>CM075650.1:102783705-105283705 GCA_037953625.1 Crotalaria pallida
GGAAGAAAAGTGGTTAGGAACTTAGTTTCATTGCATGTATCATTAATTAATTCTGAATTATTGTTTCTCCTTTAAATCATGAACAAACTCCTAAATTAGCAATTACTAGATTCCTCTTATGTAATTACTGCTTATTATTCAATTTGATGAATCCTAATTCCTTAGAAATTTAAACCATTTAATAACCTTAATTAAGAACAGTGAATTTATGAAAAGTTACATAAAAATCCAAAAGTATTCCAACAAGTTGGATAATTATGTTGTTTGATTGCATGTCCTATTCTAAATCCTAATTTTCCAATTTAAGAATTAGAAATCCAAAACACAAATTGATCAGGTTCATGCATAACATTAAAAACACAATCAAACACATGATTTAAAACTGGAAAAACATTAATTCATAAATTAAAACTAACTATCCATGCAAATCCACCATGTTCCTAACACAAGGGTTTAGTTACACATCATAGAAGAAAGAAACAAAACTGAAATAATGGAATTCATTCCTAATTTACCATTAAATCTGCTCTAAATCTTCAATCTTCACTGGATTACTCCTTCAAATTGCTCCTAAATTGTGTAATCTCCCTTCTAAAAGCTCTCTACTGACTGCCTAACCTAATTCTAAAACCCAGAATATGTAACACCCGTCTAAACCCTCGTATTGTTTTAAGCACTAAAGAGATTTATTTTTTTGAGAAAGTGTTTGGAAAGAGTATTTCTTTGAATGGATTTCTTATCTTATGATTTCAAAGTGGTAAATGAATGATTTCCATGAGATAATGTTATGAGTTTTTAGAAATTGAGTTTTAGAATGGTTATGTATTTAAAATTTTTATGCCTTAAAGAAATTGAGATTTTTATACCATGAATGATTTCATGAGAAAAAAAAATTTATTTCCTATATGTGTGTATGTATGTGTACGGTTTTGTATGTATGTGCATGATAGGATTTTATTTTTTTTAGGCAAGAGCTTATAGGTTGAATTAGAAGCATGTAGAGATTAGATTAGTGGAAGAGTGGAATTAAGGAAATAACCAACCAATAGGAAGTGAGATGAGTGCCTTAAATTACTCTTCTTTGTCTAGGTGACATGACCTAAACCGTGCAACAATTGGAAGAGCCAAAATTGCCCCTCACACACACACATGACCGAATTTTACAAGGGCAAGAAGGGAAACTCACGAGTTGCCTATATAAGGCTTAGGCCTTAGTTCATTTTCCATTTATTTCCTTCATTTCTTTCATTTCCTAAACACAACTCTAAGAGCAACCAAAACTCTTAGAGAGATAGAGAGAGAAAGAGGGAGGGAGGCCGTGAGCTAGAGGAAGAAAGAAGGAAGGAGTTCAAGTCCAAAACCTAGGATTTTCCTTAAAGATCAAGTGTAGGAGGTTGAAGATCATCTCTTTCTTGGTGTGTAACTCGAAAATCATGGAAGCTTAGAGTTAGTCTTGAGTTTGTAAATTTATCATCTTCATCTCTTCTTGCATGTCTATTTTTATGGTTGATTAATGGTTGCATGTGTTGTTAAAGCTTTGATCTTGAATTTTTAAGAGCAAAATGAACTTGTAGAACACTAGATCATGAGCCATGTGGTTCGGCCATGACTAGAAGACTAGGTCTAAATGCTTTTTAATTTGATTCAAGTTATTGCATTTTAACTTTATGCTTAGAAAAGTTGATTTGAATTGTTAAAATGTCTTGATTTTGATTTGATCTTGATAAAGCTTTGATTTTTGCCTTGATCTTTAAAAAGTTTTGTTCTTGAGCCTTGCATGTGACTTTTGAGCAAAAAGCTTCAAGCTTTCTTGAGTGCATGTCACTGTTTTGGCAAGGAAACCAAGGAAATAAGCTTTTGAAAAGTGATTTTTGTTTTGATCCATGTTTAATGTTCATGCATGTTAAAGATTTGAAATTTAATCTTGATTTTTGGTGATGAATATTCGGCCCAAGCTTAGAACTAGAAGATCATGTTTTGTTTTCATGAAAAAGGGCACATGCATGTTAATTTCTTCTTGATTTAAAGATTTCTAAAGTGCATCCATGAAAAATTAAAATGAAAACTTGATTTTAAGTGATGATGATGTCGCGGTTTTGTGCTTGAAAAAGGAAGTGGTATTTTTAAAAACCTTGTGTAAGAAAGTGCATGAATTGGTTTGAGAATTTTGATGTTTGCATGTTGAAAAAGTGAACCAAAACCTTGTTCTTGTCATGATGGGATTCGGCCTATGCATGTTTATTAGGCTTGGTTCTTTTTTTTATGAAGTCATAAGTATGTCTTGTAAATTAATATTAAGCTAAATTATTTAAAATTGTGTTGTGGTGGTTTCCTTTCAATTCGGTTTGTATATGAAAATGGGTGAATGAGTTTGGTTACTTCAATGAGTATTTTCAATGGTTTTTATTTTATTTCTTTGTTGTCCAAGATTTATTCTTGAGGTATTTTCATTTTAAAAGTGTTTTTGATTAATGAAAAGTGTGGATTTCAAGTACCATTCGAAGTAATAAAAGTTAGATTGAAAATTATCGATTTTTCGGTGTTTGAGGAAATAAAAGGTGGCTGGACCGATTGCATACAGCCACATAAATCGATTATTTAATTTTTATTATCATGAGTTTTTCAAATGATTTTGAGAGATTTCAAGTGTAAGAAAAGATTGGAATTGTTTTGGTAAACGATTGTATTTTAAGAGAATGATGAAGAAAAAAAATAAGAGCTTTTCCAATTTTGAGTAAAAACGAACGAAGTGATGTATTTCAATTGAAATAAGATTTTGACGTAAACGTATTTTTAAATACGAGGTATTTCCTAGACGGTGGAACGCAATCGCAAGGAGAAGCGAAAGACTATCGAGGACAAGGCATTTCACTTGCTGGGTTAAGAGGTGAGTGAGAGTGTTGTGATCCCACAACGTGGTGGCTTGTAGTCCGAGTATATGGACTGTGCTATGTATTGAGATTTATGTGATATATTATGTGCTAAATGTTTATCTGTTTCGTTAAATGTGATGCATAAGTGTTTTGTTATGTACTGGATCTCACTGTGTTTATACTGTTGAGTATATTGTATTCTGTCTGGAAAATCTGAATGTTGTTATATGAGATAATGAGAATCATGAGAAAGAATAAGACTTGAGATTAAGTGGAAAGTTAAAGAAAGTGGATAAGTGATGAGATCCGAGAATGTTTCAGTTAAGAAATGATGCTGAGATTGTGCTCATGATATGGAGATCATGTTTGGGAAGCTGAGATTATGCTTGAGGATTCAAGATTGAGGATGATTGTCAAGTGGCTATTGAGAATGAAAAAGGATGCAAGAGAATTATGAGAATTTCCTATGGGAACAGTTTGATGTGCTTGATTGCCAAGTGGCTAGTGAAAGTGAAAGAGATATGTGATGTTGCGGGGAACGGATATAACCCTTAGTGGTCGGGACTTATCGAAGGGATGAATCAAGGACGAGCCGACCTTAGGTTAATTAAAAGAACATAAAAGACTTTAACATACGCAGTGAGTAATGAGTGCGAAGTAGTGGAGAGGAAGATACCATGAGTATCAGGGATACTCAGGTAGAGATTGCATGAGGGGAGGGCAAGGACGGTGAACGTCAAGAAGCCTGGAGTAGATTTCTAGGCGGAACGAATTCCACATGTGGCATACGAACGTGGTAGGGACTGGGTCCTAAGCCGTGGTAAGTTCTGCATCGCGAACTAGAAATAGTACTGTCACCCCCTTGATTGCAAATCTAGAACAGTGAGAGGGACTGGAACGGGGAATTTGTGATTTGCCACTGTACCCGAGTTTTCTACAGTGAGCCTTGATTATATGATATGAATTGAATTGATTTGAGACTGTACCCGATTTTCTGCAGTTCTCATGGCTTGGAGCCATTTGATTGTTGAGACACCTGTCGTGCCCGCGTGGTAAAGGTTCTGTACTCCTGTTAGCTTCCGACTAGGTTGGATGGATGATCGAGGAGATGTGGACGTGTGTGCTGTTTTTCCTCAGTGATGGTTTTTCCCCACCTCATTGAGTGAACCGATTATGATAAGACTTAAGAATGATGAAAGATTTCAAGAGTGAAAGCATAAGTGAATTTATGAAAGATTGAGAAAGATTTGTGATACCAAGTGCCATGAGTTATTTGGCAATGAATTGTGATCTTGATATATTTGTAATATTATGATATACTTTGTTTATCTGTGATTCATACATGCTATGTGTATAACATGTTATATGTGATGATGATGATGTGATTACATTGTGATAAATGTTTATGTTATGTTGTTCTGGTTATATTGTTCGATTCTATTATTTGCCTATATTTATATTGAGTCTACCCTGAGACCGCATGGTCAACCCGTTAGTGTTCGGAACACTGACTCTCTCCTACCATGTTGTCGTATTGGCATTTGCCGGTATTGCAACGGGTAGATGGCGTATCGTGTAGCGATCCACATGTGGCCTCTTCAAGGAGGAGCATGGGAGGTTGTCCCTGAAGGTTGGATATGGAGAGGTGAAACTCGGTTGGAGATCGATGATCCCAGGCACATTTTGCGTGGGACGAGTTTGGATGTGCATGTAGGGCAGGTCACTCTTCGTGACTATCAGGATGGCGGACCGAGGGAACATCATGAGTATGATGGTCAACCCGCATCGTTAGCCGTAGTGATCCCACAGCCAATGGAGGAGGAAGACGCAAGTGACTCTGGTCACGAAGCGGAGGCGGATTCTAGTGAGGAGATGGAAGCGGATGTTAGTTGGATGAAGAGTGAAGCCCGACGTTCTGTGTCTAGATGTCTTAGTGTCTAGGATCTAAGTTCCCAATCGAGGATTACCTTGTGAAGTACTATGGATGTAATCAAGCTACTTTTATGTTTTTAATTATGTTTCAAAACCTGGGTTGTAATCTTTTGTAATTATGAACTGCTTTTGGAAAACTGCTGGAGATGAGGCTCCAATGCTTTTGACTTATGATAATGATAATTACAGTGAGAATGATGTTATGAAATGTTAATGGTGTTTCGGTTATGAGAAGTTTTAAAGTGACAACTCGATTTTCAGTCAAGCGACATTAGCAATTGATGAACTCATGTTTTATATAAAAAAATGGCCTCGTTTTTACAACAAATTGATAATAAATCAGTTAAGGTTTTGGAAGCAAAAATCGGGCTGTTACAGAAGTGGTATCAGAGCAATGGTAATCCTCAGTGGCCTTAAGCATAGCCTTATATGCTTACTCTGTGTGACTCTGTGCGTCTAGAGTATAGGTCTGAGTTGTTGTGTTGAACCCTTTCTGTTTCGTTTTCAAGATGAGTCGTGCACGTGGGAGACCTCCTGGTTCGAGTTCGAGAAACTCTGGTGAGGATGTTGATAACCCAAATTCGGCGAATATTGTGGCTCGGATGACAGCAGTGATGACGGGCATCAATGATAATATGCAAGCGCTACATCGACAAGCACAACAGAATTTCAACAATCAGCAGCAAGCTCAGAACTTGGAAGCCCAAGGATATAAGGGATTGGATGAATTCTGTCGTCGCAACCCAAAGGAGTTTGCGGGAGGTTTCGCTCCAGATGCAGCAGTGGAGTGGATAGAGGATTTAGAAAGAATTTTTGGGGGTATGGTACAGTGTAATGATGAACAGAAGTTGGCTTATGCTGGATATGTGCTGACGAGAGAGGCTGGAACATGGTGGCAAATTACCAAGCAAGTGATGTTGAATTTGGGAGAAGCGCTGACATGGGAAGCTTTTAAGCAGAAATTTTTGGAGAAGTATTTTCCGGTGTATCTAAGGACTGAGAAAGAAATGGAATTTTTAAGGTTGATTCAAGGAAATTTGTCAGTTGATGAGTATGCTTTGAAATTCGAAGAGCTGGTCAAGTATGTGTAGGATTCTCATGTTTTGATGCTAACAATCTCTCTCCAAGCAACAACATTGGCAACAAGCAAGCTACACCACATGAAGATTAGAATTAGGATTTTTATTAATTCTATTTCAATGTAATCTTTATTTTTATGCAATGCATCTCATTGGTGTGGGTAGCTTAGGTGATTTTAAGAATATTTAAATAATGTTTGATTAAGAGTGAAGATACTTTAAATCTTGATTAAATGGCTCTATTAAAAGTTTTGTGAAAATCCTTTTAGAAAAACCTTGTTTTTATTCAGATTCTGATCAGTTCACTCGAGTAATGAGTATTGGTTCACTCGAGTAATTTATGTCATGACAGGTTAATCGAGTAATGGTTTACACATCACTCGAGTAACTTAATCTGACATGTTTTAATCGAGTAATGTTATATGGTTTACTCGAGTAATTCAATCAGTATTTGGAAAATTATAAAAGGACTTAATTTTCTCTTTCACAAACATAATACACATTCATTCTTACAATTTTCTATACACTTTCAAGAGCAATTCAAGAGCTATTTTTTACATCTTTCAAGAGCTATCAAGATTCAACAAAGAACTTTTCATTCTTCACTCTATTTTCTTTCATTGTTCAAATATTCTTGAGATCATAATTTTTGTTCTTAGTGGTTGTTGAAGATTTGCAATTTGTGATTGCATCATTGAAGTTTCAACACAAGTGAAGAATCTCACAAGGAAGACTTTGAGGATCAAATCAAAGCAAGAAAAGAGGATTGGTTGGAAGCATCTTCAATCAATTAGCAAGGAAATCTAGAACTCTCAAAAGGGGTAGATTAGATCAAAGTGTTTGGTACACACTTTGTGTTGGGTTTTAAGATAGGAGAACTAAGAATCTAGTTGCATCTTAAAACATTGTAAAATCTACATTTGAAGATTTCTAGTGAAGAATCTCTCTTGATTCAAGAGGGGACTGGAGTAGCTTTCAAGTGGGTGAAAGTGAACCAGGATAAATCCTTGTGTCTCTTTTATTTTTCATTCCTTGTATTGCATTAATTCATTAACAATTGCATTTTTAGGTTAGAATTGGGGTTTTCTTAATTCAACTCAATTGATCTAAAACTGCATGTTAATATTACTTGAAATTGTTCATATTAATCATTCATAATTTGTTGAATCATCATAGCATTGTTATTCTTGAAGAATTCCATTGAAAACTGAGTTTTAATTGAATTTTACCCAGTTTACTCGAGTAAAGTTCTTGTCACTCGAGTAATCTGCTTTCAGTTTATGAACATTACTCGAGTAGGTTTTCTGTTACTCGAGTGATTTAAAAATAGCTTTCGTAATACTCGAGTGATTTGCTGAATACTCGAGTGAAATTATTTTTGCTTGCGTATTACTCGAGTGAAGTCTTGAGTTACTCGAGTAATCTGATTTAAATTTTTAAGAAAATTTATTTTCATAAAACCATTCTCTTAGGTGGACGAAAAATCTGTAATAAGGCTTCAATATTCTATTCACCCCCCCTCTAGACTATATTGAGCCGCTTGTTGGTTTCCAACAAGTGGTATCAGAGCTCGGACGAAAAATCCGAGCCTTAAAAAGCTTTTTCGAAAAGATCCTTTTACTTGGAAACAATGGGCTCAATTTCAAATCCTTTTGGTGGTGAAGGAACTTCCATTAATCGTCCTCCACTATTCAATGGTGAGGGTTATGCTTATTGGAAGGTCCGCATGAAAATTTTTATTCAAGCCATAGATATGGAAATTTGGAACGCCATAGAGAATGGACCTTTTGTTCCTCAAACGAAAGTAAATGATGTTGTTTCGGTCAAACCTCAATCGAGTTGGGACAATGATGATAAGAAGAAAGTTGCATTTGATTTAAAAGCTAAAAATATCATCACGTCCCCTCTTTCTTATGATGAATTCTTTCGAGTATCTCAATGTGTTGATGCTAAACAAATGTGGGACACATTACAAGTCACACATGAGGGCACTTCGGAGGTTAGAAGGGCTAGGCTAAATACACTCATGCATGAATATGAACTCTTTCGTATGTTACCTAATGAAAATATAGGTGACATGCAAAAGCGGTTCACTCATATCATAAATCATCTTTCTGTACTTGGAAAAGTTATTACTAATGGTGAAGTTGTTAATAAGATTTTGAGATGTCTTAGCAGGGAATGGCAACCTAAGGTGACGGCCATTATGGAAGCTAGAGACGTGGATCAAATTGATTTAGCAACTCTATTCGGAAAACTTCAAGAGCATGAAATGGAGCTTGGACGGTTATCCATGAATGAAGATGCCGATAGAAAGAAAAAGGGGATTGCTCTTAAATCAACTTCAAAATCTCTTAAGGCACAAGAGGAAAACTCTCAAGTGGATGACTCGGAATCCGATATAGATGATGAGACCCTTGGCTTGCTAGTTAAAAAGCTTGGTAGGTTCTTTAAGAGTAAGGGAAACTTTAATAAGAATAGACAAAGAGATTCCAAGGACTCACAACCAAGAAATAAGACTAACAAGGATCACATCAAGTGTCATGGGTGTGGAAAGCTTGGTCACTATCGATCAAAATGCCCAACTCATTCTAAGAAGTCGGAAGGTGACAACTCTAAGTTCAACTCATCTAAAGGAAAAAGGGCTTACATAGTATGGGATGAAGAGGAGAGTCAATCAACATCTAGCTCATCGGATGATGAAGAACTTGCAAATCTATGTTTGATGACGAAGCTTGATGAAGAGGAATCTTCGAGCCTTAAATCAAGTGACAACGTCAATGAGGTAGATTATCTTTCCGATGCTAGCTCTAGTTCTAATTCTCCTTCATTCAATGAGTTGTACAATGTGTATGTAGAGATGCATAAAGAGTTGAAGAAACTTGCTAAAATAAATGTTGAAAGAAAGAATTTCATAATGAAGCAACATGAAAAGATAATTGAACTTCAAAAAGATTTAGAAGAACTTAAGCTTCAAAATGAAACTCTTGAACTCATTTATGCAAACTCTACATGCAATTGTGAATTGAAATCAAATGAGACTCCATCTTGTGAAAATTGCAAGTCTTTGGAAAAAGAAGTTTTTAATTTGAATGATCGACTTGCAAGGCTCATGAAAGGAGATACTTCATTAGATCATTTGCTTTCAACTCAAAGGAACAATAGCAATAGATCCGGTCTTGGCTATACCAAACCTAAGAAACGCAATTATCGCAAAGTTGGTGGATTTTCAAAGAATAAGATTTCTAAAAACCCAACTTGCCATTATTGTGGGATCTTTGGGCATACCACGAATAAATGTAATATAAAGAAAGTTGGTATACCAAGCGGTGAATATATTTGGATTGTTAAGGGGACTTCTCCCCATGCTAACAACAAAGGACCCAAGATCACTTGGGTACCTAAGTCAACCAAATGATATCTTTCTTGTAGGTGTGTCTTCGAACAAAAGAGCGCAAATGGTACTTGGATAGTGGTTGTTCGAGACACATGACGGGAGACAAAACGCACTTCATGGAACTTACTCCGAAAAGTGATGGATTTGTGACATACGGCGACAACAACAAGGGCAAAATTCTAGGAGTCGGGAAGATCGGTAACGTATCTAACCTTGTCATAGAAAATGTCCTATACGTAGAAGGCTTAGAACACAACTTGCTTAGTATAAGCCAACTATGCGATATGGGCAATTATGTGACTTTTACTCCGGAATTATGTTTCATTAAGTCTTCTATAGATGATAGTGTTAAGTTTGTTGGTCGTCGCTCTAATAACACTTACTTAATTGATTTGGATGAGATAACTTCACTATTTTCAAAATGTTTCAAATCTTTTGATGATGAAATTCGTGTTTGGCATAGACGAATTGCTCATGTGAATGTGAATCAATTAAACAAACTTTTGCGAAAAGATTTAGTGATTGGTTTGCCTAAACTAAATTTTAAGCTTGATGGCATTTGTGACTCTTGTCAAAAGTGCAAGCAAGTTAAAAGTTCTTTTAAACCTAAAAATGTGATAAGCACAACAAAGCCTTTGGAGCTAATCCATATGGATTTGTTTGGCCCTTCACAAATTAAAAGTTTAGGTGGCAATTACTATGGATTTGTTTTAGTAGACGATTTTACTAGATTCACATGGACTTTATTTTTATCCGCAAAAAGTGAAGTTTATAAATGTTTTAAAAAGTTTGCCAAACTCATCCAAAATCAACTAAGTTTGAAAATTGTGTCTATTAGAAGTGATCACGGAGGTGAGTTTGAAAGCACTAGGATTGATGCGTTTTGTGATAAGTTTGGTATTGATCATCAATTTTCGGCCCCTAGGACTCCGGAGCAAAACGGAGTTGTAGAAAGGAAAAATAGAATATTAGTGGAACTTGCTCGTACTATGTTGATAGAATCAAATGTTGCTAAATATTTTTGGGCTGATGCGGTAAACACTGCTTGTTATGTGCTTAATAGGGTTCTTATTCATCCGCATTTAAATAAAACACCTTATGAACTTTTAAAAGGGCGAAAGCCAAATATTTCACATTTTCATGTTTTCGGGTGTAAGGTGTTTGTTTTAAATAACGGAAAGGAACCGGTCGGCAAGTTTGACTCCAAAGCCGACGAAGGCATATTCATAGGTTATTCAACCCATAGCAAAGCATATAGAGTCTACAATAAAAGAACATTAACCGTTGAGGAATCCGTGCATGTTGTATTTGATGAATCTTCGAAAGAAGATTGTGTTGTTTCTTGTGATGATGATAATATAGGTACATTTTTTGATCATGAGAAGTCAACACCACAACAAATGGAAGAGAATCAAATTGAAGATGGAGAGGTGCAAGCACAAGATAAAGACTTAGCACAAGAGATTCAATCTCAATTACCAATAGCTTGGAAATCAAACAAAAATCATCCGATTTCTAACATCTTAGGTGACATTGCGAAGGGAGTGGTAACCCGACGCACTTTAAATAATTTTTGTTTTTATGTTGCCTTTGTATCTCAAATAGAACCTAAGAGTATCAAAGAGGCTCTTCAAGATGATCATTGGATTATGGCCATGCAAGAAGAATTAAATCAATTTGAAAGAAACCAAGTTTGGGAGCTTGTGCCAAAACCCGATGATCGTCCTGTAATTGGTACTCGGTGGATCTATAGGAATAAGTTAGATGAATCGGGTATTATTGTTAGGAATAAAGCTAGGTTGGTAGCACAAGGTTATAGTCAAGAAGAAGGAATCGATTACGATGAGACATATGCTCCTGTTGCTAGACTAGAAGCTATTCGTATTCTTCTCGCTTTTGCTTCGATAATGAATTTTAAATTGTATCAAATGGATGTTAAGAGCGCCTTTCTTAACGGATACATTCAAGAGGAAGTTTACGTGTCACAACCTCCTGGATTCGAGAGTTTTGAGCATCCGGACTACGTTTTCAAACTGAAAAAGGATTTGTACGGTTTGAAACAAGCTCCTAGAGCTTGGTACGACCGACTAAGCAATTTTTTATTACAAAAAGGTTTTAAACGAGGCACTGTTGACACTACACTTTTTATTGAACGTTCCGGTAAGGATATTTTATTGGTTCAAATATATGTTGACGATATTATATTTGGTGCTACTAACGAGAACTTGTGTAAGAAGTTTTCAGACTTGATGCAAAGCGAATTCGAGATGTCGATGATGGGAGAGCTTACATTCTTTCTTGGCCTTCAAATAAAGCAGCTTAATGATGGCATTTATATTCATCAGAGTAAATATTGTAGAGAGCTTCTCAAACGTTTTGGGATGGATTCGTGCAAATCCGCTTCTACACCAATGAGCGTTGCATGCTACCTAGATCAAGATGAGGCTGGAAAAGCGGTAGAGGTAACGAAGTATCGTGGTATTATTGGTAGTTTGTTATACTTAACTGCATCTAGGCCTGACATCATGTTTAGTGTATGTATGTGTGCACGTTTTCAAGCAAAACCGAAAGAGTCGCATCTAACTGCTGTCAAAAGAATAATGAAATACTTAAAGGGTACAATGAATACTGGACTTTATTATCCTAGGGATGCTTTTCTAAAACTTATAGGTTATTCGGACTCTGACTTTGCCGGTTGTAAAGTTGAGCGAAAAAGTACAAGCGGAACATGCCATTTAATTGGTAATTCACTTGTATCGTGGTTTTCTAAAAAGCAAAATTGTGTAGCTTTATCAACCGCGGAGGCCGAATACATAGCTGCAGGTAGTTGTTGTGCACAACTTTTATGGATGAAACAACAATTATCTGACTTTGGTTTAAATTTGACAAAAATCCCTATAAAGTGTGATAACACTTCGGCAATTAATTTGACTAAAAATCCAGTATTACACTCAAGGACAAAGCATATTGAAATTAGGCATCACTTTTTGAGAGATCATGTTCAAAAAGGTGATTGTGTTATTGAGTTTGTTCAAACTTCGGATCAATTAGCTGATATCTTTACAAAACCATTACCAAGGGACACATTTTATAAGATTCGAAGAGAACTTGGTATTT
The DNA here is from genome assembly GCA_037953625.1 of Crotalaria pallida. Lineage (NCBI taxonomy): Eukaryota > Viridiplantae > Streptophyta > Magnoliopsida > Fabales > Fabaceae > Crotalaria > Crotalaria pallida. The sequence goes on from CM075650.1 coordinate 102,796,104, forward strand.
TTGATGAATCAACTATTAGCTAATTGTATTTGATGCTTTTCGAAATCACCTTCAAGCCTATTTCAATGTGATTTGTATTTTGAGTTGTTGTATCTTATTAAAGTGTTTCTTATTTTTTTTGATATGTAGTTATGTGTGTATGTTTTCTATAATATGTTAATTGCTTTATTTGTATGTGTGTTACTTGCTAAATGCTAAGTGTTTCTATGTGTTTGTGTATGAAAAATGTTTTTGCATGAAAAATTGAAATTTTTAAAATTCTGGACAGTTCACTCGAGTAACAGATATTTCACTCGAGTAATTTTAAAATCTCTTTCGTATTACTCGAGTAATTCTGTTTGTCACTCGATTAATTTTAAAATGACTTTCGTATCACTCGATTAGTTCATCCATCACTCGAGTAAAAAATTTTTAATCTTCGGCACACTCGAGTAACATTTCTTTTCACTCGATTACTGCTCGAATCACTCGAGTAATGCATGAACATCACTCGAGTAACTTACGTGATTTTAAAAACTGAACTGTTGAAACTGCATCATTTTTCAGTTTCTTTCTCTCTCTTGTTCGTATTTCTCTCTTCTCTCTCATACGGTTCTTCATCAAATCATCATTTTCAGCCACAAAACTTCTCAACTCATACAAATTTCTTCCATATTTCATCATTATATCATCATTTCTACTCATTTCATTCATCATTTTCACCAATTTTACCCAAAATCTGAAAATTCCCAAATCAAAACCCTAACCCCAAAACCGAATCTGCACTTTCTGAATCAATGTCTTCTTCCTCACAATCTCAACCTCCTCGAAAGAAAGCAAAGCAAGGAGCAGGCCGTAATGACCCCTGGTTTTCTGGAATCAACCGAGACTTGCGGGAACCGAATTTTATCAATCGCTCTTTTGGTCTTACACGGTATGTTAAGTTTGCTTGGTTGCATAAGGAGCAATTTTCATTTGTAGAGGATTTGGAATTTCAGAATTTGAAGAGGTTTTTAGAATTTGAGACTCATTATTACCCTAGGCTTGTCAGACAATTTTATCAGAATTTTACTAAGCTAGATGGTGAGTATCAAACAATGGTTAGAGGACATCATTTTGTTATAAAGCCTGAAGATTTGACAATGTTGTTTGGTTTAGAAAACAAGGGAACTTTTATTGGTGATGATGATTGTCTGGATTTGGATGTGGATACTAATAAGATTTATACTGATTTGTTGCGTACTGGTGAATCTTGGAGTGATAGGACTACTAGAACTGTATCACCTTTGCATGCTGTGGATAGAGTGCTTATGTACATTGTTTCTTATTGTTTGATTCCAAAATGCAATCAAAATTATGCACAATTGGGAGATGATGATCTTATTTTGTTTCATGGGATCAAAAAGAGATATGAGATGAATTGGAATAAAATGTTTTTAGCTCGTATGGAAGCTGCTGCTCAATCTCCTCCTACCCAATTCTTGCCATATCCTATGCATGTTACCAAAATAATGAGGTATTACCGTGTTCCAATCCCTGATGATGAGCCAGCTGTGACGGAAAAGAAAAATAACTGGTGTCTTAATGATTCACACATTAGTTATATGAAAATTGCTTGGCATAGGGAAAGTCGCACTTGGTTATGGAAATCACAGATTAAGGAAATGGTTGAAGCTGCAAAGGCTGCAAGAGCTTCAGGTTCTAGGAAAAGGACTTTACTTGGTGATAGGGCTGGTGCATCTTCTTCTGCTCCTCCTTCTTCTACTGATCCGATGGATACCGATCGCATTGAGGACTATATCAATTTGGACAATCTTGGTACTCCATTTGATGCACAGGCTGCTCATGAGTCATTGGTTGAGCACATCAATGCTCAATTTTCTCAGTTGGAGATGAGACAGGATGTGAAGAATATTGCCATGGAGCATCGTTTAATGGATTATATGTCTGGCCTATTTTCTCACCATTTCCCTCCTCCTCCACCTGATTCCTAGACCTGTGGATGTTGATGATGTTTTGCTGATTGATTTCTGTTTCATGTTTCATATGCATATTTTTGACTATGTTATGTTTATGTTTCTATTTCATGTTTCTGAATCTGTTGCTACTATGTTTTAGGACCTTGTGTATGGTCTAGTTTGGTTAGTTTCGTTTGCTTATTTGCTATGGTTGATGTCTTTTTGCTTTACACTATGATTTGCTGCTTAGTGATACTCTGCTATTATGGATTATGGTGCTATATTCGTTGTGCGTTTATATTCGTTGTGGCACTATTGTGGTTTATTTTGGTATTGTCTTTATTGTTATATTTTTTTTACCATTGTGAAGTACTTACCTTCAACTTTTGGCAAAGGACTTTTCTCAACTTTCTTATCTTTTTCATGATGCCAAAAGGGGGAGAATATTTTGTTGATGTTGTTCTTGTAGGTTAAGTTTTATTATATTTTTCCTAGGTGTTTTACATTTAGGGGGAGTATGTTAAAACTTAGTGCTTAATTGAAAAGGAGGTTTGTCATCATCAAAAAGGGGGAGTTTGTAGGATTCTCATGTTTTGATGCTAACAATCTCTCTCCAAGCAACAACATTGGCAACAAGCAAGCTACACCACATGAAGATTAGAATTAGGATTTTTATTAATTCTATTTCAATGTAATCTTTATTTTTATGCAATGCATCTCATTGGTGTGGGTAGCTTAGGTGATTTTAAGAATATTTAAATAATGTTTGATTAAGAGTGAAGATACTTTAAATCTTGATTAAATAGCTCTATTAAAAGTTTTGTGAAAATCCTTTTAGAAAAACCTTGTTTTTATTCAGATTCTGATCAGTTCACTCGAGTAATGAGTATTGGTTCACTCGAGTAATTTATGTCATGACAGGTTAATCGAGTAATGGTTTACACATCACTCGAGTAACTTAATCTGACATGTTTTAATCGAGTAATGTTATATGGTTTACTCGAGTAATTCAATCAGTATTTGGAAAATTATAAAAGGACTTAATTTTCTCTTTCACAAACATAATACACATTCATTCTTACAATTTTCTATACACTTTCAAGAGCAATTCAAGAGCTATTTTTTACATCTTTCAAGAGCTATCAAGATTCAACAAAGAACTTTTCATTCTTCACTCTATTTTCTTTCATTGTTCAAATATTCTTGAGATCATAATTTTTGTTCTTAGTGGTTGTTGAAGATTTGCAATTTGTGATTGCATCATTGAAGTTTCAACACAAGTGAAGAATCTCACAAGGAAGACTTTGAGGATCAAATCAAAGCAAGAAAAGAGGATTGGTTGGAAGCATCTTCAATCAATTAACAAGGAAATCTAGAACTCTCAAAAGGGGTAGATTAGATCAAAGTGTTTGGTACACACTTTGTGTTGGGTTTTAAGATAGGAGAACTAAGAATCTAGTTGCATCTTAAAACATTGTAAAATCTACATTTGAAGATTTCTAGTGAAGAATCTCTCTTGATTCAAGAGGGGACTGGAGTAGCTTTCAAGTGGGTGAAAGTGAACCAGGATAAATCCTTGTGTCTCTTTTATTTTTCATTCCTTGTATTGCATTAATTCATTAACAATTGCATTTTTAGGTTAGAATTGGGGTTTTCTTAATTCAACTCAATTGATCTAAAATTGCATGTTAATATTACTTGAAATTGTTCATATTAATCATTCATAATTTGTTGAATCATCATAGCATTGTTATTCTTGAAGAATTCCATTGAAAACTGAGTTTTAATTGAATTTTACCCAGTTTACTCGAGTAAAGTTCTTGTCACTCGAGTAATCTGCTTTCAGTTTATGAACATTACTCGAGTAGGTTTTCTGTTACTCGAGTGATTTAAAAATAGCTTTCGTAATACTCGAGTGATTTGCTGAATACTCGAGTGAAATTATTTTTGCTTGCGTATTACTCGAGTGAAGTCTTGAGTTACTCGAGTAATCTGACTTAAATTTTTAAGAAAATTTATTTTCATAAAACCATTCTCTTAGGTGGACGAAAAATCTGTAATAAGGCTTCAATATTCTATTCACCCCCCCTCTAGACTATATTGAGCCGCTTGTTGGTTTCCAACAGTATGTACCCCAGTATGCTGGAGGAGAGAATGAGCGATCGAAGTGTGCTAAGTTTAAGGATGGTCTTAAGCCGGAAATTAGGTTAGCCTTTTCTCATCTGGAGATAGAGGATTTTGCTAGTTTGGTAGATCGGTGTCGTATGTATGAGGGAGGCTTGAAAGCAAGGGGAGCAGTTGAGAAGGTGATGAATCCATCTTCATCTCATGGACCGATTCGTAATCTTCCTTTTCATAGAGATTCTGGTGGAAGGTATAGGACTCCACATCCGTATTCTGGTTCTGGTGGAAGAAAAGATCAACGTTTTGGAGGAAGTGGACAAGGTGGAAACTATGGAGGCAGTGGTAATCGCGGTGGAAACCGTGGGAGCAGTAGTTTTGGGGGAAGCCGCATGGGTCATGGTGGCGGAAGTCGTAATAGTTTTGGTGGAATGAGATCAGGAAATATACCTCCTCGATGCAACAAGTGTGGTCGCAGTCATTTTAGTTCGATGTGTCCACCCATGAATCCGAATTGCTTCAATTGTGATAAGCCTGGTCACATTGCGAAGGATTGCAAGGAGCCTAAGCGAGTGGCTAATTCAGGGAATGCAAATCGTCCTACTCTGCAAGGGAGAGTGTTCACGATGAGCGGAGCTGAAGCTGCGAATGCTGCTAATCTGATCGAAGGTGAATGTTTCATTCATAAGAATTCCTTGTTAGTGTTGTATGATTCGGGTGCTACTCACTCGTTTATTGCTCATGATGTGGTGAATAGACTAATGTTGAAAGTAGATGCTTTGTCTTATAATTTGATTGTTTCTACCCCTACTGATAGACCTGTGATAGTGTCTTCTTATTGTTCTAATTGCGCAGTAGAGATAGAAGGTAACACCTATTTTGTTGATTTGATTCAACTACCCCTTTCTCAAATAGATGTTATCTTAGGAATGGATTGGCTTATGAGGAATCATGTTCTTCTAAACTGTTCCGAAAAATCGTTAGTCTTTAGTGAAACCCAATCTTCTTTACCTAAACCCAAAGACCTTGAGCATTTATCTGCCAAGCAAGTTCAAACTTCATTGAAGGATGGAGCAGTGGCCTACATGTTTTTAGCTTCACTGGATGTCAAGAAGGATAAGGAGCTACACGAATTGCCAGTGGTTAGAGATTTTCCTGAAGTTTTTCCGGAAGAGATACCTGGTTTACCGCCAATTCGAGAAGTTGAATTCTCAATTGATGTAATCCCCGGAACTGGACCTATTTCCAAAGCACCTTATAGGATGGCTCCGGTAGAGTTAGTTGGTTTGAAGAAGCAACTGGAGGAGATGTTGGAGGAAAAGATGATACGGCCTAGTGTTTCACCTTGGGGAGCACCGGTGTTGTTCGTCAAAAATAAGGATGGTAGTATGCGTTTGTGTACGGACTATCGTCAATTGAACAAGGTGACGATCAAGAATAAGTACCCTCTGCCAAGAATAGATGACTTGTTGGATCAACTGAAGGGAGCGTCCGTATTCTCCAAGATAGATCTTCGATCAGGATATCATCAGATTAGAGTAAAGGAGGAAGATATTCCCAAGACTGCTGTCAGAACTCGTTATGGGCATTACGAGTATCTGGTTATGCCTTTCGGTGTAACAAATGCTCCTGCGATATTCATGGACTACATGAGTAGGATTTTTCATCCTTACTTGGATTCATTTGTTGTCGTGTTTATCGATGATATTTTGATTTATTCCAAGACTAAGGAGGAACACGTTGAACATTTAAAGATAGTCTTGACAATGTTGAAGGACAAGTAGCTTTATGCTAAGCTATCAAAGTGTGATTTTTGGATGGATTCAGTGCATTTCTTAGGGCACGTGATCACAAAGGATAGAATTGCGGTGGATCCTGCAAAGGTGGAAGCTGTGCTGGAATGGAAAACGCCGACATCTATGATGGAGATACGTAGTTTCTTGGGATTAGCAGGGTATTACCGTCGGTTTATCGAAGGATTTTCTCGCTTATCCCTGCCTTTGACAAAGCTGACGAGAAAAGGTCAACTATTTGAATGGTCGGAAAAGTGTGAGGAGAATTTTCAAGAATTGAAGAAGAGGTTAACGACCGCACCAATGTTGGTTTTACCGGATACAACAAAGTCTTTCTGTGTGTACTGTGATGCTTCGAAGCAAGGGTTAGGATGCGTGCTGATGCAAGAGAGGAAGGTAGTAGCCTATGCTTCGCGACAACTGAAGATTCATGAGCTTAATTATCCAACTCATGACTTGGAGCTGGCGGCAGTATAGTATTTGCTTTGAAGATTTGGAGACACTACTTGTATGGTGTAAAGGTTGAAGTTTTCAGTGATCACAAGGGTTTGAAGTACTTGTTTGAACAAAAAGAGTTGAATATGCGTCAGAGAAGGTGGATGGAATTTTTGAAGGATTATGATCTCGAGCTACAATACCACCCTGGGAAGGCAAATGTAGTTGTTGATGCCTTAAGTATGAAATCATTGCATGTTTCTGCATTGATGATCAAGGAATTGAAGTTGATTGAAGAGTTTCGAGATTTGAATTTAGGCATGGAGTTTAGACCTAAGAGTATGATATTGGGACAGTTGACCATTTCAAGTGGATTCATGGAAAAGATAAAGGAACTTCAGTTAAAAGATGAGGAGCTTCAAGTTAAGAAGGAACTTTCGGAAAAGGGAAGGAAGTGGAATTCAGAGTTGGTAGTGACGGAGTGTTAAGGTACAAAGATCGTATCTGTGTACCAGATAACGCTGAGATGAAGGGAATGATATTGGAAGAAGCCCATAAAAGTAAGTTGAGTTTACACCCTGGTTCTCAAAAGATGTATCAAGACCTCAAGAAGATATTCTAGTGGTCTGGAATGAAGAGGGAAGTTGCGGAGTATGTGTCTCGATGTCTGACATGTCAAAAAGCGAAAGTGGAGCATAAGAAGCCTGGTGGTGAGCTACAACCGTTGGCAGTACCAGTATGGAAGTGGGATTGTGTAACTATGGATTTTGTCTCTGGTTTTCCTAGGACTCAGAAAGGATATGATGCTATATGGGTGATTGTGGATCGGTTGACGAAGACCGCACGGTTTATTCCGATCAACATGAAGTATCCGTTGGATAAACTGGCTGAGTTATATTTGAAGGAAGTGGTGAGATTGCATGGAGTACCCTCAAGTATAGTATCAGACATAGATTCGCGTTTTACTTCTAAATTTTGGGTTAGTTTGCAAGCAGCGATTGGAACAAGATTGGATTTGAGTTCGGCTTATCATCCGCAGACAGATGGACAATCAGAGCGAACTATCCAAACGCTGGAAGATCTGTTGAGAGCTTGTGTGATAGAGAGTGCTGGTAATTGGGATTCTTTTCTGCATTTGATTGAGTTCACCTACAACAATAGTTTTCACTCAAGCATTGGAATGACGCCGTATGAAGCTTTGTATGGTAGAAAGTATAGAACACACTTGTGTTGGTTTGAGACTGGAGAGCATCTGGTAATAGGACCTGATATAATGCAGCAGACGAATGAGAAAGTGAGGTTAATTCAGGAAAGAATGAGAGCTGCTCAGAGCCGACAGAAGAGTTATCAAGATAAGAGGAGAAGTCCGCTGGAATTCAATGAAGGAGATTTTGTGTTTATGAAGGTAGTGCCGACTACTGGAATTGGCAGAATGCTCAAAACCCGAAAACTTACACCTCGTTTCATTGGACCTTACCCAATTCTCAAAAGAATAGGACCTTTAGCCTACCAAATTGCTTTGCCTCCTTTTCTTTCTAACTTGCATAATGTCTTTCATGTGTCTCAATTGAGAAAGTATGTTCATGACCCTTCACACATCATTGAGCCTGACTCAATACAACTAAAGGAAAATCTTACATATGAGGCTTTACCTCTAAGGATAGATGGTAGTAGTGTCAAGAGGTTAACAGGAAAAGAGATACCCTTAGTTAAAGTAGTATGGAGTCGGAACAATGGAGAGGATGCGACATGAGAGCTTGAGAGCAAGATGAGAAGTTCTTTTCCGCACCTTTTTGCTTCAGGTACGACATTTCTCGGGGATGAGAAATCTTCAAGTTGGGGAGAATGTAACACCCGTCTAAATCCTCGTATTGTTTTAAGCACTAAATAGATTTATTCTTTTGAGAAAGTGTTTTGAAAGAGTATTTCTTTGAATGGATTTCTTATCTTATGATTTCAAAGTGGTGAATGAATGATTTCCATGACATAATGTTATGAGTTTTTAGAAATTGAGTTTTAGAATGGTTATGTATTTAAAATTTTTATGCCTTAAAGAAATTGAGATTTTTATACCATCAATGATTTCATGAGAAAAAAAAATTTATTTCCTATATGTGTGTATGTATGTGTACGGTTTTGTATGTGTGTGCATGATAGGATTTTATTTTTTTAGGCAAGAGCTTATAGGTTGAATTAGAACCATGTAGAGATTAGATTAGTGGAAGAGTGGAATTAAGGAAATAACCAACCAATAGGAAGTGAGATGAGTGCCTTAAATTACTCTTCTTTGTCTAGGTGACATGACCTAAACCATGCAACAATTGGAAGAGCCAAAATTGCCCCTCACACACACACATGACCGAATTTTACAAGGGCAAGAAGGGAAACTCACGAGTTGCCTATATAAGGCTTAGGCCTTAGTTCATTTTCCATTTATTTCCTTCATTTCTTTCATTTCCTAAACACAACTCTAAGAGCAACCAAAACTCTTAGAGAGAGAGAGAAAGAGAGAGGGAGGCCGTGAGCTAGAGGAAGAAAGAAGGAAGTAGTTCAAGTTCAAAACCTAGGATTTTCCTTTAAGATCAAGTGTAGGAGGTTGAAGATCATCTCTTTCTTGGTGTGTAACTCGAAAATCATGGAAGCTTAGAGTTAGTCTTGAGTTTGTAACTTTATCATCTTCATCTCTTCTTGCATGTCTATTTTTATGGTTGATTAATGGTTGCATGTGTTGTTAAAGCTTTGATCTTGAATTTTTAAGAGCAAAATGAACTTGTAGAACACTAGATCATGAGCCATGTGGTTCGGCCATGACTAGAAGACTAGGTCTAAATGCTTTTTAATTTGATTCAAGTTATTGCATGTTAACTTTATGCTTAGAAAAGTTGATTTGAATTGTTAAAATGTCTTGATTTTGATTTGATCTTGATAAAACTTTGATTTTTGCCTTGATCTTTAAAAAGTTTTGTTCTTGAGCCTTGCATGTGACTTTTGAGCAAAAAGCTTCAATCTTTCTTGAGTGCATGTCACGGTTTTGGCAAGGAAACCAAGGAAATAAGCTTTTGAAAAGTGATTTTTGTTTTGATCCATGTTTAATGTTCATGCATGTTAAAGATTTGAAATTTAATCTTGATTTTTGGTGATGAATATTCGGCCCAAGCTTAGAACTAGAAGATCATGTTTTGTTTTCATGAAAAAGGGCACATGCATGTTAATTTCTTCTAGATTTAAAGATTTCTAAAGTGCATCCATGAAAAATTAAAATGAAAACTTGATTTGAAGTGATGATGATGTCGCGGTTTTGTGCTTGAAAAAGGAAGCGGTATTTTTAAAAACCTTGTGTAAGAAAGTGCATGAATTGGTTTGAGAATTTTGATGTTTGCTTGTTGAAAAAGTGAACCAAAACCTTGTTCTTGTCATGATGGGATTCGGCCTATGCATGTTTATTAGGCTAGGTTCTTTTTTTTATGAAGTCATAAGTATGTCTTGTAAATTAATATTAAGCTAAATTATTTAAAATTGTGTTGTGGTGGTTTCCTTTCAATTCGGTTAGTATATGAAAATGGGTGAATGAGTTTGGTTACTTCAATGAGTATTTTCAATGGTTTTTATTTTATTTCTTTGCTGTCCAAGATTTATTCTTGAGGTATTTTCATTTTAAAAGTGTTTTTGATTAATGAAAAGTGTGGATTTCATGTACCGTTTGAAGTAATAAAAGTTAGATTGAAAATTATCGATTTTTCGGTGTTTGAGGAAATAAAAGGTGGCTGGACCGATTGCATACAGCCACATAAATCGATTATTTAATTTTTATTATGAGTTTTTCAAATTATTTTGAGAGATTTCAAGTGTAAGAAAAGATTGGAATTGTTTTGGTAAACGATTGTATTTTAAGAGAATGATGAAGAAAAAAATAAGAGCTTTTTCAATTTTGAGTAAAAAGGAACGAAGTGATGTATTTCAATTGAAATAAGATTTTGACGTAAACGTATTTTTAAATACGAGGTATTTCCTAGACGGTGGAACGCAATCGCAAGGAGAAGCGAAAGACTATCGAGGACAAGGCATTTCACTTGCTGGGTTAAGAGGTTAGTCAGAGTGTTGTGATCCCACAACATGGTGGCTTGTAGTCCGAGTATATGGATTGTGCTATGTATTGAGATTTATGTGATATATTATGTGCTAAATGTTTATCTGTTTTGTTAAATGTGATGCATAAGTGTTTTGTTATGTACTGGATCTCACTGTGTTTATACTGTTGAGTATATTGTATTCTGTCTGGAAAATCTGAATGTTGTTATATGAGATAATGAGAATCATGAGAAAGAGTAAGACTTGAGATTAAGAGGAAAGTTAAAGAAAGAGGATAAGTGATGAGATCCGAGAATGTTTCAGTTAAGAAATGATGCTGAGATTGTGATCATGATATGGAGATCATGTTCGTGAAGCTGAGATTATGCTTGAGGATTCAAGATTGAGGATGATTGTCAAGTGGCTATTGAGAATGAAAAAGGATGCAAGAGAATTATGAGAATTTCCTACGGGAACAGTTTGATGTGCTTGATTGCCAAGTGGCTAGTGAAAGTGAAAGAGATATGTGATGTTGCGGGGAACAGATATAACCCTTAGTGGTCGGGACTTGTCGAAGGGATGAATCAAGGACGAGCCGACCTTAGGTTAATTAAAAGAACATAAAAGACTTTAACATACGCGGTGAGTAATGAGTGCGAAGTAGTGGAGAGGAAGATACCATGAGTATCAGGGATACTCAGGTGGAGATTGCATGAGGGGAGGGCAAGGACGGTGAACGTCAAGAAGCCTGGAGTATATTTCTAGGCGGAACGAATTCCACATGTGGCATACGAACGTGGTAGGGACTGAGTCCTAAGCTGTGGTAAGTTCTGCATCGCGAACTAGAAATAGTACTGTCACCCCCTTGATTGCAAATCTAGAACAGTGAGAGGGACTGGAACGGGGCATTTGTGATTTGCCACTGTACCCGAGTTTTCTACAGTGAGCCTTGATTATATGATATGAATTGAATTGATTTGAGACTGTACCCGATTTTCTGCAGTTCTCATGGCTTGGAGCCATTTGATTGTTGAGACAGCTGTCGTGCCCGCGTGGTAAAGGTCCTGTACTCCTGTTAGCTTCCGACTAGGTTGGATGGATGACCGAGGAGATGTAGAAGTGTGTATTGTTTTTCCTCAGTGATGGTTTTTCCCCACCTCATTGAGTGAACCGATTATTATAAGACTTAAGAATGATGAAAGATTTCAAGAATGAAAGCATAAGTGAATTTCTGAAAGATTGAGAAAGATTTGTGATACCAAGTGCCATGAGTTATTTGGCAATGAATTGTGATCTTGATATATTTGGAATATTATGATATACTTTGTTTATCTGTGATTCATACATGCTATGTGTATAACATGTTATATGTGATGATGATGATGTGATTACATTGTGATAAATGTTTATGTTATGCTGTTCTGGTTACATTGTTCGATTCTATTATTTGTCTGCATTTATATTGAGTCTACCCTGAGACCGCATGGTCAACCCGTTAGTGTTCTGGTTATATTGTTTGATTCTATTATTTGCCTGTATTTATATTGTTCTGGTTATATTGTTCGGTGAAGCCCGAGTTGCTCCTAATGCGGATATGTGCATGGACACGAACTTCTTGGGAAACATGGGTTGGGTCAACATGGAAGGCAGTGGCTGGAGACCAAAAACTCAGCGTCGGGAACGCAAGTCCAACCACAACTATGACCCAGATGAAGAAGAACAACAACAGCAGCAGCAACAGCCTGATAGTGCACCAGCTCAAGATTCAGACTTCATTCCGCTACAAGCTCTTTATCCACCCGATCACATTCCTCCGTATATGCAGTTGTTTATGGATGATGTAAGAGGCTACATGAGGCGTTCTGATGAACACATGCATTCAGTGGACACAACTCTTGCTCAGCTCACCTCTGGCATGGAACAGATGCACGTTGATATGGAGGCAGTGCAGCAGGAGATATATCATCTGAGGCATCAGAACCGTCCTCCGTTCCAGTGATCGTTCAGCTTGTGGCACCTCACTCTGTTCTTTCAGTTTAAGTGCTTTACGATATTTGGATATTTTATGCTTATGCTCGTAACCCCCTAATACTGTTATTTGTTTAACTGTTTCTGGATTTTGTTGTTTCCCTCGTACTTGTTTGGATTTAGGTTGATGCGTTATGACAATTTTTATCATGTTTTTGTGTTATTCATTAGTATTGTCATATGTATCGTATATCTTGTGTATCTTCACCTTTTTGATGATATCAAAAGGGGGAGAAATTATTCCAAAGCAAAACAGGTTACAAGGGCGAAACAGGTTTTTACAAGTTAAGAAACAGGTTATCAGGTTCATGTGTATTCATGAATTCAGGGGGAGCTAAAGCTTGGAGCTAAAGCTTTGAGCTAAAGCTTGATTTAAGATAATCAAGTTGTGGTGCTCTTATGTATTTAAAAGAGCCATATGTTTTGAATGTTTATATTCGTACAAACCACTGTTTTGCAGGTAGTGTTTGTCATCATCAAAAAGGGGGAGTGTTGAAACTCATTGTTTCCCTCTTAGTGTTTTGATGATGACACAACACAATTTATGTATTCTTAACAGGTTCAGGTACATTGAAGATTGCAAAGATGTTCTCATGTTGAAGATTTACCTTTAGGCTTAGATATCTTTGTAAGGCAGTTAATACTTTTAAGCACTTAAAATTATAACCTATGTGATGATGATATTGTTTTCTTGAAAAGCCTAGAGGAAGCCTTTCAATCTTTTGCTCCAGGAATTTTAATTGTGAAAAATGTTTTGCGAAAACCTTTGGTTACAACCTTTTTCATGAAAATCTATTTTTTATAAGGAGTAATCGATTAACCCTTCTGGTATAATCGATTACTTGATGCAACTAGTAACCAGAGAGAATGTAATGGATTAATTAGGCTCTTGTAATAGATTACTTCCTTGAACTGGTCATTTAGGTGCAAGTAATCGATTACCAGAAACTGATAATCGATTATATTTCAATGCTGCAACTTTTGTGAAAAACCTGAGAGCATGTAATCGATTAACATGTCCAAAGTAATCGATTACTTCAATTCAAATTTTGAAAAACATGCTGAAATCAACCCTGATTCCCAGAATGATTTGTTTCCATTTTTGGAGGATCACGTTTTGATTATTGGCTGCTTCTTCTACATTTTAAAAGGGCTTTTCTTCTCTTCTAAGAGCTCTCTCTTCTACTCCATTGATTTTCTTCTCCTTCTTGAATTCTTTTGAAAATCCTTTGAGAAGAAAAAAATCATATTTGTTCATCATCATCATCATAGAGTTAGAGCTTTGAGTTTGCTTGAGTATATTAATTTGCTATAGGACTTTATTGTTGTATCTGCTCTAATTAGAGAGCCTTATTGTTAGTTGCACACTTTTCTTCGTGCAAATCTTTTTATTGTAAGGGGTGTGACAACCTTAGTGTTTAAGGAGTGTTTTCCCTTAGGATTGAACGTGTGTCGCGTTCATAGGGTGAGATAACCCTTGTGTATTGGGTAGCGCTATACGAATGGTGGGATTCCTAGTAGTTAGGCTATTTGTATTTGAGGTCCCTGGCGAACGGTGGGATTCCTAGTAGCTTGCGGGGCGCTCTGGATGTACTTGGGGACGCAGTTGCGTCTTGGTTTAGTGAAAAGCTCAAGTGGGTTGCTTCAGGACTGGATGTAGGCATTGTTGGCATAACCAGGATAAAATTCTCCGGTGTACAATTTTCTATCCCTTATCTTTTTACTTTCTGCTCGTTTAATTTGTGTTAATCATATTTTCGTGAATAAAAGTATTTTCAAGTTTTAATTTATATAACACGAGGATTGTGTTTTTTTTTTCTTTGTAATGATTTCTTAAATCAATCTCGTGTATAATATGGTTTTCAATATTCATAAGTAATATTATTTAAATTGTTTGCTTAAAAACATTTTAATTCGTTCTTTAAGTCTTCCGCTCGTTTTAATCTCTGTTAATTTCTAAAAGAACGTTTTATTTCGATTAATTTTTCAATGTTTTGTAAACACCCAATTCACCCCCCCCCCTCTTGGGTGATTCTCGCCAATACCACCAATTATTCCAACAATTGGTATCAGAGCTTCGTGCTCTGGTAACAAGCTTAATCGCTTGAGTTAAAGGTCCTTGAGTGGATTGGCACATTGGGATATTTTTGATTTTAAAATGGAGGGTATTTCATTCGATGAAGCACCAATTTTCAATGGAGAAAATTATTTATATTGGAGTGCTAGAATGAAATTTTATTTACAATCAATCAATTATCGATTATGGCTTTCTGTGCAAAATGATTTTGATTTAAATCCAAAAAACGTTTTAAATGATTTTGACAAAAAATGTTTTGCCTTGAACATTCAAGCAATGCAGATTTTAAGGAATGCCTTAAATGATGAAGCATATGCTAGAATCAAGGATTGTCACAATGCTAAGTGTATTTGGGATACCTTACACTCTTATTATGCTACTGATAATCTTTTGGAAAGTGTAAGTGTTCACAGATGTAATCAGGAGACTCAGATAGAGAAAAACTTGAAGGATGAATTGATTCTCTCTCATGACAAAGTTTTGAATGATGACATCCATAGCATGAGGAGCAATTCGTCAGATGAAAAAGATGATGATGATTTATAAAAGCTGTTTGAAACATTCTTGGTATCGTATTTGGAATCAAGTTCTTCAGATGAGGAGTCAGTAGACACTGAAAGTGCATCACATTCTTATACTCCTCACGAGGTAACTTTGATTGATTCGCATTCCCAAAATCCTCATAGTACTCATAATGTTTTGAGAGATGATTTGAGAAATATTTTTGAAAATAACACCTCTACAAGAAATGAAAAATGTAATTTTATTAAAAAATCTGTTGAGGCTGTTTTTTGTGAATCTCATTGTATCTCAAAATCCGTTTGTTCAAACACCTCATTTGACAACTTTAATATGAATGTGGAAATTCCAAAGTCAGGTGAAGTGGTTGTCAAATGTGATTTTGAATACAAGAATCATGAGTCAGTTTACTGTAAAAATGAATTTAGAAAATCCAAAGCATCTCCCAAAATCATTATCTGTAACTATTGTGGTCGTTCGGGTCATATTTCCCATTTATGCATGTATAAGAAAAATCAATATATGAGAAATAAGATGAAATGGGTTGCAAAGGTTTCTGAGGAATCTAAGTTTAACCCCCCTGGACCCAAAATGAGATGGGTACCAAAAATTGCTTCTTGTAACAGGAATGTAAATCACACCTTATCTAAGGAAGCATCAAGAAGAAATCAAAAAGAGAACTACATCACACGGACTACTTGGACATCCAAAGTTAGATGGAGTAACCAAAGGAGAATAGCCCCATCAAGATCAATAACCTCGAATGGAAGAAATGGAAAGTTCATAGTGATGAAAAATCAAAGAAGGAATTATTGGTCTAGTGTAACATCCCGAATTTTTATTCTAATAATAATTAGGATAATAGTAAGATTTGGAAGTGAGGATTATCATAGAAGGGATTTAAAATTATGGATTAGGGATACTTTGAGTGCCATATAGGAGTCTAGGAGCATTGGCATCGAGAAGCAAATTTAAAGAAGACCCAAACGAGTGTTAAAAATCGATTTTTCGGTGTTATAAACACCCGACGTTAGGAAATTCAAAATAAAAGATTTAGGACTCAAAACACAATTTCCACCGTTGGATATGAAGGTATGATTTTTAGGAAGCTTGCTTTCAAATTTGAGCAAGATCCAACGGGTAACGAAGAACTTATCTCGAATTGAAGCAGGAAGAAAATAGGAGGAAAATAGGAAAATGAATAAATGGGGTACTGGGCAAAACACTGGAGTCTTTTGGAAAAGACTCGAGTGTTTTGTAAAAGACTCGAGTCTTTGTGAAAAGACTCGAGTGTTTTACAGATCCTGAATCAGGGAAAGGCAAAACCCTCAGATTCACTCGAGTCTTTTAGAAAAGACTCGAGTAATTTTCATGAATTCACTCGAGTGATTTGGAAAAGACTCGAGTGTTTTTATCAGATCAGCAAAAAATAAAAGCACGAGTTGGGGTCATTTTAACCCCAAAAATCACTTTCTCACTCTTCTTTTCTCCGGCTTCTCTCTAGGGTTTTCACCCCCAATCCCTCTCCAATGTTAAAATAACACCAAATCAAATCAAATTAACATCCCATAATCATTCCCCATCAAATCCCCATGATTCTCTATCAACAAAAACCCCAATTTCATTCTCAATCCCTCAAATCCCCAAATTCCCAATTCAAAACCCTAAATCCTTCCAAACCCCATAATTACTCATAGTTATCAAAAGATTAGTGCCACAAATCACTTCCAAATCAATTCCTCATGAATTTCCTCTCCAAAAACACATATTACTTCCTCTTTCTCATGAAATTCCAATTCCCTATCAAACCCCAATTTGTGTAATCGGAGGCATAGGGTCTTCTAATCATGCAAGGAAGCTTAGGAAGTGATTAAGGGCAAGGAATAGGAAGCTAAGAGGCATGGATTAGAGCTTGGTGAGGATGCTCCCTCAAAACCCCATTTTGGTTCTTGCTCTTCAAAGAGGTAAGAAGGGTTGTTCACATTACCTTTACTTAGAGAGTAAATTCTAGGATGCTATAGTGGTAGCTGAGAATAGAAAAGATTAGTTAGAATAATATACAATAGGGTAATTGCAATAGACAATAAACAAAGCTTAGGAATAAAGGAAATGAACTCATTAGAAAAATTGCGAATATATGTAGTATATGATGATGTTTGTAATGTGTGAATTTAGTATGGAAATGTTAAATGAACGGATAATGAATGAGGAAACTATAGGGAAATAAAGGTAATAAATCGAGTAGGTGAATAAATAAAATAAACCCGCCAAATTGTTTGTAATGCTATGTGTAAGTGAATTGTGTTGTTATGCTTGAATGCTTATATGTGAGATAATGGGTCTTAAAAATGAACCTAGGACTTAGTAAGATTAGAGGTATCACAAGCTAATGAAAGAATTAGAATATTGGGTATGTGTGGGAAATTAATAAAGATAGTTAAGCAAGAACAGTAATCAATTAATTAATCGAAAAGATAAGGAAGGGGTAAGGGGTTTATGTTGGGAAAATGATTGTGAATGTGCAAATGTTGTGAATGTTAGTTTTTTATGCTAACACCTTTAAGTGAAGATAAAGAAAATGATAACAAGTCACATGATAAGACATAAATGAAAATACAGATCAAAGATAAGATACAAACATAAACGAAATGCTATAATACAAATCATGTATATGTGTTATTTCTGAAATGGAAATGTAATGTAAAGTAAAAGAAAAGCAAAAGGGGGTCTGCAGCTATTAATCGCGTATTGGGATCCACACCCATTAGGTGCACACGGTTAGGACAGGGTCCTACTAGCAAAGTAGGCCCGAATTAGCCCTAATAGGTACAAACCTCGCTCAGGAAAAATCCCCATAAGATCAAAGGCTCGTTAGGTTACGTGGATCCTACGCGATGATTAATAGCTGCAGCACCAAATATAAACATGAAATATGAATAAATGAGAATATATGAAAGAGGTTGAAGAAAAGAAAATAAAGAAAAGGCCCTAACGAGGGAAAGGTCTTATGGGTCAAGAAGTCCTGAGTGAGAAGAAGTCCTATTGGGTGAAGATACCATCCTAACCAATTGTGCAGCAAGAATACCTAATGGAATTATTATTTTGCTAGTAAAGCAAAAGACAAGATAAAAGTCCGATGCAATCCTGACGAGGCGTATCGGCATTAAAAGAATTAGTCGGCGCTCAGTACCGTACGGCTGGCTGAGGTTGGACTACATAATGAATACTGTAAAATGAAATAAAGAATGGAATTAAAAGAATGCAAGCACATGAATCTTCATGTACAAGTATGCTAATAAAAATGAAAGAAAGAAAGGAAAACCAAAGATTAAAAGAATTAGAAGAAATAAATTATATGCAAGCTTTATGAATAAATGTATATTAATGGAATGAAAAAAATAAGTGAAGAAATGTATATTAAAAGAATGTAAAAATAAGAGAAAAATTATAAGAACTTAATTATATATGAACATTTTTGAATAAGGAAGATGCATAATAATGTAGGCTTAGTTATTTGCTATGTCCTCTTTTAGAATTTATCTTCCTAAGTCCTGTGTAATGCTACCCTTCTTGCTATACTTTTACAGGTACAGAAGCGGAGTTTACATGGGTCATGGCCGAGCAGATTTATGTTCCACTACGTGGGATATATATATATTTTGTTTTGAGTGGACGATTATTTTGTAAAACTGAATATGTAATAGTTTTATGCCCTGAGACTAGTTCTAATCGGGCGTAGGATCATTTAAGTTGTTTGTAATATTTTTGTGTTTTATGTTTTTAAATAATTTTGGTTTGACATGTTTAATTAGAAGAAAACTTTGGAAAGTCCGATAAACAGAGGAAACTCTGTCGGATTCTTCCTAAGGATTTTTACAAGTATTTAAGTTTTAAAAAAGAAATTTTAAATCACCAATTTTATTAAAACCTAAAAATTAACTAATTAAAGTGAGGACGTCGCATTTATGGTATCAGAGCAGTTTTTCCTCGGCCTTGGAGTTTGGAGTCACAACTCCTGTGGTTTACTCACCAAGCGAGTAACCGATATGTATAGTCAAGTGTCTAAGTTAGGCGAATGGGATGCATATATATATAGCTATCTATGCATATATGTGTTCAATTGCTATCTTAACCAGGATTAAGTAGTGACAAAGACGATAGGACGCTAGTTTAAGCTTAACTAATTCCCTCGATGGTGTTATAGTTTAAATAGAGTGTAAGGGTAGGATTGGTCGTCCTTACTCTCTCAACTATTAAATGATGCTATCATCAACAAACCCGATGATGTTGTTGCTATTGATACATGTGGGATTGAGACTGACCATCTCGATCTTCGCACTTGTCAACAGTCAATGTCATTGAAGACTTCGAAGTAGCACAAACTCCAACCAGGCATTCAATTTCCCCGAGAAGTATCTCTTTCAGAAGGAAGGGAATCAAGTTCACCCTAGAAACCATCTCCAGCTTTTCCGAAAAGCCAAGCCAGACACTGGTAGTCCGTGATCTGTTGGGAGTCTTCCCACTAAGATTTCTGAACGGTCGCCTGTGAGAAAAGCCAAAATCTTGTCAGCCTTACAAAGTATCCACGCCGAGATCAACCAAGACTGAACCATTGAACCACGGTCTCTGGTAAAAGTAAGAACCCGACATTGGTGCGCTGTTGATAGACGTGAAGTTGGGATTGATCACCTCAACCTTTGCAGCTATTAACAGATGATATCATTGCAATCTTCTTAATGAAGTTGAAACAATCAAAATAGAAACTCTCCAAGGAAACCAACCGAATGGTGTTCTTTCCGAACTCTTTACATAGAACCGGAAAGTAAATCCCAAAGCGAAATTAGAAGAGAAGAGTCTTAAGCTATTTCATCAGTTTAGGAATGGCATAGCCGAATGCCTAATCTTTGAAAATATAACCAACCCTATAGGAATCACTTCTAAATTCTACGAAAAGCCAAACCAGATTCCGGGAGTTCAAGTTTTAACGGGAATCTTATCATGGTTTCTGAAAAGACACCGCGAGAAGGGGTAAACCTTAACGACTTAGTGAGTCTCCACATCAAGACCGACAAGGTTAAACTATTAATCTGTACTCCTCATTCAGTATAAGAACCTGGATGCGTGCGAACACAAGCCTTCGCAAACCTTAGGAATTTAATCCAACCCGTCGATCAACAATAGGTTGTTAGCTCAACTTCAATCTCGAAAGTGGTGAAACACTCAAGAGTGACACAAGGGAAAAGTGGACCACAATTTCAAGTGATACAAACCCTTTTGTTCAAGAACAATGGAGGACAAGTAGGGACCTAGAGGCAAATCTCATTAGCACTTTTAGTCCATACCAAATTCACAACGTATCTCCTTTAAGATCCAGTTTGGGATAAGCTGAAACCGGGTTGCTGGCATGCACTCAACGTGAGATTTAAGTTTCGTAGATCTCTGATACTGCCCAATAAAGCGTCTAAATTTCAAGAGTGTTGGTATACCTCAATCCATGGCCGCCAAGTATCGTTCAAGACTTTATTTGTGTTTCCATTGAACCATGGATAATGGTTTAATTTGTGCAAGTAAACCTCTGTCTTCTTGCTCTGACCTTCTTGGTTCCGAACCAATCTTGATGCAACAATTTCAATCCTAATTAAATGTGTCCTTGTTTCAACCAACTAAGGTTGGTGAACTCTTGAATCCTTCTCTTTGTTTTCATTGGTAAATATCAAACGTTCATGTAGTTCTCGCCTTGACTACTCAATTCAGTCACCTCGTATGACGAATGCTGGACACCTTTACCAGGTACCCTTACCGAGATCGATCAAGTCAACTATCGCTCTGTAGAAAACACATCTTTCGTTGATTTTCCAACGAAGATGCATTCTCTGGGATAAATCTCTATTATCTTCTGGGGCGACATGTAACCAGTCATGTTGCTACCCCACAATGTCGGTGCTGCACGATTCTTTTATGTTGGCAGCCGACCGATACTCGCTAGTCACCGAACATTATGGAAAAAGCCACGATACGATAAGATGCTGAAATTTCTACACTCTCATCACCTCTCACGTCTTTGGTCATCTTGCAAAGCCCATTAAGCATTCCCTTAAATGCTTCTAGTTTCTTCTTTTCATCTTCACTCTCTTCGAGTTTCAGGTATCTAGTGATAGAACTCGGATGTGTATGCAGGAGTTTGCCAAATTGTAGGAATCTAGTATGATTCAATGCCACCACAAGTAGTCAAACCCCCCTTCACTCCCACTTCCGAAGAACGCTTGGGAAATCCATACACTCCATGCTTAGTAGCGACCGAACCTACTCCTAACATTGATATAATCAAGTATGTCGATGCTAAGTGGGGGAGGATTTCAATCCAAACGATTGGGAGATGGAACTTTAATAATAAGAAAGCCGATGATCTGGTGCAGATGGAGTTAATACGTGGTCTTAGAAGACAAGCATTGAAATAGGCATGAACCTAACCACACCTAGAGCGGGAAGTGAAGACCATAGTTAAAAGCTTTACCAATGGGATGATTCTCCATTTAAGGAATCGAGCGGAATTTCGGGGACGAAATTCTAATAAGTGGGGGAGAAATGTAACATCCCGAATTTTTATTCTAATAATAATTAGGATAATAGTAAGATTTGGAAGTGAGGATTATCATAGAAGGGATTTAAAATGATGGATTAGGAATACTTTGAGTGCCATATAGGAGTCTAGGAGCATTGGCATCGAGAAGCAAATTTAAAGAACACCCAAACGAGTGTTAAAAATCGATTTTTCGGTGTTATAAACACCCGACGTTAGGAAATTCAAAATAAAAGATTTAGGAATCAAAACACAATTTCCACCGTTGGATATGAAGGTATGATTTTTAGGAAGCTTGCTTTCAAATTTGAGCAAGATCCAACGGGTAACGAAGAAGTTATCTCGAATTGAAGCAGGAAGAAAATAGGAGGAAAATAGGAAAATGAATAAATGGGGTACTGGGCAAAACACTGGAGTCTTTTGGAAAAGACTCGAGTGTTTTGTAAAAGACTCGAGTCTTTGTGAAAAGACTCGAGTGTTTTACAGATCCTGAATCAGGGAAAGGCAAAACCCTCAGATTCACTCGAGTCTTTTAGAAAAGACTCGAGTAATTTTCATGAATTCACTCGAGTGATTTGGAAAAGACTCGAGTGTTTTTATCAGATCATCAAAAAATAAAAGCACGAGTTGGGGTCATTTTAACCCCAAAAATCACTTTCTCACTCTTCTTTTCTCCGGCTTCTCTCTAGGGTTTTCACCCCCAATCCCTCTCCAATGTTAAAATAACACCAAATCAAATCAAATTAACATCCCATAATCATTCCCCATCAAATCCCCATGATTCTCTATCAACAAAAACCCCAATTTCATTCTCAATCCCTCAAATCCCCAAATTCCCAATTCAAAACCCTAAATCCTTCCAATCCCCATAATTACTCATAGTTATCAAAAGATTAGTGCCACAAATCACTTCCAAATCAATTTCTCATGAATTTCCTCTCCAAAAACACATATTACTTCCTCTTTCTCATGAAATTCCAATTCCCTATCAAACCCCAATTTGTGTAATCGGAGGCATAGGGTCTTCTAATCATGCAAGGAAGCTTAGGAAGTGATTAAGGGCAAGGAATAGGAAGCTAAGAGGCATGGATTAGAGCTTGGTGAGGATGCTCCCTCAAAACCCCATTTTGGTTCTTGCTCTTCAAAGAGGTAAGAAGGGTTGTTCACATTACCTTTACTTAGAGAGTAAATTCTAGGATGCTATAGTGGTAGCTGAGAATAGAAAAGATTAGTTAGAATAATATACAATAGGGTAATTGCAATAGACAATAAACAAAGCTTAGGAATAAAGGAAATGAACTCATTAGATAAATTGCGAATATATGTAGTATATGATGATGTTTGTAATGTGTGAATTTAGTATGGAAATGTTAAATGAACGGATAATGAATGAGGAAACTATAGGGAAATAAAGGTAATAAATCGAGTAGGTGAATAAATAAAATAAACCCGCCAAATTGTTTGTAATGCTATGTGTAAGTGAATTGTGTTGTTATGCTTGAATGCTTATATGTGAGATAATGGGTCTTAAAAATGAACCTAGGACTTAGTAAGATTAGAGGTATCACAAGCTAATGAAAGAATCAGAATATTGGGTATGTGTGGGAAATTAATAAAGATAGTTAAGCAAGAACAGTAATCAATTAATTAATCGAAAAGATAAGGAAGGGGTAAGGGGTTTATGTTGGGAAAATGATTGTGAATGTGCAAATGTTGTGAATGTTAGTTTTGTATGCTAACACCTTTAAGTGAAGATAAAGAAAATGATAACAAGTCACATGATAAGACATAAATGAAAATACAGATCAAAGATAAGATACAAACATAAACGAAATGCTATAATACAAATCATGTATATGTGTTATTTCTGAAATGGAAATGTAATGTAAAGTAAAAGAAAAGCAAAAGGGGGTCTGCAGCTATTAATCGCGTATTGGGATCCACACCCATTAGGTGCACACGGTTAGGACAGGGTCCTACTAGCAAAGTAGGCCCGAATTAGCCCCAATAGGTACAAACCTCGCTCAGGAAAAATCCCCATAAGATCAAAGGCTCGTTAGGTTACGTGGATCCTACGCGATGATTAATAGCTGCAGCACCAAATATAAACATGAAATATGAATAAATGAGAATATATGAAAGAGGTTGAAGAAAAGAAAATAAAGAAAAGGCCCTAACGAGGGAAAGGTCTTATGGGTCAAGAAGTCCTGAGTGAGAAAAAGTCCTATTGGGTGAAGATACCATCCTAACCAATTGTGCAGCAAGAATACCTAATGGAATTATTATTTTGCTAGTAAAGCAAAAGACAAGATAAAAGTCCGATGCGATCCTGACGAGGCGTATCGGCATTAAAAGAATTAGTCGGCGCTCAGTACCGTACGGCTGGCTGAGGTTGGACTACATAATGAATACTGTAAAATGAAATAAAGAATGGAATTAAAAGAATGCAAGCACATGAATCTTCATGTACAAGTATGCTAATAAAAATGAAAGAAAGAAAGGAAAACCAAAGATTAAAAGAATTAGAAGAAATAAATTATATGCAAGCTTTATGAATAAATGTATATTAATGGAATGAAAAAAATAAGTGAAGAAATGTATATTAAAAGAATGTAAAAATAAGAGAAAAATTATAAGAACTTAATTATATATGAACATTTTTGAATAAGGAAGATGCATAATAATGTAGGCTTAGTTATTTGCTATGTCCTCTTTTAGAATTTATCTTCCTAAGTCCTGTGTAATGCTACCCTTCTTGCTATACTTTTACAGGTACAGAAGCGGAGTTTACATGGGTCATGGCCGAGCAGATTTATGTTCCACTACGTGGGATATATATATATATTTTGTTTTGAGTGGACGATTATTTTGTAAAACTGAATATGTAATAGTTTTATGCCCTGAGACTAGTTCTAATCGGGCGTAGGATCATTTAAGTTGTTTGTAATATTTTTGTGTTTTATGTTTTTAAATAATTTTGGTTTGACAGGTTTAATTAGAAGAAAACTTTGGAAAGTCCGATAAACAGAGGAAACTCTGTCGGATTCTTCCTAAGGATTTTTACAAGTATTTAAGTTTTAAAAAAGAAATTTTAAATCACCAATTTTATTAAAACCTAAAAATTAACTAATTAAAGTGAGGACGTCGCATCTAGAACAAAGTCACCTTGGCACAAAGCGATTGAGAAAAGAAATCATTGGCCAAAGTCAAAATTTCCATGGCATACAAAGTCTGAGGTAAACAGGTCATATACCTTTTATAATCATGATTATTCAAGAACATACTTTGACTATTCCAAGCTATACTGATTTTAGAAAATAAATCATGTGTTGCAAGTTTTATCGTCACATGATCATCATACCTTGGAAAAGCTAAAGTACTTCATAAAATGTTATTTAGTGCAAACTTGAGGTAATCGAGTTAGCATTAAATACATCTTATGATTAAACTTGATATAATTCATAGTTATAATGAAGTGTATGATGTGTTATGTTTGTTTACTATTTCAGTTATGTCAAAAGCTCTCATTTGTTTATCATATCAATTTATCTAACTTGAGCATTGGAGATAGCCAGAACCATTTGTTTTGTAGGAAACAGGTCTCTTAGAGGTAAGTTGACCACAAGCTGAATGTCACTAACGGTTCCTGGCATCAGAAATCAAACACCAGAAGTTATTGAAGTTTGTTAGTGAGAAAAGGAGGAATTCTGGAAGTTTGTGCAGAAGTAATCGATTACTCGGCAACAGTAATCGATTACCCAGTGGGTTTGTGCATCAGTTATGATCAGTTATGAAGAATTAATCGATTAAAGTATCAGAATAATCGATTAAATCTGCAGCATCATGCAACCCATCAGAGGCATTATAATCGATTAAGGGAGTCAGTATAATCGATTATAAATGTTGCATCAGTTCTGACCAGAGGAGGGATAATCGATTAAAAGCATGGAAGTAATCGATTAATTGAAGAGTAATCGATTAAATCAAGGAAATAATCGATTATCGGCTACAGTATCCAAAAAAAAAAAGGAAAAGTGCAAATCGTGTGGGCCTTGTTGACCCAGTTTAACCAAGTGTGGACCACATGTTAATTAAACCCTAGCCACACACCTTCTTACACACTCTCTCTTCCCATAAAAAAATTCATACGGCCTCTTTCCCTCTCTCTCTCCCACGCTATTTCCTTCTTCTTCCTCATCCTCTCTTCTTCAACCTTCAACCCACAAACTCCATAACCACCATCAAACTCTCATCAAACTTTCACCATTCTCACTCATATCTCATCCTTCTCACATAAACCTTCACCTTCTCCACTTCTCTCATCAAAACCGCGTCTCTCTCTCCTTCTCTCTCTCATTCGGTTCACTCTCTTCCACCACCATAACCACCATTTAAACCTCTAGCTTCTTTCTCAACATTGTCAAAACCTTACTCTTTATACTTGGTTAAACATGGTCTTCTTAAGGTTTGCATGATTCATGGCACTTGTCCTTCATGTTCAGATCCGGTTCTTCATCACTGGTTCAAGTGTGTTGATGTGTGAAGATTTCGGTTCATCTGGTTCTCTGGTTCAGTCATCTGGTTCGCTGGTCTGATTGGTCTTTGGTTTGCTCTCTCGGTTCGGTTCAGAATACCTTGAAGATCTCCGGTTCAGCTGTACTGTTGGTTGGTTAGGTTCAGTGTGTTGAGTTTTCAGGTTCAGTTGCTAGTGCACTATTTTGGCTGGTTCAGTGTGATCTCTTGCTATTTATGTATTCGGTTCAGTGGTTCTTCTCCGGTTCAGGTTCTTGGTTCACTACTTCTTCAGTATCTCCATGTTCACTATAATGATATGATGATATGCTGTTCATTGATGATATATATTGAATCTGATACTGCTGAGTTAACTATCTGATAGTCTGGTTTATTATCTGTGTTGCGCTGCAAACTGTCTGGTTAGCATAATTTGTTGCCTTGGTTCAAGTTGATTCAGAATCCTTCATTTGACATATTTTTTTTGTGCTGAGATCATGTCATCCCGTCACACGAAAAGAAGGGTAGTCATTGAGGAGTCAGATGAGGATGAGCCTTCACCTTCTATTGTTCAAAGAAGGGGTCAACCTTCGTCTAACCGGGCTCCTAAGCCTCGAAGGACTAGACAAAGTGATGCAAGTCCTTCTGCTCCACCTCCTCCGGTTCATCAACCGATAGCTTTAGAGAAGTTGAATCGCTGGTTCTCTAACCCTTCTCAGATCATGGATTATGAAAAGTATTTTGCTGCTTGTTAAGTGATCTCTCCGAGGTTTCTTGATGCTGAAACTTTTGATGGCGATGATTGTAATCTCCCTGCTGTGATGCTCTTGAAAGAAAAAGGTCTCTATGAATTCAGTACTATTGGAGGAGACTATTATGAAGATTTAGTCAGGGTCTTCTATACAAATCTTGTCTGGAAAGCGGATGAACAGACTCTTTATTCCGAGGTTAAAGGGAAAGGTATCAAAATAAGCTTGAACACTTGGATTAATATTACTCACCTGCCCATGGATGGTATCACTTTCACTAGTTCTAGCTCAGATAACCTATGGGGAGATGAGTATGACAAGAAGACAGCTAAGGAGGAATTTATTGATGGCCGCATCCCTGTTGGAAAAGTGCTGACATCTGGTAACTTGAAGTTTGTATATCGAGTCCTTCATTTCATTCTGAATCGTTGTCTGATTCCTAGGCAAGGCAACTACTTCAGGCTGCTTGATTCTGACTATATCATCTTCTGGGCGTGGTTTCACGACAAACCCATCAATTGGGGTTGGTTTGTCCTGATTCACATGATTGAGGTTGCTGGAAAAGTCCGACGATCAATTGACAAAGATATTAAGAATAAAACATCTAAGCTGCCATATGCGACTCTCATAACCCACATTCTTAGGCGTTTTCGTATTCCCTTGAACGGTGAAGCTCGAGTTGCTCCTAATGCGGATATGCGCATGGACACGAACTTCTTGGGAAACATGGGTTGGGTCAACATGGAAGGTAGTGGCTGGAGACCAAAAACTCAGCGTCGGGAACGCAAGTCCAACCACAACTATGACCTAGATGAAGAAGAACAGCAACAGCAGCAGCAACAGCAACAGCCTGATAGTGCACCAGCTCAAGATTCAGACTTCATTCCTCTACAAGCTCTTTATCCACCCGATCACATTCCTCCGTATATGCAGTTGTTTATGGATGATGTAAGAGGCTACATGAGGCGTTCTGATGAACACATGCATTCAGTGGACACAACTCTTGCTCAGCTCACCTCTGGCATGGAACAGATGCACGTTGATATGGAGGCAGTGCAGCAGGAGATATATCATCTGAGGCATCAAAACCGTCCTCCGTTCCAGTGATCGTTCAGCTTGTGGCACCTCACTCTGTTCTTTCAGTTTAAGTGCTTTATGATATTTGGATATTTTATGCTTATGCTCGTAACCCCCTAGTATTGTTATTTGTTTAACTGTTTCTGGATTTTGTTGTTTCCCTCGTACTTGTTTGGATTTAGGTTGATGCGTTATGACAATTTTTATCATGTTTTTGTGTTATTCATTAGTATTGTCATATGTATCGTATATCTTGTGTATCTTCACCTTTTTGATGATATCAAAAGGGGGAGAAATTATTCCAAAGCAAAACAGGTTACAAGGGCGAAACAGGTTTTTACAAGTTAAGAAACAGGTCATAAGGTTCATGTCTATTCATGAATTCAGGGGGAGCTAAAGCTTGGAGCTAAAGCTTTGAGCTAAAGCTTGATTTAAGATAATCAAGTTGTGGTGCTCTTATGTATTTATAAGAGCCATATGTTTTGAATGTTTATATTCGTACTAACCACTGTTTTGCAGGTAGTGTTTGTCATCATCAAAAAGGGGGAGTGTTGAAACTCATTGTTTCCCTCTTAGTGTTTTGATGATGACACAACACAATTTATGTATTCTTAACAGGTTCAGGTACATTGAAGATTGCAAAGATGTTCTCATGTTGAAGATTTAGCTTTAGGCTTAGATATCTTTGTAAGGCAATTAATACTTTTAAGCACTTAGAATTATAACCTATGTGATGATGATATTGTTTTCTTGAAAAACCTAAAAGAAGCCTTTCAATCTTTTGCTCTAGGAATTTTAATTGTGAAAAATGTTTTGCGAAAACCTTTGGTTACAACCTTTTTCATGAAAATCTATTTTTTATAAGGAGTAATCGATTAACCATTCTGGTATAATCGATTACTTGATGCAACTAGTAACCAGAGAGAATGTAATGGATTAATTAGGCTCTTGTAATAGATTACTTCCTTGAACTGGTCATTTAGGTGCAAGTAATCGATTACCAGAAACTAATAATCGATTATATTTCAATGCTGCAACTTTTGTGAAAAACCTGAGAGCATGTAATCGATTAACATGTCCAAAGTAATCGATTACTTCAATTCAAATTTTGAAAAACGTGCTGAAATCAACCCTGATTCCCATAATGATTTGTTTCCATTTTTGGAGGATCACGTTTTGATTATTGGCTGCTTCTTCTACATTTTAAAAGGGCTTTTCTTCTCTTCTAAGAGCTCTCTCTTCTACTCCATTGATTTTCTTCTCCTTCTTGAATTCTTTTGAAAATCCTTTGAGAAGAAAAAAATCATATTTGTTCATCATCATCATCATAGAGTTAGAGCTTTGAGTTTGCTTGAGTATATTAATTTGCTATAGGACTTTATTGTTGTATCTGCTCTAATTAGAGAGCCTTATTGTTAGTTGCACACTTTTCTTCGTGCAAATCTTTTTATTGTAAGGGGTGTGACAACCTTAGTGTTTAAGGAGTGTTTTTCCTTAGGATTGAACGTGTGTCGCGTTCATAGGGTGAGATAACCCTTGTGTATTGGGTAGCGCTATACGAACGGTGGGATTCCTAGTAGTTAGGCTATTTGTATTTGAGGTCCCTGTCGAACGGTGGGATTCCTAGTAGCGTGCGGGGCGCTCTGGATGTACTTGGGGACGCAGTTGCGTCTTGGTTTAGTGAAAAGCTCAAGTGGGTCGCTTGAGGACTGGATGTAGGCATTGTTGGCCGAACCAGGATAAAATTCTCTTGTGTACAATTTTCTATCCCTTATCTTTTTACTTTCTGCTCGTTTAATTTGTGTTAATCATATTTTCGTGAATAAAAGTATTTTCAAGTTTTAATTTATATAACACGAGGATTGTGTTTTTTTTTCTTTGTAATGATTTCTTAAATCAATCTCGTGTATAATATGGTTTTCAATATTCATAAGTAATATTATTTAAATTGTTTGCTTAAAAATGTTTTAATCCTTTCTTTAAGTCTTCCGCTCGTTTTAATCTCTGTTAATTTCTAAAAGAACGTTTTATTTCGATTAATTTTTCAAAGTTTTGTAAACACCCAATTCACCCCCCCCCCCCCTCTTGGGTGATTCTCGCCAATACCACCAATTATTCCAACAATACCAAGTGCCATGAGTTATTTGGCAATGAATTGTGATCTTGATATATTTGGAATATTATGATATACTTTGTTTATGTGTGATTCATACATGCTATGTGTATAACATGTTATATGTGATGATGATGATGTGATTACATTGTGATAAATGTTTATGTTATGCTGTTCTGGTTATATTGTTCGATTCTATTATTTGCCTATATTTATATTGAGTCTACCCTGAGACCGCATGGTCAACCCGTTAGTGTTCGGAACACTGACTCTCTCCTACTCTGTTGTCGTATTGGCATTTGCCGGTATTGCAATGGGTAGATGGCGTATCGTGTAGCGATCCACATGTGGCCTCTTCAAGGAGGAGCATGGGAGGTTGTCCCTGAAGGTTGGATATGGAGAGGTGAAACTCGGTTGGAGATCGACGATCCCAGGCACATTTTGCGAGGGACGAGTCTGGATGTGCATGTAGGGCAGGTCACTCTTCGTGACTATCAGGATGGCGGACCGAGGGAACATCATGAGTATGATGGTCAACCCGCACCGTTAGCCGCAGTGATCCCACAGCCAATGGAGGAGGAAGATGCTAGTGACTCTGGTCACGAAGCGGAGGCGGATTCTAGTGAGGATATGGAAGCGGATGTTAGTTCGGATGAAGAGTGAAGCCCGATGTTCTGTGTCTAGATGTCTTAGTGTCTAGGATCTAAGTTCCCAATCGAGGATTACCTTGTGAAGTACTATGGATGTAATCAAGCTACTTTTATGTTTTTAATTATGTTTCAAAACCTGGGTTGTAATTTTTTGTAATTATGTACTGCTTTTGGAAAACTGCTGGAGATGAGGCTCCAATGCTTTTGACTTATGATAATGATAATTACAGTGAGAATGATGTTATGAAATGTTAATGGTGTTTCGGTTATGAGAAGTTTTAAAGTGACAACTTGATTTTCAGTCAAGCGACATTAGCAATTGATGAACTCATGTTTTATATAAAAAAAATTGGCCTCGTTTTTACAATAAATTGATAATAAATCAGTTAAGGTTTTGGAAGCGAAAATCGGGCTGTTACAGAAGTGGTATCAGAGCAATGGTAATCCTCAGTGGCCTTAAGCATAGCCTTATATGCTTACTCTGTGTGACTCTGTGCGTCTAGAGTATAGGTCTGAGTTGTTGTGTTGAACCCTTTCTGTTTCATTTTCAAGATGAGTCGTGCGCGTGGGAGACCTCCTGGTTCGAGTTCGAGAAACTCTTGTGAGGATGTTGATAACCCAAATTCGGCGAATATTGTGGCTCGGATGACGGTAGTGATGACGGGCGTCAATGATAATCTGCAAGCGCTACATCGGCAAGCACAGCAGAATTTCAACAATCAGCAGCAAGCTCAGAACTTGGAAGCCCAAGGATATAAGGGATTGGATGAATTCTGTCGTCGCAACCCAAAGGAGTTTGCGGGAGGTTTCGCTCCGAATGCAGCAGTGGAGTGGATAGAGGATTTAGAAAGAATTTTTGGGGGTATGGTACAGTGTAATGATGAACAGAAGTTGGCTTATGCTGGATATGTGCTGACGAGAGAGGCTGCAGCATGGTGGCGAATTACCAAGGAAGTGATGTTGAATTTGGGAGAAGCGCTGACATGGGAAGCTTTTAAGCAAAAATTTTTGGAGAAGTATTTTCCGGTGGATCTAAGGACTGAGAAAGAAATGGAATTTTTAAGGTTGATTCAAGGAAATTTGTCAGTTGATGAGTATGCTTCGAAATTCGAAGAGCTGGTCAAGTATGTACCCCAGTATGCTGGAGGAGAGAATGAGCGATCGAAGTGTGCTAAGTTTAAGGATGGTCTTAAGCCGGAAATTAAGTTAGCCTTTTCTCATCTGGAGATAGAGGATTTTGCTAGTTTGGTAAATCGGTGTCGTATGTATGAGGGAGGCTTGAAAGCAAGGGGAGCATTTGAGAAGGTGATGAATCCATCTTCATCTCATGGACCGATTCGTAATCTTCCTTTTCACAGAGATTCTGGTGGAAGGTATAGGACTCCACATCCGTATTCTGGTTCTGGTGGAAGAAAAGATCAACGTTTTGGAGGAAGTGGACAAGGTGGAAACTATGGAGGCAGTGGTAATCGCGGTGAAAACCGTGGGAGCAGTAGTTTTGGGGGAAGCCGCATGGGTCATGGTGGCAGAAGTCGTAATAGTTTTGGTGGAATGAGATCAGGAAATATACCTCCTCGATGCAACAAGTGTGGTCGCAGTCATTTTAGTTTGATGTGTCCACCCAGGAATCCGAATTGCTTCAATTGTGATAAGCCTGGTCACATTGCGAAGGAATGCAAGGAGCCTAAGCGAGTGACTAATTCAGGGAATGCAAATCGTCCTACTCTACAAGGGAGTGAAGATGCAAGGCAAGGCATTAGCATTCAATTGAGTGTTTTGATGAAGACAACATGATGTGGAATTACCTACAACAACAAGTCACAAAGGACAATTCTATTATTCATTCTTGTATATGTATTATAATTGTTTTTATTATTTTATATGAGAGTGGGTGGTAGAATTAGGATAGAAATCTCAATTGGAACTAAAGAATTAATTATGTTTAGAATTGAGATTGCATTGATAGAGAAAAATGGCTCAAGACTTTTTCTAAATAAATTGGTGAAAAATGAAAATTAATAGAAAAAGTTTTTAGCAGTGTTTAATTGATTAAGTAAACAGGTTAATCGAGTAGTACTCGATTAAGGCTTCGTTTAATCGATTAAGTACTGTTATAACTTAACTTTAAAAGGCTTTCATTTTCTATTTTTCAAAGGTTACGAACCTTGATTTTCATACATCATTTTTCACACATTCTTTCAACATTCTTGAGCAAATATTCTTTCTTACATCATCTCTATCAATGTTCATGTGAATCTCAATTTGAAAATACAATTCATTCTTTTCAATCCATATTGAAGATTCATAGTTTGTGAACATTCTTTTGTGGTTGGATCAATTTGTAACAACAAGGTTACACACCTCAAGATTCAACAAGACAAGTTTTCTATTGAAGAAAATTGAAGAAGGGTTGGAGCATTACTCTTAGCAATTGGATTGGAATTGCTCGAAGCTCAAAGGATTGAACACGAAGGATTTAATCAACGAAGGAACAAAGAGGATCGACTCACAAGAATTGGGGTAGAATTGTATGAAGTGGTACCTCATACAATAAAGGGTTAGGATTGTGAGAGGAGAGGATCTTAACTATTCTTGTAAACTGATTCTTTTATTTATAGTGTAGCAAATCACCCAAGTCAGAAGGGGTGGACTGGATGTAGCTCATCGTTTATGAGTGAACCAGGCTAAAATCACTGTGTTCTTCGTTTTGAGCTTTTTCATATTTTCGTTTCTAAAATCAATCAAGAAATCAAAAGCAATTTAGGATTAGAATTGGGTTTTTCAATTATCTAATCTTTTCATATGTGTTAATTGATTGGTAATTGATTCTCTGCGTTTTAATTCTTGATTCATTGAATTTCGGTGAAGAATTGTTTAGAATTGAATTCTGAATTTTCTGTGTTCTACAGAGTTTAATCGAGTAGTACTCGATTAAGTAAAAACAATCATTCAGGTGTACTCGATTAAATTGCAGGATAATCGAGTAAGTTAGTGCAAATTGGACAAATTTGAACTATTTTTGATTACTTTGCAAAAATCGGATATCGTAGCTTAACTCTTCTATTCACCCCCCCCCCCTCTAGAAGGTTATTTTGCCCGCTTGTTGGTTTCCAACAGGGAGAGTGTTCACGATGAGCGGAGCTGAAGCTGCGAATGCTGCTAATCTGATCCAAGGTGAATGTTTCATTCATAAGAATTCCTTGTTAGTGTTTGATGAGCATTTTATTTCCCATTATTCCTTGCATCATTTAACTCCTATTATTGATACTTGTTGCCCATTTGACATTGTTTAGCTTGATTTTGTAATTTAGAGTTTATTGGACTAATATTCTGAATATTGTTTAATTTGGGATTATTTAGCCTAATTAATTCTATTTCTATTTTTAGGTCATATGTGACACAAGGACACTATGGGCATTTTTGGAAATGAAGATTGAAGTATTGAAGTGAAGATTGTAATTTGCATTTAGGTCCCTTTTTAGTTGTAATTTTCAGAATATTGTTTCTTAGGACTTGGGCCCATGTTTTAGGCCCATTTTGTGACTAAAAAGAAGGGAAACTCGTGTAGCACATAGCACCACACTCCCATTTCAGATTTCTCACTCTCTCTCTAGGTTAGAACTTCTCTCTTGGCTCTCCCAAGTGGTGGTGGCTGCTAGGGTTTTGTTCTTCCCCATTTCTACTCGTTTTTCTTCATTTATGGCCATGGAAGGCTAGACTTCTAGGGTTAATCCCTTTGGTATTGTATTATCTACTATTGAGCTCTTGTTATTAATGCAATTTCGTTTTCTCTTCTCTGTTCTCTTGTTTATCAATGTGTAGTGGTTTGCTTAATTCCATTTCGTAGAGATAATACATGAATATAATTGCTTAATTTGTATTAACTCGTAAAAACTCCAATTCTGGTTTCTGATGCTTAATTAGAAGTTAGGGTTTGGAGTGACAACTAGATTTTCGCTTAGTATTTGGTTGTCACTATGACATTCCGTATTTTTTCCCGACTAAGATAAATAAGTTTTCATTAAAGAAGAATTTTGAGTTATTGTTTTACAAATGATTTTTAATGAGTGTTTTATTCGATTACGTAATCAATTTTCGATTTTATGGAATTTGGCCAACAAAGATTTTTATAGAGTTCAAGCAAATGATTTTATTTAGTTTGGAGTAATTTTATTATTTGTGATTTCATTTGAGAAATGAATTTCTTTGTGCATTTTTATAAAATTAACCCAATTGATTTAAGAATTGATTAAAGGAGTTTTGATTTCATGATGGATTTCTACACTTTGGAATTTAATCCACTTGTGTTTTGATTTCATGTATTTGTTTTCTAAAGGTTTTCAATGAATTATATTGCTTAAGGTTTTAATTAAGATTTTGTTTTCTTAAATTGATTCATACGGTTTTATGGTTTTAAGAAGAAAAATTATTTTCACTCTAAGTTTTGAAAAATCAAAGTCCAATCATTTTATCAAACCCTTAATCTAGAATCATCTCTAGAAACCCTAATTAGTATCCCTAATCTTTGATTAAACCTTAATCAAGTTCCTAATCCTTGATTAAATACTTAATCACTCTCTTAAACCCTAAACCCTCAAGGTTAGTGAGCTAATCTAGAATTAGTTTTCACTAAACCCATGTTAGTATGGATTAAGTTTTTGATTAGTACCTTAATCCTTGATTAAGCCCTAATCTCTAAGGATTAGTGGACTAAACCTAAATTAGTTTTCCTAATCCTACCCTAATCATGATTAGAGCCTAATTATCACCTTAAACCTAGATTAGCTAACCTAATCTATCCCTAAACCCCTAAGGCCGAATGCACCTTCCATGTGCATTACTTGGTCTCCAAGTTCATTTACTTGGTCACCAAGTTAGGATGCTTCATGGCTAAGTTAGTGACATCATCCTAGTGACCTAAGCATGACCTAAGGGAGGAAAAAGAAAAGAAATAGAAAAAGAAAAGAAGGGTAGCCGTGGGAAAGAGGAAAGAAACCTAGCCCAAGCCCAATGTCATGTGTGAATATAAGCACCCATATACACCTTTCATTTGATTTCTCTTCTTCATTTCCATTCATTCCAACCCAAACACAACTGATCGAGGCCGTACCCGATACAAATAAAAACAGTTTAAGTATAGTACTAGGAAGTGACTCCTAGGTCGTCTCCCAAGGAATATCTTATCAAGCAAAAGGTCGAACACATAGTATGCATAGAAAACAGGGGGTTTTTTTTTTATATTGAATATTGAATAATTGAAATCAAAACAGAATTAAATTAAAACGAAGAAACAGATAAGGAAAAGCGGATAAACCCCTTTGGCTCGCGTTCACAACTCTATCATCGGTCACAAAAGATCAATTTCTTTCCTCTTCACTGTCCAACTCGTGAGAATTAAATACTAAGCGAAAATTCAATTCTCACCCCAAAACCCAAACCTCTAATTAAGCATTAAAAGCCAAAGCATGGAGTTTTTACGAGTTTGCATAAATTAAGCATTCATACACATGGATTATCTCTATAGAATGGAACTAAGCGAACCATAACATATCAATAAGCATGAAAACAGTGAATAAAAACGAAATAGCATTAAGAACAAAACCTCAAGAGTATGTGATACATTACCAAAGGAATTTAACCTAAGAGTTTAGCCTTCCATGAAGAAAAATACCAAAAACGTGTAGAAAAGAGAAGAGAGAGAAACCCTAGCAGCCACCACAAGCTTGGAGAGCAAAACTAAGCCTTCTCTATGAGAGAGAATGTAAAAAACGTGAATGGAAGGTCTCTCCAGGGTTTACACGAATTTGGCTTTTTAAATCACAAAACGGGCCTAAATCATGGGCCCAAATCCTAAGGAAAACTTATCTCTAAATTAAATCTAAAAATATCCTATAGATAAAATCTAAATCTTAAAAGATATAACTAAATCTCAACTAATCCTAAAGATAGATTACAATCTTCACTTCATCATATATCTTCTCTTCCAACATTAAATCTTCATTCCCAAAATGTCCAAAAAGCCCTTGTGCCAAATATGACCTGAAAATAGAAATAGAATTAATTAGGCTAAATAATCCCAAATTAAACAATATTCAGAATAATAGTCCAATAAACTCTAAATCACTAAATCAAGCTAAACAATGTCAAATAGGCAACAAGTATCAATAATAGGAGTAAAATAATGCAAGGAATAATGGGAAATAAAATGCTCATCAAATACCCCCACACTTATCCTTTTGCACTCCTGGGCAAAACTAAGAATTAGGACTGAGAAGATCAATATGCACCAAAGTGAATCATGTAACAAGATTACTAAAACTAATGAATGCAAACCTAAGAGATTACATACTTCACAATGAATTCTAGGAAATGCAAAGAAATGGGCAAAATCGAGCACACGAAGAAAATAAGGACCAAAGAATCAAGGCATTCATGAACATCATCCAATTATTTCAAATATGCAAAGAAAACCAATGACATCAAGAGGGTAGTCACAAAGATGATAGAAACTCACAAGGATCACTCAATAGTGTTTACACTCAAGTGTTTAAGGTTAATCAGTGTTTACACTCAAGGCACATCATGAAAAACAAACACAACCATAGGCTTGACAAGCCTCTAACATCAACAATCAACACACATGCACATTAAGATCAAAAGGTCTTTTCAGGGTTGTAATAGGGCCAAGGACAAGGTAGGATAAAAAATATGGGAAATGTAGCTAAAACCCAGGGAATAGAGGAGCAATGGGGAACAAGTAAAAAAAATAAGCACAATCCACCCCAGAATGAAATGGTAAACATAACAACAACCTCTAATTCCAATCCTCCATGCCTCAATCAACCTTTTATTCCATTTTTTTTCTTCTTCTTCTTCTTCTTTTTCTTTCTTTTTTTTTTTTTTTTTGAATTGCATTACATTGCAGAACTTCATGAACGAAAGAAAAGAAGAAACAATAAAAATGGCATAATGAGATAAAGCCATAATTACATCACCGACCATAGAGGCAAAACCCAGAACTCACAAGAGATGAAGAACAAAGCACCCTCGCTTACTTAATACCCATTCCCAAAACAATTCCAAAGCTCCAACATTCCCTAAGGTTAGGACAATCATGGTTTTTCAGTCATAGGCTTGTAATGAGCTAAAGAACAAAGAAAAGGGATATAAAGGCTCAAAGGGGCTATCAAAGGATAAATTCATTCAAGGTAGGCTCATATGGCTAGTGGCTTATTCAAGAAAAAAACAATGCCTAAATCATTTCAAAATGTGCATGGGAATATCAAGTATCAACAAGAGTCAAGTCAAGTTCTAGAGTGCAAGTAATCCAGAGTGCAATCACACATGAAAGAAAAATTAGGTGGCATATATAGCAATCCACCCACAATTAAGGCTCAAATCCTCACAAAAGGGACAATTCTATCACAGTGTTACCACCTCTTAATTATCAAAAGCAACTTTACACACAGAAATGCATGAATTCAGACACAAGATACCAAGACTCTACTAAAATGAAGCAAAAACATGCAAGAAAATGCCCAAAACTTAGCAAAACCTAAAAAATCAAAGCAAAAATATGCAACCCTAAACTACTCTCCCCCCACACTTAAATCACACATTGTCCTCAATGTAAAACAAATAGCAGAATTAGACAAATATAGACAAGTGGAATAAAAGTAGTAAAGAAGGAGAAAAGAAGACTCCCTAAATCATGGTGGGTCAAAAATGGGGTCGACCAATGAGGCTTCCTCCACAGGTGCATCATCCAAAGTAGGAGAGGTTAGGAAAGGCTTGAGTCGGTGGCCATTGACTTTAAAGCTCTTGTCTGTGGACTCACTCTTGATCTCCACAGTGCCATAAGGAAACACCTGGGTGACTACAAACGGTCCAATCCATTTAGAGCGGAGCTTTCCACTCATGAGTCCAAGCCTAGAATTGTAGAGCAACACTTTTTGACCAACCAAGAACTCCTTTCTGCAAATTGAGCTATCATGGAGCTTCTTGGTCTTCTCTTTGTAGAACTTGGAATTCTCATAGGCCTCCAAACGGATCTCATCTAGCTCACTCAACTGCAGCTTCCTCTCCTCACCCGCTTGATCAAGAGCTAAGTTGCATTGCTTCACAGCCCAATATGCACGGTGTTCTATCTCCACAGGCAGGTGACACGCCTTACCAAAGACAACCCGATAGGGTGACATCCCTATGGGTGCCTTGTAAGCAGTCTGATGGGCCCATAGAGCATCCTCCAATCGTGTGCTCCAATCCTTTCTATTAGGCTTCACCATCTTCTCCAAAATTCGCTTGATCTCTCTGTTTGAAATCTCAGCTTGCCCATTGGTTTGGGGGTGATATGGTGTAGAAACTTTGTGCACAACCCCATACTTCTTGAGCAAAGCTTGCATGGATCTATTGCAGAAGTGTGTGCCTTGATCACTGACTATGGCTCTAGGTATGCCAAACCTGCAAAGGATATTAGTCTTGACAAAATCTACAACAACCTGAGCATCATTAGTCCTGGTGGCCTTAGCTTCCACCCATTTGGATACATAATCCACAGCAAGTAAGATATAATAAAAACCAAAAGAAACAGGAAAGGGGCCCATGAAATCTATACCCCAGACATCAAACACCTCACAGAACAACATAGGTTGTTGCGGCATCTGTTGCCTCCAAGATAGGGTGCCTCCTGCCCTTTGACATTTCTCACATGAGCTGCAGATTTTGCTTGCATCCTTGAAGATGGTAGGCCAATAAAATCCAGAATCCAGCACCTTTCGTGCTGTCCTTTGAGTGCCAAGGTGGCCTCCCACTGGTGAAGCATGGCAAAATTGGAGAACCGATTGGATCTCCTGGTCTGGAATGCACCTGCGAATGACCTGATCACTGCAAAAACGCCACAAATAGGGGTCATCCCATACATAATACTTGGCATCGCTCTTCAATTTGTCTCTTTGAGCTTTGGATGCCAAGGGTGGAAAAACAGAAGCAACCAGATAATTAACAATATCAGCAAACCAAGGAGTAAGGGGAGGGGGATATGAAACATGCAAAGCTAAAAGATGCTCATCCGGGAAGTCATCCCGGATAGGAAATGCATCCTCCTCTCTCTCTATTCTGCTCAAGTGGTCTGCGACAAGGTTATGCGCACCACTCCGATCCTGAATCTCAAGATCAAACTCCTGGAGGAGCAACATCCATCTAATCAACCTAGGTTTGGAATCTGTCTTTTTCAAAAGATACTTCAGAGCAGCATGATCAGTATACACCACAACCTTAGAACCTAACAGATATGATCTAAACTTATCAAGTGCAAAGACAATGGCTAACAGCTCTTTTTCAGTTGTGGTGTAATTAACTTGTGCTGAATCTAAAGTCCTAGATGCATAATAAATCACATGAGACATCTTACCAACCCTTTGGGAGAGAACTGCTCCCAAAGCATAATTCGAGGCATCGGTCATGAGCTCAAATGGGAGAGTCCAGTCAGGTGGTTGGATGATGGGAGTGGTGGTGAGTGCTCTCTTTAGCTCATCAAGTGCCTTCTTGCATTGGTCTCCAAACTCAAATGTGGTATCCTTTTGAAGCAAGTTGGATAGTGGAAGGGCTATCTTGCTAAAGTTCTGAATAAACCTGCGATAGAAACCTGCATGGCCAAGAAAAGAACGCACCTCTCGCACGCAAGAGGGGTAAGGCAAATGTGATATTACATGCAGCTTAGCAGGGTCAACCTCTATGCCCTTATGCGAAATAATGTGCCCTAAGACTATGCCTTGTTCTACCATAAAATGACATTTTTCAAAATTCAAGACAAGGTTAGTCTCAATGCACCTATTAAGCACCTTAGACAAACTATCAAGACATGCATCAAAAGAGGAACCATATACACTAAAATCATCCATGAAGACCTCTATGCAATGCTCAAGTAAGTCATTAAAAATACTCATCATACATCTTTGAAAAGTGCCAGGAGCATTGCATAGGCCAAAAGGCATCTTCCTATAAGCAAATGTACCAAAAGGACAGGTAAATGTGGTCTTATGTTGGCCCTCTGGTGCAATAAAGATTTGGAAATAACTAGAGAAACCATCTAAGAAGCAATAGTGAGATTTACCTGCCAGGCGCTCCAACATCTGATCAATGAAGGGAAGAGGAAAGTGATCCTTGCGGGCCGCCTGGTTGAGCTTCCTATAATCAATGCAGACTCTCCAACTGTTCTGCACTCTAGTGGGAATCAGCTCATCCTTCTCATTTTTGACAACTGTCACCCCAGACTTCTTGGGAACTACTTGAACTGGGCTTACCCAAGTGCTGTCTGAAATGGGGTAGATAATGCCAGCTTGCAGCAGCTTGGTGACCTCTTTCTTCACCACATCAAGAATCTGGGGGTTCAACCGTCTCTGGGGTTGTCTCACTGGTTTAGCCCCATCCTCCAATAAAATCCGATGCATGCACATGGAGGGGCTAATACCAGGTATGTCTGCCAAAGTCCATCCTATTGCCCTTTTGTTTGCTCTAATCACATCCAGCAGCTGCTTCTCTTGATCAACAGAAAGGGAGATAGAGATGATCACTGGAAGTTTCTACTCAGCCTCCAAGTAAGCATATTTGAGATGAGGAGGAAGGGGCTTCAGGTCCAATAAAGGTGCCTGCATCACAGATGGAACTAAAGGAGCAGCAGAATTGGATTCTGCCGCCTGCACCTGAACAAGTGAATTAGACTCATGCAAAACAGAAATGGGGTTAGCATGATCTGAATCTATATCATATGAATCAACAGATGCAGTAGCAGAATTTAAAAACTGGTCAATTTCAATGCATGCAGTGCACATTTCGGAATCAGAACATGCAGAACAAGTAAATGAGCTAGTGAAAGATGGCAAATCATAATCATGCAAAAAGTCTAGAACATGCTCATCAATCAGATCATCAATCAAGTCAACATGAAAAATGGAGTGGACATCAGAAAAATGTTTCATAGCATCAAAAATATTGAATCGAACCACACTGTCATCAAATTCCATGGAAAGTGTACCTGCATGCACATCTATCTTGGTTAGGGTTGTTTTCAAAAATGGTCTCCCTAATATGATAGGGACAGCACTACGAGAGGTGTCCTCTTCCATATCAAGAATATAAAAATCAGCAGGAAAGATAAGCTCTTCAACCCGAACCAGGACATCCTCTATCAAACCTGCGGGGTAGGCAGTAGATCTATTTGCCAAGTGAATAACCACACCCGTAGGTTGAAGGGGTCCAAGTGAAAGAGACTTGAAAACAGACATAGGCATAACATTAATAGATGCTCCTAAATCTAGCAAAGCATTCTCAAATTTAGTATTACCTATGATACAAGGCACAGAGAAAGTTCCAGGATCCTTACAAATTTAGTATTACCTATAAGAGCAGAGACATTTCTTCCCATGCTGATCCTCTCATTGCCCTTGAGCTTCCGTTTGTGTGTGCATAGATCCTTCAAGAACTTTGCATACCTTGGAATTTGCTTGATTGCATCAAGAAGGGGTATGTTGACTTCCACCTTCCTGAATGTGTCAAGTATCTCTTTGTCAATCTCTTCCATTTTCTTGCTTTGAGTCACCCCCCTTGGTGGGAAAGGAAGAGGAATGGGGGGTGGTTGTTGGGCAGCAGCAGGTGTTGTGCTTGTGGAAGGCTGAGCTGGATGGGATTTTCTGGTACTTGTGTGCTCACTCTCCTCGACCATTTGGCTCTTCTTGTTGGTTGAAACTAGATCATCTTTGTTGAGGTCAGATTCTGGCGTGGGTGTGACAATCTGCTTCCCTGACCTTTAATGGCATTCACATTCTGGTTTGGATTGATCACTGTTTGGGATGGCAACTTGTTAGAATTCTGAGATTGCATAGTGTTGATTGCTGTTGCCATATGTCCCATCTGATTGGTCAAAGATTGAATGGAGGCCTCTTGTCTTTGAATGGATGCTCTAGTTTCCTCTTGGAATTGGAGATTTTGCATGGTCATCTGTTTCATCATCTCTTCCAATGAAGGCTGCTGCTCAGTACTAGGAGCTGGTGGTGCAGAATTAGCCTGTTGTTGTCTCTGTTGCTGGACTGGAGGAGGTACATATGGTGGTCTAGAATTGTTCTGAAATTGAACCTGTGAAGGTTGCTGCTGATCAGACCATCTCAGGTTGGGATGCTTCCGCCAACCAGGGTTGTATCTATTGGTAGAGAGATCAAAGTTCTGTGGCTGCTGGTTTCTACTATTGAAGATGTTGGCGGCATATGCCTCAGGTTGGTCAGCACCAGTCGTGGGCTGCTGCTGCACAGAAGGGCATGCATCTGTGGGGTGCTCAGCGGATGTGCATATGCCACATAATCTAGCAGGCAGGGACAACTTCTTCTGGTTGATGGCCAATTGAGTGACCAAA
This sequence comes from Crotalaria pallida, assembly GCA_037953625.1. Lineage (NCBI taxonomy): Eukaryota > Viridiplantae > Streptophyta > Magnoliopsida > Fabales > Fabaceae > Crotalaria > Crotalaria pallida. The sequence continues at coordinate 102,839,166 of CM075650.1, forward strand.
GTTGTAAGTGAATCTATCTTCTGTTCAAGCTTCTCAACCTTACCAGAACTTGTGCCAACATCATTCACTCCTCTCACTATGATTGCATCGCTGTTGCCTCTTGCATGGAATTGTTGACAATTGGAAGCCATCTTCTCAATCTTGACTCTGGCTTCTAAAGGTGTCATGTCTCCTAGGGCACCACCACTTGCAGCATCAAGCATGTTTCTCTCCATGAGGTTGAGACCTTCATAGAAATATTGAATAAGCAGCTGCTCTGAGATCTGATGGTGGGGGCAGCTCGCACACAGTCTCTTGAATCTCTCCCAATACTCATAGAGACTTTCTCCACTTTGTTGTTTGATGCCTGATATATCCTTTCAGATTGCTGTTGTTCTGCATGCAGGGAAGAATTTCTCCAAAAATGCCCTCTTCAGGTCATCCCAGACTGTGATAGAACCAGGGGCCAGATCGTACAACCAATCCTTGGCTAGCCCCTCTAGGGAGTGCGGGAATGCCTTAAGACAAACATGATCCTCTTGCACATCATGTGGTTTCATAGTAGCACAGACAATATGGAACTTCTTGAGATGTTTATGAGGATCCTCACCTGCAAGACCATTAAACTTGGGCAACAAATGAATTAGTCCAGACCTTAGCTCATACGGGTCATCGGGATACTGGATGCACAAATCTTCAATAGTGAAATCAGGTGCAGCCAGCTCCCTCAATGTCCTCTCACGTGGTGGAGGTTGAGCCATATTTTCAGAATAATCAGAATAAGAATCAGAATTTATAGGAATAGAAGAAAAAGAAGCAGACTCACTATGTAAAGACTCAATAGACTCACTACCTATGGACTGGTTCCTATTTTGTCTAACTAGACTGTGATAAGTTCTATCAATTTCAGGGTTATATGGATGCAAGTAGCTTGGGTTGTCCCTAGTCATGTACTGAACAGAACACCATTAAGCATAGCAAACTGTCACTAATATACATGACCAAAATAGGCAACAAAATTTTTTATTTTTTAAAATTTTTTTCTTTATTTTTTTCAGCACCCTAAAATCATGAAAACATACCACAAAAAGTTTGAGGACAAAATTCAAAAGGGAACCAAGTCAAACAATTAAATCAGAGACCAAAAACTAAGAAAATAAAACTTGTAAAATAAAAAAGAAATAGTAAAACGGCTTTTTCAGGATCCAGACGAAGGAGTTTTCTAACAAAGTGAGAAAAATCAGATTATTCAGAAAATTCCCTTCGATTTGATATAAAATTCGTCAAATTCCGAGTTACGGGTCAAAAGTTGCGACGATTTGAAGAAAGTGCTGCTAAAACTTGGAAAATTTTTCTGGAACTCACAACCAGTGATGATCTGAGTGATCGTGGTGCCTCAAAACCTTTTTATATGATAAAAGTAGTGTGGATATAAATTTTCGTGCAAAAATTCCACCCACAACTATGTGAACTAGCAACCACAGAATCAATCAAATACACTAATTGCAACAAAATAGCAAAACAGCAAACAGTGCAACTTCAACCGGTTATCAGAATTGACTACTAGACCCTAAATCAGAAAGGACACACTATAATAACTATACTAACTACGACACTAACTAACTACTAATGACCTTTGGCAAGAACCGATATTCCCCGGCAACGGCGCCAAATTTGATCGAGGCCGTACCCGATACAAATAAAAACAGTTTAAGTATAGTACTAGGAAGTGACTCCTAGGTCGTCTCCCAAGGAATATCTTATCAAGCAAAAGGTCGAACACATAGTATGCATAGAAAACAGGGGGGTTTTTTTTATATTGAATATTGAATAATTGAAATCAAAACAGAATTAAATTAAAACGAAGAAACAGATAAGGAAAAGCGGATAAACCCCTTTGGCTCGCGTTCACAACTCTATCATCGGTCACAAAAGATCAATTTCTTTCCTCTTCACTGTCCAACTCGTGAGAATTAAATACTAAGCGAAAATTCAATTCTCACCCCAAAACCCAAACATCTAATTAAGCATTAAAAGCCAAAGCATGGAGTTTTTACGAGTTTGCATAAATTAAGCATTCATACACATGGATTATCTCTATAGAATGGAACTAAGCGAACCATAACATATCAATAAGCATGAAAACAGTGAATAAAAACGAAATAGCATTAAGAACAAAACCTCAAGAGTATGTGATACATTACCAAAGGGATTTAACCTAAGAGTTTAGCCTTCCATGAAGAAAAATACCAAAAACGTGTAGAAAAGAGAAGAGAGAGAAACCCTAGCAGCCACCACAAGCTTGGAGAGAAAAACTAAGCCTTCTCTATGAGAGAGAATGTAAAAAACGTGAATGGAAGGTCTCTCCAGGGTTTACACGAATTTGGCTTTTTAAATCACAAAACGGGCCTAAATCATGGGCCCAAATCCTAAGGAAAGCTTATCTCTAAATTAAATCTAAAAATATCCTATAGATAAAATCTAAATCTTAAAAGATATAACTAAATCTCAACTAATCCTAAAGATAGATTACAATCTTCACTTCATCATATATCTTCTCTTCCAACATTAAATCTTCATTCCCAAAATGTTCAAAAAGCCCTTGTGCCAAATATGACCTGAAAATAGAAATAGAATTAATTAGGCTAAATAATCTCATATTAAACAATATTCAGAATAATAGTCCAATAAACTCTAAATCACTAAATCAAGCTAAACAATGTCAAATAGGCAACAAGTATCAATAATAGGAGTAAAATAATGCAAGGAATAATGGGAAATAAAATGCTCATCAACAACACTAAGAGCAAAATCAAGCCCTTAGTGAGAGAGAGAGAGAGTGGCCGAATTAGAGAGAGGAGAAGAACCAAAACCCTAAACACTTCACCATCTAAGCAAGATCAAACCAAGATATTGAAGAAGAGAAGGAGAAACCATGAACCTAAAGAGGAGAGTGAGTGAGCCGTGAGGAGAGTGAAGAGAAAACCAAAGAGAAACCAAAGATTTGGACTTGATTTTGAAGTTTTGATTAAGTAAGCATTTCATTTCATGATCTTAAAAGTTTTAAACCTATTTTCTTTGATTCATTTTCGTTTTTAATGTTTTCTTTTTAAAAGTCTTGATTTTGTTTGAAAAAGTTGATGCATGTTGGTTTTCAAGTTAGATCTAGTGATTTCCTTTACATGCATGTTGATTTCTAAAAGTTTGATTCTAAAGTTTTGCTAAGAAAGTATTTTCTTTCATGATCTTGAGTTTTTCCTTGATTTCTTAAAAGAAAGCCCGAGGTAAGAAGGGTTGTGTTACCTCTACTTGAGAAGTAAATTCTAGGATGCTATAGTGATGACTAAGAATAGGGTAATATGTTAATGAACCTTAGGGTAGTCCCCGCTAACATAAATGAAGTATTTAGAATTATTAATGGAAACCACACCATAGGGAATAGAATATGTACGTGTAGGACAAGGCCCGGAACGAAAGAGTGTATTTAGGATATTAAATTGGTTAATATTGAACGAAAATGTAGAAAAGTATACACTGTAACACAAGGGAGAAGTTAAGGAAAAATCAACTAAAATCAACCATAAAAGTTCTTTATTTTATGAAAACACTACCTTTTGTAATTTATAATATGAAATAGTCGTTTCCCTTGAAACTTGTACTAATCGGGCGTTAGGATCCGTTATAACTATTAAACTGTTGTGGATTATGTTTTTAAGTATTTCTGGCTGGCAGGTTTTAAGAAGAAAAATTTTGGGAAGTCCGGAAAACAGAGGAAACTCTGCCGGATTTTTGTAAAACCTTTTAAAGGAATTAAGTTTTAAAAAGGAATTTTCTAACTCCAATTTTTATAAAACCTAAAATTAACTAATAAATGTGAGAGTGTTACATCTCACATGTTTAATCTTTCACCATCAACGGGTAAAAGTGGTGATTCGGGACAAATATTTTGACATTATTCCTCCCTCTTCCGAATCCCTTTAATCTCACATGTTATGTGATTCTTCTTCTCTTTTCTTTCGAACAACTTTTCTTCTTTCCAGAAATCATAAGGTTGATCCATCATTTCTTCCATTTACACACTCTTGGCTCTATAAATGTTGGAAGTGGCGTATTTATAGCCATGAGGAAGTGTAATCAATGTTGATGTGACCGTTTCCGCATTCCCAATGAAGTTTCATCATCTCTCATTATTACTCTGACCTCCTTGATTTTCACGTTAATGCCCTTTCGACACTGGCCTCAGTACGAAAATTCCATTTGTCGACATACGTACATGTTCTTCGAAGTCACTTTTAAGCGTTTTTGCCTAAGTACACTTCCGTCGACATCACTTATATTTGTAAGTTCCATTGAGAATGTTTTGATAATGACAAAAGGTTTTGAACAAGCTACAATTGTATTGATCAAGTTCAAGCTCAACAAGCAACAACAATCATCAAAGGAAGAAGAGAGAACAAGCTCATGAAGACTTATGAAGATCTAGTTTGAGTATAATTGTAATATCTTTTGCCTCTCTAGATTAAGTTTTTTTATTTGATGAGTTTGGGTAGAGTCCTATAGAGGGTAGTGAATCTCTTTTGATTGCATGATTATATCATAATTTGAGTTTTCACTTAACCTAAAATCAATAGGTGGCTTAAAGGTTAGAAAGGAAAGGTTTAGTTTTGAGAAAACAAGTTTTTAATTGATTTTAACAGGGTTTAATCGATTAAAATAAAGTCTAATCGATTACTAATCGATTAAGCATAAATCTAATCGATTAAACACTGCAGATCTGATTTTTAAAATACGTTTTTCACTTCTCAAAATCAGTTTTCAAGTCTCATAACTTTTGGAGATTCTATATAAACCTTTTCCCAATTATTGTGATCATCTAGAATAAGTTTTACATCAATTTTACAAAGAATCAAGCCACTCTATTCTCTCTCAATTTCATAGATCAAAGCTTTCTATTTTCACATTCTTTGATCAAGAACTCTTGAATCTCTCATATTGATTTTGTCATAGCTATTGAAAGAGATTCATAGGAGAGTCATTTTGTTTTTTCTATTGTGTTGTAATCTTTGCAAGAGGCAAGCCATCTACAACAAACAAGAAGACTTGGTGTGTCGATTATCATCAAGCAAAGTTCATTCAAATTGAAGAAGAAGTCTTGGTTGTGAATCAAGCAAAGTGAAGTCTTGTTGTGAGGTATCAACGAGCAACATGAAGACTTGTTGTGTGGATTATCAACAAGGGGTAGAGGTTAGATTAAAGAGAAGGTCAATAGGATTACAAGGCAAGGGTGTGGTGTATCCTTTGTAGGCTATCAAGAAGGGAGTCTTGAGAGGCATTTACTTGTAATTTGAGAACTCTAATTCCTCATAGTGAAGAATCTCTCTTGGTTGAAGAGGGGACTGGATGTAGCTTTCAAGTGGATGAAAGTGAACCAGGATAAATCACTGTGTCGTATCTCTAAACCCTTACTCTTTACATTCTTGTTATTCATTGTGTTCTTGATTGAAAACCAAGAGAAAGATTGATTTTCATAATTGATTGAATTGAATCTTTAATTGTGCAAATTGGTTTGGGAAAATCATTTTCATAACCTAGGTAATTAATAAGAATATAGGTGTTAATTGTTTCCGCTGAATCTCTGATCTTACGTGTTGATTGATTGATTTTCGTATTCAATTGAAAAGTGATTTTTCAGTTTTTAACTGTCATAATCGATTATTAATCGATTAAGTGAATTCATGTTTGCTGGTCTTAATCGATTAAATTGCAGGTTAATCGATTAAAGGATCTGTTTAATCGATTAAATGCTGTAGAATTTGCAAAAATCATTCGTTTTAATTGTTTCGATTCATTTCATTCGAAAATCTTTCAAGGTTTCTTAAACACCTATTCAACCCCCCCCCCCCTTCTAGGTGTTCTCCTAGGGTTCCTTATTTGTTTCAACCACCAATTGTGGTTTCCTCAATTGGTATCAGAGCTCGGTCGAAAGACACGAGCATAAGAGCTTTTTCGTAAAGATCCTAGTTAAGTAACCGCAATGGGTTCTACGAATCCCTTTGGTGGTGAAGGCTCCTCGATAAGTCGTCCTCCGCTCTTTAATGGTGAGGGATATGCTTATTGGAAAGTTAGAATGAAAATTTTTATCCAAGCCATTGATAATGAAATTTGGAAAGCAATAGAAAAAGGTCCTCGATCATATCCCCTCTAGTTTAGTTGAAGGCGTAGTACATTTAATCCCCGAGGATAAGTGGAAGGATGATGATAGAAAGAAAGTTCAATATGATTATAAAGCAAAGAATATCATTACCTCCGCTTTATCTTATGATGAGTTCTTTAGAGTTTCTCAATGTGCTAGTGCTAAGGAAATGTGGGACACTTTACAAGTGACTCATGAAGGAACTAGTGAGGTTAGGAGAGCTAGATTGAATGTTTTGATGCGTGAATATGAATTGTTTCAAATGCTTCCAAATGAATCTATTAATGATATGCAGATGCGATTTACTCATATTGTTAATCATTTGCTTGCACTTGGTAAAACTTTTCTACAAGGTGAACTTTCTAACAAAGTGTTGAGATGTTTAGACAGGAACTGGCAACCAAAAGTAACGGCTATTGTTGAATCTAAGAATTTGGATGCTATGGATCTTGCAACACTTTTTGGAAAGCTTCAAGAACATGAAATGGAGCTTGGACATTTAAGTATCAATGAAGAGTCGGATAAGAACAAAGGAAGAAAGGGACTTGCTCTTAAAGCAAATAGATCTTACAAAAAGAAAGAGAGTTCCGATGATGATGATGATGATAGTGAAGATTCCGATTCGGATGTTGATGAAAAAGAAATGAAATTCTTACTAAGGAAATTTGACAAATTTCTAAGGAGAAAAGGAAGGTTGAACAAAGACAAAGGTAAAGAGAAGGATTTCTCACACTACAAGACCAAGACTACAAAAGATGGAGTAGTTTGCCATGAATGTGGAAAGTCCGGTCATCTCAAGTATTCATGCTCTAAGTATCTCAAGAAGAAGTAGAATGAAAAGAAAAATTCTAAACACAAAAGAGCATACAAAGTTTGGGATAGTGATGTAGAAGAGAAGAAAAGCACATCAAGTAGTTCTTCGGATGATGAAGAAGTCGCTAATCTCAACTTGCTAGTTCAAGTAGATGAAGAGGAAAGTTCAAATGATGAATCAAGTGAACAAAGCGAGGATAGCGATGTAAGTGATACTAAATCCGAAATTTCTTCTAAATATGAATTGTTATGTAATGCTTATGAAGAAATGCATGAACAACTTAAGAAACTAACTTTGAAAAACATTGAAAGAAAGAAGCTCATTTTGAAACATCAACAAGAGATTTTAGAACTTCAAAAACAAGTTGATGAGCTTAATCTTGAAAATGAAACCCTTGATCTTATCTATGATAGTTCTTCTTGTGATTGTGCTAATAGATTGAATATTGTGGTTGATTGTGAGAATTGCAAGTTGCTTAAAGATGAAAATGTTACTTTGAAAAATAAGCTTGCAAGTTTCACAAATGGTGATATTAGATTGCGCACATTGTTAAATTTTCAAAGAGAAAATTCAAACAAGTTCGGTTTGGGTTATACTAATGCTAAGAGTAATTCTCATAGAAATGTTGTTGATTTTTCTAAAGTTGATTTTTCAAATGCACCAACATGTTTCTATTGTGGTACTCATGGACATACTTCAAATGTGTGTTATGTTAAAGTGCATGGTATACCTAGAGGAAATTTTGTTTGGGTTAAGAAGGGTGAGAGTCCCTTAACTAACAAAAATGGATCCAAGACAATTTGGATACCAAAAGGCAAAGCATGATTGTTTTGTAGGTATGATTGAAGATGCAAATGAAGGTCTATACACATTCTTCAAATCTCAAGAGAATGTCCTGCAAAGTGGTAAAATTTGATTTTGTTGAATATCCTCAATTGGTATCTTCTCAATTGGTATTACTTTTCTAAAAGTTCAATTGGTATCATTGAGTGATTATTAGATGATTATCATGCTATTGTTGATATTGTGATATTTCTTTACAATTGATATCTTACTTTGTTAAGTGATATTATGATTTCTTAGTCTTTCAATTGGTATCATAATTCATTGTTATATTTTCTTGCCAATTGGTATCACATTTCAAAGTATAGTTCTTGTATTTTTCAATTGGTATCAATGTTGTGAAGAAATGATCATTGATGTCTCTTACTTTGGCTTAGCATTTTATATTTCAATTGGTATATATTACTTTTTGATAATGCCAAAGGGGGAGAAATGGTTGTTTTGGAGAAAGGGTTGTTTTGTTGTTTTTATGTAGGTTGAGCAAAGATATTGAAGATAGGGGGAGAATCAAGCTTCTATCAATTGGATTTCAAATATCATAATTTGATTGCATTAATTGAGGGGGAGCAAGTTTCTCACCAAGTGATCAAATGGTTCAAGCATCAACAACTTCAAACAACTTCAAAACATGTTTGTCATTTTCAAAAAGGGGGAGATTGTAAGTTCCATTGAGAATGTTTTGATAATGACAAAAGGTTTTGAACAAGCTACAATTGTATTGATCAAGTTCAAGCTCAACAAGCAACAACAATCATCAAAGGAAGAAGAGAGAACAAGCTCATGAAGACTTATGAAGATCTAGTTTGAGTATAATTGTAATATCTTTTGCCTCTCTAGATTAAGTTTTTTTATTTGATGAGTTTGGGTAGAGTCCTATAGAGGGTAGTGAATCTCTTTTGATTGCATGATTATATCATAATTTGAGTTTTCACTTAACCTAAAATCAATAGGTGGCTTAAAGGTTTGAAAGGAAAGGTTTAGTTTTGAGAAAACAATTTTTTAATTGATTTTAACAGGGTTTAATCGATTAAAATAAAGTCTAATCGATTACTAATCAATTAAGCATAAATCTAATCGATTAAACACTGCAGATCTGATTTTTAAAATACGTTTTTCACTTCTCAAAATCAGTTTTCAAGTCTCATAACTTTTGGAGATTCTATATAAACCTTTTCCCAATTATTGTGATCATCTAGAATCATTTTTACATCAATTTTACAAAGAATCAAGTCACTTTATTCTCTCTCAATTTCATAGATCAAAGCTTTCTATTTTCACATTCTTTGATCAAGAACTCTTGAATCTCTCATATTGATTTTGTCATAGCTATTGAAAGAGATTCATAGAAGAGTCATTTTGTTTTTTCTATTGTGTTGTAATCTTTGCAAGAGGCAAGCCATCTACAACAAACAAGAAGACTTGGTGTGTCGATTATCATCAAGCAAAGTTCATTCAAATTGAAGAAGAAGTCTTGGTTGTGAATCAAGCAAAGTGAAGTCTTGTTGTGAGGTATCAACGAGCAACGTGAAGACTTGTTGTGTGGATTATCAACAAGGGGTAGAGGTTAGATTAGAGAGAAGGTCAATAGGATTACAAGGCAAGGGTGTGGTGTATCCTTTGTAGGCTATCAAGAAGGGAGTCTTGAGAGGCATTTACTTGTAATTTGAGAACTCTAATTCCTCATAGTGAAGAATCTCTCTTGGTTGAAGAGGGGACTGGATGTAGCTTTCAAGTGGATGAAAGTGAACCAGGATAAATCACTGTGCCGTATCTCTAAACCCTTACTCTTTACATTCTTGTTATTCATTGTGTTCTTGATTGAAAACCTAGAGAAAGATTGATTTTCATAATTGATTGAATTGAATCTTTAATTGTGCAAATTGGTTTGGGAAAATCATTTTCATAACCTAGGTAATTAATAAGAATATAGGTGTTAATTGTTTCCGCTGAATCTCTGATCTTACGTGTTGATTGATTGATTTTCGTATTCGATTGAAAAGTGATTTTTCAGTTTTTAACTGTCATAATCGATTATTAATCGATTAAGTGAATTCATGTTTGTTGGTCTTAATCGATTAAATTACAGGTTAATCGATTAAAGGATCTGTTTAATCGATTAAATGCTGTAGAATTTGCAAAAATCATTCGTTTTAATTGTTTCGATTCATTTCATTCGAAAATCTTTCAAGGTTTCTTAAACACCTATTCAACCCCCCCCCCCCCCTTCTAGGTGTTCTCCTAGGGTTCCTTAGTTGTTTCAACCACCAATTGCGGTTTCCTCAATATTGTCAACCCTGTTGATACACGTTCACATCCTTCGAAGTCACTTTTAAGAAACTCGCATAAGTACACTTCCATCGATGTCACTTATGCGTTCGACATTTTCTCTAGTCGATTTTTGACTTCAACTCAACACACCCTTACTTAAGCAATAACAAAGGAGACAAAGTGGGAAACATTATCACAACCAAAAGAGATTTTGGATAATTTTGATTGGCGTGGTGATAATGGTTAACAAAGCCACCTCCCTTATTACCCTCAATAATGGAAACTTGCCTGGTGACTCCAAAAGAAAACATCCTAAAAGTTTTTAATCATATTATACCAATAATTTCGAATTGGTAGCATTTCTTCCACTGCTGAAACTGTCGGTCTTGTTAAGAGAGACTCGAAGCACCAAAAACAAATCCCACCGTTGGATATGAAGACAAAGATGTCACAAAGCTTGTCTCCGAATTTGAGCAAAATCCAATAGTTAACGAATGAATTAAATCACAATCATTGGATGATATTTTTGAAAAAAAAAATCACTTTTATAATACTTCCACGTATTATTTCATCTCCAAATTTTGGCACATGATTTTAATTTAAAAACTTAAGGTGTTACATGTAACACCCCGATTCGGCAACTTGAAAACTCAATTAATTGTGGCGAAAATTAGGGCCATTTTTTTTTTTACAGCAAGTGTTACACAAGATGAGAACGTTTGGGTTTTCAAATAATAGTTACAACCAAAATACATGTTCTCATATTGTGCAAACCCCTTTCAAGTTCCAAACCGAGATGTCACGGGACACCGTGCTTTGAAACCCGTTTTTAAAACGTAGCCCAGTTTGCTTACTTTCCAAAACATCCATATAAAATAAAACTCTTGTCGGGGTACAGTATAGTAGAACTAGGTGACTAAGAACTTACAATGGAGTATACTGCTCTGAAGGGAAATGCTTAACTTCTAGTCATGCGTCCTAAGACTCCGCAGCTAATTCCAACTCTTAATAGATTCCGCTCCCGGTCCGCCAGTAGAGTTGTCCTCGTCTACTGCCCCAGAGATGTTCCCACCGAGTCGTTTAACTGGGATGTTCCTTCCTTCCGAACAAGCTGGATCTGGAACCTCAATTTCTTTTGCGTCTAGTTGTCGTACGATGTTTTCCAAAAGAACGCAGAAGCACAGAAGAAAAGAAGAACAGGAGAAGAGGAAAACAGAAGAAGAGGAGAGAGTAAGCGACCCAGACAGTTATGTCGACTGTGTGGAATTACAATAGGCAAGTATTAAGGAAAAACCATAACAACATACAAACAACAACATCAACCTTAGGTGCACATAGGATTAAACATAATCTTATACTTAATTTTCCACCATCATATTCTATCATCTTCTTTATGCACTTTCACAATTTATCACCACCCTTTTCTTCTCATCATATGTCTCCAAATTCATCACGCTTTCCGAGAATCCTTCCTTATAGTTTTCATTCGATGCTAGGTATTTATTGCATAACTCTTTTAAAAACATCTTTGTGCTTTAAGTTTTATTATGTCGGATAGCATCAATGATGAGGGGGACACATCATTGAGCTCACACACGTCTACATCTCCTCGGTACACCACCCAACCTAGTCGGAAGCCAACAGGAGTACAGGACCTTTACCACGCGGGCACGACAGCTGTCACACAAAATGGTCCCAGACCAGGAGGCTCAGCCTCAAATCATAATCATATCAAAGCACGCCCTCGGCGGCAAACACAAATGCCCCGTTCCAGTCCCTCTCACTGTTGTAGACCTGCATCGAGGGGGCGACAGTATAATTTCTAGTTCGCGAGGCGGAACTTACCACGGTATTGGACCCAGTCCCCACCACGTTAGTGCACCACTTATGGGATTCGTTCCGCCTAGAAATATACTCGAGGCTTCTTGACGTATCACCGTCATTGTCCTCCCCTCCTGCAATCCCCACCTGAGTATCCGCAGATACCCATAGTATCTTCCTCTCCACTACTTCGATATGACACTCATGCCTCACCGCGTTTATAAATGTCTTTTAGTCTTTATAGTTTTTCCGGATTTAATTACGGCTTATTCCTAACAGTCGGCTCGTCCTTGGTGCATCCCTTCAACGAAGCCCGACCACTACACATAAATTCGTTCCCCCTAAAATCACAATGGCCTCAAGCCACACATCAATCTTATCTCAATTTCAACATTCTCGTCAGCTCAAGCTCAGCGTAATTCTTTCCAACTTCCTCAAAAACTCATTCCCTCTTCTTTCTCAAAAACTCTTTTCTCAAAACCTTTTCAAAAGATGACTTTATAAAATTCTTTTCAAAAGTTTCTTTTCAAAAACTGTTTTCAAAAATCATATTTTTGGGTGAGTGTTAGTGGAGGTGCAAGCTCAACTCAACACGAAGCTTCTTCCCAAAAACATGTTTGAGGGGTCGCATCTTTACTCCACCACATCTTACTTCCATGATCATATTCTCTTTCCAGTTTCAACTCTTTATCTTTTTCCTTCACTCGCATCATCTTTATCTCTTTCTCATTTGTTTCTTATAACTTTCTCTTTAGTCTTTTGCACCATCTATTTCTTTCTCATATCTCTTACTCACATCTCTTTTCTCTTCCAGTCTCATTCCCTCATTCTTATCATTCCAGGTCTCAGGGTAAAATCAAACTTCTTTTAACAACTTACTTATTTTACTTTACATACTAAACTAATCAACAATTCAAGCATAGTAAACATCGTATTATTTCAACAAACATAATAACTATAGACAACACTTCGGTCTCAGCGACTTGTAGGGATAGCCCACGACACACAAACAAACAAACAAACACTCACTATCCCTCTTCCTCGCCTTAACGAGAGCGGGTCCAACTTTTGAGATGATTGGACGCCTTAATATGTTGCCTAATACCACGGCGTCTTAAGGGGAGCTTCTCTCTCACCTGGATGACGAATACTCGAAAGCGTTCCATTCCAAGGTTTCCCGTCGTTAGCTTTACCATGTTCCCTTCGCGTCCGACACCCGAACTAGACATTTTTCCCGTGCGTTAGAACGATTTCGATAAATTATTAATCTTGTTTTGGGAAACTCTTTTAGAATAATTCGTTTCTTAAAACACCTTGCTAATACCCGAAAGTTTCAAATCTCAATTAATTAAAAAGGTTTTCAAGAACACTCTGAAACAGTTAAAATAATCTTTTATTAAAACAATTCCATTTTCTTAATTTGAAAATACTCTGGTTTTAAAATCAATGTTTTTATGTTTTAAAACAGAATATGAAAGCCCAAGAAAATAAAATTTTAAAACCATACTTTGAAAATCTTTCAAGACACAACATCAAAAGGAGATAAAATTTCCAAATCAATTTAAGTTATTTTAAATCACATTTTTAAATCAAACAATTTCAATTCAACACAACAGCAACATACACAATTTTCTAAGCACACATACACAAACTCACATAAGGCAAACCACACTCCAATCATTCAACCAATCAATTAAATTTTAATCCATATAAATTAGCTAGATTATACTTAGGAAAATAATTTAACTTAGGCCTTGTGACTGATTCATCAAGGACCGAATCATCATGGTCAATAATTCCTAATCTCTAATAAATTTTAACAACTTGAAATTATCAAACTACTATCACAAAAAATTCTTTTTCACATACTCAAATCAAATCATTTATTTTCATTTCTTAAAACTAAAGGATAAAAGACACACACACATCAATTTCATCTAGCATACAGCAACACACACCATTTTATCAACATTCAATATCACACACTCAACGCATAACCATAATCACAATTTATTTCATGAGAACAATTTTCTAAATACATGCACATGCATAGACCGAATTATGCATACATGGTTTTGCAAATATTTGATACACCAATGAAAACATAAAATCATGGAATCATTTTCTATCTTTTGTCCTAGAAACCGTGAGCATCAAGGTCAATTCAACAAATTTTAATTCATTTCAAGACTTTAAATTAAAGCAACAATTTAGATCATACATCATTTCAAAGGTTCTTATGCATTTTATTTCAAAACTTAATCATGGCATGGAATTTCTTTTTAAAACTCTTATATTTACTTAGTCTTATGATGCATGTACCCTAGTTGAGAAACAAACCTAGCTGCCTACTTTTCCTAGGGTGGCCGAATTCCATGATGCAAGGAAAACATAATTTCCATTCATTTTTCAACATGCATGAATCACCAAAGTCACAACTCAATCAAATTCAAGATCATCATTTTCTTAAACAAAATAAAGATTTAGTTTTAGCTTCATGAAAGTGACATACATGGACCTTTTTATAAAATAAAAAGTATGGATCTATTATTTATGGGACATGGCCGAATGGCCTCATAAAATATAATACATGCACTCACAAAATCAAACACTTAAATCAAACAATGCACATAACCAACGCTAACTCTAAACATATTTATTTTTTGAAAATCATTTTAGAACTTGTTACTTAAACTTTTCTTTAAAACCGTGGCACACATAAAAGGAAAAGCATGATCTTTGTTTGAAAATAACATGCACTCAAGGACCTTCATTTTTCACTCCATAAATCAAAGATCATTACATGCATCCACTTAAATCACATAGGGTCGTCAACACGCTAAACTAGGGACTTAAGGTCTTTCACAATTTAAGTTTAAATCATAGTTTCAACAAAAGATGCAAATCCAAAGAATTTCAATTACATTTAGATCAAATAAAATCATCATCGAGTATCATACAAGAAGAAGGACTCAACTCTTTTCACAAATTAGATTTAGATCTTTAGTTATGAAAAATCATGCAAAAGGAATCAAAGCAAATACACAAGCTTGAACTCAAACCTTACATAAAATCGTGAAGAAGAAAAGGTATAAATCAAAGATCAAATCTTTTCAAACACAAATATTCATGATCAATACATAAAAGTAACATGCAAGCCATTTATTTTCACACACACATCACGGTTTAGGGAGAGAAAAGGTGGACATCCAAGAGATCCATTTTAGTTTTCACAAAAGTCTTAGCTTTTCTTTAGATCCTTGAGATTTAATTAGCAAACATTTAGATCTATCAAAGAGAAATCTCAATTGAATATCAAACATGAATTTAGCATATTACAATTTAGTTTGAGTTCATAGAGTCCAATATTAAGCAAGATCAACGCATGAAATCATCTTACAAACCATAAAACAAAACATGCAAGAAGAAAAGAAAGATCTACTACTAGAAGAAAATTCTAAGCTATTACAATCTTTATCAAAATCCTCAAGTCCTACCATGAATGGTTGGTTCTCTAGCTTTCCTAGTGTATGGATCTTCAAGAATAAGGATTGATCTACAAAGGTGAGATTTGGTTGGTAGTGAAACCCTCTCCTTCCTCCCTAGAGTTTGCTTCGGTTCCTTCTCTCCTAGAGTTGAGGGTTGGTGTTTCTTCTTGATCTTTGAGGAAGGATGTGTTTGAAGAAAGAAATCAAAAGGGTTTGGTTGAGAAGTTTGGGTTTTCACTCCTCTTTTCTCTTTTTCTCTCTCGGCTATCCTCTCTTTCTCTAAGGGTCTCAAGAGCTTGATGTGCTCTTGGACCAAAGTGTTTATGTTTGGGTGGAAATGAACGAATGAAGGAAATGAAATGGGAACCAAGGCCAACACATATTCACGGCTTATGTAAGTAGAGTCAAGAGCTTGAAATTTTCCTTTGCTAATCCTAAGAATAATTCGGCCAAGAGTAAAGGAAAAAGGGTAGTTTAGGATTTCCATAAAGTTGCATGGCCATATGTCACCAAAGTCAAGGGAACAAAATAGATTAGGTTAGGACTTTAGGGTTACTTTAAGCTTAAGTGATAGTTAGCAACTAGTTAAGGTTTGTCTCTTGGTTTGGTTCTAGTTTAGTTGGATAGCTAACTTAGTTTCCACTTCCTTAAACACTAAGCTTCCAAAATTCAACCCTAGCTTTCACACACTACACTACACTACACACACACACACACGCACGTGTAATACACATAACACACACACATACTCACTTGCATGCCTATTCTAATGGTGGCACCTTCCTACACACACAACACACACACCTTCACCGTGGCACACTCACACACCTGCACATGTCCTTTATTTTGTTTTCTCAATCACATTTTCTTATTCATTTTCCATGCATTATTCGGTCAACACACATATACACATGTAAATACACACTTTCATACATACATATTCATACACGTATAGCACACATGCATACATTCATACTCATTTTGCATTTTTATTTTCTTATCACCTTTACTCTTTACTACACCATTAATTCACAAACCTCATTCATGTAATTAAATCCACACAGCACACACACATATCAAATCAAGCACTCATAAAATTTTCAAACCAAATTATTAAATTCCTTTTCTTCAAAAACAATTTTACAAAATTCATATCCAAAAATCATTTTCAAAACCATCATTAATAACTCATCATTTAGCAAGGCGTTAACAAAATCATTCACTTTTCATTTTAGAAAAACGTTTTGGTTTATAACAATCCAGAAAATCAATGCTTTATTTCTTTCTCAAATAAAACTCTTTTCTGAAAAATCTTTTATAAAACATGATTTCAAAGTTTATTCGTTCACGCACGTACGGGAAAAATGCGGGGTGTTACATTCTCCCCAACTTAAAGATTTCTCGTCCTCGAGAAATGCCGTGTAGAGTCGGACTAATTCATGGACGCGTAACTTCTTGAAGAAATTCCCTCCTACCTGAACTGCAGCAGTCGTCGCACTTCCGAACACGTACTATCTATTTACCTTTCTCAGAAGCAGATCGGACAGATTACTTTCAAAAGTAATCTCTCGGGGTATTCTCAATAACAAACAAGGTGGTTTACAAACAACTTGGTTTCACGGACAACAAGGGACTGAGGGTTCGAGATGCTACCGTACTTAGGGTTAAACGTTCATCATTAGTTCAAGCCTAGATGATTTCCTCCTCCTCAAAACTTCACATTTCTACCGCTCCCCAACTTAAATAACGCATATCTCTATACACCACCTAAGCCTTTATCTGACCAATCCGACAACAGAACTCTTGGTCACAATTCACCATCTGCTTGACCGGTATAGGGTATCAGGGTTCGAATTTCTCATCAAAACTTTTTGGAAGGAATGGATAAATGATCAAGAAGCAAGAGAAGGAACTCCGGGTTCATCAACAATCAAAGTTTTATCAAAACCGAGTCTAAGATTTTTTTTTTTTAGAAAGGGCTTTTTCAAACGTCATGCCAAAGCAATTTGGCATCACCTACGGTTTATACAAGGAATGCTTCAGCAATGAGAGAAACCTAATCACAAGACAAGATCTCAATAACTGAGGGGTTATCACAAACAAAAGGGTTCACAGCAAGAAAGGATTCAACGAAGGAAGATTCTATTCGTACGTCGACGTCTCGTGACAATACTGGTATCTGCTCCTCGTCGTTGTCGTAGACGAAACCGTCATACTCCATGGAAACATTAGCGCACTCTCAGCGTTCCTAGTTGCGTCTATCTTAATCCTAATACTAACTCACACACAGAGACACTCAGCAGAGTATGTAGGTCCATATGTAAAGTTACTGTAAGATCCATGAAGAATGTTTTGATAAATGCCAAAAGGTTTTGAACAAGCTACAAATGTGTTGATCAAGTTCAAGCTCAACAAGCAACAACAAACATCAAGTTATGAAGAGAGAACCAACTCATGAAGACTTAGTTTGGTAGTTTGTGTTTTAATGTTTTATCTTTTGCCTCACAAGTCTTTTAGTTTATGAGTTTGGGTAGAATTTATTAGAGGGTAGTGAATCTCTTTTGATTGCATGATTATATCATATTTTGAGTATTCACTTTGCCTAAAATCAATAGGTGGCTTAAAGGTTTGAAAGAAAAGGTTTAGTTTTTGAGAAAACAAGTTTTAAGTGATTTTTAATGTTAATAATCGATTAACAGATTTTGAAAATTGATTAACAGTGTATTTTGAACTGATAATCGATTAACAAACTTTTGATAATCGATTATCTGAACTTTTACTCGAGTAAAACCTTTTTCACTCGAGTGAAATTTATGCAGCTTTCGTATTACTCGAGTAACACTCATTTCACTCGAGTAACTTGATCAGATACGGTTTTTTAAATACGTTTTTCACTTCTCAAAAGTCATTCTAAGTGCTCCAACTTTTGGGTATTCTATATAAACCTTTTCCTAATCATTTCTATCAATGAGAATCAACTAGAATCATTTTGATACACAATTTTACCAAGAATCAAAGCCACACTATTCTCTCTCACTCTCTCAAGATCAAAGCTCTCATTTTTATATTCTTTATCAAGAACCTTGAATCTCTCATGTTGATATTTCATAGCTTTTGAAAGAGATTCATAGGATTGTTATTTTGTTTTCTATTGAGTTGTAATCATTGCAAGAGGCAAACATTCTACAACAAAGGAAGCCTTGATTTTGTGAATCAAGCAAGTTTAGTTGAAAGTCTTGAAGAAGCATTTCATCAAGCATTTGGAAGGCACTTTGAAGAATCTCAAAGTACTTGGAAGTCTTGTGAGTGAAGCAAGCAAAGAAGACTTGTTGTGGGGTTATCAACAAGCAAGTAGAGGTTAGATTAGATATCAATAGGGTTACAAGGCAAGGGTGTGGTATCTCTTGTAGGCTAGCAAGAAGGAAGTCTTGTGAGGCATTTACTTGTAATTTGAGAAACTCTAATTCCTCATAGTGAAGAATCTCTCTTGGTTGAAGAGGGGACTGGAGTAGCTTTCAAGTGGATGAAAGTGAACCAGGATAAATCACTGTGTCGTATCTCTAAACTCTCTACTCTTTACAATTCTTGTTATTAATTGTGTTCTTGATTGGAAACCTAGAAAAAGTGATTTTTCATATTTGATTGAATTGAATCTTTATTGTGCAAAATTGATAAAGGGAAAATCATTTTCATAACTTAGGTGAATCAATAAGAATATTGATGATTGTTTCCGCTTAATCTCTGATATAATATTTGTTAATTGATTGATTTTCATTGTTTTAATCGTTTAGATTTGTTTCTTGCGAAAATCTTTCAAAGTTTCTATAACACCTATTCAACCCCCCCTTCTAGGTGTTCTCCTAGTGTTCCTATTTGTTTCACACACCGAGTGTAGTTTTCCAACAATTGGTATCAGAGCTCGGTCGAAAGACACGAGCATAGAGCTTTTTCGTTAAGATCCTTGAGAAACTACAATGGGTTCTACGAATCCTTTTGGTGGTGAAGGTGCTTCAATTAATCGCCCTCCTATGTTTGGTGGAGAGGGTTATGGTTATTGGAAAATTAGGATGAGAATCTTTATAGAAGCCATAGATGTGAACATTTGGGAAGCCATTGAAAATGGTCCTTATATTCCCTCAAAAGATGTAGAAGGTGTGCTTACCCTAACTCCCAAAGATAAGTGGACCGATGATGATAAAAGGAAAATTCAATATGATTTAAAAGCAAAAAATATCATCACCTCCGCTCTATCTTATGATGAGTTCTTTAGAGTCTCCCAATGTAAAGATGCCAAAGATATGTGGGACACCTTGCAAGTCACACATGAAGGCACTAGTGAAGTTAGGCGTGCTAGATTAAATTCTTTGATGCATGAATATGAATTGTTTCGTATGTTGCCTAATGAATCTATATGTTTTATGCAAAAACGTTTTACTCATATTGTTAATCATCTCATTGCTCTTGGTAAAACTTTCGTGAATTGTGAACTTGTTAACAAAGTTTTAAGATGTCTAAGTAGGGAATGGCAACCCAAGGTTACCGCAATAGTTGAATCAAAGGACTTGGACACCATGGACTTAGCAACACTTTTCGGAAAGTTACAAGAACATGAAATGGAGCTTGGACGTTTGCAAATGCATGAAGAGTCGGATAAGTACAAAGAGAGAAAAGGAATTGCTCTTAAAGCTCAAAGGTCATATAAAAAGGAAGAGAGTTCCGTTGATGATGATGTTGATAATGAAGATTCCGATTCGGATATTGATGAAGAGGAGATGAAGCTTCTACTAAGAAAGTTCAATAAAATTCTAAGGAGAAAAGGAAGGTTGAACAAGGACAAAAGTAAAGAGAAGGATCCCCCACACTACAAGACCAAGACTTCAAAAGAAGGTGTAGTTTGCCATGAATGTGGAAAGCCCGGTCATCTCAAGTACTCATGCTCTAAGTATCTCAAGAAGAAGGAGAAAGAGAAGAAAAATGCAAAACACAAAAGGGCATACATAGTTTGGAATAGTGATGATGAACAAGACAAGAAAAGCACAACTAGTAGTTCTTCGGATGATGAACATGCCGCTTGTCTCAACTTGATAGCTCAAGTACATGAAGAGGAAAGCTCAAATGATGAATCAAGTGAGCAAAGTGACGAAAGCGATGTAAGTCTTACTAAATCCGAAATTTCTTCAAATTATGAAATGTTATATAATGCTTATGAAAAAATGCATGAACATCTCAAGAAATTAGCTAAGAAAAATATTGACAGGAAGAAGCTCATTGAGGAACATCAACAAAAGATTTTAGATCTTCAAAAGCAAGTTGATGACCTTAAGTTAGACAATGAGACTTTGCATCTTATCATTGATAATTCTACTTGTGATTGTGGTTGATTGTGAGAATTGCAAGTTGCTCAAAGATGAAAATGTTATTTTGAAAAATAAGCTTGCAAGTTTCTCAAATGGTGATATTAGATTGCGAACATTGTTAAATTTTCAAAGAGAAAATTCAAACAAGTTTGGTTTGGGTTATACTAATGCTAAGAGTAAATCTCATAGAAATGTTGTTGATTTTTCAAAGGTTGATTTTTCAAATGCACCAACATGTTTCTATTGTGGTACTCATGGACATACTTCAAATGTATGTTATGTTAAAGTGCATGGTATACCTAAAGGAGACTTTGTTTGGATGAAAAAGGGTGAGAGTCCCTACACTAACAAAAATGGATCCAAAACCATTTGGATACCAAAAAGCAAAGCATGATTGTTTTTGTAGGTATGATTGAAGAGCAAAAGGACTTTCATGTGATATTCATTCATTTGCTACTTCAATTGGTATCAAGAAGAAAATCCTACAAATTGGTAACATTTGATATTATACAATTGGTATCTACAATTGATATTGTTAGATATTGCTCATAGTTCTCTCAATTGGTATTATTTCTTATAATGTGATATTGTTTATACTTTTGAGAAAATACTATTGGTATCAAATTCTTTCAATTGTTTTACAATTAGTATCATGTTATTGGTATACAATTTGTTATAATTGATATCATTGAGTTGAATAAAAGCATGGTAACCATCTATTGATGATGTTTTGGTTATATTTCTTCTATTTTGGCTTAGATCTTATTTCAATTGGTATTTGTTTAGTTACAATTGGTATATATTTCTTTTTGCTAATGCCAAAGGGGGAGAAATGTGATGTTTTGAAACAAAGGGAGAAATTTTTAAATGGTATGTTTGGAAATGGTATGTTTGGAGAAAGGTTGTTTTGTTGTTTTTATGTAGGTTGAGCAAAGTTGTTGAAGATAGGGGGAGAATCAAGCTTACTCAATTGGATTTCAAATGTCAAAAGCATAAATTGAGGGGGAGCAAGAGTCTCACCAAGTGATCAAATGGTTCAAGCATCAACAACTTCAATGAACTTCAAACGATTTCAAAACATGTTTGTCATTTTCAAAAAGGGGGAGATTATAAGATCCATGAAGAATGTTTTGATAAATGCCAAAAGGTTTTGAACAAGCTACAAATGTGTTGATCAAGTTCAAGCTCAACAAGCAACAACAAACATCAAGTTATGAAGAGAGAACCAACTCATGAAGACTTAGTTTGGTAGTTTGTGTTTTAATGTTTTATCTTTTGCCTCACAAGTCTTTTAGTTTATGAGTTTGGGTAGAATTTATTAGAGGGTAGTGAATCTCTTTTGATTGCATGAATATATCATATTTTGAGTATTCACTTTGCCTAAAATCAATAGGTGGCTTAAAGGTTTGAAAGAAAAGGTTTAGTTTTTGAGAAAACAAGTTTTAAGTGATTTTTAATGTTAATAATCGATTAATAGATTTTGAAAATTGATTAACAGTGTATTTTGAACTGATAATCGATTAACAAACTTTTGATAATCGATTATCTGAACTTTTACTCGAGTAAAACCTTTTTCACTCGAGTGAAATTTATGCAGCTTTCGTATTACTCGAGTAACACTCATTTCACTCGAGTAACTTGATCAGATACGGTTTTTTAAATACGTTTTTCACTTCTCAAAAGTCATTCTAAGTGCTCCAACTTTTGGGTATTCTATATAAACCTTTTCCTAATCATTTCTATCAATGAGAATAAACTAGAATCATTTTGATACACAATTTTACCAAGAATCAAAGCCACACTATTCTCTCTCACTCTCTCAAGATCAAAGCTCTCATTTTTATATTCTTTATCAAGAACCTTGAATCTCTCATGTTGATATTTCATAGCTTTTGAAAGAGATTCATAGGATTGTTATTTTGTTTTCTATTGAGTTGTAATCATTGCAAGAGGCAAACATTCTACAACAAAGGAAGCCTTGATTTTGTGAATCAAGCAAGTTTAGTTGAAAGTCTTGAAGAAGCATTTCATCAAGCATTTGGAAGGCACTTTGAAGAATCTCAAAGTACTTGGAAGTCTTGTGAGTGAAGCAAGCAAAGAAGACTTGTTGTGGGGTTATCAACAAGCAAGTAGAGGTTAGATTAGATATCAATAGGGTTACAAGGCAAGGGTGTGGTATCTCTTGTAGGCTAGCAAGAAGGAAGTCTTGTGAGGCATTTACTTGTAATTTGAGAAACTCTAATTCCTCATAGTGAAGAATCTCTCTTGGTTGAAGAGGGGACTGGAGTAGCTTTCAAGTGGATGAAAGTGAACCAGGATAAATCACTGTGTCGTATCTCTAAACTCTCTACTCTTTACAATTCTTGTTATTAATTGTGTTCTTGATTGGAAACCTAGAAAAAGTGATTTTTCATATTTGATTGAATTGAATCTTTATTGTGCAAAATTGATAAAGGGAAAATCATTTTCATAACTTAGGTGAATCAATAAGAATATTGATGTTGATTGTTTCCGCTTAATCTCTGATATAATATTTGTTAATTGATTGATTTTCATTGGTTTTAATCGTTTAGATTTGTTTCTTGCGAAAATCTTTCAAAGTTTCTATAACACCTATTCAACCCCCCCTTCTAGGTGTTCTCCTAGTGTTCCTATTTGTTTCACACACCGAGTGTAGTTTTCCAACAGTTACTTAGTTCAACACAGCTCTGATACCATTCTGTAACACCCCGATTCGACAACTTGAAAACTCAATTAATTGTGGCGAAAATTAGGGCCATTTTTTTTTACAACAAGTGTTACACAAGATGAGAACGTTTGGGTTTTCAAATAATAGTTACAACCAAAATACATGTTCTCATATTGTGCAAACCCCTTTCAAGTTCCAAACCGAGATGTCACGGGACACCGCACTTTGAAACCCGTTTTTAAAACGTAGCCCAGTTTGCTTACTTTCCAAAACATCCATATAAAATAAAACTCTTGTCGGGGTACAGTATAGTAGAGCTAGGTGACTAAGAACTTACAATGGAGTATACTGCTCTAAAGGGAAATGCTTAACTTCTAGTCATGCGTCCTAAGACTCCTTAGCTAATTCCAACTCTTAATAGATTCCGCTCCCGGTCCGCCAGTAGAGTTGTCCTCGTCTACTGCCCCAGAGATGTTCCCACCGAGTCGTTTAACTGGGATGTTCCTTCCTTCCGAACAAGCTGGATCTGGAACCTCAATTTATTTTGCGTCTAGTTGTCGTACGATGTTTTCCAGAAGAACGCAGAAGCACAGAAGAAAAGAAGAACAGGAGAAGAGGAAAACAGAAGAAGAGGAGAGAGTAAGCGACCCAGACAGTTATGTCGACTGTGTGGAATTACAATAGGCAAGTATTAAGGAAAAACCATAACAACATACAAACAACAACATCAACCTTAGGTGCACATAGGATTAAACATAATCTTATACTTAATTTTCCACCATCACATTCTATCATCTTCTTTATGCACTTTCACAATTTATCACCACCCTTTTCTTCTCATCATATGTCTCCAAATTCATCACGCTTTCCAAGAATCCTTCCTTATAGTTTTCATTCGATGCTAGGTATTTATTGGATAACTCTTTTAAAAACATCTTTGTGCTTCAAGTTTTATTATGTCGGATAGCATCAATGATGAGGGGGACACATCATTGAGCTCACACACGTCTACATCTCCTCGGTACACCACCCAACCTAGTCGGAAGCCAACAGGAGTACAGGACCTTTACCACGCGGGCACGACAGCTGTCACACAAAATGGTCCCAGACCAGGAGGCTCAGCCTCAAATCATAATCATATCAAAGCACGCCCTCGGCGGCAAACACAAGTGCCCCGTTCCAGTCCCTCTCACTGTTGTAGACCTGCATCGAGGGGGCGACAGTATAATTTCTAGTTCGCGAGGCGGAACTTACCACGGTATTGGACCCAGTCCCCACCACGTTAGTGCACCACTTATGAGATTCGTTCCGCCTAGAAATATACTCGAGGCTTCTTGACTTATCACCGTCATTGTCCTCCCCTCCTGCAATCCCCACCTGAGTATCCGCAGATACCCATAGTATCTTCCTCTCCACTACTTCGATACGACACTCATGCCTCACCGCGTTTATAAATGTCTTTTAGTCTTTATAGTTTTTCCGGATTTAATTACGGCTTATTCCTAACAGTCGGCTCGTCCTTGGTGCATCCCTTCAACGAAGCCCGACCACTATACATAAATTCGTTCCCCCTAAAATCACAATGGCCTCAAGCCACACATCAATCTTATCTCAATTTCAACATTCTCGTCAGCTCAAGCTCAGCGTAATTCTTTCCAACTTCCTCAAAAACTCATTCCCTCTTCTTTCTCAAAAACTCTTTTCGCAAAACCTTTTCAAAAGATGACTTTATAAAATTCTTTTCAAAAGTTTCTTTTCAAAAACTGTTTTCAAAAATCATATTTTTGGGTGAGTGTTAGTGGAGGAGCAAGCTCAACTCAACACTAAGCTTCTTCCCAAAAACATGTTTGAGGGGTCGCATCTTTACTCCACCACATCTTACTTCCATGATCATATTCTCTTTCCAGTTTCAACTCTTTATCTTTTTCCTTCACTCGCATCATCTTTATCTCTTTCTCATTTGTTTCTTATAACTTTCTCTTTAGTCTTTTGCACCATCTATTTCTTTCTCATATCTCTTACTCACATCTCTTTTCTCTTCCAGTCTCATTCCCTCATTCTTATCATTCCAGTCTCAGGGTAAAATCAAACTTCTTTTAACAACTTACTTATTTTACTTTACATACTAAACTAATCAACAATTCAAGCATAGTAAACATCGTATTATTTCAACAAACATAATAACTATAGACAACACTTCGGTCTCAGCGACTTGTAGGGATAGCCCACGACACACAAACAAACAAACAAACACTCACTATCCCTCTTCCTCGCCTTAACGAGAGCGGGTCCAACTTTTGAGATGATTGGACGCCTTAATATGTTGCCTAATACCACGGCGTCTTAAGGGGAGCTTCTCTCTCACCTGGATGACGAATACTCGAAAGCGTTCCATTCCAAGGTTTCCCGTCGTTAGCTTTACCACGTTCCTTTCGGGTCCGACACCCGAACTAGACATTTTTCCCGTGCGTTAGAACGATTTCGATAAATTATTAATCTTGTTTTGGGAAACTCTTTTAGAATAATTCGTTTCTTAAAACACCTTGCTAATACCCGAAAGTTTCAAATCTCAATTAATTAAAATGGTTTTCAAGAACACTCTGAAACAGTTAAAATAATCTTTTATTAAAACAATTCCATTTTCTTAATTTGAAAATACTATGGTTATAAAATCAATGTTTTTATGTTTTAAAACAGAATATGAAAGCCCAAGAAAATAAAATTTTAAAACCATACTTTGAAAATCTTTCAAGACACAAAATCAAAAGGAGATAAAATTTCCAAATCAATTTAAGTTATTTTAAATCACATTTTTAAATCAAACAATTTCAATTCAACACAACAGCAACATACACAATTTTCTAAGCACACATACACAAACTCACATAAGGCAAACCACACTCCAATCATTCAACCAATCAATTAAATTTTAATCCATATAAATTAGCTAGATTATACTTAGGAAAATAATTTAACTTAGGCCTTGTGACTAATTCATCAAGGACCGAATCATCATGGTCAATAATTCCTAATCTCTAATAAATTTTAACAACCTGAAATTATCAAACTACTATCACAAAAATTCTTTTTCACATACTCAAATCAAATCATTTATTTTCATTTCTTAAAACTAAAGGATAAAAGACACACACACACATCAATTTCATCTAGCATACAGCAACACACACCATTTTATCAAACATTCAATATCACACACTCAAGGCATAACCATAATCACAATTTATTTCATGAGAACAATTTTCTAAATACATGCACATGCATAGACCGAATTATGCATACATGGTTTGCAAATATTTGATACACCAATGAAAACATAAAATCATGGAATCATTTTCTATCTTTTGTCCTAGAAACCGTGAGCATCAAGGTCAATTCAACAAATTTTAATTCATTTCAAGACTTTAAATTAAAGCAACAATTTAGATCATACATCATTTCAAAGGTTCTTATGCATTTTATTTCAAAACTTAATCATGGCATGGAATTTCTTTTTAAAACTCTTATATTTACTTAGTCTTATGATGCATGTACCCTAGTTGAGAAACAAACCTAGCTGCCTACTTTTCCTAGGGTGGCCGAATTCCATGATGCAAGGAAAACATAATTTCCATTCATTTTTCAACATGCATGAATCACCAAAGTCACAACTCAATCAAATTCAAGATCATCATTTTCTTAAACAAAATAAAGATTTAGTTTTAGCTTCATGAAAGTGACATACATGGAACTTTTTCTAAAATAAAAAGTATGGATCTTATTATTTATGGGACATGGCCGAATGGCCTCATAAAATATAATACATGCACTCACAAAATCAAACACGTAAATCAAACAATGCACATAACCAACGCTAACTCTAAACATATTTATTTTTTGAAAATCATTTTAGAACTTGTTACTTAAACTTTTCTTTAAAACCGTGGCACACATAAAAGGAAAAGCATGATCTTTGTTTGAAAATAACATGCACTCAAGGACCTTCATTTTTCACTCCATAAATCAAAGATCATTACATGCATCCACTTAAATCACATAGGGTCGTCAACACGCTAAACTAGGGGCTTAAGGTCTTTCACAATTTAAGTTTAAATCATAGTTTCAACAAAAGATGCAAATCCAAAGAATTTCAATTACATTTAGATCAAATAAAATCATCATCGAGTATCATACAAGAAGAAGGACTCAACTCTTTTCACAAATTAGATTTAGATCTTTAGTTATGAAAAATCATGCAAAAGGAATCAAAGCAAATACACAAGCTTGAACTCAAACCTTACATGAAATCGTGAAGAAGAAAAGGTATAAATCAAAGATCAAATCTTTTCAAACACAAATATTCATGATCAATACATAAAAGTAACATGCAAGCCATTTATTTTCACACACACATCACGGTTTAGGGAGAGAAAAGGTGGACATCCAAGAGATCCATTTTAGTTTTCACAAAAGTCTTAGCTTTTCTTTAGATCCTTGAGATTTAATTAGCAAACATTTAGATCTATCAAAGAGAAATCTCAATTGAATATCAAACATGAATTTAGCATATTACAATTTAGTTTGAGTTCATAGAGTCCAATATTAAGCAAGATCAACGCATGAAATCATCTTACAAACCATAAAACAAAACTTGCAAGAAGAAAAGAAAGATCTACTACTAGAAGAAAATTCTAAGCTATTACAATCTTTATCAAAATCCTCAAGTCCTACCATGAATGGTTGGTTCTCTAGCTTTCCTAGTGTATGGATCTTCAAGAATAAGGCTTGATCTACAAAGGTGAGATTTGGTTGGTAGTGAAACCCTCTCCTTCCTCCCTAGAGTTTGCTTCGGTTCCTTCTCTCCTAGAGTTGAGGGTTGGTGTTTCTTCTTGATATTTGAGGAAGGATGTGTTTGAAGAAAGAAATCAAAAGGGTTTGGTTGAGAAGTTTGGGTTTTCACTCCTCTTTTCTCTTTTTCTCTCTCGGCTATCCTCTCTTTCTCTAAGGGTCTCAAGAGCTTGATGTGCTCTTGGACCAAAGTGTTTATGTTTGGGTGGAAATGAACGAATGAAGGAAATGAAATGGGAACCAAGGCCAACACATATTCACGGCTTATGTAAGTAGAGTCAAGAGCTTGAAATTTTCCTTTGCTAATCCTTAAGAATAATTCGGCCAAGAGTAAAGGAAAAAAGGTAGTTTAGGATTTCCATAAAGTTGCATGGCCATATGTCACCAAAGTCAAGGGAACAAAATAGATTAGGTTAGGACTTTAGGGTTACTTTAAGCTTAAGTGATAGTTAGCAACTAGTTAAGGTTTGTCTCTTGGTTTGGTTCTAGTTTAGTTGGATAGCTAACTTAGTTTCCACTTCCTTAAACACTAAGCTTCCAAAATTCAACCCTAGCTTTCACACACTACACACACACACACACGTGTAATACACATAACACACACACATACTCACTTGCATGCCTATTCTAATGGTGGCACCTTCCTACACACACAACACACACACCTTCACCGTGGCACACTCACACACCTGCACATGTCCTTTATTTTGTTTTCTCAATCACATTTTCTTATTCATTTTCCATGCATTATTCGGTCAACACACATATATATACACATGTAAATACACACTTTCATACATACATATTCATACACGTATAGCACACATGCATACATTCATACTCATTTTGCATTTTTATTTTCTTATCACCTTTACTCTTTACTACACCATTAATTCACAAACCTCATTCATGTAATTAAATCCACACAGCACACACACATATCAAATCAAGCACTCATAAAATTTTCAAACCAAATTATTAAATTCCTTTTCTTCAAAAAAAAATTTACAAAATTCATATCCAAAAATCATTTTCAAAACCATCATTAATAACTCATCATTTAGCAAGGCGTTAACAAAATCATTCACTTTTCATTTTAGAAAAACGTTTTGGTTTATAACAATCCAGAAAATCAATGCTTTATTTCTTTCTAAAATAAAACTCTTTTCTGAAAAATCTTTTATAAAACATGATTTCAAAGTTTATTCGTTCACGCACGTACGGGAAAAATGCGGGGTGTTACATTACACGTGATACCAAGAGTCTACTCTTGACAAGCTAAATATCCTTCACAATATTATGATGATGATGATGATGATGACAAGCTAAATTATATATATATATATATATATATATATATATATATATATATATATAATTGTTTATGATGATTATTGATTGATATGCGTAACTGTCAATTCTTCAAATTGCATTTGATTTAAATGTATTTTTGGGCCACACCATGCACAATAATTAAAATATAATGTAACTCCATAATCATTCAATTTGCCTACAAAATTTGAAAGGTTGAAAAATCAAATGAATACGCTATTGCTTATTAATATGTGAATAATTAAACCCATTCAAAATTAAGATAATATACCATCCTCCCTTCGGTCTTATTTTAAAATCCTTTTGGAGAAATTCACATTCATCTGGATTAAGATTGTTAGTGGTATTTGAAATGTAAACATTTAATATACTTTTTCAAAATTATCCTTGTAATTGTTATTGGCAGTGACGGATCCAGGAATTTTTCGTTGTGGGGGCGATATATAATAATTAATCATTAATTTTTTTTTAACTTTACCTTTTAGGGTTGAGGACAAGAGGTTAAAAATAACATTTTTGCATTAAAATGTTAAAAATTTAAATTCAAGATGCATTACATTATATGTTTGATAATTGATTGATGAGTTAAATAAAACATTATAAACATATCCTTTAAATCATTTAATTTTTTAAATATTTTTTTAGACAAGATAACTAATAAATTTATTAAAAAAACACAATAATTACTAGTAAAATTAAAAGGGTATTTGCTTAAAAAAAATTAAAACGGTATTTCATCCAATGTAAACAATTGGAATACAAAGATATTAAATGAGCTATATAAAATTGGCATGCCTAAATAATCGACGTATGGGATTTGTAATGTCTTCCAAGTTTTATAGTCAATATATATACTCTGATATAAGAAAAGTAAATAGTATTATTGTTCTTTGTTATAAGACCCTTTTGGATATTTTATGTCCATTAAGAAAAGTAATTAGTATTATTAGTGGTGTTGAAAATATAAATATTTGATTTACTTTTTTAAAATTATTTTATAATTATTATTGGAACTCTAAAAGTATTGAGTATATTGGGGTGTTTGTGACAAGAAGTAATTAAGTCCTATTGAGAAAAAAAAATCTTATAAATAAAGATAAAAAAATATCTTATATTAAAAAACAAATAGAATAAAAAAAAAACATTGTCTTCCAATGTAAACAATTGGAATACAAAGATATTAAATGAGCTATATAAAATTGGCATGCCTAATAATCGACGTATGGTATTTGTAATGTCTTCCCAGTTTTATAGTCAATATATATACTCTGATATAAGAAAAGTAAATAGTATTATTGTTCTTTGTTATAAGACCCTTTTGGATATTTTATGTCCATTAAGAAAAGTAATTAGTATTATTAGTGGTGTTGAAAATATAAATATTTGATTTACTTTTTTAAAATTATTTTATAATTATTATTGGAACTCTAAAAGTATTGAGTATATTGGGGTGTTTGTGACAAGAAGTAATTAAGTCCTATTGAGAAAAAAAAATCTTATAAATAAAGATAAAATAATATCTTATATTAAAAAACAAATAGAATAAAAAAAAAACATTGTTTCAAAATAGTAAAATTTTGAAATAGAAAATAATTCCAGCTTAAAAAATAAACAAAACATGTTATGTTGTTAGTAGGTGTAGAACAAGCGACCCCATTAACTATCTTTAAATTGTTTACCACTGGGCTAAAAAGAATGCCTTGATAATTAATCGCACTTAATAATATAGAAATTCATATATATATATATATATATATATATATATATATATATATATATATTCATATTTTTTAAAAAAAATTAAAAAGTTTGTGGGGGCACTTGCCCCCACTAGCCTATGCATAAATCCGTCCCTGGTTATTGGTATCCTAAAAAGTGTTAACTTAATAGAGGTATTTTGGAAACAAGTAATTAAATGGTATTGAAAATAGGAATATGGTCTTACAAATAAAACCAATTTTTTTCCTAAAAGAGTCTTACATATAGAACTAGATCGAATATCGTCATTTCAACTATATTTTAATTTTATCTTTGACATGTTCAAATTTAATGTATTTCATTGTTTTTTTTTTTGTTTGATAATTTTTTAGCATCATATGAGGATTTTCAAGAATATATATTACTGAATATAGAATATTTTCCATTTTGAAAAACAATTGAATACATTATTGCATATTAATATGTGACTAATTAAACCCATTTAAAATTAAGATTATATAACATACTCCCTTCGGTCTTATATTAAGATTCTTTTTGCAGAAATTCACGTTCATCAAGAAAATGGATTAAGGTTGTTAGTGATATTCGAAAGGTAAACATTTAATATATTTTTTAAAAATTATCTCTCTAATTGTTATTGGTATTTTAAAAAATGTTAAGAGTTTCCTTCAGCTGATAGCCGAAGACTAATCCTCTTTGAGGCCTCTGAGGCGTAGAGATCATCGAAGTGAGTTTTGCCTCTACTAACAAAGCATTTTTCATACCCACTGCAGGGATCGAACCCCTGACATCATGGCTAAGGAACCCAGGTATCTACCAACTGTGCTGGAGCTTATTGGTATTTAGATAGTATACTACCAAACCATCATTTCAACTTTTTTTTTTAAATTTTTTTATACGATTGTGTAAGGAAAGTTATTGAATTGGTGGCATTAATTACTATTTTGTAAGTGGAAAATAATATATATATATATATATATATATATATATATATAGTGAGAGAGAGATAGATAGATAGATAGATAGATAGATAGATAGATAGTAATTTGTTTCACAATAAACAAATCCATATCAACGTTAATATATATACATAAATACATTTCCAACAACTCAACATACCATATTTTGATTTAACCATGTATTCAGTGAATTAAACATTTATACATCATACTTAGGTGGTTTAGAACTTGCTCAAAGGATTCTCAAGATATGTCTTGACCTCTAAGTCACTTACACATACCACATACTTGTTAACTATTCATGTTGGACTTACATGAGTTTGTACTCCTCTTTGAGCCACAAATTACTAATTTAATGATATGGATAACTTCTCCCTTATCTGGAAGTGAAATTATTAGTACCACAAGCCTAGGATTTGAGGATTAAGGTTGGCTCTAAGGTTGGACAGTAACTTCCCTTTGTCCATAATCCTTATTTTTCACCCTCTTTCACTTCATAATATCATCATGAATTTGCAATGCACAACCAAACTAACTATTAGGATCAATAGTGTGCTATCTTGTGATGATATTGGAATGAAATTAGAAGAGTTTTGACAAGTTTTACTTACCAAAAATTAGCCACGAAGTCCACGACAGAAGGTGGTTTTTGAGCAATTTCAATGGGTATTTTCTAATGATTTTTGGAGATTGGTTGAGTTTTGAGTTGCTAGCTCCTAGGGGCAATGAGTACATGAATTAAGGAGTGTTAGGACTGCACAATGCTCCTATGAAGTTGATGAGCTTCATCATTGCTCCCCATACTTAAGCGATAACAAGGGAGACAACATCGGAAACATTATCACCACCAAAAGAGATTTTGGATAATTTTGATTGGCTTGGTGATAATGAGGAACAAAGTCACCTCCCCTATGACCCTCAATAATGGAAACTTGCCTGCTGACTCCACAAGAAGACATTCTAAAAGTTTTTAACCATATTATACCAATAATTTCAAATTGGTAGCATTTCTTCCACGGCTAAAACTGCCAGTCTTGTTAAGAGAGACTCGAAGCACCAAAAATAAATCACACCGTTGGTTATGAAGACAAGGATGTCACGAAACTTATCACCGAATTTGAACAAAATCCAACAGTTAACAAATGAATTAAATCACAATCATTAGATGATATTTTTGAAAAAAAAAAATCACTTTTATAATACTTCCACGTATTATTTCATCTCCAAATTTTGGTACATAAATTAAATGTAAAAACTTAAAGATGTTATAAAAGCTCTTGTCAAACTAAATATCCTTCACAAGAATTTCCTTCTTAATAAAGAACCTTTGTCGGACTTAGATAGAACATTTCCACTCCACAAAGTCCGTCTACAACTTGATGCTCGGGCCTTGGCTGAGTTTTAGCAATCAAGCAGCTTAGTATTGTGCGTCTGTGCCTATCATCCATGTTCCTGATCCAAAGCGCAATTTGTCACACAATGCAAAATTGTTTATCCAAATCATGAACTTTATATTCTCGAGCCCTTCAGTTGCCATACCCACCACCAGCACTTAGTCGAGACTCGAGACAGAAAAACCTCTAGGGTAATCTAGTAGGAAGCAATTCAAGCAGGTGTAGGTTTTCAACTTTTCATATATCTTAGTAGTTATAGTCAAAGTGATAGAAACAACCAAAGATATCATTTGAAAGATAGGTGGGATAGCTTTGGAGCTGTTGTCTCATCTCACTGTCTGATACTGATACTTCTAAGTGGAATAAGCCTCATGCAACTTGTGTCTATTATACTGAGAAATTTTTGTATGTGTTGATATCAAGAAAAAAGTTCTTAACCATTCGCGTTGGTGTAATACAGATCAAGAATTTTTTTTTGGGTGTAATAGATTAAGAACTTTTGCCTATCTTTCTAATCTCCAGAGTACTTAAGGATGTTCCTTGTTATAAATAAACTGGATTTTCCCTATGCAAAAAGCTTAACTGATAATTTACCTGCTTAATCCACATCTATGTGAACAGGACTTGTATCTTTCATTAGCAAAAAAGGGTTTCTATATAGTAATTGGCAGAAAGAAACAGGATAAGTCTGTAGATGATGGGAAAAGCAAATACATTTTAGATTTTCTATATCCTAATTCGTGCAAAACACTGATTTTTGTGGAAAACTGAATTAAATGAGTTTCAAATAATATGTTAGTATGTTACACTTTAACAGAAAATGTACAATTATTCCGGATAGACTTACAACTTCGTGAAGCTTCAGAACCAGCAGCATAATTTGTATTTCTTCCATGCGAGAAAGTAGTACAGGCTAAAAAGAAAATAAAAAAAGGAATTGTTGACAACAGTCATATAAACAAGCAAATCCTAGAGAAGATTGTCCAAATGATCCTAATGAAGGTTTGACAAGCCTAGTAATGGGGACATTCAAGCCATAAAGAGGGCATGCTTTGAAGTCATTGCCTCTAGGTACGTTGAGCTGGAAGCGACTCGCATCCATTCTTTCGATGCTGGAGCATCTAGTGTCTGAATAATCGACGGTCTACACCCAAGCTAGGCATATTTTGGGTTTTCAAAGCAGCCTAATGAAATTTGATTATCACCTTTCCGAGTAAAATCATTTGGTTCCAGTATACTGAAGAGTCAATTACTATAAAAAGAAAAACATGCGTCATGCATTGTCCACTTCAATGGATGTCATAACAAGGTGGCTGAGCTTCTCTAGATTCTGTGATATCTCTGTCAAAAATTTTGTTCCTTCTTCACTTTTCTCAGGTTTCCTAGAAACGATCTCCAGGAATCCATTGTTTGCTTCAAGAGCCTTCACCCTTTCAGTAATTGAAGAAAGTTCCTTTGACAGGGAGGCTTCACTTCCTATTCCTGTCACCACACAAGCATTATGAGTAATGGCATTAAACATAAGAATTATGAGGAAATCACGTTGACATGTACTTCGGTTTGACTTAATTACATTTGGCTCTATTTTTGTTTTAGAAATTACATGAACCTCCTTCGAGACTTCTTTTATAAGGGGTGAACCTCAAGATGATAAGTGTAATGACAACATAAACACTAACCCTCAAGGATAAGTCTAACAGCGAGATAAATCTTAATGAAAGTCGATGTAATTTCTAAAACAAGAGAGTTGTCGAATAAAACAAGATGGTTACCAAGTTTCGAGGGATGTCAGCTGCATTTACCTGTCTCAATGCCTAAAGTATTAATACTGTCAGAGCTGGAGTATAAGGAATAAATTCCACTTTCTGTAAAGGGTGTTTTGTTTTCTATTTTCTTCATCCTGCCAAGAAGATATGTTTTCTCCGCTTTAAAATCTTTGATTACCTCATTGGGCCTTATTCCTCCATTTTCTGCCTGACACAACATGGCTTGATCCGAGACGATGCCCTTTTCACTACAGTCCTCACCTCCATTCAGCAACTGTGTAGAGTTTATGTCACCATGAGATAAGTTAGCTACCTTCAAAACATCTTCTTCAGCTAACATTCCATATCTGTTTCTATATATCTCCAATTCAGTTTCTAAAACTTTGATCTCTTCCTCTCTTTTGATAATCATATCATTACTTGCTTGCAAGGCTTCTTCATCATATTCTGCCTGCTCCTCCATCATTCTCTGATATTGCAAAGCTTCCATCTGCACTGCTGCCTTCTCCGCCTGCAACCGTGTGATCATGGCCATTGCATTGTTGGCAGCAATAGCTGAAGCACTTCTTTCTTCATCCAGCTCCATGTACAAAGCCATGAGTGATTTACGATCCAAACGAACTTGCCTCTTCAAATGGTTTAATATGGCATCATCAAAATCGTTTTGGACACCGGCCTCATTGGACTCAGAGGCAAATTCTGTTTTTTCCAGTGGTGATTTCTTGTTAATCCTGTAAGACCATCTGGGACTGTTGTTTGCTGAATCTGTAAGAGGAATTCCAAAGAACTTATTGCCCCTTGAAAATGTTGGGGTTAATTTGCTGGACTCATCGTTCATATCGTCGGCTTCTGCCAATAAAGGCACAAATAGAGCTTTGGGCTCTTCTCTTACTGTGCAGAACAGAAACATTATCAAATAACATAGTTATAAGATACAACGCTGGCAAAGTTTGAGTATTTTTTTACTCCATTTAAAGCATGATAACACAATAAAAACTAGAAAAATGCTAGGCAAGTAGAATTTATCTGCGAGAATTTTTCATAGAATGATTTGACTTTTACATTAAGGACTTTATTCTACTCTATCCTTAATCTCTTTCAAAACTCAAAGACCATAAAACATTGTATACTATTGGCACGTACTTTGTGGAAACTCGTGGTTTACAAATGAAAAATGTTATTTGAAAATAGATTAATATATCTTCTTGCGACACATACTTTGTGTATTAAACCATCTGGTGTCCAAAGAAGTTGTCTGATATAATTTTTCAAAACTTCCAATAATATTGCTATGAACAAATACTTACATTTAACATTCTGACTATTCACATGAGAGCCATCTTCATACTCAGGAAGCTCCGAGTCATTTTCCATAAACTTGAGTTCAGTATACGGGATGCGAGGAGACTCTGCACCAAGTTCCTC
Organism: Crotalaria pallida; assembly: GCA_037953625.1. Taxonomy (NCBI): domain Eukaryota; kingdom Viridiplantae; phylum Streptophyta; class Magnoliopsida; order Fabales; family Fabaceae; genus Crotalaria; species Crotalaria pallida. The sequence continues at coordinate 102,876,058 of CM075650.1, forward strand.
ATTTTTCAACGTGCCAAATGGATAAGCTCGTGGCGAAGGAGTTGGAGCTCGTGCGAAAGATTCTAAACGTCTTGGTTTTCCATTGGAAGCCCTGAACTTCAATGGCCTTCCACAGCATGAACACTTTTGAGTGCTGCTTGTCTCAATTTGCATGAACCCTTCATCCTTCAAACTCAATTGAATTGGTTGGCCTTCCTCAACAAAGCATTCCAAATCCTTGTGCAAAATCCCCACCAGAGACTTATACGTGTCAATATCCGATTCCCTCTCTGTCGCAAATGAAAGAAGGCACCCTTCACACATCCTCCTTATATCAGAGAGCTTCTTGTGATTGTGGCAAAATGCCAAAGATGAGATATCTTTCTTGTGAGACTCGCATATCGACTCGTTGTAATAGAAATCAGGATTTCTGTGAACCAGTGCATGATCAAATCTTGAACATAGCCAGCATGGGATTTTCAATTCAAAAAACCTGGCAAACTCATTTGCAAGAAACGCGAGAAAACCGTCGAGGAAAAGTATGACTATCAACACCCATTCAAGGAACACATATAGAACAAAATATGGGAACTTTCCCAGTTCTTCCTCAACATAACGAGTAAATGATCGAGTAGCCATATTGCTCTCAATCTGATAGGTAAGGTTAATGAGCAAACCTAATAACTACGTGCAAAACAAGCAACAAATAGAATTAAAAAAGAAAAAAAAAACTCAAATTCTTATAATCTGTTTTCTATAGTGCTGCTGCTGATTAATTAAAACTTAAAAGGTTGCAAGATGGGAGGAAGATCATGACCTTGTTTTGGGACGAGATCACAACCTTTCTCTTTGGGTCTCTTCTTTCTTTTTTTATCACTGTCACGCGTGGAAGGGAAGGAAGAGACAATGTAAAAGATTATGGCTTGAAAACAATATGTTAAACAAACAAACAAAAAAAGCAAAACAAAAGTTTTTAGTTATGGGTGGTGAAACTAAATTGGCCAAGAATAGTAAAAACAGTTGTTGTTGTGAAAACGGATGGAGACAATAACCTGAAATAACGGTCTATCGTGCGCTCTCCTCTCAACCAATTTTATAGAAGCTGAAACAGGATATTTTGTTGCAATTTGAGTACGAAAATGATAAACGAACATACAATTACGGGAAATTCATTTACGTAAGTGCCAACTGCCAGTAAATATAAGAATATCTCGTATTTTGTGACAAAAAAAATTTATGCAACAAAAAGGTAGAAAGTATATGCAAATGTAAATAATATTGAAATACTCTGAAAAATTGAAAATATTATGCAAATAACAGAATTGATGTAATCCATTTGGCAGTTGGAAAACTCTCTTTTAAAAATCTTACATTTTATATACATATAAGACTTAATTATCTTAGAAGTCCTTGAACTTTAGGGTCATTTTGTCATAGATTCATGTTTTTTTTTCCATGCCTTCCGAAATTACGTCTGGGTTTGCCATATACTTCCACTACCATCTTCGGCCAAATTTTTTTGACATGTTACATTGGAATTCTAGTCAGACATAAGAGATTAGTCATATGATGTCACGTGAGCGAAATTTTTTTTTTAATTAAAAAAACTAATTTTAATATTTTTATATTTTTAGTTAAATAAAAAGAAAAAAATGGATTAGAGTTAGAGGTCGTCTTCACCCATGCAACACTTTATGACTAACCTCTTGTGTCTAATTAAGATTTCGATGAGACACGTCAGCAAAATTTGATCGGAATCGGAAATAGGGGTATATGACAAACCAAAGATAACTTCAAGAGATCAGACATTAAAAAAAATGAAAATATGACAAAATATCTCGAAATTCAAGGAGTTGAGACAATTTTTAAGCCTACATATAAAGATATCTCTTACATTTAGAATGAATAGGATATTAGGATCCCTCCAATAAAACAAAAAATAATGAATAAACTACTCATTTGGTCCTTTACCATATTTTTTTATTTCAATTTGGTCTCTTACCTTGATTTGTGTCAAATTGGTCCCTTACATTTCAAATCGTTAACACCATTAGTCCCAACTGTTAGTTTTCTTTGTTGATTTGAAATTATCTTCCTTCTACTCGATACTAGTGAATAGCTAAGCTCCAACTCAGGTTTTTGTCTCTTCAGTTTGTGCCCTAATGGAGCAAACGTTTCACTCCAAAAGGCTGTGAATGAATTTCTAAAACACTCTCCCTCCTTCCCTTGAGAAGAAAGTGAAAGATAGGCTCCAAAACGACGTTTTGGGCCACAAATTATGTGAACACAAAGAGGGACACGTATTCATAGCCACGTGTATAATTAATGGCCACGTAGGATTAAAATTGACGACGTTAATAGCAACTGACGGTTGGGACTAATGGTGTTAATGATTTGAAACAAAAGGGACCAAATTGACACCAAATAAAGGTAAGGGACCAAATTGAAATAAAAAAAATTAGGTAAGGGACCAAATGAGCAGTTTAGCCAAAAATAATAATTGAGTTTCAATTGGTATGATCCAACCATCTCTCTACATGACCTCTTTTTTTAAAATTTTACTTCCTCCGTTTTTTATTACCTGTCATTTTTTGGAGAGATTTTTTGTTTTTTCTTTATATGTCCATTTGAGGATTTCAAGAATATGATAAATGTTATTTTTCATGTTTGTCCATATTTAATATGTTTTGGTTTATGTAAGAAGTGGAGAAAAATTAATGATTATAGAAAAAGAAAGAGTATGGTTGGAAAAACATAATTAATGTATTGGAAATCTAAGTAATGATTACATTTCTTAAAGAGTGTATTTTGTTTGAAATAGTAAAGATAAATAGGAACAAAAGGAGTAATTTATTTAAGTGAATCATTAGATTATAAGAAGAGATTTAAGAACACTTATTAGTATTTTTAATTAAGGGATAGGGATCATGTTAGTATCGTGTACCAAAACTTTTGTACCAAAATATCCTTGTTGTAATTGTTAAGACAATTTTAATTTACAAGGTTATTTTAGTAAAATGCTTTTTAAAAAATAAAAAATAAAAAATAATTTTTCACTTCTCCTCAACCCACCCAAAACTTCTATCGACCTTGCTATTCTCTCATGTCCATCTCCTTGAATCTCAACCTCCAATGCCAACTTTTTTCACAGTGTCATTGCCATCACACTTTGCCCAGGAACCATAATTATCATCTACTGTCTTTGTTCACTATTCAGTCACGTTTGATGATTTCCATCAATTCCGGATCTTAATAGTTTGTTTGCACATGAAAATTTTGATGATTTTTTTCCCTCTGATGACTTAAATCTTTCCTTATTTTATTAATTATGATTTGCTTGAAAAGATGATATTAGAGATGTGTAATTTATCATGTCTATCAATGTGGAATTGATCATCAAGAATGAAAGTTCCGACATCTTCATAAAGACGGCTGGAGAAGAGTGAAGAGGGAAAGCAACAATGGCGGCAACAGTGGAGATCCTCTCTTGAACTGTCTTGTGCCTTCTTAGCAGAAGAGTGAAGAGGGAAAGAATGACAATGACCAGAGGGTTTGGATGGGTTGGGAAGAGAGGGAAATTAGTTTTCATTTATTTTTATTTCTTAAAAATCATTTTACTAAAATAACCCTATAAATTAAAATTGTCTTAACAATTACCGCAAGAATATTTTGGTACAAAAGTTTTGGTATACAATACTAACATGATCCTTCATAAATTTAGGTGGGATCATGTTAGCAAGCCCCTTTTATATTAATATTTGCATACAATTGACTCCATTTTTTTTTTCAAAATTCCCAACAATTATTTGTTAACCATTAGAGTAGGAATAACTTCGCAAAAAACAAATAATTGCCTCTCCAGAACTATGTCATATTTGCTTGATAACTTCGGATAAGTGATAGTGTTCAGATCCAAATCGATCCAACATAAAACCGCAAATCGAAAAAACTGAAAACCGCAAAAAAAAAAACAAATTTGTTTGGATGTTTTTGGATTGATTATTGAAAAGCCGATTGATTTTTTGTTTTAGCTCTGAAAATCGATTCGGACTGAATTGGACCGCTAGTTATAAATATATACACAAAAATACATTGGTTTAGGCTTAATACTTAGGCGCGCACTCCACATATGTACAATGTTATATCAGTTTGTACTAATTAGAAATGCCAACAACAAAGTGTTGGAGAGTGTCCTAGTGACAATCGTATTTTCTCTTTTACTTGTACTTATTTCATGTTTATGGATTATTACTATTAATAATAATGAGGCATTTCATTTATTATATTTATGCTTTAATTGTTTAATTAAAATAGATGTAATAAAGTCCTTAGAATTATAAGTTCAATGTCATAAGAATATCAAGTACATGACTTGATAGTGAGATCTTATTGATTGATAATTATCCTTAAAGATTCACTAGTCGAGTATTATAGTTAATAAGGACAACTATAATACATCGAGACTAGTATGTGGCAGACTGATGATTGTATCTCACCGGTCATGGATATGGGATATCAAGTCTTCACGTAAGTACACATTGGGACAATTGTGTACTGGATTGACCCGCCATGAGAATGCTGCATGGGTTATTAAGTGAGTGTCATAAACGATTCTTATAGTGACAATGGTGTACATGGTCCTTCGACCTGAAGTCGCTACGGTTCCCAACATGAGGAATTATGTGCTTTCACGCAATCAAACGTCATCTTTAACCAGGTGATCATAACGGTTGTAGTCGGGTATATGACAAATCATGTAGAGGGATGTGAGTGACGTAAATGGGATTTGTCCTTCCTTGTCAATAGGAATTATATCTCTGGGGCCCTTGATTGAGTGAGACGGTGAAAATGTATGGCCATACTCAAGACAGTCAATATGAGACATTGACGAGACTTGTTTAGACGCGTCTACTCAGGGATCAAGAAACCATAGGTTACACTATACATGGGTGACACGTTCCATGCCATGAGTGTAACTAAGATATTTGGACAAAGGGATTAAATTTACACGTGATCATTGTTCACACTAAGGTTATGTCAGATCACAGACATTCCTGTCACTTGGGTAGCAATGACGTGTTGCTAGATACCGCTTGCTTGTAAACTTAAAATGGGATTTTAACTTTACTGCCAACGTTATAGGAACCTATAGGGTCACACACTAAGAACAGATAAATTGGAGATATCACATTTGATAAAAAAATACAATAGTTGTATTTTTATAAAATTTACGTCCGTGCGATGCACAATATGACCGTGCGATGCATTCTGATATGTGTTGCCAAGCCCAGCCCGCTGGTCTAATACTATTATAAATAATAGTATTAGCCTTAGGGTTTTGGTACGTGTGAGACACAGAACGGCAACCCTAGCCGTCCATATCAGAGAGTGAGTTATACACTGAATCTCTCTCTTCTCCGCTAGCATTGAGAAGAGAGACGTGACTCCAATTGGGAATCTGTTCGTGTGGATACCAATAGAGGCACGACTACCTTGTTGCCTCATGATTGACGTGGATTGTTCGTAGATGATCTGAACAGCGTCGTTCTCCTCTTCGCATCAAGAGGTAAATGTTTTAATCTCGAACCATGCTCTCTCGCATGGATCCTGTTCTGGAAATAGGGGATTTCGTTTTTTTTTTCGCTGCATATTTGATCCCTATTTCTAGCACAAAGATAGTTGTTTCATGCGTATATGTCTATGACTTGTCGAAAAAATATGTTTATGACCAAATAATTAATTTTTATAAAAATTATGTAAAAGTTTTAATTAAATTAAAACCGGACCGAGCCAAACCGAAACAACATGTTTTATTTTCGATGGTACTGAATTGGATTTGATTATGTGATTGGACCGAACCGAACTGCATGTTTATTTTATGATTGAATTGGATGACTATTTGCCTCAAAACCAAATCGGACCGGACTGCGAACACCTACATTAGAGTCTATGGAGCTCTTGTTGTACGTATCTATATATTTTTGCTCACCGGCTCACCCACTTAACAAAGTGAACCTCATGCAAGACTGATTGTAAGGCACAACTTGCACCAAGAGTTACCTTGTAACCAGAGCTAGCTAGAAATATGCACCTTCTAAGCAGTCTAGGATCACGTTTAATCCTATTAAAGATTACAATTCCATATTTTTTTTAAGAGATACAATTTGAACTAATCTTATGCTTAAAAAAAATTGTTCATATTAAACTTGTCAGGTTTCAAGTAATTTCATTGGCCGGTTTCCATGCCCTATTTCTAAAATCCTTGGTAGAAAATACAGACACATTTAGTTCTAATGAAATCTAAGTAAATTTGTCATATATCTTTCCAAATTCCAACTATTGCCCTTCTTTTTTTTTTCCTCTTTTATTCTGAGAAGTCTAAAAGGAATATGCATCTACCAATCATAGCAAATAATAGTATCCCAAGCTTGTAAGGGATAAATCCTTTGAAGCACCGGTAGTTCAAAACAGGTGACGTACATGTATCAGTATATGTTTGATATCGATGAACGTTTGGTACTTCCGTACGTTTAATTTTTATTATTTTAATTTTAAGTTGGGTACACGTATTGTGATACTGGATACACATATGATGTATATTTAACTACACTTTGAATATGCATCATTCCCAAATTATGTCATATTTGCTTGATAACTTTAGTATTTTCTCTTTTTTTTTTCCTACATTCACACCATGATTTTAAATTTAACTTACACAATCAGTATCTCGTCATTGTATCTTAATAGATTTTGAGTATCGACTACTCATTTGAAAACATTTTATCTTACTACAGCGTCAATATTATTTACTTGTGTATTTTATTATTTATATCTATCTATTGATTTTGAATTAAAAATACTGTATCTATACCCCAACTTTTTAGAAAATGACGTACCCGTATTGGTGAAGATAGGATAAAACACACTGCAACTCGTCCTGGCATAATTTAATGCAGCAGAGTCACTGATGCAGCTACATCTTAATAACAAAAGAAGGAAAAAACAAAAATAAAATTGTCAAAGATATTAAGTAAAGAATGGGATAGGTAGCTTGTAGGCTGTATCTTAGACATTTCTAGTAAAAGAGAAAACAGAACATCGAGAAGTCAATCCAATTTCGTAATTCTCATATTAGAGAAACAAATCTACACACTCTTTTTCCCTACAATTTTGTTAAATTTGCCAAAAAGGAAAGACAATTCTAAAGCATATATAAATTATATCCATGTGCTTTTTACATGAACAAGGAAGCATCTATAGTGTAATTATAAGGAGTTGATTACTACCCTATTACTATTATGGACCTTTTTGCCAACCCAAGAAGATAATTAGCTTGAAGTCAAAACAGTCGCTGACATGTAAGATGATATGCATCCCTTGACCTGAAAAGAAGTCGAGTTTTTAATATGAGAAAAAAGAAACACACTCTGAAGTCTGAAACAATAATAAAAACAATAACAACAATATCTTAAGGACTCCCCCTCTGCTAGTCCTAAACCAACGCAGGTGATGAGAGTGTCCTTGTTCTTTAGGATAAAAGTGAAAACCATGAATAGAATTTAGAAAGTAAAAGAATAAAAAAGAAATCTCTTGCCTGCAATAAACAGGTAGGAATTTGGATATAGCCCTGCAGTAATAGGTTGACTTTTTCAAGAGAACTATGTGGTACAGGTGTAATCACATAGAGCACACCTTTGGTTGTGTCGATGCCCCTCACAATCCCTGAATCACAAAAATCAACTTGTGTTTAATAGTGAAGGAGGTTAGAATTATCCAAATGTATAACAAGCAGAAGACTAGAGGGTTGTATGATCTGTGGTTGCTCATCATTAACCGAAACAACTCCAAGGAATATCACTTTTTTTATTTTCTATCTTTTGCATGGTAGTCAAAACAAATTTATCTAGTTCATCCGTTAATCAGAATCAGAATGTCATGGTTTATTTAGGAGGTTTTTGAAGTTTTCTAGACAGCAACAATGCAGATTGCAGAATAGGAAGCTTTCAGCTAGTGTACAACAACACAACTACCATCTAAACAGCTTTTCTAAATCTGAAATTTCAAGTTATAATTAGCATTCAGCGAAATGACCCTTTATGTTCGATGAGTCATATTTTGGAATTGGGAAGTTTCAAATTACCTACCAAGACCAAGACACCATGGTAAGTTTTCAGATCCTTCAGAATCAACTGCTAAGCCAACAATACTAGCATTCAAAGTGTAGAATATTTCAGAGCTTGGGACCTACAAAATTATGGTTAGATCTTAATAGAATTCTTCACAATTTTGCATGGATAAAATAGAAAAAAGAAATATTGTAAAGATTCTTAACAAGAAAACATTTATATACACACACTAAAATGGTTTAAAATGTATAAGTGGTACTGAAATGGACCAAAAGCATAAAATTAGAACATATAAAAGAAAGCCAGTCATTAGACCCCACCATTGGAGCTTCAGGGAGGGCCAGATGAATGCAGGATTATCTCGAGAACAGAGAATCTGTTTCTGCAACCACAACCTGTGACCATCAGGTCATAAGGCAAGGGAGCAAGCCTTACTATGGCTACATGGAATGAATTAGAACTCAGATTCAGAGCAGATAAGAAGTAAAATTTGAACCAACCTCACAATGAAGATGTCGAACCTTTATGCTTGAAATGGGAACCTCATAAGGACAGTGTGAGGCCAAGGAATGTGCAAGTTCCTTGATTGTAGAAATATCTGAATCACTAGGAAAACACTGTCTGAAAAAAAACCATTATTCGTAAATCACGCAAGAGACGTGAATCCTTACGAACCAGCAGCCTGGGAAACAAATATGGAAATTCTATGATACCTGATGCTTAAAAATAAAAAAAAAGAGAGTCCAAACTAGCACCGCTGCAATGCAAGGAAAAATATTTTGATCAGATTTGGGCTTACGATCTATTGAATGAATCTAGACGAGCTGAATTTATCTCAATTAAGTTGATTGTTCCATCATGTTCTCCATCTAACCAGAATTCTCCAGCAGGTAAATTCTTATTTTCAGACGATATGCCTATCTTAACTACATATGTTGGACAAATATATTTCAACATGTCCACTAATACATCATAACCCACACCTGAAATCCAAGAGAAGTAAAGAATCCATTAAATGAGTACCATATTAGATGATATACTGTTATTATTCTCATAAAGCAATAGTTTATCTGCAGTAAAAATACAACTGCAAGATTAGAAAGAATCAGATTAATAACCAAACAAGCAGTGAGCTTACCTTTCACCCAGCCAGGAGTGTTCACAATGAGAGGCAACTTGGTCCTAGTAGGATTTTCTTTCTTATTAGACGAGCAATACTCCTTTCGGTAATAATCATATCTGGCAAATAAGTAATTTAAGTATGCACACGGATCTGTTTTAGAAGAAACGTCCCCAAAGAAAAGGGACCTGTTACACCACAAACGACACAATGAGTCAAGCAAATCCATCACATGTATCATTCAAACAATGATTGGTAGACACATACTAAAACTAAATGCATTTATATATCCAACAAACAAACAAACACAATAAAGATCACCCACATAACTATCCACAAAACAACTCATAACAACAAAACATTTTTTTTTCTTTCTCAAAAGAAGAAGATGAAGAAGAAAACAAGGATGCCCAGGGCTCTGAACCTTTGAAGTTACAGAATCTACACAAAAAGGAACAATCATACAAGGAAAATGGAACAAGGTCACAAGAAAAATGTCATGATACAGAATATTGTTTTTAGTTAATTAACTATGTCATATTTGATGTTAAGACAACTCTTCTTGATCTGAAAAGCAAGCAATGCATTGCACCTACCCCAATACTTAAGAAAACCATGAGAAACAGTAATCATTTAAACCTAACTAACAAATGAAGAATAACACATAGCTTATTATAGAGACCAATACAAGTAACTGCATGTTATGTGCAATCAGAAGCAGTAGCCTTGTCAAATCTTTCAAATTCAAACGAGCATTGCTAAAAATAAAAGAAAGAGAAAGATTGAGATTCCAAATTATTTTGATGAGATAGCACTTCATACCTCTCTGGTGTTTTCAGGCATGGAATCTTCAAATCTGAAAGAGTAAAAATAAATAAATAAAAATAAGACTTAGAGTCAATAAAGTCATGAAAAATCTGGAATTTTTTTATAAGAAAAATCGAAAATCAGTCCATCGGTTAAACAGGTCAGGATAAGGGGAATTTTTTTTTGGTAAAGAAAAATTGCATTACCAACGAACAAATAATACACATCACGGCAATAATCTAGCCCCTAGCCACCTTCTAGGAAGGGTTCTAAGAGCTAGAAAATCCCAAACAAAAAATAGAAGTTATAAATTAACTGGACTCTAAATTACAGTCCTTATTCTATCTAACAAAAAACTAGTTGGCCCATTAGCTTTGGCCCAATTGCTATTCACAAGCTTGACTGCTAACTCTGTCTGAAGAAGACGAATAGTCTGGTGAGGATGAAGATGTTGATGCCGGAAGATCCTGCGGTTCCTCTCCGACATATAAACACAAGAAACATATAAACACAAAGGTTCTAAAAAAATAATCAATTACTAACATAATTAGTTCTTATTCTTGCGAGCTTCCATCCATCCATCATTCATTAGTGACTACTGTAAATTTGAAGAGCCTAAATTTATAGGATAAATTATGTAATTGGTTCCTTACCTTATTTTTCAATTTCAAATTGGTCTTTGCGTTGTTTTGGTATCATATTAGTCCTTCACGTTATTTTTCACTATCAATTTGGCCCATGAATCATTGTTCATGCTATGTGGAGCTATAAGATTCGCACACGTGTCATTTCTCTCTACATGGTGACACGTAGAATTAGCAGTGACTTAAGAACCAATTTGATAAAAAAACATGATAGAGCAATACCATACCAAAAAAAAATAAGGACCACTCTGAAATTGAAAAATAAGATAAGGAAACAAATACATAATTTAGCCAAATTTATATGACGAACTATTTAATTAATAGTAAAATAAGGAATGGTTACAGTACCTGGAGTTACTCTGTCAACAATGGTGAGAGATAAAAAACCAGGAGGAGCGAACTCAGGTTGTCCCACATCAGTGTCAAGATAAGCTACTTTGGTATAACGTGTGCTCAAAAGGACGTTGAGGAGATAACGGGAGAAGGTAGTTTTGCCGCAGTTCTTAGCGCCGCATATAACAGCAATAGGGGGAGTTTGAGTTGAACCGTCGTACGCAATGGATTCTGCTGCCTCAGACCAGTGCTCAGGTATGTGTATGTCCGGTGAAGGGTTCTCACGAACTGAAGAACCCATCTTCTATACCAGAAAAAAAAAAAGTACTCCTTCTTTGTGGAATGGCTCTTCTTTCATAAATTGTTGTGTTGTCCTGTGCTGTGTTGGGGGAAGGAATGAGTAGCGTTTATGCAACTGGAAACGGGGAAAGGGTATGTTGCGCGGAGTCGGCAGCAAAGTCGAATAGAGGTGTGTTTTGACCCGACCCGGTCTGTCATAAGAAATTAAGAACTCCAAACCCAAACCCATTTTCGGTTCTTAAACGAGTCCCGCATGATATTTTATTCTCCCTCCCTCCATCTCTAATTATAAGGTCCTCTTAACATTTTTATTTTGTCTTTATTTATAAGCCCTTTACCAATTTTCAATGAGTATTAATTATTTTTTTTCACAAACACCCCTATTTATTTAACACTTTTTAGATTCCCAATAATATTAATAGGGGTAATTTTGAAAATACATATCGAAAATTCACATTTCCAATACAATTAACTAAATTATTCCACTTTCTTAATGGACGTGAAATCTCCCAAGATGACCTTATAATTAGGGACAGAGGTAGTGATTTTTTACACTTTCAAAAAGTTAAAAACTCTATCAACTTTTTGAGCTCCAATTTTCAAACCCTAACTTTTAGTCCTAGCCCCCAATTCAACTGGGAAATAACAGAAATACCCTCCATTCTATTTTTTTTTCAAATCCCAAACCTCCCTAGCCATCCTTCTTCTTCCTCCCTTCTTGGATTCTTCTTTTGCATGGAGGACTGTTATTCTCGATTTCTCACACCATGCACTCGGAAGCCTGCGATGCCTTTGCTGCTTGCACCTCCACCTCCACCTCCAGGATCTTCACGTACCCTCACTTTTTCGAGGTCTTGATCTCACTATCCTTATTAGAGGAGTCGAAATCATCAAAACAATAATTGCGGCAACCGGAGAAGGCGGACCAGACGAGGCACATGGCGGAGGAAGTTACAGCACTGCATCTGATGTTGATGGGTAGGACGAGGACGATACTGAGGATGTCCTTTGTGTAACACACTTACTAGTTAAGCGTAATTTATTTACTTTAATTTATTTGTTTACAAGAAATTTTGTTGAAAATGATTGGGCAAAAATCATAATTTTTCAAAAAGATCTTTTTTATTTATTATTACTTTTCAACAAGAGTACATTGGCTTTGGGGTTCAGTTCATATAGCCTAACACTTTTCCAAAAACATGTCCTGAGAACACATAATTTATATATATATATATATATATATATATATATATAAGTTTTAAAAATAGTCCTACGGCCTCAGAGCATTATGTATCCTGACATATTTCACACTCCGTCGGGTGGAGTGTGCTGGTCCTCTGCCTGGGAAGCTCATAGTCGTCTTCAACACCTAAAAAAATTACGCAAGAGTGAGTAATAATTCATAGCTCAAATAATAGTTTCTAAAAATACAGCATAAGCTAAACTCAGACAAATATAGAAAACAATCCAATCAAGAGTAACATCAAAATTATTTTATTTGAATTATTAAGTCTTAAATCATTAGGTCACCTTTTTAATGTTTAAATTTTGAGTTTTATTTAATACTTTTATTAGTAATTGACTTTTAAATATTTGAGCAAGTCTTTTGGGTCAACATGTGTTTTAGTTTAATAAGTCTTTTAATTTAACACCAGTCAAGTGGCTAGTGTAGGTCGGGTTCTGGCTAATTCATTAGCAACCCTTCCTCAATTGGCACCTGGCTAACACATCTGGTGCAGTACCAAAATAATATCCCGTACCAAGCTGTGGGTCTATGATACGGCTGGGTGCCGCTGTAAGATATAGGAGTTCGAGGTGCGTACGAATCTCATAAAGGGGCCCCAAAAAGAGTAAGAGAATTCCAAAGCAAAGCTACGTCGGACCGGACTTTTATCCCATGCCGGCTAGGTTTATATATATATATATATATATCAATATCTCATTATTCAATTTTGTGTATTAATTTCTTTGCAGCATTATTGCTTAAAATTTTCAATATTAGCATTATACCAGAATGACAATTCAGTATTTTATTTCTTTATTTTAGCATGATTTTCCCCATCAATTTACTTTATTCAAACAGAAAATTCCCAATAATATGGCACATAGTTATACAAGTAAATTCTCAGGTAAGTGAAGGAGTCACAGATGGTCTCACTTAATATCACTTGCCTTAGAGCTCTTATTGCCCTTGGTGACAGAATTCACTTATTACTAGGTGCATAGATTATTTAGGATTTACCAAAAGAATATTCCGATTTTTGGGCAACATTCTGGCTTATAAGTATTTATTTTTCCACATTTTTAATTATTTAATCTAGTAGAGTAACGACTTATATTTTTGCATTTTCCATATAGACAGTTGAGCAGAGTAACAGCTTATGTTAGGATCATGGCTCAAAATCTCGGGGGGGGGGGGGGGGGGGGTGAATCGAGTTTTATTAGTTTATTGTGAAAGCACGTAAAATTGAAAAATATTTTCACGTCGGAGAGATTAAGAGATTGTGATGGAGAGCGACAACAATAAATAATGAAAATAAGAGTTGCGCGGAAACGTAAATAATAAAAATTGCGGAAATTAAAAGAGATAAGGAAGAAGAACACGCAAACCAATTTTTATACTGGTTCGGTCAATCCAGCGAGTGACCTACGTCCAGTCCCCAAGCGACCCGCTTGAGCCTTTTATATACTTGAATTGAGCCACACCCAATTACAACCAGAGCACCCCGCACACTACTAGGAACTTCCGTTCGCAAGGGGCCTTAATAACACAGCAGGGTTCCTCACCCTACGAACGTCTCACACGTTCAACTATGGGATTCACTCCCTAACCACTAAGGTTTCAATACAATATGATGTGAGTGATTACAATCGTATAATGTGTTCTCAACAACACGGATACAACAATATAGGTTCTATGATAATGAGATTTAATCACAAGAGTGCTGGCCAATACAAGTGTTTTCTTCACAAAAATTATGAACGATGGAAAACTTGAAGAATGTTAGAGAAGAAGAGAAGAGAGAAACGTGATTATCAGATCAAAGAAAAAAAAAGAAGATATATGTAGGAGTGTTGATTGTTTGAATCAAAATAGAATAGATTCTGAAATAACAATCAAAAGAAATATTTTTAAATCAAAAACAAATCAAATTGATTTAAGAAATAAAAAAGATTTGAAACTTAAATCAAAAAGGAATATTTTCAAAAATAAAATCAATTTCAAATTATGAAAATAAACAGAATCAATTAAGTAAAAACAAATCTAGAAATAAATCAAAATGATTCTGACAAGTTTTTCAATAAAACTTGAGGTAATCGATTACTTCAGGGAAGGTAATCGATTATTTCCCTTAAAATGGAAACTTTGAAATTCATTTGAAAAAACCAGTAATCGATTATTCATTCCAAGGTAATCGATTACTAAACAGGAGTGAAGTAATCGATTACAGAGACTCTGATTTTTGTATGATGCAACATCATGTAATCGATTACTTCAAGGTAGTAATTGATTATGCTGCCTCAGGAAAATGTATGATGCAACATTGATAATCGATTACTTGATCTAGGTAATCGATTACTCTTATTAAAAAAGTAATGGATTATTCAAGTTCACCTAATCGATTATTCACACTCTGGTTTTTCTATGATGCAACATGTGAGACCCCCAATTTTACCCAATTTATTTGATAATTTATATTTAAATTTAAAATATTATATTTAATTTTTGATAAATTGTGATACCTGGGTTTAATTAAAATCGTATGATTATACCTATATATATATATATACACGTGGTATATATATATATATATATATATATATATATATATATATATATATTAGATGCAAACCAATGTTTTCTCTAATGTATTTAATTTATATTCTTAAGATGAAATATTTTAAGGTATAGTATTTGATTTAAATGACCTTAGAAAATGAAATGCTTTTTGAAGGATTAAGGTGTTCTATCTTCAGAAATTCATATCTTTTAAACCGTACGTCGAAAAATTACAAATGATATGTCAAATCGATCGTATCAAAACGTAGATTATGAAAATGTAAAGCTTTGATTTTTATTCTGGAGTTTTCAAAATTTTATCACTGCTACAGTACTGAACGAATTTTTGAGTTTTAAGTGTAAAGGTATGATTTTAATGCATTTAATGACCTTTTGACTCAAGTGTATTTTATTTTGAAAACAAAAATACATTTATGAGGTTTTCTATTGGACTACCATCCAAATAAAATATATTTTCGTATTTTTTTCTTATTATAAAATTTTTTGAAAGCTTATGAAGTACATTTTTGGAAGGAAATGATCTTAGAGCTTCAAAAATTCATAACTTTCAAACCGTAAGTCCAAAAATTATAAACTTTATATGAAAATGATCGTATTGAAATGTAGTATCTGAATATGTGAAAAGAGAATTTTTATTTTGGCATCTACGAAAAAGTACTGTACAGTAGAGAAAAACGAATTTTTGGTATGTTTAGCTTAGAAAAAAATTATTTTGGAGCATGAAATAAACTATTGGGCTATAAAATAATTTTATTTATATATTGAGATATTTATTTAAATGCCTACTGGTTTCACAGTCCAAATATTAGAATTTTCCTAATTCTTTCTGAATTATTAAAAATGAAAGCTTTAATGTGATTGGTCAATTTTGTGGTGAATTCAAAATGGACCAATGGAAATTTTTCTCCTTATTTTTATATATATGCATCGTCCAAATATATTAGAAGGGAGAGAGGAGAATTTTCTGAAAATTGTGGGGAATCATTCTTAAGTTAATAAGCCATAGGATTTATGCAAAGTTCATTAATGCATGTGTGTGTTTCAAAGTGGGAATTAAAATTGATGACTCACTTTGGACTAAGGGGGCTGAATTTGTGATCTGATGGGAAGAGAAAATTTGCCTTCTCTTCACCTATAAATAGACCATCACACCTCTCACAATTTCACACACACTACTTGTTGTTACTTTGAGAAAAAAAAATTATTCCAAGAGAAAAGAGAGAGGAAGGTGGCGAGTTGAAGGTAGGAAGAGGAGGAAAATTTTCTCACCTTGGGGATGTCTTTTAGCTTTAGGAGAAGAGGTAACTCTAAGTCTATATTTTAATTTATTTCATCTCTTCTTCTACTGTTATTAGAATCCCTAATTCTTTTTATATATAGTAAGAACTAAAAGTTTCTACTTCTTCTTTTTTTTATTAGAATGAACTATGTATTTGTTGGTGGTATTTTGTTTTTATGGTCAAATGAATAAAGGTTTAAAGGAAAGGGACAAAATGAATTGTTTAACGAGAATAATCTCCCCTTTTCTTTGGCCTTGAGATGACCGAATTTTGTAGCACAAAAGGAAAAATTATATTCTGAAATTTTTGAGTTCTTACAATATAGACATTTATATTTTATAGAAATTGTGTATCTGTTTGAAGTATTTTAGTTCTTTTTGTTTGGATTCAAAATGGAAACTTCTGAAAATTCTGTGTTACTGAAACTATAAGATTTAATGTAGCATTAAAAGAAAAGAAGAATTTTAGTCTTTTGCCTTGTGTTATTGTTTGGTCATGATATATATATGGGGTAGTAGTTGTTATTATTATATGTGACTTATTGAATGATTATTTGATCTCTAATGTTGTAATAGTGAAATGAAATTAGTTTTATGAAAACAAATGAAATTTTGGATTTTATGGTGTTAACAGTGAAGTATAATTGATTTTTGATTAAAAGTTACACATAGTTTATATTATTTGGTTGGTAAATTTAGGAGTAAGTAGGTAATTTTTATCTTGTGATTGTGTAAATGTCTGACTATGTGGTTTGTAACACCCTATAATTAATTACCCTTAATTCCCCTTATATTAAAATACGGACTTAAAAATTCATTTTTATTACATTAAAATCAACCGTCAAACGGACGGAGTATCGTTTGTTTTTCGGACTAATCCAAAATTTAACCTGTGATAAACAATTTCAATATAAACATCCAATAGCCAGCAGAGCTTCAGATTATATTTCTAAATTATATCAAGGCCCAATGGGCTCCAAAAATATCAGAGTGCAAAATTAATCAGAGAAATAGCAGAAATACTAAGTTTGAGTATTAAAACCAAAAGTTATAACTTTAGCAAAACAGAACCATCCTAAGCCTCATTCGAAATATGCATATTAAATCTACGTCAAAATAATATAAGAGGCTTAGGTCCATATTCTAAATCCCATAATAACCCTACTTTCCCTGTAAGGGAAAGTACTCCTGCTCGGTCGGGGGCTGTGCCAGCTCAATCTCCGTACCTGAAACATGTAAGGGAGTGAGCATTGCACATGAAATAGAAAGCAGTTTCTAACTAGACATAACAACCCACTAGGTCAAACACAATTAGCAATTAAAGCATATATTCACATACTGCACACCATACTCATTTCATTATTTCCATATTCATTATTTACTCTACATTTCCATTTTCATTATTCATTTCAACATCCATTTCCTCATTCTTTTCATTTCATTCTTTAAGATGCATCACATACCAATGTACTTCACCTCCACACTGGAAGGTACCTCATACTTTTCCTTATTTACATTAGGTGTCCCTCAGGTCAGAGGTCAACACATTTTAACATTTTATTCTTAAAAATACATTTCGCGCCATTGTACTTCACCTCCACACCGGAAGGTACCTCATACAATGTGCCTAGGGATACTTCACCTCCACACCGGAAGGTACCTCATACAAGTTGGCCTGCAGGTACTTCACCTCCACACCGGAAGGTACCTCATACCATCGTACTTCACCTCCACACCGGAAGGTACCTCATACATTTGGCCTATGGGTACTTCACCTCCACACCGGAAGGTACCTCATACCATTGTACTTCACCTCCACACCGGAAGGTACCTCATACAACCACCTAGATTATACTTAAACCTTATTCTCATTATAAACAATTCATTCATAACACATTTAACTACAATCAACACATAATCATTCATGAAATTTATTATTCATTTCCTTTCTCAGTTATCAGGCTCATACTCATACTAAATAGTGTTCTCTTTTACGGCCCATCATTTAGATTTGCCCTTCATTTTACTTTCACCTATATCATCTCTTACTTTTGTTTACACCTGATCATTTTCCTTCCATTTCCTATATTCACAAGATCGATTTATAAGCCACGACCTTTGTTCACAATTCATAATACTTAACATTTTTACTTATTTCACAATTTGATACAATTATGCACATTTAATCATTTTCATTCCCTTTATTCCTATATCAATTTATTCCACAACACATACATCTATTTGTTACAGTAATTAATTATCATTTAATTCACAACTTTACAAATAAAGTCAAAAATCATAGAAATCATTTATGCCAAATTCACCATCACATTACCCAATTCCTCATGTGTTTCAATGTAATCATTAACCAAATTTCGTTTATCAAATAATTGATTCTTATATCATTGGGTTTCCTTTTCATAGTCATAACATCCAATCATCATGCATATTTAATTAATTAGAATTTCATATTCAATACCCTAGGGATTTATAATCTAATTTTCTCCCCTAACACATAATCCCTAACAAGTATTATATACTAACTAGAGCCTACTCCCTAGAACAAGGCAAAACTCACTATATTCACTCCCTTACCTCAAACACTTAAGGATAAGGAGAGTCCAAGTGTCCTATACTTGAGTTTGCCCACCAAGAGCTCAAAATCCACAAGAGAGTGATAGAACCTATTATAAAGCCACAAAAATGAGGGTTATTGCTCATTCCATGATTCTCAAACTAAACCCCATGGAAAACTTGAAGGTTCTATGCTTAGAAATGAAAACCTCCATGAGAGGGAGGAGCGAGAAAACTCGAATTAGAGAGAGAGGGAAGGAATCAAAGGCTTGAATACTTACTTGGAGCAAGGAGGAAGAGATTGGTTGATGAAATGAAGAAATCCCACTTGTTCTTGGTGGATTTGATGATGAAGAATGGAACCCTAGAGGAGAGAGAGAGAGAGAGGTTCGAATTTTGGAAGAGAAGAACACGTTTTGCACTTTTATTTTTTTCTGCATCTACAGCAGTTAATCGATTATGAAATTTCCCATTTTCTGACCTTAATCGATTAAGCTGCAGTTTAATCGATTAAGCTGTTTAGTTTTGCAGTACCCAGACTTTGAGAGGCCATAACTTCTTCGTTACCCGTTGGATCTTCCTCAAATTTTAAAGCAAGCTTCCCTACATACCAATCTTCACATCCAACGGTGGAATTTGTGTTTAGAGTTGTAAATCTTTTATTTTGAATTTCCTAATATCCTATGTTGTTAACCCCAAAATCAAGCCTTCAATCCACTATTTTTAACTCAATATCATTATTTCCTTCACTCTAAGCTTGACCATCATCAATTATACTAGGAATTAAATTTGGGGTGTTATAATTCTCCCCCACTTATTGGAATTTCGCCCCCGAAATTCCGTTAGGTTCAGTAAATGAAGAGTCACCCCGGTGATAGGACTCGCGATTCCTATCTTTAATCCCCTTTGGTTTCTTCCGTCGGTCTTTCAGTTTGCCCTTACTTAGACAGAATTTAAATTAGGGTAGGAGGTGCCCCACCACTTGGCATCGACATACCCCATTACTGCTATGCTAAAGGATGTGGGATCGGGTGAATCCGCTTCCGATCGTCCTTCGGATAGATGCAAGACAGGAGTTGCATTAGCTAGATACGGGACAACTCGAAATATTTAGCGTTTCAGAATAGTTTTAGAATCTTTCCCAGAATAGATACCCTGGGATCGTGGCATGCAAATATTTTTGTAGGATAGAACGCCTTAGAGTTTATCTCCTCACAAGGTTTGACTATCATCAGTAAGATTTAGAACCTTTCAAAAACATACACAAGCGTTCATGAACAAGAAGCACCCCAATGCTTAGTTGATTAGAGCAGGCACAATTCCTATTAAATGCTCCACATTCAACTTCTTCCATGAATCGATTAAAAGAATAGGAAGGAAGGGTTCCACATTAGTTCCAAGATTTACCCAACTACCAAAGGTGAAGGGTACGACAAGATTTGTGTTTAGAGTTGTTTGGTCTTAATGCAGGGGTTTTCAAATTTGACACAACCGGCTATTCCTATGAATGGTTATCTAAGAATCGGGAAAAGATTCGAAGCAATTGTCAAATTGCTCCATGATTGGTTTAGTTGATAGAATGGTTAAGAATAATTTCTGGAGAGTTTTCTTAACTAATCCTAGGATTTAGCATTTAGCTACACTACTTTGGTTGTCTATTTTCACTTTAGAGGTTACAATGATAGCATTTATTGATAGATGCAAGAATTGAGGTGATCAATCCCAACCTCACGTCTACCAACAACACATCACTGTCGGGTTCTGTCAATAATGTCATCATTTAACAAATGCAAGGATTAGAGTGATCAGTTCTAACCTTACATTACATCAAATAACAACATCACAACATAGTATTGGTCACTTGGTACTAGAATTCTCAAACTTAAGAATTCTTTCTAAGGCCTTTCATGTGTTATATATAGGAACATGATTGTATTTGGAAAGGCAGATACCCAACATGTTTTTAAACAATTCTACCCTAAGACCTTTACTCACTATTTAGCTAACTAAGGAGGAAACTAACTCCACAACAATCGAACTTAGAAGCATTACGCATGGACTTGGCAAACATTAGTTACCTGCGGCCATATCAGCTGGGTCCACCTCGTCACCCTCTACGGTGAATAACTTCCCCTTCTGCAATGATGAACCGCCACGGGCCTTCTGTGCCTTAGCAGCATTAATCTCCTTCTTCATTGTGTTCTTAGGACAATTTGAAGCAAAATGTCCGGGTTGTCCACAGTGAAAGCATAACCCCTCCTTTCGACCCAATGTCCAGCACACTCCCTTATGCATCCTGCCACAGTGCTGACAAGTTGGTATGGAACCATAAGCATTCACTGTTGGTCCGGATTCCCTAGGAAACGTGACCCCGGAATGAGAGTATGGACCTGACTTCTGAATCGGTCCCTTGTCCTTATTTTGACCTCCGATTCTCTGGTTTGCCCGAGATCTCTCATCAGCTAGCTTTCGTTTGAGACCCTTCTCATAGGTGCTTGCCATGTTGACCAAGCGAGCAAAGTTATCAATGTTTTGATACTCACACGAGAGGCGGAGATCACTCCTAAGACCAGCTTCAAACTTAACACACTTGCCACGGTCACTTGCATACCGATAGTCAGAAAAACGGATGAGATCTTCAAACCGAGCTGCATAGTCCCCAATTGACATAGAACCTTGAGTCAATTGGAGAAAAGCAATCTCCTTCTCCCTCCTAACATCTTCAGGGAAATACTTCCCCAGGAATAGATCCTTGAACATTTCCCAAGGAATCACAGGATTGGCTGCCACCAATCCTCTCCTCTGCTGATCCCACCAATGTTCTGCCTCATTGGTCAGCATGAATTCAGTTAGTCGAACATACTGCTCCATTGGTGGTTGAATAGAACGGAGAATCTTCTCTATCTCCTGTATCCACCTCTGTGCTCCATCAGGGTCATTTCCACCTTCAAAGCGAGGCGGATCATTCTTTCGGAAACGAGACATCCAGTCAACCTCAATTGGAGCTGGTTGCAGAGCTGCTACTGCTGCTGTAGCTGCTGCCGCTGCAGCAGCTACCATCTGTTCCCCCTACTGCTGCTGCATCTGAGATAGATGCTCCAGAATAGCAGCAAGTCCATCGTTACCAGCCCTTCTTCCAGCCATACTGCTTAGCCAGAGTGAATAGGCCAATAAGACTCAATTACTAAGTAGGTACATATTACTATAATCATCCTATTATAATCCTAAACTATTACTATGAGCATCAATTACTCGCTGGGTGAGTAATCATTTGGAGTTTGTACAACTCCATGGCCGAGGAGAAACTGCTCTGATACCATAATGTAACACCCTATAATTAATTACCCTTAATTCCCCTTATATTAAAATACGGACTTAAAAATTCATTTTTATTACATTAAAATCAACCGTCAAACGGACGGAGTTACGTTTGTTTTTCGGACTAATCCAAAATTTAACCTGTGATAAACAATTTCAATATAAACATCCAATAGCCAGCAGGGCTTCAGATTATATTTCTAAATTATATCAAGGCCCAATGGACTCCAAAAATATCAGAGTGCAAAATTAATCAGAGAAATAGCGGAAATACTAAGTTTGAGTATTAAAACCAAAAGTTATAACTTTAGCAAAACAGAACCATCCTAAGCCTCATTCAAAATATGCATATTAAATCTACGTCAAAATAATATAAGAGGCTTAGGTCCATATTCTAAATCCCATAATAACCCTACTTTCCCTGTAAGGGAAAGTACTCCTGCTCGGCCGGTGGCTGTGCCAGCTCAATCTCCGTACCTGAAACATGTAAGGGAGTGAGCATTGCACATGAAATAGAAAGCATTTTCTAACTAGACATAACAACCCACTAGGTCAAACACAATTAGCAATTAAAGCATATATTCACATACTGCACACCATACTCATTTCATTATTTCCATATTCATTATTTACTCTACATTTCCATTTTCATTATTCATTTCAACATCCATTTCCTCTTTCTTTTCATTTCATTCTTTAAGATGCATCACATACCAATGTACTTCACCTCCACACTGGAAGGTACCTCATACTTTTCCTTATTTACATTAGGTGTCCCTCAGGTCAGAGGTCAACACATTTTAACATTTTATTCTTAAAAATACATTTCGCGCCATTGTACTTCACCTCCACACCGGAAGGTACCTCATACAATGTGCCTAGGGATACTTCACCTCCACACCGGAAGGTACCTCATATCGTTGTACTTCACCTCCACACCGGAAGGTACCTCATACAAGTTGGCCTGCAGGTACTTCACCTCCACACCAGAAGGTACCTCATACCATCGTACTTCACCTCCACACCGGAAGGTACCTCATACCATTGTACTTCACCTCCACACCGGAAGGTACCTCATACAATTTGGTCGGTGGGTACTTCACCTCCACACCGGAAGGTACCTCATACAACCACCTAGATTATACTTAAACCTTATTCTCATTATAAACAATTCATTCATAACACATTTAACTACAATCAACACATAATCATTCATGAAATTTCTTATTCATTTCCTTTCTCAGTTATCACGCTCATACTCATACTAAATAGTGTTCTCTTTTACGGCCCATCATTTAGATTTGCCATTCATTTTACTTTCACCTATATCATCTCTTACTTTTGTTTACACCTGATCATTTTCCTTCCATTTCCTATATTCACAAGATCGATTTATAAGCCACGACCTTTGTTCACAATTCATAATACTTAACATTTTTACTTATTTCACAATTTGATACAATTATGCACATTTAATCATTTCCATTCCCTTTCTTCCTATATCAATTTATTCCACAACACGTACATCTATTTGTTACAGTAATTAATTATCATTTAATTCACAACTTTACAAATAAAGTCAAAAATCATAGAAATCATTTATGCCAAATTCACCATCACATTACCCAATTCCTCACGTGTTTCAATGTAATCATTAACCAAATTTCGTTTATCAAATAATTGATTCTTATATCATTGGGTTTCCTTTTCATAATCATAACATCCAATCATCATGCATATTTAATTAATTAGAATTTCATATTCAATACCCTAGGGATTTATAATCTAATTTTCTCCCCTAACACATAATCCCTAACAAGTATTATATACTAACTAGAACCTACTCCCTAGAACAAGGCAAAGCTCACTATATCCACTCTCTTACCTCAAACACTTAAGGATAAGGAGAGTCCAAGTGTCCTATACTTGAGTTTGCCCACCAAGAGCTCAAAATCCACAAGAGAGTGATAGAACCTATTATAAAGCCACAAAAATGAGGGTTATTGCTCATTCCATGATTCTCAAACTAAACCCCATGGAAAACTTGAAGGTTCTATGCTTAGAAATGAAAACCTCCATGAGAGGGAGGAGCGAGAAAACTCGAATTAGAGAGAGAGGGAAGGAATCAAAGGCTTGAATACTTACTTGGAGCAAGGAGGAAGAGATTGGTTGATGAAATGAAGAAATCCCACTTGTTCTTGGTGGATTTGATGATGAAGAATGGAACCCTAGAGGAGAGAGAGGGGTTCGAATTTTGGAAGAGAAGAACACGTTTTGCACTTTTATTTTTTTCTGCATCTACAACAGTTAATCGATTAATAATCGATTATGAAATTTCCCATTTTCTGACCTTAATCGATTAAGCTGCAGTTTAATCGATTAAGCTGCAGTTTAATCGATTAAGCTGTTCAGTTTTGCAGTACCCAGACTTTGAGAGGCCATAACTTCTTCGTTACCCGTTGGATCTTCCTCAAATTTTAAAGCAAGCTTCCCTACATACCAATCTTCACATCCAACGGTGGAATTTGTGTTTAGAGTTGTAAATCTTTTATTTTGAATTTCCTAATATCCTATGTTGTTAACCCCAAAATCAAGCCTTCAATCCACTATTTTTAACTCAATATCATTATTTCCTTCACTCTAAGCTTGACTATCATCAATTATACTAGGAATTAAACTTGGGGTGTTACATGGTTAGCATGAATTGTAAGCTGGTTACTGTACAAAAGTAATTTTTCTTAAAATGTGATTATCTTTGTGTCAAATTGATTATTGTGAGTATATTAAATTATGTGACTAAAGTATATATGTGTGTTTGAAAATTTAAAAAGTACTCTTTTATGTATATAATGTTGGCCGAATTTATTGAAGAGAAAAACAAAAATATTTGATTATTTTTAATTGATTTTTTATGTGAATAAATGGTTATCAGTGTGTATTATGTATTCTGATAAAAATATATTTAGATCTGGAAATTTTCTTAAGGCTAAAAAGTATTATTCTCATAAGGTATAAGGCTCCAAATAATAATTTTTATAGATATATACTATGCTTAACTGTTTATATGTAATTACAGTAATTACAGTTCTTATAAAAAAAAAGTAATTACAGTATGTATAGGAATGTTAGAGTCTGTTAGTTTAAATTTTTGAAGTGATGCAACTGGACTTAAGGTGTCTGTCCAGCAAACTAATATGCTCTATTTTAATCATGTTTAATCATTTTATTTTTGTAGGATTTGTAAAGAATTTTTAGGAAAAAGTGGCATGTGTTTTCGATAAACTGTTTAGGAGAAAATTGATTGTTGAGAAATAGTGTATGTGCTGCCCAAGATTGTAAAATAGTTGCATCAAGGATGAAAATCATTTTGAAATAATTGGTAATGTGTGCTTTATGATAAAATCTTTATTATAAGTATTTAAAAATAAAAGGAAGTATAAAAGTCATTTTGTGAATGTACTGATGCTTGAAAGTGAATTTTCTGTAAACTGTTTGTAGTCTGTAATTTAATCTAATTAATGACAGAAAAAGTATTTTGAACTTTGAATGCTTGAGTTTATTTTCTCATTTAGTTATATGTGCTTATAACATGATTTTGCAAAATTTGTTTACTGCTTAGTCTGAGTAAAAATTTGCATCAAAAGAAAAATACTTTAAATTCATGCTGTATGAATAGCCTAGTTGTTATAAGGTACTTAAGAATGAGATATGTAGTAAAGAAAAAATTGAGGTTTATTTTTAAGATGTTATGATTGTGTTTTAAAGGTTATATTATGATTGGAGATGATTTTCATAATTTAAAAGCTAAAAAGAAAAAGTGACTTTGCAAGACTTGTAGGGTATGCTGTCCGAAATTCTAGATTGGTTGCATCAACTATAAAAATTGTTTTGGAATGAATTAGTATGAGGATTTTTATGATAGGACCTTTAATATAAGTGTATAGAGTAAAAAAGAAATTATAAAAGTGAATTTGTGAAAGTATGATTTGATGTTATTTGTTTAAATAAATTGTTGTTTTTACTGGTATAAGTGTGTGCATGTGGTAGTTGTTATATAAGTAATATAGTATGGTATTATAGAAATAAAAATGTATTCTAAATAGTTTTCAAAGTATTAGATGAGTTTTAAATTATGTTTTGCAAAAAGGATTTCTTGAATTTTAAAAGGGATTATTTTAAGTTATTTGACGCCTTAAAAAGGACATTATGTTTTAAAAGGATTTCTGTTTTAAGGTACTTTGGTACTTTGGGTCTTATCCTTACCTAAGTAAATATATAGTATAAGGTATTTGCTAGATATTGATTGTATACCGTTTATTGTTTAAGAATAAAAAGAATCAAAAGTGAGCGAGTTGCTGGAGCTGCAGACACAAAAGTTGAAACAGAGTAAGCGTGGATCTCAGGTGAGAGAGAAGCCTTCTTAAGACATAGTGACATGTAGAGTAATATTAGGACGTTCTGTATCATCTCAAAGGTCGGAACTAGGAATCTATCGGTCGAGTAGTAAAACGGCAATTGAGTGTGTGTTCCGCCGTTTATACGAAAAACACGATTCCTCGATATTAATTGTATGTCAGTTGATAATTGATTATACCATGTTATATATCTTTATTGTATATGGAAATGAGTTATATGATGAGATAACAAGAAGATTGAGAATATATTTTGGAAATAATGGTTTATCCTATAGTAAGATAATTAATGTTTTTGAACGGTTGTTCCTATGAAAATATTTCTTAGTATTTTTCGAACGGTCGTTCCATGAAAAGGATTTGGCATATTTTTGAATTTTTGAGAATGATCAATGAACCTTGTGGAAATTCGAAAACGATACTAGTGTACAGTGATAGTGCAAACGGCACGATAACTTTGTAAATATCCCCTTTAAGTGACTGGTCACGTGGATGACTGTGCCGTGGTCTAAGTCTTGTGGAATCCACTGTACTGTAAAAAGGTGTTTGATGTTTCCCTTAGAGGTCGAGGCCCGTTAGAAGCGAGGCTTAGAATGGGTCGACCAAAACTAGGATTAATGACAGACTTAAAAGACTTAAAAGACTTAGGAACCTCTTTTCTAAACCTTGCATTGAGAGTGAAGTAGTGGAGAGGAAAGATACCGCATGCTTGGAGGTTGGTGTCTCTTCAAGTGGTGATTGTGATAGGGGAGGGCAAGGACGGTGAACGTCAAGAAGCCTCGAGTGCTTCTCTAGGCGGGACAAGACTACAAGGACTTGTCTTTCGGTTGTAGGCAATGTCGTAGCAAGGAACTACATGATCAACTAGAGAAAGTGATGTCGCCCCCTTGAGCAAATCTTAGATGGTGAGAGGGAACCCGAATGGGGCTAGATGTCGCTGTATTTTTGAAACTGTATTGATGAAATGATTTTACTTCGGTTGTTGGATACTTGTTAGTTGGTGCGTACCCTTCGACATCGATGCCAGCATGGTTAGGGTTCCTGTGCATCCCATCTGCTTTCCGAACTAGGATGTGGTTGGAATGATGGAGGAGATGTAACGTGTGTGCTACCAAACCCTTGAGCCTCAGTGTGGTACCCCCTCTTGAATTTCTGGTGGTTATGATAATGAAACTTAGAGCCTAAAGATAATTAAATATAAGGGATATGATTTCATGAAGATTATCCTTTTGAAAAGGACCCTATGGTATTTAGCTGAAGTTGTTTATAAGGGATTAGTAATAATGATGTATATATTGCTTTATGATATGCTTGTATGGTCTTAATATTCCCCTATGGTAAGCCCGCGTCATCGACGATCATATCGTTCGGAAGTGCTTACTCTCTCTATTTCCCTTTCCTGTGAACATTGGGGAACAATGTTCACAGATGACAGATCATGTACTATCTCGAGTAGCGGTTGCTCAAGTCGGAAGAGGATCGCGAGACGACATACATACGAGGAAGAAGCAGAAGCAGCAATCAAGGAATAGTCCAGACAGTTGCGGTGGAGGAAATGATAAAGACTAATAGTCTAGGATAGTTTTTGTTTTGTATTCCATCTTTGGATGGGTAGGACACGATTACTCTATCCCGAATGTAACCCCAGTTGTAATATGGATTATTTTAAATGAAATAAAAGAAGTTCTTTTTGGTTATTGTATCATGTTCATAAGTACCTAAATTATTTTCCGCAAGTTAACCATCAATTAAATATGACATGGAGAAAATGAGTTTTTAGAAATGTGTGGGATGGTAACATCTCTTTTTTGGAAATAGAATTTTTATGACGCGAGTTAAGTATCAAATCATTTTGTAAACAAATGAATCAAATTGTTTTATGAAAATCTTTTTGTAAAAGAATTAAACTAAACTGATTTTGGAAATGTTTATAAAAAAAAATGGCGCAAATTTTTAGTGAAAATTCTAAGTCCAAATAGGGGTGTTACACAACAAAAGTAATCGATTACTTTGAGAAGGTAATCGATTATTCTCTCATGCACTTGTAAAAATAGATTTTCATAACTTAATTAAAATTGTCTAGAGTTCTTTCACCATGCATTTCCACAGAAACTAAGTTAAAAATTGATTTTCACTAAACACTCTTTTTCTTATCCTTAATTTGAAAAACTCATTTGGCCAATACACACTTGTAATAAAATTTCATTAACTTACAAATTTCCTATAGGCAAGGCTTAAACAAAACATGATACTTGATGCTTGAGCCTTGAACTGCTTGAGACTTGATGCAACTTGATGCTTGAAACTTGTAGTTTGTTTGTTATCATCAAAACTTTATCTTCTAGAAATCTCCTAGCATTTATTTACTCTTTACGTCCTTCAGGGCAAGCTTGATTTCCAACACTCCCCCTTTTTGATGATGACAAACCTTTTCTGAGTTTCCCAGTCCTTTTCTGTGTTTCTGCATCACAGTCGTTAACCAAGATAGTATAGCATAATATAATTCTATAATAGTATAGGAAATTTCAAATGACAAGGAATAATAATAAACATGATAAATCTTTTCATAATCTCCCCTACACATATGGTTAGTATGAATAATATAATCCATGAAGCTCATAATCCTTCTCCCCGAGCTTTTGATATGAATAATATATTCTATGAATTCTTCTCCCCCTTTTTGTATGCAGAGAGATATTCTATGAAGCTCAGAATCCTTCTCCCCCTTTTGTCAACATCAAAAATGGTGGAGATAAAAATGAATAGGATTCTTCTCACCCTGTGTACTATACTCCCCCTGAAACACTGAGTAGATACATTAATAATAACAAGGGAGTAAATATGCATGCTCACATATTCAATTAAGGTGAGCGGCAGATGTTAGACCGATTTCTCTACGAATAAAAAAGAAATTTTCTTTAGGAAGCGGTTTCGTAAAGATATCAGCTAACTGCCTTGTAGTGTCCACATACTCAATAATGCAATCACCTTTTTGAATATGATCACGAATAAAATGATGACGAATCTCTATATGTGTAACATCCTCAATTTTTTTATACTTTAATACTTTACTTTTATTACTGGTTTCATTTAGAAAATACTTGGGGTTTTATAAAATTTTGGCGGAGTTTACTTTGAAATATGGACTTTACCCCAAGTTAATTTTGTACCTGTCAGTCCAGATCAGTTTATTTGTAACAAAAGTATAATTACATTATAAGTGATTGTGCCTTACTTCACAAATGGTTTATAAAAGGATAGTTTTAGATTCTCCACAATCACTAAAATGTTTGAAATTTGTTCAGAGTTCATAAAAAGTTCCTTTACAAAATAGGAATAGTCTTAGCTAAGAATGAACAGTTCAAAATTTAAATACAACTTTAATTAATAGAACATTTTTCGTTACATTATCCTAACAATGATTGCAATCTGTTTCGGACCGCTTTGTGCGATAAACAATAATTAATGAAAAGAGATAATGGGTTCGTAAGCTTAGCGAAGCTTTAGGCTTTCATTATATTGAAATGAGATACAAAGAGGTTGATACAAGGAAATGGCTCCCATATTTATGGTGTTTTACAGGGGTATAGGTGTGCGCTTTGGCTTTTACCCTTTCTTCTATGTTATTGATCCTGAGTTTTAGAGGGGGCCTCTATTCCTTTTTCTCTCATTGCATGCTCTCTATATTGTGGTTGCTGTTGATCGTTGTGTCTTGACTATTATGATCACCCTTGTCCTGGCCATGACGGTGAATGTTGGAGATGTGCGCCCTCTGGCTTTCTCCTTTCCGGGCTTCTTCCTTTCTCATTCCGTTTCCTGTTTTTTCTTTAGTGCCCCTTCTCGGAGGGTGTTTCGAGGAGAGGGTAGTGTATTGTTCTCCTCCATCGAATTCCTCTTTTTTTCTCGTTCTTCCTCTAAGTTTCAGAGGAGAGAACCTTGTGTTTTTGTGTGTATTGTATTATTGTCGCTCTGATGTATTGCCTTTCCTCCGTCTGTGTTCTTTCCATGCTCCCTTCCTTTTTTCTCTGTCCTCCCCCTCCCCCTTTTTCGAGAAGGAGAAGTATCCCCTATTTATGATGGTCCTTTGGACTAGTGGTCCTTGGCTATTTACCCTTGTCCGCTGGTTAATAGCCTTTTCATCATGTGCTCAGGGTATCTTTCCAGCAGCTTTGTCTTCTTTACCGTTCTTTGCTTTGGCATTGATGATTACAGGGAAGGAGAGGGGCTCAAGTCTTACCACTCCTAGCTTTGTCTTGAATAGCCAAAAGATTCCCTCTTGGCTTCCTCTGAAAGTCGTTGGAGTCTTGGGCAGTTGTGTTGCTTTGCCTGGACATGTGTGCGCCTTCCGCAAGCTCCACTTCTCGTTCGCCTCCGCTTATCGTGATCTTCTCCCCGGGTTTCCATGACGCCTGGGACGCTTTGGGAGACCACGCTGTACTTGCTGCCATCAGTACGTCTTGCTCTTTCTCTTGGGTGCCTCGTCGGGATGTGTCGCCTTGAAGCCTGTCGCCTTGGGCACGTGTCACTTTGGGCAACTCTTGGAGCTTGCACGCCTTTCTCGGTGTCCTTTATTGTTTCATTTTTTGTTTGACGATTCTTGGGCCTTCATATGATTTGGGCCTTGAAATTTGGGCTACCGAGTATTGAGGTATCAACAATTGCCCCCTTTGCAGTGAGAGGGGAAAGAATTTCCCTTTCAGTGCAAATCCTATTTCTTGCGCTCTCCTTGCTTGCTTCTCCTTTTCTTAGCTCCTTACTCTTCGCTCTTCGCCTTTTCTGTTACTTCTTCCGGTATCGCCTTTGATTTTCTGGGGAAGGCGTGTAGCGGAAGACACCCTCGTATCGCGAGTATTCGTCCCCATAATTCCCCTGGCTTATTAGTTGCTTGGTGGTTTCAGCTTTTGAACTTTGCCATTCAGTGGGGTCTTGTCAACGGGTCATCTACTCGTGAGTCTTTGTATTTTCTCTTTCCTCTTATTCTCCTGCTGCATTCCACGTGTCATTAGGGGGAGAAGGTAATATCCTTCAGTCTCTAGTACTTGCACGTTTCCCCATGTTCTCTCCTTTACTCATACTTTTCAAAACTTCCTCAAACTTTTCAGTTTCTTCTTTACTTCCACTCGTTCTTTCTCTCGACTGAAACTTCCTCCTTTCACCTTCTCAAGACAGAAAGCTTTTTCTTGTCGCTTCTTGGTTCTTCGTTCTCTTGATCTCCGCTGTCTATCCTTCACCCACTCCTACATTCACTGTTACTATGTCGAAATCGAAGGCTACCGTCCCTCCTGCGGTCGAGAACGCTTCTTCAAGCTCCGAGGAAGAGATTCAACTTCCTGGCTCCATCTCCTATTGCTTCATGCAACGGCTTCCCTGCCCTCGTTCTTATCCTGTCGAACCAGGCTACCGCCGTTGGGCTGCGGAGGTGAAGGCGAACTCGCCTTTTGGTCCCGATTCGGGCGATTTCATTGCTGGTTCGTCTTCCAAGGCCATGGTGGTTTCCGAGGATGTAACATTCCTTGTATATCATCTTACTTTGTAAGAAAAGTAATAAGTTCATGAATACTTGGACTTGTTATAGTTGGAAAAAGTTCTGAAAATAATAATTATCCCTTCCCTTGAAAATTTATTTTCATAACCACTTGATTTGAAATGAGGTTGACTAACCAAAATCAGAGTTTGCGGAAACATAGTAAAGTAATCGTATTGTGCCCAAAATATATCAAGTGTAACAAGTCCATGGATTCCAAATAAATATTATTATGGAACCAGGTTCATATTATGATACTTCTTTCAAAATGTGTATCATATAAATACTATTAAAAATAAAGATGTTATAGAGCTGGTCACTGGTCCCTTGTCCAAACATCCATCTGGCCGGATCCTCGATATCTGCACAACGGGTTCCCAACCCACACTTTTTACACTCTGCCTGCACCTAAGGGACATCTCCCCTTCCTGATTCTTGTGCAAGCTAGATGCACGATCAACACCTAATAAGGGCATGGGGGTTAGCTATACATATTTGAATAATCAAATGAGAATAAAACTAACATCCACAAGTCAACATGTAGCAATTCATGATGCATAACCATATGAGCACACCCGGTTAATCATAATAATTCTTTCAATGCAGGTGGCATGATGCATGATTTCCTTCCACAGCTGAGGCCTCTAACAAAGTCCATCTCGGACGTCCATCCAATACACCGTTGTGTTCCCGGAACACTGACATTCGTTCCCAGAACGTAATGCCAAAGCATACTTGGATGATAAGCATTCACTCCCAGAGTGTGCATCACGTTCCCAGAACGTGTAGCAAACCATACTTGGATAAATAAGCATCACTCCCAGAGTGTGCATCACGTTCCCAGAACGCATACGTTCCCAGAACGTATAAAAAACCAGGTCTCGGACATTGGCCACATATCTATAATGTGTCATCCAGTAGGTTGCTTATCAATGTGTTCCCAGAACACTATCATACGTTCCCAGAACGTATATAACCAGACCCCAGACACTGGCCACATATCTATAATGTGTCATCAAGTAGGTTACAATTTGGTACTCCCGGAGTACCCTCCTCATATTCCCAGAATATGATAAACGTTCCTACCAACCAAACTTCCATTCTATATGAATGCACAATCATCAAGGTTGGTTTTATCTTTAATTCTATTATTATACCAACATGTTCCCAGAACACTAACATACGTTCCCAGAACGTATCGCAAACCATACTTGGAATATAATCAAGCACCACTCCCAGAGTGTGCATCACGTTCCCAGAACGTGTCAAAGAAACCATGTCCTAGACAATGGCCACATTCCCGGAATGTGTCATCAAGTAGGTTGCATATCAATTAGGTACTCGTAGAGTACAGGGTCATGTTCCCATTAATTCCATTATTATGACTTAGAAAAACACAACTTCTGAATGATATCTTGAGGTACGGCTTTACTCATAAAATTCACTTTTGAATTTAAATTTAACATATGCTCATAGACCTGGATTGAGAGAATATAATCATTGGTATTAGCAACCCTTATTCAAAAACTTAAATTTTATTTTTAAGTTTCAGGTACTAACCGGTTACATCATCACCTAACCGGTTAGAATTACAGACCTGATTATAAAACCATTGATTTTCAAAGAATCTTTTCTTGAAAACTCTACTCAATCCAATCACAAGGCCTTAGCATAACAGAATACCTCAAGTCCAACCATAATATCATTCAAAAGATCTAAGTCATAATCCAATTTCATTTATGCATAATTTCCTCTTGAAATTGTCTCATTACACTAAGGTATTAACTCTTTAATTTCAATCTGAGCCATGACAGTATAATCCACTTCATTTCAGATTGTTTCCAATGAAATTAAGGCCTAGATTTAAGTAGCATCAATAAGACCACAAGACTGATTTCAAAAACTTATTTTCTTTTACAATTTTACAGTGTCTAACCGGTTACAATTATCGAGTAACCGGTTAGATTGTGCAGTCAGCACACTGAAATATGAGGTTTTGAAAACCATTCTTTTCATTACTCAAATCTAACCAATTTCAGCATTCAAAAGAGTTCATATACCTTAAGTAAACATGTTTAACCACAGAAACACATTCACCTTGCATGCATTCAATTTAGATACACAAATTGCACATAATTGCACATATTTCACAACTTAATGCATCAATTCACATAATATCCAATTAAGTCATGAAATTGTCATCATAACAGCTTGCATGCATCATATTATGATTGCTCAAAAGCAGAAATGAGCTTAAATTGGCCTCCAAGCCATAAAACTAATTTCAACTATGCCCTTAGAGTCTCTTGGTGACACATCCTATTTACCAACATGTTTTTCCTCATTCTAGCAAATAGTAAGCTTCCCCCTTACCTTAGGTTCGTGCTTGATCCAAAATATTGCAGAGAGAAAGGCTCCAACATAGATTCCCCACAAATCCTAGGTTCTGCTCTCAGCCACGATTTCCATCAACAGGGTCCAAAGACCAGAATATTTGACATAGCATTTGGCCAAAGAAATTGGGGAAACCAATTAGGACTCAATATAGGTAACATGTACTAAGGAATGGAAGTGATTTGAGACTTAAGGATTGACTATACTTACCAAAATCAGTTCTAGAACTCAGCTTCCAGAACATGCACAACAGAGGATTCAGAATTCAACTCCCAACTTCTCAAATCGATTTCTCCTTCCACACAGACTCTCAACTCACAAATTTGGTGTTTTTACAAAGCTCAATATGTAAGCTTTGCAATGGTGTATGGATCTCGATCTCACTCTCAGGAACAAAGGCGAATTTCTCCACACGAAAATGGAACCCTAATTCCCTTCCTCAACAAGAATTCAGCTGCATCAACCCTCAAATCCTCAGAAATTCATCTATTTATAGACAAATTAGGGTTGCATGCAGGGCGGCGCGTGGTTCTCCACTAGAATTTGGCTGTAATCGTGGCGAATTCGGGG
Organism: Crotalaria pallida; assembly: GCA_037953625.1. Classification (NCBI taxonomy): domain Eukaryota; kingdom Viridiplantae; phylum Streptophyta; class Magnoliopsida; order Fabales; family Fabaceae; genus Crotalaria; species Crotalaria pallida. Next base: position 102,911,240 of record CM075650.1, read on the forward strand.
TTATTCGAGTGATTACTCATCAAAATCCACTAACCCAGTTTTCTGAGTTCATCGTGTAACCGGTTACAGGACATTACTAACCGGTTAGATTAGTACAAAATCTAAAAATTAATATTTTTAAATCTTTCCTTCCCAGAACCTTTTTAATATTGCTTTTAAGTCCTCATTCAGGGACCAAAATGCAATATCCTCATATTTTGCATTTATTTGCCATATAAAAAAATATTTCATCCTATCTTTATATTTTAGGCTAATTAAATACAAAATATAAACTTGGAAAATAATAAAACTTTTATTATTAATTTCCTATTACTCGGGAGACGAAAATTAGGGGTGTTACAGAGGACGCCGCCGAACTCATTTCCTCACCTTCCTACAACAAGGACCATTGCGCATTGGGCCCTTCATTGCTCCGTTCTTGTCTTCGCCGCTCAGAGTTTCCTTGGGTGAATGTGAACTTCAACGTCCGCGTGGGAGGCACCAGTGGTTGGCAAGAATGGGTTGATCATGTTTTTGCCACTGATCCTGCTTTTGTGGCTATTTTGGAAAAAGTGGGTATCGCCGCCGCCGTCAAAGCGTCTCCCCGGCTTGGTGCTAACCGCAAGCCCGATGATTTGTTGGTGTTAATGCAGCGTTGGTGCTCCTCTACCCACACCTTCTTGACATCGTGGGGGGAGTTTACTCCAACACTTGAGGATGTGGTTGTACTCTTTGAACTTCCCTCTTTCGGAGACGAAGACCTTGATGTGGAAAACGTTGATGAATGTTTTTCTAAATTATCAGTGCAGCTGAAAGCCGCCTCGGCTCTTAGTGCTAAATATTCTCGGGATCTCTTCAGGCGAAGGCGTGTCTCATACGCAAGGGGCTCCTCTTCTCAAAGGGTAAGGGGTACTGGGAACTTAGTTCCTAGGAGCCGAAGGGCGAATCAACGCTCCTCCCTCAAGTATACTTTCGCTAGCTGGGTTAGGTATTTTTTCGGTGACTTTCACGACGGCGAGTTTCAAGCTGGGCCCGTTACAGATTCACGCCTCTGCCGTGCCGCCTTTGTTGCCTTTTGGCTTAGTAGGTACGTGTTTCCTGGACCTCCGTGGGAGTCTGTGAGCCCATGTGTCTTCCTTTTCGCTTGATCTTTGGCAGAAGGCGTACGCCTTCCTCTTGCTTCGTTCTACTTGGGCGGTCTATATGCTCGCCTAGACCAAGTAGCGGAACAGATGCGGATTTCCCATGGCCGCTTCGAGATCAACTCTTATATTGATTTGACTTTTCTTCAGTATTTCTTATTTGAACGCTTTCCGGATTATGGCCCAGTTAGGCTCCCCCTTGCTGCTGGCTTGGAGCCTCGTTCCTGGTGTTGGACGAGAGGGTTTCCAAGAGAGCCTTTAATTTCTGTCATTGATTTGGAAGATAGGTTTGCGTTTCGCTCTTACTCAGACCTCCTGCATCCCCTTTACAATGAGGAAGCTTTTGCTACAAGAAATAACGCTGCTGCTTGTTTTGAGGGGGTTTATGATTTGTGGAAGTTGATTTTGACTGCTTGTTACTTGCCTGGCTTCGTTCCTCTAGACAGCAAAAGCGCCCATGGCGGAGCCCTTTGGCCCTGCGTTTATCGCCCTGATCGAGTGGCCAAACAATTTGGGCGTGATCAAGCCCCTTGTGTTCTTGATATTGAGCAGGCTCCTGTAGAAGACTTGGTCAAAATGCTCCTTTTTGGTGCAGTTTCTGAGGCTCCCGCCACCGCTTGTGTTTATGTTTCTCCTTCCCGCGTCGGAGGTGTTTTGCGTACTTGGCTCACTTTTCATGAAGACATTCTTCAGCATCTTCGAGATTTTGAGGCTTCTTCATCACGTTCGACTCCTTCTTTGCTGCCCATAGTTTACAATGACCCTTATTTTTGCACCTCTATGAAGAAAGCTAAAGGTAACATCTTGGCCATTTTCCGTTTTTGCCGCTTTCTTTTTCCTCTTGCTTTGCATTTAACTTTTGCTTGGCTTTATTTTCAGTTGAGGGGGATTCTCCCGGCCGCAAGGTTGCTGCGTCTCCCTCTGTTGCCCCCAAACGAGGCAAAAGGAAGACTCCTTCTCAAGGTCCCTCTGTTTCCAAATCTCCTGCCAAGGGCGGTGGTAGTGGCGCCACCAAGTCTCGCAAAAAGAGAAAGGCAACCGCAGCTGTCCCTACTCGCCGGTCTAGTCGTCTGCGCGCTTCTGGTATCCGTATTGCTCCTTCTTCTCCAGTTCATGTAGATTTGGTCCAGGATGAAATTAATGAGACCGATTCAGATGATTCTTTCTTGTCCTATGATGATTTCGCCAAAAGCGGCGGCGCTGGAGATCATTCTCCAGGTTTCATTTCCTGCTTTTGTTTTTTCTCCAGCCTTTTCATTTTGTTTTGCTTGGGTGATTTTCATAACATTGCTGATCCTCTTTTTATTTTGAGTGCAGGTGGCTCCGGTGGCCATTCCTTGGCGTCGCCTTCATCTCAGTTTCCTGAGAGTGTTCCTGTCATTCCATCTATTTCTGATCACGGAGACCCCACGGATTTACTTCATCAACCTTCTGCTGGTGAGGGTGTTGCCCCCTTTGTTCCTTCTGAATCTGCTGCCAGCGATGATTTTGATTCAATGTCCCCGGTTGGCACTCCCAAGAGTGTTCCTGTTTCCCCTAAGGGTGTGCCTTCAGAGGACCCTTCAAGTGTTGCTGACATTATTTATGAGCTTGTTTCTGATACTCCAAGATTTGAAGGCATGTTTGGCGGGATAAGTGCTAAGGTTGACGCCTCCGTCCCTTCGGAGAGCCGAATTGCTGTTAGTGCCGAGCGTCTTGCCCCCGGAGACAACACACGTCTTGTTCCTTTGGCTGATAAGGGTAAAGCTCCCATTGAGGTGGCTGAAGCCCCTAGGGATGTTATTGATCTTTCTGGCGGGCGCTCTGCATGCGAAACTTCTCATTCCAGGACTCCACTGGTAAGGGCAAGTCACGCCTCCGTTTCTCTAGGGTCTTCTTCAGTTTGTAAGTGTTTTCTTTCTTCTCCTGCCCTGAGTTGGACTTCTCTCTTTTTGTGTTCTTGTCTCATTATTTCTGCATGCATTGCTATGTGCTTTTGTAGCTCCATTTTCTGCAGATGATCAGGCTTTGATTGATTCATTTCTTCGTGCTCGCACTTCTTTGATACCTCCTCGTGCTTCGCTTCCTCGTCTTTTCCAAGAGTCTGGTTCTCGCACCTTGTTGCGGATGCTGCATTTGGTCCGCTCGGTTGATGTAGATGACTTGCCATGGGAAGACAAAGCTGAAATTCTGGATTGGCTGTACACGCTCCAGTTTCATCATTACTCCGGTCTTTGGCTTGAGAACGCTATTGCTGGTTTCGAAAGTTTGTGTCCTCCATTCGATGATGCTGAGTTGATTGATGCTGAGCGTGCCCTACAAGAGGGCCGTGCTCCTTTAGTGTCCCGCGTCAAAGAACTTTCCTCTCAGCTTGACCAAGCAACTTCCGAGTTAGAGAGTCTCGACCAGGAAATCAGAGATTTGGCTACCACGAAGTATTCTTATGAAGAAGTCTGCAGGACCACTTGTAACACTCTCACTTTTATTAGTAAATTTTAGGTTTTATTAAAATTCGTGTTCAAAAATTCCTTTTTAAAACTTAATTTCTTTAAAAGATTTTACGAAAATCCGGCAGAGTTTCCTCTGTTTTCCGGACTTCCCAAAATTTCTCTTCTTAAAACCTGTCAGCCAGAAATATTTAAAATATAAACCATAGCAGTTTAATAGCCATAACAGATCCTAGTGCCCAATTAATACAAGTTTCAGGGCCAGCTACTAATTCATATTATAATTTACATTAAATATTTATTCACTCATAATATCCAATAAACATTCCACGTAGTGGAATGAACATCCTGCTCGGCCATATTCCATGTAAGCTCCACTTTGTTACCTGCAAAAATATAGCAAGAAGGGTAGCATTACACAAAACATAAAAAGATAAATCCTAAAAGAGGCATAGTAATAAACCAAGGCTACCCAATACCTAGCATACACTATTCATTTAATTACTCTCTTCTAATCCTTTGATTCTTCTCATATTCGTTTGATTTCCTATTCCTCTCACTTCCATTCTTTATCCATTTTCCATTCCCCACTCATACTTAGCATTTCCATAATTACTACCCTTATTTATTCCCTTTAGTTCCTATATCATTTTCATTGTTCACTTTCTTATTTCATTTTCCATTGTCCATTTCGTTATTCATTTTTCCTTACCTTTACCATTTTCATTACCCTTTTCCAATAATAAATAATATGTCCATATCCATTTCCACTATCCCTTTTTCTTTTCCTAAATCTTTCCATTACCTTGTTTATTATTCACTCCCTTTAATTCCTTTACCGATTCCATTTTTATTTCCTTTATTCATTTTCCATTATGTGTAACCTCAAACAGAGATCTACACTTTCCATTGGGTGTAACCTCAAACAGAGATCTACACCACACTATCGTGTGTAACCCCAAACAGAGATCTACACACCGTGTTTGCAACCACAAACAGTGATCTGCAAACGCTGTGTATGCAACCACAAACAGTGATCTGCGTACGTGTATACAACCACAAACAGTGATCTGTATACACCCATCTCGTTTATGTAACCTCAAACAGAGATCTACATAAACTTCCCTTTACCTTGTATTAATTGGCCACAGGGTCTCACAACCATCCTGCGCCGTTTACCTTGTATTAATTGGCCACAGGGTCTCACAACCATCCTGCGCCGTTTACCTTTTTATTTTATTTCTCATTATTAACTTGTCTTAGTCTTTTCCCTTTACTTTTAGTCCCTTAATTCTCTTTGATTCTTGTTTATTTTAACTATATTCAATTCATTAAAAATTCTCATTCTCATTTAACTTGCTTGATTTAGCCATATACATTATATTCTAACTCTCGCCACTAACTCTTAATTAATTCCATTTCCCTTTCTTTTTTTTTCTTCTTCTCTTCCTTTTCCTTACTCTTTTTATTAATTATTCTCACTTACATCTAACTTCACTTAGCATTAGTATAACCGTTATATTCTTATCCCCTTTTTGAATTCTTAATTACTTCTATAATTCCTCTCTATTTGTCTTATCACCCTTTCGCTAAATTCTTTTACCTATTACCCTCTTGTATTTGGAATTTGTTTATCATTTTCGTTTCGATTTCGTTACTACCCGACCATTCTTAACTAGGTTTACTCTGTGCTTTCTTATTCCTTTTGTGCTCTAATTCCTCTTTTTCCTCACCTTTAGTTTTAACTCATTCTACACCCTTCGCCTATTACAAACACTCTATACTCTTTTACCCTCACGCTTCGCTAATTTCCCTTAACTAATTCCCCTCGATTTTATTTTGTGTTTTTCTACACTTTAATTCCATATTAACTCTTTTAATACCCTATCACATTCATTCACTCCGGAACTCATTCTATGCACATTCCATTTATTCCCTTATCATTCTAAACAATTCATTTCTATTTGCGGGAGCTACCCTAAGGCTCATTAACTTATTCCTTAATTACCCTATTCTTAGTCACCACTATAAACTCCTAGAATTTACTTTTTCAATAGAGGTAATACGACCCTTCTTACCTCGGTTGACGAAAGCAAAGAAATAACCTCAACTCCGGGGAGGGAGCGGCTGTCCGCTACGCTTTATTGATCCGGGGTGATGAACGGGTCGACGCCGATCAACACCGGTGCTAGCACAATCACGGCTGGTCCTAAGCAAGAGCTTCAAGCTTCGGTGTACTCGTCAAAATCCCAGCACGGTCACGAGTCGGTAACGGTGCCGGTGTTGATCTCAAGAGAGAGAAAGGAAAGGGTGACCCGAGGAGGAGGAGAGGGAGGCTACGACATGGAGAGAGAGAGACGGTGGTGGTGGTGCAGCTCGTGGTGGCGGTTCGTGGGTGGTGGCAGCTGAAGGTGGCGCCGGAGGAGGAAGGGATGAAGCAAAGAGAGAGAGAGAGAGAGAGATCTATGGAGAGGAGGAGAGAGAAGGAGTGGCGGTTCGAAAGAAAGGTCGGGGAGGCCAAGGCGGCGGCGGCTGGAGGGTGGCGGCGGTGGTGTCTAGTGGTGGAGATCGGAAGTGGTGGAGGAGAGAGGAGGAAGAGGTGGGGAAAGAGAGAGAGATGGGTTGAGAGAGAGAGAGGAGGGAGGCCACGGTGGGGCGGCTTGGGCGGCGGTGGAGGTGCTGGACGGAGGAAGGAGGAGGAGGAAGATCGGAGGGAGAGAGAAAAAGGAGTTGGAATGGGGGTTTCGACCCCCAAAACGCGAATTTAACGTTTCAGATCGAAGAATACTCGAGTGTTTCTGTAAACACTCGAGTGTTTTGCCCCAAAATACTCGAGTATTTCACAAAATACTCGAGTATAATGATCAGGTACTGCTAGTTTGCTTTTCTATTTTTCTTCTATTTTCCCCCTATCTTCAAATTACCATAACTTCTTCGTTCACCGTCAGATCTTGCTCAAATTTGACGAGTAACATCCTAAATATCATATCTTCATATCCAACGGTGGAAATTGTGTTTTGAGTCTAAAATCTTTTATTTTGAATTTCCTAATGTCGGGTGTTTATAACACCGAAAAATCGATTTTTAACACTCGTTTGGTCTTCTTAAATTTGTTTTTCGATGCCAATGCTCCTGGACTCCTATATGGCACTCAAAGCACTCCTAATCCATCATTTTAAATCCCTTCTAGGATAATCCTTACTTCCAAATCTTACTATTATTCTAATTATTATTAGAATTAAAATTCGGGATGTTACATTTCTCCCCCACTTATTTAGAATTTCGTCCCCGAAATTCCGTTCGATTCCTTAAATGGAGAGTCATCCCATTGGTAAACTCCTAACTACGGTCTTCACTTCTCTTCAGTTTTTATTTCCCGCTCCAAGTGTGATTAGGGTCTTACCTACTTCAATGCTGGTCTTCTAATACTACGTATTATCTCTGCCTACACAGGAACGTCAGTTTTCTTATTATTAAAGTTCCATCTTCCATTCCTTGGATTGAAATCCTCCCCCACTTAGCATCGACATACTTGATTATATCCATGCTAGGTGGGTATGCTCATTCGTTACCCCGAACAGAGTACGCAAGTTCCTTACTGGTATCCAAGGCTGAGAAGAGGGTACGTATGTGACTGTCTATCGGTAGGCATTGAACTATGTTGGGTTTCTACGACTTGGAAATTCTCACCTATGCATCGGAGATGCTCGAAGCTTGAAGAGAGTGAAGATGAAAAGAAGAAAAATGAAGCACTTAAGAATGAGCCTCATGGTCTTTGCAAGATAACCCAGGATGGACTGGATACATGTCAAGCAAGAAGACAATGGAGATTATCCCCAAAGTGTGCATTTTCAGTAGAGAGCCGTCGAAGGATGCGTTTTCTATGGATTTGCGGTTAATTGATTAGTCTCGGTCACCCGGGGTCCTATCAAATGCACAGAGTCCCAAAAGACTTAGATTATCACTTGCGGTGTTCCGACGTAACGTCTTGATTGAGATTCCACTTCGTGACTTCACTTTTATCCCGTTCACCTTTTACTCCTTCAAGTGAGTCTAGCAAAGTCACTCTTAAAATCAATCTTCACCGCGTTTGCATTCTACTTCGATGCTACTTCCTTCTCATTCGTTTAATAATTCCAATTCGGTAAAAGAATTCCTAGAGATCGATTCCACTTGAGGGTCAAGGTCAAGGTCTAGTTGTTGCTTCTCAATTCGGTGTGATTCTGGGGGATCTTGTTTTATTTCTAGTTTAACCCTCATTTGATTCTCCGTGAAATGTTTGGAATTATCTGTTTAGTAGTCCTATGGCTTACGGTATGATTATGAGTTATTGTCGTTCGTGCAGGACCCGAAATTGAGTCGTCAAGTCTCCCCCACTTAGTATCAACTTACCTGAGTAAGTCGAAGGCAGGGAGGAAACTGGGTTGATTCCGAGAATTGACTAGCTAGGCTCTTCATACCTACGCATACGGCTAAGTTCTCATGCAAGTTAGTGGGGTGGTTCGATCATTTAGTTGGGTGTTCTCGATGGAAATATAGAATAAGAGTGTCTTGAATGGGGTTGGTTTGTGAATCACTGTTCACGAGTTTTGGTAAGGATCCTATAGGATTAGAGTTCAATCGGGCTTTCGACAGAGATAGAATTCCTAAATGGTTTGTTCGGATCTCAACTAAATTATTGCAATAATATAACATGTCAATAAACGCGAAGACCGAGGTGGTCAGTCCCAATCTCACATTTATTAACTGTACATCACTGCGTTATTGAATGATAGCATTATCTTTTAACAGATGCAAGAGAAAGGATGACCAATCCTGACCTTACACTCTATTAGAGGACGACACTATCACAATTGAGCTTGGTGGAATTTCTAACTAAGATTTTAACACTTATCGACTCCTTCTAGATTACACTACTCACACTTACTCTAGGCAAAGACGCTAAAGTAATCAGTTGATGCAGCATTAACATGAAAAGTACCTTGGATAAGTTTATTCCTCGTTCTACGTGCCCATAGGACAGTTTGCAGCACGGTGTCCGGGTTGCCCGAATTGGAAGCAGAGACCTTCCTTTCTATGCTGCTCAAGCATCCAACACATACGAGTATGGGATCCTCCACAATGTGGACATGGTGGCCTAGTCTTTGGAGCGGTCGCACTCTGACCTGCATTCCCTAGCATTACTGCTCTGGTGTGGGTAACAGCATATGGACCTGATCCTTGAGCCGGTCCCTTACCCTTGTTGAGACCTACTTCATTCGGTATATTCTTGCTTCTTTCCTCTGCTTCTTGCTGATTCAAACTCTTCTCATAAGCGCTAGTCATATTCACCAGTTGAGAGAGGTTAGCTATACCCTGGTGCACAAAGATAGTCCGAATCCTGGCATTGAGACCTGCTTCAAACTTAATGCACTTGGTGCGTTCGTCTGTGTCCCGATAACTGCCAGAATAGCGAATCAGATCTTCAAATTATGCCGCATACTCACCAACATTCATACTTCCTTGCTCCAGATGCAGAAAAGCGATCTCCTTTTCCCTACGAACATCCTCAGGAAAATACTTTCCCAGGAAGTGAGCCTTAAACAGATCAAAAGTGATATCCTGATTAGCTGCCTCCAATTCTCTTCGCACTCGTTCCCACCAATACTCTGCTTCATCAGTCAACATATACTACGCTAGCAACACAGTTTGTTCAGCAGGTGGTGCCATGGTGCGAAGGATCTTCTCAATTTCCTTGAGCCATCGCTGAGCTCCATCAGGATTATACCCCCCTTCAAACTTGGGTGGTCCGTTCTTTCGGAACCGTGCCAACCAATCAATCGCGACTGGAGCTGAGGGTTGGGGATTTAATGCCGCAACTGCTGCTGCTATATTCTGCGCCTGATTTTGTTGCATCTGCGCCAGATGCTCAGCCTGATTCTGTTGCATTCGTGCCTGATTCTGGTTCATTTGAATCAGGTTCTCCAGTATAGCAGCCATCCGATCATTTTCGGCACGTCGCCCAACCATACTGTTAGGTCATGAAGGGAACAGCCAGTTAAAGACTGAATACTTAATCACTAACCTAAATATCCTATTCCTAGACTTTGACTCTTATTAAACGAATCAGTTACTCGCTTGGTGAGTAACCATCGGAGATGTGAGTCCACACTCCAAAGGCCGAGAGAAAACTGCTCTGATACCAAATTGTAACACTCTCACTTTTATTAGTAAATTTTAGGTTTTATTAAAATTCGTGTTCGAAAATTCCTTTTTAAAACTTAATTTCTTTAAAAGATTTTACGAAAATCCGGCAGAGTTTCCTCTGTTTTCCGGACTTCCAAAAATTTCTCTTCTTAAAACCTGTCAGCCAGAAATATTTAAAATATAAACCATAGCAGTTTAATAGCCATAACATATCCTAGTGCCCAATTAATACAAGTTTCAGGGCCAGCTACTAATTCATATTATAATTTACATTAAATATTTATTCAATCATAATATCCAATAAACATTCCACATAGTGGAATGAACATCCTGCTCGGCCATATTCCATGTAAGCTCCACTTTGTTACCTGCAAAAATATAGCAAGAAGGGTAGCATTACACAGAACTTAAAAAGATAAATCCTAAAAGAGGCATAGTAATAAACCAAGGCTACCCAATACCTAGCATACACTATTCATTTAATTACTTTCTTCTAATCCTTTGATTCTTCTCATATTCGTTTGATTTCCTATTCCTCTCACTTCCATTCTTTATCCATTTTCCATTCCCCACTCATACTTAACATTTCCATAATTACTACCCTTATTTATTCCCTTTAGTTCCTATATCATTTTCATTGTTCACTTTCTTATTTCATTTTCCATTGTCCATTTCGTTATTCATTTTTCCTTACCTTTACCATTTTCATTACCCTTTTCCATTAATAAATAATATGTCCCTATCCATTTCCATTATCCCTTTTTCTTTTCCTAAATCTTTCCATTACCTTGTTTATTATTCACTCCCTTTAATTCATTTACCGATTCCATTTTTATTTCCTTTATTCATTTTCCATTATGTGTAACCTCAAACAGAGATCTACACTTTCCATTGGGTGTAACCTCAAACAGAGATCTACACCACACTATCGTGTGTAACCCCAAACAGAGATCTACACACCGTGTTTGCAACCACAAACAGTGATCTGCAAACGCTGTGTATGCAACCACAAACAGTGATCTACATACGTGTATACAACCACAAACAGTGATCTGTATACACCCATCTCGTTTATGTAACCTCAAACAGAGATCTACATAAACTTCCCTTTACCTTGTATTAATTGGCCACAGGGTCTCACAACCATCCTGCGCCGTTTACCTTGTATTAATTGGCCACAGGGTCTCACAACCATCCTGCGCCGTTTACCTTTTTATTTTATTTCTCATTATTAACTTGTCTTAGTCTTTTCCCTTTACTTTTAGTCCCTTAATTCTCTTTGATTCTTGTTTATTTTAACTATATTCAATTCATTAAAAATTCTCATTCTCATTTAACTTGCTTGATTTAGCCATATACATTATATTCTAACTCTCGCCACTAACTCTTAATTAATTCCATTTCCCTTTCTTTTTTTTTTCTTCTTCTCTTCCTTTTCCTTATTCTTTTTATTAATTATTCTCACTTACATCTAACTTCACTTAGCATTAGTATAATCGTTATATTCTTATCCCCTTTTTGAATTCTTAATTACTTCTATAATTCCTCTCTATTTGTCTTATCACCCTTTCGCTAAATTCTTTTACCTATTACCCTCTTGTATTTGGAATTTGTTTATCATTTTCGTTTCGATTTCGTTACTACCCGACCATTCTTAACTAGGTTTACTCCGTGCTTTCTTATTCCTTTTGTGCTCTAATTCCTCTTTTTCCTCACCTTTAGTTTTAACTCATTCTACACCCTTCGCCTATTACAAACACTCTATACTCTTTTACCCTCACGCTTCGCTAATTTCCCTTAACTAATTCCCCTCGATTTTATTTTGTGTTTTTCTACACTTTAATTCCATATTAACTCTTTTAATACCCTATCACATTCATTCACTCCGGAACTCATTCTATGCACATTCCATTTATTCCCTTATCATTCTAAACAATTCATTTCTATTTGCGGGAGCTACCCTAAGGCTCATTAACTTATTCCTTAATTACCCTATTCTTAGTCACCACTATAAACTCCTAGAATTTACTTTTTCAATAGAGGTAATACGACCCTTCTTACCTCGGTTGATGAAAGAAAAGAAATAACCTCAACTCCGGGGAGGGAGCGGCTGTCCGCTACGCTTTATTGATCCGGGGTGATGAACGGGTCGACGCCGATCAACACCGGTGCTAGCACAATCACGGCTGGTCCTAAGCAAGAGCTTCAAGCTTCGGTGTACTCGACAAAAGCCCGGCACGGTCACGAGTCGGTAACGGCGCCGGTGTTGCTCTCAAGAGAGAGAAAGGAAAGGGTGACCCGAGGAGGAGGAGAGGGAGGCTACGGCATGGAGAGAGAGAGACGGTGGTGGTGGTGCGGCTCGTGGTGGCGGTTCGTGGGTGGTGGCAGCTGAAGGTGGCACCGGAGGAGGAAGGGATGAGGCAAAGAGAGAGAGATCTATGGGGAGGAGGAGAGGGAAGGAGTGGCGGTTCGAAGGAAAGGTCGGGGAGGCCAAGGCGGCGACGACTGGAGGGTGGCGGTGGTGGTGTCTAGTGGTGGAGATCGGAAGTGGTGGAGGAGAGAGGAGGAAGAGGTGGGGAAAGAGAGAGAGATGGGTTGAGAGAGAGAGAGGAGGGAGGCCAAGGTGGGGCGTCTTGGGCGGCGGTGGAGGTGCTGGACGGAGGAAGGAGGAGGAGGAAGATCGGAGGGAGAGAGAAAGAGGAGTTGGAATGGGGTTTCGACCCCCAAAACGCGAATTTAACGTTTCAGATCGAAGAATACTCGAGTGTTTCTGTAAACACTCGAGTGTTTTGCCCCAAAATACTCGAGTATTTCACAAAATACTCGAGTATAATGATCAGGTACTGCTAGTTTGCTTTTCTATTTTTCTTCTATTTTCCCCCTATCTTCAAATTACCATCACTTCTTCGTTCACCATCGGATATTGCTCAAATTTGACGAGTAACTTCCTAAAAATCATATCTTCATATCCAACGGTGGAAATTGTGTTTTGAGTCTTAAATCTTTTATTTTGAATTTCCTAATGTCGGGTGTTTATAACACCGAAAAATCGATTTTTAACACTCGTTTGGTCTTCTTAAATTTGTTTTTTGATGCCAATGCTCCTGGACTGCTATATGGCACTCAAAGCACTCCTAATCCATCATTTTAAATCCTTTCTAGGATAATCCTTACTTCCAAATCTTACTATTATTCTAATTATTATTAGAATTAAAATTCGGGATGTTACATTTCTCCCCCACTTATTTAGAATTTCGTCCCCGAAATTCCGTTCGATTCCTTAAATGGAGAGTCATCCCATTGGTAAACTCCTGACTACGGTCTTCACTTCTCTTCAGTTTTTATTTCCCGCTCCAAGTGTGATTAGGGTCTTACCTACTTCAATGCTGGTCTTCTAATACTACGTATTATCTCTGCCTACATAGGAACGTCAGTTTTCTTATTATTAAAGTTCCATCTCCCATTCCTTGGATTGAAATCCTCCCCCACTTAGCATCGACATACTTGATTATATCCATGCTAGGTGGGTATGCTAATTCGTTACCCCGAACAGAGTACGCAAGTTCCTTACCGGTATCCAAGGCTGAGAAGAGGGTACGTATGTGACTGTCTATCGGTAGGCATTGAACTATGTTGGGCTTCTACGACTTGGAAATTCTCACCTATGCATCGGAGATGCTCGAAGCTTGAATAGAGTGAAGATGAAAAGAAGAAAAATGAAGCACTCAAGAATGAGCCTCATGGTCTTTGCAAGATAACCCAGGATGGACTGGATACATGTCAAGCAAGAAGACAATGGAGATTATCCCCAAAGTGTGCATTTTCAGTAGAGAGCCGTCGAAGGATGCGTTTTCTATGGATTTGCGGTTAATTGATTAGTCTCGGTCACCCGGGGTCCTATCAAATGCACAGAGTCCCAAAAGACTTAGATTATCACTTGCGGTGTTCCGACGTAACGTCTTGATTGAGATTCCACTTCGTGACATCACTTTTATCCCGTTCACCTTTTACTCCTTCAAGTGAGTCTAGCAAAGTCACTCTTAAAATCAATCTTCACCGCGTTTGCATTCTACTTCGATGCTACTTCCTTCTCATTCGTTTAATAATTCCAATTCGGTAAAAGAATTCCTAGAGATCGATTCCACTTGAGGGTCAAGGTCAAGGTCTAGTTGTTGCTTCTCAATTCGGTGTGATTCTGGGGGATCTTGTTTTATTTCTAGTTTAACCCTCATTCGATTCTCCGCGAAATGTTTGGAATTATCTGTTTAGTAGTCCTATGGCTTACGGTATGATTATGAGTTATTGTCGTTCGTGCAGGACCCGAAATTGAGTCGTCAAGTCTCCCCCACTTAGTATCAACTTACCTGAGTAAGTCGAAGGCAGGGAGGAAACTGGGTTGATTCCGAGAATTGACTAGCTAGGCTCTTCATACCTACGCATACGGCTAAGTTCTCATGCAAGTTAGAGGGGTGGTTCGATCATTTAGTTGGGTGTTCTCGGTGGAAATATAGAATAAGAGTGTCTTGAATGGGGTTGGTTTGTGAATCACTGTTCACGAGTCTTGGTAAGGATCCTATAGGATTAGAGATCAAACGGGCTTTCGACAGAGATAGAATTCCTAAATGGTTTGTTCGGATCTCAACTAGATTATTGCAATAATATAACATGTCAATAAACGCGAAGACCGAGGTGGTCAGTCCCAATCTCACATTTATTAACTGTACATCACTGCGTTATTGAATGATAGCATTATCTTTTAACAGATGCAAGAGAAAGGATGACCAATCCTGGCCTTACACTCTATTAGAGGACGATACTATCACAATTGAGCTTGGTGGAATTTCTAACTAAGGTTTTAACACTTATCGACTCCTTCTAGATTACACTACTCACACTTACTCTAGGCAAAGACGCTAAAGTAATCAGTTGATGCAGCATTAACATGAAAAGTACCTTGGATAAGTTTATTCCTCGTTCTACGTGCCCATAGGACAGTTTGTAGCACGGTGTCCGGGTTGCCCGCATTGGAAGCAGAGACCTTCCTTTCTACGCTGCTCAAGCATCCAACACATATAAGTATGGGATCCTCCACAATGTGGACATGGTGGCCTGGTCTTTGGAGCGGTCGCACTCTGACCTGCATTCCCTAGCATTACTGCTCTGGTGTGGGTAACAGCATATGGACCTGATCCTTGAGCCGGTCCCTTACCCTTGTTGAGACCTACTTCATTCGGTATATTCTTGCTCCTTTCCTCTGCTTCCTGCTGATTCAAACTCTTCTCATAAGCGCTAGTCATATTCACCAGTTGAGAGAGGTTAGCTATACCCTGGTGCACAAAGATAGTCCGAATCCTGGCATTGAGACCTGCTTCAAACTTAATGCACTTGGTGCATTCGTCTGTGTCCCGATAACTGCCAGAATAGCGAATCAGATCTTCAAATTATGCCGCATACTCACCGACATTCATACTTCCTTGCTCCAGATGCAGAAAAGCGATCTTCTTTTCCCTACGAACATCCTCAGGAAAATACTTTCCCAGGAAGTGAACCTTAAACAGATCAAAAGTGATACCCTGATTAGCTGCCTCCAATTCTCTTCGCACTCGTTCCCACCAATACTCTGCTTCATCAGTCAACATATACTGCGCTAGCAACACAGTTTGTTCAGCAGGTGGTGCCATGGTGCGAAGGATCTTCTCAATTTCCTTGAGCCATCGCTGAGCTCCATCAGGATTATACCCCCCTTCAAACTTGGGTGGTCCGTTCTTTCGGAACCGTGCCAACCAATCAATCGCGACTGGAGCTGAGGGTTGGGGATTTAATGCCGCTACTGCTGCTGCTATATTCTGCGCCTGATTTTGTTGCATCTGCGCCAGATGCTCAGCCTAATTCTGTTGCATTCGTGCCTGATTCTGGTTCATTTGAATCAGGTTCTCCAGTATAGCAGCCATCCGATCATTTTCGGCACGTCGCCCAGCCATACTGTTAGGTCATGAAGGGAACAGCCAGTTAAAGACTGAATACTTAATCACTAACCTAAATATCCTATTCCTAGACTTTGACTCTTATTAAACGAATCAGTTACTCGCTTGGTGAGTAACCATCGGAGATGTGAGTCCACACTCCAAAGGCCGAGAGAAAACTGCTCTGATACCAAATTGTAACACTCTCACTTTTATTAGTAAATTTTAGGTTTTATTAAAATTCGTGTTCGAAAATTCCTTCTTAAAACTTAATTTCTTTAAAAGATTTTACGAAAATCCGGCAGAGTTTCCTCTGTTTTCCGGACTTCCCAAAATTTCTCTTCTTAAAACCTGTCAGCCAGAAATATTTAAAATATAAACCATAGCAGTTTAATAGCCATAACAGATCCTAGTGCCCAATTTATACAAGTTTCAGGGCCAGCTACTAATTCATATTATAATTTACATTAAATATTTATTCACTCATAATATCCAATAAACATTCCACGTAGTGGAATGAACATCCTGCTCGGCCATATTCCATGTAAGCTCCACTTTCTTACCCGCAAAAATATAGCAAGAAGGGTAGCATTACACAGAACTTAAAAAGATAAATCCTAAAAGAGGCATAGTAATAAACCAAGGCTACCCAATACCTAGCATACACTATTCATTTAATTACTCTCTTCTAATCCTTTGATTCTTCTCATATTCGTTTGATTTCTTATTCCTCTCACTTCCATTCTTTATCCATTTTCCATTCCCCACTCATACTTAGCATTTCCATAATTACTACCCTTATTTATTCCCTTTAGTTCCTATATCATTTTCATTGTTCACTTTCTTATTTCATTTTCCATTGTCCATTTCGTTATTCATTTTTCCTTACCTTTACCATTTTCATTACCCTTTTCCATTAATAAATAATATGTCCCTATCCATTTCCATTATCCCTTTTTCTTTTCCTAAATCTTTCCATTACCTTGTTTATTATTCACTCCCTTTAATTCCTTTACCGATTCCATTTTTATTTCCTTTATTCATTTTCCATTATGTGTAACCCCAAACAGAGATCTACACACCGTGTTTGCAACCACAAACAGTGATCTGCAAACGCTGTGTATGCAACCACAAACAGTGATCTGCATACGTGTATACAACCACAAACAATGATCTGTATACACCCGTCTCGTTTATGTAACCTCAAACAGAGATCTACATAAACTTCCCTTTACCTTTTATTATTTGGCCACAGGGTCTCACAACCATCCTGCGCCGGTTACCTTGTATTAATTGGCCATAGGGTCTCACAACCATCCTGCGCCGTTTACCTTTTTATTATTTGGCCACAGGGTCTCACAACCATCCTGCGCCGGTTACCTTGTATTAATTGGCCACTGGGTCTCACAACCATCCTGCGCCAGGGTCTCACAACCATCCTGCGCCGTTTACCTTTTTATTTTATTTCTCATTATTAACTTGTCTTAGTCTTTTCCCTTTACTTTTAGTCCCTTAATTCTCTTTGATTCTTGTTTATTTTAACTATATTCAATTCATTAAAAATTCTCATTCTCATTTAACTTGCTTGATTTAGCCATATACATTATATTCTAACTCTCGCCACTAACTCTTAATTAATTCCATTTCCCTTTCTTTTTTTTTTCTTCTTCTCTTCCTTTTCCTTATTCTTTTTATTAATTATTCTCACTTACATCTAACTTCACTTAGCATTAGTATAATCGTTATATTCTTATCCCCTTTTTGAATTCTTAATTACTTCTATAATTCCTCTCTATTTGTCTTATCACCCTTTCGCTAAATTCTTTTACCTATTACCCTCTTGTATTTTTAATTTGTTTTTCATTTTCGTTTCGATTTCGTTACTACCCGACCATTCTTAACTAGGTTTACTCCGTGCTTTCTTATTCCTTTTGTGCTCTAATTCCTCTTTTTCCTCACCTTTAGTTTTAACTCATTTTACACCCTTCGCCTATTACAAACACTCTATACTCTTTTACCCTCACGCTTCGCTAATTTCCCTTAACTAATTCCCCTCGATTTTATTTTGTGTTTTTCTACACTTTAATTCCATATTAACTCTTTTAATACCCTATCACATTCATTCACTCCGGAACTCATTCTATGCACATTCGATTTATTCCCTTATCATTCTAAACAATTCATTTCTATTTGCGGGAGCTACCCTAAAGCTCATTAACTTATTCCTTAATTACCCTATTCTTAGTCACCACTATAAACTCCTAGAATTTACTTTTTCAATAGAGGTAATACGACCCTTCTTACCTCGGTTGATGAAAGAAAAGAAATAACCTCAACTCCGGGGAGGGAGCGGCTGTCCGCTACGCTTTATTGATCCGGGGTGATGAACGGGTCGACGTCGATCAACACCGGTGCTAGCACAAACACGGCTGGTCCTAAGCAAGAGCTTCAAGCTTCGGTGTACTCGACAAAATCCCGGCACGGTCACGAGTCGGTAACGGCGCCGGTGTTGCTCTCAAGAGAGAGAAAGGAAAGGGTGACCCGAGGAGGAGGAGAGGGAGGCTATGGCATGGAGAGAGAGAGACGGTGGTGGTGGTGCGGCTCGTGGTGGCGGTTCGTGGGTGGTGGCAGCTGAAGGTGGCGTCGGAGGAGGAAGGGATGAGGCAAAGAGAGAGAGAGAGAGAGATCTATGGAGAGGAGGAGAGAGAAGGAGTGGCGGTTCGAAGGAAAGGTAGGGGAGGCCAAGGCGGCGGCGGCTGGAGGGTGGCGGTGGTGATGTCTAGTGATGGAGATCGGAAGTGGTGGAGGAGAGAGGAGGAAGAGGTGGGGAAAGAGAGAGATACGGGTTGAGAGAGAGAGAGAGAGAGAAGGGAGGCCACGGTGGGGCGGCTTGGGCGGCGGTGGAGGTGCTGGACGAAGGAAGGAGGAGGAGGAAGATCGGAGGGAGAGAGAAAAAGGGGTTGGAATGGGGGTTTCGACCCCCAAAACGCAAATATAACGTTTCAGATCGAAGAATACTCGAGTGTTTCTGTAAACACTCGAGTGTTTTGCCCCAAAATACTCGCGTATTTCACAAAATACTCGAGTATAATGATCAGGTACTGCTAGTTTGCTTTTCTATTTTTCTTCTATTTTCCCCCTATCTTCAAATTACCATAACTTCTTCGTTCACCGTCGGATCTTGCTCAAATTTGACGAGTAACTTCCTAAAACTCATATCTTCATATCCAACGGTGGAAATTGTGTTTTGAGTCTTAAATCTTTTATTTTGAATTTCCTAATGTCGGGTTTTTATAACACCGAAAAATCGATTTTTAACACTCGTTTGGTCTTCTTAAATTTGTTTTTCGATGCCAATGCTCCTGGATTCCTATATGGCTCTCAAAGCACTCCTAATCCATCATTTTAAATCCCTTCTAGGATAATCCTTACTTCCAAATCTTACTATTATTCTAATTATTATTTGAATTAAAATTCGGGATGTTACACCACTTCCTTGAATTCTCTCTTTATCATTTAGGCACCGTTTTCGCTGCATGTGCTGCTACTTTTGACGTTCCGCTTTTCGGGCTACAGTTTCAGTTGCTACTTTCTTTTTGGCCTCGTGATTTGTATGATTTTGTTCGGATTTAACCTCTGTTGTTTTTACTGCTTTTGAACTTGTACTCTGGGATCTATGACGTCTTTCGTATGTTTTCTCAAGCCTGGATTCTACTTTGTATGCTTGCCGCCATGTTGACAATGTTTATGCATGCCTTGTCTTTGTCTTTTCATTTTTTGTTCGCCTTGCGCCTGGGGTTTGCATTTGGATTATGCACTTTTGCTCTTGTGCGTTTTTGCTGGCTTTGTCGCTTTGGCGGTTGTGGCTTGAACTTCGCCTTGTAAACGTAGTTTTATTCGTGCTTGTTTCTGTTCTTGTATGATTTTCTCAGCTTTGGTGCTTTTTCTTCAAGTATTCTGATGGCACACATCTCTTCTTTTTTCTTTTTCTTTTCTTTCCTTTTCTTCTTTTTTTTTTTACAACTGGGGCCCTTATGCCCTTAGTGCTCAAGGAAGGTTTTCTTTTCTTCCTCCCTTCTCCACTTTTTTTTTGGAGCGCACTCTGGGCGCTTCAAACTTGCTGCAGATTTTAGCGGCCCCTTGCATGAAAGAGAAATTTTTTCTCTTTGATGCAAAACTTCTTGAAGGCGGCTCTACTTCTTGCTTTCTTGTTGATATTACTCTTGACAACTCCATTTTTTGTGATTTTCAGCTCAGCTTATTGGTACTCATGTATCGCTTGGATTGTGTTTGAAGACTGCTAGACTGGATTCGCTCTTGGTTTTCTGAATGGACATCGCCTTCTAGTAGCAGCTGCATTTTGCTTTTAGGAATATTAGAGCGCTTTGTGACCCGCTCTTGATACTTGTTTCTGATTCCGCTTTACTTGAAAGGCGTCAAAAAGTACGATTGCTTCTGAAGATCTCATTGCTTGTGATTGTCTGATTATGCTTTCCATTCCTTGAGGGATACGCCTTCATCTTTCTTTTGCAAATATAGTATCGCCTTGGTATGTCCCCCTCAAAAGTGATCTTGAGAGCGTGGCTTTTAGCTTCGACCGCTCAGGAGCCTTTTGTCGTTTGGTTTACCCAAAATTCGAAGTTGTTACCAAGAAGAAGACTTACAAAGGCTCTTGCTTGTACTCTTTCTTCGGCATTCATAGGGAGGGAAGTGATTGCCGCCTTCGATGTAGGCTTTAAACCTTTTAGCTATGGGCCTCGCCTTTGGTTTGCGATAAGCAGCATTTTGTTCGGTGAATTAGTGAGCCTTGAACTCTGAACTCGTGTTTTGTTTGTGCAACTTCTTTGTAATTCGCTTTTCTATGCACGCTTTTAATTCTGAGATTCAGCGCTTTGCTCTTTTGCGCCTTCTGAGCCTTCAGATTCTACAGTTTCTAATCTTGTGATTTTTCTGCCGCGGTGAGCGTCTTCTCTTTATTATATGCAGGGCCCTTTGGCTCGCAAGCAGGCCTCCATTCTTGCTAGCTTATGCCTCTTATGATTTTTCCAAGGTGGACGAAGAGCTTGAAGGAATTACTTTCTTGCTTTTGTCATGTAGTGTCTACTGTTGAGGACATTACTGTGCGCCTTTTGTGGTCGCTGAGTTTTGTGTCGCCTTGGCAGGCTTGGCTCTTGGAAATTTGGGTTACTTGCTTTGAATTGAACTTCACTTTTTGCTCTTTGCATTTGCTGCTTTCACGCTGTTCAGTGATGCATTTATGCAATCTTGATATTGTTCTGATGCTGAAATGCGCGCTTTGCTTTATCATCTGATGCACAGCTTCATCGTAAAGCGTTCTTGCAATTTTTGACATCTCCTTTCATTTTGCATATCCTGTACAATCTTTCTTCTTCTTTTTTTTTGAACAGTGGCCCCTCATGTCATCGGTGCCAAGATTTTATCTCAATGTGCACATTGGGCACGCTGTCTCTTTTTCTCTTTTTTTTTGAACAATGGCCCCTCATGTCATTGGTGCCAAGATTTTTTTCTCAGGGTGCACGTTGGGCACACTCTCTCTTTTTCTCTTTTTTTTGAACAATGGCCCCTCATGTCATTGGTGCCAAGATTTTTTCTCAGGGTGCACGTTGGGCACGCTCTACAGATTTTGCCGCTTTGGGCTTTCCAGCTGCCGCTTTTGGGCTTTTTCTTTTCAGTTGCCGCTTTGGGCTTTTCAGCTTGCCGCTTTTGGGCTTTTCTTTTCAGTTGCCGCTTTGGACTTTTTCAGTTTGCCGCTTTGGGCTTTTTCAGTTTGCCGCTTTGGGCTACATAAACTAACGGATCGCCTTGGATCTTACGTTAGCCAACCTCTTTTACAGATTTTTCCGCCCGCGTTGAAGACTAGCGCCCTTGTTTCCCGGGACCTTTTCTAGTCTCGCGATATGGCGTACTTCGCCCGCGTCTATCTCGGAAATTTCTCTTTTTGAGGAGGTCTATCCGGGTACCGCGATAAGGCCCTTGTGCCCGCGGTACGGTTCAACACTACTATTTTTCTTTTCTTTTTCTTCTTCTCTTCCTTTTCTTTCTCTTTTTTTTTGAAGTGTTGAACCTCGCGTTCTGGCATTATTGATCCTGTTTGAGGGGTTTTTGATACAGCGATACCTCATGTCATCAGTATCATTTGAGCCCTTTCCGGGGACACCTCATGTCATCAGTGTCGCTTCGAGCTTTAGTATTGGCACCTCTTGTTATAGGCGCTGCCTTGCTTCTGGCTGTTTACTCAATCTTTGATTGCTTGTACATCGTAGCACCTCTTGTCATGGGTGCTAATTTTCTTTTAGCTCTTCTTGCGATTATCAGTGCGCAAATGCTTGGATTTCTTGATTGGCTTCGTACTTATGCTTGCTTTCACATGATCTGCTTTGACGCGTGGACGAGATCGGGTGTGCCTTACTTCAAAGGCTTGTTATTATGATAGATTTCTTGGTTTCTCTTGCGTCAAGACGCTTTAGCTTGCTTATGCATGCAGCTTTGGGTTATATTATGTTTGGAACAGTTTCGGGTCAGCCACTTGTATGCTTTTGGCTTGCTTTTATCGTGCACCTCGCTCTTGCATCTGATTCAATGCTTCGGTGTTTTAAGCATATCATTGAATAACATACTTTTCAGGATCTTATGTTCGCATTGGTCATGACGAAGCTTGCGTTCGCCCTCATGTTGCATGTACACCTTTTCATGTACTCCTTGTAGTCGTATGCCTTTTGGGCTTTGTTATGTCCTTTTGCTTTCCGTCTTGTCTTCTAGCACCTCATCATTTTTTCGGATTGCCTTCTTTCACTAAGCGAGGTGTGGAGTACTTTTCTGCTTTAGACGGATCATGCGCTTATTGCCTAGGGTGGAGGAAGCAATCCTCCCAAGGCAATGAACATCTTTTGCAAAACTTGTCAAATTATGGCTTAAGAGCGCACTTGGGACTTCTCATACGTGAGGAAGATATCATTTGCTGTTCCTACACAAACAATTTGCATTTTGATTATATGTTTATTTTTTTTTTTTTGCTATACATGTCTGTTCCACTAGTCGTCTCTAGTAAATCGTGTACAAGATCATGCATCATTGTGCATTGCTGCCAAGATCATGTTTTCGTGTAACGCTTTTCTAAGGCGTGCCTTCTCAACATTAAATAATAAAATTTATAACTTTAGACATTTCTTTTTCGATGATGAATACAACTTCTTTTCATCATGCCATGGTTGAACGAGGAAAAATGACAAGAACGACTAGTATGATATACTAATTTTAGTTCTACAGCAAGCATTCAAATGTATGAAGTCACCTAATTATTATTTTCCTAGTCAAATATTTGATACATATCAGAGCAACAACATTCATGATTGTGTTCACGCATACGTAATCCTCAGCCGTGACATACATAGTCTACAAATTAAACCATACACATATCATATCATGTCTTGTCAGAACAATGTTGTTCTAAACAGAGTAAAAATAAATCGTTCTTATCGAGATATTCTTAGACACAAAACTAACTATGTAGAGCATGATGTCATGTGAAAGTGATACTGCCAAAAGCATAATAAGACATAGACGTACAAAATGAGTATATAGTAGCTACATTTTCTTAACTATACGTACAGCGACTGATACGTGATTGGACACAATACATTTTTCATTTGGTCATGATTCATATTAAATTCATGAAAAAGGCGTACCGAGTTAAGAGTTATGTGTACTTAGCTTTTAGTGCGGCAAGTTTTCCATACAATTTTCTGGTTGCGCCTTTGCTCCTGGGTTTCTACTTTCTGCACCGTGGCGCCTTCGTCAGTAAGAGCGTACTTTGTGCGCCTTGGTCAGTAGGAGCGCACTTTGTGTGGCGCCTTCCAGGGAGCTCGCCTTTGGGGAGCAGACCACCTTTCGAGAGGGTCGCCCTCGGACTGAAAGACAACCTCCTTCTGCTGAAACGCCTCTTCCGTTGGAGACCTGTCGATCACAGTGGAGCGCTTTCAGGAGCTATCTTTTGAGTTACGCTTCTAGGAGCGTTTCCTTCAAGGTTGGAAGTCATAGCTTTACTTATTGGCTGGGGCTAAAGCTCAACCTCCTAGATTCTGCTCCTCGTAAAACTGGGCGTTGGGCTTTGAATGACAATTGCGGGTATCGCCCTTGGAGCGGCATCTCCCACAGGCACCTGATGCACAACGCGAATCTCATTTCCTTCAGAGTTGGAAGCATTAGCTTCCCCAGCGGAGTCGCCAATTGTTTCGGACCGTTTTGTGCGATAAACAATAATTAATGAAAAGAGATAATGGGTTCATAAGCTTAGCGAAGCTTTAGGCTTTCATTATATTGAAATGAGATACAGAGAGGTTGATACAAGGAAATGGCTCCCATATTTATGGTGTTTTACAGGGGTATAGGTGTGCGCTTTGGCTTTTACCCTTTCTTCTATGTTATTGATCCTGAGTTTCAGAGGGGGCCTCTATTCCTTTTTCTCTCATTGCACGCTCTCTATATTGTGGTTGCTGTTGATCGTTGTGTCTTGAGTATTCTGATCACCCTTTTCCTGGCCATGACGGTGAATGTTGGAGATGTGCGCCCTCTGGCTTTCTCCTTTCCGGGCTTCTTCCTTTCTCATTCCGTTTCCTATTTTTTCTTTGGTGCCCCTTCTCGGAGGGTGTTTCGAGGAAAGGGTAGTGTATTGTTCTCCTCCATCGAATTCCTCTTTTTTTCTCGTTCTTCCTCTAAGTTTCAGAGGAGAGAGCCTTGTGTTTTTGTGTGTATTGTATTATTGTCGCTCTGATGTATTGCCTTTCCTCCATCTGTGTTCTTCCCATGCTCCCTTCCTTTTTTCTCTGTCCTCCCCCTCCCCCTTTGTCGAGAAGGAGAAGTATCCCCTATTTATGATGGTCCTTCGGACTGGTGGTCCT
Organism: Crotalaria pallida; assembly: GCA_037953625.1. Lineage (NCBI taxonomy): Eukaryota > Viridiplantae > Streptophyta > Magnoliopsida > Fabales > Fabaceae > Crotalaria > Crotalaria pallida. The sequence goes on from CM075650.1 coordinate 102,935,854, forward strand.
TGGCTATTTACCCTTGTCCGCTGGTTAATAGCCTTTCCAGCAGCTTTGTCTTCTTTACCGTTCTTGGCTTTGGCATTGATGATTACAGGGAAGGAGAGGGGCTCAAGTCTTACCACTCCTAGCTTTGTCTTGAATAGCCAAAAGATTCCCTCTTGGCTTCCTCTGCAAGTCGTTGGAGTCTTGGGCAGTTGTGTTGCTTTGCCTGGACATGTGTGCGCCTTCCGCAAGCTCCACTTCCCGTTCGCCTCCGCTTATCGTGATCTTCTCCCCGGGTTTCCATGACGCCTGGGACGCTTTGGGAAACCACGCTGTACTTGCTGCCATCAGTACGTCTTGCTCTTTCTCTTGGGTGCCTCGTCAGGATGTGTCGCCTTGAAGCCTGTCGCCTTGGGCACGTGTCGCTTTGGGCAACTCTTGGAGCTTGCACGCCTTTCTCGGTGTCCTTTATTGTTTCATTTTTTGTTTGACGATTCTTGGGCCTTCATATGATTTGGACCTTGAAATTTGGGCTACCGAGTATTGAGGTATCAACACAATCATAATAAGACCACCAAGGTCTCACCAAATAATGCACTCTCATTATATGAGAGTACAATTTCTCGGCGCCAGAGCAATGAACTTCTTTTTCCACTGGTACCTAAAATGGTCAACTTAAGGGGTGAGTAATTTGAATAATGATTAAGGAAAATGCTTAAAATAATAGTAATAAGACATAACTAGACATACCCACACACACATATACCCATGCTTCACATCATCCTATTCATCATTACTTTTCCTATACCTTTACATTTATCGAATAACAATACATAACAATGCTTGATGCAAAAAACATATGATTATAAATGCACCTTATACCAGTATGGTTTAATTCCTGAATCCAATGTAACACTTTATCATTTAACTTTAACCACTATAACACTTTAACACTTTCATTGGATTCAGTGAATTAAGCCAATTATATATCCATGAATGCACTTCTCCATATCCAATAACAATAACACTTTTCAACCCTCACATACACCCTCCACTCTGGGGAAAAACCGACCAAGAGTAAGCATTTCTCAACCTCTATTTTGGTACTTCACCCCTCAAGGGTTCGTCATACTCGCTTGCACAGCACTTCACCCCTCTAGGGTTCGTCATGCAATTTGGATTGATTCGCCCAAATTGGCTCTAGCAAAAATCACCCTCGACTGGCCAAAACGAGCCAAAGTGATGGAATTACCCTGGTTTGCGTGGAACCAATCCCCAACACGGGAAGCAAACCCGTATCCTTTGCAGGATCAAAGTTCCCCAAGATAATCCCAATAATTCACTTTTGCCCTCACCAATCGTTAAACGACGTGTGTCTTTCCCCGTACTCCTAGGCGTCCACCTTACTCCTTGAATGCACGTATTTCTAGTTCATTTTATATTGCTTTTGTTAATCAAACCTTTAATACTTTATATCCAATTGGTTGAGTCCCCTAACTTAGGATTTATGGCCATACTATATATATATATATATTGTGACAATCACACCTAACAACAATGATCACAATCATAACATTCATTCAATCATAATCATATCATTCATTTGATCATTTAATTCACCAACATTTATAATAATCAATTACTAACATCTATCCTAATTCATAACATAAACTTTCACACCCAAACATACAAGTCAAACATTCACTTAACAAAATACATCAAACTATGACCTATTACTATCATTAAATCCATTCCCTAATCAAAACCAAAGTACTCCCCCTTACCTCTTGAAGAGAAGAGGAGATCATGAAAAATTGAGGGAGCATCAACACCCACTTCAATCCAAGCTTCCTAGTCTCCTTAATTCTTTCCCTTAACCACTTCCTAAACTCCCTTGTTTGATTGCACAACTCTATCAGGTGGATTGGAGAAGTTAGGGTTTATGTGGGGATTTGGGGATTTTGAGAAAAGAGGTGAAATTGGGGTTTTTGGGAGAGGGATCATAAGAAGGATTGATGGAGGGATGATTTGTGGTGTTAATTTCATTTGATTTGGTGTGGATTTGGGAAAATTGTAAAACCCTAAGGTGAGAAGGAAGAGAAATTCGTGGAGAAGAGAGAGAAAGACTTTGAGAAAATGCCCCAATCAAACGTGATTTTTGTCTGATAAAGCAGTGGTTAATTGATTAACCACTTTGGTTAAGCGATTAACACATGCTTTTTACACATGACTAATCAATTAATTCTGACCTTAATCGATTAGTGGCTGAAGGTGGCTAAAAATTTAATCGATTAATCTACACCCTACTCGATTAGTGGCTGAACATTGCCAAAAACTTAATCGATTAACTCAAGGGTTAATCGATTAACTTGTTCAGCCCACTTAATCCCTTGTACTTCGAATTGTCATAACTTATTCGCTAATCGTCGGATCTTGCTCAAATTTTGAGGTAAGCTTCCTAAGACACTAATCTTCACATCCAACGGTGAGATTTGGGTTTAAAGCTATGAATATTTTATTCCTAATTTTCTAAGATTCTAAGATCTTAATCCTCGAATAACCCTTCTAAAACTCATTTCTAAGCTAATTCTACCTCATGCAAACCTACCCTTAGCTAAATCCTACATTCTAAACACATTCTAAGCATCCCTTAGCACCTCTAAACAGAATCAAAGACTCGAAAACAACAATACTCTTATCAAAATTCTATTGACTAAGGCGCCTAATGATTTGGAAAAATCGAGGATGTTACAATTCTCCCCCACTTAAAGGAATTTCGTCCCCGAAATTTGACTGAGTCCAAAGAACTAAAAGGGAGATAGAGCTATATGCTCTAGTCACACGATGGATTTTATCTTGGACAATAGGGTGGTTATGACTTTTGGGCACTCACTCCCCCACTTAGAACACAACTACGGTTGAGGTTTCACTCTTAGGAAAAACTAATCTATTCAAACTTATCAGAGAGGCAACAAGACCTACACTCCCCTATAACATATAATCATTCAATAAAATATAGACTTCAACATCAGGAAAACATTTTAAACAGATAGTTACAAATAGCATACTCAAAAAGGGAACAAAACATAAAGCATTTATCAATAAAAGGAATTAACATAACAAAACCTAATTCAAACACAATCAGAAGAGCTAGCAGCACACATCAACAATGCTAAAATATTATTTGTTTAACTAAAGCCAAATACAAAGAGCATCATGTTTTGGAAATTTATAAAAGAGTATACTTTTGAAAGGAAAGTAAGACATCAACATCAACATAAGAAACATTTTAAAGAGCAAGTTTAAATAACATGCTCAAAGAGGAGCACAACAGAAAACATTTAGCAATAAAAGAAATTAGCACGACAAAGCATGATTCTAAAAAGAACAATCAAGAGAAATAACCAACATACACAAAACTTAAAACATTATCTATTTAAAATTCTTTATAAGGTTAAATTTAACCCAAATGTAAGGAATATCATTTCGAAATCTTATCAAGGAGTATATTTCTTAAAAGAAAATTAAAACATCAACTCAACACAGTTAGTGAAAATGATCAATACATACTAAAACAGTCTTGCATTGAACTGAATTGAGTAAAAGTCTAGAAAAGATTTTGATATTCATTTGATAAAAAGTTATGCATTTTGCAGTTCAAAGGGTAGACAACGTTTGCACATATGGAGAATCATCTAAAATAGAGTTGGTTACTAATGAAGAGAATGATTTCAAATTCCAAACCAAAGTTATTCAATATAAAAGAAATACGATTTTGAGATATGACTACGCCGGGTAAAAGCGATAGGTTGATTGAAAACATTTTCGAAATCTACCATTTCATGCTCTTCAAAATTTTCCTTTGCAAAAGAGTCAAGATCAAAGAATGTATTAAACCTTAATGTGGTTGAAAATAGGGATTATTATGAGAGGCAAAGATAATAATGGCATTTTGAAAATTTAATTTGATATACGTTTATAATCTAGGCTGAAGATATTATATGAAAAGATATATTTCAATTTTATGTATATGTATGAAAATGAGTTGTCCTTTATATAAGGACTCATTTCATTAAATTATAAGTTTGATCATTCATAAAATTTTCTTTAAAGAAGAAAGATTACATTGAAAAATATAATTACAATAGAAAAGGTTTAAAGTTAGAAATTGCCATTCAAAGGACATAAAGCAATTAGCTTTGAAAATTTAATTTAGTACTTAGTTGATAAAGAATGGTTTAGTACTTTCATAAAATCACCTTAAATAGTGGGTGGAAAACATTCTTTATCGAAAGTCATCATTAAATAATACGCGGGGCGTATAAAAATAATTAGAATTGGAACTAGTATGAAAAATACAAAATGAATGGTTCTTTACGATAGTTTGATTTAGTATATACTCTTAGAAAATTTGAAATTACAAATATACTAATATACAATTCAAACACACGAAAATCAATAATTGTAGAACAACCAAAACCTACCTCCTATACACACACACACACATATACATAAGACTTAAACTCTACAAGCTTAAGACTCCCACTAGACCTATGCTTGGCTATTCCTGAAATAGGGTTCAAGGTTTCCTATTTGGTTCCTTAGGTTATGATTTCGCCTAACTGGTTTCTATCTTAGAACCCTAGTTGAACTCTCTTATTTCTATTTAGACTCTGATGCTAAGACTCTTATAATGGGTGTTAGGACTGGGACTTTAATACCCAAAAAACTACATTCCATGAAATAGTTAACATTGGTTTGAAAATTGTTTGCAATTATGGAATATAGCTTGTTCATTAAATGACTATGCATTTCCCTTGAGTTCTATGTGAACTAAAAAGGAAAGATATAACATCCATTACCTTAATTGAGATTCTAGACTTGAATCTCACTCTATGAGAGATACATTGCCTTTAACCCACTTTGTTATCGTCATTTGCATTTCTCAATTCCACATCGTAATAGAAAACAATGAAGTTCTAACTTGTAAAGAAAAGATTTGGTCTTTGGTGATAAAGAACTTCCCAAAAATAAGGAAAACTCTTTGTAATTTATAAATCAATTTCATTTCGAACTTTAACAAAATTAGTTGACGATAAGAGACATGTCAAAAATTCAAAATTTCATAGTATTCATAAAGATTTCCAAAATCATTTCACATTGGTTTTCAAATTGATTCAAAAGTTTGAGGACTCCTTTGACAAAGAAAAGTAAGGATCCCCTATGACCATCAAACTCAAATAAAAGGGAATGCATGCGTCGGTTGAAATTGAATTTCATCCGCGTTTTCAAATCTTATGAATACGTTTCCCTTTTATTCTAATCTTGAAGTCAAATTCTCGTTTCAAATCGACGTATGTTGCGTTCAATGATTTCCTATTTAATCGACACTTGGTGTAATCCAAGAATAAACTACGCCATCATTCCATTACTTAGGAATTCACTTTGGTAACAATACATGATTAAAAAATTGGTGCTGCTACATTCAACCAATTTTCAAAGTTGGAATCAATTCCATACGCAGGAAAGTAATAGAATACTTGTATGCTTGACATTCATTAAAAATTCATACTACTAATACTTTTCAAAATAAAGTCTGAAAATAGTTTGATGTAAAAACACATTTACGCTTTTCAATAGTAGTGTATTTATCACCAAACACAATGTGGAATCGTAGAAAGTATTCAGGTCTTATTAGAGACGATACTCAGTCACCAAATTTAAAGGCAAGTACATCGGGTTGACACCTATTCACTTCCGCTGCGCACTCTAATAAAGAATGCTCGGAGTGTCTATGATGCAATGATTCCTAATGCTTATCCTATTCCTATGTATAGAAGAGAAATTTTGACAATTATTTCATTGGATTCAAGAACTCAATGATATCATCTTCTAATAAAATGTAAACCTCAAGGGGCCCATCTCGATTCTACATTGCATTAGAGATAAAACCATTTTCGTACAACCTGAATTCTAATCAAATAATAAAGAAAAGACTCATCTTCCATTCAAAAGAAGACTTTGAAATTTCATTTCGCATAAAAGTTTCAATTCTTCGTCATATCCGAAGTTGACTTACTTAATTCAGAACTAAGGTTTAGTCCATCCCGTTGGGGTAACACTTTAATGCTCTATCCCGTTGGGAGTTTTACTTCCCTTAGTCCCTACTTTCGGTCCGCTTCCAGGTACAACAAAGCTACAATTGAAAATTTTACGTAGCCCACTTTGAACCGAAGATTACTAAACTATCACTAGCATTATTCTATTAATACTACTAAACTGTGCTAACTTTAACTAAATATGCATGCATGAACTATGACAATAAGCTGCTAAACTAACTATTGGTTAGTTACTCTCATGTGGAGTAACTCTTTAGGGAGTAAGAGATCCATACTCCACAGCCGAGAATTGCAACCATTGCTCTGATACCATTTGTAACATCCTCAATTTTTTTTTATACTTTAATACTTTACTTTTATTAGTGGTTTCATTTAGAAAATACTTGGGGTTTTATAAAATTTTGGCGGAGTTTACTTTGAAATATGGACTTTCCCCCAAGTTAATTTTGTACCTGTCAGTCCAGATAATTTTATTTGTAACAAAAGTATAATTACATTATAAGTGATTGTGCCTTACTTCACAAATGGTTTATAAAAGGATATTTTTAGATTCTCCACAATCACTAAAACGTTTGAAATTTGTTCAGAGTTCATAAAAAGTTCCTTTACAAAATAGGAATAGTCTTAGCTAAGAATGAACAGTTCAAAATTTAAATACAACTTTAATTAATAGAACATTTTTCGTTACATTATCCTAACAATGATTGCAATCATAATAAGACCACCAAGGTCTCACCAAATAATGCACTCTCATTATATGAGAGTACAATTTCTCGGCGCCAGAGCAATGAACTTCTTTTTCCACTGGTACCTAAAATGGTAAACTTAAGGGGTGAGTAATTTGAATAATGATTAAGGAAAACGCTTAAAATAACAGTAATAAGACATAACTAGACATACCCACACACACATATACCCGTGCTTCACATCATCCTATTCATCATTACTTTTCCTATACCTTTACATTTATCGAATAACAATACATAACAATGTTTGATGCTCAAACATATGATTATGAATGCACCTTATACCAGTATGGTTTAATTCCTGAATCCAATGTAACACTTTATCATTTAACTTTAACCACTATAACACTTTAACACTTTCATTGGATTCAATGAATTAAACCAATTATATATCCATGAATGCACTTCTCCATATCCAATAACAATAACACTTTTCAACCCTCACATACACCCTCCACTCTGGGGAAAAACCGACCAGGAGTAAGCATTTCTCAACCTCTATTTTGGTACTTCACCACTCAAGGGTTCGTCATACTCGCTTGCACAGCACTTCACCCCTCTAGGGTTCGTCATGCAATTTGGATTGATTCGCCCAAATTGGCTTTAGCAGAAATCACCCTCGACTGGCCAAAACAAGCCAAAGTGATGGAATTACCGTGGTGATCGAGGTCGCACCCGATCAAAATAAAAAGGGTTTAATTCTGTAGTACTAGGAAGGTGATCCTAGGTCGTTTCCCAGCGAATATCGGTCTAGGCAAAGTATCAAACACGTAGTGTGCAGAAAAATGGGGGGGGGGGGTTTTGTGTGTAACAAATGCGAAGAACAAAACGCAAAACCGAATATAAAAACTAAGAAAATCATAAACAAAAGCGGGCAAACCCATTTGGCTACGCACACTACTCAATCCTAGCTCACTAAAGATCGATTCCTCTCCTCTCCTCTGTCCAACTCGTGAGACCTAAATACTAAGCGAAAATTCAGTTCTCATCTCAAAACCCTAGCTTCTAATTAAGCATCAGAAACCAAAGCTTGGGATTTTTACGAGTTAGCATAAATTAAGCATTCACACTCATGGATTATCGCTAATAAATAGAACTAAGCGAACCATAAATAGAGATAAACCACGAAAACAGTAGAGAGAAATTGAAATAGCATTAAGAACAAGAGCTCATGAGTAAGTGATACAATACCAAAGGGATTAACCCTTGAAGTTAGCCTTCCATGGTCATAAATCAAGAAAAACGTGTAGAAAGGGGGAAGAACAAAACCCTAGCAGCCACCACTTGCTATGGAGAGCCAAGAGAGAAGTTCTCACCTAGAGAGAGAGTGAGAAATCTGAAATGGGAGTGTGGTCTAATGCTACACGAGTTTCTCTCTTTTAGTCATGAAAATGGGCCTAAAACATGGGCCCAAGTCCTAAGAAACACTATCCTGAAAATTATAACTAAAAAGGGACCTAAATGCAAATTACAATCTTCACTTCAATACTTCAATCTTCATTTCCAAAAATGTCCATAGTGTCCTTGTGCCAATTATGACCTGAAAATAGAAATAGAATTAATTAGACTAAATAACCCCAAATTAAACAATATTCGGAATATTAGCCCAATAAACTCTAGATCACTAAATCAAGCTAAACAATTTCAAATGGGCAACAAGTATCAATAATAGGAGTAAAATAATGCAGGGAATAATGGGAAATAAAATGCTCATCACCTGGTTTGCGTGGAACCAATCCCCAACACGGGAAGCAAACCCGTATCCTTTATAGGATCAAAGTTCCCCAAGATAATCCCAATAATTCACTTTTGCCCTCACCAATCGTTAAACGATGTGTGTCTTTCCCCGTACTCCTAGGCGTCCACCTTACTCCTTGAATGCACGTATTTCTAGTTCATTTTATATTGCTTTTGTTAATCAAACCTTTAATACTTTATATCCAATTGGTTGAGTCCCCTAACTTAGGATTTACGGCCATACTATATATATATATATATATATTGTGACAATCACACCTAACAACAATGATCACAATCATAACATTCATTCAATCATAATCATATCATTCATTTGATCATTTAATTCATTAACATTTATAATAATCAATTACTAACATCTATCCTAATTCATAACATAAACTTTCACACCCAAACATACAAGTCAAACATTCACATAACAAAATACATCTAACTATGACCCTATTACTATCATTAAATCCTTTCCCTAATCAAAACCAAAGTACTCCCCCTTACCTCTTGAAGAGAAGAGGAGATCATGAAAAATTGAGGGAGCATCAACACCCACTTCAATCCAAGCTTCCTAGTCTCCTTAATTCTTGCCCTTAACCACTTCCTAAACTCCCTTGGTTGATTGCACAACTCTATCAGGTGGATTGGAGAAGTTAGGGTTTATGTGGGGATTTGGGGATTTTGAGAAAAGAGGTGAAATTGGGGTTTTTGGGAGAGGGATCATAAGAAGGATTGATGGAGGGATGATTTGTGGTGTTAATTTCATTTGATTTGGTGTGGATTTGGGGAAATTTTAAAACCCTAAGGTGAGAAGGAAGAGAAATTCGTGGAGAAGAGAGAGAAAGACTTTGAGGAAATGCCCCAGTCAAACGTGATTTTTGTCTGATAAAGCAGTGGTTAATCGATTAACCACTTTGGTTAATCGATTAACACATGCTTTTTACACATGACTAATCGATTAATTCTGACCTTAATCGATTAGTGGCTAAAAATTTAATCGATTAATCTACACCCTACTCGATTAGTGGCTGAACATTGCCAAAAACTTAATTGATTAACTTGTTCAGCCCACTTAATCCCTTGTACTTCGAATTGTCATAACTTCTTCGCTAACCGTCGGATCTTGCTCAAATTTTGAGGTAAGCTTCCTAAGACACTAATCTTCACATCCAACGGTGGGATTTGGGTTTAAAGCTATAAATATTTTATTCCTAATTTTCTAAGATTCTAAGATCTTAATCCTCGAATAACCCTTCTAAAACTCATTTCTAAGCTAATTCTACCTCATGCAAACCTACCCTTAGCTAAATCCTACATTCTAAATACATTCTAAGCATCCCTTAGCACCTCTAAACAGAATCAAAGACACGAAAACAACACTACTCTTATCAAAATTCTATTGAATAAGGCGCCTAATGATTTGGGAAAATCGAGGATGTTACAATATGCTTAGTGCGAGAATGTTGCACTGGGTTTTTGGTAATATTTATTGCACTTGTGTTATCACATTTTATGGGAATGTGATCTAGACTTACACCAAAGTCTAGGAGTTGCTGTTTTAACCATAAGATTTGTGCACAACAGCTACCCGCAGCGACATATTCAGCCTCAGCTGTGGATAGGGCTACACTAGACTGTTTCTTGCTAGCCCAAGACACTAAAGAACTACCTAGGAGGTGACAAGTGTCGCTTGTGCTTTTCCTATCTACTATGCAACCAGCAAAATCAGAATCGGAATACCCAACAAGGTTACAAGTGGAACCTTTGAGGTACCATAAACCCATATCAGTTGTTCTAGATAAATATTTCATTATTCTTTTGACAGAAACCATATGCATTTCTTTTGGATTCACCTAAAAACGTGCACATATACATACGCTAAACATAATGTCCGGCCTACTTGCCGTTAAATATAGAAGGGATCCGATCATACCTCGATACTTTGTAATTTCAACGGATTTACCTCCTTCATCTTTATCAAGATAACAAGATGTGCTCGTTGGTGTTGCTACTGCTTTGGTCTTATCCATGCCGAATCTTTTCAACAATTATTTGCAGTATTTTGTTTGACTGATAAATATTCCATCCTTTGCTTGTTTGATTTGTAATCCAAGAAAGAATTTGAGCTCGCCCATTAACGACATCTCGAACTCTTCCTGCATTAAACTTGAAAATTCCTTGCAAAGGGTTTCATTAGTAGCACCGAATATAATATCATCAACATAAATTTGGACTAAAAGAATGTTTTTTCCTTTCTTTTTTATAAAAAGTGTGTTGTCAACCTTCCCCCTTTCAAATTTCTTTTCTAATAAAAATTTGCTCAATCGCTCATACCATGCTCTAGGAGCTTGTTTGAGTCCATAAAGAGCCTTTTTCAATTTAAAAACATAATCAGGATGTTCAAAATTTTCAAAACCAGGAGGTTGACTAACATACAGTTCTTCATTTATAAAACCATTAAGAAAGGCACTCTTTAAGTCCATTTGATATAATTTGAAATCTAACATGCATGCAAATGCCAATAGTAATCTAATAGCTTCCAACCTAGCAACAGGGGAAAAAGTTTCATCATAATCTATCTCCTCTTCCTGGTTGTAGCCTTGTGCAACCAATCTAGCTTTGTTTCGAATAATTATACCAGCCTCATCAAGTTTGTTTTTAAAAATCCATTTTGTTCCAATAATTTGATGAGAATCAGGCCTAGGAAAAGTGTTCCCAAACCTGGTTTCTTTCGAACTGGTTTAATTCTTCTTGCATAGCTAGTAGCCAATGTTCATCAATTGTAGCCTCAGAAATATTCTTTGCCTCCACTTTAGAAACAAAAGCCATATGATTACACAAATTACTAAGAGAATAACGAGTGCTTACACCTTTGGTTATGTCACCTATAACCTGATCGATTGGATGGTGTTTTGATGTTTTCCATTCCTTAGGAAGATCTGCATTAGGCTCGGTGGAATTCCCTTGATTTAGCATTTGATTTTCATTTGGTTCATTTGCCTTTTCGTTTCCTTGGGATTCCTTCTTTTCTTCCAGATTTGGTTCAAGATCCTCATCAAGATATAGTTTACCTAGAATACCTACAAGATCATCAACAGATACCTTTCCTAGATTTATGGGGTTAGATTCATCAAATGTAACATGAATAGATTCTTCAATAGTATTACAAGTCTTATTGAACATCCTATAGGCTTTGCTCGAAGCAGAATAACCAAGGAATATACCTTCATCAGCTCTAGCATCGAAACTTCCTAGATTGTCTCTACCATTATTATGCACAAAACATTTACATCCAAAGACTCTCAAATGGGATATATTGGGTTTTCTCCCCTTGTACAGCTCATAGGAGGTTTTCTTTAAAATAGGCCATATTAAAACACGGTTCATAACATAACAAGTTGTACTCACTTCATCGGCCCAAAAATATGCACTCAAGTTCATGTCACTAAGCATTGTTAGAGAAAGTTCTTTTAAAGATCGATTTTTCCTCTCCATAACCTCGTTCTGTTCTGGAGTTCATGGAGCTGAAAAATAATGCTTAATGCCATGTTTTTCGCAAAATTTTTCAAAAAGATAGTTTTCAAATTCACCGTCATGATCTGTCTTAATGGATGCAATGCTCAAATGCATTTGATTTTGAACAACCTTTGCTAGCTTTTTGATTTCATGAAATGCATCATTTTTATGAGTAATGAATAAAGTCCATGTATACCTAGAATAGTCATCCACAATAACCAAGCAATAATAGTTGCCACCAAAGCTTTTAGTTTGACATGGTCCAAAAAGATCCATATGTAAAAGTTCCAAGGGTCTTTTAGTAGAAACAATATTTTTAGGAGGAAAAGGTACCCTTGAGAGTTTTGATTTTGAACAAGGATCACATTTTTCAGAAATAGAAAATTTTTGCTTTGGCAAACCAACTACTAAGTTTTTAAAAAGATATTTTGTTCAAATGATTCATGTGGATGTGACCTATCCTACGATGCCATAGCCAAGACTCATCCTCTTTACTTAATAAACATTTAGCATCATTTGAGGGAATTGAATTAAGATCAATTAAATACACATTGTTTACCCTGCGAGCAACAAGCTTAATAAGATTGTCAATTTTACCCTCAATAATACAATTATCATAATCAAAGATAACCCTATTGCCCTTATCACATAGTTGACTAATACATAGCAAGTTATGCTTAAGGCCATCAATATGTAAAACATTTTCAATGCAAGGGTTTGGAGGAATACATACTTTACCGATTCCGAGAATCTTTCCTTTGTTGTTATATCCAAAAATTACATATCCTTGGTCCTTAGGAGTGAGAAGTGAGAATTTTGATTTGTCTCCAGTCATGTGTTTGGAACACCCACTATCCAAGTACCACAGTGATTTCCTTTCTTCCGGAGTAACCTACAAAAGAATATTTCACGTTTTATTTTTAGGTACCCATATCTTTTTGGGTCCTTGTATGTTAGTATTACCATAGTTTGTATCGTGCCACCTTTTAGTTTCATTGTTCATTTTAACGAACTTCACTTTTCGGTGTTTGCACTCATGTGCACCATGGCCCTTTTTACCACAAATGACAAATAATAAGAGGCTTCTTATTTGAGCTAGCGGGAACAAAAATGGTGCTTAATTGTTTTTTATGCCTGCCGGGTTGATATCCTAAGTCGGCTCTATTGAAAAAACATTTTTGTCTCCCTAACATCAAATTTAAGGTATTTCTGCCTTTTGTAAATTTTGCAAGTGTTTCTTTTAAATCTTCATTCTCTTTTACTAAATCCTTGCAGAACTTACAAGAAGAAGAACTAGCCTTAATTTTGATTCCATTACTAGAGGTGTTTGTAGAATTTTTCAAAGTAGAATTCAACTCTTTGTTTTCATTTTTCAAAATTTCATTTTCTTTAGAAAGTTCTTTGTTCTTTTGTAAAAGTAAAGCTTAATTTTTCTTCTCTAAAGAAACCAATAAGGATAACCTCATCGATTCCTCATGTAATTCTTCAAATGCCTCTTGTAATTCAATATAAGAAGGTTCAAGTTCAAGTTCAGAATTTACCTCGTCTCCATGTGCCATTAAGCATAAGTTGTTTGTTTCTTCCTATTCGTCTGAATCATCATCTGAACTTCCCTCGTTGTCTAACCATGCCAAGTATGCTTTCTTTCCTTTTCATGAGTTGGAGGTGTTTCTTTTTGAATTCTCCTTCTTTTTCAACTGATAGCACTCTGCTCTGATGTGACCAGGCTTGCCACACTCATGACATGTGATAGCAGACCCACCACCTTTGTTAGCGTCTCTTTTATTTTGAGTAGTGAAGTTGCTCTTCTTTCTCAGAAACTTCCCGAACTTTTTGACAAGTAACCCCATATGTTCATTACTGATTTAATCCTTCTCGGAGTCACTTTCGGTTGATAGTGCTTCAGCTTTGAATGTGAGACTCTTCACCTTTTTGGTCTCCTCTTCATGTTGTGCTAATCTTTTCAATTCACTCTCGTGTTCCTGTAGTTTCCCGAATAGTGTAGCGAGAGTCATGGTTGAAAGATTTCTGGATTCCATTATGGCCATCACTTTTGGTTGCCATTCTCTCCCTAGGCTCATTAGCACTTTGTTGATTAGTTCTTCGTTGGTGAATTTCTTCCCCAAGGTTACGAGCTGATTGACTATCATTGTGAAGCACTTTTGGATCTCCTGTACTGATTCTCCATCTTTCATTCGGAAAAGTTCATATTCTCCCGTCAGAGTGTTGATTCTTGATCTCTTTACTTCATCTGTACCTTCCTATGTGACCTCTAATGTATCCCACATTTGCTAAGCTGTCTCACATGTAGATATTCTGAAAAACTCATCATAACTCAAAGCAGATGTTATTATATTTTTTGCTTTCAAGTCGTATTGGACTCTACGTTCCTCCTCTTCTGTCCACTCAGCCATAGGCTTTTCAACGGTGTTACCATTAACTACATGAGTCGGAACATATGGTCCATTTACGACTGCATCCCAAACTTTTAATCCTACTCCTTGAATAAAAAATTTCATCCGGGCTTTCTAATAAGTGTACCCTACCCCGTCAAACATGGGAGGACGATTAATAGAACTCTCTTCACCACCAAACGGAGTGTTTGAAGCCATACTCTTGAGACGGTTAAGTCTTAACACAAGAGACTAGCTCTGATGTCAATTGTTAGGATCATGGCTCAAAATCTCGAGGGGGGGGGTGAATCGAGTTTTATTAGTTTATTGTGAAAGCATGTAAAATTGAAAATTATTTTTGCGTCAGAGAGATTAATAGATTGTGATGGAGAGCGACAACGATAAACAATGAAAATAAGAGTTGCGCGGAGACGTAAATAATAGAAATTGCGGAAATTAAAAGAGAAAAGGAAGAAGAACACGCAGACCAATTTTTATACTGGTTCGGTCAATCCAGCGAGTGACCTACGTCCAGTCCCCAAGCGACCCGCTTGAGCCTTTTATATACTTGAATTGAGCCGCACCCAATTACAACCAGAGCACCCTGCACACTACTAGAAACCTCCGTTCTCTAGGGGCCTGAATAACACAGTAGGGTTCCTCACCCTACGAACGTATCACACGTTCAACTATGGGATTCACTCCCTAACCACTAAGGTTTCAATACAATATGATGTGAGTGATTACAATCGTATAGTGTGTTCTCAACAACATGGATACAACAATATAGGTTCTATGATAATGAGATTAAATCACAAGAGTGCTGGCCAATACAAGTGTTTTCTTCACAAAAATTATGAACAATGAAAAACTTGAAGAATGTTAGAGAAGAAGAGAAGAGAAAAACGTGATTATCAGATCAGAGAAAAAAAGAAGAGATATGTAGGAGTGTTGATTGTTTGAATAAAAATAGAATAGATTTTGAAATAAGAATCAAAAGAAATATTTTTAAATCAAAAACATATCAAATTGATTTAAGGAATAAAATAAAAGATTTGAAACTTATATCAAAAAGGAATATTTTCAAAAATAAAATCAATTTCGAATTTTGAAAATAAATCAGAATCAATTAAGTAAAAAAAATCTAGAAATAAATGAAAATGATTCTGACACGTTTTTCAATAAAACTTGAGGTAATCGATTACTTCAGGGAAGGTAATCGATTATCTCCCTTAAAATGGAAACTTTGAAATTCATTTGAAAAAACCAGTAATCGATTATTCATTCCAAGTAATGGATTACTTCATTCCTGTTTAGTATATGATGCAACTCATATAATCAATTACCACTTGTCTAATAATCGATTACAGAGACTCTGATTTTTGTATGATGCAGCATCATGTAATCGATTACTTCAAGGCAGTAATCGATTACTCTGCCTCTGGAAAATGTATGATGCAACATTGATAATCGATTACTTGATCTAGGTAATCGATTACTCTTATTAAAAAAGTAATGGATTATTCAAGTTCACCTAATCGATTATTCACACTCTGGTTTTTCTATGATGCAACATGTAAGACCCGGGCTGATGAGGGCGGGGAGTGATCACCGGTGCAAGAGGCATGGACAAGGAGCGGCTCCTGGCAGGCTTCTAAGGGAGGGGTACATGAATGAACCGGCACATCGTAATGAGAGGGTGATCCTGAGACTGTGTAGGTATGGGACTACATAGTACAGGAAGGCTTAAATGAATTGATTGGTACTACCCATATCAACAAGATGCATCTTCTTTTCGGTAGCCCATCACATAAGAACTCCATGGTTAAGCGCGCTTGACTTGGGGTAATTCTGGGATGGGTGACCTCCTGGGAAGTGTTCCCGGGAAGTGTGCGAGTGAGGACAAAGCACGCTGAAAAGACTCGTGTTGGTATGTGGGGACAGTCGCAATCCATTTGCCTGCCAGGGATGTTACAAATGGTATCAGAGCGGCTCCTCTCCCAGTACGGTGTGGTTCGGGGACGAACCAGGCGGAAGCTGGTGGGCATGTAAGACCCGGGCTGATGAGGGCGGGGAGTGATCGCCGGTGCTAGAGGCATGGACAAGGAGCGGCTCCTGGTAGGCTTCTAAGGGAGGGGTACATGAATGAACCGGCACATCGGAATGAGAGGGTGATCCTGAGACTGTGTAGGTATGGGACTACATAGTACAGGAAGGCTTAAATGAATTGATTGGTACTACCCATATCAACAAGATGCATCTTCTTTTCGGTAGCCCATCACATAAGAACTCCATGGTTAAGCGTGCTTGACTTGGGGTAATTCTGGGATGGGTGACCTCCTGGGAAGTGTTCCCGGGAAGTGTGCGAGTGAGGACAAAGCACGCTGAAAAGACTCGTGTTGGTATGTGTGGACAGTCGCAATCCATTTGCCTGCCAGGGATGTTACAAATGGTATCAGAGCGGCTCCTCTCCCAGTACGGTGTGGTTCGGGGACGAACCAGGCGGAAGCTGGTGGGCATGTAAGACCCGGGCTGATGAGGGCGGGGAGTGATCGCCGGTGCAAGAGGCATGGACAAGGAGCGGCTCCTGGCAGGCTTCTAAGGGAGGGGTACATGAATGAACCGGCACATCGGAATGAGAGGGTGATCCTGAGACTGTGTAGGTATGGGACTACATAGTACAGGAAGGCTTAAATGAATTGATTGGTACTACCCATATCAACAAGATGCATCTTCTTTTCGGTAGCCCATCACATAAGAACTCCATGGTTAAGCGTGCTTGACTTGGGGTAATTCTGGGATGGGTGACCTCCTGGGAAGTTTTCCCGGGAAGTGTGCGAGTGAGGACAAAGCACGCTGAAAAGACTCGTGTTGGTATGTGGGGACAGTCGCAATCCATTTGTCTGCCAGGGATGTTACACAACAAAAGTAATCGATTACTTTGAGAAGGTAATCGATTATTCTCTCATGCACTTGTAAAAATAGATTTTCATAACTTAATTAAAATTGTCCAGAGTTGTTTCATCATGCATTTCCACAGAAACTAAGTTAAAAACTGATTTTCACTAAAAACTCTTTTTCTTCTCCATAATTTGAAAACTCATTTGGCCAATACACACTTGTAATAAAATTTCATTACCTTACAAATTTCCTATAGGCAAGGCTTAAACAAAACATGATACTTGAAGCTTGAGCCTTGAACTGCTTGAGACTTGATGCAACTTGATGCTTGAAACTTGTAGCTTGTTTGTTATCATCAAAACTTTATTTTCTAGAAATCTTCTAGCATTTACTCTTTACGTCCTTCAGGGCAAGCTTGATTTCCAACAGCTTATATTTTAATATTTAATGTATTTTTTAAAAATAAAATTTTGGCAAAATAATAGCTTATAAACTAATATTTTTGTATTTGTAAAAATTGGGCAGAATAACAACTTATAAATTAATAATTTCGAATAAAAAGTTGGGCAGAATAACAGCTTATATTTTAATATTTTCAACTTTATAAAATAAAAGTTGGGCAGAATAACAGCTTAAATTTTAATATTTTCAAATAAAAAAATTGGGCAGAATAACAACATATAAACAATATTTAATAATAAAAAAAAATTTAATTTATATTGTTAAGCCTTCCCTGTGCATGTAATAGAAACTAAACCTACGGTAAGGTATTACTCCTCTCTTACCTGGTAACAAATGACTCTGATAGGGTCTCATCTAGTCCTCGAACTTTGCTCCTTGTAAGGCCCTGTATTTTGAATAAATAAATAAATATTAAGTATTTAAATAATAATGTTAGTATGTTGAATAAAATAATGAATTTTCTAAAATTAGGTTATTATACTCGAGTGTTTTGGGAAGGACTCGAGTATAATCAATAATTGCTTGAAAAAATTGAATTTTAGTCGAAAGACTCGAGTCTTTCAAGAAAGACTCGAGTGATCTTTGAATTTTTGAAAAGTACTCGAGTATTAGGAAAAAGACTCGAGTAAATCGAACAGTCTGGTTAAGTGTATAAGTCGGTTTTCATTTGAACTTCGCACCAAAACGCGTTTTCTTGAGGTTCCAAGCACAGAGCTGGACCTTACTTCGAAGGAAGGTAATCCTAGCCTATAAATAAGTGATCAATGAAGGCTCAAACACCCTCAAATCTCCTGAAACCCGAATTGTTGGCAAAATTTCTCTGTTTTGCAGAGCTCACTTTGATCCTTTCGTTCTCTCTCAATTCTCATCCTTTTCCTTTGAAACCTAAACACAAACTGAAGTTTTGATTCCACTCTTGAATTAGAACTTGAAATCACTTCAAATAGCCTCCTGTAGATCGAGTTATAGGCAACCAAAGTTGAGGTCTTGAAGCTGTGAAAACAGAGCAACTTTCAGCATCAAATACTCATCTTCCTTGAATCCGTTTGGTAAATCCAGGAACCCTTTCCATTTCAAACTTGTTTCCATTTAAAGTTAGCATTTCCTAGTTTCTGAAACTAACTTGTTTCGTTCTTTTTCATGTCTTATTCGTTGTGAAATTTGTGGCCAAAGTCAGCCAAGTGCAACCAGTTCTGCACCAATCCAGAATCATGTTTTGATTCAACCTCTTTTTGGTTCAATCTATCCTTTCTTTAGCTTCTCTAAGGTAAGGGAGGAGTTATCTAAATACTAGAATGAGTAATTTCAAGCTAGAAATGTAGGAACCATTAAGGTTCAAAAGAGGGATGAAACTTGAATTGGGATTCTGACTTGGAGGTCAGAGACCCAAGATTTTATGACTCAAACAAGTTTAAATGAACCTAAACAAGCTCACTGTAATGTGTTTCGAAATTAAAATCAAGTGGAAATGGACTTCATGTTTTAAATTGGATATTTGCAAAATTTGATGCAATCTGTGATTTGATGTTATTTGATGTTGTTTCAGCGATGATTAAGTGTTCTAACATGTTTATTTTATGAGCCTAAGTTGTTGTTTTGCATAGGAATGAAGATATAAAGCAAGGAATTCGAATTGATATTGAAAAGTGCAGAAACTGGTGCTGTTGCAGCAAAAACACTCGAGTAATTTAAGGAAGACTCGAGTATTCTGGAAAATTGGAAGAACACTCGAGTGATTTCTTAAGAACTCGAGTAATTTTACATGAACACTCGAGTAGTCAAGAACTACTCGAGTAATTCAAAGAATTTTTCAGAAAACTCTTATTTTTACAATTTCATTAACGATTAACTCGTCTAAGCTTCTAAATTACTAAATTCTAAATATTTCTCTTTATGCTTAAAATCTAATCCCGTTGGTCGATAATTATCCTGGGGTGTCCTACTGGAATTCTATTCAGTGGTTGATTATTTACCCACAGGAATTCCAATGGAAGTGCGTACACCCATTTGGTTTATATGATCCCTAACGTCCCAGTGAAAGTTTTATTCACTTGGTTGATATTTTCTATGGGAGTCCCAATGGGGTCGTTGCAATAAATATCCGCCAATAGGAGGCCGTGCCCCGACGGATTATTAAATAAATGTTTATATATTATTCCTAAAACCATCGCAAAGTGGTTGGACCGCTGATGGATTTTCTGAAATCACAAGTTTAAAGCAAGTAAACCCATCCCGAAATGGCTATGCCTCTAATGGTCCTTTTGGAATGCACCAGCACCAGCTAAAGCGAAAAACTAATGAAATGAGATGCTGATGAGAATGATGAAAAGAAAAAAAAGGAACTGAAACTGTCATTGTGGCATTGTCATGCATGGAGTTGCTCCGATTTAGATTGTGCGATCTAGCATAGGTTAGACGTATTCCGCAACATTGAATGAGCTGTGATACCATAGCCCTGAAGGTGCTATGATGATTTGGATTTCGTAGCATGAGAATGCTATGAAGGCTGATTCCCAATCAATCGTGATGCATGGAATATGGATACGCTCCAGTTCGATGAAAACATAGGTTTGAAATGGATTCCCGAAAGGATGTCGAACTTTGAAGCATGAACGAGGAGTAGGCATGCATCATGACACTAATGAAATTAAAGATGTGTAAAAATCAGTTTGAGCATACATATACACTCATGATGCTATTTGATTACATGTGCTTGTTATTTTTAGCCTCTGTTATGCTCATTTGTTATTGTATTTAGCTATGACTCACTCCTAATCCCTTGTTGTAGGTCATGGCCAGGAATATGATCTGCGTGGAGATGAGGCCGCTCCCTAATGGGGAGTGGAACTTCGAGGATCATCGGGCTATCTATGAAGGGGACGTGGAAGTCACTTTTCGTCACCCAAACCCATGGTCCCAAATGCGGTCACGTCGAACGAGAATCCCAATGATGTACATTATGCACATTCCGCCCAATTTTGTGTTTCGCCATGGAACACCACCACCACCACCAAGACATTTTCCGAGACGCACCCTCCCACCAAGTCCATCACCCTCTGAGGAAAGAATCATTTTGGAGGATCCCGCTCCCTCTCGTCCTTCCACTAGAGCCCGATCCCGGACTCCAGTTTATGTGCCAACTGATTCGGCACATGAGGAAGAGGAGGAGGAGGAGGATCCTATAGAGATTGAGGATCCGGTGGAGGATGCCGATCCGGTGGAGGATGCCGATCCGGTGGCGGATGATGATTTCATGGACAACTCAACTGGAAGTCAGTGGGGAACTGATGATTAAGTTGAGTTCTGAATGGTGGAATATGAATAGTGCAACTCATCAGGTTTCTCTTAATTATGTTATGTTTTGAGTTTCGAACCTATTGCTCTAGGTTGTTATAAATTTTGTTGTAATATATGTAATATAATGTAATGACCTAGAGTATCTAAGTTAAGTTTAATGTTATTGACTTTGGATGTAATGAACCTGTGTTTTCTACCTCAAGAAGAAATATAAAGTTGATGTTTTCTTTCATGAGGTGTTGAATGTTTTTCCGCAAGAATTGAAATGGATGATGACTTGACTTATGAAAAAAAAATGGTCGTATTTTTTTGAATATAAGTATTTTATTTAGAATAGAAAGTCGGGTTGTCACATTTAGTTGGTGGAATATGAATAGTGCAACTCATCAGGTTTCTCTTAATTATGTTATGTTTTGAGTTTCGAACCTATTGCTCTAGGTTGTTATAAATTTTGTTGTAATATATGTGATTGGGGTCTAATATGCGATGTTTTTGTACCTTTTTTGTCTCCCTTTTACATAGTAAGTGGCTTGTTTCTTGAGTGAATTGGAATAAAACAATGGAATTTTGTCATTATAAGATTTCTGGAACCTTTTGATGTGTTTGGTTTGTTTTCAGCTCTTAAAATAATGATTTTTGCAAAGGAATGAAGAAGGAGAGCTTGGTACTTGAATTAGGAAGAAAAAGAGGAAAAAATGAAGAAAAGTTGACCGTGG
Source organism: Crotalaria pallida (assembly GCA_037953625.1). NCBI lineage: Eukaryota > Viridiplantae > Streptophyta > Magnoliopsida > Fabales > Fabaceae > Crotalaria > Crotalaria pallida. The sequence continues at coordinate 102,957,729 of CM075650.1, forward strand.
CGCCCAGGCGTGGGTCCCACGCGCCCAGGCGCGGGCTGGGGTCAACTGACCAATAATGGGGTGCATTTGGTTGATTTTTTCAGACAGACGCACGCCCAGGCGCAGGAGTTTCACGCTTGGGCGCGCAAAATGCGAGAAAGTGACATTGTTCGCTGTTTTGATCATAACTTGAGCTACGCTTATCCAAATGAGGCAATCTATATATCATTTTAAAGATAAGGAAAAGGTCTACAACTTTTCCAGAAATAGCCTTGCTCAAATTCGTTCATATTAGGGGTCAAAATCAGTGCTGAAGTTTCTGTCAGACACAAATACGAGATTCTAGAAGGATTTTAATGATAAATTCTATTTGTAGATAATATTCTTAGAGATTAGTTTATTCCAATAGGATCTTATCATATTATATTCAGATTTAGGATTAGTTTTATTCAGATAATAATCTTATCACATTAGATTGAAAATTAGGATAGTTTTTATCTATATAATAATAGAATTATGATTCATTCAAACGAGAAAGCTTTGAAGAGTAGTTAACAGGTTTTTAGAGAAAGCAATAGTGAGAGAGCTTTTGGAGGTAAGTTGAAGAATTGCACTTTGTGATTGGAGATTGGGGTAATTCCATATCTCTCATTATGATTTTCATTATTCTTCTTTCTTCTTCTCTAATTATATGTAACTAAACTCCTTTTTGGGAACATGTGGATTTGTATGGAACCTTCGTAGTTTTTGTTTAAGGAATTGATGTTTTTCCATTAAGTATTGTGTTTGATTATGTTTTAATTGTTCATCATGAATTTGGTACCGTTTATGATTTGGTAATTCTAATTGAATAGGAATATTGAATTAGGATTTAGACCTTTAATCAAACAATTCAATTACATAGGTATAGGAATATGTCTATGAATTGGATAACCTTCTAACAATTTTGATTTAACATTAATTGGTAAGATTAGGATTTAAAACTCTGCTTAAGGAATTAAGGGAGATTAAATTACTAAGAAACAGGGTTGACCTAAGGAATTAGGCTGCTTTTACCTTTGCAAAATTGGTTCAATACTTAGAAAAATCATTGATTCGTTAGCAATTATTATAGGAACCTACAATGAAATAAGTTCCCAAGCTTTCCCAAATTCTTTCACAACCACTTTTAATTTGTGTTTTTGTTTTTGTTTTTAATTTCCTTTAAAATTTCACAATCAATTTAATTTTAATTTGAATTTCACGTAATAACTACGACTTAGGTGAGAATTATTTTAATCGATTTTAGTCCTCGTTGGGAACGACAACCCACTTCCACTTTATTACTTGTCACGAACTGGTGCACTTGCCAGAACGCCAACAAGTTTTTGGCGCCGTTGCCGGGGACTAAAATTAGATTTTAATAATTTTTGGTACTTTTTAGTAGTTATTTAGTGGAATCATTATGTAACATGGCTTATTCTCATGATGACATAGAATTTATCAAATTTATTTTGTCGTCGCCTATTCAATCCTGTTTTGCACAAAATATTTATGATGAGATTAAAGTTTTTGATGATCTTTTAGAGGAGGTGGTACAAAAATCTTCTATTACGGAAGACCAAAGTGCTTCCCTTTCTAAACCCATAGAAAAATAAGAAATTGTGCATGATGAGATTGAGGAAGTGAAACAAGATAAATTGAATAATGGGATGAGTCCAGGGGTTGAAATAGGGTCCACTTTGCATGATGAATTTTCTGCTCTTGCTAAATGTATTGGATTGCATGAATATGTGGAACCCTCAAAAAATTTTCCTTCAATTTACCCCTTAATTTTTTATGACTTCCCTGATGCTCATGATGATGAAAAGCCATTGTTCTCCTTTTTAGAGCCTGAAAAGGCAACCTTGCTAAGCCATGGAGTTTACACTTTCATAGACTCCATGCATGATGAAAAAGACAAGCACCATGTGATGATGCTTGGAGTGAAAAATGCACCATTTGACCCGGGAGGGTTTGAAACTATTTTTAAACATTTTCTCCAACATCATCCGTGCATATTTCCATGGGATCCAGGAATAACTTGTTATTGCTGCATAACATGGAAGTTGTGCTATAGGATTTGGGATCCTGGTGGATTCTCTTAGTTTTGTAGTAGTGTAGGATTTAAATTTTTAATTATGAGATTGAATAAAGAGTTTAGAGTTTTCTATATGTAACTGCTAATGGGGTGCTTCTAGCACTATATTTAGTTGTTCATGTGACACAGGTGAATAAGTTTGGGGGAGTCTCCTCCATGGTGCATCAAGAGAGAATGTTGTGCTACAAAGGGAAGTCTCTAACTCCATGCTTTTGTTTTTATTTTTTAATTTTTATTTTTTATTTTAGTTAGTTTAGTTTGCTTGAGGACAAGCCAACCTCTAAGTTTGGGGGAGAGGACAAAATAAAAATTAAAATTTTTCAGACTTGAATTGTGCTCCCATATTTGGTGTTGGTTTGTGTCTTGGGTAAAGATAGATGATTATTCTAGGATTAGGACTTTTTTTTATTATATATGTAAATAATTGATTTAGGATGATGACCCATTGATTGTATGACACTGTTTTGGATTGAGTTTTAAGTTTTGTTGAGAACTGGTTATTTTGATAAACTGTTTTGGAACAAGTTATTAGTGAACTGACTGTTTAGCCTGTGAGATATTTGAGCTTATACACTTGACAAGGGTATGTGTTTTATATTGAATATTTATTTTGTGATTGAAACCCTTGTTTCTTTCATGAGTGTGTTCACTTTGATTTTGTGTTCTAGAACTTGACCGGTGACCATTTTGAGATTGATAATTGTTTGTATGCATTAAGATCATTAAGGCACCTAGGATTATTTTTCTGGCCTTCAACAAATTTTTGATAAATATTATCCCTTAGTGGCCCACTTTGAGCCTATTGATATATAATTTCTTTGGTACCCTTTTCATAAATGTTTATATTTTTGGTATCCTTTGAAATGTGAATGGTGCAATTGGGAATATGTTGATTCAAAAAGTGTTGAGCTTAAAGTATTAATTGTGATCTCTATTTCTCTTCCAAAAAAAAAGAGAGAGAAAAAAAATTTAAGGAAAAAGAGAAGAGAATAGAGAGAATGGGAATGAAAAAGAATGAAGGAGAATTAAATATTGGAGTTGATATTTGTTATAAAACCAATTCTCCATTCATTTGATAAAGGGATGTTGTTTGATTTCATATTTTTAGCCCTTTGTATATTCCTTTGTTTCTTTTATCCCACCTTTCATCTTTAGTCATGGCCTCGTTACAACCAAAATTAAGACCTTTTGATTTTTGCATGTATTCAATAATTTCAATAGAGATATTGGTCTATGGTCAAGCATATGGTAACACATTGTCATTGGATGAACTTGAGTGAATTGTTATAACCCTTGATACACATGAGAGATATACACAGTGAGGTTGAGAGAGTTCACTAGTTCGTGCTTCTTTTGGAGTTTGTTTCTTTAACCAGTTTTTGATGGAAGTTATTGCTTGTGAAGAAAAGTGTATGAGTCATGAGTCTGGAGTCTTAGATTAGGTGTTTGCATATTAATTTAGAAAATGGTCCTGTGTTTTAGAATTTTTATTTTACTTTTGTCTGGGACATGCAAAATGCTAAGTTTGGGGGTGTGATTGGGGTCTAATATGCGATGTTTTTGTACCTTTTTTGTCTCCCTTTTACATAGTAAGTGGCTTGTTTCTTGAGTGAATTGGAATAAAACAATGGAATTTTGTCATTATAAGATTTCTGGAACCTTTTTATGTGTTGGGTTTATTTTCAGCTCTTAAAACAATGATTTTTGCAAAGGAATGAAGAAGGAGATCTTGGTACTTGAATTAGGAAGAAAAAGAGGAAAAAATGAAGAAAAGTTGACCGTGGCGCCCAGGCGTGGGTCCCACGCACCCAGGCGCGGGCTGGGGTCAACTGACCAATAATGGGGTGCATTTGGTTGATTTTTTCAGACAGACGCACGCCCAGGCGCAGGAGTTTCACGCTTGGGCGCGCAAAATGCGAGAAAGTGACACTGTTCGCTGTTTTGATCATGACTTGAGCTACGCTTATCCAAATGAGGCAATCTATATATCATTTTAAAGCTAAGGAAAAGCTCTAAAATTTTCCAGAAATAGCCTTGCTCAAATTCGTTCATCTTAGGGGTCAAAATCAGTGCCAAAGTTTCTGTCACACACAAATACGAGATTCTAGAAGGATTTTAATGATAAATTCTATTTGTAGATAATATTCTTAGAGATTAGTTTATTCCAATAGGATCTTATCATATTATATTCAGATTTAGGATTAGTTTTATTCAGATAATAATCTTATCACATTAGATTGAAAATTAGGATAGTTTTTATCTATATAATAATAGAATTATGATTCATTCAAACGAGAAAGCTTTGAAGAGTAGCTAACACGTTTTTAGAGAAAGCAATAGTGAGAGAGATTTTGGAGGTAAGTTGAAAAATTGCACTTTGAGATTGGAGATTGAGGTAATTCCATATCTCTCATTATGATTTTCATTATTCTTCTTTCTTCTTCTCTAATTATGTGTAACTAAACTCCTTTTTGGGAACATGTGGATTTGTATGGAACCTTCGTAGTTTTTGTTTAAGGAATTGATGTTTTTCCATTAAGTATTGTGTTTGATTATGTTTTAATTGTTCATCATGAATTTGGTACCGTTTATGATTTGGTAATTCTAATTGAATAGGAATATTGAATTAGGATTTAGACCTTTAATAAAACAATTCAATTACATAGGTATAGGAATATGTCTATGAATTGGATAACCTTCTAACAATTTTGATTGAACATTAATTGGTAAGATTAGGATTTAAAACTCTGCTTAAGGAATTAAGGGAGATTAAATTACTAAGAAACAGGGTTGACCTAAGGAATTAGGCTGCTTTTACCTTTGCAAAATTGGTTCAATACTTAGGAAAATCATTGATTCGTTAGCAATTATTATAGGAACCTACAATGAAATAAGTTCCCAAGCTTTCCCAAATTCTTTCACAACCACTTTTAATTTGTGTTTTTGTTTTTCTTTTTAATTTCCTTTAAAATTTCACAATCAATTTAATTTTAATTTGAATTTCACGTAATAACTACGACTTAGGTGAGAATTATTTTAATCGATTTTAGTCCTCGTTGGGAACGACAACCCACTTCCACTTTATTACTTGTCACGAACTGGTGCACTTGCCAGAACGCCAACAAGTTTTTGGCGCCGTTGCCGGGGACTAAAATTAGATTTTAATAATTTTTTGTACTTTTTAGTAGTTATTTAGTGGAATCATTATGTAACATGGCTTATTCTCATGATGACATAGAATTTATCAAATTTATTTTGTCGTCGCCTATTCAATCCTGTTTTGCACAAAATATTTATGATGAGATTAAAGTTTTTGATGATCTTTTAGAGGAGGTGGTACAAAAATCTTCTATTACGGAAGACCAAAGTGCTTCCCTTTCTAAACCCATAGAAAAAGAAGAAATTGTGCATGATGAGATTGAGGAAGTGAAACAAGATAAATTGAATAATGGGATGAGTCCAGGGGTTGAAATAGGGTCCACTTTGCATGATGAATTTTCTGCTCTTGCTAAATGTATTGGATTGCATGAATATGTGGAACCCTCAAAATTTTTTCCTTCAATTTACCCCTTATTTTTTATGACTTCCCTGATGCTCATGATGATGAAAAGCCATTGTTCTCCTTTTTAGAGCCTGAAAAGGCAACCTTGCTAAGCCATGGAGTTTACACTTTCATAGACTCCATGCATGACGAAAAAGACAAGCACCATGTGATGATGCTTGGAGTGAAAAATGCACCATTTGACCTGGGAGGGTTTGAAACTATTTTTAAACATTTTCTCCAACATCATCCGTGCATATTTCCATGGGATCCAGGAATAACTTGTTATTGCTGCATAACATGGAAGTTGTGCTATAGGATTTGGGATCCTGGTGGATTCTCTTAATTTTGTAGTAGTGTAGGATTTAAATTTTTAATTATGAGATTGAATAAAGAGTTTAGAGTTTTCTATATGTTACTGCTAATGGGGTGCTTCTAGCACTATATTTAGTTGTTCATGTGACACAGGTGAATAAGTTTGGGGGAGTCTCCTCCATGGTGCATCAAGAGAGAATGTTGTGCTACAAAGGGAAGTCTCTAACTCCATGCTTTTGTTTTTAGTTTTTAATTTTTATTTTTTAGTTTAGTTAGTTTAGTTTGCTTGAGGACAGGCCAACCTCTAAGTTTGGGGGAGAGGACAAAATTAAAATTAAAATTTTTCAGACTTGAATTGTGCTCCCATATTTGGTGTTGGTTTGTGTCTTGGGTAAAGATAGATGATTATTCTAGGATTAGGACTTTTTTTTATTATATATGTAAATAATTGATTTAGGATGATGACTCATTGATTGTATGACACTGTTTTGGATTGAGTTTTAAGTTTTGTTGAGAACTGGTTATTTTGATAAACTGTTTTGGAACAAGTTATTAGTGAACTGACTGTTTAGCCTGTGAGATATTTGAGCCTATACACTTGACAAGGGTATGTGTTTTATATTGAATATTTATTTTGTGATTGAAACCCTTGTTTCTTTCATGAGTGTGTTCACTTTGATTTTGTGTTCTAGAACTTGACCGGTAACCATTTTGAGATTGATAATTGTTTGTATGCATTAAGATCATTAAGGCACCTAGGATTATTTTTCTGGCCTTCAACAAATTTTTTATAAATATTATCCCTTAGTGGCCCACTTTGAGCCTATTGATATATGATTTCTTTGGTACCCTTTTCATAAATGTTTATATTTTTGGTTTCCTTTGAAATGTGAATGGTGCAATTGGGAATATGTTGATTGAGAAAGTGTTGAGCTTAAAGTATTAATTGTGATCTCTATTTCTCTTCCAAAAAAAAAGAGAGAGAAAAAAAACATAAGGAAAAAGAGAAGAGAATAGAGAGAATGGGAATGAAAAAGAATGAAGGAGAATTAAATATTGGAGTTGATATTTGTTATAAAACAAATTCTCCATTCATATGTTAAAGGGATGTTGTTTGATTTCATATTTTTAGCCCTTTGTATAATCCTTTGTTTCTTTTATCCCACCTTTCATATTTAGTCATGGCCTCGTTACAACCAAAATTAAGACCTTTTGATTTTTGCATGTATTCAATAATTTCAATAGAGATATTGGTCTATGGTCAAGCATATGGTAACACATTGTCATTGGATGAACTTGAGTGAATTGTTATAACCCTTGATACACATGAGAGATATACACAGTGAGGTTGAGAGAGTTCACTAGTTCGTGCTTCTTTTGGAGTTTGTTTCTTTAACCAGTTTTTGATGGAAGTTATTGCTTGTGAAGAAAAGTGTATGAGTCATGAGTCTGGAGTCTTAGATTAGGTGTTTGCATATTAATTTAGAAAATGGTCCTGTGTTTTAGAATTTTTATTTTACTTTTGCCTGGGACATGCAAAATGCTAAGTTTGGGGGTGTGATTGGGGTCTAATATGCGATGTTTTTGTACCTTTTTTGTCTCCCTTTTACATAGTAAGTGGCTTGTTTCTTGAGTGAATTGGAATAAAACAATGGAATTTTGTCATTATAAGATTTCTGGAACCTTTTGATGTGTTTGGTTTGTTTTCAGCTCTTAAAACAATGATTTTTTGCAAAGGAATGAAGAAGGAGAGCTTGGTACTTGAATTAGGAAGAAAAAGAGGAAAAAATGAAGAAAAGTTGACCGTGGCGCCCAGGCGCGGGTCCCACGCCCCAGGCGCGGGCTGGGGTCAACTGACCAATAATGAGGTGCATTTGGTTGATTTTTTCAGACAGACGCACGCCCAGGCGCAGGAGTTTCACGCTTGGGCGCGCAAAATGCGAGAAAGTGACACTGTTCGCTGTTTTGATCATAACTTGAGCTACGCTTATCCAAATGAGGCAATCTATATATCATTTTAAAGATAAGGAAAAGATCTACAACTTTGCCAGAAATAGCCTTGCTCAAATTCGTTCATCTTAGGGGTCAAAATCAGTGCCGAAGTTTCTGTCAGACACAAATACGAGATTCTAGAAGGATTTTAATGATAAATTCTATTTGTAGATAATATTCTTAGAGATTAGTTTATTCCAATAGGATCTTAACATATTATATTCAGATTTAGGATTAGTTTTATTCAGATAATAATCTTATCACATTAGATTGAAAATTAGGATAGTTTTTATCTATATAATAATAGGATTAGGATTCATTCAAACGAGAAAGCTTTGAAGAGTAGTTAACACGTTTTTAGAGAAAGCAATAGTGAGAGAGATTTTGGAGGTAAGTTGAAGAATTGCACTTTGTGATTGGAGATTGAGGTAATTCCATATCTCTCATTATGATTTTCATTATTCTTCTTTCTTCTTCTCTAATTATGTGTAACTAAACTCCTTTTTGGGAACATGTGGATTTGTATGGAACCTTCGTAGTTTTTGTTTAAGGAATTGATGTTTTTCCATTAAGTATTGTGTTTGATTATGTTTTAATTGTTCATCATGAATTTGGTACCGTTTATGATTTGGTAATTCTAATTGAATAGGAATATTGAATTAGGATTTAGACCTTTAATCAAACAATTCAATTACATAGGTATAGGAATATGTCTATGAATTGGATAACCTTCTAACAATTTTGATTGAACATTAATTGGTAAGATTAGGATTTAAAACTCTGCTTAAGGAATTAAGGGAGATTAAATTACTAAGAAACAGGGTTGACCTAAGGAATTAGGCTGCTTTTACCTTTGCAAAATTGGTTCAATACTTAGGAAAATCATTGATTCGTTAGCAATTATTATAGGAACCTACAATGAAATAAGTTCCCAAGCTTTCCCAAATTCTTTCACAACCACTTTTAATTTGTGTTTTTGTTTTTATTTTTAATTTCCTTTAAAATTTCACAATCAATTTAATTTTAATTTGAATTTCACGTAATAACTACGACTTAGGTGAGAATTATTTTAATCGATTTTAGTCCTCGTTGGGAACGACAACCCACTTCCACTTTACTACTTGTCACGAACTGGTGCACTTGCCAGAACGCCAACAAGTTTTTGGCGCCGTTGCCGGGGACTAAAATTAGATTTTAATAATTTTTTGTACTTTTTAGTAGTTATTTAGTGGAATCATTATGTAACATGGCTTATTCTCATGATGACATAGAATTTATCAAATTTATTTTGTCGTCACCTATTCAATCCTGTTTTGCACAAAATATTTATGATGAGATTAAAGTTTTTGATGATCTTTTAGAGGAGGTGGTACAAAAATCTTCTATTACGGAAGACCAAAGTGCTTCCCTTTCTAAACCCATAGAAAAAGAAGAAATTGTGCATGATGAGATTGAGGAAGTGAAACAAGATAAATTGAATAATGGGATGAGTCCAGGGGTTGAAATAGGGTCCACTTTGCATGATGAATTTTCTTCTCTTGCTAAATGTATTGGATTGCATGAATATGTGGAACCCTCAAAATTTTTTCCTTCAATTTACCCCTTAATTTTTTATGACTTCCCTGATGCTCATGATGATGAAAAGCCATTGTTCTCCTTTTTAGAGCCTGAAAAGGCAACCTTGCTAAGCCATGGAGTTTACACTTTCATAGACTCCATGCATGATGAAAAAGACAAGCACCATGTGATGATGCTTGGAGTGAAAAATGCACCATTTGACCCGGGAGGGTTTGAAACTATTTTTAAACATTTTCTCCAACATCATCCGTGCATATTTCCATGGGATCCAGGAATAACTTGTTATTGCTGCATAACATGGAAGTTGTGCTATAGGATTTGGGATCCTGGTGGATTCTCTTAGTTTTGTAGTTGTAACACCCCGCATTTTTCCCGTACGTGCGTAAACGATTTTTAACGAAAGAACCCTTGAAATAACGTTTTCAGAAAAAGTATTTTTCGTAAAAGAGAAATGAAGTATTAATTTCCAAGAATTTTTGGTAATAACAAATTTTCGTGAGTAAAAAGTGAATGATTTTGTTGAGATGAAAAAAAAATGATTTGTCGAATTGTGATTTTTATTTGAAAGATGGTGTTGCTAAAAATGAAATTTTTGTTCTGTTATCTTTAAAAATTCATAACTTTTAAACCGTAACCCGGAATTTTATGATCCATATATGAAAACGATCGATTTGAAATCTAGAACTTGAAAATGTAATTTTTATAATTTTCTGGACTGTTCTACAAAAAATTTATTTTCAGAATAAATGAAATACGAAATTTTAAAGAAAATTGTGTTTTGTGGTGGTGTTTTGACATGAATTCTATGTGGTGTGCATTTAATTGAATGTGTGTATTTGATTTATGTGTGTAACACGTGATGCATGTGAATGGTGTGCAACTAGGATTTCCTAAAATTAATTAAATTGTAGTATGAATTAATAATTCTAATTAAGTATGATTAGAAAATAAAAAGTATGTGACATGTGTAGGTGCATAAGAATGCCACGGTTGTGCTTTGCATGTAGGTGTGTGTATGTGTGTGCTTTATGTGTGCGTTTCCGTGTGTATGTGTGTGGGTGAGTCTTGGAGGGATCCACTTGTTGATTGAAGATCTCTTGGGGGTAAATTGATTATTGTCTATGATTATTAGTTTTTCCCATTCCTTGTATTTCTTCTTCCAATATGTATAATTGAACCTCTTGTTAGGAATAAGTGGATTTGTATTGATCTTAATTTGGCTATTTATTCATGAATTAATGTTTTTCCTTTTAAATTAATTGCTTGGTTGTGTTTTAATTACAATTCATAGAATTGATCACTTTATGTTTTGCTTTGGTAATCTGAACCTTAATTGGAAAATTAGGATTAAGATTAGACCTTTCAACCAAACAATATAATTATTCAACTCGTAGGAATACTTTTGGGTAATTGTATAACTTTTATAAATTTTACTCACTTATGGGATTAAGGGGTAAAGTTTAGTAAGAAACATAATTGTTGGAGGGATCTAGCTTTTATTGTTTCTGGGGTTTTTGATTTATTGGAAAACATATGTTCATAATTAATAACCTGATCCTGCAATGAAACCAAGTTCCTAACCTTTTCCATATTTGCTTCAAATTACTTTTTAGTTTCTGAATTGTTTCACTCTACCTTTTCTCCATCCTATCTCTTAAACTCTAAACCAATACAAGTTATACATAGTAATCGCAATTAGGTGAACTAAATTAGAAACAATTTGCAATCCCCGGGTGGAACGATAATTTTACTTACTCTTTATTACTTGTGCGATCGGTACACTTGCCGAATTGCCAACAAGTTTTTGGCGCCGTTGCCGGGGATTGAAACTCGATTCTAATTTTTTCGGTACTTTTTTGTAATTACTTGTGTAACTTGTTCCTTTTCATGTATAACTATAGTTTTAATAATGATTCTGATTGTGATATATTTATTTCGGATCCCTTTTCTCCATACTATTATGCACAAAACATAAGTAATAGGAAAACTTCATTAGAAATAGCTTTAGAGAAATTAGAAGCTACAGCTAAGAAACCATTTTTTGTAGAGCCAATTCTCGTGGAGAAAGCTCCATGGGAAATAGCTTTAGAGAAATGTGCTCAAAACACTAAAGATTTTATTGAAGAAGTCATAACTTATTACCTGATTCAAGGTTCCAATTCAAGGAACCTTGAAATCAAAGTTGAACACATTTCAAAGCCATTAGATGAAGAGTCACAAGTATCACCAACAATTTTTGACTCTTTCAAAGAGAGGAAAAAGTGGTGGTGATGGATGTGACCAATGATGAAACTCCTATGAAGGAGCAAATAGAGAAAAATGTGCATAATGAGTTTGAGGAAGAGGACCGAAATAAAACTTTAGAAGGTGTGAATATGGTAGAAAAATTTGATCCACCCTTGCATGATGAATTTCTAGCACTTAAAAAGTTGGTTAAATCTATTGTATGCTTGAATGACTCAAAATTTTTCCATTATATTCAACCTCTGTGCTTTCATGAAAATTCTAAAAATCAATCTAAATCATTATTGAACAATAGGGAACCTGAAAAGGTAGTTTTCCTAATTCATGGAATTAACACCTTCATGAATGGGAAAAGAAATAACTTGTCTGAGATGATGCATGGAGTAAGGAATGCACCTTTTGACCCTGGTGGGATTGAACTTATTTTGAAAACTTCCTTACTTCACCATCATCCAAGATATATCCCATGGGATGTGGGAATAAGTTGTTATTGTTGCATCACGTGGGATTTAACCTATATAATTTGGGATCCTGGTGGATTCTTTGTAATTATGTAGTAGTATAGGTTTTTATTTTTTTAGTTAGTTAGTAAATAAAGAGTTTAGAGCTTTCTTTATGTGACTGCTAATGAGGTGCTTCTAGCACTATTTTTGGTTGTTCATGTGACACAGGTGAATAAGTTTGGGGCGTTGCTCCTCGTTAGCGAGAACGGTGGCAGTTAGATCCGGATCCGTAGCGAACAGCGGTGACCCAAGGAGATAGAGGCATGGTCCTGGGTCGTAGCTCACGGGCTGACCGGCGCCGGTGGCTTCTCCGATGGCGGATCGCCTCTAAAGAGGGAGGAAGAGAGAGAGCTCGCGGTGAGAGAGGAAGATGGGAGAGGGAAGAGTTTATGGCGGTGGCGATGGATCGGGGTGGTGGTGGTGGCGGTTCGTGGTGGCGGCGATTCCGCTGGAGGGAAAGGAGGAGAGAGAAAAAGAGAGAGAGAGCAAGGGCAAGGGAGGGAAGAGAGAGGGAGAGAACCGAATGGGTTGGGGGACGGCGGCGGCGGCACGTGGTGGTGCCGGAAGGAAAGGAGGAGAGCAGGTGGAGGAGGAGGAGGAGAGGGAGAGGGAGGGCCGGACTTGAGGAAGAGAATGGGGGTAGAGGCTTTAAGGAAGAAGAAGGGGGTGAAAAGACGGTTTTGCCCCCCAACAATCGTGTTTTTCACCTTCAGCCACAAACCGTGTGCCTGGGCGCGACCTCTCGTGCGCCTGGGCGCTGCCCCTACTGCAAGACCTGATGCGTACAACCCGCGCGCCTGGGCGTGGGCTTCGCGCGCCTGGGCGTGAGTCGGTTGACTTTGGGTTGACTGCGCTATAACTTCTTCGTTAATCGTCGGATCTTGCTCAAATTTGGAGGCAAGCTTCCTAAGACCCTTATCTTCATATCCAACGGTGGGATTCATGGTTTGAGTTGTAAATCATTTATTCCTAATTTTTCTATTATTAGACATTTCTTAACACTAAACCTCTCATTTTAACACTTAATTTAAGACTTGTAATTACCATTTCATTCACCCTAACCTATTACTAATCTAATTATGTTTGGGATTAAAATTTGATGACAGAGTGGCAAGGGCTAGCGGTGGAGAAAGATGAAAAAGAATGGTGGTTGACTGTGAGCGTGGGGCCGTTGGCGACTGGGGGTTGAAAAGGAGAAGAGAGACGGCGGTTGCTGGTTGGGAAAAAAAAGAGGTTGGGAGTTGAGGATATAAGGGTATGTTTGGAATTTAAAAAATTTGGGGGCTGGGGTCTAAAATATGTGGGGTTTGAGAACTAAAGCTCTTCTTCGAACACTTGAGGAGTGGAAAAGCCCAATCCTATTAACTCGGGAACTAGTTTATTAACCACCCCCCCACTTAATAATTGACCCCTCTATTTTTGTGAAAATCCAAAGACACTGTTACTAAAAACTGAGTTATCTAGAATTCCCTTTTGCAATTCGTACTTCCTGCTTCTTTATTCCCAATCTCAAACCTTATCCCCATTTCAAATTTCAAACCCTCCTTCTTCTTTATCAACAATCAACACCATCCTTCTTCCTTCACTTCATTTCATCCCCAACTCACAATAAGGTTCGTTTTCCTTTCCATTTGTCTTCCTTTTCGTTTTCCTTTTCTTCCTTTTCGGGTTTTTTTCTCTTTTTCTTCCTTTTCATTTTCCTTTTTTTTTCGTTTTTTTCCCTCTATGTGTGGTTAATCTCACTGGGGGAAGAGATTTTGGGGTGGGGTTTAGATTTAGAGGTTAATATATGTAAGGTTTTTGTTATTACATGTTTTTATGTGTTTTATGCATTTGTTTTTTCTCTGTTCTGTTTTGCAATTCCTTTTTTTTTTCTGGTTTTAGGGTTTAATCGCTTAGGTGTTAGCGACCTGGTTATTTTGTAAAATGCCCAGGACGCTGACCCTGGAGTACGTTGTTTTTTGAAAATTTTTACAATGTACGCTCCTGGGTAAGCGTACGTGTTAACTCATGCTTGATGTTGAGGGTTCAGTGAGCTACACATTTTTCTATTGATTTTCATTCTGATGTTGATTTAATATCTATATGACCATATATTTACATATATTATAGTCATGTCGAGGACCAAAAACGCAAGAGAATATATGACGAGGTCCACAAGGAGGAGACAGGAACATGAGCGGGGTTAATCGTCACAGCCCGCTAGCTCTTCGTCTAGTAGCTCTTCATCCGATGAAAAGCAAGAGGAGGTGTTGCTCGTTGATGACCCTCAGGACAAGTCTTTGCTGAAGAGCTACGATGAACATCAAGCAAAAGAAATATGGCAAGGACGTGTGTAAGTATTGGTCACATTTTCAATTTATTTTTACTTATATGTTTTACTTACTTTTTAATTGACAATCGAATCAGACTTATTTTCAACTTTGCAGGACCGCTTGTTGAACCAGTGCCACACCCAAGCCTTTGATATGCCTCTGTTATAAAGTGATGGTGTGTCACCTCAAGTGCGCGAGATTGCTTAGGCATCGGGGTTGGAACCACTTATATCATCTGCATATGCACTAGTTGACAGGCATTTGCTTAGAGCCTTCGTAGATCGCTGGTATGAAGACACTAATACTTTTCATCATCTCCCTTCCAGGGAGATGACGATTACACATGACGACGTCTCGTTCATTCTTCACATCCCAGTAAGTTGGGTTCTAATACCATGAGATAAGACCAATCAGCCTGAGGCAGTTGAGCTTATGCATCGGTTGCTAGGGATGGATAACTCTGAGGTAGTGCGAGAGGCCCTAAACAATCGCAGCGAGGCCATCAAGTTTAGTACATTGGAGGACTTGTTTGAGAGGGTTGTTCGAAGACAGCGTCACGAGATCACAGCTAGGTGCTATCTGATGTACTTGGTGGGGACAACCTTGTTCACAGATAAGATCAATAATTCAATTGGATGTCAATTCTTGATGGCATTTGAGGATCTGACTACTGTTGATCAGTACGCATGAGGTGCTAGTGCACTTGCATATTTATATGATCACTATCTCTCACAAGCAAGGGAAATAAGTTGTCTTTGGCCGGTTACATGTCTTTGTTGCAGATAAACATGAATTAATTGATAATGCTGGTTCTTTATTCACAAAAATAATACTTTAAAAGATTCTAATTTCATTGTTATTTGTTATTTGTAGGATGGATACTCGATCATTTTCCCTCGATCGAGCCGTGTGCTATGCTTCGTGATTATTATGAGGAGGGAATGTCGCGGGTCTTCAAGTGGATGCCTCAACAATCAGTGTTGAACTATGAGTATCACTACCGTATGTTTCTGGAGAGGTTAAGGATTGAGCAAGTTAGATGGCAGCCATATGACCTTGAGCACCGAGATGTCCGCCCATTCGAGGATACCTCTCTCTACTGTGGCTATTTGTGATGTGTTAGCATGAGAATGGTTTATCACCAAAGGGATTTGTAGAACCCATTGTAGCTTCCTCAAGGATCTTTACGAAAAAGCTCTATGCTCGTGTCTTTCGACCGAGCTCTGATACCAATTGTAAGAAACTACAATCGGTGGATGAAATAACTAGGAGACACTAGGAGAACACCTAGAAGGGGGGGTTGGATAAGTGTTAGAGAAACCTTGAAAGATTTTCGAAAGAAACGAATCTAAACAATTAAAACAAATGATTTTTACAAAAACTTAAGCCCTTAATCGATTAAGTCTGCAACTAATCGATTAACACCTGAAAGCCTTCAAATGGTTAATCGATTAATACTTCAGTTAATCGATTAATGCCTGAAAGTTTGCTTTTGGTTAATCGATTAACACCTCCATTTAATCGATTAATCACTGTTAAAACTGAAAAAATCACTTTTCAATCAAATACGAAAATCAATCAATTAACACGTATGATTAGAGATTAAGCGGAATTGATTAACACCAATATTCTTATTGATTACCTAGGTTATGAAAATGATATTCCCCAAATCAATTTGCACAATTAAGATTCAATTCAATCACTTATGAAAAATCAATCTTTTCTAGGTTTTCAACCAAGAACATATGAAATGACTTGAATGTAAAAGATAAGGGAATAGAGATACTGCACAGAGATTTATCCTGGTTCACTCTCATCCACTTGAGAGCTACATCCAGTCCCCTCTTCAACCAAGAGAGATTCTTCACTATGAGGAATTAGAGTTCTCAAATTACAAGCAAATGCCTCTCAAGACTCCCTTCTTGATAGCCTCCAAGAGATACCACACTCTTGTCTTGCAACCCTATTGAATCTAATCTAACCTCTTCTCTTGCTTGTTGATATCCCCACAACAAGTCTTCCAATTTGCTTGTTTACCCAACAAGACTTCCAAATGCTTGATGATACCTCACACCAAGGCTTCCAATTTCTTGTTAACACAACAAGACTTCCAAGACTTCTTTTGCTTGATGAACAACCACCAAGGCTTCCTTGTGTTGTAGAATGTTTGCCTCCTTGCAATGATTACAACTTAAATTGAAAACAATAACAATCCTATGAATCTCTTTCAATAGCTATGAAAATATCAACATAAGAGACTCAAAGATTCTTGATCAAAGAATGTAACAGTTGAAAGCTTTGATCTATGAAAGTGAGAGAGAATAGAGTGACTTGATATTTGTAAAATTGATATGAAAATGATGTTAGTTCAATCTAATGATTCACAAAGGTTAGGAAAAAGTTTTTATAGAATACCCAAAAGTTAGGAACATTAAAAACTGATTTTGAGAAGTTAAAAACGTATTTTAAAAAACCAGTTTTACAGGTCTTAATCGATTAACACATGGCTTAATCGATTAAGTACTGTAACATATGTGTGTTAATCGATTAACCTGACCCTTAATCGATTAACCACTGCTAAATTCACTTAAAAACTTGTTTTCTCAAAACTAAGCCTTTTCTTTCAAACCTTTAAGCCACCTATTGATTTTAGGTTAAGTGAAAACTCAAATTATGATATAATCATGACCTTGATAGAGATTCACTACCCTCTAAAGACTCTACCCAAACTCATCAAAATAAAAGACTCAAACTAAAGATATTACAATTAAATACAAATTGAATCTTCATGAGCTTGCTCTCTCTTCATCATTTGTTGTTTGTTGTTGATTGATGAACTTCTCCATACTTGAGCTTTATCAAAACATTTGTAGCTTGTTCAAAACCTTTTGTCATTATCAAAACCTTCTCATTGGATCTAACAATTTACATTTAAAATATCTCCAAAAATGCTAAGTACACAAAAATTTGGCATTACACAAACTAAATATCAGTCACTTGCAACATCATATACATCATCTGTAATCGCAGAAGGTATTAATTCTCTAAATAACGCAATACGGTCCAAAAATGTGCTACCCCAAAATTGTCCATCCTCATTGAAATAATGTTCTCAAGAAGGATGCACACTTGGTAACGGTGTCCCTTCTTTCAAGATAACTTGAACCCAACGGTTTGGCATGCCAAAACTCAATGATGAGCCAGCTAGGTCGACATTTCCGATTACTCAAAGTTTGGGGTGAAGTGGAAGTGCTTTAATGTATGGTAAAAATGTAAGACATCCTCTCATTTGATAGCATAATGAAACAAACGCCACATTATACCGGTTACATGTCCCAAGTCTGAAAAAGTCAACCATTTCTCTCCAGGAACACTCCTAATGTTACCCACGTGGAGTAATTTGAGCACAACACTATATGGATCACTCTCAATTAGCTCAATGTACAGATCCTTGTTTTGCTTCATCTCATGTATGAGATCAGTCCGGACAAGCATGTAGGAATCCTCATTCTCATACTGATACAAACTAATTGTTTGAAAACCACAATTACCATCTCCTTTGACATCCACAGTTTGCTCGATATGTTGTTGCATGCAAGAAGGAAATTGTTCTATGAAGGGAGAAAGAACCATCTCCTTTGTGACATTTTTGGGAGGTTTTTGAGATTTTTTTGGGAAGCATTTTGAGAGGACTCTTTCTCAGCATATTCTCAAACTGAGGGGTCACACTTTGTTGATCTTTCATGATCATTGGTATGATCTTTTGTCCTTGCGTTTTTATTCGGTGGCAACAACGAGGTAGTTGCTGGATCAACAACCTCTCGGGACTTGTTCATCAGTATCTTCTTTCCTTCCTTGTTAGTACTATCAAATAGACGCCAAAACATGTTGACCCAGGAGTGAGATACACATTTTTATTTGTACAAGTGTAGCTTGCTCCTGGGTCAGCGTGTTTGTAAATTTAACAAACTCACTGACCCCTAAGCGAGATTCATTTTTTCTTTATAAAAGTGTAGCTCACTTCTGGTTAAGCGTGTTTGTAAAATTAATAAACTCGCTGAAGTTAGTTTAATTTGTTAATTTTACAAACACGTTGACCCAGGATTGGAGATCCACATTGTTGGAGGGATCCACTTGATGATTGAAGATCTCTTGGGGGTAAATTGATTATTGTCTATGATTATTAGTTTTTCCCATTCCTTGAATTTCTTCTTCCAATATGTATAATTGAACCTCTTGTTAGGAATAAGGTGGATTTGTATTGATCTTAATCTGGCTATTTATTCATGAATTAATGTTTTTCCTTTTAAATTAATTGCTTGGTTGTGTTTTAATTACAATTCATAGAATTGATCACTTTATGTTTTGCTTTGGTAATCTGAACCTTAATTGGAAAATTAGGATTAAGATTAGACCTTTCAACCAAACAATATAATTATTCAACTCGTAGGAATACTTTTGGGTAATTGTATAACTTTTATAAATTTTACTCACTTAAGGGATTAAGGGGTAAAGTTTAGTAAGAAACATAATTGTTGGAGGGATCTAGCTTTTATTGTTTCTGGGGTTTTTGATTTATTGGAAAACATATGTTCATAATTAATAACCTGATCCTGCAATGAAACCAAGTTCCTAACCTTTTCCATATTTGCTTCTAATTACTTTTTAGTTTCTGAATTGTTTCACTCTACCTTTTCTCCATCCTATCTCTTAAACTCTAAACCAATACAAGTTATACATAGTAATCGCAATTAGGTGAACTAAATTAGAAACAATTTGCAATCCCCGAGTGGAACGATAATTTTACTTACTCTTTATTACTTGTGCGATCGGTACACTTGCCGAATTGCCAACAAGTTTTTGGCGCCGTTGCCGGGGATTGAAACTCGATTCTAATTTTTTCGGTACTTTTTTGTAATTACTTGTGTAACTTGTTCCTTTTCATGTATAACTATAGTTTTAATAATGATTCTGATTGTGATATATTTATTTGGGATCCCTTTTCTCCATACTATTATGCACAAAACATAAGTAATAGGAAAACTTCATTAGAAATAGCTTTAGAGAAATTAGAAGCTACAGCTAAGAAACCATTTTTTGTAGAGCCAATTCTCGTGGAGAAAGCTCCATGGGAAATAGCTTTAGAGAAATGTGCTCAAAACACTAAAGATTTTATTGAAGAAGTCAGAACTTATTACCTGATTCAAGGTTCCAATTCAAGGAACCTTGAAATCAAAGTTGAACACATTTCAAAGCCATTAGATGAAGAGTCACAAGTATCACCAACAATTTTTGACGCTTTCAAAGAGAGGAAAAAGTGGTGGTGATGGATGTGACCAATGATGAAACTCCTATGAAGGAGCAAATAGAGAAAAATGTGCATAATGAGTTTGAGGAAGAGGACCGAAATAAAACTTTAGAAGGTGTGAATATGGTAGAAAAATTTGATCCACCCTTGCATGATGAATTTCTAGCACTTAAAAAGTTGGTTAAATCTATTGTATGCTTGAATGACTCAAAATTTTTCCATTATATTCAACCTCTGTGCTTTCATGAAAATTCTAAAAATCAATCTAAATCATTATTGAACAATAGGGAACCCGAAAAGGTAGTTTTCCTAATTCATGGAATTAACACCTTCATGAATGGGAAAAGAAATAACTTGTCTGAGATGATGCATGGAGTAAGGAATGCACCTTTTGACCCTGGTGGGATTGAACTTATTTTGAAAACTTCCTTACTTCACCATCATCCAAGATATGTCCCATGGGATGTGGGAATAAGTTGTTATTGTTGCATCACGTGGGATTTAACCTATATAATTTGGGATCCTGGTGGATTCTTTGTAATTATGTAGTAGTATAGGTTTTTATTTTTTTAGTTAGGTAGTAAATAAAGAGTTTAGAGCTTTCTTTATGTGACTGCTAATGAGGTGCTTCTAGCACTATTTTTGGTTGTTCATGTGACACAGGTGAATAAGTTTGGGGCGTTGCTCCTCTTAGCGAGAACGGTGGCGGTTAGATCCGGATCCGTAGCGAACAGCGGTGACCCAAGGAGATAGAGGCACGGTCCTGGGTCGTAGCTCACGGGGTGACCGGCGCCGGTGGCTTCTCCGATGGCGGATCGCCTCTAAAGAGGGAGGAAGAGAGAGAGCTCGTGGTGAGAGAGGAAGATGGAAGAGGGAAGAGTTTATGGCGGTGGCAATGGATCGGGGTGGTGGTGGTGGCGGTTCGTGGTGGCGGCGGTTCCGCCGGAGGGAAAGGAGGAGAGAGAGAAAGAGAGAGAGCAAGGACAAGGGAGGGAGGAGAGAGGGAGAGAACCGAATTGGTTGGAGGACGGCGGCGGCGGCACGCGGTGGTGCTGGAAGGAAAGGAGGAGAGCGGGTGGAGGAGGAGAGGGAGAGGGAGGGCCGGACTTGAGGAAGAGAATGGGGGTTGGGGCTTTAAGGAAGAAGAAAGGGGTGAAAAGACGGTTTTGCCCCCCAACAATCGTGTTTTTCACCTTCAGCCACAAACCGTGTGCCTGGGCGCGACCTCTCGTGCGCCTGGGCGCAGCCCCTACTGCAAGACCTGATCCGTACAACCCGCGCGCCTGGGCGTGGGCTTCGCGCGCCTAGCCGTGAGTCGGTTGACTTTGGGTTGACCGCGCTATAACTTCTTTGTTAACCGTCGGATCTTGCTCAAATTTGGAGGCAAGCTTCCTAAGACCGTTATCTTCATATCCAACGGTGGGATTCATGGTTTGAGTTGTAAATCATTTATTCCTAATTTTTCTATTATTAGACGTTTCTTAACACTAAACCTCTCATTTTAACACTTAATTTAAGACTTGTAATTACCATTCCATTCACCCTAACCTATTACTAATCTAATTATGTTTGGGATTAAAATTTGGGATATTATAGAGCGAATCTCGGTTATGGTGGTGATGGTGTTGGAGGAAGGGTTGCGGAAGGTGTAGGAGGACTTGATGACAGAGTGGCAAGGGCTAGCGGTGGAGAAAGAGGAAAAAGAATGGTGGTTGACTGTGAGCGTGGGGCCGTTGGCGACTGGGGGTTGAAAGGAGAAGAGAGACGGCGGTTGGGGGTTGGGAAAAAAAGAGGTTGGGAGTTAAGGATATAAGGGTATGTTTGGAATTTAAAAAATTTGGGGGCTGGGGTCTAAAATATGTGGGGTTTGAGAACTAAAGCTCTTCTTCGAACACTTGACGAGTGGAAAAGCCCAATCCTATTAACTCGGGAACTAGTTTATTAACCACCCCCCCACTTAATAATTGATCCCTCTATTTTTGTGAAAATCCAAAGACACTGTTACTAAAAACTGAGTTATCTAGAATTCCCTTTTGCAATTCGTACTTCCTACTTCTTTATCCCCAATCTCAAACCTTATCCCCATTTCAAATTTCAAACCCTCCTTCTTCTTTATCGACAATCAACACCATCCTTCTTCCTTCACTTCATTTCATCCCCAACTCACAATAAGGTTCGTTTTCCTTTCCATTTGTCTTCCTTTTCGTTTTCCATTTCTTCCTTTTCGGTTTTTTTCTCTTTTTCTTCCTTTTCATTTTCCTTTTTTTTTTCGTTTTTTTCCCTCTATGTGTGGTTAATCTCACTGGGGGAAGAGATTTTGGGGTGGGGTTTAGATTTAGAGGTTAATATATGTAAGGTTTTTGTTATTACATGTTTTTATGTGTTTTATGCATTTGTTTTTTCTCTGTTCTGTTTTGCAATTCCTTTTTTTTTTCTGGTTTTAGGGTTTAATAGCTTAGGTGTTAGCGACCTGGTTATTTTGTAAAATGCCCAGGACGCTGACCCTGGAGTACGTTGTTTTTTGAAAATTTTTACAATGTACGCTCCTGGGTAAGCGTACGTGTTAACTCATGCTTGATGTTGAGGGTTCAGTGAGCTACACATTTTTCTATTGATTTTCATTCTGATGTTGATTTAATATCTATATGACCATATATTTACATATATTATAGTCATGTCGAGGACCAAAAATGCAAGAGAATATATGACGAGGTCCACAAGGAGGAGACAGGCACATGAGCGGGGTTAATCGTCACAGCCCGCTAGCTCTTCGTCTAGTAGCTCTTCATCCGATGAAAAGCAAGAGGAGGTGTTGCTCTTTTATGACCCTCAGGACAAGTCTTTGCTGAAGAGCTACGATGAACATCAAGCAAAAGAAATATGGCAAGGACGTGTGTAAGTATTGGTCACATTTTCAATTTATTTTTACTTATATGTTTTACTTACTTTTTAATTGACAATCGAATCAGACTTATTTTCAACTTTGCAGGACCGCTTGTTGAATCAGTGCCACACCCATGCCTTTGATATGCCTCTGTTATACAGTGATGGTGTGTCACCTCAAGTGCGCGAGATTGCTCAGGCATCGGGGTTGGAACCACTTATATCATCTGCATATGCACTAGTTGACAGGCATTTGCTTAGAGCCTTCGTAGATCGCTGGTATGAAGACACTAATACTTTTCATCATCTCCCTTCCGGGGAGATGACGATTACAAATGACGACGTCTCGTTCATTCTTCACATCCCAGTAAGTTGGGTTCTAATACCATGGGATAAGAGCAATCAGCCTGAGGCAGTTGAGCTTATGCATCGGTTGCTAGGGATGGATAACTCTGAGGTAGTGCGAGAGGCCCTAAACAATCGCAGCGAGGCCATTAAGTTTAGTACATTGGAGGACTTGTTTGAGAGGGTTGTTCGAAGACAGCGTCACGAGATCACATCTAGGTGCTATCTGATGTACTTGGTGGGGACAACCTTGTTCACAGATAAGATCAATAATTCTATTGGATGTCAATTCTTGATGGCATTTGAGGATCTGACTACTGTTGATCAGTACGCATGAGGTGCTAGTGCACTTGCATATTTATATGATCACTATCTCTCACAAGCAAGGGAAATAAGTTGTCTTTGGCCGGTTACATGTCTTTGTTGCAGATAAACATGAATTAATTGATAATGCTGGTTCTTTATTCACAAAAATAATACTTTAAAAGATTCTAATTTCATTGTTATTTGTTATTTGTAGGATGGATACTCGATCATTTTCCCTCGATCGAGCTGTGTGCTATGCTTCGTGATTATTATGAGGAGGGAATGTCGCGGGTCTTCAAGTGGATGCCTCAACAATCAGTGTTGGACTATGAGTATCACTACCGTATGTTTCTGGAGAGGTTGACGATTGAGCAAGTTAGATGGCAGCCATATGACCTTGAGCACCGAGATGTCCGCCCATTCGAGGATACCTCTCTCTATTGTGGCTATTTGCGATGTGTTAGCATGAGAATGGTTTATCACCAAAGGGATTCGTAGAACCCATTGTAGCTTCCTCAAGGATCTTTACGAAAAAGCTCTATGCTCGTGTCTTTCGACCGAACTCTGATATCAATTGTAAGAAACTACAATCGGTGGATGAAATAACTAGGAGACACTAGGAGAACACCTAGAAGGGGGGGGGGGGGGTTGGATAAGTGTTAGAGAAACCTTGAAAGATTTTCGAAAGAAACGAATCGAAACAATTAAAACAAATGATTTTTACAAAAACTTAAGCCCTTAATCGATTAAGTCTGCAACTAATCGATTAACACCTGAAAGTCTTCAAATGGTTAATCGATTAATACTTCAGTTAATCGATTAATGCCTGAAAGTTTGCTTTTGGTTAATCGATTAACACCTCAAGTTAATCGATTAATCACTGTTAAAACTGAAAAAATCACTTTTCAATCAAATACGAAAATCAATCAATTAACACGTATGATCAGAGATTAAGCGAAATTGATTAACACCAATATTCTTATTGATTACCTAGGTTATGAAAATGATTTTCCCCAAATCAATTTGCACAATTAAGATTCAATTCAATCACTTATGAAAAATCAATCTTTTCTAGGTTTTCAACCAAGAACATATGAAATGACTTGAATGTAAAAGATAAGGGAATAGAGATACTGCACAGAGATTTATCCTGGTTCACTCTCATCCACTTGAGAGCTACATCCAGTCCCCTCTTCAACCAAGAGAGATTCTTCACTATGAGGAATTAGAGTTCTCAAATTACAAGCAAATGCCTCTCAAGACTCCCTTCTTGATAGCCTCCAAGAGATACCACACTCTTGTCTTGCAACCCTATTGAATCTAATCTAACCTCTTCTTTTGCTTGTTGATATCCCCACAACAAGTCTTCCAATTTGCTTGTTTACCCAACAAGACTTCCAAATGCTTGATGATACCTCACACCAAGGCTTCCAATTGCTTGTTAACACAACAAGACTTCCAAGACTTCTTTTGCTTGATGAACAACCACCATGGCTTCCTTGTGTTGTAGAATGTTTGCCTCCTTGAAATGATTACAACTCAAATTGAAAACAATAACAATCCTATGAATCTCTTTCAATAGCTATGAAAATATCAACATAAGAGACTCAAAGATTCTTGATCAAAGAATGTAAAAGTTGAAAGCTTTGATCTATGAAAGTGAGAGAGAATAAAGTGACTTGATCTTTGTAAAATTGATATGAAAATGATGTTAGTTCAATCTAATGATTCACAAAGGTTAGGAAAAAGTTTTTATAGAATACCCAAAAGTTAGGAACATTAAAAACTAATTTTGAGAAGTTAAAAACGTATTTTAAAAAACCAGTTTTACA
This sequence comes from Crotalaria pallida, assembly GCA_037953625.1. Lineage (NCBI taxonomy): Eukaryota > Viridiplantae > Streptophyta > Magnoliopsida > Fabales > Fabaceae > Crotalaria > Crotalaria pallida. The sequence goes on from CM075650.1 coordinate 102,982,989, forward strand.
GGTCTTAATCGATTAACACATGGCTTAATCGATTAAGTACTGTAACATATGTGTGTTAATCGATTAACCTGACCCTTAATCGATTAACCACTGCTAAATTCACTTAAAAACTTGTTTTCTCAAAACTAAGCCTTTTCTTTCAAACCTTTAAGCCACCTATTGATTTTAGGTTAAGTGAAAACTCAAATTATGATATAATCATGACCTTGATAGAGATTCACTACCCTCTAAAGACTCTACCCAAACTCATCAAAATAAAAGACTCAAACTAAAGATATTACAATTAAATACAAATTGAATCTTCATGAGCTTGCTCTCTCTTCATCATTTGTTGTTTGTTGTTGATTGATGAACTTCTCCATACTTGAGCTTTATCAAAACATTTGTAGCTTGTTCAAAACCTTTTGTCATTATCAAAACCTTCTCACTGGATCTAACAATCTCCCCCTTTTTGAAAATGACAAACACGTTTTGAATTTGTTTGAAGTTGTTGATGCTTGAACCATTTGATCACTTGGTGAGACTCTTGCTCCCCCTCAATAAATGCTTTTGACATTTGAAAACCATTTGAGTTAAGCTTGATTCTCCCCCTATCTTCAACAACTTTGCTCAACCTATTTAAAAACAACAAAACAACCCTTTCTCCCCCTTTTGGCATTATCAAAAAGTAATATATATACCAATTGTAATATAAAATTCTATGCCAAAATAGAGAAATCAACATTCATTTCTTCACAAAAATGATACCAATTAATCAATGATACCAAATGTAAAACTAAATAGCTATACTTTGAAATGTGATACCAATTGGAGAGAAATATGACAATGAAATATAATACCAAGTGTAACTTAAAAAGTCATCATATCACTTAACAAAGTAAGATATCAAGTGTAAAGAAATATCGCAATAACAACTATAGCATGATAATCATCTAATGATCACTCAATGATACCAATTTGAATTTTGTAGAAGTAATACCAATTGTAAATATCCAACAATATCATTTGTACCAATTTGTAGGACTTTCTCTTGAGACTTGAAGATGCAAATAATGAATAACACTTGTAAGTCCTTTTGCTCTTCAATCTTACCTACAAAACAATCATGCTTTGCTTTTTGGTATCCACATGGTTTTGGATCCATTTTTGTTAGTTAAGGGACTCTCACCTTTCTTAACCCAAACAAAATTTCCTCTAGGTATACCATGCACTTTAATATAACACACATTTGAAGTATGTCCATGAGTGCCACAATAGAAACATGTTGGTGCATTTGAAAAATCAACCTTAGAAAAAACAACAACATTTCTATGAGACTTACTCTTAGCATTAGTATAGCTCAAACCAAACTTGTTTGAATTTCCTTTTTGAAAATTTAACAATGTGCGCAATCTAATATCACCACTTGTGAAACTTGCAAGCTTATTTTTCAAAATAGCATTTTCATCTTTAAGTAACTTTCAACTCTCACAATCAACCACAACATTCAATCTACTAGCACAATCACAAGAAGAACTAGCATAAATGAGATCAAGAGTTTCATTTTCAAGATTAAGCTCATCAACTTGTTTTTGAACTTCTAAAATCTCTTGTTGATGTTTCAAAATGAGCTTCTTCCTTTCAATGTTTTTCAAAGCTAGTTTCTTAAGATGTTCATGCATTTCTTCATAAGCATTATATAAAATTTCATATTTGGAAGAAATTTCAGATTTTGTTTCACTTACTTCGCTTTCGTCGCTTTGTTCACTTGATTCATCATTTCAACTTTCCTCTTCATCTACTAGAGCTATCAAGTTGAGTGTAGCGACTTCTTCATCATCCGAAGAACTACTTGATGTGTTTTTCTTTTCCTATTCATCATCCCAAACGATGTATGCCTTCTTATGCTTTGAATTTTTCTTTTCTTTCTCCTTCTTCGTGAGATACTTAGAGCATAAGTACTTGAGATGACCGGGTTTTCCGCATTCATGGCAAACCACTCCTTCTTTTGTTGTCTTGGTCTTGTAGTGTGGGGGATTCTTCTCTTTACTTTTATCTTTGTTCAACCTTCCTTTTCTCCTTAGAAGCTTGCTAAAATTTCTTAGTAGAAGTTTCATCTCTTCTTCATCAATGTCCGAATCGGAATCTTCACTTTCATCATTATCGGAACTCTCTTCCTTTTTATATGAACTTTTGGCTTTTAGAGCAATTCCTTTTCTTTCCTTGTACTTATCCGACTCTTCATGCATATGCAAACGTCCAAGCTCCATTTCATGTTCTTGAAGCTTTCCGAAAAGTGTAGCTAAGTCCATGGTGTCCAAGTCCTTTGATTCAACAATTGCGGTAACCTTAGGTTGCCATTCCCTACTTAGACATCTTAAAACTTTGTTAACAAGTTCACAATTCATGAAAGTTTTTCCAAGAGCAATGAGATGATTAATAATATGAGTAAAGCGTTTTTGCATGATACATATAGATTCATTAGGCAACATACGAAACAATTCATATTCATGCATCAAAGAATTTAATCTAGCACGCCTAACTTCACTAGTGCCTTCATGTGTGACTTGCAAGGTGTCCCACATTTCTTTGGCATTACGACATTGGGAGACTCTAAAGAACTCATCATAAGATAGAGCGGAGTTGATGATATTCTTAGCTTTTAAATCATATTGAATTTTCCTTTTATCATCATCGGTCCACTTATCTTTGGGGGTAAGTTGAGATACACCTTCTACTTGAGTTGAGGGAATATGAGGACCATTCTCAATGGCTTCCCAACTTTTCATGTCTATAGCTTCTATAAAAATTCTCATTCTAACTTTCCAATAAGCATAACCCTCTCCACCAAACATAGGAGGGCGGCTAATTGAAGCACCTTCACCACCAAAGGGATTCGTAGAACCCATTGTAGCTTCCTCAAGGATCTTTACGAAAAAGCTCTATGCTCGTGTCTTTCGACCGAGCTCTGATACCAATTGTAAGAAACTACAATCGGTGGATGAAATAACTAGGAGACACTAGGAGAACACCTAGAAGGGGGGGTTGAAAAGGTGTTAGAGAAACCTTGAAAGATTTTCGAAAGAAACGAATCGAAACAATTAAAACAAATGATTTTTACAAAAACTTAAGCCTTAATCGATTAAGTCTGCAACTAATCGATTAACACCTGAAAGTCTTCAAATGGTTCATCGATTAATACTTCAGTTAATCGATTAATGCCTGAAAGTTTGCTTTTGGTTAATCGATTAACACCTCCAGTTAATCGATTAATCACTGTTAAAACTGAAAAAATCACTTTTCAATCAAATACGAAAATCAATCAATTAACACGTATGATCAGAGATTAAGCGGAATTGATTAACACCAATATTCTTATTGATTACCTAGGTTATGAAAATGATTTTCCCCAAATCAATTTGCATAATTAAGATTCAATTCAATCACTTATGAAAAATCAATCTTTTCTAGGTTTTCAACCAAGAACATATGAAATGACTTGAATGTAAAAAATAAGGGAATAAAGATACTGCACAGAGATTTATCCTGGTTCACTCTCATCCACTTGAGAGCTACATCCAGTCCCCTTTTCAACCAAGAGAGATTCTTCACTATGAGGAATTAGAGTTCTCAAATTACAAGCAAATAAGAATTTCCTTATACCCGAAAGCCCAGTTTATATATAATTTTATTTATTTATTTATTTATTTTATTTACAATAATTACAACATAAGCCATTTAAAAAAAAGGCCAAATCTAAGTGGGGGGTCAATAAACTAAAACCATAAAGAAAAACGGGGTCAAGTAATTAAGTGGAGGGTCAATAAACTAAAACCCAAAAAAAAAAGCTATGTATATTTCCCGCTGCCTTGAAAAAAAGGCTCCAATTGCTCCCTCTTTCTTTGACCTAGGAAAAGAAAAGACTTGAAAAAAAAAAGTGTATTCCGCCACTCTCTTCCTTGACACAGGAAAAGAAAAGAAAAGAAACTACTCTTTCCCTCAACCTCTTTCTTCTTCTCCGCCTCTTTCTTCTACTCTTTCCCTCAACCTCTTTCTTCTACTCTTTCTTCTCCACACAACACAGCGCCCACAGCACCGCGCCGGCCAACCTCACCTTCTTCGTTGCCACCACGCACCGCACCGCAGCAGCGCCGGCACGAAACCACCGCGAGACAGCAGCCGCCAGCCCCCACGAGTCCAAGCCCTCCACCTTCAACCTCCACGAGTCCACAGTAATTCCTTTTGATTTTTTTGTTTTTTAAAATAAAAATCATATTTTTATTCGGAGTTTTAATTTTTCTTGAAATGTGTTCAATGTATTATGATGCTAGAAATTTGCAATTTAGAAGCTTGGGAAATTTGCAATTATGTGTTCACTGTATTATGTGTTCACTGTATTATGTGTTCTAGAAATTTGCAATTTATGATGCTAGAAATGTGTTCACTGTATTATGATGCTAGAAATTTGCAATTTTTCTAGAAATTGTTTAGAACCAATTTAGAAGCTTGGGAAACTTTGGTTGCAACAATTTCTGGACAATCTTTGCAATTTCAGCATGACTAGGAATTACAGGAGGCTAAACTTTTTTCACACCCTGTAATGGTCGGGTCATACTAGAAATATTTCCAGGAGTTGTTTGAGTAATAAATGGTCTAAAGCTCTTATCTGATGCTATTTGTGGCCCAGTCCTTGACACAACTACACTAGTTGGTCCTTGACTAAGCACCTTGTTTTCTGGTGCACTTCGCGGAAAATAGATTAAAATTCCGAGATCTTTAAGTCGGAAATGTGAAGAATATGTACTAAATTAAATTCCGAGACCCATCTCTCGGAAAATTGATTAAATTTCCGAGAGTTCCGAATCGGAAAATGGTTTTCCGACATTGGGATTTGGGGATATAAAATGGGGTTTGTATTCTAGTATTTTTTTTTAAATTAGAGCATTCTGGTAATTTCATGTTTAAAATTGGGGTTTGGGGATAAGATGTGGGGTTTGTAATCTACAACTCTTGATTTGTGATTGTATATGGTTTCTTGGTTGCATTTTTGTAGTTTGACCCTTAAAGAGAGGCTATGTTTTTGAACCCACATTACCCGTTTTTGTAGTTTCCCTCACATTTTGCTTTCATCGAATAAATCACATCCTTGTTCTTTTCTTCTAAAACCTTTCAACTCTCTCTATATATTTTTTGAATATTTTATTCTGCGTTACTGACAATTGGTATCATAAATATAAGTAGAACATTTACTACCCTTACTCTATGAAACGCTATGATAATAGAACTTGGTTCTTGGTTGTTGTAATAGAAAATTAAAATAGTAATCTCTTCCTCAAACCAAACAGGCCCTAACGTTTTATTGCATGTTTATACAAAAAAAATCAAGTTATTTTTATGAAAATGATGGAAGCCTTATCTGAGGGTTTTGAGTTTATTCTCTGGATGTTTAGTCAATGGTTTATTGTTTTTCAGTAATTGATATGCATTTGAAAATGATTCCCTAAAAAGTTGAAGCCCTTTTCAGTTTACTGTAATTTCAATTATTGTTAGTTAGCTTCAATTCTTATTCTTAGTTAGCTTGAATTCGGGTTCGTTGGCTTATTGTTAGAGCTGAGGTTTTCTTTGTCTATTTTTCAGGAAATCACTTCAACTGGAGTGAAGAAGGGTGAGATTTATTTGGCTGATGTTAGTACCAAGCTAAAGAACAAGAACTTCACAACTAATATCAAAGTGGACACTAACTCAAACGTGAGTCGAAACTTCTTGGCTTGCTCAGATTATTTTACTTGCAACACATAAGCCATTTTGCGATCATAAAATACTATAATTACACATAACTCTTTCTTTTGATTTATGTAATGATAAAAAATGATACCGCTAGCTTACTGCTTACATGTTTTTTAGTTTGGTAGCCAATAGAAATTTCAATTGCTGTTAATATGTCTATAGATCCTTTATGGTTCGAAGCTATTTAGAGTCATTACTAATCAATAGTAGAAGTGCATTTAACACAGACACAGGTTACATAGTGTTCAACTGAATATTGTGTATTGGTCATCTTATGTTACCTCGTTATTGCCTTATGCTTGGTTGTGACTTTAGAATTTGATGTCCTTTATCCATATTGGGTATCATTTCTTTGGCTTTGGTTATTCTTCAGTTCTGAATTGGAATGAACCAGAGCTATACTGGACAGTCTTAAATATTAATGATATTAATTTTGGAACAGCTAATAAGGCATTCTTTATGGATAAAAATACTTGGTATTTACTAGAAGTAGTAGAGTCTTGGCATTCTTTATGTATATATTTTTTGTAATGGGACAGTGATTATAATTTGTTAATTTCTCAATTTAAGTTGTTACCTCCTATTTCTCTTGTTTCCTGGTTTCAATTTCTCTTTTCAATTTTAGTGTTTTAATTTTTTGTGTATAGCTTTATCAGGTATTTTTAGGTAAATAGGTTCCCCTGCCATTGCTTTTCCAACGTTCCGATCTGTTATGTAATTTTAGACAATATTTTTGGTTTTCATAAGGAGTATGTCTTATGTTCCTTGTGTTTTGGAATGAAAGTTTTTTCTTATAAAAAAAGGTTCATCTCTAAGTCAGATATTTTAGCAGGGACCAACAAAGATTAGGTACTTACTGCACTTGTTGGAAGAGGATTAAAGTTGAAAGCTTAAACAAGACAATAGGATACACGAGTCTCTTTATTACTTTAAGTTATTATATGGTCTATGAATTAATTATCCAAAAATACCTATAGTAATAATAAGCCGAATGCAACTGCTTACCTGCATTAACTACTGCTTCCTGATTGTCATGATCTCTTTGGGGACATAATGATACAATGGATGCTTGAAAATGAAAATTGAAATCATACTTGTGGTTCAGCAATATTATGGATGCACTGCTGTGTTTCAATGGTGTTATTTGTTAACTCTCATATCCACAAAGCTTGTTACTTGCGGTGGATTATTGTACTAAATACTTTCAGAATATAATATTAAGTAATTATTCTTTTTAATGTTTTCTTTTGCATGTGAATTCTTATGATTTTTATGTCCACTTTTATTTTAGATTACCTAATAGTTTTACTGGATCATGAACCGTCAACGAAGCTTGGCAGTAGCACATGCACTTAATCGGACCATTTTTTTGGATGAGGTATTCGAGCAAACCCACATCAGGAAGTCAGGTGGTTGGGCTGATGAGCGCTCTATGATGACATATGTAAGTCAATATAATTAGTGCTTGTTAGTCATGCTGGTGATGTTATTGTTTGGTGTTTGCTATATAAACGTTTGTGCTTTGATATTCTATACAAATTAGTTTTGTGATCAATGATTCCATTCATAGGATAGCAAGAGTATAAATTATGAAATTAAGAACTCTTGTTTTTCTGTTTAATTTATCTGTTTGAAATTTGTTGGATTGTTAGTTCTTGTTTAAGTGTATGTTAAGAAGTTCACTTGCTAAAGTGTATGTTCTTGTTTAATTGTTGTTCATTTGATGGATTGTTCGTTCTTGTTTAATTTTTTGATTGAAATCTGCCCAAATTTTTGACATGTTCTAACTTATGTTTTATGCGTAAGATAGCAACTCACTCTTAATCTAACTTAGGATTATGCAATGTGGGAGAGAGAACTAAATTTGAATTAGTATATATATATATCAGCAAAGAACTAATTTTATTAAATTAAAAGAGTACCAGCAGTACTCATCAGATACAAAACAGAACAATAGCTGAATTATAGCTGTTTAGGATTATGCACTGCTCTAACTTATAATTGGAATGCTGCTTGCTTAATTGTAATTTTGGTCTCCTATCTTCTTGTATTATATATAGGTATTCAATTGAATATGCTGCTTGTTATTAGCTTATGTGTGTAATTTCTTTAATAGGAGAATTTCCGTGAAAAGCTTTCTCAACACGAATCATTGCAAGACAACCAAGAAGAACAACGAAAGGTGAGGGAGAAAGTAGCAGTATTGGAATCCTGTCAGGAAGAGCAGCATCACCTAAGAGAAGAACTGGCACACCTCACTATGCAACATAACAGACTGTACGAGGCTCTATTGCGATCCACCCCACCGGATGTGATGCCATAAAATGACAAGATGTTGCCCACGGATGAGGAAATGCAGGTGGGGAGTCATGATAGTACCCCCAGCCCCAGCAGCATGATGATGAAGAGGGAACATCGGATGATGGTTATAATGAGAACCATTAGGATTTATATTTTACTATTAGAAGGATTTAGTATTTTTGGATCCATATATTGTCACGAATTAGTGGGATTATGAGGCTTAGCATGAATTATTTTTATTACGGTGTTATTTGGATTTAATGTGTTTGAAATTATGTTATTGATATTTTAATTTTATTGAGTGGTCATTTATAAATAAATAGTATTGTAAGAAAGTTTTAGTATTATTGAAATTATAATATTATTTATCAATAGGGAAAAAATTACAGTATTATAAAAAAGGAAAAAAAGAAAAATATTTTTTTAAAAATTACCGACGAAATTTTTCGTCGGAAAATTTCTGAAAGCTAATACTGGTATTTGTTGTTACCGACGGAATTTGTGACGGATAATTCGTCGGTACATTACTTTCCCTTTTGACGAAAATTCCGTCACAAAAGTGTTCATTTCCGACGGATTTTACCGTCACAAAATATTTTTTCCGACGGATTTTCCGTTGATATTTCTGTCGATATTTCCGACGGTTTATAATTCTGTCAAAAATATTTTCCAACGCCACTTTTACCGACGGATTTAGTCCGTCGGAAAATCCGTCGGAAAAGTGGAATTTCCGACGGATTTTGCCAGTTACCGACGGATTTTGGCCGTCGGAAATAGCAACATTTCTTGTAGTGAATCACTTATGAAAAATCAATCTTTTCTAGGTTTTCAACCAAGAACATATGAAATGACTTGAATGTAAAAGATAAGGGAATAGAGATACTGCACAGAGATTTATCCTGGTTCACTCTCATCCACTTGAGAGCTACATCCAGTCCCCTCTTCAACCAAGAGAGATTCTTCACTATGAGGAATTAGAGTTCTCAAATTACAAGCAAATGCCTCTCAAGACTCCCTTCTTGATAGCCTCCAAGAGATACCACACTCTTGTCTTGCAACCCTATTGAATCTAATCTAACCTCTTCTCTTGCTTGTTGATATCCCCACAACAAGTCTTCCAATTTGCTTGTTTACCCAACAAGACTTCCAAATGCTTGATGATACCTCACACCAAGGCTTCCAATTTCTTGTTAACACAACAAGACTTCCAAGACTTCTTTTGCTTGATGAACAACCACCAAGGCTTCCTTGTGTTGTAGAATGTTTGCCTCCTTGCAATGATTACAACTTAAATTGAAAACAATAACAATCCTATGAATCTCTTTCAATAGCTATGAAAATATCAACATAAGAGACTCAAAGATTCTTGATCAAAGAATGTAACAGTTGAAAGCTTTGATCTATGAAAGTGAGAGAGAATAGAGTGACTTGATATTTGTAAAATTGATATGAAAATGATGTTAGTTCAATCTAATGATTCACAAAGGTTAGGAAAAAGTTTTTATAGAATACCCAAAAGTTAGGAACATTAAAAACTAATTTTGAGAAGTTAAAAACGTATTTTAAAAAACCAGTTTTACAGGTCTTAATCGATTAACACATGGCTTAATCGATTAAGTACTGTAACATATGTGTGTTAATCGATTAACCTGACCCTTAATCGATTAACCACTGCTAAATTCACTTAAAAACTTGTTTTCTCAAAACTAAGCCTTTTCTTTCAAACCTTTAAGCCACCTATTGATTTTAGGTTAAGTGAAAACTCAAATTATGATATAATCATGACCTTGATAGAGATTCACTACCCTCTAAAGACTCTACCCAAACTCATCAAAATAAAAGACTCAAACTAAAGATATTACAATTAAATACAAATTGAATCTTCATGAGCTTGCTCTCTCTTCATCATTTGTTGTTTGTTGTTAATTGATGAACTTCTCCATACTTGAGCTTTATCAAAACATTTGTAGCTTGTTCAAAACCTTTTGTCATTATCAAAACCTTCTCATTGGATCTAACAATTTACATTTAAAATATCTCCAAAAATGCTAAGTACACAAAAATTTGGCATTACACAAACTAAATATCAGTCACTTGCAACATCATATACATCATCTGTAATCGCAGAAGGTATTAATTCTCTAAATAACGCAATACGGTCCAAAAATGTGCTACCCCAAAATTGTCCATCCTCATTGAAATAATGTTCTCAAGAAGGATGCACACTTGGTAACGGTGTCCCTTCTTTCAAGATAACTTGAACCCAACGGTTTGGCATGCCAAAACTCAATGATGAGCCAGCTAGGTCGACATTTCCGATTACTCAAAGTTTGGGGTGAAGTGGAAGTGCTTTAATGTATGGTAAAAATGTAAGACATCCTCTCATTTGATAGCATAATGAAACAAACGCCACATTATACCGGTTACATGTCCCAAGTCTGAAAAAGTCAACCATTTCTCTCCAGGAACACTCCTAATGTTACCCACGTGGAGTAATTTGAGCACAACACTATATGGATCACTCTCAATTAGCTCAATGTACAGATCCTTGTTTTGCTTCATATCATGTATGAGATCAGTCCGGACAAGCATGTAGGAATCCTCATTCTCATACTGATACAAACTAATTGTTTGAAAACCACAATTACCATCTCCTTTGACATCCACAGTTTGCTCGATATGTTGTTGCATGCAAGAAGGAAATTGTTCTATGAAGGGAGAAAGAACCATCTCCTTTGTGACATTTTTGGGAGGTTTTTGAGATTTTTTTGGGAAGCTTTTTGGGAAGCATTTTGAGAGGACTCTTTCTCAGCATATTCTCAAACTGAGGGGTCACACTTTGTTGATCTTTCATGATCGTTGGTATGATCTTTTGTCCTTGCGTTTTTATTCGGTGGCAACAACGAGGTAGTTGCTGGATCCACAACCTCTCGGGACTTGTCCATCAGTATCTTCTTTCCTTCCTTGTTAGTACTATCAAATAGACGCCAAAACATGTTGACCCAGGAGTGAGATACACATTTTTATTTGTACATGTGTAGCTTGCTCTTGGGTCAGCGTGTTTGTAAATTTAACAAACTCACTGACCCCTAAGCGAGATTCATTTTTTCTTTATAAAAGTGTAGCTCGCTTCTGGTTAAGCGTGTTTGTAAAATTAATAAACTCGCTGAAGTTAGTTTAATTTGTTAATTTTACAAACACGTTGACCCAGGAGTGAGCTACATTTTTTCCTTGAAAAAGTGTTGATCGCTCCTAGGTCAGCATGTTTGTAAAATTAACAAACTCGGTAACCCCTTGGTGAGCTTCCAAATGACATACACGATGATCTCTAAGCGTGAATGCAAAATTTGTATAATTGCTTAACACATACTCTGTTGGGTAAGCGTATTTGAAATTATTTTGCAGTATGCTTAGGGCAAAGTGTACGATATTGCGAACAGAAAAAAAAGTACAAGGTTGAAACAAGGTATCTTGATGAACGTGTAATGCTTCCACAAGGATGAGATGCTAAAATATTGATGATCATCTAAAAATAGTCAATAACTTTCACCTAAAAAAGATTACGCAGCACCTGTCGAGACAAGAACACTAAAAAATAAATTTTATGTAACACCATATGATTTATTACCCTTAATTCCCCTTATATTAAAAATGCGGACTTAAAAATTCTTTTTTATTTTATAAAAACCAACCGTCAAACGGACGGAGTTTCGTTTGTTTTTCGGACTTTTCTAAATTCTCAACCTGATTAACACATTCGCATAATATCAACAGTAGCCAGCAGGGCTCTAATCATATATATATATATATATGCACTTTTTACACTTTATTCACTTTAACACTTTAACACTATCATCGGATCCAGTGAATTAAACCCATCACAATAATGAATGCACTTCTCCGTTTCCAATAACAATAACACTTTTCAATGACAACACAACCTCCTCACATACCCACCCTCCACTCTGGGGAAAAACCGACCAGGAGTAAGCATTTCTCAACCTATAATTGGGTGCTTCACCTCCACTTAGGAAGGTCCCTCATTCACCCGCTTGCACAATGCTTCACCTCAGCTTAGGAAGGTCCCTCATGCGATTTGGATTGATTTGCCCGAATCGGGCTTTAGCAGAAATCACCCTCACTGGCCAAAACGAGCCAAAGTGATGGAATTACCCCGGTTTGCGTGGAACCAACCCCCAACACGGGATCGGAGGCGAACCCGTATCCTTTGCAGGATCAAAGTTCCCCAAGCTAATTCCATAATTCACTCTTGCCCTCATCAATCGTAAACGACGTGTGTTTTTCCCCGTACACCTAAGGTCCACCTTACTCTGTAATGCACGTGTTTCTAGTTCATTTTATATGGCTTTTGTTAGTCAACCATTCATTATCTTATATCCAATTGGTTGGGTTTCTCTAACTTTGAATTTATTGCCATACTACATATATATAGAACAACCACACACATAACAACAATAATAACCATAACCAAACCGTTCACTCATATAGTTTCATATCAATTATAACAATTTGTCCCTAACAAAATCCTAAGTTCATAACATATATATATATATATATATGTTGGAAAACTACACTCGGTGTGTGAAACAAATAGGAACACTAGGAGAACACCTAGAAGGGGGGGTTGAATAGGTGTTATAGAAACTTTGAAAGATTTTCGCAAGAAACAAATCTAAACGATTAAAACCAATGAAAATCAATCAATTAACAAATATTATATGAGAGATTAAGCGGAAACAATCAACACCAATATTCTTATTGATTCACCTAGGTTATGAAAATGATTTTCCCTTTATCAATTTTGCACAATAAAGATTCAATTCAATCAAATATAGAAAAATCACTTTTTCTAGGTTTTCAATCAAGAACACAATTAATAACAAGAATTGTAAAGAGTAGAGAGTTTAGAGATACGACACAGTGATTTATCCTGGTTCACTTTCATCCACTTGAAAGCTACTCCAGTCCCCTCTTCAACCAAGAGAGATTCTTCACTATGAGGAATTAGAGTTTCTCAAATTACAAGTAAATGCCTCACAAGACTTCCTTCTTGCTAGCCTACAAGAGATACCACACCCTTGCCTTGTAACCCTATTGATATCTAATCTAACCTCTACTTGCTTGTTGATAACCCCACAACAAGTCTTCTTTGCTTGCTTCACTCACAAGACTTCCAAGTACTTTGAGATTCTTCAAAGTGCCTTCCAAATGCTTGATGAAATGCTTCTTCAAGACTTTCAACTAAACTTGCTTGATTCACAAAATCAAGACTTCCTTTGTTGTAGAATGTTTGCCTCTTGCAATGATTACAACTCAATAGAAAACAAAATAACAATCCTATGAATCTCTTTCAAAAGTTATGAAAAGATCAACATGAGAGATTCAAGGTTCTTGATCAAAGAATATAAAAATGAGAGCTTTGATCTTGAGAGAGTGAGAGAGAATAGTGTGGCTTTGATTCTTTGTAAAATTGTGTATCAAAATGATTCTAGTTGATAGAAATGATTAGGAAAAGGTTTATATAGAATACCCAAAAGTTGGAGCACTTAGAATGGCATTTGAGAAGTGAAAAACGTATTTAAAACAGTTACAGACCCTGTTTACTCGAGTAAAATAAGTGTTACTCGAGTAATACGAAAGCTGCATAAATTTCACGCGAGTGAAAAAGGTTTTACTCGAGTAAAAGTTGAGATAATCGATTATCAAAAGTTTGTTAATAGATTATCAGTACAAAATACACTGTTAATCAATTATCAAAATCTGTTAATCGATTATTAACATTAAAAATCACTTAAAACTTATTTTCTCAAAAACTAAACCTTTTCTTTCAAACCTTTAAGCCACCTATTGATTTTAGGCAAAGTGAATACTCAAAATATGATATAATCATGCAATCAAAAGAGATTCACTACCCTCTAATAAATTCTACCCAAACTCATAAACTAAAAGACTTGTGAGGCAAAAGATAAAACATTAAAACATAAACTACCAAACTAAGTCTTCATGAGTTGGCTCTCTCTTTATAACTTGATGTTTGTTGTTGCTTGTTGAGCTTGAACTTGATCAACACACTTGTAGCTTGTTCAAAACCTTTTGGCATTTATCAAAACATTCTTCATGGATCTTACAATCTCCCCCTTTTTGAAAATGACAAACATGTTTTGAAATCGTTTGAAGTTCATTGAAGTTGTTGATGCTTGAACCATTTGATCACTTGGTGAGACTCTTGCTCCCCCTCAATTAATGCTTTTGACATTTGAAATCCAATTGAGTAAGCTTGATTCTCCCCCTATCTTCAACAACTTTGCTCAACCTACATAAAAACAACAAAACAACCTTTCTCCAAACATACCATTTAAAAATTTCTCCCTTTGTTTCAAAAACATCATATTTCTCCCCCTTTGGCATTATCAAAAAGAAATATATACCAATTGAAATAAGATCTAAGCCAAAATAGAAGAAATATAACCAAAGCATGAATAGAATAACACCAATTTGTAGAATTTTCTCCTTGATACCAATTGAAGTAGCAAATGAATGAATATCACATGAAAGTCCTTTTGCTCTTCAATCATACCTACAAAAACAATCATGCTTTGCTTTTTGGTATCCAAATGGTTTTGGATCCATTTTTGTTAGTGTAGGGACTCTCACCCTTTTTCACCCAAACAAAATCTCCTTTAGGTATACCATGCACTTTAATATAACACACATTTGAAGTATGTCCATGAGTACCACAATAGAAACATGTTGGTGCATTTGAAAAATCAACCTTTGAAAAATCAACAACATTTCTATGAGATTTACTCTTAGCATTAGTATAACCCAAACCAAACTTGTTTGAATTTTCTCTTTGAAAATTTAACAATGTGCGCAATCTAATATCACCATTTGAGAAACTTGCAAGCTTATTTTTTAAAATAGCATTTTCATCTTTAAGCAACTTGCAATTCTCACAATCAACCACATTATTCAATCTACTAGCACAATCACAAGAAGAACTAGCATATATAAGATCAAGGGTTTCATTTTCAAGATTAAGCTCATCAACTTGTTTTTGAAGTTCTAAAATCTCTTGTTGATGTTTCAAAATGAGCTTCTTCCTTTCAATGTTTTTCAAAGCTAGTTTCTTAAATTGTTTATGCATTTCTTCATAAGCATTATATAACATTTCATAATTTGAAGAAATTTCGGATTTAGTAAGACTTACATCGCTTTCGACACTTTGCTCACTTGATTCATCATTTGAGCTTTCCTCTTCATGTACTTGAGCTATCAAGTTGAGACAAGCGGCTTCTTCATCATCCGAAGAACTACTAGTTGTGCTTTTCTTGTCTTGTTCATCATCACTATTCCAAACTATGTATGCCCTTTTGTATTTTGCATTTTTCTTCTCTTTCTCCTTCTTCTTGAGATACTTAGAGCATGAGTACTTGAGATGACCGGGCTTTCCACATTCATGGCAAACTATTCCTTCTTTTGAAGTCTTGGTCTTGTAGTGTGGGGGATCCTTCTCTTTACTTTTGTCTTTGTTCAACCTTCCTTTTCTCCTTAGAATTTTATTGAACTTTCTTAGTAGAAGCTTCATCTCCTCTTCATCAATGTCCGAATCGGAATCTTCATTATCAACATCATCATCAACGGAACTCTCTTCCTTTTTATATGACCTTTGAGCTTTAAGAGCAATTCCTTTTATCTCTTTGTACTTATCCGACTCTTCATGCATTTGCAAACGTTCAAGCTCCATTTCATGTTCTTGTAGCTTTTCGAAAAGTGTTGCTAAATCCATGGTGTCCAAGTCCTTTGATTCAACAATTGCGGTAACCTTAGGTTGCCATTCCCTACTTAGACATCTTAAAACTTTGTTAACAATTTCACAATTCACGAAAGTTTTACCAAGAGCAATGAGATGATTAACAATATGAGTAAAACGTTTTTGCATAAAACATATAGATTCATTAGGCAACATATGAAACAATTCATATTCATGCATCAAAGAATTTAATCTAGCACGCCTAACTTCACTAGTGCCTTCATGTGTGACTTGCAAGGTGTCCCACATATCTTTGGCATCTTTACATTGGGAGACTCTAAAGAACTCATCATAAGATAGAGCGGAGGTGATGATATTTTTTGCTTTTAAATCATATTGAATTTTTCTTTTATCATCATCGGTCCACTTATCTTTGGGAGTTAGTGTAAGCACACCTTCTACATCTTTTGAGGGAATATAAGGACCATTTTCAATGGCTTCCCAAATGTTCATATCTATGGCTTCTATAAAGATTCTCATCCTAATTTTCCAATAAGCATAACCCTCTCCACCAAACATAGGAGGGCGATTAATTGAAGCACCTTCACCACCAAAAGGATTCGTAGAACCCATTGTAGTTTCTCAAGGATCTTAACGAAAAAGCTCTATGCTCGTGTCTTTCGACCGAGCTCTGATACCAATTGTTGGAAAACTACACTCGGTGTGTGAAACAAATAGGAACACTAGGAGAACACCTAGAAGGGGGGGTTGAATAGGTGTTATAGAAACTTTGAAAGATTTTCGCAAGAAACAAATCTAAACGATTAAAACCAATGAAAATCAATCAATTAACAAATATTATATGAGAGATTAAGCGGAAACAATCAACACCAATATTCTTATTGATTCACCTAGGTTATGAAAATGATTTTCCCTTTATCAATTTTGCACAATAAAGATTCAATTCAATCAAATATAGAAAAATCACTTTTTCTAGGTTTTCAATCAAGAACACAATTAATAACAAGAATTGTAAAGAGTAGAGAGTTTAGAGATACGACACAGTGATTTATCCTGGTTCACTTTCATCCACTTGAAAGCTACTCCAGTCCCCTCTTCAACCAAGAGAGATTCTTCACTATGAGGAATTAGAGTTTCTCAAATTACAAGTAAATGCCTCACAAGACTTCCTTCTTGCTAGCCTACAAGAGATACCACACCCTTGCCTTGTAACCCTATTGATATCTAATCTAACCTCTACTTGCTTGTTGATAACCCCACAACAAGTCTTCTTTGCTTGCTTCACTCACAAGACTTCCAAGTACTTTGAGATTCTTCAAAGTGCCTTCCAAATGCTTGATGAAATGCTTCTTCAAGACTTTCAACTAAACTTGCTTGATTCACAAAATCAAGACTTCCTTTGTTGTAGAATGTTTGCCTCTTGCAATGATTACAACTCAATAGAAAACAAAATAACAATCCTATGAATCTCTTTCAAAAGTTATGAAAAGATCAACATGAGAGATTCAAGGTTCTTGATCAAAGAATATAAAAATGAGAGCTTTGATCTTGAGAGAGTGAGAGAGAATAGTGTGGCTTTGATTCTTTGTAAAATTGTGTATCAAAATGATTCTAGTTGATAGAAATGATTAGGAAAAGGTTTATATAGAATACCCAAAAGTTGGAGCACTTAGAATGGCATTTGAGAAGTGAAAAACGTATTTAAAACAGTTACAGACCCTGTTTACTCGAGTAAAATAAGTGTTACTCGAGTAATACGAAAGCTGCATAAATTTCACTCGAGTGGAAAAGGTTTTACTCGAGTAAAAGTTGAGATAATCGATTATCAAAAGTTTGTTAATCGATTATCAGTACAAATTACACTGTTAATCAATTATCAAAATCTGTTAATCGATTATTAACATTAAAAATCACTTAAAACTTATTTTCTCAAAAACTAAACCTTTTCTTTCAAACCTTTAAGCCACCTATTGATTTTAGGCAAAGTGAATACTCAAAATATGATATAATCATGCAATCAAAAGAGATTCACTACCCTCTAATAAATTCTACCCAAACTCATAAACTAAAAGACTTGTGAGGCAAAAGATAAAACATTAAAACATAAACTACCAAACTAAGAGCCTGTTTGATTACTTGTTTTCAAAACTGTTTTTTGTTCTTTAAAACAATAAAACAAGAAAACTTGTTTGATTTCACTGTTTTAGAAAAAGTGTTCTCAAAACAAGTTAAATTTTTTTGTTTTAAAAACAGTAAATAGAGAACAACTTAATGATGTTTTGATCTGTGTTCTGGGAATAATAAAAACACGGAGAACATGCCAGTTTTCATTAATGGCATTTTTGTAAATATGATGAACTCTCAATCTATTGTGACTTTTAGCTAGACTTTCCATATACAGTATTTATATAAGGTACTCATATGCATATGTAGCTGAAAGTTACGGAGTATATGGGATTTCTCAGTTCGCTACTCCATTTTTTACTTTTTAATGAGAAATCCACTTTGTTTTTATTATACCAATTTAATGTGTTTTTTTTTATAGGAAATCAATTATTGTTTTATTATTTTTTGTCTTTTATTTCTTCATAGTAAATTTTTTTTCCTCTTGTTATCTTTCTTATTACAGTAATTAGATAAATATAGAGTTGTAAAAAAGTACTACCTTTAACAAAAAAAAAATTATTACCTCAGTTCATATTTATTTATCATATTTCAAACAAAATACAATTTTTATGAAATGTAATGGCTTAATTATGGTTTTGGTCCCTAAAAGTTCAACGTGTTTTGATTTTAGTCCTTAAAAATTATATTGACCAGGATTAGTCCTTAATTTTTCAAACATTTTGGTTTTGGTCCCCTCAATTACAAAAAATCAGTTAATTTCTGATATGGTTAAAGAAAATCTACACTAGGTGTCACGGGGTGTGAGGTAGCGCTAAAGAGGTGATGTAACATGGAAAATTCAAGCCTATGAACTCAAAATTTTGCGTACGAGATCATTTTGCTTATGAGACCATTTTACGTCCGTGGATCTGTATCATCCATGTTATATCACCTATTTGACGTCACTTTCGATCACATGGACTGGTGATGTGATGTTCCGCTATCTGCACAAACAAATAACAGATTTTTATTAACGGAGGGGACCAAAACCAAAATGTTTGAAAATTTAAGGACTAGTCTCGGTCAAAATAACTTCTAGGGACTAAAACCAAAACACGCTGAACTTTCGGAGACTAAAGACATAAATAAGCCAAATGTAATTATTACTTAGATTCCAATACATTAATTATGTTTTCCCTCACTATATCATTTATCTATATATCATTAATTTTTTTCCACTACTTATCTAAATCAAGACTTATTGAATAAGGGTAAACATGAAAAGTAGTACTCCCTCCCTTCCATATTTTTTGGCCTTTTAGGTTATTTTTTCCATTTCATATCTTTTGTCTTTTTACAATTCAAATGCATAAATATGACTTTTTTTTTTTCAATTTTAACCCTTCATTCAATCATTTCATTCACTCCTCATCAATTATACATTTCTCCTCTTTCTCATCTCTATACCACTATATATTAATTAATGAACATATTTCCTAATAAAAATTTAAACAAAGCACAGATAAAACTTACAATAATCAATATTTTCTTAATTTGTGTGCCTAGACCAAAAAGGCCAAAAAATATAAAACGAATGGAGTAAATTCTAAAAAAACATAAAAAGAAAAAAAATTAGAATGGAGATCTTATAAATAAAAAAAAACCCTAAAGATTCTTATTAAGGACATAAACAAGTTTTTTATTATCCAATTGAACTCGTTAAACATAAAAAAAATTATAATAATAACAAAAGGATAGACTTTTGATTTGTTTTGGTCTTATTATCTATTTTTCTCTTTAACATATATAATTTTTTTTTCCAGATAAATAAAAAAAATATAAAAATGGTTTGAAAAAATAAAATACAAAATAAAACAAGAATAAATTTTCTATTAAAAAAAAGTTTCCAAAACAAATTTACCAAACAATTTTTTTTTGTTTTATAATTTTTAAAATTGTTTTGGAAATAATTATTACAATCATGTTTTCTTATTTTTTTGTTCTTAAGAATAGTTCCCAAAAATTGTTTTACAAAATAGTTTCCAAAACATAAAAATCAAAACACAATCAAACAGCCCCTAAGTCTTCATGAGTTGGCTCTCTCTTTATAACTTGATGTTTGTTGTTGCTTGTTGAGCTTGAACTTGATCAACACACTTGTAGCTTGTTCAAAACCTTTTGGCATTTATCAAAACATTCTTCATGGATCTTACAATATATATATTCATAGTCAACATATAGAGCACACCAAATCATACCACAACAATAATCATGATCATATTATTCATTTAATCATTTAATCCTATAACAATCTAATAATCAATTACTAAACAACCCTAAGTTCATTATACACACTTTTATTTTCAAACATAACAATGTCAACATACAAATCAAACATACACATATAAAATACCTCTAATTATAACCCTATTACCATTATTAAGTCCTCCCCCTAAATAAAACCAAAGTACTCCCCCTTACCTCTTGAAGAGAAAAGGAGATCATGACAATTTTGAGGGAGCATCAACACCCCCTACACTCCAAGCTTCCTAGACTCCTTAATGCTTGCCCTTAATCACTTCCTAAGCTCTCTTGGTTGATTGCACAACTCCATGAGAAGGATTGGGGAAAGTTAGGGTTTGGGTTGGATTTGGGGTTTTGAGAAATAGAGAAGAAATTGAGAATTCAAAGAGGGAAAACCATGTTGAATGAGTGGGGAATTGATTTATGGAACCAATTTGATAAGACTTTGGGTGGATTCATTCAATTGAGAAATCTAGGGTTGAAGGAGAAGGAAAATCGTGGAAGAGGAGAGAGAAAAATTCTGTGAAAATGGCTCAATTCAACGTGTTTTAAGTCTGATTCTGCAGTGGTTAATTGATTAACTGGGTGGTTAATCGATTAACCAGTGTAAATTTGGCCAAAACCAACATTCAGGCCTTAATCGATTAACCTCATGCTTAATCGATTAAGTCGTGGGCATCATTCAGGTCTTAATCGTTTAACTCAAGGCTTAATCGATTAACTGGTTCAATCCATCATTCCCTTGCACTTCAAAGTGTCATAACTTCTTCGTTAACCGTCGGATCTTGCTCCAATTTTGAGACAAGCATCCTAAGACACTCGTCTTCACATACAACGGTGGAATTTGGGTTTTGAGCTATGGGTATTTAATTCCTAATTTTCTAAGATCCTATGCTCTTTCGCTCACACTTACTCTTCTTAACTCACTTCTAAACTAATTCTACTTCATCAAACCTACCCTTGCTAATCCCTACATCCTAAACACATTCTAAACATACTCAAAGGCTTGGAAATAACACTACTCTTATCAAAATTCTAATAATTAAGGCACCTAATAATTGGGAAAATCGGGGATGTTACAATCTCCCCCACTTATATGAATTTCGTCCCCGAAATTCGGCTAAGTCGTAAGAATTGAAAAAGGGATGCAGAGCTATATGCTCTAGAAACAGGATGGATCTATCTTGGGCAATAAGATGGTTGTGACCATTGGGGATTCACTCCCCCACTTATAACACAACTACGGTTAAGATTTCATTCTTAAGAGAACTAATTTGTTCCCACAACTCAGGAAAACAAGAGTCTTAAACTTCCCTACAGCACACCATTCCCGACAAAACATAAACATCATCCTCATAAAACATTTTAAACAACTAACACAAACAATATACTCAAAGAGAACAGAACAGAAAGCATTTAACCATAAAAGGAATTAACATAACAAAGCACAATTCTAAAAAGAACAATTAAGAGAAATAACCAACATACACAAAACTTAAAACGTTATTTATTTAAAATTCCTTATAAAGTTAAACTTAAGCCAAATACAAGGAATATCATTTCGAAATTTTATCAAGGGGTAAACTTCTTAAAAGAAAATTAAAACATTAACTCAACATAGTTAGTAGAAAAATGATCAAGGTATACCAAAATAATCTTGCATTGGATTGAGTTGAGTAAAAATCTTGAAAAGATTAAAATATTCATTTGGTGAAAGATTAGGTATATCGTAAATAAAAAAAATAAGCAATATTTATGCATTAAGAAAATCACCCACAATAGGGTTGGTTACAATTGAAGATAATAAGTTCAAACTCCAATCCAAAGTTATCCAGTATAAAAGAAATACGATTTTGAGATATGCCTACGCTGGGTGAAAGCGATAGGTTGCTTGAAAAACATTTTCGAAAATTACTGTTTCGTGTTTTTCTAGAATTTCCTTTGTAAAAGAGTTAAGGTCAAAGAATGCACTATGCAGGGATGCGGTTGAAAATAGAGATCAACAATGAAGGGCACACATGAGAATGGTCTTTTGAAAATCTAGTTTGATATATCTATATAATTTAGATTGAAAATATTACATGGAAATATATATACTTTAATTATGTACATGTATGTATAGAAAATGAGTTGTGAGTTGTCCTTTATATAAGGACTTAGTTCATCAAAATTATAAGTTTGATCATTAGCAAAGTATTTTCTTTAAAGAGAAGATTTCATTGCAAGGTATAATTGCAATAGGAAAAAAATGTTGAAGTGAGAGATTGCAATGCCCAAAAAAATATAGGCCATTACTTTTGAAAATTTACTTTGATGCTTGGTTGATAAAGAATGGTTTAGTACTTTTACAAAATCACCTTCAATGGTGGGTAGAAAAACATTCTTTATCTAAAATTAACATTGAATAATATACAAGGTATATAAAAATATCGAGAGTTGGAACTAGAATGAAAGAATGCAAAACCAAATAGCTCCAGCAGTAATTTAATTCAGTATATATATTCTTAGAAAATTTGAATATAAATATATTTATATACAGTTCACAAGCACACACAAATCAATGATTCTAAAAAAAACAAAACTCACTTCCTATATACATCTATCTATATCCATATTCCTAAGGTTTTAAACTCTAACACCCCACTAAGAAGAACTTAACTTCTATCACTTAATCTAATCGAAAATCCTACGAACTTAAGGCCCTCACTACGTCTACGCTTGTCTATCGCTCACATGAGTTTCAGGGTTCCTATTTGGTTCCTTGGGTTAGGATTTCGTCTAATTGCTTCCTATCTTAGAACCCTAGTTGAAATTCTCTTATTGCTATCTAGACTCTGGGGCTAAGACCATTACAATGGATGTTAGGACTAGGACTTTGACAGCTAACAAATTACATTCCAGGGAATAGTTAATTTGATTTAAAATTAGTTGTGATTCCGGAATGTAGTTTGTCCAACAGTTGTCCCACACTTCGCTTGAGTTCTATGTGAACTCAACAGAAGAGACATAACATCCCTTACCTCAGTCGAGATTCTAAACTAGGATCTCACTTTATGCTAAATACATTGCCTTTGACCCACTTTGTTATCGTCACTAGCATTTCTCAATTCCACATCATATTAGAAACAAAGGAGTTCCTACTTATAAGAAAAAGATTTGGTCTTTGGTGATAGAGAACTTCCAAAAAATTTCTCTTTCCGAAAACAAGGGAAAACTCTTTGTAATTTATAAATCAGTTTCATTTCAAACTTTAACATAATTTGTTGATGATGGGGAGAACATGTCAAGCATCCAAAATTTCAAAGTATTCACAAAGATTTCCAAAATCATTTCACATTGGTTTAAAATTAATCCAAAAGTTTCGAGGACTCCTTTGACAAAGAAAACAAGGATCCCCTATGATCATCAAACTCGAATAAAAGGAATTTCTTGTTTCGGTTGAAATTTGATTTCTTCCACATTTTCAAATCTTAATATATGCCTTTCCTTTTATTTCAACTTTGAAGTTCAACTCTTGTTTCAAATTGACGTATGTCACATTCGGTGAATTCTTATTTAATCGGCGATTGGTGTAATCTAATAGTAACTACACCATCATTCCATTACTTAGGAATTCACTTTGTTAACTGTTCATGTTTAAAAATCAATATTGTGACATTCGGTCAATTTTCAAAGTTGGAATCAATTTCGTACCCAGGAAAGTAATAGAATACTTGTATGCTTGACGTTCATTAGAATTCATACTATTAATACTTTTCAAAACTAAGTCTTAAGATAGTTAAATGCAAAAACACATATACACCTTTTCAATAGTATTGTTTTTATCACCAAACACAATGTGGAACTGTAGAAAGGATTTAAATCTTATTAGAGACGACACTCAGTCATCGAAGTTAAAGGCAAGTACACCGGGTTGACACCTATTCACTTCCGCTGCGCACTCTGATAAAGAATGCTCGGAGTGTCTATGATGCAATGATTCCTAATACTTATCCTATTCCTATGTATAGAAAAGAAATTCGATAATTATTTCATTGGATTTTAAGGACTCGATGGTATTATCTTCTAATAAAATGTACGCATCGAGGGGCCCTTCTCGATTCTACATTGCATTAGAAATAAAACCATTTTCGTACAACCTGAATTCCAATCAAATAATAAGAAATGACTCATCCTCCACTCAAAAGAAGACTTTGAAATTTTGTTTTATGTAAAAGTTTCAATTCTTCGTCATATCCGAAGTTGACTTACTTAATTCAAAACTAAGGTTTAGTCCATCCCGTTGGGGTAGCAATTTCATGCTCTATCACGTTGGGAGTTTTACTTCCCATAGCCTCTACTTCCGGTCCACTCCAAAATACAACCAAGTTACAATTGAAAATTCTACTTAGTCCACTTTGAATTGAAGATTACTCACTATCACTAGTACTATTCTATTAACACTACTAAACTATACGAACTTTAACTAAATATGAATGCATGAACTATGGAAATAAGCTACTAAACTAACTATTGGTTAGTTACTCTCATGTGGAGTAACCCTTTGGGAGTAGGAAATCCATACTCCACAGCCGAGAATTGCAACCATTGCTCTGATACCATCTGTAACATCCTCAATTTTTATACTTTAAAAATATATTACTTTTTATAGGGTTTAATATTAAAATACTTGGGGTTTTATAAAAATTTTGGCGGAGTTTACTTTAAAATATGGACTTTCCCCAAGTTAATTATTCACCTGTCAGTCCAGAACAGTTTATTTAAACAAAACTATAGGTGGTCGTAGCTTACTTTAAAATAATATGGAAAAGGATATTTTTATATCCTTTGCAACCACTATAACATTTAATCAAAAGAATGTGCATTACAAAGTCCTTTTACAAAATAGAAGTTTCCTTACACTTACAATAAAAGTTATCAATTAAAACAACTTTAATAATTAAAAAATGTTTATGTTACATTATCCTAACATTTATTGCAATAATAGAAATAACAAGACCACCAAGGTCTCACCAACTCATATACTCTCATTGTGTGATAGTATAATTTCTCGGCACGGAAGCAGTGAATATCTTTCTCCAATGGTACCTAAAATGGTCAACTTAAGGGGTGAGTAATTTGAGAAATAATCAAGGGAAACACTTAAACAACAGTAATAGAGTATAACTAGACATACCCACACACATATATTCATATTCACTTATCCTATTCAACTCTACTATTTATATACCTTAACACTTAACTGTTCCTTCACACTATTAATGCACCTTTCATTTATCCCAATAACAATACATATAACAATGCTTTTATGCACAATCATATGAGTATGATATGCACTATATCCCACTATGGTTTAATTCCTGAATCCGATGTACACTTCACTTTTTACACTTTATTCACTTTAACACTTTAACACTATCATCGGATCCAGTGAATTAAACCCATCACAATAATGAATGCACTTCTCCGTTTCCAATAACAATAACACTTTTCAATGACAACACAACCTCCTCACATACCCACCCTCCACTCTGGGGAAAAATCGACCAGGAGTAAGCATTTCTCAACCTATAATTGGGTGCTTCACCTCCACTTAGGAAGGTCCCTCGCTCACCCACTTGCACAACACTTCACCTCCACTTAGGAAGGTCCCTCAGGCGATTCGGATTGATTTGCCCGAATCGGGCTTTAGCAGAAATCACCCTCACTGGCCAAAATGAGCCAAAGTGATGGAATTACCCCGGTTTGCGTGGAACCAACCCCCAACACGGGATCGGAGGCGAACCCGTATCCTTTGCAGGATCAAAGTTCCCCAAGATAATTCCATAATTCACTCTTTCCCTCATCAATCGTAAACGACGTGTGTTTTTCCCCGTACAACTAAGGTCTACCTTACTCCGTAATGCACGTGTTTCTAGTTCATTTTATATGGCTTTTGTTAGTCAACCATTCATTATCTTATATCCAATTGGTTGGGGTTCTCTAACTTAGAATTTATTTCCATACTACATATATATAGAACAACCACACACATAACAACAATAATAACCATAACCAAACCGTTCACTCATATAGTTTCATATCAATTATAACAATTTGTCCCTAACAAAATCCTAAGTTCATAACATATATATATATATATATATATATATATATTCATAGTCAACATATAGAGCACACCAAATCATACCACAACAATAATCATGATCATATTATTCATTTAATCATTTAATCCTATAACAATCTAATAATCAATTACTAAACAACCCTAAGTTCATTATACACACTTTTATTTTCAAACATAACAATGTCAACATACAAATCAAACATACACATATAAAATACCTCTAATTATAACCCTATTACCATTATTAAGTCCTCCCCCTAATTAAAACCAAAGTACTCCCCCTTACCTCTTGAAGAGAAGAGGAGATCTTGACAATTTTGAGGGAGCATCAACACCCCCTACACTCCAAGCTTCCTAGACTCCTTAATGCTTGCCCTTAATCACTTCCTAAGCTCCCTTGGTTGATTGCACAACTCCATGAGAAGGATTGGGGAAAGTTAGGGTTTGGGTTGGATTTGGGGTTTTGAGAAATAGAGAAGAAATTGAGAATTGAAAGAGGGAAAACCATGTAGAATGAGTGGGGAATTGATTTATGGAACCAATTTGATAAGACTTTGGGTGGATTCATTCAATTGAGAAATCTAGGGTTGAAGGAGAAGTAAAATCGTGGAAGAGGAGAGAGAAAAATTCTGTGAAAATGGCTCAATTCAACGTGCTTTAAGTCTGATTCAGCAGTGGTTAATCGATTAACTGGGTGGTTAATTGATTAACCAGTGTAAATTTGGCCAAAACCAACATTCAGGCCTTAATCGATTAACCTCATGCTTAATTGATTAAGTCGTGGGCATCATTCAGGTCTTAATCGATTAACTCAAGGCTTAATCGATTAACTGGTTCAATCCATCATTCCCTTGCACTTCAAAGTGTCATAACTTCTTCGTTAACCGTCGGATCTTGCTCCAATTTTGAGACAAGCATCCTAAGACACTCGTCTTCACATCCAACGGTGGAATTTGGGTTTTGAGCTATGGATATTTAATTCCTAATTTTCTAAGATCCTATGCTCTTTCGCTCACACTTACTCTTCTTAACTCACTTCTAAACTAATTCTACTTCATCAAACCTACCCTTGCTAATCCCTACATCCTAAACACATTCTAAACATACTCAAAGGCTTGGAAATAACACTACTCTTATCAAAATTCTATTAATTAAGGCACCTAATAATTGGGAAAATCGGGGAAGTTACAAAGTGCATCTTACGCGGTCTATGCGTACAGTCTCCTACGGGCAACGTCTTACAAGACTTGGATTCCACAATCGGAAGGTGCATCCATCATTGCGTACAGTCTCCTTCGGACAACGTCTTACAGCAGCTCATCAAGTGCGTCTTTCCCGATCTATGCGTACAGTCTCCTACGGACAACGTCTTACAAGATCTGGAGAGGCACAATCCAATTATATCATTAATTAATATATGGTGTGTGTGTGTCCATAATTGCGTACAGTATCCTTCGTACAACGTCTTACATCGGCGCATCAAGTGCGTCTTACGCGATCAATGCGTACAGTCTCCTACGGACAACGTCTTACAAGATCTGGATCACACACTCTCTGTTCTTTAAGTCTTTGAATTTCATTTTCAATTATTTCATTTGTAGTTATCCTTATGAATTCATCAACTTAATCATGTCATTATATTTCCAATTTCCAATGAGTCATTCATACCAATTCCAACATCATATTCATTACCATTCATAAATTCTAGGGCTCAATATAATTTAGCAAAATATCAACCACATAATCAAATCTCATAGTCACATTTAAGCACAACATAACATATCAAAATACTTTTATACATAATCACATTTTAAAATATTATTAACTACCCTAGGGTTCTTTATCCTAACTAACACATATCTCCTAGTAACCCAATATATACACAATACAACCTACCCCCTAGAATATGGTAACACAAACCTCCTTACCTCAAACTCTTAGAGATAGGGAGATTTTAGCTTGCTCTAAGCTTGAGCCTTTCCCACCAAAGAGCTATAACCAAAGGAAGAGGGTAAAACCTAATATGGAGTCATAACAAGAAAAGATTAACATTAAAGTCATGGATCATGCCAAAACTCAAGAAAAGTTGAGTTCCCATGGCTTAGAATTGAAAACCACCATGGATGGAGGAGAGAGAAAGGGGGAGGACGAGTTTGAGAGAGAGAAAGAGGAGAACCCAAAACTTGAATACTTACTTGGAGTTAACAAAGGAAGAGATTTGATGATGGAGATGGTGTGAAATCACTTGCTCTTGCTTGATTTGAGAAGAAGAAAATGGAACCCTATGAGGGAGGAGAGGAACTCGTGAATTAGAGAGACAAAGAAGAAGATGAGTTTGAGAGGAAATGGATTATGAGAGTAAGAGTGAATGTTTTATTTGTGTGGGGTGAGAAACATGTGGCTAGGAATTAAAGCCCCAAAATAAGATTCCACTTGTGTGGTGGAAAAGTGCATCACGTGCCCTCAGCTTTTCCCTTTTTTTTGTACAGACCCAATGGTAATCGATTACCATAGCTAGGTAATCGATTATCTCTTCAATGCAACTTTTTATGGGTTCCAACCTGAGGCCTTGTAATCGATTACTTGACCAGAAAGTAATCGATTACAACCTGATGCAACATTTTTAGTGTTTGCAGCAGAGGCTCAGTAATCGATTACTTGCCCAAAAGTAATCGATTACCCTTCAATGCAACATTTTTGTGCCTTTTAAGCTGAGAGCTAGTAATCGATTAGCTTGCCGTCAGTAATCGATTACTCTGCTGTTTTTCCATCTTTTCATAACTTCTCACTCCAACACATTTTCCTTAATTCCTCTACCCATATGGCTATGATTTCTATACTAAATCCTAGCTCTTATTCTTATAAATCTCATAGGTTCATCTCAATCTAATACAATAACTTGCATAATTCACATCCTATTAAGTATTTTAAATTGCGGATGTTACAGTCCTCTCCCACTTACCCAAATTTCGTCCTCGAAATTCAGCTTTCTTCGAACAAATGTGGATGAGACTATTTGATTTTGCTTTCTAACTCCCAAGTAGCTTCCTCCACATTGTTTCTGCTCCATATAACTTTTACCAAAATGATCTCTTTGCCTCTCAACCGTCTCACTTGCCTATCTTCAATCCTCACTAGCGATACTTCAAAAGTCAAATTCTCCTTCAAAGGCAAATCGTCCAGAGTGACCACATGAGTAGGATCATGAATGTATTTCCTTATCTGTGAAACATGGAATACATCATGAAGCCTAGCTAAGTGAGGAGGCAAAGCAATCCGGTAAGCTCTTGGGCCAACCTTCTCCAAAATCTCATAAGGTCCAACAAACCGAGGAGTTAATTTCTTGGACTTAATTGCTCTACCAATTTCTGTAACCGGAGACACTCTTAGAAACACATGATCCCCAACATCGAATTCCAAGGGTCTCCTTCACCTATCCGCATAATTCTTCTGGCGATCCTGGGAAGTTTTCATCTTG
Source organism: Crotalaria pallida (assembly GCA_037953625.1). Taxonomy (NCBI): domain Eukaryota; kingdom Viridiplantae; phylum Streptophyta; class Magnoliopsida; order Fabales; family Fabaceae; genus Crotalaria; species Crotalaria pallida. Next base: position 103,012,866 of record CM075650.1, read on the forward strand.
TTCTTGATCATTGAGATCTTCTCAATTGTTTCTTTCACAATATCAGGATCTGTCAATAGATTCTCACCTATTTGGAACCAACACAGAGGCGTCCTACATTTTCTGCCATAGAGAGCCTCAAATGGTGCCATACCAATACTGGAGTGGAAGCTGTTATTATAAGTAAACTCCATCAACAACAGTAACTGCTCCCAACTACCAACCTGCTCCAGAACACATGCTCTCAACAAATCCTCTAGTGTCTGGATAGTACGCCCAAATTGTCCATCTGTTTGCGGATGGTAAGCCGTACTAAATTTCAGTTTAGTACCTAATGCCTGTTGAAGACTCTGCCAAAATCTAGACAGAAATCTCGGATCACGATCGGATACAATACTGGTAGGAACACCATGCAGTTTCACTATATCCCTGATATACAGATGGGTCAACTTCTCCAGAGTGTACTTCTTGTGAATAGGGATAAAATGAGCACACTTTGTTAGACGGTCCACAACCACCCAAACTGCATCACATTCTGCAGCAGTCCTAGGTACACCCATCACAAAGTCCATGGCTATGCTATCCACTTCCATTCAGGGATATCAAGTGATCGCAACGGACCACCCAGTTTTTGATGCTCAATCTTAACTTTCTGACAAGTAAGACAATGAGATACATGATCCGCTACATCGGTTTTCAACTTTGGCCACCAATAAATCTTCTTCAAATCTTGGTACATCTTCGTTGCACCGGGGTGAAAATTCATTTTGGTTCGATGTGCTTCCCATAGGCTATCCCTTCTAACTTCGAAATCCATAGGTACGCATATCCGGCCCCTGAACCGGATAATACCATCAGAACCCTTTACAAAATCGGGCTTTTCATTGCCCGATGCCCCTTCCAACAACTTTTGTAGCTCTTCATCATCAGCTTGCCTTTCTCTGATAAGATCAATCAAATCATTGGTAACCTGCAACATTTCTAGAACAATGCTCTTCTCTTTCACTTGCATGTTCAAGTTGAGGTCACTAAATTCTTGGATTAGCTGCATCTCCTTTACCATCAAATTGCTGACATGCAAAGTCTTGCGACTTAGTGCATCAGCCACTACATTGGCCTTGCCCGGATGATACTGAAGATTAAAATCATAGTCCTTCAGAAATTCCATCCACCTCCTCTGTCTCATATTCAATTCTTTCTGATCGAAGAGGTAGCGGAGACTTTTATGATCGGTGAAGACTTCAAACTTTGAACCATATAGATAATGCCTCCAAATTTTCAAAGCAAAAACTACTGTCGCCAACTCAAGATCATGAGTGGGATAGTTTTGCTCATGCTGCCTCAACTGCCTGGATGCATAGGCTATGACTTGTCCTTGCTGCATAAGCACACAACCCAACCCTTGTTTTGAAGCATCACAATACACTACAAAGGATTGAGTCGGATCCGGCAAAATCAACACCGGGGAACTAGTCAATTGCCTCTTCAACTCCTGGAAACTATCTTCACATTCTGGGGACCATTCAAACGGAACACCTTTCCGCGTGAGAGTAGTCAAAGGAAGGGCTAACTTAGAAAACCCTTCAATGAACCTCCTATAATACCCAGCCATACCAAGGAAACTCCTGATCTCAGTAATGGACTTGGGTCTCTCCCACTTAAGTACTGCTTCCACCTTAGAAGGGTCTACTGCAACACCCTTCTCCGAAATCACATGCCCCAGAAAGTGCACCTCATTCAACCAAAAACTACTCTTAGAGAACTTTGCATAAAGATGCTTGTCTTTGAGAACTTGGAGCACCGTTCTCAAATGCTCTTCATGCTCCTTCGGGCTCTTGGAGTAGATAAGAATGTCATCAATGAATACAATGGCGAATGAGTCTAAGTACGACCTGAAGATCCTATTCATATAATCCATGAAGATGGTTGGAGCATTCGTGAGACCAAAAGCCATCACCACATATTCGAAATGCCCATACAGGGTTCTAAAAGCAGTCTTGGGAATGTCCTCCTCTCGGATACGGATTTGATGATATCCAGATCGGAGGTCAATCTTTGAGAAAACTGCAGCTCCCCTAAGCTGATCCAATAAATCATCGATGCGTGGGAGCGGATATTTATTCTTCATTGTCACCGCATTCAGTTGCCGGTAATTAGTGCACATACGGACACTTCCATCCTTCTTCTTAACAAAGAGGATAGGGGCTCCCCATGGGGAAACACTTGGCCTTATGAACCCCTTAGCCAAAAGCTCCTCCAATTGCTTCTTTAACTCTTCCAATTCCGGAGGGGCCATTCTATACGGCGCTTTAGATATCGGGCCGGCACCAGGCATAAGATCGATGTCAAATTCTACTTCTCTGGTTGGAGGTAATCCGAGAATTTCAGCAGAAAAAACATTCGGAAACTCACTAACCACTGGAATTTTACTGATGTCTGATGCTTCCGCACCATCCATGGCCGACACCGAGACTTGACAGAAGATTACTGACTTCTGACTACAATCAAGAAGGACACGGTTCTGGGACATCCAGTCCATGCCTAGAATAATATCCAGGTTGGTTAAGGGCAAACATATTAAATTCACTTTGAATTCCCGCTCCAATACTCGAAGTGGGAAATCCAAACACATCAAAGATGTGACTACAGCTGAATTAGTAGGGGTAGACACAGACAATTTGAAAGGCATCTCAACTGCAGACAGTTTTAATCTTTCCATGCAATTGACAGAAATGAAAGAGTGTGTAGCTCCACAGTCAAAAAGAATACCACATGCAATATCATTTACATGGCCAATACCTCGAATCAGCTCATCAGCCTCAGTCACCTCTTCTCCATCAAGAGTGTACACCTTCCCCTACTGAAGTGGACGGCCATCACCAACCCTTTGCGCCCTAGTCACATTGGCTTCTTTCTTAACTGCATTCTTTGGGCAATTAGTTGCAACATGACCGGGTTGTCCACATTTGAAACAAGTGACATTTGGTTGATTCTGATTCAGATTCCAACATACACCTCTATGTTGCTTGCCACAATGAGGACAAGGCGAAATAGGACTAGAGGAACCCCCTATAGGGCCTGATCTAGGCTGAGGATAGAGGCCTGGTCGCTGCACCGCTCCCTTGCCCCTTACAGGACCACCACTTCTTTGCACCGATCTGCTTTTATCTTCAGCCATCTTTCTCTTAAGACCCTTCTCATAAGTGCTTGCCATGTTGACCAAGCGGGCCAAGTTGTCAATATTGTGATACTCACACAAGAGGCGAATATCAGTCCTAAGTCCAGATTCAAACTTAACGCATTTGCCGCGCTCACTTGCATCCCGATAGTCAGAAAAACGGATGAGATCTTCGAACCGAGCTGCATAATCCCCAACTGACATAGAGCCTTGAGTCAGTTGGAGAAAAGCAATCTCCTTCTCCCTCCTAATATCTTTAGGGAAGTACTTCCCCAGGAAAAGATCCTTGAACACCTCCCAAGAAACAACTGGATTGGCTGCCACCAATCCCCTCCTTTGCTGATCCCACCAATGTTCTGCCTCATTGGTCAGCATGAATTCAGCTAGTCGAACATGCTGCTCCATTCGTGGTTGAAGAGAACGGAGAATCTTCTCGATATCTTGTATCCACCTTTGTGCTCCATCAGGGTCATTTCCACCTTCAAAGCGGGATGGATCATTCTTTCGGAACCTAGCCATCCAGTCAACCTCAACTGGAGCTGGTTGCAGAGCTGCTGCAGCTGCGGTAGCTTCTGCTGCAGCTGCTGCTGCTGCAGCCGCCATCTGCTCTCCCTGCTGCTGCATCTGAGATAGATGCTCCAGAATGGCTGCAAGCCCATCATTACCAGCCCTTCTTCCAGCCATACTGCTTAGCCAAAGAGAACAGACCAGTAAGAATCAATTACTAAGTATAGGCATAATACTATAAGTATCCTATCATAATCCTAAACTATTACTATGAGCATCAATTACTCACTAGGTGAGTATCATTTGGAGTTTGTATAACTCTAAGGCCGAGGAGAAACTGCTTGATACCATAAATGTAACACCCTATGATTTATTACCCTTAATTCCCCTTATATTAGAAATGCGGACTTAAAAATTCCTTTTTATTTTATAAAAACCAACCGTCAAACGGACGGAGTTTCGTTTGTTTTTCGGACTTTTCTAAATTTTCAACCTGATTAACACATTCACATAATATCAACAATAGCCAACAGGGCTCTAATCATATATATATGCATCATATAGTTGCCCCATGGGCTCAAAAGTAAAACATCAGTATCAGTTTTCAGAGTGCCAGCAAAAGACCAAGTATGTGAATCATGATAACACAACATAAACTATACCCAAAATAAAACTTCCTAAGCCTCACTCAAAAAGTATATACAAAACATATACATCAAAAAAATGCAGGAGGCTTAGGTCAATACAAAAGCTCTAAAACCCCCACAACCCTACTCTCCCTGTGAGGGAGAGTAATCCTGCTCGGCCGGTCCTGGTGTATACTCCGACTCAGTACCTGAAAAATGGTAAGGAGGTGAGTATTACACAATAAAATAGGGAAGCAGTTTCTATTATGCTATACTGAACCACCAAGCCAAACACAAATAAGCATATAATGCACATAAGTCAGTAAAACATTCCCAAACAATTCAATTGTTTCCATTTCAATAATAAATTAATTCATTTATAGTTTTAGTTTCAACATTTCATGCTTTCCCAAGTTATACCTAATTATATAGCAACCATACTCTTGTATAAGATTACCATCCATTTTTACTCACATACTCTTTGTGTTTTTATAAAGACTTTTAGAAATTATTACGTGGATTTCCATCATTATTACGTGGATTTCCTTCGGACAACGTCTTACAGCAGCGCCTCAAGTGCGTCTTACGCGGTCTATGTGTACTGTCTCCTACGGACAACGTCTTACAAGATCTGAATCACACACTCTCTGTTCTTTAAGTCTTTGAATTTCATTTTCAATTATTTCATTTGTAGTTATCCTTATGAATTCATCAACTTAATCATGTCATTATATTTCCAATTTCCAATGAGTCATTCATACCAATTCCAACATCATATTCATTACCATTCATAAATTCTAGGGCTCAATATAATTTAGCAAAATATCAACCACATAATCAAATCTCATAGTCACATTTAAGCACAACATAACATATCAAAATACTTTTATACATAATCACATTTTAACATATTATTAACTACCCTAGGGTTCTTTATCCTAACTAACACATATCTCCTAGTAACCCAATATATACATGTAGAATCAAAGAGCTTTTGATGATGTCAAATATACGCTCGCTAAAGATTGTAGAATCAAAGAGCTTTTGATGATGTCAAATAAATACGCTCGGCAATCTAAAAGAGATTTTGATAGGCTCGGCTTGGGGTCAAGATCAAACGCGTCAAACTCAGTTTTGCGTGTGTTTCACCAAAGGCAGAAGCTCGAAAAATTGGGTTTCTTCGCTACTTACAGCAAGCCAGCATTTGAGCCTTTAGCTCGGTTTTTGGACTCGGCTCTTGATCACGGCCTAAGTTCATTCAAGAGTGACTAGCTCAGCTCTTTACTCCAAGGCAGTTAGCTCGGATGATGGTTGACTCGGCACACACCCGGAATGTTGAAAGAAACCACAGCATCAGAGAGATCAATAAGCTCGGATTAAGCACGAGCCTTATGCAAAGGTCAAAACTTGGATCTGTTCTTTGAAGCTCAAGTCTCATTGCCAAGCCTGAACGAAGTTCAAGCTCGGCAACACAAATCCAAGATCAAGCTCGAACAAAGATCAAGCTCGGCAAACTCTGTTTACTCTTCAACAACACATCATCTTCAACCTTCAAACTCTGCTCAGCTTGTCCGTACTTTTTATTACCGTTGAGTCTGGGTAGAAAGTCTAGGATTTTAACTCCAACAAAGTAATAAGTTTGAAATTCAAAATGAGTTAAAGTCAAAGGTTGGTGAAGGGTCACCATCACTACTCTGCTTTTCAGAATATAGCCGTTGGAAACCCCATTGCTTTCCGTACAGCTCGTTCTCTCTCTTTCTTCTCTGGAAATGAGAGGAGCTTATAAATGGGGGGGAGTTTTCAACGGTTACATATAATGGTTTTGAGAGAGAATATACTGAACAATTTTCTTTGAACCTCAATTTCATTCTCTTTCGAAAAACAGAGAAGAATTTAAAAACTCACAGAGAAGAAGATCATTTGAATCTTCTCAAGAACTTAGAGATTTAAACTTTCAAATCCTAACTCTAAGTTCAACTTATTTCTTCTCTATGATTACCCTTCACAAAAATCGTCTCACTCTTGAATTTCATAATTTCATACTCATTCGAAGAGTGTTTCGAATTGGAGCCATCATCGTTCATTATATTCTTCATTGTATTTTGGTGGTGTGAAAAGCTGGTCTCTGATCGAGAAAGCTTTTCCGTGTTGAAAAGGTTCCAAAGAGGTTCTTTGGTCATCGATTTGTTGTGGGTAGTTTGTCACGAGTTTGGTACAGTCGTTTGACTGGATAGGTGTAGAGGGGTAGTCTCTTGTAAATCCTTTTGTAACCCAGAAAATAGATTTTTAGTGAAAGCTCTCTAAAAGGTTTTTAGAGGGGACTGGACTAGCTCTCAGGGTGAGAGTGAACCAGGATAAATCTCGGGTGTTCATTTTATTTCTTTATCGCTTTCCGTTGTAGTATTTGCTTAAGTGTTTTCCGCTGTATTTCGAGCATCCAAGTTTTTAATCGTTTAGTCTTGTAGCTCGGCCTTGAGTGTTGTTCTCAAAGCTCGGGTTTGAAGCAGCTCGGTTAACCGATTAACCAATCTGTTCATCTAATTGGTTAATCATTTAACCCTGTCTGCTCGGTTATCGCTCGGCATTTATTTTCAAACCTGAACAACATTCAGTTAAGTTTTCAATAGATCGAAAAATTGTCATATTAGCTTCAATCTCCTATTCACCCCCCTCTACTCGATTGTTAGGCCTCTTGTTGGTTTCCAACAATACACAATACAACCTACCCCCTAGAATATGGTAACACAAACCTCCTTACCTCAAACTCTTAGAGATAGGGAGATTTTAGCTTGCTCTAAGCTTGAGCCTTTCCCACCAAAGAGCTATAACCAAAGGAAGAGGGTAAAACCAAATATGGAGTCATAACAAGAAAAGATTAACATTAAAGTCATGGATCATGCCAAAACTCAAGAAAAGTGGAGTTCCCATGGCTTAAAATTGAAAACCACTATGGATGGAGGAGAGAGAAAGGGGGAGGACGAGTTTGAGAGAGAGAAAGAGAAAGAGGAGAACCCAAAACTTGAATACTTACTTGGAGTTAACAAAGGAAGAGATTTGATGATGGAGGTGGTGTGAAATCACTTGCTCTTGCTTGATTTGAGAAGAAGAAAATGGAACCCTATGAGGGAGGAGAGGAACTCGTGAATGAGAGAGACAAAGAAGAAGATGAGTTTAAGAGGGAATGGATTATGAGAGTAAGAGTGAATGTTTTATTTGTGTGGGGTGAGAAATATGTGGCTAGGAATTATAGCGCCAAAATAAGATTCCACTTGTGTGGTGGAAAAGTGCATCACGTGCCCTCAGCTTTTCCCTTTTTTTTTGTACAGACCCAATGGTAATCGATTACCATAGCTAGGTAATCGATTATCTCTTCAATGCAACTTTTTATGGGTTCCAACCTGAGGCCTTGTAATCGATTACTTGACCAGAAAGTAATCGATTACAACCTGATGCAACATTTTTAGTGTTTGCAGCAGAGGCTCAGTAATCGATTACTTGCCCAAAAGTAATTGTACAATGCAACATTTTTGTGCCTTTTAAGCTGAGAGCTAGTAATCGATTAGCTTGCCGTCAGTAATCGATTACTCTGCTGTTTTTCCATCTTTTCATAACTTCTCACTCCAACACATTTTCCTTAATTCCTCTACCCATATGGCTATGATTTCTATACTAAATCCTAGCTCTTATTCTTATAAATCTCATAGGTTCATCTCAATCTAATACAATAACTTGCATAATTCACATCCTTTTAAGTATTTTAAATTGAGGATGTTACATTTTACCTAAAACTACTATTAAGTACCGAAAACTAATTGAAACGAATTTCAATCCTCGGCAACGGCGCCAAAAACTTGTTGGGTCACCGGCAAGTATACCAGATCGACAAGTAATATAGTCAATAAGACCAGATATCGTCCCACAGGGATTGCAAATTGTTCAATTAATTTTCACCAAAGAGTAGTTAAAAGCGAAATCTATAGGTTTCTAATTAATTAATTGAGATTGAATTGAAATAAAATAAAAACAAAACAGAAAATAAATTAAAAACAGAAATTAAATAGAAGTTTTGAGCAATTTAAGAAAATGAGTTAGGAACATTATTTCATTGTAGGCGTTGTTTATTTATCATGAATCACTTTTTTTCCCTAAATAAAGAACAAATTCCTAAGGTAGTAATTACTAGATCCCTATTGTGCAATTACTGTTTATTATTCAATTTGATAACCCATAATCCCTTAAGTGATTAAACCATTGAATAACCATTAATTAAGAACAGTGGAATTTATAACAAGTTATATAATCCCCAAAAGTATCCCTACAAGTTGAGTAATTATATTGTTTGATTGAAGGCCTATTCTAATCCTTAATCTCTCAATTGAAGAATTAGAGATCCAAAACATAGATTAGTTACTTCCATGCATAACATTGAAAATACAATCAAACACTTGATTTAGAAACGAAAAAACATCAATTCATGAAATCAATAAACTAATCCATAAAAATCCACCAATTCCTAAAACGAGGGTTTTAGTTACATATTGAGAAAATAAGAACACAAACAATAGAAGAGTAATCCATAATCATAGACAATTAAGTTTACCGCGAAGAGATCTTCAATCTTCCAATCTTCGATCTTCTTCTCCCTAAAGCTCTCCAAAATCATGTAATCTCCCTCTCTAAAAGCTGCTAACCTAGTTTCTAATCCTAGAATAAATATATAATTACAAAACCTAAGAAAATCCCTCAAAAACGCATCAGAAATTGGCCCAACTGGGCCTGGACAGGGTTCGCGCGCCTGGGCGCCCAGGACCTCACGCCTGGGCGCACCAGGTGCTGATTGGTGTTTGTTCACGAGGGTTGCGCGCCGAGGCGTGGGGAGCTCCACGCCTGGGCGTGCCAGCCTACTTCCGGCTCCGTTCTTTCGCCATTTTCAAGGTCCTTTCATCCTCTTTTCAGTTCCATAAATATTTTCCTCAATTAAGCTCCAAAAGTACCTGAAACATACCTAAAACGGATCAAAACGTTCAAGGATTCTAAACTAATAACAAAATCCTAAAACTATACAAAAAGTCCTAAATTTACAAGAGAAACAAGCCAAATCCATAGTAAAAGGGAGTTTAAATCATGCTTAAAACATCATATATTGGACCCAAATCAAGTCTCTCCCACTTTAACACTGCTTCCACCTTAGAAGGGTCGACAGCAACACCCTTCTCGGAGATCACATGACCCAGAAAGTGCACTTCGTTGAGTCAGAAACTGCATTTAGAGAGCTTTGCACAAAGTTGTTTATCTTTGAAGACCTGCAGCACCGTTCTCAAATGTTCTTCGTGCTCACTTGGACTATTGGAATAGTTCAGAATATCGTCGATGTATACTATCACAAACAAATCCAAGTATGGTCGGAAGATCCTATTCATGTAGTCCATGAATATTGCAGAGGCATTAGTAATACCAAAGGGCATGACAACATATTCAAAGTGCCCATATCGCGTCCTAAATGCGGTTTTCGGAATGTCCTCTTCTCGGATACGATTTTGATGGTATCCCAATCGGAGGTCTATTTTTGAAAACACTAATGCTCCCTTCAACTGATCTAGCAAGTCATCAATGCGAGGGAAGGGGTACTCGTTCTTCACCGTTACCGCATTCAATTTCTTATAATCCGGAGACTACCGTCCTTCTTTTTAACAAAAAGAATCGAAGCTCCCCAAGGATATATACTGGGCCTAATTAGCTTCTTGGCCAATAGCTCCTCTAATTGCTTCTTCAACTCCTCTAACTCAGGGGGTGCCATTCGGTACGGTGCAATCGAAATCGGGCCTGTTCCCGGAATGAGGTCGATACCGAACTCTACTTCTCTCCTCGGAGGTAAACCGGGCATCTCTTCCAGAAAAACTTCTGGAAAATCGCTGGCTACATGAATTTGACTAACATCAGGCACATCAGTCGCTTCTATGACAGCTAGGGAAGGATGACTAAAGATCACAGTTTTCTGGTGACAATCGATCAAGACATGGTGATGAGACATCCAGTCCATGCCGAGTATGATGTCCAGTCTAGTCAATGGCAGACAAATCAGACTGACTCTAAACTCCCAACCTAATACTCGGATAGGGCAATCCAAACACATTTGAGAAGTGATAACCGAAGAGTTTGTAGGAGTAGATATTGACAGTTTATATGGCATTTCTACTGGAGACAACTCTAGCTTTTTCATGCAGTTAATAAAAATAAAAGAGTGTGTTGCACCATAGTCGAACAAAACCGCAAATGAAATATCATTTACATAGAAAGTACCTCAGATAAGCTCGTCGGCATCAGTCACTTCCACGCCGTCCATAGTGTATACCTTACCCCTCTGAAGTGGTTGGCTCCCACCAACCTGTCGAGCCTTAGCGGCATTGACTTCCTTCTTCATGGGGTTCTCAGGACAATGGGCCGCGAAGTGTCCAGGTTGACCACACCGATAGTAGAGTCCTATTCCTCTGTTCGGATCTAGACTCCAGCATTCTCCTATATGTTTCTTCCCACAATGCTGACAGATCGGATAAGGACCAGGGACGACCACCATCTGACCATCGCCCCTTGATGCTGCTGTTGCTCTAGAGCTCGGACTCACATAGGGACCCGACCTCTGAGTTGTTCCTCTCCCCCTGATGGGTCCACTAGTCCTCATAACACCCTTGCTCCTCTTCTCGGCTGATTTCTGCTTTAGGCCTTTCTCATACTGCTCGTCATATTAACCAACTGTGACAGGTTGGCAATATTCTGGTACTCGAACGCCAGCTTGATCTCAGTTCGGAGTCCAGACTCGAACATGACACACTTAGTTCTCTCATCGGCATCACGATATCTTCCCGCATACCTAATCAGATCCTCGAACTTGGCTGCATACTCGACAACATTGAGATTGCCTTGCTTCATATTCAAAAAAGCGATCTCTTTCTCCCTTCGGACATCCTCTGGGAAATACTTTCCCAGAAAAAGATCCTTGAATGCAATCTAATTCACCACTTGATTTGCCGCCTCCAATCCCCTTCTGCTCTGTGCCCACCAATGCTCGGCTTCATCAGTCAACATATATTGTGCTAACAATACAGCTTGCTCATCCGGGGGTGCCATGGTACGCAAAATCTTCTCGATCTCTTGGAGCCATAACTGTGATTCATCAGGGTTATAACCCCCTTCGAACTTAGGTGGGTCATTCTTCCTAAATTCAGACAACCAGTTCGCCAGATTCTGAGGCGCTTGTGGCTGTTGATTCACAGCTGCCACTGCTGTTGCGGCTGCAGCTGCTGCCACTGTTTCAGCCTGATTCTGGTTCATCTGAACCAAGTGTTCCAGTATGTCGGTGAGCCTGTCATTATCCACACGCCTTCCAGCCATACTGTTTAGGCATGTACAAGACAGCCAGTTAATGCTAAGTAAAGTGAATAACTATGTAAATCTCCTAACAGTTAAATTAAACTCTAACTATACATCGATTACTCGCTAGGTGAGTAATCACTTGAGTAGCTCATAACTCCAAGGCCGAGGAGAAACTGCTCTGTGTAACACCCTTCCAATATTTACCCTTAATTAATTTAGGACCTGAAAATTTTTCTTTTTAAATCCACGTTAACTCTTTTAGTCTTATAAAAATCCACCGTCGAACGGACGGAGTTTCCTTTGTTTACTCAACTTTTCCAAAGTTTAGTTTTCCTTGTAAACCTATTAAACATTTTTATTAATATTATCCAGAGTGCCAGCAAAACATATTATATTCATAGCACCACAGTGTGCACCAACATCAGAGTTATAACCATCAATTATACATAACCAAAATAAACTATAGTATCATTGTATCAAAATAAAAGACTCAGGACATGATCCTATGTCCTACTACTAAGACCTACTCTCCCTGTGAGGGAGAGTGAACCTGCTCGATCGGGGAACGTGCATGCTCGGGCTCAGTACCTGAAAAATGGTAACGAGGTGAGCATTACACAAAACTTAGGGAAGCAGTTTCTAATATGACATAACAAGATACCAAGTCAAACACAGTTAATCAAATATGCACATAATCATATAATCCAATCCGAAACATGCATCAAACACAGTTATCATCATTCATTTAATCCTTACCTATCTTTTCCTATCCCTTTATCTTCTACTTTTACTTGCCTGTTTCCATTCCCTTTCATTCTCACTTGTATCCCTTTTATCATGTCTTAAATTCTCTTTACTTTGCCTTTTTCTCATGTCTTAAATTCTCTTTACGTTGTCTTCATTCCTCTTTTCCTTTTTATTCGCATTATTCATATCTTTTAAAGAAGCGCACACCCATTATGCGTCTTACACTTTTCTTCTTTTAGGAAGCGCACACCCAGTGTACGTCTTACACCTTTCTTCTTTTAGGAAGCACACACCCAGTGTACGTCTTACACCTTTCTTCTTTTAGGAAGTGCACACCCCGTGTACGTCGTACACCTTTATTGGAGTTATGGAGTGTTAATCGTCGCACACAGCCCCGGTGTACGTCTTACAGCTGCGCATCGCGTGCGGCTTACACAATCATGGCATAAGGCACCCCGCACGTCTTACATGACTAGGAGCACATCCTAACCGATTTTGTTATTAGGAATTTTGTGTGAGTCATTACTGCGTACATCCCCACGAGGTACGTCTTATAGATGCACATCCCATGTGTCTTACACGATCACTGCACACGGTCCGCTTGCGGTTTACAGCACGCATTTTCATGCGCGGCTTATTTCACCCAACCGTAATGTCTAACATGACTCGTCTCACATAACCATTATTCTTTACTTATCTTTTCTCTTTTATTTATTCGCTCCTGACTTCTCTCTTCTCACTCCAATTTACCATTTCACTTGCCCTCTTGTTATAGACTCTATCATCTCATATTCACATTACTCAATCAATAGCAAACATGTATAGCAATGATCACAATTCACACATAAGTTCAGGCTTATCAAAACACTTTACTCCTAAATTATATCCCTCTAGTTATCGATTATATTTACTCAAGCACATCACACATTTATAGCAGTAATCATGATATCAAACATACACATATTCACAGTTAATTTAATGAGTTTTTTTTATTCACTTTGTTCTCTAATAGTAATCTATATCCATTATCCTACGGTTCAATATCCTAATCTAACACTCATTCTTAGTACTCACTATGAGCACACTAGAAACCCAAACCTGAGCTAGGGTAACACCCACCCCTTACCTCAAAGCAGTAAGAGATAAGAAAGTCTTGTGAGTCTTAGCCTTGTTCTTGTGTCCGAACTCCTAAATTCTTAGCCCCTTGAATCTTTTGTGATGCCTTAGCAAAACCCTAGGAATGACGAGGAAGAGTTCGAAGTTTATGAGAAAGTGGAGGGAATGATCTTCGGCTCTTAGTAATGGTTGAGGCTTGATGAAGGTTAATGATGAGGGTAGAGTCTGTGAATAAAATGATAAGGATGGTGTTTATCTCTTGAGCCCTAATGGAGAAATGGAGAAGGTGAAGTTGATATGTGTTTTTCGTGTGTTGTTGTGTTGGCCTTTGTTTTTATTTTATTTCCCTTTGGAACTCAACATGTGGTCCTGGTGAGAAGCTTCCCTTGGAAGTTTTGGGCTAATATGTGGTTATAAATTAATGGCTTCTTGAGGAAGCCACAAACGAGTGGTTGGGAGGAACCAAAGTCTGACGTGCGCAAGCCTGGGCGTGGAGAATGGGGCGCCTGGGCGCGGATAACGTTGTGCGAGCCATTTGTTCTAGCACAAGTGTTCGCCTCTAACTCGGTGTGTTATGAATCCGACCAGATCGTGGTCGGTGCTCGTAACTGAGTGCTTACTAGTCGTTGTACGATCAAATAGATCGGACTGAAGTCATGGGATTCGTGTTGGGATCTCGGTGCTCGGGTTCTTGGAAGCACCTTCTCGGAATGAGACAGGTAAAACAAAATGCTCGGAGCACGAGGGCCGAAATACTCTAGCATCGATACAAGGTTGGCTTAGTCTCTCGTTGGTCGACCGGTAGAATGCCGAACTTATAGTCGGTTAATACAAAGCGACTTGCTGGGGTCGGCTGCTCACTGCCAAGGGTTGTCAAACGAGACAAGGTCGGTTCTCGTGAGCTCAATGCTATCTATTTGGTTCTCATGAGCTCAGTACTAGCTATTCGATTTGGAAGCATGTTCACTGCATACATCCTCCTAGCTCGGTACGGTGATTTGAGCTCATCCCAAGTTTACGGGGTAACCTAACAGTCTGATGTTCGCTGCTCGGCTTACTTTGGTTAAGATGGGTCCGCGACCCTGAACGTCGCTCGTTGGTCGGCTAAAATGGGATAGGTCGGCCCGAGGTCCGATCAACTATACTTGGACTCTCTTGTTCTTTGCTAATGCTTCCTAACTCTGGCATGCTTTTCCCTCAATAAAATCCCAACTTATTCCTATAATTTCCTTTAATTTCAATTAGAATTATTCTAATTAAACTTCACATTAAATTCAGGATGTTACAAGGATGATGCTTGACAATAATATAGCTTGTTTTTTATGGTCGTAATCTGGATTTTTTAACCACAATTTATTACTATAAACAAAATTACTTATAAGCAAATCCTATCATATAAAATGATTTTCATATATTACAATAAATAAATTTATTTTGATATGTTACAATAAATAAAATAAAGAAAATAAATTATAAAAGGAATTGCAATCGTCATAGATGCAGTCTTATGAAATTAAAGCTCAGACCCTTCAAGAAGATGCAATCTTCTTCAATTAAAGCTTCAACCCCTCGAAAAGAGTTATTAATTTATCAAAAAAAATAACAAAATGAAATTTAGAATATATATCAGTTATATTATTTTTAGTTAGGTTTGTGACTCTGAAAAAAAAATCAAATAATCAAATAATATAAAATAAAAAAATAATAGGAAAATCAGAATATGAACTTACCAACACCTTAAATCGACATTCTCTATTGCTGCAAACACACAACAAAAATCAAATAATATAAAATAAGAAATAATATGAATAAAAAATAAGAAATAATAGGAGAAGAGAATTCTCATAATTAGAGAGATATATGTGAAAAAATTGTAAAGATTGGAGGTGAGATCCAATTATATATACTGATTTTTAAAATATTTTTTAAAAATATTTTTGTTGAGAATAATAATTTATTTTTTTAAAATATTTTTGTTGAGGTTAATGATTTCTTCTTTTTATTTTTCAACAAATTAAGGATAATGATTTGAGGATAGGAGAAGAGAATTTTTAGAATAAGAGAGATCTAAAGGTGAAATTTTTTTTAACGATTGAAGGTGAGATCCTATTATATATAATGAATTTTTAAATAATTTTTTTTAGGATAATGATTTTTTTAACAAACAATGATTTGAGGATAATGATTTCTTTTTTTTTTCTCAACAAAATGAGGATAATGATTTCACATACAGATAATGATTAAATAAATTTGAATAATTTATTTAATTTTAAATTGTAACTTTGGTTAGAAATAATGATTATCTACCTACAAACGCTATGGTGCGAGAAAAACTCGCGACAAACATGGTGCCTCGAGAATTTCTCCAGCAAATATGGTGCCTCGAATATGAATTTTTTATATATAAACTAGCTCTCACCCCGTGCAATGCACGGGTTATTGATAATTTAATTTTTTATATTAAATATTTTAAAGTAGAGATTGTTTTTATTTTAATGTAAAAATTATTATTATACAATAATAAAAAAATATACAAAAAGGCAGAGAGTTAAATCAAACACTACACTTAAAAAAAATTAATTTAAATGAGTTTGTTGAGAAATATTGTACTTTTTTATATAAATAAAAAGTAACACTTTTTATCTGATATCTTCCTTATTTTTTTATTAGATAAATTAACATTTTTATATGATTATCAACTTTATTTTAAAGAATCATAAGTAAATCATATTTAAATATTTTCATCTTTTTTTTTTGGTGGTATTATAAGTAAATTTAAGGATAAATTAGAATATTCTGTATTTCATAGGACATGAAGACGACATTTGTAACACCCTATGAAATAATTACCCTTAATTACCCCAAAATTAGGATTTAAAATTTCTTTTAAGATGGATATGATATTTGCCAAAATAATATTTCCTTTCATTAATAACAAAGACATCAGAGCTAATAAAGCGGAAGACTTAAATGCATCAAATACATAAAGTATAAGTTTAAATACATTCAGTTCGGTCATTCAAAATACAATCAGTGTTTTAGCTCGGCCCAACTGGCCGAGACCCATCCACCTATCTGACTCTAAATAACTTACTCTCCCTGAGAGGGAGAGTGATCCTGCTCGGCCGGGGACTGCGTCTGCTCGGGCTCAGTACCTGAAAAATGGTAAGGAGGTGAGCATTACACAGAACTTAAATAAGCAGTTTCTAGAATGACATACCGAACTACCAAGCCAAACACAAGTAGTCAAATAGCAAATAAATCACAAGTAATCAAACCCATATATCTCATGCATATATCAACATTTAGCTCGGTTCGCAAACCCACAACCTCGTCTGGCTCGGCTCACATCATCAACCAGTTAACTCAATACTAGCTATACCTCGGTTTACATTCTCTTACCTCTGATTACCAACTCTATCTCGGATTCCTTACTCACTATTTCACTTTGACATAACTTACAATCTTTTACTCTTCTCGGATGCATACACCCAGTGCATGTCTTACACCATTTAAGTCGGATATTGGAGCGTCCATAACTGCGAGTACCACAATACCCATCTTACAGCTGCGAGCACCACAATGCTCGGCTTACGCGATCAATGCACGCACCCAGTACGCGTCTGCTATGACCAGGAACACTACCGCCGATCATTCTATGGAGTAAGGAGTGTCCATAACTGCGAGTACCACCATACTCGACTTACAGCTGCGAGCACCACAATGCTCGGCTTACACGATCAATGCACGCACCCAGTACGCGTCTGCTATGACCAGGAACACTTCGTACCGATTTCGTTCTCGGAACCCTGTGTGTCATAACTGCGAGCACCACAATGCTCGACTTACAGCTGCGAGCACCACAATGCTCGGCTTACGCGATCAATGCACGCACCCAGTACGCGTCTGCTATGACCCGACCACACAACCATTTCTCTTTAATTCTCCTTATCTTATTAACCATTACTTTTTGTTCGGCCTGTCTCGGCTCAACCCTTTACCCATTTCCGATTTCCCTTATCCCTATTATCTATCTCATCTACCTATCTCATTATATAACTTATTAGTTTGTCTTTTCAGTCCACCCTGGTTACCATTCTTCTCATTCTCCATTCTCACCCTCTCTCGGCTCGGCCACAGATACAAATACCAAATATCAAAGCATCATAAACACTTACACCTCAACAACCACATGAACAAAACAATTAGTCAATCCATCATATAAAATGCAGCATATGAAATATAACATGTAATCGAAAGTGATATTCCATCTTCACCTAAAATCCATGTTCCTAGTTCATTCATTAATTCCCCTCTTCCCCTTTTTACCATTTCTCTTCTAACATTAACCAATGTCCATTTCCTAATCTAATACCCACTCTTAGTACCCTTTATGAACACCCTAGAAACCCAAATTCAAGTAGAGGTAACACTCACTCCTTACCTCAAACCGTGAGAGATAAGGGTTGAGAGCTTGAGAATGACTTCCTTGACCTTGTGAGCTTCACACCACTCGAATCCGTGTCTTCCTTGCTGCCACCACAACGCCACCACGGTCCAGGGACGCCGGAACATAAGAGAACAGAGAGGAGGAGGGTTCCGTTTTGTGAGAAGAGAGGGAGAAAGAAAGTGTTGGGGTTTTGTTTGCTGAAGCTTTAGAGGAGAAAGAGAGAGATTCGTAGGAGGAAGAGGATGAGAAATGCAAAATGTGATATGTGGTGTTTTGGGCTTTCTTTTATTCATTTAGGGAAAAATATTTGTGTGGCTAGGATTCATTGGCTTCTTGTGGAAGCTAGATTGTATGGCCAAGATTCATTGGCTTCTTGAGGAAGCCATGAATAGTACATTGAAAGGGACATAAAGTAGTGATAGTGACATAAAGTGAAAGATAGTACCGTACGGATGGCACGGAAACCAAAGGGTCAACAGCTCAACATGAGCTGGCACGGAAGAGCTAGGATGTGTTGGATAGAGTACGTCGGCTGGGTTCGGAGGAACAGCAGTAGTCCGAGCCTCCTTCTCGGATGTTACTGTGAGGTGCGCTGGGGTCGGCTAATCCGGACTGGACAATGGGTTTCATGTTGGGTTCCCTTTCGGCTCGGTTCAGGAGCACACAATCTTGTCTAGCTCTGCCGAGATCGGGCCGAGGCCTTAATCTCACATCCTAGGTCGGCCTATGCTCATACTACCCTTCTAGCCTTGTACAATTTCTAAGGCTTAACCCTATCCTTAAATAGATATTTATATATTAAAATTATATTATTTAATATCAATTTTTGGGATGTTACAACATTGAACTTGTTATTCTTGATTGTCTTGATTAATTAACACATTGCATTTTATAAGGAATATAATGACTGCTCTTTTTTTTTATATTTCTAATATTATATTTGTTTACATAGATGAGTATTAAATTAATGTATTTCTTATTTAGTTGATCGATGAAGTAACGCTTTTTATATATCATTATTACCTTTATTATGATATCATGATTAATTGGAGTGGAATCAAAATTAAACTTTTTTTTAAATATTTTTTTCGTTTGATGGTATTATGAGTATATTTAAGGATAAATCAAAATATTTCCTATTTCATGGGACATGATAATTTAGTATTTTTTTAATATAAATTATCATCTTTTTAATATGATTATCACATTTATTATTATTATTCATATTTAAATATTTTGATATTTTTCACCGTTTATCTTATCTCAAATTAATCATAAGATTTGATTCTAAAAATTCATTATCATCATCATCATCATCATCATCATCAGTGCTCTTTTATGCTACAAACACACAACAAAAATCAAATATAAAATAAGCAATAAATAATTAGGAACATAAAATACGAAATAATAAAATTAGAGAATTCTTGGAAGTAGAGAGATCTGAAGGTGAAACAAAGGTAAAGAATGAAGGTGATATCATGTTATATATAAGTGATTTTTTTAAAATATTTTTTTTAGGATAATGATTATTTTTTTTTCAACAAACTGAGGATAATGATTTCACATACAGATAATCCTCAAGCATATCTCTTTGTGTTTATCGATATTTTTGAGGATAATGATTTTTTTATAACAAAATGAGGATAATGATTCAACATATTCCACATATAGATAATTTATTTAATTTTAAATATTAATTTTGAACAGATAATTTATTTATTTTAAATTATAATTTTGATTAAAGACGATATTATCTACCTACAAATACTCTAATGCGAGTATTCCTTAAGCGAACAAATGTGGTACCTCGAAAATTTCTCCGACAAACGTAGTGTCTCGAAAAGGGATGTTTTTATATAAGTATAGTAGATTACTCAACAATTTCTTATATTGATAAACATATTTATGTTAATCTTTATCCCAAACTATAGTTAACACACCTTAACGAAACTATTGTGATTGCAACATTGATTTTATTATGATCATAGAAGCCTTATCTCTTTGGGTTTAGCTTTTTTTTTTTTTTTTTTGTTGATTCAGAGTTTAGATTGGCTGGGGGCTCCGAAAAAAGTTTAAAAATTTAAAATTCAAATCAAGTTGCTTGATGAGTAGAAAATCCGTCAAACTATTATACATAACAATTAATTTAAACTCTAAAGTATAGGTTAACTCTAGAGTAAGAGTAAGTGTAGGATTTGATTTGAATTCCTACTTTTTTATATAATATTTTTTATTGTTTTTAATAATAATCTTTACTTGATAATAAAAATAAAAATAATCTTTAATTTAAAATATCTACTATCTATATATATATATATATATATAAAAGAATTAAAATATCAACAATTTGTGCATTGCACGGGGTAAGAGCCAGTTATTAAATAAAAAGAAAGTCAGAAGAATAAGTCAACAATAAAATCCTTAAAGGACTCAACCTCCCACCGAATAAATTTCCAAACTTTTCGTGCGTCATTCATTTTAGTTTCGGATATTATCAAGATTACTCAACAATTTCTTATACCGATAAACATATTTATGTTAATTTTTACCCCAAACTATAGTTAACACACCTTAACGAAACTATTGTGACTGCAATATTGATTCAAATATAATAACCAATTTTATGATTTAATAGTTAACACAATTATCTGGAATTAGAGTTTAGTGGTAAGACATAAGAGAACATCACCAACCAAGCACAATATTATATAATAAATAATTGAAGAATTTATTATTGGTTATTTGGTGACCAAATAATTTGTAAAAATTAAATAACAAAGAGAATGGTAATCATGTGTGAACAACTAATATATTGATGTGTGAGTTTTACTTCACATGGTTAAAGTAACACTCCCTTACCACATCATTATTTAAATTTAACAAATCTAGACTAATGATAAAGACCTAAATATCTAGACTAATGAAATCATAACTATTCTCAAAACATCCTTGTTCAACATCTTCTCAGCCACAGTATCAGATGTAAAAGCCATCTTCACCACAACTTGCAATACGGATATTAACTCTTCCTGACCCATAGATTTCAGAACTGCTCCAATAGGTCGCATGATATCTGCTTTAATCAGCTGCAGTGCGACATAAGCATCAAAGGCAAGAGCTGAAAGGGCAGAGCAGGCTTGTTCAACCTGTAAAATATAAAGCAGTCACAATCACCGAAAAATGCAGAATATATAAAAATTCGTATGTCTAGAACAACCAAAATGTACCACATGACAGTTGTCACTGCTTATCATGCTTATAAGCTGCCGCACTGCATTCTCATCTTTACCAATTACCGCTCTATTTCCTTGGTCTTGCATTATCTTTGCAAGGGTTCCCTACGGTGACACATTGGAAGAGGCAGTGGTTCATGAACAATAAAAAAGAGAGAAGAATGATGAAGAATGTGGTTTTCATGACTTGAGAAATCATCACATTTATAGTTTGAAATATGTGATAACTAAAAGGATATTTGGGTTTATCATGAATTCAAGCATCATCTCTTTTTGAGGATAATGATTCCACATATTATTTAATTTTAAATATTAATTTTGGATAGATAATTTATTTAATTTTAAATTATTATTATTTTGATTAAAGATGATGTTATCTACCTACAAATGCTTTGGTACTAATATTCTTTAAGCGAACAAACGTGGTACCTCGAAAATTTCTCCGACAAACGTGATGCCTCGAAAAGGGATGTTTTTATATAAGTATAGTAGATAGTAGATATACTACCTTCATTCCTAAATAATTGCCATAAAAAAAGTTTCCTTTCTATTGAATTATCATTACAGAAACACAATGTACAATTAATTATTATTTTTACACCTTTACTCTATTTAATCAATAGATTAGATAATAAACGGAGAAAAAATGACTAACTACTTTAGATAAACAAAGAACAAAACAAATAAAATAAGTATTAATTAATAAAAAAAGACGTATTAAATATATTTCTTAATTCACACTCTACGTCCTTGAAAGATAACTATAAAAAAAATAGTTATAAATATTACAACATAAATTCAAATGGATTGCCCTAGTGGAAATTGGTTGGGCACTTAGAGACTTGAGGGTCAAAGGCTCGAGTCCTAGTGAGACAACAATTGCTGGGGTGGATCCGAGATGGATTAATTGGGCCACAAAAAATGTGAAAGACACCACCTGGTTTCGGGAAAAAAAATATTACAACATAAAAGGTTTTTTTAAAAAAAAAAAAATTAAATCACCCATGCAATGCAAGGGCCAAATGCTACTCCCTTTGTTCCTTATTATCTCTCGTTTTTTGGAAAGATTTTTTATTTCTTTTTACCTGTCGTATTGAATATTTCAAGATTGTAATAAATGTTATTTTTCATATTTGCCCTTATTTAATATCTATTGGTTTATGTAAGCATTGAAGAAAAATTAATGATTATAGAGAGAGAAAGAGTACAGTGGGAAAAATATAATTAATGTATTGAAAATATGAGTAATGATTAAATTTCTTAAATGATATGTTTTGTTTGAAATATGACTGATAAATAAGAACGAAAGGAGTATTTAACCTACTAGTTACAATTTTACAAATAAAACCCCGTTTATTAATTAGCTATTTATTAATTTTTTTAACAGATTATTAATGTATTAATTAGCTATTTAGACGAGTTTTTCTTTTTGAACCCCATTTATTATTAACCGGCCCCCATTTTTTTGCCTTACACAAGGCGGTAGTGCATTTTTCTGCCTTATACAAGGCGAAGAGACGGAAAATTGGTAATTTTGCACTAAGGCGAAAAAAATATGATAATTTTACACTATCGCCTTGTATAAGGCGAAAAAATGCACTACCGCCTTGTAGAAGGCGGAAAAAAATGGGGGCCGATGGATAAATAGTGGGGTCCAAAAAGAAAAACCCATTTAGACATCGTTTTCTTTCTCGAATTGCTTTTCGTCCTTTTTAGGGGCAATCATAATCTTTTTTTACATCTTTAGCCCTCTTTGTTACACTCGGACACCAAGACGTACATGACACAACCTTGAAAAATGATAAGCAATTGAGGCGAATTTGGGAAATAACAAAAACATAAAAATATCCCACACCAAACTAGTCCCCTCTTCTCACACACAACTGTTGTGATTGTGAATAAGGCCCAGTGCAGCGCAGCACAGCACAGGAAACGAGCTTCTGTTATCCACACAAGCTTTTATTCTATTCTCTATCTCTTTCCTAACATTTTCCTCTCCACTTTTTTCTTTTCCTTCCTTCTCCTCAATCCCACAAATTAGGGTTTCCTCCAACCACCGTTTTCCATAACCAAATCCTTACAACTTCCGCTATGGTTTCCGACGCAATCCCCACCGCTCCTATTCCTTCGGCCGCGAGCGCCAAGAACATGGGCAAAAAGAAGAGGGTGAGTATTAATTTTAATGGTTCCTATTTTGTTTGAGCTGTTATTTTTTTGTTCTTGAAATTCAATGCTTTTTGGGTATTTTAGACCAACAGGTCCGCAAAATTGAAGCAGTGCAAGATTGATGCCCGTCGCGAACAATGGCTCTCTCAAGGTATTTATTTATTTATTTATCTATGTATGTATGTAAATATGTATGTATCTATGAATGAATGTCATGTAAGTGATTTATGTGCATACCATATATAACACATGTTTCAATTAATAATAAAATATTATCAGTACACTTTTTTCTTTTCAACACATGAATTTCCCAGCCAAAAAAAGTTGGTGCTGTTAGTAAGGAATTAATTAGCTCATAATCCACATAAGTAGTGAGTTCAAATCCCGTGACCGATGTGAGGACCTTGTATGTTTGTAATCTTGTACTTACTTTAGTAAGCGCTCATGGTCCTTTGAGGCCTGCCCTAGTGAGTAGTGAGTAGTGAGTAGTGAGTATCCGGAACGCAACTAAACTGAACTTTTATTAATAAAAAAACACATCAATATCATATATAGTCACTTAGGCTTAAGTGCAACTTTGGTCTCTTAACTTTCTCAGATGTGCGATGTTAGTCTCCTTATTTATTTTTGAGTGAATTTAGTCCTCAAGGTTTTTTGAATGTGCACAATTGGTCCTTCTGTAGAGGGATATCTAAAAAGTGACTCAAGCGGGTGACGTGGTTAGTTAAGCCAATCGTGGTACAGCAAGTGTTGATCTAGATGGCAATGTTGTATATATAAAAAATAACTGTAAATTTGAAAAAAAAAAAAGACGGAAATAGTTAGGAAAAAATAAAAGTTTACTTAAAATTAAAAAAAAATGTATATTTAAAAAAAAAAATTATTATTATTAAAAAAAAAATGCATTTCAGCAAATGAAATCTACACACTCAGCCCCTTCTTCTTCGTCGTGTTCGAACAGTAATCTAGGGTCTCAACTTTTTCCCTATCACTTCTCCATTGTAAAGTTGTGATTTTGATAACTGCCCATTTGAGAGGTTGACTTCTTGTTTCTGTAACCGGAGAAGGGAACGAGGAGTCAGTGAAATTATGGCAAGTTCCACGTGAGGCACTCTTTTCGTCTTTCCCTATGCGCTATTCTGGACCTTGAAAATGAGAGAAGTGTCCTCTAATTCGTACTTGTTCTTGTCGTCTTTTGGTCTCCCACGATTCAATTTTGAAGAAATGATGATGTTCAAATGGTGAGGTTTGTGCCCTGTTGAAGTCACTTGTAGATCACGTGTTAGTCCTCTATAGTCAATCCCAGTGGGATCCCACGTAATCCTCGGATCCCATCCCAATTTTTCATGGAGCTGAGATGGGATTTGCTATCCCATCCCAGATTTCCATCCCGACTGTCTCAACTCCAAATCCCAGCTATCCTAGGTTCAAAATCCCAATTTCTCACTGGGATCTCTCTGGGAAAGGGACAACGGGGTTAAAACCCGATTTTGAACTCATTTTTAAAACGACATGTAGCTTTGTTTGGGACTTTTGGGTCATTTCGACAAATCCCTGAACCTTTTATTAGATTTATGTCATTGATTTTGGGCTTATGATTTTAATTTTGTGTATTATTCTGTTTTTGCCTTTTTGGCCATCATATGTATATAGTATAAATTGCTTATTTTGCTTTCCTAAATATCCCTATCCCGGCCATCCCACTATCCCGTTTTTGGAGAAGGCTGGGATGCTATGGGATTTGGGATTAACTACAGGGCGTGTTACGTTAATGTAAAAACAACTAATATAGTATTTAATTATTTTCTTTCTTTTAAACCAAAAAAAAAAAAAAAACCAGATTTTCCAACATGACTTACAGTTGAGCAACAAGTGTGCTGGCAGTAGCCATGTCACCATCTTTTGTCACTTTTTGAATGGCCCGCTAACATAGGGACTGAATTTGCTCATCTGAAAAACCTTAAGAACTAAATTCGTCCAAAAATAAACAGGGGGAGACTAATATCGCACATCTGAGAAAGTTAAGGGACCAAAAGTGCATTTAATCCAATTACTTAATCACATGAATCTGCTCTGTATTTAATGGGTCCCATGGGAACTCTAAGAAGAGCTTTAGAAACGAATGTATTTGTGTACTTGGATACTCTTTAGATATTTTTTGTCTGTGTTCAATTTATTTTGTTATTTTTTCGGTATCAAACTACTGATTCCTGTCGTATCCATTCAATTAATCTCTTCGATTGTGGCTTATGCTGACTCTTTCTTTCGATAATTATATGGATGGGTGTTTAGTTGCGGTCAAGAACAAGGGTGGCAGTGATGTTGGTGCTCACACGCCGATGGAAGGAAACAAGGGTTCGTTGGAAAAACTACAAATGGTGAGTACAGATGAAGGAGAGGATGAGGGATTGATCAATCATGGTAGCTATTGTGAATCGCCGTCAAACAGTCCCACTAGTTTTAACAGTTGCCATGATTCTGGGACAAATTTCACTGGTAGTTGCAGCAGTGGCAGCAGTAGCAGTAGTAGTACTACCAGTGCTAGCTGCTGCTCTGGGAATATTTCAGAAGAAGAAGGAGGTGATGATGGATGCTTGGATGATTGGGAGGCTATGGCAGATGCTTTAGCTGCCAGTGACAAGAACCAAAACCCTTGTTCTGAGTTGCCCCCTGAGGCTGAACCTCTGGTCGAAATGGTTTTTCCTTGCGAACTGATTAATGGGTTGAGTCAAGTTCCTCGGAATTATAAACCGGATAGTGCTAAATTAGTTTCTTGTTCCCCCGGTAATGGCCGAGCTTGGAGACCTGATGATGCTTTTCGCCCTCAGTGTTTGCCTAACCTTTCTAAGCAGCATAGCTTACCAAACCCTGATCGGTGTTTTGGAGGAGGGGTCCCCTGGGCTGTCACTGCTGCACCATCACCCTGTCCAATTTGCTGTGAGGATCTTGATTTAACAGACTCAAGTTTTTTGCCATGCCAGTGTGGGTTCCGGCTCTGCCTCTTCTGTCACAAAAGAATTCTTGAGGAAGATGGCCGCTGTCCTGGGTGCAGGAAGCTGTATGAGTGTGAATCTGTTGAGACAGAAGCAAGTGTGCATGGAGGCAGCCTGACTCTTCGGTTGGCCCGTTCTTGTAGCATGATTGAAAGGTCTTGAGAGGGTCTTTGTTTTCATGGGTTGTGTATGTGGAGTCTCTCCTTTTTGCATCTTAGCGTGTTCTGTATTCTTAGATTTAGTTTTCATAGATCTAGTTGGTGTAGTGTTATGGTTCATGGACACCATGGAATCAGTTGTTTCTCATTTGATCTTATGGTGCATATGTGATGTGGAATAAGTTTGCTGGTATGTGAATACATAAGGTGGTATAGAAAGTTGATACGTTTAAATTGGCTACTTCACATAGTTACTTATTTCCAATGCTTTCACTTCTTCACATTCAGTTTATACTCCTGTACTCAATTCTCTATACTTCTGAGTTGTTCTTGAACATTATCATATTTGTTCGAACATGCTAACCTTTCTTATCGTGGATTGAATATTGTTTGGCAAAATTATCTCTCAATTCATTTGAATCATCTAATGATTATTACTGGTTACACTTTATGTTATTCAAGATTGCGGTGACAGTGTTAGCAAAGCTCTTTATACTGATATAGTTAAAATCTTAAAAAGGAAAGTCTGAATCCTTCAGCAAACTCTCTTATCTTGTGGTTTTAGTGATGTGCATAGATAATTTGTCCAGTTTACTAGTCCTTTCTTTCCATTTGATCTAATTTATGTTATGAAAGATCCGAATTTGTTTTTTTTCATTTCTCGACATGTTATTGCAGAAATTAAGGTATATGCTATGGTTAAAGCTTGATCCTTCATTGCTCTGTCCATTACATGAAAGGGTGTGTTGTTCATTTACTTTTCAATTTGAGTTAATGTTGCAAGTATGTCTTGTTTTTAGAACACATGAAATTTGAACGTTGTTTTTGTTTCATGTTGATTCTCTTCTAGGAGCCAAGATACTTGTAGTAAGTAATAATTTGAAGGCTGGTCCGTAGTGTTTTTCAAGGTATGGGACTATCTTTATGGTATTGCAGTGTGCATCTTTAAATTTTGGGTCAGAGTCAGTCAACGAATGCACTTGTCCTTTCAACTTCCTTGGGGTTCTGGTAATTGTTGCTTGACTAGTTATCATTGATTTTAATCAATCACCTTTACTCCTACTATTCTTACTGATTTATTAGTGTGCATGAGTTTTAGTTCTGATTCTTACAAGAGATGAAATAGAAAAAACAATGATCATGTTATTCATTTAACTTTTGATCATTTGATGCACTTTTCACAGATATAATAATACATATATTTATAAAATCAGCATTATACCTCTCTACAGGGGATGGTGAATTCTTCAATATGGAAAATACTAATATTTTTATCATTATATTTTTTTTTGCTTAACATGAAATATTTTATTGTTGATAGATCAGTTCCTACTTGTAGGAAACTGGACGACAATTAAGAAGACAAATATCAATGTACACTAGTCTGATTGAACCAAAAATTTTTTCAGAGGTTTTTTTTTTTTTTTTTAATCAATGTTGTGCTCTTGTCATCTGTATTTTGTGTCCTTTGTTTTGAAGGTCTAAGGGATTTCATTCTCCCTTTTTCTTTTGAATTTGCTTATATGGCAGTTCTCTTTTGGGGACAAGGTGGGGATTAACTTGCCCTTGTAACTGTCTCTTTTTGATTAATAAATCATATATTCATCCAACTTCTGTAGTCATACTTGCTTCTAGTTAACATTTATGCTCTTCACAAATTTTTTGGTTGTCTATCCTGCAGTTACTAGTTTGGGGTTTCCCATAGTATAGACAATGGAACTGATCTCATGAAAGGTACTATAATTCCTTGCATTTTTGGGTTGGACAATCTATACTTGCATTAAGTTTCTCTAGATCTTATTTTAACGGGATACTTTCTAATGAGCAGTATGCTCTCAAAGTGGTGCTTATACAATCGGAAAAAAAAGCCAGAAATATTATCGAATTCAGCTAAATTCAGGATTGGTTGTTGGACAATATATAGTGGTAAAGATCACTCATCCACTTAACAGTCATAAATTCTTGCAAAATAATTCTGGTTATTACATTTTTCTTTACTCTCATCACTCAAGGAGGAAAAAAGTTAAATGTTATTGAGTTATTCCCTCCTTTCATATATGGGCTTAACCTCTCTTCTGGCTTTCTAACTAATATGATACTAACAGATTATGCTATTGCCTGTGCTAATAAGTCCTATGTAGCGTACTCCTTTCATCCAGTTGCTTTGATAGAGTAAAATCCTTCATGCCCGTTGTAGGTGTGTACCGATGATTATTTTATCAGTGAACAATAGCTGAACTAGGGTATTCGTGTGATTTCAAAAACAGAAACTACCCAGGACAAGGCTGTTAAGAGTTGAAACATGTGTGAGAAAGTTAAAAATTGGATGTTCACTCTCCTGGAATAACTCGGATATGTGTACTCCAAAAAATTGCTGCTAGTACTTCCTTTGGGGTGTGTTTTGCTGAGGGCGCTTGCATGCGAGATTTCAGCCTTTAATTATTTTGAGATTTGAGATGTGTGTTTTATAGTTTCTTTCTTCGTTTCATTGTTTTGCTTTATTTCTTGCAAGATATAGGGCCTCGAGCGCATGTCCGCTTGAGCATTTCATATACTCACCCTTTCTTGGCTGGCTGTTCTGTTTCTATTAACATCATTGATTTGTAAAGAAGTGACACGAGGCTTTATCTCCTAAGAGACACTATGAAATCAGTGAAATATACTTTTATCATTTCCAGTATTCTATTTTGCATGGTGGTGGAGTATTTGGTATTTCAGGGAGTGGTTAGTTTGGTCAGAGTTTTTACAGGAGCTTATGCACTATCATCTTATTTTTGGAAATTGGATGGTGGGTAAGATTTAACCAAGCTGTGCCTGGTTTTCAGGGATTTTGATTGGGTGACTTGTTAAAATGGCAACTTTTGTAAATCCAAGCCGCTGGACGAAGAGCGGACGTCTTAGATTCCAATCCAAGCAAATTAGAATCAAAACATAATTCAGAATCTAAGTCATTTGGTCTTCGTCCAAAGGCTCATATCCATTGACGTCACCATAGTCACTATTTTTCAAAGTCACCTAAATCTTAATTGGGTTTTACAGCAAGGTCTGGAGTGTGTGCATGTAGTAAGAGATACTAGGCTTTTACGCTTGTAGATTATGCCTGCCCAAAGTTCATTTATTTGCAGTATCTTGAGCTATGATGTTCCTTGCATTTTAATTTTGTTCTATTGGAGATTAAGGTTCTGTGTTGCAAGTTGGGAAATGGAGGGAAGAACAGGAGTTGGATATAGACATTTTTTATTCTCACTAATTTCCAAAACCCTTCTCATAGATCTTCCCAAATTGGTTTTGAAATAAAGGCTTATAAAAGGAAAGGGAAGAGGAAGGAAGGGAGTCAAAAGGGGAGGAAAGGGTAAGGAAGGGAAGGAGGATGGGAATGTCTATCCCGTTTCCCGTGCCTTCCTCTCCATTCTTTCCCATGTTTTACTCGTAAACAAACCCAAAAACCCTTCATTCTTATCGGTTATATTATTCTTAGTAGCTGTAATTGTCGAGGGATTAGGTTCGGCTTACTTGGGTAGTTGCAAGACTGCCGAATTTTGTAGTTGAATCTGTTGTTTGCCTTTTGTTTCTTTATTTCCTGAACCTTCTATAAAAAGGAGGAAATATTTTGCTTTTATTTATGCATAAGTGTTTTAGGAATCATTCATAAGGTCTACTAACACTGGTTGCCTGGCAATTCATAATTCAGTCTTACCGCAGTTCAACTACTGTACTTTGAATCTATTGAACCTTGTCTCAACGCTGCATGTAATATTAATCATGACTCAATTTGTTTTTTGGGTTACGAGGGAAATCTCACCTTCATTGCTCAGCACAATGATTGCTCGGATGGGCAACCCCACATATATATGACTAGCCTACAAAGCACATATAGGAGGTCAATCACCCCACTGGAGTGACAGGTTTAATGCATCTGAGATGGATTCGAGCCTGATAGGTTACGAGATTAGATCTCTTCTAAACCATGACTCAATTTATTACTATGTCGTTAAGAAGGTTTTACTATGTTATCAGCTAATTGGAGACATTGTTATTCCGTTTTTTAAATAAAATATTTTAGGCAAAACTACTATATTGGTCCTTTAAAAAAAATAGCTTCATAAGTTATTCTCTTTTTTTTTCCTTTCAAATAAGTCTTACAAGTTTGAAATACCTAACAAATTCATTTTTTATGTTAATATTGACTGTTACGTGACATATGACATCATAAAAGAAATTTAAAAAAAATATCATGAAACCAATTTTACTTATTCATATGAATAGAAAAGATGGATATGTTGGACATCAATAAATTACAATATTTATTTGAAACAACAAATTTATAGGATTGATTTTTAACCTAAAAAATAACTTTAGAGATCAAGCTGGTAGTTTTGCCAACATTTTATTTTCAGATAATGGAGTCATCGTTAATCATGTTTACCATCAAGCTTATAAATTAACTACAGTGGATTATTCTTAGCTTAATAAGATCCTTGAAGTTCAAGTTTGGAAATGCACTTGTGTCATTTTGCAGAGAGTTTTGTCGCTTATATTTTTTTCTATTTGACTATAACATAATTTTCTCCCAATAAAGGGCACCAAGAAAGGTCCGTCGTTGTTTATTTGGATGGATATAGAGCATCCGCTGACCCTTATTTTGGTACAAGGCATTTTATCCTTTATACACAAGTACAAAATGTCAAACAAATTTATCAAATGGGGAATCTTTTAAATAAGGATTTAGGAGTACAACATCAAAGTAAAAAAAAAAAAGTACAGTCACGAAAGCACCTAATGCAACTACCAAACTAATACAAATCAAACATTCTAGAGTTACAACTTTATTTCGGGAGGAGAGGATAACTACATTTTCATATTAATGTAGCAATGCAGGATAAGGCCTTGTGCTCTTTTGGTAGAGTCTCCCACCACTTCACAAAGGTAGAATCCTTCAAGAACACATCCCTGGTTATTTCCCCCTTATCAACCCATTTTTTAATGTTTTGTTCAAGTTGAACAACCCTTTCTTTGATCTCTTCAAATGGTTTCTTGCTATTAGGCCAGCTCCAAAGCTCCTCTACCTCAGCCAAGAAGCTAGATTCAGAGCTAGCTCCTGTCTGCACCCTATTAGCATGCTCTAACCATCTCTGAGTGTATCGGTATCGTTTCGGCCTGGCCTTGACCATGTAAGGTCCCGTATCTTCATTCTTCAAATGGCGGTAGTAGTTCGCAATGTCTAGAGGCTCGACTAGGCGACGAAAGCTCGTTCCAAGCTTAATCCATTCCGGATTGCCTTCAAACTCATCTGGGAGTTCATACCTTTTAAGCATTTCGATAATCTCATCCCATACTCCCGCCAAGACAAGCCTCTTCACATTGGCTTGGAAGTCCCTGTCGTCCTTTTGAACCTTGAAGGCATCATAATAACCCATGTGTATCTCACATGTTGCTTTGTATTCTTCAAGTTCCTTCATGCATGCCAGAGCTTTATCCTTATCGATTTTGTCCTCATTTTTCTTTTTTTGTTTTTCCAACGCACCAGCTGCTCGGAGGCTCAGTCTTGCTCTTGTGCTCTGAAATTTCAGTCGAGATCATCGCATATTAGCTAAATTTTATAGCATAATTTTTCTTGATAAATAAGAACTGAAATTTTACCAAAAGCCAAAAACGTAATATAACCAAAACTAATTAGGTAAGAAAACTATATACTAATTACCAGTCCAAGGCCATCCAAGGCTGTGCTAATTGTTGCAATATCACTATTAGAACCATCATTAGACAAAGGAAGTTCCTCAAGTTGATCGAAGCACACGACATTCAGCATCTCAAAGCTGTCTTTCAATTCTGCTTCATAGACAAGATGTTCTTGTATACTTTTGTTGGCAACTAGGGAAAGTTCTTCCAAATCACTTAGCTGTGCAGTGTGGAACATGATTTGCAATACAGCATCTGAGTTTCTTACGACAATCATCTGTCCATGACCGGTGCAGAAGATGTATGTTCCAAACGGCCTATAAGGGCTTAAATCAACAAAGTTAGTGACTGTCTCCTGTAACAAATTAGTGCTTCCCATGAGATTACACGCAGCATTACTCGCGACAGTAGCCATGCTCCTCATCACAGTTGAGTAAAACTCAGAAGTCACACTGCCTCTTCTAGTTGAATCCTGGGTGGAAGTTTTGGACTTGGGATTCAAGTATTGGAGAATTGAGGTAAACAAATGCTCAATAGAAGAGAAAGGGGTAAGCAATATCCTTGGTACTATGTCAAATCTCATAACAAAATGTATGAAGTGCTGAGACCAATTTTCTCTATTTGTAGCATGAGAGAATATATGATTGCCAACTAAGGGAGACCCAAAAGTAACACACAAGGGAGGTTTGTGATTTTGATTTTGGTTTGGGTTAAGGTACACTTCCAAAGCCCAAAATGTTGCAAGAATGGCCGCTGCAGCACCACAGGAGTGCCCTGTGAACACTATATGCTTCCCTTCTGCCGTTGCTTTACTCACCTGCAAATTAAAGTGTATTGTTTGCTTAAATCAAAGTAATTAACTAAAATAGCAAGTAGGGTTACTGAAAGTCTGCAATTAACTACCATAAAAACTAAGAATAATAGCATTACTTTAACAGACCATTTTTATAATTTTTGGATTCGATTTCGCATGTTTGTTTTAGCTGAAAATTATTCTTTATTTTATTTTTTAAAAATAATCATAATCTAATGTGTTTGTTTGCCAATGCAGATTATAATCTTAGATTATATTTTTGGAAAAATAATCAAAATCTAAAAGCTTCTTTGTATCAGCCGGAGATTATTTTTTTAGACCCATGTAATTTTCTTATTTTACTCTCATCATTCAAACACATTAACTATCTCCTTATCACTCCATACCCTTTTTCGTAATCTTTACTATATTCAAACAAAACAGATCAGCTTAAATTCATTTTACAACTAAGATATCTAAACATAAACGGATAATAATTTTAACAAATTATATAAAAATAATAATCTTATTTTACCGGCTATTTCAAACACGCACTTAATTCTTCCAATTTCGAAGGAAGAAAGCAATGAATAGCAAAACCCTTTATAATATTCAATTACAATTCATAATTCTATATACTAGTTCCGTTCCTATTTATCTGTCTTATTCAAACAAAACACACTCTTCAAAAAGTCTAATCATTACTTAGATTTTCAATACATTAATTGTGTTTTTTCCACTATACCCTTTCTTTCTATATAATCATTAATTTTTCTCCACTACTTACATAAAGCAAGACATATTAAATAGGGGGAAACATGGAAAATAACATTTATTATACTCTTGAAATTCTCAAAAAGACAAATAAAAAGAAACAAAAAATCTCCTCAAAGAAGGACATATAATAAGGAACAGAGAGAGTATATTATACTCCCTCCGATCCTATTTATAAGACCCTTTTAGAGATTTTATTTTGATCCTATTTATAAGACCCTTTTCAATTTTCAATAACATTTAATTACTTTTTTTCACAAACACTCATATAAAGTCAACACTTTTTAGAGTTCCAATAATAATTATAGGGGTAGTTTTGAAAAAGTATATTAAATTTTCACATTTTCAATGCCACTAACAAATTTATCAACTTTTCTTTTCATGGTGGGAGTGAAAAATCTCAAAAGGATTTTATAAATAAGACGTGAAGGAGTAATAGGTATCGTGCTTGCGAGGTCCTTTGTTTTAACCTATCTTCATTTAATTTATCCCATACAAGTATTCCTCATTTACTCATAAACTAACGGAAGTTACGGCATATTGTCCAAAATCCAAATTAAATATTCCAAGAAAACAAAAAAAGAATAAAAATTAATAAGACTGCATAGCTAAAATCAATAAAAGGGTTACAGTGACATACCTCAGATTTAAATGATGAATTGTCTAAAATGGTTTTGAACCTCAGCAAGAAGGCTTCGTTGACTAAAGCAGCTTCATCATTTCCAACACTTCTAAGTGATGGAAACAGATTAAGATCTATCTTAGTTTCACCAAAAGGTTTACTAGTAAACCAGTTAGTGGGATCCCAAGACCCAGGAAAAGTAATAAAAATATATGGTTCAGAAGAAATCCTAATCTTTTCAGAAATATAAGACTTGTCGGGTGATTTGTGAGCTTTGAAGGCCAAAGCACATGCCTTCTTGATAAGTTCTTCTTTCAATCCTATGTTGTCTGCAACCAATGATCCAGTAGTCATGTTTGTTATGCTTCTCTCTTCTACAAAACTCTGCAATTTAAGAGTGCTTTTTTTCCTTATTTAATTGGTTCCACAGACTTTTTGCTCAAGTGCTTCTTCTTATAGGGGAAGGAAATGGGGTTAAGCTAAAGTACCATGTTGACGAAGACTATGTAGCTTCATAAAGTTTTGCTGCTTATAGTTTGGTTTCTACGAAAATGGTGTTAAATTTCTAAATATAATAAATCTTGCATCTGTTTTTTTTTTTTTTTTTAAAGGTGATCCTCTGTGGATTAAGAAGTATATTTATAGTGTTTTTTTTTTTTTTATAGTCAATCAATACGTATTTTATCATTTTTATTTTTTATTTTTTTTATAGTAATTGTCATTTTTCTCCATCTATTATTTCTCTCATCAATTAGATAAAGATACTACAACAACAACAACAACAACAACAACTAAGCCTTTGTCCTACTAGGTGGGGTCGGCTACATGGACCAAACGACGCCATAAAGGCCTATCATAAATCATGTCTTTTGATAAGGCATTGATTGTCATATCCTTCTCAATTGTTTCGCCTATAGTTTTTCTAGGTCTTCCTCTTCCTCTAGCCCTTGTAGTACCCTCCATTTGGTCTACCCTCCTAACCGGGGCTTCCACCGGTCTCCTCCACACATGCCCAAACCACCTAAGACGAGATTCAACCATTTTTTCAACAATAGGAGCAACCTCGACTTTTTCTCGAATATACTCATTTCTAATCCGATCTTGTCTGGTATGCCCACTCATCCACCGCAGCATCCTCATCTCAGCAACATGAAGTTTATTCTCTTGTGTGCCCTTTGCCGCCCAACACTCTGTCTCATATAACATCGCTGGTCTTAAAGCAGTGTGGTAGAACCTTCCTTTAAGTTTAAGTGGTACTTTCTTATCACATAACACGCCCGAGGCACTCCTCCATTTCATCCACCATGGTTGAATCCTATGATTTACATCCCCTTCTATTTCTGCATCCTGCTGTAAGATAGAACCAAGATACTTAAACTTCGGGACTTGTGTTAAGACATGCTCTCCAACCTTTACCTCCCGAGTAAGGCCTATGTGCCTCTTGCTAAAATTACACTCCATATACTCTGTCTTGCTTCGACTTATCCGGAATCCAGACCCTTCTAAAGCTTGTCTCCACATCTCAATCTTCCCATTTATTTCCTCTCTAGTATCCCTAATAAGAACAATATCATCCGGAAAGAGCATGCATTTGGGCACTGGTTCTTGGACATGTTCCGTAAGCACATCCAAGACTAGTGTAAAGAGGTAGGGGCTCAAACTTGACCCTTGGTGTAGACCTATCGTGATGGGAAAATCTTCTGAAATCCCACTTTGTGTCCTCACACTCGTCTTGACCCCGTCATACATATCCTTAATGGCTCTAATATAGGCAACATGCACCCCTTTCTTCTCGAGAGCCCTCCATAGTACCTCTCTAGGCACTCTATCATAAGCTTTCTCCACATCAATAAAAACCATATGCAGATCCTTTTGTTGCCTCCGGTATTCCTCCATCAACCGGCGCAGTAAGTATATTGCCTCCATAGTTGATCTCCCCGGCATGAAGCCAAATTGATTCTCAGTAACATGAGTCTCCTGTCTCAATCTTCGCTCTATCACCCTTTCCCAAAGTTTCATGGTATGACTCATAAGCTTAATCCCTCTATAATTCGTACAATCCTGTATGTCACCTTTGTTCTTGTAGATAGGGATTAAAGTGCTCCTCCTCCACTCGTCCGACATCTTCTTGGATCTCAAGATCTCATTAAACAACTTGGTGAGCCAACTGATGCCCCTCTCTCCCAAGGTTTTCCATACCTCAATGGGGATACTATCCGGACCAACCGCTTTACCATTATCCATCCTTCTTAATGCCTCTTTTACCTCAGACTCCCTAATTCTACGGTAAAAGGTATGATTTTGGTCCTCTTCTCTAGTGACTATCTGATCAGGATGTGAACTTTCATGACTTTCATTGAAAAGCTTGTGAAAGTAACTCTTCTATCTTTCTTTTACATCCAAATCTGCGACCAAGACTTTGTCATCTCCATCCTTAATGCACCTCACTTGATCTAGGTCTTTTGTCCTCCTTTCTCTATGTTTAGCAATCCTATAAATACTTTTTTCCCCTTCCTTAGTGCCTAGAGATTGGTATAGCCCATCAAACGCTCTACCTCTTGCTTCGCTCACCGCTTTCTTGGTCTCTTGCCTAGCTGCTTTATATTTATCCCAACTCTCTGCATTTCTATTCAAGGACCAAGTTTTGAAGCATTCCTTTTTCTCCTTTACCTTATCTTGCACCCTTGCATCCCACCACCATGATTCCTTGTCCTTTGGTCCATAACCTCTTGATTCACCGAGTGTCTCCTATGCAATCTTCCTAATCCCTTTGCCCATATCCTCCCACATTTCATTTGCGCTTCCTTCTCCATTCCAACTTCCTTCCTCTAAGACCCTTTGTTGGAATCGTTTTTCCCCCTTCAATTTCCACCACCTGATTCTTGGAACCTTTTCTTGGGTTTTTCTTTCCATCCTTCTCTTAACCGTTACATCCATAACCAAGACTCGGTGTTGGGTAGTCAAGCTCTCTCCAGGTATAACTTTGCAATCCATGCAAAGCTTTCTGTCTGGTTTCCTCATAAGGAAGAAATCAATTTGAGAGCGCACTGACCCACTCCTATACGTGATAAGGTGTTCCTCCCGCTTTTTAAAACAATTATTGGCTATTGTTAGATCGAAAGCTGAGGAGAAATCGAGAATGGTTTTACCTCTCCCAGTTGCTATCCCTATGCCATGGCCTCCATGGAGTCCTTCAAATCCGCGGGGGTCACTTCCCACATGGCCATTGAGATCTTCCCCTAAGAAGATCTTTTCTCCCATAGGTATTCCTTGGATTACCTCTTCCAGCTCCTCCCAAAATTGCACCTTAAGATGATCTTCCAACCCTGTCTGAGGTGCATAAGCACTAATCACGTTGAAAGTATCTCTTCCAGCTACCAACTTAAGAGCTATGATCCTATCCCCAACTCGCTTCACCTCCACCACATCCTTCTTCCACACCTTATCCACTATGATGCCCACCCCATTTCTCGCTCTAATCTTACCCGTGTACCGAAGCTTGAAACTCGAAGAGTCTAATTCCTTTGCTTTTTCCCCAACCCACTTGGTTTCTTGTAGGCACATAAAATTGATCCTTCTCCTAATCATGGTGTCCACTACTTCCATTGATTTACCGGTAAGTGTGCCTATATTCCATGTTCCAAACTGAATCCTAGTGTCGTGAACTAACTTCTTTACCCGCACCCGTTCACCAAAATGCGGGAACCCTTGCTTATTTTTCACTACATCCAGGCGGCGATGCAGCGGCCCTTGCTCATTTGACAATGTACTCGAGCCATACATCGCGTTGCTTCCGAGCAACGACCTAGCATTAACCTTATAACATCGTTGATCCATATCATAGATTCGACAAAATTTTACGTTGGCTGTCGAGGCCTAACACAACCTTCACCTTTTATCCGGGCTTAGGACCGGCTATGCAGCATACACCGCATAGGCAGGACCTATGCAGCATACACCACATAGGCAGGTTTCATCAATTAGATAAAGATAAAGCTATAAAAGTAATACTCATTCTGATTTATACGTAAGTATTAATAGAATTTTTATCCCATGTTTTATATGTATTGTTCTTTCATAAAAAACAAATATATAATTAATGCTATTTTTTCCAACACACCTCTATTTATCACACTTTATTTCTCACATCCAATATCTTTCTCTTTCTTCAATAATAATTATATAGGGGCATCATAGTCAAAATATCTCAATTTCTTACATCATTTAATCATTTCTTAAAACTCGTGTATAACCTTAAAATACTCTCTCCGATCTCATTTTAAAGCAAAAATAACTAACTTCACACCTATTAAGAAAAGTTAGTTGAGTGTATTTAATTTTCTCAAATTCATAAAAAAAAGACTAGTTTAGTAAACTTGCATTGATAATGAAACAAAAATTAAATGATTCAACTACTTTATAAAGATATTTTAGGAATGACTGTATTTAGGGGTGTTCAGATCCAAAACAAAACCGCAAACCGATCCAAAAAAATCGAAAACCGCAAAAAACCGAATTTGTTCGAATGTTTTTAGATTGATTGTTGAAAAATCGATTGATATTTGGTTTTAGTTCTAAAAACCGATTCAGACTGAAATGGGCCGCTAATTATAAATATATACACAAAATTACACTAGTTTAAACTTAATACTTACGCGCGCATGACACACATGTACAATGTCATATCAGTTTGTGCTAATTAGAAATGTCAACAACAAAGATAGTTGCTTTCATGCATATATGTTTATGACTTGTCGAAAAAAATATATGTTTTTGACAATATAATTAATTGGCTTATTTATGTATTTAGTCCCTGAAAGTTGGGAGTATTTTGATTTTAGTCTCTGGAAGTTTTTTTGACCTTGACTCATCCTTAATTGTTTTGAAAATTTGGTTTTAGTCCTTGTTGTTAAAAAAAATCCATTAACTACTGACTTGGCTAACGGAACGTCACATCAACATACACTCGTGTAAGTATGAAATGTCATGGTAGAATGACGTGGATGATCCGGATCCACATGAGCAAAAGGGTCATAGCCCAATCCACAAACACATTTTGGTTGGGCCATGACCCTTTTGCTCCTGCGGGTCCGGATCATTCACGTCGTCTTATCAATGACATGCAATACTTGCACACGTGTATGCTGATGTGGCGTTTCGTTAACTATATCAACAATTAACGAATTTTTCCTAACGACAGGGACTAAAACCAAATTTTCAAAACAATTAAGGATGAGTCAAGGTCAAAAAAACTTATAGGGACCAAAATCAAAACACTCCCAACTTTCAGGGACTAAAGCCATAAATAAGTCTAATTAATTTTTATAAAAATTATATAAAAGTTTTAATTAAACTAAAATCGGATCGAAGCAAACCGAAACCGCATGTTTTATTTTAGATTGGACTGGATTGGATTTGAATGTGTGAATAGACAAAATCGAACCAAACCACATGTATATT
Source organism: Crotalaria pallida (assembly GCA_037953625.1). Lineage (NCBI taxonomy): Eukaryota > Viridiplantae > Streptophyta > Magnoliopsida > Fabales > Fabaceae > Crotalaria > Crotalaria pallida. Next base: position 103,052,721 of record CM075650.1, read on the forward strand.
TTATGATCGGATCGGATGACTTTTTATCTCAAAACCAAACCAAAGTGGACTGAGAACACCCCTAATTGTATTGGGAATAGAAAGTTAGATAATTTTTACTTATACTTAAGACCATTGGTGTAGTTTTTTTTTCTTATAAATGAGATCAGAGGGAGTAAACTATATATGAAACTGAAGGAGTAGTTAATATTATCAATTTTGTAAAATGACAATTATTTCAAAACAAATTATTTTTTTAAAAATTTAGAATTATTTAGGAACAGAAGAGAGTAAGTTTTAAAATATTCTCAAAATGAAGTCTTTAAGTTTATAAAAAATAATACTTCCTCCCTTCCCATTACTCATTTCGTTTCATACATGGTATATTTTAATTTTAAGCACATGCTTTAAAATATTGGTTAAACAATATAAGAATTTGAGATATTTTAACATAATATTTCTATTTAATTAATATTGTAAAGAGAGAAAGATATTATATGTAAAAAAATATTTTGATAAATAAGAATATAGTTGGAAAACAATTATCCCCGTCATAAATAATAATTAATTTATTGAAAATTAAAATAATCATTACATTTTTAAAAAATATTTCACTCATTTCACTTAAATAGTTACAAAAGTAAAAAAAGTTAAATAAATATGAATTTAATAGTTTGCGTAACACATCTATCAATTAATTTAGTGCATTTTGCTTTGATTAATAAATTATAATTAAAATTTTCCAATTTTTAAGATTTTTCATTAATTATTTTAATTTTAGTTTGCGACAATTTTTTTTTTTACCAATTTTAACTATTCTTATGAAACTAGAAGAAGTATATATTTTTTTTGTCTTGCTAATGTTCTAAAGACATTTTTTAAAATTTTTAGTATTAAAAAATAACCATAAATATGTATTTTTTTATGTCTCTAAAATAAAAAATTCATATTTTTCCCATATTCAATTTGCTAACAAATGATTTGACTATTTTTTTTTAAAGAAAATGCTAACAAGTGTCCTAAAATGACACTTGTGAAGGAATCAATAATTAATAATAAATAAAAGTTATTGAAAAATGTGATTTTTTATGTTATCGAGAAAGTGATGAATATAGACTTAGAAATTTTTTATTTCCATATGTATTAATCTTAACGAGTGCTCAAAGAACTACATTTTTTTTTTTAATATTTTTTTATGTAAAAGATAAACACAACAGGAGAGAGCAGTAACTTGTGCAGTTGTGCTACCTGCATTGCTCGGAAATGCTCTCGCAAAATTGAGGAACAATCAGCCCAAATTCCACACGGCACAATAAAGAGATGGGGTCCATAGATATTCTTCGTACGTCCAATCACAAGTCAATAGCGAAGCTGCCTATGACTTTCTCGCTCTTTACCATAACTTGTTAATGTGTTGTCACTTGAAAAAAAAAAAAAAAAAAAGCCGTTTTAGTCTCTAAAAGTTCAACTTCTTAGAAGTTATTTTGATCGGGATTAATCCTTAAATTTTTAAACATTTTGGTTTTGATCCCTTTTATTAGTAAAAATTCGTTATTTGTTTGTGTGATTTACGAAACCTCACATCAGCAGTCCATGTGATCTGGGGTGACACCAAATAAGTGATATGACGTGAATGATACAAATCCACGGACACAAAATGGTCTGATATGCAAAATAGTCCCGCACTCAAAATTTTGAGTTCATAACCTTAAATCATCCATGTCACATCACCTATTTGGCGCTACCTCACACCACGTGGCTGCTGCTGTGCAGGGACGGAGTTACATGGTAGCTAGTGGGGGCACTTTCCCCTACTAAATTTTTTATATTTTTAATTAATATATATTATTTTGTGCAATATAATTTATAATGCATGTTTCAGCCCCTTTGGTTAGACACTTTCAATGTTTTGTTAAGGGACCGACCGCACATAAGTTCGAATCTAGTTGAGTCATTTTGGCTTATTTTTTTCTCAAATCTTGAATTCTCCTCATAGTTGTGTAATAAAGTTGTAATTATATATGTTTACTCTTTTTTTAAATGATATTTACTCTTTCAGAACTTGTTTATAAGTTGTATTTTATAAGAATTCTTTGATCGTATTTATTTTTTATAAGTCACTTTATATTTTGTAGATGACACTTACTTTTTTTTGCTTATTTATTCTTTATTCATTAATTTTAAACAATATATTTGTGAAAATTAAGAGGATAAAATTGTAATGTTTCAAAAAATATAATTAGATTTTTATAATATAGTTAATTAAGTATTTCATATAATAAATACCAGAAGGAATATGTATATAACAAATTGCTTATTATAGTCACAAGTCACTACAGATAAAATATGCTCCTAATTCACATAAATAATTATAAAAATTCATGTCGATTATATCTCTACTGTGAAATTATATTTTGTTGTCTTAGTTTACATTTTGTAAATGGTCACTAACATTTTAATCAAATTAGTATTTAATATTTTTTAATATTATATACTTATATATTTATATATGTATCGCGTCACTAACATTTTAATCAAATTAGTATTTAATATTTTTTTAATATATTATATTTTTAATATTATATACTTATATATTTATATATGTATCACTCCCATAACTAAAAATTTCTGGATCCGTCAATGCTGCTGTGGATTTTCGTTAACCATGTCAGCAAATAACAAATTTTTACTAATGGAAGGGACCAAAACCAAAATGTTTGAAAATTTAAGGACTAGTCCCGGTCAAAATAACTTCTAGGGACTAAAACCAAAACATGCTGAACTTTTAGGGACTAAAGCCATAAATAAGCAAAAAAAAAAAAAAATAACGAAAATAATGAATTTGTTTGTGGTAATAATTTATGGGATTTTATTTGAAATAAAAAAAAAAATTAAGAAACCAATTTATAATATAAAAATAACTTATGGAACAAATTTAATAGTTTGTAGATTCTGTTTGGTAATGTAAATTTTTTTTATATTGTCACCGCATCAATCATTATTTATAAGTTTATGATTATTGAATTTTAAGTAAAAGTAATACAAATAATAATGAATAATGTACAAATAGTATTAAATCTTTGCACTAACGGTGCATACAAATAAAATTATAAAAAAATCTTGCTATGTCATTTATTAAGGTTATTAATAAGAAAAAATAATCATAAATTCACTTATTGACCATATTATTTTTCAAAAAATTTTAAGAAATGCATTTTTCAATTTATTTTTACTATTGTAATGTTCTAATCTGGCCGAGATCTAAACCAAAGGGGTTGCTTAAGACTTACTGACCAGATTAAGGGGTTGATATGAGACCTTTGATACGAAATACCCAGTTGTAGTATTCTGGTTCCCTTCAGTCAATCAATTTTGTTCTTCAGTGTCAATTTAGGGATTAGAAAAGGCTTAAATATGTTAGAGGCCCCTCTACTTTGACCATATTTTGTCATATACCCCTATTCTTTTTTTTATATGAAAATGCCCCTTTAGTTTTCTCCGGTCAGTAAAATACCCCTCCTCCCGATTCTGGCGACTCTGGGCTGACGTGGACCCCCGGAAGCAGCCACGTGCACACCACATCAGACACGTGGTAAAAATTGTTGTCCACGTGTCACATGCCTAATTTTTTTTAATTTTTTTAAATTAAAAAAAAAGGCAAAAACCCTAATTTTTTCCCTCCCAAACTCTCACTTTTCAGTCAATCGACTTTCCCTCTCCCTAACACTAAGTCCAACTCTCACTCACACTATCTCTCTTACACACTATCTCTATCACTCTTCTCCCTATTCCACTATCTCTCTCTCACAGAGTCACATCTTTGTCACCATACTCCCTCTGTCGCGCATGTGAAGAAAGTTGTCGTGGTGCTGTTGTCTTCTTCTGTTCGTCATTCTCTTCGTGTGTCCATAAAGGTAAGTGTTTGATCTTTTTTTTTTATTATTATCGTTATTCTCTTCTGTTCGTCACCATACTCCCTCTTTTTTTTTTATTGTTATAGTTTTATTTAATGGTGGGGGACCATGAAAGGAAGGGAAATTTTGGACCTTTCTGATAAGGGTGGTGGGGACCATCACGTGGGGTTGAGGGAGGGCACATGCATGTATACTTTATGAACAGTGTTGACATTTTATTTGGGGTTTTAGGGTTTCGAAACTGATTTGGGGGCTTTGGGTTTTCGATTTCAAGTCTGGGTTTTTGGGTATTTCGAATTTGAAATCGGGTTTGGGAAATTTATTTCTGGTTTTAATGTAATCGAATTCGATTTCAAGTTTTAGGGTTTTGTTTACGGGTTTTAATGAAATTTGGGGATTTAGGGTTCTGTAAATCAATTTGGGGATTTAGGGTTTTGTAAATCAAATTGGGGGTTCTGTAAATCAATTTGGGGATTTAGGTTTTGTATATCAAATTGGGGATTTGGGGTTCTGTAAATCAAATTGGGGATTTAGGGTTTCGTAAATCAAATTAGGGATTCGGGGATTTGTAAATCAAATTGGGGATTTTCGGGTTTAGGGTATCAATTTGGGGATTTGGGGATTTAGGGTTATCTTTAAATCAATTTCTGTATTTAAGGTTTTGTACATCAAATTAGGGATTTAATGTTTCGTAAATCAAATTAGGGCTGAGTCAGATTTTTGTTTTGTGCAGGAATGGACTTCTTTACTGTTGTTTATCATTGCAGAGGGGAGATTGACCATGGTCCTCCTTTCAAGTATGAAGGAGGGGAGGTACATGCCGTTCATGGCAATGACCCTGATCGTTGGTCGTTTTTTGAGGCACTTGGCATTCTCCGAGAATTGGGTTATGGTATTGGTGGTAGAATGTGGTGGGTTCCAACTGGAGACACTCTTAAGGAAATCAAAGATGACAAGGATGCTGCAGAGGTTTGTGATTTTGCCATGAAGAACAAGGTGGAGGTTGACATATATATTGAGCATAATATAGTGTCGACAGCTTATGAGGTGAAGATGATAAATTCTGTTGAAGATATAATGGATAAGCTGAGCCAAGTTAACAATTCTGATGATGTTGGGTTAGAAGACATTGTGGTAGGAGAGTCTTGTGAGGGTGTTGATGTTGTTGAAGAGCCAGCAATGAAGGACCATGTTCCTGAGAATGTGGAGGTCGAAGTGAATGATAATGTGCAAGTGAATGATGTGGCAGAACCTGATCATGTGCAACAGAATGAAAGTTGGCTGAAGGAGACAATGTGGCAGAACCTGATACTGTGCAACACATGCATCCTGGGGTTGAGCACAATTCTGACAATTCCTCAGGTACTGATGACAGTGAGGACAGTGACTACAATGTGATGATGGATCTTCAACAGTCAGAGGGTGATTATGATGAGGAAAGTGAAACAGAGGTATCTGACAGTGACAATGACAGTGTTAAAGAAGTGCATTTTGAAGACAGTGAAGAGGAAAGAGACTTGGGGTTGAATGATGGGTTTGATTGTTTCGAAATCCCTCAAGGTGTGAGGATAACCTATGCTGATGCACCTGCAACTGAAGAAGACACAACACCTGTAACTGAAGAAACACCAGCTGCACCTAAAGGGAGGAAGAAGAAGAAGACTATTGATAGTGCTAGCAATAGAAGACAATCTGCTAGACTTAGAAAACTTAGGGAGCCAACAATAGAAGGTGAAAGCAATGGTGATCCTGCATTTAATGATGAGAAGTTTGAAGAAGATTATGACACTGATGAGCTTCACAGTGATGCAATGGATTCGGAGAATGAAGTGGTGGATCGAAGAAGGTTCCCTTTATTCAGGGAGTAAGATATGAAGAAAGAGTATAAGTGGTGCTTGGGGTTGGAATTCACTTCCTTAGAACAATTCAAGCAAGCTATGAGGGAGCATTCTGTTCTTAATGGTAGAGAGATTGTGTTTGAGAAAAATGATAGAACAAGGGCTAGGGCTGTTTGTAAGAGAAAGTGTGGGTTTGTTGCATTAGTGAGTAGAGTTGGGCACACAGGGACATTTAGGATGAAGACTTTGCAACCTAAACACAGATGTGGCAGAGTGTTTGATAACAAAAATGTAAATTCTGAGTGGGTGGCTAAGGTTGTACTTGATAAGGTTAGGACAAACAACAATTATAGGTTGAGGGAGATTATGGATGATATTAGGAGGGGCTATTGCACTGGGATCACAGCATGGACAGCCTTTAAAGCAAGGCAAATTGCTAAAGGCATTGTCGAAGGGGATGCAATTAGACAGTACTCCCTTTTGTGGAGTTATGCTGCTGAACTTAGGAGGGTTAATCCGGGCAATACTTGTAAGTTGGGGCTAGTTAGACCTGACCCTGTTCTGCTACCAAGGTTTGGGAATTGGTACATGTGTCTTGATGGGGTGAAGAGAGGTTTCATTGCTGGATGTAGACCCTTCATTGGTGTTGATGGGTGTCATTTGAAGACACAATATGGGGGAATATTGCTCATAGCAGTGGGTAGAGACCCAAATGATCAATATTTCCCATTAGCTTTAGGTGTTGTGGAAACAAAATCTAGAGGCACTTGGAAGTGGTTCTTGGAGTTGCTGTTAGAGGACATTGGTGATGTTCAAAGTAATAGATGGGTGTTTATTTCTGATAAACAAAAGGTAGAACAAATAAGTGCTATTTTATTTTTTTTATTTCTGTTACTTATTGTAATTTATAATTAATTAATTCAATTCCTTTGTGATAAACAGGGGTTGGTTGAAACATTTGAGGAGCTCCTAGATGGTGTGGATCATAGATTCTGCCTAAGACATTTGTATAACAATGTCAAGAAGAGATTTGAGGGTGCCGGTGGGGCTGATGTGAGGAGTTTGGTGATGGCAGCATCGAAGGCAACAAATCAGCAGCAGTGGCAGAATATAATGGATGAGCTGAAAGAGGTAAATCTGCGGGCATATGAATTTCTGATGACTCAGCCCAAGAGTACTTGGTGCAAGCATGCTTTTAGTCCCTACCCTAAATGTGATGTAGTCATGAACAATCTTAGTGAATCCTTTAATAGTACAATTTTATGTGCTAGGGACAAGCCTATCCTCACCATGCTAGAGTGGATTAGGACTTATATCATGGGGAGGCATGCTAAACTTAGAGAGAAACTTAGCTTGTATGTAGGTGAGGTGATGCCTAAGCCTAGAAAAAGATTGGATAGAGAGATGGAATTCAGTGGGAACTGGATTCCAAGATGGGGAGGGCTGAACTTGACATTTGAGGTGCAACATATTTTTCGGTCTGAAGAGAGTTATATGGTTGATCTTAATCTACGCACTTGTGCTTGTGGTTTTTTCCAATTGGTGGGGATACCATGTAGGCATGCTGTGGCTGCCATTTGCTTGAAGAGGGACAATCCTGAGGATTATGTCCATAGTTATTATAAGATACAAGCATATGAGCTCACCTATAACCAAGAGATAAGCCCAATCAATGGTCAAGCTATGTGGCCAAGGACTAACAATGTCCAAGTGCTTCCTCCTCAGTATAAAAGAGGTGCAGGGAGGCCAAAAAAGCTGAGGAGAAGGGAGCCAGATGAACCCAGAAATAGTAGAAATCTGAGCAAAAGTCACAACACCCAAAGATGTGGTACTTGCCAAGAAACTGGTCACAACAATAGATGTTGCCCAGTTAGGAAGGTATATCAATTCTATTTCAATTATTTAATGTCATTCTTTAACTCTGTTTCATACATATTATTGAGTGTTCTCTTTTTGTTTTTTGCTTAGAGGATCCTAAGCCAGATGAGGGCACAAGGGGTCAATGCTGGTGTTGGTGCTGGGGCTGCTGAAAATGGAACCCAAGGGTCAGTGAACGAAGGGGCTGGTCCGTCTGCTGGTGCTGCCCCAAATGTATCTCAAGGGGGTACTGCTCCCTCTGATGCTCAAAATCTGAACCAAGGGGCTGCTAGTGCCTCTGCTGCTGAAGATGGAAACCAGGGAATTACTCATTCTGTTGCTGAGGAACCTGCACCAAAGGTAACGAAATTGACTCCAAATAACTGTTGGCACAACTATAATTTACCTTTACAATTTGACTCTAAATATAACTTGTATCTGCAGAGGAGGAATGCCAAGGCGTCTGCTGTTGCTAGTGCTTCTGATGTTTCTGCTGCTGCTGCTGTTCGTACTACTTCACAACCTATGACACGGAACCAAGTCCGTAAACAAAGTGCAATGACACAACCACTACAACCTATGACAAGGAACCAAGTCTGTAAACAAAGTGCAATGACACAACCACTACCAAGGGGCAGGGTGAGTACACTTTTTAGATGCTGATTTAGTTGTAAATTTAGTTGATGTTACTTTAGTTGTAATCTGGATTCTTGTTGATGTTACTGCTATAGGGTAAAAAAATGTACAAAGGTTCCTCATCCAAGAAACCAGTTGCTGATGATTTCCAAGATCCTTGTCCGAATATAACTGTTGCTCAATTGCTTAATGGATACATGACCATGATGGACAAAGTACAGAATGAGGCAAGGAAGAAGGGCATAGTGATTAAAGGGGATAACAAGGAAAAGGGAGATGGCAAGAAAGGGGGAGAGAATGATTGAAGTTAATGAAGTTGGACCTAGCTATTTTCATTTTTTTGCAGTACTACTTACTGAAACTTAGTGCTACTAATTTAGGAATTTCTGAGTCTTGGGGTTGTATATGCCCTCTTTTTGTGTACTGAATTATGAATTAAGGGGTTGTAAATGTGCCCTGCTTTTTGTGCACTGAATTATGAATTATGGGGTTGTAAATATGCCCTGCTTTTAGGCATACTGAAATATGTTATATGCAGACTTATGGGGGTTATATGCCCTACTTTTGTAATGGATTATGGGGCTTATGCAATGGCTCTTGTTTTGCTCCTAAGTTACAGGGACCCTCTATAACAATATTAGTTGTCTTCGAATTGCTTGTATGCCATTAATTGTCTTTGCTTGTATACCATTATTGCAGTTACCATGCCTACTAAATTAAGCTTTCCTCTAAATATTTAGAGGATGAGTTGATTCACATTCAAATACAAGACATAGGCCAACTAAATATCCAGTACACGATTTCAATAACATAACATAATAACAACAATCTTTCATTCATTCATTACACAAACAAATTACAATTGAAATTGTACTTGTCTTCATTACATGATCCCACTAAATGTTCAGTCACCCTAAATCTTTTCTAAGGATTGCAATTACATTTCAGGCTACAAAACAAAACCACACTCAATGACATGAAAAATGCTATCATCCACAATTGACACTTGTTTCTTTCATGTCCTAATTTTTGTTTTAACTTCATTATTTTTTTCTTCAACTCTTCATCACCACTGTCCTCAACGACTTGGGGGTTAACATCTTCATCAATAGTGTAACCTTTCTTCATCAATTTCTTCATCAACTCATCCTGCCAATATAAGAAATCGCACCTCCTATCTTCATCCTATCAAACGAACCAAAAGAAAATTAGGCTACATTTAAGGCTACATTTAATAACAACTAGTATTGATAACAACTAGTATTAATAAGGGGTCAACAAAATTAGGGCACAAATGTTACTCACTTTCAAAGAGGCCATGGATTAAGAATTAATACCTGCCATAGAGGACACCTAAAGAATCTCCTATTAGATTGGCCCTGCTATTGGAGGTTAGAATCACCAACTTCCCGCACCGACATGATGGCGGCTCCGCCTTCATAAGTCCAGCAACCCCAAACGGTGAGGACGAACCAGATTCAGATATGGAGCTAGACGACCTCATGGTGCGAAGAAGAAGACCTCCAAGCAGAGAGAAAAACCAACGAACAACAGATGAAGGAAGAGAGATGAGAGCATACAGAACTGGAGAGAAGGAAGAGAGATGAGAAATACGAAGGAAGGAGACAAATGAAGACAACAACAAGCAAATGAAGAGAGATGGGGAAAAAGAAGGGTTAAATAGGGTTTTTGCCTTTTTTTTTAATTTAAAAAAATTATTAAAAAAAAAATTAGGCATGTGACACGTGGACAACAATTTTTACCACGTGTCTGATGTGGTGTGCACGTGGCTGCTTCCGGCGGTCCACGTCAGCCCAGAGTCGCCGGAATCGGGAGGAGGGGTATTTTACTGACCGGAGAAAACTAAAGGGGCATTTTCATATAAAAAAAAGAATAGGGATATATGACAAAATATGGTCAAAGTAGAGGGGCCTCTGACATATTTAAGCCATTAGAAAACATACTTAAGCCCCTGCTCTAATGAACTATTTATAAGGCGAGCTCCAGTAGCCATGGCTGGGTCTGGTTGGGATGGCTGGGCTAATGTGTTGCTGGTGGATAAAGGGGGTAATATCTGGAATACTCCCTGTGCCTTTAAGTACTACGATGCCTGTTACGTGCCGTTGTGAATCAGACGAGCAAGAATCAAGAAGGGGATCAAGGGTGTGGGTAACCGTTGCGAGATTCCCTGTATCCTCGGTGGTCCAACTAGTTGGGTGATTGAGTGCTCCTCTTTGTGGGTTGAGCGTAGAAGTTCTAAGTTTGCATAGCTCGGAGTCAGAACCGAGTGTCTTTGGTCGGTCCTGGATATTTGTTAGAGTGTACTGATCGGTCTGTTGCGACTAGGGCTGACTATTATGTTGGTTTCGAAATAAGCTATTTGTTCTTTGGTCGGCCTTAGTCGGCCTGAGATCAGGTCCACCACACATGCCATGTGACGCCCTAAATTTTAATACTTTATTTATGTAAAATAAAGCGATAGAAAATGTACTTTATGGACTTAATTAGGAAAAATAATACGAATACAATTTTTATTTGATTTATTCCGATTCGAAAAGGTACTTGGTTTTGTATTTTAAACATTGAACCTTATTCTTTCGTAAACAAATTGAATTCGGCTTAATAATTAATTATGATACCAAGTTACGAAAAACAGTTTGAAAACAACATCCTTTTCTTTCTCAAATAGTTTGATAATTGATCTTATATTATGAACTGACCATTATCTCGAAAGATTTAATGATACTCCCTCTATTTCATATGTAGTGTGTTTTAAGGTTATGCACGGGCTTTAAGAAATGGTTAAATGATGTAAGAATTTATTGTATTTTGACTATAATGCCCCAATATATTCATTATTGAAGAGAGAGAAAGATATTGGAAGTGAAAAAGAGAGTGTAATAAATAGGGGTGTGTTTGGAAAAATAACATTAATTATGTATTGGGTTTATAAAATAACAAGACTTATGAAACATAGTACAAATGCTAAAACAACATTACATATGAAACGGAGGGAGTAACAAAATAGTAAGAATCGTCGAATTCTTCTTTAATCAAAATCAGAGTGCGTGGAATAAAATTATTAGTACTTTTGGATCATTTGTGATATAAACGTCATATATATATATATATAAAGATCCTCAAACGTACATCATCATAAAGTCTGGTACATCAACTGTGATACAAATCCATAGTAAGATGTCCATAGAGAAAATAAACATAAGTACATCTGAAAAGACCTCAGCTCTAAGACATCTCAAAAATATCTACAATATAGATATAACTCAAAATAAGACGCCTCAGAGCAGGTCAACCGGTCCTCCACAAGCTCCACCAAGAGTCCACTACAGCTACAACACTGGCCTAGGATCCATACCAGCTACATTATCCCCGTACCTAGGAATCATCCACACCCTACGACTACCAGAAGTAGGCTCGACTGACTCGTCCTCCTCACTCTCATCCTCACCGGGGTCCTCCTCGACCTCGTCCGATGGGATAGACACCCGACCACTGGGCATAGGGTCTACAACAGCCCTACTAGAGCCTGTTGGACCAGGGAAAGGATTCTCCTCAAGAACAACTCTCGAGGCTGAAAGATGGGAGCGAGTGGCAGCACGAAACGAAAACTGTGAAATCTTCGAACTGGTCGAGCTGGGGGTGGTCCACGGTAAGTATAAAACAGTGGTACGTGTGTAACACCCCAATTCATATTTATAAATTAACAAATAAAAGTCTATAATTAAAATAATGTACTTAAAAATTTCTTTTAACAAATCAAATTTTACAAATAATTTTGGGCACCCATTTACAATATAGTAGCACTACAACAAAGTTTCCTTCTTTCCAGTCTTCCGCTGCGACACTCTGATCCTCAAACTCCTTCAGCAGTAACCTAAAATGATAACCACTAAGGGTGAGACCTTTTCACAACACAGTGAATCAAAAGATAGTAAGCAGCTCATAACAGTAAATCATGAAATAACAATCAAGTCAAGTCATGGATCCACAAATTCACCACATTCATTTATTACATTCATACACATCAATTCCCAGTTCTCAATCACGTTTCAATTTCCATATTCATTTCCATTTCCATTTCTTACTTTCTCTATTATTATGCACATCACCTCAAGTCAGAGGCCAATGTGCTCATCTTAAACACCATATTTATTCACCTCAAATCAGAGGCCCACATACTTTCCTTATTTAAAATTGTATGTCACCTCAGGTCAGAGGCCGACACACTAAACTCAACTTCATTACGTGTCACCTCAGGTCAGAGGCCAACACATTATTCTTAATTTCATTACGTGTCACCTCAGGTTAGAGGCCAACACACTCGTTTCATTATTTTCATTACGTGTCACCTCAGGTCAGAGGCCAACACAAATTTCTCAAGTTTTCAGTATAACACACCTCATGACAGAGGCCAAAACACATATCACATTTCAATGTACGTCACCTCAAAGCAGAGGCCAACGTACTACCACTTTCTTACTTAAACCATTATGACACACATAAACACGGTGGCACCTACATACATTTGCCCTTTCATATAATATCCTTAATTACTCATTTCCTATATTCGTTATCAAATCTTTCCAAATAGCATTTCATGTTATAGCTAAGCATATACAGTACATTTAATCGCAATCTGACACATTTAGCATTGAGATACAAATGCACACAACCCACACATACTTGTCACATATTAACATCACCTTTTACTTTTTGCTTACACATAATCATTTTATTTCCATTTCCTATATTCACAAGCTCATTTCATAGGCCATGTCCTTTGTTCACAATTGTTAATTGTAACATCCCTAATTTAATTCCTAGAAATAAGTTGGTATTTTGATAAACTTAGAGTGAAGGAGTGATAATATTAAGTTTAAAAACCAATGAATTGAAGGCTTGTTTTAGAGTCCAAAAACATAAGATATTAGGAAATTGAAAATAAAATATTTAAAACTCTAAACACAAATTCCACCGTTGGATATGAAGACAAGAGCCTTAGGAAGATTGTCACCAAATTTGAGCAAGATCCGAAGGTTAACGAAGAAGTTATGTCGAAGTCAATGCGAAGTCAACTGACTATCGCCCAGGCGCATGAGGAACTCGCCCAGGCGAGTGAATTAAAACAATTCAGCACCAGATAGTGGAAAACTCGCCCAGGCGCACCATTGGCTCGCCCACGCGAGCCCCTGTCGCACCAGTCCGTTCTGCACAGTGATTGGGGGGCATTTTGGGCATTTTGCCCACCCCGAACTCATTTTTAACCACCCTTTTCCTCCTTCTTGGCTAAGACACCATTTCTCCATCACTTTTTCTTCTTCTTCTACGTATGGGCTAGTGAGAGAGTGAAGGGCTTCATCATCTTCTTCAACACCATCACTTTCATTGTTGCATTTTTCAAGCTCAACACTCATTATCAATCATCACCTCTCTCCCTTGGTAAGTTCCATTTCTCTCTCCTCCTCTATGCCATACGAATTTCCCTCTCTCTTCACCTCTCATGGGATTTTGAATTTCCATCTCATGGGTTTCACAAATTCATGACTCATTTGTATTTTTGTTAACTCAAGGAAGCTAAGAATCTCTCTCCTCCCACTCAATCCTTGGAGCTTTTGATTAAGGGATTTAGGAGCTAGGGCTTGGAAGTTTTCCCTCATTTTCTTGGATTGAGGTAAGGAGGTTTGTGTTACCATATTCTAGGGGGTAGATTGGATTGTGTATATATTGGGTTACTAGGAGATATGTGTTAGTTAGGATAAAGAACCCTAGGGTAGATAGTAGTATGTTTAAAATGTGATTATGTATAAAAGTATTTTGATATATTAAATTGTGTTTAAATGTGATTATGTATAAAATTATTTTGATATATTAATTTGTGCTTAAATGTGATTATGGATACTTGATTTATGTGGTTGATATTTGGCTAAATTATATTGAGCCTAGAATTTAAGAATGATGATGGATATGATGCTTGGAATTGGTATGAATGACTCATTGGAAATTGAAAATATAATTACATGATTAAATTGATGAATCCATGAGGATGACTACAAATGAAATAATTGAAAATGAAATTCAAAGACTTAAAGAACAAAGAGTGTGTGATCTAGATCTTGTAAGACGTTGTCCTTAGGAGACTGTACGCATAGATCGCGTAAGACGCACGCGATGCGCAGCTGTAAGACGTTGTCCTTAGGAGACTGTACGTAGTTATGGACACACACACCATATATTAACAATGGTACAATTGGATTATGCTATTCCAGATCTTGTAAGACGTTGTCCTTAGGAGACTGTACGCATAGATCGCGTAAGACACACATTGTGGGCAGCTGTTAGACGTTGTCCTTAGGAGACTGTACGCAATGATGGATGCACCTTCTGATTTTGGGAATCCAGGTCTTGTAAGACGTTGTCCTTAGGAGACTGCACGCATAGACCGCGTAAGACACACATTGTGTGTAGCTGTAAGACGTTGTCCTTAGGAGACTGTAAGCAATTATGGATCCCCGTGATAAAATCTAATCATTCAATGTAAAACTCCAAGGAGTATGGAAAAGAAGATTGTGAAAATTATTAAGGAATTGTGAATAGGTTTATGTTTAACTAAGCTGGAATTAAATGAATTCATGTTTTATGATATCTTAAAAAGGACTAATGTATATTATATGTACATGCCTATGGAATGGGAGTGCCTTAGTGTGAATTGTGCTTTATCTGGCTATATGTGTATGGCTTGGTGGTTCATTATAGCATAATAGAAACTGCTTCCCTATTTTATTGTGTAATACTCACCTCCTTACCATTTTTCAGGTACTGAGTTGGAGTTTACACCTGGACCGGCCGAGCAGGATTACTCTCCCTCACAGGGAGAGTAGGGTTGTGGGGGTTTTAGAGCTTTTATATTGACCTAAGCCTCCTGCATTCTTTTTGATGTATATGTGATGTATATACTTATTGAGTGAGGCTTAGGATGTTTTATTTTGGGCATAGTTTATGTTGTGTTATCATGATTCACATACTTGGTCTTTTGCTGGCACTCTGACCACTGATACTGAGGTTTTACTTTTGAGCCCATGGGGCAACTATATGATGCATATATATATATATATATATATATATATGATTAGAGCCCTGCTGACTACTGTTGATATATTGTGAATGTGTTAATCAGGTTGAAATTTTAGAAAAGTCCGAAAAACAAACGAAACTCCGTCCGTTTGACGGTTGATTTTCATAAAATAAAAAGGAATTTTTAAGTTCAAATTTTTAATCTAAGGGGAATTAAGGGTAATTAATTATAGGGTGTTACATTTATGGTATCAGAGCATTTTCTCCTCGGCCTTGGAGTTATACAAACTCCAAATGATTACTCACCTAGCGAGTAATTGATGCTCATAGTAATAGTTTAAGATTATGATAGGATACTTATAGTATTATGCATATATTTAGTAGTTGAGTCTTACTGGTCTGTTCTCTTTGGCTAAGCAGTATGGCTGGAAGAAGGGCTGGTAACGATGGGCTTGCAGCCATTCTGGAGCATCTATCACAGATGCAGCAGCAGCAGCAGGGAGAACAGATGGCAGCAGCAGCAGCAGCAGGGAGAACAGATGGCAGCAGCAGCAGCAGCAGCTCTGCAACCAGCTCCAATTGAGGTGGATTGGATGGCTCGGTTCCGAAAGAATGATCTGCCTCGCTTTGAAGGTGGAAATGACCCTGATGGAGCACAGAGGTGGATACAGGAGATCGAGAAGATTCTCCGTTCTCTTCAACCACCAATGGAGCAGCATGTTCGACTAGCTGAATTCATGCTGACCAATGAGGCAGAACATTGGTGGGATCAGCAAAGGAGGGGATTGGTGGCGGCCAATCCGGTTATTTCTTGGGAAGTATTCAAGGAGCTCTTTTTGGGAAGTATTTCCCTGAAGATATTAGGAGAGAGAAGGAGATTTCTTTTCTCCAATTGACTCAAGGCTCTATGTCAGTTGGGGATTATGCAGCTCGGTTTGAGGATCTCATTCGTTTGTCTGACTATCGGGATGCAAGTGAGCACGGCAAATGTGTTAAGTTTGAATCTGGGCTTAGGAATGATATTCGCCTCTCGTGCGAGTATAAAATATTGACAACTTGGCCCGCTTGGTCAATATGGCAAGCACTTATGAGAAGGGTTTTAAGAGAAAGATGGATGAAGACAAAAGCAGATCGGTGCAAAGAAGTGGTGGTCCTGTAAGGGGCAAGGGTGCGGTGCAGCAACCAGGCCCCTATCCTCAGCCTAGAGCAGGCCCTATAGGGGGTTCATCTGGTCCTATTCCGCCTTGTCCTCATTGTGGCAAGCAGCACAGGGGTGCATGCTGGACTCAGAACCAGAATCGGCCGAATATCACTTGTTTTAAGTGTGGACAGCCTGGTCATGTTTCAATGAATTGCCCAAAGAACGCTGTTAAGAAAGAAGCCAATGTGACTAGGGCCCAGAGGGTTGGAGATGGACGCCCACTTCAGCAGGGGAAGGTGTACACTCTTGATGGAGAAGAGGTGACTGAGGCTGATGAGCTGATTCGAGGTATTGGCTATGTAAATGATATTGCATGTGGTATTCTTTTTGACTGTGGAGCTACACACTCCTTTATTTCTGTCAATTGCATGGAAAGATTAAAACTGTCTGCTGTGAGATGCCTATCAAGTTGTCTGTGTCTACCGCTACTGTAACACCCTATATAATAATTACCCTTAAATACCCCAAAATTAGGATTTAAAATTTCTTTTAAGATGAATATGATATTTGCCAAATTAATATTTCCTTTCGTTAATAACCAAAAACATCAGAGTTAATAAAGCGGAAGACTTAAAGGCATCAAATTCATAAAGTATAAGTTTAGGTAAGTTCAGTTCGGTCATTCAAAATACAATCCGTGTTTTAGCTCGGCCCAACTGGCCGAGACCCAATACAAAACAATGTTCTAGCTCGGCCCAACTGGCCGAGACCCATCCATCTATCTGACTCTAAATGACTTACTCTCCCTGTGAGGGAGAGTGATCCTGCTCGGCCGGGGACTGCGTCTGCTCGGGCTCAGTACCTGAAAAATGGTAAGGAGGTGAGCATTACACAGAAATTAAGTAAGCAGTTTCTAAAATGACATACCGAACTACCAAGCCAAACACAAATAGTCAAATAGCAAATAAATCACAAGTAATCAAACCCATATATCTCATGCATGTATCAACATTTAGCTCGGTTCGCATACCCACATCCTCGTCTAGCTCGGCTCACATCATAAACCAGTTAACTCATTGCTAGCTATACCTCGGTTTATCCTCTCATGTCTCGGATTACCATCTCTATCTCGGGTTCACTACTCAATATTTCACTTTCACATAATTTACAATCTTTTACTCTTCTCGGATGCATACACCCAGTGCATGTCTTACACCATTTAAGTCGGATATTGGAGTGTCCATAACTGCGAGTACCACAATACTCGTCTTACAGCTGCGAGCACCACAATGCTCGGCTTACGCGATCAATGCACGCACCCAGTACGCGTCTGCTATGACCAGGAACACTACTGCCGATCATTCTATGGAGTAAGGAGTGTCCATAACTGCGAGTACCACAATACTCGACTTACAGCTGCGAGCACCACAATGCTCGGCTTACGCGATCAATGCACGCACCCAGTACGCGTCTTCTATGACCAGGAACACATCCCACCGATTCCGTTCTCGGAACCTTGTGAGTCATAACTGCGAGCACCACAATGCTCGACTTACAGCTGCGAGCACTACAATGCTCGGCTTACGCGATCAATGCACGCACCCAGTACGCGTCTGCTATGACCCGACCACACAACCATTTCTCTTTAATTCCCCTTATCTTATTAACCATTACTTTTAGCTCGGCCCACCTCAGCTCACCTCTTTAATTTATTCCTCTTTGCATCTATCTCGGCTCAACCCTTTACCCATTTCCGATTTCCATTATTCCCATTATCTATCTCATCTACCTATCTCATTATATAACTTATTAGTTTGTCTTTTCGATCCACCCTGGTTACCATTTTTCTCATTCTCCATTCTCACCCTCTCTCTCGGCTCGGCCACAGATACAAATAACATACCAAAGCTCAAACATTTATGCACAAAGTTCATAAACAGTTATACATCATCAACAATAAGAATATCGCATTCAACCAGTCCACCATGTAAATGCCAGCGTCTAGCATATAACAATATTTTCCATATTTATTTAACATCCATGTTTCTAGTTCATTTATTAATTCCCTTTACCCTTTTTACCTTTCCTTTCTCATATTAACCTAGATCCATTCCCTAATCTAACACCCACTCTTAGTACCCTTTATGAACACCTTAGAAACCCAAACTCAAGTAGAGGTAACACTCACTCCTTACCTTAAACCGTGTGAGATAAGAGTTGAGAGTTTGATAATGGTTCCTTGTTGCTTGTCCTTGATCTTAGCACCCTTGAATCCTTCTTACTCCAAGCTGCACACGAGCTCTATCAATCTACACACGAACTCCACGACGGTCCAGGGGCGTCCGGGACGGAAGAGAAGGCGGCGGGGAGGAGGTCTCTGGTTGGTGGAAAAGAGGGAAAAGTTCGTGAGAAGAGGAGAGGAAGAAGATATGTTGGGTTGTTGTTGCTGGACTTTGAGAGAAAAGGGAGAGAGAGACGTAGGCAAGAGAGAAGAATAAAAGTGAGAAGTGTTATGGGTTATGTGTTGGGATTTTCTTTTATTCAAATGTGGAAGATATTTGTGTGGCTCTCATTGGAGGCTTCTTGAGGAAGCTTGAATATGTGGACAGGATTCATTGGCTTCTTGAGGAAGCCATGAATAATACATTGAAAGGGACATAAAGCAATGATAATGACATAAAGTGGATGCTGGTACAACATACGGATGGTACGAAACCCAAGGGCTATTAGCTCAACATGAGTTGGCACGGAGGAGCTAGGACGTGTTGGCTCGGGTACGTCGGCTAGGATACGTTGGCTCGGTTTGTAGGAACAGCAGTAGTCCGAGCTTCCCTCTCGGATAGAACACTGAGATCGGCTAATCCAGACTGGACAATGGGTTTCACGTTGGGTTCCCTTTCAGCTCGGTTCATATGCACACAATCTTATCTAGCTCGACCGGGATCGGGCCGAGGCCTTAATCTCACATCCTTGGTCGGCCTATGCCCATACTACCCTTCTAACCTTGTACAATTTTTAAGGCTTAATCTTATCCTTAAATAGATATTTATATACTAAAATTATATTATTTAATATTAATTTTCGGGATGTTACATTCCTCTCCCACTTACAGGAATTTCGTCCTCGAAATTTAGTCGGCATTGAACAGTTGCGGATAGGACTGCTTCATCTTGTCCTCGAGTTCCCACGTGGCTTCCTACACGTCATTTCGATTCTATACTACCTTGACCAAGGGGATTTCCTTTCCTCTGAGTCGTCTGACTTGTCTATCTTCAACTCGGACTGGTAGGACTTCGAAGGTCAGATTGTCTTTTAGCGGAAGCTCGTCCACTGCTATCACATGCGAGGGGTCATGAATGTACCTCCTGAGTTGCGAGACATGGAACACATCGTGAAGCTTAGACAAGTGCGGAGGTAGAGCAATTCTGTACGCTACTGGTCCGACCTTCTCCGATATCTGGTATGGTCCGACAAACCTAGGGGTCAACTTCTTTGATTTGATAGCTCGGCCAATCCCAGTTACAGGGGACACTCGAAGAAATACATGATCTCCCTCGATGAAGTTCAGGGGTTTCCTTCTCTTGTCGGCATAGCTCTTCTGTCGGTCCTGAGCGGCTTTCATCTTCCCTTGTATCATTCGGATCTTCTCAGTTGTCTCCTGAACAATGTCGGGACCAATCAACAAGTTTTCACCTATCTGGAACCAGCACAGCGGCGTTCGACATTTCCGACCATACAAGGCTTCGAAAGGAGCCATTCCAATACTTGAATGGAAACTGTTGTTGTAAGTGAATTCGACCAATGGTAATAGTGTTTCCCAGCTTTCCGACTGTTCAAGCACACATGTTCTCAGTAAGTCCTCAAGAGTCTGAATGGTGCGCTCGGATTTTCCATCAGTTTGGGGATGATAAGCAGTGCTGAACCTCAACTTTGTACCCATGGCTTCTTGCAGACTCTGCCAGAATCGAGATAAGAAGCGAGGATCACGGTCCGACACTATGCTGCTTGGAACACCATGGAGTCTGACGATGTCCTTTATGTACAGTTGCGTCAGCTTCTCCAAGCTGTACTTCATGTTGATCGGCAGGAAATGAGCGCACTTTGTAAGTCGGTCCACCACAACCCAAATGGCTTCCTGCCCTGCTCTCGTCCTCGGTAGACCTGATACAAAGTCCATCGAAATGCTATCCCACTTCCATTGTGGAATCTCCAAGGATTTGAGTAATCCTCCTGGTTTCTGATGCTCGATCTTGGCTTTCTGACATGTCAAGCATCGGGACACATAATCTGCCACGTCGGTCTTTAACTTTGGCCACCAAAATAATCTCTTCAGATCCTGATACATCTTTGTGGCACCTGGGTGAATACTCATCTTCGTCTTGTGGGCTTCTTCCATTAACTCTCTTCGGACTTCAAAGTCCATGGGAATGCAAACTCTGCCTCGAAATCGTACAAGACCATCAGGTCCTTTAGTGAAGTCAGGTTCATCCTTGTCTCCGGCTCTTTCTAATAGCTTTTGGAGCTCTAGGTCGGCAGCCTGTCTTTCTTTAATGAAACCCACAAAATCATTGGTTACTTGCAGCATTTCCAAGACAACACTGTTTTCCTTCTTCTGTATGCCGAGGTTAAGATCACTGAACTCTTGCATCAGCTGCATCTCTCGGACCATCATGTTGCTCAAGTGAAGACTCTTCCTGCTCAGTGCGTCGGCCACCACGTTGGCCTTTCCAGGATGATAGTGCAAGTTGAAATCATAATCTTTCAAAAATTCCACCCATCTGCGCTGTCTCATATTGAGTTCCTTCTGATCGAACAGATAGCCGAGGCTCTTGTGGTCACTGAACACCTCGAATTTCATGCCATACAGGTAGTGTCTCCAAATCTTAAGGGCAAACACCACTGCCGCCAATTCGAGATCATGCGTAGGGTAGTTCTGTTCGTGTTGCCGAAGTTGCCGAGAGGCATACGCCACCACTTTTCCTTGTTGCATCAGCACACAGCCGAGGCCCTGTTTTGAGGCGTCACAAAATACGTCAAAGGTTTTGGTCGGATCGGGTAAAGTCAACACGGGCGAGCTCGTCAACCTTTTCTTTAGCTCTTGAAAGCTCTGCTCACACACCTCGGACCATTGGTATGGGGCATCCTTTCTAGTTAACGAGGTCAACGGTAGCGCCAGTTTAGAGAATCCTTCAATGAATCTTCTGTAGTACCCTGCAAGACCGAGGAAACTCCTGATCTCAGTCACCGAGTTCGGTCTCTCCCACTTAAGCACCGCTTCCACCTTGGAAGGATCAACTGCTACACCTTGCTCGGATATCACATGCCCGAGGAAATGAACCTCGGTGAGCCAAAAGCTGCACTTAGAGAGCTTAGCGTAGAGATTCTTATCCTTCAAAACTTGCAACACCGTTCTCAGATGTTGCTCGTGTTCACTCAAATTTTGGGAGTAGATGAGGATATCATCAATGAAGACTATCACAAACGAGTCCAGGTAAGGTCGGAAGATTCTATTCATGTAGTCCATGAAGATAGCTGGGGCGTTGGTAAGTCCAAAGGGCATAACCACGTACTCAAAATGTCCATACCTTGATCGGAAGGCTGTCTTCGGAATGTCTTCTTCTCGGACTCAGATTTGGTGATATCCAGATCGGAGATCTATCTTTGAAAACACCGACGCTCCCTTGAGTTGGTCCAATAAATCATCAATCCGAGGGAGGGGATATTTGTTCTTCACCGTTACTGCATTGAGCTTCCTATAGTCAGTGCACATTCTGAGACTACCATCTTTCTTTTTCACAAACAGGATTGGGGCTCCCCATGGCGATACGCTTGGTCGGATTAGCTTTTTGGCCAAGAGTTCTTCCAGCTGTTTCTTAAGCTCTTCTAGCTCGGGAGGTGCCATTCTGTATGGAGCAATTGAGATCGGGCCGGTTCCCGGAAGGAGGTCTATACTGAACTCTACTTCTCTATTCGGCGGTAAGCCAGGCATTTCGTCTGAGAAAACCTCAGGGAATTCTCCGACCACAGGAATTTGGTCTAAGATCGGTTCCTCTGTTGTCTCTAACTTCGCAACAGAAGGGCCACTAAAGATTACGGTCTTTTCTCGGCAATCGAGTAAGACATGGTGTTGAGACATCCAGTCCATGCCGAGGATAATATCCAGTTTGGTTAAGGGTAGACAAATCAAATTGACTTTAAATTCTTTGCCTAATACTTGGATAGGACATTCTAGACACATTGTAGAAGTGATTATAGAAGAATTGGTTGGGGTAGAAATGGATAGTTTGTAAGGCATTTCTACTGGGGATAGTTTTAGTCTATTCATACAGTCCAGGGAAATGAAAGAATGTGTGACTCCACAGTCAAATAGCACGGCACAAGGAATACTGTTTACTTGGCAAGTACCTCGGATCAGTTCGTCAGCATCAGTCACTTCTTCTCCATCCATAGTGTAAACTTTGCCTCTCTGCATAGGTCGGTTAATACCAGTCTGATGAGCCTTGGTCACATTGACTTCTTCCTTCACAATATTCTCGGTACACCAAGCTGCAAAATGGCCAGGCTTGCCACATCGGAAACAGGATCCTTTGGTTTTGCTCGGATCCAGATTCCAGCATTCCCCCCGGTGCTGCCTTCCACAATGTTGGCATATCGGATACGGGCCAGGAACAGCCACCATTTGACCACCACTCCTCGGAGCTATTGACATTATGGAGTTCGGATTCACATATGGGGCAGATCTCTGGACAACTCCTTTTCCTCTGATCGGACCCACTCCTTTCTGTACCGACTTGCTCCTCTTTCCATCAGCTTTCCTCTTAAGCCCTTTCTCATAGGTGCTAGCCATGTTCACCAGTTGCGAAAGATTGGCCACGTTCTGA
The DNA here is from genome assembly GCA_037953625.1 of Crotalaria pallida. NCBI lineage: Eukaryota > Viridiplantae > Streptophyta > Magnoliopsida > Fabales > Fabaceae > Crotalaria > Crotalaria pallida. The sequence continues at coordinate 103,076,059 of CM075650.1, forward strand.
TATTCGAATGCGAGCCGAATATCGTCATGGAGACCAGACTCAAACTTGATGCACTTGGTACGCTCATCAGCATCTCGGTAGCTTCCTGAATAACGGATCAAATCTTCGAACTGAGCGGCATACTCCCCAACGCTCAAGCTTCTCTGTTCCAGCTTGAGAAAAGCGAGCTCCTTCTCTCTCCTTACATCCTCGGGAAAGTATTTTCCGAGGAAGTGAGCTCGGAACAAATCCCAAGTGATGACCTCATTAGCCGCTCCCAGTCCTCGGCTTTGTTGATCCCACCAGTGCTCGGCTTCACTAGCCAGCACAAATTCAGCCAACCTCACCCTGTAATCATAGGGAGGTTGCAGAGATCGGAAAATCTTCTCAATATCCTGGAGCCATCTCTGAGCTCCATTTGGATTATATGCTCCTTCGAACCTAGGTGGTTCGTTCTTCCGAAATCGGCTCATCCAGTCTATCTCGACCGGAGCCGGAGGTTGGGGCTGAAGGGCTGCAGCTGCAGCTGCTGCGGCCGCGGCGATGTTTTGAGCGAGGTTCTCAGCCTGATTCTACTGAGCCTGCGCTTGGTTCTGCTGTAGCTGAACCAGAGTTTCCAACACAGCAGCAATTCGGTCGTTATCAGCTCGTCTCCCAGCCATGCTGTTAGGTCATGGAGAGAAAGCCAATTAACTTCCGAATGATCAAGTAAATATATATATTTAGACATGTATACCTATAAGCCCTATTGCCTAACCTAGACTTCTAGACTTTACTTATTTGTCACTCTCTTGGTGAGTAACCACTAGAGTCTTTCGCAACTCCAATAGGCCGAGGAGAAACTGCTCTGATACCAAAAATGTAACACCCTATATAACAATTACCCTTAAATACCCCAAAATTAGGATTTAAAATTTCTTTTAAGATGAATATGATATTTGCCAAATTAATATTTCCTTTCATTAATAACCAAAAACATCAGAGTTAATAAAGCTGAAGACTTAAAGGCATCAAATTCATAAAGTATAAGTTTAGGTACATTCAGTTCGGTCATTCAAAATACAATTCGTGTTTTAGCTCGGCCCAACTGGCCGAGACCCAATACAAAACAATGTTCTAGCTCGGCCCAACTGGCCGAGACCCATCCACCTATCTGACTCTAAATGACTTACTCTCCCTGTGAGGGAGAGTGATCCTGCTCGGCCGGGGACTGCGTCTGCTCGGGCTCAGTACCTGAAAAATGGTAAGGAGGTGAGCATTACACAGAACTTAAGTAAGCAGTTTCTAAAATGACATACCGAACTACCAAGCCAAACACAAATAGTCAAATAGCAAATAAATCACAAGTAATCAAACCCATATATCTCATGCATGTATCAACATTTAGCTCGGTCCGCATACCCACATCCTCGTCTAGCTCGGCTCACATCATAAACCAGTTAACTCATTGCTAGCTATACCTCGGTTTATCCTCTCATGTCTCGGATTACCATCTCTATCTCGGGTTCACTACTCAATATTTCACTTTCACATAATTTACAATCTTTTACTCTTCTCGGATGCATACACCCAGTGCATGTCTTACACCATTTAAGTCGGATATTGGAGTGTCCATAACTGCGAGTACCACAATACTCGTCTTACAGCTGTGAGCACCACAATGCTCGGCTTACGCGATCAATGCACGCACCCAGTACGCGTCTGCTATGACCAGGAACACTACCGCCGATCATTCTATGGAGTAAGGAGTGTCCATAACTACGAGTACCACAATACTCGACTTACAGCTGCGAGCACCACAATGCTCGGCTTACGTGATTAATGCACGCACCCAGTACGCGTCTGCTATGACCAGGAACACATCCCACCGATTCCGTTCTCGGAACCTTGTGAGTCATAACTGCGAGCACCACAATGCTCGACTTACAGCTGCGAGCACCATAATGCTCGGCTTACGCGATCAATGCACGCACCCAGTACGCGTCTGCTATGACCCGACCACACAACCATTTCTCTTTAATTCCCCTTATCTTATTAACCATTACTTTTAGCTCGGCCCACCTCAGCTCACCTCTTTAATTTATTTCTCTTTGCATCTATCTCGGCTCAACCCTTTACCTATTTCCGATTTCCATTATTCCCATTATCTATCTCATCTACCTATCTCATTATATAACTTATTAGTTTGTCTTTTCGATCCACCCTGGTTACCATTTTTCTCATTCTCCATTCTCACCCTCTCTCTCGGCTCGGCCACAGATACAAATAACATACCAAAGCTCAAACATTTATGCACAAAGTTCATAAACAGTTATACATCATCAACAATAAGAATATCGCATTCAACCAGTCTACCATGTAAATGCCAGCACCTAGCATATAACAATATTTTCCATATTTATTTAACATCCATTTTTCTAGTTCATTTATTAATTCCCTTTACCCTTTCTACCTTTCCTTTCTCATATTAACCTAGATCCATTCCCTAATCTAACACCCACTCTTAGTACCCTTTATGAACACCCTAGAAACCCAAACTCAAGTAGAGGTAACACTCACTCCTTACCTTAAATCGTGTGAGATAAGAGTTGAGAGTTTGAGAATGGTTCCTTGTTGCTTGTCCTTGATCTTAGCACCCTTGAATCCTTCTTACTCCAAGCTGCACACGAGCTCCACCAATCTACACACGAACTCCACGGCGGTCCAGGGGCGTCCGGGACGGAAGAGAAGGCGGCGGGGAGGAGGTCTCTGGTTGGTGGAAGAGAGGGAAAAGTTCGTGAGAAGAGGAGAGGAAGAAGATATGTTGGGTTGTTGTTGCTGGACTTTGAGAGAAAAGGGAGAGAGAGACGTAGGCAAGAGAGAAGAATAAAAGTGAGAAGTGTTATGGGTTATGTGTTGGGATTTTCTTTTATTCAAATGTGGAAGATATTTGTGTGGCTCTCATTGGAGGCTTCTTGAGGAAGCTTGAATATGTGGACAGGATTCATTGGCTTCTTGAGGAAGCCATGAATAGTACATTGAAAGGGACATAAAGCAATGATAATGACATAAAGTGGATGCTGGTACAACGTACGGATGGTACGAAACCCAAGGGCTATCAGCTCAACATGAGTTGGCACGGAGGAGCTAGGACGTGTTGGCTCGGGTACGTCGGCTAGGATACGTTGGCTCGGTTTGTAGGAACAGCAGTAGTCCGAGCTTCCCTCTCGGACAGAACACTGAGATCGGCTAATCCAGACTGGACAATGGGTTTCACGTTGGGTTCCCTTTCAGCTCGGTTCATATGCACACAATCTTATCTAGCTCGGCCGGGATCGGGCCGAGGCCTTAATCTCACATCCTAGGTCGGCCTATGCCCATACTACCCTTCTAACCTTGTACAATTTCTAAGGCTTAATCTTATCCTTAAATAGATATTTATATACTAAAATTATATTATTTAATATTAATTTTCGGGATGTTACACCTACTAATTCAGGTGTGGTTACATCTTTGATGTGTTTGGATTGCCCACTCCGAGTATTGGAGCGGGAATTCAAAGTGAATCTAAAATGTTTACCCTTAACCAAGCTGGATATTATTCTACGCATGGACTGGATGTCCCAGAACCGTGTCCTTCTTGATTGTAGTCAGAAGTCAGCAATCTTCTGTCAAGTCTCGGTGTCGGCCATGAATGATGAGGAAGCATCAGACATCAGTAAAATTCCAGTGGTTAGTGAGTTTCCGGATGTTTTTCCTGCTGAAATTCCCGGATTACCTCCAGCCAGAGAAGTAGAATTTGGCATTGATCTTATGCCTGGTGCCGGCCTGATATCAAAAGCACCATATAGAATGGCCCCTCCAGAGTTGGAAGAATTGAAGAAGCAGTTGGAGGAGCTTTTGGCTAAGGGGTTCATCATGCCAAGTGTTTCCCCGTGGGGAGCTCCTATCCTCTTTGTCAAAAAGAAGGATGAAAGTGTCCGTATGTGCACTGATTACCGGTAGCTAAATGCGGTGACAGTGAAGAATAAATATCCACTCCCACGCATCAATGATTTGTTGGATCAGCTTAGGGGAGGTGCAGTTTTCTCAAAGATTGACCTCCGATCTGGATATCATCAAATCCGCATCTGAGAGGAGGACATCCCTAAAACTGCTTTTAGAACCCGGTATGGGCATTTCGAATATGTGGTGATGCCTTTTGGTCTCACGAATGCTCCTGCCATCTTCATGGATTATATGAACAGGATCTTCAGGCCGTACTTGGATTCATTTGTCATTGTGTTCATTGATGACATTCTTATTTATTCCAAGAGCCCGAAAGAGCATGAGGAGCATTTGAGAACAGTGCTCCAAGTTCTCAAAGACTAGCATCTTTATGCGAAGTTCTCTAAGTGTAGCTTTTGGTTGAATGAGGTGCATTTTCTGGGGCATGTCATTTCTTAGAAGGGAGTTGCAGTAGATCCTTCTAAGGTGGAAGCAGTGCTTAAGTGGGAGAGATCCAAGTCCATTACTGAGATCAGAAGCTTCCTTGGTATGGCTGGGTATTATCGGAGGTTTATTGAAGGGTTTTCTAAGTTAGCTCTTCCTTTGACTACTCTTACTCGGAAAGGTGTTCCGTTTGAATGGTCCCCCGAATGTGAGGATAGCTTCCAGGAGTTAAAAAGGCGGTTGACTAGTTCTCCGGTGTTGATTTTGCCGGATCCGACTCAATCCTTTGTAGTATATTGTGATGCTTCAAAACAAGGGTTGGGTTGTGTGTTGATGCAGCAAGGACAAGTCATATCCTATGCATCCAGGTAGTTGAGGCAGCATGAGCAGAACTATCCCACTCATGATCTTGAGTTGGCGGCAGTAGTTTTTGCATTGAAAATTTGGAGGCATTATCTGTATGGTTCAAAGTTTGAAGTTTTTAGCGATCATAAAAGCCTCCGCTATCTTTTCGATCAAAAGGAGTTGAATATGAGACAGAGGAGGTGGATGGAGTTTCTGAAGGACTATGATTTCAATCTCCAGTATCATCCGGGCAAGGCCAATGTAGTGGCTGATGCACTAAGTCGCAAGACTTTGCATGTCAGCAATTTGATGGTGAAGGAGATGCAGCTAATCCAAGAATTCAGTGATCTCAACTTGAACATGCAAGTGAAAGAGAAGAGCATTGTTCTAGAAATGTTGCAGGTTACCAATGATTTGATTGATCTTATCAAAGAAAGACAAGCTGATGATGAGGAGCTACAGAAGTTGTTGGAAGGGGCATCGGGCAATGAAGAGCTCGATTTTGTGAAAGGTTCTGATGGTATTATCCGGTTTAGGGGTCGGATATGTGTTCCTATAGATTTTGAAGTTAGAAGAGACATCCTATGGGAAGCTCATCGAACCAAAATGAATTTTCATCCTGGTGCAACAAAGATGTACCAAGATTTGAAGAAGATCTATTGGTGGCCAAAGTTGAAAACCGATGTAGCAGATCATGTATCTCATTGCCTAACCTGTCAGAAGGTGAAAATTGAGCATCAAAAGCCTGGTGGTCCGTTGCGATCACTTGATATCCCTGAATGGAAGTGGGATAGCATAGCCATAGACTTTGTGACGGGTCTACCTAGGACTGCTGCAGGATGTGATGCAGTTTGGGTGGTTGTGGACCGTTTAACAAAGTGTGCTCACTTTATTCCCATTCATAAGAAGTATACTCTTGAGAAGTTGACTCAGTTATATATCAGGGACATAGTGAAGCTGCATGGTGTTCCTACCAGTATAGTATCCGACCGTGATCCGAGATTTTTGTCTAGATTTTGGCAGAGTCTTCAGCAGGCATTGGGTACTAAGCTGAAATTTAGTACGGCTTACCATCCGCAAACTGATGGGCAGTCGGAGCGTACTATCCAGACACTGGAAGATTTGTTAAGAGCCTGTGTTCTGGAGCAGGCTGGTAGTTGGGAGTAGTTATTGCCATTGATGGAGTTTACTTATAATAATAGCTTCCACTCCAGTATTGGTATGGCACCATTTGAGGCTCTCTACGGCAGAAAATGTAAGACGCCTCTGTGTTGGTTCCAGATAGGTGAGAATTTGTTGACAGGCCCTGATATAGTGAAAGAAACTACTGAGAAGATCACAATGATCAAGAACAAAATGAAAACTTCCCAGGATCGCCAGAAGAATTATGCTGACAGGAGAAGGAGACCTTTGGAATTCGATGTTGGAGATCATGTCTTTCTAAGGGTCTCTCCGGTTACAGGAATTGGTAGGGCAATTAAGTCCAAGAAACTAACTCCTCGGTTTGTTGGACCTTATGAGATTTTGGAGAAGGTTGGCCCTGTAGCTTACAGGATTGCTTTACCCCCTCACTTAGCAAGGCTTCATGATGTATTCCATGTCTCACAGCTGAGGAAGTACATTCATGATCCTACTCATGTGGTCACTTTGGATGATTTGCCTTTGAAGGAGAATTTCACTTTTGAAGTGCTGCCAGTAAGGATTGAAGATAGGCAAGTGAGACAGTTGAGAGGCAAGGAAATCATTCTGGTAAAGGTTATATGGAGCAGAAACAATGTAGAGGAGGCTACCTGGGAGTTAGAAAGAAAAATCAGGCAGTCTCATCCGCAGTTGTTTGAAGAAAGCTGAATTTCGAGGACGAAATTCTGGTAAGTGGGAGAGGATTGTAACATCCCTAATTTAATTCCTAGAAATAAGTTGGTATTTTGATAAACTTAGAGTGAAGGAATGATAATATTAAGTTTAAAAACCAATGAATTGAAGGCTTGTTTTAGAGTCCAAAAACATAAGATATTAGGAAATTGAAAATAAAATATTTACAACTCTAAACACAAATTCCACCGTTGGATATGAAGACAAGAGCCTTAGGAAGATTGTCACCAAATTTGAGCAAGATCCGAAGGTTAACGAAGAAGTTATGTCAAAGTCAATGCGAAGTCAACTGACTCTCGCCCAGGCGCATGAGGAACTCGCCCAGGCGAGTGAGTTAAAACAATTCAGCACCAGATAGTGGAAAACTCGCCCAGGCGCACCATTGGCTCGCCCAGGCGAGCCCCTGTCGCACCAGTCCGTTCTGCACAGTGATTGGGGGGAGTTTTGGGCATTTTGCCCACCCCATACTCATTTTTAACCACCCATTTCCTCCTTCTTGGCTAAGACACCATTTCTCCATCACTTTTTCTTCTTCTTCTACGTATGGGCTAGTGAGAGAGTGAAGGGCTTCATCATCTTCTTCAACACCATCACTTTCATTGTTGCATTTTTCAAGCTCAACACTCATTATCAATCATCACCTCTCTCCCTTGGTAAGTTCCATTTCTCTCTCCTCCTCTATGCCATACGAATTTCCCTCTCTCTTCACCTCTCATGGGATTTTGAATTTCCATCTCATGGGTTTCACAAATTCATGACTCATTTGTATTTTTGTTAACTCAAGGAAGCTAAGAATCTCTCTCCTCCCACTCAATCCTTGGAGCTTTTGATTAACGGATTTAGGAGCTAGGGCTTGGAAGTTTTCCCTCATTTTCTTGGATTGAGGTAAGGAGGTTTGTGTTACCATATTCTAGGGGGTAGATTGTATTGTGTATATATTGGGTTACTAGGAGATATGTGTTAGTTAGGATAAAGAACCCTAGGGTAGATAGTAGTATGTTTAAAATGTGATTATGTATAAAAGTATTTTGATATATTAAATTGTGTTTAAATGTGATTATGTATAAAATTATTTTGATATATTAATTTGTGCTTAAATGTGATTATGGATACTTGATTTATGTGGTTGATATTTGGCTAAATTATATTGAGCCTAGAATTTAAGAATGATGATGGATATGATGCTTGGAATTGGTATGAATGACTCATTGGAAATTGAAAATATAATTACATGATTAAATTGATGAATCCATGAGGATGACTACAAATGAAATAATTGAAAATGAAATTCAAAGACTTAAAGAACAAAGAGTGTGTGATCCAGATCTTGTAAGACGTTGTCCTTAGGAGACTGTACGCATAGATCGCGTAAGACGCACGCGATGCGCAGCTGTAAGACGTTGTCCTTAGGAGACTGTACGCAGTTATGGACACACACACCATATATTAACAGTGGTACAATTGGATTGTGCTACTCCAGATCTTGTAAGACGTTGTCCTTAGGAGACTGTACGCATAGATCCGTAAGACACACATTGTGTGCAGCTGTAAGACATTGTCCTTAGGAGACTGTACGCAATGATGGACGCACCTTCTGATTTTGGGAATCCAGGTCTTGTAAGACGTTGTCCTTAGGAGACTGTACGCATAGACCGCGTAAGACACACATTGTGTGCAGCTGTAAGACGTTGTCCTTAGGAGACTGTAAGCAATTATGGATCCCCGTGATAAAATCTAATAATTCAATGTAAAACTCCAAGGAGTATGGAAAAGAAGATTGTGAAAATTATTAAGGAATTGTGAATAGGTTTATGTTTAACTAAGCTGGAATTAAATGAATTCATGTTTTATGATATCTTAAAAAGGACTAATGTATATTATATGTACATGCCTATGGAATGGGAGTGCCTTAGTGTGAATTGTGCTTTATCTGGCTATATGTGTATGGCTTGGTGGTTCATTATAGCATAATAGAAACTGCTTCCCTATTTTATTGTGTAATACTCATCTCCTTACCATTTTTCAGGTACTGAGTTGGAGTTTACACCTGGACCGGCCGAGCAGGATTACTCTCCCTCACAGGGAGAGTAGGGTTGTGGGGGTTTTAGAGCTTTTATATTGACCTAAGCCTCCTGCATTCTTTTTGATGTATATGTGATGTATATACTTATTGAGTGAGGCTTAGGATGTTTTATTTTGGGCATAGTTTATGTTGTGTTATCATGATTCACATACTTGGTCTTTTGCTGGCACTCTGACCACTGATACTGAGGTTTTACTTTTGAGCCCATGGGGCAACTATATGATGCATATATATATATATATATATATATATATATATGATTAGAGCCCTGCTGCCTACTGTTGATATATTGTGAATGTGTTAATCAGGTTGAAATTTTAGAAAAGTCCGAAAAACAAACGAAACTCGTCCGTTTGACGGTTGATTTTCATAAAATAAAAAGGAATTTTTAAGTTCAAATTTTTAATCTAAGGGGAATTAAGGGTAATTAATTATAGGGTGTTACATTAATACTTGACATTTATACTCATTTAGCATTTAGATACAAATACGTACATTCATCGCATAGTTTGCATAATCTATTTCAATAATCATTACAGTTAGTCGACATACTCAGGTATGTCTCAGGGTACCACAATATAAGTCCTCTCCCTAGGATTCTTCACTTCGTACTTAATGACATACAAAAGGATTTAATATAAATATTTCAAATAATATAAAAATTCAACCCATAATATACTAATTACTCCTAATCAAACTCTAATTGAACACTAATTACTACCCACAACCCAACTCAATCATTAGTCCCAAATCCTATTATAAACCCTAACTATCCCTAACTCAAAGTGTGGAAAAGAGACTCCCCTTACCTTAGAGGGAGAGAGAGCTCGATCAAAACTCCAAAGACCACGAATCTACCCTCGACCTACATGGATTCCTGCTCCCTTGACCGATTTCCACTCCGATCATGAGATTGGAGGAGAGAGAGAAGTTCCCTAGGAGAGAGAGAGATCTTCAAGGAGAGAGAGAGAGAGCGCTTGGAATCAAGAGGGAGGAAGTGTTTATGTGTAGGATCTAACCCAAAATCAAGTTTAGATCCATGGTGAGGCTTGGAAATGGGGTTTTGGGTGCTTGAGGGTGGTGTTGGGTTCTTGGAACCAAGGAGAGAGAGGAATGAGAGGGAAAAATGAGAGATTGATGAAGAGATGATGTTTATATGTGATGGGGATTAGTTTCTAATGATTTATTTTGGGTTTAGTTGATGATTCAAGAAGAATTTTAGAGAGAAGAGGAGAGAAAATCGTGTTTTAGAGAGAGAAGGGAACCTAATTTTCTGGTTCCCAAGCTGCTGAACCAGCTTTTAAAATCGCGCGCACGCTCGGGCCTGCGCCTGAGCGTGGGTCCATGGTGGCTGATGGCTCGTTTCTGGTGCGTAGATCTGGTGCGTCAGGGGGGTTTCCTGGCACGCGCACGCTCGGGCGTGCGCTCAAGCGTTGACCGATGCAACATTTTGGTGCTTCTTCTAGGTCAAGCGTGCGCTCGGGCGTGGCTGATGCGACTTTTTGGGCTCCTGGGCGTGCGCTCGGGCGTGGGGGTCTGACTCATTTTGGCTTATTTTACCTTACTTCAAACTGCTATAACTTTTTCGTTAACCGTTGGATCTTGCTCACATTTTAAAGCAAGCTTCCTAATAAATCCAACTTCATATCCAACGGTGGAAATTGGGTTTTGGGCTATAAATCTTTAAATCCTAATTTTTCTTCTAATTGAGAAACTTTAACTATTTTCTAACTATTTTTGGTTCTAATATCTACCACTTGGTTTTTCTATCACTATCGCCTCCTGAGTCTATTATTCTAATAAATGGACTTGGAAAATAAACTAGGGATGTTACAATTCTCCCCCACTTATGGGAATTTCGTCCCCGAAATTCCGCTCAGAATCCTTAATTGGAGAACCATCCCGGAAAAAGGGTTTCTAAGGTACATTACTTACTTCACTTTGGTTCTACTCCCCCACTTAGACTTGGCATACCATTCAGCATGAGTATGCCACCAAACTCTCGTACTCATTGAAGAGTACCGACTATGGTTTAATTTGGTCAACTGGATTTTCCCCTGGAATTCTACATCGAAGGTTGGAAAGTGTACTAATACGCTCTAAACACTATTACCCTCAAGGGTTGATTATACTCTAACTCCAAAATCTATCACTTATCCTATTCCTAGGCCCTAATCAACCACATTCATCAATCAAACAAACATAATTCATGTAAACATCATTCAAGGTTCAAACATTCACAACAATAGTCCACAACATCATACACTTCAAACCTGACACGACTCAACCTTACTTCCTCCTAAGCTATTCCTTATCTACCTTGCCTAACTTAGGGCTAACGCTTACCTTTACATACACATTCATAAAGATCATCACATATTTTGAAAATCGTTTCAAAAGGGGGTTCGGGGAATAGGGCTTATATAGTTTGCAACCAAAATGCATTTCATAAATTCAATTCCCTAATGTTTTGAAAAAGATTTGAAACTAGTGTCCCAGTACATAAAAGAACATCATGGTAAATTTTCAAGTCAATCAGAGTTCATTAGGTTCATTTTTGACCCTACGACCCCTTTGTCAAAATTTTGTGATGGTCGGCGATGAACCTACGTCAAATTCACTTAAAAATAGTAGAAAAACTCCAATTGGCCTCAAAATTCAATGGGACAACACCTAAACTTAGCCCAAGGTTTTGTAAAATTGCCTAACCGATCAGAGCACGTTAAAATTCATTTCAGTTAAAACACTAACTTGCTCCGATTGACTCGAAATGTTACATGAACAATGATTCAACCTTAGGGTGTTTAGGCCAAATTTTCCAAGTCAAAAGAATATCCTACCCAAAAACTTAGTGTTTTCACTGTATATAAAAACCTTGATTTTCCAAACAGTCACCTAAACACAAATACATACATCTTTAAAAATCCTTGGTTTGAACTATCACTAGGTATGGAAATTTAAAATTTAGAGAGAAGGTCCCATACTAGTAAAACACTTAGAAAAACAATTTTACATTTACAAAAATTAAAATTCTTTGGAAATTCAGTTCCTCTCTTGATGAGGAATAATTAGTTTCATTTGAAAAAATTCAATAAAACTTTTAATCATGCACCTTAACATGAAGGGCTACCTCCATCTAATTTCGTAAGAACCGAGATGAAGGAGTGAAAGATCACTCAAAATTGGTAACTCAAGGAAAAAGGAATATACTTTGTTCTCGGAAAAATTTAGTTTAGTTCATCTTCAAAAGTTGAAACAATTACATTCCTTTTTGACTTCAAGTTTGAAAATTGAGTTATCATTCCGAATTGATTTGAGTCACATAAGAAGGGTTCCTATTTGATCAATGTGTGACTTGATTACAACAATCCACTGCTCGATCACTTAGAATTCCTTGCTTTTCCACTAGTTCTTGAAAATTTTATTGTGCGACCCCACGATCCATTTGGAATGATTGTGGTTGGTGCAACTTTTTGAAATTCATTTTAACACTCACACAATTAAGCAACATAAATCCTAGCCTCCATTCACAAGCATCATACAAAAATTCATTTTTCATATATTAATATCAAACACTTATATCAATTAAACATACACAAATGTACTCAGTTTTATCCTGAATACAATTCCAAAACAACACTCTTAGTCAATGCTTAGTGGAAAATGGTTTTGGGACTTCAAACATAAAGATGGTATTTGAAAAGCTATTAATCCCAAAATCGTTGAAAACATTTTCAAAAGTTTAAATTCCTTTCCACATAAACATAAACTTTTATATATGCAAATGCACTACCATCAAAATAACCCAAAAGTAATGTGAGAACCTCTAGATTGAATGTTAACCCCTTTTTCGATTAAATAAACCTCTTTCCATTGCAAAATTTTATTATTGTAGCTCGGGGTTCAAGTTCAATCATTAGAAGCTCCAACTTAACTTTCGTTTAGTATTAAAGTCATCGGAACTAAATTAGCTGTGGAATTGGCTACAAATTTAATACCAATGTTTTTATTGTTTTTCATGGATCCTAATGTAACACCCTCACATTAATTAGTTAATTTATAAATTTTAAACAAAATCAGAGTTTGAAAATTCTTTTTAAAACTTAATTTCTTTAAAAGGTTTTACGAAAATCCGGCAGAGTTTCCTCTGTTTTCCGGACTTCCCAAAATTTTTCTTCTTAAAACCTGTCAGTCCAGGAATATTTAAAAACATAAACCACAACAGTTAAATAAACATGACAGATCCTAACGCCCGATTAGTACAAGCTTCAGGGCACGACTATTACCTATGCTAAAAATTACAAAATTAGTTGTCCACTCATATTAAATAATATACATTCCACGTAGTGGAATGAAAATCCTGCTCGGCCATGTCCTATGTAAGCTCCACTTCAGTACCTGCAAAAATATAGCAAGAATGGTAGCATTACACAGAACTTAAAAAGATAAATTCTACAAGAGACATAGCAATAAACTAAGCCTACCCTATTATTGATATCAGTTACTCATAAATATCCATATAATTATGTTTTTCTTTTAGTTCTCCAATTATTCTCACACTTCCACTCTTAGCCTTCAAATTCATTTTATCTCATTCCTTAGTCGCTTTCCTTTCCTATTCTTTTTCTTTTACTTTGTCTTTTCTTTTTCTTTTACATTTATCAATTGGCCACAGGGTCACCACGACCATCCTGCGACGATTATAATTTATATTCATTAGGCCACAGGGTCACCACGACCATCCTGCGACGATTATAATTTATATTTATTAGGCCACAGGGTCACCACGACCATCCTGCGCCGATTATCATTTATATTTATTAGGCCACAGGGTCACCACGACCATCCTGCGACGATTATAATTTATATTTATTAGGCCACAGGGTCACCACGACCATCCTGCGACGATTATAATTTATATTTACTAGGCCACAGGGTCACCACGACCATCCTACGCCGATTATCATTTATTTTTATTATTGTGACAGGGTCTACCGACCTCCTGCAGTTTAGTCCTTTCTATTTTCTTTATCCTCTTTTATTTTAAGTATATTCCCTTCACTAATGATTCTCATTTTTAACTAGTTCTGCTTGATTAAGCCATATACGTTATATTTTAATTTCTCGTTCCTAGCTCTTAGTTATTTCCCTGTTCTCTTTCTTTTCTTTTTCTTCTTCTCTTCCTTTTCCTTTTTCCTTATTCTTTTTATTAATTACTCTAGTTTACATCTAACTCCACTTAGCTTTGATATAGTCGTTATATTTTAGATTCCCGTTTCAAATTCTTAGTTATTCCAATGATACCTTTGTCTCACACTTTTATTTACTTATTATTCCTATTTCATTACTCTATTTTAATTAAATACCCTTTTGACTTAGCTTAGTTTCCATATCTTAGTACAACATTTTATTTAACTTCCCTAACAACTCACTCTCTCTTTGCTTTAGTATCTTTTTATTAATTTCTTTTTCCGGTTATCTATTTTCTTTTACATCTAATTCACTATTTTGTTTCTATTCCCATATTCGACTCCGCACGTATTCCTTATTCCACATTCTAATCCCTCTTTTATCCCATTTAAATCCTCACTTACTATTTTACTTATTATCTTTCAGCTTATTCGTTCTACTCTTTATACCTATTACATTTGCCCTTTTATTCTGTTACTCCCAAGTTTATTTGGTTTTTCCTTAACTTCTCCCTTGTGTTACAGTGTATACTTTTCTACATTTTCGTTCAATATTAACCAATTTAATATCCTAAATACGCTCATTCGTTCCGGACCTTGTCCTACACGTACATATTCTATTCCCTAAGGTGTGCTTTCCATTAATAATTCTAAATACTTCATTTATGTCAGCAGGGACTACCCTAAGGTTCAGTAATATATTACCCTATTCTTAGTCATCACTATAGCATCCTAGAATTCACTTCTCAAGTAGAGGTAACACGACCCTTCTTACCTTAACCTTATAGAGTGAGAAGGGAGTACCAAACCCTAACTCTTTAAAATCCCCCTTTTTAGCTCCAACCAAATAGCCTCCAAATGTGTAGTGAGAGAGAGAGTTTGCTTCTCCAAGCCTGAATGTAGAGAGAGAAAGCTTCAAAGCTATGGAGGAGAGAGAAAATGAGCCATGAAGCAAAAGAAGTGAAATTAGTTAGAGATTATGGGGGGGAATTCGTATAACATGAAGGAAATGAGGAGGAAAGCTTGAATCTCACTTACTTTGAGCTTGAAATGGTGGAAATCAAGAGTGGGTGTTGAAACCTTTGAACCCTAACTCATACCCATGGCTTGAGAAAGAAAACAAGGTGGGGAGGGTGATGATGATGATGAGGATGATGGAGATGATGATGGTGAAGCTTGGATGATGAAGGAAAAAGCTTGGAAATGAGCTATGGAACCTTGGGTTGTCTTGGAAATTTAATATCCCAACTTGGGGAGGAAGAATGGGGCATTTCGTGTGCCCCATGACCTTTATTTTTTTCTCTGCAGACTCGTGGTACTCGAGTAGTCCATGCACTACTCGAGTAGCCACTGCTACTTCCCTTTTTATTTTTCTCCTATTTTCCTTTTATTTTCATCTTGCTTTCAAATCATCATAACTTCTTCGTTAACTGTTGGATCTTGCTCAAATTTTAAAGAAAGCTTCCCTACATACTAATCTTCACATCCAACGGTGGAATTTATGTTTAGAGTTGTAAATATTTTATTTTGAATTTCCTAATATAGGGTGTTTACAACACCGAAAACATCGCTTCCAACGCTCTTTTGTTCATCTTTCAACCTCCTTTCTGATGCCAATGCTTCTTGACTCCTTTATGGCATTCAAAGAACTCCTAATCCATCTTTTTAAATCCTTTTTAGAATAATCCTTACTTCCAAATCTTATCATTATTCTAATTACTCTTAGAATTAAAATTCGGGATGTTTCAATTCTCCCCCACTTATTAGAATTTCGTCCCCGAAATTCCGTTGAGTTCCGTAATTGGAGAACCATCCCATTGGTAAAGCTTTTGACTATGGTCTTCACTTCCCTTCGGTTTTTATTTCCCGCTCCAGGTGTGGTTAGGGTCATGCCCACTTCAATGCTTGTCTTCTAATACTGCGTATTATCTCTATCTACACAGGATCCTTAGTTTTCTTATTATTAAAGTTCCATCTCCCATTCCTTGGATTGAAATCCTCTCCCACTTGGCATTGGCATACTGGATTATATCCATGCTAGGGGGTATGCTCATTCGTTGCTTAGGATAGAGTACACAGGTTCCCGACCGATATTCAAGGCTGAAAAGAGGGCACGAGGGTGACTATCTATCGGTAGGCATAGAACTATGCCGGGTTTCTACGACTTGGAGAATTCTCACATATACATCTGAGATGCTTGAAACTTGAAGAGAGTGAATATGAAAAGAAGAAACATGAAACATTCGAGGATGAGTCTCATGATCTTTGTAAGACGACCCAGGATGTACTAGGTACATGTCAAGCAAGAAGACAATGGAGATTATCCTTAAGTGTGCATTTTTAGCAGAAAGTCATCGAAAGATGCATTCTGTATGGACCTGCGACTGATTTGATTGGTCTCGATAAGGGTATCTGTCGCAGCGGCTAGGACTTGCTTTCTTCAAGGGAATCGTTCGGGTACTTCGATCCGATTCTTGGGCGAGTTTTAAGCTGTCTACTATCTAATTCGATTGGTTGTAAGAGGATGATTACAGGATTCGCTCGAGTCTCTCAAGGATTCTATACTCTATTACTCTCCTTTCTAATGCTACACAAGAATTTAGAAAGAATTCGTTTCGAGCTGGTTCTGCTCCGTCTAGAGGTCTACTTTTAAAAAAATTGTTTAATTTGATTATTTTGGTTTTGGATGAAATGTGACAATGACATCGATCACTAGTAGGTGCGAAGATCGAGGTGATCAATCCCAATCTCACATCCATCAATAGCGATATCATCATCATGTTTGCTGATGTTATCGTCCCCTAATAGATGTAAGAATCAGAGTGATCAGTTCTAACCTTACTTTCTACCAGTGGCAATACCATCATTCTGTTTGGCGGAACTTTAACTAATGTACTATCAACTATCGATTTCTTCTAAGTTAAATCAACATGCATACTTTATGCAAAAACATCCTAAGTAACCATTGGGTACATTATCAATCGCTAAAAGTACCTCAGATAAGTTTATTCCTCGTTCTACGTGCTCATAGGATATTCTGCAGTACGGTGTCCGGGTTGCCCGCATCGGAAACAGAGACCTTCCTTTCTGCGCTGCTAAAACATCCAGCATATACGATTATGGAATCCTCCACAATACGGACATGGTGGCCTAGTTCTCGGAGCATTCACATTCAGGTTTGCAGCTTCTGTAGCCACGGCTTCGGCGCCAATGTTAGTGTATGGGCCTGATTTCTGAGCCGGTTCCCTACCTCTGCTGGAACCTTCTGACCTCTGAGCTGCTTCGTTCCGATCTGCATCCGCCTTCCTCTTGAGCCCTTTTTCATAAGTGCTCGCCATATTGACCAATCGTGACAAATTATCATTATTGTGATACTCGCAAGAGAGGCGAATATCACTCCTAAGTCCAGCTTCAAACTTAACACATTTGCCGCGATCACTTGCATTCCGATAATCAGAAAAGCGGATGAGATCCTCAAACCGAGCTGCATAGTCCCCAACTGACATAGAACCTTGAGTCAATTGAAGAAAAGCAATCTCCTTCTCCCTTCTAACATCTTCAGGGAAATACTTCTCCAAGAAAAGATCCTTGAGCACCTCCCAAGAAATCACCGGGTTAGCTGCCACCAATCCTCTCCTTTGCTGATCCCACCAATGTTCTGCCTCATTGGTCAACATGAATTCAGCTAGTCGGACATGCTGCTCCATTGGTGGTTGAAGAGAACGGAGAATCTTCTCCACTTCTTGTATCCACCTTTGAGCCCCATCAGGATCATTTCCACCTTCAAAATGAGGCGGCTCACTTTTCCTAAATCGTGCCATCCAGTCAATTTCCACTGGAGCTGGCAGAGGAGGTTGCAAAGCTGCTACTGCGGCTGTTGCTGCTGCTGCTGCAGCTGCCATCTGCCCACCCTGTTGCTGTTGCATCTGAACCAGATGCTCCAGAATAGCAGCTATTCCATCATTACTTGCTCGTCTTCCAGCCATTCTGTTTAGCCAGGGAGAGCAGATCATTAAGGCTTAATACTCATATATATATATATATACTTAGTATAAATATCCTATTAATACCTTTAGACTCTTACTATGTACACCAATTACTCGTTGGGTGAGTAATCATTGGAGTAATATAACTCCAAGGCCGAGGAAAACTGCTCTGATACCAAAATGTAACACCCTCACATTAATTAGTTAATTTATAAATTTTAAACAAAATCAGAGTTTTAAAATTCTTTTTAAAACTTAATTTCTTTAAAAGGTTTTACGAAAATCCGGCAGAGTTTCCTCTGTTTTCCGGACTTCCCAAAATTTTTCTTCTTAAAACCTATCAGTCCAGGAATATTTAAAAACATAAACCACAACAGTTAAATAAACATGACAGATCCTAACGCCCGATTAGTACAAGCTTCAGGGAACGACTATTACCTATGCTAAAAATTACAAAATTAGTTGTCCACTCATATTAAATAATATACATTCCACGTAGTGGAATGAAAATCCTGCTCAGCCATGTCCTATGTAAGCTCCACTTCAGTACCTGCAAAAATATAGCAAGAAGGGTAGCATTACACAGAACTTAAAAAGATAAATTCTACAAGAGACATAGCAATAAACTAAGCCTACCCTATTATTGATATCAGTTACTCATAAATATCCATATAATTATGTTTTTCTTTTAGTTCTCCAATTATTCTCACACTTCCACTCTTAGCCTTCAAATTCATTTTATCTCATTCCTTAGTCGCTTTCCTTTCCTATTCTTTTTCTTTTACTTTGTCTTTTCTTTTTCTTTTACATTTATCAATTGGCCACAGGGTCACCACGACCATCCTGTGACGATTATAATTTATATTCATTAGGCCACAGGGTCACCACGACCATCCTGCGACGATTATAATTTATATTTATTAGGCCACAGGGTCACCACGACCATCCTGCGCCGATTATCATTTATATTTATTAGGCCACAGGGTCACCACGACCATCCTGCGACGATTATAATTTATATTTATTAGGCCAGAGGGTCACCACGACCATCCTGCAACGATTATAATTTATATTTATTAGGCCACAGGGTCACCACGACCATCCTGCGACGATTATAATTTATATTTATTAGGCCACAGGGTCACCACGACCATCCTGCGCCGATTATCATTTATTTTTATTATTGTGACAGGGTCTACCGACCTCCTGCCGTTTAGTCCTTTCTCTTTTCTTTATCCTCTTTTATTTTAAGTATATTCCCTTCACTAATGATTCTCATTTTTAACTAGTTCTGCTTGATTAAGCCATATACGTTATATTTTAATTTCTCGTTCCTAGCTCTTAGTTATTTCCCTGTTCTCTTTCTTTTCTTTTTCTTCTTCTCTTCCTTTTCCTTTTTCCTTACTCTTTTTATTAATTACTCTAGTTTACATCTAACTCCACTTAGCTTTGATATAGTCGTTATATTTTAGATTCCCGTTTCAAATTCTTAGTTATTCCAATGATACCTTTGTCTCACACTTTTATTTACTTATTATTCCTATTTCATTACTCTATTTTAATTAAATACCCTTTTGACTTAGCTTAGTTTCCATATCTTAGTACAACATTTTATTTAACTTCCCTAACAACTCACTCTCTCTTTGCTTTAGTATCTTTTTATTAATTTCTTTTTCCGGTTATCTATTTTCTTTTACATATAATTCACTATTTTGTTTCTATTCCCATATTCGACTCCGCACGTATTCCTTATTCCACATTCTAATCCCTCTTTTATCCCATTTAAATCCTCACTTACTATTTTACTTATTATCTTTCAGCTTATTAGTTCTACTCTTTATACCTATTACATTTGCCCTTTTATTCTGTTACTCCCAAGTTTATTTGGTTTTTCCTTAACTTCTCCCTTGTGTTACAGTGTATACTTTTCTACATTTTCGTTCAATATTAACCAATTTAATATCCTAAATACGCTCATTCGTTCCGGACCTTGTCCTACACGTACATATTCTATTCCCTAAGGTGTGCTTTCCATTAATAATTCTAAATACTTCATTTATGTCAGCAGGGACTACCCTAAGGTTCAGTAATATATTACCCTATTCTTAGTCATCACTATAGCATCCTAGAATTCACTTCTCAAGTAGAGGTAACACGACCCTTCTTACCTTAACCTTATAGAGTGAGAAGGGAGTACCAAACCCTAACTCTTTAAAATCCCCCTTTTTAGCTCCAACCAAATAGCCTCCAAATGTGTAGTGAGAGAGAGAGTTTGCTTCTCCAAGCCTTAATGTAGAGAGAGAAAACTTCAAAGTTATGGAGGAGAGAGAAAATGAGCCATGAAGCAAAAGAAGTGAAATTAGTTAGAGATTATGGGGGGGAATTCGTATAACATGAAGGAAATGAGGAGGAAAGCTTGAATCTCACTTACTTTGAGCTTGAAATGGTGGAAATCAAGAGTGGGTGTTGAAACCTTTGAACCCTAACTCATACCCATGGCTTGAGAAAGAAAACAAGGTGGGGAGGGTGATGATGATGATGAGGATGATGGAGATGATGATGGTGAAGCTTGAATGATGAAGGAAAAAGCTTGGAAATGAGCTATGGAACCTTGGGTTGTCTTGGAAATTTAATATCCCAACTTGGGGAGGAAGAATGGGGCATTTCGTGTGCCCCATGACCTTTATTTTTTTCTCTGCAGACTCGTGGTACTCGAGTAGTCCATGCACTACTCGAGTAGCCACTGCTACTTCCCTTTTTATTTTTCTCCTATTTTCCTTTTATTTTCATCTTGCTTTCAAATCATCATAACTTCTTTGTTAACTGTTGGATCTTGCTCAAATTTTAAAGAAAGCTTCCCTACATACTAATCTTCACATCCAACGGTGGAATTTATGTTTAGAGTTGTAAATCTTTTATTTTGAATTTCCTAATGTAGGGTGTTTACAACACCGAAAACATCGCTTCCAACGCTCTTTTGTTCATCTTTCAACCTCCTTTCTGATGCCAATGCTTCTTGACTCCTTTATGGCATTCAAAGAACTCCTAATCCATCTTTTTAAATCCTTTTTAGAATAATCCTTACTTCCAAATCTTATCATTATTCTAATTACTCTTAGAATTAAAATTCGGGATGTTTCAATTCTCCCCCACTTATTAGAATTTCGTCCCCGAAATTCCGTTGAGTTCCGTAATTGGAGAACCATCCCATTGGTAAAGCTTTTGACTATGGTCTTCACTTCCCTTCGGTTTTTATTTCCCGCTCCAGGTGTGGTTAGGGTCATGCCCACTTCAATGCTTGTCTTCTAATACTGCGTATTATCTCTATCTACACAGGATCGTTAGTTTTCTTATTATTAAAGTTCCATCTCCCATTCCTTGGATTGAAATCCTCTCCCACTTGGCATTGGCATACTTGATTATATCCATGCTAGGGGGTATGCTCATTCGTTGTTCAGGATAGAGTACACAGGTTCCCGACCGATATTCAAGGCTAAAAAGAGGGCACGAGGGTGACTATCTATCGGTAGGCATAGAACTATGCCGGGTTTCTACGACTTGGAGAATTCTCACATATACATCTGAGATGCTTGAAACTTGAAGAGAGTGAATATGAAAAGAAGAAACATGAAACATTCGAGGATGAGTCTCATGATCTTTGTAAGACGACCCAGGATGTACTAGGTACATGTCAAGCAAGAAGACAATGGAGATTATCCTTAAGTGTGCATGATCGAGGCCGTACCCGATACAAATAAAAACAATTTAAGTATAGTACTAGGAAGTGACTCCTAGGTCGTCTCCCAAGGAATATCTTATCAAGCAAAAGGTCGAACACATAGTATGCATAGAAAACAGGGGGTTTTTTTTTTATATTGAATATTGAATAATTGAAATCAAAACAGAATTAAATTAAAACGAAGAAACAGATAAGGAAAAGCGGATAAACCCCTTTGGCTCGCGTTCACAACTCTATCATCTGTCACAAAAGATCAATTTCTTTCCTCTTCACTGTCCAACTCGTGAGAATTAAATACTAAGCGAAAATTCAATTCTCACCCCAAAACCCAAACCTCTAATTAAGCATTAAAAGCCAAAGCATGGAGTTTTTACGAGTTTGCATAAATTAAGCATTCATACACATGGATTATCTCTATAGAATGGAACTAAGCGAACCATAACATATCAATAAGCATGAAAACAGTGAATAAAAACGAAATAGCATTAAGAACAAAACCTCAAGAGTATGTGATACATTACCAAAGGGATTTAACCTAAGAGTTTAGCCTTCCATGAAGAAAAATACCAAAAACGTGTAGAAAAGGGAAGAGAGAGAAACCCTAGCAGCCACCACAAGCTTGGAGAGCAAAACTAAGCCTTCTCTATGAGAGAGAATGTAAAAAACGTGAATGGAAGGTCTCTCCTGGGGTTTACACGAATTTGGCTTTTTAAATCACAAAACGGGCCTAAATCATGGGCCCAAATCCTAAGGAAAGCTTATCTCTAAATTAAATCTAAAAATATCTTATAGATAAAATCTAAATCTTAAAAGATATAACTAAATCTCAACTAATCCTAAAGATAGATTACAATCTTCACTTCATCATATATCTTCTCTTCCAAAATTAAATCTTCATTCCCAAAATTAAATCTTCATTCCCAAAATTAAATCTTCACTCCCAAAATGTCCAAAAAGCCCTTGTGCCAAATATGACCTGAAAATAGAAATAGAATTAATTAGGCTAAATAATCCCAAATTAAACAATATTCAGAATATTAGTCCAATAAACTCTAAATCACTAAATCAAGCTAAACAATGTCAAATAGGCAACAGGTATCAATAATAGGAGTAAAATAATGCAAGGAAAAATGGGAAATAAAATGCTCATCAAATACCCCCACACTTATCCTTTTGCACTCCTGGGCAAAACTAAGAATTAGGACTGAGAAAATCAATATGCACCAAAGTGAATCATGTAACAAGATTACTAAAACTAATGAATGCAAACCTAAGAGATTACATACTTCACAATGAATTCTAGGAAATACAAAGAAATGGGCAAAATCGAGCACATGAAGAAAATAAGGACCAAAGAATCAAGGCATTCATGAACATCATCCAATTATTTCAAAAATGCAAAGAAAACCAATGACATCAAGAGGGTAGTCACAAAGATGATAGAAACTCACAAGGATCACTCAATAGTGTTTACACTCAAGTGTTTAAGGTTAATCAGTGTTTACACTCAAGGCACATCATGAAAAACAAACACAACCATAGGCTTGACAAGCCTCTAACATCAACAATCAACACACATGCACATTAAGATCAAAAGGTCTTTTCAGGGTTGTAATGGGGCCAAGGACAAGGTAGGATAAAAATATGGGAAATGTAGCTAAAACCCAGGGAATAGAGGAGCAATGGGGAACAAGTAAAAAAAAATAAGCACAATCCACCCTAGAATGAAATGGTAAACATAACAACAACCTCTAATTCCAAACCTCCATGCCTCAATCAACCTTTTATTCCATTTTTTTTTCTTTTTCTTCTTCTTCTTCTTCTTTTTTTTTTCTTTTTTTTTTTTGAATTGCATTACATTGCAGAACTTCATGAACGAAAGAAAAGAAGAAACAATAAAAATGGCATAATGAGATAAAGCCATAATTACATCACCGACCATAGAGGCAAAACCCAGAACTCACAAGAGATGAAGAACAAAGCACCCTCGCTTACTTAATACCCATTCCCAAAACAATTCCAAAGCTCCAACATTCCCTAAGGTTAGGACAATCATGGTTTTTCAGTCATAGGCTTGTAATGAGCTAAAGAACAAAGAAAAGGGATATAAAGGCTCAAAGGGGCTATCAAAGGATAAATTCATTCAAGGTAGGCTCATATGGCTAGTGGCTTATTCAAGAAAAAACAATGCCTAAATCATTTCAAAATGTGCATGGGAATATCAAGTATCAACAAGAGTCAAGTCAAGTTCTAGAGTGCAAGTAATCCAGAGTGCAATCACACATGAAAGAAAAATTAGGTGGCATATATAGCAATCCACCCACAATTAAGGCTAAAATCCTCACAAAAGGGACAATTCTATCACAGTGTTACCACCTCTTAATTATCAAAAGCAACTTTACACACAGAAATGCATGAATTCAGACACAAGATACCAAGACTCTACTAAAATGAAGCAAAAACATGCAAGAAAATGCCCAAAACTTAGCAAAACCTAAAAAATCAAAGCAAAAATATGCAACGTAAACTACTCTCCCCCCCACACTTAAATCACACATTGTCCTCAATGGAAAACAAATAGCAGAATCAGACAGATATAGACAAGTGGAATAAAAGTAGTAAAGAAGGAGAAAAGAAGACTCCCTAAATCATGGTGGGTCAAAAATGGGGTCGACCAATGAGGCTTCCTCCACAGGTGCATCATCCAAAGTAGGAGAGGTTAGGAAAGGCTTGAGTCGGTGGCCATTGACTTTGAAGCTCTTGTCTGTGGACTCACTCTTGATCTCCACAGTGTCATAAGGAAACACCTGGGTGACTACAAACGGTCCAATCCATTTAGAGCGGAGCTTTCCACTCATGAGTCCAAGCCTAGAGTTGTAGAGCAACACTTTTTGACCAACCAAGAACTCCTTTCTGCAAATTGAGCTATCATGGAGCTTCTTGGTCTTCTCTTTGTAGAACTTGGAATTCTCATAGGCCTCCAAACGGATCTCATCTAGCTCACTCAACTGCAGCTTCCTCTCCTCACCCGCTTGATCAAGAGCTAAGTTACATTGCTTCACAGCCCAATATGCACGGTGCTCTATCTCCACAGGCAGGTGGCATGCCTTACCAAAAACAACCCGATAAGGTGACATCCCTATGGGTGCCTTGTAAGCAGTCCGATGGGCCCATAGAGCATCCTCCAATCGTGTGCTCCAATCCTTTCTATTAGGCTTCACCATCTTCTCCAAAATCCGCTTGATCTCTCTGTTTGAAATCTCAGCTTGCCCATTGGTTTGGGGGTGATATGGTGTAGAAACTTTGTGCACAACCCCATACTTCTTGAGCAAAGCTTGCATGGATCTATTGCAGAAGTGTGTGCCTTGATCACTGACTATGGCTCTAGGTATGCCAAACCTGCAGAGGATATTAGACCTGACAAAATCTACAACAACCTGAGCATCATTAGTCCTGGTGGCCTTAGCTTCCACCCATTTGGATACATAATCCACAGCAAGTAAGATACAATAAAAACCAAAAGAAACAGGAAAGGGGCCCATGAAATCTATACCCCAGACATCAAACACCTCACAGAACAACATAGGTTGTTGCGGCATCTGTTGCCTCCAAGATAGGGTGCCTCCTGCCCTTTGACATTGCTCACATGAGCTGCAGATTTTGCTTGCATCCTTGAAGATGGTAGGCCAATAAAATCCAGAATCCAGCACCTTTCGTGCTGTCCTTTGAGTGCCAAGGTGGCCTCCAACTGGTGAAGCATGGCAAAATTGGAGAACCAATTGGATCTCCTGGTCTGGAATGCACCTGCGAATGACCTGATCACTGCAAAAATGCCACAAATAGGGGTCATCCCATACATAATACTTGGCATCGCTCTTCAATTTGTCTCTTTGAGCTTTGGATGCCAAGGGTGGAAAAACAGATGCAACTATATAATTTACAATATCAGCAAACCAAGGAATAAGGGGAGGGGGATGTGAAACATGCAAAACTAAAAGCTGCTCATCCGGGAAGTCATCCCGGATAGGAAATGCATCCTCCTCTCTCTCTATTCTACTCAAGTGGTCTGCGACAAGGTTATGTGCACCACTCCGATCCTGAATCTCAAGATCAAACTCCTGGAGGAGCAACATCCATCTAATCAACCTAGGTTTGGAATCTGTCTTTTTCAAAAGATACTTCAGAGCAGCATGATCAGTATACACCACAACCTTAGAACCTAATAGATATGATCTAAAATTATCAAGTGCAAAGACAATGGCTAACAGCTCTTTTTCAGTTGTGGTGTAATTAACTTGTGCTGAATCTAAAGTCCTAGATGCATAATAAATCTCATGAGACATCTTACCAACCCTTTGGGAGAGAACTGCTCCCAAAGCATAATTCGAAGCATCAGTCATGAGCTCAAATGGGAGGGTCCAATCAGGTGGTTGGATGATGGGAGTGGTGGTGAGTGCTCTCTTTAACTCATCAAATTCTTTCTTGCATTGGTCTCCAAACTCAAATGCGGTATCCTTTTGAAGCAAGTTGGATAGTGGAAGGGCTATCTTGCTAAAGTTCTGAATAAACCTGCGATAGAAACCTGCATGGCCAAGAAAAGAACGCACCTCTCGCACGCAAGAGGGGTAAGGCAAATGTGATATTACATGCAGCTTAGCAGGGTCAACCTCTATGCCCTTATGCGAAATAATGTGCCCTAAGACTATGCCTTGTTCTACCATAAAATGACATTTTTCAAAATTCAAGACAAGGTTAGTCTCAATGCACCTATTAAGCACCTTAGACAAACTATCAAGACATGCATCAAAAGAAGAACCATATACACTAAAATCATCCATGAAGACCTCTATGCAATGCTCAAGTAAGTCATTAAAAATACTCATCATACATCTTTGAAAAGTGCCAGGAGCATTGCATAGGCCAAAAGGCATCTTCCTATAAGCAAATGTACCAAAAGGACAAGTAAATGTAGTCTTATGTTGGTCCTCTGGTGCAATACAGATTTGGAAATAACCAGAGAAACCATCTAAGAAGCAATAGTGAGATTTACCTGCCAGGCGCTCCAACATCTGACCAATGAAGGGAAGAGGAAAGTGATCCTTGCGGGTCGCCTGGTTGAGCTTCCTATAATCAATGCAGACTCTCCAACTGTTCTGCACTCTAGTGGGAATCAGCTCATCCTTCTCATTTTTGACAACTGTCACCCCAGACTTCTTGGGAACTACTTGAACCGGGCTTACCCAAGTGCTGTCTGAAATGGGGTAGATAATGCCAGCTTGCAGCAGCTTGGTGACCTCTTTCTTCACCACATCAAGAATCTGGGGGTTCAACCGTCTCTGGGGTTGTCTCACTGGTTTAGCCCCATCCTCCAATAAAATCCGATGCATGCACATGGAGGGGCTAATACCAGGTATGTCTGCCAAAGTCCATCCTATTGCCCTTTTGTTTGCTCTAATCACATCCAGCAGTTGCTTCTCTTGATCAACAGAAAGGGAGGTAGAGATGATCACTGGAAGTTTCTGCTCAGCCTCCAAGTAAGCATATTTGAGATGAGGAGGAAGGGGCTTCAGGTCCAATAAAGGTGCCTGCATCACAGATGGAACTAAAGGAGCAGCAGAATTGGATTCTGCCGCCTGCACCTGAACAAGTGAATTAGACTCATGCAAAACAGAAATGGGGTTAGCATGATCTGAATCTATATCATATGAATCAACAGATGCAGTAGCAGAATTTAAAAACTGGTCAATTTCAATGCATGCAGTGCACATTTCGGAATCAGAACATGCAGAACAAGTAAATGAGCTAGTGAAAGATGGCAAATCATAATCATGCAAAAAGTCTAGAACATGCTCATCAATCAGATCATCAATCAAGTCAACATGAAAGACAGAGTGGTCATCAGAAAAATGTTTCATAGCATCAAAAATATTGAATCGAACCACACTGTCATCAAATTCCATGGAAAGTGTACCTGCATGCACATCTATCTTGGTTCGGGCTGTTTTCAAAAATGTTCTCCCTAATATGATAGGGACAGCACTACGAGAGGTGTCCTCTTCCATATCAAGAATATAAAAATCAGCAGGAAAGATAAGCTCTTCAACCCGAACCAGGACATCCTCTATCAAACCTGCGAGGTAGGCAGTAGATCTATTTGCCAAGTGAATAACCACACCCGTAGGTTGAAGGGGTCCAAGTGAAAGAGATTTGAAAACAGACATAGGCATAACATTAATAGATGCTCCTAAATCTAGCAAAGCATTCTCAAATTTAGTATTACCTATGATACAAGGCACAGAGAAAGTTCCAGGATCCTTACACTTTTCAGGAATATGAGGGACGGGTTTACCTATAAGAGCAGAGACATTTCTTCCCATGCTGATCCTCTCATTGCCCTTGAGCTTCCGTTTGTGTGTGCATAGATCCTTCAAGAACTTTGCATACCTTGGAATCTGCTTGATTGCATCAAGAAGGGGTATGTTGACTTCCACCTTCCTGAATGTGTCAAGTATCTCTTTGTCAATCTCTTCCATTTTCTTGCTTTGAGTCACCCCCCTTGGTGGGAAAGGAAGAGGAATGGGGGGTGGTTGTTGGGCAGCAGCAGGTGTTGTGCTTGTGGAAGGCTGAGCTGGATGGGATTTTCTGGTACTTGTGTGCTCACTCTCGACCATTTGGCTCTTCTTGTTGGTTGAAACTATATCATCTTTGTTGAGGTCAGATTCTGGTGTGGGTGTGACAATCTGCTTCCCTGACCTTAGACTAATGGCATTCACATTCTGGTTTGGATTGATCACTGTTTGGGATGGCAACTTGTTAGAATTCTGAGATTGCATAGTGTTGATTGCTGTTGCCATATGTCCCATCTGATTGGTCAAAGATTGAATGGAGGCCTCTTGTCTTTGAATGGATGCTCTAGTTTCCTGTTGGAATTGGAGATTTTGCATGGTCATCTGTTTCATCAGCTCTTCCAATGAAGGCTGCTGCTCAGTAGTAGGAGCTGGTGGTGCAGAATTAGCCTGTTGTTGTCTCTGTTGCTGGACTGGAGGAGGTACATATGGTGGTCTAGAATTGTTCTGAAATTGAACCTGTGAAGGTTGCTGCTGATCAGACCATCTCAGGTTGGGATGGTTCCTCCAACCAGGGTTGTATCTATTGGTAGAGAGATCAAAGTTCTGTGGCTGCTGGTTTCTACTGTTGAAGATGTTGGCGGCATATGCCTCAGGTTGGTCAGCACCAGTCGTGGGCTGCTGCTGCACAGAAGGGCATGCATCTGTGGGGTGCTCAGCGGATGTGCATATGCCACATAATCTAGCAGGCAGAGACAACTTCTTCTGGTTGATGGCCAATTGAGTGACCAAAGTTGTAAGTGAATCTATCTTCTGTTCAAGCTTCTCAACCTTACCAGAACTTGTGCCAACATCATTCACTCCTCTCACTATGATTGCATCGCTGTTGCCCCTTGCATGGAATTGTTGACAATTGGAAGCCATCTTCTCAATCTTGACTCTGGCTTCTAAAGGTGTCATGTCTCCTAGGGCACCACCACTTGCAGCATCAAGCATGTTTCTCTCCATGAGGTTGAGACCTTCATAGAAATATTGAATAAGCAACTGCTCTGAGATCTGATGGTGGGGGCAGCTCGCACACAGTCTCTTGAATCTCTCCCAATACTCATAGAGACTTTCTCCACTTTGTTGCCTGATACCTGATATATCCTTTCGGATTGCTGTTGTTCTGCATGCAGGGAAGAATTTCTCCAAAAATGCCCTCTTCAGGTCATCCCAGACTGTGATAGAACCAGGGGCCAGATCGTACAACCAATCCTTGGCTAGCCCCTCTAGGGAGTGTGGGAATGCCTTAAGACAAACATGATCCTCTTGCACATCATGTGGTTTCATAGTAGCACAGACAATATGGAACTGCTTGAGATGTTTATGAGGATCCTCACCTGCAAGACCATTAAACTTGGGCAACAAATGAATTAGTCCAGACCTTAGCTCATACGGGTCATCGGGATACTGGATGCACAAATCTTCAATAGTGAAATCAGGTGCAGCCAGCTCCCTCAATGTCCTCTCACGTGGTGGAGGTTGAGCCATATTTTCAGAATAATCAGAATAAGAATCAGAATTTATAGGAATAGAAGAAAAAGAAGCAGACTCACTATGTAAAGACTCAATAGACTCACTACCTATGGACTGGTTCCTATTTTGTCTAACTAGTCTGTGATAAGTTCTATCAATTTCAGGGTTATGTGGATGCAAGTAGCTTGGGTTGCCCCTAGTCATGTACTGAACAGAACACCATGTAGCATAGCAAACTGTCACTAATATACATGACCAAAATAGGCAACAAAATTTTTTATTTTTTTAAAATTTTTTTATTTATTTTTTTCAGCACCCTAAAATCATGAAAACATACCACAAAAAGTTTGAGGACAAAATTCAAAAGGGAACCAAGTCAAACAATTAAATCAGAGACCAAAAACTAAGAAAATAAAACTTGTAAAATAAAAAAGAAATAGTAAAACGGCTTTTTCAGGATCCAGACGAAGGAGTTTTTTGACGAAGTGAGAAAAATCAGATTATTCATAAAATTCCCTTCGATTTGATATAAAATTCGTCAAATTCCGAGTTACGGGTCAAAAGTTGCGACGATTTGAAGAAAGTGCTGTTAAAACTTGGAAAATTTTTCTGGAACTCACAACCAGTGATGATCTGAGTGATCGTGGTGCCTCAAAACCTTTTTATATGATAAAAGTAGTGTGGATATAAATTTTCGTGCAAAAATTCCACCCACAACTATGTGAACTAGCAACCACAGAATCAATCAAATACACTAATTGCAACAAAATAGCAAAACAGCAAACAGTGCAACTTCAACCGGTTATCAAAATTGACTACTAGACCCTAAATCAGACACGACACACTATAATAACTATACTAACTACGACACTAACTAACTACTAATGACCTTTGGCAAGAACCGATATTCCCCGGCAACGGCGCCAAATTTGATCGAGGCCGTACCCGATACAAATAAAAACAGTTTAAGTATAGTACTAGGAAGTGACTCCTAGGTCGTCTCCCAAGGAATATCTTATCAAACAAAAGGTCGAACACATAGTATGCATAGAAAACAGGGGGGGTTTTTTTTATATTGAATATTGAATAATTGAAATCAAAATAGAATTAAATTAAAACGAAGAAACAGATAAGGAAAAGCGGATAAACCCCTTTGGCTCGCGTTCACAACTCTATCATCGGTCACAAAAGATCAATTTCTTTCCTCTTCACTGTCCAACTCGTGAGAATTAAATACTAAGCGAAAATTCAATTCTCACCCCAAAACTCAAACCTCTAATTAAGCATTAAAAGCCAAAGCATGGAGTTTTTACGAGTTTGCATAAATTAAGCATTCATACACATGGATTATCTCTATAGAATGGAACTAAGCGAACCATAACATATCAATAAGCATGAAAACAGTGAATAAAAACGAAATAGCATTAAGAACAAAACCTCAAGAGTATGTGATACATTACCAAAGGGATTTAACCTAAGAGTTTAGCCTTCCATGAAGAAAAATACCAAAAACGTGTAGAAAAGGGAAGAGAGAGAAACCCTAGCAGCCACCACAAGCTTGGAGAGCAAAACTAAGCCTTCTCTATGAGAGAGAATGTAAAAAACGTGAATGGAAGGTCTCTCCTGGGGTTTACACGAATTTGGCTTTTTAAATCACAAAACGGGCCTAAATCATGGGCCCAAATCCTAAGGAAAGCTTATCTCTAAATTAAATCTAAAAATATCTTATAGATAAAATCTAAATCTTAAAAGATATAACTAAATCTCAACTAATCCTAAAGATAGATTACAATCTTCACTTCATCATATATCTTCTCTTCCAAAATTAAATCTTCATTCCCAAAATTAAATCTTCACTCCCAAAATGTCCAAAAAGCCCTTGTGCCAAATATGACCTGAAAATAGAAATAGAATTAATTAGGCTAAATAATCCCAAATTAAACAATATTCAGAATATTAGTCCAATAAACTCTAAATCACTAAATCAAGCTAAACAATGTCAAATAGGCAACAAGTATCAATAATAGGAGTAAAATAATGCAAGGAAAAATGGGAAATAAAATGCTCATCAGTGCATTTTTAGCAGAAAGTCGTCGAAAGATGCATTCTGTATGGACCTGCGACTGATTTGATTGGTCTCGATAAGGGTATCTGTCGCAGCGGCTAGGACTTGCTTTCTTCAAGGGAATCGTTCGGGTACTTCGATCCGATTCTTGGGCGAGTTTTAAGCTGTCTACTATCTAATTCGATTGGTTGTAAGAGGATGATTACAGGATTCGCTCGAGTCTCTCAAGGATTCTATACTCTATTACTCTCCTTTCTAATGCTACACAAGAATTTAGAAAGAATTCGTTTTGAGCTGGTTCTGCTCCGTCTAGAGGTCTACTTTTAAAAAAATTGTTTAATTTGATTATTTTGGTTTTGGATGAAATGTGACAATGACATCGATCACTAGTAGGTGCGAAGATCGAGGTGATCAATCCCAATCTCACATCCATCAATAGCGATATCATCGTCATGTTTGCTGATGTTATCGTCCCCTAATAGATGTAAGAATCAGAGTGATCAGTTCTAACCTTACTTTCTACCAGTGGCAATACCATAATTCTGTTTGGCGGAACTTTAACTAATGTACTATCAACTATCGATTTCTTCTAAGTTAAATCAACATGTATACTTTATGCAAAAACATCCTAAGTAACCATTGGGTACATTATCAATCGCTAAAAGTACCTCAGATAAGTTTATTCCTCGTTCTACGTGCTCATAGGATATTCTGCAGTACGGTGTCCGGGTTGCCCGCATCGGAAACAGAGACCTTCCTTTCTGCGCTGCTAAAACATCCAACATATACGATTATGGAATCCTCCACAATACGGACATGGTGGCCTAGTTCTCGGAGCATTCACATTCAGGTTTGCAGCTTCTGTAGCCACGGCTTCGGCGCCAATGTTAGTGTATGGGTCTGATTTCTGAGTCGGTTCCCTACCTCTGCTGGAACCTTCTGACCTCTGAGCTGCTTCGTTCCGATCTGCATCCGCCTTCCTCTTGAGCCCTTTTTCATAAGTGCTCGCCATATTGACCAATCGTGACAAATTATCATTATTGTGATACTCGCAAGAGAGGTGAATATCACTCCTAAGTCCAGCTTCAAACTTAACACATTTGCCGCGATCACTTGCATTCTGATAATCAGAAAAGCGGATGAGATCCTCAAACCGAGCTGCATAGTCCCCAACTGACATAGAACCTTGAGTCAATTGAAGAAAAGAAATCTCCTTCTCCCTTCTAACATCTTCAGGGAAATACTTCTCCAAGAAAAGATCCTTGAGCACCTCCCAAGAAATCACCGGGTTAGCTGCCACCAATCCTCTCCTTTGCTGATCCCACCAATGTTCTGCCTCATTGGTCAACATGAATTCAGCTAGTCGGACATGCTGCTCCATTGGTGGTTGAAGAGAACGGAGAATCTTCTCCACTTCTTGTATCCACCTTTGAGCCCCATCAGGATCATTTCCACCTTCAAAATGAGGCGGCTCACTTTTCCTAAATCGTGCCATCCAGTCAATTTCCACTGGAGCTGGCAGAGGAGGTTGCAAAGCTGCTACTGCGGCTGTTGCTACTGCTGCTGCAGCTGCCATCTGCCCACCCTGTTGCTGTTGCATCTGAACCAGATGCTCCAGAATAGCAGCTATTCCATCATTACTTGCTCGTCTTCCAGCCATTCTGTTTAGCCAGGGAGAGCAGATCATTAAGGCTTAATACTCATATATATATATATATATATACTTAGTATAAATATCCTATTAATACCTTTAGACTCTTACTATGTACACCAATTACTCGTTGGGTGAGTAATCATTGGAGTAATATAACTCCAAGGCCGAGGAAAACTGCTCTGATACCAAAATGTAACACCCTCACATTAATTAGTTAATTTATAAATTTTAAACAAAATCAGAGTTTTAAAATTCTTTTTAAAACTTAATTTCTTTAAAAGGTTTTACGAAAATCCGGCAGAGTTTCCTCTGTTTTCCGGACTTCCCAAAATTTTTCTTCTTAAAACCTGTCAGTCCAGGAATATTTAAAAACATAAACCACAACAGTTAAATAAACATGACAGATCCTAACGCCCGATTAGTACAAGCTTCAGGGAACGACTATTACCTATGCTAAAAATTACAAAATTAGTTGTCCACTCATATTAAATAATATACATTCCACGTAGTGGAATGAAAATCCTGCTCAGCCATGTCCTATGTAAGCTCCTCTTCAGTACCTGCAAAAATATAGCAAGAAGGGTAGCATTACACAGAACTTAAAAAGATAAATTCTACAAGAGACATAGCAATAAACTAAGCCTACCCTATTATTGATATCAGTTACTCATAAATATCCATATAATTATGTTTTTCTTTTAGTTCTCCAATTATTCTCACACTTCCACTCTTAGCCTTCAAATTCATTTTATCTCATTCCTTAGTCGCTTTCCTTTCCTATTCTTTTTCTTTTACTTTGTCTTTTCTTTTTCTTTTACATTTATCAATTGGCCACAGGGTCACCACGACCATCCTGTGACGATTATAATTTATATTCATTAGGCCACAGGGTCACCACGACCATTCTGCGACGATTATAATTTATATTTATTAGGCCACTGGGTCACCATGACCATCCTGCGCCGATTATCATTTATATTGATTAGGCCACAGGGTCACCACGACCATCCTGCGACGATTATAATTTATATTTATTATATTTATTAGGCCACAGGGTCACCACGACCATCCTGCAATGATTATAATTTATACTTATTAGGCCACAGGGTCACCACGACCATCCTGCGACGATTATAATTTATATTTATTAGGCCACAGGGTCACCACGACCATCCTGCGCCAATTATCATTTATTTTTATTATTGTGACAGGGTCTACCGACCTCCTGCCGTTTAGTCCTTTCTCTTTTCTTTATCCTCTTTTATTTTAAGTATATTCCCTTCACTAATGATTCTCATTTTTAACTAGTTCTGCTTGATTAAGCCAGATACGTTATATTTTAATTTCTCGTTCCTAGCTCTTAGTTATTTCCCTGTTCTCTTTCTTTTCTTTTTCTTCTTCTCTTCCTTTTCCTTTTTCCTTATTCTTTTTATTAATTACTCTAGTTTACATCTAACTCCACTTAGCTTTGATATAGTCGTTATATTTTAGATTCCTGTTTCAAATTCTTAGTTATTCCAATGATACCTTTGTCTCACACTTTTATTTACTTATTATTCCTATTTCATTACTCTATTTTAATTAAATACCCTTTTGACTTAGCTTAGTTTCCATTGTTGGAAACCAACAAGCGGCTCAATATAGTCTAGAGGGGGGGTGAATAGAATATTGAAGCCTTATTACAGATTTTTCGTTCACCTAAGAGAATGGTTTTATGAAAATAAATTTTCTTAAAAATTCAAGTCAGATTACTCGAGTAACTCAAGACTTCACTCGAGTAATACGCAAGCAAAAATAATTTCACTCGAGTATTCAGCAAATCACTCGAGTATTACGAAAGCTATTTTTAAATCACTCGAGTAACAGAAAACCTACTCGAGTATTGTTCATAAACTGAAAGCAGATTACTCGAGTGACAAGAACTTTACTCGAGTAAACTGGGTAAAATTCAATTAAAACTCAGTTTTCAATGGAGTTCTTCAAGAATAACAATGCTATGATGATTCAACAAATTATGAATGATTAATATGAACAACTTTAAGTAATATTAACATGCAATTTTAGATCAATTGAGTAGAATTAAGAAAACCCCAATTCTAACCTAAAAATGCAATTGTTAATGAATTAATGCAATACAAGGAATGAAAATAAAAGAGACACAAGGATTTATCCTGGTTCACTTTCACCCACTTGAAAGCTACTCCAGTCCCCTCTTGAATCAAGAGAGATTCTTCACTAGAAATCTTCAAATGTAGATTTTACAATGTTTTAAGATGCAACTAGATTCTTAGTTCTCCTATCTTAAAACCCAACTCAAAGTGTGTACCAAACACTTTGATCTAATCTACCCCTTTTGAGAATTCTAGATTTCCTTGCTAATTGATTGAAGATGCTTCCAACCAATCCTCTTTTCTTGCTTTGATTTGATCCTCAAAGTCTTCCTTGTGAGATTCTTCACTTGTGTTGAAACTTCAATGATGCAATCATAAATTGCAAATCTTCAACAACCACTAAGAACAAAAATTATGATCTCAAGAATATTTTGAACAATGAGAGAAATAGAGTGAAGAATGAAAAGTTCTTTGTTGAATCTTGATAGCTCTTGAAAGATGTAAAATAGCTCTTGAATTGCTTTTGAAAGTGTGTAGAAAATTGTAAGAATGAATGTGTATCATATGTGAAAGAGAAAATTAAGTCCTTTTATAATTTTCCAAACACTGATTGAATTACTCGAGTAAACCATATAACTTCACTCGATTAAAACATGTCAGATTAAGTTACTCGAGTGATGTGTAAACCATTACTCGATTAACCTGTCATGACATAAATTACTCGAGTGACCCAATACTCATTACTCGAGTGAACTGATCAGAATCTGAATAAAAACAAGGTTTTTCTAAAAGGATTTTCACAAAACTTTTAATAGAGCTATTTAATCAAGATTTAAAGTATCTTCACTCTTAATCAAACATTATTTAAATATTCTTAAAATCACCTAAGCTACCCACACCAATGAGATGCATTGCATAAAAATAAAGATTACATTGAAATAGAATTAATAAAAATCCTAATTCTAATCTTCATGTGGTGTAGCTTGCTTGTTGCCAATGTTGTTGCTTGGAGAAAGATTGTTAGCATCAAAACATGAGAATCCTACATCCATATCTTAGTACAACATTTTATTTAACTTCCCTAACAACTCACTCTCTCTTTGCTTTAGTATCTTTTTATTAATTTCTTTTTCCGGTTATCTATTTTCTTTTACATCTAATTCACTATTTTGTTTCTATTCCCATATTCGACTCCGCACGTATTCCTTATTCCACATTCTAATCCCTCTTTTATCCCATTTAAATCCTCACTTACTATTTTACTTATTATCTTTCAGCTTATTAGTTCTACTCTTTATACCTATTACATTTGCCCTTTTATTCTGTTACTCCCAAGTTTATTTGGTTTTTCCTTAACTTCTCCCTTGTGTTACAGTGTATACTTTTCTACATTTTCGTTCAATATTAACCAATTTAATATCCTAAATACGCTCATTCGTTCCGGACCTTGTCCTACACGTACATATTCTATTCCCTAAGGTGTGCTTTCCATTAATAATTCTAAATACTTCATTTATGTCAGCAGGGACTACCCTAAGGTTCAGTAATATATTACCCTATTCTTAGTCATCACTATAGAATCCTAGAATTCACTTCTCAAGTAGAGGTAACACGACCCTTCTTACCTTAACCTTATAGAGAGAGAAGGGAGTACCAAACCCTAACTCTTTAAAATCCCCCTTTTTAGCTCCAACCAAATAGCCTCCAAATGTGTAGTGAGAGAGAGAGAGTTTGCTTCTCCAAGCCTTAATGTAGAGAGAGAAAGCTTCAAAGCTATGGAGGAGAGAGAAAATGAGCCATGAAGCAAAAGAAGTGAAATTAGTTAGAGATTATGGGGGGAAATTCGTATAACATGAAGGAAATGAGGAGGAAAGCTTGAATCTCACTTACTTTGAGCTTGAAATGGTGGAAATCAAGAGTGGGTGTTGAAACCTTTGAACCCTAACTCATACCCATGGCTTGAGAGAGAAAGAAAGGTGGGGAGGGTGATGATGATGATGAGGATGATGGAGATGATGATGGTGAAGCTTGGATGATGAAGGAAAATGCTTGGAAATGAGCTATGGAACCTTGGGTTGTCTTGGAAATTTGATATCCCAACTTGGGGAGGAAGAATGGGGCATTTCGTGTGCCCCATGACCTTTATTTTTTTCTCTGCAGACTCGTGGTACTCGAGTAGTCCATGCACTACTCGAGTAGCCACTGCTACTTGTGACACCCTAAGTTTTATTATACGATTAAACAAAGATTTTATGAGTTTTCTTTGCTTAATTAATTTCTAACTCCATTATCAGAGTGGGGAAGCCTAAATTCATTATTAAAATAGTGGTCTAGAATTTTTCTTTTCCTAACTTTTACAAACAAAGGGGTACACATGTGGAATTACTTAATTACCCTTATTTAGAAAATATATTTAGTAGTATTTAGTTATAGAAAATTTTTAGGAAAAATCCGACAGAGTCTCCTCTGTTTATCGGATATTTTCCATATTTCTTGAAAACCTGCTACCTGCGTGAAAGTTAAAAATACATTTTCCAGTTTAGTTCCTTTTACTTATGTGCGGTGCTAGGGTGTTTCCCCAGCTCATTCTATAGCCCCGCACTCATTTAGTTTTGCAACATTACATAGGTATTATTTACAACAAAAATATGCACGGAACGTCCCCGTCATAGCGGAGGAAATCCGGCGCAAAGGTGCTCACACATTGCACCACAAAAATATACTAAGTCATAAGGAAAGTTTAAACTAAGTTTTTATATAAAATCTCAAAATAACTAAATCCCAAACTAGTAGAATAAAAGTATGAACCACTACTCTCCCTAGTTGGGAGAGTGATCCTGCTCGGCTGGGACCTCAGAATCTAACTCTGAACCTGAAAAATGGGCGTAAGGGGTGAGAAATTCACGAACCCAGAAATGTCATTTTAAAGAGGCATAAGAACAACTAAGGCATGCAACAATCAATTCATACACATACATAAATCATGCTTCATTGCATACCTTATTGGTTCGAAATTAAATCATATATATATATATATATATATCAATGATAAACACTCTTGGTTTTTCTTCAACTTTAAGCATGACTTTTACTTTCACAAGCTTTTAACTTTTGTATCTTAACTTTGCTTGCATTATGAATTCCATTAGGTATTCTTGCTGCACAATTGGTTAGGATGGTATCTTCACCCAATAGGACTTCTTCTCACTCAGGACTTCTTGACCCATAAGACCTTTCCCTCGTTAGGGCCTTTTCTTTATTTTCTTTTCTTCACTCTCTTTCACATATTCTCATTTATTCATATTTCATGTTTATATTTGGTAATGCAGCTATTAATCATCGCGTAGGATCCACGTAACCTAACGAGCCTTTGATCTTATGGGGATTTTTCCTGAGCGAGCTTTGTACCTATTGGGGCTAATTCGGGCCTACTTTGCTAGTAGGACCCTGTCCTAACCGTGTGCACCGAATGGGTGTGGATCCCAAAATGCGATTAATAGCTGCAGACCTTCTTATTTTTCCTTACTTTGCATTACCACTTTGTTTCTTTCATTTCTCATACTCATAATTTGCAAAGTAACACTTCTCATTTCCAATTCATATAAACTTTTCAAAACATCTCATTTTTTCACTTGAAGTTACATAATTACATATTTACTAACATAAACCATTTCTTACTCCTTATTCTCATAAATTCCTTTTTCAACTTATTACTTACAATGTCCATAAATTCCTCAACTAATTGCAAGGTAAACAACTAATACAAAACAAACCACAAATACAACTAATAATCATGCTTATTTCATGTAGCAAATAGGGTCAAGCAATTTCATGAACAATAACATATATATTAAAGAGAGAAAATCATATTATCTAACCCTAAACTTAATCATAATTATACACACCCAAAATTCAACTCCCAAGCCCATGAATCAACCCCCTTACCTTGATTTTGAAGATTAAAAGAGAAAATACCAAGTTTAGCTAAGATCCTCTTGGCTGGATGAGAGAGAAAACGTGGAGAGAGAGAGATCCAAGAGCTTGATGATGATGAATAGTGCAAGAGGGATGCTTAATGATGATCCATGATGATTTATGATGATTAATTTGGGGAGATTTGTTTGATTTATGAATTGGGGTTGAAAACCCTAGAGAGAAGTCGGAGAAAAGAAGAGTGAGAAAGTGATATTTGGGGTTAAAATGACCCCAACTCGTGTTTTTATTTTTTGCAGATCTGTTAAAAACACTCGAGTCTTTTACTAATCACTCGAGTGAATCCAAAAAATACTCGAGTCTTTTTTAAAAGACTCGAGTGAACCTGAGAGCTCAGATTTTCCCCGATTCTGGATCTGTAAAATACTCGAGTCTTTTCACAAAGACTCGAGTAGAGGCTGAGAACACTGGAGTCTTTTCTAAAAGACTCGAGTATTATTGCCCAGTACCCATTTATTCATTTTTCAATTTCCTCCTATTTTCTTCCTGCTTCAAATCGAGATAACTTCTTCGTTACCCGACGGATCTTGCTCAAATTTGATCCAACGGTGGAAATCTTGATTGGGGTTGTAATTATTTAATTACAATTTTCCAAGTTAGGGTTGTTGGAAAGGTGTTTTAACTTAGATAAACTTGCACTTTCTAACCCGATTCACTTCCAATTTCGATTCTACCCTTCATAACTCCTTTCTAGCACCTCACATACTCGTTGGATTATTTTTCTTAGTTTTTCTTAATTAATTTTAATATATTTCCATAACAATTAATTAAATGCATTAACGGGAAATTAAATTGAGGACGTTACAATCCTCTCCCACTTACCATAATTTCGTCCCCGAAATTCACTAAGTGCTGAAAAACTGTGGATAAGATTCCCTCATCTTTTCTTCTAGCTCCCAAGTAGCTTCTTCAACATTATTGCGGTGCCAAATAACTTTTATCAAGGGAATTTGCTTGCCTCGGAGTTGCTTAATCCGACGATCTTCAATCCGAATGGGATGGATTTCAAAAGTCAGATTTTCTTTCAAAGGTATATTATCCACATCAATTATATGCGAAGGGTCATGCACGTAATCCCGAAGTTGTGATACATGGAATACGTCATGTAACTTAGCTAGATGAGGAGGCAATGCAATTCGATACGCTAAAGGTCCAACCTTCTCAATTATCTGATAGGGACCAATAAACCTGGGAGAGAGCTTCCGGTACTTGATTGCACGACCGATACCGGTGGTAGGACTTACCCTTATGAACACATGATCACCACTATCGAATTCTAAGGGTCGTCTACGCTTATCTGCATAGCTCTTTTGGCGATCCTGAGATGCCTTCATCTTTTGCTGAATCATTTTGATCTTTTCTGTGGTTTCTTGCACAATGTCTGGACCAAGAAGCAGATTTTCACCAATTTGGAACCAGCACAGTGGAGTCCGGCATTTTCTGCCATAGAGAGCTTCAAAAGGAGCCATCCCAATACTGGAATGGAAGCTGTTGTTATAAGTAAACTCAATTAGTGGCAGAAGATGTTCCCAACTATCTGATTGCTCAATAACGCAAGTCCTTAGCAAATCCTCTAATGATTGAATGGTGCGCTCTGTTTGCCCATCCGTTTGGGGATGATATGCTGTGCTGAACTTGAGTTTTGTGCCCAAAGCCTGTTGAAGACTTTGCCAAAAATGAGAGAGGAATCTGGAATCACGGTCAGAGATAATACTTGAAGGGATTCCATGTAATCTCACAATATTTTGAATGTATAGTTGTGTCAACTTCTTCATACTATACTTCATATTCATCAGAATAAAGTGAGCACATTTGGTAAGTCGATCGACTACTACCCAGATAGCTTCATAGCCGGAAGGGGTTCTTGGAAGACCAGATACAAAATCCATAGAGATGCTATCCCATTTCCACTCGGGAATCTCTAAAGGCCTTAACAAGCCTCCGGGCTTTTGGTGTTCAATCTTGGCCTTTTGGCATACTAGGCAGTGGGATACAAAATCTGCAATCGCCTTCTTCATTCCAGGCCACCAAAATAGCCTTTTA
The DNA here is from genome assembly GCA_037953625.1 of Crotalaria pallida. Taxonomy (NCBI): domain Eukaryota; kingdom Viridiplantae; phylum Streptophyta; class Magnoliopsida; order Fabales; family Fabaceae; genus Crotalaria; species Crotalaria pallida. Next base: position 103,117,612 of record CM075650.1, read on the forward strand.
AGGTCTTGGTACATCTTTGTGGTACCTGGGTGGATACTTAATTTAATCTTATGTGCCTCATGAAGAATGTCCCTTTGAACTTCAAAATCTTTAGGAACACATACTCTGCCTCGAAATCGGATGATTCCGTCCGAACCCTTGATGAAATCGGGCTCTTCTCCATCAGGAGCTCTTTCAAAGAGCTTCTGCAATTCTGGGTCCTCTACCTGCCTTTCTTTTATCAGGTCGATGAATTCATTATGCACCTGCAACATTTCCAGAATAATACTCTTTTCTTGCACCTGCACACCCAACATGAGATTACTAAATTCCTGCATCAATTGCATCTCCTTTATCATCATATTGCTAACGTGAAGTGTCTTGCGGCTTAGAGCATCCGCCACTACATTTGCTTTGCCTGGATGATATTGAAGACTGAAGTCGTAATCTTTAAGAAATTCCATCCACCTCCTTTGTCTCATGTTCAGCTCCTTCTGATCAAATAGATACTTGAGGCTCTTATGATCGCTGAACACCTCGAATCGACTGCCGTACAAGTAGTGCCTCCAAATTTTCAATGCAAATACCACAGCTGTCAATTCGAGATCATGGGTAGGATAATTCTGTTCATGTGGGCGAAGTTGCCGAGAAGCATATGTAACAACTTTGCCTTGTTGCATTAGCACGCATCCTAATCCTTGTTTCGTTGCATCACAATAAACGTCGAAGGGTTGAGATGGATCTGGCAAAATTAAGACGGGTGAGCTAGTGAGTCGCTTCTTTAATTCTTCAAAACTATGCTCACACTCCTCTGTCCATTGATAGGGTACCTCCTTACGAGTTAATTTGGTTAGCGGAAGTGCTAACTTAGAAAAACCCTCAATGAATGATGAGCATTTTATTTCCCATTTTTCCTTGCATTATTTTACTCCTATTATTGATACTTGTTGCCTATTTGACATTGTTTAGCTTGATTTAGTGATTTAGAGTTTATTGGACTACTATTCTGAATATTGTTTAATTTGGGATTATTTAGCCTAATTAATTCTATTTCTATTTTCAGGTCATATTTGGCACAAGGGCTTTTTGGACATTTTGGGAATGAAGATTTAATTTTGGAAGAGAAGATATATGATGAAGTGAAGATTGTAATCTATCTTTAGGATTAGTTGAGATTTAGTTATATCTTTTAAGATTTAGATTTTATCTATAAGATATTTTTAGATTTAATTTAGAGATAAGCTTTCCTTAGGATTTGGGCCCATGATTTAGGCCCGTTTTGTGATTTAAAAAGCTAAATTCGTGTAAACCCTAGGAGACCTTCCATTCACGTTTTTTACATTCTCTCTCATAGAGAAGGCTTAGTTTTGCTCTCCAAGCTTGTGGTGGCTGCTAGGGTTTCTCTCTCTTCCCTTTTCTACACGTTTTTGGTATTTTTCTTCATGGAAGGCTAAACTCTTAGGTTAAATCCCTTTGGTAATGTATCACATACTCTTGAGGTTTTGTTCTTAATGCTATTTCGTTTTTATTCACTGTTTTCATGCTTATTGATATGTTATGGTTCGCTTAGTTCCATTATATAGAGATAATCCATGTGTATGAATGCTTAATTTATGCAAACTCGTAAAAACTCCATGCTTTGGCTTTTAATGCTTAATTAGAGGTTTGGGTTTTGGGGTGAGAATTGAATTTTCGCTTAGTATTTAATTCTCACGAGTTGGACAGTGAAGAGGAAAGAAATTGATCTTTTGTGACCGATGATAGAGTTGTGAACGCGAGCAAAAGGGTTTATCCGCTTTTCCTTATCTGTTTCTTCGTTTTGATTTAATTCTGTTTTGATTTCAATTATTCAATATTCAATACAAAAAAAAACCCCCCTGTTTTCTATGCATACTATGTGTTCGACCTTTTGCTTGATAAGATATTCCTTGGGAGACGACCTAGGAGTCACTTCCTAGTACTATACTTAAACTGTTTTTATTTGTATCGGGTACGGCCTCGATCAAATTTGGCGCCGTTGCCGGGGAGTATCGGTTCTTGCCAAAGGTCATTAGTAGTTAGTTAGTGTCGTAGTTAGTATAGTTATTATAGTGTGTCGTGTCTGATTTAGGGTCTAGTAGTCAATTCTGATAACCGGTTGAAGTTGCACTGTTTGCTGTTTTGCTATTTTGTTGCAATTAGTGTATTTGATTGATTCTGTGGTTGCTAGTTCACATAGTTGTGGGTGGAATTTTTGCACGAAAATTTATATCCACACTACTTTTATCATATAAAAAGGTTTTGAGGCACCACAATCACTCAGATCATCACTGGTTGTGAGTTCCAGAAAAATTTTCCAAGTTTTAGCAGCACTTTCTTCAAATCGTCGCAACTTTTGACCCGTAACTCGGAATTTGACGAATTTTATATCAAATCGAAGGGAATTTTCTGAATAATCTGATTTTTCCCACTTCTTCAGAAAACTCCTTCGTCTGGATCCTGAAAAAGCCGTTTTACTATTTCTTTTTTATTTTACAAGTTTTATTTTCTTAGTTTTTGGTCTCTGATTTAATTGTTTGACTTGGTTCCCTTTTGAATTTTGTCCTCAAACTTTTTGTGGTATGTTTTCATGATTTTAGGGTTCTGAAAAAAATAAATAAAAAATTTTAAAAAATAAAAAATTTTGTTGCCTATTTTGGTCATGTATATTAGTGACAGTTTGCTATGCTTAATGGTGTTCTGTTCAGTACATGACTAGGGGCAACCCAAGCTACTTTCATCCATATAACCCTGAAATTGATAGAACTTATCACAGACTAGTTAGACAAAATAGGAACCAGTCCATAGGTAGTGAGTCTATTGAGTCTTTACATAGTGAGTCTGCTTCTTTTTCTTCTATTCCTATAAATTCTGATTCTTATTCTGATTATTCTGAAAATATGGCTCAACCTCCACCACGTGAGAGGACATTGAGGGAGCTGGCTGCACCTGATTTCACTATTGAAGATTTGTGCATCCAGTATCCCGATGACCCGTATGAGCTAAGGTCTGGACTAATTCATTTGTTGCCCAAGTTTAATGGTCTTGCAGGTGAGGATCCTCATAAACATCTCAAGCAGTTCCATATTGTCTGTGCTACTATGAAACCACAGGATGTGCAAGAGGATCATGTTTGTCTTAAGGCATTCCCACACTCCCTAGAGGGGCTAGCCAAGGATTGGTTGTACGATCTGGCCCCTGGTTCTATCACAGTCTGGGATGACCTAAAGAGGGCATTTTTGGAGAAATTCTTCCCTGCATGCAGAACAACAGCAATCCGAAAGGATATATCAGGTATCAGGCAACAAAGTGGAGAAAGTCTCTATGAGTATTGGGAGAGATTCAAGAGACTGTGTGCGAGCTGCCCCCACCATCAGATCTCAGAGCAGCTGCTTATTCAATATTTCTATGAAGGTCTCAACCTCATGGAGAGAAACATGCTTGATGCTGCAAGTGGTGGTGCCCTAGGAGACATGACACCTTTAGAAGCCAAAGTCAAGATTGAGAAGATGGCTTCCAATTGTCAACAATTCCATGCAAGGGGCAACAGCGATGCAATCATAGTGAGAGGAGTGAATGATGTTGGCACAAGTTCTGGTAAGGTTGAGAAGCTTGAACAGAAGATAGATTCACTTACAACTTTGGTCACTCAATTGGCCATCAACCAGAAGAAGTTGTCTCTGCCTGCTAGATTATGTGGCATATGCACATCCGCTGAGCACCCCACAGATGCATGCCCTTCTGTGCAGCAGCAGCCCACGACTGGTGCTGACCAACCTGAGGCATATGCCGCCAACATCTTCAACAGTAGAAACCAGCAGCCACAGAACTTTGATCTCTCTACCAATAGATACAACCCTGGTTGGAGGAACCATCCCAACCTGAGATGGTCTGATCAGCAGCAACCTTCACAGGTTCAATTTCAGAACAATTCTAGACCACCATATGTACCTCCTCCAGTCCAGCAACAGAGACAACAACAGGCTAATTCTGCACCACCAGCTCCTAGTACTGAGCAACAGCCTTCATTGGAAGAGCTGATGAAACAGATGACCATGCAAAATCTCCAATTCCAACAGGAAACTAGTGCATCCATTCAAAGACAAGAGACCTTCCATTCACGTTTTTTACATTCTCTATTTCGTTTGGTAATGTATTCACTGTTTTTTTTATTCTTATTGCTTTGAGTCACCCCCCTTGGTGGGAAAGGAAGAGGAATGGGGGGTGGTTGTTGGGCAGCAGCAGGTGTTGTGCTTGAGGAAGGCTGAGCTGGATGGGATTTTCTGGTACTTGTGTGCTCACTCTCCTCGACCATTTGGCTCTTCTTGTTGGTTGAAACTAGATCATCTTTGTTGAGGTCAGATTCTGGTGTGGGTGTGACAATCTGCTTCCCTGACCTTAGACTAATGGCATTCACATTCTGGTTTGGATTGATCACTGTTTGGGATGGCAACTTGTTAGAATTCTGAGATTGCATAGTGTTGATTGCTGTTGCCATCTGTCCCATCTGATTGGTCAAAGATTGAATGGAGGCCTCTTTCCTGTTTCTTTTGGTTTTTATTATATCTTACTTGCTGTGGATTATGTATCCAAATGGGTGGAAGCTAAGGCCACCAGGACTAATGATGCTCAGGTTGTTGTAGATTTTGTCAGGACTAATATCCTTTGCAGGTTTGGCATACCTAGAGCCATAGTCAGTGATCAAGGCACACACTTCTGCAATAGATCCATGCAAGCTTTGCTCAAGAAGTATGGGGTTGTGCACAAAGTTTCTACACCATATCACCCCCAAACCAATGGGCAAGCTGAGATTTCAAACAGAGAGATCAAGCGGATTTTGGAGAAGATGGTGAAGCCTAATAGAAAGGATTGGAGCACACGATTGGAGGATGCTCTATGGGCCCATCGGACTGCTTACAAGGCACCCATAGGGATGTCACCTTATCGGGTTGTTTTTGGTAAGGCGTGCCACCTGCCTGTGGAGATAGAGCACCGTGCATATTGGGCTGTGAAGCAATGTAACTTAGCTCTTGATCAAGCGGGTGAGGAGAGGAAGCTGCAGTTGAGTGAGCTAGATGAGATCCGTTTGGAGGCCTATGAGAACTCCAAGTTCTACAAAGAGAAGACCAAGAAGCTCCATGATAGCTCAATTTCCAGAAAGGAGTTCTTGGTTGGTCAAAAAGTGTTGCTCTACAACTCTAGGCTTGGACTCATGAGTGGAAAGCTCCGCTCTAAATGGATTGGTCCGTTTGTAGTCACCCAGGTGTTTCCTTATGGCACTGTGGAGATCAAGAGTGAGTCCACAGACAAGAGCTTCAAAGTCAATGGCCACCGACTCAAGCCTTTCCTTACCTCTCCTACTTTGGATGATGCACCTGTGGAGGAGGCCTCATTGGTCGACCCCATTTTTGACCCACCATGATTTCGGGAGTCTTCTTTTCTCCTTCCTTACTCTTTTTATTGCACTTGTCTATATCTGTCTGATTCTGCTATTTGTGTTCCATTGAGGACAATGTGTGATTTAAGTGTGGGGGGGAGAGTAGTTTAGGTTGCATATTTTTGCTTTGATTTTTTTAGGTTTTGCTAAGTTTTGGGCATTTTCTTGCATGTTTTTGCTTCATTTTAGTAGAGTCTTGGTATCTTGTGTCTGAATTCATGCATTTCTGTGTGTAAAGTTGCTTTTGATAATTAAGAGGTGGTAACACTGTGATAGAATTGTCCCTTTTGTGAGGATTTGAGCCTTAATTGTGGGTGGATTGCTATATATGCCACCTAATTTTTCTTTCATGTGTGATTGCACTCTGGATTACTTGCACTCTAGAACTTGACTTGACTCTTGTTGATACTTGATATTCCCATGCACATTTTGAAATGATTTAGGCATTGTTTTTTTTCTTGAATAAGCCACTAGCCATATGAGCCTACCTTGAATGAATTTATCCTTTGATAGCCCCTTTGAGCCTTTATATCCCTTTTCTTTGTTCTTTAGCTCATTACAAGCCTATGACTGAAAAACCATGATTGTCCTAACCTTAGGGAATGTTGGAGCTTTGGAATTGTTTTGGGAATGGGTATTAAGTAAGCGAGGGTGCTTTGTTCTTCATCTCTTGTGAGTTCTGGGTTTTGCCTCTATGGTCGGTGATGTAATTATGGCTTTATCTCATTATGCCATTTTTATTGTTTCTTCTTTTCTTTCGTTCATGAAGTTCTGCAATGTAATGCAATTCAAAAAAAAAAGAAAAAAAAAAGAAAAAAAAAGAAGAAGAAGAAGAAGAAAAATAAAAAGAAATGGAATAAAAGGTTGATTGAGGCATGGAGGTTTGGAATTAGAGGTTGTTGTTATGTTTACCATTTCATTCTGGGGTGGATTGTGCTTATTTTTTTTTACTTGTTCCCCATTGCTCCTCTATTCCCTGGGTTTTAGCTACATTTCCCATATTTTTATCCTACCTTGTCCTTGGCCCCATTACAACCCTGAAAAGACCTTTTGATCTTAATGTGCATGTGTGTTGATTGTTGATGTTAGAGGCTTGTCAAGCCTATGGTTGTGTTTGTTTTTCATGATGTGCCTTGAGTGTAAACACTGATTAACCTTAAACACTTGAGTGTAAACACTATTGAGTGATCCTTGTGAGTTTCTATCATCTTTGTGACTACCCTCTTGATGTCATTGGTTTTCTTTGCATTTTTGAAATAATTGGATGATGTTCATGAATGCCTTGATTCTTTGGTCCTTATTTTCTTCGTGTGCTCGATTTTGCCCATTTCTTTGCATTTCCTAGAATTCATTGTGAAGTATGTAATCTCTTAGGTTTGCATTCATTAGTTTTAGTAATTTTGTTACATGATTCACTTTGGTGCATATTGATTTTCTCAGTCCTAATTCTTAGTTTTGCCCAGGAGTGCAAAAGGATAAGTGTGGGGGTATTTGATGAGCATTTTATTTCCCATTTTTCCTTGCATTATTTTACTCCTATTATTGATACTTGTTGCCTATTTGACATTGTTTAGCTTGATTTAGTGATTTAGAGTTTATTGGACTACTATTCTGAATATTGTTTAATTTGGGATTATTTAGCCTAATTAATTTTATTTCTATTTTCAGGTCATATTTGGCACAAGGGCTTTTTGGACATTTTGGGAATGAAGATTTAATTTTGGAAGAGAAGATATATGATGAAGTGAAGATTGTAATCTATCTTTAGGATTAGTTGAGATTTAGTTATATCTTTTAAGATTTAGATTTTATCTATAAGATATTTTTAGATTTAATTTAGAGATAAGCTTTCCTTAGGATTTGGGCCCATGATTTAGGCCCGTTTTGTGATTTAAAAAGCTAAATTCGTGTAAACCCTAGGAGACCTTCCATTCACGTTTTTTACATTCTCTCTCATAGAGAAGGCTTAGTTTTGCTCTCCAAGCTTGTGGTGGCTGCTAGGGTTTCTCTCTCTTCCCTTTTCTACACGTTTTTGGTATTTTTCTTCATGGAAGGCTAAACTCTTAGGTTAAATCCCTTTGGTAATGTATCACATACTCTTGAGGTTTTGTTCTTAATGCTATTTCGTTTTTATTCACTGTTTTCATGCTTATTGATATGTTATGGTTCGCTTAGTTCCATTATATAGAGATAATCCATGTGTATGAATGCTTAATTTATGCAAACTCGTAAAAACTCCATGCTTTGGCTTTTAATGCTTAATTAGAGGTTTGGGTTTTGGTGTGAGAATTGAATTTTCGCTTAGTATTTAATTCTCACGAGTTGGACAGTGAAGAGGAAAGAAATTGATCTTTTGTGACCGATGATAGAGTTGTGAACGCGAGCAAAAGGGTTTATCCGCTTTTCCTTATCTGTTTCTTCGTTTTGATTTAATTCTGTTTTGATTTCAATTATTCAATATTCAATACAAAAAAAAACCCCCCTGTTTTCTATGCATACTATGTGTTCGACCTTTTGCTTGATAAGATATTCCTTGGGAGACGACCTAGGAGTCACTTCCTAGTACTATACTTAAACTGTTTTTATTTGTATCGGGTACGGCCTCGATCAATGAATCTCCTATAATAGCCGGCCATGCCTAGAAAGCTTTTGATCTCTGTGACTGTAGTGGGTCTCTCCCACTTGAGTACTGCTTCTACCTTCGATGGATCAACTGACACTCCTTTTTCTGAAATGACATGACCCAGAAAGTACACTTCATTTAACCAGAAACTACATTTGGCAAGCTTAGCATACAATTGTTTCTCCCTGAGGATCTGCAACACCATCCGCAAGTGCTCAGCATGCTCACTTGGAGTTTTAGAATATACAAGAATATCGTCAATGAAGACAACGACGAAAGAATCCAAAAAGGGTCTGAATATCCGGTTCATGTAGTCCATGAAGATTGCCGGTGCGTTAGTAAGGCCGAAGGGCATGACAACGTATTCAAAATGCCCATAACGGGTGCGAAAAGCTGTTTTGGGAATGTCGACCTCTTTAATTCGGATTTGATGATAGCCTGATCGAAGATCAATCTTAGAGAATATGGACGCTCCCCTCAGTTGATCTAACAAATCGTCAATTCGGGGAAGTGGATACTTGTTCTTGATTGTTACCGCATTCAACTGGCGGTAATCAATACACATTCTTGAACTGCCGCCCTTCTTTTTAACAAATAATACCGGGGCTCCCCATGGTGACACACTAGGCCGAATGAATTGTTTAGCAAACAACTCTTCGATGTGCTTCTTTAGCTCGGCCAATTCAGGAGGGGCCATCCGATACGGGGCAATTGATATTGTTCCAGCACCGGGAACCAAATCAATGCTAAATTCTACTTCTCTATGTGGCGGTAAACCAGGAATATCATCCGGGAATACCTCCGGGAATCCCTGCACAACAGGAATCTTGCTTACATCTGATTCTGTTTCAATCTCTAGATTTGACACGATTGCATTAGGAAAGATGACGGCCTTGCTGTGGCAATCAATAAGAACTCTATTCTTCGCCATCCAATCCATGCCAAGGATGACATCGAGCCCCTTGAGAGGTAAGCAAATAAGATTCAAGTCAAATTCTCTCTCAAGTACTCGAAGAGAACAATTTGGACACACAAGAGACGTAGACACTGCGGTACTAGTAGGTGTTGACACCGCGAGCACATACGGCATCACCACTGTAGGCACTCCTATTCTCTTGACGCATGATGATGAAATAAAGGAATGCGATGCACCACTATCAAACAATATTTTACAAGGGAGATTATTTAAAGTACCAGTACCTCGAATAAGTTCATCACCATCCTCTATCTCCTCTCCATCCATAGTATACACTTTACCCTTCTGAACGGGTTTCTTTCCCTTGACTGGTTGCGCCTGAGTCGTATTAACTTCTTGTTTCACATTCTTCTTCGGGCATTGATAATAGAAATGACCAGGTTGTCCACAAGTAAAGCAAACTCTGGGTTTTGAGTCTTGATTCTTAAACCAGCATTCACCAAGATGACGCTTTCCGCAATGAGTGCATGAAGGATAACTAGGAAAAGCAGCTCCTGTGGGACCAGATTTGGATTGCTGAGGGCCTCTGTTGCCACTAACAGAATAAGGACCAGATTTATGCATAGGTGCTTTACCCTTGATCGGGCCTCCAGACTTCTGCACAGCTTTCCCCCGATCAGTCACTTGCGCATTCTACAAGCTCTTTTCATACGCACTAGTCATATTAATCGGTTGAGACAAACTGGCGATATTCTGATATTCAAACAGCACCTTGATCTCAGAGCGTAAACCACTTTCAAATTTGATACATTTTGCCCTCTCCTCAACATCTCTGTAACCAAGTGAATAGCGCATCAACTCCCGGAACTTCGCAGCATACTCTCCAACATTCATGTTGCCCTGAACAAGATTCAGAAATTGCAGCTCTTTCTCTCTGCGTTCATTCTCTGGGAAATACTTGTCCAAGAAAGTAGTGCGGAAAAGCTCCCAAGTGATCTCCCGATTTGCCGCTTCAAGATCGCGACGTTCCTGCTGCCACCAATATTGGGCCTCACCGATCAGCATGAATTCAGCAAGACGAACCCGTTGATCCTGTGGAGGCTGAAGAGAAGCAAATATTTTCTCAATATCCTGGAGCCAATCTTGGGCTCCATCAGGATTGTGTCCCCCTTCAAACCTCAGAGGATCCTGCTTCTTAAACCTTGAAAGCCAATCAATAGCAGGAGGGGCGGGTTGGGGTGGTTGCATAGCAGCAACAACAGCAGTGACAGCGTTTGCAATATTCTGAGCCTGATTCTGGTTGGCTTGAACCAGATTCTCTAGAATAGCTGTAAGACGATCATTCTCGTTTTGTCGACGAGCCATGAAGGGTATCTACCTTGTTGAAGATCACAACTAAATTAGTATGCCAAGAAGAATTTAAAGAAGAAAGACTTAAAGGAAATTATTTAAGAATTACTAAAGATGAACCTAAACATTGACATTTGAACAATTTCTCGCTTGATGAGAAATCAAGGAGTAATGAAACTCCATAGCCGAGGACAAAACTGCTCTGATACCATGAATGTGACACCCTAAGTTTTATTATACGATTAAACAAAGATTTTATGAGTTTTCTTTGCTTAATTAATTTCTAACTCCATTATCAGAGTGGGGAAGCCTAAATTCATTATTAAAATAGTGGTCTAGAATTTTTCTTTTCCTAACTTTTACAAACAAAGGGGTACACATGTGGAATTACTTAATTACCCTTATTTAGAAAATATATTTAGTAGTATTTAGTTATAGAAAAATTTTAGGAAAAATCCGACAGAGTCTCCTCTGTTTATCGAATATTTTCCATATTTCTTGAAAACCTGCTACCTGCGTGAAAGTTAAAAATACATTTTCCAGTTCAGTTCCTTTTACTTATGTGCGGTGCTAGGGTGTTTCCCCAGCTTATTCTATAGCCCCGAACTCATTTAGTTTTGCAACATTACATAGGTATTATATACAACAAAAATATGCACGGAACGTCCCCGTCATAGCGGAGGAAATCCGGCCCAAAGGTGCTCACACATTGCACCACAAAAATATACTAAGTCATAAGGAAAGTTTAAACTAAGTTTTTATATAAAATCTCAAAATAACTAAATCCAAAACTAGTAGAATAAAAGTATGAACCGTTACTCTCCCTAGTTGGGAGAGTGATCCTGCTCGGCTGGGACCTCGGAATCTAACTCTGAACCTGAAAAATGGGCGTAAGGGGTGAGAAATCCACGAACCCAGAAATGTCATTTTAAAGAGGCATAAGAACAACTAAGGCATGCAACAATCAATTCATACACATACATAAATCATGCTTCATTGCATACCTTATTGGTTCGAAATTAAATCATATATATATATATATCAATGATAAACACTCTTGGTTTTTCTTCAACTTTAAACATGACTTTTATTTTCACAAGCTTTTAACTTTTGTATCTTAACTTTGCTTGCATTATGAATTCCATTAGGTATTCTTGCTGCACAATTGGTTAGGATGGTATCTTCACCCAATAGGACTTCTTCTCACTCAGGACTTCTTGACCCATAAGACCTTTCCCTCGTTAGGGCCTTTTCTTTATTTTCTTTTCTTCACTCTCTTTCACATATTCTCATTTATTCATATTTCATGTTTATATTTGGTAATGCAGCTATTAATCATCGCGTAGGATCCACATAACCTAACGAGCCTTTGATCTTATGGGGATTTTTCCTGAGCGAGCTTTGTACCTATTGGGGCTAATTCGGGCCTACTTTGCTAGTAGGACCCTGTCCTAACCGTGTGCACCTAATGGGTGTGGATCCCAAAATGCGATTAATAGCTGCAGACCTTCTTATTTTTTCTTACTTTGCATTACCACTTTGTTTCTTTCATTTCTCATACTCATAATTTGCAAAGTAACACTTCTCATTTCCAATTCATATAAACTTTTCAAAACATCTCATTTTTTTCACTTGAAGTTACATAATTACATATTTACTAACATAAACCATTTCTTACTCCTTATTCTCATAAATTCCTTTTTCAACTTATTACTTACAATGTCCATAAATTCCTCAACTAATTGCAAGGTAAACAACTAATACAAAACAAACCACAAATACAACTAATAATCATGCTTATTTCATGTAGCAAATAGGGTCAAGCAATTTCATGAACAATAACATATATATTAAAGAGAGAAAATCATATTATCTAACCCTAAACTTAATCATAATTATACACACCCAAAATTCAACTCCCAAGCTCATGAATCAACCCCCTTACCTTGATTTTGAAGATTAAAAGAGAAAATACCAAGTTTAGCTAAGATCCTCTTGGCTGGATGAGAGAGAAAACGTGGAGAGAGAGAGAGATCCAAGAGCTTGATGATGATGAATAGTGCAAGAGGGATGCTTAATGATGATCCATGATGATTTATGATGATTAATTTGGGGAGATTTGTTTGATTTATGAATTGGGGTTGAAAACCCTAGAGAGAAGTCGGAGAAAAGAAGAGTGAGAAAGTGATATTTGGGGTTAAAATGACCCCAACTCGTGTTTTTATTTTTTGCAGATCTGTTAAAAACACTCGAGTCTTTTACTAATCACTCGAGTGAATCCAAAAAATACTCGAGTCTTTTTTAAAAGACTCGAGTGAACCTGAGAGCTCAGATTTTCCCCGATTCTGGATCTGTAAAATACTCGAGTCTTTTCACAAAGACTCGAGTAGAGGCTGAGAACACTCGAGTCTTTTCTAAAAGTCTCGAGTATTATTGCCCAGTACCCATTTATTCATTTTTCAATTTCCTCCTATTTTCTTCCTGCTTCAAATCGAGATAACTTCTTCGTTACCCGACGGATCTTGCTCAAATTTGAAAGCAAGCTTCCTAAAATCCTTAACTTCATATCCAACGGTGGAAATCTTGATTGGGGTTGTAATTATTTAATTACAATTTTCCAAGTTAGGGTTGTTGGAAAGGTGTTTTAACTTAGATAAACTTGCACTTTCTAACCCGATTCACTTCCAATTTCGATTCTACCCTTCATAACTCCTTTCTAGCACCTCACATACTCGTTGGATTATTTTTCTTAGTTTTTCTTAATTAATTTTAATATATTTCCATAATAATTAATTAAATGCATTAACGGGAAATTAAATTGAGGACGTTACACTACTTCCCTTTTTATTTTTCTCCTATTTTCCTTTTATTTTCATCTTGCTTTCAAATCATCATAACTTCTTCGTTAACCGTTGGATCTTGCTCAAATTTTGAAGCAAGCTTCCCTACATACTAATCTTCACATCCAACGGTGGAATTTGTGTTTAGAGTTGTAAATATTTTATTTTTAATTTCCTAATATAGGGTGTTTACAACACCGAAAACATCGCTTCCAACGCTCTTTTGTTCATCTTTCAACCTCCTTTCTGATGCCAATGCTTCTTGACTCCTTTATGGCATTCAAAGAACTCCTAATCCATCTTTTTAAATCCTTTTTAGAATAATCCTTACTTCCAAATCTTATCATTATTCTAATTACGAGTAATATGTCAGATTAGTCCCTGACTTTGTAAGCGTCGGTCAAGTTAGTCCCTGACTTTATCGAAATAGTAATTTAGTCCCTGAGATAGGAGAACGTCGATCAAGTTAGTCCCTGTCGTCACTATCGCAGGGATGTATTTGCTTTAAAATGAGATAAAGATAGGGACGTATGTGAATTAAAATGAAATCTCAGGGACTAAATTGCTATTTCGATAAAGTCAGGGACTAACTTGACCGACGCTTACAAAGTCAGGGACTAATATGACATATTACTCTTCTAATTACTCTTAGAATTAAAATTCGGGATGTTACACCTAATCTAGTCGATGTGAATTAAATCACTCGGTTAGATTAGTCTCGAGTCAATAACTTATTTTGGTTTTTTATGATTCCACGTCTACCTTCTTTCCGCCTACTTTAATGCTAGACTATTCCGCGGGAGAACATATTTCGAGGACTTTTTGATTGAATCTGAACCGCTTCCCAAACTTGGACGAAAGTTACTTTTATGTTTGCAATTTGAATTAATATAGTTCAGCGGTTCAAATCTGATCGATCAGTTCTCGATTCTTATTTCACATTTTGTGCCACAGTTACTTGGATCAAGATTAGCCATGGAACTTACTATTAGTTTAATTTAAAATCTACTTTTCGTTCTCTTAGATACTAGTCGAATCGACATGAATTTAGTCACTCGATTGGATTAGTATCCGAGATCTTAATTTATTATTCCATGTGGTTCCATCTCTAAGACACCATTTTATTTAACAAACATACATTAAAATCACACACAAATGCAGATAGCAAAACAATCAAACATGAAAGAACTAACACAAAAGTTTCATACATAGAAAATCAGTTATTAATTCACGATGATGCATAAGCTTTTGGATCTTGACGACGTCACCTCCCGATAAATGGAACATCGGATTGGCCAGTTTCGACACTACATTCCATCAGTGGTAATAGCCCTCGCCATCCAGCTAAAGTTTATGTACTTCGTTTGGATTAGCAAGATTTTCCTTTGTAAGAAATTTCAAGTTTTGATGTCAGCCGCTTAACATGAAAATTTCCACTTAAAAGGGTCTCACCTCTGGAGAAGAAGCTTGGGATGAGAGTGTTCGCAGTGAAATTGGGACCACTTCCCTCAGGTCGGAAGGAAGGAACTGCTCTGATACCATATATGTAACACCCCAATTCATATTTATAAATTAACAAATAAAAGTCTATAATTAAAATAATGTACTTAAAAATTTCTTTTCAAAAATCAAATTTTACAAATAATTTTGGGCACCCATTTACAATATAGTAGCACTACAACAAAGTTTCCTTCTTTCCAGTCTTCCGTTGCGACACTCTGATCCTCAAACTCCTTCAGCAATAACCTAAAATGATAACCGCTAAGGGTGAGACCTTTTCACAACACAGTGAATCAAAAGATAGTATGAAGCTCATAACAGTAACTCAGGAAATAACAATCAAGTCAAGTCATGGATCCACAAATTCACCACATTCATTTATTACATTCATACACATCAATTCCCAGTTCTCAATCATGTTTCAATTTCCATATTCATTTCCATTTCCATTTCTTACTTTCTCTATTATTATGCACATCACCTCAAGTTAGAGGCCAATGTGCTCATCTTAAACACCATATTTATTCACCTCAAATCAGAGGCCCACATACTTTCCTTATTTAAAATTGTATGTCACCTCAGGTCAGAGGCCAACACACTAAACTCAACTTCATTACGTGTCACCTCAGGTCAGAGGCCAACACCTTATTCTCATTTTCATTACGTGTCACCTCAAGTCAGATGCCAACACATTATTCTTAATTTCATTACGTGTCACCTCAGGTCAGAGGCCAACACAAATTTCTCAAGTTTTCAATATAACACACCTCATGATAGAGGCCAAAACACATATCACATTTCAATGTACGTCACCTCAAACCAGAGGCCAACGTACTACCAATTTCTTACTCAAACCATTATAACACACATAAACACGGTGGCACCTACATACATCTGCCCTTTCATATAATATCCTTACTCATTTCCTATATCCGTTATCAAATCTTTCCAAATAGCATTTCATGTTATAGCTAAGCATATACAGTACATTTAATCGCAATCTGACACATTTAGCATTGAGATACAAATACACACAACCCACACATACTTGTCACATATTAACATCACCTTTTACTTTTTGTTTACACATAATCATTTTATTTCCATTTCCTATATTCAGAAGCTCATTTCATAGGCCATGTCCTTTGTTCACAATTGTTAATACTTGACATTTATACTCATTTAGCATTTAGATACAAATACGTACATTCATTGTGTAAGGCCCAACATTTTGAAATAAATAAAGTAAATAAAATGAATAATAAAATAAACTATTTTAATTGAATAAAATATTAATTTTTTGATTTTTAGGCAAAATACTCCAGTATTCGAAGGAAGACTCGAGTATCGTAACTAACTGTTAGAAAATTTGAAATTATAGTTAGGATACTCGAGTATTTCTAGTGATACTCGAGTATTTCGTGCAGTTCTGCAAAAAAAATAAAAGTCGGTTTCAAACCAAATTGGAGCCAACAGCTCGTTTCATCTAGTTTCAAGCACAGAGCCGAACCTTACTTCATGGGAGGGTAATCCTAAGTCATAAATAGGTGATTTGGGGAGCTGGAAACCCATTAAAATCTCCCAAACCCGTATTCCATTCTTAGCCATTCTCAGTTTTCTGGTGCTCTCTTTGAGCCTTCGATTCTCCCTCCTCACTCAATCAAATTCTGTAAAACCAAAACACAATTCGAGTTCTAATTCCAATCTTGAATTAGAACCAAGAACCACTCATTTTGGCTTCCTGTAGATCAAGTTGCAAGTCTTCAAAGTTAGGTGTTCTAAAGCTGAAAAACAAAGTACAAAACAACATCGTCTACCTCTCTTTCTTAAATTGTTTTGGTAAATTCAGGAGACCTTTTGATTCCAAATTCGTTTCTGATTAAAGTTAGAATTCCCTAGTTGCTTGAGCTAACTTATTTCGTTCTTTTTCATGCCTTAATCATGGTGAATTTAATGGCCAAAATCAGCTAGTGCAAGCTGTCTTGCACCGGTGCAGAAATTCAAATCTTGATCCAGTCCCTGTTCTCCTCAACAAATCATCCCTTTAGCTTCTCTAAGGTATGGGAGAAGTTACCTAATCACTAGAATGATAATCAATAAGCTAAATTCATAGGAACCATATAAGGTTCATGGGCAACTTGAGTTTGAAATGGGAATCTGGCTTGGAGGCCAGAAACCCATGGTTTTTGTATCCAAACAACTTTAATTGAACCTAAGGAAGCTCACTGGATTGATTTTCGAACTTAAAATCAAGTAGAAATGAAATTGATATGTTGAAATGTATATTTTCTATGTTTTATGCAACTCTGTGATTCGATTGTGTTTTCTGTTAATTTGATGTTAATTGATATATTCAACATGTTTAGTACTTGTGAACTAACTTCTGTTTGGTAAAGAATTGAAGTAAAAGTGTAAGAATCACGAATTGGTGCATATTATGCAGAAAAACTGGTGCTGTCGCAGCAAAAAGACTCGAGTATTTAGAGAAAGACTCGAGTATTCTTGAAAATGATTAACGACTCGAGTATTTCTTCAAGTACTCGAGTATTTTGGTATGAACTACTCGAGTAGTTCATGAACTACTCGAGTATTTTGAGAAAATTTCACAAATCTCTTAGTCTTTTAAAGTTTAAGAAATTAACTCGTCTAGTCTCCTAAATCACTAAATTTTAAATATCACTTTGCTTAATATCTAATCCCGTTGGTTGATAGCTATTCTGGAGGTGTCCTACTGGAATTTTATTCAGTGGTTGATTATTTCCCTACAGGAGTCCCAACGGAAGTGCGTACACCCATTCGGTTGATATTATCCCTAGATGTCCCGGTGAAAGCTTTACTCACTTGGTTGATATTTTCCTATGGGAGTCCCAATGGGGTCGTTGCAATAAAAATCCACCAATAGGAGGCTATGCCCCGATGGATTATTAAAAATATGATTATACACGATTTCTAAAACCATCACAAAGTGGCTAGGCCGCTGATGGACTTTTCTTGTAATTGTTAAATAAGAAATGATTAAATCCATCAAAAAGTGGCTATACCGCTGATGGCCTTTTTATGAAAGCAGCAGCAGCACCAGCTAAAGGAATTGTTAAAGATGAGATTAATGAATGGAAAGATGGAATGATGGACTATGTCCTTAATGGAAATGATAATGAATTGATAACGAGGATTGGTAATGGATTATGGCTGCATTCATGCATCGTTTGCTCCAACTTGTTGAGATGCTTTTGCGCTGTCTGTCGCACACGCTGTCTGTCGTGAAGGGTCGAGCTTATTCCGATGTCTGTCGGAGGAGGCTCAGGATGACCTATTTTCCTCCAAGCTGTGATGCCCCGGGATATTGTTGAGATTAGCATGCATCATGCCATTGATAATAAGATTAATTACTTGAGTAAAAAGGGTTTGACATATGTACTTGCATCTGTAATTTGTTATTACTTGTGTTTGTTGTTTTTAGCCACTATTATTATCATTTGTTTTGACGTGATTAGCTATGACTTACTCCCTTGTTTCCCTTGTAGGTAATGGAGATCCTGTCTTCCATGGGGAAGAATAGTACTGGCAAGGGATGCAAAATTCCCTTTCCAATGGTGGAGTTTTGAAGAACCATGCTCTGGGTTACTAATAGTATACTAAGTAGCTCGGAGTCTATTTTGTTTACTTGTAGTTTGAACTATTGTGTTATAAAGTTGTAAAACTTCTATGTTATATTATTATGTATGAGTTTGCTTCCGCTTTTGAAATGATTAAGTTATAAACTTACTTTGGCGAAAAATTTTCCTCTATTTTATTCATAAGTAATCAAGAGTTAAATAGTTGGGTCGTTACACTTAGTGGTATCAGAGCAATGGTTCAAACTCTCGGCCTATGGAATATGGCCACACATGTTATAAGCTGTGATAACTCTGGATTGAGTTATGGGTAGATTAAGATTAAGTTAGTAGGATATAATATATAAACATATTGTTTTGTTTTAAATATAACTGTTATCTTTGGTAAATAGTCCAACGTAGCAATGGCATCAAGGCACGCTCGCCATACCGATGAATCCCTACACCGTATTGCTGCCATTTTGGAGCACCTGACAAATAGGCGCGACAACGGCCCATCTGAGTTCAAAGGGCTGGCCGATTTTAGGAAGTGTGACCCTCCGAAATTCTATGGTAGAGCTAACCCTGAGGAGGCTCAAATATGGATTCAGGAATTGGAGAAAATATTTCAGACCATTCCGTGTGATGAGGAACAGAAAGTCACTTATGCTGCTTATGTCCTCGTGGGTCCGGTGGACAATTGGTGGAAGTATACTAAGCAAGCCTTGGAGCATGAAAACAAACAAATTACTTGGGAAGTCTTCGTGGAGAAGTTCTATGAGAAGTTCTTCCCGGAAGATGTGAGGAACAAGAAAGAAATTGAGTTCCTGGAGCTGAAGCAAGGAGCCATGACTGTTGGGGAATATGCTGCTAAGTTCGAAGATCTGATGAAGTATTCCCCATATTTCATGCTTCGCCCTGATGATCATTCTAAGTGTGTTCGCTTCAAGAATGGTTTAAGGCCTAATATTAAACCATTCGTGAGTGGACAGTGCATCTGACACTTTGCAACCCTGGTGCAACGCTGCCGTGTCACTGAAAATGACCTCAAAGCAAAGGCAGTATATGAACAACAACAACGCGGCCAACAGAGTTACGGTCGTCACCGTAATCATGGACGCCACAATAATCAAAACAACCTTGGCAAGGGTCCGTATCATAACAAGGGGCAAGGAAACAACAAGGAAGAAAGACCAACCAACTAGCCCAAGTGTAACCAGTGTCAGAGGCAACATGGAGGTAGAACCTGTTGGGCTGTTAATCCCCCAACTTGTTTTACTTGTGGGAAGAAAGGTCACATCAACCGGAATTGTCCCGAAGGAAATGCTAAATAAGGAGGAACTGCACCAAAGCCAATGGCACGTGCTAAGGTGTTCACCATGTCGGGAGTTGAAGCTGAGCAATCTGAGAACCTAATCCAAGGTAATTGTCTTTTGAATAGTAGACCATGTAGAGTCCTTATAGATTCTGGAGCCACCCACTCTTTTATTTCTTATGATTGTGTCAACCGGTTAAAACTAAAAGTCATCGATACGCCATATAATCTCACAGTGTCAACACCAACCAATTTACCTGTAACCACGTCTAAGGCTTGTGTAGATTGTAAAATAACCATACTAGATAAAAACACTGTAGTTGACCTCATATGTTTACCTCATATGTTTAAAACTAATTGAAGTACCAAGTAACCATAGATTGTCATCGTAAGTCCTTTTTTTTTCCTGAAATCAAAACCCCCATGTCACCACCCGAAGGGTACCTATGTCTATTTTCTGTCTCAGTAGAAGAAACCCCCAAAATAGAACCCAAGATCGAGAATATTCCCATAGTCTGTGAATATCCCGAGGTCTTTCCCGAGGAAGTACCCGGTCTATCTCCTCCCTGTGAAATAGAGTTTAGTATTGACCTTGTTCCTGGAACCGGTCCTATCTCGATTGCTCCCTTTTGAATGGCACCATCAGAGTTGGCGGAATTAAAGAAACAAGTGGAAGATCTGTTGGAGAAAAAGTTTATCAGACCGAGTGCATCGCCGTGGGTTGCCCTGGTGTTATTTGTAAAGAATAAGGACAGAAGTATGCGCATGTGCATTGATTATCGGCAGTTGAACAAAGTAACTATCAAGAATAAGTACCTGTTGCCCCGAATAGACGATCTGATGGATCAAGTCCGTGGAGCTAAGGTATTCTCTAAAATCGATCTGAGATCTGGTTATCATCAGATTCGAGTTAGAGAAGAGGATATTCCCAAGACGGACTTCCAATCCCGTTATGGTCACTACGAGTATGTGGTGATGTCGTTTGGTCTAACAAACGCACCGGCTGTGTTCATGGATTACATGAATCGGGTCTTTCGATCGTATCTGGATTCATTTGTGGTTGTGTTCATAGATGACATCCTGATATACTCGAAAACCCCAGAGGAGCATGCCAAACATCTTCAGATGGTTCTGGAAACCTTAAGGGAGAAGAAGCTCTATGCATAATTGGCTAAGTGTGAGTTTTGGTTAAGAGAAGTAAAATTCCTTGGCCATGTGATTACTGAAGATGGAGTTGCTGTAGATCCATCCAAGGTGGAAGCTGTACTTAAGTGGGAAGCCCCAAGAACTGTCACTGAAGTGAGAAGTTTTCTTGGACTAGCAGGATACTATCAAAAATTCATTGAGAACTTTTTGAGGATTGCTTTGCCATTACACGTTTAACAAGAAAAGAACAACCTTTTGTTTGGGATGAAAAGTGCAAAGCAAACTTTCAAGAGCTAAAGGACAAATTGACATCTTCACCGGTGTTAATTTTGCCCGATCCTCACAAAAGTTTCGATGTATACTGTGACGCCTCCAAGCAAGGACTCGGATGTGTATTGATGCAAGAAGGAAAGGTGGTAGCTTATGCATCAAGACAGTTGAAGATCCATGAAGAGAATTATCCAACTCACGATTTGGAGTTGGCAGTCATAGTGTTCGGGTTGAAGTTGTGGAGACACTATCTGTATGGAACAACATTCCAAGTGTTCAGTGACCATAAAAGTCTCAGATATCTGTTCAATCAAAAGGAGTTAAATATGCGACAACGTAGATGGATGGAATTTTTGAAGGACTATGACTTTGAGCTTCACTACCATCCTAGAAAAGCCAATGTGGTAGCGGATGCTTTAAGTCGAAAGACGTTGCATATGAGTACTTTGATGATCAAGGAAGTGGAGCTGATTGAGGAATTCCGAGACTTCTGGAAATAGAAGTGAGTTTTTCTGGACTATGACTTTGAGCTTCACTACCATCCTGGAAATAGAAGTGAGATCGTCCAGTATCAAGTTGGGAATGCTAAAGATAACCAATGAATTCTTAGAACAAATAAAGGAAATGCAGCGAGATGATGTGGAACTGCAAGAAAAAGTGAGGCTAAGTATGGAAGGGAAGGAACCAGACTTCTGCTAGGTCGAGCGCGCGCTCGGGCGTGGATGATGCGACTTTTTGGGCTCCTGCCCGCCTGGACGTGCGCTCGGGCGTGGGGGTCTGACTCATTTTGGCTTATTTTCCCTGACTTCAAACTGCTATAACTTTTTCATTAACCGTTGGATCTTGTTCACATCTTAAAGCAAGCTTCCTAATAAATCCAACTTCATATCCAACGGTGGAAATTGGGTTTTGGGCTATAAATCTTTAAATCCTAATTTTTCTTCTAATTGAGAAACTTTAACTATTTTCTAACTATTTTTGGTTCTAATATCTACCACTTGGTTTATCTATCACTATCGCCTCCTGAGTCTATTATTCTAATAAATAGACTTGGAAAATAAATTAGGGATGTTACAACGTGCATAGTGTATATAATAGGAATCCTAAACCTACAAGGTCGCACACGAGCAAGGGGATTAGGGTGATAGAGTGTAACCTTTACCTCACCCTCAAAGGTGGCTCTGTGCTCCTCAAATGTCCAAATGCCACTAGGAATGAGTCTGATCTCGATGCAGGCTAGATATCTGGTCATCACCTAATAAGGGCACGGGAGTAAGCAATACACATATACATAATCAAATGAGAATAAAATCTAACAATCACAAATAATCAGTGATAGAAAGAAATGCATAGACATAAGAATCACACCCTTTTTATTTTCCATAACTCTTGTCAATGCAGGTGGTATGATGCATGATTTCTATCTCACAACTTGAGGCCTCCAATACCAATCATCTTTGGATATTCATCCGAATATATTCATGTGTTCTCAAAACACTAATAATACGTTCCCCGAAACGTATGGCGGAAATGCTTGGAAAGTGATTCATAACGTCCCTCCCAGAGTACATGTCACGTTCCCAGAACGTAATAATTACATCAACAGTATCCCTCGACACTGGCCACACACTATTCCCAGAGATGTGTCATCAAGCAAGTCGCAACAGTTTGGTACTCCCAGAGAACTTATGCATGTTCCCAGAACATAACAAATCATAATTTCGCCAACCCTAATCATCTCATTCACCATGAATGAATGCACACATTGCATTTAACATTTTGGTTGGCCATTAATAATATCTCATAATTAATCCACAATTATTATGACATAATCTCAATATTTCTTTAATCAAGAAAATAACATGTCATAATTCATTTTTACATTTTCAACGATAATCTTAAGGTATTAAAATAAATTACCCCAACCAATGAAATTCCTTGATGAATTCTGTGAATTCAATGCTCCTAATTATGTGGATTATGTTTTGATGATGACAAAATAATTAACAAATCATGCCTTGAAGATATTGCAATATCAACATCAACAAGAAGTCAAGAAAAGAAGACAAGTGCCCAATCATTCTCAATCAAATATTAATTGTAAATTTCTAATTTATGTTGAGAGTGGGTAGAAATAGTTAGTCTCTTCTAGGAATAAATTTTTATATGATTATTAAGTTGAGATTGACCAAAAATTAATACTTGAGAGGAAAAATAAAATTGAAAAATAATTTTTCCCATATCTGATCAAAATACTCGAGTATTTTGAGAAAGACTCGAGTATATACTCGAGTATTTATTGAAAAACTCGAGTATTTGTGCCAGGTCAGCAAATATGACCGTTAGTCTGGTTCGTGCACCAATTCACTCGTGACCGACCAAAAAGACTCGAGTATTTACCAAAAGACTCGAGTATTTTTGTCCAGTCAACAAAAATGAACGTTGGAGAGACTCAAAAACCCAATTGAGGGCATTTGAGTCTCATCCAACCCCAAGAGAGTATTCTGAACCTCATTGTAAAATTGCTCTTTGAATTTGTGCAAGAACAAACAAGACAACAAGATTATAGTGTGTTCAAGCTTTTATAATTTCCTCTTATCAAGTGTTAATTCCCAAAAAGCTCAACTTCTCACTCATATTGTCATTTTATTCCAAGTTGAGTTTCAGGTCTCAATTCTTACATTGATATGTGCTTATTTGTGCTAATCCATTGTGAGATTAGTAATACACATACAAAAAGCTTGATTATTCAAAGTCTTGGATTGTTCCCAAGCAAACCCTAAGTGGCTTAGGGTGTTGGAAGTCTTGAGAGGTTCTCAAGCACAAGACTAGGAGGTTCCTAGCCCGATGGAGTTTCATGAAGGGAGTTCAAGGAAGCTTTGTGAAGAGTTCTTCAATCACCGGAATCAAATTGGGGTAGAAATCAAGAGTTTGGTACACTCTTGAAGGGTTAGGTTGAGTGAGGCCATTCTCAAGCAATCCTTTGTAATTTCTAACAATTTGATTATTAGTAGAAACTCCTAAGTGATTAGGAGGACTGGATGTAGCTCATTGTTGGAGTGAACCAGGATAAAATTGCTTGAGTGGTGGTTTATTGCTTTTAATCTACTTTCTAGCTCAATAGACTTAAGTCATTTCAATCAATTAGGATTTATACAATTAGGTAGCAAGTTCAAGGAATCTTTGTGTTAAAAGTTATTTAGATTGCTTGCTATTCTGTTGGATAAGTTCCTGTTTATTATTGAATTGATTTGAGTTAAATTGCTGAATTTTCGTTTCTGGTTTTTCTGCTATCTGATAGGAAAAACTCGAGTATTTCAGAAAAGACTCGAGTTGTTCATCACTGAAAAACTCGAGTATTTCACAAAAGACTCGAGTCTTTTGTGTCTGATTCCAGAAAATTCAGTCTTAGCTCCATTCTTCAATTATCAATCGAAATATTTGGTATTAGTGCTTCAAAATACTATTCACCCCCCTCTAGTATTTTCTTAGCCCGCTTGTTGGTTTCCAACGAGTGGTATCAGAGCTCGGTCGAAAGATCGAGTGTAACAACTTTTTCGAAAAAGATCCTTTTGGAAACTTAATGGGCTCTAGCAATAACTTTGGTGGAGAAGGAGCTTCAATAAACCGTCCTCCACTATTTAATGGTGAAGGATATGTTTATTGGAAAACTCGCATGAAAGTTTTTATTGAAGCAATTGATATGGATATTTGGGATGCAATTGAAAATGGTCCTTTCATTCCCAAAAAGAAAATAAATGATGAAATTGTTGAAATTCCAAGGAGTAGTTGGAATGATGATGAAAAGAGAAAAGTCTCATTTGATTTAAAAGCTAAAAACATCATCTTTTCGGCTCTATCCCATGATGAATTTTATAGAGTTTCCCAATGTAAATCGGCAAAAGAAATGTGGGATACTTTGCAAGTCACACATGAGGGAACAAGTGAGATTAGAGATGCAAGATTGAATTCTCTAACACACGAATATGAATTGTTCCACATGTTGCCAAATGAAACCATTAGTGACTTGCAAAAGCGATTCTCTCACATAGTTAATCATTTGATTTCCTTGGGAAAAGTATTTCGCAATGGTGAAACTACTAACAAAATTCTAAGATGTCTTGATAGGAGTTGGCAACCCAAGGTAACCGCCATCAAGGAATCAAGAGACATAAATAGCATGGACTTAGCCACTTTGTTTGGCAAACTCCAAGAGCATGAGATGGAACTTACAAGACTTGGGATGCATGAGGAATCGGACAAAAAGAAAAAGGGCATAGCACTCAAAGCATCAACTAAAGCTACAAAAGAAGTTGAAGAATGCTCTACAAGTGGAGATTCCGATGGTGAACCAAATCAAGAAGAATTTGGGATGTTTGTGAAAAGATTCAACAAATTTTTCAAAGGGAAGAAAGGTGGATCTTCATCCAATTTCAAGAGAACCAAAGACTCCAAACAAAGAGAAAAGAGTACCAATGATGGAGTTAAGTGTCATGAATGTGGTGGGGTTGGTCACATAAGAATGGAATGTGCCACATTCTTGAAGAAGAATGACAAGAAGACCCAAGAGACCAAAGGGAAGCGTGCATACATTGTTTGGGATGCACCGGAGAAGAGCAATGAATCATCTTCAAGTAGTTCCGGTGATGAAAATGCAAATCTTTGTCTCTTGGCCAAGAACAATCATGAGTCCTCATCAAGAGCTAATCATGACATGGGTGAAAGTGATGATGAGGTAACCTCTAGCTCTTCTTGTTCCTCTTCAAACTCCATTTCCTATGATGATTTGCAAGAAGCCTACAATGAAATGTTAATTCAATTTAGAAGGCTTGCTAAAATCAATAAGGAAAAAGGAAAGAAAATTTTGGAGTTTCAACAAGAAATTGATGAATTGAAAAAATCTATAAATGAGTTGAAACTTCAAAATGAATCCTTGGAACTTATTAATTCTAGTCATCAAAGTGATTGTGCAAATCATGAGGAGATTATCACTCCATGTGAGAGATGTGATGAACTTGAAAAAGAAGTGAAAGAGTTGAAAAACAAACTCACAATCTCACATAGTGATAGAAACCTCAACCGGTTGTTGAACTCTCAAAGACATAATCACAACAAAACCGGTTTAGGATATGTTCATAAAAAGGACAAAAAGTACAAGGTGGTTGGAACATTTTCTAAGAAAAATTCATCAAAGAGACCAACTTGTACTTATTGTGGAAAAGTTGGACATATCAACATTGAGTGCCACATTAAGAAGTTTGAAATGAAAAAGGGCACTTATATGTGGATTAAGAAGGGAGAAAGTCCCAACACTAACCCTAAGGGACCCAACATTGTTTGGGTACCCAAAGTGAACAAGTGATTTCATTTTGTAGGTGTGTCTTCGAACGGGAAAACAATTGTGGTATCTTGATAGTGGATGTTCGAAGCACATGACGGGAGATAAGCGGCACTTCATTGAGCTTACTCCAAAGGAAAAGGGTTATGTCACTTATAGGGACAACAACAAAGGCAAAATCCTTGGTATTGGTAAAATCGGAAACTCTTCAAACTTGATTATTGATAATGTGCTCTATGTTCAAGGATTAGAACATAATCTCTTGAGCATAAGCCAATTATGTGATATTGGCAATCATGTAGTTTTTACCTCTACCCATTGCCTCATTAAAAGTGACAAAGATGAATCAATCAAATTTGTTGGTAGAAGGTCAAATAATACTTACTTAGTTGATTTGAACAAAGTCACTTCTTTGGTCTCTACTTGTTTAGTGAGCAAAGAAAATGACACTTGGTTATGGCATCGTAGGACCGCTCATATAAATGTAAACCAATTGAAGAAAATTCAATCTAAAGATCTAGTAGTTGGTTTACCAAAGCTAAATTTTTCTATTGAAGGTGTTTGTTCCCCTTGCAAGAAATGTAAACAAACTAAAAACACCTTTGGATCAAAAATGGTGATGTCCACATCAAGGCCATTAGAAATGCTTCATATGGACTTGTTTGGACCATCACAAGTAAAAAGCTTTGGTGGCAACTATTATGCATTGGTGATTGTTGATGACTTCTCTAGGTTTACTTGGACTTTATTTTTAACTACTAAGAGTGAGACCTACAAATCTTTTAAACATCATGTCAAACTTTTGCAAAACCAAGTAAATCAAAAAGTAATTATTATTCGTACCGATCATGGTGGTGAATTCGAGAACCACAAATTTGATAGATTTTGTGTTAAAAATGGTATTGAGCACCAATTCTCCGCACCAAGGACTCCGGAACAAAACGGAGTGGTAGAGCGGAAAAATAGGGTGCTAGAGGAACTTGCTAGAACCATGTTAAATGATTCTCAAGTACCTCAATATTTTTGGGCCGATGCCGTCAATACGGCTTGTTATGTTTTAAATCGTATTTTGATAAGGCCCTCTTTGGATAAAACCCCCTATGAACTTTACAAGGGAAGAAAGCCAAATATATCTCATTTTCATGTCTTCGGATGCCAAGTTTTTGTTTTAAATAATGGAAAAGAACACATTGGCAAGTTTGATTCCAAATCCGATGAAGGCATATTTTTAGGCTATTCTTCTCATAGTAAAGCTTATAGAATTTTCAATAAAAGAACTTTAACTATTGAGGAATCAATTCATGTGGTTTTTAATGAGTCTTCGAAAGAAGATAGTGTTTTATGTGATACTAGTGAAGATGGCATTAATTTTTCAAAAGAAGAAAAAGAGAGAGAGAAATCAAAAGTTGATGAAGGAGAAGTAAGGGAAGAACTTCCTCCAACTTGGAAATCGGTCAAGGCTCATCCTATAGACAATGTCATAGGAGATATGTCAAAGGGAGTACTTACTCATAGGTCTATTCAAAACATTTGCCACTATGTCTCATTTGTTTCTCAAATTGAACCCGATTCAATTAAAAAGGCCATTGAGGATGATCATTGGGTTCTTGCTATGCAAGAAGAATTAAACCAATTTGAAAGAAATGAAGTTTGGGATCTAGTCCCTAAACCCGATGATCATACCATAATTGGTACTAAATGGATTTATAGAAACAAACTTGATGAATCCGGGTTGATTATAAGAAACAAAGTTAGACTAGTAGCTCAAGGGTACAACCAAGAGGAAGGTATCGATTATGATGAGACCTTTGCTCCGGTTGCACGTCTTGAAGCAATCCGAATTTTACTTGCTTATGCTTCAATCATGAAATTCACTTTATATCAAATGGATGTTAAAAGTGCTTTCTTGAATGGGTTTATAAATGAAGAAGTGTATGTCAAACAACCCCCCGGTTTTGAAAATAGTGAATTTCCAAACCATGTTTATAAATTGAAAAAGGCACTCTATGGATTGAAACAAGCTCCTAGAGCTTGGTATGATCGATTGAGTTCCTTTCTATTAGAAAACAAATTTCAAAGAGGGAAGGTTGATAATACACTATTTATTTATAAAACCAAGGATGACATTTTGTTAGTACAAATCTATGTTGATGATATCATTTTCGGCGCTACTAACGTGTCTCTTTGTAGAAAGTTTTCAAATTTGATGAAAAAGGAATTTGAAATGTCAATGATGGGAGAACTCAAGTTCTTCCTAGGCTTACAAATAAAGCAAGTCAAGGAGGGGATATTTGTGCATCAAGGGAAATATTGCAAAGAGCTCCTTGAGAAATTCGGATTGGACAAGTGCAAGGAAGCCTACACTCCAATGAGCACATCATGCTACCTAGACAAGGATGAACAAGGTACACCGGTTGATGTGAGTAAGTATAGGGGTATGATAGGTAGTCTCCTATATCTCACTGCATCTAGACCGGATATTATGTTTAGTGTATGCATGTGTGCTAGATTTCAAGCTAATCCTAAAGAATCTCACCTATCCGCAGTTAAACATATATTTAAGTATCTAAAAGGAACAATTAACACTGGTTTATGGTATCCTGCTGATGCCAATCTTAGTTTAGTTGGTTACTCGGATTCTGACTTCGCGGGATGCAAGCTTGATCGCAAAAGCACCAGTGGTACTTGCCATTTCTTGCGAAGTTCATTGGTGTCATGGTTTTCTAAAAAGCAAGCTTGTGTCGCTCTTTCTACCGCCGAAGCGGAATATATCGCAGCCGGTAGTTGTTGTGCTCAACTGTTATGGATGAAACAACAATTATCGGATTTTGGTTTGAAACTTGAAAATATTCCGATTAGATGCGATAACACGAGTGCAATCAATTTGACTAAGAATCCGGTGTATCACTCAAGAACTAAACACATTGAAATAAGACATCACTTTTTAAGAGATCATGTACAAAAGGGTGATTGCACAATTGAATTTGTTAGTACCACAAATCAATTAGCCAACATTTTTACAAAACCTCTACCAAGGGACACCTTTTATCATATTAGGAGAGAACTTGGTATTTTAGATGAAGCTAATATAGGCTAATTGCATTGTGTGTCATTTTTTGAAAAATCACCATATTAGTCTTACTCTAATGTGTTATTGATTCTTAGTTAAATTGTCCTTGATGATATTTGAAATTGTATGTGTTAATTGTGTCTGATTCTGTACTGTATTCCAAGTTGGTAGTGAAGCATTTGTGTTTGATTTGTGTTTGGTCTTTTAAAACTGAGTTTTTACTTTCTGTTCTGTCAAAATACTCGTGTTTTTCCAAAAACACTCGAGTATATTAATTCAAAATTAAATCAGTTTTAAATTGAAAAAGTTTTTAATCAGGGTCTGATAAAAATACTCGAGTGTTTTTCAAAACACTCGAGTCTTTCAAAACCCCCAATTTTTGAACTTTCAGACCAAACCCGAGTATTTTCCAAAAACTCGAGTATTTTGCGTTTTCCTGAAAATTGAACTTTCGGACCAAACTCGAGTTTTTCAGTTTTTACTCGAGTTTTCTGGGGAAATCTGGGCTGAGTCACGAACGACTCGAGTATATTCTAAAAAAACTCGAGTATTTTTCAAAGAACAACTCGAGTATTGTTGAATATACTCGAGTTTTTTGGCGAGTTTATATATACTCCAGCCCCCACAAACTCGAGTTTCACGAACCCCTTTCTCTTTTCTCTCGGTTTTCTCATATCTCTCTCCTCAAAACTCCGTTTTTACTCAAATTTTTGCCAAATCTTACTAGTTTTACATCCTCTAATCACTTTTCTACCTTTATTTCAACGAATTTCAACACTTTTCAACCTCAAATCCGTCACCCCCTTTTCAAACCCTAACTTTCCAAAACTTCAATTTTTCATCAATTCCTCTATGGCTTCCTCATCTGGTAAAGGAAAGAGAGTTAGGATTGCCAAATCATCTTCTGAGGAGGATATTCCGGAGTACTATCATGAAGATGAATGCTTGGAACGGTTGGAAGGCTTTGCCACTAGGGAGTTCGGAGTTATCTCTTGGATCAACAGTGCATTCCTTGAAAGTAAGGGTTTCTCATTTGTTACTAACCTTAGGTATCAAAAACTTATTCAATTTCTGGAATTTAATGGCCTTATCTATCCTAGGTTAGTTAGAACCTTTTATGCGAACCTTAGGCTACATAATGATGTCATAGAAACCATGGTTGAGGGTGTTAGATTCAAAATTAGCGCTAAGGACCTTTTTGTTGCTTTTGGGACTACACGACACGGGGACAATTCTTTAAAGGCAGATGCAGACGGAATTTTTCAAAGTTGTTTGCGCCCCGGTCGTGTATGGACCGAAGGAATTAAGCATTCCTCATATATGACTGTCCACACTAGGGTGTTGCACTATATAGTATGCCATCAGTTAATGCCTCAAACCTCACCCAATTATGCTAAGCCCACAAACAATGAACTTAGGCTTCTTAGTGCCATCCTGAACAATGAGAAGCTAAATTGGTCTCGCATAATTTTGGACCGAATGCTCCTTGCTGCAAAGTCTAAACACCCGAAAACCTTGCCTTATGTCATGCATGTTTGTTTCCTGTTGCGTTACTTCAAGGTGCCTATCCCACGGAATGAAGAGAAAAAGACTCTTCATGTGAACCAGCACTGCCTCAACAAAGGCACCTTGAGTCATCAAGACATGGCATTTCATGAACCCTTTGGCCAATACCTGTACCGATCTGATATTGCTGAGATGGAGAGGGTTGCGAATGTTGCAGCTCGACAAGGGGTGGATGCCCAACAGATGGAAGAGGAAGCTGCAGCATTTGCGCAGGCTGAAGGAGGGGACCCTATTGAGGATCAGATTAATTTTGATGACTTTACTGGATCTCAATCTGGGTTTGATAACTTGGGCTGGAGAGACAATGTTATCACACGGCTGGACACTTTAGATGGGAGGATGGACTCCCTTGTGCATGCTATGGACGCCCAGCGTGATGATTTTGTTAGCTTAGACACTAGGATGAGTGCAGAGTCTGCCATGTTTTATTCTCATTTGGATCAGCACTCGGCCCAGATTAATGCCCGCCTGGACCAGCAGTCAGGGGAGATGCACCGCCGGTTTGATGAGATGATGGCGGCCTTCTCTCGGTTCTATCCTCCTCCAGATGATCCAGCTCCTTCCATGTTTTGATGCTGCTGCTTATGGATTTTCTATTTTAGTTTTCATTATGTTTTCATCATGTTGATCTTGTTGCATTTTCTGTACTTTGAGAACTTGGTGTTTTGAGACTTTGGGTTTATTATTGCACCTTTGATTTGGACCTTTTATGATGTTTTTATGTTAATGAATTTGGTTTTCATCATGATGTTTGTGCAAAGCTTCAGGGGGAGCTCTTTATTTTTATTATTAAGTCTATTTTTTTTGCATAGTTGGTTATGGGGTTTTCCAATTATGCACCTCTCCTCCCTTGATCTTTTTTTTCTAAATTGTTACATCTTTTTGGCGTATGACAAAAAGGGGGAGAGATATTATACACTTGTCTTGATACTGTTGCACCTAAAATCTCCAATTATGGTATATACTCTGATAATTGTTAAATACTCTAATACCATAGGCTTGGTTCTAAAATTAAATTGTCATAACATTTTGCTCAAGCTGAATTTTTAGATAGGTGAAAAGTATCATATAGTGAGGGGGAGTTGCATCTCCAAGTGGATCAAGTGTTAATTATTTTGTCATCACCAAAAAGGGGGAGATTGTGAATTCAATGCTCCTAATTATGTGGATTATGTTTTGATGATGACAAAATAATTAACAAATCATGCCTTGAAGATATTGCAACATCAACATCAACAAGAAGTCAAGAAAAGAAGACAAGTGCCCAATCATTCTCAATCAAATATTAATTGTAAATTTCTAATTTATGTTGAGAGTGGGTAGAAATAGTTAGTCTCTTCTAGGAATAAATTTTTATATGATTATTAAGTTGAGATTGACCAAAAATTAATACTTGAGAGGAAAAATAAAATTGAAAAATAATTTTTCCCATATCTGATCAAAATACTCGAGTATTTTGAGAAAGACTCGAGTATATACTCGAGTATTTATTGAAAAACTCGAGTATTTGTGCCAGGTCAGCAAATATGACCGTTAGTCTGGTTCATGCACCAATTCACTCGTGACCGACCAAAAAGACTCGAGTATTTACCAAAAGACTCGAGTATTTTTGTCCAGTCAGCAAAAATGAACGTTGGAGAGACTCAAAAACCCAATTGAGGGCATTTGAGTCTCATCCAACCCCAAGAGAGTATTCTGAACCTCATTGTAAAATTGCTCTTTGAATTTGTGCAAGAACAAACAAGACAACAAGATTATAGTGTGTTCAAGCTTTTATAATTTCCTCTTATCAAGTGTTAATTCCCAAAAAGCTCAACTTCTCACTGATATTGTCATTTTATTCCAAGTTGAGTTTTAGGTCTCAATTCTTACATTGAGCTGTGCTTATTTGTGCTAATCCATTGTGAGATTAGTAATACACATACAAAAAGCTTGATTATTCAAAGTCTTGGATTGTTCCCAAGCAAACCCTAAGTGGCTTAGGGTGTTGGAAGTCTTGAGAGGTTCTCAAGCACAAGACTAGGAGGTTCCTAGCCCGGTGGAGTTTCTTGAAGGGAGTTCAAGGAAGCTTTGTGAAGAGTTCTTCAATCACCGGAATCAAATTGGGGTAGAAATCAAGAGTTTGGTACACTCTTGAAGGGTTAGGTTGAGTGAGGCCATTCTCAAGCAATCCTTTGTAATTTCTAACAATTTGATTATTAGTAGAAACTCCTAAGTGATTAGGAGGACTGGATGTAGCTCATTGTTGGAGTGAACCAGGATAAAATTGCTTGAGTGGTGGTTTATTGCTTTTAATCTACTTTCTAGCTCAATAGACTTAAGTCATTTCAATCAATTAGGATTTATACAATTAGGTAGCAAGTTCAAGGAATCTTTGTGTTAAAAGTTATTTAGATTGCTTGCTATTCTGTTGGATAAGTTCCTGTTTATTATTGAATTGATTTGAGTTAAATTGCTGAATTTTCGTTTCTGGTTTTTCTGCTATCTGATAGGAAAAACTCGAGTATTTCAGAAAAGACTCGAGTTGTTCATCACTGAAAAACTCGAGTATTTCACAAAAGACTCGAGTCTTTTGTGTCTGATTCCAGAAAATTCAGTCTTAGCTCCATTCTTCAATTATCAATCGAAATATTTGGTATTAGTGCTTCAAAATACTATTCACCCCCTCTAGTATTTGCTTAGCCCATTTCTTGGTTTCCAACAAATTCAACTTGGGTAATTTTCCTTAATTTTAGGTTAAGAGAGTGTAACTAAAAATGGTATGAATTACATAGAAAAAATATTTAAAAATTGTTATTTGCTGTCAGACGCTAACCGGTTACGAAAGGCTCTAACCAGTAAGATTATGTAGCAGAAACACTGAAATTTATGCTTTTCAATACCATTTACAATTCTACTCAATTCTATCCAAAAACAGCCATCAACAGAAGTTTAATACCTTAAAGTAAACATGTAACATCATTGAAAACATATCAAATCTCATTGCATGCAAGTCTCATACATCAAAATGCATAAAACCACATATTTCACAACATAACATACCAAAATCCAAAATACTCAATTAAGTCATGAATTCAGTATCAATTAAGCTTGCATGCATCTAAATAAAGTTGCTCATAACAAAGATTGAGCTCAGATTGGCCTCCAAGCCATATGTAATGCTCGCAATTTTTCCCATTTTAATAAATTCATTTTTGGAGATTTCTGATTGGTCAATTCTTTTTAAATTTAGATAAAAATATTATTTGGTTTCTAATAATACGTGACAAGCAATGAGGAAATTATTTTAAATTGATTAAATATTTGATTCTTGTGTCTTATTGATTCAAAGGATTTATTTCGTAGAGATAAATTATTTTATGTTTTGGAGAAATTATTATTTATTGATTTCTTTGACTTATTTAACTTTGAAAATTCATAACTTTAACTGGTAAATCAGAATTTGACGAATTTACAGTCGAAATGATCGTGTTGAAATATAGAATTTTATTTTTGTACAGTTTTGGAATTTAAATCTGCTTCCACAAAATATATTTTGTGGAAAATTATAATGTTTCATTATTTAAAGAAAATTGAATT
Source organism: Crotalaria pallida (assembly GCA_037953625.1). Taxonomy (NCBI): domain Eukaryota; kingdom Viridiplantae; phylum Streptophyta; class Magnoliopsida; order Fabales; family Fabaceae; genus Crotalaria; species Crotalaria pallida. The sequence goes on from CM075650.1 coordinate 103,152,152, forward strand.
ATGATTTTTAAGTGTTATGTACTGTATTAGAGAAATATTATTTTCTACAGTCCAAGTATGAAGCACGGTTTTGGTATGTCTTATTGCATTTGAATTTGAATTTGTGAGACATCCATTTATTAGCACACAAGTCCCTAGGGCAACTCAATTAATACAACTTATCTCTTAAACCACCTTAATTAAGACTAACATTTAATGATCCTATCTTAGGGAGATTTTCGGCCAATGAGATACTAACCCATTTATCTCTTACACACTCTCCCATTCCAATTTAATTATAAACCCATATTTTTATAAAATGAACCCCACCCCACCTATCCCTATAAATACCCTATCCCACCCCTTCTTACAACACTCTCTAAACTTAAAAAAAAAGAAAGAAAGAAAGAAGAAGTGAGAAGAGAGGGAGAACCGCGAGGTAGAATTGAAGAAGGAAGGGGAGGAAACTTGGATTTTTAGCTCATTTTCATTCATCTCCCTTAGGTATTGACTTGATACTTATTGTTCTTCTTCTCTTTCATTTTGATTTTCGGTTTTACTATGAGCTTTCAAAGAGGTTTTGTTGTTTCGTGAACATAAGCTTTTGCATGTATGATTTTAAGCTTCCTCATGATTTTTTATGCTCGAATATACATAGATTGAAGTTTAAAATAAAAAAATGGACATGCACCATGACTTTGAAACTCACGGTTTTGGTCCCTTTGTATCCAAACAAATTTTGATCTTTGATTTATGTTAAAAATGATGAAACATGAGTTGATTTATGTTGTTCATGGAATTGATGTGTTAGTGTTTTAATTTTAGTTTGTAAAATCCTCAAATTTTCTCCATGCACATTCGGCCTAGGGTTTTAACATAGAGGGAACTAATTTTGTTTTAGATGCATGTAATAGATTTGTTAATCTTGGTTATTTTCTAGTTTATTTTTTGGTTCCCACAAGAAAATAAATTGATAAATTGATTTTGTCTTGATTTGGATATTTCTAGGGCCATACGGTTTTGCCTTGCCCTTGTTCAAATAATTTTGGTTACATTTCAATGACTTGATTTGTGTTCAGAATAATGAAAACCGAGTTGCTTTAGGTTGTTTAAGAACTAATATGTGTTATGGTGTTGATTTGATTGCCAAGATCTTCCTTTTTATTTATATATGTCACGGCCTAGGCAAGGAGATGAGTGAAATGATTTTTAATCTTTGTTCACTCTCTAGCAAGTATACTAGATCGGATAGTAATATAGTCAATAAGACCAGATATCGCCCCTCAAGGATTGCAAATTGTTCAATTAATTCTCACCAAAGAGTAGTTAAAAGCAAAATCTATAGGTTTCTATTAATTAATCAAGATTGGATTAAAATAAAAATAGAAAATAAATTAAAAATAGAAATTAAATAGAAGTTGTGAGCGATTTGAGAAAGATGTTAGGAACATGGTTTCATTGTAGGCTTTGTTTATTTATCATGAATCTCGGTTTTTCCCTAAATCATGAACAAATTCCTAAATTGGTAACTATTAAATCCCTCTTATATAATTACCGTTTCTTATTCAATTAGATAATCCTTAATTCCTTAAGAGATTAAACTATTGAATAATCTTAATTAAGAACAGAGAATTAATCATGTTATATAATTACCCAATTGTATCCCTACTTGTTGAATAACTATATTGTTTGAAGGCATGACCTATTCTAATTCCTAATCTCTCAATTGAAGAATTAGAGATCCAAAACAAGACATAAATTGGCCAGATTTATGAATTGGAAATAAAACACAATCAAACACATGATTTAGAAACGGAAAAACATCAATTCATAAAATCAATAAACTAATCCATACAAATCCACCAATTCCTAACACAAGGGTTTTAGTTACACATCGTGAAAATAAGAACAAGAGAAATAAAATAATGCATGATTACCATGGAAAAGCCTTGGATCTTCCAATCCTTGATCTTCTCCTCTTCTAAAACTCTCTAAAATTGTGTAATCTCCCTTTCTAAAAGCTGTCTAACCTAGTTCTAAAACCTATATTTAAAAGATAAAACGAAATCCTAATTAATCCTCTGAAAAACGCATCAGAAATCAGCCCAATTGGGCCTCCACGAGGTTCGCACTCTTGGGCGCGCCAGGTCTGATGGTCCCTTTTTCAGCAATGCATGCGCGCCTGGGCGCGCCATCCACGCACCTGGGCGTGCTCAGTAACTTCTGACTCCGTTTCTCTCCGTTCTTGCGCCATTTTCAAGGTCCTTTCATCCTCTTTTCAACTCCAATAATATTTTCTTCATTTAAGCTCAAAAGTACCTGAAACATACCCAAAACGGATCAAAACGTTCAGGGGAATAAAATTTCCTAAACTAATTAAAAACTAAACAAAATCTACCTAAAATACTTAAGAAACAAACCAAAACTAAGCAAAAGGGAGTCAAATTAAGCTCTAAAACATCATATGTTAGACCCAAATCACACCCCCAAACTTAGCATTTTGCATGTCCCAGGCAAAAGTAAAATAAAAATTCTAAAACAAAAGACTACCATCCAAATCAAAATGTACAAAACCTAATCTAAGACTTTGACTCATCAACACAGCCACATATTTATACAAGCTATTCACATATCAAAACTTGGTTAAAGAAACAAAACCAATCAGAACTCAGAACTAGTGAACACTCTCAACCTCTCAGTGTATATCTCTCATGTGTATCAAGGATATTAACAATTCACTCAAGTTCATACAATAGTAAAGTGTTACCATATGCTTGACCATAGACCCAAATCTCCACTGAAATTATTGAAAACATGCACAAATCAAAAGGTCTTTATTTTGGTTGTAATGAGGCCATGGCTAAAAGTGTAAGGTGAGATAAAAGAAAGAAGGGATAAAACAAAGGCTAACTCGCAAAAATATTTACAAAAGCAAGTTTTCCTCAAAAACCATGAATGAATAATGAATACAATAAAGACTCACACTCACATCAAGAACATCTTATTCTTCCTTTCTTTTTCAATATTTTTTTCTTCTATTCTCTTCCTTTCACATTTATTTCTTTTTCAATTTTTTTTACTTGGAAGAGAAATAGAACTCATTACACTTTTCACCAATTACTTTCACTTTTTCTTATTACATTCCTCTCAATTGCTCATTCAAAATTTCCAAGGTACTCACAAAAATATTTCAATAAATGCAGGGTACTAAAGAAAAATCATAATGTCATTAGGCTCAAAATGGACAACTAAGGGAATATTTATCAATTCAAATCTTCTAAAAGGCCACAAAAACACATCCTAAGTGCCTTAATCATCTTAATGCATGTAATCAATTATCAATATCAAAATGGTCATCGGTCAAGTTCTAGAACACAAAATCAAAGTGAACACACTCATGAAAGAAATAGGGGTCTCAAATCAAAATAATTCAATAAATCATACCCCATCAAATAGGCTCAAAATCTCACTAAGCTAAAGTCAGTTCACTAATATCAAGTTCTGAAAAAATTTGTCAAAATTACCAAATTTCAAAAATATTTACAGCTCAACAAATAAATAACATGAATCAATGAGTCTAATCCTAAACTAAGTATATACACCTATCATCAGAGAAATAATCTTAAGTCTAGAATAATTACAAAACCTCTACCTAAGACACAAACTAATACCAAAAATGGGAGAAAATTCAGAACTGAAATTTTTTTTTATTTTGTCCACTCCCCCAAACTTAAAGGTTGGCTTGTCCTCAAGCAAACTAAACTAAGCTAAAACTACAGAATAAAAAATTACATGGAATAAATTTGGAACACTTGCTACTTGCATCTGAATAAAATAATCAGCATTAACAAAAGTGAGAAAACATTCCCCCAAACTTATATAAGTCATTAAAAACAAGTGCCCAAAAATAGCACCTCTAATGGGGAAATATTAACTCATATTTGTTACTCAAAATATAGCTTGATGCAAATTACAAATAATCCAAATAAATATCCAAGCAATAAAACTAACAAAAAATCCTAGATATCAAATACATATTTTTGTTGCACAGGTACAGGGACTGGCTGATGGGGAAAGGAGCACAAAATATATCGATAAACAAAAATTCCCCCATTTTCTGGGCATTTCCGCCCAGTGCGCGCCCAAACGTGCTGTAACATCCCAATTTTTATTTACAAAATAGCAAGTAAAAGTATATAATTAAAATAATGTACTTAAAAATTTCTTTTCACAAATCAAATTTACGAATAATTTTGGGCATCCATTTACAATATAGTAGCACAAAAATAAAGTTTCCTTCTTTCCAGTCTTCCGCTGCGACACTCTGATCCACAAGCTCCTTAGCAATCACCTAAAATGTTAACCATTAAGGGTGAGACCTCTTCACAACACAGTGAATCATAAGATAGTAAATAGCTCATAATAGAAACTCAAGCATAATAATCAAATCAAGCAATGAACTAACAAAATGCATCACATTCACGTATTATCCATATGCCTTTCTAATCCTTTCATTCTTTCCTTATCTTTCGCTCACCTTTCGGTGGGTCCTATTACCATTATCCACACACCACTAGGGCGGGTCCTATTTACATTTACACACTACATATTGGAGGGTCCATAACATACATAATCACGCTCCCTTAGGGAGGGTCCATTATTCACATATATTCACCATATTTACATATATTCACACTCCCTATGGGAGGGTCCATTATTCACGCTCCATTATGGAGGGTCTATTTATATACACGCTCCGTTATGGAGGGTCCATTTATATACACGCTCCGCTATGGAGGATCCATTTATATACACGCTCCGCTATGGAGGGTCCATTTATATATTTTCACGCTCCACTTAGGGAGGGTCATTATCCATACTCCTTTCGGAGGGTCAATATCCATATTTCCACTCCGCTATGGAGGGTCATTATTCATTCATACATATTTCCACTTCCGTTGGAAGGGTCGTTCCTACTCATTCACATATTTACACTCCCTACGGGAGGGTCATTCACACATACACAATCATAATCCATAAATTCATCCTCTTTCATTTTTCACACACATAATTCCACTTATCATCATCACCATTAAATTCTCAGTCACTCCATTTATCATTTCATCATACTTAACATATATTCATCACATATCATCATCACTATTAAATTCACAATTATTTCATTTATCCCTTAACTTATACATCTATCATCATTTCACACCATATAATATATATCACATCATGAATATTTCCAATTATCACACACACCCTTAACAAGCAATTATAATACACTTAACATCGAAACATTCATATATTACCCTTACAATTAGTTAGCCATTTTCACCATCTAATATCCAGCATTAAACAAAATATCACACTTTTACCACTTAGTACAATTATACCCATTTAGCATACAACTTACATAGCATTTTCTCGACAAACAACAGATATCACAAATCAGTCGACATACTCAGGTATGTCTCAGAGTACTTCAATATAAGTCAGCTCTCTAGGGTTCTTCACTTCCTACATTAACAACATACATAAGGGGTTTAAGCATAACTATATCAATTATTAAATTAACCCAAAAATACCATCATCAACCCTAAACCAACTCTAAACAGGTGCTATTTTGTTACCCACAACCCGATTCAACTATTAAATCAAATCCTATTATAAACTCTAACTATCCCTAACTCAAAGTGTGGAAAAGTGACTCCCCTTACCTGAAAATCCTAGCAATAATGATAGAGCCACGTTTACATCCGCGACTTGCTCCAGGATCAAGGTCAATAGTGTGTTGGATCTAAATAGGGACATATGATAAAACTAATTATAACATTAAAATATATATATCAAATAAATTCATTTTTGTCAAAATAATAAATATATATCATTATATAATAAAAATATATCACTTTTCCCTAAAACATATCTTTATTTGAAAATATAGGGATAATAAAAATATTGATGGATCGTCAAATAAATTAGGTAGATGGATAAAGGGAGTTGAGGAGATTATATATCTAAGAAAGATTTGAGATTGGATGGTTGGATCTTGAGTTATTGGACCGAAAAGATTGAATAACACTAAAACTTCTCCCTTCATGGTCGCACTCTCGTAGCCATTCGCTCTCTATCTTCTCTGATGCTGCTACTCTATCTAATTCTATTTCTTTCCTTCTAATGCTTCTCTCTCTATCCGTTCTCACTCTCTCACAATATTCTATCTCTTTTGATGAGTTCTCTATTGTCACGTGGTGGCTTACTGGCCACGCTCTCTTTCTTTTTTTTTTTTTTAACGGTGGGGTTGGGGTCTGGGTAGTACTTGGGAAATATATATTTATATATATTTGTGGGTCAATGCGTGTAGGTATTTTGGATTATAACTAAAAGTTAAATGATACTAAAAATAAAATAAGTTTAGGTAAAACAATATTGTATTTTGAATTACTCAAAACTGATTGAAAAATAATAAAGTTACCGGTCCCTCCGGATAGCTATTGCGTAAGAAAATTTATCGAAATTCAAAAGTAAATATATTTTATAAATCTTGATATTAAACTTGATAATATATAATATTTAAAATTCTGAAGTAGAAGATTATTATATATAACTTAAACCGGTAATATATTAAACCAGTCCAGAGGCTAAAAATAAAACAGCATCCGAACACTATGAAAATTTACAGGGACGCTCAAAATATTAAGTTAAACATATTTTTCTGAAGAAACTATTTATAAAAATGCCTCTAAGGTTTGCCACTTGAGCTCCCTGTCAAAATGTTAATTAAACTAAATAAAAGTACTACTTTATTTTTGGAAAACGTATGATAACAAATTTATACTTATTTTGATTAGAAAACGTATTTCAAATATAATGATGAAATCAGAATTTTATTCCGAGACTCAAATATTGAAAATATCATATTAAATCATTTAATTATTTTGCTGGATGTATTAGAAATAACGGGATGTTACAATTCTCCCCCACTTATGAGAATTTCGTCCCCGAAATTCCGCTCAGAATCCTTAATTGGAGAACCATCCCGGAAAAAGGGTTTCTAAGCTATGCAACTTACTTTACTTTAGTTCTACTCCCCCACTTGAAATTGGCATACCATTCAACATGAGTACGCCACTAGACTCTTGCACTCATTGAAGAGTACCGACAATGATTTGATTTGGTTAGTCTCGACGTGGAGACTCTATCAGGTTTGCTAAGGTTTACACTTCTCTCGATTAACTATTTCAGGAGTCCCTCTAGCAAAACTCCCAAAGGATCTTGGATCCTAAACCGAGGTTTAACTTCACAAGGAAGTTGGGAATGATTTCTAAGATCAACTGGGTTTCTTTCGAAATTCTACTTCGAAGGTTTGGAAAGGGTTCTATTATGCCCTAAACACTAATACCCGATTTGGCTAATTTTAATCTAGCTCCAAAACCTACCACTTATATCCTATTCCTAGACCCTAAACAACCACATTCAGCAATCAAACAAACATAAATCACATAGATATCATTCGAATATGCACAACATTCCACTTCAGCATACATTTCAAACACAACAAGATTCCACCTTACTTCCTTCTAAGCTAAACCTTGTCTAACTTAGGGCTAAATCCTACCTCTACACACACATTCATAACAATCAGCACGCTTTTGAAAATCGGTTAAAAGGGGTTCGGGGAATAGGATTTGCATAGCTTGAACCAAAAATACATTTTCATCGATTCAATTCTCTAATGCTATGAAAATTGTGCAAGTAGTGTCCCTAAATGTGAAAGATAATTATTAGAAATTTTCAGGTCAATCCGAGTTCATTAGATTCACTTTTGACCCAACGACCACTTTATCAAAGAGTTGTAATTGTCGGGGGTGAACCTATGTCAAGTTCACTTCAAAATAGTAGACAAACTCCAATTGGCCTTAAAATTTTAAAGGGACATCACCTACACTTAGCCCAAGGTTGTGTAAAATTGTCAAACTGATCAGAGCATGTTAAATTCACTTCAATTAAAACATTAACTTGCTCCAATTGGCTTGAAATGTTACATGAAACAATGATTCAACCTTAGGGTGCTTATGTCAAATTTTCAAAGTCGACCGAAATTCCTACACCCAAAAACTTAGTTTTCCATTTTAAGTAAAAACCTTGATTTTCCCAACAGTCACCTAGCCACAAACAAAAGATTTTAAGATCCTTGGTTTGAATAATCACTAGGTATGGGGATTTAAAATTTAGGAAGAAGATCTCATACTAGTGAAACACTTAGAAAAACAGTTATACATTTACAAAAACAAAATTCTTTTAGAAATTGGGTTCCTCCCTTGATGAGGAACAATTAGTTTCATTTGAAAAAAAAAATTCGATAAAACTTTCAATCGTTCACATCACCATAAAGAGCTACCTCCATATAATTCCGTAAAAACCTAGATGCAGGAGTGAAAGATTACTCAAGATTGGCAAACTCAAAGAAAAGGAAGATGTCTTGGACTTGGAAAAATATAGTTTAGTTCATCTTCAAAAGTTGAAACAATTACATTCCCTTTGGCTTAAAGTTTGAAAATTGAGTTTCATTCCGAATTGATTTGAGTCGCCTAGGAAGAGTTCTTATTTAATCGAAGTGTGACTTGGTTAAAACAATTGAGTTAATTCACTCCTCAATTACTTAAGAATCCTTGCTTTTATTACTATTTCTTGAAAATTTGTCGTGCGACCTCACGATCCATTTGGAATGATTGTGGTCCGGTGCAACATTTTAAAATTTATTTTAAACACTCACATCATTAAACAAACCATCATAATAATATTCACCCACAAGCATCAAATAAAATTCACTTTAAAGAAGCAATCCACGTATAAACATATACACACCTCTACTAGTAACAATCTAGTTAAAATTCGGTTCTGGCACTTTTCAATTGAATTAAAACCCCTATCTCGATTAAATATACCTCTTTCCCTTATAAAATTTTATTATTGTAACTCGAGGTTCAAGTTCAATCGTTAGAAGCTCCAACTTATCTTTCGTTTAGTATTAACGTTATCGAAATTAAATTAGTGGTGGAACCAACTACGGGTTCAACAGAAATATTTTTGTTGTTTTCGTGGATTCTAATCTAGTCGATGTGAACTAAATCACTCGATTAGATTAGTATCGAGTTGATAGATTATTTTGATTTTTATGGTTCCACTTCCAATTTCCTTCCGCTTACTTTAATGCTAAACTATTCCACACATCAACATATTTCGAGGACCTTTCGATTGAGTTCGAACCGCTTCCAGATTGAGCAAAAAAGTTTCTTTTATGTTTATAAACCAAATTGGTATGGTTCAGCGGTTTGAATCCGATCAATCGGTACTCGATTCTTATTTCCCATTTGGTGTCACAGTCACTTGAATCCTGATTAGCTATGGAATCGACCATTAATTTAATTTTAAACATTATTTTTAGTTATTTTAGATACTAGTCTAATCGATGTGAATTTTATCACTCGAGTGGATTAGTATCGAGGACAAAAATTATTTACTACATGCGGTTCCATTTCAAATCATTCGTCTAATTACTTTGGCATCAAACCACTCAACAAACACACATTCAAAACATACACAATACAATAACAAATCAAAGAGGAACAAAATAACTAACACAAAAGTTTTATATATATGAAATCATTTACTAATTTACGATAGTGCACAAAATCCTAGATTTTGACGACATCACCTCCCGATAAATGCAACATCGGATTGGCCAGTTCCGACACTGCATTCCATCAGTGGTAATAGCCCTCGCCATCCAGTCTAAGTTTCTGTACTTCGTTTTGATTAGCAAGATTTCCTTTGTAAGAAACTTCGACTCTCGATTAACTCAAAACCTGAAATTTTTCACCCTTAAACAAGTTCATCATGAACCACTTAAGTTTCCTGTTTGCAATTGGGTAAACACTTGCAATATGCAATTCTTTGAATCCCTAAGGGATCCGCTTAGGTTCCAAAGAATTCCTTTCTCCTTTCCTTTTCATATAAAATTTCTTAGTTTGACACTTGTTGGTATTTCCCATTTGCAAACATAAACTAACTCAATTATCGCTTATCAATAAAATTTCCACTTATATGAGTCTCACCTTTAGAGAAGAAGCTTGAAATGAGAGTGTTCGCAGCGAGATCGGGACAACTTTCCCTCAGGTCGAAAGGAAGGAACTGCTCTGATACCATAAATGTAACATCCCAATTTTTATTTACAAAATAGCAAGTAAAAGTCTATAATTAAAATAATGTACTTAAAAATATCTTTTCACAAATCAAATTTACAAATAATTTTGGGCATCCATTTACAATATAGTAGCACAAAAATAAAGTTTCCTTCTTTCCAGTCTTCCGCTGCGACACTCTGATCCACAAGCTCCTTAGCAATCACCTAAAATGTTAACCACTAAGGATAAGACATCTTCACAACACAGTGAATCATAAGATAGTAAATAGCTCATAATAGAAACTCAAGCATAATAATCAAATCAAGCAATGAACTAACAAAATGCATCACATTCACGTATTATCCATATGCCTTTCTAATCCTTTCATTCTTTCCTTATCTTTCGCTCACCTTTCGGTGGGTCCTATTACCATTATCCACACACCACTAGGGCGGGTCCTATTTACATTTACACACTCCATATTGGAGGGTCCATAACATACATAATCACGCTCCCTTAGGGAGGGTCCATTATTCACATATATTCACCATATTTACATATATTCACACTCCCTATGGGAGGGTCCATTATTCACGCTCCATTATGGAGGGTCCATTTATATACACGCTCCGTTATGGAGGATCCATTTATATACACGCTCCGCTATGGAGGGTCCATTTATATATTTTCACGCTCCACTTAGGGAGGGTCATTATCCATACTCCTTTCGGAGGGTCAATATCCATATTTCCACTCCGCTATGGAGGGTCATTATTCATTCATACATATTTCCACTTCCGTTGGAAGGGTCGTTCCTACTCATTCACATATTCGCACTCCCTGCGGGAGGGTCATTCACACATACACAATCATAATCCATAAATTCATCCTCTTTCATTTTTCACACACATAATTCCACTTATCATCATCACCATTAAATTCTCAATCACTCCATTTATCATTTCATCATACTTAACATATATTCATCACATATCATCATCAGTATTAAATTCACAATTATTTCATTTATCCCTTAACTTATACATCTATCATCATTTCACACCATATAACATATATCACATCATGAATATTTCCAATTATCACACACACCCTTAACAAGCAATTATAATACACTTAACATCGAAACATTTATATATTACCCTTACAATTAGTTAGCCATTTTCACCATCTAATATCCTGCATTAAACAAAATATCACACTTTTACCACTTAGCACAATTATACCCATTTAGCATACAGCTTACATAGCATTTTCTCGACAAACAACAGATATCACAAATCAGTCGACATACTCAGGTATGTCTCAGAGTACTTTAATATAAGTCAGCTCCCTAGGGTTCTTCACTTCCTACATTAACAACATACATAAGGGGTTTAAGCATAACTATATCAATTATTAAATTAACCCAAAAATACCATCATCAACCCTAAACCAACTCTAAACAGGTGCTATTTTGTTACCCACAACGCGATTCAACCATTAAACCCAAATCATATTATAAACTCTAATTATCCCTAACTCAAAGTGTGGAAAAGTGACTCCCCTTACCTGGAAATCCTAGCAATAATGATAGAGCCACGTTTACATCCGCGACTTGCTCCAGGGTCAAGGTCAATAGTGTGTTGGATCTAAATAGGGACATATGATAAAATTAATTATAACATTAAAATATATATATCAAATAAATTCATTTTTGTCAAAATAATAAATATATATCATTATATAATAAAAATATATCACTTTTCCCTAAAACATATCTTTATTTGAAAATATAGGGATAATAAAAATATTGACGGATCGTCAAATAAATTAGGTAGATGGATAGAGGGAATTGAGGAGATTATATACCTAAGAAAGATTTGAGATTGGATGGTTGGATCTTGAATTATTCGACCGAAAAGATTGAATAACACTAAAACTTCTCCCTTCATGGTCGCACTCTCGTAGCCATTCGCTCTCTATCTTCTCTGATGCTGCTACTCTATCTAATTCTATTTCTTTCCTTCTAATGCTTCTCTCTCTATCTGACGTTCTCACTCTCTCACAATATTCTATCTCTTTTGATGAGTTCTCTATTGTCACGTGGTGGCTTACTGGCCACGCTCTCTTTTCTTTTTTTTTTTTTTAACGGTGGGCTTGGGGTCTGGGTAGTACTTGTGAAATATATATTTATATATATTTGTGGATCAATTCGTGTAGGTATTTTGGATTATAACTAAAAGTTAGATGATAGTAAAAATAAAATAAGTTTAGGTAAAACAATATTGTATTTTGAATTACTCAAAACTGATTGAAAAATAATAAAGTTATCAGTTCTTCCGGATAGCTATTACGTAAGAAAAATTATCGAAATTCAAAAGTAAATATATTTTCTAAATCTTGATATTAAACTTGATAATATATAATATTTAAAATTCTGAAGTAGAAGATTATTATATATAACTTAAACCAGTAATATATTAAACCAGTCCAGAGGCTAAAAATAAAAAAGCCTCCGAACACTATGAAAATTTACAGGAACGCTCAAAGTATTAAGTTAAACATATTTTTCTGAAGAAACTATTTATAAAAATGCTTATATATATTTGTGGGTCAATGCGTGTAGGTATTTTGGATTATAACTAAAAGTTAGATGATACTAAAAATAAAATAAGTTTAGGAAAAACAATATTGTATTTTGAATTACTCAAAACTGATTGAAAAATAATAAAGTTACCGGTCCCTCCAGATAGCTATTTGTAACACCCCTAATTTTCGTCTCCCGGATAATAAGGAAATTAATAATAAAGTTTTATTATTAATTTATTTTTCCAAGTTTATATTTTGTATTTAATTAGCCTGAAATATAGAAATAAGTTGAGATATTTTTATATGGCAAATAAATGCAAAAAATAAGGATATTGCATTTTAGTCCTTGGGTTAGGACCTAAGTGTAATATTGAAAAGTTCTTGGAGGGAAAGATTTAAAAATATTAATTTTTAAATTTTGTACTGATTTAACCGGTTAGTAATGCTCTGTAACCGGTTAGACGATGAACCCAGAAACTGGGTTAGTGGAATTTGATGAATAATCACTTGATTAATTCGTTTAATCGCCACGAAATCAGTTCAGTGATAATGGGAAACATGCGTCAGTGTGCATGCAAGGCCAATTCCTCTATAAAAACCCATAATTCTGATCAAATTGGGTTGTTGTTGCTCTGAATTAAGGAGAATCTCTGTTCTAGGGTTTCAGAATCGTCCCTTTCAATTCCCTCTCGTTGTTGAGTATTAGTTTTCGAGTGATACACCGTTGTAAAGATTACATCAAGATCTTTACAAAGATATAAACATTGTGAGTTGAGGGTTAGGGAGCTAAGAGAACGAAGTTGTTGAAGTAGAGGAGTTCCAAAACCGCTTCTGCAAAAAACTGATTTCTGGAGCTGAGTTGGAGCTTAAATTTGGGTAAGTATATGAACTCCTTTGACCTCAAATCACTTCGAATCTTTAGTTCATGTTACCAAAATTCAGTCCTAATCATTTTCCCTAATTTTTGGCCAAAATCTATGTTGAAATCTTTGGTGTTTGGACCCTGTTGCTGAAATCGTGGGTAAAGAGCAGACTAGGGATTTTTGGTGGAATCTGTGAATTCTCTTCAAAACTCAGTGTCATTACTCATCAAACACTATCCTAAGGTATGGGAGAAGCTTACCTTATACTAGATTTAGACTAAAATCAAGTGATTTAGGACTTGAGTCAACAAAGACTCAAAAGGGCATTATGTGTTTGAAGCACAAAGGCTTGGAGGCCAAATTTAGCTCAATTCTGTTTTGAACAATTTTATGTTGATGCATGCAATGGATGTTGATGTCTGAATCTGAATCTAAATGTGTATCTGAGTTTTGTGGTATTGAATTGTGTTTTTATGGATTTTTATGCAATTTGATGCACTAAACCAAATGCATGCAAGTTAGATGTGTTTCTGTGGTTAAACATGCTTACTTAAGGTATATGAACTCTTTGAAATGATTGAAATTTGGTTAGATTTGAGTAGTGAAAAGAATGGTTTGTTAAACCTCATGTTTTAGTGTCTGACTGCATAATCTAACCAGTTACTCGATATTTGTAACCGGTTAGACACTGTAAAAATTCAAAATAAAATAAGTTTATAAAATTAGTACTGTGGTCTTATAAATTCTACTCAAATCCAGGCCTTAATTTCATAAAAAACAATCTGAAAATAAGTTGATTTCACTGTTATGGCTCAGTTTGAAGTTAAAGAGTTAATACCTTAGTGTAATAAGATAATTTCAAGAGGAAATTTTGCTCATTTAGAAATGGAATGTGATTTAGACTTTTGAATGATAAACATAGTGTTTTTTTTTAGGTATAAAACAATGTTAAACTTGTTTATGGATTGGGTAGAGAATTCAAGAAAAAGGGTTTTTCTGAATTTCAATGGTATACAGTTCAGGTCTGTAATTCTAACCGGTTAGCCTGAGACTGTAACCGGTTAGTACCTGAATTTGAAAAATAAAAAGTTAAGTCTTTTGAGTACCATTGGTTATGTTTTCCCAATCTAAGCCTAATGGCATGTTTTTGAGAAAATTCAAGAGAGAATGTTTGTGCCAAAGATTATGCCTCAAATTAATCATTCAAAAGAGAGATTGAAGTATTTCTAAATCACAGTAATTAAATTAAAGATAAAACCAACCTTGATGATGTGCATCCATATAGAATGGAAGTTTGGTTGGTAGGAACGTTTATCATATTCCGGGAATATGAGGAGGGTACTCCGGGAGTACCAAATTGTAACCTACTTGATGACACATTCTGGGAATGTGGCCAGTGTCCGGGACCTGGTTTTTATGCGTTCTGGGAACGTATGCGTTCTGGGAACGTGATGCACACTCCGGAAGTGATGCTTAATATCCAAGTATGGTTTGGCATTACGTTCTGGGAACGAATGTCAGTGTTCCGAGAACACAAGGGTGTATTGGATGGACGTCCAAGATGGACTTTTAGAGGCCTCAGTTGTGGATAGAAAATCATACATCATGCCACTTGCATTATAAGAAATATAATGTTGAAAATTGGTGTGCTCATATGTACTTGCATTGTTATCCGTCCATGACATACTTGTATTTGTAATTTTAGTCTTTATCAATTATGTATATGTGTATACTTACTCCATGTGCCCTGTTTAGGTGATGGCCAGATACCTAGCTTGCATCGAGATACGCCCTATCCCTAGTGGTATATGGACGTATGAGGAGCACCGTGCCACTTTTGAGGGGGAGGTGGAGATCACTCTCTACCACCCTAACCCTCTGGTTCGAGTGCGACCTCGTCGATTTAGGATCCCGTTAGTCTATACTATGCATGTTCCACCCTTTTATACATATAGAGGACCACCCCCGGCTCGACCTGTGCGTCGATTTCATAGTTTTCGTTTCAGAATTGCCACTCGTTCTCATCCTTCCTCCCATAGAGTTGTCACTGAGGAGACTCCTTCTCCTGGTCCGACTGATCTTGAGAGGACTGCTTCTGCAGATCCTAGACCCAGTGGTGAGGTCTCTCCACAGTCAGGCGAGGTCGAGGAGGACCCTGTGGAGGATGAGGACGAGGAGGAGGTGCATGTCGAGCCGACTGTTTCTGTAGAGGTGGACCTGCTGGTTCATAGGAGCCTGCATAGCATGGATGTTTTGGATCCTAGATCCTAGGGTTAGAGCTGTGGAGGATCTGAGGAGCTGCTGAGGACATGGATGACCTGCTCTGGGACTTCTACTTTTGGATTATGTAATATATTATATATATTTTGAGAAGTCTTAGAGTGAGGTTTATTTTATGCAGCTGGTTTGTATATATTTCACCAAACTTGCTATCTCGACTCTTACTACTTGCTACTGATGATACTGATGGGGTTTTATGTTATGATATATATATATATATATATATATATTATGTTTTATTTACCTCAGCAGTGCCCCATAAGTATTATTTTTACTTCCGCATACTCTAATTCTGATTCAAAAAGGATTCGACAATAGGCTTATATTTTATACATTTGGTCAAACTCGAGAGACAAATAATATATTTTAATAAGGACTACGAAGATGTTTTACTATGTGTAAAAGACATTGTCTCGAGAGCCTTTTCATAGCTAAAATAATATTACGCTGAATTCAGTTTACTTGTCCACGAAAGAAGGATTTATAAATAAGCAAGTAAACATTGACAAGCGAAAAAATTTTCAGTCCCGATTTTCGATAGCAAGTATTTCAATCATTTGGAAATATTAATTATTTTCAAGATATAAAAATGAGGGTGTCACATCTTTGGTGGTATCAGAGCATTGGTCCTGTCCCTCATGGCCCCGATGATGCAGCTAAGTATGGTATTCAATGTTAATTGAATATGTTTTGAGTAAGTTAGTAGTAATTATGTTTTAAAGACCTTTTAGTGACCCAAAGCCCATAGTGCAGGTCTTTCTATGGCAACCAGAACTAGAAATTATACGAACGAAATGTTAGAACGTATTACGACTGTGCTGGAAGGCATGCAGCAGCAGCAGCAGCCACCTCACGGGCGAGCTGGTAACCCACATGTTGGCAATGTGGCGAATCATGATGCTAAGACTCTGTCAAAATTCAGGAAGTGCAATCCACCAAGGTTTGAAGGAGGATACAAACCTGATGAGGCAAATAAGTGGTTGTACGAGATCAAGAAGATTTTCAGAACTTTGGATTGTTCTGATGAGCAGAAGGTAACCTATGCAGTTTACATGCTCCATGGGGAAGCTGAGAACTGGTGGGACCACACTGTTCAATTGCTGAATTTTGAAAGGAGGGCAATCAATTGGGGAGTGTTTATGGAGAAATTTCTTAATAAATACTTTCCGGAAGATTTAAGGAGAAAGAAAGAAGTAGAATTCATGCAATTGAAGCAGGGGGATATGAGTGTAGGGGAATATGCTGCCAAGTTTGAGGAGTTGATGAAATATTCTCCCTACTACTTGAATAACCCTGATGAAAGAAGTAAGTGTGTTAAGTTTGAAGGTGGACTGAAACCGGAGCTGAAATCTATTTTCAGTTACCAGAGGATTCAGAGTTTTCCTGCACTTGTGGATATGTGCAGAATGTATGAGGATGACAAGAAGGCTGAGCTGATCGGAAGTCAAGGGAAAGGAGTTGGACAGAACTATGGACCACAGAGGAAGAAGAGATTTGATCATCGGAATAATGGTCCATATTCTCAGAAGAACAAGGGCAAGGGCAAGGCTGTGATGGATAACAAGAACAAGTCTCGCGATAATGCTCCTTATTGCGATAAGTGTAGGCGCTATTGTCATGGTCAATTCTGCTGGTCCACAGGAGGATGTTTCAAATGTGGAAAGCAAGGTCACTTTGCTCGTGATTGCAGAGAATCTGCAAAAGGTGATGCAAAAGGATCTGCTGGAAAGCCTGTGGTTCAAGGAAGAGTGTTTACCTTGAGTGGTAATGAAGCAACCCAAACCCCGAATCTCGTGCAAGGTAACTTTTTGCTTAATAATCAACCTTGCAAAATCATGTTTGATTCTGGAGCTACACATTCTTTTGTTTCTCCTGAATGTGTGAATAGGCTGAATCTTGTTGTTTCCGATTCTCCTTGCTATCTTAGTATAGATACCCCTACTGGGATACCGATCTTTACCGCTAAGGTCTGCTTAGGGTGTGATGTTGAAATCTTGGGTCGTGTCTCTAAAGTAGATTTGGTTTGCCTCCCTAAGTTACAATTGGATGTGATCTTGGGTATGGATTGGTTGATGAAGAACCAAGTGATCATCAATTGTGAGGAAAAGACAATCCAATATAGGACCCTTGAACCCGAAGGTTATATGTGTTTGTTCTCTGCTATTGGGGAAGAAGAGTCGATGCCGATAGAAGAGATTCATGTGGTGAGGGAATTTTCGGAAGTATTTCCTGAGGAGATACCAGGATTACCTCCGAAGCGAGAAATAGAGTTCGGGATTGACTTAGTCCCTAGAGCTGGTCCCATCTCTATTGCTCCTTATAGAATGGAACCACCGGAAATGACAGAGATGAAGAAGCAGATAGAGGAATTGCTGCAGAAGCAGATGATCAGGCCAAGCGTTTCGCCTTGGGGAGCTCCATTACTGTTTGTAAAGAAGAAGGACGGGAGTATGAGAATGTGTGTGGATTATAGACAGTTGAATAAGGTCACCATTAAGAATAAGTACCCTTTGCCAAGGATTGATGACCTTATGGATCAAGTTAGGGGAACTGTAGTATTTTCCAAGATTGATTTGAGATCGGGTTATCATCAGATCAGGATAAAGGAGGAGGATATACCCAAGACTGCATTTCGATCTCGATACGGTCATTATGAGTATGTTGTGATGCCGTTCGAATTGACTAATGCACCTGCTATTTTCATGGATTATATGAACCGGATCTTTAGACCATACTTGGATTTATTGTGGTGGTGTTTATTGATGATATTCTGGTCTATTCTAAGAGTCCGGAAGAGCATGAAGAGCATCTCAGGATAGTGTTAAAAGTCCTGAAGGAGAAGCAGTTATACGCCAAACTTACGAAATGTGAGTTTTGGTTGAATGAAGTGAATTTCCTAGGGCATGTAATCTCTAAGGAAGGAATTGCGGTGGATCCAGCAAAAGTAAGTTCAGTACTAAGCTGGGAACAGCCCAAGACTGTAACTGAGGTGAGAAGTTTCTTGGGGCTGGCTGGATACTATCGTCGATTTATAGAAGGATTTTCCAAGATTGCATTGCCTTTGACCAAGTTGACTCGGAAAGATCAACCGTTCGTGTGGGACGATAGGTGTGAAGTTAGTTTTCGAGAGTTGAAGGAAAGGTTAACATCGTCTCCGGTGCTAATCTTACCTGATCCTCACAAGAGCTTTGAAGTTTACTGTGATGCATCTAAGCAAGGACTGGGGTGTGTATTGATGCAAGAAGGAAGAGTAGTGGCTTATGCATCACGACAGTTGAAGAATCATGAGGTGAATTACCCGACACACGATTTGGAATTGGCTGCGATCGTGTTTGCCTTAAAGATATGGAGACATCATCTCTATGGCACTATGTTCCAAGTATTTAGTGACCATAAGAGTTTGAAATATCTGTTCAATCAAAAAGAGTTGAACATGAG
This sequence comes from Crotalaria pallida, assembly GCA_037953625.1. NCBI lineage: Eukaryota > Viridiplantae > Streptophyta > Magnoliopsida > Fabales > Fabaceae > Crotalaria > Crotalaria pallida. The sequence continues at coordinate 103,171,497 of CM075650.1, forward strand.
GCAAAGAAGGTGGATGGAGTTTTTGAAAGATTATGACTTTAAACTCCACTATCATCCGGGTAAAGCAAATGTGGTGGCAGATGCTTTGAGTCGGAAAGCAATCCACATAAGTGCGATGATGGTTAAGGAAGCAGCGTTGATTGAGGAATTCAGAGACTTGAGCCTGTTGACACAAGTGGAGCCATCAAGTATCAAGTTAGGGATGTTGCAGATCACAAATGAGTTCTTGGAAAGAATTCAGGAGTTGCAACGAGCGGATGGAGAGTTGATTGAAAAGATGAGATTAGGATCAGAAGGGAAGGAACTTGATTTCCAGATTGGGTTGGATGGAATCCTTCGTTTTAGGACAAGGATTTGCATACCAAGAGATCAGGAGGTTAGGAGACTGATTCTTGATGAAGCACATAAGAGTCGGATGAGTATGCATCCTGGATCAACCAAAATGTATCAGGACCTGAAGAAGATGTTTTGGTGGTCTGGATTGAAAAAGGATGTTGCAGAATATGTGGCGGCGTGTTTAATTTGTCAAAAAGCTAAGGTAGAACACCAGAAACCAGGAGGACAGTTGCAACCTTTGATTATCCCTCAATGGAAGTGGGATAGCATCTCCATGGATTTTGTGTCTAGTTTGCCAAGGACAGCAGCAAATCATGATGCAATCTGGGTGATTGTGGATAGGTTGACTAAGTCGGCGCATTTTGTTCCGATAAATATGCGCTATCCTTTGAATAAGCTTACCCAAATCTACATTAAGGAGGTAGTTCGTCTTCACGGAGTGCCTTCGAGTATCGTGTCGGATCGAGATCCCAGATTTTCTTCGCAGTTATGGAAAAGTCTGCATGATGCCATGGGAACCAGAGTAAAATTGAGTTCTGCATATCATCCACAGACGGATGGTCAGACGGAGAGAACATTTCAGTCTCTGGAAGATGTGTTGAGGGCTTGTGCACTTGAAGAACAAGGAAGTTGGGATCAAGTGCTACCTCTTGCAGAATTCACGTACAACAACAACTATCATGCGAGCATTGGGATGGCATCATTTGAGGCTTTGTATGGAAGGAAGTGTCAAACCCCGCTATGCTGGTTCCAAGTGGGGGAGAATTTAGTGGTTGGACCGGAAATGGTGCAACAGACAACTGAGAAGATCAGGATGGTTCAGGCAAAGATGAAAGCGGCTCAGAGTCGGCAGAAGAGTTATGCTGACAGGAGAAGGAAACCAATAGAGTTTTCAGAGGGCAACCATGTGTTTCTTCGGGTAGTTCCGATGAAAGGGATTAGTAGAGCTTTGAGAACCCGAAAGCTATCACCTAAGTGTATAGGTCCATACCAAATCCTTAAGCGAGTTGGTCCCGTTGCTTATCAACTAGCTTTACCACCCTCTCTATCCAATTTGCACAACGTCTTTCACATTTCTCAATTGAAGAAGTATGTGCATGACCCATCAGTTATTTTGAAACTCCAACCTGATGACCTAACTTTGAAGGAAAACCTTACCTTTGAAGCCAAACCGATCCGGATAGAAGATCATGAAGTTAAGAAGCTCAGGGGAAAGGAGATACCTTTAGTTAAGGTTGTATGGGAAAATGCTGATGCATCTGAAGCTACATGGAAAGTAGAGGGGAAGATGCGTCAAGAGTATCCGGAATTGTTTTTGTAAGCTAGAATTTCGGAGACGAAATTCCTTTTAAGTGGGGGAGTAGTATAACACCCCTAATTTTCGACTCCCGGATAATAAGGAAATTAATAATAAAGTTTTATTATTAATTTATTTTTCCAAGTTTATATTTTGTATTTAATTAGCCTGAAATATAGAAATAAGTTGAGATATTTTTATATGGCAAATAAATGCAAAAAATAAGGATATTGCATTTTAGTCCTTGGGTTAGGACCTAAGTGTAATGATGAAAAGTTCTTGGAGGGAAAGATTTAAAAATATTAATTTTTAAATTTTGTACTGATCTAACCGGTTAGTAATGCCCTGTAACCGGTTAGACGATGAACCCAGAAACTGGGTTAGTGGAATTTGATGAGTAATCACTTGATTAATTCGTTTAATCGCCACGAAATCAGTTCAGTGATAATGGGAAACACGCGTCAGTGTGCATGCAAGGCCAATTCCTCTATAAAAACCCATAATTCTGATCAAATTGGGTTGTTGTTGCTCTGAATTAAGGAGAATCTCTGTTCTAGGGTTTCAGAATCGTCCCTTTCAATTCCCTCTCGTTGTTGAGTATTAGTTTTCGAGTGATACACCGTTGTAAAGATTACATCAAGATCTTTACAAAGATATAAACATTGTGAGTTGAGGGTTAGGGAGCTAAGAGAACGAAGCTGTTGAAGTAGAGGAGTTCCAAAACCGTTTCTGCAAAAAACTGATTTCTGGAGCTGAGCTGGAGCTTCAATTTGGGTAAGTATATGAACTCCTTTGACCTCAAATCACTTCGAATCTTTAGTGCATGTTGTAACATCTCGAATTTAATTTTAATAATAATTAGAATAATAATAAGATTTTGAAATAAGAATTATCCTAAAAGGGATTTAAAATGATGGATTAGGAATTCTTTGAGTGTCATAAAGGAGTCAAGGAGCATTGACATCGAAAAGCGAATTTAAAGAAGACCAAACGAGGGTTAAAAGCGGTGTTTTCGGTGTTTTAAATTCGCTAACTTGGGAAATTCAAAATAAAAGATTTAAGACTCCAAACACAATTTCCACCGTTGGATATGAAGATATGATTTTTAGGAGGTTGCTCGTCAAATTTGAGCAAGATCCAACGGTGAACGAAGAAGTCATGGCTATTTGAAGTTAGGGAGAAAATAGAAGAAAAATAGAAAAGCAAACTAGCAGTATCTGATCATTATACTCGAGTATTTTGTGAAATATTCGAGTATTTTGGGTCAAAATACTCGAGTATTGACAGAAACACTCGATTATTCTGCGGTCTGCAACATTAAAAAAGCGTTTTTGGGGCTGAAAACGCATTTCAACCCTTTGTTTCTCTCTCCCTCCGATCTTCCTCCCTCCTCCGGCGCCACCACGAGCCACCACCACCCAAGCCGCCGCCGTCCTCCCCCATCCCGTCCAGCTCTCTCTCCCTCTCTTCCCTCACCTTCCCTTGCTTTCTCTCTCTCCTTCCCTCACAATCTCCCTCCTCACACTCTCTCTCCACCACCACCAACCACGGCCGCCGCCCAGAGCCGCCACCGCCACCACCTCCACGGTCACCACCCTCACAAACCCCATCCCTTTCTCTCTCTCCCTTTGACCCCTACTCTCTCTCTCTTCGATCTCTCTCCTCTCTCTTTCCGATCGGAGCCGCCACCGTGGCTGCCGATCGAACCACCACGGACCACCACCACCATAGCTCTCCCTCATTCATTGCTCTCACACCCACGAGCTTTCTCTCTCTCCACGGATCTCACCGACGCCGTTATCGACCCGTGATCGTGCCGGACTCGCGTCGGGAACCTCGAAGCTCGAAGCTCGAAGCTCTTGCCTCGATTCAGTCGCAGACGTCCCCGCTAACGAGGAGCAACACCGACGCCGTCATCGTCGCCGAGCTAAAATCCAGGTTCTATTTAAAAAGCCCGAGGTAAGAGGGTTCGCGTTACCTTTACTTAAGAAGTAAATTCTAGGATGCTATAGTGGTAGCTGAGAATAGGGTAATTAAAAAGTATGTTAATAAACCTTAGGGTAACCCTCGTGGATATAAAGGAAGTAAATAAAATTGTTGATAGAAACCACACTTTAGGGAAGAAAAGGAATGAGCGTAGAATAAGGCCCGGAACGAATGAGCGTAATTAGAATATTAAAATAGTTAGAATAAAACAAAAACGTGAGCAATCATAAAAATAAAACCATAGGGGAAGTAAAAGGACAAGAGGGTAAATGAAATAGGCAAAGAGAGAGTAGAATTAATAAATTAAAAGATAATAAGTATAATAGTATCCGAAGAATAAAGTGAGGTAAAAGAGAGATTAGTATAGGGAATAATAAATACGTGCAGGACCAATTAGAGCAATAGGCGAAAAATAATGAATTATATTTAAAGGAAAATAGGAAAACGATAAGCGGATTAATAAAAAGATAATAAAATGATGAGAGAGTACATTATGAGGGAAGTTATGTAGAATAATGTAATATAGATTGAGAAGCTAGATTAAGTTAATAGAGCAATTAAATATAAACATAGTTAATGAAATAGGAACAATGAGTTAGGTAATTGACTGAGATAAGGAAATTAAGGAATAGCTAAGAATTAGTAACGAGAACTAGAATATACTATTCTTGACCATATTAATTAGACTTGGATAAAATCGAGGGAAACTAACAAAAATAAAAAGAGTAAAGTAGAAAATGTAGAAAAATGTGATAGGTCATAAACGGAAATAAAAATCAAAAGATTGAGACAAATATAAAAGAAATACTTAAATTATAAGAAGAGAATTAATTAAGAAAGAATAAAAGAGAACGGCTGATGGTCTGTTGGACTCAGTCATAAAGAAAAGATAAAAGGCTGATGGTCTGTTGGACTCAGTCATGATAAAAGATAAAAGGCTGATGGTCTGTTGGACTCAGTCATAAGAAAAGGAAAACGGCTGATGGTCTTTTGGACTCAGTCATATAAAGGAAAACGGCTGATGGTCTTTTGGACTCAGTCATATAAAGGAAAACGGCTGATGGTCTTTTGGACTCAGTCATATAGAGGGAAACGACTGATGGTCTTTTGGACTGACTCAGTCATAATAAAGTCAAACGACTGATGGTCTTTTGGACTCAGTCATAATAAAGTCAAACGACTGATGGTCTGTTGGACTCAGTCATAAGAAAAAGGAATAGATAAAGAAAAGGAAAAGAAAAGGAAAAGGAAGAGAAGAAGAAAAAGAAAAGAAAAGAGAATGTAAAAATGATCAGAGAACTATCAGAGAATCAATAATTAAAAGAATGTAAGAATAAGTGAAGAACTAAAAGAGATTAATTATATGACTAACTATGAATAAAATGTATTAATGATTGCGTAGGCTTAGTTATTTGCTATGTCTTCTTTTAGGATTTATCTTTTTAAGTTCTGTGTAATGCTACCCTTCTTGATATAATTTTACAGGTACGGAAGCGGAGTTTACACTGTTGCGGGCCGAACTGGAAACTCTCCACCACGTGGAGTGTATTTATGATACCCTGAGCGGTTTTATTATTAAAACTGTTATTTTTGTAATTTAATATGTGTAGTAATTGTATGCCCCGAATTTGTACTAATTGGGCTTTAGGATCTGATCTGGTTATTGAACTATTATGTTTTAAGTTTTTAAATATTCTGGACTGACAGGTTTTAAGAAGAAAATTTTTGGGAAGTCCAAAAAACAGAGGAAACTCTGCCGGATTTTCGTAAGAAGTTTTTAGAAGTAATTAAGTTTAAAAGAAATTTTCTAACACCAATTTTAAATAAAACTTAAAATTAACTAATAAAAGTGAGGATGTTACATTTATGGTATCAGAGCAGTTTCCCTCGGCCTTGGAGTTTGGACTCACAACTCCTATTGATTACTCACCCAGCGAGTAATCAAGTGATAGTGTCAAGTCTTAGAATAGATAAATAGGTACACTTAGTTTAAGAGTTTTTAGTTAATTGTGGAATAACGTGTTCTTTTTCCAAAACTCAGTCACCATGCCTCAGAGACGTACTCGTGATGATAGGATGGCCGCGATACTTGAGAATCTGGTCCAAATGAACCAGAACCAGGCCGAGACGGTAGCAGCAGCAGCAGCCGCACTCCAGCAACCACCAAACCCAATCGACATTGATTGGCTAGCTAGGTTCAGGCAGAACGATCCGCCCAAGTTTGAAGGTGGCTACAATCCTGACGCAGCACAGAGATGGCTCCAAGAATTGGAGAAGATTTTCCGCACAATGTCACCGCCCGCGGAACAGATAGTCCCTTTGGCGGCGTACATGCTCACTGGAGAAGCTGAATATTGGTGGGAGCGTGTACGAAGGGAAATGGAGATTGCTAACCAGGAGAACACCTGGGATGTGTTCAAAATCAGGTTCTTAGGGAAGTATTTCCCGGAAGATGTCCGCCGAGAAAAAGAGCTGGCGTTCTTGAACCTGAAACAAGGGAACTTGAGTGTTGGAGAATATGTTGCACATATTGAGGATCTCATCCGATATGCCGGAAGCTACAGGGATGCTAATGAAAGGACTAAGTGCATTAAGTTTGAGGACGGGCTTCGCACTGAGATTAAAATCGCTTTTGAGTATCAGAATGTTGCGAACTTGTCCAACCTGGTGAACATGACTAGCACTTATGAAAAAGGATTGAAACGGGAGATGCTGGAAAAGAGAAGCATGAATAGGCAGGGTGCTGGAAGTTCTACCAGGAGAGAAGGACCGACGCAAGAATCAGATCCATATGCTGATATTGATGTTATGGCAATAGTTCCCATGGTTGCGGACCATAATGTGACCGCCCCAACTGCTAGGCCCTTATGTTCACACTGTGGGAAATCTCACAAACGATTGTGTTGGCCTTTGAACCAGCTAAGGAAGGAGGGTCTTTGTTATCACTGCGGACAGTCGGGACACCGTGCTGCAGTCTGTCCTGGGAGCACGCAGAGCGACGAATGAACTCACCCGAGGTACTTCTAGTGTTAACTATATACCAAATATTTATTTAAAATATATATATTTAAAATGTTTTACATAAAGCATACATATTCGATTTAACTTAAAAAGAAATCAATAAATGATAATACATTATTAAAGTTCCGCCGAACACAGTGATGGTATTGCCACTGGTAGAATGTAAGGTTAGAACTGATCACTCTGATTCTTACATCTTCTAGGGGACGATAACATCAACAAACTTGACGATGATGTTGCTATTGATAGCTGTGAGATTGGGACTGATCACCTTGATCTTCGCAACTATTAATGGTCGATATCATTGACACTTTCCAACCAAAAATCAGGACAGACAGATAGGAGCCTTAAGCTAGTGCACCCACTTACTAGTAGTATAGCCGCGAATAGAACTCGCGAGAGAACCAAACCGAGCGAACCCGTAGTAACCGTCTTTAGACTTCATGAAAAGCCAAACTAAAAGCCCAAAACTCATCAAGCATTTTATTAAGAATCCGAAATGGTTATTCGTGAGAAAGGCGAAACTGGATGAATTAGTAGGGTATCCACACCGAGACCGACCCAAGTAAACTAGTGAATCGTGCTCACCATTAGGAATTAGAATTCGCTTAAGAACCTAGTCAAGTTCCCAAACGATTCTCTCAAAGGAAGCAAGTTTTAGCCGTTGCACCAAGTACCTTTATCAAGACCAAATCAAATTAACGGTAGTTCCATAGAAAATGCATCTTTCGATGACTCTCTGCTGAAAATGCACACTTGAGAATAATCTCCATTGTCTTCTTGCTTGACATGTATCTAGTACATCCTGGGTCGTCGTACGAAGACTATGAAACCCATCCTTGAGTGCTTCGTGTTTCTTCTTTTCATCTTCACTCTCTTCAAGCTTCAAGCATCTCAGATGCAGAGGTGAGAATTCACCAAGAACGTAGGAACCCAACATAGTTCTATGCCTACCGATGGATAACCATCCACGTGTCCCTTCTAACCTTGTATACTGGTCGAGAAGCTTATGTGCGAAATTCCGAATAACGAATGAGCATACCCCCAAGCATGGATATAACCAAGTATGTTGATGCTAAGTGGGGGAGGATTTCAATCCAAGGAATGGAAGATGAAACTTTAACAACAAGAAAATTGTGGATCCTATCCGAGTAACAAGGTGGAATGCAGAACGGTAACGAAGCATAAGGAAGATTGTATCGATGCCGGACTCAATGTCCGATGATCAAACCATAACCCGTAGGGCTAATGAATACCTCACCCCAAACGTTCCGCAATAACTGTCGAAGAGGTTCGCGGAGAATGGAACGAGAATTAAACTAAGAATCAATCAATACCTTCTCGGACCATCAGACAATTGGGAAATAAATTTAGACCCTGACCTCGACCCTTAAGTGAAATCGACCCGTAGGAACCCCTATACCAAATTGAAATCGTTAAACGAACGGAAGGGAAGTACCACCGGAGTAGAATACAGATATAGCTAAGGTGGATTCGAAGGGTGACCTCACTAGACTCACTTGAAGGAGTAAGAAACGAACAGAGAAAGAGTGGAGTCCTGAAGTGGAGTCTCACTTAAGAAGTTATGTCGGAGCACCGCAAATAATTGTCTCAGTCTCTTAAGACTCTGTGCATTATGCGGATTCCTGAGTGACTGAGATAAACCATACATGAGGCGAATAATTATACCGCAGAACCCTTAACTTAGAACTTCCTCAAAGGGAAGATTGGAACCGAAGAAATTAAAATGACATGTTCGGGAGCTATGTCGAGGGATACTCCTTCCAAATAAGGAACTGAACGGAATTTCGGGGACGAAATTCTAAATAAGTGGGGGAGAAATGTAACATCCCGAATTTAATTTTAATAATAATTAGAATAATAATAAGATTTTGAAATAAGAATTATCCTAAAAGGGATTTAAAATGATGGATTAGGAATTCTTTGAGTGCCATAAATGAGTCAAGGAGCATTGGCATCGAAAAGCGAATTTAAAGAAGACCAAACGAGGGTTAAAAGCGGTGTTTTCGGTGTTTTAAATTCGCTAACTTGGGAAATTCAAAATAAAAGATTTAAGACTCCAAACACAATTTCCACCGTTGGATATGAAGATATGATTTTTAGGAGGTTGCTCGTCAAATTTGAGCAAGATCCAACGGTGAACGAAGAAGTCATGGCTATTTGAAGTTAGGGAGAAAATAGAAGAAAAATAGAAAAGCAAACTAGCAGTATCTGATCATTATACTTGAGTATTTTGTGAAATATTCGAGTATTTTGGGTCAAAATACTCGAGTATTGACAGAAACACTCGAGTATTCTGCGGTTTGCAACATTAAAAACGCGTTTTTGGGGCTGAAAACCCATTTCAACCCTTTGTTTCTCTCTCCCTCCGATCTCCCTCCCTCCTCCAGCGCCACCACGAGCCACCACCACCCAAGCTGCCGCCGTCCTCCCCCATCCCATCCAGCTCTCTCTCCCTCTCTTCCCCTCACCTTCCCTTGCTTTCTCTCTCTCCTTCCCTCACAATCTCCCTCCTCACACTCTCTCTCCACCACCACCAACCACGGCCGCCGCCCAGAGCCGCCACCGCCACCACCTCCACGGTCACCACCCTCACAAACCCCATCCCTTTCTCTCTCTCCCTTTGACCCCTACTCTCTCTCTCTCTTCGATCTCTCTCCTCTCTCTTTCCGATCAGAGCCACCACCGTGGCCGCCGATCGAACCACCACGGTCCACCACCACCATAGCTCTCCCTCATTCATTGCTCTCACACCCACGAGCTTTCTCTCTCTCCACGGATCTCACCGACGCCGTTATTGACCCGTGATCGTGCCGGACTCGCGTCGGGAACCTCGAAGCTCGAAGCTCTTGCCTCGATTCAGTCGTGGACGTCCCCGCTAACGAGGAGCAACACCGACGCCGTCATCGTCGCCGAGCTAAAATCCAGGTTCTATTTAAAAATCCCGAGGTAAGAGGGTTCGCGTTACCTTTACTTAAGAAGTAAATTCTAGGATGCTATAGTGGTAGCTGAGAATAGGGTAATTAAAAAGTATGTTAATAAACCTTAGGGTAACCCTCGTGGAGATAAAGGAAGTAAATAAAATTGTTGATAGAAACCACACTTTAGGGAAGAAAAGGAATGAGCGTAGAATAAGGCCCGGAACGAATGAGCGTAATTAGAATATTAAAATAGTTAGAATAAAACAAAAACGTGAGCAATCATAAAAATAAAACCATAGGGGAAGTAAAAGGACAAGAGGGTAAATGAAATAGGCAAAGAGAGAGTAGAATTAATAAATTAAAAGATAATAAGTATAATAGTATCCGAAGAATAAAGTGAGGTAAAAGAGAGATTAGTATAGGGAATAATAAATACGTGCAGGACCAATTAGAGCAATAGGCGAAAAATAATGAATTATATTTAAAGGAAAATAGGAAAACGATAAGCGGATTAATAAAAAGATAATAAAATTATGAGAGAGTACATTATGAGGGAAGTTAGGTAGAATAATGTAATATAGATTGAGAAGCTAGATTAAGTTAATAGAGCAATTAAATATAAACATAGTTAATGAAATAGGAACAATGAGTTAGGTAATTGACTGAGATAAGGAAATTAAGGAATAGCTAAGAATTAGTAACGAGAACTAGAATATACTATTCTTGACCATATTAATTAGACTTGGATAAAATCGAGGGAAACTAACAAAAATAAAAAGAGTAAAGTAGAAAATGTAGAAAAATGTGATAGGTCATAAACGGAAATAAAAATCAAAAGATTGAGACAAGTATAAAAGAAATACTTAAATTATAAGAAGAGAATTAATTAAGAAAGAATAAAAGAGAACGGCTGATGGTCTGTTGGACTCAGTCATAAAGAAAAGATAAAAGGTTGATGGTCTGTTGGACTCAGTCATGATAAAAGATAAACGGCTGATGGTCTGTTGGACTCAGTCATAAGAAAAGGAAAACGGCTGATGGTCTTTTGGACTCAGTCATATAAAGGAAAACGGCTGATGGTCTTTTGGACTCAGTCATATAAAGGAAAACGGCTGATTGTCTTTTGGACTCAGTCATATAAAGGAAAACGGCTGATGGTCTTTTGGACTCAGTCATATAGAGGGAAACGACTGATGGTCTTTTGGACTCAGTCATAATAAAGTCAAACGACTGATGGTCTTTTGGACTCAGTCATAATAAAGTCAAACGACTGATGGTCTGTTGGACTCAGTCATAAGAAAAAGGAATAGATAAAGAAAAGAAAAAGAAAAGGAAAAGGAAGAGGAGAAGAAAAAGAAAAGAAAAGAGAATGTAAAACTGATCAGAGAACTATCAGAGAATCAATAATTAAAAGAATGTAAGAATAAGTGAAGAACTAAAAGAGATTAATTATATGACTAACTATGAATAAAATGTATTAATGATTGCGTAGGCTTAGTTATTTGCTATGTCTTCTTTTAGGATTTATCTTTTTAAGTTCTGTGTAATGCTACCCTTCTTGATATAATTTTACAGGTACGGAAGCGGAGCTTACACTGTTGCGGGCCGAACTGGAAACTCTCCACCACGTGGAGTGTATTTATGATACCCTGAGCGGATTTTATTATTAAAACTGTTATTTTTGTAATTTAATATGCGTAGTAATTGTATGCCCCGAATTTGTACTAATTGGGCTTTAGGATCTGATCTGGTAATTGAACTATTATGTTTTAAGTTTTTAAATATTCTGGACTGACAGGTTTTAAGAAGAAAATTTTTGGGAAGTCCGAAAAACAGAGGAAACTCTGCCGGATTTTCGTAACAAGTTTTTAGAAGTAATTAAGTTTAAAAGAAATTTTCTAACACCAATTTTAAATAAAACTTAAAATTAACTAATAAAAGTGAGGATGTTACACATGTTACCTAAATTCAGTCCTAATCATTTTCCCTAATTTGTTTGGCCAAAATCTATGTTGAAATCTTTGGTGTTTGGACCCTGTTGCTGAAATCGTGGGTAAAGAGCAGACTAGGGATTTTTGGTGGAATCTGTGAATTCTCTTCAAAACTCAGTGTCATTACTCATCAAACACTATCCTAAGGTATGGGAGAAGCTTACCTTATACTAGATTTAGACTAAAATCAAGTGATTTAGGACTTGAGTCAACAAAGACTCAAAAGGGCATTATGTGTTTGAAGCACAAAGGATTGGAGGCCAAATTTTAGCTCAATTCTGTTTTGAACAATTTTATGTTGATGCATGCAATGGATGTTGATGTCTGAATCTGAATCTAAATGTGTAATCTGAGTTTTGTGGTATTGAATTGTGTTTTTATGGATTTTTTCTCAATTTGATGCACTAAACCAAATGCATGCAAGTTAGATGTGTTTCTGTGGTTAAACATGCTTACTTAAGGTATATGAACTCTTTGAAATGATTGAAATTTGGTTAGATTTGAGTAGTGAAAAGAATGGTTTGTTAAACCTCATGTTTTAGTGTTTGACTGCATAATCTAACCGGTTACTTGATATTTGTAACCGGTTAGACACTGTAAAAATTCAAAAGAAAATAAGTTTATAAAATCAGTACCGTGGTCTTATAAATTCTACTAAAATCTAGGCCTTAATTTCATAGAAAACAATCTGAAAATAAGTTGATTTCACTGTTATGGCTCAGATTGAAGTTAAAGAGTTAATACCTTAGTGTAATAAGATAATTTCAAGAGGAAATTGTGCTCATTTAGAAATGGAATGTGATTTAGACTTTTGAATGATAAACATAGTGTTTTTTTAGGTATAAAACAATGTTAAACTTGTTTATGGATTGGGTAGAGAATTCAAGAAAAAGGGTTTTTTTGAATTTCAATGGTATACAGTTCAGGTCTGTAATTCTAACCGGTTAGCCTAAGACTGTAACCGGTTAGTACCTGAATTTGAAAAAATAAAAAGTTAAGTCTTTTGAGTACCATTGGTTATGTTATCCCAATCTAAGCCTAATGGCATGTTTTTGAGAAAATTCAAGAGAGAATGTTTGTGCCAAAGATTATGCCTCAAATTAATCATTCAAAAGAGAGATTGAAGTATTTCTAAATCACCGTAATTAAATTAAAGATAAAACTAACCTTGATGATGTGCATCCATATAGAATGGAAGTTTGGTTGGTAGGAACATTTATCATATTCCGGGAATATGAGGAGGGTACTCCGGGAGTACCAAATTGTAACCTATTTGATGACACATTCTGGGAATGTGGCCAGTGTCCGGGACCTGGTTTTTATGCGTTCTGGGAACGTGATGCACACTCCGGGAGTGATGCTTAATATCTAAGTATGGTTTGGCATTACGTTCTGGGAACGAATGTCAGTGTTCCGGGAACACAAGGGTGTATTGGATGGACATCCAAGATGGACTTTTAGAGGCCTCAGTTGTGGATAGAAAATCATACATCATGCCACTTGCATTATAAGAAATATAATGTTGAAAATTGGTGTGCTCATATGTACTTGCATTGTTATCTGTCCATGACATACTTGTGTTTGTAATTTTAGTCTTTATCAATTATGTATATGTGTATACTTATTCCCTGTGCCCTGTTTAGGTTATGGCCAGATACCTAGCTTGCATCGAGATATGCCCTATCCCTAGTGGTATATGGACGTATGAGGAGCACCGTGCCACTTTTGAGGGGGAGGTGGAGATCACTCTCTACCACCCTAACCCTCTGGTTCGAGTGCGACCTCGTCGATTTAGGATCCCGTTAGTCTATACTATGCATGTTCCACCCTTTTATACATATAGAGGACCACCCTCGGCTCGACCTGTGCGTCGATTTCATAGTTTTCGTTTCAGAACTGCCACTCGTTCTCATCCTTCCTCCCATAGAGTTCTCACTGAGGAGACTCCTTCTCCTGGTCCGACTGATCTTGAGAGGACTGCTTCTGCAGATCCTAGACCCAGTGGTGAGGTCTCTCCACAGTCAGGCGAGGTCGAGGAGGACCCTGTGGAGGATGAGGACGAGGAGGAGGTGCATGTCGAGCCGACTGTTTCTGCTAGAGGTGGACCTGCTGGTTCATAGGAGCCTGCATAGCATGGATGTTTTGGATCCTAGATCCTAGGGTTAGAGCTGTGGAGGATCTGAGGAGCTGCTGAGGACATGGATGACCTGCTCTGGGACTTCTACTTTTGGATTATGTAATATATTATATATATTTTGAGAGGTCTTAGAGTGAGGTTTATTTTATGCAGCTAGTTTGTATATATTTCACCAAACTTGCTATCTCGACTCTTACTACTTTCTACTGATGATACTGATGGGGTTTTATGTTATGATATATATATATATATATATATATATATTATGTTTTATTTACCTCAGCAGTGCCCCATAAGTATTATTTTTACTTCCGCATACTCTGATTCTGATTCAAAAAGGATTCGGCAATAGGCTTATATTTTATACATTCGGTCAAACTCGAGAGACAAATAATATATTTTAATAAGGACTACAAAAATGTTTTACTATGTGTAAAAGACATTGTCTCGAGAGCCTTTTCATAGCTAAAATAATATTACGCCGAATTCAATTAACTTGTCCACGAAAGAAGGATTTATTTATAGGCAAGTAAACATTGAAAAGGGAAAAAATTTTCAGTCCCGATTTTCGATAGCAAGTATTTCAATCATATGGAAATATTAATTATTTTCAAGATATAAAAATGAGGGTGTCACACTATTGCGTAAGAAAAATTATTGAAATTCAAAAGTAAATATATTTTCTAAATCTTGATATTAAACTTGATAATATATAATATTTAAAATTCTGAAGTAGAAGATTATTATATATAACTTAAACCGGTAATATATTAAACCAGTCCAGAGGCTAAAAATAAAACAGCCTCCGAACACTATGAAAATTTACAGGGACACTTAAAATATTAAGTTAAACATATTTTTCTGAAGAAACTATTTATAAAAATGCCTCTAAGGCTTGCCACTTGTGCTCCCTGTTAAAATGTTAATTAAACTAAATAAAAGTACTACTTTATTTTTGGAAAACGTATGATAACAAATTTATACTTATTTCAATTAGAAAACGTATTTCAAATATAATGATGAAATCAGAATTTTATTCCAAGACTCAAATATTGAAAACATCATATTAAATCATTTAATTATTTTGCTGGAGGTATTAGAAATAACGGGATGTTACACGTGCAGAGCTGCGCGCCCAGGCGTGCCAGATCTGTACACTGGTGCTTTTTTTTTTTAAATTAAATTAAAATGCAGAAAATAAAATTAAAAAAAAAACCTACACTAATTTCCTAAAAACTACTAAACTAAGGGAATGCTACCTAAACATTGGGTTACCTCCCAAGTAGTGCTTGTTTAACGTCACGAGCCTGACGGGTCACCTCCTTTCAGAGGTTAGGATAGTTGCCAAGATCCCTTCAAGGGTGGCACCTTGTTTTTCAACTACTTTCCAACACTCTCTTCATTCGAGTGCTGAATGCACATTAGTGGGGTGAAGTTCTCCGCGGTGATTGGTGGTTTTTCAAAAAATTTAATTGTAGTTTGGTCACCATTCACTCGAAGAATTACTTCTCCTCTAGGCACATCAATCACTGCCCCTACTGTAGCCAAGTATGGCCGTCCAAAAATTAGAGGAATATTTTTATCCTCTTCTACATCTAAGATCATGAAATCTAAGGGCAGGATAAAATCTTTCACCTTAACCAGAATATCTTCCACCACTCCATATGGGCGGAGGGTGGTTCTATCAGCTAACTGAAGTAATGCCGGGGTAGGCTTAATCTCTCCTAAGTTTAATGCTTCACAAATAGACAATGACATAATATTAAAACTAGCTCCTAAGTCACTGAGAGCCTTACCTGAGTACTCCTTGCCTATGCTAATCGGGAGAGTGAAGCTACCTGGGTCCTTCAGCTTTGGTGGAAGGTTGGATTTGATGACGCTGTTACACTTCTCTGCTATCGGGAACGTCTCGTCAGTGAGCATCCGCTTCTTCTTTATCAGCAACTCCTTCATGAATCTCGCGTACAGAGGCATTTGTGAGAGAGCCTCTGCAAACGGGATGTTGATCTCCACCTTCTGTAGCATCTCCAAGAACTTGGAGAATTGCTTCTAGTCGTCCTCTTTCTTCAACCTCTGAGGATATGGAATCCTTGGAGGTAGTGGTGCTGGTTTGGGTGTGCCTTGTTCTTTCTCTAGATCCGTAGGTGGATCCTGCGTCTGTTGCCTTGCATTTGAGCCTCTTCCACTTGGTTGCTTTGGCCCCTCATCCTTCTTCTCATGCTCAGTTGCATCACCCTTCTTGTGTGGCTCCTCATACGACTTGCCACTTCAAAGGGTGACCGCCATGCATTGTTCCTTGTAGTTGGTTGCAATCTCTGATATCTGATTGTTTATTTGAGTCAATTGCACCTCCAAGTTGCGAATGCTGACTTCCTGATTGGCGAAATTTGCCCTGGCTTCTGCCATGAATGTATTGGTTGTGGTAGCCATTGCTTCAAGTGCGTTCTCCCAACCTTGCTTTTGTGGCGGTGATGGATTGGGTGCTGCGCTGTACCCTGAGGTGTGAGACTGACTGATTTGCCCCGGATTGTGGATATTGGAGTACATGTTATTTTTAGGTACTCCATCACCCACAAACTTGACCTGCTCCTCAATGGTGGCTGGACCCTTACTGACTTCAAAAGCACAATCACCATTCCGGTGACCTCCCTCACAAAAGTCGCACTTCATATTGTTGGATGCAACCGCCACACTGATCTGGATCATCTGCTTCATTAATGCAGTCATCTGCTGTTGCATTTGCTTGTTCTGCTCGATTAAGATCTTGATTTGACTAGAGTCCAGATCATGACTCTTCACGACGCTTTGCTCCACCAGGGCCATTAATCCTTGGCTGCTGCTGAAAGCCATGTTTGCAATAACTTCCTTGGCCTCTTCAACAGTCTTCTTCATCAATGATCCACCAGCTGCTGCATCAACCATGCTTTGATTGATTCGATTGAGCCCATTATAGAACAATTGAATCTGCTGCCAGTCTTGCATAAATGTTGGGCACTTCCTCAGTAGCTGGTTGTAACGCTGCCAAGCTTCATGCAACGGCTCGTTGTCCTCTTGCATGAATGAGTGAACGTCTTGCCTCAGCTTCGCTTGCATCCCAGTTGGAAAAACTTATCCATGAATTTGGAGACAAGTACTTTCCAGCTGGACAAACTCCCTGGTGCCTGGTTGTTCACTCAAGTTAGCGCCTCGCCCCTCAGTGAGAGAGGAACATCCTCATTCTGATGGCCTCGTCCGTAGCGCCCTCGATCTTGAAGAAGCCGAGCATGGCCTGGAAGTTGGCGATATGGTCCCTGGGGTCTTGATTCGGCGCACCACAAAACTAATCCTGCATGATGAGGTGGATGTATTGTGGATCTATTGCGAATGCAGTTGCAGTGATGACTGGCCGGACTATGCCAGAAGCAAGGAAGTCCGGGTCCACAGTTGCATATTCTGCCAAGGTCTTCCTGGGAGGAGGAGGCGGAGAGGATATGTGAGATCCTCCTCCTCCAGCCATCTTCAAAGTTGTTCTTTCCCCTCTTCTAGTGCTGAATTTTTCTCCTCTTTGCACTTCAATTGATATAAATTTCTGAACAGCACAAAAATAAAAGAAATTACGCAGCACCTATTGAGACAAGAAACTAACTAAAAAAAATAAATTTCACCTAAAACTACTACTAAGTACCGGAAACTAATAGAAACGAATTTCAATCCCCGGCAACGGCGCCAAAAACTTGTTCACTCTCTAGCAAGTATACTAGATCGGATAGTAATATAGTCAATAAGACCATATATCGTCCCTCAGGGATTGCAAATTGTTCAATTAATTCTCACCAAAGAGTAGTTAAAAGATAAATCTATAGGTTTCTACTAATTAATCAAGATTGGATTAAAATAAAAATAGAAAATAAATTAAAAACAGAAATTAAATAGAAGTTGTGAGAGATTTGAGAAAGATGTTAGGAACATGGTTTCATTGTAGGCTTTTTTTATTTATCATGAATCTCTGTTTTTCCCTAAATCATGAACAAATTCCTAAATTGGTAACTATTAGATCCCTCTTGTATAATTACCGTTTCTTATTCAATTAGATAATCCTTAATTCCTTAAGAGATTAAACTAATGGATAATCTTAATTAAGAACAGGGAATTAATCATGTTATATAATTACCCAATTGTATCCCTACTTGTTGAATAACTATATTGTTTGAAGGCATGGCCTATTCTAATTCCTAATCTCTCAATTGAAGAATTAGAGATCCAAAACAAGACATAAATTGGCCAGATTTATGAATTGGAAATAAAACGCAATCAAACACATGATTTAGAAACAGAAAAACATCAATTCATAAAATCAATAAACTAATCCATACAAATCCACCAATTCCCAACACAAGGGTTTTAGTTACACATCATGAAAATAAGAACAAGAGAAATAAAATAATGCATGATTACCATGGAAAAGTCTTGGATCTTCCAATCCTTGATCTCTCCTCTTCTAAAACTCTCTAAAATTGTGTAATCTCCCTCTCTAAAAGCTGCCTAAACTAGTTCTAAAACCTATATTTAAAATAAAAAATGAAATCCTAATTAATCCCCTGAAAAACGCATAAGAAATCAGCCCAATTGGGCCTCCACGAGGTTCGCGCGCCAGGTCTGATGGTCCCTTTTTCAGCGATGCATGCACGCCTGGGCGCGCCATCCACGCGCCTGGACGTGCTCAGTAACTTCCAACTCCGTTACTCTCCGTTCTTGAACATTTTCAAGGTCCTTTCATCCTCTTTTCAACTCCAATAATATTTTCTTCATTTAAGCTCCAAAAGTACCTGAAACATACCCAAAACGGATCAAAACGTTCAAGGGAATAAAATTTCCTAAACTAATTAAAAACTAAACAAAATCTACCTAAAATACTTAAGACACAAACCAAAACTAAGCAAAAGTGAATCAAACTAAGCTGTAAAACATCATATGTTAGACCCAAATCAATCTTGATGCATGATTTTGATTGATGCACCTTTGCTGTTCTTGTCTTATTTTTTGACTTCTATGAGAATAATAAATGAAAGGATTGATTTTTGTCTTTGTTTAGTTGTTAAAAATATCATACGATTTTGTTAGTGTTCGTGCCTAAATAATTTCATCCTTGGTGCATATGATTGATTTGTAAACCTTTGCTATCTTCTTAATGTATTTTTCGGTTCCCTTATGAAAAATGAATGATTGAATGAATTTTTATCTTGGTTTATTGATTTAGAGTGCTATACGGTTTTGATTAGGAAAAATGCATGTGTTAGTTGAATTAAAATTGTACTCTTTGTCCATGTGTATATTCGGCCATGCATGTATATAGGTTAAGATGATTTTGTTTCTTGAAAATAAAATTTCATGATGATGCTTTGAAATAGTTGAGTTGATTTAAAATGTTTGAACATGAAATATTTGGCTTATTTTTCTTTGTTCAATTCGATCCCTTTATGTTTGATTAGGTGAACAAGAAAATTTAATTGTTTTAAAGTGTTTATGTGTGGAGCATGTGATTTGAAGTTGGCTAATTGATTATGTGATTGGGTTAATTGGAAAAGTGTTTGATTGAATGCTTTAGGAAGTATTAGAAATTTATGAATTTTGGGTTGTGTTGATGCATGATTCGGTTAAAGCATGCCTAGAACTTTAGAAGGGTCAGGGGATTAAAGTGTTTTAATACTTGCAAATTTTCCTTATTTATCTTTGTTTGCTTCGACCGCTATGTGTTTAATTATGGAGACATGTAAAATTGATTGTTTTGAGTTTATCATGTGTTGTATGATTGATTTAAAGTTAGTTAAGTAATTGTATGTTGAAGTTTAATTGAAAAATATGTATTTGTATGCCTTAGGGAGCGTTATGAAGCAAATTGATTTTTTTGGTTTGTTGTAGTGCACCATTCGGTTTTTGTATAATCATTAGGGAATGAGTTGTTTTGATACATGCTATATTCTATTTTAACATGCTCTAGTAACTTTAAAAATTTGGTTAGGGTCTACTTGGGTATTTTATTGAACTACGATTTGGTTGGACGTTGATTATAGAATTTTGGGGTTCTTACTTGAAAGAGCTTTGGATGACAAGTGCTTGCACATGTTTAGTGACTTTGAAATTGAACCACTGTTTTTCTATGGTTAAATTAAGCATCTTTGGATTTTGGTATGATTTTTGGGATTGGTTTACTAATTTTTCAAGAATTGTTTTTAAGAAAACAATTTCGGAAAAAAATGAGCTTTTCGAGTAAAACGCAAACTGAATTTTTAGACTTGATCTATTCCAAAGGACTTGAAATTTTTATGGTAAGACCTTGAATATGTTAGGAGACTCTCTATAAAATTTGAGTTCATTTGGAATTGATTTGATATTTTAAATGGCTGCAAAACAGTGAACATGCTAGTTCAGGATTTTCAGAGTTAGAGGAAAATTTAATTGAAAAAGTGTGACCTAAACAACTCCAAATAATCTGAAATTTTTGTGAGATGATCTTAGATATATGTAGATGTTCTTTACCAAATTTCGTGTCAATCGGAATTAGTTTAATATTTTAAATAAATGCAATTTCGCTTCAGGTTGCAACAGTCCTGATTAGGTTTTTGTGACAAATTTGAATAAAAACTTGTGTTCTGGATGTTAGATTGGCTTGAAAATTTTATTTTACGAACTTTAATATGTGTTTAAGTGCATTGCAAAGTTTGGGACTGAAATGAATTGATTTGATATCATTTTGGAATTTTATTTTCTTGAATTTTCCGTATTCGGTCTAGCGTGTGTTTGATGTTTTTGGTAATGTAATGCTTTGTGAATGTTGCTGGACTTGGCTGGATTTTTATTTTGATTGTGATATTTGGATATAATTAAATGAGTGTAGGAGATTAGCTTGTGTGTCATAAAGTTAGCTTGCATGCTATGTGGTTTCCTTGGACTTAAAGTTAAGGATACATGTGCCCTAATTGATTTGTCTTCGTGTTTCAGTTTTGCTTAAATAATATATGACTGTGAAAGTCTATCTAGTTTGAGTGATGTGCTCGTTAGTATAATTGGTTTTGAATTAAATTAAGGTATGTTAATTAAATTGCTTGAACTTGAAGTAAGTTTGTTTCGGGTAAGGTAAGTTCATGAAATTAGTGTGATTACTCTACTATGATATGTGTTTTTTGAACAAAATTATGTGTATGATTATGGAATTGAAGGAAAATGAGTTGTGTATGTAAATGCATAAGATTTAAGTGATGTGTTTGTTTATGCTTAAATGGTTATGTGCTAAGTGTTTGACTTGGTGATTTGATTTCGAAAATAAGTTGGTTTTGAGTTGTTTAATTTTAATTCATTTCTAGATATTCGAACTCACTCTTGCTGTCCAAGTCTTATTTAAAGTGCTATGATTTGAAAACAAATTGTTTTAAGCGTCTATTTTATATCCAAAAGTCTTATGAATCAACGTATGGCCTTACGGTGTTTTTAAATGATTGAAAAGCAATTTTTTGGAACCATGTTGAGTCTGTCCAGAATTTTAATTGAGGTGTTTTCAATTGATAAAATGTTTACAAGTGTTTAAAAGTATGAGTTTTAAGTGTTTAAAGTTATAGTAAAAGCTAGATTGTAGGGTTGGAGTTTTTCGATGTTTTCGGGTTCGAGTGAGCTACTGTCCGAGACGGACCAGCCACTAACCTATTCATTTTTTTAAATAATTTTGTTAATGGTTCTATAATGATATTGAGGAATTTAAAGTGTTAAAGAGTTTCGAAATGATTTCGGAAAGAAGGATTGATGTTTTCATGTTTACTCGAAGGATTCCAATTTAAGTTTTAAAGAGTAATTTCAATTTGGAGTAGACATTTGGATTAGATTATATTATTAATATATACTGTCTGTTTTGAGGATGTAGAAAGAATCAGTTGTGGACGCGTGTCGGAGAACCACACCAGTGAAAGCTCTTTGGATTTCTGTCAGAACTCGAGGTGAGAGAGCAGCTTTCCTAAGACACTGTGGTGTGTAGGTAAGATGTTAAGATGTTCCTGGCCATCTCAAAAGCCGGAACGTGGGGTCTAAGAGTCGGTTGTATAGTGGCAATTGATTGTGAGTGTGGCCACTCGTACACAGGACTAAGACATCCCTTTTCTGTTTTGATGTTATGACATGATGCTATCTATTTATGATAATGAAATGGTATGATATGATAATTTATGCCTGCTAAAATTTCTATCTGAAGTTGAAAGTATTCATGTTATATATATATATTATGCTACTCTGTTTGATTAATAATGCTGATAAAAATGATATGAAAACATAGAGATGTCATGATGAGTATTGAAAGAGTTTAATAAAGGCAAGATTCGGCTATAATGAAAAGATTATTGAAATAAGAAGTAATGAAAGTAAAGTGGACTTGTACAAAAAGTGTAATTGGAAAGAATGAGTTGTCGCGAATATGATGGATATGTGATAATGAATCTCCACGACGTGCACCAAGGTGGATTTCGTGCTTTTCAGGTTGAGTCTGTGCTGATCATGTGTGCAGTATGCCTGTGTGTTCGAGCCTTGATATGTTAAGCAAAGTATTGCTGGAAAAGATTAACGTGAAAGATGGATAATTAGAGGTCGAGGATCACCGAAGGGATGTGTAGGAGTGACTCGTCCGAACCTTAGGCTTAATCAGACATTAATAAAAGATTGATAAAATACTAAAAGACATTATATTATGCGGTGAGATGAGTGAGAAGTAGTGAAGAGGAAGATACCCTGTTTATCTGCGGATACTCAGGTGAGCGATTGTGATAGGGGAGGGCGATGACGGTGAAACGTCAATTAACCTAGAGTGCTCTTCTAGGCAGAACGAGTTTATATGTGATTGGGGATTGATACCCAAGGGATCGTAGCGTGTTCTGCACCCGGAACTAGAAAAGTACTGTCGCCCACTTGATCAAATTTGAAACGATGAGAGGGAACCTGAACGAGGTGGGCAGTCGATTGGATGTTGGGCCCTTGCGATATCGCGTAAAATGTTAATTATCATGATGGCCGGCCCGTACGGTTGTGGCCTTGACATATATATACATAAATATATATATTGTTGGATTTTCTCGACTGTTCGACCTGCGTGAGTTAAGGTTCCTGTACGTCCCGTTTGCTTTTGTTTAGGGTTTGGAGGATTGAAGGAGATGTATGTGTGCTAACCAAACTCCTCGATTACTTTCCCTAATTCCCATGTCATCAATGGATGCGCTTCAATAAAATTTAATAAGAAAGATATATGAAGTTAATGATGTAATCATTATTAGTGAGATGAGAGTCATGGAGAATATATGGTATCAAGAGAGCCTTCGGGCAAGGAGAGGAATTGGAATGGTGGCAAAGGGAAAGATGTGGAATTAAGGCTTGGAATGCCCGGTAAGAGGAAGAGATGATAATGATAAATGGTAATACTGGAAATGATTATTGGAATGACAAGTTATGACATGAAAATATATATAATGGATGTGTTTGTTACATTATTTTATTTTGATATGTGTCTGCTGTAATTCCACACAATCGGCTTATCCGCCCAGAAAATTAAAGATGACTCTCTCTGTTACTCTTTCTGTTTTTGGATTTCTTTTGGCCTTGTGATGGCTCATTAGATGGTGGACCCGGTCAAGTTTACCTTTGAGATTTACCATGACGGTCAGTGGGAAGTGGATTGTCAAGGCTGAGAATGGAGAGGTGGCTCAGAGGTGATTATTAAAGACCCCGGTCACACGCTCTGAGGAGATTCGACTGACACCCGTGTTTGTCATTTCTCTTTGGTGGATCTTCGGACTGGAGGACCAGCAGACTACCATGGAGGTTACCCATTACCACTGCCAGCACGCATTGACCCCAGAGCGGAGGAAGTGGATGTGTACGAGGATTTGGATCCCATTGAGCCTCTTGACGATGCTTTTGTGACCTTGCCCCAGAGTGACCCAGATGAGATTGAAGAGGACCCTAGTGAGGGATCGTCTCCCGTCGAGTATTCGGATGCTGACGTTTGGGAGTATGACCCGGAAGAAGTGCCTGTTGCAGCATCTAGTGATGAGGATCATTAGATAGATATTTTCAGTTATATATTATGAGTCATCTATGTTATTGGACTTTGATGACTTTGCTGGATACCATGTAACTCCCGTACTTGTAATAATGTTTTCTAGATTTGATAACCAAAATAATATGGTGATGATTTTGAGCATGGTAAATTGGGTACCAAAGCGCGGTGTTGGTTGCACTTCTATTTGGAACTTGATGGATGACGTGGGACATGAATGAATTATTTTGTCATTAAAATGTTTTTGAAAAGGAAATGTATTTACAAGAATGAACCCATGTCCATGTCATCAATGCAAAAAAAAAATTACCCGTATTTTTGTGAATTAAATAAAAAGGAAATTTCAAGTTTCTAAATCGGGGTGTTACACCATATTTCCATTTCAACTTATGCCCTTTGAGTCTCTTGGTGACTCATCCTAAACTCCAACACATTTTAATCTCATTCTAGTATATGGTAAGCTTCTCCCTTACCCTAGAGTCGTGCTTGATGAGTATAATCACCGATTCTTCAAGATAATCTCTTAAATCCAGAAGCTCTGCCCTCAGCCACAACAGTTTCAATAGGGTTCATAAACCAAAATTTTTGGTACATGAAAATGACAAACAAATTGGGGAAAACCATCAATACTCACTCTATGCAACATGTACTAAAGGTTTGAACTGGTTTGAGACTCAGAAAGTGTATATGCTTACCTAAATCGAAGCTTGAAGTAAGCCTCACGATTCTGAATTTGAAGCTGACAGACTCAAACCCCTTACATTGCAAGCTCGTAACTTTCTCCACAGGAACTCTCAACTCACAAACTCAATATCGCTATAAAGATTGAAGATTAAGCTATACAATGGTGTATAATTTATGAAATGTGGTTTGATATCTGATGAGAACGAGACGAAGTTGAGGGTGTAAAACAGAGCAGAGTTTCAACTTAGAGTAAAATGGGCTTCATCTCATCAACATAGGGCTATATGTAGCAAAATTAAAGCTCCATGCATGTTGACATGCATCTTCCACTAAGCATGAAGGTGATTTCGTGGCAAAACACGAATTAAAATCGGTGATTACTCATCAAAACGCACTAACCCTACTTTTGGGTTCATCGTCTAACCGGTTATCGGGCACTAGTTACCGGTTAGTTACTGGAAAAATTTAAAAATTTATATTTTATTTACTTTCCCTCTAACAAACTTTCTAATATTGCAATTAGGTCTCAACCCAAGGACTAAATTGCAAATCTCATATTTTTGTATAAAATATCAATATAAAAATATATCCAATATTTTTATATATCCCAACATATAATGTACAAAACTTAAAACATCCCAATAACTTTAATTAATTATAAAAAAATTATTATAATTAATTTTCTAATTATTCAGGAAACGAAAATTAGGGGTGTTACATGCCCTCAGCTCGATGAAGCCCGAATGGGCTTGTGCCGAGTTTTAATTGTATTATAGGCGACCAGAACGAGCTCAGGATTTGATGGATTTTCATCTTGACATTGGCTGAGTCAAAGTGACTTTTCCTTTCACAATTGATATTTTATATAGGGGATGAACACTGATATTTGAGGTTTCCATTATATTAGAAGAATACAATGATAATAATTGAATTTCAAATTCAATTGAGAAATACGTATATGTGATAATTATGTGAAGTAGCTACAATATTTTTAATAATTGAGGTCAGATAAGAAGTGTTACCTGACAAAACCATTAAGCAAGAGGCTAGTGAGCATTACATCTAGGGGGATGAGGCTATACTTATAACAAAAAATGAGATGATGATAACCCAACCTAGATTTGTGATTTTTCATAAGTCAAGTTCATATGGGTAAGAACAAATCACGTGTCAATTTGTGAGACATTATTCAATATTTGATAAAGACCATCCCTATGGACTATTGTGTATAATAGTGTTTTATTACTACAGTAAAAGAGATTAAGTTTATATTTTTAATTAAATTTATAGCTCATATTATTGAGTGGTGTGTATAACTGTAGTGAACACTTAAAAGATTCACCTATACTAGTAAGCAAGCCCGTGCGATGCATGGGCCATTACACGAAGCCCCTAATTTAAAAATGAAATTATTAAAGGTTTCATGATTAAGATAATTTATAAACATAATTAAAAAAATTTAAACACAATGAATTTATCCAACTAAATAAGTTTGAAAAATCAATGGTAAGCAAACAATTGCAATCAAAGCAATCTAAAAAGATCCCGACAAATTAAAAAAGTATATTTCTGAGAGAAAAGAAGAAAAAGAAATTTGCAAAGAAGTGCAATCCAAGGACTTTGACTAAGGTAGTCTTCAAAATTGAAGCTAACTAAAGTTTTTGGTTTACATTCTCAGTGATTATAACATTATTATGTGTTTAATTTTTGAAATAAATATTATGAGTAAATAATAATAAATATTATCAATAATTGCAATACCAATTAGCAATACTTGCAAAGTCACATTTTAATGGCAAAATATATCCTTGTGATTAACTAAACACATATCAAAATGATATCACCCACAGAAAGAAGATGATTTCTGCTAAACTAAGATACATTCTATACGATTCGTGGGGCATGAACCCTTGGTATTGTTAAGATCTAATCCTTAAATCTTCGTTGGCTGGAAAATGAAGAAATGCTACAATTTTCACTGGTTGAACGGACTGTACCACGTAACAAAAACTATGTTACTCTAAGTTGGTATAGTATTGTAATTAAGAGTTAAGACATAGCAGCAAATAGCAAATGAACTATAAATCTCCCATTTAGGCCATAACAATTGGTTTCCACCTGCGAAAATGAGAAGCGCAATGCACATTTCTAAAAGAATAGGCTTACTTTTTCTCCTTCTCTATTTGGGTCAAGAAAAGGCTTCTGTTCAGAAGCAGGAAGAGCGGGTGTGTTGTTCCAAATATTTCTCCATAAGTTCCCACTCTCAGACATTCTCTTTGAAAGCCGTCCTCTTGGAGGCCAATTATCTTTTGACTTCTCAACCTCGAGTTCATCCTCGACCCAATCCCCAGGTGAATGCCACCTAATAAAATCTTCAAAAATAGAATCTGGATTTGCTGCTTTGAATGCTGACATGTCTAACATCATCAAAGGAAATTACCGGTAAGTTACGTGTCTTGTATTATTATATCGTAGAATCTGGGCATGCATCATTAGAGTGAATATACATATAAGCCTAACCCTCATAGGATATAGCCCCCACTTTTTTTTGTCAATTTACATAATACCAATTAGCAATACCAATTATCAATAATTGCATTTGAATTTCACAAATTGAAATCAAGATTGGACATCTACTACTTTAGCAAAGGAAATGAGAAAATGAATGTAATAATACATTGGATTTATTACCATTCTTTTCCTAGAGTAGTCTGTGTTCAATCTTGATGTCAAAGCTTAATGTTCAAGTAACATTTGATCAATTATACAGGGATAAATGGTTATGGAATACAGATATGAGAGACATAGTATGATACAAAATAGTACTGATATGATAAGTAGAGAAAAGCTATAATAAAGAAAAAAATAAGACCAACCTTCAAATTACTCCAAGTTTTTGTCTTTCTCCCTACACTTGTTATTACTATCTTATTATAGATCTTGTTGATAATATTTTTTCTCCTTCCTCTTCTAGTCTTCTTCTGCAAACACAAAATAATAATAAGCTAAACAATAATAATACTCGGCAACCGAACCCTAATGCAATTAAGATATATTTCATATAATTGCATACTAAACTTCAGGTTATACAATGCAAAAGTGAACATCTTGAATAAATAATTTTATGCATAAAATATAAAGCAAAAGTTATGAATTTCAGCAGATGCAACTTTAGAAATAGCCCACAAATTTCACATATAGATTGTTGGCATTCACTCTATAAAAAACTAAGTATAAAGAATATAAGTTGAAACATAAAATTTGCTGTAGAAAAGATCACATAAATCAAATTTTCTCACTTCATTGCAAAGCCAAGATGCTATTTTTCCATTATCCAGTTCTTATATTTATTGCTTTTGTGTCAATTACTTAACTTTTCTTTCCTCCAACTTCACAGAAGTAGCAACCCAATGGGATAAAATTCAAATGCAACTTACCAACACATTTTCAAAAAATTGGGTCACCTCTAATGTTCATCAAATGCTGATAGTTTTAGTGTCATTTACCTTCACATAGAACATTAGAGGTCAGCTCCATTCAAATTAAAACTAAATTAAAAGATAGAAATTAAAAGTGGATAACTATGTAGCATAGCCATTGATAAATTGATCCATAAAACATAAGTAAATTCAGCAAAAGAATAGTAAAGAAGTGATGCATGATGCAGGGGACTAATTAAGCCTTACCATCTGGGGATATATGGTGTTTGTCTAAAGATTCGTCAGTTTCTTTATCATGCTTCCTTTCCAAGAGGGACTGTTTCATTACAACTTGCCTATGGGAATGCTTTCTCTCCATTAATAAGAAAATGAAATGTAAGAGAGAGAGAGAGAGAGAGAATAAAGACAGGGACTGTTTCATTGCAACTTGCCTATGAGAGAATTTTTTTAGCATGTATCATATTAGGTGAGAGCTTTAAAAAAGTAAAATCAGTTTTTGACATTGAGTATGCATACTATGCTTTATTAGCATATGAAAAACTAAAATCAGTTTTTGACTATGAGTATACACTATCTACAATCTATATCAGGTGACATGACTCTCATATAAGAAAATTACACTCATATAAGAAGCTAACTTGACAAAAGGAAAAATAGAGTGAACAATAATGAAAACATCATAATTCCAAACAACATAAAGGAATAAGATAACTCAAAGCAAAACTTCTCATGCTCTGTACCTCTTCTGCAATGACCATAGCAACAGAATAAGGGCAAAATACAAATAGAGTCAAATACATAGAGGAATCTTAGGCTTTCAAAAAGACATAAACCATCAACAAATATAGCATTAAGGATTAAAGAACAAATGCATCATTAAGGAAATTCAAAGGCAAAGCATATGT
This sequence comes from Crotalaria pallida, assembly GCA_037953625.1. Lineage (NCBI taxonomy): Eukaryota > Viridiplantae > Streptophyta > Magnoliopsida > Fabales > Fabaceae > Crotalaria > Crotalaria pallida. The sequence goes on from CM075650.1 coordinate 103,200,302, forward strand.
ATAACTCAAACATCAGAGTAGTTTTCCATGATTTTTTCTTAAATCTAGGAACTCAAATATATCAGCATGCCATGGCTCCAGGTACACAGCAAACACACCCGTGGGAAAATATAGGTCAGGAAAGGCAAATTAAGATTAATGACTGAAATTTCAGTTAATGATCTGAGATGCGAAATTCAAAATGACTTGTCAGACTGCCTGTTTCAGTAATGAAATCTTGGCAAAATTCGAGTAATATACTTGGAGCATCATCGTTGTCTTCAAGATCTCCAAGGAGAAATGTATCCAAGTCTTGCTCAGTAGAGGATGAATTGGAAGATTTATCCTTCACATTCTTCCATCTTGCTTCTACCTTTCCAGTTGCTCTGGTAACAACTGTTTGCTCTGCTGTGCTATCTACATTCTTCTGCTCTTCTGCTGCTCTGAGCTGAACCTCCTCCATATATTGCTTCTCATACCTGATACACACCATAGTTATTAAGTGTTCCTACTCCCTAGAGTCACCCCAACATACAAAGCCAGTAAATAAAGAGTCCATACAATGCATAATTATCAAATTGGACTGTCAAAACCATCTACAATTAATTTTAGCATTATGAAAAAAACATTCCTGGTAGATAGTGTAAGGAACACACCATCTACAATTAATAGGACTATGATACACACCATAGTTATTAAGCGTTCCTACTCCCTGGTAGATGGCCATACCTATGTGCCACTAAGGAAAAAATCATTATGAAAATGTGAAGCTGCATACTTTGAAAATTCATTTTTCCAATAGATTATGCAGTATCAATAGCCAAACATTTTAATAAGCAAGTTAGAGTGAAACTAAACTAAAAATCAAAACTTGAGAGCAACCAAGCACTCTCAAATAACCTGAATTTCCATAACCTGAATTTCCATTTGCATCCCCATAGCATGAGGACAGATTAGGAACTATGTCAATACATCAATAGATCGGAACTTAAACATCATTTACCATGAATATTCAGAGATAAACAACAAAATAAATATAAAATACTTACCAACTCTTTTCACTAATCTCCAAGCCTTCTTTTTGGCACCAATGACACAACTCTGGTGATTAAATCCCTAAAAAGAACTATTTGAAAAAATAAACTTGAACTGATAAATTTTATTGTAAAAGAAAGAGCAAAGAAACTCACCTTCATAGTTAGAACAAAGAGATTCTCTACATGCATAAAACAAAGAGATGGAGATTAGGATGTGAGAAAACCTAAACCTAAATTCAAGCTTCACGTTGAATGGAACAATATAGAAAAAATATGAAAATTAATAAAATCATTGAATCTAACTACATAGTAAAAAAAAAGTAAGAACAGACAATGAATTAAACCAAAAACTTATAACATTCTAACAAAGTAAAAGCAATGAATGCGAAGACTACGCTTTAAAAAAAATTAGTGGACCAAATTCTGCATTAGGATCCATAGTTTCATACCTTCTTAGGTGCCTTGTGGACCAAATTGGTTTGCTTGTTAACATCACCAACATATGGTAAGCATTTCAAATGTTTGGCCAAGTGTTTGGCCATGAGTGCAGAAACACACAGCAAATATGGAGATTATGGTTTAACAGATTCTTTTACCGGGAGTGGAAGCTTTAAGATGATCTTTCACCAAACACCTTGTGTGCACATTCCATTCATCCACTGTTGCATGAGGCCAACACCACCGCACCACCCATAAGAATCGAGAGACATCAATTATGCGTCCCTAACCGAAATGTTATCTGATCTTCTGTTGACTCATTTGCTCTTTGATGGTGAAATGTTCTTCACAATCACAAAACAAATCACAACAGTACAACACAGTTAAACTCATTCACAATCAGAAAACAAAGCAATGTTTCAAAACCTAATCCCTAAAATACAATTTCATAAACTAATCCCAAAAATTACAAACTCAAAACCCTAATCTCACTAAAATGTAAACTCAGAACTCAAATCCCTAAAATTCAAATCACAAAATGAGGGTGAGAGAAGACTAACCATTCTAAAGAGAAGACAGTGGTGGTTCGTGGCGTCTCTGTTCTGCCGGAGGCATCGAGCGAATGTGAGAAGACGGTGATGGCGAAGGTGAGAATAGGAAATTAAAGAATAGTCTCCACTACGCCCTTCAAACCAGAAATTAAAGAAACAATGTTACAAAAAAGCAATACGAAGATATAGATTATAAACAACTATGGAAAAATCGAAAAAAATTGAAAAAAAGGGAACATGCAAAAAAAGGCAACATGCAAGTTACCTTCATGAGGTTCTTCCATGGCATTCGGATTTTTCAAGCATGACATATTACCTTCCATGGCATTAGTTTGTGTATCGTTAGTCATTTTGGGAGAAGAGAGCATGCGAATGTCCGTTTGATGCACTAAGCTCGAAGATGCTCAGGACAATATGGGAAACATCAAAGATTGAACATAGTTAATGGGCCAAATAAATTATTGCGGCCCTATTATTAATTGATGATTGTTTACATTCCACTAAAGTAACAATGTCATTAATAGGTTATTAGGCGGGAATTATGCATACTTATGGATTAATCCCATTTGGATTTATATATAGTATAGATGAGTGTGAGGTAGGGCCGCCTCTAGCATTGACAATTAGGGCGGCATGCCCGCGGACCCCGCCCACAATTTTTTGAGGGCAAGGCACAAATTGTAGGCCCAGTTTTTAAATAAAGAGAGCATGCGAATGTCCGTTTGATGCACTGAGCTCGAAGATGCTCAGGACAATATGGGAAACATCAAAGATTGAACATAGTTAATGGGCCAAATAAATTATTGCGGCCCTATTATTAATTGATGACTGTTTACATTCCACTAAAGTAACAATGTCATTAATAGGTTATTAGGCGGGAATTATGCATACTTATGGATTAATCCCATTTGGATTTATATATAGTATAGATGAGTGTGAGGTAGGGCCGCCTCTAGCATTGACAATTAGGGCGGCATGCCTGCGGACCCCGCCCACAATTTTTTGAGGGCAAGGCACAAATTGTAGGCCCAGTTTTTAAATAATGTCCGCCCGCCCTGCCCGTTTTTTTTTTGTGGGCATTTACGAGCGGCCCGCAAGAGAGGATTTTAAAAAAATATTTTTTTTTGTTGTTGACTCACTATAAATGTTAGAAAAAAATAAACTTAAAAATTCTTTTAATATCTGCTACTTTTAATAAACTTAAAAAAATAAACTTAAATATTAGTTAATGTACTTCATTTTTCTGCTACTTTTAATATATTTTTACATCATTTAATTGATTATTTGGGATCAATGGTATCAATAATTTTTTTACATCATTTAATTTATTTTTTTATTTTTTTGATTTTTTTATATATACGCAGACCGTTTGCATGCATGCTCGCCCTGCCCGCAGCGTGAATTTTTTGCTCTAAAATTTTTAATGGGCGGGCATGCCCGCTCCCAAAAATTGCGGGCCATTTGCGGGCGCGGGCGAATCCCGGCTGCCCGCCATAATTGCCAATGTTAGTCGCCTCTATATGAACCTAGGAAACTCTCTAGAGCACTCATTAAAACCAGGAATAGGTGCAAGACCGAAATGCAACACACTATGTAGAACAACTTTTGATAAAAGGTTAGTGTGAGTGATGGTTCACTGATTCACATATGAAATGAAAGTTCATAGATGTTATAATCTCATCGGCATTCTAGTGGGTGAAAATCATTTTCTTTGCGCACTACTTCATAGTCTGAAAGGCACTAGTATTTATGCATTGAATTATCATGCTCTTAGAAAATTCCTTTTTTTTAAGATAAATATGTGGGGATTGTTGGAATAATTTTATTTATTAATATTTATTTTAAATCAAAATTCATTATTATATTTATTTCCATTTTCCGTTAGTAAATTTATTGTCCCAATGTGCTTGTTTTTAATTAATATATAATTGATGTAATAATATTTTTATAATGTAATGTTGTTTAATAGTTTTAAAAGCTCAACAAGCAACTCATTACTGTTCAAGTTTTTGGGCCATTAGTTTTATCAATGGGGTTATTAAATTGGGAATTACTTTTTGGATCCCGTTCATGACTTTTTGGCCCTCATTTTTAATTTTTGTGGACCAAAATGCCTTTTTTGGATGTTATTATTTCCGGTTCTACTGAGCCGAAAAATTGTTTCCGACTTTACTGAACCGAAAAAATATAATGCTTTTGCCATATAATGCTTTTCCGATTCTAATGAGTCATAATGCTTCCTACTACACTGAACCGGAAAAATATATTACTTGTATTATAATGCTTTTCGGGTTCTACCGAATCATAATGGTTTTGACATCTCATTCTCACCAATCCCATCACAAGAATAAAGTGGAGCACAACACACAGTGACTTGAATTCCGATTTTGAGGAGCACAGGGCAGAGCACAGAGCAGGTGATGTTGTTGCTTGTCCAGGGTGGAATGACCATGGGAATGAAGGTGTAGACGCCACTTCTCCACCAGAAGAAGGTCCTGGTGCACCTTCTATTATTGTAGGCGAATGTTGTGACGCGTTTGCTGAACCCTGTGGAGATGATGGTGATGCTCCTTCTTCTTCTGAAGAGGAAAAATAAACTAACATTTATGGCTAGCTTTTGAGAATCTTGGCATGCTTTGAGAGAGCCATTGTTGAAGCTAAAGTAGAAGTAACCAGGCCGAGATGGATGCCACTAACAACAACAACAATATTATTATTAATGGAGATTTGGTTAAGAAAAATTACTACAAAGTTTAGCTTGTTTCTTTTCCTCATGGAAAAAAAAAAGGTGAGAAAATAACCAAAAAAGATTGAATTTTGAAAGGCCTTACAGTGTAGGAGGTAGTGTTGGGGTTGGTGAGAAGAGTGGCTTGAGTAAAGTTGCAGAGATTGAAGGCTTTCTGGTTCTTGAAAATGTCGAGATTGTTGTGTTGCTTGTGCTTGACAACTGAGACAAAACAAGAGACAGAACACATGTATTATATTTTTCCGGTTCTGTGCAGTCAGAATCATTATGACTCAGTAGAACCGGAAAAGCATTATATGGCAAAAACATTATATTTTTCCGGTTAAGTAAAGTCGGAAGCAATTTTCCGACTCAGTAAAATCGGAAATAATAACACGCAAAAGGGCATTTTGGTCCATAAAAATTAAAAATGGGAGTCAAAAAATCGTGAACGGGGCCAAAAAGCAATTTCTTATTAAATTTGGGTTCTTTCCATTGCTCATAATGCAATGAGTTTTCGTTGCTCATCTTAGCATACAACAGCTATATAACGGCTATATAATAATAATAATAATAATAATAATTTATTATTATTATTATTATTATTATTATTATTATATATTCTTTTCTGAACTAATGCTTTTTAAGAGAGCACTAATGCCCAATCCTTATACCTTAATGGCTAATGCTATATAAGATTTTCTTGAGTAAATAGTCTTCTTCTTTTAATTCTTTTTTTGCAATCTAATTAAGTTATTCATTTAAATTTCAAAAGTTCAAGTGTAAAGTATATTGCAATTGATTGTTGTATCCTGAAAAATATTAGACATTGCATGCCTTCTGATTCACTTGTGACTACAAATACTTTTAAACTCAATACGCTTGTGCACATCTCAATCAACTTTTAAAAATTATGTTATTGTGATTAATTAATTTCTTTTGCTATTTTTCCAACTGATTATATTTAAGCCATACAAGATTAATATTGGACAAATAAGATTGGCCTTTTTATGTTTTGGTCCTTAAAAGTTGACCGAGTTTTGGTTTTAGTCCATATCTTTTTATTTTATCGGTCTTGATCTTTAAAAGTTTAAATTTTATGGTTTTGTCCCTGCCGTTAGGGATGCACCGTTAATTGATGACGTGGTTAATGAAGTGTCACGTCAACATGCCATGTGTCTTTTTTTTAAAGCATAAGGTCCCTGAAAGTTGATCGAATTTTGGTTTTAATCCATATCTTTTTTTAATCGGTCAAGATCCTTAAAAATTTAAAATTTTTTGTTTTAGTCTCTGCCGATTGCCGTTAGTAAAATATTTTTAATTGTTGACATATGACTAACGAATTGCCCCATTAGCATGTCATGTGTCTGCATAATAATGAGTTGTTGTCACGTTGACAGATGACATGTAAGAACAGTAGGCATGCAATAACAATATAGTATAAGACATGATTTCTATTATGCATTTGGTTTATTATATAAGTAGAAAGGGCTACAGACAAAAAATTATAATATTTTAGTTTATCTAAAATCCCACATTGAAATATTTATGCAAGAATCACTTAAAAAAAACCCTATATTGCAACGACCTTTTGCAACGACTTTAAAATGTCGTTGCTAAAAACAGGTGTTTTGCAACGACCTAAAAAGTCGTTGCAGAAAACAGGTGTTTTGCAACGAGTTAAAAATGTCGTTGCAGAAAATAGGTGTTTTGCAACGATTTAAAAAAGTCGTTGCAAAACACCTGTTTTCTGCAACGACTTTTTTAGGTCGTTGCAAAACACCTGTTTTCTGCAACGAAATTATCGTTGCCAATAAGATTAAATAATTTTTTATAAAAATAATAACTAAAGATTATAATTAATAGTATTATTTATTTTTTATAATATTATTTATTTTAAACAACGACATATTTAAGTCATTGCAAAAACATGTGTTAAAATATTTTAAAACATTTAAAATTTAAAAAAAAAAAACTAAAGATAAAAATTGAACCTAGCAATTTACAAATTTACAATATAGACCGTACAACGCAAGACCTCACTCCATCCTCTTATCCTCTCTGACTCGAGCCTCCATCCTCTTCTCTCCATTGTCCATTAATCTTCCTCACCGACCTCACTCCCCTCTCTCTCTCTCTCTCTCTCTCTCAATTTCTCCTATCAGTGAATAATCCTCAAGTGACTCAGTCTCTCTCTCTAGTCTCTACTAACTCGGCAAATAACCCTATCCTTGAGCGCTAATGACGAAGCTTCCCCTTTCTCTCGTAGGCTTCCCATCTTCTGCTACCTGCGACGGAGAGAGAAAACACATAAGTAGTGAATTAAACACATCGAGAGAGAGAGAGGGAAACATCGAAGAGAGAGAGAGAGAGATATTAAACATGATTACAAAGCCAATTGAACAGTTCAGCAGCAATGAAATCAGAAGTGCAGGATCAAAGGAAGACGGGGTCACTTAGTAGCAGGAGTTGGCTTAGTAAGTCATTGTAATATCATTGTAAATTAATTAATCTGTTGTTAATCGATTGGTAGTAGGAAGACTTAGTTAGTTAGCAGTTAGTTGGTAGTTAGGAAGTTAGGAATTTAGATAGAAGGTGCTAGAAGCTGGTAGTTCCAGCAGTGTATATAAACTGATTTTTTCCATGTGGGCTAAAAATATAACAAACTTTCCTTTTATTGCAAATTCTGAAATCCTCTTCTCTCTCCCTCAATTCTTCATTCTTCTCATTCATTCTCATTCATTTTGATCTCACTCTGTTGGTGATTGATCAATTATCTTCAGGATTCAACCATTGTTGAATCATACTTTGTTTGATTTCACTTTCTGTTATGGTATCATAGCTCATTAATTGAGCTCTGCTGCGCAAATTTCTATGGCTTCCGATTTCGATTTCGCTCTTACTGAATGATTGGGGTCTAATATGTGATGTTTTTGTACCTTTTTTGCCTCCTTTTTACATAGTAAGTGGCTTGTTTCTTGAGTAAATTGGAATAAAACAATGGAATTTTGTCTTTATAAGATTTCTGGAACCTTTTGATGTGTTTGGTTTGTTTTCAGGTATTTAAACTCTTAAAACAATGATTTTTGCAAAGGAATGAAGAATGAGAGTTTGGTACTTGATTTGGGAAGAAAAAGAGGGAAAAAATGAAGAAAAGTTGACCGTGGCGCCCAGGCGCTGGTCCCACGCGCCCAGGCGCGAGCTGGGTCAACTGGCCAATAATGTGGTGCATTTGGTTGATTTTTCCAGCCAGATTCACGCCCAGGCGAAGGATTTTCACGTCTGGGCGCACAAAATGCGAGAAAGTGACACTGTTCGCTGTTTTGATCATAACTTGAGTTACGCTTATCCAAATGAGGCGATCTATATATCATTTTAAAGCTAAGGAAACGATCTACAACTTTGCCAGAAATAGCCTTGCTCAAATTCATCCATCTTGGGGGTCAAAATAAGTGCCGAAGTTGCTGCCAGACACAAATACGGGATTTTAGAAGGATTTTAATGATAAATTCTATTTGTAGATAAGATTCTTAAACATTAGTTTATTCTAATAGGATCTTATCATATTATATTCAGATTTAGGATTAGCTTTATTAAAATAAAAAACTTATCACATTAGATTGAAAATGAGGTTAGTTTTTATTATATAATAATAGGATTAGGATTCATTCCATGTAGGGAGACACTCATACAACTCCATAGAATAATAGTAGATTAGGATTTGAGACTTGGAGAAGGAACAAGGATTGGAGGTTTTTGTGAAGAACACGGAGTTAGCTCAAGGATTCATGGTAATTATTTTTATCAAGTTTATTGTGTTTTCGCTTGTAAGTATGAACTAATTCCATCCTTGGGATGTAAGAGTAGATGAATGGAACCTTTTCAATATTTCTAGTAATAAATTAATCTTGTTTTCCGTTATTGAATTCTGTGTTTGATTATGTTCTAATTTGTTTCTCATGAAAGAAGCTGTTTCATGACTTTTGGAAATCCTTTATGAATAGACATATGAATTTAGGATTTAGCCTAATAATCAAACAGTTCAATTGCATAGGCACAGACATGTTTTCTATGAATTGGGTAATTTTATAAAAAGAGGTTTTGACTGAACTTAATGAAAGGGTTAGGGGTTTTAAGGCTCCCTTGAGACATCATTGGGAGATTAATCTCTAAAATACGGAAACGTACTAAGACATTAGGCGTTTTCTACTTTTGCAAAACCAATTCGGAATTCAAGGAAAATAAATTAATTTGTTATAGAATATTTAGGAACCTGCATTGAAACTACATCCCACTTTTTCCCTTGTCAAATAGTCATTTATTTTAATTTCTGTTTTTATTTATAAATTCATAAATCCTTTGTCTCGTTCACTAAGTAATATTAATTAGGTGGAATTAATTAAACGGTCACTCCCTTGGTTACGATACTCGGACTTCCTTGTCTATATTACTTGTACGATCTGGTACACTTGCCAGAATCCCAACAAGTTTTTGGCGCCGTTGCCGGGGAGTGATTTTGTTTTAATTAATTTTGGTACTAATTTAATTTTACTTAGTGTAACTTGGGTATATTTTTTTATTTCTTTTTTTATTATTATTATTATGTAACATGGCTTATTCTCAAGATGACATAGAATGTTTCAAATTTATTTTGTCGTCACCTATTCCATCCTGTTTTGCACAAAATGTTTTTGATGAGATTAAAGTTTTTGATGGTCTTTTAGAGGAGGTGGTACAAAAATCTTCTATTACGGAAGACCAAAGTGCTTCCCTTTCTAAACCCATAGAAAAAGAAGAAATTGTGCATGATGAGATTGAAGAAGTGAAACAAGATAAATTGAATAATGGGATGAGTCTAGGGCTTGAATTAGGGTCCACTTTGCATGATGAATTTTCTGCTCTTGCTAAATGCATTGGATTGCATGAATATGTGGAACCCTCAAAAAATTTTCCTTCAATCTACCCCTTAATTTTTTATGACTTCCCTGATGCTCATGATGATGATAAGCCATTGTTCTCCTTTTCAAAGCCTGAAAAGGCAACCTTGCTAAGCCATGGAGTTTACACTTTCATAGACTCCATGCATGATGGAAAAGACAAGCACCATGTGATGATGCTTGGATTGAAAAATGCACCATTTGACCCGTGAGGGTTTAAAACTATTTTTAAACATTTGCTCCAACATCATCCGTGCATATTTCCATGGGATCCAGGAATAACTTGTTATTGCTGCATAACATGGAAGTTGTGCTATAGGATTTGGGATCCTGGTGGATTCTCTTTAGTTTTGTAGTAGCGTAGGATTTAAATTTTTAATTAGGAGATTGAATAAAGAGTTTAGAGTTTTCTATATGTAACTGCTAATGGGGTGCTTCAAGCACTATTTTTAGTTGTTCATGTGACACAGGTGAATATGTTTGGGGGAGTCTCCTCCATGGTGCATCAAGAGAGAATCCTGTGCTACATAGGGAAGTCTCTAACTCCTTGCTTTTGTTTTTTTATTTTTATTTTGTAGTTTAGGATAGATTTGTTGCTTGAGGACAAGCCACATTCTAAGTTTGGGGGTGAGGGTAACAAAATAAAAAATTTTCTGATATTGATTTCTCCCCTGGCTTTGTGTTGGTTTGTGTCCTGGCATGAGTAGGCACTAATTCCAGGTGTTAGATTTGTACCTTTGATAGGTGTAAATGCTTGATTGTGATTTTCGACTTGTTTTACCTAGATACTAATTGGATTTAGCTTTGAAAATTTTTGGAAATTAGTTGTTTGGCAAACTTGTTGTGAATGATTGATTAGTGAATTGAACTTAACCAGTGAGATTTTGAGCCTATACACTTGAAGGAGTAATGTTTAATGAATATTGTGATGAAACTCCTATTTCTTTCATGAGTGTTGTTCGCTTTGATTGTTTGTTCTAGAACTTGACTTGTGACCTCTTCAAAATTGATATTGGATTGCATGTATGAACATGATTAAGGCACTTAGGTTTGTGTTTTTGTGGCCTTCAACAAATTTTTGAGACATAATGATCCCTTAGTTTCCCACTTTGAGCTTTGAGATTTAAGGACTTTCTTTGGTACCCTACATAAATTGAATTATTCTTGTGAAGTACCTTTGAAATTGTGAATGAGCAATTAAGTGGAATGTTAGAAATTGGTGAAAGTGTAAGTGCTGAAAATTTGATGTTTCTATTTCTCTTCTTAAAAAAAAGAAAAGAAAAAAGAGCAACAAATGTGCTAAAAAATGAAAAGAAGAAGAGAATAGAAATAGAAAAAGAAAAAGAAAGAAAAGGAAAAATCAAGTGAATTGAGTTGTGATTGTGTAATTACCTTATTGCTCATTTCATAATTTAAAAGGGAAGTGTTGTGATTTCATTGATTAAGCCCTTTGTTTATCCTTTTATTCTTTTATCTTACCTGACACTTTTAGCCATGACCCCGTTACAACCAAATAAAGACCTTATGATTTGTGCATGTTTTCAATAAATTCAATGGAGATGTAGGTCTATAGTCAAGCTTATGGTAACATACTTTCATTGTTTGAACTTGAGTGAATTGATAATTATTACCCATACACATGAGAGATATTGAGAAGTGGTGTGGTCACTAATCTTTTGCTCATTTTGAGTTTGTTTTTCAAATAGTTTTCATTGCGGTGATTTGCTAGTGAAGAAAGGTATCTTGGGTAGGCGAGTTGGAATTTATGGTTAGGTTGCTATACCTTGAGAGGGGAGAATCTTAGGCTCTGAATTTTTGTTTTACTTTTGCCTGGGACATGCAAAATGCTAAGTTTGGGGGTGTGATTAGGGTCTAATATGTGATGTTTTTGTACCTTTTTTGCCTCCCTTTTACATAGTAAGTGGCTTGTTTCTTGAGTAAATTGGAATAAAACAATGGAATTTTGTCTTTATAAGATTTCTGGAACCTTTTGATGTGTTTGGTTTGTTTTCAGGTATTTAAACTCTTAAAACAATGATTTTTGCAAAGGAATGAAGAATGAGAGTTTGGTACTTGATTTGGGAAGAAAAAGAGGAAAAAATGAAGAAAAGTTGACCGTGGCGCCTAGGCGCGGATCCCACGCGCCCAGGCGCGAGCTGGGGTCAACTGACCAATAATGTGGTGCATTTGGTTGATTTTTACAGCCAGATTCACGCCCAGGCGCAGGATTTTCACGCCTGGGCGCGCAAAATGCGAGAAAGTGACACTGTCCGCTGTTTTGATCATAACTTGAGCTACGCTTATCCAAATGAGGCGATCTATATATCATTTTAAAGCTAAGGAAAAGATCTACAACTTTTCCAGAAATAGCCTTGCTCAAATTCGTCCATCTTTGGGGACAAAATCAGTGCCGAAGTTGCTGCCAGACACAAATACGGGATTTTAGAAGGATTTTAATGATAAATTCTATTTGTAGATAAGATTCTTAAAGATTAGTTTATTCTAATAGGATCTTATCATATTATATTCAGATTTAGGATTAGTTTTATTAAAATAAAAAGCTTATCACATTAGATTGAAAATGAGGTTAGTTTTTATTATATAATAATAGGATTAGGATTCATTCCATGTAGGGAGACACTCATACAACTCCATAGAATAATAGTATATTAGGATTTGAGACTTGGAGAAGGAACAAGGATTGGAGGTTTTTGTGAAGAACACGGAGTTAGCTCAAGGATTCATGGTAATTATTTTTATCAAGTTTATTGTGTTTTCGCTTGTAAGTATGAACTAATTCCATCCTTGGGATGTAGGAGTAGATGAATGGAACCTTTTCAATATTTCTAGTAATAAATTAATCTTGTTTTCCGTTATTGAATTCTGTGTTTGATTATGTTCTAATTTGTTTCTCATGAAAGAAGCTGTTTCATGACTTTTGGAAATCCTTTATGAATAGACATATGAATTTAGGATTTAGCCTAATAATCAAACAGTTCAATTGCATAGGCACAGACATGTTTTCTATGAATTGGGTAATTTTATAAAAAGAGGTTTTGATTGAACTTAATGAAAGGGTTGGGGGTTTTAAGGCTCCCTTGAGACATCATTGGGAGATTAATCTCTAAAATACGGAAACGTACTAAGACATTAGGTGTTTTCTACTTTTGCAAAACCAATTCGGAATTCAAGGAAAATAAATTAATTTGTTATAGAATATTTAGGAACCTGCATTGAAACTACATCCCGCTTTTTCCCTTGTCAAAGAGTCATTTATTTTAATTTCTGTTTTTATTTATAAATTCATAAATCCTTTGTCTCGTTCACTAAGTAATATTAATTAGGTGGAATTAATTAAACGGTCACTCCCTTGGGTACGATACTCGGACTTCATTGTCTATATTACTTGTACGATCTGATACACTTGCCAGAATCCCAACACTGAACAAGTGCAGAATCCAAATTCTGCATTCTATATTCATCCTTCAGAAAGTCCAAGCTCAGTTCTCGTTTAACCGCCATTGACTGGAGAGAATTATCATCAATGGAACCGAGCCATGCGAATGAGCTTGATTTACAAAAATAGGCTTGGATTCGTTGATGGAACCATTTTTGTTCCAAGAAAAGAAGATCCGATGTATGCTGCTTGGCTAAGAGCAAATAACATGGTTACTTCATGGATCGTGAGATCTGTTTCGCAGCAAATTGCTCAAAGTGTTAGCTGGATTGAAAATGCATCAGATATATGGAGAGAACTCAAGAATCGATTCTCATATGGAGACAAGTTCAGAATAGCAGAAATTTAAGAACAAATCGCATCTCTGAAGCAAAGTGAACTCTTAGTAACCGGTTAGTTATTTCACACAATTGAAAATTCTTTGGGATGAAATTGATAATTTCAGACCAATTTTCAAGTGTAACTGTGATATAAAGTGTGGATGTGATGCATTAGAAAGAAACGAACAATATATGCTTGAGGATAGAGTCATTAAGTTCTTAAGAGGATTGAATGATGTGTATAGCACTGTTAGAACTCAGTTAATGTTGATGGAGCCACTACCTATTCTAAGCAAAGCTTATTCTCTTGTGACTCAACAAGAGAGACAAATTTTTGGCACTAATCATGATGCTAAGGTGAATGCTGCTTATAATAGAGGAGGAAATTATAATGTTAAATTCTCCAATAGTAGAGACTTGAATAATTCAAAAGGATCCGCAGGCAAGAGCACAGGATCAGGTTCAGGTTTCAATTCTGGTGCTAACACAGGACCTAAACTAAGCTATTACAGTAAAGAATACACATATTGTGGACGAATTGGTCACATGGTTGATGTTTGCTATAAGAAGCATGGATTTCCAAACACTTGGAAATCAAATAGGCAAGCAAATCTTGCAGATACTGAACTAGAAGAAGATGATGTTCAATCAGAATCTGAGATTAAAGTTGTTAAAAACACTAGTAGTGAGGAACAATTCTTTGGTTTCTCAAAGGAACAATATCAAGGACTTATGCAAATGATGCAAAATGTAGTCAAGTCTCACACATCCATAGTCACTTCTGGTGCAAATTCTGTAGTCACATCTGGTGCAAATTTCATTGATAATTCAGGAGGTAATTATGCTGTAGCTAATCTCAGCACTCAATCAGGTAAAATACTTATGCACTCTCACAGTTTCTGGATTCTGGATAGTGGAGCCACTGATCATATCTGTTCCTCACTTGCTTCATTCGATTCTTTTCATAGAATTAAACCAATTCATGTCAAATTGCCAAATGGTTCTAGAGTAATGGCTAAATACTCAGGCTCAATTACTCTCAGTCCAGATTTTCTAATTTCTGATGTGCTATTCATTCCTTCTTTTTCTTTAAACCTGATATCAGTCACTAAACTAACCACCACTATGTCTTGTATTGTCTCTTTTAACTCTTCCACATGTCTCATACAGGACTTGACCTCATCGAAGATGATTGGTACAGCTGATCTTGTAGCAGGGTTATACATTCTAAAATTGCCAATTGTAAATAGATATCAATTTTCACATAATGTGAATCATAGCTATATCAATACTGTGTCTAGTTTTAATCTTTGGCATTTTCGTCTACCTCATCCTTCATATGAATGTATTAAACAAATTAAATCAATCTCTCCTTCTGTTACATGTACCAATTCTATATGTGATGTCTGCCATCTTGCTAAACAAAAGAAACTTACCTTTCCTACCAGTCATACACATAGTGTTCATTGTTTTGATCTTATTCACATAGATATTTGGGGGCCCTATCCTATTCCTTCTGTGCATGGTCATAAGTATTTTTTAACTGTTGTGGATGATCATTCACGATACTGCTGGGTTTATATGATGAAATCTAAAGCTGAAGCTTCCAATCTAGTCAAGAGTTTTGTGAAAATGGTTGAAACTCAATTTGACAGAAAAGTTAAGATAATTAGGAGTGATAATGGACCAGAGTTTATCATGACAGATTTTTATGCAGATACTGGTATTATACATCAAACAAGTTGTCCATATACTCCTCAACAAAATGCTGTTGTTGAGAGAAAGCATCAACATGTTCTTAATATAGCTAGAGCACTTATGATACAAAGCCAATTGCCTAAGCTATATTGGAACTATGCTATACTTCATGTTGTGCACATTGTTAATTTGTTGCCTAGTCCTTTACTGGATCACACTAGCCCTCACTTCAAACTGCATCAATCTCAGCCAGATTACTCACATATGAAGGTGTTTGGGTCTTTATGCTTTGCCAATTCTTCATCATCTATTCACAGGACCAAACTTGATCCTAGGGCTGTCAAGTGTGTTTTCCTGGGGTATAAAGCTGGTACTAAAGGATTTATTGTGCTCAATCTAGCAAGTAGAGAATTATTGGTTTCTAGGAATGTGATATTCCATGAATTAATTTTTCCATTTACTGAATCTACTTCCTCAAATCCTTTGTCCACTACTGGAGATCTGGTTCTACCTGTTACTGATTCTCAGCCTTACTGTTATGATGATCTGTTTTCTGAGAATTCAGTCCTGCCTACAGTTCAACCTCATACTCCAGTACCTAATCTCAATTTTTCTGCTGATAATGATTCTTCATCACCTCAGCAGTCTCCTGCACCAGCAGCAGTGAGAAGATCTACTAGGCAACACACAGCTCCTGCTTACTTGAAAGATTATCATTGTAATATGCTCCACAATTCCACTGATTCTGATAAGTCAAAATGCAGTTATCCTCTTGCTTCTGTCATTTGTTATGCAAAACTGTCAGCATCTTATAAGCATTTTGTACTGACCATTTCATCCCATACTGAACCTACCTCATACAAGGAGGCTGCTAAACATGAATGCTGGGTCAAGGCTATGAATGATGAACTTGATGCTTTAGCTTTGAATCATACCTGGATTATTATTGACCATCCTCCTGATAAGGTTCCTATTGGATGCAAATGGGTTTACAAAATTAAATTTAAGGCTGATGGTTCGATTGTAAGGTTTAAAGCAAGGCTTGTGGCTAAAAGGGTATACTCAAAAGGAGGGAGTGGATTATCTTGACACTTTTTCTCCTGTAGCAAAGATGTCCACAGTAAGAATGTTACTTGCCATTGCTGCCATGAAAGGTTGGATTATTCAACAGCTGGATCTCAATAACGCTTTTCTTCATGGTGACTTACATGAAGAGGTTTATATGACATTACCTCCTGGTTTTCCACAATCCAAACCTAATCAAGTATGCAAGCTACAAAGGTCTCTATATGGGTTAAAACAAGCTAGCAGACAATGGTTTGAACGTTTGTCTCACTTTCTTCTAGATCTTGGGTATCAGCAATCTCTGCATGATCACTCCTTATTTACCAAGTCTAGTGATGGTTCTTTTACTGCTTTGCTTGTCTATGTAGATGACATTCTTCTTACTAGTACCTCTGCTACAGAGATTAATTTGGTCAAACAAGCTCTGGATGCAACCTTCAAAATAAAGGATCTTGGTGATTTGCGTTTCTTCCTTGGTTTTGAAGTTGCTCGATCCTCTGCTGGTATTGTCATGAACCAGCGCAAGTATGCATTAGAATTGATATCAGATGCAGGCTTGTTAGCTTCCAAACCTATTTCTACTCCTATGGACTGCAATGTTCACTTGAGTGCTAGTTCAGGATCAGTGTTATTTGATCCCACTGCTTATAGGAGGCTTGTTGGTAGACTTCTCTATCTCACCAATACTAGGCCCGATATCACTTTTGCAGTCCAGCAATTAGCTCAATTCATGCAGTCTCCTACTGATGTTCATCATACAGCAGCTCTGCGTGTTCTTCGTTTTCTCAAAGTAAATCCTTCATTGGGTTTATTCTTTTCTGCATCATCGCAGGTTGTGTTAAAGGGGTACTGTGATAGTGATTGGGCTACTTGTCTTGATACCCGCCAATCTATCACTGGTTATTGTATGTATCTTGGTCACTGCCTAGTTTCCTGGAAATCGAAGAAGTAAAAGACTGTTTCTCGCAGTTCTTGTGAAGCTGAGTATAGGGCCATGGCTCATGCTACTCATGAAATCCAGTGGCTTACTTTTCTCTTGCAGGAATTTCGTATTCCTTTTCATTCTCCAGCTTTGCTATACTGTGATAATCAGGCTGCTTTGCATATTGCTGCCAATCCAGTCTTTCACGAACGCACCAAGCACATAGAGATTGATTGCCATATTGTTCGTGAGAAGACTCATTTGGGTTTACTCAATCTTTTGACTATTACTTCTTCTCTGCAGTTAGCAGACATCTTCACTAAAGCCTTGAGTCCCAAACTGTTTTCTGGCTTTGATGTCAAGCTGGGCTTGATTGACATCTGCTCTCCAGCTTGCGGGGGGTATTAAACATGATTACAAAGCCAATTGAACAGTTCAACAACAATGAAATCAGAAGTGCAGGATCAAAGGAAGACGGGGTCACTTAGTAGCAGGAGTTGGCTTAGCAAGTCATTGTAATATCATTGTAAATTAATTAATCGGTTGTTAATCGATTGGTAGTAGGAAGAGTTAGTTAGTTAGCAGTTAGTTGGTAGTTAGGAAGTTAGGAATTTAGATAGAAGGTGCTAGAAGTTGGTAGTTCCAGCAGTGTATATAAACTGATTTTTGCCATGTGGACTAATAATATAACAAACTTTCCTTTTATTGCAAATTCTGAAATCCTCTTCTCTCTCTCTCGATTCTTCATTCTTCTCATTCATTTTGATCTCACTCTGTTGGTGATTGATCAATTATCTTCAGGATTCAACCATTGTTGAATCATACTTTGTTTGATTTCACTTTCTGTTAAGAGAGAAACATCGAAGAGAGAGAGCCCTATTCGAATTAGGGCCGACGTTGCCTCGGTGTTCGTTGGTGCCACTGACAAGAGTCGCTCAAGTCCATATAGGGTACTCACATTCCACATTTCAATCGTGCTTTGGTATTGCATTCTTATAGGGTACTGCGATTTTGATTTTGATAAACCCTGAGTCCCTAGTTTCCAATTTCAATTTGCACGAACCCTAAGCCTTTGATTTTCAAATTCGTTTTGCACAAAATTTCCCCTCTGATTTCTAATTTCGATTCACATTTCATGAAAATTGGTTTGCATTGTTTTTCTCTGATTTGTTGATGTGATTTGATTCTTTCATCGGATTGAGTTTCTATTCAGTAATCCACTTCCAAGATGAGAAGAATACCATGAACCTCTCTCGTTCTTTCAATTCCAAGATGTTTCTCTTGCTTTGTGTTTCGAAGCTTTTATTATTTTTGTTAGGTTTATTCATTAATGTCATCCGTGTGACTGTGTTCCTTGCTACACATGAGAGTTCAATATGGAAAGTGTAAGATATTCTCTATTTTGTATTTATTCTGGTAGTTGCTTGTATCTAGTCTGAATATTGTATTGGATTCTTTTTGTTCATTCATTTTACAAGGTTCACAATAGCACATCTCTGTTTTTGTTTGAATGATTTGGAAGATTAACTTGTATCCAGATATTTATTTGGTAGTATTTAAGAGTTTAGAACTAATCGTTTAATATAATATTGTAACTTTCATCTGACTTTTCTATAAGTTCTCATCAATGTTTAATATAACTCAGCTGCTGGATATGGTATTCTTGAAACCAAGGGTCACGTAAATGGGGAGTAGAATTTTTTCAATTATTTCTAGCATGTATTTTTATCCTGACTCATCATAATATTCTCAAAATGTTGATTCTCATGTTAAATATGTTTGAAGGAGCAGTTTGATGAGCAATTCAAGACACTGACTAAGGCAAATGGACAAGGCAAACTGAGGCATGTGGCTCTACACTGAAATTGAGGGTGTTCTTCCAAGCCATGAATTTGGTTCAGTGAGATGGATCTTACTCTTGTTTCCTATTTTTCTTTATCTATTGCTTGTGGTGCTACTTGTTCTAATCTTCCACTAACTTTTGTTACTCACTTGTTGAACTTGAGTTTGACATTGTCCTTTACTATATATAAACTCAGTTTATTTGAGTGCTATAATCGTTTACTTGGTAACTAATTAAATGAAATGAAAGTTGCAAATTTTGAGAGTGTTGATCTTCAATAATGTTTTAGGGCTTATAGCAGCTATTGTGAATAACACTCTAAATCGCCTTCAGTACCTAGACGCTCGCACTTTATGTCTTGTAGCTTATTGTTTCAAAGTTTTTCTGATTTAGCTGTGAATATTGTGGAGTTGTTGATTGATTCTCTCTGCTGTTCTTTTTCGAAGTTTGGTTCATGACTTTTATAAATTGATTTTATACTTTTGCTGCCCTGTTTATCATGTTTTTGCTACTGCTTCACTGCTGTGCTATTGTGACTGCTTGTTGTCGCTATTGGTTTTGTGCACTTGGGTTGTCCTTTAGATGTTGAAATTGTTGCTCTGCTGGGGATTATTGTTGGTCCCTCTTAATAGCAATGTCATTTGGTTTTCGTTTATGTTTTGGAAGGGAATCCAATATGTAGCTCTTGATATATTTTGTTATATCAACATATATAACCCATAATGATTATATAATAAATGTCACGTTCTATATCTCCTTTGCCATATAGCCAAAAACATACTTGAGTTTATTGTTGAGTTTCTTGTATCACATTCAATTACTTAATAGTTAGGATATCAGTTATTCATTCCATCGTCAAATGCTTTCTTATGTCTTTCCACCTTCAAAGCATCTCCGCAGTTTTAAGAGTTGTTGTTAAAAAATTTGCATTTTCTAGTGCTATCACCAAGGTTTGTGATGTCAAAGTCACAATCTGCTTATCATCCTATAGTTTGTAGTAGGTTGTATAGCTTGAAGTTGTAGAGGAATCATGATTTATCTTGAAAGTAGTAGAAAATTGGTTTATGCTCTTTGAGTTTTAGTTAAGTGGTGGAGGTTGCAGGTACCCTATTTAAACTAAACAAAGGATACATCAGTGCTATTTCTTTGCCATTACAATTTGATGAAAAAATAATCTAAATTTTGAAAGCTTAGCTTGCTCCGACCTATGGCAAGATATGATTCCTCTGCTTCCCTTTTTTATTAAGATGCATAAACCATATATCTTAATGTCATAAATTTTTTTGCAGATTTCCTCCCTTAAGGTGCAGACTGGTCTATCAGAGGGATATGGATTTGTGGAATTCTTTTCACACAGCACAACTGAGAAAGTTTTACAGAATTATGCTGGAATTATGATGCCCAATACAGACCAACCTTTCCGCCTAAACTGGGCAACATTTATCACAGGAGAAAAGCATTCAGATAATGTCCCTGATCTGGTAGATGTTACAGATAGCATATTGCATGACACTTTTTCTAGTAGATTTCCTTCTGTTAAACCTGCTAAAGTTGTTTCTGATGCAATACTTAGTTAGCGTTCAACTGGTTATGTTTTCATCAGGTTTAGAGATGATAATGAGAGTTCTCAGGCTATGACTGAAATGAATGGTGTTTGCTGTTCTAGCAAGCCTATGCTCATTAGTGCTGCAACTCCATCATTTTTCCTTGTGGTTTTCAACCTGTTTGAATGCATGGAGATTAATGATTAAAGCTAAGGAACCAAAACCACTCCAGTAACTTAAAGTTGTTTTTAGTATGGTTCTGCTATATTCATCAGTAGTATATTTAAGGCACGTGCTTAAGGAATAAACGGGTGTTTTTAATTTGAAAGAGGTGTTGAAATGTTGTATCTAATAGATTAAGGAATAGTGAATTTAATTTTCAAATACAAGCTCATCTTTTTATTGCTTATTGCTCTATAAAAAACAGTTTTAATAATACGTCCTGTTAAATTTAATTTGTTCATTTTTACCCCACCGACTGCTGCTTAAAGTGTCTGAAACATCCTTACTAGTAGCAAGGTATTGATTTAGTCTGTTTCCTTGTAAGTTCTTTTGCAGTTAAGTTCTTTTGACATCCTTGGTGTGATATCTATTAGTTTTAAACTTTTAATATTTGAATACACACTATGTATTGTTCTTCGTTTAGAATGACTTATGTGTTTGGCAGAGACTTATCGTACAATGGTCTATCAGGGAGCCTCCCTTCTTGGGTAAACCAACAAAATTTTGACCTGTAAGTAATTTGATTCTTTCTTTTTCTTTTACATAGCAATTTTCGTTAGTTTCAAAAGTCTCTAGCATTAATTTTCAACTTAGTTTTTGAAATACATATCTGATGCATGGGATGCTTCTTCACATTACAGATAGATTACTTAAATCCGAATTGGCCTGGTTTCTTTCCATTTTCTAATGGTAAAACTAATATTTCGATTTTTTTTTTGGGTTTCTGCATTCCGTGATTTCAGAAGCTGAAAAGTGTTGCTTCTTGTTTTTTATGCATAGTTTTTTCAGTAGAGGGCTTTAGAAGCATAACATGCATTTAATCAGATATGGAGCATAAGTATGGTAATTTTTTCTTTAACACCTTTTGCTGGTCCAACATACTAAAAAACAATATTTTTGATTGTTTCATGATTATCTCATTTATCATTTTGTTTTATTAGAAATTCAACTCAGCTAGTCTTTCTTTGTTTTGTTACAGGTTGAACCATATTGAAAGGATGCTGAGATTGACAATACATATGGAGATGGAAGTGTCTTTTGATTATTTTAAAATTTTTTGTTAGCCATTTAAGTAGATTGAGTATGGATAATATTTATCTTTTTTTTTGTGTACTTTTGATAGATTGATCAATAGAATGCTAAAGATATTCTTTATATTAGATTGAGATTTGAGCTCTTTATTTATAAGCAATTTAATAATACAAAATTTATTAATTATTTTTAATTATTATTATGATACTTTAGAATTTAAAATAGCTATGTCGGTTAAAAAGATAATTATTATTTAAATATAAATAAAGGCTATTGCAACGACAATTTTGTTGTTTCAAAAATCAAGGGTGTTTTGCAACGACAATGTCGTTGCCAATAAAGACTGCAATGACAATTTGTTGTTTCAAAAATCAAGGGTGTTTTGCAACGACAATATCGTTGCTAATAAAGACTACTTCAACGACAATTTTGTCGTTTCAAAAAGCAATAGTGTTTTGCAACGACAATGTCGTTGCGAAATAGATTATCAATGGTGTTTTGCAACGACAATATTGTTGCGAAATAGATTACCAATACAACTTTGCTAGCCCTGTTTTGCAACGACATTTATTATGCGACGACCATTGTCGTTGCTGAAAATCGTTCTTTATAACAATGAAGAAAGTCGTTGCTATACCCTTTTGCAACGCCCTTACCCGCAAAGACCAAAGTCGTTGCAAAAAATAATTTTAGCAACGACTTTTAGTTTTTAGCAACGACAAATGTCGTTGCAATAAAGGGTTTTTCTTGTAGTGAATGGAATGTTATATACTTGTACGATGTTGTTGGATGATTATGAGTTTGTTTATGTTATTGGGCTTGTGTAAATTTGACAATCTTGGGCCAACCGTAACTGAAGTTTTGCTTGCCTTGCTGAGTTTTTAATGTCATCTACCAACGTGGAAGCTCATTATTGTGCAAACATATGACAGACTGATGTGATAATCCGTTAAGCACGTCTGCAATGAATAATATTTTACTAACGACAAATACCAAAATAAAAAATTTAACTTTTAAAGATCTTGACCGGTAAAAAACAAGATATTGACTAAAACCAAAATTCGGTCAACTTTCAGGGACCTTTTACTTAAAAAAAAAAGAGACACATGGCATCCTGACTTAATCAAAACCAAAAAATTTAAACTTTTAAGAATAAAAACTGATCAAATAAAAAGATAAAAACTAAAACTAAAGCTCCATCAATTTTCAGTGACAAAAAACTTGAATAAGGGAGTAAGATTTGATGAACATGAAAAGAAAATGCATGTGCGTCTCGGTATATATCACAATTTATTTGTGGCCAGCAAATAGAAAAGAAAATAATCTTTATTACAAAACCAAAGAAGGGAAGGAAATATCACTAGGCCGGCCATTGCACTCAACAAAATGGATTCCTAATAATGCCCGCTTGCGTTGATGAGATCTTTAATGCATGATCCTTGCTTGTGCTGTGAAGGTAGAGCATTCCACCACTTCACCAAGGTAGAACCTTTCACGAAGATATCCTTACCTAGTTCCCCATTATCAACCCATGATTTTATTTGACCCTCTAGTTTCACAACCCTTTCCTTAACATCTTCAAATGAGCTTTTGTTGTTACCGGTTTCGTAGCAAATATCCTCCACTTCAGCCCAAAAGCAAGATTCCGAGATTGCTTCTTCTGGCTTTCTCTTGTAATGCTCAAGCCATCTTTGTGCATACCTGTATCTTCTTGGCCTTCCCTTATTCATGTAAGGACCAGCCTCATGGTGCCTCAAATGGCGATAGTAATTCGAAACATCGAGAGGCTCCACTAATCTGCGAAAGCTCGTTCCGATCTCGATCCATTCTTGTTTGCCTTCAAGCTCATCTGGCAAATCATACCTTCTTAGTAGTTCAATAATCTCATCCCACACAGCAGCCAGCTCTAGCCTCTTTACATTTGCTTGGAAGTCCTCATCAGGGTCCTCTTGCACCTTGAAGGCATCATAGTAACCAAGTTTCTGATGCTCCCATGTTTCTTTGTACTTTGCAAGTTCCTTCGTCTTCTCATCAACAGAATCTATCTTCTTTTTCATTCTGACCTCATTGCTGCGTTTTCCTTCCTCTACCAGGGTCGCCGCCTGAAGGCACAGTCTTGCACTTATGCTCTACAATTTCAACAAAAGGAATGGTAAGTAGAACTAGAAGATCTTCAATGAAGAAGAACAATACTTAATTTAGGAGGTCAAATAAATGAAATTATTATTTATTTTTCTTTAAAATATTATGTTCCAATTTATCTGTTATTTTAATAATTTCATACAGATTAATAAAGTTATTTAATTTTTAATTTTCAAAAGAAATATAAAATGATTTTACTATATTATCCTTATATTACATTAATTGTCACATATTTCACATATTTCAAAATGTTTAGAAGCAATGTTAAAGTTGAAAAAAATTAATTAATACATTGACGAATTCTTAAAACTATAAATAATTGAGAATAAGTTGAAAATACTAAAGGACAAATATATTAGAACAGAGAAGTAATTCATGTAATGAAGTTAATAGGACATCCAATAAATGTTACTAGATTTCATAGTTTGGATTATGTGAAATAGGATGGAACATAATGGAGCCTTTCAACCATTCCATTCAATACCTCTGTTTTCTTTCCTCCAAAATTTGGTTATGAGATAGTAGAATCAACTAGCTATTCACTTCATTCTATCCCATTTCATCATCAGTACAATATACAAATAATGACATATTGAGTTTCTTTTATTAAATTTCATTCCAGACATCATTAACTATCCAAACATTGAGTAGAGATTACTATCTCATCCAATGCTTACCTGCCAAAGCCGGGAAAGATCTCTTATTTTGAAAGTTGGGAAATTCTTTAATATGTCCTTTTTAAATGATATTCACACACCCTTTTTATTTTTGTTCATCAATTTTTTTTAGTATTGATTTTAAGTTTTAATTTCAAATTCCCTTCACTTTTACCTACTACAAATAATACAACATCAACCACCCTACTCTACCATTGTTGTCGTCATAATCAGGTTTATTTATAACAGTCGTTTCACCAATGTGATAGCATTATTGATCTCAACAATCTTCTAAAAAATGAAAGTAGATGTTGTCATCTCCCACTTATCTTAAGGTCAATGTTATAATCGATCACTATTTCAACTTTTAATCTCAATCATCAAAGTTTTTAATTACTAAATCAATGATATAATAAAAAGGGAGCATTGAAACAAAACTAAAAAGGGAGCATCAAATAATCACCCTTGAAAGTTTAATGAAGGTTCTAACTTCTAATTACACCCTCTTGTCTCTAAATATAAGTTCTTATCTCAATTTTCAATAATATTAATTACTTCTTCTCCACAAACATCACTATTTAATCAACACTCTTTAGTACCAATGATAATAGTAATGGTAATTTTAAAAAGTATATCAAATATTACCATTTTCAAAGTCATTAACAATATTAACTAAATTTTTTAATCCGCTTAAAAGTCTATGCTAAATGCTTATATTCAGATATGGAGGGAGTATCATATTTCAACAAATCCAATTTTAGGCGAATGATTATGAATCATACATCTAATATTTTGTCATATGTTCCAGCTAAAATAGTAATCAAATTCTTGCAATTGGTTAAGGTCCAGCTAGCACTACTTAATTATACACATAATAACATGCTGAAAAAACTTACGTACCAAATCAAGATCATTTAAGGTGAGGTTATTCCTGCCACTTGGATCAGTACCAGGAGGAACCTTCAGGAGTTGGTCCAAGTACACGACATTCTGCGTTCCTAAGGCTTGTTGAAGTTCTGTCCCATTGACGACATGTTCTTGTAAGCTTCTATGGGCAACTTGAGCCACTTCTTCTTCGGTGCTTAATTGAGCAAAGAAAAACAAGAGCTGCAGAACTGCATCCGGGTTTCTTACGACAATCTTCTTTCTTTCGTTTCCATTTCCAGTGCAGAAAATGTAAGTTCCAAAGGGTCTGTAAGGGCTTAATGGAATAAAATTTGCGATGGTTTCAAGTGTGGCATCTATGCTTCCCATTTGCTTACAAGCAGCATGGTTAGTGACAGCTGCAGTATTTGACATTACAGAGAAATAGAATTCTGAAATCGCAGCAGCGTCTCTTCCAATTGATTCGTTCGTGAAAGACCTGGTGGATTTAGCAGGATTGAAAAATTGTGAAATTGCTTCAAATCTTTGATCAAATGCAGAGAGGGGAGAAAAGAAGATTCGTGGCACTACGTCATATCTCATCACAAAATGTAAGAAGTAGCTAGACCAATTTTCTCGCCTTGTAGCATGAGATAATATATGATTACCAATCAAGGGAGACCCAAAAGTTACACAGAGAGGAGGGATACCGCCGTGGGATTTCGGAGTTAGGTACTTATCCAAGGTCCAAAGGGTTGCCAGAATGGCCAAAGGAGCACCAGAGGAGTGTCCTGTAAACACTATCTGCTTCTGTTTTCCAATTGCTTTATCCACCTGCAGATTCACTCACATACATACTTTTATTATAACCGAAAATGTTAGGAGAACAACTCTTACTCATTCAAATATATACTTCCCTTATCACGGAAAATGTTACTAGGACAACTATCACTTCTACATAACTTCATTATTTATAAATCAACTCAACTTAATAGAAGTAATTAACATTTGACATTGACAATATCAGTTTCAGTTGCATAGTTACTTGGAATGTGTATACTCCATCCGTTTATCACTTTTCATAGTCAAAACTATAAAATTGGTCCCAAGTTTTTTTTTGTTTTTTTTTTTTTTCAATTTGATTCTATAACTATTTTTTGTTTCATTTGGGTCTGACCAACATCTAATTTGTCATAATTCTCTTAATTCTCGTTTAAAAAAAAGGCTAAATTGCTCATTTGGTCACTTATCTTATCTTTCATTATCAAATTAGTCCCCCACGTTCTTTTGATATCATATTGGTCCATCGTGTTTCTTTTCGCTATCAAATTAGTCCTTGAGTCACTATTCATCCTACGTGTCAATATCATATTGATCCACATTGTTGAAGAGAAAAATAACACGTGTGCATATTATATTAGTCCATGTAGGACCAAATTGATAATGACAAAAATATGAGGGACCAATATGATAACAAAAAATGAGAGGAACCAAATTGATAACGAAAAATAAGGTAAGAGACCAAATGAGTAATTTAACCCATAAAAAATTACAATTTTGATATCATTGAATTCAACATGAAAAGATATACAAAACGTCTAGATTAATTTTTTGAAACTGTCATTAAAAAATTACTTCTAAGATTAAAAAGTAACCAAAAAAAAAACTTATATGACCTATTTGAAAACATAAGTAACTTAGTTGACCTATTTAAAAATAGACATACCTATTTGAAAAAAAAAAAAAAAAAACACAAATAGGAATTAATTTGATAACCAAAAATACTTGATGATCAACCTAATGATTTTGCCCTTTTTATGTAGACTTTCTTTAATGTAGTGGTGAATTCAATACGGCATACAAGGTTAATGAGCAAACTAAGTTACCGTAACTTCTTCAAAACTTTATAATAAAATGAAGTAATAAATATAATATAACTCAACAAAGGTAAATAACATTTGAGACAGTGACAATATCTGTTTTACAGTTACTAGTAGGAGAACATAATAGTACGCAGTTCATCACTTCGTACAAAGATTTTCTTTAAATTAACGGTGAATTCGGTACAGTATGCAAGGTTAATAACCAAACTCAGTAACTATTACTATAGTTCATCTGGCAAATCTAAGTGATCTACATGACACAGTAACTACTGATGCCAAAGTTAGGTAAAGATAGAAAACAAAACAAAACGAAACAAAAATAAAAAATCCACGTGTGCATAACTAAAATCATAAGCAGCAAGAGAGGTTTAAGTTAATTAGTTAAAAATATATACCTCATCTGCAAATGATGGCTTGGCTAAGCCTAAGATAGCATCAAATCTGCGCTGAAATTCTTCGTTGACAAAGGCAGCTTCATCGTTACCGATGCTTCTTAGGGAGGGAAACAGTTTCAGATTGACTTTGGTGTCCCCAAAGGCTTTTCCAGAATACCAATCCCTGATAGAACCTGAAGCAGGGAAGGTGATGATGATGACTTCGTTGTTTCTACCAGACTTATCAAGATGGTAAGGTTTGTCTGATGCCTTGTGCTTCCAGGCCAAAGCAAATGCCCTCTCAATCTGCTCTCCACTCCTTTGTTCAGCCATGTCTCTCTCCCTCTCTCTATCTCAGTTCCTTCTTCTCTGTTTGGTCGTTGGTTGTTGAATCTATAAGGGGAAGGTTCGATGTTATATGCAGTTGCTTAGACACTGTGATGTTCTTTCTTTTTTTTATCATATCAATATGGACCAAGACTTTGGGCAAGTGGACAGACATAAACTTTAATCTGATTGGTGCGGCAGTTTTCTCCGTACCCGAGTTAAAATTAAAATATTTTTATAGACTTTCCTAGTGCTACATTCTATTATTGAAACTTAATCTATTATTCAAAATGTAAATTTTGAATTTTAGATGACCAAATATAATCTCGTGGAAGTGCATGAGAATTAGTTTTGTTGAACACTCCGTAAATCTCTTAAATTCTTCTGAGATCAATTTGGTGTCACATTAGTCTTTTACATCCAATTTTGTCGGAAGAGATCTACCAAAATTTTACATGGCACGTGAAATGCTTTATTGGCTCCAATGTCATGTTGAACTGTTAAGAATGTGTTATGTTTGGCCAACAATGCATTTAACGAGCCACATAAGATTTTGTTAGGTCCCTCATGAGGGACTAACGTGATGTCAAATTTATCTTTGGGTTTAAGAGATTCCACACATTTTTAAGAGACTAAACTTATTTCACAGATATTTTTCGGGGATCCACGTGACTATTAAAAACATTTGTTTTTTTCTTTTACTTACTCTAACCATTCAAGATAACAGACTGAATATAGGCATGAATAATTGAGCAAAGTTAGGGATGACCACAAGCAAACCGGGTTATGGAAGGATCTTTGCCCTCTTTCATGCAAAGAGACTTTTACAGAGCAACCCATGGTGCTCAGACCTTCCTCCTTCAGTTTACTGTAGCACAGTCTTCCATCGTTTCCTACCGGAGGCGTAACTAATTTTGCTAAATTATCCATAACCATATTCAGTGAATTTTCTTTCACAGAATCATAACTTTTAGTTAAAGGTAATACTAGCTTTAGCCCCTAAAGAAGTTTAGTTGGCCATACCTTAATGAGCTTTAACTTCTTTGGAGGTGGTGGTGAATCAGCTATGAAAGACTAAATCCTTTCTTCTTCAAATATGTGTTTCAAGTGTTTAATATTTTTCTCAATACTCAAGATAGTAAGTAAAGAGAAATAGATGTGTATGAGAGAATGTAGAGAGAGACTTAGAACGCTCGATGCTTATTCAACTTGGAAATAACTTAGGCTTACAGGTATTTATAGAGCTAGGCATCCCCAACTCTTGGTTACATAACTAGGATTTCTTTACTCAACCAGAATTACTTTTACTAACCAGAGTTACTTTTATTCTACTAACTCTAGTCACTTTTGACTTTATTACAACTTGCTCAGAGATATTTACAAAACATTACTGTTGATAATGGGTGACTCATAGTCCTGTTCGTCTTTTTCTCTGTCGGCACAATAAAGACACCTGTGAGTTGGATCACACTCTGATAATACTTGGCATATCTTTCTCTTCGTCATTTCATCGCTATCCATATCATTATTTTTTATTCTTTCATAAAAATGATTGAATAGTCTCTGGTTTCTTCCATTTTTTCCTACTGAGTATGTACATGTAGTTGGGCCTGCAAAGTAGGTCCATTGAGCTTCATCACTGGACTTTGTTCTATTCATTTCTTGAAAGATAATGTTCGTCTCTTGGGCTCTTATAGTACCAATCTTGGACTGGAAATCTTCTTCTAGAATGTCTTCTTTTATTTCTTCTTCGAATTCAAATGGCTTCTTTGTAGTACCAAATCGGATAAGATTAATTGGAGGATAAAACTTATCGGGAGTTATTTCAGCTATTGTGGAATAAAATCTGATATATACCTTATATTGGGTTACTATGGAAGAATAGTGTTTAGCAGCTTCTTGGACCATTTTTGGTAGTTGGGATAGTTCTTGTAGATTTGTAGAAGGATAAAGGCAATGAATTAATCCATACATATACAAGGTTTTTACTAATTCTGGATTAGTTCCTGGCATTACAACTGCCTTATTGAAAGCATAATGAGATATGTACCTTACTGTTATAGAGGTCAAAGCTAATTGGTTCAATTTTTGGGTTAAAAGCCTGAGAAAATTATAATGGTCAACAAGGTTAAAAGGTGATTGATTAGTAAAAACTAATCTTATCTTGTCATTATCTCTTCCCGTATTAATTATTTGTCTCTCTATTCTATTATGTAATCTTTCTTTTTCACCTTCGATGAATATAATTATGTGAGGCATTTTTTCTTTAGTTAATTTCTTTACTTCATCTAACACATATAACATTCTACTAGTATTATCAAAATCTAATTCTTGATTTTCCATTATCAGTCAAAAATATGATTTATTATTATATTGAAATCTATTCCGATATTAAAATTATATTCTATTAAATCTACTATTGAATGAAAAATGGTTACTATTCTTTCTACGTATGGTCGGTTATAAGATCTAGAAGTTATTGTAATGGTTATAGTGATCATACCAGACTTGGCTTACTCAGAGCTCAGATTACTTGCCTGCTCAAAAAAATCGGCAATTAGATTATTTTTTCCTTTAATGTGCTCTATATTATAGTCATAATATGACATATCCATTTGCCATTTTATTAAAATTTTATTACTTAGTTTATTAATATTTATTCCTTTGTCTAACCAATGTTTTACTTGGGTATTATCAGTTCTTATTGTAAATTTATTATTCACTATGAATAATTCAAATTTTTCTATTGCCTTAACTATTGCTAAAAATTCTTTCCAATTAGAATGGTATTTACTTTGATTGTCATTAAATTTTCCACTTGCATATTTTGTTATAATTTCTTCTCCTATTTCATTTTCATGATATAATGCTGCACCCCAATAATTATCAGATGCATCAGTATAAATAATCCAATTTATATTGCCATCCAAAGGAATTATTAATTTTGGTAAATTTTGACACATGGTTTTTATTTGTTCTACAATTTGTTGGGTTTCTTTATTCCAAATCCACCTAGTTCTTTCTCCAGCTAATTTAGATATTTTAGCAGTTAGTTTTGACAGATTAGGAACATAATTTCTTGCTTGGTTTACTAATCCTAAAAAAGATTGTAACTCTTTTTTATTTCTTATCTATGGGAAATCAAATATCTTTTTATCTATATGTTCTTGCAATTCTATCCCATCTTTTGAAACATATTGTCCTAAAAATGATATTCTGCTTTTCCTTAATTCAGCTTTCTTAGGTGATATATTCAATCCCTTTTCTTCTATAATTTCAATAAATTTTAGCAAATGTTCTTCATGTTCTTTTTCATTTTTTGAAAATATTAAAATATCATCTATATATATTACTGCAAATTCCCTTATTGGTAATAGTAATTTTGTTACATATTCTTGAAATATACTAGGGCTATTATGGAATCCCATAGGTAATACATTCCATTCATATAATCCTTCCGAGGTACTAATAAAGGCTGTATATTTTTTACTTCCCTCTTCTAATTTAATTTGATAAAATCCTGAATTACAATCAAATTTACTAAATATTGTTTTTCCTCTTATTAGATTAAATAATAATTCCATTTTAGGAATTGGGTATCTATTTCTTATAGCTAAATCATTTAGTTTTTTATAATTTATTACTAATCTAGATTTTCCTCTTTTTTCTTCACTATGTTTAATTATTATCATTGCAAGGGAAGAGTAGGCTGATTGGCTTTCTTTTATTAAGTTATATTGTTTCATTTCTTTTATATGCATAATAAATTCTTTTTTATCGTTTTCAGTCCATGGATATGGCTTACAATTTATTTCTTTACTGTAATCTTTTAATTCTATTTTTGCAATTGGTTTAGATTTTTGCCAATAAATTAATGGGTTATCACTATAATTATCTATTAACCTTCTTTCTATTTCATCTTTAATTTGTATAACCTTTATTATTGGCTTCTCTTCTATTTCTATGGGTAATTTATTTTTTAAGAATTGTATTTCATTTAGTCCTTGTTTTTTCTGGAATGGTTCATCCTGTCTAGTGTATGGTCTGGTGATTCTTATTCCCCATGTTTTGTGTTTACATGGAGTTGCTAATGTTAATGCTTTATTCCACATAATTATGGGTTCATAATTCATTAAAAAGTCTAATCCTAAAATTACATCACATGTTGAATCATTAAATTGTTGAAGTACTGGTATCTTTAATTCATATTCTCCTATTTGTATAGGAACATTTTTGGCATCTAATTCTATCATGTGAACTTCTTGTCCAGCACTAGCCATCATTAATGGTTTGATTTTTGTTTCCATAATTCTCTCGGTAAGACATTATATTTTGCTATAGTTATACTTGAACATGTGTATATTAGAGCATGATATTTTCTTGATCTATATATTTGGTAATTGAATTTCACTAACACATAGTATAACATTTAAATTATCTTAGGAATTACTATTGCTTGATGATCTACACTAATCATTATCCTTTTTTCTTGAATATGATATGGTTTTACTTGTTCTAAAAAATCTTTTCCTAATATTAGTTTTGTTGTACTATTATCATTAATTTCTTCCTGTACCCATAATTTTAAACTTATTATTTCTGTTTTATTAATTCTTATGGTGGAACTAGTTTTAGTTCCTTCCAGATCTATTTCTATGTTATCTTCAGTATATTCTATGTCTATTGTACTTCTTTCTTTATTTGGATCTATCAAGGCTATAATTTCTTTCCATATTCTTTCCTTCTTTATTTCTAGTGAAACATAATTATCTATATGAGAAGTTAAATCTATTTGTGCTGTTTTCAGGTTTATTGGAGCAATTGATGATGATAGAGGAATTTCTGCCAAGTGGAGTCTATTCTTATTTTCTCCTATCCTGAAGCTTTTGGATTTTTGTAGACTAGGTGCATTATTAAAGTTGTTAGGGGTTGAAAAACTTTTTCTAGCTACTAGGGGTTGACTAGAAACTAGGCTAGGTATGTTAATGTTTATACTAGTAGGTGTATTAACTCTTAATGATCTTTGTCCTAATGTATTATTGTAATTTATTCTACTAGGATTTCTACCCTCATAATCTATTGTCTTATCCAATTCTAATTGTAATTGTTGTGGAATATTTATATTTACAGGATCTAAAGGAAGCTCTTGTAATATTGGCATAAAATGTTTGTCTATAATTACTTTACCACTATTTCTTTTATATATTTTATGCTCATTTGTAAATACTAATCCTATCATAGCTTCTATGCTTATTATTTTTGAACCTGGTGGCATTTTTATTCCATCTAATTTATGATAAACTATTAATGTTTGATCCATATTGGTATCTGCTCTAGATAAGGCAAAATTAGTATTCAGTGTAAATTTTAATTTTTGGTATATTAAATTCCCTGTCAATATTCCTAATATGCTATCCTGCACACTACTTATAATTCTTCCATCTGTAATTAATAATTTTATTGGTGTATTTATTCCTTCTTGAAAATAAGCTTTTACTAATATTTGTACTCCAGCTACATATATTTCAGTCATTTCATCTCTAAATGATATTTTAGCAATTTCTGCTTCTATTATATTTTTATTTAATAATGGTATTCTTAATACTCCCTCTGCTAATTTAGAATCTATAGGGGTTTTCTTTTGTAGTATTACACATGCACTTTTTTCTCTTCTTTTTGTTTTTAATATTTTTGATACTTTACCCATGAATTTCTTCTGGTTTTAGATCTAAACTTGTCTTTTTTATTTTATCATATTGTTTTTCATTAAATGTCATCCTCCTTTCAATTATACCTTGGCTTGCATTTCTATATTCTTGGTATTCTTCGTAATTTTGGCTACTTTCTCCTTCTTCCTCTTTAGATTCACCGGGATCTATTGTTCTCATCATATACATATAGCTTATTTCATTTTCTTCTTCTGAACTAGATTCTTCAGATTCTAATATTTGTAATTTATATATTTACATCTCTGAATCTTCTATTTCATTTTTATCTTCTATCATTTGATCATATTCTATTGGCTCTAAGTCTATCTCATATGCATCTTCTAGGATTTTCATATATTTTTTATTTGGGGCTTCAGGACAATTAAGTGATATGTGTCCTATTTTTCCACAATTATAACACTTACATTTCTTAGGATTTTTATTATATTTCATTTTCTTTCCTCCTTTCTTAAAATATTTTCCATGTTTATATTTTTTAAACATTTTTTGTTTTGGATATTTTTTAAATTTATATTTATATTTTTTCTTTTTCCTTATTATTTTATCTTTTGGCTTGCAACATCCCCAGCTATGAGGTGTTTGTAATTGTCCACATTTTAATATCATTTTATTAGTCTTATAATATTTCATATTTCTCCATGCTTGTTTGCATTTTTCAGATAAATAATGTCTTAAATAATCTTCTCTTCTTCCCATTGTATCAAGATATTGCATTATATTTTCTTGTTCCTTAAATGCATTGTTATATTCCTCTATTATAGTTTCTGATATTAATGTTGGCAATTTTCTATAAAATAATTCTAAGTAAAATTTTTGTTGTTCATAAT
This sequence comes from Crotalaria pallida, assembly GCA_037953625.1. NCBI lineage: Eukaryota > Viridiplantae > Streptophyta > Magnoliopsida > Fabales > Fabaceae > Crotalaria > Crotalaria pallida. The sequence continues at coordinate 103,234,874 of CM075650.1, forward strand.
TTTATAATCTTGCCTCATAATATAACTTCTTATATTCACATATATAAGAATTTAAATATTTGGGATCTAATGAACATATTTCTATTTGATGTAATCCTGTTATTGCTCTTGTTGATTTTGTTTTTTCATTTATTGCAGTACTTTTTCCTACAAATTCATTTCTTAATATTTGTTCGTATTGCCTGACTAATATGAGAAAATATTCTTTTCTAGTTGTATGCCCTTGAACTTTTCTTACTTGATCTCTAAATTCTGTTGGCCTATTTCTCCACCAATTTTGTACTATTCCTATAAAACTTGCTTCTATTATTATACTTGCAGTTTGTGTATCTATATTTCTTCCTACTAACGCAATTAATTGAGATTTAGCCCATTCCTCTATTCTTTTTTCATTGTCTAAATTACAGTCTAAATCTAACCATATTCCTGAATTTGGTATTGATCTAGTCTCATATTGCTCTAATGGTGTTGGTGTAAAATTATTTTCTTTTGGAGTTTTATATGTCATCTCAAATACTTGGTCATCTTGTTTCATTGCTTCTTTATGTCTTAACTCTTCTCTTTCTGTCATTTCTTCTCTTTCTGTATTTCTATTAATAGAAGTTCCTATGTCATGTGTTACTCTTGAATTTTGATTTTCTTCAGGGGGTATTATATTATTCATGTTAATTTGTTCCATCTGTTTTTATAGTGATCTTAATCCTATATTTTCTAGCTCTTGTTCTAATTCTTGTTTTATTTGTTCATAATTCATTTCCTCTTCTTCACCCATTTTTCTTTCTATTTCCTCGTAATTTAATATATCCATAGTATTTATTTGTTCTATAACTAATTGTTTATCTTCTTTTTTTATAGGTTTTAATATTTCTAATATTTGGTCAGTATCCTTTCCTATTTGGCATGCTAGTTCTAATATATTATTAGTTTCTTTTGTATTTATTTCTGGTTCCATTATCTCTTTATTTTTATGTCCTTTTATTCCCTTATTTTTAAATTCTATTTTCTTAATTTCCTCCATTATTGTCCATAAGTTTTGGTTCATTACCTCCTGTCCTATTTTTACTTGCTCTGTTATTATCCTAGTTTGTCTCATATTTTCATCTATTGTTTGCTTATTTATTTGTGCTTCAGTAGTACATGATCCATATTCTTTTTCTAATATTCTCATCATATTAATTTGTGGTACATCTGGGATTGGCTTTAGTTGTGATTGTATTCCTAATGCTTTCATAATTATTTTAGTATTATATTTTATAATATCTGATTCTTTAATTACTTTCTTAAGTTCTAATTTTATATCATATAATTTTTGCTCTATAGGCTTTGATAATTCTATCAGCCTATCATTTTTCTGTATTGAATCCTCTTTATCTATTATTGCTTTTATATTTTCCGGTAATCCTTTAATAGCCTCCTCTAATGTTTTACCATCTTCATAAATATTTGGATTTATGTAACTACCTAATTGCTTCATCAAAAACATATTAGTCCAATTTACTTGATTAAATGTACTATCTCCATCTCCTCCTAATATAAATGGTGTACACATACAATATTCTGTTCGATCCTAAAATTTAAATTTCAAAAAATGCAACATCTTAGAAAATTTGAGCCTAAAATATATAGTTTAAAGAATCAGATATTATAAAATATAATACTAAAATAATTATGAATATTTTTAAAAAACATTTATTATTTTTTTCTTTTACTTACTCTTTGTTTATTAATATAAAATAATACATTTGTGAAATTTTTAATAAAAGTTAAGAGTGTAAAATTGTAATGTTAAAGTATTTTTTTTTTAAGTTTCAAGAAAAGTAACTACCATATTTTATCTTGATTTATTTATATTTTTAGTCCCTAAAAGTTCATTGTTTTTTGGGCTTAGCCCTAAAAGTTATTTTAATTGGAATTATTAGTCCTTAATTTTTCAAACATTTTGGTTTTGATCCCCTCCGTTATAAAAAAAAATATAATGTTATCTGCTTATGTGGTTAACGAAAGATTACATCAATAGTCACGTGGTGTAACATGGATGATTAAGGCCCATGAGCGCAAAATTTTGTGTATGTGAATCAGTATCATCTTTGTCATACCACCTATTTAACGTCACCTCACACCATGTAGTTACTGGTGTTGTGTTCCGCTAACCATATGAGTAGATAACATATTCTTTCTAACTGTGGGACCAAAACCAAAATGTTTGAATATTTAAAAACTAGTCTATGATCAAAATAAGTAATAATGCATAGGGAGAACTAGTCTATGATCAACCTGCTGTAACACCCTAGTAATAATTACCCTTAAGTACCCATAATATAAAATAGTAGCTTGAAAATTTATTTTTAAAACTATTTGATTTCAAAAATCTCTGTCAAACCGGACAGAGTTTCCTTTGTTTATTGAGTAAACCAAAGTTTAGATTTCCTGAAACCTGTGCAATATATATATATATAGAGATATTTTCCTTTCATCCAGGGCCAACAGGGCCAAAACATCAATAGTGGAATAACCATCCACATCATCACATAATTACAGCAGAGATCGCAGCAAATAAATAAGTTGTGGAACTACAAGAGTTTCCCAAAATAATATACTTCCTTTCCAAAAAAAGTAGTCCTGGATCACCCAAAAAAATACTTGGAATAACATATACAAAACATAGAGACACATATACTATCTCCAATATACCCCAGGACTACACCAAAAAAAATCCCTAAACCCTCATAAGCTACTATCCCTGTAAGGGATCGTGCACCTGCTCGGCCGGGGGTTGTGCAAGCTCAATCTCAGTACCTGTAAAATATAGCAAGAGGGTGAGCATTACACATGAAGTAGGAAGCATTTTCTAATTAGACATACTAACCCACCAAGTCATACACACTTAGACATTTAGCACATGTAAGTTCATACAATCATTCCATGTCATATTCATGCCATTTCAATATTCATTTTCTTTCTCTTTATCCCATTATAATTCAATTATCCAATGATCTTTTCACCATTAAATTTCTCATTTCCATATATTAATACCACTAGGAATTGGTTGCTCCTGCTAGGGCATTTGTACACCCATTAGGGACTTATACACCCATCAGGACTTTAATCACCCATTAGGCTTCACCCGTTAGGACAATACATGCAATCTTTATCATTGCTTAACACATTTCATAACATATTCACTTTCATATACTTTATTCCTTTTCACATTTTCCATACTCTTAATTATCGTTGAATTGATCACTTGGGCACATCGACGCCTAACGGGGCGTTTGGACCTAATGGGGCATTTGGCCTGACGGGGCATTTAGCCCCATTAGGGCATTTGATACACCTAGCAGGGGCGACCTAGTGTGCCAATGTCCCAATGATCAATTCAACCATCCATTCCTTTTGAATTCGTTTAAATTATACTTTTCCATTTAGCATTGTATTCCAATCAATTCAACATATCAACCAAATATTACTAACATAATACAAACCATTCATTTAATCATATACATCAAGTAGCACATATCCACATTCCTTCATATATCACACTTAATCATCAATAAAGCATGTTTTTCAATATTCATTCACATTCTTACAATTATATTGGGCATTTACACTTAGAGCTTATTCATGGCTATATCATAATAATTTTCAATATTTAATATTCCTAAGATTCCTAACACAATTCTAACACATAACCTTAGCAAATCACTATGTGCTAGCTAGAAAACTAGTCCCTAAACCAAGGTAACACACACCCCCTTACCTTACTCAAGGAGAGAGTGGGAGAACCTCAAGCCCTAGCTTCTAGCACCCAAAACAAAGAGCTCCAAAGGCAATCGAAGGAGGAGAGTGATGATGATCTTCCCTAAGCCATAGAAATGAGAACGATGAAGAGATTGTGACATAAAAACAAGAGGAATTTCGTGTTTCACCAAGAGGTGGGAAGAGAGAGAGAAAATCCAAACTAAAGAGAGAGAAATGAAATTAAAAACATGAAAACTTACTTGGAGTGACAAAGAGGGGCTTGATGATGGATTTTGGAGTGATTCACTTGAGGTTTAATGGATTTAGAATGAGAGATTTTGTGCCCTAGAGAGAGAGAGAGTTCGAATTTTGTGGCAAGAACACACGTGAATGGCTTTATTTTTTTTCTCACAGCACAGCCCTTAATCGATTAGTAATCGATTAAGCATTTTCCAACTTTCTGACCTTAAGCTTAATCGATTAAGCTGCTCAGTTTTGCAGCATCCATACTTTGGAAGGCCATAACTTCTTCGTTACCCGTTGGATCTTCCTCAAATTTTGACACAAGCTTCCTCACCTATCCTACTTCACATCCAACGGTGGAATTTGTATTCTAAGCTACCAATCTTGTTATTCTTATTCCCCAAAGTCCTATGTTTTAAACTTGAATTTGCATGTCTAATTGGCCAATTTTCTAACTTAAATCATAATTACTTCTATCCTAAGACTATCAAAACATGATTTACACTAAGAATTAAATTTGGGATGTTACAATCCTCTCCCACTTACCAGAATTTCGTCCTCGAAATTCAGTTGTCCTGAAACAAATGTGGATAAGACTCCTTCATTTTGTCCTCTAGCTCCCAAGTAGCCTCTTCCACGTTGTTTGGGTTCCAAATTACCTTCACCAACAAGATCTCTTTGCCTCTAAGTTGTTTAGTCCGCCTATCATCAATTTTGATTGGTAGAACTTCAAAGGTCAAATTCTCTTTCAAAGGCAATTCATCCACAACAACTACATGAGAAGGATCATGAATGTATTTCCTTAGCTGTGAGACATGGAAAACATCATGAAGCTTGGAAAGATGTGGGGGTAAGGCGATCCTATATGCCAATGGACCAACCTTCTCCAAAATCTGATAAGGACCAACAAATTTTGGAGTCAGTTTCTTGGACTTGATTGCCCGACCAATTCCTATAGTAGGGGACACTCTTAGAAAAACATGATCACCTTCATCAAACTCTAGAGGTCTCCTACGCTTATCTGCATAGCTCTTCTGACGATCCTGAGAAGTTTTCATCTTGTTCTTAATCATAGTGATCTTCTTGGTAGTCTCTTGCACAAGTTCTGGTCCAGTCAACAAATTCTCACCAATCTGAAATCAACAAAGAGGCGTTCTACACTTCCTGCCATAAAGTGCCTCAAAAGGTGCCATGTCGATGCTAGAATGGAAACTGTTATTATAAGTGAATTCCATAAGCGGCAGAAGCTGCTCCCAGTTGCCAACCTGCTCCAACACACAAGCTCAATGTCTGAATAGTACGCTCAGATTGCCCATCAGTTTGCGGATGGTAAGCTGTACTAAATTTCAGCTTGGTACCCCAAAGCCTGCTGGAGACTCTGCCAACATCTGGATAAGAACCTTGGGTCACGATCTGATACTATGCTAGAGGGCACACCATGTAGCTTCACTATGTACCGAATGTACAATTGATTCAACTTTTCCAAACTGTACTTCATGTTCATCGGAATAAAGTGAGCACCTTTTGTCAGACGATCATCCACAACCCAGATAGCATCACACCCAGCAGTGGTTCTGGGCAAACCGGACACAAAGTCCATAGCAATACTATCCCATTTCCACTCGGGAATATCAAGTGATCGCAACGGACCACCTGGTTTTTGATGCTCAATTTTTACCTTCTGACAAGTTAAGCAATGAGACACATGATCCGCCACATCTGTTTTCAACTTTGGCCACCAATAGATCTTCTTTAAATCCTGATACATTTTTGTTGTACCGGGATGGAAACTCATTTTTGTTTGGTGAGCTTCCCATAATATGTCTCTTCGAACCTCGAAATCCATAGGAACACATATTCGGCCCCTAAACCGAATAATGCCATCTGCACCCTTGATGAAATCAGGTTCTTCTTTACCCTCAGACTCTGCCAGGAGCTTCTGAAGCTCTTCATCATCGGCCTGTCTCTCTTTGATGGAACTCATCAGCTCATTTGTGACCTGCAACATTTCCAGCACAATGCTTTTCTCTTTCACCTGCATGTTCAAGTTGAGATCACTAAACTCCTGAATCAATTGCATTTCTTTTATCGTCATGTTGCTAACATGTAGAGTCTTGCGGCTCAGTGCATCAGCTACCACATTAGCTTTACCAGGATGGTACTGAAGATGGAAATCATAATCTTTCAGGAATTCCATCCATCGCCTCTGTCTCATATTCAAGTCTTTCTGATCAAAGAGATAGCGGAGACTTTTGTGATCACTGAAAACTTCAAACTTCGTTCCATACAAATAATGTCTCCAAATTTTCAATGCAAAGACCACAGCTGCTAACTCCAGATCATGAGTTGGATAATTCTGCTCGTTCTGTCGTAACTGCCTGGATGCATATGCTATCACTTTGCCTTGCTGCATGAGCACACAACCCAAACCTTGCTTTGAAGCATCACAATAAACATCAAAGGGTTGGGTCGGATCCGGTAGAATTAGAACCGGTGAGCTAGTCAATCTTCTCTTCAATTCCTGGAAACTGTTTTCACATTGCTGAGACCACTGATAAGGAACATCTTTTCTAGTAAGCATAGTCAGTGAAAGAGCAAGCTTGGAGAACCCTTCAATGAATCTCCGATAATACCCTGCCAAACCCAGAAAGCTTCTGATTTCTGTCACGGTAGTGGGTCTCTCCCACTTTAACACTGCTTCCACCTTGGAGGGATCTACAGCAACTCCCTGTGCAGAAATAACATGGCCCAAAAAGTGAACTTCGGTCAACCAAAAGCTACACTTGGAAAGCTTTGCATATAATTGCTTTTCTTTGAGGACCTGCAGCACCATCCTCAAATGCTCCTCATGCTCACCTGGACTCTTAGAATAGATGAGAATATCATCAGTGAATACTATTACAAAAGAATCCAAATAAGGCATGAAGATTCTATTCATATAATCCATGAATATTGCAGGAGCGTTTGTTAATCCGAATGGCATCACAACATATTCAAAGTGCCCATACCGAGTTCTGAATGCAGTTTTAGGAATATCCTCCTCACGGATACGAATTTGATGGTATCCAGATCGGAGATCAATTTTAGAAAACAATGCTGCACCCCGTAGTTGATCAAGTAAATCATCAATGCGAGGGAGCGGATATTTATTTTTCACCGTCACCGCATTCAACTACCTGTAGTCAGTGCACATACGGAGGCTACCATCCTTTTTCTTGACAAAAAGAATTGGAGCACCCCAAGGTGATACACTTGGCCTAATGAACTTCTTGGCCAACAACTCCTCTAACTGCTTCTTCAATTCTTCCAATTCGGGAGGTGCCATTCTATACGGTGCTATAGAGATTGGGCCAGTACCAGGCTTCAGATCAATACTAAACTCTACCTCTCTTTTTGGAGGCAATCCGGGAATCTCTGCAGAAAAAACTTCCGGAAATTCACAAACTATTGGAATCTGGCTTACATCCGACACCTCATCTACTTCCATAGCAGCTAAAGAAGAATCACTGAAAATAACCGCTTTTTGATGGCAGTCAATTAAGACACGGTGGTGAGACATCCAATCCATGCCAAGAATAATGTCTAACCGAGTCAACGGCAAACAGATCAGATTCACTTTGAACTCCCGATCAAACACTCGAAGAGAACAATTCAGACACATTTGAGATGTGATTACAGAAGAATTTGTAGGAGTTGAAACGGAAAGCTTATAAGGCATTTCTACACAAGAAAGTCCTAGCTTCGCCATGCAATCAACAGAAATAAATGAATGTGTTGCTCCACAATCAAATAGAACTCCACAAGAAACATCATTGACATAACATGTACCTCGAATGAGCTCATCATCATCGGTCACTTCTTCACCATCCATGGTGTACACCTTGCCCTTCTGAAGTGGCAGACTTGCTCCTGTTTTCTGCACTTTGGCCACATTTACTTCTTTCTTCAAGGGGCTCTTGGGACAGTTAGCAGCAAAGTGTCCCGGTTGGCCACAATGAAAGCAAAGTCCTTCCCCCTTGCGAGGATCAAGACTCCAACACACTCCCCTATGTCGCCTCCCACAATGTTGACAAGTGGGAATGGGGTCATAAGCAATCGCTGGCTGGCTTGCTCCCCCAGTAACTACAGCTTTTGCCTTAGCATATGGTCCTGACCTCTGCACTGGACCCTTTCCTCGGAGGGGCCTCACTGATCTCTGGGCTGCTTTGTTCCGATCTGCCTCCTCCTTCCTTTTGAGTCCTTTCTCATAAGTACTGGTCATGTTGATGAGATGAGAGAGATCGACAATATTCTGATACTCGAAAGCTAGTCGAATATCCTCCCGGAGACCGGACTCAAATTTGATACACTTTGCTCGCTCCTCTGCATCCTTGTAGCCACTGGAGTATCGGATTAGATCTTCAAATTGCGCTGCATATTCACCAACGCTCATACTCCCTTGTTCAAGCTTTCGAAACAATAAGCCCTTCTCCCTTCGCACATCTTCCGGAAAATATTTTCCCAAGAAGCGGATCTTGAATAGATCCCAAGTGATAGCTTGGCCAGCTGCCTCTAAATTCCTCCTTTGGTGCTCCCACCAATGCTCTGCTTCTCCTGTCAACATAAACTCAGCCAACCGAACTTTCTGATCGGCAGGTGGTTGCAAGGAACAGAGTATCTTCTCTACCTCTTGGAGCCAGAGTTGAGCTCCATCAGGATTACATCCGCCCTCAAACCTTGGTGGATCATTTTTCCGAAATCGGGCCATCCAGTCAATATCGACCGGAGGTGGAGGAGGAGGTTGCAATGCTGCTGCTGCAGCTACTGCTATGTTTTGGGCCTGATTCTCAGCTTGGTTCTGCTGAGTTTGGGCTTGGTTCTGCTGCAATTGAACCAGAGTTTCAAGGATTGCAACAATCCTATCATTGTCAGCCCGTCTCCCTGCCATACTATTGAGTCATGGAGGGACAATCAGTCAATGATAAAACAACTAAATAAAACTACAAACATCCTACAACTTAGACTTAGACACTAAACTAAGTACATCGGTTACTCGCTCGGTGAGTAACCATAGGAGTAGTGAGTTCATACTCCAAAGGCCGAGGGAAACTGCTCTGATACAAAAATGTAACACCCTAGTAATAATTACCCTTAAGTACCCATAATATAAAATAGTAGCTTGAAAATTTATTTTTAAAACTATTTGATTTCAAAAATCTCTGTCAAACCGGACAGAGTTTCCTTTGTTTATTGAGTAAACCAAAGTTTAGATTTCCTGAAACCTGTGCAATATATATATATATATAGAGAGATATTTTCCTTTCATCCAGGGCCAACAGGGCCAAAACATCAATAGTGGAATAACCATCCACATCATCACATAATTACAGCAGAGATCGCAGCAAATAAATAAGTTGTGGAACTACAAGAGTTTCCCAAAATAATATACTTCCTTTCCAAAAAAAGTAGTCCTGGATCACCCAAAAAAATACTTGGAATAACATATACAAAACATAGAGACACATATACTATCTCCAATATACCCCAGGACTACACCAAAAAAAATCCCTAAACCCTCATAAGCTACTCTCCCTGTAAGGGAGAGTGCACCTGCTCGGCCGGGGGTTGTGCAAGCTCAATCTCAGTACCTGTAAAATATAGCAAGAGGGTGAGCATTACACATGAAGTAGGAAGCATTTTCTAATTAGACATACTAACCCACCAAGTCATACACACTTAGACATTTAGCACATGTAAGTTCATACAATCATTCCATGTCATATTCATGCCATTTCAATATTCATTTTCTTTCTCTTTGTCCCATTATAATTCAATTATCCAATGATCTTTTCACCATTAAATTTGTCATTTCCATATATTAATACCACTAGGAATTGGTTGCTCCTGCTAGGGCATTTGTACACCCATTAGGGACTTATACACCCATCAGGACTTTAATCACCCATTAGGCTTCACCCGTTAGGACAATACATGCAATCTTTATCATTGCTTAACACATTTCATAACATATTCACTTTCATATAATTTATTCCTTTTCACATTTTCTATACTCTTAATTATCGTTGAATTGATCACTTGGGCACATCGACGCCTAACGGGGCGTTTGGACCTAATGGGGCATTTGGCCTGACGGGGCATTTAGCCCCATTAGGGAATTTGATACACCTAGCAGGGGCGACCTAGTGTGCCAATGTCCCAATGATCAATTCAACCATCCATTCCTTTTGAATTCGTTTAAATTATACTTTTCCATTTAGCATTGTATTCCAATCAATTCAACATATCAACCAAACATTACTAACATAATCAAACCATTCATTTAATCATATACATCAAGTAGCACATATCCACATTCCTTCATATATCACACTTAATAATCAATAAAGCATGTTTTTCAATATTCATTCACATTCTTACAATTATATTGGGCATTTACACTTAGAGCTTATTCATGGCTATATCATAATAATTTTCAATATTTAATATTCCTAAGATTCCTAACACAATTCTAACACATAACCTTAGCAAATCACTATGTGCTAGCTAGAAAACTAGTCCCTAAACCAAGGTAACACACACCCCCTTACCTTACTCAAGGAGAGAGTGGGAGAACCTCAAGCCCTAGCTTCTAGCACCCAAAACAAAGAGCTCCAAAGGCAATCGAAGGAGGAGAGTGATGATGATCTTCCCTAAGCCATAGAAATGAGAACGATGAAGAGATTGTGACATAAAAACAAGAGGAATTTCGTGTTTCACCAAGAGGTGGGAAGAGAGAGAGAAAATCCAAACTAAAGAGAGAGAAATGAAATCAAAAACATGAAAACTTACTTGGAGTGACAAAGAGGGGCTTGATGATGGATTTTGGAGTGATTCACTTGAGGTTTAATGGATTTAGAATGAGAGATTTTGTGCCCTAGAGAGAGAGAGTTCGAATTTTGTGGCAAGAACACACGTGAATGGCTTTATTTTTTTCTCACAGCACAGCCCTTAATCGATTAGTAATCGATTAAGCATTTTCCAAATTTCTGACCTTAATCGATTAAGTTGCAGCTTAATCGATTAAGCTGCTCAGTTTTGCAGCATCCATACTTTGGAAGGCCATAATTTCTTCGTTACCCGTTGGATCTTCCTCAAATTTTGACACAAGCTTCCTCACCTATCCTACTTCACATCCAACGGTGGAATTTGTATTCTAAGCTACCAATCTTGTTATTCTTATTCCCCAAAGTCCTATGTTTTAAACTTGAATTTGCATGTCTAATTGGCCAATTTTCTAACTTAAATCATAATTACTTCTATCCTAAGACTATCAAAACATGATTTACACTAAGAATTAAATTTGGGATGTTACACCTGCCATACAGTCTCATTAACTCATGACAAATCAAGATATTATGAACAATGCTCCTTCCTTTCACAAAAGCTGCTTGATTATCAGAAACATGATCAGGTAACACAGCTTGTAACCGGTTACAAATGATTTTGGAAATGCATTTGTACACTGTATTACATAGAGCAATAGGCCTGTAGCCATTCAGAGATGTTGCACAATAATGCTTGGGAATTAAGACAATGTCAGTGGCATTAACTTCCTTCAGCATTTTCCCAGAAGAAAAAAATTCTTGTACTACAGCTATGCAATCAGTACTAATAGCAGACCAAGCCTTCTTGTAAAACCCAGCTCCAAACCCATCAGGACCAGGGGATTTGTTTATATGCATTGACATAAAGCCCTGAATGATTTCCTCCTCAACAACAGGCCTAATCAAAGCTAACTGTTGGGACACAGAAAGCTTATTCCCTTGATTACACTCAGCCTCAGAAACACACCAAGGGGTGGGAATGCCATTCAAAGATCATCATAATAAGACAGAAAAGCCTGCTGAATGGAATCCTGGTCATTGTGAATGCAGCCATGATCATCCATCACTAACAAAATTCTACTTTTATACCTCTTGTATTTAATGACAAAATGAAAATAATTGGTATTTTGATCATCATCCTTCAACCAATGCTCTTTAGCCTTCTGCTTAAGGAAAAGAATAGCAGCTTCAGAAACCTTACCAAGCTCTTGATTAGCAGCCTTTTCATCCTTCTGAAGATTAATATTCAAAGGGTCATCTGCAAGTGCAGCTTGAGCTCTCAACAAATTTGCTCTACAAACGGATTCCTTCTTGTCTATATCCTTAAACTTGATTGAATTGAGAAGCCTGAGGGGACTCTGAAGACCCTAAAGCATCCTCATCAATCTAAACATATAACTCCCTTGGACATTACAATACCAGTTGTCTCTGATGATTTGAATAAAATCAGGACTCAGAAGCTAGCATATTAAAAAAACCCCTTCTTCTAATATCAGAACGATTCCAATTAACCAAAGAAGGGCTATGATCAGATATGCCTTCATGAAGAAAAACAGTCTTAGCTTCAGGCCAAGCATTAATCCAATGAGAATTGATTAAGGCCCTGTCCAATTTGCAGAAAATTCTGTCGACACCCTCTTGTTTATTAGTCCAAGTGAAATTACAACCCTTGTGTTTCATGTCAATTAGGTTACAGTAGCTTACACAATCTCTAAAGGAGTTACATTGTGAAACATCAACAGGCTGCCCTCCAAGTTTATCATCAGGGTCTAAAAGTGAGTTAAAATCACCAATTAACAGCCAGGGAAGAATAGTACTTGAACCAATACTTTTAATGCAATCCCATAACTGAATTCTATCCTCAGGATCATTAGCTCCATACACAAAAGTAGCAAAAAAAGTCCAGTTCCTATGTTTATGTTTGACTAGACAATGAACTAATTGACTACCGCTATCCACAATACTAAGCTCAAACATACCAGTCTTCCAAGCTACCCAAATTCTACCAATATTATGGTGCTCAAGATTAATATAAGACCCACAACCAGGAACAACACTGTGTCTAACAACATCATAGGAAGCTGCTCTAAGTTTATTTTCAAGAATAGCAAAAATACCTACCTTATACTCCTGTATCAACCATTTCAACTCTCTTTGTTTTCGAGGTTGGTTGAGACCTCGAATATTCCAATAGACAAGGCTATCCATGGGGTGGTTGATGGCCTAAGCCAACAGCCTTCACTGCTCTACTTCTAGTCTTGACTGGGTCCATTCTCCTTCTTCAACAGAAGAAACAACAATTACAACATCACTAGCCACCACCTCACTCACTTCAACATTAGGAATAGGTCCATCTTTGCCATTACTGGTTTCAGCTACATTGCTCACAACCTTTGGCACATAAAGATTTTCAAATTGCCCATTCTCTATACTATTTTGAACCAGATCTTTGACCAATTCCTTGGCAGAGTCAACATTATACTCAAGAATGGTCTCTTCATCCAAACATATCTTCAATTTTAATCTGTCATCCAAGTCCTCAATATCCTCTCTTGAAGGCTTCTTTTTCTCCACCCAAATCTGTTTAGTCTTTTTCTTACACGATTTGCTATCATGACCATACATTCTACATGAAGCACAGAAGACAGGTTTACATTCGTAAGTCACCTTCTGAGATACCACAATCCCCTTATCATCTTCAAAGAACATTTCTTCTGGAAGAATAGTAGGATTAACTTCTACCAAAATTCTAGCAAAATTAATCCTATTCCTCTCCATAGTAACCTCATCCACCATTATTGGTGTACCTACTAGACTCGCAATCTTACTCAGAGCCTTTGCTCCACAAAACTTCAGATTGAGGCCATGTAATTGAATCCATACTGGAACTGTTTCAAGACAACCCCTTATCATAGGTCTTCCTGTCCAGGGAGTGATAATCAAAGGCTTTTTATCAAAATGGTACACTCCCACATCAAGCACCTTATCCCTCCCCTCCATAGAATTAAATCGAACAATAAACGATCCATCACTATTCAAAAGAATCTTATCTATACCATGATGACCCCAAGCCTTTTTCAAAAAACCTTGAAGCACAGGATAAGGAGGCCTGGCTCCAAGGACATAACAGACCAACGATTGCTTCCAATACTGTTCCTCACTTACTACATCTTCACTTTCTATCTTTCCCAAGGGAACCCCTTCTTTTAAAACAGGCTGCACAAAGTGCAACTTTTCACCAGCATGTCTGAGTTTCAAAATATCGTAAGAATCCCAAACAGAAACTTTCTTTGACAAAGATTCAACATTCACAGTTTCTACTGGAATCCTAGTTTCAGATTGTGTAGGAGGGGCCTTATCCAACAATTCAGAGACAATTCCACATCCTTCATTCACCGTAACCTTCTCAGAGTCAAGAGGAGCCTTCCCCTTTAGTCTTGCACGAATCAACTCAATCCCATTCACCAAGGACTCCAGTTGCTTGGGCATCAAGGCATCGATTGTTTCTAAATCTTCAGCTTCCAATTGTGACAAATCAAAGAGTGGCGGTTTAGACTCATCCTTTATGTTATCATTACAATGTTTTTGTGTTTGTGAAGAAGGAGTTTTAGGAGGTCTCCCCCTCTTCTTGGCCATGGAGGCCGCAAGATGACCGGAACCCTAACCCTAGTCACCAAGAGAGAGAAGAGAGAAGGAAAAATCGTGGTAATTATTAGATTAGTAAAATCATGGTTAATTTTATTTTCATTAATATGTCTTAGAGTGCCAGCCAAAATGCATTGTTTACATAAAGCACCAAAGTGCACAACAGTAGAGTTTGAATACATTCACCATTACATAACCCAAAATAAATAAAACATCAGGGTTTCTCGTTGTCCAGGGGACCGAGAACATGGATCAGTGTCCAACTACATGGACTTACTCTCCCTGTGAGGTAGAGTGAACCTGCTCGATCGGGGATTGTGCTTGCTTGGACTCGGTACCTGAAAAATGGTAAGGAGGTGAGCTGTTGGGTTACCGGTAAGTATACCTGATCGACAAGTAATACAGTCAGTAAGACCAGTTATCGTTCCCACGAGAATTGCAAATTGTTTCTAATTTCTTTCACCTAACTGCGATTACTATGTGAAACTTGTATTGGCTTTGAATTTAAAAGCAAAATGTAGAAAAGGTAGAATGAGACAAAACAGAAAATAAAAGGGTTTAGAAACAATTATGGAAAAGGTTAGGAAAGTGGGTTCATTGCAGGATCAGGTTATTAATTATGAAAACTTGTTTTCCAATAAATCAACAACTCCAGAAATAATAAAAGCTAGATCCCTCATGGCTATTACGTTTCTTACTAAACTTTACCCCTTAATCCCTTAAGTGAGTTTTAGTTTATAAAAGTTATACAATTACCCAAAAGTATTCCTACGAGTTGAATAATTATATTGTTTGGTTGAAAGGCTCAATCTAAATCCTAATTTTCCAATTAAGGTTCAGATTACCAAAGCAAAACATAAAGTGGTCAATTCTATGAATTGTAATTAAAACGCAGCCAAACAATTGATTTAAAAGGAAAAACATTAATTCATAAATAAATAGCCAAATTAAGATCCATACAAATTCACCCTGTTCCTAACAAGAGGTTCAATTATACATATTGGAAGAAGAAATACAAAGAATGGGAAAAACTCATAATCATAGACAACAATGAATTTACCCCCAAGAGATCATCAATCATCAAGTGTATCCCTCCAGCAATGTTGATCTTCAATCCTTGTGTCTTGCCTCCTTGCTCTCAATAGACACTACAAGAAAAACTCTTTATTGCAACAACATTTTGCAACGACTAAAAATGTCGTTGCTAAAAACAGGTGTTTTGCAACGACTTAAGAATGTCGTTGCAAATCACATGTTTTCTGCAACGGCATTTTAAAGTCGTTGCAAAACACCAGTTTTTAGCAACGACTTTTTTAAGTCGTTGCAAAACGTTGTTGAAATAAAGTTTGACAAGTTTCTGCAACGACAAATGTCGTTGCCAAAATGGTAAATAAAAAAAACAAAAAATTAAAATTAAAAAAAGCATATTTTAATAGGAAAACCACTCTATTCTCACACACTCACTCTTTACAAAACACACCCACCACACCTGTACACACTCAGACCACGTTGAGATATTGAGAAAAAGACAAACAGAGGAGGAGAAACCCTGAAGAGAAGATCTCCTCCGTCAGCATCAGCGGCAGCGGCAGCAGGGCTGGCTTGTCGCCGCCCTTCATCTTCCATGCACCTTCACTTCACCACTCTCTTTGATCCACCGTCTCTCCACCTCCTGCAATCTCCTTCCATATGCCCAAATCACCACCGCCTCTCTCTCCTCATTCGCAACCCCTCAATTAGAAAGAGAAACCCTCCTCCTTCTACCTGGGCTGCGCGTCACTTGACGCCTCACTAGTTTCTCCTCCAGCCTCCTTCCCCCTCACTGGATGTGTCACTCCTTCTCCCTCTGTCGAGCCGCTCTCCACCCGCGTCGCTCTCCCTCGGTCCTGGCCAGGAGAATATTTGCCGCTCTCCCTCACCACCGTAAACTCACTTTCTCCTCCCCTTTGTCCGGCTCGTTCATGTTTCCTTTGAATTTGAATTGGTATGTTGTTTATGTTCTAACTTTTTTTGTTAATTTTGGTACTTTGTATTTCAATTGGGGTTCTTAGTGTGTATTGTATTGTTTGATTTGGTTGAAGAAGAATCAGTATAAACAAAATTTATTTAATAGTGTGTTAATTGTGAAATAGTCTATGAAGCTTTGTTTGTTTCAGACTTCAACCCTAGTAGGGCAGGGTTATATTTTAGAAGAAGTTTTGTCTTGAATCCATAGGAGTATAGGATACAGTAATATAATTTCCAAGAGTCAAACTAGTGTGGAAATGTGAGTCTTGGAAATGTCAGGACACTGCATGACAGAGCGAAAGCTATGGGAACGTATCCGGACATGGACAAAGAAACATTGATTTGGATGTTGAACAATGACATAGCATATAGGATTGATTTTTTTTAGTACAAAAAAAGCCTATCCCACTTCTTATGCAGGGATAATAAGGCAATTTGATAAGGGCCCCTCTTATTACCTGAATCTTCAAGTATCCACTCATTGATATTTTTTATCATCTTATCTCCGCATTAATTAAAGATATATTACTGAGATGCATGAGGTCCATTTAGCCTGCTATTTTTTATAGGTTTGGTTAGTTGTGCACGTGTAATCAGTGCATGGTCCTACGCACCACACAAGTGGATGATTGTAGGGGTAGACAGAGTAATGATCAACTGTGTTAGCTAATGATTTTGCATGAATTCATTGTAGCTTGGATTCAAAATACCTACTTTAGCCATCTCAGAGAAGATTCCTTCAAGGAAATTACAATTGGGTAAAAACCTATAGTCCTAAAAACTCTGTTCTGGTTGCCTATGTTGTCAATGTTCTGTTGAGTAAAATTCATTTAATCAATTGATCTATTACCACTACTAGAAAAAAGAGTTTTAACATCTGTTAATAATAACAGATGTCAAATCATGATGTGGTGGCATAATTGTAAATAAGTCAAATCATGATGATGCCTTACATGATAAGGTAAATTGGTTCTGGATACAGACTCCTTTGAATTTGCACAATCAAGCGCATTATGATATGTATGTCATATCATATGCACGTTTATTCATGGATATTATACTGATTTAAATTTGGCTTCAACTGGATTTTGTTTCTGATTGCAATGCATTATGCATATATCTTTTTCTTTGATTAACAGTAACAAGGTGTTGGTTTTGAAGATTAAGACTTCTTCCCACCACTCCACCTTACTCATATAGATCACATAAGGGATCTATATTTTACTAATATTGAACTCCTTACTAATGTGAATTCCTTAAAACTGCGGTTATAGGAGTTCCGTTCCAGAAACTCGCCCTTAAGTCTGTTTTGGATTTATGGTCTTATATGGAACATTGTTGGGCTACAGTCTATACTAAAATCCCTTATGTCTGATTTAAGTTTAAGTTTTACATACAAACAGTGATCTAAGATGGCCTTGAACTATGTGGTTTTTCAGTTGGAATCAAAATATAGGGAGTTTGAGAGGATTTCAAGCACTCAGATTGTTGATTTCCATATGAAATCAGATTTAGAAATTAGATTTCCATATGAATTTGCATGTGTTTTCTGTGATACAAGGCTTGTTAATTGGGCAGATATTCATATACAAGCAGCTTTTCTTCATCAAGGCAGAACCTTAATTAAAAATCTAACTAGATTTTGATATAATAGTTTAGCAACAAGCATCACCTCTGTTCTGAGTTCAGCTAATTGTGAAATAGCTAAAGAATGAACTGATTGTGAGACTTTTTCTATATATTGTTTCTCAATCTGTTGCAAATTTAACTTTTTATATATGTTTCTTTCCTTAATTAGTATAGGGCCCATTAAATATATTAGTCTAAAATTTTTAATTCTTCTTGTCAAGAAATTACTTACCATGTGTAGATTTTTCTATTATTTCATAAATTGGTCCTTTTGGCAAATGCTCCTAAAATTGCTCAGCTTGCTTTTACTCATTGTTACTACTGCTAAACACATTCATATCATTCATCACTTCACTTGCAATCTGGTTATATTACATTGTCTGTTACACATTTTTGTTTGGTGATTTTTTTACTAGGATGGTGCCGAATATTTTTCTTGTTAAGAAATCCTTTATCGCGTATAGATTTTATTTTTCGGTTCATTTATAAATTGGTCATCAGCCTTTGTTTGATTAGGTAGAGACGAAGATTCTCTGAATCATAGTTCATGGGCAGCAGGTATTGTAACACCCATTGTTTTTATATAAAATATCACTTTTAAGGTTTAATAATTAAAATGGAGAACTTAAAATTCCCTTTTCATAAATTAAGTTTACATATAAAATTGGGTAGTTCCATTACAATATGAGTAGCACAACATATAATTTCTTCCTTCTTTCCAAAACTTCTGCTGCGACACTCTGATCCTCAAGCTCCTTGACATACACCTAAAATGTTAACCACATAAGGGTGAGACCTTTTCGCAACACAGTGAATTATAAGATAGTAAAGAGCACATACTAGAAACTTAAGCATCATAATCAAATCAAGCCGTGAATAACAAAATGCATAACATTTTCATTTCCAAAATCATTTTCTTATCCCATTATAGTCTATTCAACGTGTGTCTTCTCATGGTCAGAGAACAACACACCCATCATAATACCGCATGTCTCCTCACGGTCAAAGGACAACATACCACTTATCTTTTAATTTGTACCACAAGGAATTGGTTGCTCCTGCTAGGGCGTTTGTACACCCATTAGGGACTTTATTCACCCATCAGGACTATCACCCACTAGGCCTCACCCGTTAGGACTAATACATATTATCTTATACTTGTTCTTTTCACATGTCTTAGCATGTTCCATTTATATACTTTAGTCTTTTTCATATTTTCCATTCTTTTAGTTTTCGTTGAATTGATCATTTGGGACATTGACTCCTGACGGGGCATTTATACCTAGTGGGGCGTTTTAGCCTGATGGGGCGTTTGGCCCTAATGGGGCGTTTGTACACCTAGCAGGAACACGTAGTGTCCCAATGTCCCAATGATCAATCCAACCGTCCAAATCAACTCAGACACATTCACCGTAAATCACACAATTCACATAGCCATTTATAACAGATAACAATCATCCACATTCATGCAATCACATCATTCTCAATTTCCACATCACATAACAACAATAACTAACATCATTTATGTTCTAATACTATTCGTCAATGCAATTCATAAACATATAAATTCCAAACTAAAACTAGAACCCAACTTCAAGCATACTAAATAAACCTGTTCATCATTAAATAAACAATTATCACTTAAGCCATGTAATATCCTTATGACCACTAATCCTCTTACCACCTACTAGCTTGCATTATTTATTTTCTCATACTTAATTACTTATCCTTAATTATACCCTTTTAATACACATAAAGAATATAGCAACTCTCAACAAACAACATATATTCACAGAATCAATCGACATACTCAGGTATGTCTCATCGTGCATAAATATAAGTCAACTCCCTAGGGTTCTTCACTTCCTACATTTACAACATACATAAAGGGGGTTTTTAACAAATTTATGACATTTAAATTAAACTATTAAATTAAATCAAAATACATTCAATTCTCCATAACCAACTCTAACAGGTGCTATTTTACTACCCACAACCCAATTTAACTACTTAGCCCAAATCCTATTATATACCCCAACTATCCCTAACTCAAAGTGTGGAAAAGAGACTCCCCTTACCTTATAGAGGGAGAGAGCCCACACCAAGCTCCAGGGACCTCGAATCCACTCCGGATCTACCTAGCTTCCCATACTCTAGACCGATCTCCACTCCGTTCTTCAAGATTGGAGGAGAGAGAAAAAACCCTTGGAGAGAGAGACTGTTTCATGAAGAGAGAGAAGGCCACCAAGGGAGGAGGTGAAGGTAAAATCATGAGGAAGGTGATGATCCTCATGGGTGAAGGTTTGGAAGGGTGGATTTGGGTGGTTTATGGTGGTTTTGTGTAGAGGAGAGAGAAAACCGAAATTGGAGAGAGGAGAGGAAGAAAAGGAGGGTTTGGCTTTGAATCAACAAGGGAGAAGGATCTAAGCTTGATGATGATGAAGGAACAAATAGAGATGATGGTGGGAAAGGATTTTGAGCTCCAATCCTCCATGGGATCTCCAAAATCACGTGGTGGAGGAAGAAAAGGGAAGAGAGAAGCGTGAAACAAGAGAGAGAGAGAGAGGAGGGTCGAATGGATAAGGGAGGAGGAGATATGTGGATGAAATAGGGAGATATAAGGGTGAAAATACGTTTCTGCCCTCAAACTTTATTTTTATTTTCTGCATCAGACCTGAAGTAATCGATTACTTGACCCCAAATAATCGATTACCCTTCAGTGCAACATTTCTTAGTATCTCTGACAGAGGGCAAATAATCGATTAAGTCACCTGAAGTAATTGATTACTTCACCAAAATAATCGATTAATTCTATGAGTTAATCGATTATCAATGCTGCAACATTTAAGTGTTTTCACCAGAGGGCTAGTAATCGATTAACCCCTACAGAGTAATCGATTACTCTAGTGAAAACTCCTATTTGGCCAATTCTAACTCTATGACACTACACTTAACTCCTACCCATGGTTTTCCTATGGTTCTTATCATAAATTCTAGCTTAGGTTTTTCCTAATTAACTTGGAATTAAATTTTGGGATGTTACAATTCTCCCCCACTTATTGGAATTTCGTCCCCGAAATTTCGCTCAAAATCCTTAATTGAAGAACCATCCCGAAAAAGGGTTTCTAAACTACACTACCTACTTCACTTGGTTCTACTCCCCCACTTAGGATTGGCATACCATTCAGCATGAATGTGCCACAAAACTCTTGCACTCATTGAAGAGTGCCGACTATGGTTTAATTTGGGTCAACCTCTAGGCTACAATTCTAACAGATTTCTAAGGTTAGTAGGCTTCCCTCCGGAATCCTACTTCGAAGGTTGGACAGGGCACTAATACACTCTAAGTACTATTTGTAACACCCTATGAAATAATTACCCTTAATTACCCCAAAATTAGGATTTAAATTTTCTTTTAATATGGATATGATATTTGCCAAAATAATATTTCCTTTCATTAATAACAAAAACATCAGAGCTAATAAAGCGGAAGACTTAAATGCATCAAATACATAAAGTATAAGTTTAAGTACATTCAGTTCGGTCATTCAAAATACAATCAGTGTTTTAGCTCGGCCCAACTGGCCGAGACCCATCTAGGCTATCTGACTCTAATGACTTACTCTCCCTGTAAGGGAGAATGATCTTGCTCGGCCGGGGACTGCGTCTGCTCGGGCTCAGTACCTGAAAAATGGTAAGGAGGTGAGCATTACACAGAACTTAAATAAGAAGTTTCTAAAATGACATACCGAACTACCAAGCCAAACGCAAGTAGTCAAATAGCATATAAATAACAAGTAGTCAAGCCCATATATCTCATGCATATATCAACATTAGCTCGGTTCACATACACACAATCTCATCTAACTCGTCTCACATCCTACCATCTCATCTAGCTCTGCTCACATTATAAACCAGTTTGCTCATTACCTACTAACTTTACCTCGGTTCCCATTCTCAACCACTATATCCTTCCCTGACTAATTATACCTCGGTTCACATTCTCTTACCTCGGATTACCATCACTATCTCGGACATTACTCATTATTTCACTTTGACATAGCTTACAATCTTTTACTCTTCTCGGATGCATACACCCAGTGCATGTCTTACACCATTTAAGTCGGATACTGGAGTGTCCATAACTGCGAGTACCACAATACTCGGCTTACAGCTGCGAGCACCACAATGCTCGGCTTACGCGATCAATGCACGCACCCAGTACGCGTATGCTATGACCACGAACACTACCGCCGATCATTCTATGGAGTAAGGAGTGTCCATAACTGCGAGTACCACAATACTCGACTTACAGCTGCGAGCACCACAATGCTCGACTTACAGCTGCGAGCACCACTATGCTCGGCTTACGCGATCAATGCACGCACCCAGTACGCGTCTGCTATGACCCGACCACACAACCATTTCTCTTTAATTCCCCTTATCTTATTAACCATTACTTTTAGTTCGGCCCACCTCAGGTCACCTCTAATTTATTCCTCTTTGCAATAATCTCATTATTTACTTAGCTCGGCCTCTCTCGGCTCAACCTCTCTACTTATCCCTTTAAAAACATCTTTCTAGCTCGGCCTCTCTCTTGGCTAAATTCGGTAACCACTCCCTCTTTCCATTAACCTTACTCATTTTCTGCCTTATTACTCTATCTCTCCTACTTTCCATCTCTACCATTTTCTCATACCCATTCCCGAAGTCACTCAGTTCGGCCACAGACATGGATCATAAATATCAAAGCTCATAAACATTTATATACAAGGTTCATAATCACTTATACAACAGCAACAACAATAAGAATAAAACACTCAACCAATCCATCATGTAAATACCAACATATAGCATATAACGATACTCATTCCTACTTCAAACTCAAGTTTCTAATTCGTTTATTAGTTCCCTTTTTCCCTTTTTACCATTTCCTTTCTATATTAACCTAGATCCATTTCCTAATCTAACACCCACTCTTAGTACCCTTTATGAACACCCTAGAAACCCAAACTCAAGTAGAGGTAACACTCACTCCTTACCTCAAACCGTGTGAGATAAGAGTTGAGAGTTTGAGAATGGTTCCTTGTTGCTTGTCCTTGATCTTAGCACCCTTGAATCCTTCTTACTCCAAGCTGAACACGAGCTCCACCAATCTACACAAGAACTCCACGGCGGTCCAGGGGCGTCCGGGACGGGAGAGAAGGCGGCGGGGAGGAGGTCTCTGGTTGGTGGAAGAAAGGGAAATGTTCGTGAGAAGAGGAGAAGAAGAAGATATGTTGGGTTGTTGTTGCTGGACTTTGAGAGAAAAGGGAAAGAGAGACGTAGGGAAGAGAGAGAGGAATAAAAGTGAGAAGTGTTATGGGTTATGTGTTGGGATTTTCTTTTATTCAAATGTGGAAGATATTTGTGTGGCTCTCATTGGAAGCTTCTTGAGGAAGCTTGAATATGTGGACAGGATTCATTGGCTTCTTGAGGAAGCCAAGAACAGTACATTGAAAAGGACATAAAGCAGTGATAATGACATAAAGTGAAAGATAGTACATAGTACGAATGGTATGAATCCCAAAGAGCCAACAGCTCAACATGAGCTGGCACGGAGGAGCTAGAACGTGTCGGCTAGGATACGTCGGCTAGGAGACGTCGGCTAGGATACGTCGGCTCGGTATGGAGGAATCGTAGTAGTCCGAACTTCCATCTCGGATAATAGATGAACTTGGATATACTAATGAACTCAATAATACTGATGAGCTCGCTGATAATGAGCTCGGTTGCACTAATGGGTTCGGTCATCATGAGCTCGGTTATGATGAGCTCGGATTGTTCGGCAATTAGGCACTCCTAGCTGATTGCTCGGTTCGGAGTAGTTTAGAAGCAAGAGGTCGGATTACTGCTCATGCTCAACAGATACAAAACCGACGTAGATGTTTAGTCGAAATGGCATCGGCTTATGACACTAAATGTTTATTCGGTTAGTATGAGCCCAGCGCTACAACTCGGTTCTACCGATGAGTTCGGCTTGTGACTCTGGACGTCGTTCATTGGTCGGATGAGGGGTGATAGTTTAGCATAAGGTCGGTTTACGACTCTAAACCTCTTTTCGGTCGGCTAAGATAGAATTTGCTCGGACCTCGGTCCGAGCCGCTACACTTAACCCACTTGTTCTTTGCTAAAGCTTAATCTCTTCACAGACTGATTGTAATCGATTAACACCCCACAGTAATTGATTACACTAAGAGGTCTTTATGTACTGATGGTTTCTAACTTCATGGTATACTCCTTAACTCCAACATACACTTTGGCCACGAACACATTACTACATTCCAGCTTACTCTTCTGATTATCCTTAGCTTAATTTAGACTTTTCCTATTTTAAGCTTAGGTTCAGAAATCGGGATGTTACTATTCTCCCCCACTTACTGGAATTTCGACCCCGAAATTCCGTTCAGTTCCATAAATGGAGAGTCATCCCTTGACAAGGCTTTCGACTATGGTCTTTACGCTCCTTTTGTTTCATTCTTGTATTTGGGGTACTCCTAAGTTCATTCTTCTTACTGCTTTCGAATTTACGTTAAAACATCTCACAGCTCGTCCTCGCACGACTTCACTTCTTGTTTCCTTTTGATGTTCGGACAAGGTGTTAGTTGGGTTACTAAGTCCTCCCCCGCTTGGCATTGACATACCCGATTACACCAACGCTAGGAGGTAGAAGGTCGAATGAATCCGCTTCCGGTTATTTGCACTAACTGCACCTTTAATTAAGGCTCGATACACATGCATAAACCTTGAAAGAATTTTGGGTGGTTATGAATTAAGATGGGTGGGTACTCTTGAGATTCGGAACGCTTCGTTAAACACTGATTCCGATTAATGGAACTTAAGTCATACATCAAGTGTATGCCATCAGTCCTGCTTCCACTGATTCTAAATGGGATACCGGGAGAAGTTTGATTGGGTGTCTAGAACCTAGTTTGGTTTTCATGCTGGACAAAAATAATTTTTCCATAGGATTTGCTTAATTATTTCTGGTATTAAGTATTTGGTTACACTCTTCTTAAATAGGTAGGGTAGCTTAAGGTTCTTACCCTATAGTTTCGCCTTAGGTCTATTCTTCTAAACCTGCAAGAACTCTTGGAAAGAATACTTTCCGGTTAATTTATTTCCTTATGGAGGATTTGTTTCTTGGCATGATGCTATCTTGGTTGTCTTGATTTAACTTAGGAGGTTGCGATGATACCATCCATCAATAGCTGCAAGGATCGGGGTGATCAGTCCCAACCTTACGTCTATCAATAGTGTACCGTTGCCAGGTTGGTCTAATAACATTTTCATTTAATAGATGTAAGAGTAAGGATGGCCAATCCCAACTTTACATCCTATTAATGACAACACCATTATCGTGTTTAGCTATAGACTAACTAGGATCCTACAATTCACTGTTTCTGTGTAAGGTACTTCATGATCTTCTAATGGGTTGGATCAAATCTTTTACACCCCATAACAGGGTACATCTTAGGGAGCCTTTACTAGAGAGCTAATGAAAACAGGGCTTAAAGTTTACAAAGATACATTTTAACCTAATACTCGGATAGGATCATCCGAGTACAATCGAGAGGTGTTGACCGAATTAGTCCCTATGGTAGACAACTCTAGCTTTCTCGCAGCCAATAGAATAGAAGAGCGCGCTGCGTCGTTCTCGGACCAAAACTGCACAAGGGTTAATCGTTTACCTAGCAAAGACCTCAGATCAGCTCGTCGGCATCATCCCCCTCTTTGCCGTCCATAGTGTAAAAATCATCCCTCCGAGGTGGTCGATTCCCACCGACCTGCCGAAACGGATCAGCATTGATTTCCTCCTTCAGGACGTTCGTAGGGCATTGGGCCGCGAGGTGACCGGACTGATGACATCGATAGCACAGTCCTTTTCCTTTGTTCGAATTTAGCATCCAGCACTTTCCCCTCTGTTGCTTTCCACAATATTGACAGATCGGATAAGGACCAGGGCCGGTCACTTTCCGACCATCGCCCCATGATGCTGTCGTTGCCTTTGAGCTCGGACCCTCGTGACGGTCCGAACTCCGAGTCGTTTCTCTCATGATGGGTTTACTAGTCCTTGAAACATCCTTGCCCCTCTGCTTGGCTGCTTCGTTATTGAGGCCTCTCTCGTACATACTCGCCATATTAACCAACTGGGACAGGTTGGCTATGTTTTGGTTCCCGAATGCTAGCCTGATTTCGGCTCGAAGCCCAGCCTTGAACTTAACACACTTGGTCCTCTCGTCGGCAGCCCGATAGCTTTCGGCATACTTAATCAGTTCCTCGAACTTAACCGCATACTCGTCCACGCTGAGACTGCCTTGCTTCAGATTTAAGAAGGCAATCTCTTTCTCCCTTAGAATATCCTCTGAGAAGTATTTTTCACGAAATCTCCTCTTAAATACTTCCCATGCTACGCTTTGCCTCTTCACTTCTAGGATTTGTTGCATTTGCGCCCACCATTGCTCCGCCTCCCCTGCTAACGCACACATCACTAGCAAGGCCCTTTGGTTGTTTGGAAGACGCATCATGCAGAATACTTCTTCTATCTCTTGGAGCCACTTACGTGCTCCGTCCGGGTTATAGCCACCCAGGAACCTTGGTGGATTATTTCTTCTGAGTTCGGTCAACCAGTCAATTTCCACTGGTACTGGGTTTTGAGATGTGTGTAGCTGTCGATCCATTGCTTCCTCTGGCTCTTGTAATTGTGACTCTTGCTATCCCTTCGGTTTAATCTCTATTTATGTAGATCGAGTTCTCTAGAGTTGTCACGATCTTGTAAATGCTGCTGCTATTCCCTTTCCTTACTGGCTACCTCTAGGACAACCGATAGGTTAATGCCAACCTAATCAACAACACATATACACCTCACTACTCTAATTTAGACACTTAACTACTTAGCGGTCACTCGCTGGGTGAGTAACCATGGGAGATGTGACTCCACACTCCAAAGGCCGAGGGAAACTGCTCTGATACCAAAAATGTAACACCCTATGAAATAATTACCCTTAATTACCCCAAAATTAGTATTTAAAATTTCTTTTAATATGGATATGA
The DNA here is from genome assembly GCA_037953625.1 of Crotalaria pallida. Lineage (NCBI taxonomy): Eukaryota > Viridiplantae > Streptophyta > Magnoliopsida > Fabales > Fabaceae > Crotalaria > Crotalaria pallida. The sequence goes on from CM075650.1 coordinate 103,262,092, forward strand.
TATTTGCCAAAATAATATTTCCTTTCATTAATAACAAAAACATCAGAGCTAATAAAGCGGAAGACTTAAATGCATCAAATACATAAAGTATAAGTTTAAGTACATTCAGTTCGATCATTCAAAATACAATCAGTGTTTTAGCTCGGCCCAACTGGCCGAGAGCCATCTAGGCTATCCGACTCTAATGACTTACTCTCCCTGTAAGGGAGAGTGATCCTGCTCGGCCGGGGACTGCGTCTGCTCGGGCTCAGTACCTGAAAAATGGTAAGGAGGTGAGCATTACACAGAACTTAAATAAGAAGTTTCTAAAATGACATACCGAACTACCAAGCCAAACGCAAGTAGTCAAATAGCATATAAATAACAAGTAGTCAAGCCCATATATCTCATGCATATATCAACATTAGCTCGGTTCACATACACACAATCTCATCTAACTCGGCTCACATCCTACCATCTCATCTAGCTCTGCTCACATTATAAACCAGTTTGCTCATTACCTACTAACTTTACCTCGGTTCCCATTCTCAACCACTATATCCTTCCCTGACTAATTATACCTCGGTTCACATTCTCTTACCTCGGATTACCATCACTATCTCGGACATTACTCATTATTTCACTTTGACATAGCTTACAATCTTTTACTCTTCTCGGATGCATACACCCAGTGCATGTCTTACACCATTTAAGTCGGATATTGGAGTGTCCATAACTGCGAGTACCACAATACTCGGCTTACAGCTGCGAGCACCACAATGCTCGGCTTACGCGATCAATGCACGCACCCAGTACGCGTCTGCTATGACCAGGAACACTACCGCCGATCATTCTATGGAGTAAGGAGTGTCCATAACTGCGAGTACCACAATACTCGACTTACAGCTGCGAGCACCACAATGCTCGGCTTACGCGATCAATGCACGCACCCAGTACGCGTCTGCTATGACCAGGAACACATCCCACCGATTCCGTTCTCGGAACCTTGTGAGTCATAACTGCGAGCACCACAATGCTCGACTTACAGCTGCGAGCACCACTATGCTCGGCTTACGCGATCAATGCACGCACCCAGTACGCGTCTTCTATGACCCGACCACACAACCATTTCTCTTTAATTCCCCTTATCTTATTAACCATTACTTTTAGTTCGGCCCACCTCAGGTCACCTCTAATTTATTTCTCTTTGCAATAATCTCATTATTTACTTAGCTCGGCCTCTCTCGGCTCAACCTCTCTACTTATCCCTTTAACCATCTTTCTAGCTCGGCCTCTCTCTTGGCTAAATTCGGTAACCACTCCCTCTTTCCATTAACCTTACTCATTTTCTGCCTTATTACTCTATCTCTCCTACTTTCCATCTCTACCATTTTCTCATACCCATTCCCGAAGTCACTCAGCTCGGCCATAGACATGGATCATAAATATCAAAGCTCATAAACATTTATATACAAGGTTCATAATCACTTATACAACAGCAACAACAATAAGAATAAAACACTCAACCAATCCATCATGTAAATACCAACATATAGCATATAACGATACTCATTCCTACTTCAAACTCAAGTTTCTAATTCGTTTATTAGTTCCCTTTTTCCCTTTTTACCATTTCCTTTCTACATTAACCTAGATCCATTTCCTAATCTAACACCCACTCTTAGTACCCTTTATGAACACCCTAGAAACCCAAACTCAAGTAGAGGTAACACTCACTCCTTACCTCAAACCGTGTGAGATAAGAGTTGAGAGTTCGAGAATGGTTCCTTGTTGCTTGTCCTTGATCTTAGCACCCTTGAATCCTTCTTACTCCAAGCTGCACACGAGCTTCACCAATCTACACACGAACTCCACGGTGGTCCAGGGGCATCCGGGACGGGAGAGAAGGCGACGGGGAGGAGGTCTCTGGTTGGTGGAAGAGAGGGAAATGTTCGTGAGAAGAGGAGAAGAAGAAGATATGTTGGGTTGTTGTTGCTGGACTTTGAGAGAAAAGGGAAAGAGAGACGTAGGGAAGAGAGAGAGGAATAAAAGTGAGAAGTGTTATGGGTTATGTGTTGGGATTTTCTTTTATTCAAATGTGGAAGATATTTGTGTGGCTCTCATTGGAAGCTTCTTGAGGAAGCTTGAATATGTGGACAGGATTCATTGGCTTCTTGAGGAAGCCAAGAACAGTACATTGAAAAGGACATAAAGCAGTGATAATGACATAAAGTGAAAGATAGTACATAGTACGGATGGTATGAATCCCAAAGAGCCAACAGCTCAACATGAGCTGGCACGGAGGAGCTAGGACGTGTCGGCTAGGATACGTCGGCTAGGAGACGTCGGCTAGGATACGTCGGCTAGGATACGTCGGCTCGGTATGGAGGAATCGTAGTAGTCCGAACTTCCATCTCGGATAATAGATGAGCTTGGCTATACTAATGAGCTCAATAATACTAATGAGCTCGCTGATAATGAGCTCGGTTGCACTAATGGGTTCGGTCATCATGAGCTCGGTTATGATGAGCTCGGATTGTTCGGCAATTAGGCACTCCTAGCTGATTGCTCGGTTCGGAGTAGTTTAGAAGCAAGAGGTCGGATTATTGCTCATGCTCAACAGATACAAAACCGACGTAGATGTTTAGTCGAAATGGCGTCGGCTTATGACACTAAATGTTTATTCGGTTAGTATGAGCCCAGCGCTACAACTCGGTTCTACCGATGAGTTCGGCTTGTGACTCTGGACGTCGTTCATTGGTCGGATGAGGGGTGATAGTTTAGCATAAGGTCGGTTTACGACTATAAACCTCTTTTCGGTCGGCTAAGATAGAATTTGCTCGGACCCCGCTACACTTAACCCACTTGTTATTTGCTAAAGCTTAATCTCTTCACAGACTGATTGTAATCGATTAACACCCCACAGTAATTGATTACACTAAGAGGTCTTTATGTACTGATGGTTTCTAACTTCATGGTATACTCCTTAACTCCAACATACACTTTGGCCACGAACACATTACTACATTCCAGCTTACTCTTCTGATTATCCTTAGCTTAATTCAGACTTTTCCTATTTTAAGCTTAGATTCAGAACTCGGGATGTTACACTATTACCCTAAAGGGTTGGTTATACTATAACTCCAAATCTACTACTTATATCCTAAATCTAAACTCTAATCAAACACATCCATCATTCACACAACATAAATTATGTAAACATCATCCCAGGGAAAAACATTCACAACAGCAATCCACAACATCTTACACCTTAAACCTAAACACGACTAGACTTGGCTTCCTTCCTAACTATTTCTAGTCTAACTTAGGGCTAACTCTTACCTCTACAAACACATTCACAATTATCATCACACATTTTAAAAAAACGTTTATAAAAGGGTTTCGGGGAATAGGACTTACATAGTTTGCAACCAAAATACATTTTATAAATTCAATTTCCCAAGGTTTTTGAAGAATTGGAAGATAGTATCCCTGTACCTAAAAGAACATTACAGCAAATCTTCAAGTCAATCAGAGTTCGTCAGGTTCACTTTTGACCCTATGACCACTTTGTAAAAGATTTGTAATGGTCGGGGTGAACCTATGTCAAATCCATTTAAAAATAGCAAACAAACTCCAATTGGCTTTAAAATTTGATGGGACAACACCTAAACTTAACCCAAGGTGGTGTAAAATTGTCAAACTGATAAGAGTACATTAAATTCACTTTGTTTAAAATGCTAGCTTGCTCCAATTGGCTTGAAATGTTACACGAACAAATATTCAACCTTAGGGTGTTTATATCAATTCTTCCAAGTCAAACAAATAGCCTAAACCCAAAAACTTAGTTTTCCCCTTTATATAAAAACCCTGACTACCCAAAAACACTTAACTACAAACACATAAGTCTTTTAAAACCTTTGGTTTGAAAAATCACTAGGTATGGGGATTTAAAATTTAGGAAGAAGGATCCCATACTAGTGGAAACGTTTAGAAACAAGGATACATTTATAAAAACAAAATTCTTTTGCAAATTAGGTTCCTCTCTTAATGAGGAACAATTAATTTCATTTTGAAAATTCACTAAAACTTTTAATCATGCACCTTACCATGATGAGCTACCTTCATCTAATTCCATAAGGTCCTAGATGAAGGAGTGACAAATCACTCAAGATGGACAACTCAAATAAAGAGGGGATGTGCCTTGAACTTTGGAAAAGTTTAGTTTATTTCATTCTGTGAGAGTTACAACAAGCATATTCCCTTTTTCACTTCAAGTTTAAAAATTGAGTTTTCATTCCGAATTGATTTGAGTCGCATAAGAAGGGTTCCTATTTGATCGATGTGTGACTTGGTTACAAAATTTACTACTCGATCACTTAGAAATCCTTGTTTTTCTTACTGTTTCTTGAAAAGTTGTGGTGCGATCTCACGATCCATTTAGAATGATTGTGGTTCGGTGCTACCTTTGAAATTCATTTTAAACATTCACACGCATCAGGCAAAATTTCACTCTGCACAAAGGAATATCAAACACACATATCAATCAAGCATACACAAACAAATTCAATTTCATCAAAACACAATTTTCGAGAACAACACTTTTAGTCAATGCTTAGTGGAAAGTAATTTGGGACCTCAAACATAAAGGGAGCAATTGAGAAGTTATTAATCCCAAATCATTTTGAAAACATTTTTGAAAGTTTAGGTTCACTTCCACATAAACATAGACTTTTTCCTACATACCAATGCACTGCCAATGATGTAATCAAAAGTGAGGTAAGAACTTCTATGTTGAATTTTAACCCCATCCTCGTTTAGATAAACCTCTTTTCGTTACAAAATTTTATCATAGTAACTCGGGGTTCAAGTTCAACCCTTAGAAGCTTCAACTTAACTTTCGATTAATATTAAAGTCACCGGAATCAAATTAGTGGTGGAATCAACCACGAGTTTAATAAAGATGTTTTTGTTGTTTTTATGGATTTTAGTCTAACCGATGCAAACTGAGTCATTCGGATATATTAGAATCGAGGTAGTAAATCATTTTGATTCTCAGGGTTCCACTTCTAATTTCTGTCCGCTTACTTTAACACTACGCTATTCCACATGTATAAGCAGATGTCGAGACCCTTTTGATTGAATTCCAACCACTTCTCATTTTGGGCAAAAAGTTTGTTTTTATTTGTAACTCAAATTAATATGCTTCAGTGGTTTAAATCCAATCAGTTAGCTCTCGATGCCTATTTTCATTTGATGCCACAATCACTTGAATCAAGTTTAGTTACAGAACTGCTTATTAAAATTATTTTTCGTTTCTGCTTAAATACTAATCGAATCAACGTGACCTTAATCACTTGGTTGGATTAGTATTCGAGATTTATGATTTATTGGTTTCATGCGGTTCCATTTCTAATCCCGGTTCAATTATTTTGACACCAAATTACTCAACAAATAAACATTAAGATCACACACAAAGCACTTAGCAAAGCAAACATACATAAAAGGATTAACACATAAGTTTTATACACAGGAGACCCATTACTAATTCACGATGATGCACAAACTCCTAGATTTCGACGGCATCACCTCCCGATAAATGCAACATCGGATTGGCCAGTTCTGATACTACATTTCATCAGTGGTCATAGCCCTCGCCATCTAGCTTAAGTTTATGTACTTCATTATTAATTAGCAAGATTTCCTTTGTAAGAAACTTTAACTTTTAATTAACTCAACTTGGAATTTTAATCCCTTAGACAAGAATCTATTGCACCTTTGAAGTTTTTTGCTTACAAACGTGCCACACTTATAGGATGTAATTCTTTGAATCCCTAAGGGATCCGGCTTAGGTTCCCAAAGAATCACATTCTATTCTCCTTTACTATCAAACATTTGCACCAATCACCAAACATTAAAATTTTCACTTAAAAGGGTCTCACCTCTTGAGAAGAAGCTTGAGATGAGAGTGTTCGCAGCGAGATCGGGACCACTTTCCCTCAAGTCGGAAAGGAAGGAACTGCTCTGATACCATAAATGTAACACCCATTGTTTTTATATAAAATATCACTTTTAAGGTTTAATAATTAAAATGGAGAACTTAAAATTCCCTTTTCATAAATTAAGTTTACATATAAAATTGGGTAGTTCCATTACAATATGAGTAGCGCAACATATAATTTCTTCATTCTTTCCAAAACTTCTGCTGCGATACTCTGATCCTCAAGCTCCTTGACATACACCTAAAATGTTAACCACATAAGGGTGAGACCTTTTCGCAACACAGTTAATTATAAGATAGTAAAGAGCACATACTAGAAACTTAAGCATCATAATCAAATCAAGCCGTGAATAACAAAATGCATAACATTTTCATTTCCAAAATCATTTTCTTATCCCATTATAGTCTATTTAACGTGTGTCATCTCACGGTCAGAGAACAACACACCCATCATAATACCGCATGTCTCCTCACGGTCAGAGGACAACATACCACTTATCTTTTAATTTGTACCACTAGGAATTGGTTGCTCCTGCTAGGGCGTTTGTACACCCATTAGGGACTTTATTCACCCATCAGGACTATCACCCACTAGGCCTCACCCGTTAGGACTAATACATATAATCTTATACTTGTTCTTTTCACATGTCTTAGCATGTTCCATTTATATACTTTAGTCTTTTTCATATTTTCCATTCTTTTAGTTTTCGTTGAATTGATCATTTGGGACATTGACTCCTAACGGGGCATTTATACCTAGTGGGGCGTTTTAGCCTGATGGGGCGTTTGGCCCTAATGGGGCGTTTGTACACCTAGCAGGAACACCTAGTTTCCCAATGTCCCAATGATCAATCCAACCGTCCAAATCAACTCAGACACATTCACCGTAAATCACACAATTCACATAGCCATTTATAACAGATAACAATCATCCACATTCATGCAATCACATCATTCTCAATTTCCACATCACATAACAACAATAACTAACATCATTTATGTTCTAATACTATTCGTCAATGCAATTCATAAACACATAAATTCCAAACTAAAACTAGAACCCAACTTCAAGCATACTAAATAAACCTGTTCATCATTAAATAAACAATTATCACTTAAGCCATGTAATATCCTTATGACCACTAATCCTCTTACCACCTACTAGCTTGCATTATTTATTTTCTCATACTTAATTACTTATCCTTAATTATACCCTTTTAATACACATAAAGAATATAGCAACTCTCAACAAACAACATATATTCACAGAATCAATCGACATACTCAGGTATGTCTCAGCGTGCATAAATATAAGTCAACTCCCTAGGGTTCTTCACTTCCTACATTTACAACATACATAAAGGGGGTTTTTAACAAATTTATGACATTTAAATTAAACTATTAAATTAAATCAAAATACATTCAATTCTCCATAACCAACTCTAACAGGTGCTATTTTACTACCCACAACCCAATTTAACTACTTAGCCCAAATCCTATTATATACCCCAACTATCCCTAACTCAAAGTGTGGAAAAGAGACTCCCCTTGCCTTATAGAGGGAGAGAGTCCACACCAAGCTCCAGGGACCTCGAATCCACTCCGGATCTACCTAGCTTCCCATACTCTAGACCGATCTCCACTCCGTTCTTCAAGATTGGAGGAGAGAGAAAAAACCCTTGGAGAGAGAGACTGTTTCATGAAGAGAGAGAAGGCCACCAAGGGAGGAGGTGAAGGTAAAATCATGAGGAAGGTGATGATCCTCATGGGTGAAGGTTTGGAAGGGTGGATTTGGGTGGTTTATGGTGGTTTTGTGTAGAGGAGAGAGAAAACCGAAATTGGAGAGAGGAGAGGAAGAAAAGGAGGGTTTGGCTTTGAATCAACAAGGGAGAAGGATCTAAGCTTGATGATGATGGAGGAACAAATAGAGATGATGGTGGGAAAGGATTTTGAGCTCCAATCCTTCATGGGAGCTCCAAAATCACGTGGTGGAGGAAGAAAAAGGAAGAGAGAAGCGTGAAACAAGAGAGAGAGAGGGAGGAGGGTCGAATGGATAAGGGAGGAGGAGATATGTGGCTGAAATAGGGAGATATAAGGGTGAAAATACGTTTCTGCCCTCAAACTTTATTTTTATTTTCTGCATCAGACCTGAAGTAATCGATTACTTGACCCCAAATAATCGATTACCCTTCAGTGCAACATTTCTTAGTATCTCTGACAGAGGGCAAATAATCGATTAAGTCACCTGAAGTAATCGATTACTTCACCAAAATAATCGATTAATTATATGAGTTAATCGATTATCAATGCTGCAACATTTAAGTGTTTTCACCAAAGGGCTAGTAATCGATTAACCCCTACAGAGTAATCGATTACTCTAGTGAAAACTCATATTTGGCCAATTCTAACTCTATGACACTACACTTAACTCCTACCCATGGTTTTCCTATGGTTCTTATCATAAATTCTAGCTTAGGTTTTTCCTAATTAACTTGGAATTAAATTTTGGGATGTTACAGGTATGGTTCTTTCTCAGAATTACTAGAATTGGTCACAGTCTCTAATTAAAGTTTGTATGATGTTGTCTGACAGTTGAATGTTATCTGATACCTTCTCAAAGAGTTTTTTAATTGATTCATTAATTCGTGGCAACAGCAAAGTCATCTAACATAACATTCTATTACTTCTGGATTTCACTAACCTGCTCTCGTTTCAGTGTTATTTTTCCTTGTTACTATGTTTATTGGGTTCAATCAGCAAAGGGATTTCTTTTTTTTTTATTTCAGAGTTAACCTTTCTTTGGATTGAGCCTTGTCAGGACATAACAAGTTAACAAGAATTGAAGTTGTTGGAAGGTCGCATCAATATGAAATGTCAGCCTTCGTTTGATTACAGAGACTGTGACTCTCTGAAGCATAGTTAATATGCTTCAATGCACAGCAAGTATGATTTTTGCTTCTCATAAAAGAATTCCAATTTTAGTTCATTCTTCTCTGATATTTTTCTCAGAACAGAGTTACGGAATGAGACTTCACTCTTGAACTAATTGTGAAAAAGCTAAAGGTACTTTAATTTCCCCGCAGTTGTTAGAGCCTACAGCTTAAAGAGTTACATTCTTTCTCTGTTTTAATTTTTTCTTCACTCAGCACTGATATTGCATTCATCCAAAACTGAGTTCTATTATGTTACTGCCAAATTTTCTTCATGCCTTATCGCTAGATAGGTGACCACTTATTGTGTATCCAATTATGTTTTGTATGCTTGCAACATTTTATATTTATCTACCTATTGTTCTTCAATGCACCGATGGATTGCTCATGAAATTGATTAGAATTGTTCATACTTGCATAAGTTTGTATTCGAAATTGTAACCATTCCTTTTTCTCGAAAGATGAAAGAAGAATGAAGATGGTTGAGATTGGTGGAGATAAAGAGATTTTAAATATGTTAAGCATGGCTAAAGATGACGGTACACGGAAAGCAGCTATGGCCGCTCTTGATGCACTGTCACACTCAGGTGGTTCTTTAAATTCTTAATTGTCAATATTCTATTTAATGTTCTTTGATGCTTATTATTTGATTTTTCTAAGTAGACTTTTTTTTTTACATATTGCTTATTAACATGCTAGTGGGGAGGTGATTATTGAAATCACTTGTACCGTTGTGGTCCTAAGCTATAAACCTGAAGCATCCAGCCATTTACCAAGTCTGTGAGATGGAAACCAACTGTAAGGGTAGAGAGTGGTGAGAAGCTTAGAAAACCATTACATGCTTAAGGTTTCTTAAGCTTAGCTAATGTTTTTCTGTAAGTTCATGATTAATTGTGTTTTGGCTGGCTTCCAGCTTGAGGGTCCTCAACTTATGGAATTTGGATTTAGAAATGCTATTTCCAAAGTAGGCATGATCAAGTTCTTGTTTGATCTTTTCTAGATAGGAATGTTTTACTATCTTTACAACAGGTATTCTTTTGCTTCAATTAAAAAAAAAGCATTCTTTTGCTCTATCTTGTCTTATTCTTCTGGGGTGTTTTATCCTTTTAGTTCTTGACCTTAGGCTATAGTTTCTTGCTATGTTAACTTTGCTACTTTCAGCACTTAAGAATTTATGTACACACTCTTCTAGTCCTAGTTTTTGAAGTGTGTAACTTCTTCTGAAAGTTGGTGTAACTTATGGTGCTTGCTTGATACCTCACTCGAGTCACTCTTGATTGTTTATGATTTTCATTTTCATGCACAAATAATAATGTTCCATATGCCACTTATTGCTTCATATATACCAGACTATTGAAGACTTGACTAAGGCATTAGAGTTTGAATCCAACGATGAGAAAATGCATGTATCTTGTGATAGCTCCTAAAGTACAGACAGAGTGACTTGATTATTTTTTGAAGACTTTGATGCAGGAATCTTTATTTGTGAATTTCAATGTAGGAATTGTCAATTTCAATGTAGATCTATTGCAAGTTTTAGTATGGTCAGATTTAGAGCTTTATAATTTTCTCTGCGATGTCTATATGTCTCTCTCTCTGTGTGTATATATATATATATATATATATTAACCATAACTTGATTGGTTATTGGATTATGGTTCTTTCGGGGTGCATGGAAAATGAACAAAATTTTGACAGGACATATCAATTTTGGGTCCCGAGCATACAAAGAATCAAGCAATGATGGATAATTGGTGTTGCTTGAGGAGGTGGAGTAGAGTACAAAGGATATTAGAGATTTTGTATTTTATTTTAATGTCTTTTTTTTTGTGGATTTATTTTGTATGTTCTTATTTGTATCTTGTAAGAAACACAACTTATAATAATTGGATGAGTTTTTATCAAATGTATGTTATAAATTTAGTAGTTGTATAACCCTATTAAAAATATTTTAGAATTTGAAGCATAAAAAAGATTTCTTTGGTCAAATATATATTTTTTTAAACTAAAAAAGGCTATTGCAACGACAATTTTGTCGTTGCATAAGCCAAAGATGTTTTGCAACGACAATGTCGTTGCGGAAGAGGAAGGTGTTCTGTCATTGCAGAAGCCAAAGGTGTTTTGCAACGACAATGTTGTTGCAAAATAGATCACCTACACATAGCTCTGTCGACCTTGTTTAGCAACGACATCTCTTATGCAACGACTCATGTCGTTGCTAAAAACCGTTCTTTATAACAATGATGAAAGTCGTTGCTATACCCTTTTGCAACGGCTTTACCAGCAAAAATACTTTTAGCAACGACTTTTGTTGTTGCAATAAAGGGTTTTTCTTGTAGTGAGAAAAACTAGCCTCTCTTCTCTAATCCTAAATTTTATTCTAATCTCTAATTGCCTCTGAAAAGTCTACAAAACCTAATGAAAAACCTATATTTAAAGTCTAAAACTAATCTCATTTGAAACGGAGCAAATCTGATAAGAAATAGGCCTAGTTGGGCCTTCTCGTATGTCGCGCGCCTGGGCGCGCCAATCTGATTCATGGTGTTGTAAGGGGGCAGCGCGTCTAGGCATGCGGATTTGTGCGCCTGGGCGTGCTAGCCCTGCTCCGACTCCGTTTCGCTCCGTTCTTGCGCCAATTTCAAGATCCTTTCATCCTCTTTTTAGCTCCATAATTTTTTCTTCAATTAAGCTCCGAAAGTACCTGAAACAAACCCAAAACGGATCAAAACGCTCAAAGGATTCTAAATTACCTAACTTCCTAAAAATTATACAAAAAGTCCTACATTTGCAAGAAAAACAAACCAAATCCTTAGTAAAAGGGAGTCTAACTCATGCTCAAAACATCATATATTGGACCCAAATCACTCCCCCAAACTTAGTATTTTGCATGTCCCGGGCAAAAGTAAAATAAAAACTCTAGAACACAAGACTCCCTCCTAAATCAAAATGTACACATCTAATCAAGGACTTTGACTCACAAACTCAGACACTTATTTTCACAAGCAATTCATACAATTGAAATCTGGTTACAGAAACAAACTCAACAAGAACCAATGATTAGTGAACACTCTCAACCTCACAATGTATATCTCTCATGTGTATCAAGGTTTATATATATGTGATTCACTCAAGTTCGTACAATGACAATGTGTTACCATATGCTTGACCATAGACCCAAATCTCCACTGAAATTATTGAATGCACACAAAAATCAAAAGGTCTTATATTTGGTTGTAATGAGGCCATGGTTAAAAGTGTAAGGTGGGATAAAAGAAAGAAAGAATAAAACTAAGGGCTAAGCCTAAAACAAATTTCCCTCTAAAATTATGAAAGCAATGAATACAATTAAGACTCACACTCAACTCCAAAATCAATTTCATACTTCTTTTATTTTTCATTTTTTTCCTCTACTCTCTTCCAAATTTCTCTTTATTTATTTTTTTCTTTTTCATTTTTTTCATTTATTTCATGGAAGAGAAGTAGACTTACAACACTTTGTACCATTCATTCAATTTTCCTTATTGAATCGTTCCTCCCAATTGCTCATTCAAAATTCCTAAGGTGCTCACAAAAATTATGCAATCAATGCAGGATACCAAAGAAAAATCATAATTCATTAAGCTCAAAATGGGAAACTAAGGGAACATGTCAATGCAAAACATCTGAAGGCCACAAAAACACAATCCTAAGTGCCTTAATCATTTTCGGGCATGCAAACAATTATCAATCTTGAAATGGTCACAGGTCAAGTTCTAGAACACAAAGCCAAAGTGAACAACACTCATGAAAGAAATAGGGGTCTCAAATCAAAATAATTCCATAAATCACACACCCCTTCAGTGTTTAGGCTCAAAATATCACTAGGCTAAAGGTCAGTTCACTAATCACAAATTCTAAAAATGTTTGTCAATATAACCAGATCTCAAAAATATTTACAGCTCAATCAATTAGCATAAAAAATCAATGAGTCTAATCCTAAACTAAGTATTTACACCTATCATCAGAAAAACAGTCCTAAGTCTAGAATAATTATCTACTCCTACCAAAGACACAAACCAACACCAAATATGGGAGAAAAATTCAGATCAAAAAAATTTTTATTTTGTCCACTCCCCCAAACTTAGAGGTTGACTTGTCCTCAAGCAAACTAATCTAAACTAAAACTAAAAAAATTAAAATTAAAAACAAAAGTAAGGAGTTAGAGACTTCCCTTTGCAGCACAACATTCTCTCTTGATGTACCATGGAGGAGACTCCCCCAAACTTATTCACCTGTGTCACATGAACAACTATAAATAGTGTTAAAAGCACTTCATTAGCAGTTACATATAGAAAGCTCCAACTCTTTATTCAATATACTAACTAAAAATAAAAGCAAAACCTACACTACTACATGATTACAAAGAATCCACCAGGATCCCAAATTCTATAGGTTAAATCCCATGTGATGCAACAATAACAAGTTATTCCCACATCCCATGGGGCAAACCCTGGATGATGGTGGAGTAAGAAAGTTTCAAAAATAAGCTCAATCCCACCAGGGTCAAAAGGTGCATTCCTTACTCCGTGCATCATTTCAGATAAAATATTTTTTCTTCCATTCATGAAGGTGTTAATTCCATGAATTAGGAAAACTACCTTTTCAGGCTCCCTATTGTGAGAAAATAGTGTACATGTGATCCATTATGTGATGTTGTATGATATCCTCCCCATAAGTCACAATGTATTAACTCAAAGACTTTATTTGCTTTGTTATTACTTAAAGGAAAAACATATCGACTTTGTTTGGCACAATGGCACACATCGCAACACTTTAATTTATTCTCTTTGAACTGAAAATTAAGAATGCTAGAAAGCTTTAATAAATTTTGATTGGAAGGATGACCCATCCTAGCATGCCAAAGAGCATATGCATCCTCTGAGATAGTTGCCAATGAAGACCCTTCCTCTTCCATCTTGAGGACATAAACCCCTTCATGCAAGTCACAGGCCCCAATCGTCCTCTTCGTGGTTCGGTCTTGTATAACACAATCATTAGCAAACTAAGTCACTATGCAATTCGAATCACATGTAAGTTTATAAATAGATATTAAATTGCAGTTGAATTCAAGGATAAATAGAACATTATGCAGCATTATATTCCTACCAAGGTTTATTCTTCCCACTTTAGTAAAAGTAATTAATCACATTTCTAGTGGGTACAATGATGCGTAAAGACTCATTCGAAACATGTAGCTCTTCAAGGATAGAAAATAATAGGGTCATATGGTGTGAAGCCCTACTATCCAAGATCCACTTTTGTGTATCATTTATTATATCATTAAAAGACATGTACTCAATCTTTTCTTTATTTTGAGACCCATGAAGAGCATGATTGCTGTGATTCTGCTCTACGTTTGGTTTCTGATTATTGTCAGCCCAGGTTAGTCGTGCACCTCCTGGAGTTGATGTGGTCTTGTTGAACTTTCTCTATGTCCTGCACATGTCCTAGTTAAGAGGATAACCTACCAACTCGAAATATTTTGATTTTTCATGCCCAAGTTTTCCGCAATGGTCGCACCTCACCCTTGGTTCATCTCAGTTTTTTCGCTTGAAGGTGTCATACCTGCCCGTGTTGCCAACATGGAATGTTGATCCAATATCCATATCGATCTCTCTACCTTTATTTGTTGTCATTCGAGATTCTTCTCTCAATTTGTGATTGAATACCTTCCTTAATGAAGGTAACGGATCAATGTTGAGGATTGTTGCTTTCATATGTGTAAAACGATCATCATCGAGGCCTCCAACAAACAAATGAACATGATGTTTTTCCTCTCTTTGTGCTAGCTGTTTTGAGGCTACACATGTGCATTCTGGCAATGGTTGTAATTCACCGAGCTCATCTATGACACTCGTGAATTTGCAGTAATACTCAATCACTGTCATCTTGGGTTCCTGTTGTATCAAATTAAGTGTGCGCCATAACTGGTGTATTTGTCTGTGCAAAACGTTCCTCCGGATCAAGCCAAACGTCCCTCGCTGTTGTCATATAAGAAATGCTTCCATGTAATTTGGCATCTGTTGAGTTAACGATCCATGCAGCCACCATGCAATCAGCCTTCTCCCACACATGAAATTCTGATGATTCGATTGATGGTTTCTTTATCATTCCATCAATAAATCCAAGTTTTGTCTTCGCATGCAGGGTAATCTTCATGGATCTTGCCCAATTGTGATAATTATGGAATGATGTTATACATATACATATATATATATATATCCAGAATTGACATCTATATGTATGTATGCTTGTCTAATATGTAGAAACAATTCATTTACATGTATTTGAGGTAGTAGCATACAAGCTATTTGTTTATTCATATTAGACAAGCATACGTACATATAAATGACAACTCATGTACATGTAACATTGTTGTTTGTTATGTGGGTGGTTGATGATATTGTTAGTCTTACGTTTATGCTGTTTGAGAGGTTTTCTTTCATGTCATTATAAATTTTTGGCATAAATATGAAAATGGTCCCTATAAAAGTTGATTCTTTTGAAATTGGTCCCTATTAAAAAAAATTGGTTTTGGTCCCTACATTACAAAACGTTTTGGTTTTGGTCCCTCTTGTAAAATTTTGGTCCCCATAATTATGTTGGTAGTTTGTTTTGGTCCCTATATTATTATATTTGATA
This sequence comes from Crotalaria pallida, assembly GCA_037953625.1. NCBI lineage: Eukaryota > Viridiplantae > Streptophyta > Magnoliopsida > Fabales > Fabaceae > Crotalaria > Crotalaria pallida. Next base: position 103,277,683 of record CM075650.1, read on the forward strand.
GGTTGTGGTCCCTCTGTTATTAGATTTCATAGGTTTTGGTCCCTCTACTATCATAGTTTTTGAATTGGTTCTTTTATGTAATAGAAGTTGTTTTTTTTTACCCTTGAGAATTAATGCAATGATACAATTCTTAATTGGTCATAGAATGTAATACTTTATATTTTCGGCATTTTGCATCCATATCTAACAAGAGGGACCAAAACCAAAATGTTTTGTAAATGTAGGGACCAAAATCAAAACTTTTTTTTTACAAGACCAATTTCAAAAACGACAATATTTATAGGGGCATTTTGATATTTAAGCCTAAATTTTTTTTAACTAATTGGTAGAGATTATATTGTGTAATTTTGTTTGAAATGGCATTTTAGCCATCTTCCCCATTCCCCTCCCCTTCCACTATTATTTGTTTATGCTGATAAAAAAACATTATTTGCTTATTTTGTTATGCTAGATGTGAACTTTTTTTGTCCAAAACCAGAGTAAAAGGGACAGGTGTGTTGCTGAAGCCAAGTTCAAGAATGTGGTTTTTCTTTAAGTTCATTTCGGTGTAATCAATTTACAAGTGGTTTGAATTTTTTTTTTTTTAGGGTTGTGGTTTGAATATAAGATTCAGATAACTTTTTACTAAACCTGAAAGCTTTAAAGTCAAAATACCTTGAGTATGGCTATATATTTAGGCTTAATTATGTCACAAGTTCTTGAAATTTGGGATATTTTTACCAGATACTCAGGGACGGACCCAAAAATTTTCGGATGAGAGGACGATAAATATAAATCAATAATAATAAAAATATAATATATATTTTTTTAAAAAAAATGCATTATTAAAGGATACTCAACCCTCAGCTCCTTACAAAAAGTAAACCATATTTCATAATTTTATGATTGCTTGCTAAAAAAAACAAACTTGTATTGCAATATCGAAATATATTTCAAAATAAAGAAACATTCGTAGAAAATTTAGTAATTGTTGTCTACAATATTGTTTATTTGCACATCGATATTATTTATTTTTTATCTTGAACTTTATTCTGTCTTAACCTAAAATTTTAGGCGGAAACCCATCACAGCCATCGATCAAGAATTTTTGGGATTCAAGGCTTGGACGTTATGAAACTAAAAATTCAAAGCCCATTATACTTTTATTTCAAGTTAGGAAACATATATATTTTTTCCGGTCATAAATGTATGCTTCTTTTGAACAGTTTTTTTTTTTTTGTCTATATGTAAGTTTTCTTTCCAATTAATTAATTTTTTTTAAAATACTCAATATTTTTTAGAGTCCTAATAATAATTATACTCCCTCCGTCCCATTATCTTGGTAAAAAAATACTAAAAAATTTGTCCCATATTAAAGTAAAAAAATAAATGAAAAATCTTAAAGATCATATATTGTATCGATGATTAATAAGTAAGTAAGGAAAACACATTTAAAGATTTATTTTTAGGCAATATTGCAGTATGTATTAATTTTAATGATATGAAATTTTGTATAATATCAATTTGTAATTAATGAATGAATCGTGCATTATACTAAACAGATACTCTCTTATTTTCATTGACTTGATTGACTTTTACCAAGATAATGGAACAGAGGGAGTAGAAGTTATTTTGAAAAAATATATCAAATATTTATATTTATAGGCTTAAATATCATAATGGTCCCTGTAAGTATTGATCCTTTTGAAATTGTTCCGTGCAACAAAAAAAATGGTTTTGATCCCTATATTTACAAAACATTTTCGTTTTGGTCCTTTTGTTAAATGTGGATGGAAAACAACAAAAACGTGATGTATTACGTTATGACCAATTAAGGATGATAGTCTTGCATTAATTCTTAAGAGTAAAAAGACAAGTTCTATTACATATGAAATCATGATAATAGAGGGATCAAAACCTATGAATCTAATAACTAAGGGACCCAAACACATTACTAATATAATTATGGGGACTGAAATTTAATAGGAGGAACCAAAACCAAAAAGTTTAGTAAATGCAGGGAGTACAAGCATTGGCAATTAGGCGATTGGCTTGCGGGGCCCTCTCCACCCGCCCGCATTTTTTTGCGAGCATAACACAACTTTTATGAACAAAATTAAAAACATGCTTGTCCGCCCGCCCCACCCTTTTTCTTTTTCTTTTTTTTTTAACATGTGCAGGCGGGCTGGGGGCGGCTCATGGGCCCCCTATTAAAAAAAAGGAAATATGATGCAATTTTTAGGTGCAGTACTTGATTAGGCAAATAAAACATAGGTTAGAAATGTGAATCAATTTTTTTTTTAATAAAACGGGCCGCTCGCGTGCCTGCCCTGCCTGCACTTAGGATCGGCAGGACCTAATTTTTTGGTCCTAAATATTTTGATGGGCAGCCATTTGCGGGCCAAGCCTGCCCACCCGCCCTAATTGCCATTACTTGCAAAGACAAAAGACAAATTTTATAGGGACTAATTTCAAAAGAATCAATATATATAAGGATCATTTTGGTATTTAAACCATCTTTATAATATTACTAACAATACTAACTAATTTTCTTAAAAAAATATTTATAATCAAATAAAATTTACATTTCAAACCAAAGGATTAATATTTATACGTATGTATATGAAAAAGAAGCAATAACTTAGTGAGGGGTAGTTCCGTCATTACAGATATCCTTTTTTTTTTCTAATGTCTGGCTCCTCGAAGTTATTTCTGAGTTTGTCATATACCCTTACTACTAATTTCGACCAATTTTGGTGACATATAACATCAGACACGCGGTAGATTTTTTTAAAAAAATTAAAACACTAAAAAATTTAATATTACTATAATTTTTAGTTAAAGGAAAAAAGGAAAAAAAAATCGAAGAAAGAGGTCTTCGTTTGTGTGATATCATGTGACACCACATGACCAACCTCCTACGTATGACTAAGATTTCGATGTTAAATGTAAGTAAAATTGGTCAGAATTGTTAATAAGGGTATATGACAAACCCAGAAGTAACTTCGGAAGTCAAACATTGAAAAACAAAGAATATTTAACAAAAATACTCCAAACTTCATCAACTTACGACATAATTAAGCACTGTGTTTACTAAACCAGATGATCAAAATCACATTTTTACGAACTTATTCGAAGTGATTAGAGATTACAATAAGTCAATGGTTGGCAGCTTCATGCAATCAAAATGCTAGAAGCAACCATTATCATCCATAAAAGCAAGAAATACCTTAATCAAAGTTAATTACTACAAAAAGCTACTAAAAAGTGTGCACCCTACAGTGAATGTTCTGAGTCAAAACTAACACCCTTAATTTCAACGGATCAAAATCACCATTAACAAGTTTATTTTGGCAATTATTTTTGTACATGTTCAAATTGCATCAAATTCACTGGTCTATAGGTCAAAACTGTGATCTAATAGAGAATTTCTCAAATAATCATATTGCAAGATCCAAATTGATACAAATGCATAAATCTCAGCTTTAGAAATCATCTTCTGATTGGCTGGAAGATGATGCAGTTTCTGGCATATTTGATAGAAAATATAAATCAAAGTTTGGGAATCTAAGTGGCACCCTCTTTGATGGTGACAAAGGTGGTGTTGATACAGCTTCTACTTCTACATTCCTCTTTTCTAGCTTCCTTTTAAGTTCTATGCAAGCCTGACCTACCATGTCAACAAAATCTTTTACAATAACAAAAATTTGAAAGGGGTTTGACATATTGCCTTTGGATTCTACTGCTAGATAGTACTCATTAGTTTTTTTCACAAGCTCCATGATCCTTGTCTGCTCCTCTTTCACCACCTTAAGCTCCTCCTCACATTCCTCTATGAATCCTTTCATTTCATTGATAAATCTATCTCTCTCACTGTTCCCACAGCATGTTATGACCTGTCTAATTTCTGTAACATGAGCATTGAGAGTTGAAAACTTAGTGATAAAACTGTGATACTCTATGCTGGCTGCTTTCTTTGCTTCAGATAACTCATCACTTAGCCCAACTAACACTGGTAAACCAAGCATTAAATAATCTCTGTCTCCCTCTTGTTGTGTCTGGCTATCTGAATATGGTCTATTAAGATTGCTTGTTTCGCTTTCGCCCTTGCTTATGTGAGGGTTGTGCTTTTGAAAGATAGCATGTCTTCTTCCTTCTGATTGAACAACTTGCTCCACTATAAAGTGAAGCAAACTAGTCTTCCCATCTGTGCTTTTTACATCAGAAAGTTTTCTAAGAGCACTTAGGTTGAAACCTTGTGCATTGCCTCTCGAAGTTCCAGCATTCATCCGGTTTCCAGCTTTGAGAATGGCCTCAAGGAGTTTCAAAAACAGGCCACTAGTTCTCAACTCCTTACAACCCATTTCAAGTGTTTGTAGGCTTTCCTTAAGCTGGAGAACTTCACAATCGTAACTCGACCTGAAAAGCATTGCTTTCAAACGGTTGAATGCTGTTGGAACTGCTTTTAGGATGTAGTAGAGGTAAGACTCAGCATCAGCAAGTCTATCCAGGTTGCCATTGAATTGGATGATTTTGGCTGCTTCTTCTTGACTTGGAGCTATTCTAGTGAGTTTTTCAAGTGTCTCAGCACTGAGTCCCTGACCATCAAGTAGTGCATCCAAGATCCCCTGGCGGGAGATCGCAAGTGATCTTAGAACAATTGCTGTGTTTTGGGATTTTCTTGGGTCTAGAATGAATATTTGTGTTGGTGTGTTGGGGTTGAACTTAGCTAAAGTTGAAAGACTTTTGTTCCTTTCATGACTTCTATAGTTGTCTGAATATCCAAAGAGTGTTTCCATGAGTTCATCATCAAACCTGTAAATGGAAAATAAATATTCAAGTTTGTAGTTCACAATGCAATGAAGATTGAAGAAAAACAGTTACTCGTCAAATAAGCATCAAACTTTAATATGAACCAACGATTCGGATAATTTCTAGAGAAGCCTTGTAGTTTTGGAGGAAAGTACCTAAACTCTATAGGTAAAACTATCATATATGGAGAGAAATTGTCCTAAACAGTTCAAAAAATACTACTGCTAACTTAAGGAAGATATACCTAAAAGAGCCATCATTGATCTGATCCCACACTGTTGAATGATCAACATTAGCTGCAACCTTATCCCAGTGTAGAGGCTTCAGCCTTGTTTTACCACCACCCTTCTCTCTTGAGCTCTCCCATACCGTATCCTCTTTGGTGTTTTTGATGTTTAGTTTCCCTTTAGGCACAAGTGGTGGTTTCGGCAACGTAATTAAGCCAATGTCCCTTGGAAGAGGAGGTGGACCTGGTGGTGGTGGTGCCCCTTTTCTATACATAGAGGAAGAGGGAGGCACAGGTGGTGCCTTCGGAACTTCTATTCGTGTAGGGGTTGATGGTAGCGGTGGTGGTGGTGGAGGAGGAGGTGGTGGTGAATGAGTTTTCTTCTCAAGAATCATTGGTGGAGGTTGTGGTAGTGGTGGAAGTGAAAGTGGAAGTGGTAGCTGAGGTGATTGTGGCATGTAATTTCTTGGTGTAATTGATGATGAAACTGAAGATGGCATAGCAAGTACTTGTGAAATTTTAGATTGTGGCAACAGTGGAAACTCCTGAGGCTTGGATATTTTAGACTTTTGGACCATTACATCTATTCTTTTTTCATATTCTCTACCTTCATAACTAGGATTAAATCTAGCATTTGGAAATCCAGTTATCAATTGTCTGCCTTCTGTGTCCATCATATAAAGAACATCAACCCCGTTCTCTTCAACAATTAACCCTCTCACATTACCACCAACTTTCTTTATATCATCATCATTCACCCTTGATCGGTGATTAAAACTTGCAGAGACTTTGAGCCTCTGGTGGTATCGAGCATGAGCGAATTTTTGGAAGAAGTAAAAGAAGACCACTCCAATCAATAACATAGCTGCCGCTGTAGCAGCCACAGCCGTTTCAATTGCATGACTATGGAGCGCCATAAACAGTTTTGAGATGGGAAGATTCAAGTGCTGGATGGAGAAGAGATATATACCAGTAAACAAAGAATAGTATGATTAAGGGACTACAGAAAAAATAGAACAGAACTATAACAAAAGTTATATGACAAGAAAAATAAAATGGTACTCTTTATAAAATTAGTTTAGTATGCTTTCAATGCCTTGTCCACGGTTGCTAACAATTTTATGAGGTAGTTGTCATTGGTGATACGTCAGTAAAATCAGAAATTGCATTAAATGGCAATTCCAAATATGTGAATTTAGGTATGGCACATAGCTAGGCCGGCCAATTTTTGTATGGAGGAATGAATGCTCATTGCTGATGGTGGATGTAATGGTTGTGCACACACCAAGGATTTTATTGCAATTGTTTAATAAGGCACATAATTTTAGTTTGTCTTAGTATAATGCTCTGAACAATACTAGTACAATGCTCTTAGGCACATAATTTTTATTTTTTGTTTTGTTTTTCCTGCCGTCTCCCCAAATGGAAACTTTTGTTATGCCTATCTTGCTCCAGTTGTTGCATTGGGGAAAGTTGTGCTAGCATCTTAATTCTTATGCCAGAAGGGACCTACTGCTAATTATTTATTGTACTGATGGTTGGTTGTGGTGAATGAAAAATGGTTTGGAAATGTCCATATGTCATTGTCCTGGTCTCTTAATGGGGTCGCAGTACTAGTAATGGTATCATCAAATCTTATAAGACCCGCATAGGAGAGTTAAATAACCATTGAAAAGATCGCCAAATTTGGACTCACTTGCAAGCTGCCGTAAATTAGCTAAAATATATATAAACACAACTCTTGACCTTTTTACTTTTGCCCTTGCCATAAAATCTCCGATATTTTATATGAATGATTAATCATCATCGGGTTACTACATCTATTTCTTACATCAAATGTTCCCAAGGATCAAATATAGTCCTTTGACTTTGTGCATACTTGAGGTCTAGTTTTGCCTAACTACTGGACCAACTCCTTGTTTTTAGTTAACTCTTGATCTTAAACAATGGTGAAGTGGACACTAATCTAACTATGTCTTTTTCAGTTTCTTTTAAACTTAATGTAATCTAAGGTTTGAAAACCGCGAAAATACAATGTCAACCTCCTCTACCACTCCTCCTAGGAGGCTAGGACGCAGACTGGGGAATGCAGAAAGAAAAAAAAAACAAAGCACATGCACATGCTCACGTTTCAATGGTATTACTATTGCCATTAGCTTACCTCATCACCGAGACAAAAGTAATTCCTGAATTGTAAGTCTTAAATGATTGAAGAGCAAAGTTAAATAGCCTGCCTGGACACGAATAGGCTTGCATATTTTCGTCGGTTTTTTTTATTTTTTTTTATCAAATATGTTATTTGAACATATAAGAATTAACATTACCAACACTTTTCATTTGAGTAAAAAAATAAAGGTAACAACACTCTTTCTTTCTTTATGGAGCCCTTGTTTTTTTACTTAAAATGGAAGGTGTTGAATAAAAGTTAACTCATGGATGTTCAAATAACATAGTTGTTTTTTTTATCTTTTGATTAAGAATTAAGATACAGGAAAGTGTTTTTGAATAGGACATAGAAGGAAGCATGACTACGCTAAGAGAATGAATACATACAACACAAGCACAAAATAGGTCCAAAAAATATAAAATGTTAGGGTGAAGACCTACAAGCAAAAATGGTAAGGGGCCAAAAAAAAAAAAACCCAAGTGATTCTGACCTCGCTCTTCCTCATTCCTAATTCTATCCTAGAACTCATTGTCAGCAATCTATTTTGTAAAAGTGCAAATTGCATCAGGGTCTTTGGGATATGAACAATGGTTTAGCAAAAATGGTGACATGGAGCACAGCTCAATCTTTTTGCTCACACTCTAGATTTCTTTGAAGGCAAAACAGATGGTGACAATGATGTAGGTAGTTCAGGTGATGATAGATCGCGTTGATGAGAAATCAATGAGAATGCAGTTGATGGAGATGGAGTGCAATCATCGGATCGCCTTCTTTTTTGAGATCTTTTTTCTCCTTTCTTTCCTTCACCTTTCATGAAATCTGTTAAGCGTTTTACATCTGACAACTTCACCGGCTTCAACAGAAACTCCTCAGCTCCTTCCTCCAAGCAACTGTTAATTTGAAATGGTAAACAATAAATAAGTAGATATATAATTACTGTTCATGTAACAAGCTTAAAAACTTGCATAAATGGATCATAAATTTTGAAAGTTAAAGAATATGATATAAGGCTTAGATAAAAGGTCAATAAAAACATCTTAAATCAATTTTATTTGCCAATAATTTCATGTACAAATGAATGCATTATAGAAGCGGTTGACAAAATGTTCAATTATGAGGCAATTATAATGACATTAATTGCTACCATGCCAGTTGACCAGTATAAAGGTGGGAATCAGGATATAATCAAGCTTCCTCAATCATTGTGGCCAAAATTGCAAGTTACAAGCAACATTTTCCACAATGCTGGAGAATTGAAATCCATGTGCTTAACATTATGAGACTCTGATTAATTCTGTCTATCAGCTAAATGATTTTGCATCATCGGTACCGAAACCAATTAAATGGTTATGGTAGTGTATCTAACTTGATATCAAAGGCCTCACTCAAGGGAAAGGATTTTGGCCATGTGTTGTTTAGTGACTTCTATTTTGATCAACACCCAATAGGTGGCATGAATCACAACAAAAATGTAAAGTAGTCTTATCCCCATTATGCTGCCAGCCTAGGCCTAAGTGGCAAATCTCGGATCCCTTAAGATCTTCAACACACTTTACTTCACATTGTTTGTCATTTTGCTGGCCTCATGCATTATTGGCACCAATCCCTACCATATAGCTGGCTAGCTCTAAGTGGCTATCAAGATCTCTAATGAAATTTTAACATTCTTGTCTCCCTATTATTGTTTCAGCATTATGATCCTCAAAATTGAGTTAGTTTCTTATTCAATGGCAGATTATGTACATCTATAGAGGAGTCCATTTTTGTTGAAAACTTGAGGGAAGGGATCTACCCTTCCAAATATATACGTCTTACACGAGGAATTCCTGGTTAGACAGGATTCACATCCAGAAATATCCTAGATTTTCTGATATTTTAGCTCATCAAAGCAGAGGCAAATCAACAAATATTATCCAAATTGTAAATAATATGAAAAAATAAAAAAAATGATCTCCAAAGTGCACCAAAAAAAAATAGACTTCCTAAAACAAAAATAGAACATAAGATTTCAAATTGTGATTCATATCCACAATTGCAGCGACAATATAACGGTTTTGGATCTTTTGGTAGTTTTCGCAACCAAATTGTAATTGCAATTGCAATTGTATCTACCACTTTTTTATGAAATAATATTCTATTGCAATAAAGGCAAAGCAACTGCAATCATAATTTACAACCATAAACAACATGATATTTTGAATAAAGAGCTTACCTATCAATTCTGGTCAAAATATTCTCAGACGACATAACCACCACCGGAATTTCACTAAAAACAGATGACTCCTGCGAAAATGAACAGTGTGGAGTTAACAGTAAGAATCAAAACTTCCTTCTACGTCCATTCTAAAAACTCAACCTTCCATAAAATGCAGCATGAGCTCTATACTATTAAACTAGAAAATTTTACTTACACATAATTAACCAAACTTTAGTGATTTTCTCATCTATTATTACTTATACCTCTGATAAAAAAATAGTAATTTAAAAATAAAAAAGATTCTTACCTTTATCTTCTTGAGCAGCTCATATCCTGTCATCCCTGGCATGGAATAGTCTGTCATTATCAGATTAACCTTCACACTCTGCCACCATAGCAATCAAACGACAACGTCAGTACCATTAAAATGCAATTGGTATCGGAAAAAAAAAAATTAAAATGAAAAGCATCCACAATTCCAAAGTTCAAATTACCCTACATCAAAATCAATGGAGCTGCTTTCTCCATCCAACCCCAGATATTGAAGAGCTCTTGTTCCACTCTCTACCACCGTCACTGTAAAAATCAAATATCCAATAAACTTCAGAAACCAATCTAAATAAATTAGGGTAAATTACAGTGGCTTTGACTTAACTAGATATGACCATTCTTTTGATTAAGAAATTATATCAATCTTTGTTCAAATTGGTGTGGCAACAAAATAAATGAGTTTTAATTTTTGGCCCATGGTCAAATTTTTTGACCCCATTCTTTCGTAAAAAAGACTAAAATACCTCGGCGTTAAATATTTTCCGACCTGGGATATCGAAACAAAAGAAAAATACACTTCTGACACATCCATGTCCAAATAAAGGCTAACATACTCATTTGGTCTCTTACCTTATTTTTCAATTTCAAATTGGTCCCTTACCTTTTTTTTGGTTTCATATTGGTCCCTTATGTTTATTTTTGCTGTCAATTTGATCCCAGAATCACTGTTCATCCTAGGTGAACCAATATGTTATGAACGTGTCACTTTCTCTCTCCAACAATATATACGTGGACTATGATTTTGACACGTAGGATGAATAGTGATTTTAGGACCAAATTGACAGAGAATAGAAACATAAGGGACCAATATGAAAAAAAGGTAAGAACCAATTTGAAATTGAAAAATAAGGTAAAGGACGAAATGAGTAATTTAGCCCCAAATAAATAAATCAAGTGTGTACTACTCCCTCGATCACAACGCAAACAACTTTACCGTTGCACCGAGTCTCACTCTCGGGGTATAAGTACAATGATAACATGATAAATTTCTTATTGAAAAAATTAAATGAACAAAACTGGGCATTGATATTTGATGGGATTTGGTGTGTTACCTTTGCAAGAAGAGATTTTGAGCAAACGTTCAATGACTTTACGATCGACGTGGCTGTCATCTACGGCAAGCACGTGCAGCTCCCGTGTCGCTCCCACTTCCGGCAAACCCTGCCTCAAAACATCACACGTGGCAGCCATCTCCGATCAATGGATGTAAACCTCAAAAGGGTATTATCGTGAAGGGTGAAAAAGGAGCTCTAAAAGGAGTCAAGAATGAAAATGATAAAGTATATAAAGAGTGGAGGAGAGAAGTTGAGTTGAAATGAGATGAGATAGGGGAAATTTATTTAATGAATGGGAAGAGAAAATGGAAAAGTGGGGGGAAAGAGATGTGAAGAGGTGCTTTTTGCTTAATGCTTTGAATGAATGAATGAATTGTTTGGAAGGTGAAAGGGGTGAGGAGTGGTTATTATGTAAAAGGTGGAAGAGATTCTGAGGAAGGATCAAATCTCGGAGATCTTGTTTGTCTCTTTTGCTAATCCGGCAGAGAGGATTCTCCACCTGCACTTGTCTCTTCTCTCCTATATAAAAATTAAGAAGATCATGCTTTATTATTTGAGTAATTAGTCATTTTGGTTCCTGAGAGTGTGACTATCGGTCATTTTAGTCCCTCAGAGATCATAAATACATGTTTAGTCTCTGAAAGTGTCTCACATCCGTCATTTTAGTCCCTTCGTCAACTGGGGTTAAGTAACGGAGTTAATTTTTCCGTCATTCATTTTGGTTCCTGAAACATGCATACATAATTCATTTTGGTCCTTTTTAAATTGACAATTAATTCAATTTAATCCCTGAGAAATATATACATAATTCAATTTGGTCCTTTTTAAATTGTCAATTAATTCAATATAATCCCTCATTTTTTTATTTCATCTGTTTCATTTTGTTTTACGTTTTAGGCTTTTTCTCTTATTTCATATTGTTTGGCCTTTTACAATTCCAATGCATAAACAAATTTTTCTTTCCAACTCTAACCCCTTATTTCAATCATTTCTCTTACTCATCATTAATTACACTTTTATTATCTCTCTCATATCTAAACTACTATTCATTAATTAAATTAAATACTACTACAATTTTCAATAAGAATTAAATAGGGTTACGTTATTTTAGACAAAATACACATAGAACTTACAATTATGAACACGTTCTTAATATATGTGCTCAGACCTAAAAGGTAAAAAAAAATGAAACGGGGAGTAGAAAACAAACAACTCAACATTATGAGATATAACATTAAAACCTGTATGTATGTAATATTTGAGTCAGCACATGTTCACAAAACTAATCTAAAAAATAATTATGTACAAAATATCTATAAACTTAGTCTTGATTTCTTCATTTTGATGCCTCAAATATCCCTTGAAAATTAGTAAAAAATTAGTTTTGTGAATATGTGTTGCTCAAATATTATATACATACAGGTTTTAATGTTATACTACATAATGTTGAGTTGTTTGTTTTCTGAAAAAATGAGGGATTAAATTGAATTAATAAAAATTTAGAAAGGATCAAATTGAATTATGTATGGATGTTTCAGAGATTAAATTGAATTAATTAACAATTTAAAAATGACCAAATTGAATTATGTATACATGTTTCAGGGACCAAAATGAATTATGTATGCATGTTTCGGGGACCAAAATGAATGACGGAAAAATTAACTCCTTTACTTAACCTCAGTTGACGGAGGGACTAAAATGACTGACGTGAGACTCTCTCAGGGACTAAACGTGTATTTATAATCTCTGAGGGACTAAAATGACCGAGGGTCACACTCTCAGGGACCAAAATGACTAATTACTCTTTATTATTTATTCTCTTGCTTCATATTTATAAATCATGATTAATTAATCAAAAGATATAATAATATAAAGGGATAGTTGATTTTTTGTTTATCATAGAAATAATTTGTCAATTTTTCACTCTTATTCATATTATTTTATATTTTTTATATTAGAAATTGAACTTATTCAATAAAAACACTTATTTAAGAAGAGTAGTTTAAAAAAAATTAATAGAGTACCTGTACCTCATAAAAAATTTAAAATAACTTATACTATATATTAAAAAATAATTCTTCTATAATGTAGCCTATATATAGAAACGAATGAAGTATTATTTATTACTAGTATTTATTATTATTATTATTATTTCAAAAAATCTTAAATTTATGATTAGAAAAATTGACTTTTATAAATATGATTGATCAACCTACCAAATTAACCTACAAATAGCTTTACACCACAAAGAAAGTGATATGTGTCACTTGCTTATTATTGATTGGTTAACAAGTGACACATGTCACTTTTTTATGGTTTGTAGGTTTATTTGTAGGTTAATTTTGTAGATCTATATATAATAGTTCTAATTTTTATTAGGAAATGTTTTTATTAAATATTAAATAATATATGTTAGTTTAGTAATGAGAAATATGTTAAAAGAAGAATCGATGATGAGGAAAAAAATATTAAATGAATGGTTCACTTCAAAAAAAATAATATTATTATGCCTTGTAAAATTGCAAAAGTTATAAAACAAGAAAAAAATGGTTAAAAATCAAAAGTTAAGGAATTGTGAGAGTAATTTGCAAATCGCTTTAAGAATTTTCATGTGATAAAAATGCATTAAAAAATATAATTTTTTTAAAGATTTTTGAGAAATTTTTTTGGATGGTGAAAAGTTTAGGTGAGTTGGATTTTAGGGGTTACCAAGGCTTAGGCAAGCCTTTAGACTTAACAAGCAACGAGGGTTTACAGAGGTACTTACACATTACTTACCAACACCATTCTCACATTGATAGAATTCGAATATGAGATCTCTCACAACTTTGGACTCGACCCTTATCAACTGAGCCAATGGTTGTTGGCAAAGATTTTCGAGAATAGAAATTAAATATGGATTTATGATTATTTTTCTCATATTAGTAACCTTAATAACACTTGTTATAAATACCCATTAATTATTAAGGCTTAATACTCCATGCCGTTTTATTTATAGGTCACATTTTAGAAGAGTTCTTTGGTCCTATTTATAAGTTGATTTGTATTTTCTAGGAAGCATTTATTGCTCTTTTTTCCTTTGTTCATTAATGCAAAATAATACATTTGTGAAATTTCCAATACAAATTAAGAGGATAAAATTGGAATATTGAATTATTTTTTAAAATTTTCAAGAAATATAACTACACACCTTAATCCGTGTGATATGGCTAAATATGACCTATAAATAAAATCAGAGAAAACAGTAAATTATATTTTCGTCGTCCCTTATCTTAGTAATTTAATATTCCCTCAATTCCTTAACTTTTATTGTTTAAGGATGTTGCATATTAATTTTTACTATAAAATGTGTTTTTTAATTAATATATGATAATTTACACTTTGTTTGGTAGAGGAGAAAATGGGTGAAAATATAATGGAAGAAGAGATTTAGATTGAAAACTTCATTTTCTCTTGTTTGGTTCAAGAGAAAAAATGGAGAGAAGAAAAAAGTAACGGGCTCACCAAAAAAGTTTTCTCTCTAAAAGTTGAGAGATTTTGGAGAGAAAAGGGAAATGTGATATATTTAGACATAGAAATAAGGAAAACTTAAAAGAAAAAATTCTTCTCAGTTTCTCTCCAACCAAACAAAAAGAAGGAAAACACAACTTTTCTCTCTTCCTCATTTCTTCACATTTTCTCTCATGTCAAACAACCACAAAATCTACTCATTTTCTCACCATAATCTCTCTTCCGCATTTCTCTCTTCCCTATTTCTCTATTCCCATTTTCTTTCGTGCAACCAAACAAAGCCTTAGGGATGAGATAGAGTAGAAAAATATAATTGATGAGGAGTAAAAAAAAATTATTATATAAATGGTTAAACTTAGAAATATACTTTGCCTTGAAAAGTTAAAATAGCAAATAAAGCTTGAGGATAAAAGATGAAAAAAAATGTATTTTTACATTTCAAAACTAAATATAAATACTTTAAAAAAATAATAGACTTGTCTCGCAATGAATTTTTATCTCCTTTTGATCTCTTATCTCCAATTTTTAAGTTTGAAGTTAAACAAATCCAAAATAAAATACTAAAACTACAAAGGTTAAGGAATGAATGAAGTATTATGTACACATATTAAAAAATTTATTAATTAATATAAAAATTTGATATATTTTGACTAAAGTATTCTCATTTAAATAATTGAGGAGAAACTAGTTGTTAAACTCGCGAGTTTATGTAAACTCGTGAGGCCAAGGTAAACTCGACTCGTAAACTCATACGAGTTTACCTCGAGTCCACTTATTTTAAAATTAACTTATAGATAACTTTCATAGCTTCCATTTCATAGTTTTTACTCTAAAAATTAAACATAAATATTTAAATGTTGCTATAGCATATAAGAACCCAATAAATAATATTAGCAAACCAACTTAACAACAACCAAATATGATGGTTTTATGATTTAAGTGGTTAGTTAAGTAAAAATAGTGGTTATAGTGTTATTTTAGTGAAAATATTGTTCAAAGATTGATCAGTATCCTTTTTGTTAACCGTTGGATCGTGCTCAAATTTTTATATACGCTTCCTAACTCGTTTATCTTGACATCCGACGGTGGAAATTTTGTTTTGAGAAGTAAAAGCTCAAGAAAATTCAAATATCCATAAGGTCACTGCTGTTTACCCGAGTTTGCACGAGTTTACCCGAGTTTGGTGGGAAGCGAGTTTGCATGCGAGTTGACTCGATTCTATGGGTAGGATCGTAAACTCGTATGAGTTTACGAGTTAACTCGCGAGTTTAACAACCTTGCTCAAAACTATATTGAAAATAGATAAAAGAAATGAATGGAAAAAATGGGATAAATTAGAGTATTCTTAAATATATATATATATAATTAAAGAACAAAGTTCCTAAAATTATGTAATAAAATAAGATAAAATGACCAAAATTACATAAGTTAAGTGAGCTAAAAAAGTATTGTTTAGAAGACATCTAACATATTTCTTTGAATCCTTAATATAAACCTCTGAAATATGGGTACTCATGGACAGGTACATCTTGGGTATGGTATGGTATGGTACTCTTGGCTACTTGTAATTGAAATGTTAAGGCATATTTTAGGTGCGGATCGTACCAATAATGTAATTTTTTTTTTTAGAATTTATATTTTAATGTTATAATCAATCTTTTGACATTATATCTTGACTTCTTTCGAGCATCAACCTCTAATTTTACGATACTCATATGTTATTTCAATGCCAAAATCATTTATTTGCATCTTGTTTATATATATATATATATATATATATATTAATAAAATTTGAATTTATATTGCCATACTCATACCTTAATTTTTTAGAAAATGTCGTATCTCATAGCCGATACAGTACACTTATCCGATACCGTTGGTGCAACATATATAGATATAAATTAAACTCTTATTTCAGTTTTCCCCCCCTTCATGAATGCAGTATATTACTACCGAAACAAATATAAACTAAGGCTTGGAAGCCATGATAGCAATTAGGATACCCTAGCACCAAGCAGAAACAGCAACAGTACATCAAATTCTAACACAAAAAGATAAACTCAATTAATTCCAATGCTAAAAAAAACCCACCAATCACTATCTATGCCCCTGAACCAATGGCTGAGGACGACAAAATATTCAGTGGATGCTACTAAATTTAATCAAAATTTATATTAAAAGTTCAATATATTATGTGTGTTTGTATTTGTAATCACTAAATTATTAATTAATAATGTAATCACTAAATCACTAATCAATATTGTAAAAGAGTATGAAAACTTAATCATAAATTTAAATAAGACATAAGAAATTGTAACTTATAATCATTATTCACTAAATCACTAAGCAATAATCTAAATAAGACCCAAAAAAAAAAAAGTGTGAAATGTGAATTTTCAACCTTGAGAATGATTGGAAGGAGGGCATGAGGAAAAAAATAATGGTTTTAAAATGCTACCCAAAAAATAAAGGAAAATAAGGAAATTAAGTTGAAAAATAAAATAATAGTTTAAAATGCTACCAAAAAAAATATGAAAATATTGGGATTGGAACACATGACCTCAAGTATTCTTATACTCAATGACAAGTAGCTGTGCCACCAAGCCACCCAAATAAACATGATATTTGTTGCTTCTCTTATCCTCCGCCACTGCCGTGAAGTATGTAGGACTTTAAAGATGGACTCAATTGAAGGTTGATGCAATTCAAAAATGCATTTGTTACTAGCACATCAAATATGATAGATCTCAGCCATCAAGTAAGTCCACAGAATAGCTCTCATCAATTTTTGGAATTTCTACATGTGAAGGATTTGTCTACACCAATCTTTAAAATCGCTTTTTAAACAAAATACCAAGCTTATAATTAAAGAACTGAAACAACTTAAAAATAATAGGACGACTGAAGAATATGTGATTATTGGTTTCCCTGTCCATACCACAGAACAAACAATTGTAATCTGTCAATTGTATATCAAATCTGTGCGATCTATTTTTAGTGAGACACTTGCCCTTGAACATAATCCAAGCTATAAATCAGTGTTTAGGAATAGATAATTTACTCCATATCAACCTAGAAAAAAAAGGAGATCTTCTATGCAAACAAGTGGGCCACTCATAATAACATAAAGAAATGGAGTATTGACCATCTTGACTCATATTCCATCAATTTCTAGTAAACCGCCTACTAATTTTGTCTCCATTTTTATGAATCTCTCACCGATGTTACGAAGCACTTACACTACAATTGCTATCTTAAATACTTTTATTTATTCAATATTTTTTAGAAGATAAATATTCTCTAAACTCATCGAAAGAGAATATAAATCGTAACACAAATTTTAGCCTTCATATGTAGCAACGCGTGCTCATAAGAACTACTTAGTTTTGACTCCTTAAAAGAACATCAGTTCGAACGCACTAGTACAAAATATATTTTTCAGACCACTTAATTAAGATCGGTTCCGTGCGGAACCGGTCTGGAAGTTGGAATTAATTTAAACCAGACTGGTTCATTTAAATGACCAGTCTGAAAATATATTAATTGAAATCGGTTCCGCATCGGAACCGGTCTGGAAATTGGCATTGGTTTATACTAGAATGGTTCATTTTGACAACCAGTCTAAAAAATAGATAAATTAAAAAAAAAAAAATCTTATTCTTCTAGTTTAATTAAAAAAAACCGTATATTTTCTCTGTTCCAAGGGGTGAAACCCTATTCTTCTATGCTCCTGGGTCTTTGCCGCTGTCCCATCCTCATCTCCATGTTCCCCTTCTTCTTTATTTGGTTCCACCATATCTCGCTCTCTCTTTCAGATTCTCTCTCTCCCTTGATCCCTATCACTTTCTCTCTCTCCCTAGCTTTCGCACTGCCACCCAATCGGAGCCTCTGCGCTGTCACTCGAACAACACGGGACCGCGGAGAAGATCACCACGCCTTCGCCTCCTTCATGTGTTGGGGACCTCGCAAATCGCGAGCCAGCCTCCACCGCGTCCTCCTTGAGTCGGCGACACTGGTTCGGAACCCTGTCACCGCTCTCAACGGCCAAAAAGCGCTACCGCAAAGCTTCCTCTCTTCTCCCTCAAACTCACGCCAGGAACGGAAGAGGAAGAGGAAGTCGCCGTTGCCGCCAGGTATTCTCTTCTATCGATACATGTTTGTGTTTCCCTTGATGCTTCGTAATGCTTTAAATTCTTTCAAGAAAGACTGAAAGCTATTTTACATAACACCTATCAGTAAATCACGATTCTCCCAACTGGAGCTAGCAGATTTGAGGAAGCACTGCAAATGGGCTCTGAGACCTATCATCACTTAGAGGTGATTTTGCTTATTTTATTTTTTGTGAAAATCCTATCTTGTTGTTTCTATAATAAGATTTTTTCTCATAATCCCACTCATCATGTTCCCAAGCTATTAACATATCAAGTTTAGTTGTGTTGTAAGCTGTTGATTAGCTGTCATACAATGACTTAGATTTTATGTTGTTACAACCATCGTCTTTAACTCATGTTGGCTGTTGATATCATGTATAATCTGATATATTTGTATCCTTGATGATAAAAAGGCAGGCTGTTATTACATAAAAGTATGGTGCACATGACTGTAATGTTGGTGAAGATGGTGGCTTTGCTCCTAATGTCTTCGGGCAAGTTTTTAATATTATAGATTTATTTGGATTCCTACAGCTTCCTAAAATCTGTGTTTGCCATTAAACAAATAATGAAAAAAAAATGTCCCTTGTAGAAGAAAGGGAAAGCAATGAAAATCCAAACCTGCTCTGTACAACATCTTCTATTATAATGACAATCACTCTCCTAAATGAAGCTCATTGGTGATTTAACCATCTGTTTTTTATTATATTTTCTCTTATTGCCTAAGTTCTTGGATATATATATATCTGGCCCTTATAAATTTATCATATATGTGATAGAAAGAATTTCATTTGTATTTTGACTCTTAAACTAATTTGCTATATCCTGGTCAACATATTGAAATTCCACTCGTTAATCATGACAATGCTTTCTTGTACATGGAAAATATGGTTAGATCCAATGTCTACGCATATGTTCTTTTAGATTGATAAAATTTTGTTTACTTTGTCTACTGGCTGATTATTAATATCACTAGAAATGACCCAGTGCTCAGGTTTCTGCTATATTATAAATGGTTTTGTTATGCATTTTAAATAGCTTAAAAATTGTGGCCATTTACTCCCCTTTTGATATGTATATTTCATAATGTCTGTTTATAAAAGGCTTTAATTCTAAGGTTAAAAATGCTAGTTTTGCATAAGCATGCCAATCTCTTGATGTTAGTCTAACAATTCCAGTTACAATAATGTTATGTTATCTCTTCCTCTACCATTTAAAACTACTCCTTTTTGCAGCAAACTTGCTTGTCAATTCATGAGCACTATGGTCTATGAGTTCTGTTTTATTCTATCCAGATAAGAATCATTTTTATGTACTTTGCAGATTAACAAATCATTCAATGGTGTTTGCAGGCCTTACAAAACCACTTAGGATCCGAAGAAGCGAAAAAGAGAAACAAATTTGTCATTGGTATTCACAAGGGAGAGAGTTCATAAAGGTGTTGCTTCTGCTCCGAATCCATTCAATTTCATTTTATTACTCATTATACCATATTATGTAATATCTTGGTTCTAGACAACATACTGATTTCATCCAAATTATTAGAGTTTATAGTTTACAACCAAAAATCAAGTAAATGTCACTTGAAATTTGGTTTTTGAAATTGTTTACAAATTTTGGTATTGTGTCCAGTTTGATGCAAAGTTTGGAACTTTTGATATATAGCTGATTGGTGCTTTAGATTAGTCTTTAAGAAAAAAGAAAAAGCATTTTTTATGTGTTGAATATATAATAGGACTATTAATTTCTAGGAACTAGGTTGGTATCATTTAATTCTTCAATTCTTTGTTATGAATACTTCTTTCACCACGACAAAAAATGTGAATACTCATTTTGCTTCTTCAATTTCTAGGAACTAGGTTGGTATCATTTTGCTTTCTGCTACTGAAATTTTCTTTCTGAAACTCATTGAAGTTTTACTGAAATTTTGCTTTCTGCTATTGAAACTCATTTTGCTTTCTGCTACTGAAATTTTCTTTATGACAAAGTAAGCTTCTTTCTGAAACTCATTGAACAAGCTTCTACTGATTAGGTCAGCTCTAGCTCTGTTTAATTTGTTTTATAGTGGTTATAGTTTATTGCAGTTGTGCTGGGAGTGAGGAAAATGTTGTTTCTCTTGTATTTTCTTTGAAAATATAACACTTGATTATAAAGGTATTCATACCATGCTCTAGATAATGTTTCTGTGGTTGTTTTGATGACTGAAGTTCCTCGGAATGGTATGTGTTAACCTTACATTTTTGGTCACCTATGTAATTATTTTTGGCTAATTCTATTCTTTCCTGTCTGTGATTATTGGATTGTTGTGTGAAAGATTTTGTACATCATATTTATCTGTGATGAAACAAAAGGAATTTAGTAAAAAGTACTTATGTAGTTTACTTTTTAGCAATGGAGTGAAAAGTACTATTTATTTTAAATTAGGAATAAACAATATGTACAATTTCCCTTGGTATTGTGTTGATGATGGCCTTTTAATGTACTGTTTCCTATTGAGGACTATTAAGATCACTTAAATACATTACTGAAAGAACCAGAGTACATAGGTTTAGTTCTGTAATCCTGATACTATTTGTCATATTTGCTTACCTCATTTTATGTTTTGTTTTTGTGTAGGCAATAAACGCAATCAACACAGAGATCGGTCAACAACTTTCTTTGAGAAGGAAGCATCGAGAAGGTATGGGTTCTACATTTTTTGATGCAAGGGAATGATTCTTCAAATACCAAATTGTTGCTCAGAAGGTTGCTGATCTTTTTAGCTTCTTTTTATTGTTGACCTAAAGCTTTTCATGTGGAAATGTCATAAGTAGTATTTGTTTAGGTACTTTTGTTCCCTGGTAATTTCATTTTTATATGTTAAGGTTGTCATTTCTGAGGTTCCTGAGATCATATTCCGATGTGTTAGTCGAGATGAGGCTGCTTTAGCTATGGCTCAAAAGGTTTGCCCTGTCATACTCTTATTGTTTTCCCTATGTGTTCGGATACTCCACTTGAATTGTCACCCAGTTATTTTCTATTATGAAAACTAACCTTTTTTTAATCTTGTTAACAGGTTTTCAAAGGTTTGTATGATAATGCATCAAACAGTATTCATGTCGGTGCTCATCTTGGGATCCTCATTGCAATTCGTGATGTTTGCAAGCTTAAATTCTAATAGCATTAAATTCTTTGTTAGTAAACACGAGAAACAGAAAGGTCACTAGCTGCAACAAAATGTTGCGGGGTGATGTGTGATGGATCTTGAGAAAGATATGCAAAAGAATGTGTTAGTATAATACCCGTTATACTCAATTGTATTAGTTATACGAATTATTTGTGTTTGAGCTTTTTAACCTTTGGTGATTGAGATGTTTGTTGTTTTGGTTACATGTTAAAATTCTGTTTGTTTGCACTTTTCATTCTCCCTGCTAGCACATAATATTGTTCTTTTTAATTTAATAGATATTTCTTTTGCTATATATATATATATATATATATATATATAATTATGCATTGCTTTTTGGCAAGAATTTTAAATTCCTACTAGCAGGCCTAGATGGGATTACTATAAATATGGCATTACTAAATAGGTTCAAAGTAATAAACGAATTATTCAGAGCGGTTCAAAAGAATAATTAAGAGCGGTTCAATAAAACTTTTCAGAGCGGTTCAAAAAAATTATTCAGAGCGGTTCAAAAGAATTTTTCAGAGCGGTTCAATGGAATTTTTCAGAGCGGTTCAAAAAAATATTTCAGACCGGTTCAATAGAATTATTCAGAGCGGTTCAAAAATTATTTCAAACTGGTTCGGAAATTTATTCAGAGCGGTTCATTTTTATTTTTCAGAGCGGTTAATAACCAGTCTCGTTTAACATGGTGTTTTTACCAACAGGCTCTTCTAGACCGGTTCGGAACCGTTTTGAAAAAGCTTATTTGTAGTAGTGACGGGTACGTTTGACCGTGAGTTTTCTCTCGTTACACTAAATATCCTTAACAAAAGACCTCTCGTTTTCACGAGTAGAACAATAACCCATTGTTGCTTAGTTACACTTGTTGCGAAGGAGTCTAGAAAATTATCGTCTCTTGAATTTTTCGGTTTAGATTGTAAGCAAAAAAGTTATATGAACCGTAAAAGTGAAATTATTATTTTTAGAATCAGCAAGGGATGCTAAGTTTTGATGAAGATAAATTGTGCGGAAGAACGCGTTTTAAGAAATAAGAAAACAACAACAACCCAGATTCCGAGTCTGCCGACGTACGTACCTTTAGATATCAAGCAGCGGTAGACTCTGGTGGTTAGCTCAACTCGGACAACAAGAAACTCATTTTAGAAGATGTTCAGAAGAACTGGATGTCGCACCAGGAACAAAGTAAAAGCTCAGTTCGGAAGACGATCGGAAGAACAGGAGTTGAACCAGAAGCAGTCAGAAACTCAGAAGCAAGCTTGAAAGATGCTAATCGAATTTAGTTGAACCATCCGCTCGGCCTTCGTTACGTCCGAGTAAAATAGTAAAGCATCAGTGCGTCAGATGTTCAGCTCGGCCTTCGCTGTGGACAAGTAAAAGGCTAAAGGTCAGTTCGAGATCGAATATTAAGCTCGGCAAAAGCTCAGATATCATATTTCAGTCAGAGATCACATTTCAATTTCGACTAAGTTCGGATCTCAAACTTCGGTTCAATCTCGCATATAATGCTCGGCCTAAGCTCGGTTGTCAAAGTTGAACTCAAGCTCGAATGTAAAGCTCGGCCAAAGCTCGGATGTCTAAGATTGAACTCTATCTCGAATACAAAGCTCGGACATCAAGGTCAAGCTCAAGCTCGGTTCACACTTGGTCAATGGCTGTGCAAACATCATTAAAAAGCACAAGCTCGGTTCTCGTCAAGTTATCCGTTGTGGAAGCTCAGTCCAACTGGAAGCTCGGAGCTCGTTAATCATCAGAATCTGTCCATAAAGGAATTGACATTAAATGAAAGATCTGATTCAAAATTAAACCAAATCAGAATATGACTATTGGAGAGGGAATCTCGTCAGCATTAATTAATCACGTGATAATTTACTCTCACTTTTTTTTTTTTTGCAAATGGAATAAGGTACGTATCAACTTCTATTCATCTTTTATTCCTTCTTGTCTAATACTTGAAAATATGCATTATTCTTATCTTATGATATCTGAACCATATTTGCCCTTCTTATTTCCATGCATGTTTGTTCTGTTTACATCTATATAGGGAGATGAATGTTCTTGTGAATATATGCATTTCTATATTTTATCTTACCTTTTTGACTTCGCGTAATTTTTTTTTTTAAAAAAAAAACCTTTTTGTTGATATCAAATAGGGGGAGAAATTTTGAATAGAAAAATATGTTATGTGCTTATCTTGTTATACCTTATCATATTTTTCTATAGTGATTTGTCATCATAAAAAAGGGAAGTGTTAGATTTCATGTCATGAAATCCATTATGTTTTGATGATAGCAAATGCCAAATGAATTAATTGCATGAAGTATGTTATGTGCTTAATTGATAAATGGATTATATCATGCATAACAATTCATATTTGGACTAACCATGCTCTCCAAGGATTAAGTTATTTTTTTAAGAACAATGCAATGATCCTAAGGAGGTTGACAAGATGATTCAAGATATTGGAATGCTAAGAAGACTCTTAAAAAGCTTGAAGTTCATCAAGTCAACAATGAAGATAGTCTCAAGGGATTCAAGTGCCTAATACCTGTCTCAATCCATCTATAGGACATTTATTGTAAGGTTAGGTAATTGATTCATTTTTGTTATAGGTCATATTTAGAGTTATTGGAGAAGAACCTTTTAAATCTAAAAGTGTTTTAAGTAAAAGTGTTTTTAATTTGTTTTATAGTTTTTATGTGAAAATATATTTGTGAAAACCTAAGGTTACATACTCTGTTTTAGAAAATCAATTTTATGAAAATAAGTAGAAATAATCAATTACCTCTTGTGGATAATCGATTACTATGTTTCTGAGTTGTGATCTAGGAATTTTAATTAAAAATAATCGATTACCTTATTTAATTATCGATTATCTTCCTTACAGGGAGTCGATAATCGATTACCTTGTTTTAAATAATCGATTACTTTCTCAAAAATTAATTTCACTGTTTTCACAGAATGAAGATAATCGATTATGTAACATCCCTCATTTTTATAGAAAGATTAAATAATTATTTTAATATTGAAAATTATTTTAAAATAAGTATTTTAGAAAGATAAACAAAAGGAAACATATTTTATTGGAGATAAAATAATTATAGCAAGAAGGATTTAAATAGAATAATTAAGAAAATGATATTTTTGTAAAATATGATGCAAAGATTGGGCAATATCTCCTTCGTTAAACGTTGGATCGTTCTCAAATTTTTAGACAAGGTTCCTAACCTTTTATTCTTAACATCCAACGGTGGAAATGTTGTTTTGAGATGTAAATCTTTTTAAATTAATTTTTTAGTAAAACAATGTATTATATTTAAATTTCTGAATTTTAGCAGTGGATAACCGAATAGTGAAACCAGTAACCGGTTAGTGAAACTCTGCAGAACCAAAAATGAGTCGGTTTAGCTCGAAATTTCGAGGTAAAAACGTGGATTCACTTCCCTTAAACCACATAGTACCTCTCAACACCCCAAGGCAAGTGTGTGGACGAGTTTTGAGCCTTGGGATGGAGTGATGTGGCTCATTTTGGATCAAAAACCTATTATTAAAGCCACATATCTCAGTTTTCTGGTGATCTCTTCATCACTTTCGTTCTTCCTCTCTAAGTCACCCCAAGCCACGAAACTTGTATCAAATTGAAGTTCCTTATCCTATCTTGACATAGAAATCGAGTTTGTTCGATTTGGTTAACCATAGAGAAAGTTATAAGCTTGCAAAATTGGCTCCTCAAATCTGAAAACACAGAATCAGTTTCATCTATCTCTGTTCTTTGAATTTGTTCTCCCTCTCTGAGTCTCCTCCAACCATAAACCCTATACACTAGTGAAGCTCTATATCCCATCTTGATATAGAGACCAAGTTTGTTTAATTTGGTAAACCACAGAGGAAGTTGTAAGCTGAACAAGTTGAGCTCTTGAACCTGAAACTCAGGAAATTAGATTCGTGAGCCTCTGTTCTTCAAGCTTGTATGGTAAACTCAAGTCCCCTCTGAGCCTCCGATTTGTTTTAATCTTGGGTTTATACATCCTAGTTTATGTTCTAATCAAATTCCCCAATTTTTCATGTCAATTTCTTGGTTAAAAACCCTGACAAAACCAGCTCACCAAGACTGTTCTGGATTGGGCTGCAATTGTGCTATTTTCTATTAAAATCCAATCTTTCCAGCCTCAAATCCATTCAAACACTTGAAATAGGTATGGGAGATTTCATTCATATCGCTAGGATTATTGATTGAGAAGTTGATTATGTGTTTATGTGAAAACTATGAACCAAGACATGGTTGCTTGGTTTGGAGACCAAGACAACCACTTGGCCTTTATGTTGGTAGTCTGAATTATTAGCATAATTGTTGTGATGATGATTGAATGGAATTATGTCTTGATGAGTTAATGTCTGCAACAAGTTTACAATCATGCAAAGAAGGTGTCGTATCAACTTCTAATGAATAGAAATGAGAGTTAAAATGAATTGGAACAGGACAGGTGCAAAATTCTGCTCTTCTGGATGCAAGTCTGTACTGACTAACCGGTTAGTGGTCTCAGTAACCGATTAGTGCCTGATAGCATGCATTTTTTGTTCAGGTTTACTATGGAAAATCAACAAGGGTTGGTATAACTTAGGTTTGAACTAATAATTAAGCTAATAACTTGTAGTACGTAAATGAAATAATTATTGTAATTGCTCTAATTTTGTAAGACTTTATTGGGAATTATGTTAAATAACTTACAAAGTATGCTTTGATATGCATATTGTATTAGTTGTTGCATTCATGACTAGGATGTAAAACTTCGTGAGATCAACCTTGAATAGACTTAATATGGGGGATAACATAATGCACAGAGACTAGAGAATAATATTGGAAGTGATTGAATCAAAAGAATAAGAATTGAACTTGTTATGTTCTCAGGTCTGCTGTCACTAACCCGTTAGTGGACCTTGTAACCGGTTAGTGCCTGAGAGAAATGTATAAATAAATAATTTCATTATAATAATCATGGAGAACTTTGCATAGATGCTATACTAGTTGGTTATTAACTAGAGACCTCATGAAATTGACAATGATTTAATGATGATTATATTTGATAATATTTGAATGAATTTGTCAATTATACTTTGGAAATGGTTTGAATAATGATCGGATCATCATAGATATGAATTTTAATAATTAATGAATTGATAAGCATAGTTGATGAACTATCCCTGAAAAGGAAAAGATGTGATAACAAAGAAAGTAAAGAATGACTAATTATTCCTCATGTACGGTTTGGCATGAAGGTCGAGCACAAAAGATTTCATAGGGTACACATATTTTATGATGAATTGAGTACAGAGAACGTATACGAGAAAAATCAGAATCCCAGTATATCGTGTCCTTTGGGAAGGGACTCGTTGCGAATAGGACGCTATTCGTAAGCGGTATAGTCATGAATCCCGATATACTGTGTCTTGTGGGAAAAAACCTGTTGCGGGTAGTACGCTATCCGTAAGCAGTATGTCAACGATGATATCCGGATATGATGTGTCCCTTGGGAAAGGATCTGTCACACCCTCTCTATTGTTTATGTAATATAGTTTCTATAATGTTTATTGAATAGAGTATATGGACTTGCGTGAGTAGAGAAGTAATGAAAACTCTTTTCTTTAAATTGCGTGAAAGTAATTCTTTTCTTTTAAGTTGGGTTTTCATTTATGACTATTAGAATCCTCCCAACTTAGCAATAAAATCGTTCTTTTATAGAGTAAAATAAAGTAATTATCAGAGTAAGCGAAAAATAGGGACCTTGATTGATGATTCACAACTCTTGTCATTTATATAAAGATATGTATATAATAGTAACCATGTCATGATATAAAAGTGCCAGCATACAGCAAAGTCAAGGTCGAGTTAGCAAAAGTTTACAAAATACAAGTCCATAATATGCAACCAAAAGAAAAGACCACCTCACTGAGATCTCTCAAAAATATGTACAATATATCTATAGAGCAAAACATGAAAATCCCAGCAGTGGTCCAGTGATCCTCCTCCATAGCATAGTCTCCAGAGTCTCCAGCAGTTGCTCCACCTGTCCCACATCCTAATCATCTATACTAAGCATCACCTGGTGGATCCCCAACTCCCCACTGGCTCCCAGTGGAGTGCTCGACTGGCTCGCCCTCACTCTCATCCTCCTCAGGGTCCTCCTCTACCTCATCCGACTGAGTGGGTGCCCTATCACTGGGCACTGGGTCAGCTGAAGGAGTCCCATGAACCGGACTCATCGGACTAGGTATAGGAGTCTCCTCACGGATCACTCGAGAAGCAGAGGGGTGAGATCTAGTAGCAGCTCTAAAACGAAAGGAATGAAAGCGACGAGCTGGTCGATCGGGGGTGGTCCATGATAGGTATAAAAAGGGGGTACATGCAAAGTATAGATAATAGGGATGCGAAACCTACGAGGACGGACACGAGCCAAAGGGTTAGGGTGATATAGAGTCACCTCTACCTCACCCTCAAACGATGCTCTGTGGTCCTCGTAGTACCACACTTCGCTAGGGAGTGGGCGCAACTCGATGCAAGCTAGATAGCGAGTAATCACCTATAATGGGCAGAAAGGGGTAAGCAATATAATCCACATAATCGAATAAGAATAAATAAAGCAAGTAACACTTGCAAGTTCCAAGTATCCAGATGCATATATAAATGAGCAAGTATGATTCATTTATGATAATTCCATTGTTTATGTGTCATGATGCATGTCTCCCATTTCCATTGTCCATTGAACGTTCAATCCAGTAATTCGCATACATGACCAACATGTATTGTGGAACTGCTCGGATAGTGTGCACACAACGTCACCAAGACGTAACAGCATTCCCAAATGCTGCCCACATTACCAAAATGTGTCATCGAGCCAGTTTCCACCGAATTAATTGTCCATCTCCTTTCTCCATGCATGTATGCACATAAAATTCATCCACTAAGATTAACCAATAATCTTGTTATGTGCATCCCATATTATTCCTTCAGTGAATTATAAATGTTGTTAATATTTCCCTCATTCCTTTACTGGAACATGATATTTTCTCCCCATAAGCATAGTTGATCTTAATTGACTTTATTTTAGGTATGTTAAAAAGAAATTTATTTTTCTATCCCTGATCTAAAAGACTCGAGTGAACTTTCCAGGACTCGAGTGTTCCTCAGATTCATCAAAATACTCGAGTGTTCCTCATGAGACTCGAGTGTTCTTTAGTTTCCAAAAATACATTTTTAAATTTATGAAAATACTAGAGTGTTCTTCATGAGTACTCGAGTGTTCTTGTGTTTCCAGAAAGTCCATTTTCCCAAAATAGTCGAAACACTCGAGTATCATCCCTAATACTCGAGTATTTGCAGACAGATAACACTGTAAAATTGAGTTTTAACATACCATTTCCAACTATAGTCAATTCCAATCCAAACCAAGGATCAACAGAGCTTATATTATACATATTAAACATGTTCCAATATAGAATTAACAACATTTTACACTGAATCACAGATTATCATCAATTATGCATAAAATCCATTTTTCCACAACTCAACATACCAAATTCAATTCTAGACACATTTAGCACAGTCACAGCTTTGGTACAGCTCATATACAACATAATACACTTGTCCAAACCAGTATTTGAACCCAGAAAGGCCTTCAAGCCTTAAACCTAATTCCAACTATGCCCATAGAGTCTTTTGTTGACTCTCCACCTAAATTCGCATGATTTAAACTTATTCTAGTGAATTAAAAGCTTCACCCTTACCTTTAGGTCATGAATCAACAGAGAATTTGCAGAGAAATTGGCTGGAATTCCTAAACCCGCAAAACTCTTTGCATGCAGCCACAGTTGAACAAGGTCCAAAGACAAGAGGTTTTAACATGCAAAACCGATTTAAGAATTGGGGAATTGGTTAGGACTTATTCTCTGCAACATAAATTAGAGGTAGAAACGAATTTGAGGGTCATAGGGTTCGTGAGCTTACCAAAATCAGAGCTTGAAGTAAGCCCCAGACTTCAGTTTCCAACTTTGATAGCAAAAACACCCCTACTTTCGATCTTCGATTCTCCTTCCACACAGAACCTCAGCTCACAATCTTTGTATCTTTGTAAAGCTCGTGATGTGAGCTTTACAACGGTGTATCACTCTCAATCCCACTCTCAAACACGATCGAATAATTGGAGCACGAAATCAGGAACCCTAACTTGAAGTTTCAGAGGAATTCAACCAAAAATCCTCCATCTTCTTCAACCAAGAGCTTAAATAGACACTCCCATTGCTCATGCAGCTCGCCACGACGCCCATTAACGTGTACTGAGGGTGTTTTCGTGTCAACCAAAAGAATCGTCGTGTGTTGACTCATCAAACGCACTAACGAGTTCTCCACTGACTCGATTACTCGAGTATTTCCAAGAATACTCGAGTATTCTTGTCAATTTTTCAAAAATATTTATTTTAATACCCTTCCCTCCAAAATCTTCCTAATATTACTTCTAGGTCCTAATTCAGGGACTAATATGCAAAAACATTATTTTTACATATTATACTTTATTAAAGTACTTTTTCCATCTCATACGACATCAATACCAACACATAATTAATCCAAATTAATTATGAATATATAATTTATAATTAAGGAAAATAGTTATGAAATAACCTTTCATAAATAAAATTTTCATTACATCAGGGAATGAAAATTTGGGGTGTTACACTACTCCCCCACTTAATAGGAATTTCGTCCCCGAAATTCAACTTACAAAAATAACTCAGGATAATCCTTACGCATTCGGTCCTCTAATTCCCAAGTCGTTTCATACACATTTCCACTTTGCCATACGACTTTGACTAACGGAATCTCTTTTCCTCTAAGCTGTTTGGTTCTCCTATCTTCAACTTTAACTGGGCCAGCCTTAAAGGTTAGGTTTTCTCGTAAGGTTAAGTCATCTGGACGAATCTGAAGGATCGTGGTTGGATCATGCACAAACTTTTTCAATTGGGATACATGAAAAACATTGTGCAAGTTGGCTAAAGATGGCGGGAGAGCTATTTGATAAGCTACCGGTCCTACTCGCTTAAGAATTTGGTAGGGTCCTATAAACTTAGGTGAAAGCTTCTGAGGTTTCAACGCTCTACTCACACCCTTTAGCGGCACAATCCTGAGAAACACATGGTCGCCTTCTGCAAACTCTAAAGGTCTTCTCCTTCGATCAGCATAACTTTTCTGACGACTATCAGCAGTCCTGATCTTCTCTTGAATCATTCTGATCTTTTCAGTTGTCTGTTGCACCACATCCGGACCAAGATGTAAATTCTCCCCCACTTGAAACCAACATAACGGGGTTTGGCACTTTCTTCCATACAATGCCTCGAACGGTGCCATACCGATACTTGCATGATATCCGTTGTTGTACGTGAATTCTGTGAGTGGTAATATCTGATCCCAACTTCCTCTTTCCTCCAACACACAAGCTCGCAAAATGTCTTCCAAAGTTTGAATGGTCCTTTCGGTTTACCCATCTGTCTGAGGGTGATATGCTGAACTCATCTTAAGTCTCGTCCCCAGAGCTTGATGCAGGCCTCACCAGAATCTAGACATGAACCTCGGATCACGATCAGAAATAATACTGGATGACACTCCATGTAATCGTACCACTTCCCAGATATAAAGTTGGGTAAGCTTTTCCAAAGAGTAGCGCATGTTCACCGGAATGAAATGCGCCGACTTAGTAAGACGGTCCACAATTACCCAGATTGCATCATGGTTTGCAACTGTCTTTGGCAATCCAGTCACAAAATCAATGGAAATGCTATCCCACTTCCATTGTGGAGTATCTAGGGGTTGCAACATTCCTCCAGGTTTTTGATGTTCCACCTTAACTTTTTGACAGATGAAACATGATGCTACATAGTCCGCCACATCCTTCTTAAGGCCTGACCACCAAAACATGCCTTTCAAATCCCGGTACATTTTTGTCGATCCTGGGTGCATGCTCATCTGACTCTTATGTGCCTCATCCAAGATCAACCTTCTAATCTCTGAGTTCTTTGGTATGCAAATTCTTGTTTTGAAACGAAGAATTCCATCCGACCCTTATGAGAAATTGGGCTCTTTTCCTCCTATCATCAACTTCCTCTTTTCTATTAACTCCTCATCCCCATGTTGCAATTCTCGAATTCGAGCCAAGAATTCACTAGAAATTTGCAACAATACCCATCTTAATATAACTTGGTTCCACTTGCATCCCCAAACTTAAATCCCGAAAATCTTCAATCAAAGCTGCCTCTTTGATCATCATGGAACTTGCATAAATCGTTTTACGACTCAAAGCGTCTGCTACAACATTAGCTTTACCGGGATGGTAATGGAGCTCAAAGTCGTAGTCTTTTAAAAACTCCATCCACCGACGCTACCTCATATTTAACTCCTTCTGATCAAATAAATACTTCAAACTCTTATGGTCACTAAATACCCGGAATGTAGGGCCATAGAGATAATGCCTCCATATCTTTAGTGCAAAGACTATTGCAGCTAGTTCCAAATCATGTGTGGGGTAATTTACCTCTTGAACTTTCAATTGACGAGATGCATACGCCACAACCTTTCCTTCTTGCATTAGAACACTTCCAAGCCCTTGTCCTGATGCATCACAGTACACTTCGTACTCCTTGTGAGGGTCAGGTAAGATTAACACTGGTGAGGATGTTAATCTTTCCTTAAGCATCAGAAAACTCCTCTCACACTTCTCATCCCGTATAAATGGTTGATCCTTTCGAGTCAGCTTGGTGAGAGGTAATGCAATCTTTGAAAATCCCTCAATGAACCTTCTATAATACCCAGCCAGCCCTAAGAAGCTTCGGACTTCGGTGATTGTCTTTGGTTGAACCCACTGCAGAACCGATTCAACTTTAGCTGGGTCAACAGCTATGCCACCTTCCGAGATCACATGCCCCAAAAATTGAACTTCCTTCAACCAAAACTCACACTTAGAGATTTTGGCGTAGAGTTGTTTCTCCTTCAAAATCTTTAGCACTATTCGAAGGTGCTTGGCATGCTCTTCCGGATTCTTAGAATATATCAGGATATCATCAATGAAAACTACCACGAATGAATCCAGATATGGTCTAAAAATCCGATTCATATAGTCCATAAAAATGGCTGGTGCATTTGTCAATCCGAACGACATTACAACATACTCGTAATGTCCGTATCGAGATCGAAATGCAGTCTTATGGATATCTTCCTCCTTGATTCTAATCTGATGGTACCCGGATCTCAGATCGATTTTGGAAAACACTGAGGCTCCTCTTACTTGATCCATAAGATCATCAATCCTTGGCAAAGGATACTTGTTCTTTATGGTCACCTTATTCAACTGTCTATAATCCACACACATTCTAAGGCTTTCGTCCTTCTTCTTGACAAACAACACTGGAGCGCCCCATGGGGATACACTTGGTCTAATAAGTTGTTTCTGCAGCAACTCCTCTATCCGTTTCTTCAATTCAACCATCTCGGGTGGTGCCATTCTATAAGGGGCTATAGAAATGGGACCAGTTCCTGGAATTAACTCAATTCCAAATTCAATCTCCCTCTTGGGTGGTAATCCCGGCATTTCCTCAGGGAATACCTCAGGAAATTCCCGAACAATCGGAATCTCCTTCACAGACTTTTCCCCTTCCTCCGGTTCAACAACAGAGACTAAACAGAGATACTTCTTTGAGATTGAACCCTTGAATAAAATTGTCTTCTTATGGCAGTCAATAACCACGTGATTACTAGTCATCCAGTCTATGCCCAAAATCACATCTAATTGGGACAAAGGTAGGCAGATCAAATCTAACTGAGAGACTCGGTCTAATACCTTAATTCTACATTCAAGGCACACCTTCGAAGCAATCACGGGAGAATTAGTAGGGGTCTCTACCCTAAGGCAATAAGGTGATTCAGACACGGACAATTTCAAACGATTCACACATTCAAAGGAAACAAATGAATGAGTGGCTCTTGAATCGAATAAAATTCTACAAGTTTGGTCATTGAGCAAATAAGTACCTTGCACGAGTCTCGGAGTCTGATTCGCTTCAGCACCACTAAGGGTGAAAACTCGACCTTGGGTCACTGGCTTGTGCATAGATCCTCTTTGAGTGTTCTTAGGTGGTTCCTTTCAATCGCGAGAAAAATGACCAGGTTTCCCGTAGTTAAAACACCCACTGTGAGACCAACAAAATTTTCCAAAGTGATGACACCTGCACTTCTCACAATAAGGAGCATTATTGTAAGAGGTGTTTCGATCATCCGACATCTTGCCCTTTCCCCGATTCTTATGGGAATAAGGACCTTTGTGATGGTGGTCATGTCCCTTCCGCCTCTGTGGTCCATATCCCTGATGTTCTTTCTTTCCTTCCACAATCTGGACTGTCTCTGCCTTTTTATCATCCTCATACATTCTACACATATCGACCAACATAGGAAAGCTTTGAATCTTTTGGTAACTGAACACCGACTTTAATTCAGGTCTCAGTCCTCCCTCAAACTTGATACACTTGCTCCTTTCATCCGGATTCATCTGATAATAAGGAGAGTACTTCATTAATTCCTCAAATTTCGTAGCATATTCGCCCACGCTCATGCTGCCTTGTTTGAGTTGTAAAAACTCCACCTCTTTCTTTCTCCTTAAGTCATCAGGAAAATACTTCTTGATAAATTCCTCCATGAATACCTCCCAAGTTACCTCTCTTCCTTCATGAGCTAGTAACTGAGCAGTATGATTCCACCAATGTTCCGCTTCGCCTTCCAGCATGAAAACAGCATAAACTATCCTCTGTGCGTCAGAGCATTCCAAAGTTCTAAAGATCTTGTCCATTTCCAAGATCCACTTATTAGCTTCTTCAGGTTTAAACCCACCAGCGAACTTCGAGGGATTACAACTCCTGAAATCCGACAAAGTTTTAGCTTCAGTAGCTGCCGCACCCACTGGAGGTGGATTAACGGGCTGAGATTGATGTTGCTGATGCTGATTCTGCTGCATATTCTCTAATACTGCAGTGATCCTTTCCAGCAGATCGTTCGTATGATTTCTATAACGCGATGCCATAATGAGCCTGCACTATGGACCTAAGTCGTTAAAGATCTATCTAAACATTGAAACCTATCTAATTCTATTCTAAACAATCGCTATTAGAACTAAGGCTACATGAAATAAATCAAATAGCTAAGAAACTTTACCCAGCTGTAGCATCTTCTGGCAGATTATGCTTGAGAGGATCAAGAATCAAGACCATTATGCTCTGATACCATAAAAGTGTCACACCCTCTCTATTGTTTATGTAATATAGTTTCTATAATGTTTATTGAATAGAGTATATGGATTTGCGTGAGTAGAGAAGTAATGAAAACTCTTTTCTTTAAATTGCGTGAAAGTAATTCTTTTCTTTTAAGTTGGGTTTTCATTTATGACTATTAGAATCCTCCCAACTTAGCAATAAAATCGTTCTTTTATAGAGTAAAATAAAGTAATTATCAGAGTAAGCGGAAAATAGGGACCTTGATTGATGATTCACAACTCTTGTCATTTATATAAAGATATGTATATAATAGTAACCATGTCATGATATAAAAGTGCCAGCATACAGCAAAGTCAAGGTCGAGGTAGCAGAAGTTTACAAAATACAAGTCCATAATATGCAACCAAAAGAAAAGACCACCTCACTGAGATCTCTCAAAAATATGTACAATATATCTATAGAGCAAAACATGAAAATCCCAGCAGTGGTCCAGTGATCCTCCTCCATAGCATAGTCTCCAGAGTCTCCAGCAGCTGCTCCACCTGTCCCACATCCTAATCATCTATACTAAGCATCACCTGGTGGATCCCCAACTCCCCACTGGCTCCCAGTGGAGTGCTCAACTGGCTCACCCTCACTCTCATCCTCCTCAGGGTCCTCCTCTACCTCATCCGACTGAGTGGGTGCCCTACCACTGGGAACTGGGTCAGCTGAAGGAGTCCCATGAACCGGACTCATCGGACTAGGTATAGGAGTCTCCTCACGGATCACTCGAGAAGCAGAGGGGTGAGATCTAGTAGCAGCTCTAAAACGAAAGGAATGAAAGCAACGAGCTGGTCGAGTCGGGGGTGGTCCATGATAGGTATAAAAAGGGGGTACATGCAAAGTATAGATAATAGGGATGCGAAACCTACGAGGATGGACACGAGCCAAAGGGTTAGGGTGATATAGAGTCACCTCTACCTCACCCTCAAACGTGGCTCTGTGGTCCTCGTAGTACCACACTCCGCTAGGGAGTGGGCGCAACTCGATGCAAGCTAGATACCGAGCCATCACCTATAATGGGCAGAAAGGGGTAAGCAATATAATCCACATAATCGAATAAGAATAAATAAAGCAAGTAACACTTGCAAGTTCCAAGTATCCAGATGCATATACAAATGAGCAAGTATGATTCATTTATGATAATTCCATTGTTTATGTGTCATGATGCATGTCTCCCATTTCCATTGTCCATTGAACGTTCAATCCAGTAATTCGCATACATGACCAACATGTATTGTGGAACTGCTCGGATAGTGTGCACACAACGTCACCAAGACGTAACAGCATTCCCAAATGCTGCCCACATTACCAAAATGTGTCATCGAGCCAGTTTCCACCGAATTAATTGTCCATCTCCTTTCTCCATGCATGTATGCACATAAAATTCATCCACTAAGATTAACCAATAATCTTGTTATGTGCATCCCATATTATTCCTTCAGTGAATTATAAATGTTGTTAATATTTCCCTCATTCCTTTACTGGAACATGATATTTTCTCCCCATAAGCATAGTTGATCTTAATTGACTTTATTTTAGGTATGTTAAAAAGAAATTTATTATTCTCTGCAACATAAATTAGAGGTAGAAACGAATTTGAGGGTCATAGGGTTCATGAGCTTACCAAAATCAGAGCTTGAAGTAAGCCCCAGACTTCAGTTTCCAACTTTGATAGCAAAAACACCCCTACCTTCGATCTTCGATTCTCCTTCCACACAGAACCTCAGCTCACAATCTTTGTATCTTTGTAAAGCTCGTGATGTGAGCTTTACAATGGTGTATCACTCTCAATCCCACTCTCAAACACGATCGAATAATTGGAGCACGAAATCAGGAACCCTAACTTGAAGTTTCAGAGGAATTCAACCAAAAATCCTCCATCTTCTTCAACCAAGAGCTTAAATAGACATTCCCATTGCTCATGCAGCTCGCCACGACGCCCATTAATGTGTACTGAGGGTGTTTTCGTGTCAACCAAAAGAATCATCGTGTGTTGACTCATCAAACGCACTAACGAGTTCTCCACTGACTCGATTACTTGAGTATTTCCAGGAATACTCGAGTATTCTTGTCAATTTTTCAAAAATATTTATTTTAATACCCTTCCCCCCAAAATCTTCCTAATATTACTTCTAGGTCCTAATTCAGGGACTAATACGCAAAAACATTATTTTTACATATTATACTTTATTAAAGTATTTTTTCCATCTCATACGGCATCAATACCAACACATAATTAATCCAAATTAATTATGAATATATAATTTATAATTAAGGAAAATAGTTATGAAATAACCTTTCATAATTAAAATTTTCATTACATCAGGTAATGAAAATTTGGGGTGTTACAGGATCCGTTGCAGATACGAAGGAGTGTATCTGTAAGCGTCATGTCAATGTTGATATCCCGGTACGACCTGTCCCTTGGGAAAGGACCTGTTGCAAATACGACGGAATGTATTTGTAAGCGTCGTAGCCCAGTATACGTATGACCCGTGTACAATTGAGAAGTTTTTGAATAGTGATGATGTACCTATGAATTCTTTTGTAGAATAGAGAAAAGTCTCACATTGCATTGCATTGCATCGCATTGCATACAAATAATAATAATGTCTACGAATGTTAGAGCACTTGCTTAGTATGCATCATTTGCATCATGATTTATTGTATGTGAGTGACTTAATCATTAATCTGCTTACGCGATATGACAAGTGACTTACTCCCGTCTACCATGTCTGGTGGTAGGTACAAGTTCAAATCAAAGATAGTTCGCCTGTCCAAGCCAGAGACTCAAGCAAAGAAGGAAGATGCTAAATTGGATTTGATCCTTTGTAACCCTGAGATGTTGTACTTTAAAAAGGAAAATTTTTATTCACTATTCTTGAATAAAGGGAATTTTATTTTTCGCTGTAACTCTTTTACTAAATTCTCTTATTCTCTTTATAAAAGAATCGGGGTGTTACAGATTACCTCCTTCAAGTAATCAATTATCTTCAAGTTTTATTGAAATCCGTGTCAGAATCAATTTTAAAAGTTTCAAGATTTGTTTTTACATAATTGATTCTGATTTATTTTCAAAATTTGAATTTAAATATATTTTTGAAATAATTCCTTTTTGGTTTAAGATTCAAATATTTTATTTTATTTTTAAAATCTCTTGATTTGATTTTGATTTCAAAAACTTATTTTATTTATTTGATTTCAGAAAATCAATCTTTATATATTACCTGATTTGATTTTGATTTCATTCTTATTTTGAATTTCATTTATTTCCAAAATCGTTTTTGATTTGATTCTGATTTTATTTTTCAAATTCAAAATTCAAATATTCTAAATTAAATCTTTTATTTAAGAAAGTTTTTTTCTCTTCCAAACTGACGCTCCTGATAACATTTTTGAGAAAAACGTTTTTCACGTCTTCTTCTTCTTCAACTCTAAGTCTTGACCTATGCTATAGTGAAGCCATTACCATAGCCATTAGAACTTAATTGTTGTATCCGTGTTATTTAGAACACAGTATTGTTAGATCTTCATATTGTTGTATCTGCACTACATAGAGTGCATTATTGTTAGTTGTACCAATCACCATAATCATTGTCGTAAAGGGGTGTGTGACCCTTAGATATTAGGGAGTGTCTCCCTAGTTCGGACGTGTGGCACGTTTGTGTTTATAGGTTGAGGAACCCGTTTTGTATCTGGGCTAGTGTCTAGACGAACAATGGGGCACTTAGTAGATAGACTACCTTAGTGTGAGGGTGTGGAATCCTCTGGTTGTAATTGGGATGTGAGGCGTTCTTGGTTATAATTGATAAAAAGCTCAAGCGGGTTGCTTGGGGACTGGACGTAGGTCTTTCGCTGGAAAGACTGAACCATTATAAAATCTCTGGTGCAATCTCTCTATCCCTTATCTCTTTTATTTACTGTTGCGCATATTGTTATCGTGTTATTCATATCTTCTCTGCAACGTATATATTATTTATATTAATTTAATTATTTTAAATTAATCAACGCACGTTAAGACTTTTCGTTGTTATATTGTTGTTTATCTTCACGCGTAATAATAATAATCATTATTATTATTATTATTATTTACTTCCGCTTGTGCATAATTGTTTTCATTGTTTTTAATAATTTTCCGCTGCAAATAATATTTATTTTATTGAAAACGATTTAAATCGAATATTTATCAACGAATTTGTAAACATCCAATTCACCCCCTTTTTGGGTGACGGCTGCCAATCCTAACAAAGTACTTATTGATCTTGCAGGGAAAACACTATAAGTTAATTAGGATTGATTATATGTTGTGAGAACTAGGATTACATCTATTATTCAAGGCTTATCTTTCCCTGAGCTTGACAATTAAAAGGGATAAAGTGGTGATAGTGGTAAGACTATTATAATTTTTGGGTTGGTTTAGAAAGAGGTTTCAACAATGTTTAGCTACAAATCAAGAAGGATTCTGTGTTACACTAGGTATAATCACAAAATAAAAGTGTTTCTCGCTCAGACTTTCTAATCACTAAAGAATGAGAGAAAACAGAAGCTCATATCTCCAATTTATAGGCAGCATTCGAGAGGTGAAAGAAGTTACTTGAGGATAAGGAACTTACATGGGAGTGACACCTCACCCATGTCCAGTTGCTAACCAAGGAAAAAGAAGCAGGAGGTGGCATACAAATGGAATCCCACGCGTTTTTGGTCATCATCGCCTCGCCTCTTGGGATATTTTGCATAGATAATTGGTTACTTGAACCTCTTAATCGGTTATCGAGTTCTAATTGACACTGAATTGGGAAATTTAAACAACGATAACTGGTTATCCAAACCAGTAACCGATTATCCAGAGAAAAATCTTAAAAATAATTTGAATATAATAATATTTAAAAATTATAAATACCCAATAACAATTAAATACTTTTATAGTTAACAATTGGAAATACAATATTACCATAACCAAATATATTTATTTTTTAAATAATATATTTATCTTTCAAAATATATATTTTAATTTTAAAAATACTTATTCTAATTTAATATATAATATATAATATGAAAATGAAGGATGTTACATGCAGAGTTCGAAAAATACAGTTCTGTAGTCTTACAAAACAACTACAATTTTAAAAATAAATTACGTGAACTAATACGGTTTCTGAATGAAAATAATATTTTGAAAATAATGATGAAGTTGAAATTTTACTATGATGCTTCGATCAAACAAAGTAGTGTGATTTTAATTATCGTGATTAAGCTTGGGGATAATTTACCATGATGCAATTGAAATTTTAATTACCCTAATTAAGTTTGGGAAAAATTCACGATATTACACTCTTAGCCATGATTTAAATTCTTTTGGTGGGTTGATTTTTACTTTTTGAAATTGGTGTATGAGTCTAATAAATTATATAAAAAAAAGGGTTAATTGTGCTTCTTGTTATTGGGTTTGAACACACACCTAGTACTTCTCATCATTCTCTATTAAAAATATTTGAACAAATATATAAAAATGGTACGCAATTTTAAAACACATGTCCGGAGCAGAAGTTAAGCAAACCGACAATCTTGTGTGTAACAGCCCGATTTTCATAAACCAAAAATAATTAACTTTTACTTACCTATGTTGCAAAAATGAGGCCAATTTTTTTTTTTACACATTGTTGAAAAGTCATTGATGTAATTAAACGTCCTTTTGTTGAAAATCGAGTTGTTACTTAAAACATTTATTCTCAGAAAACTTTCATTTTCATAACAAGACTTGTTTCCAAATTGTCGTGATATTTCCTCAAAAGATTACATTGTTCGAATTTCAAAAAATAAAGTAGACCTTAATACAGAATGCCAAAGCTTAGCTTGATTACATGAGTGACACAATGCGTGGTAATCCTTGACTCAAAACGCAACTCACCGACTTAACCTAAACACACTACTGTCGCTTCCTTCTGATGGAGTTATCCGGATGAAGCTTCTTCTTTCTTCTTGCGCCCTTTTTCCCGCTTCTGAAGCCACCTCCGTCGCCACTCTCTCGTTGTCTTTAAACTTTCGCTTCAACTCGTTTAAAGTGATGACCTCCATAAGATGCTCCGTCTGCCCGTTGAGATATCAACAGCCCCGATATGCCAACGAATAAGAGAGAGTAAGCGATCCGAACGACGTATCGTCGACGGTGTGAGATTATTGTAGGCGAGATATTAAGACCATACAAGCATACAACACACAACCAACATACAAAATAACAATCAAACATAACATTATTATTATTATCATTATTCTTATCATTAATCCTTTATCTTTCCATCCTTATTCTCTTCTCTCAATCATAACATCTCATTTCAGTTCTTGACATCCACATTTCAGGGGACTTCACTTCATAATATCATCAATCATTTTATTACTTTTAACTTTTATTTTCAAGTCTTGTCAACTCACAACCTTCGATGATTGGGGAAACTCAGAAGATCATCGAGGTACTCGTTTCGTTGCCATCGTCACATACGTCTACATCTCCTCGGTCATCCACCCAGTCCTAGTCGGAAGCGAACAGGAGTACATGACCTTTACCATGCGGGCACGACAGCTGTCTCAACACAGATGGTCCCAGACCAAGAGGATCTCGTCCTCAAATCATATAATCAAGGCTTACTGCCTTGCAGTGGCAAAACACATTGCCCCATTCCAGTCCCTCTCCACTGTTCTCGAAATGCCATAGGGGTGACAGCACTATTCTGGTCCCGGGTGCAGAACTTACCACGGTATTAGACCCAATCCCCACCATGTTAGTGCACCTCTGTGGAGTTCGTTCTGCCCAGAATAGTACTCAAGGCAACATGACGTTTTACCGCCTGATCCTACCCTATTGCATTCACAACCCGAATATCCCTGATATCCGGGGTACCTTCCTCTCCACTACTTCGCACTCTCATACCTCACCGCGTTAATGTCTTTTAATATCTTTTATCTTTTGTTAACCTAAGGTCGGCCCATCCTTCGTACATCCCTTCAATGAGTCCCGACCCCTAACTTTGCACAATCTTTTATCATCAGAGCACAGAGCTGGGTTCTCATCATTTCATTACACATCTTGTCTCAACGGTCTCGTATCATCCTCTTTCTCAAGATCTCAACTCACCAAGCTTTTATCACTTTTCTCAAAATCTTTTCAAAAATATCTTTTCAAAACTTCTCATCTTCAAAAACCTCTTCAAAATCTCTTTCTATAAAGCTTTTCAAAAACCTTATTTCAAAAACTTTTCGAAAACATATTGTTTCAATGAGTACCAGTGGAGGAGCAAGCTCAACTCAACACCAGTCTCACTTCAACAATATCACAAAGGAGCCCAGCTCCACTTAAATCACCACTCATTTCACATATCAACACAACACCACTTTCCCAGCTCTGGCTTATCCTCATTCTCATCGTCAAATCTGTCCCCAATCTCAACGCTTTATCTCTTTTCCCATAAATCTCATATTCTTATTTCTTATTTCTTTCTCATGATGTCTTTACTTTACCGTCTTATTTATTTCATTTCTGTTTTCAGGACGTAACAGACGTCTATCAGTGTGTGGTTCACGTTAGTCATCGACATAATTATCATCACGCACAATTAAATAAATAAACATACAAGCATGCTATTTCATACAACCATCACATACAACAATGTGGCCTTCGTCACCTTCGTATAAGTGGCCACTCAATACAAACAATTGCCACTTATACTACTGACTCCGAACCACTAAGTTCCGATCTTTGAGATGATACGGAACGTCCTAATATATCACCTAAACACCACAATGTCTTAGGATAGCTTCTCTCTCACCTGAGGTCCAGCAATTTAAATGCGTACGCTCTCCTCGGATCCTTGTCTTTGCCAGCTGCCCCAATCCCTTATCTTTAAGATTCCTCGTACTAAATAAAATACGTTTTCGTCATTAACTTGTATTAAGGAAATATTTTCTTAACTCAAACACGTTTCGTCCTCGTTGGAAAACTTAAAACATGATTGTTTTCTCAAAACAACTCCCATGTTTTCTAACACTTTAAATTCTTTAAAACCATTTGAAAACATCTTATAAAACAACTTAAACTATTTAGTTTGGTTGCTGATCCGTTTTGGACAGCACCTAAAACACGTTCGACAATACCGAAAAATGCAACGTTTTTAACCCGACTTTTCTTAAAATAATTAGCACTTGAAAAACATACTTTAAATTTCATAAATACCTTTTTAAAGTTAAGAAACAACTTTAAATAATTCTAGACAACAAAGGTTTATTTCACAAAATCATTTTAATAGAAATCCGAAAAAATCGTAAAACGCTTGTTACTTCAAATACTTCTTTATCTTTAGTTTAACACTTTAAAACTCAAGTTTTTGTCATAAAACAATTCTTGGACAGCCACTAAAAATCTCAAATAGATTTATTTTAAAACCACTTAATTTAAAAAGAAACAATCGCATGCTAAAATATTTTTCAAACACAAACTAACACACAACCACAACAACATTTAATTAAACCAAATCATGCAACTACCTATCTAGTCATATACCAAATATTTATTTTCGAACAAACGCTTGTTCACTTAATATTTTTCTAAACATTTCAATTTTTATAAAACATAAACACTTAGTCACACATACACTCATAACCGAATGAAATTAAAGATATAAACCAAACACAGTAATGTTCCTTTTACCCTAAACAACGTAATTTCTTTCAAAAATCATCGTAAATTTATTTTCATGCAACTCAATCTCCTAGATTTAATTATACCACATGGCCGAATGGAACCAAAGAAAGCAAGTCAAGAATTACAAATAAACACATAAATCAATTTAATTGTTTCAAGCACTTAAACCTTATTTTCTTTTTCATAATTATAATTATTTACTCTTCCTTTTATACTTAAAACCGTGAGCTCCACTTGATGAAATTATTAAACTTTAATTTATTTACCTAACTTAAATTAACTTACTAATTCAAGCATCACACCAAAGCCTTATTTATTTAAATCAACATGCAAGATAAAATCAATTTACTCCCTTTATCTTTTTAATCAAAACCGAAGGGAAAATAAATAACCATC
Source organism: Crotalaria pallida (assembly GCA_037953625.1). Lineage (NCBI taxonomy): Eukaryota > Viridiplantae > Streptophyta > Magnoliopsida > Fabales > Fabaceae > Crotalaria > Crotalaria pallida. The sequence continues at coordinate 103,321,711 of CM075650.1, forward strand.
ATACTATTTAAAACAATTTAACCTTAGCATTAATCCATGAAACATACTCATGACTTTTATGTCTTTTCATGAAAAGAATCCTGGTGTAGGTTAGCATGCATTGACCGAATTTTCAACACCAAAACTCAAGAGTAAAGTTCAAATCTTGAACATAGATCAAGTCAAGAATTATTATTATTATTATTATTTTTTTAAAAGCTCATTTCTTGGTTTCTTTTACCAAAAAACGTGACATGCATTTAAAAAGATCAAGGCTTTTGTTTAAAAAAAAACAACATGCATGTGCCAAAGATCAAGATTTTTTTCATGAATCAATACAAGATCAAAGCTTTTTGTTTTAAAATCACATGCATGACTCAAGATTAAAACCTTTTTCAAAGATCAAGGCAAAAATCAAGCTTTTTTAAAGATCAAGACCAAAAATCAAAGCTTCATCAAGATCAAATAAAAAATAAAACATTTCAACACTTCAAATCAATGTTTCTAAACATAAGGTTAACATGCAAATACTTGGATTAAATTAAAAGTATCAAGACCTAAACTTTTTGTCATGGCCGAATTGTAGAGTTCATGGTTTAGTGTTTTATAAGTTCATTTATTCTTAAAAATTCAAGATCAAAGTATAATCAACACATGCATGAGGAGATCAAGGCAAATAAATAAATTTAAGCACAAACTTTAAGCAAAACCGTGACAAGAAGGATTACAAGTTAAAGGTCCAAACTTTTTAACACAAATCTTCATGATCAACACTTAGAAATGGCATGCATGTGGTTTAAACTTCAAGATCACTTAAAAACACACTCATGCATCACAAAACTTTAAGTTCAAACAAAGTTCATTACAAGTCCTTCACAATAAGAGATTATTACACTTAAAACTCTCAAAAAGCTCACACAACTACCTTAAATCAAAATATAAACTTCAAGCTTCAAGTTCTCTCTTTCTTCTCCTAAGTTAGCTTCAACCTTCTCTCTTTCTTTGGGTTGATGAGTGATTTTATTCTTGAGGTTTTGAAGAAGGATATGGGTGGAGAAAGAAATCAAGGATGTTTGGGGTTAAAATATTGGGTTTTCACTCTTCCTTTCCTCTCCTCTCTTCACGGCCTCACTTTCTTTCTCTCTATGTCTCAAGAGCTTGTTGGTGCTCTTGGGTCTTAGTGTTTGTTTGTGGAAGAATAAGATGAAGGAAGAAATGAACTACCAAGAACACACTCACTCACACACACGGTTTATACATAAGCCAAGGTAAAGGGTGTGGAAATTTCCCCTTCTAGCCTCGGTTCAAGGTGTGAACTTAAGGGCAATTCGGTCCAACCAAAGTTTGCATGAAATGGGTCTTTTCATGGACACATGGCGGGGAGAAAGTCCTCCCTAGGCACCATGACTCACTTCTCCTAATTTCCTCCTATTTTCCATTTAAGTTCCAATTTCTTAATGCTTAAGAAAATCACTCCTACTTGGTCCTCCTATTCCTATGCTTGGCCGAACCACATACACATGCACACACATTCACATACAATTTATTTTCATGTTCATTAACACATAGCATGAGTCCATAAAATAAGGCATACACTCAACACATACCTAAGCATGCACACAAATTTAACATTTGTAAAGCATTCTGTTCACACGGCACACACACATATATCATACATATAGGTTCACACATCCATGCATTATGCACCTATGCCCTCATTCATACACTTGCATTATATCCTTTTTAGTAATTAAATTCTTATATGATCCTAGGCATACTTATACATACTAAACCGTATATGCACACACAAATATTTAGGAAATGATTCTTTTTCATCATGAAGGGACTCACACCAAGATCACAAGTATATAAAAACATCAAGCATATAAACTTCTCGAAAACTCAATTTCTAAACCTTGGACATTACTTCAAGAAATCATTTCTTTAAAACCACTAATCATTTTGAAAATGTAAATTTTAGAAAAATCATTTAAGAAAACATTCTTTCAAAACACTTTTCTCAAAAATAATTTCCTTAATGTTTTGATTTAATACGAGGAATTTGCGGGGTGTTACATTCTCCCCAACTTACAGATTTCTTGTCCTCGAGAAATACGTTGTGGATTGGGCGGCAGAGCACAAGACTTCTCGTATCACGGTGAGGTCCAGAAGCATGTTCTCATTCTCACTTCGTAGTCGAATTTCCTCTGCTGGCATAATTCACCTTGCGGTGCTCCTCGTTTGTTGCTTTCGGATGAAGAAGTTCCGCTCGTGCTATAACTTGCGTGCCGAATCAGGTCAAGTCCGTCGGACTAACCGGAAAAGATACCGTCTTTTGTCTAATTGTCGTTATAAAAGTACAAACTTGGGTGCAGACCCAGGGAATATTAAACAATCATAATTTCAAGCATCTCCAAAGGTACCGGGTTTAGCCTAAAACCCTTTGGTCTTAGCTATTTTCTACAACTTAGGTCCTAACTAACTCATAATAACCACTCCTTTCTTCAATTCTCCCTCTGACTCTAAGGTTTTCATTCATCGTTTCTCTAACCTAAGGGAATCCTATTTCATCTTGGGTTTACTGACTTCCTCAAACATTCTCACCTTTCTCCTTAGACTCATCCTGAACATTGGTCAAGCCTATCACTTCCATCGTCTAAACCTCTAATTACGGTATAGGGTAATCCTAATCCTCAACCTATCCTTCTAATTTCTTCTATTAACCAATAGATACTTCCCTTTTTTTTCCAGGTGACTCCCCAACTTCGATCAAACCTGTATCTAAATCCACTATGATTTTATATCCTTACCTAACTTAAACTTTTATCCTTACTTAACCATCCAAGCCTAAACTATCTGAGTAGTTATGGGACTTTTAATCCCACTATTTGGAGTAATGGGTTTTAAATAAGTTAGGTGAGGCTACGGGTGGATAATAGAGCTTATGGAGAAAAGATTCAAGTTTTAGTAACAAGAATTGTTTTTGTTGAAGCAATTCAACAAACAGGGGTGTCAAGAAGAACATCCTACTTCCTCAAAGATACTGACTACTCCTCGGGCAGGGGTACATCTAAGTCAACAGATTGAGGTGTTCCTAACACTAATGAGGCATCAGGGATTAAGGGGTCTCAATCTATCCACCTTCTACTTGATCTTCTTCCTTCCCCATTGTTGAACCACTAGATTCCTAACACAACCGACACTAAACCACAAACCAAGTCTCATATACCATGAGAACTTAATCCTATGCTCCTATCCTTACACAAGCAAACACAGAGATTCACACAAGCAAAGCATGTAAGCCCATGCTTAAGGCCACTAAGGATTACCACAGCTCTGATACCATTCTGTAACAGCCCGATTTTCATAAACCAAAAATAATTAACTTTTACTTACCTATGTTGCAAAAATGAGGCCAATTTTTTTTTTACACATTGTTGAAAAGTCATTGATGTAATTAAACGTCCTTTTGTTGAAAATCGAGTTGTTACTTAAAACATTTATTCTCAGAAAACTTTCATTTTCATAACAAGACTTGTTTCCAAATCGTCATGATATTTCCTCAAAAGATTACATTATTCGAATTTCAAAAAATAAAGTAGACCTTAATACAGAATGCCAAAGCTTAGCTTGATTACATGAGTGACACATTGCGTGGTAATCCTTGACTCAAAATGCAACTCACCGACTTAACCTAAACACACTACTGTCGCTTCCTTCTGATGGAGTTATCCAGATGAAGCTTCTTCTTTCTTCTTGCGCCCTTTTTCCCGCTTCTGAAGCCACCTCCGTCGCCACTCTCTCGTTGTCTTTAAACTTCCGCTTCAACTCGTTTAAAGTGATGACCTCCATAAGATGTTCCGTCTGCCCGTTGAGATATCAGCAGCCCCGATATGCCAACGAACAGGAGAGAGTAAGCGATCCGAACGACGTATCGTCGACGGTGTGAGATTATTGTAGGCGAGATATTAAGACCATACAAGCATACAACACACAACCAACATACAAAATAACAATCAAACATAACATTATTATTATTATCATTATTCTTATCATTAATCCTTTATCTTTCCATCCTTATTCTCTTCTCTCAATCATAACATCTCATTTCAGTTCTTGACACCCACATTTCAGGGGACTTCACTTCATAATATCATCAATCATTTTATTACTTTTAACTTTTATTTTCAAGTCTTGTCAACTCACAACCTTCGATGATTGGGGAAACTCAGAAGATCATCGAGGTACTCGTTTCGTTGCCATCGTCACATACGTCTACATCTCCTCGGTCATCCACCCAGTCCTAGTCGGAAGCGAACAGGAGTACAGGACCTTTACCACGCGGGCACGACAACTGTCTCAACACAGATGGTCCCAGACCAGGAGGATCTCGTCCTCAAATCATATAATCAAGGCTCACTGCCTCGCAGTGGCAAAACACATTGCCCCGTTCCAGTCCCTCTCCACTGTTCTCGAAATGCCATAGGGGTGACAGCACTATTCTGGTCCCGGGTGCAGAACTTACCACGGTATTAGACCCAGTCCCTACCACGTTAGTGCACCTCATGTGGAGTTCGTTCTGCCCAGAATATTACTCAAGGCAACGTGACGTTTTACCGCCCGAGCCTACCCTATTGCATTCACAACCCGAATATCCCTGATATCCGGGGTACCTTCCTCTCCACTACTTCGCACTCTCATACCTCACCGCGTTAATGTCTTTTAATATCTTTTATCTTTTGTTAACCTAAGGTCGGCCCATCCTTTGTACATCCCTTCAATGAGTCCCGACCCCTAACTTTGCACAATCTTTTATCATCAGAGCACAGAGCTGGGTTGTCATCATTTCATTACACATCTTGTCTCAACGGTCTCGTATCATCCTCTTTCTCAAGATTTCAACTCACCAAGCTTTTATCACTTTTCTCAAAATCTTTTCAAAAATATCTTTTCAAAACTTCTCATCTTCAAAGACCTCTTTCTATAAATCTTTTCAAAAACCTTATTTCAAAAACTTTTCGAAAACATATTGTTTCAATGAGTACCAGTGGAGGAGCAAGCTCAACTCAACACCAGTCTCACTTCAACAATATCACAAAGGAGCCCAGCTCCACTTAAATCACCACTCATTTCACATATCAACACAACACCACTTTCCCAGCTCTGGCTTATCCTCATTCTCATCGTCAAATCTGTCCCCAATCTCAACGCTTTATCTCTTTTCCCATAAATCTCATATTCTTATTTCTTATTTCTTTCTCATGATGTCTTTACTTTACCGTCTTATTTATTTCATTTCTGTTTTCAGGACGTAACAGACGTCCATCAGTGTGTGGTTCACGTTAGTCATCGACATAATTATCATCACGCACAATTAAATAAATAAACATACAAGCATGCTATTTCATACAACCATCACATACAACAATGTGGCCTTCGTCACCTTCGTATAAGTGGCCACTCAATACAAACAATTGCCACTTATACTACTGACTTCGAACCACTAAGTTCTGATCTTTGAGATGATACGGAACGTCCTAATATATCACCTAAACACCACAATGTCTTAGGATAACTTCTCTCTCACCTGAGGTCCAGCAATTTAAATGCGTACGCTCTCCTCGGATCCTTGTCTCTGCCAGCTGCCCCAATCCCTCATCTTTAAGATTCCTCGTACTAAATAAAATACGTTTTCGTCATTAACTTGTATTAAGGAAATATTTTCTTAACTCAAACACGTTTCGTCCTCGTTGGAAAACTTAAAACATGATTGTTTTGTCAAAACAACTCCCATGTTTTCTAACACTTTAAATTCTTTAAAACCATTTGAAAACATCTTATAAAACAACTTAAACTATTTAGTTTGGTTGCTGATCCGTTTTGGACAGCACCTAAAACACGTTCGACAATACCGAAAAATGCACCGTTTTTAACCCGGCTTTTCTTAAATTAATTAGCACTTGAAAAACATACTTTAAATTTCATAAATACCTTTTTAAAGTTAAGAAACAACTTTAAATAATTCTAGACAGCAAAGGTTTATTTCACAAAATCATTTTAATAGAAATCCGAAAACATCGTAAAACGCTTGTTACTTCAAATACTTCTTTATCTTTAGTTTAACACTTTAAAACTCAAGTTTTTGTCATAAAACAATTCTTGGACAGCCACTAAAAATCTCAAATAGATTTATTTTAAAACCACTTAATTTAAAAAGAAACAATCACATGCTAAAATATTTTTCAAACACAAACTAACACTAACCACAACAGCTTTTAATTAAACCAAATCATGCAACTACCTATCTAGTCATATACTAAATATTTATTTTCGAACAAACGCTTGTTCACTTAATATTTTTCTAAACATTTCAATTTTTATAAAACATAAACACTTAGTCACACATACACTCATAACCGAATGAAATTAAAGATATAAACCAAACGCAGTTATGTTCCTTTTACCCTAAACAACTTAATTTCTTTCAAAAATCATTACGTAAATTTATTTTCATGCAACTCAATCTCCTAGATTTAATTATACCACATGGCCGAATGGAACCAAAGAAAGCAAGTCAAGAATTACAAATAAACACATAATTCAATTTAATTGTTTCAAGCACTTAAACCTTATTTTCTTTTTCATAATTATAATTATTTACTCTTCCTTTTATACTTAAAACCGTGAGCTCCACTTGATGAAATTATTAAACTTTAATTTATTTACCTAACTTAAATCAACTTACTAATTCAAGCATCACACCAAAGCCTTATTTATTTAAATCAACATGCAAGATAAAATCAATTTACTCCCTTTATCTTTTTAATCAAAACCGAAGGGAAAATAAATAACCACCATACTATTTCAAACAATTTAACCTTAGCATTAATCCATGAAACATACTCATGACTTTTATGTCTTTTCATGAAAAGAATCCTAGTCTAGGTTAGCATGCATTACCGAATTTTCAACACCAAAACTCAAGAGTAAAGTTCAAATCTTGAACATAGATCAAGTCAAGAATTATTAAAAGCTCATTTCTTGGTTTCTTTTACCAAAACCGTGACATGCATTTAAAAAGATCAAGGCTTTTGTTTAAAAAAAATAACATGCATGTGCCAAAGATCAAGATTTTTTTCATGAATCAATACAAGATCAAAGCTTTTTGTTTGAAAATCACATGCATGACTCAAGATTAAAACCTTTTTCAAAGATCAAGGCAAAAATCAAGCTTTTTTAAAGATCAAGACCAAAAATCAAAGCTTCATCAAGATCAAATAAAAAATAAAACATTTCAACACTTCAAATCAATGTTTCTAAACATAAGGTTAACATGCAACTACTTGGATTAAATTAAAAGTATCAAGACCTAAACTTTTTGTCATGGCCGAATTGTAGAGTTCATGGTTTAGTGTTTTATAAGTTCATTTATTCTTAAAAATTCAAGATCAAAGTATAATCAACACATGCATGAGGAGATCAAGGCAAATAAATAAATTTAAGCACAAACTTTAAGCAAAACCGTGACAAGAAGGATTACAAGTTAAAGGTCCAAACTTTTTAACACAAATCTTCATGATCAACACTTAGAAATGGCATGCATGTGGTTTAAACTTCAAGATCACTTAAAAACACACTCATGCATCACAAAACTTTAAGTTCAAACAAAGTTCATTACAAGTCCTTCACAATAAGAGATTATTACACTTAAAACTCTCAAAAAGCTCACACAACTACCTTAAATCAAAATATAAACTTCAAGCTTCAAGTTCTCTCTTTCTTCTCCTAAGTTAGCTTCAACCTTCTCTCTTTCTTTGGGTTGATGAGTGATTTTATTCTTGAGGTTTTGAAGAAGGATATGGGTGGAGAAAGAAATCAAGGATGTTTGGGGTTAAAATATTGGGTTTTCACTCTTCCTTTCCTCTCCTCTCTTCACGGCCTCACTTTCTTTCTCTCTATGTCTCAAGAGTTTGTTGGTGCTCTTGGGTCTTAGTGTTTGTTTGTGGAAGAATAAGATGAAGGAAGAAATGAACTACCAAGAACACACTCACTCACACACACGGTTTATACATAAGCCAAGGTAAAGGGTGTGGAAATTTCTCCTTCTAGCCTCGGTTCAAGGTGTGAACTTAAGGGCAATTCGGTCCAACCAAAGTTTGCATGAAATGGGTCTTTTCATGGACACATGGCGGGGAGAAAGTCCTCCCTAGGCACCATGACTCACTTCTCCTAATTTCCTCCTATTTTCCATTTAAGTTCCAATTTCTTAATGCTTAAGAAAATCACTCCTACTTGGTCCTCCTATTCCTATGCTTGGCCGAACCACATACACATGCACACATATTCACATACAATTTATTTTCATGTTCATTAACACATAGCATGAGTCCATAAAATAAGGCATACACTCAACACATACCTAAGCATGCACACAAATTTAACATTTGTAAAGCATTCTGTTCACACGGCACACACACATATATCATACATATAGGTTCACACATCCATGCATTATGCACCTATGCCCTCATTCATACACTTGCATTATATCCTTTTTAGTAATTAAATTCTTATATGATCCTAGGCATACTTATACATACTAAACCGTATATGCACACACAAATATTTAGGAAATGATTCTTTTTCATCATGAAGGGACTCACACCAAGATCACAAGTATATAAAAACATCAAGCATATAAACTTCTCGAAAACTCAATTTCTAAACCTTGGACATTACTTCAAGAAATCATTTCTTTAAAACCACTAATCATTTTGAAAATGTAAATTTTAGAAAAATCATTTAAGAAAACATTCTTTCAAAACACTTTTCTCAAAAATAATTTCCTTAATGTTTTGATTTAATACGAGGAATTTGCGGGGTGTTACATTGTGCAAGGTAACCATTTGCTCAATGGCATGCCTTGTCGCTTTTTATTTGATTCTGGAGCGACACATTCCTTCATCTCCGAAGAATGTGTCAAGCGTTTATGTCTATCTGTTTCGGAGACCCCGTTTAATCTGAGTGTGTCTACCCCCACGAATGCTCCTGTTTTTGCATCCATAGCATGTGTCGGATGCGTTGTTAGCATAGGAGATCAGATTTCTCGGGTGAATCTGATTTGCTTGCCATTATCCAACCTCGACGTTATCTTGGGCATGGATTGGATGGCGTCCAATCATGTGGTAATCGACTGCAAGGCTCGAACGATCGTGTTTCCTAGCGAGGAGTCTCCTGCCAATCAACCTGAAGGTTATGTGTGCCTATTCTCGGCCATCGCTAAAGAAAAGAAGGATGAAGTGAAGATCGAAGATATTCCGATTATTCGAGAGTTTTCCGAGGTGTTTCCATATGAAGTGCCCGGTTTGCCGCCGCGTCGAGAGATAGAATTTAGTATTGACCTAGTTCCCGGTACTGGTCCTATCTCTATCGCCCCGTATCGTATAGCCCCAGCGGAATTAGCGGAGTTGAAGAAGCAAGTGGAAGAATTGTTAGAGAAGCAGTTCATCAAACCAAGCGTGTCGCCTTGGGGAGCGCCAGTGTTGTTCGTAAAGAAGAAAGATGGATCCATGAGGATGTGCATTGATTATAGGCAACTCAACAAGGTTACGATCAAGAACAAGTACCCGTTGCCAAGGATTGACGATTTGATGGATCAAGTGAAAGGAGCATCGGTTTTTTCAAAGATTGATCTGAGGTCAGGTTATCATCAGATCAGGGTTAAGGAGGAAGATATTCTGAAGACTACTTTTCGGTCACGATATGGACACTACGAGTATGTGGTGATGCCATTTGGTTTGACCAATGCTCCAGCAATATTCATGGATTATATGAATAGAGTGTTCCGGCCCTATCTGGATTCCTGCGTTGTAGTGTTTATCGATGATATTCTCATATATTCGAAGAATCCGGAGGAACACGCTAATCATTTGAAGATTGTTTTGGAGACCTTGAAGGAGAAGAAGTTATATGCTAAGCTAACCAAGTGTGAATTTTGGATTGAAAAAGTCAATTTCTTGGGACATATAATTTCAAAGGATGGTGTTGTTGTAGATCCAACCAAGGTGGAAACGGCGTTGCAATGGGAAAGACCAAGGACAATCACCGAAGTTAGAAGTTTCCTTGGGTTAGCTGGATATTACCGGAAGTTCATCGAAGGTTTTTCTAAGTTGGCTCTTCTGTTAACTCGTTTGACCCGGAAAGAGCAACCTTTTGTCTGGGACGAGAAGTGTGAAGTCAGTTTCCAGACGTTGAAGGACGAGTTAACATCATCTCCAGTGTTAACTTTGCCTGATCCTCGGAAAAGCTTCGATGTTTATTGTGATGCGTCTAGACAAGGTTTGGGTTGTGTCCTGATGCAAGAAGGGAAAGTTGTTGCTTATGCGTCTCGTCGGTTAAAGGTGCATGAAGAAAACTATCCTACTCACGATTTGGAATTGGCTGCCATTGTCTTTGCTTTGAAGATTTGGAGACATTACCTGTATGGTAATAGGTTTCAAGTATTCAGCGACCATAAAAGTCTGAAGTATCTCTTCGACCAAAAGGAACTGAATATGAGACAACGTAGGTGGATGGAATTCTTGAAGGATTATGACTTCAAATTGCACTACCACCCCGACAAAGCTAATGTTGTAGCCGATGCCCTAAGTAGAAAGATGCTGCACGTGAGTACAATGATGGTGAAGGAAGCTCAGTTAATTGAAGAATTCCGAAACGTGAATCTGGCAGTTCATTGTAAACCAGAGTGTATCAAGCTAGGGATGCTTCAAGTAACAAATGAATTCCTTACTCAAGTGAGGGACTTGCAAAAAGAAGATGAAGAATTGGTGGAAAAGAAAAGATTGGGAGTGGATGGCGTAGAACCTGATTTTCAAGTTGGAGCGGATGACATCTTAAGATTTCGAGATCGTGTGTGTATCCCCGCCAATCATGAATTAAGAAAAGCAGTTTTGGACGAAGCACACAAAAGCAAGCTGAGTATGCATCCTGGATCAACGAAGATGTATCAAGACCTGAAGAGGATGTTCTGGTGGCCTGGGTTGAAGAAAGATGTTGCGTCTTATGTTGCGTCTTGCCTTGTTTGCCAAAAGGCGAAGATTATAAGAAGCCTGGAGGGGAATTGCAACCTTTGAGCATACCGGAATGGAAGTGGGATGGAATCGCAATGGACTTTGTGAGTGGTTTTCCGAGGACAAGAGAAGGTTTTGATGCGATTTGGGTCGTGGTTGATCGTTTAACAAAATCAACTCATTTCATTCCCATCAACATGCAATATCCATTGGAGAAGCTTGCAAGATTGTACATCAAGGAAATCGTCAGATTGCATGGTATTCCCTCGAGTATCGTATCGGATCGTGATCCTCGTTTCGTGTCTCGCTTCTGGCAGAGTTTGCATCAAGCTTTGGGAACCCAGCTAAGGATGAGTTCAGCTTATCACCCGCAAACGGATGGTCAATCGGAAAGGACGATTCAATCCCTTGAAGATCTGCTTCGAGCATGTGTTTTGGAATATCAAGAAAGTTGGGATCGATTATTGCCGCTTGTGGAGTTCACCTACAACAATAGTTATCACGCAAGCATTGATATGGCCCCGTACGAAGCTCTCTATGGAAGGAAGTGTAAAACCCCACTATGTTGGTTCCAAGTGGGGGAGAATGCTCTCGTCGGACCTGAGTTAGTTCAAGAAATGACCGAGAAAATCAAGGTAATCCAAGAGAAGATGAAGACTGCGCAAAGTCGTCAGAAGAGTTATGCCGATCAGCGTAGATCCAAACTCGAATTTCAAGATGGAGATCATGTATTTCTGCGAGTGGTGCCAACAACTGGTATTGGAAGAGTAATGAAGCCGAAGAAGTTATCTCCTAAGTTTATAGGTCCTTATCAGATCTTGAAACGAGTTGGTCCTGTCGCGTATCAGATCACCTTACCCCCATTCCTATCCAATCTGCACAATGTATTCCACGTCTCTCAGCTTCGCAAGTGTGTCCAAGACCCATCTTCGATCGTTCAGTTGCAACAAGACGTGATACCGCTGAAAGAGAATCTCATGTTCGATGTTGGGCCAATGCGAATAGAAGATAGACGAATCAAGAAGTTGCGAGGGAAAGAGATTCCGTTAGTACGAGTCCTTTGGAGTCAGAATGGAGTATCCGACTCTACGTGGGAATTAGAATCTAAGATGAGAGAGGAATATCCACATCTTTTTATGTAGATCGGAATTTCGAGGACGAAATTCTGTTCAAGTGGGGAAGGATGTAAGGCCCTGTATTTTGAATAAATAAATAAATATTAAGTATTTAAATAATAATGTTAGTATATTGAATAAAATAATGAATTTTCTAAAATTAGGTTATTATACTCGAGTGTTTTGGGAAGGACTCGAGTATAATCAATAATTGCTTGAAAAATTTGAATTTTAGTCGAAAGACTCGAGTCTTTCAGAAAAGACTCGAGTGATCTTTGAATTTCTGAAAAGTACTCGAGTATTAGGAAAAATACTCGAGTAATTCGAGCAGTCTGGTTGAGTGTATAAGTCGGTTCTCATTTGAACTTCGCACCAAAACGCGTTTTCTTGAGGTTCCAAGCACAGAGCTGGATCTTACTTCGAAGGGAGGTAATCCTAGCCTATAAATAAGTGATCAATGAAGCCCAAACACTCTCAAATCTCTTGAAACCCGAATTGTTGGAAAAATTCCTCTGTTTTGTAGAGCTCACTTTGATCCTTTCGTTCTCTCTCAATTCTCATCCTTTTCCTTTGAAACCTAAACACAAACTGAAGTTCTGATTCCACTCTTGAATTAGAACTTGAAATCACTTCAAATAGCCTCCTGTACATCGAGTTATAGGCAACCAAAGTTGAGGTCTTGAAGTTGTGAAAACAGAGCAACTTTCAGCATCAAGTACTCATCTTCCTTGAATCCGTTTGGTAAATCCAGGAACCCTTTCGATTTCAAACTTGTTTCCATTTAAAGTTAGCATTTCCTAGTTTCTGAAGCTAACTTGTTTCATTCTTTTTCATGTCTTATTCGTTGTGAAATTTGTGGCCAAAGTCAGCCAAGTGCAACCAGTTCTGCACCAATCCAGAATCAAGTTTTGATTTAACCTCTTTTTGGTTCAATCTATCCTTTCTTTAGCTTCTCTAAGGTAAGGGAGGAGTTATCTAAATACTAGAATGAGTAATTTCAAGCTAGAAATGTAGGAACCATTAAGGTTCAAAAGAGGGATGAAACTTGAATTGGGATTCTGACTTGGAGGTCAGAGACCCAAGATTTTATGACTCAAACAAGTTTAAATGAATCTAAACAAGCTCACTGTAATGTGTTTCGAAATTAAAATCAAGTGGAAATGGATTTCATGTTTTAAATTGGATATTTGCAAGTTTTGATGCAACCTGTGATTGATGTTATTTGATGTTGTTTCAGTGTTGCTTAAGTGTTCTAACATGTTCATTTTATGAGCCCAAGTTGTTGTTTTGCATGGGAATGGAGATATAAAGCAAGGAATTCGAATTGATATTGAAAAGTGCAGAAACTGGTGCTGTTGCAGCAAAAACACTCGAGTAGTTTAAGGAAGACTCGAGTATTCTGGAAAATTGGAAGAACACTCGAAGTGATTTCTTTAGAACTCGAGTAATTCAAAGAATTTTTCAGAAAACCTTTATTTTTCTATAATTTCATTGAAGATTAACTCGTCTAAGCTCCTAAATTACTAAACTCTAAATATTTCTCTTTATGCTTAAAATCTAATCTCGTTGGTCAATAATTGTCCTGGAGGTGTCCTACTGGAATTCTATTCAGTGGTTGATTATTTACCCACAGGAGTCCCAACGGAAGTGCGTACATCCATCTGGTTGATATTATCCCTAACGTCCCAGTGAAAGTCTTATTCACTTGGTTGATATTTTCTAAGGGAGTCCCAATGGGGTCGTTGCAATAAATATCCGCCAATAGGAGGCTAGGCCCCGACGGATTATTAAATAAATAATTATGCTATTCCTAAAACCATCACAAAGTGGTTGAACCGCTGATGGATTTTTCTACAATAAAGAATTGAAGTAAGTACACCCATCATGAGATGGCTATGCCTCTCATGGTATTTTTTTGAGAAGAATCAGCACCAGCTAAAAGAAAAGATACTTGAAAGATAATGAAATGAGATACTGATGAGAATAGTGGAAAGAAAAGAAATGAAATTTGAATACGGCATTGTCATGCATGGAGTTGCTCCGATTCGATTGTGGAATCTAGCATAGGTTAGACGTATTCCGCAGCATTGAATGAGCTGTGATGCCATAGCCCTGAAGGTGCTATGATGATTTGGATCCCGTAGCATGAGAATGCTATGAAGGCTAATTCCCAATCAATCGTGATGCATGGGATATGGATACGCTCCAGTTCGATGAAAATATAGGTTTGAAACGGATTCCCGAAAGGATGCCGAACTGTGAAGCATGAACGAGGAGTAGGCATGCATCATGTCACTAATGAAATTAAAGATGCGTTAAACCAGTTTGAGCATACATTTATACTCTTGATGCTATCTGATTATATGTGTTTGTTATTTTTAGCCTCTGTTATGCTCATTTGTTATTGTATTTAGCTATGACTCACTCCTAATCCCTTGTTGTAGGTCATGGCCAGAAATATGATCTGCGTGGAGATGAGGCCGCTCCCTAATGGGGAGTGGAATTTCGAGGATCATAGGGCTATCTATGAAGGGGATGTGGAAGTCATTTTCCGTCACCCGAACCCATGGTCCCGAATGCGTCCGCGTCGAACAAGAATCCCAATGATGTACATTATCCACATTCCGCCAAATTTTGTGTTTCGCCATGGAACACCACCACCACCAAGACGTTTTCTGAGATGCACCCTCCCACCAAGTCCATCACCCTCTGAGGAAAGAATCATTTTGGAGGTTCCTGCTCTCTCTCGTCCTTCCACTAGAGTCCGATCTCGGACTCCAGTTTATGTGCCATCTGATGCGGCACATGAGGATAAAGAGGAGGAGGAGGATCCGATAGAGGATGAGGATCCGGTGGAGGATGCCGATCCGGTGGCTGATGATGATTTCATGGACAACTCAACTGGAAGTCAGTGGGGAACTGATGATTGAGTTGAGTTCTGGATGTCGGAATGTGGATAGGGCGACTCATCAGGTTTCTCTTAATTATGTTATGTTTTGAGTTTCGAACCTATTGCTCTAGGTTGTTATAAGTTTTGTTGTAATATATGTAATATAATGTAATGACCTAGAGTATCTAAGTTAAGTTTAATGTTATTAACTTTTGATGTAATGAATATGTGTTTTCTACCTCAAGAAGAAATATAAAGTTGATGTTTTCTTTCATGAGGTGTTGAATGTTTTTCCGCAAGAATTGAAATGGATGATGACTTGACTTATGAAAAAAAAAATGGTCGTATTTTTGAATATAAGTATTTTATTTAGAATAGAAAGTCGGGTCGTCACATACGAAAGCAACTACGGTTGTTGCTGACATTTTTAATTAGATGTATATTATTATTGTAACACCCTAACATTTACATAGCTTAATTACAATTAATTAAGTTGATTTTTAATTTGGACTTGAAAATTTCTTTTTTAAATCTTGATGAAAATCCGGCAGAGTTTCCTCTGTTTTTCGGATTTCCAAAAAATTACATTTTATACACCTATCAAACCAGTACAATTCAGAAAATATTTATAAATATACTAATTTGATTTTTATGCCCTGCTAACAAAGTAAAACAAAACTCAGGGCTTACAATGAATTGTTTCAACACCAAATTAAATTAATTATAACAAAAAGAATATAATTCCCTCTTAACTAAATTACACTCCACGGTGTGGAGTGTACCCCTGCTCGGCCGGAAACTGTGTCTTCTCAAACTTTGAACTTGTAAAAATGGTTGCAAGGGTGAGCTTTACACATGAAGTAGAGAAGTAGTTTCTAATTAGGTATAATGACCTACCAAGTCAAACACAATTAGCACGTAACACGTATAATTTCAATTAGGCAAACCCAACATGCGTCATACACAACCAACAGTCTTATTAGTATCCATTCATTTATTCCACCCATATTACTTTTCCAATATCTTCGTTAAGTCTCATTTTTTTCCATTTCCATTCTCATAAATTACCAACTCATGTAAATATATCATTTAGCACAAACACAATTTCAACATTCAAACACAATTACTCATTCCACTTCTTTTCATTCTAGTCTTTCCATTTACTTTTCTTTCTTGTTTTCTTTCTTTATCTCTTTCTTTTATTTTTATTCTTTCTTTACTTTTTATTAATTTGGCTACAGGGTCTCACGACCAGGCCCACCGACCTAACCTGCACCAAAATACTCTTTATTATCTATCCACAGGGTCTAACAACCAGATTCATATGACCTAACCTATGTCACAGGGTCTCACGACCAGATCTTTCGACCTAACCTGCGTCATAGGGTCTCACGACCAGATCATACTATCTAACCTGCGTTGGCCACAGGGTCTTAAGACCAGATCCCACGATCTAACCTGCGTCGGCTCATTCTTTTATTAATCTTTTATCAATTGGCCACAGGGTCTCACGACCAGGTCCTTCCGACCTAACCTGTGACAAGTATCCTTTTACTATTTTCATTCTCATTCCGTTTATCTTATTTAGTTATTCTTTTTATTTATGATCTTTTCTCTTCTTTAATTTCTTTATAATTATCCTTTTCTCTCTTGCCTTTTATTATTAATTTGTTATCTCATTCGTCATTCACACACATTTATCATACAAGCATACACAACAATTTTCACACTTTATATTTTCAATTCCCTAAGTTTATGCCATGACGTTTTTAACTCTTTCTATTCCTTAGTTCTCATTCTAGTTTACATCTCATACATACTTACTTTCTTTTATTTATTATTCAGTTATTCAATTCACTATGCGATACACATTTAGCACACAAACATCACAATTCAACCACTTATATGATTCACATATATCTCTTTAAATCAACCAGACATACAGAACAATAATCATTTATAATCATTCACAATTAACAACCAGAGTTCCTGTTCTTCAAATAAACATACATGATAACATATAGCACTTAGCCTGCATATTCAATCACAAGTATCAGTTTATAGTTCATTTCATTTACTTTCTTACGTTATATTTAATTTAAATTAATTATCGAATAATCAGTCACAAGCATACCCACATATTCTTAGCAAGTATTATATACTAATTAGAAAATACTCCCTAAAGCAAGGTAAAGAACCCCTTACCTGTAATTGCTTTAACTCTTAGCTTTCATACACACACTCCTTTTCGTATACCAATTCTCGAACAGGTCGTGGCCCTTCGGTATCGCTCGCGTTGTCCTAAAGCTCCTTCATAGTCTAACTATATTATTAAATCATATAGCAATCATTTTAATGCGCCAAAAGCGACTCAATGTGAAATCACAATAATTAATATATTTCAAAGTAAAGTATTTCGTAGGTTTTCCAAATCACAAAATCATTTAATTATAATTTACAAACCAAAATAACATAGGATTTCAAATTATAATCATTGTCTTCTCAATAAAATAGTATCACTTTTTATTGAAAATACGCTTAACTTCCGAAACTAACATAATCACCAGAAATTCATTAAAGTTAATTAGTTTTAGTTTTGAAACCATAAAATCAAAGGTTGTTATTTGACACTATTAATTCCAAACTAAAAGAAAGTGTTCTTGATTCAAAAATAAGTCCAATTCATAATTATAACATTAAAACAGTTTCACTTCCCTTCAATTTAAAATTAATGTTCAATGTCCAAACTCGAATTAACATCATGCCGACGATATTAGTTTCCTAATTAACTGAGGTATCGTTTAGCTCAGGGACAACTCAACCAAGCCAAGCGACAGCTCACTTACTTAGGAACCCAACGCATTTAACGAAAGTACTTTTAAAAATTACTCGTTCGATATAACAGTTAATTCTGCCCTAACATAAATCAACATACTAATTAAAAATCATTATTAATAACAATATAATTAAAATCAATATAAACTATAATTACAAATTTAATTTCCAAAACAATTTAATACTAAATAATTATTAACAATAATATTAAAATTAGTATTAATATAAAAATTAAAACACAACATAGAGCAGTTAGAAAAGTATTAGGAATTTACCCTCAAATATGGTTTTGAAGGCCGGTTCGGCCAACCCGGTTCAAAGCACAATAGAGCGGCTGGCCCCGGTAACGATGATGGCGATACCGGCGCCAGTGACAATCCTTAATAGCAGCAACATGCATCGGAGAGAGGGAAGAAGTGGTGGCGGTGTGACTCCATGGTTACAGCCGCAAGGAACAGCGGCGGCAGTAGCAACAAACAGAGGCGGCGGTGACCTCCCCGGTGGCTGCGAGTCGCGAAGAATTAGGAGAGACCGAGGGCGGCGCGAAATCGCGACTTGGGGGAGAGCAGGAGTCACGATGGCAGCCGGCGGGCGAGGGAGGAGACGAGCTCGACGGCGACTTCAACGGAGCTCGGCAATGGCATCGCGACTGGGAAAGGGAGAATGCGCACGGCGGCGCAGCGCTGCCCAGGGAGAGAAAAAAGGCGAGCTTAGAGAGAGGAACTGGAGGGAGAGAGTGAAAGGGATTGCATGAGTTGGAGGGAGATGCGGCGGCTGGTTCTTCCATAGAAAGGAGAAGGAGAACTCGAGAGAAGGAGAGAGGGACTAAGGACGGCGCACAGAGGAAGAGGAGGAGGAACATCAACTGCCCAACAAAATAGGGTTTCCACCATTTTTTTTAACATAAGAAAATACTAATATTAAAACTTAGACTTCATACAAATTCCTATAGAAAAGCCATAAAGTTGGAAATTAGCTAGATATTAGAAAGTAACAAAATTTAATATTGTATCTTTATAAATATCAAAATAAAGAATAGAAAGTCTATTTTTCGAATAGGGCAATTGTTTCAAATAAATTTACTTTAAAATATAATTAAATATACTTTCGTAATTAACATAATGTATTTTTATAAAAATACACAACTAAATAATTGATTTTTAAGAAACATATATTTAATTCGATAAAACTTATAATTATTCCAGGGATTAAAATTAGGGATGTTACAATTATCAATATGTGTAATCTGTGCATGACTATTTGTAACATCCCGAATTTTAACCCGTAGTATAATTATAATAATGATAGATTGAAATAATAATAATAACAATAATAAAGTTTGGGAATAACAAATTAAGGTCGCTTTTGATATTATAAAAGTGTTAGGAATTATTGGAATCGGAACACCATGATTTCTTTAACGTTATAAATTATAAGTTTTATTGAATTAAATAATTGTGTCTAGAAATCAATCATTTATGTGTTGGGTATTTTCATAAAAATACATTATGTTAATTACGAACGTATATTTAATTATATTTGAAAGTAAATTCATTTTAAACAATTACCCTATTTGAAAAATACACTTCCTATATATATTACCCTGCTTTTGATATATTTCATATTGAAGTATTTTATTAATTCTAAGCTTCAAACCTTATGGTTTTCTATACTTATTTATTTAATTTTCAAACTGTATAAGTATTTATTTATTTAAAAAAAAATATTGATAAATAATTAAATAAGTATGTGTGTGTTAAGCAAAGAAAAAAAAACCCTAAATCTATCGAGAATGGATCCTCTCCAGTACTGGAGAGGACAGTATATTAATTAGATTGTGACATGTGGCAACTAAATAAATAAACGGTCAAGATTTTAAATTAGATTTAATTGAATTTTTAATTAAATAATAAAATAAAAAAAATAGTTTAATCCCTTCTTCTTCTCCAGGAGGTTTGGCTCCCTGCATCATCGATCACTCCATTCCAGGCATATATCCCACTCCGCCATCGTGCCACCGTGCTGTCGTGCCGCCATAACAACGCCTCCCCTTCTCGAAGTCGTCCACTTTGTGTCTTGACGCCTCCCCTTCTTCTCAATGTAATATACTGTACAACATCACTGTATCTCCCATCCAATCAGAGACAATTCCGGCGGTGGCTGTGGGTCGGAAAAGGAAGGAAGAGGATGGCTAGGGCGGTGAGCACAAACCTGAAGAAGGGTTTAAAAGCTTTTCAAAATCTTCATTTGCTCAATCTCTTGGGATCCGAGATTCAACAAGAGCTTTCTTCTAATCCTTTAACGTTCTCTCTTTCTCTACCATATTTCCCAACCTTTTATTTCATTTCTCTCTATCAATTTTTTATTAGTATTTTTATAAGATATCAATCTTTTATTAATATAAACATGGTAGTCACCATGAATCACACCTTTTGTTTTTTTTTTATATATATATATAGTTGTGCCATTGATTGATGAATATGAACCATTACCGTCAATCTGGAATGCTACTCGTGTAATTTGGCACTTTTTTTTGTACTATTTTTGAGAAGAAGAAGTAGCGATTTTGAAGGGATTGGATGCTGGAGGAACTGATTTTGAAGGAGCTCAAATAACCTTATTTTGGGTTTTTTCTTTTTTTTTTTTGAAAAATTATTTTATTTTATTTTTAAAATCTTAGCCATTGATTATTACTTGTGCCATGTGTCATG
Source organism: Crotalaria pallida (assembly GCA_037953625.1). Classification (NCBI taxonomy): domain Eukaryota; kingdom Viridiplantae; phylum Streptophyta; class Magnoliopsida; order Fabales; family Fabaceae; genus Crotalaria; species Crotalaria pallida. The sequence goes on from CM075650.1 coordinate 103,342,310, forward strand.
ATCTTATGAATGGACTGTCCTCTCCAGTACTGGAGAGGATCCAAACACGAATCGGGACTCCTCCTTCGGATCGAACCACCATCACCGGGGCGTTGCGAATCGCGAGCCCAGTCGCGTCGCCACCCGCCATTGCAGCACACCTCTCTCTCTTCCTTGTTCGCGTCTCTCTCTCCACCGGACTGGCACCGTACGCGAATCGAGACCAGGGGCAAACGTCGCGATCTCCACCATTGTCTTCGCTGCCTAATTGCACCGGCAACACTGCTACAAGATCAACCGTCGTGGCTGCTGGGCCTCCCTTCACGGTGATGCTGTGACCGATCAACCTTGCTGTGAACCGGGATGAACCGAACCTGGTTGGCTGCCCTGGTTTTGAACCAGATCTAAACCGATTCCCTTATGAGCTCTTGGCGTCAGACCGGACCGAACCTTTGCTTGCAGATGGAAACCAAACTTGAACCGAGCTTGTCTAATGCCTCCGTTGTTCAAAAAACTGATATTGTGGGTAAATCCCTATTACATTTTTCTTAGCTATGTGTTATGTTTTAATAAAACAATAACAATGATACTAATACTAATAATAAAACTAATTTTTTTTATTAATTAGTGATTATTATAACATTAAGTTTTTTTTAATGTTTATGTTGTGTTAGAAAAATGTGGGGTATTAAGGTTTATATTTATTTTGATTATATTTTTATCGATAATTGACAATGGTTTTTAACTAGCTATTTTGATTTATGCTAACGCATAATTAATTGTTATGTCGAACGTTCAGTTTTAATAGTATTTTGTTAAATGTGACGGGTTCCTAATTAATTAAGTTGTTGTTGGTTGGTTGGTACTGTTGTAGAACTAAACCATGCTCTAATTAATTAGGAATTCGTTATATTCGACATACGTTAATTCGGAGTAAAAACTTGATCCGTAATTTCGAATTGAAGGGGAGTGCAGTCATTTGAATTTTAGAAATGTGACGTAGACCTATTTTTAAACAAAGAGCACTCTCTTTCAATTCGGAATTTATAGCGTCAAGTAACATTAGGATTTGATGTTTTGTGAATCGTTATAAAAGCTACTTAACCTCAATATATCTAGATAATTTTGTTAGTTTTGAAAGTTAGCGTATTTCCAACAAAAAGCTTGTAATGTTTTATTGAGGGAACAATGGTTTTAAGCTTAAATTTCTAGTTGACTTTGATTTATGAATTTTAATTAAATGTTTTTGAAATTAACTTGTTTCGATGTTCAAGTTAAAGCCCCTTTTTCTTAAAGCGCATTATATTGATTGTTATCTGTTCACTCTCTAGCAAGTATACTAGAGCGCAAAGTAATATAGTCTAAGAAGACCATATACCGTTCCCACAGGGACTACGAATTATTTAACTTATTCCTACCTAAGAGTAATTAAAAGTAAAATCTATTAAAATTCATAATTAAATAAATTAATTAAAAGAATATTTTACTGCTGGAAAAATAAATAAAAACAATTAACAATGGATGAATGATGGTTAGGAACTAGTTTCATTGAATATTTCATTTATTTATTATAAATCAATGATTTCCATTTAAATCAAGAACTAATTCAGAAAATTAGTAATTCCCAGATTCCTCTAATGAAATTACTGTTTATTATCCAATTTGTTAAATCCTAATTCCTTAGAAATTTAATCTATTGAATAACCATGATTAAGAACAGTGAATTATGAAGAGTTATATAAAAATCCAAAAGTATTCCTACAAGTTGAATCCTTATATTGTTTAATTGCATGGCTTATTTTAAATCCTAATTTTCCAATTCAGATCTAAAAATCCATAACATGAATTGATCAAGTTCATGCATAACAATAAAAACACAATTAAACACTTGATTTAAAAACTGAAAAACATCAATTCATATAAATAAAGTACATAATCAAATTCACCATGTTCCTAACACAAGAGGGTTTAGTTACACATCATAGAGAAGAAGAACAAATAAGAATAGAAGTAATTCATTCCTAAATTACCACTAATCCTTGATCTGAATCTTCAGCCTTCAATGAATTCCTCCTCCGAATGCTCTCCAGAGAATGTAATCTCCCTCAAACTTGATACTAATCTCTAATGATGACTGATTATGGCTGCCTAACCTAGTCCTAAACACATAAATATATCTCTAAAATAAAAATCCTAATAGAAACCCTCGAAATTGCTCAGAAATTGGCCCAATTGGGCCTGCTCGAGTCATGCGCGCCTGGGCGTGTTGGTCTGCACGCCTGTGCGTGTCATATCTGATGCCTAATAAATCACCGCTGCACGCGCGCCTGGGCGCGCTATTCCCGCGCCTGGGCGTGCCAAGTATTTTCCGACTCCATTTCTCTCCGTTCTTGTGACATTTTCAAGGTCTTCTTATGCTCTTTACAGTTCCAATAATATTTTCTTCAAATTCAGCTCCAAAACACCTGAAACATACCCAAAACGTTCAAAGGATTCTATAAAACTAAAAATTCCTAAAACTAATACAAAATACCTATATTTACCAGAGAAACAAGCCAAAATCATCGCAAAAGGAAGTGAAATTAAGCCCAAAAACATCATATGTTAGATCCAAATCATTATCTAATTTTATGGCCTGGTTAGACCACGAAGGACTCTAGGATCAGCCGTGATGCGAGCAATGAACCACGTGACGTCTGAGTATCATTATACGAAAAGAAACATGTCTATGGAAACGCAAGGTAAGAGAGTTGCCTTACCTTAATTTAGGCTGTGATTTCTAGGTTGATTATGGTGATGGCTGAGATTAGAGAAAATTTGATAGGATGATAAACAATAGGGTAGTGGATATTGACAATAACTTAGGAATGAAAATAAGGAAATGAAACCAATTGAATGATATAAAAATGTGTGTTTTATAATTTTATAATGAATGGAAATACAAAAGAAAAGCTAATAATAGGTTGAGTAAGAAAATGAGGGTAAGGAGACTACTTGTGGGTCATGATTAAATGTATGCATGATTGAGGTGTTAGGTATAAAGGATATTATGTATGTGAAGTGTATGTGGGTCGGGTTTTAAAATGAGTCTAGTATATAGTGAACTAATAAGAAGTGAATAAGGGATAGTAAACAAGAATATGAGTGAAGTAATTAATTAAGAAGATAAAAGAAGAATTGTGAACTACTATTAAGGAAATGATTGAGAATAAGTGTGAGTTAGAAACGTTGGTTTTGTTGATTAGCTATTAAATGATAATAATAAAATGTTCATAGATAATTAATGAAAGCGAAGAGAGAAGAGAATGAGTAATATAGACTAAAGAAGAGAAAGGATAAATAATTAAGAAATTAAAAAGTGAGAAAGAGAACAAGTAAGTAAAGAACTAAGTAAAGAAAAAAGAAGAAAAGACTTAATGAGAAAAGTAAGAAAAGATTAAATGAGAAAGAGGAAGAAAAACCTAACTCGGACAGCCCATGTGCTCCGAGGATAAAGAAAAACAACCTTGACGGCCCATGTGCTCGGGGAAAATAAAGAAATAAGACTTGGGAATAAAAGAAAGAGAAATATCGGCAGATGGTCCATGTACTCTGTCGAAGCGCAACCCGGACGACCCATGTGCTCTGGGGATTACTAGCGCAACTCGGACGACCCATGTGCTCCGAGGATAATTAAAATGAATATCGGCGGACGACCCATGTGCTTTGTCGAAGCGCAACCCGGACGGCCCATGTGCTCTGGGCATTACTAGCACAACTCGGACGACCCATGTGCTCCGAGGATAATTAAAATGAATATCGGTGGATGGCCCATGTGCTCTGTCGAAGCGCAACTCGGACGACCCATGTGCTCCGAGGACCCGGATGGCCCATGTGCTCTGGGGATTTCTAGCTCAAACTCGGACGGCCCATGTGCTCCGAGGATGATTGAACTCAACCTGGACGACCCATGTGCTCTAGGGATGAGAAAAGAAAGGAAAAGGATTGGAAAAGAAAAGAAAGAAAATAAATGTAAGACTGAAAGAAATGAGAAAGCATAACCTGGATGACCCATGTGCTCTAGGGATAAGAAAGTAAATGAAAGAAATGAGGAAAAAGGAATTGAGAATCAAGAATGATAAAAAGAGTAAAGAGTTAACTAATAAGGGAATGAAATTAAATGTATGAATGAACTGAGTGTATGAAGGTGTATGATTGTTATCAGCTAATAATAGGGTTAGGCTTAGTTTATTATCATGACTTCTTAGAAGTTATATCCTAAGTTCTGTATAATGCTACCCTTCTTGCTATATTTTACAGGTACAGAAGGAGCTTGCACAAGTCGTGACCGAGCAGGAGTACACTCCACCACGTGGAGTGTAAAGTTGTTATGAGTGGGCTTTAGTTTATATTAAAAATGTTATTTTGGAAATTTAATATATGTATTAATGTATGTCAGGGAAAGTGTATTAATAGGGCATTAGGATTTCATCTGGTTGTAAAATTATTATGTTTTATGTTTTAAAATTTCTCTGGTCTGAGCAGGTACAAACAGGTGATTTTGGGAAAGTCCGAAAAACAGAGTAAACTCTGCCGGATTTTCGTCGAAATTTTCAAGTACCATTTTTATTAAAACATCAATTTAATTAGTTAATTGTGAGGGTGTTACACTATTAAGCTAAATTCAGTATGTTTTATATGTATATTTATAATTAGAGATTTAGTTCGATCCAAATCGATTCTTACAAAATAAACCAAAAACCAAAATAAATCAATTAGTTTTTCAATAATCAGTCAAAAAAATCCAATCAAATTTAAATTTTTCCCATTTTCATTTTTTTATAAGTTTACGGTTGTTTTCATCAATTTAGATCGAAACACCCGTGTACAAGAGCATCACATATGTGACATACGAATAAAATACCGATAGTGTTTCGTTTTACTTTTTTGTACCGAGACTTCACAAGAAAATAAAGATATAAATCAACCTTATCTTGAAAGGGTTTGTATACAATACTCATCAAAAGAGGATGAGTTTTTTTAGGTAAACGAAAAATTCATTTACCAAACAAACCAAAATACAACCACAATCCAAACTAAGTACAAACTACCCCACCTACTATGTAGGGTTGATAGATTGCACCTAGGATTACATGAAAATGTCAAAGTTCTAATTCAAATATATTAGCTAAAGTACTATTCATCCATAATCTATAATCAGGGAGACATAATACTACTCTAAGAGCCAATTCTTTCCTCAGTAAAACAAAAACTTGGCTAGGTCTCAAAGATGAATGCTTGAATATTCGACGGTTTCTTTCCATCCAAGTATGCTATATGGTGGCTGCCATTGCACTATACACTACTTTCCTGTGCTTCTTGTGATTAAAGCTGAACTTTAGCCGTTTGCACCATCCATCAAACCTATAGTAGAAGCTATCTATGCAGCACCAATTGCAAACCAACTCTAGTAAATCTCTGCTCCAGCTGCAATTGAAGAACAAGTGATCCCTTGTTTCGATTGCCAAATTACATAAAGAACAGTTAGGCTAAATTTGACCGAAACCAGCAATAAAGTCCTTTGTTCTCAACCTGTCTTTGATGGCCAACCATAAAATAAAACAGTGTTTAGGAATGGAAACAGAATTCCAGACCAATTTGTTGAAAGGAAAGGTTTCCTGGATTCCAAGAAACAGCCTGTATCCCTTCTTCACTGAATAAATGTTGTCTGCAGAACCAGTCTAGATGCCATTTGTGTACCATTGTCTCATTTTATCTTTGCACTTTAACAATTGCTTCCAATTCCAGCTTGAGTTTGAAGGTTGACAGTTCTAGAGATCAGTGTGTTTCAAGTATACAGAATCCACCCATTTAATCCATAAGTGATCCTTCTTCATAGCCAATTCCCAAACTTGCTTCCCAATTGCTGCTAGATTCCATTTTTGCACATTTTGGAGGCCCAGACCACCAAACCTTTTAGGTTTGCAAACCAAGTCCCATGCTACAACTGCCTAAGGTCTACCAGATTGGCTTAGACCCCAGAGAAAATCCCTACACTTCTTTTCAATTTGCTTGATCACTGTTTTAGGAATAATGAATACATTTTCCCAATACACATGCAAAGAGAGAAAAACTGAATTGATAAGCTGCAGCCTCCCTTGATAAGATAAATTCCTTGTTTTCCAAGAAATCAACCTCACTGTGATTTTATCTACCAGCAATTGACATGTACTGCAAGACCATTTCCTTGCTGACAGAGGCATTCCCAAATATCTAAAGGGGAAGCTTCCTCTAGAAAACCCTGTAATTTGTTCAAGCTGCAATTTCAAGTCTTCAGGAACTCCAGAATAAATCTGAGACTTCTGAGGATTTGCATAGAGACCAGAACAACTTGAAAACTCATCAAACACTGTCTTCATAATGGTCACACTTGAGGCTTGGGCTTTGCAAAACAACTTGAGATCATCAGCAAAGGCAAGGTTTATCAGACCAACTGACTTACACTGAGGGTGGTACTTGAAACTGTCTTGAGTGGCAGCTTGTTTCAGCATTCTTGTGAGCACTTCCATGGCAAGCACAAAGACAAGAGGGGACATGGGGTCACCCTGTCTGATGCCTCTTGAACTTTTGAAGCTTCCAATCCTATTGCCATTGATAACTAGATTGAAGGTCACAGTTGAGATACATTCCATCACCCAGCCTTGAAATTTTTGTGGAAATTTCAGTTTCTGCAGCACATTTGATATGAAATTCCAGTCCAACATGTCATATGCTTTCCTAATGTCAACTTTTAGGAACCATCTAGGGGAAATCCTTTTCCTTCTATATAACCTCATGAGTTCCTGGCAAATGAGAATATTATGAAAAATGCTCCTGCCACTTACAAAAGCAGCTTGGTTATCTGAAATCAGCATTGGCAGCACCTTTTGCATTCTATTACAAATCACTTTAGAAATGCATTTATACACTGAGTTGCACAAGGCAATAGGCCTATAATCACCCACTGAATTAGCACAATCTTTCTTAGGGATTAAGACAATATCAGTACAGTTTAATTGCTTCAACAATTTACCAGAATTAAAAAATTCTTTCACAGCAGCTAAGCAATCATATTCAATAACAGGCCATGCTGCTTTGTAAAAACCTGCTCCAAACCCATCAGGGCCTGGAGATTTATCACTATGCATATTCATAAAGCACTGCCTTATCTCATCATCTGTTACAGGGCTTATAAGTGCTAATTGCTGAGAGGTGGATAGCACATTACCTTGCCTTATGATTTCATCAGTCAAGCACCAATTTGAGCATTGGCCATTCAGCAGGTTCTTGTAATATGTAAGGAAGACCTTCCCTATTGCCTCAGGATCTGAATGCATAGTACTCTGATCATCTATAATAGAAAGAATTCTATTCCTGTACTTTTTCTGTTTAATTATTGCATGGAAATAAGCTGAATATTGGTCCCCATCCTTCAACCAATGCTCCTTAGCTTTCTGCCTTAAGAATAAGAATAGAATAACTGCTTCTGAAACCTTCTTCAGTTCCTGGTTTGCATTTCTTTCATCTCTTTGAAGAGAGACATTTAAGGGATCAGCAACCAGAGCTTCTTGAGCTCTAAATAAAGCATTCCTGCAAATCAACTCTCTTTTGTCAATACCTGCATACTTCTGGGAGTTCAGCTGTCTTAATGGACCCTGCAATTTCTGAAGTTTCTTCACTAAAGTGAACATTGCAGTGCCTTGTACATCAAGATTCCACCCTTCCCTTACTAAGTCAATAAAATCTGGATCTTTAGCAATCATGTTAAAGAACTTGAAAGAGCTCTTTCTCTGTTGATTTTCAGAATTCCAAGTTACTAATGCTGGAGAATGATCTGAAACCCCTTCTGGCAGAAAATTGGCTGTAGAATTAGGCCAAGCATTCATCCAATTAGCATTTATAAGAACTCTATCTAGTTTACAGAAAATGCTACACTGCCCCTCCTGCTTATTACTCCAAGTAAAAAAGCAACCTTTATAATACATGTCAGTGAGCTCAGCAACTCCTAAGCAATCTCAGAAATTCTGGACATCACTGAAATCAGTTGCTTGTCCACCAAGCTTCTCCTCTGGATGTAGAATTGCATTGAAATCACCCATAACAGCCCAAGGAATAACAATTGAGGCACTTTTATCAACAATAAACTCCCAAACCTGCTGCCTTAGGCCATCATCATTGGAACCATAGACCACTGTTATGTAGAACTCCACTGGCAAGTGCTTGTGCTTGATGAAACAATGAATGAACTGAGCATGGCTATCTTCTACTGCCAAGTCATAAATATCAGTCTTCCAAGCAATCCATATCCTCCCAAGTGCATTTTGATCCAGATTAATATAGGAGCCCCAACCTGGCACAACTTTCTCCTTCACTGAATTGAATGAATTGGCTCTGAGTTTATTTTCAATAATGACTATAAAACCTAATCTATGCTCATTTATCAACCACTTAACTTCTCTTTGCTTTCGAGGGTGGTTGATGCCTCGAATATTCCAGCTTACTAAGTTATCCATTAGAAACCAGTTGGGCTGCATCACCCTTCTGGACAACATTTTTCATCATGGCCTTTCTTCTTGAACATACAGGAGTCCACTCTCCTTCTTCTTGACTAGATAAATCAACCACAACATTAGGCATACTTGCTTCACCTTTATCCGAAGTAGCCTTTTCCTTTACTGCAGCATTAGAGGGTAGTGTTTCATGATTTGGATTCTTGGTTGTAATTTCCTGGATAACATCAGTTTGAACTGCCACCACTGGCCTATTCAGATCTTGATCTTCAATTACAACAGGCTCTTCATTTGGCAGCTTGATTTTTTCAATCCAAACCTTCTAGGTGGCCTTTCTACAGGAAGAACTTTCATGACCAAACATACTGCATTTGGAACACCAAACTGGTTTCCATTCATAAGTGATTTTCTGATTCACCACACAACCAGTTTCATCTTCAAACATTACTTCTTCTGGTAGATTCGCAGGGTTTACTTCAACAAGAACACGTGCAAAATTAATTCTGTCCCTATCCTTGGTAACTTGATCTATCATTATAGGGGTCCCTAGCAAGCTCGCAATTTTACTCAAGGATTTTGCACCCCAATATTTCAAATGCAACCCTGGAAATTGAATCCAGACAGTAACTGCTTCAATAAAAGCTTTAGACATTGATCTACCAGTCCAGGCGCTCATGATGATGGGTTTTTTATCGAAGTGAAACACACCTGCCTCCAAAACCTTATCTCTACCATCCATTGAGTTAAAACGTACTATGAAAGTGCCATCACCATTCATGAGAATTTTGTCAACTCCAAATTGACCCCCCGCTTTTTTGATAAAACCTTGAAGGACAGCATAGGGTGGCCTTTCACCAAGTACGTATCCCACCAGTGCTTGTTTCCAATAGTTTTCCGCTTTGATTATATCAGCAGGCTCAATCTTACCAAGAGAAATTCCATCCTTCATCATAGGTTTGACGTAGTGTAATTTCTCACCCGCTTTACGGAGTTTACTGATATAAAAATTATCCCAGACTGAAGCACGTTTGGGTGTTTCCTGCATGATCACGTTTCCTGCATTTTGTTGCTCTATAGTAGTGTTTTCTGCATGGCTCGGTGCAGCAACGTGAACCTCCTTATTACTCCCTTGAATATCATTATCATTGCCTTTGCCTTTAAGTCTTTGTCGAATCAATTTCAAACCATGCATCAATGATTCAAGTTCCTTAGGAGACAAGGAATCTATGGTTTCCAAATCCTCTTCATCAAGGCGTGAGAGATCGAAGAGTTGAGGCTGGACAATGGTGCTTTTGGAACCAGAAGCATCAAGATTAGAGGGAGACTTCGGTGGCCTTCCCCTCTTCTTGGCCATGACGGCCGCAGGGTGATCGGAACCACCGTGGGGCAAACCTAATCACCAAGAGAGAGAAGAGAGAAAAGTCAAAGCTGGTCAAACCCTAATTTTCCTATTCCAATGGTTTATCAAAAGAGGATGAGTTTGTATACTCATTGCTTGATCAATGGCTATTGAATTTTAAAATTATTGAAAGATCAGGATTGTTTACCTGTTACATAGGTATGAGGTGTCTTCCAATGATGTAGGTGCACTATAGATTAATTCTTTTCTTTTCTTTTTTTACAATTTGTATCTGCTTTTTTTTTCCCCGCAACCATAGATTTTTTAGGGGGCCTTTTTTATGGCCCTGAATATTTTAGGGATTGTAACACCCCGATTTTCATAATATAAAAATAGACGAAAATTTAAAAGTTTTGGAAATAATTATGGAACTTTAAAAGTACTTTCACTAATTGCAATACTTAAATGAGAGTTTGAAAATACAACGGATAACTTTAAAAGTTACATTTTACAAATTAAGTCTATACAAAATGTGGGGCACCCTATTACAATACAAACAGTTTATATAAAATCCCCTTTCTTTCGACTTGTTCCGCTGCGCACTCTGATCTCCAAGCTTCTTGAACGTGTACCTAAATTGTTATCCACTAAGGGTGAGATCTTTCACAGCACAATGAATTAAAAGGACAGTAAATAGCTCATAACAAAACTGAAGAATAATAGCCAAATCAAAGATAAAGGCAACAAAAATACAATCACATTCACAATTCCATTTTCATTCATTTCATTCATATTCGTTCAACTTTCCATTATTCACTTCGTTTCCATTTCCTTTTTCATCCTCATTTCCATTTCTATTTAACCATTCCAATATCCGTATACTTTAACAATTAAACCATCCTAACACTTAGTCACAATTATAAGCATTTAGCACTTAGGTTGTATGATAATCAATTAACAATCAATAACAAACAACAAATCAACAGGTAACCAATAAACCAGTCGACATACTCAGGTATGTCTCAGAGTGCAGTAATTTAAGTCATCTCCCTAATGTTCTTCACTTCCTACTTTAACAATTCGCAAAATAAATTAATATAACATTTACAATATTCTTAAAGTTAACTAAAAGCTACATTAGTTACAAATAATTAAACTCTAACCTACACTATTTGTTACCACACTCTAATTTAACTACTAATCTCAAATCTTATTATAAACTCTAACTATCCCAAACTCAAAACGTGGAAAGAGTCTCCCCTTACCTTTTGAAGAGAAGAGGAGAAGGAGAGGGAGAGAGTTGCACTCCACCAAGCCCTTGGGGTCAAGCTCCTAGCCTCTACTTCCTTGCTCCTTAGCCAATTCCTAGCTTCCCTTGGTGAATACCCAACTCTATGTGAAGGATTGAGGGAGTTAGGGTTTTGAATTGGGAATTGGGGATTTGAGGGAAAAGGGAATGAAATTGATGTCTTTGATGAGGGAAAAAGATAGAGAGTTAATGGGGAATGATTATGGGTTGGTGGGTTGGAGTTATTTGGTGTTGATTTGAAGATTGGAAGAGTTTGGGGTTGAGTGAGAAGAGAAACTCGTGGAGGAGGGAAGAGGAAACAATGGGTTTCAACACATAAAAATCGTGTTTTATTTCTGAGTTTACAGTGGTTAATCGATTAACCACTTTGGTTAATCAATTAACTCCCATTGTTTACAAAGGATTAATCGATTAACACATGATCGATTAGTGCCAGAAGGTGCTCTTAAATCTAATCGATAAAGCTGGATCTTAATCGATTAGTTGCTGAAAGTGGCTAAAAAATTAATCGATTAAGGAACCTCTTAATCAATTAATGCCCTATGTTTTCCTTTCTTTCAAGCATTCTAAGGGTTCTAAGCCATTCCTAACACACCCTAACTTATCCTATCATAAATCCATTATCTAAGCACTTTCTAAACACCTCTAAACACAAACCAAACATTTCAATCATCAATTAATAATAACAAACACACAAATCACAATCGCAGAAAGATGAAGCGAACAAACAACCGAATCCTATACTTAACCTCTTCTTAAACACTCGATCTAACCCGTTCGATCTAAGACAAACCTTATAACCACTTAACCCTACTACCAATCACTCTCGAGGATAACCAATAGGGTCGAATTGATCTCAATTGCCTCGCACATTTATTAAACTCCGGAACTCAATCGAAACGTGAGTTCTAAGGGATTCCCCGAACATAGACACTAGGGTCTATTCTTATGCACAAGGCTCTATCCTAGGATCCTTAATCCACTCACTCTATCAGGGTCGAAGCACTAAACGACACTTATATGGGCTATTGAACACTCCAAGCCCCGGGCCTACAAAAACCCTACTTGCACGAACGCAACCACACCAATCTAAACCTAAACCAATTACCCTTCGACTATAACTGACAACTCTAGAACACATCCCTATCAAACCCTAACGATGAGATCACAAACACAAGAAGGCATGCACAAGTACTTATACTTAGGGATGCACACAAGCACACATAACCTATATATATATATATATACCTACTCTAACTTAACCTAACACACATATATACATATAAGCATACACATGCAAGTACTCACACATACATTCATATATTCAAGAATATAATCACAAATGCTAATACCTACGCAAGGATATATTTATACAAATATATACATATACTAGGAAAACGTTTTCAAACACTTATACCTACACATTCATACTAAGAAAATAGTTGAAAATCATTTTTCATCTGTAAATAAGATATTCATAAATATACTTATTAGGTTAATAAAAATAAGGATGTTACAGGGATTATTATATTTTTAATTAGAAATTTAATAAATTAAAATAATAATTATATTAATATAATAATTAATTATAGATTAATGGGTATGCACTAATGGTGTAAAGTTTTTTACACCATCAATCCATTATTCACCGTTCATTTGTATTATTTTAATCTAGAAGTCAATAACCATAAACGGATGAATGGTAGGTGATGCACTGATGGTGTAAAAAACTTTACACTGTCGATGCATTACCCATTTTCTCATTAAATTAATGGGTATAATGATTAAACTAATATATTGGTTGTTTTTTTAAGTTTATTTTGTAAGATAATTTTGTAAATCAATATGATATTGTTGAAAAACTTGAATCCATGTACATCTGTATTTACTTTACACTTTTTAGATTTTTATAATAATAATAACTGGAGTTGAAGATAAAATTATCAGTTATAAAGTAAGGCAAATACGGTACTTGATAAACAACTAAAAAGAGATAAAAAGTTTTTGAAAATACATTTTTTGAGATAAAATTAAATAATAACTTATGATTATTTTTTTTTGTTAAAATAACCTTAACAAATGCTCTTAGGGCACTTGTTAGCAAGACCTTTAAAGTAAACATGTATTCCTTCCAACAAGTGCTCTAAGGGCACTTGTTAGCGAGATCTTTAAAGTAAAAATGTATTCCCTCCATCCAATTTACTTGTTGCTTTAGAAGTTTCACACGAATTAAGAATGTCATTTAATACTTCAATTTTCAAGAGAAGAATAAAACAACTTTACTATATTATTCTCACACTATATTAATTATCACACATTTTATATATTTCAAAATGTTTAAAAGTAAGTTTAACGTTTGAAAAAAAATAATTAATACACTCTCGAACTCTTGAAACGACAGATGAAATGGGACGGAGGAAGTATTTGAAAATTAAATCCACAATTTTCAAAGTATTAAATTTTTATTCAGTCAATAATAAATTAATACTTTTCAAGATCTTTATCCTCAACCCTAAAAAATAAGATTAAGAAAGCCTTTAAAAAAAAAAGGTACTTTTAGTCCTAAATGTATGCCCTTATGGATATGTTTTTTTTTTGTCCTTAACGTAAGGTTCTTTTGTAATATTTATTACATTACTTACTTCTTTTTTATGAACATTTTTATTTATTTAACATTTTTTAGAGTCTCAATAATAATTATAAGTGTGATTTTGAAATAATATATACACGATTTATATTTCGATGTCACTAATAATATTAACTAACTTTTTTAAAAGATATATTTTTTAGTCAAACAAACTTATACTCCCCCATTCTTATTATAAGAAAAATAAACTAACTTCATACTTACTAAAGAAATTAAGGGAATTAGTTGAGTGTATTTAATTTTTTAAAATTTATAAAAAAAAATAAAGCTATTTTAGAAATGTTGCATCGGAAATGAAACAAAAATTTAAAAGAGATAATCACTTTTTTAAAATACTTTGAGAATGAATGAATGATTATATTGAGAATAGAAAATTAAGTGAGTAAATATTTTTTTATTATTTGAGACTGACATTTTTTTTATAGTTATTTTTTTTAAGGAAAATGTTAAAGAGTGTCTTTAGGGTTTAAGGAAAATGCTAAAGAGTGTCTTTAGGACATTGGTTAAAAAAAAGAGGCAGTTTTATCTTGAAAAATGATGAATTTAAAACTTCGAGAACTAGTGAACTTGAATTTTCAATGCAAGTTTTCCTTTGATGTATTATTTAACCAATGCCCTTAAGGCACTAGTTAGCTATACCTTTTTTTAATTATATTAGAAACGTTCTTTTTTTTTTTTTAATGTATATTAAACACCGAAAAAGTATTTAAAAATAAATGAACTAGTATTAATATATTTGGGTCCCACCGCCATTTATTAATTCATCACACTCGCTCAGTCCCATTGCACTCGCACCTCCGTTTTAGAATGGTCTACTAAGGGTAAAAGCGTAATAACAATGCTGGGATTAAACTGGTGATAATAATTATCACAAACCTGGAGTAGCCAGTGACAACTGACAAGAATGAGCATTGAAACTCATCCATAAATAAATAGTACAGTAAAACACGACCCATCTTGAAAATAAATAAATTAGAGCCAACAGAGTTTTCCGAAAAACTATGGGCAGTAAAGTAAAATTGAATACTCCCTACGGTTCTATTTATAAGATCATTTTGGAGTTTTTCACTCCGACTAAAGAAAAAGATTAAAGTTGTTAGTGATATTGGAAATGTGAAAATTTGATACACTTTTTCAACATTATCCCTATAATTATATTGGAAATTTAAAAAGTATTGACTTAATAAAAGTATTTATAGAAAAAAGTAATTAAATGCTATTGAAAATTGAAATAAGGTCTTATAAATAGGACCAAAATAAAACTTCGAAAATGATCTTATAAATAAAACCGAATGGAATAATTTACTGGCAAAATCAATGGATGTCAAGTGTCATTACATATGGGCGGAATATATTTTTTAAATTCCCACTATGTTTTCAAAAAGTAGGAAAATACAATCATACTTAAATATATTCGGCCTGTACCTTAATATAATTTACTTTTACCTAATTCATACAGATTAAGAAAATTAATTAATACCCTTAAATTTATCAAAAAAAATGTTGTCATTCCAAGGTTATCCCTATTTAAAACTTTACAATTTTATTCATTTCTTTCTCTAATGTAATTATTACCTCATCACCCCTATGCTATTATGAAAGGTGTATTTGGAATAAACTCTTTAATACTACCTAAATATTCTAAAACGACTTATAAAAAAGACATTAATTCTATCAAAATAGTGTCCTATAGGAATGGAGGGAGGGAGCATGGCAGTTTATGATTACGTTTAATACAGCTGATATATGACTAAATTTTTTAAGCATATATAAGTCTATGCACGTGTCGATTAACAATTGGCTGTCTCGTATATATCGATGTGTGTGCTCGGGCGTGACGCGGTATCCTTACCTTCAAACCAAGTCCACCAATAGGGTGTCGCGAAGGAATTTTAATTTAATAGTTTAAATCCAAATATTAAAGTCGTATTCACACTGTTCAGTGTTCATTGTATCTCTGTCTTCATCTTTCTGCAACCACTCTCCTCCAAACCCTTTTTCTGCTATCCATGGCCCCCAACCGCTGGCTCAGGCCCGAGGTACCTTCCGATCTATCATATCTCCCGACCCTTTGTTTTCTATTGTTTCTCCTTGCTCTGGTTATTATTTTTTTATTGTGAATGAGTTTGTAGGTTTACCCTCTGTTTGCTGCTGTTGGAGCTGCTATTGGGATCTGTGGGTTTCAGCTTGTTCGTAATATCTGCATCAACCCTGAAGTCAGGTCTCACTCTTTTTCTTTCGACTTCTTGAACTGTTATTTCTTGTTCATATACAAGGGATGCTATTAGGTCTTGTTTGGATCGGATGATTTGAAATATTATGGATTGGGGATTAGAAAAGAAAAAATAGTGAACACCCAATTAGTTCCCTCAATATATTTGATCTAACCAAATTGGTCCCTGGAAATTTGGAGAATCAAAATGAGTCCCATGAGATTTCAATTTGGGGTCAAATTAGTCATTTTCAAGACTAGTTTTTGGGTTAGTTCAGTCTCAAGAAGAACTAAATTGACCCAACTTGAGATCTTTAAGGATGAATTTGGAATATTCGATGACCAAATTTGAAATTCAATTCTTCAAGGATCGAATTGGCACACAAGAATATCTTGAGTGACTAAATTGGATCTTATTGTTTTTTTTTTTTGTTTCCTATTTAAACTTCTCGTATGATTCTTTAAGAATTGGTCAATACAAGAGATAGGGGATTATAGGATCAATAGCCCTACTGGTGAGAAGCTGCTGAGTGTTGGCATCACTAATTGATTTACAAATTTTTTTACTTCACTGGTTGAATCAATAAAAGTGTGACCAGAGTCATTCGATTTTGAATTGAAACTAGTCTCTAGATAATTCGGTTGAAAGGTTAGATGCCAATTAGCATTTGGTAGACAAGTTTGAATGGCACAGAATAGTTAACCAAATAAGAGTCTGTTTGGTTGGGCGGTGGGGGAGCCCAAACGCGCGTTTGGCAGAAGCTCCCCCCTCTGAGCTTTCACGTTTGCGTTCACACTGCCGCGAATTCAAACACGCTCTAAATAAATAAATGGTACAGAACATAACACGAGCTTTATTGTGTTTGGTCTATTTTATAAATAGAACCGAACATGCAACATGAGGTTAAGAGAGACATTTTAACTTCACGTGAAGCCAAAGAGAATTGAACATATAGCACTCTGTATCATTCTGTTTTGTTTGCATGCTAACATTACCTTCGAAAAATACACCCAAGAATATCATAAAAGCATCTTGTTTTGTTTGCATGCCAAACAACTATCAGTTGAAAAGGAAGTAATATATCAGTTTTATCGTGCATCATAGTAAGAGTTGGTATTTCAGGTCAAGTATTTGGTTATCAAAGGAAATAATGGACATTTGTTTTTGCTTTTCCATGTATTTAGAGTGAACAAGGAGAACAGGGCTGCAGGAGTGCTGGACAACTTTGCTGAGGGAGAGAAGTATTCAGAGCATTTCTTGAGGAAGTTTTCACGCAACAGAGAGCCAGAGATCATGCCTGCCCTCAACCGCTTCTTCGCTGACCCAAGTCGCAATTAAGTTTGCTTTGAATAAACGAAAGTTAATTTGAGATGTGAACTCTATTATGCTGAAGACAAGTTACTTTGCTTTTAGAATACAAAAAATGTTATTGATTTCTCAGGCTGAACGGCATGTTTGCTGCAGTTAAGAATAACAATCATGTGTTTGACTGTTTGGTTCATCAATGATTGCGGTATTTTAAAGGACTCGTCTGGCTTGCTGCAAGTGTGCTTGTCTAGACAGCAACTAAGCCTTTTTCTGTCTTGTTTAAACTAGTACTCCCTCCGGTCCTATTTATAAGTCACATTCTAGAAGGATTCTTTGGTCCTATTTATAAGTCACTTTGTATTTTTTGGGAGGCATTTATTGTTATTTTCTCTTATTTGCCCTTTGCCCATTAATGTGAAGTAATACATCGTGAAATTTCCAATGCAAGTTAAGAGGGCAAGATTGTAATGTTGAAGTATTTTTTTAAAGTTTCAAGAAACCTAATTACCTTCCTTGGTCTGTGTGATATGGTTAAGTATGTCCTATAAATAGAACCAGAGGGAGTACTAAAAATAAAGGTCAATAGGTTACAAGTTTGTGGCAATTTCTCTGTCAGGCACAAAAAATCACAGAAATAATGAAACCCGAGTTTTCTATCTAGAAAAAAAAAAAAAGAAAAAGCTTGTGGCAATTTAAATCATATGGTTAGACTCTTCAACTTCTCTCCTATTTTCTCATTTCTTTAATTAAACATTTATGGTTTTGTTTGGTTGCACGAAAAAAAATAGGAAGAGAGAAATGGGAAAAAGAAATTATGATGGAAAAATGAATAGATTTTGTAGTTGTTTGATATGAGAGAAAATGTGAAGAAACAAGAAAGAGAGAAAAGTTGAGAAGAGAGAAATTGACAAGGTTGTTCAAAAACAATTACACCCCTCTATAATAAAAAAGTATAGAAATTTTCAATCATTAAACATATTAAATAAATAAATTTATTGTTGAAAAATAAGATTTAGCTTGGAATATTTTTGTTTCGTATATATTTTTTTAAAATAATTTATGTTTTAAAAGGCAATGTATACTACTCCCTCTGTATATTACGTTTTTTTTCCAACTGTACGTAATATTAGTTAACAACTTAAAAAAAAGTTTAAAAAAAAAAATACTAAAGATATTATGCTAGAGAAAAAAATTAATGAATGAGTGAAAAATAAATATGTAGCAAATATGTTGTGAGGCAAGTAAGAAAATGGTATTTTTGTTTATAGCATAAGAGTCGTTCTAAAAGTCAATTTTCTAAAAGTCAAAAACCTTGAGTGTACCTTAGTGCTAATCATTGTTATAGGACTTTATTGTTGTATCCGCTCTATCTAAAGAGCATCATTGTTAGTTGCACATCTTTCTTCGTGCAAATCCAATTTTTGTAAGGGGTGTGACTACCTTAGTTTTTAAGGAGTGTTATCCTTAAGATTGAACGTATGTCGCGTTCATAGGGTGAGAAAAACCCTTGTGTATTGGGTAGTGCTATACGAACGGTGAGATTCCTGGTAGTTAGGCTATCTGTAAATCTAGAAAGGTGTTCCTAGTTGTTATTGTTCGAGGTCCCTGGCGGACAGTGGGATTCCTAGTAGCTTGCGGGGCGCTCTGGATGTACTCGGGGACGCGTGACGTCTTGGTTTAGTGAAAAGCTCAAGTGGGTCGCTTGAGGACTGGATGTAGGCGTTGTTTGCCGAACCAGGATAAAAATTCCCGGTGCAATTTTCTCTATCCCTTATCTCTTTACTTTTCGCTTTTATATTGTGTTAATCATATTTTGCGAATAATCTTATTTGAAACTATATAGCACGAGTATTGCGTTTTAATTGGGTTTATTTTCTCAATCTCGTGAATAATACATTTTCAATATAAGTATAAATATTCTTATAATTTTGCGTTTAAAAATATTTTCAATCGTTCTTTAAGTCTTCCGCTCGTTTAAATCTCTTTAAATCTTTTAAGAACGTTTGATTCGATTGATTTTCAATGTTTTTATAAACACCCAATTCACCCCCCCTCTTGGGTGACGTTGCCAATACCATCAATTATTCCAACAATTGGTATCAGAGCTTCGTGCTCTGGTAAAAGCTTAACTGCTTGAGTGTAAAGATCCATTGTGGATATTGGCAGTATTGGGATTTTTACTTGTTTTACTATGGAAAATCTTACGTTCGATGATGCACCAATTTTCGATGGGAAAAACTATTCATATTGGAGTGCTAGAATGAAATTTTATTTTCAATCCATAAGTTGTCATTTATGGAATATTGTTATTCATGGTTTTGATTTAAACCCAAAACTTGTTTTAAATGAATTTGATAAAAAATGCTTTGCCTTGAATATTCAAGCTATGCGCATTCTAAGACATGCTATATATGATGAAGCATATGCTAGAATCAAGGATTGTGTTAATGCAAAAAGTATTTGGGACACTTTAAAAACACACTATGCTACTGATGATCTTGAAAGTGTTAGTGTTTCCAGGAAAGAAAAAGTACAGCAACATGGAAAAGACATAAAGGATGAGGTGATCAACTCCCATGATGAAATTCTTAATGATGACACCAATAGCATGAGGAGCAACACATCAAGTGAAGATGATGACTTAGAAAGCCTTTTTGAAGCATTCATGGAATCACAATTTGAGTCGAGTTCTTTAGATGAGGAGTCTGTAGACAACAACGTCGAGTTATATTCATTTACTCCTCACGAGGTAACTCTACTTGATTATTATTCCCACTCTCTACATGTTACTGATAATGATTTGAGAGATGAATCGAAAAATTTTTGTTTAGAAAATAGCACCTCTACTAATCATGAAAAATGTAATTTTATTGAAAAACAAGTTGAGGTTGCTTCTTGTGATTCTTATGGTATTGCTAAATCCTCTTGCTCCAACACCTTACTTGACAATACAGATAAAAATGTGGATAATCAAAGGTCAAGTAAAGTTGTTGACAAGTGTGATTCTCAATACAAGGATCATAAGGATATTTTTCACAAAAACGTTTTTGAAAAAGTCAAAGCATCTCCCAAAACTATTATCTGTATTTATTGTGGACATTCGGGACATATTTCTCACTTATGCTTGTATAAGAAAAATCATTACATGAGAAATAAAATGAAATGGGTTCCAAAAGTGTCTAAGGAATCCAAGCCTAATCCTCCTGGACCCAACATGAGATGGATACCAAAAGGTTCTTCTTGTAACAGGAACATGCATAATCAATAGTCAAAGGAAGAACCAAAAAGATATCAAGAGAAGAAAGCGAGTACAATGACTTATTGGAAGCCAACAACTAGATGGGTGGAGAACAAGTTCGCTAGGACCAAAAACTTCTCAAAAAGAAATTGGAATCATAATCGAGTCAAATATCATAAGAGGAAGCAATGGTCGAGAACACACTCATTTTGGTCAAGAAAACGTTCAGCCTGGCACAACAAGTTTGAGGTAACAAAGTCATCTTCCTATTATAACTATGACTATACAAGAGCCTACTTTAATTATTCCAAGTTGTATTGAGTTTTGAAAATCAAATCATGTGCAGTAAAAATTTGTTTAATAAAGTTATCACATGATTACTATCTCTTGGAATAATAGAGTATTTCATTCATAATGTGATACTGAGTGCAAGCTTGAAATTGGTTGAGTTAGCATTCAAATGCATATTATGTATGAACTTGTTACTATTCATAGTTATATAAGGCTTGTGTGACTTTGAGTATTCTTTGGCATGTTGTTTATTCTAATTCTTTCAATTGCTCAAATTGTTTCACATTGAAAAACCTTATTGACTTGAGCATTGGAGATAGCCAGAAACATTTTGTGGTTTCAGGAAGCAGGGTTGAACAGGTAAGTTGACCACAAGCTATAGCCACACAGGTTCCCTATATTCAAAGAATCAGTCATAGGGTACAAGGAAGCTTGAAAAGAGAAGAAAAAGCAGATTTCTAGAAGTATAAGAAGAAGTAATCGATTACTCTGCAACAGTAATCGATTACCCAGTAATTTAGTGCAACATGTTTGATCAGTTCAATGGAAGTAACCGATTACAGGACTGAGGATAACCGATTAGTTCTGCAGCATCATGCAACTCACAAGAGAAGAAGTAATCGATTAGAGTGAATGAAGTAATCGATTAAATGCCAGCAAGTAATCGATTACAGCCTGCCCAATAATCGATTAGAAAAGTTGCATCACATATTCATCATGGAGGACGTAATCGATTACAGGTGTGGAAGTAATCGATTACATGAGGAAAGTAATCGATTAAATCCTGTCAGTAATCGATTATCTGCTATAGTATCTGAAAAAAAAATAAAGGGAAAATCGATTGGACCAGATGGGCCTTTGTTGACCCGTTTTGACCAAGTGTGGACCACATCTTTGACCTAACCCTAGCCACACATACACCCTCACATATTCTCTCTCTCTTTCATTCCCTACCAACATACACGGCCTACTCCCTCCTTCCACGATATCTTCTTCTTCTTCTTCATTCTCAACTTCTTCTTCCTCCAACCAACAAACCTCCATAGCCTCTTTCAAACCTCCATCAAAACACCACCATTCTCTCTCGCATCTCCTCTCTCACTCATAAACCTCCATCTCCTTCCCTCTTCTCTCTCAAAACCGTCCCTCTTTCTCTTCCTCTCTCTCATACGGCCTCCTCCACAAAATCACCATTAAACCACCATAAAACCACCTCTAACCACCTCCTTCACCATAAACTCTTCCTTAATCTTCAACCTTCCTCCACCAAACCCAAACCCTTGGTACAACTCGGTTCATGCAAAAGGTTCACTGATTTTTGGTCTTCTCTTCTCGGTTCACTGGTTTGTCAAGGTTATTGGTTCGGTTCAGAGTTCTCCGGTTTAGACGGTTCATTCTGATTCTGGTTCACTGCATTCAGGTTCTCGGTTCAGCGCGGGTTTGCATCCGGTTCTGTGATCTTCAGGTTCAGGGTTCTCTGGTTTAGTGAGTATTCGGTTGATTCTGGTTCGGGTTGATTTCGGTTCAGTTCCGGTTCAGGTTTCCTATCTTCTTCCTCAAGCTCCTCACATTACTAATTCTGGTACAATGTTAATACTTCTGAGTTCATATTGATACTTTTGAGACTAGAAGTTTATTAGCATTGATAGTAAGTCTGCATTATCTGCTTGATGATTTCTGGATAATATAATCGGCTGTGTTGGAATTGGGTCTGTGTAGTTGGGTACTTTCACGCTTTTGCTCTTGGTTGTATATCTGATTGATTCTATTGTTCATTTGGTTCATTGTGCCTACTGGTTGTCTAAATTTTGTTTATCTGAGAAAATGACTACTCGTCGCACAAAGAGAAGGGCTCTAATCGAAGAATCCGATGAGGATGATCCTTCACCACCAGTCGTTCAGAATCAAGCACAACCTTCTTCCAGTCGTGCTGCTAGGCCATCTAGACCTAGACAGAGTGAAGCCGGTCCTTCTGCACCTCCTCCAGTTCCTCAACCAGTTGCTTTTGAGAAACTCAATCGATGGTTTTCGAATCCTACTCAAATAGCTGATTATGAAAAATACTTTGCAGTGTGTTCAGTGATCTCTCCCAGATTCTTAGATGCAAAAACCTTTGAAGATGAAGACTGCAACCCCCCTGCTGTAGTACTCTTAAAAGAAAAAGAATTGTTTGAGTTTAGTACTATCGGGGGTGACTACTATGAAGACTTGGTCAGGGTTTTCTACACTAATCTGGTTTGGAATTAGGAAGAGAATGTTCTTTATTTTAAGGTAAAAGGCAGAAGCATTAAAATCAATCTGGACACATGGAGAAATATCACTCATTTGCCTATGGATGGAATCACTTACACTGGCTCTAGTTCAGACAATCTTTGGGGCGATGAGTATGACAAGAAAGCTGCAAAAGAAGAGTTCATTGATGATAGAATTCCTACTGGCAAGACATTGACTTCGGGAAATCTGAAGTTCGAGTTCCGTGTGCTTCACTTCATTATTAATCGTTGTCTCATTCCTCGTCAGGGTAACTATTTCCGGTTGATGGACATTGATTACATTATCCTATGGGACTGCAAGTAAAGTTCGTCGCTCGATCGATCGTAATATGAAGCCGAAAACAACCAAACTTCCTTATGCACCATTGATCACAAACATTCTGAGGCGTTTCCGGATTCCACTTAATGGAGAGGCTAGGACTGCTCCAAATGCGGACATGCGGATGGATACAAACGTTTTGGGAAACATGGGATGAGTGAACATGGAAAGAACTGGTTGGGCTCCTAAGACGATGCGTCGAGAGCGAAAGTCAAGACATAACTATGATCCTGATGAAGAAGAGGAACAACAACAGCAAAAACAAGCACATGATCCTGATCTCCCTCCTCTACAAGCTATCCTGCCACCAGACTTCATACCTCCCTATATGCAAACATTCATGGATGACGTCAGAAGCCATATGCGCCGATCAGATGCTCACATGCGATTGGTTGATAATGGAATGGCTTAGCTCACTTCTGATATGCAGAGCATGAACGTTAGTATGGAGCAGATGCATGAGGACATCTATCATCTGCGTCACCAGAATAGGGAACCTTTCACCTGTGGCCTGTAGCTTGTGGACTCTGACTTGACATCTTTTTCATGCATTTTATCTTATTTGTCTGGATATTATTATCTTGCATAACCCCTAGTGTTTTAAATTGTTGAACTGTTTCTGTTTCTATTTCGCTTATGCTTGACTTGGTATAACTATGCATGCTTGGATCATGACATTGACCTTTGGCTATATTAGTTTGGTTATATTTTTTCGTGTCACGTGTTTAATGATGTTGATATTATACCACCCTTTTTGATGATATCAAAAGGGGGAGAATAATAATCTGTGCAAAACAGAAGTAAAGCAGGCACATAACAGGGAATTACAGGATATAGGGGGAGCACTTAAATTGTGTTCATAAATTCAGGGGGAGCTAGTCCCTTGAGTTTATGTTATTCGAGCTTTTGAGCTCATGTGCATGCTCGATGATTATTTTTCGTGTTTGATTATAATTATCTGTGTACTAACCTCTATTTTGCAGAGAATGTTTGTCATCATCAAAAAGGGGGAGTGTTGAGAATCATGTTCCCCATGATGATATTTTGATGATGACAACATGATGACAAACATGAATATTACTATGTTACAGGTACATGGACGATGCGGTGAAGTCGTGCTGCCTTTAGTATAAACCCTTTAGGTTTAGAAGATGGTATGTAAAACAATGTTTAGACTAAGGCACTCAAGTAATTTTACTATGATATGATGATGATATGTTGTTTTGTGAAAAAGTAGAAGAAGTCTTTTTACGAACTTAGCTCCTGGAAAGAGTTTTATGAAAACCTTTGCGAAAACCTTTGGATACAGTATTTTTGTGAAAAACTGTTTTTATGCTAAGGTAATCGATTACTCATCTTGAGATAATCGATTACATTCTGGAAAACTTGTATCCTGAGAGTAAGTAATGGATTACTTAGGTTCATGTAATGGATTACTTCCTTGGTCTGGTCAACTAAGTGTAAGTAATGGATTACTTGAAGCTAATAATCAATTACATTTTGTGCTGCAACATTTTTATAAAAACCAGAGAGCAAGTAACCGATTACTTTGACCAATGTAATCGATTACTTTAATTCAAATTTTGAAAAACGTGCTGAAATCTTTTGATTTTCAGAATGATTTGTTTCCTTTTTTAAATGATCACGTTTTTCAAATTCAAAACTTCTTCTTCTACATTTTCTAAGATTCTATTCCATATTCTTCTTCAACTAATCTTTTTGAAAATCATTTTTCTCTTGGAGAAAAACTTCATCATCATCATCCTTTCCATTTTCTAAAAGTCAAAAACCTTGAGTGTACCTTAGTGCTAATAATTGTTATAGGACTTTATTGTTGTATCAGCTCTATCTAGAGAGAATCATTGTTAGTTGCACACCTTTCTTTGTGCAAATCCAATTTTTGTAAGGGGTGTGACTACCTTAGTTTTTAAGGAGTGTTATCCTTAGGATTGAACGCATGTCGCATTCATAGGGTAAGAAAAACCCTTGTGTATTGGGTAGTGCTATACGAACGGTGAGATTCCTAGTAGTTAGGCTATCTGTAAATCTAGGAAGGTGTTCCTAGTTGTTATTGTTCGAGGTCCCTGGCGAACAGTGGGGTTCCTAGTAGCTTGCGGGGCGCTCTGGATGTACTCGGGGACGCGTGGCGTCTTGGTTTAGTGAAAAGCTCAAGTGGGTCGCATGAGGACTGGATGTAGGCGTTGTTTGCCGAACCAGGATAAAAATTGCAGTTGCAATTTTCTCTATCCCTTATCTCTTTACTTTTCGCTTTTATATTGTGTTAATCATATTTTGCGAATAATCTTATTTGAAACTATATAGCACGAGTATTGCGTTTTCATTGGGTTTATTTTCTCAATCTCGTGAATAATACGTTGTCAATATATGTATAAATATTCTTATAATTCTGCGCTTAAAAACATTTTCAATCGTTCTTGAAGTCTTCCGCTCGTTTAAATCTCTTTAAATCTTTTAAGAACGTTTGATTCGATTGATTTTCAATGTTTTTATAAACACCCAATTCACCCCCCCTCTTGGTTGACGTTGCCAATACCATCAATTATTCGAACAGGTTTTGGCCTTAAGGTCAATTATAAAAAATAAAAATAAAAACGAAATTTTTGGCATTAATATTTCTTCTGCTTATATAGATGCGCTTCGGATATTTTGAATTGCTCTTTTGGCTTTTTTTTTCATTCAAATATATGGGGCTGCCTATTGGGGGTAACCCGAGGAAACCTAGCTATTGGAAATTAGTGATTGATTCTCTCTGCTCTCACCTCTAATCCTGAATGGGTAAGTATTTATCTCTTGGTGGTAGAATTACTCTTTTGAATTTAGTGCTTAACAATTTTTTTATTTATTTCCTATCTTTCTTTCGTTTGCCAAAGAAAATAAGGAAAATTATTGTTAGCATTAAGAGGAATTTTCTTTGAGGTCGTGGAGATAATAAAAAAAATAGCTTTGGTCAAATGCGACTTAATTTGCCATCCTAGTGTTCTCTAGTTAATTCACCCACCGATTGTAGTTCTTACAGGCGCTTGTGTACCCAATGGATCAGTATGCTTCAAAATAAAAGAGATGAAAATGTAAAAAAGAACAAAGGAAAAGTAAATGAAATGGAATATGGAAAAGAATGAGATGAGAATGAGTGATGTAAAATAGAGTTGACCTAACGGGTGTATTATGGCCTAATGGGTGTAAAAGGGACCTGATGGGTGTAAAATGACCTAATGGGTGACAAATGACCTAACAGGTGTATCAAATCCTAGTGGTGCATGCAGAATAATATGTACGGTTTGTGTGGGTGCCTGGTCAAGTAAGACACATAAGGATTTATGTGCAATGATTGTGTAAGACACACGTGATGCTCGTGTGCAACTGTAAGACGTACATGGAGTTGTGCGCAATGATGGACATACACAAGTCCCCAAAAGACATGTAAAATGTGAAAAGAGTTAAGTAAGGAATATGTAAAATATAAGAAAGGAAATTATGGAATAAGAGAAAGCTAATCAACGTAAGTGAGAAAAAGGAATAGAATAAGAAAGAAAACTAATGGAATGTTTGTGTTTGTAAGAGTATGATTTGAATGTGAATGTGTTGATGTCAATATATGATTATTATTGTGCATGACTTTGTGTGTTCCTATGTCTCATTAGAAACTGCTTTTCTAAGTTATGTGTAATGCTCACTCCTTACTGTTTTTATACAGGTACTAAGCCCAAGTTAGCACAGTTTCCAGCCAAGCAGGAGTACTGTCCCTCCCAAGGAGAGTAGATAGTTGTTGTTGTAGGACTTGTATCTTGTCCTGGCTACTTTTGGGCTTGAGCATGTTGTTAGTTTTTTTATGTAAAATGTAAAGAATTGTTTTTGGGGATTAGCCAGGACCACTCCTCATAGGAAAGGAGTATTTTTTGGAAATGCAAACTATTCCAAAACTTGTTAATATTGTTACAAAATTCTGATTGTAGATATTTGGCATTATATTGCACTATAGTATGATATGCCTTGCTGGCTTTCTGTTGCTAATGTAAATATTTGAATCTAGGTTTTACAAGAGGAAATTACTTTTGGATAGTCTTAAAAACAGCGTAAACTCCGTCGAATTTTACGGAGAATTTTTATACGTGATTAAGTTATAAAAGAAATTTTTAAGTTCCTAATTAAATAAGGGGAATAAAGGTACTAATAAAGTAGGGTGTTACATTTATGGTATCAGAGCAGTTTCCCTCGGCCTTGGAGTGTGGACTCAAAACTGAAGTGGTTTACTCACCATGCGAGTAACCGATGTATAGTTAAGAGTCTAAGTTGATAAATAGGATATATATGCAATTATTTATTTGTTTGAGCATTAACTGGCTATCTTCTCCATGACTAAACAGTATGGCTACGAGGCGTGACGAAAATGACAAGATTTCTACCATCCTGGAAAATCTGGTTTAGATGAAGCAGAATCAGGCGAAAACCGTGGCTGCGGCCGCAGCTGCAGCAGCAGTGGCAGCCGTGAATCAGCAGCCACAGGCACCACAGAACTTGGCGAATTGGATAGAGGAGTCCATAAAGAACGAGCCAACTAAGTTTGAAGGGGGATACGATCCTGATGGAGCACATCGATGGCTCCAAGAGATCGAAAAGATCCTGTGCACCATGGCGCCACCAACTGAACAAACCATGTTGTTGGCACAGTACATGCTGACTGGTGAAGCTGAGCACTGATGGGAGCAGATGGGAGCAGTGACATGGGATGTGTTCAAGGTTCGTTTTCTGGGAAAGTATTTCCCAGAGGACGTGCGTAGGGTGAAAGAGATTTCCTTCTTGAAACTGATGCAAGGGAATCTTAGTTTTGGGGAGTATGTGGACCGATTCGTAGATTTGATTAGGTATGCGGGAAGTTACAGAGATGCCGATGAAAGAACCAAGTGCATCAAGTTCGAAGCGGGGCTTCGTACTGAAATCAAGGTCGCGTTTGAGTATCAAAACATTGCTAAGTTGTCTCAATTGGTTAATATGACCAGTACTTATGAAAAAGTCCTGAAGCAGAAAGCAGCTGAGAAAAGAAGCAAGGTTGTGCAGAGGATTGGAGGTCCTGTCAAGGGAAGGGGACCAACTCAAAAATTTGGTCCCAATGCCAACCCCAATCCAAGAGCAGCAGTTCCAAGGGGAACAGGTCAGACTATGATTTCTCCTGGTACTATATCGACTTGTCAGAATTGTGGGAAACAACATAGAGGGGTATGTTGGAATCTGGGTTAGTATAGGAGAGAGGGACTTTGTTTCCAGTGTGGTCAACCTGGACATTTTGCTGTGAATTGCCCCAAGAGCACATTGAAGAAAGAAGTCAATGTAGCCAAGGTGCAGAAAGCAGGAGGGAGTCAACCACTTCAGAAAGGGAAAGTCTATACCATGGATGGTGAAGAGGTGACTATGTAGATGAGCTAATCCGAGGTACATGTTATGTTAATGATATTCCATGTGGAGTGCTATTTGATTGTGGCGCTACGCATTCTTTTATCTCTCTTGACTGCATGAAGAAGCTAGGGTTAGTATCAGTAGAAGTGCCCTATAAGTTGTCAGTTTCAACTCCTAAAAATTCTTCTGTAATCACATCACAAATGTGTCTGGATTTCCCTATTCGAGTGTTGGAGTGGGAATTCGGAGCGAATCTTATCTTCCTGCCATTGACAAGACTGGACATCATTCTGGGCATGGATTGGATGTCTCACCACCATGTTCTGATTGATTGTCATCAGAAAATAGTCATCTTCAATACTGCTTCATTAGCAGCTATAGAGGTAAATGAAGAAGCAGATGTAAGCCTCATCCCAGTGGTCCGAGAGTTTCTGGAAGTGTTTCCTAAAGAAATGCGTGGACTACAGCCAAGCAGAGAAGTAGAGTTTGGTATTGATCTTGTTCCTGGAATGGGTCTGATTTCTATAGCACCCTATAGGATGGCAACCACTGAACTAGAGGAGTTGAAAAAGTAGTTGGAGGAGTTGTTGGCGAAGAAGTTGATCAGGCCTAGCGTATCTCCTTGGGGAGCATCGATTCTGTTTGTCAAGAAGAAGGACGGCAGTTTCCGGATGTGCACTGATTACAGGCAGTTAAACGATGTGATAGTGAAAAACAAGTACTCATTCCCTCGCAGTGATGATTTGCTGGATCAGTTGAGGGGAGCAGCAGTGTTCTCTAAGATTGATCTCCGATCTGGGTATCATCAGATCCGTATTAGAGAAGAGGATATTCCCAAAACTGCATTCAGGACACGCTATGGGCACTATGATTTTATAGTGATGCCCTTTGGTCTAACGAATGCACTAGCAATGTTCAGTGTTCATGGATTACATGAACAGAATCTTCCGACCTTACTTAGATTCCTTCGTAATAGTGTTCATTGACGACATCTTAATCTATTTGAAGAATCCAAGTGAGCATGAATAACATTTGAGATCGGTGTTGCAGATTCTCAAAGAGAAACAACTCTATGCGAAGCTGTCCAAGTGCTCCTTTTGGTTGAATGAAGTTCATTTTTTGGGCCATGTTATCTCCGAGAAGGGGGTTGCAGTTGATCCTTCTAAGGTGGAAGCGGTGTTAAAGTAGGAGAGACCTAAAACAGTGACTGAAATCAGAAGTTTCTTGGGTATGGTGGGTTACTATCAGAGTTTTTTTTAAGGGTTCTCCAAGTTGGTTCTTCCATTGACCAAGTTGACTAGAAAAGATGTGCCTTATCAATGGTCACCACAGTGTGAGCAAATTTTCCAAGAACTGAAGAAAAGATTAACTAGTTCTCCAGTTCTTATTCTGCAGGATCCGACCCAATCCTTTGATGTTTGTTGTGACGTTTCGAAGCAAGGATTAGGTTGTGTACTAATGCAACAGGGTAACGTAATAGCTTATGCATCTAGACAACTCCGATAGGATGAACAGAAATATCCCACTTATGATCTTGAATTGGCATATGTTGTGTTTTCTCTGAAAATCTGGAGACACTATCTGTATGGTACAAGGTTCAAAGTCTTCAGTGACCATAAGAGTCTCAAATATTTCTTTGATTAGAAAGAGTTAAACATGAGGCAGAGAAGGTGGATGGAATTTCTAAAAGATTATGACTTCAACCTTCAATACCATCCAGGCAAAACAAACGTGGTGGTCGATGCTCTAAGTCGTAAGACTTTGCACGTGAGCAATCTGATGGTTTAGGAGATGCAACTGCTGCAGGAATTCAGTAACCTTAACTTGGGTGTGCAGATGAAGGAGAATAACATTGTTCTGGAAATGTTGTAGGTTACAAATGAGTTTGTCAGTTTGATTAAGGAGAGGCAAACTGATGATGAAGAGCTATAGAAACAGTTAGAAAGGGTAACAGAAGGGGTAGAGCTTGATTTCAAGAAGGGTTCCGATGGAATCATTCGATTCAGAAACAGGGTGTGTATTCCTATGGACTTCGAAGTTAGAAGAATGGTCCTAGAGGAAGCGCACAAGACTAAGTTAAGTCTTCATCCAGATACCACCAAGATGTATCAGGATGTGAAGCTATCTGGGTAGTAGTTGACATATTAACCAAATGTGCTCATTTCATTCCTATGAATATGAAGTACAGTTTGGAAAAGATGACATAACTATACATTAGAGACATAGTCAAATTGCACGGCGTTCCTACCAGCATAATATCTTACTGTGATCCAAGGTTCCTATCCAGATTCTGGCAGAGTCTTAAACAGGCACTAAGAACTAAGCTGAAGTTCAGTACAACTTACCATCCACAAATCGATGGTCAAACTGCATGCACCATTCAGTCCCTTGAAGATTTATTGCGGACTTGTGTGCTTGAACAATCTAGCAATTGGGAGACACTTTCGCCCTTGGTGGAATTCACGTTTAATAACAATTTTCATTCCAGCATCGGAATGGCTCCATTTGAAGCACTCTATGGGTGGAAATGTAGAACACCACTTTGTTGGTTTCAAATAGGAGAAAACTTGCTCATTGGTCTAGATATTGTCCATGAGACGACTGAAAAGATCATAATGATCAAGGGCCGAATGAAGGCATCACAAGATCGTCAGAAAAGTTATGTGCATAAGCATAGGAGGCCCTTAGAGTTCGATGAAGGAGATCATGTATTCCTAAGGGTAACCCCTACCACAGGTATCAGAAGAGCGATTAAGTCTAAAAAGTTGACTCCGAGGTTTGTGGGGCCGTATAAAATATTGGAAAAGGTTGGGTCGTTAGCATACAGAATTGCCTTACCTCCACACTTGTCCAAATTGCATGATGTTTTCCATGTCTCACAAAAAAGGAAATACATTCATGACCCTTCACATGTGATCACAGTTGATGACTTGCCTTTGAGGGAGAACCTGACTTTCGAAATGTTATCAGTCAAAATTGAAGATCGGAGGGTTAAATAACTTAGAGGCAAGGAGATTTCAGTGGTGAAGGTTATTTGGAACAGAAAAAATGTGGAAGAAGCCACATGGGAACTGGAGGATAAGATGAAAGAGAATGATCCACATCTTTTCAACACCAGCTGAATTTCGGGGACGAAATTCTGGTAAGTGGGAGAGGATTGTAACATCCTGATTTTTGATTTCAAGCCTAATAATAGTAAATCTAAGTGAGGATTAATGGAAATAACAACAGCAAATGGGGTATAGAAGTTAAGGAACATGTCTTAGGGTTAGAAACACTTAATATATGAAAATCAAGAAAGGTAATCGATTACCTTGGGGAGATAATCGATTACCAGCTCTCTGTGAAAAACCTTCAAATTGAATTAAAGGAAGTAATCAATTATGTTGGGGAAAGTAATCGATTACTAACTCTCTGTGAGAAACCCTAGATTGGAGTTATTGGGGAGATAATCGATTACTTTTGGGAAGTAATGGATTACCTGCTCTCCATGAGGAACCAAATAATTAAGGAATTAAGGAAGTAATCAATTACCTATGGTGCTAATCGATTACCAGCACGTCAGACATGAAAAAAAATAGAGTTATTGGGGACCACACATGCCAAGCTTCTTGGAGAAGCTTCTCCTTACAACCACATATTACAAAGCTTCTTGGGGAAGCTTCTAACCATAACCACATGTTTCCAACACTTGCAAAATATCCTCCCTTTCATAAAATAAAAAATAAACACTCATTCATTCATTCATCAACTTCATTTCCTCTTAATTTCTTCTCATTTCTCTCTCAAGACCAAGAGCCCCCATTATCATCAACTACATTTCCACCACCACCCAACACCACCACACGCCCCACCATCATCAACAAACACCATAACCAAGCTCCCTCAACACTCACTAAGCCCACATCCATCTTTTTCAAGAACCAAGAGCTCTCACTCACAATCATCGTCTCTCAAGCCCTAAGCTCGAGAGCAACCAACACACCACCTTCATCATCGAGCACCCCAAACCCAAGCAAGAACACCATCATCAACCACACCACACGACTTCCTCCTCATCATCACACACCTTGGAGCTTCCTCTTTATAAGCTCCATAACCACCACTTCTCTCTCATGCCTCTCTCTCATGAGCAAGTGAAAGAAAGCTCTATTTTTCCATATCATTCTCCTTACTAGAAATATTTCCACTCACTTGATAGTAGTTTGGTTGAGGGTGCAAAAGAAATTCAACAAGAGCAAGTTTTAAGGAAGCTAATGCAAGAGGAAAGAAACGGTTTTAAGGTTTATTTCTCTCTCTCCACATTTGAGGTAAGGAGGGGGTATTACCATGGTTTAGGAAATAGTTTCTAGGGTGTTCACAGTGATAGATAAAGATGGGTGAATAGTTTAGAATAATGAACCTTAAAGTAGTTGATATAGACAATAACTAGAGTACGAGAATAAAGGAATTGAACCCATTTTGATACTTGTAAATATATGTTCATGTGAAATGTTGTTATGCATGTTTGGATGATGAAATGAGAAATATGTAAGTTTGCATGAAGTGTATGTTTGATAAGAGATAAATTAAATGAATACGATAAATAGTATAACCTGAAGATGATGTATATGTTTGCTAACTAAAAGCCACAAACTAGAGAAAGAATGATAAGTAAAGATAATGCTTGAGCAGTTGATCCTTGGGGGACACTGACCCATTAGGTTCCCTGTTAGGTGCCAAATGCCCCATTAGGTGAAACGCTTCATCAGGTGCAAACGCCCCATTTGTAACATCCCGCATCTTCTGGACTCAAATAAATCAACGAGGTTTTATTTTAAAAAAAATGTTTTAGCAAATGATTTTTACTGAGAATGATTTCTTAAAGACCAAGTTACAATTTTGATTTTTTCTTAAAGAAACAAATTTTCCTTTTGAAGTTTTAAACCAATTATTCTTTTCAAAGATTTTTGGTGTGTGAGAAAATGCAATTTTTATAAAATAAAGTAAAGTTTATGTTGTGATTTTAATTGGTTCGGTTATTTGGTTTCTTATGAGTTGTATCTTTGAAAATTTTGAGTTGAGAATGTGTGTGTATGAAATTTAACTAGTGAAACTAAATGAATGAATGCATAAGTGTGTAAATGTGAATGGTGTATGTATGATGTGTGTGCCGTGTGTTTTGAGTGGAACATGATTGTGTGCATGATCAAATATGTGCATCATCCCATGATTTCATGCTATGTGAAAATAAATGAAATTATATGTGCATAATGTGTAGGTATGCCGTATGAAATCTAATGCCTAAAAGTATGGTATGTGTATGAGCTACATGTATGCATGGTTCCATAATGATATGATAAAATAAAAAGAAACTATATGTGCATGTGTGTGCATGTGTTCGGCCGTGTGAGTAGGGAGAGGAACCAAACTAAGTTGCCTTCCCTTAGCCATTAAGAAATAGAAAATGAGATGGAAAGAAAATAGAAGGTTTAGGTGGCAAGCCAATATGAGGCTTAGAGTGGTGAGTAAGTGAGCCTAGAGTGATGACTCAAGGGATCTAAAGGATGACTTTCTTTTCCTTTGTCCCCTTTGACAAATTCCACCCCTTGTTTTGCTTCATAAACCGTGTGTGAGTGAGTGAGATAGCCTTAGTTCATTCTTCCACTTCTTCACATTTTCACCCACAAACTAAACACTTTGGTCCAAGAGCACATCAAGCTCTTGAGACCCATGGAAAAGGGAGCATGGCCGAGAGGAGGAAAAGAGAAAATAAGTGAAAATCCAAACCTCCCATAACCCAAACACCTTTAATTCCTTTATTCAAACACCTTCTCCTTCAAAGATTAAGAAGAAAAACTCAACCCTTAAACATAAAGAGAGGAGGCCGAAGCAACCCTAAAGGGAGAGGAGAGAGTTGGAGCTTGAAGATTAGAGTTTTATTTAAGGTAGTTGTTAGGGAAGCTTCAATGTAATGATTTTAGTTTTGATATTGTAATGGACCTTGTTTCAATTCAAATTTTTTTTTATGATGCATGTATTTGTGTTCCTATGATCTTGAAGTTTAATCACCTTGCATGTTATTTTTATGTGTTGATCTTGAATCTTTGTGCTTGAAAGTTTTGATCTTCCAACTTATGAGTTTTCTTCTTCACGGTTTTGCTTGGAAATTGTGTTTGAGCTTATGTAATTGCTTGATTTCTTTTGCATGTTTTGATCTATGATCAATCCTTGAAAAGCATGAAGTTGGAACTTGGCATGTCACTTAAATTGTGAAGTCTTAATTCTCTTTTGATGCATGCTACCATTTTAAAAAGAAAATTTTGATAATAAGTGTTAAAAGTGATTTTTGGTACAAAAAGGGATTTCCAACCAAATTTTGTTTGTGATGATGATTCCTTGATGTTTTGTAATTGTTGTCTTAAAGTGTGCATATGAAAAATAGAACTCAAAAACCTTATCTTTTGTGCATGGTGTTATTCGGCCAAACCTAGGAAAATAGGAAATCATGTTTAATCTTGATTATTAGTTACATGCATGTTAAAACCTATGTGATCTAAAGATTTTCGATATGACCCATGATTTTATTATGATAAAGAATAAAATTAAAGTTTGATGAATTTTGTTTGGAGCTCACGGTGTTGCTCTTATAGATGTTAGAATTTATTTATTTTGTTTTGCATGTGTGTTCTATGGATAGACCTATGGATTTCAAGTGTAAGAAAGTCTAAATTTTTGATTGAAAACCTAAAAAGTGATTTTTGTGTTCCATTCGGTTTTTGGAACAAGTTTTACTTAAGCTATTTTTATCTTCTTGAATGATTATTGTTTGAGTTAGCCTTGAGTGAATAAGATTGATTTGGTATGTGATTATATTATTATGAACTTGGATTATTTTCCTATGTCCAATTCGGTTTGACTAAAAAGTAAAAGAAATGAATTGATTTTCATTTGCATGATAACTTAGGGGTAAAGTTTATTAATTTAAAAGATGTTTGCATGAATTTAAATGAAAATATTCCTTTTCTTTTAATAATTATTCTCGGTGATGATGTTTTGAAGTAGGGTGTTGTGTCTAAATGATTATTTTCCCTATGTGTATGTTTTGTTTATGTATTAGTGATTATTAGTGTTTGACATGGTGAATATAACTTGGTCACATATAGAACAAGAGTCGGCCATGCATAGGGAAACTAGGGGTTTATGTTTGATCCTTGTTTTATATGCATGAATGATGAGTGGTTTGTGATATTATATCTGTTTGTGTGTGTGTGTATGATTTAAGTGTTTAATGACTTTTACTTTCTTTTGACTCGGTTTTAAGAAAATAAAGTAAGAAGAATGATTTGATTAATTGAAAAGCATTGTTTTGAAAAGATTTTCATATCATCTCTAAAGAACCTTGTTTTAATTCAAAAGATGTCTTATAAACCCACTATGTTTTTAACAAGTGTTTGAAAAGAATTTTCTGAAAGTTTTTATCTTCCTTAAAGGAATGTTTTACTTGATTTTAATTATGAGAAACCTAAAATTGATTTCAAAAGTGTTAAGAGGAAACAAATACCTGGTTTTCAAATAAAAAGTTTTATAAGTTGCTTGTTTCAAGATAATCGAATGAGAATGATTTTAATAAGAGGGAAATATTTGAGTTCCAGTAACGATCGGGAAGCGGTTACGAACGTCGCAATGGAGACTAAGGAGCGCTTTCGAAGATCGTCATCGATTGAGGTGAGAGAGAAGTTTCCCCCAAACACCGTGGTATTTAGGTAACATATTAAGTGTTTCGACCATCTCAAAAGTCGAAACTTGGTGGTTCTGAGTCAGTAACACAGTGGCAATTGTTTGTTTGTGTGGCCACCTGTGTGAAATGGACAAAGACCACATGAAAATGGGTAATGAGTTTATATGAGAATGCCTGAATGCTAGTGAGTGGTTTATTTATTTATTTATCTAATGAATTTATTATGTTGATGAGATTGGAAATAAGCTGAATGATAAGGAATTAGAAGAATGAAAGAGATGTAAGAAAAATTGAGAGAGGGTGTTAAGACGTTGTGGAATGTATAACCAATGATGAGTAAGAATTGATGAATATGATGTGGATGAGCCAGAGCTGGGAGGAGTAATGTTGTTGTTGATGCGAGATGTGAATTGGGCGGAGTTGGACTCCTTTTATTTTGGTTTTAGTCTGGGACTAGTGTTGAGTTGAGCTTTCTCCTCCATTAGTACCCAGCAAAGTTGTAATTTTGGAAAGGTTTTTGAAAAACAGTTTTAACAAGGTTTGCAAGGAGTTTTCGGAAGGATTTTTGGAAAAGAGATTTTGTGGAGGGTGGTGAAAGGAAAACTTTAGAAAAAGATTTGTGAGAAGAAATTCTTTAGAAAATGTTTTGGAAATAAAGTTTTTATTTAAAAAGGTTTTTGAAAAGGAGAATTTTTGAAAAGAGTTTTCGAATAAGACTTTTGATAAATTGTGTGAAAAGATATTTTTGAAAGATTTATGAAAAGAGATTTTGTGAGAATTTAAGAAGTAAGTTTTTAAGGAAGGTTTGTGGACGGATATTTTATTATGAAAAGAAATTTTTCAGAAAGTGAGATTTTGAGAAGGTGGGACAAAAAAAAGATTTTGGGACATTTGTAAAAGTTTGTGATTTTGAGATTTTAAAGGAAAGTTTTGTGAGTTGAGATTTTGAGAAAGAGGATGGTGTGAGATTGCTGAACCGAGTTATGAAGTGAGATATAAGTGTGATGATGCGAACCCAGCTCTGTGCTTTGATATGCGCAAAGATAGCGGTCGGGACTCACTGAAGGGATGTACGAAGGGTGAGCCGATCATTAGGCTTTTAAAAGACATGAACATACGTGGTGAGGCATGAGAGTGCGAAGTAGTGGAGAGGAAGATACCCCGGAGTATCTGCGGATATTCGGGTTGTGATTGCAATAGGGGAGGGTAAGGACGGTGATACGTCAAGAAGCCTTGAGTGCTATTCTAGGCAGAACGAACTCCACATGTGGTACGGGCAGATCGGTCCTATGCCGTGGTGAGTTCTGCACTCGAGACTAGAATAAGTACTGTCGCCCCCTATGGCAATTCGAGAACAGTGAGAGGGACGGGAACGGGGCAATGTGTTTTGCCACTGTGTGACAGTGAGCCTGATTGATGTTATTTGTGTTTGAGGCTGAGACCTCGTGGCTTGGAGCCATTGTTGAGACAGCTGTCATGCCCGCGTGGTAAAGGTCCTGTACTCCTGTTTGCTTCCGACTAGGTTGGGTGGATGACCGAGGAGATGTAGACGTGTGTGCTAACTTTAAGAACGACCCTCCTCAATGATGATTAAATTCCCTGCATCATTGATGGATACGAATTCATAAAACTTAAATAAGAAAAGATAACTTGCGTTGTAAGGTAAATAATTCTTAAGCGACTGTACGGAAAAGAGGATGAGATGCCGTGGTGATGAAATCAGAGTGCGCAGCGGAAGCAATTCGTGAAATGCGAGGCGAATTTGCATAATGTGTTAAGTAACGAAAGATTAGTGGAATAAGGCTAGTTTTCATGAGAGTACGTGTGAGTACTCTTTGTGTTGCTTGTTTGTACGGTTTGTCTATCTTAATATCTTACCTATTGTAATTCCACATCGTTGGCATAACATTCTTGGGAATACTTACTCTCTCCAGTCTTTTGTTTTGTCTGCCTGTTGTTATGGTGTCTATTCCCTTAGTCTCTGGACCCCGTTATGTCTGCACTCGACACTCGGGACGAAGGAAGAAGGAAGTAGTATGAAGATACCAAGATCGGTGAGTCAATTGACCATCCTAGTAGACACCCGATGCTCGTGTCTACCCGCAAGATTTGGACGAGGACATAGATACTGAGAAGCGGACGCAGTCGAGGTCGTCTCTAGCGTGACATTTCTTGTGGGTCTTCGTCTTCAGTTCAATGGGTCTAGTGGTAGTTCTTTTATATCCTCGGAGGTATTTTGCATTCCCTGTATTTAATTAGTGGCATTGCAATCCCATAATGTAACCCCAAATTTTTGTGAACGAAATTACTTTTGGTGACCTCCACGGTTTTAATTTAGAAAAGAACGGGCCATGATAATTGAGTCGAGAGGGATTAGGTTGCAAAGCGTAGTGTTGGTAACACTTCGGTTTGGAACTTGAATCTTAGCATGAAGTGTGAGAACATCTTTGTATTTATGAACACGTTTTGAAATAACATGGTTCCCATACTCATGCTACTCAACCGCGTTACACGTCATGCTGTTATAAAAAAAAAAAATTGGCCCTAATTTTCACTTAAAATGATTATGGTTTTCAAGTCGCCAAATCAGGGTGTTACACCATTAGGCCCAAATGCCTCGTTAGGCGCATGTGTACCCAATGGATCAGTGTGCTGCAAAATAAAAGAGATGAAAATGTAAAATAGAACAAAGGAAAAGAACATGAAATGGAATATGGAAAGGAATGAGATGAGAATGAGTGAAGTAAAAGAGAATGGATCTAACGGGTGTATTATGGCCTAATGGGTGTAAAAGGGACCTGATGGGTGTAAAATGACCTAATGGGTGACAAATGACCTAATAGGTGCGTCAAATCCTAGTAGTGCAGAATAATATGTATGGTTTGTGTGGGTGCCTGGTCAAGTAAGACGCGAAAGGTTTTACGTGCAATGATAGTGTAAGACACACGTGATGCTCGTGTGCAACTGTAAGACATACATGGAGTTGTGCGCAATGATGGACACACACAAGACCCTAAAAGACATGTAAAATGTGAAAAGAGTTACGTAAGGAATATGTGAAATATAAGAAAAGAAATTATGGAATAAGAGAAAGCTAATCAATGTAAGTGATAAAAAGGAAGAGAATAAGAAAGAAAACTAATGGAATGTTTGTGTTTGTAAGAGTATGATTTGAATGTGAGTGTATTGATGTGAGTATATGATTATTGTGCTTGACTTAGTGTGCACCTATGTCTCATTAGAAACTGCTTTTCTAAGTTATGTGTAATGCTTACTCCTTACTGTTTATATACAGGTACAGACCCCGAGTTTGCACAGTTTCTGGCCGAGCAGGAACTCTCCCTCTCAGGGAGAGTAGATAGTTGTAGTTGTAGGACTTGTATCTTGTCCTGGCTACTTTAGGGCTTGAGCATGTTGTTAGTTTTTGTATGTAAAATGTAAAGAATTGTTTTTGTGGATTAGCCAGGACCACTTCTCATGGGAAAGGAGTATTTTTGGGAAATGCAAACTATTCCAAAACTTGTTAATATTGCTGCAAAACTCTGATTGTAGATATTTGGCATTATATTGCACTATAGTATGATATGCCTTGCTGGCTTTCTGTTGTTGATCCAAATATTTGAATCCAGGTTTTAAAAGAAGAAATTACTTTTGGAAAGTCTTAAAAACAGAGTATTCTCCGTCGAATTTTACGGAGAATTTTTACAAGTGAATAAGTTATAAAAGATATTTTTAAGTTCCTAATTAAGTAAGGGGAATTAAGGTTAATAATAAAGTAGGTTGTTACACAACACGTGCGGAAGCAAAATACATTCATTCATAAAACTTGCTTCATAATGTACATCATTTCACATCATTCTTAACATTCTTTCAAAATATATAAGTTCTGTTTTTATCATCTACTACCTGACTCTGAGTTAATCAAAACTATTAACATAAGTGTTGTAACACCCCAATTTTCATAATATAAAAATTACGAAAATTTAAAAGTTTTGGAATTAATTATGGAACTTTAAAAGTATTTTCATTAATTGTAATACATAAATCAGAGTTTGGAAATACAACGAATAACTTTAAAAGTTACATTTTACAAATTAAGTTTATATACAAAATGTGGGGTACCAAATTTACAATATAGAATAGGTGCACAAAAATTAGTTTCCTTTCTTCCGACTTGTTCCACTGCGTACTCTAATCTCTGGGCTTCTTGAACATGTACCTAAATTGTTATCCACTAAGGGTGAGATCTTTCACAGCATAGTGAATTAAAAAGGACAGTAAACAGTTCATAATAAAAACTTAAGAATAGCAATTAAATCGAGGGTAGATTAACAAAATATAACCTAATCAATTCTCTACAACATCCACTTTCACACTTAAGTTAAATTCCCACTATTCAATTCCAGTACTATAACCATTTCCACTTTGCCTTCTCGTTATTCCTTTAAAACAATATATTCCAAATCATTTACATTCCATTTTCAATTTCACAATTAAGTCGTTAAAACACTTAGTCACAATATGCACATCTAGCAATCAATGACAATCAACCAATCAGAAGTTAACCAGTCAATCAGTCGACAAACTCAGGTATGTCTCAGGGACTATAATTTAAGTCATCTCCCTAATGTTCTTCACTTCCTACT
Organism: Crotalaria pallida; assembly: GCA_037953625.1. Taxonomy (NCBI): domain Eukaryota; kingdom Viridiplantae; phylum Streptophyta; class Magnoliopsida; order Fabales; family Fabaceae; genus Crotalaria; species Crotalaria pallida. The sequence continues at coordinate 103,383,532 of CM075650.1, forward strand.
TTAACAATTTATAAAAGAAGTTAATATAAACATTTACATTAATTCTAAAATAAACTAAAAACTAAACTAATCACAGTTAATTAAACTCTAGTCTATACTATTTACTACCACACACTAATTTAATTACTAAATCTCAAATCCTATTATAAACTCTAACTATCCCTAACTCAAAGTGTGGAAAGAATCTCCCCTTACCTCTTGAAGAGAAGAGGAGGAGGATAGGGTGTGAGTGGAACTCCACCAAGTCCTTGGAATAAAGCTCCTACGCCTCTAGTTCCTTTCTCCATGATCAATTCCTAGCTCCCCTTGGTGATTGCCCAACTCTATGTGAAGGATTGTGGGAGTTAGGGTTTTGGTGTGAGAATTGGGGATTTTGAGAGAAAGAGATGAAATGGAGAATTTAAGGGTGGAAATCGGTGGGAACTTGATGGGGAATGATTATAGGGTGTTAATTTGGTTTAATTTAGTGTTAATTTGATTTTGGAGAAGGATTGGGGAAGAGAGAAGAAGAGAGCTTCGAATGGGAAAAGGAAACAATGAGGAACAACACTTGAAAATCGTTTTTTATTTCTAGTTTGACAGTGGTTAATCGATTAACTCCCATTGTTTATAAAGGATTAATCGATTAACACATGAGTTAATCGATTAGTGCCAGAAGGTGCTCAAAATTCTAATCGATTAAGCTAAGTCTTAATCGATTAGTGGCTGAAGGTGGCTCAAAAATTAATCGATTAAGGGACCTCTTAATCGATTAATGCCCTATGTTTTCCTTTCTTTCAAGCATTCTAAGGGTTCTAAGCCATTCCTAACACACCCTAACTTATCCTATCATAAATCCACTATCTAAGCACTTTCTAAACACCTCTAAACACATACCAAACATTTCATTCATCAATTAATAATAACGAACACACAAATCACGATCACGGAAAGACGGAACGAACTAACGATCGAATTCTAGACTCAACGTATTCTTAAACACTCGACCCAACCCAATCGACTTAAGACCACCCTATAACAACTTAACCCTAGTACCAAACACTCTCGAGGCATAATCAATAGGGTCGAATTGATCTCAATTGCCTCACACCTTGATTAGATTCCGGAACTCAGTCGAAACGTGAGTTCGAAGGAATTCACTGAACATTGAAACTAGGGTCTATATTTAGGCTCAAGGATCCATCCTAGGATCCTTTAACCACTCACTCTATCGAGATCGAAACACTAAAGGCACTCACAAGGACTCCGGAACTCTTTGGCACCCGATCCTACACAAACCTACTCAATCAACCACAACCACAACCACACCAATCTAAGATCTAAACCGATCACCCCTCGACTAAAACCAACGACTCTAGAACACTTCCCTATCCAACCCTAACGATGCGATCACACAACAAATACACACATACACAAAGAATAAGCACAATTACTAACACCGAGGAATACACACAAGCACGCACCTATATATATATATCCTAACTTAACCTAAACGCACATATATACATATAAGCATACACATGCACATACTCACACATACATTCATATACTCAAGGATATAATCACAAATACTAATACCTACGCAAGGATATATTTATACAAATATATACATATACTAGGAAAACGTTTACAAACACTTATATCTATATATATATATTTTATCTCAACATAATTATATACATATAAGAAAATAGTTGAAAATCATCTTTAACATGTAGATAATATATTTTTAAATATACTTATTAGATTAATAAAAATGAGGATGTTACAATTCTCCCCCACTTAAAAGAATTTCGTCCCCTAAATTCATTCTTTGAAAAACATTTTAAAAAAAATGGAGGGAGGCTTTTGTCAAAAATTGTTTTGCTTAAACCTTTTACAATTGACAAAATACTTAAAGTTTAAAAAAAAAATCATTTGGTTTCGCATAGAGAAAATCATAATAACAAAACAATAGTTTTCTCAAAATCTCCACAATCTTACATTCTGTCCCCGGTGAGCTCCCCCACTTAGGCTTGGGTTATCCTTGTGAATTTAGACTTAACGTCTTTCCGACTGGTTCTTACCCTTGGGTCTACTTGGTAAGCACTAAACTTTTCTAATCTTTGAGAACTCCAAAAGTTGTTGGGTTCTAACAAGGTGAGGGGTCTCCTTTTTGGTTATTATCTTCACCAATGGTTTCTCTTCCCAGAACTTGCATAAAAATCAATCAGAAGTTCCCTGATGATTCTTATGCAATGGTTAGGCTCTAATCTTAAGACACTTTCTAGTCCTGGTGGTCTACACTATGAAGGTAAGGTTTGCAATTCAATGCTTCTTTGGTTGGGTTCTTTTGTTTGGGTAGGCGTTGACACTCTTACTCGCAGATTCATCCCGGCAATACGGGTTTGGAAATCTACTAACTATTTGGTCTCTCTTAAATCTTGGAAAATTGGAGAGCATTAAGAGGTGTTACTTATGGGTTAGTTATCTATTCGACTTAGGACTTAGGTTTTAGTTCTCTATCTCCCTTAAGGTATTCACTGGTCCATGCTAACCTAGCATACTCTCGGGATAGTAAAACACAACTCTAATCCTTATGTGACATGGCCCTAGGACACTTTACTTCACTCGGTTTCCAAACGAAAGGTCTTGATAATCCTTTGGTTTCACAGTTTACTAAATTGGTCAGTTTTCGTTAGCGCTATGGTTCTCCTGTGGACTTTATGGGGAAATCCAAATTGCTGAGTTTCCGAGAAATACTTTATAAAACTAAGGTAAGGAAAACAAAACTTACACATAGATATATGAATATATTTATATATAAACACAAGCATGTCATGAAAATATATGCATACATACTATTACTCATATTTTCAAAACTTAGTTTGAAAATCTTTTCAAAACAATTAAAAAAAATATTTGATATACATATATACACATATATATAAACATAGTTCAGATTAGTGCAGCAACCTCCTGATTGAACTTAAATCCTTGGTTCTGCTTAAATAAGAATCCTTTGTATTTCGTAAGTTTAATTATTACCATTCGGGTTTAAGTTCAACTGATAGGACTCCACACTTGACTTTCGTTTAGTGTTGAAGTTATCGAGTTCAATTTAATAGTGGAAACCAACCACAATCTCAATGTAAACGTTGTTGTGGTTCTCTTGGATTTTAGCCTAACCGATGCCAACTAAGTCATTCGGTTAGATTAGAATCACAAAATTAAATTATTTGATTCTCGTGGTTCCACTCCAAATCTTTGTTCGCTTACTTTAACACTAAATTAGTCCACATCCAAACTCAGTTTGAGGACCCCTTGATTGAATTCATACCGCTTTCCAACTTAGGTATAAAGTTCCTTTTTACTCTTTCAAATTTCCAATTGGAATAGTTCGGCGATTTGAGTCCGATCGATTAGTTCTCGATTTCTATTTCACTCTTGGTGCCACAACTACTTGAATCAAGATTATCAATGGAATCGACCACTAATTTAGTTTAAACATTATTTTTCATTCTTCTTTGATACTAATCTAATCGATCTGAACTTAGTCACTCGGTTGGATTAGGATCGAAGTCATGATTCATTCAAGTCGAACGGTTCCATTTCTAATCACCATCCAATTACTTTGAAACCACATCATTCCACAACCATACATCCAAAACATACACAAATACACGTAGTCAGGCAAAGAAGAAAACAACAAACAATGGGGCACTAAGGTTTTATACATAGAAAATCGCTTTCTAATTCATAGTAGTGCACGAATTCCTAGATTTCGACGACTTCACCTCCCGGTAAATATAATGTCGGATTGGCCAATTCCAACACTACATTAAATCGGTGGTAGTAGCCCTCGCAATCCAATGAATTCCTGTACTACGGTTTCAATTGCCTTGGCATTATTCGGATTCCCTTTGTATAAAACTTTAGCTTTACATTATCCTAATACTTAGAAAACTTTGACTCTCAACCATACGCCTAATTCCACTTAGGTTTGTTGTTTGTAATGGGGAACACTTACAATATTCAAAATTTTCCAATTTTCTCTCCTTTTATCACTTGTCAGTATTCCCTTTGCAAACTCAAACCCTTTCCTTTTTCTCCTAACATTAAACTCTCTATATATACACTTACTTCTCTAGTACTATTCATATACATAATTATCATCATAAATCATCAACTAATGTTGACGATGCACAAACCAATATTCTAAATGGGATGCAAATGTAATGTGGTGCAAATGCAATGCGATGCGGATGCGATGCAATAACATTTCATTTTTCCTTTACTTTTCACTTTGAAACATTTTCACTTTTGATGCAATGCAATGCAATGCAATCTCACTTCTCCCTCTTGTACATTGTGCTTCACATTCTCCCCGCAGGAGGGTTCTTCACACAATATACCACTTTTTAACAATTTTAACTTTATTGACATTGTACTTCACGTTCTCCCCGAAGGATGGTTCTTCATACAATGTCCACTTTTTAACTTTAAAACTTTATTGACATTGTGCTTCACATTCTCCCCGCAGGAGGGTTCTTCACACAATGTCCACCTTTTTAACAATTTCACTTTATGTACATTGCACTTCACGGTCTCCCCGCAGGAGGGTTCTTCATGCAATGTACCACTTTTAACAATTTTCACTTTTGCTCACATCCCCTCCACACTTTGGGAAAAACAAACTAGGAGTAAATGTCCCTATTCCTTCCTACATTGCACTTCACGGTCTCCCCGCAAGAGGGTTCTTCATGCAATGCAGGCCCCTTTGCACTTCTCGGTCTCCCCATAGGAGTGCTCTTCATGTTGGGGAGGAACCATCCTCCGTAGTCACGAAATAGGTAAGTGACCGATAGAATTACTATAGTGTGCACTAGACCAATCACCAATTCAACTATTACTTCACATTTTCCCCGTAGGAGGGTTCCTCATACTAGTTTACTACTAGGGTGATCAAAGTCCTCTATAGTAACTCCCGTGATTGTTTCATAAACACAATCAAATCACTATCTATTCACAGCCACTAGTTCTATGAACCTTCACATTCTCCCCGTAGGAGTGTTCTTCAGTTCATAGAACCTGGATTCGATAATCTTTCCCAAAATACCTAAGGTCCACCTATCTCCATGAATGGACGTGTTTCTAGTTCGTTTTAGGGGTATTAATCATCCATTCTTTATTTATATAGATTTATTGGGAGGGTTTGCTAACCTAAGACATGAGGCAGTAATGATGCAACAAGCACGTTTCAAATATGCACACACTTATTCACAAAACATTTAGCAACTAATATACACATTCATTCCTAATTATGCTTAACAATTAACACCAAACATACACAACAAACACTCGACATTAACATTTTCAAAAAATTCTATAAGTCTCACCTTTATTCAAGAAACTTGAGATTAGAGTGTTTGTAGCGGAATCAGGATTACTTTCCCTCAGGTCGAAAGGAAGAACTGCTCTGATACCATATTGTAACACCCCAATTTTCATAATATAAAAATTATGAAAATTTAAAAGTTTTGGAATTAATTATGGAACTTTAAAAGTATTTTCATTAATTGTAATACATAAATCAGAGTTTGGAAAAACAACGAATAACTTTAAAAAGTTACATTTTACAAATTAAGTTTATATACAAAACGTGGGTTACCAAATTTACAATATAGAATAGGTGTACAAAAATTAGTTTCCATTCTTCCGACTTGTTCCGCTGGGTACTCTAATCTCCGGGCTTCTTGAACATGTACCTAAATTGTTATCCACTAAGGGTGAGATCTTTCACAGCACAGTGAATTAAAAAGGACAGTAAACAGTTCATAATAAAAACTTAAGAATAACAATTAAATCGAGGGTAGATTAACAAAATATAACCTAATAAATTCTCTACAACATCCACTTTCACACTTGAGTTAAATTCCCACTATTCAATTCCAGTACTATAACCATTCCCACTTTCCCTTCTCTTTATTCCTTTAAAACAATATATTCCAAATCATTTACATTCCATTTTCAATTTCACAATTAAGTCGTTAAAACACTTAGTCACAATATGCACATCTAGCACTCAACGGCAATCAACCAATTAGAAATTAACCAGTCAATTAGTCGACATACTCAGGTATGTCTCAGGGACTATAATTTAAGTCATCTCCCTAATGTTCTTCACTTCCTACTTTAACAATTTATAAAACAAGTTAATATAAACATTTACATTAATTCTAAAATCAACTAAAAACTAAACTAATCACAGTTAATTAAACTCTAGTCTATACTATTTACTACCACACACTAATTTAATTACTAAATCTCAAATCCTATTATAAACTCTAACTATCCCTAACTCAAAGTGTGGAAAGAATCTCCCCTTACCTCTTGAAGAGAAGAGGAGGAGGATAGGGTGTGAGTGGAACTCCACCAAGTCCTTGGAATCAAGCTCCTACGCCTCTAGTTCCTTGCTTCATGATCAATTCCTAGCTCCCCTTGGTGATTTCCCAACTCTATGTGAAGGATTGTGGGAGTTAGGGTTTTGGTGTGAGAATTGGGGATTTTGAGAGAAAGAGATGAAATGGAGATTTTAAGGGTGGAAATTGGTGGGAACTTGATGGGGAATGATTATAGGGTGTTAATTTGGTTTAATTTAGTGTTACTTTGATTTTGGAGAAGGATTGGGGAAGAGAGAAGAAGAGAGCTTCGAATGGGAGAAGGAAACAATGAGGAACAACACTTGAAAATCGTGTTTTATTTCTGGTTTGACAGTGGTTAATCGATTAACAACTTTGGTTAATCGATTAACTCCCATTGTTTACAAAGAATTAATCGATTAACACATGAGTTAATCGATTAGTGCCAGAAGGTGCTCAAAATTCTAATCGATTAAGCTAAGTCTTAATCGATTAGTGGCTGAAGGTGGCTCAAAAATTAATCGATTAAGGGACCTCTTAATCGATTAATGCCCTATGTTTTCCTTTCTTTCAAGCATTCTAAGGGTTCTAAGCCATTCCTAACACACCCTAACTTATCCTATCATAAATCCACTATCTAAGCACTTTCTAAACACCTCTAAACACATACCAAACATTTCATTCATCAATTAATAATAACGAACACACAAATCACGATCACGGAAAGACGAAACGAACTAATGATCGAATTCTAGACTCAACCTATTCTTAAACACTCGACCCAACCCAATCGACTTAAGACGACCCTCTAACAACTTAACCCTAGTACCAAACACTCTCGAGGCATAATCAATAGGGTCGAATTGATCTCAATTGCCTCGCACCTTGATTAGATTCCGGAACTCAGTCGAAACGTGAGTTCGAAGGAATTCACTGAACATCGAAACTAGGGTCTATCTTTAGGCTCAAGGCTCCATCCTAGGATCCTTTAACCACTCACTCTATCGAGATCGAAACACTAAAGGCACTCACAAGGACTCTGGAACTCTTTGGCACTCGATCCTACACAAACCTACTCAATCAACCACAACCACCACCACACCAATCTAAGATCTAAATCGATCATCCCTTGGTAAAACCAACGACTCTAGAACACTTCCCTATCCAACCCTAACGATGCGATCACACAACAAATACACACATACACAAAGAACAAGCACAATTACTAACACCGAGGAATACACACAAGCACACACCTATATATATATATCCTAACTTAACCTAAACGCACATATATACATATAAGCATACACATGCACATACTCACACATACATTCATATACTCAAGGATATAATCACAAATACTAATACCTACGCAAGGATATATTTATACAAATATATACATATACTAGGAAAACGTTTGCAAACACTTATATCTATATATATTTTATCTCAACATAATTATATACATATAAGAAAATAGTTGAAAATCATCTTTCACATGTAGATAATATATTTTTAAATATACTTATTAGATTAATAAAAATGAGGATGTTACAAGTGTAACCCAGAGCGTATGGTTCGTAACTCAAAACATAACAAAACTAGATAATATTGTAACTTACAAACCACAGGCGTTCACTCGGAGTCCTCCACGGGATCGTCCTCCGCCACCTGGTCACTTCCTTCCACCGGGTCCTCCTCTTCAACAAGGTCCTCTTCCTCCTCCTCGTTCTCAGCCGTATGTGTCGGATCACAAGGCACATACTGAGGAGTTTCACATCTAACTCCTTGGCCAAAACTAGGGTGAGTAGGAACCTCTGGGATAACTCTTTCCATAGACGGAGTAGGACTTGGTGGAATAGCATGTCTAGAAAAACATCGGGGTGGTGGTGGTGGTGTTCCATGGAGATGAGTGAAAGCTGGTGGGATGTGCATTTCTATTGGGTCACCGGCAAGTATACCGGGTCATCAAGTAATATAGTCAATAAGACTAGATATCATCCCTCATAGATTGCAAATTGTTCAATTAACTATCACCAAAGAGTAGTTAAAAGCAAAATCTATAGGTTTGTAATTAATTAATTAAGATTGAATTGAAATAAAATAAAAACAGAAATAAAATAAAAGTGTGAGCAATTTAAGAAAACGAGTTAAGAACATGGTTTCATTGTAGGCATTGTTTATTTATCATGAATCTCTATTTTTCCCTAAATCAAGAACAAATTCCTTAAGGTAGTAATTACAAGATCCCTCTTATGTAATTACTGTTTATTATTCAATTTGATAACCCTTAATCCCTTAAGTGATTAAACCATTGAATAACCATTAATTAAGAACAGAGGAATTTATAACAAGTTATATAATTACCCTAAAGTATCCCTACGAGTTGAATAATTATATTGTTTGATTGAAGGCCTATTCTAATTCCTAGTCTCTCAATTGAAGAATTAGAGATTGTTGATACTCAGAAAAATGATAGCCTAATCGTGAGGCCCAATAGCAAAACCAGGCCCAGATCCGCAACACACAAAGGACTACGAACAGGAAGTGGCGACGAAGAAGGGCGTACTTGGGCATGCATTCGCGCACGAGGGCGCACCCCACCTTCGGAGAGCGCACAAACAGACAAAGAGCCACCCAACTCCCATGACACGTGCAGCTTGCACAAGAAGCTAGAAAGGAATCTTTGCTCACCTCATCTAGACCCTTCCCAAGAGAGACACGGAAATGGCATTCCTTGTGTGCTCCCCTTTCTCAGCCATTAATGGAGAGCTCGAAATGGCAAAAGGACAAACTGGCACCTGATAAAGGAGGAGGGAGGCAGCAACAAAGAAGGAAAAGCTGCGTGGACCGTCGGGTAAAAGGAAAAAAGGGAATAACCAACGGGTAAAACGGGCACTATATAAAGGTGCCACCATCAGCCACAACAACAACAACCAGAGAAAGGACAGTAGAGAAATATTGAAACAAAACCCAAACACTTGACTTCCCTTCTCTATGTCCCAGAGGAGGAACACGGAGGAGAGAGACTAAAGAAAGAGGCGTGGAAAGAGTAAAGTAAGCAACAGAGGTACCCTGCTCCCTCTTTCCACCACCATTACCGAGAATCCTTACCGCCATGACCAACTCTCTGTAAACACCACCCCTGACCTTTACTGAAGAAGGCGTCCTCACGGACAAAGGCGCACCCTACCCTCAGTCAAAATTATAGGTAGAGATGCCTCTTTACCTGTGTTTCGGATCTTTTTATTGAAAAGATATAATTATTAAGAGATTACTGAGGGTTTGTAAACTTAATGAAGTTTGGCTCCAATAGAGTGGAAATGCGATATTATTTCTACAGCAAAAAAGCGGGGGAATGCGCCTTTGATTAGCCCGGTTTTGCGGGGACGCACATTACAATTATGTAAATACTTCAGATAATATTGAATGAGTGGGCGCTGTCAGTGTTGTTTTCTAGTGTTGTACTGTGCGCTTTTGGCTCCCGTCCCTTCTCTCGTTCGCTTTCTCACTGTTATTTCTTCAGGTGTTCCCTCTCCACATTTTGGGGAGTGGGATCGGCATTTTCTCTGTGTTTGATGCTTCACGGAGTTGATTGGATTGATCGCCTTCCTTCAGTTGATTCGGCTGCTCCAGACGGGCTTACGGAAGACGGAAGGCGTGCACTGCACTGCTCGCCTTCAGGTCTCCCTTGCTCCTAGGTATTCTTCTCTTTCTCTTGTGTTTCCCCTTCGAGTTGTCGAGGGGGAGAACTTATGTTCCCCTCCGGGGTATCGTTGTCACAGAGATGTTGGCTGGAAGGGCGCGTCCTCTAGTGCACCCTCCTCACTTATATTTCTCTCGAGTTTATTTTTGGGCCTTCGGGGAGCTTCGTGTGCTTCTGGCCGCTTTGTTATTTCTCTGAGTAGATCATATCTTTTTTCGTGATCCTCTCTCCTCTCTTTATGTGTGTTGTTTCTTTTCTTTTTTCTCTTCTTTTCTTTCTTCTCTCTCTGTTGTTGCCATTGCTCTTCCTCCTTTTATAATGTGCCTTTTGACCGCTGGTCACTGCTTCTTCTTGCTTTACCCTTTGGTTCCTGGCACTTTTCCCCTTTTGTAGCCGCAGATTCCTTCTTTATCAGGTCCCTTTTGTTTGTTTTCTTTTCTTGGCTTTGTCATTTAATGGCTGCAGAAGGAGAGTGGTGCAAGTCTTTCCATCTTGGGCTTTGCCTTGGGAAGGGCTGCATGAAGTAAGCAAAGATTCCTTCGGACAACTAGCTATTTCGTTTGGACATAAGTGTACGCTCTGGGCTGGGTACGCCTTTACCCGTAACTTTGGTATTTCTGGCGCCTTCTCTTAACCGTGGCCACTCCTCTTGGGCCTCGGCGGCTCCCGCAATGTTGCCGGTTATTTTCCCTCTTTTCTTCTGACTGTGTCAGCAAAGTGTTTCGTATTTTTCCTCAGGAAGGCGTGCAGTGGAGGGGGCTCTTTCGCACTGCAGGTGTTTGTCACGTGCTTCCTCTCAACTTTTGTTTGTTTGGCGATTTCTAGTCCCTTGATGGATTTGGGCCTTGCATTTTGGGCCTTGTTAATGGACCACTTATTTTTTGGGTATCAACAATTGCCCCCTTTGCAATGAAAAGAGAGACTCCTTTTCGGTGCAAATCTTCTTTTCAATTTTTTTTCGTCTTCTATTCTTGTACTGCATTCCACGTGTCGATATGGGGAGGAGGCAACACCTTTCAGTTCTTAGCAGTTGCACGCTTCCCCACGTTCCTTCCTTTCCACATATTTTCAAAACTTCCCAGAATCCTTCAGTTACTTCTAGCCAAACTCCTTACTCTCTTTCTTCCTTTATCACCTGAAACTCATCCTTTCACTCTCTCCTCTTCTCAAAACAGAAACCTTCTTCGTTGCTTCTCTGTTCTTCGTCTCCTTCCTCTCTCACTCTTGATCTCCGTTGTCTCTTGCCTTCTTCCACATTTGTTGCTATCATGTCAGGGTCTAAAGCTAATGCTCCCTCCGAAGTCGAAGATGCCTCTTCAAGTTCTGAAGAAGAGATTCAACTCCCTGGCCCTATCTCTTATTGCTTCTTACAGCGACTCCCTTGTCCTCGTTCTTACCCTCTCGAACCAGGTCACCGCCGTTGGGTAGCGGGGGTGAAGGCGGATTCACCCTTTGGCCCCGATTCGGGTGATCTCCTTACTGGCCCTCCTACCAGGGCCAGGATGGTCCCTGAAGACGTTGTAGAACTCATTTCTCCACCTTCTTACCACAAGGATCATTGCGCATTGGGCCCTTCGCTACTCCATTCTTGACTTCGCCGCTCAGAGTTCCCTTGGGTGGATGTGAACTTCAATGTTCGTGTTGGTGGTACTAGCGGCTGGCAAGAGTGGTTCGATCAAACGTTCTCCACTGATCCTGGGTTTGCGGCTATTTTGGAGAGGGTAGGCGTTGCTGCTGCAATCGAGGCGTCCCCTCGACTCGGCGCCAACCGCAAGCCTGACGATTTGTTGGTTTTGATGCAACGCTGGTGCTCCTCTACCCACACTTTCTTGACATCATGGGGGGAGTTCACTCCGACCCTTGAAGATGTGGTTGTACTTCTCAAGCTTCCATCCTTTGGAGATAGAGGCTTTGACGTAGAAGGTGTTGACGAACGCCTTTCCGAACTGTCAGTGGAGTTGAAAGCCGCTTCAGCTCTCAGCGCCAAGTATTCGCGCGATCTTTTCAAATGAAGGCATGCTTCTTATGCGAGAGGCTCCTCTTCTCAAAGAGTGCGGGGTACTGGGAACTTGGTTCCGAGAGGCCAGAGGGCGAGTCAACGTTCTTCCCTTAAATATACTTTTGCTAGTTGGGTTAGATACTTCTTCGGCGACTTCCATGAGGGTAAGTTTCAGGCTGGTCCTGTCAAGGATCAATGCCTTATTCGTGCTGCTTTCGTTGCTTTCTGGCTAAGTAGATACATGTTCCCTGGTCCTTCGTGGGAATCGGTGAGCCCATGTGTTTTTCTCTTTGCTTGTTCTTTGGCGGAAGGCATCCGCCTTCCTCTTGCTTCATTCTATCTAGGTGATCGGTGATCTGTACGCTCGCCTCGACCAGGTGGCTGAACAGATGCGTATTTATCATGGATGCTTTGCAATAAACTCCTATATTGATTTGACTTTCCTTCAGTACTTTTTGTTTGAACGGTTCCCTGACTATGGTCCTGTCAGACTTCCTCCTTCGGGTAATCCTGCTGATTTGGAGCCTCGCTCCTGGTGTTGGACAAAGGGCTTTCCGAGATAATCGTTAATTTCTTTGATTGATTTGGAAGACAAGTTCGTGTTTCGTCCTTACTTAGGTAATATCATGGAGGGTGGTGACCCTTTGCATCCCCTGTATGATAAAGAAGAGTTTGCCACCAGGAATGATTCTGCTGCTCGTTTTGAAGGCATTTTTGATTTATGGAAGTTGATTCTGACTGTTCGCTGTCTGCCTGGTTTTGTGCCATTGGACAGTAAGAGCGCCCACGGTGGAGCTCTCTGGCCTTGCGCCTACCGTCCTGATCGTGTGGCTAGGCAATTTGGACGTGATCAGGCTCCATGCGTTCTCCATATCGAACAGGCTCCTGTGGAAGGTCTGGTCAAAGTGTTGCTTTTTGGTGCAACCCCTGATGTTTATGAAATCCCTCGTGTTCATATTTCTCCCTTCCGCGTCGGGGGTGTTTTGCGTGGTTGGATCACGTCCCATGAAGATATCCTCCAGCATTTGCGTGACTTTGAGGCCTCTTCACAGCATTCAGCCCCTTCTCTGTTGCCCATAGTATACAATGACCCCTATTTCTGTACTTCAATGAGGAAAGTCAAAGGTAAATATCTCGGCCATTTTTCTGTTCTTGTTATTTCCTATTCCTGCTTTGTATTACTTCCTTTATTCTGTTTTGCTTTCAGACGAGGAGGATTCCCCTAGACGCAAGGCTGCTGTGTCTTCCCCTGTTGCATCCCAAAGGGGAAAAAGGAAAACCACTTCTCAAGGTCCCTCTATTTCAAAGTCTCCTGCCAAGGGTGGTGGCAGTGGCGCCGCCTTGCCCTGGAAGAAGAAAAAGACAACTGCAGCCGCACCCTCCCGCCGATCTAGTCGCTTGCGAGCTGCTGGTATCCACATTGCTCCTTCTTCTCCTGCTCATATAGATTTGGTCCAAGATGATGCCGACGAGATTAGATCGGATGACTCTCTTTTAGCCTATTACGAGTCTGCTGAAAGCGGTGGTGCTGAGGAGGAGTGTCCCCCAGGTTTCATTTTTTGCCTTCTCTTTTCTTACTCTTACTGCAGCCCTTCGTTTTTTTGTTCTTTCTTTGGCTTCTTTATTTCCAATGCGCTTTGCTTAGGCAGCTTCATGGCATTACTGATGCTTTTCCTTCCCTTATGGATGTAGGCGGTTCTGGTGGTCATCTTTCACCGCCTTCACCTCAAGTCTCTGGAGGTGGTCACGTTCCTATTAGTCCTTCAACACTTCCATCTGTTCCTGACCGTGAAGACCCCATGGATTTCTGCCATCATCCCTCCGTTGATGGGGATGCTATTCCTTCTGCCCCTTTTAATGCTGCTGCTTGCGGGGATGCCGATTCTTTTATGCCCCCAGTTGGTGTTTTCAAAAGCGTTTCCATTACGTCCAAGGGCGCGCCTTCTGAGGCCCCTTTGAATGTTGCTGATATTATTGAAGAAGTTATTGCTGAGACTCAGAGGTTTGAAGATGCTCTTGCCGGGATGGATGTTGAGGTGGATGCCTCTGCTCCCGAGGAGAGCCAAGCTGCTATTACTGCTAAGACTTTGGTTGGAGGACCTTCTGTCCCCATGGTTTTTATTCCTTCTGCTGATAAGGGCCTAGCTTCGACCAGCACAGCTAAAATTCCTGGGAGTGTCCCCACCCCTCTTGATGGGCGTTCTATACATGAGGTTCCTCATTTCTAGACTCCTTCTGTAAGGGCGGGCCACATTTCTGCTTCTCCAGGGTCTTCTTCGATTTGTGAGTATCTCTCCATGTGCTTGATCTAAGTAAGGCTCTTCACATTTCTTCACTTTGTTTGCTAGCCTCACTATCTTTGTACGTGCTGTTGTGTGCTTTTTGCAGCTGCACTTTCTGCTAGGTCCCGCGGTTCGCTAGATGTGGAAGATCAGTCCCTGGTTGATTCGTTCCTTCTTACTCACCCTGCGTTGATACCGCCTCGTGCTTCGCTTCCCCGCCTTTTCAGGGAGTCCGCCTCACGCACCTTACTGGAGATGTTGTTGTTGGCTCGTTCGGCTAATGTGGATGCCTTGCCATGGGAGGACAAAGCCGAGATTTTGGATTGCTTGTATTCTCTCAAGTTTCAGCATTATTCTGGTGCTTGGCTTGAGAACGCCATTGCTGGTTTCGAGAGCTTGTGCCCTCCGTTTGATGATGCTGATTTGGTTGAAACTGAGCGCTCCTTGCAGGAACGTCGTGCTCCGCTGGTGTCCCGTATCAAAGAACTTTCTTCCCATCTTGATCAAACAACTTCAGAGTTGGATCGACTTGATGCGGAGATTAATGATTTCGCTGCCCAGAAGCATGCCTATGAGGAGGCTTGTAGGGATACCTCCTTGAATTCCCTCTTCCGCATGTAGGCGTTACTTTCACTGCATATGCTACTACTGTTGTTATTGTGCTATTTGGATTATGGTTTTGGTTACTGCTTTTGGCTTTGCGTTTTGTATGTCTTTGACCGGATTTGACTTCGTTGCTTTACCGCTACTAGACTTTGCCGCCGGATCTTGACTCCTTGTGTGAATTGACTTTCTCAACTTCTTGACATTTCTTGTCTTTTGTTAGCATTGGGTGTTTTGGTATAGGTTGCATGGACCTTGATGCTTCTTTAGGTGCTTTGCATACACACATCTTTGTCTGGTGCTTATGAAATGTTATCACTACATGCTTTCTCTTTTTCTTTCATACATAGACATGTGCACATTTCTTGTTTTCTCTTTTTTTTTTGAACAATGGCTCCTCATGTCATCGGTGCCAAATTTTTTTTTCAGGGTGCACGTTGGGCACGCTTTCCTCTTTATTTTTTTGAACAATGGCCCCTCATGTCATCGGTGCCAAATTTTCTTTCAAGGTGCACGTTGGGCATGCTTTCCTCTTTTTATTTTTGAACAATGGCCCCTCGTGTAACATCCTAAACTTTGATTTAAATGAAATAATTATTAAAAACCTTAGAAAAATTGGAAAAAGTGGCTTAATGAATTTTGCTAGATATGTGAGTGGTGATTATAGGACCTAGGAGTTGTATAGAAGGCATTTATGGCTTTGGGCAAAGTCATATAAGCGAGATCGGGAGTTAAATCGGCGTTTTCGACGTTAGAAATCGACCGAAAAGAGAAAATTAGGAATTTATTATAGGATGCTAAGAAATTAAATTCCACTGTTGGATATGAAGTTTATGGGGTGAAGAAGCTTGCCTAAAAATTTGGACCCGATCCGACGGGTAACGAAAAAGTTACGGCGAATCAAAGTTGGGAACCACCGGTGCACGCCCAGGCGCACCGGTGCACGCCCAGGCGCACCCGTGTGCACCAGGTGCACCAAACCCGTGGAAAATTCGCCCAAGCGCGCACCAGCCTCGCCCAGGCGCGCCCCTGACGCGCAACGTGCGCACCAACCAGAAAATGGCGCGCCAGAGTCTCCCATCCCCCGCACCAGACGCACGCGTTTCCGCACCAGCACCAGCCTGGTGCGTGCCCCGCGCTCAGGCGCGACCCGTCCGCGCTCAGGCGCGCACGCGGATCTGATCCGCACCAGCTCTATAAGAGCTGCGCACCAGACCCCCTTCTCTCTTCATTTCTCCGCCCCAGACCTTCTCCCTTCACCCACCTCCATCCACCACCAGCCTCCACCGCCAAGCCCACCATCATCACCATGGACGCCTCTCTCTCTCCTCCCTCTTAGTCTCTTTCCTTCCTTTTCTCTCTCTCTCCTCCTTCTCCTCCACGACCACAACACACCATAGCCACCACCACGAGCCACCACCCACCACCACCACCATGACCTCTTCTTCCTCTCCCTTTCCCTATTGATTGAGTTCCCTTACTCTCTTCCTCCTCCCTTTGTGTTTCTCTCTCCTCTAGGGTTTTCTCTCTCCTCACCGGACCTCACCGACGCCGACACCGATCGTGACTCGCACCGGGCTTGTGTTGGGTACTCCGAGGCTTTAAGCTTGGGCCTCGATCCGGCCGCGATCGTTCGCAAACAACGAGGTGCAACACCGTCACCGCGATCGTGTTCGATTGTCCCCGCCGTGCTTGGAATCAAAGGTCGTGGAAGCTTAGGATTGAATTGGAGCCGAACTAGAGCGTAAGCCGGGGAGTAAAGCGTCAGGCTAAGGTTACCCCTCTCACTGTCATCGATTGAGGTAAGGGGTTTTATTACCAGTCCTTAAGGGGTGTATTTCTGGGTAGTTATATCTATCGCTAGGACCGGGGGAAATGTTAATTGTGAATGAACCTTAGAGTCGCCCACTAATAATGAAGGAAGATAATTAGGAAAGAAAATTTAGTTAAAGAAGAGTTGAAACAATTAGCAACGAAATAAGCGGAATTATAATAATGAGTGAGTAGCGTAAGTAAGAAAGGGAAGAAATTAGAGATTGATTAGGGAGAGCCGGAACTAAATAAAGATAGTGTAGAAATGAGTTGAGAATTAAATTAGGATGAAATAAGGTTAATAGAAATAAATGGAGTGAATGAGTAATTAACCATTAGAGGAAAGAAATAAACGGAAAATAAGAAAGAGAGGGTTAACGGAAAAAGAAATAATATATTTGGTTCTAAATGCATGAGCTAGGAATTATTAAATATGAGTGATGTAGGAAAAATAAACAAAGGAAGAGAAGAAGAAAAAGAAAAGAAAGGGAAATGAAATTTATTAAGGGTGAGTGGCGAGAATTGAAATATAATGTATAGGGCTAAATCAAGCAAAGTTAATTGGGAACGAGAATTATTAGTGAGTTGAATATATTTAGAATAAACAAAAATAAGGAAAAGGGACAAGGGGAGTAAACACATAATAGGGATTAAAGATGGATTAATGAATTAAAAGAATTAAAGAGAATTAAGGGACTAAATGTAAAGAGAAAAGAATAAGACGAGTTAATGATGAGAAATAAAGAAAGTGATAAATGTCACAGGTGGTTGTATTGACCCTGTGGCATGGCACAGGTGGTTGTATTGACCCTGTGGCCTAAAGAAAATGATAAATGTCACAGGTGGTTGTATTGACCCTGTGGCACGGCGCAGGTGGTTGTATTGACCCTGTGGCCTAGATAAAATGATAAATGTCACAGGTGGTTGTATTGACCCTGTGGCACGGCGCAGGTGGTTGTATTGACCCTGTGGCCTATTATGATTGGTAAACGGCGCAGGTGGTTGTATTGACCCTGTGGCCTATTATGATTGGTAAACGGCGCAGGTTGTTGTATTGACCCTGTGGCCTATTATGATTGGTAAACGGCGCAGGTGGTTGTATTGATCCTGTGGCCTATTATGATTGGTAAACGGCGCAGGTGGTTGTATTGACCCTGTGGCCAGATAGTAAATGTGAAAAAGGAAAGAGAAAAAGTAATAAGGGAAAATGGAAAGGAAAAAGAGTAATGAGAATGACATAAAAGGAAGTTTAAAATGGAAATACAAAACGAGAATAAAAAGGAAAATAACGAAAGTAATGAGTAACACGGATAAATAGAGATTAAGGATTATCTAAAAGAAAACATTTAGAAAGGATAAGAATTGGGAAACAATCAGGTGGTAAAAAAAAGGAAAGAAGAACATGAATTGTGTAGCATAGCATAGGCTTGAATAGTTTTGGCGTGTCATATATATCTGCTTAGAAATCTCCCTTTTAAGTTCTGTGTGATGCTTCCCCTGTGTTGTTAACATTTTTCAGGTACGCAAGTGGAGCATACACCAGTGCTGGCCGGGCAGGATCTTCATTCCACTACGTGGAGTGAATATATATATATATATATATATATATATATATATATATTTTGAGTGGACCAGTATTTTGTAATTTAAATATGTAATAGTTGTTCGCCCTGAACTTTGTATCCACCGGGCATTAGGTTTTGTTATAACTATTAAACTGTTGTTGTTTATGTTTTTAAACAATTATGGACTGACAGGTTTTTAGGAGAAAAATTTTGGGAAGTCCGGAAAACAGAGGAAACTCTGCCGGATATTCGTAAAACCTTTTTAAGAAATTTAAGTATTAAAACGAAATTTTAAAACTCCGATTTTTATAAAACCTAAAAATTGCTAATAAAAGTGAGAGTGTTACAAATTTGGTATCAAAGCAGTTTTTCCTCGGCCTTTGGAGTGTGGACTCACATCTCCGATGGTTACTCACCAAGCGAGTAACAGGTTCGTTTAGTAAGAGTCTAAGTTTAAGAGTAGGACAATTAGGTTAGTGATTAAGTATTCAGTCTTTAGCTGACTGTTCCCTTCATGACCTAACAGTATGGCTGGACGACGTGCCGAGAATGAGCGGATGGCCGCTATATTGGAGAACCTGATTCAAATGAGTCAGAATCAGGCCCGAATGCAACAGAACCAAGCCGAAATTGACTGGATGGCTCGATTTAGGAAATACAAACCGCCTAGGTTCGAAGGAGGGTATAATCCTGATGGAGCTCAGCGATGGCTCAAGGAAATTGAGAAGATCCTTCGCACCATAGCACCACCTGCTGAACAAACTGTGTTGTTAGCGCAGTATATGTTGACTGACGAAGCAGAGTATTGGTGGGAACGTGTGCGAAGAGAATTGGAGGCAGCTAATCAGGATATCACTTTTGACCTGTTCAAGGCTCACTTCCTGGGGAAGTATTTTACAGAGGATGTTCGTAGGGAAAAGGAGATCGCTTTTCTGCATCTGGAACAAGGAAGTATGAGTGTCGGTGAATATGCGGCACAATTTGAAGATCTGATTCGCTATTCTGGCAGTTATCGGGATGCAGATGAACGCACCAAGTGTGTTAAATTTGAAGCAGGTCTCAATGCCAGGATTCAGACTGTCTTTGTGCATCAGGGTATAGCTAACCTCTCTCAGCTGGTGAATATGGCTAGTACTTATGAGAAGAGTTTGAATCGACATAAAGCAGAGAAAAGGGGCAAGAATATACCGAATGAAGTAGGTCTCAACAAGGGTAAGGGACTGGCTCAAGGATCAGGTTCGTATGCTGTTAACCGCACCAGAGCAGTAGTGCCAGAGAATGCGGGTCAGAGTGCGACTGCTCCAAGGACCAGGCCACCATGTCCACATTGTGGAGGATCCCATACTCATATGTGTCGGATGTTGGAGCAGCGTAGAAAGGAAGGTCTCTGTTTCCAATGCGGGCAACCCGGACACCGTGCTACAAACTGTCCTATGGACACGTAGAACGAGGAATGAACTTATCCAAGGTACTTTTTATATTAATGCTGCATCAACTAGTTACTTTAGTGTCTTTGCCTAGAGTAAGTGTGAGTAGTGTAATCTAGAAGGAGTCGGTAAGTTTTAAAACCTAGTTAGAAATTCCACCGAACTCGGTTATGATAGTGTCATCCTCTGATAGAATGTGAGGTCAGGATTGGTCGTCCTTTCTCTTGCACCTGTTAAAAGATAAAGCTATCATTCAATAACGCAGTGATGTACAGTTGATAAATGTGAGATTGGGACTGACCACCTCGGTCTTCGCGTTTATCGACATGTTATATTATTGCAATCATCTAATGGAGATCCAAACGAACCATTTAGAAATTCTATCTCCGTCGAACGTCCGATTGAACTCTAATCCTATAGGATCTTTCCTAAGACTCGTAAACAGTAATTCGCAAATCAATCCCATTTAAGACACTCTTATTCGGTATTTCCACCGAGAACGTTCAACTCAGTAATCGAACCACCTCTCCAACTTGTGAGAACTTAGCTAATTGATTCGTGGAATCGACCCAGTTTCCTCCTTGCCTTCGACTTACTCAAGTATGTTGATAATAAGTGGGGGATACTTGACGACTCGATTCGAATCCTATCTGAGCGACAATAACTCATAAGCATACCGTAAGCCATAGGACTAATAAACAGATACTTCCAAACACTTCGAAGAGAACCGAATGAGGGTTAAACTAAAGAATAAAACAAGACCTTCACAAAACGACACCGAATCGAGAAGCAACAGCTAGACTTTGACCGAGACCAATCAATTAACCGCAGATCCGTAGGAACGCATCCTTCGGCGACTCTCTGCTGAAAATGCACACTTTGGGGAATAATCTCCATTGTCTTCTTGCTTGACACGTACCCAGTACATCCTGGGTCATCTTGCAAAAACCATGAGACTCGCTCTTGAGTGCTTCATGTTTCTTCCTTTCATCTTCACTCTCTTCAAGTTCCAAGCATCTCAGATGCATTGGTGAGAATTCGCCAAGTCATAGAAACCCGACATAGTTCTATGCCTACTGATAGATTGTCACCCACGTGTCCTCTTTTTAGCCTTAGATACCGGTCGGGAACCGGTGTACTCTATTCTGAGCAACGGATAAGCATAACCCTCTAGCATGGATATAATCAATTATGTCGATGCTAAGTGGGGGAGGATTTCAATCCAAGGAATGGGAGATGGAACTTTAATAATAAGAAAATTGACGATCCTGATGGAGTTGGTACGTGGTGCTAGAAGACAGACGTTGGAATAAGCATGACTCTAACCGCATACGGAGCGGAAAGTAAAAATCGAAGGGAAGTGAAAACCGTGATCAGAAGCTTACCCATGGGATGGTCCTCCATTTGAAGGAATTGAACGGAATTTCGGGGACGAAATTCTAATAAGTGGGGGAGAATTGTAACATCCTAAACTTTGATTTAAATGAAATAATTATTAAAAACCTTAGAAAAATTGGAAAAAGTGGCTTAATGAATTTTGCTAGATATGTGAGTGGTGATTATAGGACCTAGGAGTTGTATAGAAGGCATTTATGGCTTTGGGCAAAGTCATATAAGCGAGATCGGGAGTTAAATCGGCGTTTTCGACGTTAGAAATCGACCGAAAAGAGAAAATTAGGAATTTATTATAGGATGCTAAGAAATTAAATTCCACCGTTGGATATGAATTTTATGGGGTGAAGAAGCTTGTCTAAAAATTTGGACCCGATCCGACGGGTAACGAAAAAGTTACGGCGAATCAAAGTTGGAAACCACCGGTGCACGCCCAGGCGCACCGGTGCACGCCCAGGCGCACCAGTGTGCACCAGGTGCACCAAACCCGTGGAAAATTCGCCCAAGCGCGCACCGGCCTCGCCCAGGCGCGCCCCTGACGGGCAACGTGCGCACCAACCAGAAAATGGCGCGCCAGAGTCTCCCATCCCCCGCACCAGACGCACGCGTTTCCGCACCAGCACCAGCCTGGTGCGTGCCCCGCACTCAGGCGCGACCCGTCCGCGCTCAGGCGCGCACGCGGATCTGATCCGCACCAGCTCTATAAGAGCTGCGCACCAGACCCCCTTCTCTCTTCATTTCTCCGCCCCAGACCTTCTCCCTTCACCCACCTCCATCCACCACCAGCCTCCACCGCCAAGCCCACCATCATCACCATGGACGCCTCTCTCTCTCCTCCCTCTTAGTCTCTTTCCTTCCTTTTCTCTCTCTCTCCTCCTTCTCCTCCACCACCACACCACACCATAGCCACCACCACGAGCCACCACCCACCACCACCACCATGACCTCTTCTTCCTCTCCCTTTCCCTATTGATTGAGTTCCCTTACTCTCTTCCTCCTCCCTTTGTGTTTCTCTCTCCTCTAGGGTTTTCTCTCTCCTCACCGGATCTCACCGACGCCGACACCGATCGTGACTCGCACCGGGCTTGTGTTGGGTACTCCGAGGCTTTAAGCTTGGGCCTCGATCCGGCCGCGATCGTTCGCAAACAACGAGGTGCAACACCGTCACCGCAATCGGGATCGATTGTCCCCGCCGTGCTTGGAATCAAAGGTCGTGGAAGCTTAGGATCGAATTGGAGCCGAGCTAGAGAGTAAGCCGGGGAGTAAAGAGTCAGGCTAAGGTTACCCCTCTCACTGTCATCGATTGAGGTAAGGGGTTTTATTACCAGTCCTTAAGGGGTGTATTTCTGGGTAGTTATATCTATCGCTAGGACCGGGGGAAATGTTAATTGTGAATGAACCTTAGAGTAGCCCGCTAATAATGAAGGAAGATAATTAGGAAAGAAAATTTAGTTAAAGAAGAGTTGAAACAATTAGCAACGAAATAAGCGGAATTATAATAATGAGTGAGTAGCGTAAGTAAGAAAGGGAAGAAATTAGAGATTGATTAGGGAGAGCCAGAACTAAATAAAGATAGTGTAGAAATGAGTTGAGAATTAAATTAGGATGAAATAAGGTTAATAGAAATAAATGGAGTGAATGAGTAATTAACCATTAGAGGAAAGAAATAAACGGAAAATAAGAAAGAGAGGGTTAACGGAAAAAGAAATAATATATTTGGTTCTAAATGCATGAGCTAGGAATTATTAAATATGAGTGATGTAGGAAAAATAAACAAAGGAAGAGAAGAAGAAAAAGAAAAGAAAGGGAAATGAAATTTATTAAGGGTGAGTGGCGAGAATTGAAATATAATGTATAGGGCTAAATCAAGCAAAGTTAATTGGGAACGAGAATTATTAGTGACTTGAATATATTTAGAATAAACAAAAATAAGGAAAAGGGACAAGGGGAGTAAACACATAATAGGGATTAAAGATGGATTTATGAATTAAAAGAATTAAAGAGAATTAAGGGACTAAATGTAAAGAGAAAAGAATAAGACGAGTTAATGATGAGAAACAAAGAAAGTGATAAATGTCACAGGTGGTTGTATTGACCATGTGGCATGGCACAGGTGGTTGTATTGACCCTGTGGCCTAAAGAAAATGATAAATGTCACAGGTGGTTGTATTGACCCTGTGGCACGGCGCAGGTGGTTGTATTGACCCTGTGGCCTAGATAAAATGATAAATGTCACAGGTGGTTGTATTGACCCTGTGGCACGGTGCAGGTGGTTGTATTGACCCTGTTGCCTATTATGATTGGTAAACGGCGCAGGTGGTTGTATTGACCCTGTGGCCTATTATGATTGGTAAACGACGCAGGTGGTTGTATTGACCCTGTGGCCTATTATGATTGGTAAACGGCGCAGGTGGTTGTATTGACCCTGTGGCCTATTATGATTGGTAAACGGCGCAGGTGGTTGTATTGACCCTGTGGCCTATTATGATTGGTAAACGGCGCAGGTGGTTGTATTGACCCTATGGCTAGATAGTAAATGTGAAAAAGGAAAGAGCAAAAGTAATAAAGGAAAATGGAAAGGAAAAAGAGTAATGAGAATGACATAAAAGGAAGTTTAAAATGGAAATACAAAACGAGAATAAAAAGGAAAATAATGAAAGTAATGAGTAACACGGATAAATAGAGATTAAGGATTATCTAAAAGAAAACATTTAGAAAGGATAAGAATTGGGAAACAATCAGGTGGTAAAAAAAAGGAAAGAAGAACATGAATTGTGTAGCATAGCATAGGCTTGAATAGTTTTGGCGTGTCGTATATATCTGCTTAGAAATCTCCCTTTTAAGTTCTGTGTGATGTTTCCCCTGTGTTGTTAACTTTTTTCAGGTACGCAAGTGGAGCATACACCAGTGCTGGCCGGGCAGGATCTTCATTCCACTACGTGGAGTGAATATATATATATATATATATATATATATTGAGTGGACCAGTATTTTGTAATTTAAATATGTAATAGTTGTTCGCCCTGAACTTTGTATCCACCGGGCATTAGGTTTTGTTATAACTATTAAACTGTTGTTGTTTATGTTTTTAAACAATTCTGGACTGACAAGTTTTTAGGAGAAAAATTTTGGGATGTCCGAAAAACAGAGGAAACTCTGCCGGATTTTCGTAAAACCTTTTTAAGAAATTTAAGTATTAAAACGAAATTTTAAAACTCCGATTTTTATAAAACCTAAAAATTGCTAATAAAAGTGAGAGTGTTACACCTCCTGTCATCGGTGCCAAATTTTCTTTCAAGGTGCACGTTGGGCACGCTTTCCTCCTTTTTTTTTGTACAATGGCCTCTCATGTCATCGGTGCCAAATTTTCTTTCAAGGTGCACGTTGGGCACATTCTACAGGTTTTGCCGCTTTGGGCTTTTTCTGATTTAAAAACTAACGGATCGCCTTGGATCTTACGTTAGCCAACCTCTTTTTTTACAGATTTTTCCGCCCACGTTTAAGGCTAGCGCCCTTGTTTCCCGACAACTTTTCTAGAGTCGCGATATGGCGTCTTCGCCCGCGTCTGATCCGGGTACCGCGATAAGGTGTCTTGTGCCCGCGGTACGGTCCAACACTGTTCATTCTTTTTCTTTTTCTTCTTCTCTTCTTTTTCTTTTCTCTCTTTTTTTTGAAGTGTTGAACCTCGCGTTCTGGCATTATTAACCTTGTTTGAGGGGGTTTTGATATAGTGATACCTCATGTCATCAGTATCATTTAAGCTTTAATGCTGGCACCTCTTGTCGTAGGCGCTACCTTGCTTCTGATTGACTGCTTGATTGCTTATGCTTCGTAACACCTCTTGTCATTGGTGTTACTTTTCTTTATGCTTTTTTTTGATATTATCAATCTGTAAACACTTGGATTTCTTGATTGTACTGGCTTTTTGTGCTTATGCTCGCCTTTGCATAATATGCTTTGATGTATGAATAAGCTCTGGTGCGCCTTGCTTCAAGGGCTTGATATTACTATAGACTTCTTCGTTTCACTTGTGTCAGGATGCTTTGGCTTGCTTATGAGAGCGGACTGGGATGAATTCTTAATTTTAACTTGGTTGTTGTTAGATCATTAAGTAAAATGAATTCGCCTTTGTTTCTGAACAGTTTCTGCCTCAATCACTTGCACGCTTTTTGGCCCGCTTTTGTCTTGCATCTTGATCTTGCATTAGATTTTATGCTTCAGTGTTTAAGTATGCCATTGAGTAACATACTTTTCTGGATCTTGCACTCGTACTGGTCATTACAAAGCTTGCATTCACCCTCACGTTGCATGTATGCCTTTTCATGTACGTCTTGCAGTTGTACGCCTTTAGGGATCGCCTTCGGTCGCTGGTTGTTTCGCTTGGAAATACCTTCCACTTCACCCTCGTTCATTCTTGGGTTTAGTTGTGTCAGCTCTTGCATATGCTTTTGTTCCTCAATTACTTCTCTTGCACGCTTTTGCTCATGTGTTGGCTATCTGGCTTGAATTCATTGTCAGCTTTCGATTTCAGCTTCTGATATGACTTCACTCTCAAATTTTTTGATTTGTTATTTGCAACTTTCTGTTTGCATTTTCTCCAGGATTTCCAGCTTCAACACCGTTTCTTCTGTGACGCGTTTTCTTTGAAAGTCGCTCTTGGATCTTTTCTATTCGCGTTGTGTTGCTCTTTCTTGATACTTTACTTTTGTTTCATCACTTGCCCTCTGACACTTCATTGTTTGGATTGCCTTCTTTCACTAGGCGAGATGCGGAGCATTTTTCTGCTTTAGACAGATCGGGTGCTTGTTGCCTAGGGTGGAGGAGGCGATCCTCCTAAGGCGACGAACATCTTGGCAAAGCTCGTCAGATCGTGACTCGAGAGCGCACTTAGGACTCCTCGAATCTTAGCAATATGTCACTTTTTTTTCCTATATGAACAAATTTCATTTTTCCGGATATTTTCATGCTATGCATGCCCGTTTCGTTAGTCATCTCTAGTAAATTATGTACAAAATCAATCGTGCACCAATATGAAACATTGCCAAGATGATGTTTTCGTATAACACATCCTTTTTTTTTTTTTTAAAAAAAGGACGCCTGTATGTATCTAAGTTGTTCAACTTATAACATGGATAACTAGATTTTGCATGTTGGAATCATGAAAAGGTAGTTTATTCACATCATGTAATGGTTGAGCAAAGAACAGTTAACAAGGTTATGACATAAATGACTAGAATGATATATTGATTCTAGTTCTACAGCAAACATTCATGTGTACAAAGTTATCTAGTTATTGCTTCTCTAGTCAAATATTTAATACATATTAGAGCGACACCATTCATGATTGTGATCATACATATGCAATTCTCAGCCATGACATACATAGTCTAAAAATCACACCATACACATATCATATCATGTCATGTCAGAACAATTCTATTCAAAGTAAAAATAAATCATTATTATCAGGATAATCTGAGACATGAAACTAGCTACGCAGGGCATGACATCATGTGAAAGCGGTATTACCGAAAGCATATTAGGTCATAGATGCAAAAAATGAGCATACAATAACTATACTTCCTTAACCAACATGCGGCAACTGATATGTGACTGGATATAATACATTTTTCATTTCGTCACGATTCATATCTTTTATAATCAAATTCATGAAAAGACTTACCAGTATATGAATGATAAATTAGACTGAGTCAAGGATTGTGTGTACTTAGCTTATGGTGCGGATAGCATAAAGCATTTTTTTTCAATACAAGTCCTCCGGTTGCGCCTTTGCTCCCGACTTTCTGCCTCCCGCAGCATGGCGCCTTTCTTGGTAAAACATACTTTCGCCCTCTTTGGTTGCATGACCGCTTGGCCGCTTTCTGTAAGCACGCCTTCTGGGGCGTTGCCCCCTGGGTAACAGACCGCTTTCCCAAGAAGGTCACTTTGAGCTGAGAGATGGCTTCCCTGACCGCAACGCCTCTTCAGTTAAGGGCCGTCGATGCCGATGGAGCGCCTTCAGGAGCTATCTCTCCGATGACGCTTCCAAAAACATTTCCCTTCATCCCTTGGAGCCATAACTTCCCCAGTGGAGTCGCCAAATTGTTTCAGATCTTTTTATTGAAAAGATATAATTATTAAGAGATTACTGAGGGTTCGTAAACTTAATGAAGTTTGGCTCCAATAGAGTGGAAACTTACTGAGGGTTCGTAAACTTAATGGAGGCATTCTCCAGGTGCATAAGGAAGGAAATAACCTAGTAATAGACTTAAACCCTCCTTTTACTGCTGACGTAGCTGCCTATCGTTATCCCCCAGGGTATGCACCTCCTGCTTTCCGAAAATTCGATGGGACCGGAAGTGCACGAGAGCACCTAATGACCTATGTGGATGATTTGGGGATTTATAGCGCATACCACTGTTTGAGGCTTAGGGAGTTTTCAAAATCTCTCACGGGGCGTGCCTTCACTTGGTATTCTAAGCTGCGACCAGCTTCCATCCACACCTGGGAAGAAATGACCATAGAATTTTACAATAAATTCCTGGAGGAAGAAGGCGCTATCCACATCATGGACCTTGGGCATGTCAGGCAACGGGCAGGAGAGGTTCTGGTGCCCTTCATCAAATGGTACAGAGACAGAGCGCTCCACTGCAAAGAGACCCTACCCAAGGCGGACCTGGTTTATGGATGCATCAAGAGCATCGAAGATAGATCACAGATATTCCTGGCGCTCAGTAAGATCTCTACCTTTTCGGAGCTGCTGGGAAGAGCGCTTGATGTCTCGGAGGCAATGAGAAAGCAAGGAAAAAGAACTAAAGAACAGGCCGCTTTCGATGTGAACGCTGTGGATGACAGGAGGAAGAGGAGTTATAGGTCCATGTCGCCTCCAAGAAATTATGAGAAGAGCGAGCTTCCACCGAAACTTCCAATATCCAGAGAGCTCGCATACCAGCTTGTGGAGGAGTGGTTGAAGGAAGGCATCCTCACCGAGCGGGTAGAAAAGCTTCCGTTGACTCTTTTCCAGAAGCAAAGGAGTTTTGTATATTGCATAGGCAAAGTAGTCACGACACCATGGATTGCTACGTGATTAGAGGCGTTTTCCAGAAGCAATTGGTAGCCGGGAAGGTGTTGCTACCAGAGGGCGAGGCAGAAGAAAGCCTGGGCGTGCACCCTTTGCCTAGGCATGATGTAAATGTTATTTTGTCCGGCGGAGATGACCTCCTGGAGGAGATTGAAGAAGAGGAGATAGTGGAGGAAGAGCTGAGAAGGGGACTCGTGAAGACCAGGGGTTTCAGAGCCTTATTTGATCAGTTAAGGTTGGGAGCAGATGTGAGAAATGAAGCGGCGCACGCTCTGGCAGATGTAATAGTAAGAAAAGGTGGCAACACCAGCGCCGCACTTGTACCAGCGACCAGGGTGGCCAGGGCGCACGCTTCAGCGGTAATGTTTAAGGAGCCGCAGCAATCCCACCCAGGATTCTGTCACAACAGGCCATTATATGTAGAGGCTGTGGTCGAAGGCGTACGCGTTGAGCACCTTCAATGGGGGCTTGGTTACGGCAAGGGCATGCGTTGTAATCAACCTCGAAGTAGGACCCATCAAGACACTGAACACCTTCCACATCGTAGATGGGGACTCCAGCTATCACATCCTGCTAGGTCGCCCTTGGATTCATTTGCACAGATGTATCCCTTCCACGTTGCATCAGTGCGTGAAATCCATGTACAAGGGGCAGGACATCGAGATCCCAGCAACAAAGGCGCCTTTCGAAGCGTCAGAATTACACTTGATCGATGCGTCAGCATTCGATGAACTGGCCCCTCCAGGAGTCACTGGGATAGGAAGAGAGTCGAAGGTGCAACTTAAAAGGAAAGAAAAGATTGAAGAACCCGAGAAAAGGGTATCGGTGTTCAAAAGCTTCGTCAGCCAGAAGGCGCGCAAGGATCAGGATCGAAAACCAAACTCAAGCTACAAAAGCAGCACCTTCCTCATGGAGGATCCAGGTGGGCCATCCTCTAGGAACTCGCGGGGCCAGCCAAGCCCACGCTAAGAGACTTGGCTAGCCCTACCCTCATGAGCGTCATTAGAAGGGAAGCAAGGTTTGCTTCGCAGAGGAGGTTATGCACGCTCAGGAACAAGGGAATGAAGCCGATGGTCCAGAACAACTAGAGGAAGTCAACGTGGGCGAAGAAGGCGAGCACAAGCCACTTTTCATCGCCTCTTCGCTCGCTCACTCAGAAAAAGCAGAATTGATCGCCCTTTGAAGGAGTTCCGAGAAGTGTTCGCCTGGGGTTACGAAGAAATGCCGAGACTCAGCCCCAGACTAGTGACACACAACTTGGCAGTAAAAGCCGACGCCGTACCAATAAAGCAATCGCCTAGGAAGTTCAGTCCAGAAATTGAAAAGGCAATCAAGGATGAAGTTGAGAAGTTATTGAAGGCACGTTTCATCAAGCCCATACAACACCCAACCTGGCTGGCCAACATAGTCCCCGTAAAGAAAAAGAATGGACAGATTAGGTATTGTGTGGATTTCAGAGACCTAAACAGGGCATGCCCCAAGGACGATTTCCCGCTGCCACATATTGACAGCATGGTGGACGCAACGGCAAAGCATGAGCGCTTCTCTTTCATGGATGGTTTCAGCGGTTACAATCAGATAAGAATGGCAGAGGGAGATGAAGAAAAGATCGCCTTCAGGACACTAGTGGGAAACTTCTTCTACGTGGTTATGCCGTTTGGGCTCAAGAACGCCGGGGCGACATATCAGAGGGCGATGACGGCGATCTTTCATGATATGATGCATGACACCGTAGAAGACTACGTTGATGACATAGTGGTCAAGTCAAGAAAGAAAGAACAACACTTGGAACATCTGAGAGCCGTCTTCATCAGGTGCAAAAGATACAAGTTGAGAATGAACCCTCTCAAGTGCAAGTTCGGAGTTTCCTCTGGAGACTTCTTGGGATTCAAGGTCCATAAAGAAGGCGTCTCGGCCGATGCAAGGAAGGTCAGGGCGGTAAGGGAAATGAGGTTGCCCCGTACCAAGAAGGATTTGCAGCAGATGATGGGCAAACTAGGATACATCCGCAAATTCGTACCAGCTTTGGGAGAATTGATGGGACCCATGAGGGGACTTCTCAAAGGGAAAGAGACTTTTAAATGGGAGGAGGCACATCAAGACGCCTTTGAAAGAGTCAAGAAGGCTTTGGCGTCACCTCTAGTGATGATACCACCGCAAAAGGGAGTACCGCTCAGAGTATACATGGCCGTGACCCAAACAGCAGTAAGCGGACTCTTTGCGCAAGAGGTTGAGGAGACAGAGCGCCCTGTCACCTATTGGAGCAGGATGTTAAAAGGGGCAGAAACCAGGTACTCCGCCCAAGAAAAGTAGTGTTTGGCTCTGGTGTACGCCTCCCAGAAGTAACGCCACTATTTCCAGGCACATACCATTCATGTGGTAAGCAAGGCAGCAGGGGTCAAGTATTTGTTGCAAGGTGCTGTTCTCACAGGGAGGATAAGCAAGTGGGTGCTCACTCTAGCTGAGTATGAAATAGTTTTAGTGACGCTTACTGCATTGAAAAGCCAAGCTTTGGCGGACCTGATGTCCATTTGTGCTGCACAAGGCGAAGAGGAAGATGCTGAACCCGTCAACATGTGCGAGAAACCTGGAGTATGGACGCTAATGTTCAACGGCACGCCTTCATCACCCAAAGGCGGTGTAGGGGTCACTTTGACAAATAAAAGGGGAGAGGAGTTGGCTTTTGCTTTCCAGCTTGAGTTCCAATGCACCAACAATGAAGCTGAGTACGAGGCCCTATTGCTAGGACTTGATGTGGCAGAAGAGTTGGGAATTCAGAGAATCATTATCAAAGGAGATTCAAATCTGGTGGTAAGGCAACTAAAGGGCGAGTACGGCGTGAAGGAGACATCTCTAGCGTTATGTAGGGAAAGGGCACAACAAGCTTTGACCAGATTTAAAATAGAGTCCCTGGAGCACGTGCCGAGAGTAGAAAACAGAAAGGCAGACGCCCTGGCCACTTTGGGAAGAAAAGCAGTCATGACTGAGGGTGAGCATTTGGTACACTTCAGGAAAGCATATCAACCCAAAATCCAAAATGGTGTACATGAAAACCAGGCAAAAGAGGATTGGAGGACTCTGGTTGTGGAGAAACTCCGCAGCAAGGCGATAACAAAGGCAACCAGAGATTTTTGCCTCCTAAAAGGGGTACTGTATAAAAGGAGTGCTGATGGTTTGCTCATGAAGTGTGTCAGTGAAGAAGAAGGGGTCCAGAAGATGACAAAGCTACATGATAGCATCTATGGGTAGGTAGGCCCTGGTTTGTACAGAAGGATGCAGAGGATAGGGGTATTTTGGCCTAATATGAAGGCGCGATGCGATTTGCTCCAAAGAGCGTGCTATCAATGTCAAGACGCTAAGGAGGAACTCGAAGTTCATCTGGTCGAGGAAGATTGGGCCAGGCCTATACAAGAGTATCTGGAAAGCGACATCCTCCCGGAGGACTACATGGAGGCAGAAAGGGTGAAGAGGAGGTTTGAACATTACTTCTTGGAGAAAGGCGAACTGTACAAAAGGAATTTCGCTGGAGGCATCTTCAGATGCATTGGCAAGGGAGATCAAGTCAAAGTCATGAAAGAGGTACACGGAGGGTCTTGCGGGAGACATCAAGGGGGGATGTCACTTTGGAACGAGCTATTAAGGATTGGCTACTACTGGCCAAACATGAAAGAAGACTCCTTCGATTTCGCCAAGAAGTGTGTACAGTTTCAGAAACACAACCACAAGATCCATGCACCCGCTTTAGCCATGAAAGGACTTAGTTCGCCTTATCCATTCCACACATGGGCGATGGATTTCGTAGGCCCAATCGACCCGCCATCCAAAGGAAAGAAGTGGATCCTTGCGGCAACAGAGCACTCCACCAAGTGGGTCGAAGCGATAGCGTGCAAAAGGGCAGACGCGGACACCACGGTACAATTCATCAAAGAACACATCATATGCCGCTTCGGATTACCAAAGAAAATAGTGTCGGACAATGGAACCCACTTCATCAACAAGAAGGTAGAGCAAGTCATGGAGTAGTACGGAATAACACACCACAGGTCCAGTCCCTACTACCCCCAATCCAACAGTCAAGCGGAATCCACTAACAAGATCCTCATCAAGATTTTGGCTAAGACGGTGGAAGACGAGCCCACCGAATGGAGTGAGTATTTGCCGCTCGCTCACTGGGCGTATCGCGTGACCAAGCATGGCTCGACGAAAGCAACACCGTTCTCCCTGGTCTATAGAGCAGAAGTGATGCTGCCTTCAGAAATGATGGTTCCCTCTGCCCGAATGATAGCACAAAACGAAGAAGGCACGGAGAGCAGGTTGGCAACGCTAGAAGGCGCCAGGGACAGAGCACATGAGGAGCTACTCAAGCACCAGAGGCGTGTCATGCTATCATACGAAAAAATGGTGAGGCCACAGATGTTTGCTGAAGGCGAGCTTGTTCTAAAGGCGACAGACGCAGTCATGCGGAATATTCACACCAGCAAGTGGACACCCAAGTGGGAAGGGCCATACATCGTGCGGGAGGCGCATCCTAATGGGTATTTTCTTTTTCTTGACCCAAACACCCAAAGAAAAGTAGGACCTTTAAATTTCAAATACATTAAGAAATATTATGCTTAGTTTGCTGTGAAGAGGAAAAATATTATTTTGATTCTCCTTAGTGACTCTCTTTCGAAAGGAAACATGTACCCCATCCTGTGAAATTAATGAAAACGTTTTGAACTCGCTTTTCCACGAAAACGTTTCTTGGATTACCCTGTTTTAAATGAAAGCATTAAAAAGCTCTGCTTCACAATTAGTAATGGTGATATATATATATGAAAAGAAAATACGAGGGAGTATGCATGACAAGGAAAAGTGGAGCCCCCTCCCCTGTAAACATGAAATCTGTAGGAAAGTGCACTCAAACGAAAGAACCAAAAAGCCAATCGCGAGATCCAACGCCTAGGGATACCGCGGAAAAAGAACCGTGGCAATAAAACAAAAGGTGGTTGGATCGAACCGCGGGCATATGACGCCTTATCGTGGCACCCGAATAGACCTCTCTGAAAACAAATTTCCGGGATCAAACGCGGGCGAAGTACGCCATATCGCGAGACTAGAAAAGGTCCCGGGAAACAAGGGCGCTGGTCTTAAACGCGGGCGGAAAATCTGTAGGAAAAAGAGGTTGGCTAACGAAAGATCCATGGCGATCCGTTAGTTTGCAAAGCCCGAAGTGGCAAGGAAGGCGTGCCCAATGCGCACCCTAAAGAGAAGAAAGGCGTGCCCAATGTGCACCCTAAAGAAAATAAAAGCGTGCCCAATGCGCACCCTAAAGAGAAGAAAAGCGTGCCCAATGCGCACCCTGAAAGGAAGAAAAGTGTGCCCAATGTGCACCTTAAAAAAAATAATAATATAATGTGTGCCCAATGTGCACCCTAAAGGAAAGAAAAGCGTGCCCAACGTGCACCCTGGAAAAGTTTGGCGTCAGGGGCCACTGTCAATGGCGATCTATGCATACGATTGCTATGAGAAAAGAAAAGTCACAAAAATCGGCACCTAAAGGAACACGAAATACATAGAAACACAAAAGTCGATATGTAACAAGCAATGAGTTTTCAGCAGGAGGCGTACGCCGCCCAAGGTGAAGCTAAGTAAGCATGATTAGCAGAAGCCCAAAATCAAGGAGCTCAAAGTCAAAGAAATAGCCAAATAAATCCGAAGTGCAACCTAAAAGAAGTTCAGAAGAAACGGAGGCAACATCATAGCAACATAATAAAGCATGGCTTGGTGCAAAAGTGATGTCCTAAAAAAGGGTGCTCAAAGCAACAGATTTGCAGGCATCTTCATAGGCCTTCTTGTTGGCAGCAATCTGGTCAAGCTCGCTGTTGACACTAGACAATTCAGAATTGGCGTTCGCCAACTTAGAAGAAAGTTCCTCCACCAGAGCAGTGGCCGAAGCACGCCTTTCCGACAAGGCTTTCTCCTGTTCCTCAACTGCACGCATATCGAAGGGAGGGCGTTGCCGTTCTATCACCGCAATGACAGAATCCAACCAAGGGCCAGAATAGTGAAGGAGTTCTAGGGAACGTAAGCAATCCAGTAGAAAGGCTTTATCATCCCATGATAAGGCGTCAATGTTGCAGGAAGAAATGAATTTGACTAGCTTCAATAGAGTCTGCGTGCCGCTCTCTTTGAAGATGCATGGAAGCAAGTCACTAGGTGGTTGTAATCCAGGATGCGCCTCCATGAAAGAATTGATGAGCACCATATTAGCCTCGTCCGCAGCATCGGGAGAGCAAACAGATAAAAAGGGTGCAAAAGGAGTATAAAGTGATGAAAAAACGAGAAGGACGCCAATCAAGATATGCAAGAGAAAGCAACGCTTACACAAAGAGGGAGTCTCGACGATAGTCTCCTTTGGAGCTTTTCCTGAGGGCGTTCCCATGGAATTAGAACTTGAACTCCCCTCGTCCTCCATGGGCGGACCCGTAGCAGGAACGACACTCTTTTCAACAACAATGTCAGCAACTGTCTCAACGATAGGAGCAGCATCCTGCATGACGGCATCCTTGGCCACAAGATCCCCACCTTTGGGAGTAGCAGAGCCAACATCATTTCCGGTGACCACTTCAACCTCGGATCAATGGTATCCTCAGCAATAAAATCGACAATGTCGATCTGTTCTTTATCCAAAACTGGGGGCTCGGTGGAAGCGTCCTCAAGAACGAAGGGCACCAGATCAGTTGAAGGATTACTCTCACCCACGGGAATAGGGTCCGCGTTAGTTGGAGGATCGGGAGCCGGAATGGCCATAAGTGGCTTCACATTTAGGGGACTGCTCACCCTACCAAATGGTACGTAAGTAGCGAAACCGGTAGGCACGGCCCCCCTTGTGCAGCGGCAGCCTTGAGAGAAAGCGAAGGAGCCTCTTGGGCGGCAAAGGAAGGAACAGAAGGAGACCCTGAGAGAGCTTGAACGTTCTGAGAAGCTCGAGAAGAAAGCACCGGAGACTGCTTACCGTCCGCCTTAGAAGGACCTACAAAAGAAAAAACAGTCAAATAAATGGTAATCAGCGCACTCATCGAAAGGGGATTAATCAGTAAGGGAAATAAATACATAAAGGGGGACAGGGGGAAAAAGGAGAAGAGAGAAGCAAGGGGCCAAAGAGAATTGTTGGAGGCAAGTAAGCGAACCCTGTGTAGAGGATGGAACGGTAGATTTCGGAGAACCTTTGCTCTGAGCATCGTCGCCCTCAGAAATGGAAGTCTTTGAGCTCTCGTTGGAATCACTCTTGTCAAAAGAGGTAGAATAGAAGGCCCGAATAGAAGCCCCGGAAGCAGTCCCTTCATCTCCGTCTAAATTTATGGGGGCAGGAGAAGAAGGAGCGGAAGGAACAGCCTGGGTGCAAAGATGGCTAGAGCGCCGTGAAGGAACAGGAGTGGAGCTTTTGGCTTGAGAAGAAGCGGCAGCAGCTCTCCCTTTGGCCTGAGAGGAAGATTTAGAAGCAGGGGGACTGGAAGAGAGAAGTTTGGTGTTACCTTTCTTTGGGACAGAAGCACTAGTTGAAGGGGTCGCCGGAGCCTTGCGCTTGCGAGGAGCTGGAGGTTCCTTTTCAGCTGAAGTAAAAATGCAACCAGAGACGTTAATGATAAACAAAACACAAAAGCAAAGGGGACGAACTATAAGACTAGAGTGTACCTTTGCTGATAGTCTTTTTGGTAGAAGTAGAGTAGTAAGGATTGTTGTGCACTATTGGAACCAAGAGAGTGGTGACAGTACTTGGAGTGCTCTCAAAGCTCTGCAAATGTTGGAGTATGTCACTATGAGAAGTCAGCCAAACACGTAGGACCCCGCCAGCGTGAAGAGAGGGAATGTGAACTATTGGGACAGGAGAAGGCGTCGAACCAAAGAGTGTGGACTCGAGGGAAGTTTCCACATCAACAGGATCTAGGAGAAGAGGACAAGGGGGCTAGTCGCGCCCAAACTGTCTAGCAACACGATCTGGCCTGTAAACAAAGGGCCAGAGAGCCCCGCCATGCGCGCTCTTGTTGTCCATGGTTGTGAAACCCGGAAGGAAGCGCCCGGTTAAGATCAACTTCCACAAGTCAAATACGCCCTCAGTCCTTGCAGCGAGATCATTTTGGAGACCCAAGGCGTCCTCCTGATATAAGGGATTTAATTTCTCCCCACCAAGTAGAAAGTCGCTCAGATAGGGCCTGAAAACAAAGCTTTTCTCGTGGTCAATAATTTGTACAAGGTGACGCCTTGGCATCCCCAAGTACCAGCACCACGAACGCGGTTCTAAGGCGTCAGCATTGGCATCATAAGCAATTTCAGGAAGGAATCTGACTGGACCATACAAAGGAAAGCGTTCGAATAAAAAACATTGCAGGAAAGACAAGTCAACATAGCAATTGACAGGAAAGCGACCAAAGGAGTTCTTCATCTGTTCTGATATCTGGTCGAGGCGAGCATAGAGACTACCCAAGTAAAGCGAAGAAAGAGGCAGACGAATACCCTCAGCAAGCATGCAAGCAAAGATAAAAATGGAAGAACTTACTAATTCCCAAGGAGGTCCAGGTAACACATATCTGCTAAGCCAAAATGCAACAAAAGCAGCCCTTTTGAGGCGCTGGTCAGTAACAGGACCGCCCACGAACTTGTCCTCATGAAAGTCACCAAAGAATTAGCGTACCCAATTCGCGAAAGTATATTTGAGAGAAGACCTTTGGCTTACTTTCTGGTCCTGAGGAATGAGGTTCCCTGTGCCTCGCACCTTCTTTGAGGAAGACCCATCAGCATAAGAAGCGCGCCTTTGCTGGAGCAAATCTTTCGAATACTTGGCGCTAGCAATAGAAGCTTTCTTGAGCTCCTTGGCCAATCCGATGATGCTCTCGTCCACGCTGGAAAGGTCAAGGTCACTATCTCAAAACGAAGGCAGTTTCAGCAGAACTATCACATCCTCTAAAGTTGGGGTAAATTCCCCCTAAGAAGTAAGAAACGTATGAGTCGCTGAGCACCACCGCTGGACCAACATGTGCAAGTCTTCTACCCTCTTGTTCACACCTAGACGAGGGGACACCTTCACAGCATCGAAAATCCCCACCCGTTTCAAAATCTCCACAAAGGGAGGGTCCCGTTGAAAAACGTAGTCCACCCACTCTGCCCAGCCGCCTGTAGAAATGACTCTAACATGAAAGCGAAGATAACCCAGGGGAACTCCGAGGAAGCAAGGCAGGAGCGAAGAAGAAAGGGACCCAGCTTACAATGTTCCTTGGAATAAGAAGGCTTGGAACACAGGCGCGCTGCGCTCTCCGGGACCACCAGAGCTTTGGATAACTGGCCCGTAAAAAGACTGTCGGATTCCGGAGGTTGAGGGAAAGGAAGCTTAGCACGCGCCCCAGGCGCCCAACGGCGATGCCCTTGCTCCAGCGGATCGGAGCGCGACGGAGGGAGAGCGTCTAGAAAGCAGATGGAAAGAGACTGAGGGACATGTTCCTCGGTGGCTTCCCCCTGCATTTGGCTTTCCTCATCAGAAGAAGAGGACTTCTCCTCCTCAGAACCCGAAGGGACTGTGGATTTTGTCATCGTGTGAGAAAGCAATTTGGGGACAGAAAACGGAAGAAGAAGAAAAGAAAGCAAAGAAAAGGAAGGTGAGTTGTAAACGGAGTTTGGGGAGAAAGAGAACGAGCGGTGGTAAGTAAAAGTAACTGAAGGGTTTATGGGGAGAAGTTTGAAAAGAAGTGGGGAACGTGGGAAAGAGTGAAATCTTATGAGCTGTTGAAACCTCTCCCTCTGTGTACACGTGGAAGGCAACAAGGGAGGAGAAGAAAAGGAAAAGAGGAAAGACGGATTAGGATTTGCACCAAAAGGGGAAGTTCCTACCCCTTTTTGCTGCAAAGAGGGCTATTGTTGATACTCAGAAAAAATGATAGCCGAATCGTGAGGCCCAATAGCAAAACCAGGCCCAGATCCGCAACACACAAAGGAGTACGAACAGGAAAGGGCGACGAAGAAGGGCGTACTTGGGCATGCATTCGCGCACGAGGGCGCACCCCACCTTCGGAGAGCGCACGAACAGACAAAGAGCCACCCAACTCCCATGACACGTGCAGCTTGCACAAGAAGCTAGAAAGAAATCTTTGCTCACCTCATCTAGACCCTTCCCAAGAGAGAGACGGAAATGGCATTCCTTGTGTGCTCCCCTTTCTCAGCCATTAATGGAGAGCTTGAAATGGGAAAAGGAAAAACTGGCACCTGATAAAGGAGGAGGGAGGCAGCAACAAAGAAGGAAAAGCTGCGTGGACCGTCGGGTAAAAGGAAAAAGGGGAATAACCAACGGGTAAAAGGGGCACTATATAAAAGTGCCACCATCAGCCACAACAACAACAACTAGATAGAGGACAGTAGAGAAATATTGAAACAAAACCCAAACACTTGAGTTCCCTTCTCTAAGTCCCAGAGGAGGAACACGGAGGAGAGAGACTAAAGAAAGAGGCGTGGAAAGAGCAAAGTAAGAAAAAGAGGTACCCTACTCCCTCTTTCCACCACCATTACCGAGAAACCTTACCGCCATGACCAACTCTCTGTAAACACCACCCTTGACCTTCACTGAAGAAGGCGTCCTCACGGACAAAGGCGCACCCTACCCTCAGTCAAAATAATAGGTAGCGATGCCTCTTTACCCGTAACACCTGTAGTACCTGTACGCCTTCGAGGCCATGATTTCATCAAGTTTACGAACCCATTAATCTCTGTACAATTTTATCTTTTCAATAAAAAAGATCCAAAACAGAGATCCAAAACATAAATTAGCTACTTCCATGCATAACAGTGAAAATACAATCAAACACTTGATTTAGAAACGGAAAAACATCAATTCATGAAATCAATAAAGTAATCCATACAAATCCACCAATTCCTAACACGAGGGTTTTACTTACACATTGAGAAAATAAGAATAAAAATAGTAAAAGAGTAATCCATAATCATAGACAATTAGGATTACCGCGGAGAGATCTTCAATCTTCTTCTCCTCTAAAGCTCTCCAAAGTCATGTAATCTCCATCTCAAAAAGTTGTTAACCTAATTTCTAATCCTAGAATAAATATATATTTACAAATCCTAAACAAATCCGTCAAAAATCAGCAAAACAGGCCCAATTCGGGCCTACCACGCTGCGCGCGAGCCTGGGTGCGCCAGGCTAACTGATGCTGGTGCAACACTGCTTGCACGCCGAGGCGCACCGACCCGTGCGTGTCGGTGCGCCTGGGCGTCATTCCCGCTTTCTGACTCCGTTTCGCTCCGTTCTTGCGCCATTTTCAAGGTCCTTCCGTCCTCTTTTCAGCTCCATAATTATTTTCTTCAATTAAGCTCCAAAAGTACCTGAAACGTACCCAAAACGGATCAAAACGTTCAAGGGATTCTAAACTAACAACAAAATCCTAAAACTAACAAAAAGTCCTAAATTTACAAGAGAAACAAGCCAAATCCATAGTAAAAGGGAGTCTAAATCATGCTCAAAGCATCATATATTAGACCCAAATCACTCCCCCAAACTTAGTATGTTGCATGTCCCAAGAAAAAGTAAAATAAAAACTCTAGAACACAGGACTACCCTCTAAATCAAAATGTACACACCTAATCTAGGACTTCGACTCATAGACTCAGACACTTATTTTCACAAGCAATTCATACAATTGAAACCTGGTTAGAGAAACAAACTCAACAAGAACTCAGGACTAGTGAACATTCTCAACCTCACAGTGTGTATCTCTCATGTGTATCAAGGTTTATATATATGTAATTCACTCAGGTTCATACAATGACAATGTGCTACCATAAGCTTAACCATAGACCCAAATCTCCACTGAAAGTATTGAAAACATGCACAAATCAAAAGGTCTTAAATGGGTTGTAATGAGGCCATGGCTAAAACTGTAAGGTGGGATAAAAGAAAGAAGGGATAAAACTAAGGGTTAAATGCAACAAACAAATTTCCCTTAAAAATTATGAATGAGCAATGGATACAAAGAGGACTCACACTCAACTCACAATCAATTTCATACTTCTTTTCTTTTCACTTTTTTTCTCTACTCTCTTCCAAATTTCTCTCTATTTTTTTCTTTTTACTTGCTTTTCATTTATTTCATGGAAGAGAAGTAGACTCACAACACTTTTCACCATTCATTCACTTTTCCTTATTCATTCCTCTCAATTGCTCATTCAAAATTCCTAAGGTACTCACAAAAATTATGCAATCAATGCAGGGTACCAAATAAAAATCATAATTCATTAGGCTCAAAGTGGGCAACTAAGGGAAATATATCAATCCAAAACATCTGAAGGCCACAAAAACACATCCTAAGTGCCTTAATCATTTTAATGCATGCAAACAATTATCAATTTCAAAATGGTCACCAGTCAAGTTGTAGAACACAAAATCAAAGTGAACAACACTCATGAAAGAAATAGGGGTCTCAAAAATAATTCAATAATCACATACCCCTCTAGTGTTTAGGCTCAAAATCTCACTAGGCTAAAGGTCAGTTCACTAATCACAAATTCTTAAAAACTTTATCAAAATAACTAGATCTCAAAAATATTTACAGCTGAATCAAAACAGTATCATAAATCAATGAGTCTAATCCTAAACTAAGTATTTACACCTATCATCAGAAAAACAATCCTAAGTCTAGAATAATTACCTATTCCTACCAAGAACACAAACCAATACCAAAAATGGGAGAACAATTCAAGTTAGAAATTTTTTTATTTTGTCCACTCCCCCAAACTTAGAGGTTGGCTTGTCCTCAAGCAAACTAATCTAACTTAAACTACAAAATAAAAATTAAAAACTACCTAGAAAAACAGGACAATATTTTTGTGAAGTACCAGGTCTGGGGTGACATATTGGAAACTAATGGAAGCAAATGGGGTCACTCTCCCAAACTTAGATTCTGCACCCTCCACGCCTGGGCGTGGCTTGACCTGTGGCTTCATTTTTTTATAAGACTACCTAAAACTAAACTACCCTAAACAAAAATCTAAGGGAGTTATTTAACATTGGGTTGC
The DNA here is from genome assembly GCA_037953625.1 of Crotalaria pallida. NCBI lineage: Eukaryota > Viridiplantae > Streptophyta > Magnoliopsida > Fabales > Fabaceae > Crotalaria > Crotalaria pallida. Next base: position 103,424,856 of record CM075650.1, read on the forward strand.
CTCCCAACAAGCGCTTGTTTAACGTCACAAGCCTGACGGGTCACCTCTTTTCAGAGGTTAGGGTGGTTGCCAAGATCCTTTCAAGGGTGGCACCTTGATTTTTAACTTCTTTCCAACACTCTCCATTCGAGTGCTGAATACACATGAGAATAGCAAAATTCTCCGCGGTGATTGGTGGTTTTTCAAAAATTTTGATTGTAGTTTGCTTACCATTCACTCGAAGAATTACCTCTCCCACATGCACATCAATCACTGCCCCTGCTGTGGCCAAGAATGGCCTTCCAAAAATTAGAGGAATATTTTCATCCTCTTCTACATCTAAGATCATGAAAACTAAGGGCAGGATAAAATCTTTCACCTTTACCAAAATATCTTCCACCACTACATATGGGCGGAGAGTGGTCCTATCAGCTAACTGAAGTAATGTCGAGGTAGGCTTAACCTCTCCTAAGTTTAATGCTTCACACACAGACAATGGCATAATGTTTAATCTAGATCCTAAGTCAAAGAGAGCCTTACCTGAGTAATTCTTGCCTATGCTAACTGAAATGGTGAAGCTACTCGGATCCTTCAGCTTTGGTGGAAGGTTGGATTTGATGATGCTGTTGCACTTCTCTGCTATCGGGAATGTCTCCTCAGTAAGCATCCGCTTGTTATTTGTCAGCAACTCCTTTATGAATCTCGCGTATAGAGGCATTTGTGAGAGAGCCTCTGCAAACAGGATGTTGATCTGCACCTTCCGTAGCATCTCCAAGAATTTGGAGAATTGCTTCCGGTCATCCTCTTTCTTCAACCTTTAAGGATAAGGAATCCTCGGAGGTAGTGGTGCTGATTTAGGTGTGCCTTTCTCTTTCTCTTGATCCGCAGGTGGATCCTCCGTCTGTTGCATTGCAGTTGCTCCTCCTCCACTTGGTTGCTTTTGCTCCTCTTCCTTCTTCTCAACCTCAGTTGCATCATCCTTCTTTAGGGGCTCCTCATACGACTTGCCACTTCCAAGGGTGACTGCCATGCATTGCTCCTTGGAGTTGGTTATGATCTCTAACATCTGATTTGTAAGCTTACCCACTTGTATCTCCAAGTTGCGGATGCTAGCTTCTTGATTGGTGAGGCTCACCCTTGTCCCTTCCATGAATGTGGTAGTGTGGGTAGCTAGCTTTTCTAATGCTGCTTCCCATGCTGGCTTCTGTATCTGTTGTGGCTGTTGTGGTTGGTTGAGGGCTGGGCTGCACCATGGGTTATTGCACTGATTTGTTGGCCCCAGACTGTAGGTGTTGGGGTACATATTGTTTTTAAGTACTCCGCCTCCTACAAAATCGGCCTGCTCCTCAATGATTGGCTGACCCTTTCTGACTTCTAAAGATCAATCACCATTCCGGTGACCTCCCCCACAAAAGTCGCACTTCAGAGTGCTAGCTGCAACTGACATACTAATCTGGCTCATCTGCTTCATTAATGCAGCAATCTGCTGCTGCATTTGATTGTTCTGCTCGATTAAAATCTGGGCGTGATTAGAGTTCAGATCATAACTCTTCAAGACGCTTTGCTCCACCTGGGTCCTTAGTCCCCGGCTGCTGCTGAATGCCATGTTTGCAATAACTTCCTTGGCCTCTTCAACAGTCTTCTTCATCAGCGATCCACCAGTTGCTACATCAATCATGCTTGGATTGAATCGGTTGAGCCCATTATAGAACGATTGAATCTGCTGCCAGTCTTGCATATATGTTGGGCACTTCCTCAGTAGCTGATTGTAACGCTGCCAAGCTTCATGCAACGGTTCGTGATCCTCTTGCATGAAGGAGTGAACATCCTGCCCCAGCTTTGCTTGCTTCCCACCTGGAAGGAACATATCCATGAATTTGGAGACAAGTATTTTCCAACTGGAAAGAGTCCCTGGTGCTTGGTTCTTCACCCATGTTAATGCCTCGCCCCTCAGTGAGAGAGGGAACATCCTCAATCTAATGGCCTCCTCCGTAGCACCTTCGATCTTGAAGCAATCAAGCATGCCCAAGAAGTTGGCGATATGATCCCTGGGGTCTTGATGCGGCGCACCACTGAACTGATCCTGCATGATGAGGTGGATGTACTGTGGATCGATCGCGAATGCAGTTGCACTGATGGCTGGCCGGACTATGCTGAAAGCAAGGAAGTCCGGGTCCACGGTTGCATACTCCGCCAAAGTCTTACGGGGAGGAGCAGGTGGAGAGGATCCATGAGATCCTCCTCCTCCAGCCATCTTCAAATTTTGTTCCTTCCCCTCCTGTGCTAGCTTCTTCTTCCTCTTTGCACTCAAATAGATAGTGTTACCTCCAGAGCACAAAAACAACAAAAAGATTACGCAGCACCTATCGAGACAAGAACACTAAAAAAATAAATTTCACCTTAAACTACTACTAAGTACCGAAAACTAATTGAAACGAATTTCAATCCCTGGCAACGGCGCCAAAAACTTGTTGGGTCACCGGCAAGTATACCGGGTCATCAAGTAATGTAGTCAATAAGACCAGACATCGTTCCTCAGAGATTGCAAATTTTACAATTAATTCTCACCAAAGAGTAGTTAAAAGCGAAATCTATAGGTTTGTAATTAATTAATTAAGATTGAATTGAAATAAAATAAAAACAAAAATTAAATAAAAGTTTGAGCAATTTAAGAAAACGAGTTAGGAACATGGTTTCATTGTAGGTGTTGTTTATTTATCATGAATCTCTGTTTTTCCCTAAATCAAGAACAAATTCCTAAGGTAGTAATTACTAGATCCTTCTTATGCAATTACTGTTTATTATTCAATTTGATAACCCTTAATCCCTTAAATGATTAAACCATTGAATAATCATTAATTAAGAACAGAAGAATTTATAACAAGTTATATAATTACCCAAAAGTATCCCTACGAGTTGAATAATTATATTGTTTGATTGAAGGCCTATTCTAATTCCTAATCTCTCAATTGAAGAATTAGAAATCCAAAACATAGAATAGCTACTTCCATGCATAACAATGAAAATACAATCAAACACTTGATTTAGAAACAGAAAAACATCAATTCATGAAATCAAAAAACTAATCAATACAAATCCACCAATTCCTAACACGAGGGTTTTAGTTACACATTGAGAAAATAAGAATAAAAAAAGTAGAAGAGTAATCCATAATCATAGACAATTAGGATTATCGAGAAGATATCTTCAATCTTCAATCTTCTTCTCCTTTAAAGCTCTCCAAAGTCATGTAATCTCCCTCTCTAAAAGCTGCTAACTTAATTTCTAATCCTAGAATAAATATATATTTACAAATCCTAAACAAATCCCTCAAAAATCAGCAACGCAGGCCCAATTCGGGCCTCCCACGCTGCACGCGCGCCTGGGCATGTCAGGCTAACTGATGTTTGTGCAACGCTGCTTGCACGCTTGGGTGCACCGGCCCGTGCGCCTGGGCGTGATTCCCGCTTTCTGACTCCATTTCGCTCCGTTCTTGTGCCATTTTCAAGGTCATTCCGTCCTCTTTTCAGATCCATAATTATTTTCTTCAATTAAGCTCCAAAAGTACCTGAAACATACTCAAAACGGATCAAAACGTTCAAGGGATTCTAAACTAACAACAAAATCCGAAAACTAACAAAAAGTCCTAAATTTACAAGAGAAACAAGCCAAATCCATATTAAAAGGGAGTCTAAATCATGCTCAAAACATCATATACAACAACAACAACAACTAAGCCTTTGTCCCACTAGGTGGGGTCGGCTACATGGATCAAACGACGCCATAAAGGCCTATCATAAATCATGTCTTTTGATAAGGCATTGATTGCCATATCCTTCTCAATTGTTTCGCCTATAGTTTTTCTAGGTCTTCCTCTTCCTCTAGCCCTTGTAGTACCCTCCATTTGGTCTACCCTCCTAACCGGGGCTTCCACCGGTCTCCTCCACACATGTCCAAACCACCTAAGACGAGATTCAACCATATTTTCAACAATAGGAGCAACCCCAACTTTTTCTCGAATATACTCATTTCTAATCCGATCTTGTCTGGTATGCCCACTCATCCACCGCAACATCCTCATCTCTGCAACATGAAGTTTATTCTCTTGTGTGCCCTTTGCCGCCCAACACTCTGTCCCATATAACATCGCCGGTCTTACAGCAGTGCGGTAGAACCTTCCTTTAAGTTTAAGTGGTACCTTCTTATCACATAACACGCCCGAGGCACTCCTCCATTTCATCCACCCTGCTTGAATCCTATGATTTACATCCCCTTCTATTTCTGCATCCTGCTGTAAGATAGAACCAAGATACTTAAACTTCGGGACTTGTGCTAAGACATGCTCTCCAACCTTCACCTCCCGAGTAAGGCCCACGTGCCTCTTGCTAAAATTACACTCCATATACTCTGTGTTGCTTCGACTTATCCGGAATCCAGACCCTTCTAAAGCTTGTCTCCACATTTCAATCTTCCCATTTATTTCCTCTCTAGTATCCCCAATAAGCACAATATCATCCGCAAAGAGCATGCATTTGGGCACTGGTTCTTGGACATGTTCCGTAAGCACATCCAAGACCAATGTAAAGAGGTAGGGGCTCAAACTTGACCCTTGGTGTAGACCTATCGAGATGGGAAAATCCTCTGAAATCCTACTTTGTGTCCTCACGCTCGTCTTGACCCCGTCATACATATCCTTAATGGCTCTAATATAGGCAACACGCACCCCTTTCTTCTCGAGAGCCCTCCATAGTACCTCTCTAGGCACTCTATCATAAGCTTTCTCCATATCAATAAAAACCATATGCAGATCCTTTTGTTGCCTCCAGTATTCCTCCATCAACCGGCGTAGTAAGTATATTGCCTCCATAGTTGATCTCCCCGGCATGAAGCCAAATTGATTCTCAGTAACATGAGTCTCCTGTCTCAATCTTCGCTCTATCACCCTTTCCCAAAGTTTCATGGTATGACTCATAAGCTTAATCCCTCTATAATTCGCACAATCCTGTATGTCACCTTTGTTCTTGTAGATAGGGATTAAAGTGCTCCTCCTCCACTCGTCCGGCATCTTCTTGGATCTTAAGATCTCATTAAACAACTTGGTGAGCCAACTGATGCCCCTCTCTCCCATGGTTTTCCATACCTCAATGGGGATACTATCCGGACCAACCGCTTTACCATTATCCATCCTTCTCAATGCCTCTTTTACCTCAGTCTCCCTAATTCTACGGTAAAAGGTAAGATTTTGGTCCCCTTCTCTAGTGACTATCTAATCATGATGTGAACTTTCATGACCTTCATTGAAAAGGTTGTGAAAGTAACTCTTCCATCTTTATTTTACATCCAAATCTGCGACCAAGACTTTGCCATCTCCATCCTTAATGCACCTCACTTGATCTAGGTCTCTCGTCCTCCTTTCCCTAAGTTTAGCAATCCTATAAATACTTCTTTCCCCTTCCTTAGTGCCTAGAGATCCCATCAAACGCTCTACCTCTTGCTTCGGTCACCGCTTTCTTGGTCTCTTGCCTAGCTGCTTTATATTTATCGCAACTCTCTGCATTTCTATTCAAGGACCATGTTTTGAAGCATTCCTTTTTCTCCTTTACCTTATCTTGCACCCTTGCATCCCACCACCATGATTCCTTGCCCTTTGATCCATAACCTCTTGATTCACCGAGTGTCTCCTCTGCAATCTTCCTAATCCCTTTGGCCATAACCTCCCACATTTCATTTGCGCTTCCTGCTCAAAACATCATATATTAGACCCAAATCAATTTCGTATACCATTGGGATCCTAGCCCTTCGAGGGCACATCCTGGATAGAGGGTTTGGGTGGCGAAAAGTGATTTCTACATCACCCTCGTACAAAGCCCTGTGTTTGTCGAAGTGCCACTCTCCGTTAAGGAGTGGTCTCATCTCCATGCACATCAGAATGCGAGCCATTACCTAACAAACAAAACGGGTAGGGAGTAAGTCATAGCTAAACACATTATCAAATGAGCATAACAGAGGCTAAAAATAACATACACATATCAGCATATAGCAATTCATAATGCAAGTACATATGCACAATCTATTTTCACATTCTTTCAATTCTTTAATAGCATGATGCATGCCTACTTCCAAGCATCGCGGTTCGGTTAGAGCTGGCCACATCTGTCTTCATCCTAAGCAAGGCATCTACCTTTCCAATGATCCGGAGCGAATTCCATTTCCATAGGGCATCACGATTTATCGGGAGCTAGCTTCCAAATTTTGGCACTATACGCCCTACCCTGAGCCTTGCGTCAACCGCGTAAAATCGGAGCCATTCCATTTTCTTTTTCCACCATGCATGATAATGTCATAATCATTTTAGTTTCATTCCATTACATTAATTCCAAAAAATTCTGGCAGAATTCTTCCATATATTCTGATGACATTCAAGTTCCCATATTCATTCCATATTCAAGTTGTTTCCAAGTTAATTCCAATCCTTTAATTAGTTTTCTAATTCACATAACCTCCACATCACAATTAATTCGTATTCCATCGGGCCATAGCCTCCTTTGATGGTTATCACAATTAAACAAGTTTAAAGCATAAAACTTATAAAGTTAGAATTTCCATGGGTGGCATGGCCACCTTTGATGGTTATTACAAGACAATATAAATTCGTAATTATCTAGTAATTCCAAATTATAATGAAACATTAAATATTCCATCGGCGGCATGGCTACCTTTGATGGGTGTAAAGAGGAATTATAAATTCCGAATCATAATTAAGAACTCCATTGGGGCAAAGCCACCTGTGATGGATTTTAAAGATTAAATAAAAATTCCATTGGGGTGATAGTCTGCCAACTGGGGTTAAGCAATGCCACCAGGGTAATAGTCTTCCAAGTGGTCTTAGTATATATAAATTTTGAATATAACAATCATTAAAAAAAGCCAATTAAAATTATTCAATTCCCTTTTGTTTTTAATTTTTCTCTTCAGTGACTAATCGGTTCGCCCAATATAGCAAAACCAGAAAAGTGCCGTTTTGAATGCAAAATCTTAAACCATGATTCCTTGCTCACTTCCAACCAAAAATAGATGTTAAATGACATAAAATAAACATGTTTACAGCATCAATTCAAATCATAAGGAACAGATTAAAAATTAAAATCAAATTATGCATAAACTTCACAAATCCACACTTTAACATATCAAATTCGTTTTATTTAAGTTTTAATTCTATTCAGACGTTTATAAGCAAGTTTAAGCCATATTAAAGTGATTCAAATCCAGTTCTTATGGGTCTCTGACCTCTAAGTCAGTTTCCCCTTTCAATTTTGTTGCCCAATGAACCTCGAATGGTTCCTATATTTTCAGCTTATTATAACCCATTCTAGTGATTAGATAACTTCTCCCTTACCAAGAGGAAGCTAAATAAAGGATTGGTTGTGAAGGAAAGTGGCTGAAATAGCTTGATGCTTGAACAACCTCAACTCTGCACTTGCAACAACTTATGCGACAAGCAAACTTTGGCCACGAATTTCACCATGAATAAGCCATGGAAAATCAAGAACGAAGTTAGATTAAGCAACTAGGAAATACCAACTTTAATAAGGAATAAGTTTGGAATCAAAAGAGTTCCCGAGTTTACTAAACCAATTAGAGTTAGGTGCACAAACGAAACTAGTGTGATGCTTCTCTGTTGCAGGTTCAAGTACAGAACTTCACAGGAATATAACTCGAGTTGTAGCAGGGGTTTTTAGTGCTACTTGGTTCTATTTCAAGAATGGAAATAGAACTTGATTCGTGTTTTAGTTTCAGAGGAAGAGGTGATTTGTGGAAGAAGAACGAGAATGAGAAAAGTATACACCAGAAACAGATGTTCAGAGCTTCCAAATTCGGGTTTTTGAGCAATATCATGAGCAAGAAGCTAAATCCTTGGATATTTATAGACCCTCAACTTACTTCATGATGAAGTAAGGTTGATTTAGAGGCTTGGTGAGAAATAAACACGTTTTGGCTCATAAAATCGAGCAAAACCGCCTTAAAACCAGTTTTAAACTGCAGCTACTAACCGCTTACTAAACTCACTAACCGGTTAGTCCATTGTTAGTTTTTGAAAAATTATATTTTATTCATTTTCCCTCCAAAGTGATTTTAATTCTATTTATATTTATTTAAAACGTATAAAAATACCAAAAATTCATAAAATTCATATTTCTAAATTTATTTTCACATTTTACAATTTATTTCATAAAATTTCATAATATGGGGTATAATTATCATTTTACCCTTTTGCTTTAAATATTCAAAATAACAAAACCAAATACCATAAAATTCATTATATTATCATTATAATTTACATTATAATTCCGGGAATTCCAGTGGGTCTTACATTCTCCCCCACTTACAGAAATTTCGTCCCCGAAATTCAAACTTATACAAATAGATGAGGGTACTCTTCCCTCAATCAACTTTCTAATTCCCATGTTGCCTCGGAAACTTCGCCTCGTTCCCAAAGGACTTTTACCAAAGGTATCTCTTTTCCGCTTAGCTTCTTAACTTGTCGATCTTTTATTCGGACAGGACCGACTTCAGACGTAAGATTTTCCTTCAAAGGTATGACGTCTTGTTGCAACTGAACGATCGAAAACGGATCTTGAACGAACTTACGAAGGTGAGAGACATGAAAAACATCGTGAAGATTAGATAGGAACGGTGGCAACGCGATCTGATAGGCGACAGGACCGATTCGCTTCAAAATCTGATATGGACCAATGAAGTTTGGTGTTAACTTCTTTGGCTTCATGACTCGTCCGATACCGGTCGTTGGAACAACTCGTAAAAATACATGATCGCCTTCTTGAAATTCAAGCTTGGTTCTTCACTAATCGGCATAGCTCTTTTGATGACTCTGTGTGGTCTGTATGTTTTGAAGAGAAATGTATGTTTTGAAAAGAAATAATATTTTGTTTTGGAGAAAGGTTTGCTTTGTTGTTTTTATGTAGGTTGAGCAAAGTTGTTGGAGATAGGGGGAGAATCAAGCTTTTATCTCAATTAGATTTCAAATGTCAAAAGCATAAATTGAGGGGGAGCAAGAGTCTCACCAAGTGATCAAATGGTTCAAGCATCAACAACTTCACAACTTCAAAACCTTCTGGCATTTATCAAAACATTCTTCATGGATCTTACAATCTCCCCCTTTTTGAAAATGACAAACATGTTTTGAAGTTGTGAAGTTGTTGATGCTTGAACCATTTGATCACTTGGTGAGACTCTTGCTCCCCCTCAATTTATGCTTTTGACATTTGAAATCTAATTGAGATAAAAGCTTGATTCCCCCTATCTCCAACAACTTTGCTCAACCTACATAAAAACAACAAAACAAACCTTTCTCCAAAACAAAATATTATTTCTTTTCAAAACATACATTTCTCTTCAAAACATACATTTATCCCCCTTTGGCATTATCAAAAAGTAATATATACCAATTGAAATATAAAATACTAAGCCAAATATAAAAGAAACTATGTCATATATAGAGATATCTAAACCAAAATAGAGAAATTAATAACCATACTATCTCTATATCAGACATTTCTTCAATAGCATGATAATCATCTAATAATCACTCAATGATACCAATTGAAACAATTGTATACCAATTGTAATACTAATTGTAAGAATTTGATACCAATAGTATTTTCTCAAAAGTATAAACAATATCACATCAAGAGAAATAATACCACTTGTGACTAAACAAATACCAATTGTACAATATCAAATGTTACCAATTTGTAGGATTCTCTTCTTGATACCAATTGAAGATGCAAATGAATGAATAACACATGAAAGTCCTTTTGCTCTTCAATCATACCTACAAAAACAATCATGTTTTGCTTTTTGGTATCCAAATGGTTTTGGATCCATTTTTGTTAGTGTAGGGACTCTCACCCTTTTTCACCCAAACAAAATCTCCTTTAGGTATACCATGCACTTTAATATAACACACATTTGAAGTATGTCCATGAGTACCACAATAGAAACATGTTGGTGCATTTGAAAAATCAACTTTAGAAAAATCAACAACATTTCTATGAGATTTACTCTTAGCATTAGTATAACCCAAACCAAACTTGTTTGAATTTTCTCTTTGAAAATTTAACAATGTGCGCAATCTAATGTCACCATTTGTGAAACTTGCAAGCTTATTTTTCAAAATAGCATTTTCATCTTTAAGAAACTTGCAATTCTCACAATCAACCACAATATTCAATCTACTAGCACAATCACAAGAAGAACTAGCATATATAAGATCAAGAGTTTCATTTTGAAGATTAAGCTCATCAACTTGTTTTTGAAGTTCTAAAATCTCTTGTTGATGTTTCAAAATGAGCTTCTTCCTTTCAATGTTTTTCAAAGCTAGTTTCTTAAATTGTTCATGCATTTCTTCATAAGCATTATACAATATTTCATATTTAGAAGAAATTTCGGATTTAGTAAGACTTACATCGCTTTCATCGCTTTGTTCACTTGATTCATCATTTGAACTTTCTTCTTCATTTACTAGAGCTATCAAGTAGAGACAAGCGGCTTCTTCATCATCCGAAGAACTATTTAATGTGCTTTTCTTGTCTTTTTCATCATCACTATTCCAAACTATGTATGCCCTTTTAGTTTTCTTTTCTTTCTCCTTCTTCTTAAGATACTTAGAGCATGAGTACTTGAGATGACCGGGCTTTCCACATTCATGGCAAACTATACCTTCTTTTGAAGTCTTTGTCTTGTAGTGTGGGGAATTCTTCTCTTTACTTTTGTCTTTGTTCATCCTTCCTTTTCTCCTTAGAATCTTATTGAACTTTCTTAGTAGAAGTTTCATCTCCTCTTCATCAATGTCCGAATCGGTATCTTCATTATCATCATCATCATCATCATCGGAACTCTCTTCCTTTTTATATGACCTTTTATCTTTAAGAGCAATTCCTTTTCTCTCTTTGTACTTATCCGACTCTTCATGCATTTGCAAACATCCAAGCTCCATTTCATGTTCTTGTAGCTTTCCGAAAAGTGTTGCTAAGTCCATGGTGTCCAAGTCCTTTGATTCAACAATTGTGGTAACCTTGGGTTGCCATTCCCTACTTAGACATCTTAAAACTTTGTTAACAAGTTCACAATTCACGAAAGTTTTACCAAGAGCAATGAGATGATTAACAATATGAGTAAAACGTTTTTGCATAAAACATATAGATTCATTAGGCAACATACGAAAAAATTCATATTCATGCATCAAAGAATTTAATCTAGCACGCCTAACTTCACTAGTGCCTTCATGTGTGACTTGCAACGTGTCCCACATTTCTTTGGCATCACGACATTGGGAGACTCTAAAGAACTCATCATAAGATAGAGCGGAGGTGATGATATTCTTTGCTTTTAAATCATATTGAATTTTCCTTTTATCATCATCGGTCCACTTATCTTTGGGAGTAAGTGTAAGCACACCTTCTACATCTTTTGAGGGAATATAAGGACCATTTTCAATGGCTTCCTAAATGTTCACATCTATGGCTTCTATAAAGATGCTCATCCTAATTTTCCAATAAGCATAACCCTCTCCACCAAACATAGGAGGGCGATCTATTGAAGCACCTTCACCACCAAAGGGTACGAATCCCATTGTAGTTTCCTCAAGGATCTTAACGAAAAAGCTCTATGCTCGTGTCTTTCGACCGAGCTCTGATACCAATTGTTAGAACCTACAATCGGTGGTTGAAACAACTAGGAAACACTAGGAGAACACCTAGAAAGGGGGGGTTGAATAGGTGTTAGAGAAACCTTGAAAGATTTTCACAAGAAACAAATCAAAACGATTAAAACAAATGATTTTCTTGAAATTTTCTTCTATTAATCGATTAACAAGTCAACTAATCGATTAATGCCGAATGATCAATTCAAACTAATCGATTAATGAAACCAATTACTCGATTAATCAATGTTAAAATTGAAAAATCACTTTTCAATCAAATATGAAAATCAATCAATTAACACATATGATCAGAGATAAAGCGGAATTGATTAACACCAATATTCTTATTGATTACCTAGGTTATGAAAATGATTTTCCCCAAATCAATTTTGCACAATTAAGATTCAATTCAATCAATTATGAAAAATCACTTTTTCTAGGTTTTCAACCAAGAACACAATTAATAACAAGAATTGTAAAGAGTAGAGAGTTTAGAGATACGACACAGTGATTTATCCTGGTTCACTTTCATCCACTTGAAAGCTACTCCAGTCCCCTCTTCAACCAAGAGAGATTCTTCACTATGAGGACTTAGAGTTTCTCAAATTACAAGTAAATGCCTCACAAGACTCCCTTCTTGCTAGCCTACAAGAGATACCACACCCTTGCCTTGTAACCCTATTGATATCTAATCTAACCTCTTCTCTTGCTTGCCGATACCCCACAACAAGACTTCCAATGCTTTAAGATTCTTCAAAGACTTCCACTTGCTTGCTTCACTACAAGACTTCCAAGTGCTTGATGGTATGCCACACCAAGGCTTCCAAATAACTTTGCTTGATGAATAACTTCTTCAAGACTTCCTTTGTTGTAGAGTGTTTGCCTTCTTTGCAATGATTACAACGCAAATGAAAACAAAATAACAATCCTATGAATCTCTTTCAAAAGCTATGAAAATATCAACACGAGAGATTCAAGGTTCTTGATCAAAGAATGTAAAAATGAGAACTTTGATCTTGAGAAAGTGAGAGAGAATAGAGTGGTTTGATTCTTTGTAAAATGAATATCAAAATGATGGAATATGATCACAAAGGTTAGAAATAGGTTTATATAGAATACCCAAAAGTTAGGAATGGTTAAAAGTGCTTTTGAGAAGTGAAAAACGCATTTTAAAAACCAGATCTGTGCGTGTTACTCGAGTAAAATAAGTGCTAATCGAGTAACCATGCCTTAATCGAGTAATGCCGCAAGCCTGTAAAAATTTACTCGAGTAAAAGTCAAGATAATCGATTATCAAAAGTTGTTAATCGATTATCCGTTCAAAATATACTGTTAATCGATTATCAAAACCTGTAAATGGATTATTTTGATTAAAAATCACTTAAAACTTGTTTTCTCAAAAACTAAACCTTTTCTTTCAAACCTTTAAGCCACCTATTGATTTTAGGCAAAGTGAATACTCAAAATATGATATAATCATGACTATGATAGAGATTCACTACCCTCTAATGACTCTACCCAAACTCAAACTAAGAGACTTGAGAGGCTAAAGATAAAACAATAAAACATAAACTACCAAACTAAGTCTTCATGAGTTGGCTCTCTCTTCATCACTTGATGTTTGTTGTTGCTTGTTGAGCTTGAACTTGATCAACACATTTGTAGCTTGTTCAAAACCTTTTGGCATTTATCAAAACATTCTTCATGGATCTTACATGGTCTTCATCTTTTCCTGGATTAACTTTATCTTTTCGGTTGTCTCTTGCACTATTTCAGGTCCGATAAGCATGTTCTCCCCTACTTGGAACCAACAAAGTAGGGTTCTATATTTTCTTCCATACAAAGCTTCATATGGAGCCATCTCGATACTCGTGTGGTAGCTGTTCTTGTAGGTGAATTCCACGAGCGGCAATAAGCGATCCCAACTATCTTGATACTCAAGAGCACATGCTCGAAGCAGATCCTCTAGCGATTGAATCGTTCTTTCCGACTGACCATATATTTGCGGATGGTAGGCTGAACTCATCCTCAACTGCGTACCAAGAGCTTGGTGAAGACTCTGCAAAAATCGGGAAACGAAACGAGGATCTCGATCAGAGACGATACTTGAAGGTACTTCATGCAAACGCACAATCTTTTTTATGTACATTCTGGTGAGCTTCTCTAACGGATATTGCATGTTGATGGGGATGAAATGTGCCGACTTGGTTAACCAATCCACCACAACCCAAATTGCATCAAAACCTTCTCTTGTTCTCGGAAAACCAGACACAAAATCCATAGCTATTCCATCCCACTTTCATTCATGTATACTCAAAGGTTGCAATGTTCCTCCGGGTTTCTTATGTTCAATCTTCGCCTTTTGACGGACAAGGCAAGATGCTACATAAGAAGAAACGTCCTTCTTTAAACCTGACCACCAAAACATCTTCTTTAGATCTCGATACATCTTTGTCGTTCCGGGGTGCAAACTTAACTTGCTTTCGTGGGCTTTATCCAAAATAGTCCATCTTAGCTCCTTGTTAGCTGGAACGCAAACACGATCTTTAAACCTTAAGATGCCATCTGCTCCTAACTGAAATTCTGGTTCCACACCTTTCATGCTCAATCTTTTCTTCTCTTGAAGCTCTTCATCAACTTGATGCAGATCTCGGACTTTAGCCAAAAACTCGATGGTAACTTGTAACATTCCTAACTTGATACATCTGGGCTTAAACTGCACTGCCAGGTTCAAGTTTCAGAATTCTTCAATCAGCTAGGCTTCCTTGATCATCATTGCACTTACATGCAAGGTCTTTCTGCTTAAAACATCTGCTACAACATTGGCTTTGCTTGGGTGGTAATGCAATTTGAAATCATAATCCTTCTGAAATTCCATCCACCTACGTTGCCTCATATTCAGTTCCTTTTGGTCGAAGAGATACTTAAAACTTTTATGGTCACTGAATATTTGGAACGTATTACCGTATAGGTAATGTCTCCATATTTTCAAAGAAAAGACAATGGCAGCCAATTCCATATCATGAGTGGGGTACTTCTCATCATGCACTTTCAATTGTCGAGATGCATAGGCAAGAACTTTCCCTTCTTGCATCAAGACACATCTCAATCCTTGATTGGGAGCATCACAAAAAACACCGAAGCTTTTCTGGGTGTCGGGCAAAATTAATACTGGAGACAATGTTAATTTGTCCTTCAAGGTCTGGAAACTAACTTCACACTTCTCGTTCCAGACAAAAGGTTTCTCCTTCCGGGTCAAGTGGGTTAACGGGAGGGTAATCTTAGAAAAGCCTTCAATAAATCTTTGACAATATCCAGCTAAACCAAGGAAACTCCTAACCTCCATAACTGTCTTAGGTCGCTTCCATTGTAATACTGCTTCCAGTTTGGCTGGGTCCACGGTGACACCATCTTTCGAAATCACATGCCCCAAAAAATTGACTTTCTCAAGCCAAAATTCACACTTGGATAACTTGGCATATAATTTCTTATCCTTCAAAGTCTCCAAAACTATCTTTAGGTGGGTAGCTTGTTTCTCTGGATTCTTTGAGTAGATGAGTATTTCATCAATAAACACTACTACAAAGGAATCCAGATAAAGCCGGAAAACTCTATTCATGTAATCCATGAATATAGCTGGAGCATTTGTCAATCCAAATGGCGTCACTACGTACTCATAGTCTCCATACCTGGATCTAAAAGCTTTTTTCAGGATATCATCCTCCTTTACTCTAATCTGATGATAACCCGATCTCAAATCTGTAGTGGATCTGAAAAATGGACCCACCACCTGTATTTGGTGGTTGTTACAACTGGCGAGGGTAACCCTGGTCCTACGTACACCAAGTGAAAAGGGGATCAAACCACGCGTAGTTCTAGAGAATAGGGTATATAATGAACATACCTTAGCCCTCGTGTGCGGGGTGTATTTATAGCAGATGGAGTGTGGTAGTGCCTTATGGGCATGTTTGGCCCAGTAGAGCTAATGTGGCCCTTAGAGGATAAGTGGAATGAGTCATTCATCCTTATCCTGTACTAGAGAGCACAAGCTTATCCGTTGAGTCGTATGGACGTGAGAGTATAATTTGAAATTTACCACAAACTATTTTTGTTAATTTATCTATGTTAATTTGTTAAAACTGTTTTATGAATAAAGACATTTTCCTTTGCATAAAAAATACTCCCTTTATCCCACAATTATGTTAAAAAATGATAAAAATTTTGTCCCAAACTAAATATAAAGTAATTAATGAAAAAGTCTAGAAATTATAATCTTTGAATTGTGATTGGTTGCTCAATATAAAATGTATTAAATTAATTATTATATAATTTAATAATGTGTTAGATAACTGGTTAAATGCATATTCCTTAATTTTTTTTAGATTTTTAAATTTTTTATTCCTACTCGTGGAACTAAGGCATAAGTAGTTAAAAGTAAGTATGCATTGAAATCATTAGGACTTTTGTTTTATGAGTAATTGGTCAGATTGATCCCTGACTCTGTAGGCGTCGGTCAAGTTAGTCCCTGACTTAATCGAAATATCAATTTAGTCCCTGCGATAGGAGAATGTCGCTTAAATTAGTCCCTGCCGTCACTATCGTAGGGATGTATTTGCTTTAAAATGGGATAAAGACAGGGACATATGTGAATTAAAATGCTATCTCAGGGACTAAATTGTAATTTTGATAAAGTCAGGGACTAACTTGATCGACACCTACAAAGTCAGGGACCAATCTGACCAATTACTCTTATTGGAAAGTTTGTGATTTACATTTGGATACTTTCTCCGTTCTTTATTATTTGTATTTTTTTTAATTTTTTATATGTCCTTTTGAGAATTTCAAGATTGAAATAAATGTTATTTTCCATGTATACCTTTATTCAATAAGTCTTGATTTACGTAAGTAATAGAGAAAAATTAAATATTATAGTAAGAGAAATGATATAATGGGAAAAAACATAAATAAAGTATTGAAAATCTTAGTAATGAATAAATTTTTGAAGAAATGCGTTTTGTTTAAATAGGACAAAAAAAATAGGAAACTAGAGGAGTAACATTTTTCAGTTCTCACGTGTCGTAGACTTATATATCTCACTGCATCTCATGTGCTTTCTAACGAGTGTATTTGGTTGGAAATATTAGGGTTTCACTCTCACCCTAACAACGGTTCTTTTGCCGCCACCAACTTTGGTTTGTAAAAAAGAAATGTGACATTGTGACGCCCCAAAAACTAGTCCAATAAAAATACAGGTTAACAAAAACTTTTTCCATAAAGAGTGTGAAAACCAAAAGTACTTTTCATAGAGTAATATTTCTTTTACAAAATATTCTGAGTGTAAAGCATGTATAATACAAAACCCCAAAAACCCTTTTTACACCCAGAGCATTGGTCTTCACAACTCGATCCTTCTGCAAAAGGATCCGGATGACGAGACATCATCCCGGCTGTTTCTTCTAATCAACTTTCACTCTTAAAGGAGTGGCTTCAGTCCTGTCCTTTGAAAGAACCTACCACCACAAACATGGTAGATGGGAGTAAGTCACTTGTCATATCGCCTAAGCATATTATATGATTGGTCAAACACAATCATCACAGATATCATTTCAACATAATAAATGCATGCTCAAGTGTCTTATTAAACAATGATAAATTTAAACATTAATCTTTCATGCCATGCATGCACGTCTCTCAAATCATTTCTCCATAATCAACTCTTCCAGAAAAACAACACTCTGGGATAGGCAATCGTGCGCTCGATGTTTCCACAACCTGTATAGTGGCCACGCCGTTCTATACTGGAACCCCATCGACCACGATCCTAAAATGAAACAAGGGGATGATCCCTGAACCATTGACCATCAATAGTTCTAGGTCCTTGTCATTTCTACGGTGGCGGCCACACCGTTCCAACCGTCTCATGTAGCGGCCACATCGTACTACATGGTTTCCAATCCCGCATGCACCTCACTCGTTTTTCAATTCCCTGTACACCATGCATGAGATGCATAACACACATATTAATCATCACATTATACACATGGCGGCCACACCGTTCCATGCCTTCATATAGCGGCCACACCGTACTATATGGAATCACACACATATGGCGGCCACACCGTTCCACATGTCTTCGTATAGCGGCCACACCGTTCTATACGGAATCCTATTACACTTACCACACATATGGCGGCCACACCGTTCCACATGTCTTCGTATAGCGGCCACACCGTACTATACAGAATCCTTTAAGTATAATGACTTCTTGTAGGAGCTAATCTCAATATATGTGAATCGGGGCGATTCTAATTATCCAACTTTAACTTATCCAAATCGGAGCAACAACCCTAGCACATTTGGATTGGATCCTCATAATCAGCAGGCATCAACATGCTCGCATTATCAATAACACTCCTTTAAGTCATTATCCTCTTATGTTCCAAAACATTAATTACCAAGTAACTCAATCAGTTATTATCAATTACACAATCGTTAGATTGAGACATTAGGTTTGCTCCACCTATTATTATGAGGTATTAACTCCTACCTAATGTTCTTTATCTAGAACTTAGCCCTTCTTAGCTGACATGATTATACAACTAATCAATTGCCTTATCAGCTCATTATAACAAATCATAATTCATTCCTTAACATCAACGTTAAGCCAACGAAGACATAATCAAACCAATTAGAGCAAGACCAAAGTTCCAATTAAAAAGGATAATTCATAATAAATAAGATGAATGATGGTTTGCCCCTTTTTGACTTGTTAACATCATGCTTAACTCATTTAGAAACTAGGATAATAGTTAAGTAAAACCTTTAAGGTTTAAAAGAAAACTAAATTAAGTATTCTCTTGTCTCAGGTCCTAACCGGTTACAGAATCTGCTAACCGGTTAGAGGCAGCAGTACCTGAGAACAAACCAGCCTGAAGTTCAAATCTTATTCATTTTAGAACCACATTAAGCTCTTTACAAACATCATGCATCCACTTAGAGCATTATTAGAATATGATTTAATTAAATTAAGAAAAGAACAATGACTCTAAAATTATAACAAGACTTAAACATATCAAGGCATACTTTGCAAGTTCTAAGTCCATCAACATAAACCTCAAAATAAAATCTCATTATCAAACCATAACATAATCCATCATTCATTAACTTATTTACTCCCAATTACTAGTTCAATTATTAGTCCAGACTTATATCATATCCATCCTTAGTGATTGCTATACAAAACTTGAATAACTAGTTTATGTTGTTAGGCACTAACTGGTTACCAACATCCACTAACCGGTTAGTCTATGCAGTCTGAGAGCAGAACGGGCTTCCTTCATACTTCAAATAATTCCAAATGCATTTCTTTCCCTTATGACAACTTAAGGTATATGCCTAAATAAAATCATATTAAGTTCCAATCCCAAATCATTGCCCTTAGCATTCTTAATCCCTTGATTCCTTCATGTAGCATAGTTCTTGTCATGCACTTGTAACTTAAACTTATACCCAATCTTCTCCAAATCCAATTATCAACTTAAGCCAATATCAAATACAATACATAGGGTTATTATACAGAGCTTTCCAAATTTGTACAAGAGAGTATTCTAATTCAATTTGGATGTATATTGTTAAGACAATGAACACTTCATGATTTATGATTAACTTATTAATAAATTCAATAATACCATTAAAGTATCATCATAAATCATATTCAACATGTTCACATGATCATAAAATGATTCCAAGTTATGGAAGTTAATCATAATAAACTTAATTAGCTATTTTTCCTCTTTTTCTCAGGTTCTAACCGGTTAGAATTGCCCACTAACCGGTTAGATTATGCAGGTCCTGAGAACAAACTGCACTTTAACATGTGCAAACCCATTCCATACTCATAATTAACTTTCAACCAGACTTGAGTATCAACTAACACATCTTTCTTCACTTGTTACAAGACTTATTTCACTTGCTAACACAATTCATATGCATCAATTCAATTAATTAAGTGATCAATCAAGCATACATCATCCAAACATAACCAATCTTACTTAAGCATGTTCATTACTTTAATTTTTTTGCAGTAAACTCACAACCATATTTTTGGCACAATCTTCATTAAGAGTTACAACTTAATACTCATTCAATTTAGTACAATTTCAGATTTATATCATAGTGGCCAAGTGGTTGTCTTAACCTCCATGTCAAGCAACCATGTCTTGGTCCAATTCTCAAACATACACACATAAATCTCCACAATCAATAATCCTAGCAATATGAATGAATTCTCCCATACCTTGGACAATTAGAACAATACTTAGACAAGCTTTAAGACTCCTAGAACAGCAGCTAGTAGAGCTTACAGCAGCAGCCACAGAACAACCAGCAAACCAGCAACAAGAACAACACCAACACCTTCAATTGCAAGCTCACACACTCACAACTCACAAGCTTATATGTGCAGGAACTAAGAGTAAGTAACTTGCATGAATTTGAGATGATTTTGGCAGAGTTTCAGGACAGAAAACGCAAGGAAAAACAAAGCAAAACTCAATCACAAGAACCCTATTTATAGAGCCAAAATGATGGTGGTGGAAGGGAGGGTGAGTCATCACCAAGGCCACCCATCCAATCCCTCAGCCCTACACGCGTCCCTGACCTTCCATTAGGGTTCCATGCGTCTTGGGAAGGATTAAAAATGAAGAACCTTCGTGATTTCCAGCTCAAACCGCCTTAAAATTATGCAGATGCAGACGCACTAACCGGTTACTGGTTTTTCTAATCGGTTAGCCATTGCTAAAATTCAGAAATTCACTGTTTTGCTGAAAAATTAATATAAAAAGATTTACTTCTCAAAATACAATTTCCACCATTGGATGTCAAGATAAAATCATTAGAAACCTTATCTAAAAATTTGAGGATGATCCAACGGTTAATGAAAGAGATACAGTCCCATCTTTACATGTTATTTTACTAAAATCTCATTTTCTTAAATGATAATTTATTTTCCAATAAACTATTTTCATAAAATACTCTTATTTATGAAATTTCTTATTAAAATAAATATTTTATTTATATTTCCTCTTTATAAAAATGAGGAATGTTACACTCTCCCCCACTAAATTGAATTTCGTCCCCGAAATTCGTTTTCTAAAATTTTCACTTTCCAAAATATTTCCATAAAATAGAATTTTTATCTTACCTTTATCAAAATGTTTTGAGGATTCTCCCCCACTAAATTAATTTCGGTTACATTTTTCTCAAAATTTTCAATCTCCAAAAATATTTATAGAAAATATTCCAAATAAATCCTTCTAAACATATCCTTTCAAATGTAAAAATTCTAAATAACGATTTTCCAAATTAAAACATTTTGCGTAAAGCTTTTAGAAAATGCATTTACCGCTGCGCACTCTGATCACTCATGCACGATTAACGAATCATTTATATGACTTTATTCCTTAATAGTTGCAAACATTAGGGTGATTAGTCCTAATATTCAAACCATTAATAATAAAATCATTTCTTTCAGAGATAACCTTTCGCAAGAAAGGTCATACAGCATATCTTTAAGTTAGATGAACTTAAAGATAGGGTATTCGTCACCATCAGATTTAGCTAGATAGCCAAGAGCTAGAGATATTTCCGTTGGGGAGACAAGGATTTGTCCTATCCCGGTGGTTATTAATCTCTCTAGTCTTAACTAATCTTTCTATTTTTGTAGTGTCCACAGATATTTATCACATCCAATTGTGATATGAAGAGTACATGTGTGCACAATATTGAAGTTCATGAAGTTTGTCAAGCACATGTATTTGAAGCATGGTTTTGATGAAGAAAACATAATGATGAAGACAATAAAGACAAGTGAAGGCAACTTTCCAAAAGAACAAAAAGCAACAAACAAAAAGCATTGGATTGTTCAAAAGAAAAGATCAAGTATAGAAGTGAGCAAATAAGGAAAAGAGAGAAAATGAACTATTCTCAATCAAGCAAGCTCAAGGAGTTTCAAAGTTATATAGAGTAATTTTATTGTTTGCTTTGAGTCCTTAGTTTGTGGGTAGAGTTTAGTATTGGGTAGTGAATCTCAATCAATTAATTTTGATCAAATTAATTGAGAGTTTTTCACACTAACAAATCAATTTTTAAATTGATGCATTAAAGTTTTACAAAATGTTTTAAATATTTTTAAATGCATCAATATGTGGCAAAATATTGTATATAAGGTTTAAGGAAAGGTTTTAAATGTTACATTTTATCAAAACAATTTTTGCTGAAATGGAAAACCAAACTTACAGTACAGTAACCGGTTAGTAGAGCTCAGTAACCGGTTAGTGACTGTTAAGTTAGTTGGAAAAATCAGTTTTGTGTTTAATTCTTTATGGGTATTCTTTATAAAACCTTTATTACACCTTATTACATATAATATACACGTTTTTACAGAAACAAGCCACACTTTCTCTCATAGATTAGAAAAGATCAAAACCTCTCTTTTATATCTTGTTGATACTCTTTTCTTACAAACAAAAGAATCTCATAATCAACTTGTTCATTGTTATTTGATTGAGATTCATTAGGTTCTGAATTTCTGTATTTCTATGGTGTTGTAATCATTGCATTCAAGGCAAAATTGTCTACAACAAATTGAAGAAAAAGGAAGTCTTGATTGAGGAACAATCAAGCAAAGGAAGTCTTGATTAAGGAGTAATCAAGCATAGATTGAAGAAGTCTAAGTGGAAGGGATCCACATAGCAAGAGGACTTGGAAGAGGTTCTTTCAAGGAATTAGAATTAGAAGATCAAGGAGGGTTGCATAACAAGAGTGGGGTATCTCTTGGTAGCTATCAAGTGAGGAATCTTGAGAGGCTTAGCTTGTAATCAAGGATCTTTAATTCTAGTGAAGAAATCTCTCTTTGTTGAAGAGGGGACTGGATGTAGCTCTCAAGTGGGTGAGAGTGAACCAGGATAAATCTCTTGTGCAGTATCTCTTCCCTAATCTCTTTAATTTCTGCATTGTTCATAGTTATTGCATGAAAACCTAGAAAATTGATTTTCATATAAATTGAATCAATTAGATAGTAATTGAACAAATTAATTTGGGGAAAACTATTTTCAAACATCTGGGTATATGTTTATAATCTGGGTTTGAATCAATTCCACTTTATCTCTGAGTTCTTGAGTTAATTTGTCAATTTTCGTTTTCTGTTACAGTTCAGTAACCGGTTAGTGAGAACCAGTAACCGGTTAGTCACTGTGAAATTGGTTAAAGAAATTCTGTTTTCATCAATTCTAATTGGTTTTGCGAAAATTGTTCAAGGTTGATAAAACACCTATTCAACCCCCCCTTCTAGGTGTTTCTCACGTGTTCATACTATACCGCTTGTATTCCAACAAGTGGTATCAGAGCTCTGGTCGGTTAAGATCAAAGCTTATACGCTTTTACCGGAAAGTTCCTTATTGGTTTACAATGGATAGTATGAACATGTTCAGTGGTCTAGGTATTCTGGATATTGATGATAATTCTATGCAATTACTAATGAGAGAATTCTTGAAGTTTTTGAAAATTGAAGGAGTCTTGAATATACAAGGAAGAAAAGAATCAAGACACTCACATCAAGAGAACAAGACCAAGAGAAGAAATTTCAGCAAACAAGATACTAGGAGTTCAAATGAAAACAGCAAAAGAAAGAAGACCTCAAAGGAGAAATTAAAATGCCATGAGTGTCGAAAGGAAGGGCACATCAAATTTCAATGCCCCTTATACTTGAAAAGACTTGAAGATGACAAGAAGACTCGTGAGGAGTTCAAGTTAAAGAGAAATGATGATGTGCAGAACACTACGGAAGAAGATGAATTATCAAACTCATGTTTAATGGTCAACATTGATGATGAAGTCTCATCTAGCAAATGTTCAAGTGAGCCGTCACATGAGGTAAATTCTATCTCCGATTCCGATTCAAATTCTGAGTGTTCTAACCCTACATATGACATGCTATACAATGCTTATGTGGAGATGCATAGTGAATTGGAAAAGTTAGTTAAAGTAAATTTAAAAAGAAAAAGGATTATTTTGGAGCAACAAGAGAAGCTTGTTGAATTGCAAAAGTTTGTTGATGAATTAAAACTCCAAAATGAGACTTTGGACCTCATTTATGCAAACTCCACATGTGATTGTATTAACAATGTCAATGTTGTCCAAGCTTGTGAAAAATGTAATTCTCTTGAAAAAGAAGTTTTGTATTTGAAAAATAGACTTGCATCATTCACAAGAGGAGAAGAGCACTTGTCCAATTTACTTTCAAATCAAAGGAATATTTCAAATAAATCAGGTTTGGGATACACTACAAGGAAAAAGAAAATTTATAAGAAAGTTGGTGATTTTTCAAAAATGAATTTATCAAAAGGTCCAACTTGTTATTATTGTGGTGTTTATGGTCATACTACAAATTTTTGTAAAATCAAAAAGTATGGTGTACCAAAAGGATTATTTGAATGGGTTGTAAAAGACCAAAGTTCCTTAACTAACCAAAAAGGACCCAAAACAATTTGGGTACCAAAAAGCAAAACTTAATTGTTTTGTAGGTACACATGAAGAACATATATGCTGAATTGTAAAATGTTGTTTCTGCTTCTTCATGAAAAATCACAGCAGACTTAGTATTCCCCCTTATGGTAATATCTGTGGTAGACCGACCCTCGGTCTACCCTAAAGCGCCCTCGGCCGACCAGAATACTCACTGGCCGACCAGAATTCTCATTCTGCCGGGTCACGCATCTTTGGGCCGAGCACATGCCATAGGACCCACCCTAACGACTCTGGACCGAGTACAGGGACCTCTTCCCTTAGAGAGTCCAAGCTAAGGGCGCGTGAGCCTAGCTCGCCAACCAGATAAGACTAACCGCTAACAGGATAAGGATGAATGACTCATCCCTTATCCTATAAAGGGACACGTCAGCCCTACTGGACCTCCGTACAGGCCCATAGGGTACAACACCGCTCCCCCTATAAATAGTTGTGTCCAGCTAGGGGCTCAGGTACGTTCTTTCTCCCTAATCATACACTAGCACACACTCGTTATTAGGGAAACCCTAGTTATCCCAACTAGATAGCTAGCATACCAACAAAATCACACAGTAACATCAGACCGTATTCTAGCTCTTAGGTCTTCCATACCCTTGAGCTAGGGTTATACTCTGAACATTGTGTCTAGGACATTACATTGGCGCCGTCTGTGGGAAACCGTAAACTGCTATTCCCACCCCAAAATGGTAGAGACGCGAGGAAACGCAACATCGCGTGGCGCAAACCGCCAAGCAGGGCGAAACCATCAGAGTTTGCAAGAAGGCAGTGGTGACAACGGCGGAGATCTCGATGGGAGAAACCCTCCACATCCCAGCATGCCATCAGTAAGACAAATTCCAGCCCGGAGCCACCACTCCGTTCCAGCTCGCACGCACAGTGGTCCTTACACCGTCCATTCCAGGAAAACAAACCCCCAGAACCAAAATTCTCTTAACCCCAATCATGCACAAAACCATGGATCAGGCCGATCCATCGACGCCCGTGTTTCTGGAGATGATAGGGATCACTCCCGTGGTCAAAGGGAGAGCCAGTTGGAAGAAATCATTAAGCAACAAGCTAAGATCCTAGAACAACAGGGAAAGGCCATCGCCGATCTCCAACAGCTCCATATGCAGGCGGTGGCCGGAGGGGTGTTAGCAACTCAGCTGATCCCCCACCCAACCACCACTCTACCTCCACCACCCCCCATAAACCCAATCTTAGAGGACACATATGAAACCGACCACACTGCTCATCCTGGCCATCCCTTCACTCCGAGAATCATGGCATACGAGACACCCTCAACCTTTCTCGGCCCAACGAGTGTTTCCAAATATAACGGGTTAACCGACCCTTTGGAGCATATCTTGTCTTTTGAAGGAGCTATGAACTTTTACGACGGTGGAGACATGATGAAATGCAGAGCTTTTTCCATGACTCTCCAACCACCCGTCTTAAGGTGGTACTCAGCCTTGCCCAGGAACTCTATTAACTCCTGGGCAGAGATGAAGAGAGTTTTTCTGAACAGGTACACCGCTAGTTGCGTCCAGCCGAAGTCCGACCACGCGCTAGCGGGCGTTATGCAGCAGACCGAAGAGCCTTTACGGGAATATCTCTCACGTTTCCATTCGGAGGCAGGGACCGTACCTAACTTAGAACCAAGCTTTGCAGTCTTTCTCTTCACTCAAGGTCTCCGAAACGGAGAATTCAAAAATTCACTTGTGGGCAAACCGCCGAGGGATATGGCGGAGCTAAGACATCGTTCTACTAAGTTCATAAACTTAGAAGAATTCAGCAAATGGCAAAGAAACAGAGACAGAGGCGAGCGGGGAGAGCCATCCTCCCAGGGGAGATCAAGAAGAGACGAGAGAAGGGATGACCAAAGGGAAGATCAAAGGAGGGGACCCCGGGGGGAAAGGAGATTTGGACCTCCCCGAGGGAAATTCGACCAATACACCCCTCTCACAGTCCCGAGAAGCCAAATTCTGCAGGAAACAATGCAGACTGACCTCCGAGCAATAGAAAGACCACCCCCCTTGAAGAGAAGCCAGCGGCAAGATCGCTCCAAATTTTGCTCGTATCATGGTGGGTATGGGCACACGACAGATGAATGCACTTGGCTCAGGGATGTGATCGAGCAGTTAATCAGGGACGGCAAGTTACAGCAGTATGTCCGGGAAGCACTTGACCGACATACTCGAAGAAGAACTCCATCCCCTGACAAGAATGGTCGGCCGTCAACCAGGCAGGCCGATCAAAACACCAACCAACAACAACCAACCAATCAGCAGCGAGTGGCCATGGTAGAGGTTGCTACGACGGATCAATCCCCGCAAAACCTACGAGTCAACACCATTGCTGGAGGTTTTGCGGGAGGAGGAGAGAAACGGTCCGATAGAAAGAAATATATCAATCATGTCCTTGCAGTTCACAACCATCCAATCTGAAAGAGAACCACAAAAAGTATTCCCATTAGCTTTTCTGATGATGATCTTGAAGGGGTGATCCCGGGTCATAACGACCCTATGGTCATCATTGCTTTGATCGGTAATTACGAGGTTGCCAGGGTATTCGTCGATCAGGGTAGCTCGGCAGATATCATGTTCCTAAACCTTTTCGAAGCACTAAAATTAAAAAACTCGGACCTGACCCCCTTCGAGTTAAAGCTGATCAGCTTTACTGGGGATGCAGTGGTTCCCAAGGGACACATCCAGCTGCCAGTGACCCTTGGGAACCACCCTTCGGCGAGAACCGAGATTATCAAGTTCCTTGTCGTCGATTGCCCTTCAGCATACAATGCCATCCTTGGCAGGACATGCTTGCAGGCCTTCGGCGCGGTCATGTCAACGGTCCATCTGGCTATGAAGTTTGAAGGTACTGACAGGACTGTAGTTACCATCCGAGCCGAGCAGGAGAAGGCTCGACTGTGTTACAATGCCAGTTTGGCAAAGATCAAGATTCCAGAACAAATCCAGCCAAAGTTAAGTTTGAACAAGGGAAGTGTACTCTTGACGGATCTAGATGTTAGGTCCGATTTGGATGATTCAAGACCTACCCCTGAAGGAGAGTGGGAGTTCATTGTTTTGGATGAAAAACTACCAGACAGAAGAGTGAAACTAGGAACCAACCTTCCAGAAGAAATACGAGCAGAAATGCTCGAGCTTTTAAAGAAGAATAAAGATCTTTTCGCTTGGACCTCGGCAGACATGCCGGGGATTGATCCGAACTTGATCTGTCATCGGCTCAGTGTTTATCCGACCGCCAAACCGGTCGCCCAAAAGAAGAGAAGGGTTGGCACCGAAAAGGCGGTAGTGATAGAGCAAAAGGTATCCGAGCTCCTTTCCGCCGGGTTCAAAAGGGAGGTTAGCTACTCGGAATGGCTCTCCAACACCGTTCTGGTCAAGAAATCGAATGGGAAGTGGCGCATGTGCGTCGACTATACCGATTTGAACAAAGCATGCCCAAAGGACCAGTACCCCCTCCCCATCATCGACAAATTAGTGGACAACTCATCTGGCTACCAACTCTTATCTTTCATGGATGCATACTCAGGATATAATCAAATCCCGATGTACCCTCCTGATCAGGAGAAAACGGCCTTCATCACTGAAAGGGCAACTTACTGCTACACGGTAATGCCTTTCGGGTTGAAAAATGCTGGCGCAACCTACCAGCGTATGATGAACAAGGTCTTCTCGGGAATGATCGGACCTACTCTTGAGGTGTACATTGATGATATGATAGCTAAGAGTAAGAAGAAGGAGGACCATCCTCGGGACCTCGTGGCTATTTTTGATAGAATCAGAAAAGTTAACATGCGCCTGAACCCTGATAAGTGTACCTTTGGGGTCCCAGCCGGGACCTTTTTAGGTTTCATGCTCTCGGAGAGGGGGATCGAGGCCAACCCGGAGAAATGTCAAGCTATTCTGAACATGCACAGCCCATCTAATGTCAAAGAAGTTCAAAGGCTAACTGGTCGGATGGCGGCCCTCTCCAGATTTCTCCCTCAAGTAGCCAAGAAAGCTTTACCATGGTACCAGTTACTCAGAAAAAACAAGAACTTCCATTGGAACGACTCTTGCGAACAAGCGTTTACAGAGCTCAAGCAATACCTCTCGGCCCCTCCCGTCCTCACCAGTCCTCGGGAAGGGGAAACTTTGTTTTTGTATTTGTCCGTAAGTGAAACATCTGTTAGCTCGGTCTTGGTCAGAGACGACTCGGGAACCGAGCGTCCCATCTACTTTGTCAGCAAGGCCCTCCAGGGGCCTGAGATAAGATATTCCAGAATTGAAAAACTCGCCTTTGCTTTGGTGATTGCTACTAGGAGACTCCGGCAGTACTTTCAGAACCACCCCGTAGTGCTCAGAACAACTCAGCCAATCAGGCAGGTCCTCAACCGACCAGACTTGGCTGGAAGGATGGTGTCGTGGTCTGTCGAACTATCTGAGTTCGACATCACCTACGAGCCAAGAAAAACTCTCAAGTCCCAGATTTTAGCAGATTTTGTTTCAGAGCTATCAGATTCTACTTATTCCAACCCCTCCCAGCCATGGAAAATTTATGTTGATGGCTCTAGCCACAATAAGGGGGCAGGAGCAGGGATAATCCTTGAAAACGCAGCTGGCATTTGTGTAGAGTACTCCCTCAAGTTCGACTTCCCCACCTCGAACAACCAAGCAGAGTACGAAGCGGTGATAGCCGGCTTGCGCATGGCCCATCAAATGGGGGCGTCAGAAATTGAAGTTTTCAGTGACTCCCAGCTAGTTGTATCTCAAATCAAAGGTGAATTCCAAGCCAAAGAACCAATCCTTCAGAGATATCTAGAACAAGTCAAAGCTCTCACAGATCTTTTTCCCCAATTCTCCATCACCCACATCCCTAGGTCTTCTAACAGCCGTGCAGATATCCTGTCAAAGCTCGCCAGTACTAAAGGACCAGAGAACAACAAAACCCTAATCCAAGAAACTGTTCACCAGCCGAGTGTTATCTTAGCTGTGTCTCTAACCACCAGCTGGATGGACCCCATTAAGCAGTATCTCCAGTTCCAAATCCTACCTACCGACTCCTCCCAAGGAAAGAAGATAGTAAGACAAGCGGCTCAATACACCATGGTCGGCAACATTTTGTACAAACGGGGAACAGACTCCCCAATGCTAAGGTGTCTGGACCGAGCGGAAGCTGATCTGGTACTGGCCGAGGTTCATGAAGGAATCTCGAGCCACCATGTGGGTGCGAAGGCATTGGCTCGCAAAGTGCTCCGAGCGGGCTACTACTGGCCTACACTCCTCAGCGACGCCTCGGAACATGTTAAAAAGTGCGATTCCTGTCAGTTCCATGGAAATATTTTTCAACGCCCCCAACGGAGCTACATTCCATGATTGCACCATGGCCCTTCTATCAGTGGGGCATGGACATCATAGGAAAATTCAAAACAGCCCCGAGGCAGCTAAAATTTGTGGTGGTCGCAGTTGACTATTTCACAAAGTGGATTGAGGCCGAGGCGTTGGCTACAATCTCCTCCGCCAAAATTCAAAAGTTCTTTCTCAGACAAATCATCACCCGTTTCGGTGTCCCACACACCCTGGTCACCGACAACGGTACCCAATTCACTGCTAAGGTTTTCCAAGAACTTCTCAACCACTTCCATATTACCCATCACTTCTCATCCGTCGAGCATCCGCAAACCAATGGACAGGCTGAAGCTGCGAACAAAACCATCATCGACGGTTTGAAGAAAAGATTGTTGGATGCCGAGGGTTCATGGGCTGACCTCCTTCCCGAGGTATTATGGTCAATTAGAACGACCATACACACCTCAACAGGAGAAACCCCGTTCCGACTAACCTACGGTTG
The DNA here is from genome assembly GCA_037953625.1 of Crotalaria pallida. NCBI lineage: Eukaryota > Viridiplantae > Streptophyta > Magnoliopsida > Fabales > Fabaceae > Crotalaria > Crotalaria pallida. The sequence goes on from CM075650.1 coordinate 103,454,971, forward strand.
TGACGCTTTGTTACCTATTGAAACTCGGATCCCTACCTTCAATATATCCGAGCGATCAATAGAAGTAAACGAAGATTTGTTAAAGGAAGAGTTAACCCTCAGCGAGGAAATCCGATCCCTAGCCTCGGACCGAGAGAAAAAAGCTAAGGAAAGACAATCCCGAGAGTACAACAAATGGGTGGTTCCGAGGAGTTTTGCTGTGGGAGACCTGGTCCTTAGACGAGCTGACATTGGATTGAAAAATTCAAGAGAAGGGAAGTTGGCTAAGAACTGGGAAGGTCCCTACCGAGTGATCTCGAAGACAGGCTCGGGGGCCTACAGACTTGAAACACTAACCAACCAACAGTTGAACAACTCCTGGAACGCCACCAAGCTCAAACCATACTATAGCTAAATGGGAGCCACAACACTGTCTGCAAAGATGAAATTTTATCATTTTAAATTCCTGTCATTTATCTTTAGCATGATCTTAATTATCCTTTTTTGTATTTGACTCGTGTTTACAAACGGATCAAGGAAATTCGATGAAGCTTTTAAATTCTCGTATTCTCTTACTGTTAACGTACTATCCATTTCCCCTCGGCTCGCCACCGAGGCGAACTTGGATGTTTATGCATGACCTTCTAACAAGGACATATAAACTAACAATTGCAAGTACTTTAATGAGATGCCCGGCCAAAAACTAAAAACAGTTTCATAGTGCCGAGGACCGAGGATCCCACCTAGGCCATAGGTCGGAGATTCGAAATCTAAAACAACAGTTTATAACGAGATAAAACACAATACTAGATCATAAAGAACAGAATAAGATTCGCTTCTTACAAGAACAATGTTGCAAAATATAAAAAAAAAAGTTCAAATTACCAAATTACACAGCAAAATGCAGCAAAATACATCTCCAGGGAGTTAATCCTCGTCTTCGGACAAGGCAATGGATGACCCATCAAAGCCTTCTTCACTTTGCTCCAACTCCAGGGGGTTCGGCAGGTTAGGTGCTGATAAATCCACTTCAGCATCATCACGATAATCGATCATCCGATCACCATCAACCCCATAATATGGGCTAGTCCCAACCACTCGGATTCCAGGGTTCAAGAGCATTAACTGTTTGACAGCATTCACAAAAGATTCGACAGCACCATGATCCCAGTTGAAGTGGTTCTTGCAAGCCAGTACCTTATGCTTCAAAGCCTTCCGACGAGTTTTAATCAACTCCCTCTGCACTTCGCCCAGTTCCCCTTGTAACCTAGTCACTTCCGCCTCCGACCTCGTCAAACGACCAGCAACACCTTCCAGCTCGTTAACCCTTTGACAAGCTTCAGTCAGCTTAGCCTGGGCCGCCTGCAGCAACCTTCCTTTCTCAGCATCCTTTCCAACCGTATCCTCCAGAGCCTTTAGAGCAGTCTCCCGAGCTCTCTCCGAAGCGTCAAATCTTCTTTGAAGCTCGGCGTTTGCCTCTGTTAGAGCTTGGAGATTTGCCTCACTTTCCCTCACTTGGCTTAGCAGATTTTTAGTTTCAGCAGCAGCAACTTTCCTCTTCTCTTTCTCAGCCGACGAGAGGGTGGCACTGATGTCTTCCGCATTTTTGCTTAAATGAAACATATAGCTGGCGGCCCTCAGCATGTTTCGGCCCAAAAGGTCACAATGGCACCTTAAGGTGCTTGCCGTCTGATCCGACAACCTTTTTTCATCGTTCGGCGTATAAACCAAGCCGATGAATTTCTCATTTAGCTTCCTAGCCCAAACACTCTCCTCGTCCGGGTCAGACATATCGAACCACAGATTGGTCCTTTGAAGGTCGGCAACCTTCGCCTTCACCACCTCCACAGCCTTGCCTTTGCCTTTATCCAACTTAGCCCTTTTGGCAAGAGGCACCCGATCCTCTTCATCCTCCTTTCCTTCCACTTGCACCAGCGGGATTCCAGTAGCTATTTCCCCCCCCCTTTGTCGGTGAAGGACGAACAACCTGCACCACCTCGACCTCGGAGGGACAAGTTTCGGCGACAGTCACCGAGCGAGTGGCTTCCGAGGACATGTCTCCACTCCGGGAACCACTTGACCCAGCAGCCGCCTTTGCTTTAGCAAGTTCCTTTATACGAGCAACAACCTTGTTTTCCTTAGCCATTTTTTCTGCAAAACCAAGAATCCAAATGTTAAAAAAAAAAAAAAAATTATATATGTACCAAGCTCGGCTTTTATAAGCTCCTAGGGAAAAAGAATGATCTTCTTGATATCTACTGGACCATTCCGTCTAAGATAGGAAAAGAAGGTATCACAAGTGATCCTCTCGGCTACAGATAGCTCGGACTCATATTGATACTGATAAAGTTTGGGGTTGCGGTTAAAAAAATCGGGTGACCAAGACAACGGAAACCGAGGCTGATCACCCTCCATAAACCAACAGTCCCCATTTCCGACGAATTGATACTTAAAGTATAAAGGCTTAAAAGTCTTCCATGAATCTGTGAATTTATCGAAGAGGGCATGTCCGTTGCGTGCTTTCAACGACACCCACAATCTTTGGCGCGACCCCTTCTCGAAGATGTTCACTTGCGGTATATACAACCATAGAAACGCTCGGAGCGAGCAAGTCAACTTTTGAGCTTCGCAAAACTTTTGAAAGGCTCGGATGAAGGCCCAACCGCTAGGATGTAGTTGAGTAGGAGCCAAGCGTAACCGACGCAACAGCTCTATTTCTATTTCAGTAAAGGGCAACTTCACCCCCAGCCGAATGACAACTTCTTCATACATGAAAAACTCTTTGCGACCCGCGGCGATCGCCGTACACACTCGGTCGTTGGCTGCCGGTGAGCTTATTGCATAAGAAGTCCCAGTTTTATCCGTGGGGAAGGGGAGTATGTGGGTTCGGATATGACTTAGATTACTGTTGACCAAAGCCGACGGGGTTCCAAGCACCTCTAAGTCAACCCAGTCATAATCTACAGAGTTCGGAGGCACAAGGAACTCCTGAGGATGTGTGATGCACCTTCGAACCATACCTGGGGAAAGGGAATACTCGGCGTCAGAATCTATAAAATCAAGATTTTTAAACAACCTAGCCCTAGGTTTATTAGTCCTATAGCCGAGCCTGCTACACCTTCCCCTAACCCTAACAGCTTTTCCCCAGAAGGGTTTCTCCCAGGAACGGTTCGAAGGGCGGCGGGATAGTTGGGCCCGCTCTTCCGCCGCTTGATACAACAGTTTCCTACCTTCCTCCTCCTCGGGGTTCCGAGGGTAATCTACTGATAGTGGTACTTCGGCCATCGGATCTACCATGCGATGGCGGAAGGGTGAGGGCAGAAATTCCAGCACCTCCAGATCGGAAGACGAAGAAGAAGAAGAAGAAGAGGAAGAATCCTCAAGATCACTCAAACCCAGAATCCTAGACCACTCCTCGTACTGAAGCCAATTAATACTCATAATGAAATCTAAACTTACCCAGAAATAAGCCCAGAAAACTAAAACACAGGAACAAAATCTGCAACCAAAAACCCAGAACCTATGGAGAATATGATTCAGCAGAGAAGGAAAGAAAAGCGAAAAACAGGAACAGAAGAAGAAAATCGAAATACCTGAGAATTGGAGATGAGAACTGGCACGAACGAACTGGGGAATCAAGAACAGAAGAATAATGGCGTAGGGAAATTATAATCCAAAAGCCAATGAGACGAATTTCAGAGAGAAGAGGAGTGTCAGAAGTCTGAGTTTGAAGGAAAGTATGAAAAAAGGAGGAAAAGAGTAGTTGAAGGGCTTGTTTCCCCCCACGTTTGAAAATTTGGGCCTAATCACAAAGGCCCAAAAGCCTACATCGCGCCACTAAAAGGACACGTGGCGCACAACTAATGGAAAGAAGCATCTCGAAAACCCAAAAGGCAGCATGCACCATCATGACCCCTCTGACACAAGGCAGCATGTGTCATAGAAGGACATCCAAACGTCCTTTCAGTCAGTCAATGGGACAGCGAGGCAGGGTGAGCTGTCCTGAACTCATTATCCCCTACCGAGCTTAACCCTCGACACCTTAAAGGTCACATACGAAGAACTCTCAGCTCGGCTCAAGACTCGAAAAGTCTTACCGAGCTAAGGGGCTTATGTGGTAGACCGACCCTCGGTCTACCCTAAAACGCCCTCGGCCGACCAGAATACTCACTGGCCGACCAGAATTCTCATTCTGCCGGGTCACGCATCTTTGGGCCGAGCACATGCCATAGGACCCACCCTAACGACTCTGGACCGAGTACAGGGACCTCTTCCCTTAGAGAGTCCAAGCTAAGGGCGCGTGAGCCTAGCTCGCCAACCAGATAAGACTAACCGCTAACAGGATAAGGATGAATGACTCATCCTTTATCCTATAAAGGGACACGTCAGCCTTACTGGACCTCCGTACAGGCCCATAGGGTACAACACCGCTCCCCCTATAAATAGCTGTCTCCAACTAGGGGCTCAGGTACGTTCTTTCTCCCTAATCATACACTAGCACACACTCGTGATTAGGGAAACCCTAGTTATCCCAACTGGATAGCTAGCATACCAACAAAATCACACAGTAACATCAGACCGTATTCTAGCTCTTAGGTCTTCCATACCCTTGAGCTAGGGTTATACTCTGAACATTGTGTCTAGGACATTACAATATCATTCTTAAACTTGATATAATTTCTTAAATTTTTGTCTAAGTGTGCTTGTTTGACTTATTGTACCTTACAATGTGATAAGATGTAGTTATCAATGTGCTAAAATGTATTTCTCTATATGCAACTTAATTGAATGTGATTTATGTGTATTTAGTGTGTTGAATGCTTTTAATTTTTTACTTTTTACTGTCAGTTAGCAGAAACTAACCGGTTAGTAAGTTTGAGTAACCGGTTAGTCACCTGTAACTGAAACAAATAATTTTTTTTAAAGAGTCCTTTTTCTCTCTAAAACTCACATTTCTCACTTTGTCACGCACGACTATCTCCCTATCTGAATTGCTTCTTTTCAATTTCACTCAAATCTTTCCATAATCTTCACAAATCACTCTCACGGCTTCTTTCCTATTCTATATCTTCACCCTATTTGTATTATTGAGTTAGCATTTCTCTCAATTTCTCTCATCCCCAATTCCTAGAAACCCTAGACCTAATCCTAATTCGTCTCTTTCTGTGCTACCAATCATTATGTCGTCCTCTGGATCAAGGAAAAGAGTGAAGCATGTTGCTTCAAGGCCTCGAAGGAGCTTCCGGGCTGAGTTCTACAGTGAGGACAGTAGACAACAAAGGTTTGCCCTTTTTGCTTCAGGAGAGATGGGTATTATTAGGTGGATGAATTTCAAATGGTTGGATAAGCATAAGTTTGAGTTTCATAAGTTGTATGAGTTTTAAGGAGTTAAGAAGTTTTTAGAGCTTAGTGGTAAGATTTATCCTAGGCTAGTGAAAGAGTTCTATGCTAATTTTACTTTGCATGATGATATTTTCCAAACCATGGTGAATGATACTTATATTGTATTAAGTGAGGATGATTTTCTGCAGGTTGGTGGTCTTAGATCCATAGGCACTTTCATTGGAGATGAAAGTGACCCTAGGATTGATGAATGTAATGTAGAGGATGTTTATAAGGAATGTCTTAGGAGTGCTGATTTGTATGATGCTAGTGCTAGAAGGACTGTAGGAAACATGACGGTTGAAGACCGTATGCTATTGTATGTCCTTCCCTATATTCTCACCCCTAGGACCTCGAACCACACCCAACCTAATGATTCAGATATGTACTATTTGTATGCTTTGAAAAAGCAAATCCAGATTGATTGGCCTCGAGTTATTTGTAGCTTTATGAATAAAGCTGCAAAGTCTCAATCAGGAAGGCTTCCATATCCTTTCTTTGTGAGCCATCTTCTAGAGTTTAATGAGGTTCCAATTGCGGAAGATGAACCCTTTATCACTCATAGTGCAAAAGACTTTTGTGTTATGGGAAATTTGCTTCATTCAGCTCAAATTTATTAGCATAACCTTGATGGTGTTTGGAAGTGGCAAACTGACATCAAAAGGATTGATGCTGAAATTAAAGCTGAAGAGGAGGCTAGAAAAGCTGCAGAAGGTGCTGGTTTTGATGGTGATGGAATTCCCATGGAAGAAGATCATGGTGATGATGGTGGTGTTCAAGGTGACCAAGCTGAACATGGTGGTCATGAAGGCGTTGAAGAGCCTAGACCTTCTTCTTTTGAGTTTGGTGGTAGTTCAGGTCATGCACATAAGTCTTCTGGTTTTGCTAGTCATTTGGAGAGTATGGAGCAGCGGTTGAATGCTCAAATAAGTTCTGGTTTTGAGCATATCAACAATAGAATGGATGCTTTTCAAGCTTCTTATGAGAGAGACATGCAGCAGGTCATGTTCTTGTTGAGGACTTTTGGATCAGCCTCTGCACCTCCTCCAAAAGAAGACTAGTTTAAGTGTCTAGTTGCATTAGAATCTATGTTTTTAGGACTTGGTTTTCTAAGTTTTTCTTTTGTCTTATTTTGATGTATTTTGGTGGTAATTTCTTATGTATTTCAGCCTATATAATTCTGATTATGTACTTTGGCTAGTTGTTTTTTATGGATTTGTAATGAACCTATTATGAATGAATGCATGTTAATGTTAATTAGAATTATGTTTCATTTATGGTCCATTTTATTTGGCTGAGTATGTACTTATATTGATGCTGAAATTGTGTGGTTATTGTTGATTTGGTTACTCTGTGCAAATTTCAGATTGTATGTGTGCAGTGTGCTACATGGAAGAACTTTTATGATATTGTGATTTGCATCTCATGTTTTCTGGTTTAGAATATGACTATGATTCATATGTGTGTATGTATGCTGGAAGCTGTATTTCAATATGTATTCTGCAAAACTGGTATTGCAACTATTTTGATTATGCTTGTCAATTACCAAGTGATTTTATCAGTTCTGTGGAGTATTATTGATATCTGTCATGAGTAACCGGTTAGCAGCCTTCAGTAACCGGTTACTATATAATTCAGACAATAAAAGTATGTGGTTTTCAGTGTATTTTGGTTATAATAATTTTTTTTAAGCATACACATGATGGTTTACTATTAGCTATTGATATTTAGCTTATGTATTATGCTCTGTTATGAGATTTTGGTCATTATACATTGATTACCTTGATAAAACTTATTTTTCAGATTTGCACAACTGATCTTTGCCATGATTTTATGATTTGTATTTTGTGCAAAAGTGTGTAAATTCAGTATACCTTATGAAGTACTCCATGCCTACCTTATGTATAACCTCTGCAAATTCGATTTTACAAGGCTTTGGGTACTATTTTTAAGTGTCAAAGTTAGCTTTTTCATACTGGGTTATAAACTGTCATATGCTGCAATTACTAACCAGTTAGTTCCCCATGTAACTGGTTAGATGCTGATCTGATAGTAAAAATATCATATTTTTGATTATATCTTTCACTTTTTGGCAATGTTTTATATTTTTTTTATGCTTTTTGATCATGCCAAAAGGGGGAGAAGGTGTTGTTGTTTTGTTCTTATGCAGGTTGTTGATAATATGTTCCAAGCATATTTTGAGGGGGAGCATTGATGCATTAGACAAATGGGAACATTGTTAAACAATCAACAACAATCAGGAAAGTTTATCAAAACATGTTTGTCATCATCAAAAAGGGGGAGATTGAAGAGTACATGTGTGCACAATATTGAAGTTCATGAAGTTTGTCAAGCACATGTATTTGAAGCATGGTTTTGATGAAGAAAACATAATGATGAAGACAATAAAGACAAGTGAAGGCAACTTTCCAAAAGAACAAAAAGCAACAAACAAAAAGCATTGGATTGTTCAAAAGAAAAGATCAAGTATAGAAGTGAGCAAATAAGGAAAAGAGAGAAAATGAACTATTCTCAATCAAGCAAGCTCAAGGAGTTTCAAAGTTATATAGAGTAATTTTATTGTTTGCTTTGAGTCCTTAGTTTGTGGGTAGAGTTTAGTATTGGGTAGTGAATCTCAATCAATTAATTTTGATCAAATTAATTGAGAGTTTTTCACACTAACAAATCAATTTTTAAATTGATGCATTAAAGTTTTACAAAATGTTTTTAAATATTTTTAAATGCATCAATATGTGGCAAAATATTATATCTAAGGTTTAAGGAAAGGTTTTAAATGTTACATTTTATCAAAACAATTTTTGCTGAAATGGAAAACCAAACTTACAGTACAGTAACCGGTTAGTAGAGCTCAGTAACCGGTTAGTGACTGTTAAGTTAGTTGGAAAAATCAGTTTTGTGTTTAATTCTTTATGGGTATTCTTTATAAAACCTTTATTACACCTTATTACATATAATATACACGTTTTTACAGAAACAAGCCACACTTTCTCTCATAGATTAGAAAAGATCAAAACCTCTCTTTTATATCTTGTTGATACTCTTTTCTTACAAACAAAAGAATCTCATAATCAACTTGTTCATTGTTATTTGATTGAGATTCATTAGGTTCTGAATTTCTGTATTTCTATGGTGTTGTAATCATTGCATTCAAGGCAAAATTGTCTACAACAAATTGAAGAAAAAGGAAGTCTTGATTGAGGAACAATCAAGCAAAGGAAGTCTTGATTAAGGAGTAATCAAGCATAGATTGAAGAAGTCTAAGTGGAAGGGATCCACATAGCAAGAGGACTTGGAAGAGGTTCTTTCAAGGAATTAGAATTAGAAGATCAAGGAGGGTTGCATAACAAGAGTGGGGTATCTCTTGGTAGCTATCAAGTGAGGAATCTTGAGAGGCTTAGCTTGTAATCAAGGATCTTTAATTCTAGTGAAGAAATCTCTCTTTGTTGAAGAGGGGACTGGATGTAGCTCTCAAGTGGGTGAGAGTGAACCAGGATAAATCTCTTGTGCAGTATCTCTTCCCTAATCTCTTTAATTTCTGCATTGTTCATAGTTATTGCATGAAAACCTAGAAAATTGATTTTCATATAAATTGAATCAATTAGATAGTAATTGAACAAATTAATTTGGGGAAAACTATTTTCAAACATCTGGGTATATGTTTATAATCTGGGTTTGAATCAATTCCGCTTTATCTCTGTGTTCTTGAGTTAATTTGTCAATTTTCGTTTTCTGTTACAGTTCAGTAACCGGTTAGTGAGAACCAGTAACCGGTTAGTCACTGTGAAATTGGTTAAAGAAATTCTGTTTTAATCAATTCTAATTGGTTTTGCGAAAATTGTTCAAGGTTGATAAAACACCTATTCAACCCCCCCTTCTAGGTGTTTCTCACATGTTCATACTATACCGCTTGTATTCCAACATGATAAAGGTTTCGATCACAGAAATTCGGGTCAAAGATGACATCTAGATCCTCAAAATATCGAACGATTCAATTAATGTAATCGAAAGAAATAACTGACTACGTTAATTCAGATTAGGAGAAAGGAAAACCTAAGGGTTTACCTCGCTTGCGTCGCTTGCTACCCGATCCTTTCTTGCTTTTATTCTCTGGAAAATATGGCGAATAGTGCCCCGGCTTCCTGCAGTTGAAGCATACTATTCCCTTGGGTACACCACAGGTTGATCCAAAGTGATGTGCCCCACACTTTCCACATTGAGGTGGATAAGTGATTCCTTTCCCATTTCCTTTCTGGTTACCATTCTTCGATTGAGATTTTCCTAATCCCAATCTATACAACTCCGGCTCCTCAGATTGTTCTTTTTCCATGGTTGATTCTTTTAATTGTTTTTCTTCCTCCTCCAGTTGAGCTCTCATTTCCTCAATCTTTCGTTTCTTCTAAATTCGGACATTCTTTTCATAAACCTCCTTTGCTTTCATATCATCTTCGTGGATTCTGCACATGTTCATCAACATCGGGAAATTCCTTATTCCCTGATAACTGATTCCTGGCTTCAGATCCGGGCGTTGTCCATTCTCGAATTTTATGCACTTTGATCTTTCATCTGGATGATTATGGTAATAGGGAGAATACTTCATCAATTCTTCAAACTTCGCAGCGTATTCTCCAACATCCATTTCTCCTTGCTTCAGTTCCAGAAATTCAACTTCTTTCTTTCTCCTTATATCCTCCGGGAAGTATTTTTCTAAAAACTTTTCTTTAAATACCTCCCAGGTGATGCGCCGATCCTTGACTTCCAATAACTGCTTGGCGTGATCCCACCAAGTTTCTGCTTTATCATTCAGCATATAAGTCGCATACACCACTTTTTGTGCATCTGTACAACCCATAGACCGAAAGATTTTCTCAATTTCTTGCAACCATTTTGAGCTCCTTCTGGATTATACCCTCCTTCGAACTGAGGGGGTTTGCAACTTCGGAACTCTTTGAGTCCCCTATACTCAGCAGGTTCAACATTGCGTTGGTGCAGTTGATTCGCTTGTTGTTGATGTTGCTGCATATTCTCTAATACAGCAGTGATCCTCTCTAACATTTCATTCGTATGGTTTCGGTTTCTCGTTGCCATAGTAGACCTGCACTCATAGAAACTTTGGTCAGAGTCACACAACTTATTGAGTATGGGAAGGACCATACTCCACAACCGAGAGTTGGAACCATTGCTCTGATACCACAAAAGTGTGACGCCCCAAAAACTAGTCCAATAAAAATACGGGTTAACAAAAACTTTTTCCATAAAGAGTGTGAAAACCAAAAGTACTTTTCATAGAGTAATATTTCTTTTACAAAATATTCAAAGTGTAAAGCATGTATAATACAAAACCCCAAAAACCCTTTTTACACCCAGAGCATTGGTCTTCACGACTCGATCCTTCTGCAAAAGGATCCGGATGACGAGACATCATCCCGGCTGTTTCTTCTAATCAACTTTCACTCTTAAAGGAGTGGCTTCAGTCCTGTCCTTTGAAAGAATCTACCACCACAAACATGGTAGATGGGAGTAAGTGACTTGTCATATCGCCTAAGCAGATTATATGATTGGTCAAACACAATCATCACAGATATCATTTCAACATAATAAATGCATGCTCAAGTGTCTTATTAAACAATGATAGATATAACCATTAATCTTTCATGCCATGCATGCACGTCTCTTAAATAATTTCTCCATAATCAACTCTTCCAGAAAAACAACACTCTGGGATAGGCAATCGTGCGCTCGATGTTTCCACAACCTGTATAGCGGCCACAGCGTTCTATACTGGAACCCCATCGACTACGATCCTAAAATGAAACAAGGGGATGATCCCTGAACCATTGTCCATCAATAGTTCTAGGTCCTTGTCATTTCTACGGTGGCGGCCACACCGTTCCAACCGTCTCATGTAGCGGCCACATCGTACTACATGGTTTCCAATCCCTCATGCACCTCACTCGTTTTTCAATTCCCTGTACACCATGCATGAGATGCATAACACACATATTAATCATCACATTATACACATGGCGGCCACACCGTTCCATGCCTTCATATAGCGGCCACACCGTACTATATGGAATCACACACATATGGCGGCCACACGTTCCACATGTCTTCGTATAGCGGCCACACCGTTCTATACGGAATCCTATTACACTTACCACACATATGGCGGCCACACCGTACTATACGGAATCCTTTAAGTATAATGACTTCTATTAGGAGCTAATCTCAACATATGTGAATCGGGACGATTCTAATTATCCAACTTTAACTTATCCAAATCGGAGCAACAGCCCTTGCACATTTGGATTGGATCCTCATAATCAGCAGGCATCAACATGCTCGCATTATCAATAACACTCCTTTAAGTCATTATCCTCTTATGTTCCAAAACATTAATTACCAAGTAACTCAATAAGTTATTATCAATTACACAATCCTTAGATTGAGACATTAGGTTTGCTCCACCTATTATCATGAGGTATTAACTCCTACCTAATGTTCTTTATTTGGAACTTAGCTATTCTTAGCTGACATGATTATACAACTAATCAACTGCCTTATCAGCTTATTATAACCAATCATAATTCATTCCTTAACATCAACGTTAAGCCAACGAAGACATAATCAAACCAATTAGAGCAAGACCAAAGTTCCAATTAAAAAGGATAATTCTTAATAAATTAGATGAATGATGGTTTACCCCTTTTTGACTTGTTAACATCATGATTAACTCATTTAGAAACTAGGATAATAGTTAAGTAAAACCTTTAAGGTTTAAAAGAAAACTAAATTAAGTATTCTCTTGTCTCAGGTCCTAACCGGTTACAAAATCTGCTAACCGGTTAGAGGCAGCAGTACCTGAGAACAAACCAGTCTCAAGTTCAAATCTTATTCATTTTAGAACCACATTAAGCTCTTTACAAACATCATGCATCCACTTAGAGCATTATTAGAATATGATTTAATTAAATTAAGAAAAGAACAATGACTCTAAAATTATAACAAGACTTAAACATATCAAGGCATACTTTGCAAGTTCTAAGTCCATCAACATAAACCTCAAAATAAAATTTCATTATCAAACCATAACATAATCCATCATTCATTAACTTATTTACTCCCAATAACTAGTTCAATTATTAGTCCAGACTTATATCATATCCACCCTTAGTGATTGCTATACAAAACTTGAATAACTAGTTTATGCTGTCTGTAACATCCCGAATTTTAATTCCCAGAATAATTAGAATAATGAGGGAATTAGGAGAATGATAATTATGTTCAATAATATTTATGGTGAAGGATTAGGATTTCTTTGAGTGCCATAAAGGAGTTAGGAAGCGTTGGCATCGGATAGGAAGTTTAAGGAAGACCAAACGAGGGTTAAAAGCGGCGTTTTCGGTGTTTTAAATTCGCTAAATTGGGAAATTAGAAATAAAAGATATACAACTCTAAACTTAGATTCCACCGTTGGATGTGAAGTGGGAATTATTTAGAAGCTTGCTTTCAAATTTGAGCAAGATCCGACGGGTAACGAAGAAGTTATGGCACTTTGAAGTGCAAAGAAATAAAAGAAATAAAAAGAATCAGTGACTAACCGGTTAGTCATTCCACTAACCGGTTAGTACGTGACAGAACAGAAAAAATAAATAAATAAAACGCGTTGGGTCTTCTTCCCCATTCATTTCCCCATTGTTTCTCTCTCTTAGGGCACGAATTCTTCCCCTTTCTCTCACTAAATTCCTTCTCATTTCTCCACTCTAATCCATAATAAACTACTAAAAATCAATCCCCATCACATACAAACATCATCTCCTTCATCAATCTCTCCTATTATTCTCTCTCTCACGGATTTCTCTCTCCCTCTCCAAGAACAAGTGTTGTTCTTCCTTCTCCTCAAGGATTTAGGGCTCCAATCTCAACTATTATCAAAAACCATCATCAATCTCACTTTCTCTCCCTCAAATTCAAGGTAAATTCCTTTTTTTCTCTCCTCCCCTTGGTCATATGAATTTCCCCTCTTTTTCCCCATGAAATTTGAGCTCCATATTATGTAGTGTCACTTCCTCATGTTCTTTTTCGTTTACATGGCTTAAAGGAACTCAAGACCGCTCTCCTCCTTCTCATCTCCTTCCGGAGTTCTTTGCTTGTGGTGCTAAGTGTTAGGGCTTGGAGGTTCACCCTTACTTTTCTCGGTTAAGGTAAGGGAGTGGATATAGTGAGCTTTGCCTTGTTCTAGGGAGTAGGTTCTAGTTAGTATATAATACTTGTTAGGGTTATGTGTTAGGGGAGAAAATTAGATTATAAATCCCTAGGTTATTTAATATGAAATTTTAATTAATTAAATATACATGATGATTGGATGTTAAGACTAGTAAAAGGAAACCCAATAATATGACAATGAATTATTTGATAAATGAAACTTGGATAAGGATTAAATTGAATTACATGAGCAATTGGGTAATGTGATAATGAAGTTGACATAAATGAATTCTATGATTATTGATCTTAGTTGTAAAGTTGTGAATTAAATGATAATTAATTACTGTAGCAAATATATGTATGTGTTGTGGAATAAATGGATATAGGAAGGAATGGAACGGAAACGAATATATGTGTTGTTAAAGCAAAAATATGTGAAGGTGATAATATGTATGTTTCGGTTGAATATATTTGTACACTAAATGTTAAATATGTATAAAGGTGAAAATGGAAGTAAAATGGTTATGTGTAAACAAAAGTAAAAGGTGATGTATGTAAATTAAAATGAAGGGCAATATGAAGGTTGGGCTATAAAAGAGAATACTACTTGGTATGATTGTGATAACTGAGAAAGGAAATGAATAAGGAAATTGCATGAATGATTACATGTTGAATGTGTGTTGTTGAATTTAAATGTGATATAATTGATGGACCAAGAAAGTGAATAATTTATGGCCTCTGAGTTGAGGTGCCAAATATTGAGTAAATGTATGTGTTATAATTGTTTGTGTAAGAATATGAGAGTATGTTTTGGCCTCTGATGTGAGGTAATGAGTGATGAAAATGTAATAAGTGCGTTGGCCTCTGATTTGAGGTGACGATTAAAGGAATGTGATGATTATGCTGACCTCTGATATGAGGGGCACAAAATGAATTAAAGTAATAATGTGTTGACCTCTGACCTGAGGGACACAAGATGAAATGAATGTTAATGAGTGTTGGCCTCTGACCTGAGGGACACCGGATAAATTACAATGAAAGTGTGTGTTGACCTCTGACCTGAGGGACACGATATGAATTAGAATGAATGGGTGTTGACCTCTGACCTGAGGGACACCGGATTAAATAAAAGATTGGAGTGTTGACCTCTGACCTGAGGGACACCAGATGAAATGTGTATTGGTGTGTTGACCTCTGACCTGAGAGACACACCGTGAATTAAGAAACTGAAGTGTTGACCTCTGACCTGAGGGACACAAAATGAATTATAATGAATGGGTGTTGACCTCTGACCTGAGGGACACAAAATGAATTATAATGAATGGGTGTTGACCTCTGACCTGAGGGACACATAATTTAAATAAGGAAAAGTATGAGGGCCTTTGACTTGAGGTGATAATTGTGGTGAGTGAAACTGTGCATTGGCCTCTGATTTGGGGTGATGTACCTAAATGAAGTAAGTGTGTGAAAAGAACTAAAAGTAAAGGAAAGGGATGTTGAAATGAATAATGGAAATGGATGTTGAAATGAATTATGAATTTGGAAATAATGAAATGAGTATGTTGTGAAATATGTGAATATTTGCTTATTTGCTAAATGTGTTTGACCTAGAGGGTTGTTATGTCTAGTTAGAAACTGCTTTCTATTTCATGTGCAATGCTCACTCCCTTACATTTTCAGGTACGGAGATTGAGCTGGCACAGCCCCCGGCCGAGCAGGAGTACTTTCCCTCACAGGGAGAGTAGGGTGTTATGGGTTTTAGATCATATTATGAACCTAAGCCTCCTACACTATTTTGATGTAAAATTTGTTATAAATATTTTCAGTGAGGCTTAGGATGTTTTGTTTTGACAAGGTTATATGTTTTGGGTATGACACTCAAACTTAGTATTTTCCGCTACTACTCTGATTATTTTATGCACTCTGATATATTTGGAGCCCGTAGGGCCTTGATATGATTTAGAAATATAATCTGAAGCTCTGCTGGCTATTAGTTGTTTATTTAAAATTGTTTATCACATGTTGAATTTTGGATTAGTCCGAAAAATAAACAAAACTCCGTCCGTTTGACGGTTGATTTTAATGTAATAAAAATGAATTTTTAAGTCCGTATTTTAATATAAGGGGAATTAAGGGTAAAAATCCTAGGTGTTACACTGTCAGGCACTAACCGGTTACCTACATCCACTAACCGGTTAGTCTATGCAGTCTGAGAGCAGAACGGGCTTCCTTCATACTTCAAATCAATTCCAAATTCATTTCTTTCCCTTAAGACAACTTAAGGTATATGCCTAAATAAAATCATATTAAGTTCCAATCCCAAATCATTGCCCTTAGCATTCTTAATCCCTTGATTCCTTCATGTAGCATAGTTCTTGTCATGCACTTGTAACTTAAACTTATACCCAATCTTATCCAAATCCAATTATCAACTTAAGCCAATATCAAATACAATACATAGGGTTATTATACAGAGCTTTCCAAATTTGTACAAGAGAGTATTCTAATTTAATTTGGATGTATATTGTTAAGACAATGAACACTTCATGATTTATGATTAACTTATTAATCAATTCAATAATACCATTAAAGTATCATTATAAATCATATTCAACATGTTCACATGATCATAGAGTGATTCCAAGTTATGGAAGTTAATCATATTAAACTTAATTAGCTATTTTTTCCCCTTTTTCCAGGTTCTAACCGGTTAGAATTGCCCACTAACCGGTTAGATTATGCAGGTCCTGAGAACAAACTGCACTTTAACAGTGCAAACCCATTCCATACTCATAATTAACTTTCAACCAAACATGAGTATCAACTAACACATCTTTCTTCACTTGTTACAAGACTTATTTCACTTTCTAACACAATTCATATGCATCAATTCAATTAATTAAGTGATCAATCAAGCATACATCATCCAAACATAACCAATCTTACTTAAGCATGTTCTTTACTTTCATTTTTTTTGCAGTAAACTCACAACCATATTTTTGGCACAATCTTCATTAAGAGTTACAAATTAATACTCATTCAATTTAGTACCAATTCCGATTTATATCATAGTGGCCAAGTGGTTGTCTTAACCTCCATGTCAAGCAACCATGTCTTGGTCCAATTCTCAAACATACACGCATAAATCTCCACAATCAATAATCCTAGCAATATGAATGACTTCTCCCATACCTTGGACAATTAGAACAATACTTAGACAAGCTTTAAGACTCCTAGAACAGCAGCTAGCAGAGCTTACAGCAGCAGCCACAGAACAGCCAGCAAACCAGCAACAAGAACAACACCAACACCTTCAATTGCAAGCTCACACACTCACAACTCACAAGCTTATATGTGCAGCAACTAAGAGTAAGTAACTTGCATGAATTTGAGATGATTTTGGCAGAGTTTCAGGACAGAAAACGCAAGGAAAAACAAAGCAAAACTCAATCACAAGAACCCTATTTATAGAGCCAAAATGATGGTGGTGGAAGGGAGGGTGAGTCATCACCAAGGCCACCCATCCAATCCCTCAGCCCTACACGCGTCCCTGACCTTCCATTAGGGTTCCACGCATCTTGGGTAGGATTAAAAATGAAGAACCTTCGTGATTTCCAGCTCAAACCGCCTTAAAATTATGCAGATGCAGACGCACTAACCGGTTACTGTTTTTTCTAACCGGTTAGCCACTGCTAAAATTCAGAAATTCACTGTTTTGCTGAATAATTAATATAGAAAGATTTACTTCTCAAAATATAATTTCCACCGTTGGATGTCAAGATAAAATCATTAGAAACCTTGTCTAAAAATTTGAGGATGATCCAACGGTTAATGAAAGAGATACAGTTCCATCTTTACATGCTACTTTATAAAATTCTCATTTTCTTAAATGATAATTCATTTTCCAATAAACTATTTTCATAAAATACTCTTATTTATGAAATTTCTTATTAAAATAAATATTTTATTTATATTTCCTCTTTATAAAAATGAGGGATGTTACAGACATAAGAAAGCTTTTACGATATATCCCATTCACATGATATGCTTGAATTACTCGTATGAGACAATGTTGTGATATCCTATGGAAGAATGCATATGTTGCAACTTCATTTCACTTTCACTGGTATTGCTGCTAATTCTGATAAACTCATCTTTTCCCTTTTCTAACCATTAATTTCATCTATTTTCTTTCGTTGCCATTTTATCTCTTGTTTAAAATTGGTGTGTTTACTTGTCTTCATTAGATTTGTACGCAAGGCAACGAAAACTCGTTTGTGGGTCATCATGATAGAATTGTGGAATCAGACTTGCATTTCTTCTTCCTCGGCTATGTTAATTTTGTCATTGTTTTTGTGCACATCATTTCTCATATCACGATCATGATTTCCTTGGTTAAAAATAAGGTAAGTTGATTAAAAATTAGGTAAATTTATATTGATGTCAATATTTTTTAAAATGTTAATTAAAACATCCTCCCTCTGAACTCCGTGCATATATTTATATTTTCTTTTCCCTCCAAAAATCTTTTTAATATTGCACTTATGTCCTATATCAAGGACTAAACTGAAATTTATATTTTTCACACAAATTATCATAATAAAAGTACTTCTCATATTTTAAATATATGTAGTGTACAAAATTCAAAACACTAAAGTAAATAAAACTAATTAATTATAAAACTTTATAATTAATAACTATTAACCAGGGATTAAAAATTTGGGGTGTTACACTACTCCCCCACTTAAAAGGAATTTTGCCCCCGAAATTCGTTTTCGAAACTTTTCATTTTCAAAATTATATAAAAGACGGTTTCATGTTGCTATTCCTCAAAATATTATGGGGATCCTCCCCACTTAAAAGAGTTTTTCTTATACTTCCTCAAATTTTCTGTCTCAATATCTCCCAATTATTTCAAATGAAACTCTCTGAATAAAACTTTTTTTTCTTCGAATAACACATTTCAAATAAATATTCCTCAAATAAAACATTTATAATAAAATTTTTGAGGAAATTCTTTTTTCTTTGCGCACTCAGATCACACGAGCACGGATATGGAAATATTTATATGACTTTAAACCTTAACAGTTATAAACATTAGGGTGATCAGTCTCATTATTTAAACTATTAGTAATAAAATCATTCTTTTTAGATATAATCTTTCTCAAGAAAGACTATACGATATATCTTTACGTTGGATGAACCAAAAGATAAGGAACATTCTTGCCTCCATCGGACTTAGTCAGACAGCCAAGTTTCTTGTGGTATATGTTGAATTGTAGGATGATCTCGTATGTTAATATATTATTTTTCTTTTCTAAAAGGCCAGTTTCTAGATAGCCTAAAAGTTATTTTTTTGTTGTCTTTTCTACATTAAATTTTGTTGAGTTTGATAATAATTATGAATCATGTTAAGTAACATAAAGTATTGTTAACATCAAATTTGTTTTTATGCAGATGTTATCAACCACCATGACTTGGTAGAGTCGTTGATCGAGGTTCTGCAAAGAGATGACGAATATTATCATTGCCCTATTTGTTTATCAACAACAACTAATATTGTGATTACATGTTGCAGTCACATTTTTTGTTGCGATTGTATTGTTACAAGTATACGTACAATGCAATAATCTTTGTTGTCCTATTTGTCGCTATCCACTCTCACATTCCGATCTATTCTCATACC
This sequence comes from Crotalaria pallida, assembly GCA_037953625.1. NCBI lineage: Eukaryota > Viridiplantae > Streptophyta > Magnoliopsida > Fabales > Fabaceae > Crotalaria > Crotalaria pallida. The sequence goes on from CM075650.1 coordinate 103,474,244, forward strand.
CTCTTGAATCATCCACAACACTTCCCTCAAATAAACCAAGGTTATCTTCCAAACTCTCAACTCTAATAAACCTTCTTACAGAATCAAGTGGGCATGTTACAAAAGCGGTAGTATTTTCACAATATCGTGAGATATTGATTTTACTCGAAGAACCTCTTAAATATGTTGGTTTCAAGAGATTATTGTATCTTGAAAGGGAAATGAATGTGAAACAATTGGCTCGTGTTATTAAAGAATTTGGAATGACGACAGTTGATAAGTCAATGGTTCTGCTCTCAAGCCTTAAGGTTTCAAATGCGGCAAATTTAGATGTAACAGCTGCCTCTTGAGTATACATTATCATGCCATGGTATTGAAGAGCATAGGATTAATCTCGTCAACCGCGATGGACAAAAAAGTTTCATGCATATTACAAAATTGGTTTACAGAGACACTATTGAACAAAAAATATTAATGTTGCAGGATAAAAAGAAGGAGCTTTCAAGGGAAACATCTGAGAAAGGATCATGGGAATTTAGGATGAATATGGATGTTATGCGTTTCCTTTTGTTAGATTTACCTTACTTAGGGGTCTATGCATAGGGTAGCAGTGAATGAAAAAACGTTGAACACATGTTTGGTTTTGGCATTTTATACTTTTGATTTAAATTAATATAAACAAACTAGCGAACTCATGTTTCAAAGTAGTTGTTCTCATGTTGTTCAATGGCAAAATATTGCAGTATCGTTTTGTTATTTGGATGTTAAATTCTTATGCTATTGGAAATCAAAGTCAAATTTTATAGGGTTTTTCTATCCTATGCATCCCATGCATAGGATAAGAGAACATTCATTTTAAATTTGTATTGAAAAACTAAATAATTATTTTTTTATTCATTAAATATTTCAATTTCCAACAAACTCTTACTTTTTATAGAGTGATTAAACTATGCACCAGGTGCATAGGTTAGAAAAACCCAATTTAATATAGTGTCAGAGCTTGTGCGTAGCACTTGTTTTCTTCTAGTACTGTAGCCCTTTCAACTAATGGTGATTTTTTGTTGTACAATGGTACACTTTTTTAATTTTTCAAACTTCAACAATTAAAATTTACAACGGTTATTATATCATTCTGATGAAGGTCTAATATATGATTTTTTGGGCTTAATTTCACTACCTTTTGTTATGGTTTTGGCTTGTTTCTCTTGTAAATATTGGTATTTTGTATTAGTTTTAGGAATTTTTAGTTTCTTAGAATCCTTTGAACGTTTTGATCCGTTTTGGGTATGTTTCAGGTGTTTCGGAGCTTTATTTGGAGAAAATATTATTGGAGCTGAGAAGAGCATAAGAAGACCTTGAAAATGGCACAAGAACGGAGAGAAACTGAGTCGGAAGTTCACTAGCATGCCCAGGCGCGGGAATGGCGTGCCCAGGCGCGCGTGCGGTGTTAATTTAATGGCATCAGATATGGCGCACCCAGGCGTGCTGGTCTGCACGCCCAGGTGCGCGGTGTACGAGAAAGCCCAATTGGGCCTAAGTTTGAGCAATTGTGAAGGATTTTGATAAGATTAGACTTTTATCTATTTATTTTAGGATTAGTATTAGGTTTTAGGCAGAGATTAGCAGCAAAAATCAGTCATCCTTAGAGATTAGGATCAAGTTGGAGGGAGATTACATTCTCTGGAGAGCATTCGGAGGAGGAATCCATTGAAGACTGAAGATTCAGATCAAGGATTAGTGGTAATTTAGGAATGAATTACTGCTATGCTTATTTGTTCTTCTTCTCTATGATGTGTAACTAAACCCTCTTGTGTTAGGAACATGGTGGATTTGATTATGTAGTTTATTTATATGAATTAATGTTTTTCAGTTTTTAAATCAAGTGTTTAATTGTGTTTTTATTGTTATGCATGAACTTGATCAACTCATGTTATGGATTTTCAGATCTGAATTGGAAAATTAGGATTTAAAATACGCATGCAATTAAACAATATAAGGATTCAACTTGTAGGAATACTTTTGGATTTTTATATAACTCTTCATAATTCACTGTTCTTAATCATGGTCATTCAATAGATTAAATTTCTAAGGAATTAGGATTTAACAAATTGGATAATAAACAGTAATTTCATTAGAGGAATCTGGAAATTACTAATTTTCTGAATTAGTTCTTGATTTAAATGGAAAACATTGATTTATAATAAATAAATGAAATAATCAATGAAACTAGTTCCTAACCACCATTCACCCATTAATTAATTGTGTTTATTTATTTTCCACCAGCAAAATACTCCCTTTAATTAATTTATTTAATTCTGAATTTTAATAGATTCTACTTTTAATTACTCTTAGGTAGGAATAAGTTAAATAATTCGTAGTCCCTGTGGGAACGATATCTGATCTTCCTAGACTATATTACTTTGTGATCTAGTATACTTGCCAGAGAGTGATCAAGTTTTTGGCGCTGTTGTCGGGGACTAGAATTTATTTAATTTATTTTTGATACTTTGTAGTAATTTTTAGTAGAATTTATTTTTAGTTTTTATTTTTCCTTTTCTTATTTTTTCTTTTCTTGACGGGTGCTGCTTAACCCTCTTTTATGCTTTTGCGTTCTGCAGGAAACCGTGAGGTGTTGCATTTTGACCCTGACGTGGAGTTGAGTGCAAAGAGGAGGAAAAAGCAAGCAAAGAAAGAAAGGAAGGAGCAAGAAAGGAAGATGGCTGAACGAACTACGCAAGGCATCACACCCCCTGCTAGGAAGACATTGGCTGACTATGCCGTCGTGGACCCGGATGTTTGCATGTCCAGCATTGTCCAGCCAAAGATCACTGCAGCATCATTCGAGATTGATCCCCAATACATTCATCTTATCAAGCAGGATCAATTCTCGGGTGCACCAAATCAAGACCCGACGGAGCATGTAGCCAACTTCCTGAACATGCTCGATTTCTTCAAGATCGAGGGTGCGTCAGAGGAGGCAATAAGGATGGGGATGTTTCCTCTCTCTTCGAGGGGACATGCTTATCAGTGGATGAAGAATCAGCCGCCCGGAAGCCTTTCCAGCTGGGATGTGCTTGTCAAGAAATTCATAGACAAGTTCTTTCCAGCGGGGAAGCAAGCCAAGCTGCGCCAAGATGTCAATTCCTTCATGCAAGAGGAAGCTGAACACTTGCATGAGGCATGGGATTGGTACAATTAGTTGCTGAAGAGATGTCCCACACATGCAATTCCAAAATGGATGCAAATCCGGTTATTCTACTTTGGGCTGAGAATGTCACACAAGATAATGATAGATGCAGCAGCTAGTGGTTCCCTCCTAAAGAAGACTGTTGAAGAGGCAAAGGAGATAATTGAAACAATGACCTACAACAACAGTCAAGCAGTTTCTGACAAGGTGATTCTGAAATACAATGATCTGGGCTCAAGTCAAGTCCAGACAATCATTCAACAAAACAAGGAGCTACAACAACAAATTTTTGAGTTGGTGAAGAAGATGGCTCAGACACAAGTGGCTGCAGTCAACACTCTGGTGTGTGATTTCTGTGGAGGAAATCACCAAAATGGAGATTGCTCACCAGATGTGGGGAAGGCACCGGCTACCATTGAGGAGCAAGCAAAGTTTGTGGGTGGTGGAGGCCAAAGAAACAATATGTACTCCAACACCTACACCCCAGTCTACAGAAATCATCCGAACTTCTCATGGAACAGCCCAGCTCTCAATCCACCAATGAAGACTCAGCAGCCTCAGAAACCAACTTGGGAAGCAGCAATGGAGAAGTTAGCCACCAACACGACCACATTCATGGAGGAGACAAGGGCTAACTTTGCCAATCAAGCGGCGAGTATTCGGAACCTGGAGGTGCAAGTGGGCCAACTTGCAAAGCAGCTATCAGAGAGGTCACTAGGGACATTTCCTAGTGTCATTGTCACAAATCCAAAGGAGAGTCTAATGGTAGTGACTCTTAGGAATGGCAAGTCGTATGAGGAGCCACTTCCTAAGAGTGATGCAACTGCATCGGAAAAGAAAAAAGAAGAGGAACAAAAGAAACAAGAAGTGGAGAAAGAGCAAGGCAAGAGAGGAGCATTGAAAACGCAGGGTCCACCTGCGGATCACAACCGGGAATCAGTCAAGCCTGCTCCACTACCTTCGAGGGTGCCTTATCCTCAGAGGTTGAAGAAAGAAGAGGACCAGAGGCAATTCTCCAAGTTTCTGGACATGATCAGAAAGATTAACATAAACATCCCATTCGCAGAGGCTCTTGCACAAATGCCTCTGTATGCGATGTTTATGAAAGACTTGCTGACAAGAAAGAAGGGAATGCTCGGAAGAGACGTTTCCAATTGCGGAGAAATGCAGCACCATTATCAAGTGCAACCTGCCACCGAAAATGAAGGACCCAGGAAGCTTCAACCTTCCCGTCAGCATTGGCAAGGAGTACTCTGGTAAGGCCCTCTGTGACTTAGGTGCTAGTGTAAATATCATGCATTTATCTGTTTGTAATGCACTAGACTTAGGTGAAATCAAACCTACCCCTGTAATTTTACAATTAGCTGATAAGTCCATCCTTTGTCCTTATGGAGTGGTGGAAGATATTTTGGTGAAGGTTAATGATTTCATACTGCCCATGGACTTCATTGTCCTTGATATTGATGAGGATGAAAATATTCCTCTGATTTTTGGAAGGCCATTCTTGGCCACAGCCGGGGCAGTGATAGATGTTCCTAGGGGAGAGGTTATTCTCCGTGTCAATGGTGAGCAAAGTGTCATAAATATTTTTGAAAAACCACCATGTACGGCGAAGTGTTTCACCCCACTAAATCTGGTTCAACATTCAAGTGCTGAAAATTCCCTGAATGATCAAATGCAGTCCCCTTAGCCTCCGAAAGGAGGTGACCCGTCAGGCTCGTGACATTAAACAAGCACTAGTTGGGAGGTAACCCAATGTTTAGGTAGCATTCCCTTAGTTTAGTAGTTTTTAGGAAATTAGTGTAGGCTATTTTTTTATTTTATTTTCTACAATTAAAAAAAATATCACCAGTGTACAGACCTAGTCACCTGGCGCGCCTGGGCGGAAAAACCCAGAAAATGGGGAATTAAAATTGATTGATATATTTTGTGCTTTTTTCCCATCAGCCAGTCCTGTACCTATGCAACAAAAATATGTAATTGCTTTCTAGGATTTTTTTTTAAAGTTTTATTGCTTGGATATTTATTTGGATTATTTGTTATTTTAATCAAGCTATATTTTGTGTAACAGATATGAGTTAATATTTTTCCCATTAGAGGTGCTATTTTTGGGCACTTGTTTATCATGACTTATATAAAGTTTGGGGGAATGTTTTCTTACTTTTGTTAGTGCTGATGATTTTTCAGATGCAAGTAGGAAGTGTTCCATATTTATTCCATGTAATTTTTTATTTGTAGTTAGGTATGTTTAGTTTAGTTTGCTTGAGGACAAGCCAACCTTTAAGTTTGGGGGAGTGGACAAAATAAAAAAAATTTCAGATCTGAATTTTCTCCCATTTTTTGTGTTGGTTTGTGTCTTAGGTAGAGGTTTTGTAATTATTCTAGACTTAGGATTATTTTTCTGATGATAGGTGTATATACTTAGTTTAGGATTAGACTCATTGATTCATGTTATTTATTTGTTGAGCTGTAAATATTTTTGAAATCTGGTTATTTTGACAATGTTTTTCAGAACTTGAGATTAGTGAACTGACTTTAGCTTAGTGAGATTTTGAGCCTATTTGATGGGGTATGATTTTATTGAATTATTTTGATTTGAGACCCCTATTTCTTTCATGAGTGTGTTCTCTTTAGTTTTGTGTTCTAGAACTTGACCGGTGACCATTTTGAGTTGATAATTGATTACATGCATGAAAATGATTAAGGCATTTAGGATGGTGTTTTTGTAGTAGACCTGTAGTAAACCGAACATCATCCGACCGAAATCACTTTGGACCGACCAGTTAGACGTTGAAACAAGGCCTATGGTCGGAATGTTGCACCGAGCAAACTGGGCATTATAGAGAAGTTACACGCTTATGAGATTAACTCTGAGTACAGGATTCTCATCCTTATCTCTATCACTTACAGTCTCATTAAGCTTAACAACTTCTCCTAGATTCCCACGACTCTTGGTTAGATAATTACGATATTGGATAAAGATCTATCGCATACAGGATTTACGAAGGTGATCTTATCACAACCTTTACTAATCCTACTTGAATTCTTCCTCTTCAGAAGCCTTATCAGCACGGCCCACAACACACAGGTAATCCCCTATAAGAACCACCATGCTATAGGGGCTAAGGTACGTCTTCTCATCCCTAAGTTGACACTAGCACACACGTTGTTGACTAGGGAGAACCTGTTTATCCCAACTGGATATACAAAAATCCTAAAGAGTCCTACATTAATCTCTTGGTTGGGATCACACCAGAAGTTCTTCCATAGCTTCACGGTTGATCTCGATTAAGGACACGACATTGGCGCCGTCTGTGGGAACTGAATAACATATCATTCCCACCACCACCATGGTCACTACAAGGAGCCAAGTAGGTGAGCTCCGTGATCGCATTGGCCGTTCTCGCGGCAGGCCCAGAAACGCTAATAATAATGGTCAACAGCCGCAATCTGTTGCTGACCTGCGAGATATTCTTAACCAAAATTGGAAGATTAATTCGCAGCCACCACGAACCTCCCATTCTGAACCAAGAAATAACCCGCAACCCCCAAATAATTCACAGAGCCAACCACCTCCAATTCATAGCCAAAATCATAGCGGAAATCATGCCACCCATTCTCAACCACCACAATCTCCCCACCATAGAGCCGGGAGTAATCCCAAACCACTTCAAACCTTGCAGAATTTACTTCCCCCGCCACCACCTCCGCCTCCTCCAACACCACCCCCCTCTACCCATGGTGATTCAAGCAGCACAGCCCCAACCACTCGCAATACAGCCAGATCTACTGGAACCCGGGCACACCATGGTAGAAATACCCGTCAAACCCCAACTCCACCAGTCCAACCCAACCCTGACCATATAAGCGTAACCCCTAGAACTAGGTTAAACCCAGGAAGAACAGTCCACGGTAACTCCCGTCATAGCCATTCCACTAGTAGATCTTATGCAACATCTGCATCGGCTCGTGCTCGTGAGCAAGAGATGATCAACATACTCAACAGACAAACAACCTTAATTGAGCAACAAGGCCGATCAATCGCCGACCTTCAACAACAAGCAATGGCAAGGATTGCTCAAAGCCAACCTGTTACCGTACAACCTCATAACCAAATCACGCAGACTATAGACCCTCAGCCTCTTCCCGTAATGCAACTTCCCCCACCTCAAAATTTCCACACCAACCCAACCACAAATCACGATCAGGGTGATTTTCACCCTGGCCATCCCTTTACCCCGTATATCATGAACTTTGAAACCCCTCAAGGGTACTTAGGCCTATCTAACGTTCCGCATTACAATGGCCTAACAGACCCAGTTGACCACATAGTTTCATACGAGGGTGCAATGAATTATTACGGCGGCGGGGATCGGATGAAATGCCGAGCCTTTTCAATGACCCTTGAACCCTCGGTTTTGCGTTGGTACTCATCACTTCCTCCCAATTCTATTAACTCGTGGGAAGAGATGAAGCGAGTCTTTTTAAATAGGTATACTGCCAGTTGTATCCAACCAAAATCCGATCACACGTTGGCGGCAGTTACCCAAAAACATGATGAGCCCTTGAAAGATTATCTGTCACGTTTTCATACGGAAGCTAGTTCGGTCCCTCGGCTGGAACCTGGTGTCGCAGTATTATTGTTTACGCAAGGTTTGCAGCCTGGGGATTTCAGAAAGTCACTAATTGGAAAGCCTCCAAAAGATATGGCCGAGCTCAGATAGAGGTCAAATAAGTTCATCAATTTGGAGGAATTCCACAAAGGACAAAAATTCAGAGAGGATCGGCAGCGAACCGACCCCCATAATTAGAACAAGCAGAAACGTGACGAACATTTCGCTGGAAGACCGGATAGAAATGATCCGGACCGAAGGCCTCCTCCAAGGAATAAGTATCAGGAGTACACTCCTTTAACTGTTCCTAGGAGTCAAATTCTTCGAGAAACAATGTAGACCGACTTACGCTCTGCCCAAAGACCTCCGTCTTTAAGAAAGGGCGCACAGCGCGATAGGTCAAAATATTGCGACTTTCACAAGGGTTATGGACATACAACTGATGAATGCATTTGGTTGAGGGATTTAATTGAAGAAATTATCAGAGATGGTAAGCTGCAATAGTATATCAGAGATGCAGCGGGACGAAGAGGTAGGAACAGATCCCATTCACCAGTAAAGTCCAAACGCCAAAAAAGTAGGTCACCAGATGATAGGATTGCAGGGAGACAGAGAACCGAGACCGCCCCGGTCACTGACACAAATCCAACGAACAATGAGTTTTTAGTTAACACTATTGCTGGAGGGTTTGCAGGGGGAGGAGAGAAAAAGCCAACAGAAAGAAATACATTAACCAAATCTTAGCTGTGAGCCAAAAGCCTATCTGCAAAAGATCAACGAAAAATGTGCCCATCATTTTCAATGATGAAGATTTGGACGGGATCCTCCCAGGTCATAACGATCCCATGGTAATCACAGCCCTTATTGGTAATTACGAAGTAAAACACGTCTTTATCGATCAAGGGAGCTCAGCGGATATAATGCTCCTCCCTTTGTTCAAAGCACTGAAACTTAGGGAATGCAATCTCACTCCATTTGAAGGAGAGTTGATCGGCATCACGGGGGACACCATTGAGCCAAAGGGATACATTCAACTTCCTGTCACCCTCGGACCGCAGCCATCGACCAGAACCGAGATAATCAAGTTTTTGGTAGTTGATTGTCCGGCAGCCTACAACTCCATCCTCGGAAGAACTTCCTTACAAGCATTCAGTGCAGTAGTTTCAACAGTCCATTTGGCTATGAAGTTCGTTGGAACAGATGACAAGGTAGTGACAGTCAAAGCCGAGCAGGAGGCAGCACGAAAGTGCTACAATGTAAGTCTGGGTAAGGTTAAGAACAAGGACCCAGACCGTCTTGAAAGAATTTCCCTCGGAAAAGGTAACATTAATTTGGCGGATCTCGATGTGTGTGATGGATCTGATAGAAATAGACCGACTCCGAAGGGACAATGGGAGTTCTTAACATTGAATGATGATCCAATCAGACAAGTTAAAATTGGTTCTGATCTCCTCGTAAATGTCAAAGATGAACTTTCTGCTCTGCTGATCGCTAATAGGGACTTCTTTGCTTGGACCTCGGACGAGATGCCGAGGATTGATCCTAATTTTATATGCCACAAGTTGAGCATTCTTCCAGGGGCAAAACCAGTGGCACAACGCAAAAGAAGGATTAGTGCAGAAAAGGCCGCAGCTATTGAGGAAAAAGTTGCCGAGTTACTCCGAGCTGGCTTCATTCGGGAGATCGACTATACAGAGTGGTTAGCTAACACCATCTTGGTCAAAAAACCCAACAGGAAATGGAGGATGTGTGTCGACTATACTGACTTGAACAAAGTCTGTCCAAAGGATCAATATCCACTTCCCATTATTGATAAGCTCGTCGACAATTCGGCCGGATACAAACTCCTTTCATTCATGGACGCTTACTCTGGTTACAACCAGATACCTATGTTCCCGGCCGATCAGGATAAAACCGCATTCATCACCGATAAGGCAACATATTGTTACAATGTCATGCCCTTCGGATTGAAGAATGCGGGAGCTACATATCAGCGGATGATGAACAAGGTATTTCAAGGGATGATCGGCTCAAACATGGAGGTTTATATTGATGACATTATCGCTAAAAGAAAACAGCAAGAGACCCATGCCCAAGACCTCAAGACTATATTGGACTGAGTAAGAAAATATTCCATGAGGCTAAGTCCTGAAAAGTGTGTGTTCGGAGTCCCCGCTGGATCTTTTCTTGGTTTTATGCTAACAGAAAGGGGTATTGAAGCTAACCCAGATAAGTGCAAAGCCATTCTTGATATGAGAAGTCCAACCAGTCTTAGAGAAGTTCAGCAGCTCACTGGTCGAGTGGCAGCCCTTTCCAGGTTCCTGTCTCAAGCCGCTTGAAAAGCCTTACCGTGGTATCAGCTCCTTAGGAAAAATAAAAACTTCCTTTGGGATGATCACTGCGAACAAGCTTTCGTTCCATTGAAGAATTATCTCTCCAGCCCACCAGTCCTTCACAGCCCCCTTCCCGGTGAAGACCTCATCCTCTACATGTCAGTGGCAGATGCAGCAGTCAGTTCAGTTTTGGTACGAGAAGATTCGGGAGTTGAGGCCCCAATTTATTTTGTTAGCCGAGCTCTTCAGGGATCCGAGCTGCGATATCAAAAGCTTGAGAAACTCGCATACTGTTTGGTAATATCTGCTCGAAGATTAAGACAGTACTTCCAGGCTCATCGAATCATGGTAAGGACAGCTCAACCCCTTAGGCAAGTCCTTCACAAGCCTGATCTAGCTGGCAGAATGGTTTCATGGTCGGTAGAACTGTCTGAGTTCGATATCGTTTATGAACCAAGGAAGGCAATGAAATCTCAAATACTAGCCGACTTTGTTACTGAATTCACTGAAATTCCCTCGGATACACCTCAAGACTTATGGTCAGTCTATGTGGATGGCTCGAGCAACAGGAAAGGAGCAGGCGCTGGCGTCATTATTGAAAATCCTGAAGGACTTTGCATGGAGTATTAATTAAAATTAGAATTCCAAACTTCAAATAATCAGGCAGAATATGAAGCAGTCCTTGCAGGCCTTAAAATGGCTCATGAGTTGGGAGCGACTTGGGTGTCAGTATTCAGCGATTCACAATTAGTGGTCTCTCAGATTAAGGGGCAGTACTCGGCTAAGGAACCCATCTTGCAGAAGTATCTTGAAGAGGTAAAGCGAATAATCTCCAATTTTTCAGAGTTTGATATCTCCCATGTTCCAAGAGATTCAAACTCCCGAGCGGATATTTTATCTAAACTGGCAAGTATGAAGGGGTCGGAAAACAACAAGACTTTGATACAAGAAACCATCCCAAGACCAAGCGTCATTCTTGCAGTTTCATTATCTCAATCCTGGATGGATCCGATACTCACCTACTTGCAACACGGTTTCGTTCCCCATGATCAGACAGAGGCTCGTAGGTTGATTTGGAAAGCAGCTCAATACACGGTTCTTAATGGTGTCCTTTATAAGAGAGGTTTCGGCTCACCCATGCTCAGATGCGTCAATACATCTCAAGCTGAAGAAATCCTTGAGGAGATCCATGGAGGAATCTGTAGCCATCATATGGGCGGAAAATCACTAGCTCGGAAAATAATCCGGGCAGGTTACTTTTGGCCCACACTGCAAAAAGATGCCATGGAACATGTCAAGAAGTGTGTTCAATGTCAGTTTCACAGTGACACTTACCAAAGACCTGCGGAAGAGCTACATTCTCTCGGAGCTCCTTGGCCCTTCTATCAATGGGGGATGGACATCATTGGAAAGTTTCCCACTGCACCTGGACAGTTGAAGTTTGCGGTCGTGACCATCGATTACTTTACTAAGTGGATTGAAGCGTCGCCATTAGAAACAATCACTACGGCCCGAATTCAGTCTTTCTTTGTAAAGGAAATAATCTCTCGGTTTGGAGTACCACATTCCATAGTTACTGATAATGGATCACAATTCGCAGCCTCTCATTTTCAAGAGTTAGCAGCCGACCTGGGAATCACTCACTACTTCAGTTCCGTTGAACACCCACAAACCAATGGATTAGCCGAGGCCGCCAACAAAACCATTTTGGACGGTATAAAAAAGAAACTTGGCAACGCAGCTGGTACTTAGGCAAATAAGCTTCCGAGCGTTCTATGGTCACACAGGACAACTGTACATTCCTCAACAGGTGAGACCCCTTTTCGTTTGACATATGGCTGCGATGCAGCCATTCCAATTGAAAAGAGAATCCCCACCTTTAGGATGCTTGAATGCCCCTTGGAATCTAACAATAGTTTGCTCAGCGAAGAACTCACATTACTTGAAGAAATACGAAAGAACGCTGCAGCTCATGAAAGGAAGGTAAAGGAGTGATAGGCCCGAGAATACAACAAGAAGGTCCGATCGCGAAGCTTTGAAGTTGGAGATTTGGTCCTTCGCCGAGCGGATATTGGCAAAGGAAATGCTGGAGTTGGAAAGCTGAAGCCAAAATGGGAAGGTCCATACCGAGTGAAGGCCAAATCTGGAACTGGCGCTTACAAGTTGGAGACTCTCTCGGGCACAGATATCAATAACAGTTGGAACGTGGCCAAGCTCAAAGCCTATTACAGCTAAGCTCCCATTTTATTTTCTTTGTTTGAAAATAATTTAGTTTATAGATTGCTCAAGTTAGTGTGTGATGAATAACGAAGGGTAACACCCTTCTTAGATTACAGATAAATGGTTAGGAATTTTTTAGGTATGGGCAATTTCGTTTCTTAGTTATGAACAATTTCAGTTTTGCATTCATGAAAAATTTCAGTCTTGTATTCCTTTATTAATAAAGTACAACCTTCTTCCGGCAATTCTATTATCTTTTTACATTGTGAAACCACATACGACTCATTTGGTTCGGCTAGCCACCGAGCGAAATCGAGGTATAGCTCTTTACAAGAGTTTAACAACGTATTCATAGAACGCCCGAACTCAGGAAATTACTTTCCTTATTTCGCGGTCCGAGGGTCCCGCTTCGGCTAAAGTCGGCAATCCGAGTTCTGCTCACAATTAACTATGCATACGAATAATGCGAGTCTACGCCTAAATTACTCCTAAGGGTTTACACTCGGAAAGATCTATCAAATAACGTGACAAATGAGATCCAAAAGCAGCAGAAAACACACCAGGCAGTGTTACAATTTGCTAAACAGCAAGTTAATTAAAAGCCAGTTCCGAAATATTAAAAGAGTTTGGTCAAAACAAACGAGTATAAACGCTCGAATACAACGAGCAGCAAAAAGAAATCCCACATATATCACCAGCAAACAGAAAAACAGAAACAGATATAAGGTAACCACCCAGTTCAGGCCTCATCATCCGACAAGCAAATATCTTTATCATCAAATTCAGGAGCCTCAGTCAGTTCTACTAGAGGATTGGGAAGATTCTCGGCCTGCAAATCAACTTCAGCTTTGGTTTCAAGATCAATCAACTTCCCATCTTCTACACAATGGAAAGGGTGTGCTCCGACCACTCTAAACTCAATTTCAGGATTTAAAAGTTGGATCTGTTTAATCGCAGAAACGAAGGAGTCATCAACACCCTTACCCCAGTTATAGAAGTTGGTTGCTGCCTTTTTCTTGAAAACAAGAGCTTTCTCCTTGTATTTCTGAGCAATTGCAGCTGACCTCTTCATTTCAGAATCCAACTCTTCGATCCTCTGTCGGCTCTCCTACAGCTCCTTTTTAAGTGCTTCTTCAACCTCTTTCTTCTTATCTTCAGCAGCCTTTTGAGAAACTTTCAGAGAATCTCGTTCCTTGATCAGTTCAGTTTTATCGGCCTTCAAATTCTCTAGCTCAATTTTCACTCGAACCAGTTCATTTGACAAACTGGCTTCTTGAGCCGCTTGCATCTCACGAGCCTCTTTCTGCTCGATGTTTAGGCCTTTAAACAAATCCTCAGAATGCTTGGCCAGAAAATAGGTTAAATTGGCACTTCGGAGCAAAAACTTTGTCATAGTCATATTGCAGCGAGACCATTCAGCAGTACTAAGATTACCAAAATGGGAGTATTCAGATTCTGGGCAGATAAACTCGGGAAACTTTTCATCTAAGTCACGATCCCAAACCGAGACTACTGGAGGAGTCGGAGTAGGAGTAGGAGCAGCAGCAGCCGTGGTACTGGTTCCCTCGGCCCTGACATTTACTCTTTCTGAAACCTTCTCTTTCCCCTTGTCGAGCCTTCGGCGACGAGTCAGTTGAGGAAGGGGAGAGGGTGCTTGAGCACTTGAGGCCGGAGAAGCTGTAATTGCTGTAACAACAGCCAAGTTTGAAGCAGGCCTAGGAGACACTTCGACCGGAGAGGCAGTAGGAGTTGGAGTGCTCAAACTGGGAGTGCTCATACTTGACGACCCTGAAGCCGCACTTGTAGGAGCACGTTTTCTTTTCTTACCCCCTTGGAGCAGAGCAGCCATACGAGAAGCCATCTTATCTTCAAAGGAAACTGAGTGCTATTAGATCTAAATAAAATTACAAGTATAAGAGCAAAGAAAAATAGTTTACCAAGCTCAGCCTTGACATTTGCTGAGGGGATATTCACTATCTCCCTCATTTCCACCATCCCATTGGTGACCAAATAGCTCTCAAACGCTCGGCACACTTCTTTCTCATGTTCAACAAGCTCTTTCCATTCTAACCCGTATGAAGCAATCCTCAGATTGAAAAAACTTGAACTCCATTGAAGAGGGAATCGAGGAACCGGTCGATTCTCACCAGCTCGTGTAAACCAGCAAACACCAGTCCCAACAAAGTTGTATTTAAAATAAAAAGGTTTGAACGTTTTCCAAGACTCAGAGTATTTGGTTAGCAGAGCATACCCATTTCGCGATTTCAGTGAAACCCAGGGACGTTTCTGTGATCCTCTCTCAAAGGCGTTACATTGTGGGGCAAATAAATAGAAAAAAGTTGGAATAGTACAGGACCAGTTCATGGCTGAGCAAACTTGCTGAAAGGCTCTAACAAAGGCCCATCCGTTCGGATGCAACTGGGAAGGGGCCACTCTTAGCGTATTTAAAACCTCTATTTCAAAATCGGTGAAAGGCATCCTAGTCCCAAGACGGGTAATCACTTCTTCATAAAAATAAAAGCCAGTGCTGCCCTCGGGGATACGAGTGCAAATCCTTTCGTCGGGACCCACTGGACTTACCGAATACAAGTTTCCAGCATTATCACCAGGGCAGGGTAGTATAATGGCTCTGGTTTGCTCTAAAGATTCATCGGTTGAAAGCTCAGATTGGGTGCCTACAACTTCTCGGTCGACCCAATCGTACTGGGCAGAATCTGGTGGGAGTGGATAAAGTTCAGGATTTGTAACGCACTTTCTCTTCATACCTGAGGAAAAGGAGGCACACGCGGAGTTAGAAACAGTAAAACTTGATTATTTCTGATCAAACACTTACGAATATTATCGGTTGGGGAACACCTCCCTTTCTGGGAAGAATTTCCCCAAACAAGTTCAAACACTGAATACCTCTCTGTTGCCTCCTTAACCTCTTCTGTTCTACCCTCTCAACGATCCTATGGTGAATCACACCTTCTCTGAACTCTTTCAAAGTCTGAGGAAAATGCATTGCAATTGGTTTAACGCAACTCTCTGGGTTTTCTTCCTCATGTGTTCTTGGTACGTCAGAGTTTACAGAATCCTCACTCATGTTTACCACAGCTTCAGTTCAAACCCTAAGAAATTAAGGGCAACAAAACATAAAATAATCCTAAGAAACACTACGGCGATCACTAAAAGAACGACAAAGAAGGGCAAGGAATTTCAAAAGATAGAAGGGTATTCTGGTGGATAGTGCAAGGGTTTTCAGCGAACCCTAGATTTCGTTAAAAATCCATAAAGGGGGGTGCTGGCCAATAACAGAGTTACAACAACCAAAAGCCTAAGCGAAGTACTCCTAACAGGGGACACAAACAGACACAAGCAATATTTCAAAAAAAAGGAAGAGAAAGAAGATGCAAAAGCTTGAAGAAAGTGTTTGTTACCTGTTTGATAGCGTGCGATCAAGAAGTTGAAGATGAAACGAGTGCCAGTGAACTTGAATGATGCTTAGTATGAGTAAAAAGAATGAAATCGGTGAAAATTTCCTTTTGATGATCTCTGAATAGCCAGAAAAATGATTCTTCAGGTAGTCAAGAGTGAGAGAGAAAAGAACTTGAAGAGTTTCTAACTTTGACAGTTGTGGATTACAAAAACCGCTCCCAAAACTTTTCTTTTTCAGAAGTTTCCCTCCACTATCTAACAATTTGGGCCAAATCAGCGAAAGCCCATTTTTCTTGTAAGCATACATCTGGCGTTTTGAAATCATAACATTACACTTCCCGATAATAGAAGGAACACGTGGAGGCATAAGAAGTACCGAAAGGTCTTCTCCATGACAATGAAAGGACAACTCTGATGAATGCGCTGAAGCAATCGGATATCCCTCTTCTCATCAACGATACCTGCCTTTGATCGGCCAACGGCTAATTTATCTCTTCAACTCGGCAGGGCTCAAATTACCCAACCGAGCTTGGGGGGCTTATGTAGAAGACCTATAGTAAACCGAACATCATCCGACTGAAATCACTTTGGATCGACCAGTTAGACGTTGAAACAAGGCCTACGGTCAGAATGTTGCACCGAGCAAACTGGGCATTATAGAGAAGTTACACGCTTATGAGATTAACTCTGAATACAGGATTCTCATCCTTATCTCTATCAGTTACAGTCTCATTAAGCTTAACAACTTCTCCTAGATTCCCATGACTCTTGGTTAGATAATTACGATATTGGATAAAGATCTGTCGCATACAGGATTTACGAAGGTGATCTTATCACAACCTTTACTAATCCTACTTGAATTCTTCCTCTTCAGAAGCCTTATCAGCACGGCCCACAACACACAGGTAATCCCCTATAAGAACCACCATGCTATAGGGGCTAAGGTACGTCTTCTCATCCCTAAGTTGACACTAGCACACACGTTGTTGACTAGGGAGAACCTGTTTATCCCAACTGGATATACAGAAATCCTAAAGAGTCCTACATTAATCTCTTGGTTGGGATCACACCAGACGTTCTTCCATATCTTCACGGTTGATCTCGATTAAGGACACGACAGTTTTTGTAGCCTTCAGAGATTTTTGTTGGATTTGTTTTCCCTTAGTTCCCCATTTTGAGCTTGATTTAAATATGATTTTTCTTTGGTACCCTGCATTGATTGTATATTTTTGTGAGTACCTTAGGAATTTTCAATGAGCAATTGAGAGAGGGACATTTCAAAAGTATGAAAATTGTGAAAGTGTGATAGAGTTACTCTTCTTCCAAAAGAAAAGAAAATAAAATTGAGAAAAAAGTTGAAAATTGATGAATGATAAGAGAAAAGAAATTTTGTTTGGAAGAAGTAGTAGAGTGAAATTGAAAAAGAAGAAGTTTGAAATGGTTGTGATTTGAGTGTGAGTCCTCATAGTATTCATTGATCATTCATAATTTTTAGAGGGAAATTTGTTTTGCAATTTAGCCCTTAGTTTCATCTTTTCTTTCTTTTATCCCACCTAACACTTTTAGCCATGGCCACGTTACAACCAAATTAAAGACCTTTTGATTTGTGCATGTTTTTAATAATTTCAATGGAGATTTGGGTCTATGGTCAAGCTTATGGTAACACTTAACTATTGAATGAACTTGAGTGAATTGATTTATACCCTTGATACACATGAGAGATATACACTGAGAGGTTGGGAGTGTTCACTAGTTCTGAGTTCTGATTTATTTTGTTTCTTTAACCAGGTTTTGATATGTGAATAGCTTGTGTAAATATGTGGCTGTGTTGATGAGTCGAAGTCTTAGATTAAGTATTGTACATTTTAATTTAGAGGGTAGTCTTGTGTTTATGAATTTTTATTTTACTTTTGCCTGGGACATGCAAAATGCTAAGTTTGGGGGTGTGATGAAGGTCTAATATATGATGTTTTTGGGCTTAATTTCACTTCCTTTTGCTATGGTTTTGGCTTGTTTCTCTTGTAAATATAGGTATTTTGTATTAGTTTTAGGAATTTTTAGTTTATTAGAATTCTTTGAACGTTTTGATCCGTTTTGGGTATGTTTTAGGTGTTTCGGAGCTTTATTTGGAGAAAATATTATTGGAGTTGAGAAGAGCATAAGAAGACGTTGAAATGGCACAAGAACGGAGAGAAACAGAGTCAGAAGTTCACTAGCATGACCAGGAGCGCACAGGCGCGCGTGCGGCTTTAATTTAATGGCATCAGATATGGCGCGCCCAGGCGTGCTGGTCTGCATGCCCAGACGCACGGTTTACGAGAAAGCCCAATGGGCCTAATTCTGAGCAATTGTGAAGGATTTTGATAAGATTAGACTTTTATCTATTTATTTTAGGATTAGTATTAGGTTTTAGGCAGAGATTAGCAGCAAAAATCAGTCATCATTAGAGAATAGGATCAAGTTGGAGGGAGATTACATCCTCTGGAGAGCATTAGGAGGAAGAATCCATTGAAGGCTGAAGATTCAGATCAAGGATTAGTGGTAATTTAAGAATGAATTACTGCTATTCTTATTTGTTCTTCTTCTCTATGATGTGTAACTAAACCCTCTTGTGTTAGGAACATGGTGGATTCGATTATGTAGTTTATTTATATGAATTAATGTTTTTCAGTTTTTAAATCAAGTGTTTAATTGTGTTTTTATTGTTATGCATGAACTTGATCAACTCATGTTATGGATTTTCAGATCTGAATTGGAAAATTAGGATTTAAAATAGGCCATGAAATTAAACAATATAAGGATTCAACTTGTAGGAATACTTTTGGATTTTTATATAACTCTTCATAATTCACTGTTCTTAATCATGGTTATTCAATAGATTAAATTTCTAAGGAATTAGGATTTAACAAATTGGATAATAAACATTAATTTCATTAGAGGAATCTTGAAATTACTAATTTTATGAATTAGTTCTTGATTTAAATGGAAAACATTGATTTATAATAAATAAATGAAATAATCAATGAAACTAGTTCCTAACCACCATTCACCCATTAATTAATTTTTTTATTTATTTTCCAGCAGCAAAATACTCCCTTTAATTAATTTATTTAATTCTGAATTTTAATAGATTCTACTTTTAATTACTCTTAGGTAGGAATAAGTTAAATAATTCGTAGTCCCTGTGGGAACGATATCTGGTCTTCCTAGACTATATTACTTTGCGATCTAGTATACTTGCTAGAGAGTGATCACATTCTTTCTATATGAAATTATTATGTAGCTTGGCTAATTTGTTAGAAATTGTTAACCACCATATCATTTTCTATGGTTAAATATGTTATGGGATATATATCTTTATCATTTAGTTTGTGTTTTTTTATTATTGTTTTTAATTTACATTAAATGGTTATTATGATATATGCATGCTTTTTTTTAGTAAAATTTCAAAATGGCCCTCCAAAGATTTAGTGACTATATATCAAATAAGTCCCTAAAAGTTTAAATTTTCACCCTATAGTGTACATTTTGGATCTTGAAAGATTACATTACCATCCAATAAGTACCTAGAAGGACAAATGTGATGACCATTTAAAGTTTCATGGACTTATTTGATGGTCATTTTTTTAGGATGACTACCTAATATAACGTTTTACATGCTCTATTTATCGGTTTTATATAGATTATTGTATGCTATATAAAAAAAACTTTTTCCTTTATGATTCACATGTATTTTGAATATAATACGACATCATGATCAAATTTCCAAAATACATCATTTACTCAACATGCTATGTCATCAACATCGACAGAACACGCCACTATGCCAGCTAACGTTCACGTTTCAAACACACCATGGGTTTGTCCACAACATGTGTCGGGACATAATAGGGTTAATGGTTGTGATAATCAAACTAGCACGATCTTGGGAAATCAACACAGGGAAAGGGAAAAGGACATGATGAGCTAGTTGACTAACCAAATAGGACCTATTATCAACCCTTTAATCAAAAGTACCAACAGTAACACCTAATTTATAAATAGACTAACACAATAATGGCTAGGGATGAACTTGAACCCGGGGTCTATTGTTGAGGAAAACATCCAAGGTCTGCTACAAGTGGAGGTTCCTCCATATAACATTGGCACAAACCAAAAGCTTGGATCTTAGTCGCTTCAAAATAAACTAGAACCAATACCATCACCACAGTTGTAGGGTGAGGGGGAGGAAGAAGGAGAAAAAGGAGGGGGAGGAAGAAAAAATGCTTCTGAGAAGATTCAGAGAGAAAGTAGAAGGTTAGTGAGAGAGTATGAAAAGGAGAAATGAGAGGGAATGAGGGATTTGAAGAGAAGTCGTCTCTTCAGTTCCTCACGAAGCCCAAGGAAAAAGCCTTTTTCATAGAAAATAAACATGTGCCGCCAGACCGCGAGACCGCTGGTAAGGTTTCAAATTTCGAAAAAACACATCATTACCAAATTACCTTCCCAAAGCCAGCAAAGGAGGACGTGACATCACCTCGTTGAAAGGAAGGAAAAACCCTTCCTATGCTCCTCACAAAGAGAAAGTCAGAGAGTTGCTCGGAAATCCAGGCCCCTGCTAGCACCTTCATAACCTCGGCACGGGCTCTTCCAGCCTCCACCAGCTTGGGGGTCTTGTAGGGTTAACCAATAATACCGACAACATCGACAGGACAGTCCTAGTGGGCCGAACTCTGGCCGAACATAGGACCAGCTTATTAGAGACTCAACCCGACCTCCTACAGGCCGGAAAGCTTTCATACAACCCGACCTTCCACAGGTCGGAAATGTCTTGCTTAATCTGACCACCATCAGGTCGGACCTGTTGAATCAAAGAGATTTTAATGAAGACAAATAGCTCGGTTCTCGGCCAAGGCTTTGATGAAGTCAAATGAATCAACGCAAGATATGAAGCTCAGCAAATGAACCAGTTCTGTTTGTTGATTTCCGTCTTTGATCAGCTCGGCAAATGCTCTACTCGGCTACCTACACCATGTCAGCAGTTCGGATTTAAGCTCGAAATATGCTTGGCCACATATATCGAGTCTGATGCTCAAGAACAAGCTCGGCAGTTGCTCAGATGCAAGTTCGGAAGACATTCGGAACTTGCTCGGTCGAACATGTAGCTCAAGCCAAGATATCAAGATCGAAGCTCATTTCGGAAGAGGCTCAGAAGATGTTTGGAAGATGCTCAGTAGACGCTTAGAAGAATTGAAATTGAACCAGCAGCAAGTTAGAAGCTCGAAGATGTTTAGCCAAATGTTGTTGACTCAGTCAGCCGAGAAGAAGCTAGAACTTCAAGAATCAACTCAAGATCAAGCATAAAGCTCGGCTAGAGCTTGGATCCCAACTTCATATTCAGCTAGTGTGCGAAGCTCGGCCACAGCTCGGAAGTCAAAGTTCAAGGTCAAGCTCTATTCGCTCTTTGTCATCAACAGTGCAAGCATCATCAAGCTCGGTTCTTCAGCTCGCTTCAAGCTCGGTTCTGTCTTAGCTCTCTGCTGCATAAGAAATCAAGTTCCTGTGCTCGAACAAAATGCTTAGTTCGGTCACGACACCGTCAATCTTGAATTTCAAATTTGAAAAAGGGATTGATTTTTGAAAGGACAATAGCCGTCACTGTATGGTGCTGCAAATTAGAAGCTTCTAAAAAGGACATATGTGGATATATTCGTTGCAGCAAAAAGGATAAGATTGAGGAATATCCGTTGCAAGGACAATATGTGTCACAAAATATCTTTCCTCTTTGTTGGGTGCTGAGTTGTGTATAAAAAGCATAGCTTTCCTCTTCTTGAAAAGGGGTTGAACATACGAAGAACAAGAGAGAGAACAACATACAGCAACGACAATAATTTTTCTCAGAACACAGAGAACAAAATTTTCATATTCGAAACTTAAGTTTCATTTTCTCTGTGAAATCCTTTTCTTAATCGATTACTCACCAGATACACAAACTTTCAAATCACACTGTGTTGAGTTTTTCGAGTTGGAGCCATACTCTTCATCCATCTCTGTAACTGTGTGAACGAAGCTATTTCTTGAAGGTTTCAAGAAGCTTCGGTGTTGTAAAGTGCTAAAGTGGGTCTTCAACAATCAATTTATTTGGGGTAGAGTTCAAGGGCTTTGTACACTCTTGAAGGGTTAGGATTAGAGAGGTTCTCGTGTAAAATCCTTGTGTAACCATTTAAATTGATTGTGAGTGAAAGCTCCTTGTGGTTCAAGGGGGTCTGGACGTAGCTCTCAAGTGGGTGAGAGTGAACCAGTATAAAAATTTCTGTGTCTCTTCTCTTTTTTGCTTTCTACATTTTTTGTTCTGTGTTTGCATTTTACCGAGCATCTTTGTCGGCAAAACTGACTTCTGTTCGTTAATTTGTGTTTGCTAAGTTCCCGCTGCAAAAATCGGTTTCTGTGTAGCAGCTCGGATAATCTATTGCTCGGCTCAGACAATAGAATGCCAGCATCTGCTCAGGATAAACTCGTCATTTTCATAAAAAAAGCAAACATAAATTATCAACTTTCAATTAATCCGAAAAATTGGTATTAGTGCTTCAAACTACTATTCACCCCCCTCTAGTAGATTGTTAGGCCGCTTGTTGGTTTCCAACAAGTGGTATCAGAGCTTGATCGAAAGATCGAGCTTAACAGCTTTTCAAAAAGATCCTAGAGGAAACCAATGGGCTCTAACAATCCATTCGGTGGTGAAGGCTCTTCAATAAACAGACCACCACTATTTAATGGTGATGGTTATGCTTATTGGAAAGCTCGTATGAAATTTTTTATAGAAACCATTGATATCGATATTTGGGATGCTGTTGAAAATGGTCCCTTCATTCCGAGAAGAAGGATAGGAGAAGACGTTGTAGAAATTCCGAAGGCAAGCTGGGATGATGATGACAAAAAGAAAGTATCTTATGATTTAAAAGCTAAGAACATCATCACCTCGGCTTTGTCATACGATGAATTTTTCCGTGTCTCACACTGCCGATCTGCTAAGCAGATGTGGGACACTCTACAACTCACTCATGAAGGAACCAATGAGGTCAGAAGGGCCCGATTAAACACCCTGATGCATGAGTATGAACTCTTTCGCATGCTCCCGAATGAATCAATTAGTAACATGCAAAAGAGATTCACTCATATTATTAATCATCTAATTGCATTAGGAAAGACTTTCTTAAACTCTGAAATTATTAACAAAGTCTTAAGATGCTTAAGCAGGGAATGACAACCCAAAGTCACAGCAATCATGGAATCGAAAGATTTGGACTCACTGGATATTGCCACCCTGTTCGGAAAATTGCACGAGCACGAGATAGAGCTCGGCAAACTATCAATGCATGGGGAGTCAGACCGAAAGAAAAAGGGGATCGCTCTCAAGACCTCTGCCAAGCAATCAAAGGCAAGCAAAGACTCCTCGGACAGTGACTCAAGCTCGGACATGGACGAAGAAAGCTTCGGCCTCATGGTAAAGAAGTTCGGGAAATTTTTCAAAAGTAAAAGGAACTTCAGAAACCGAGGAAAAGAAGTCGAAGACGACCAACACCACAAGAGCTCAAAAGAAACAATAAAGTGTCATAGGTGTGGTGAACCAGTGCACATCCGAGCATACTGTCCCAAGCTTCAAAAGAAAGGTAGTGCCGAGAGAAAGAAAGGGAAAGATCACAAACCAAAGAGAGCTTACATAGTACGGGACGCACCTGAAGACAATGAAACCTCAAACACAAGTTCATCCGATGATGAAGAGGAGGCAAATCTGTGCCTAATGGGAAGGCAAGCTGTACATGCATCTCCAAGCAGAAAAACAAACGAACAAGAGTTGAAGCTGTTCGAATCAAGCTCGGACAGTGACGAGGAAAATCTAAGCTCGGATTATGGAAAGGAAGATCTGACCTATGCTTAAGGGGCAGAAATCATGAGGAAGCCTCACTGAGCCGAACAACGCTCGAGCACAACTCTGAGGTGTGCTTCCGAGCAAGGGAAAATCGATGGTATATGGACAGTGGCTGCTCGAAGCACATGACAGGGGACAAGGAACATTTCACTGAACTTTCATATAAGGAAAAGGGCTATGTCACGTATGGAGATAACAACCGAGGTAAAATCATGGGTGAGGGTAAAATAGGAAATTCCTCCAACTTGATTATCGATAATGTTTTACTTGTAAAAGAACTAGAGCACAATCTTTTAAGCATTAGTCAACTATGTGATATCGGTAATCATATTGTTTTTACCTCTACTCATTGCATCATTAAAAGTGACAAGGAAGAATTTGTTAAATTTTTTGGTAAAAGATGTAACAATACCTATTTGGTTGACTTAAATGAAATCACTCTTTGGTGTCCACTTGCTCGGTCAGCAGAGAATGTGATACTTGGTTATGGCACCGTAGGACAGCACACATAAATGTAAATCAATTGAAGAAACTTCAATCCAAAGACTTAGTAATTGGTTTGCCAAAGCTGAAATTCAATCTTGAAGGTGTTTGCACTGTTTGTAAAACCTGTAAACCGACCAAAAATAAAAATAATTTTCCGACCAAACCAGTGGTGTCCACGACAAGGCCATTAGAGTTACTTCATATGGACTTGTTCGGACCATCACAGGTAAAAAGCTTTGGTGGCAATTACTATGCTTTAGTGATTGTTGATGACTTCTCTAGATTTACATGGACTTTATTTTTAGCATCAAAAAGTGACACTTATGAAAGATTTAAAGATCATGTCAAACGAGTGCAAAACCAAGTCAACCAAAAAGTTGTTGTAATCTGAACTGACCACGGTGGTGAGTTCGAGAACTACAAATTTGACAAATTCTGTTCTAAGCTTGGCATTGAACATCAGTTTTCAGCTCCAAGAACTCTCGAGCAAAACGGAGTTGTTGAACGGAAAAACCGAGTTCTTGAAGAGCTAGCTCGAACCATGTTGAATGAATATCATTTACTGCATTATTTCTGGGTTGATGCAGTTAACACGGCATGCAACGTGATGAACCGCATTCTGACCCGACCAATTTTAAAGAAAACACCCTATGAACTTTACAAGGGTAGAAAACCGAACATATCTCATCTTCATGCTTTTGGATGCAAAGTTTTCATATTAAACAATGGTAAAGAACATCTCAGAAAAATTCGATTCAAAAGCTGATGAAGGGATTTTCTTAGGTTATTCTTCTCATAGTAAAGCTTTTAGAGTGTTTAATAAAAGAACTTTCACTATGGAAGAGTCTATCCATGTGGTATTTGATGAGTCTCCAAAAGGAGACACTGTGAGTTGTGCAGGAAACTTAGAAAATTCAGTTGCCAACCTCATTCCGAGCTCAACTGAAACTGGATTTCAAAACGATGATCCTGCATCAACAGCTGAAATCAGAGCACAAAGAGACGAGCTCTCTCCGAGCAGACAACAGTCCGACCTACCTCCGACTTGGAAATCGATCAAGAATCATCCGATAGAAAATGTGATCGGAGACATCTCCAAAGGAGTTCTTACTTGGGGGTTGTAACACCCCAAAATTTTAATCCCTGATTAATGAAATATTAATTATAAAGTTTATTATAATTAATTATTTCTATTTTTAATCTTTGATTAAAATCTGTGTTTATGTTGTTAGTAAATGTGTGAATTTAATTTGGTAATTATATTTATGTGAAAATAAATAATTTGCACATTAGTCCCTGCTTTGGGACCTAGAAGTAATTATAGGAAAGGTTTTAGAGGGAAAGAAAATAAAATAAATATTTTTCAAAAAATGACCAAAATACTCAAGTATTTCTGAAAAGACTCGAGTATTCTGGTCAGAGTTGCACGAGTTAGTGCGTTTTGGTGAGTCACCACCAACAATTTCGCCGTGTTGACACGAAAACACCTCACGAAACACGTCCTACGACTCGTGTCGAGCTGCATGGACCTTCAATCACCCTATTAAAGTCGTGGTTGATGAATCAACCAACTTATTTGGCCAATTTGTTTAAGGTTTGCATGTGTTAGGGTTTCCGAGTTCTTCTCTTCGAATTTTTTTCCTTGAGTTGAGTTAAGTCACAAACTATACACCAATACAAAGCTCACATCACGAGCTTTGTATAGACACCAAGATTGTGAGCTGAGAGTTCATAGATTGGAAGAATCGAAGCATGGAAGTTGGAGTCCGTTTGTTGTCATCTAGTTCTGGAGCTTACTTTGATTCCCAATTTTGGTAAGCTCTTGTGTCCAATCCGCTTCAAACTTGTTTTAAATCCTAGTTCATGTTGCAAAGAATGAATTCTAACCAAAACCCCTAATTCTCTTGCATGTTAACCCATTCAAATATTCTGGTTTTGGACCTCTGCTCACATTGTCCTGCATGTTGATGGTTGAAGTGGTTCTTGGTGTTGTGGAGTTCTTCTTTGCAATTTCTTTGTTGAGTCACGTCTGAGAGGTAAGGGGAAAGCTTTCTATTCACTAGATAGAGTTAAATTACATGAATTTGATTAGAGAGCCACCAAGAGGCTCTAAGGGCTTAGTTTGAATAGGGAAATTGGTTTGGAGACCAACCTGTGCTCTAAAGTTGTTTTGAGCAAGTTTACTATGTTGCATGCAAGCTATTTAGAACTTAAAATCATGAGTATTCTGTGTATTATGCAAATTGGTATGTTAAGTTGTGGATTTTATAAGTTTTATGCATAATCTTGTGAATCTCTGTTAATTCTGTAATTTGATGTGTTCTAAGTGCTTAAACATGTTCAATATATGTTATATGAACTCTGTTGATCATTGGATTGGATTAGAAATGGTTAGAACTGAAAATGGTATGCTAAAACCAAATTTCCAGTTTGTTCTGTCTGTGAAGACTCGAGTACTTGGCTTGATACTCGAGTATTTCGTGACGCACCAGTGTGTCTTTTTGCACCAACACTCGAGTATCAAGTCCAGGTTTCGAGTATTGATTGATGCAGCAAGAGTATTTTCTAATGAACCACTCGAGTAATGCATGAACTACTCGAGTATTTTGGATTGATGAACTACTCGAGTATTTTTAGAAAATTCTGAAACTTGACTTTTTTGAAAAAGTATGAACGACTCGAGTAAATTATGAACTACTCGAGTAAAGTTGGAGAATTGAAGAACTACTCGAGTATTATAAAGAATACTCGAGTATTTTAGCCAGAAACTTAAAAATACCATTTTTTAATTCTAAATCATTATGTTAATATCTAAATGATAATAGTCCAAGTGATCTAAGACTTAAAAGTAATTGATTGATGATGGTATTACACTAATGAATTAATAATGTGAGATATTATTAATTGAGGTATACCAATCAATAATTTTAAGTTAAGAATTTGCATTCATCCTGGAGTTTGGGTGTTAGATCGTTTTTCATGTTATGATAACATGAGGAGGGCCTCTGGGAGTGCCAATTGACGGCTTTCTTGATGACACATTATGGTTGACGATGTGGCCATCGAAAGAGAGATGTTGATGATATGGTTATTCCGTTAAGACGACGCAACGTTGCTCGAGGAGCACGTTATGTACCATTTCCAAGCTTGTCGCGTACATTCTAGGGTGAATGTACGAATGTTGTAAGCCTAGGAGTACAACGCACTATTGAGTGCTGATATGAAGTAAATGATGGACGTCAGAGAGTGACATAGATTGATGGAGTTAGGGTGAGAGCTGGACTCATACATCATGCCACTCATTTAATCTAAAATTGATAAATGAAAATAAGTATGAGCATCTTACTTGCATTAAATACTTGCTAAGTGCTAAATGTGGTTGTTGATTATTGCAGCATATCTACATACTTACATTGTGCATTATTTATGCTCTATTTATTATGTGTATAGAATTGCTTATCGCTGTGCCCTTGTAGGTGATGTCACGTTACATCGCTTGCATCGAGATCCGCCCACTTCCTAGTGGCATATGGATCTACAAGGATCACCGAGCGGTATTTGAGGGTGAGGTAGAGGTTACCTTCTATCACCCCAACCCGCTGATTAGGTTTCGTCCTCGTAGGTTTAGGATCCCCATCATATACACTATGCATGTACCACCCTTTTACACTTACCATGGACCACCTCCCACACGACCAGCTCGCTCATATCACATTTTTTGATTCCGACCTACCCGCTCACACCCTTTCACTTCTAGAGTCGTCCGAGAGGAGACTCCCCTATTTGAGCCGAGGAGTCCTGTTAGGGTTTTGCCATCACCAGACCCTGTACCCAGTGGAAGGGTACCCACTCCTTCGGATGAGATAGAGGAGGACCCTGTGGAGGACGAGAGCGGATGCGAGCCTGTTTTTCACTCTACCGGGAGTCAGTGGAGGGACGATGATCCCTAGGTATGTGCATAAGGTAGATGATGAGGATCAAGGATCCGGTGTGATGGATGCTGTGGAGGAGATGCTGCTGCTGATGTTGGATGATGACTACTACTACTGCTGCTTCTTGGATACTTCTACTACTACTGCTGCTGCTGCTGCTACTTGTTCCATGTGACCAACTCTGGAGTTTTATATTTTGATATGTATATATTGTAGATACACTTTTGAGAACTCTATAGTCATGGTTCACCTTTGTTTATGGACTTGTACTGGATCTTGGAGACATGACCTATGGACTATGTATTTCATGACCTATAGATATATATATCTTATGTTCATACTACAACTTGTGCATAGTCCTGCTATTTCCACTTACTCTGATAAAAGTATTTCAAAGAGTTCGGCCTCGATATTTGAAAATGGTATCAGTTCCGCAAAACGAAAGAATGGATGGCAATACTTATGTTTTTACTACGTCAATACAATTTCTAAGAACAGATGCTATCTGGATTATGAAAAGAATTCCTTGTCTTAGAAAATGCCGAATTCAGTATAATGTTTTAAATGATACAAAATCTAATATCCAAGAATTCCATATTTTGTTTTGTGCACCCGTTTCTTAAGAAAATGAAAAGGAAAATTTAAGTCCTGTATTTTCTAATACTAAACAAGTCCATATCCAACTGAGTAATAGTCTATTTATTACTCTAATTTATATTATTAGATTGAGGGTGTCACACTGAGTGGTATCAGAGCAAAAGTCAGATCCTGTAGTAGTTGAAGTAGTCCCAGAAAGGTAGTCATCAACATCAAGCAGGTATCCATAGGGCATATTTATTGTTTTGAATGCTAGTATCTTGCTCGATTTGAGCACTAGATACAATTGAATGTTTTGTTTGAGATTATGGTTATAGCCTTAGTATAGGTTGTGTGATGAATGTTTCTTTAGTCCATCATATGTGACCATAAGTCCATAGTGCAGGTCTATTATGACGACTAGAAACCAAAATCATACTAACACGATGTTAGAAAGAATCATTGTTGTGTTGGAGTCTATGCAGCAACGACAACAACAACAATCTCAGCAACCACCGCAATCGGTTAATCCACCTCATCAATGTAATGTTGATAATACCGAGGCTAAGAGTTTGGCGGATTTTAGGAGCTGTAATCCACCCAAGTTTGAAGGATGATTTAAACCTGAGGAGGCTAATAAGTGGATTCATACCATGGATAAAATCTTCAGAACATTAGATTGCACGGAAGCTCAGAAGGTGGCGTATGCAGTCTATATGTTGGAAGATGAGGCTGAGAATTGGTGGAACCATACGGTTCAACTTTTGCATTATGAAGGAAGGGATGTGAACTGGGGTGTGTTTATGGAGAAGTTTCTCATTAAATACTTCCCAGAGGATTTGAGGAGAAAGAAGGAAGTGGAATTCTTGCAGCTGAAGCAAGGAGACATGAGTGTGGGTGAGTACGCAGCCAAGTTCGAGGAATTGATGAAGTACTCCCCATATTACCAGAATAATCCAGATGAAAGAAGTAAATGTATCAAGTTTGAAGGAGACTTAAGGCCTAAACTGAAATCTATTTTCAGTTATCAAAGGATCCAAAGTTTTCCTGCACTAGTGGATATGTGTAGGATGTATGAGGATGACAAGAAGGCAGAAGGATTGCAAGCACCAGAGAGGAAAGATAGTCAGAATTATGGACCTCAGTGGGGTAAAGGTTTCAACAATCGAGGCGAAGGACCATATGATCGCCGAGGGAAAGGCAAAGGAAAAGTTGGAGGTAGTGATGGAAGAAATTTCTGGAGTGAGGCTCCCTATTGTGACAAGTGTAAACGTCGTCATTATGGTCGTTTTTGTTGGGCGACAAGTGGCTGCTTCAATTGTGGAAAACCGGGACATTTTGCGAAGCACTGCAAGGAACCGGCCAAGACTAATTCGAGAGGGGTAGCTGACAAGCCCGTGGTTCAAGGAAGGGTTTTCACGCTTAGTGGTGTGGAGGCAAGCCAATCCTCTGATCTTGTGCAAGGTAATTACTTGCTAAATGGTCAGCTTTGTAATGTGTTGTTTGATTCCGGTGCAACGCATTCATTTGTTTCTTATGAATGTGTAAATCGTTTGAGTTTGCACATATCTGAGTTATCATATACTCTTAAAGTAGAAACCCCTAATAATGCTCCTGTAGTTGTTTCTAGAGCATGTCTTAACTATTGTATAGAAGTGTTAGGACAAATCTCTAGGGTAGATTTGATCTGTTTACCCTTATCGCAATTGGATGTGATCTTGGGAATGGATTGGTTAAGCCGAAACCAAGTGATCATTGATTGTGATAGAAAAGTAGGGATCTAAAGAAACCCAAAACCTTCAAGCTATATGTGTTTATTCAACACTGAAGTAGAAGAGAATGGCCCAAGGATTGAAGAGATTTTCGTTGTCAGAAATTTTCCTGAGGTATTCGCTGACGAGATACCGGGTTTGCCACCAAAGAGAGAGATTGAATTTGGAATTGATTTAGTTCCAGGAGCTGGTCCCATTTCTATCGCTCCTTATAGGATGGCACCACCGGAGATGGCTGAGATGAAGAAACAGATTGAAGAGTTGTTGCAGAAGCAGATGATCCGACCAAGCGTGTCACCTTGGGGTGCTCCGGTTTTGTTCATCAAAAAGAGAGATGGTTGTATGAGGATGTGTATCGACTACCGGCAGTTGAATAAGGTCACAATCAAGAACAAGTATCCTTTACCAAGGATAGATGACCTAATGGATCAAGTTCGTGGGGCTTCAGTATTTTCTAAGATTGATCTGAGATTAGAGTATCATCAGATCAGGATTAGAGAAGAGGATATCTCTAAGACTGCATTTCGATCCCGATACGGGCATTATGAGTATGTTGTGATGCCATTCAGATTGACTAATGCACCAGCTATTTTCATGGACTACATGAATCGAATCTTTAGACCCTATTTAGATTCATTTGTGGTTGTGTTCATTGACGATATCCTTATTTATTCCAAAAGCCCGGAGGAGCATGCTGAACACTTGAGAATAGTGTTGAATGTCCTAAAGGAAAAGCAATTGTACGCCAAACTTGCAAAGTGTGAGTTCTGGCTGGAGGAAGTTAAGTTTTTAGGACATGTGGTATCAAACAAGGGAATAGAGGTTGACCCGGCGAAAGTAAGTTCTGTTCTACAATGGGAACAACCGAAGTCGGTCACGGAAGTGAGAAGTTTTCTTGGTTTTGCTGGATACTATAGAAGATTCATAGAAGGTTTCTCGAAGATTGCGCTACCATTGACAAAGTTAACTCCGAAAGATCAACCATTTATATGGGATGAGAAGTGTGAAAGGAGTTTCTGAGAGTTGAAGGAAAGATTGACATCATCTCCTCTGTTGATTTTGCCTGATCCACAGAAGAATTTTGAGGTGTACTGTGATGCATCGAAATAAGGACTTGGGAGTGTGTTGATGCAAGATGGAAAGGTAGTAGCTTATGCCTCGAGACAACTAAAAGTTCATGAAATGAACTATCCAACTCATGACTTAGAGCTGGCAGCTGTTGTCTTAGCTCTAAAGATTTGGAGGCATTATCTCTATGGCACTACGTTTCGGGTATTTAGTGACCATAAGAGTTTAAAGTACCTTTCTGATCAGAAAGAGTTGAACACGAGGCAACGTCGATGGATGGAATTCTTGAAGGATTATGAGTTTGAGCTTCATTACCATCCTGGGAAAGCAAATGTTGTGGCAGATGCATTAAGTCGAAAAGCAATGCATATCAGTTCGATGATGGTCAAAGAAGCTGCGTTGATAGAAGAATTTAGAGATTTGAGCTTGACGATGAAAGTGGAGCCGACAAGTATAAAGATGGGGATGTTGCAGATTGCTAATGAATTCTTGAAAAGGATTCGAGAGTTGCAACAAGAAGATGATGAGCTTAAGGAAAAGAGGAAGCTTATGGAGAAAGGCAAAGAGTTAGAATTTCAAGAAGGGAAGGATGGAATTCTTCGCTTTAGAAAAAGGATTTGTGTGCCCAACAATACAGAAGTAAGAAGAATGATTCTGGATGAAGCGCATACGAGCAAGATGAGTATGCATCCGGGAGCTACCAAAATGTATCAGGATTAGAGGAAGATATTTTGGTCGCCTGGTTTAAAGCAAGATGTGGCAAGGTACGTAGCGTGTTGTTTGGTGTGTAAGAAGGCTAAGGTGGAACACCAAAGGCCAGGAGGAGAATTACTTCCCTTAGAGATTCCGTTATGGAATTGGGATAGTATCTCCATGGATTTCGTGTCTGGATTGCCAAGGACAGCTACTGGTCATGATGCAATCTGGGTGATTGTAGATCACTTGACAAAGTCAGCGCATTTTCTTCCGGTAAATGTGCGCTACTCTTTGGAAAAGCTCCCTCAACTGTATATCAAAGAAGTCATTCGCCTACATGGTGTGCCATCAAGTATCGTGTCAAATCGCGATCCAAGGTTGATGTGTGCGTAGCATACGTATTATTTCCTTACTAGTTTGTATTTATTTTAATAAATATTCATGCATTTTATTCTAATTTAGCATGCATTTAATTCATATTTCACTTGGAAAGGTATCTAGTGCTTTTAATGTGTAGATTGATTATTTTGAGGCTTGGAGCATTGGAAAATAAAGAAATAAATCAAAGAAGATATGTTAAGAGATATTGTGAGCAGAAATTTAGAAAAAGATAGAGATAGAGGCATGTGAGAGGAAGGAGATTGCTTATGGATTTATTTTGCTATTTGGGCCCAACACTTGGAGGAAGGAAAATCTATAAAAGGAATCCTGTAAAAAGAACATTAGTCATAACATGTAGTAGTAGAATTTTAGTAGTAGTAGTAGGATTAGAATTAGAATTAGGATTATTTTCTCTATCATAGCCAGAAAAAAATTAGAAAATAAGGATTCAAGGCTGCACAACTCTCTCCATGAAGAACTAGAAGGCATTTGAAGACGGAAGAAATTCCTCATCTTTCATCTTTTGGTTATTTCTACCTTTTATTCCTTTATTCTTATTTTTTGGTTTGTATTATGTATATGATTGAGTAGTTTTTCGTTTCTAAGGATTAGGATTAGCCCATGGAGGCATTGACATGATGTTTTGATATTTTTATCTCTTATTAATATTTGTTTATTTTATATTTAATTATGGCGTTCTTAATGCTTGTGATTGTGTCGGATCCCACTATTGCATGATCACAGATAGTAAGGGAAGTAACGAAAGGTGAACCTTAGTATTAGAAAATACATAATTAAACTTAAGGTTTTAGATCACGAAAGTAGTTCTAATCCTTGAGAGGATTCCCTGAATTATCATAGATCTTAATGGATTTAATGTACCCTAATTACCACGAAAGTAGGAATTAGGCCTCGTTAGGTACGATGCTAAGATTCTGAAAGGAACTAGTATTCTACATTAGGATAATTCACATTCAAAGTAAATCTAATTTAATAAGAGATATATCTTTAATTGATTGTCAATGTTGATAAGTGGTGAAACTAATCCTTAGAAGATTTAATTCTTATCTTATCTCATATCTTAGATTTATTTTATTTTATTTTATATCTTAATCCAATCTTTTATTTTATTTTTTCATATCTCTAATAGATTCGTTTAGCTAATCTATACTTGTAATTAGTTGGTAATTGACAACAAAATCCCCGTGGAGGCGATATCTTTTTATACTACTACTTGACATGACCCGTGTGCTTGCGGGGAGTATCAAGTTTTTGGCGCCGTTGCCGGGGATTTTGTTTTTGTTAATATTGACTGTTATTATAAATTGATTAGACTAAACATTTTTTTAGTTTCTATTTTTTTTTCAGATATAGTATGGGAGACAAAGGACCAAGATGGACACCTGACATGAGTCTTGAAGAATACCAGAAATCTTTTTGTGATTATTATCCTCCTGCACCATGTATTGCATGATCACCTCTTGATGAACTTCTCTTCAAGGAGTTAGCTCGGCACGAATACATGCGAAAAAAGGAAGAATGGGAAGAAGAGCAATATTCACTACAAAAAAAACCATTTATTGCAACGACCTTTTGCAACGACTTAAAAAAGTCGTTGCTAAAAACAAGTGTTTTGCAACGACTTCAAATTGGGAAGAAGAGCAATATTGGAATTCTCCTACACCACAATATCATGCACAACCGGTTGTTGATGAGCTTTCATATGTGGACTCTTAATCATATCTTCCAACACCTCAAAAGTCCAACTTGGAAATCATGCTTGAGAATTTCATGACTCAACAAATGGCTCACAACAAGATGATTGAGAAGCAATTTGCACAACAAGCAGCTTACAATAAGATGATAGAAAACCAAATTGCACAACTAGCGACTGCATTCACAGAAGATCTCAACACATTTTCAACTCACACCGATACTAAAGAGACAATTGAAGGTAGTGAGGATGAAGTGATTAAAGAGTTCCGAATGCAAGACATGAGTGATGAAGTATGCAAAGAACAGATGATAGAGAAGCCTTGTCAAGCAGTCACTGTGCATGATATGTGTGAGGAGGTAATCCAAAATGTGCATGATGTGAGAGAGGAGGTAATCCAAAAAGAAGAAGAATTTTTATTGGAACTTGCTTATGTTAGCCTGTGTGTAGGAAAGGTCAAAAATTTGGAGGTAGAGACATGTATTGGTTTTCATGCATGTTTCGACTTTTCAAAGTTGGTTTTTCCTAATTGTCTATCTTCCTCCTTTGTGAAACAATTGATTTTGGAGTCTGGATCATTGCCTAAGTACTCTGAGATTCCATCATTAGTGATGAAGGCTTCAAAAATTGCTCACAAAGTCAAGCTCCTTGAGCACCACAAGAATTCTATGAATCTTTTGGGTGGTGTCACTATTGTTTCTTTTGACCCAGGAGGAATTAAAGAAAGATTCATATCAATTCTCCAAGATGGTCTATGTTTCAAACAATGGGACCCAGGAGGAATCAATTGTTGTTCTAAGTTTGTTACTTGGCCCTTGTGTCACAAGATACGGGATCCGGGTGGAAGCTTCATAGGTCAAGCTTAGGACCTTAAATAAGCGGTACTTGGGAGGCAACCCAATTTTTAAATTGCTTTTGAACTTTATTTTGTTAATTTTTAGGATTTAAATAAGTTTTATTATGGGTTTCGTGTTTATTTTATAGGTTTGTTAATGATTGGAGTATGGAGGAGTTGACTTAAGAGCATAAAGGAATTGATTTGAGAATAATATGGAGCACTTTGAAGAACCATGGGGAAGCCACGGCTTGTACAATGACCATAGGAGTCTGAAAAAAAAAAAGGTGTTCAGACCACCACGGGCTGCCTGTGGTATGTACCACGGTCGTGGTGCTTGGTACGTGACTTCACCTCAAATTCCAGTAAGCTCCATGGGTTGCGCCACGGCCGTGGAGCGTCACCTGTCTCTCGCGTAGCTTTCCCAGGTTGCCACGGCCAGGCCGTGGCGTGTGCCATGGCCATGGACCGTGGCCCAAAAAAAAATTCAAACTCTTCTGCTCTCTCTCCTTTGCCCAACCACCCATGAGACCCTCTTCCCCCTGCAGACCACCATAGCAGCAGCCCTCCATCATCGCCCCTCCCACGCTGTCGTCCTCCCTTCCACTGACCAACACCCTTCACCTAGCCGCCTTCGTCCTCCGCCGCTTCGTCCTTCTTCTCACAGCCGCACCAAACCTCCAACCTTCTCTCCCAATCACGACCCAGCCACCCCTCATCTCACTCCAGCCTGTAGCACCACCGTCGTCCATTCATGACCACCCTTGCCTCCACCCTCCGTCCATAGCCGTTGCTGCTGTCCTCCAGACACGACCCACCAAACCCGATCCACAACCCACCCGACTCCCCCTGCAAAAAAAAACGTTCTTCCCTCCATAACCCATACTCGCCCTAGACTTCCGCCGCCCCACCCAGCCTCCACCCCTTGCCACAGAATCGCCCATCACCATAACCCTAACAGCCATCACCCAACAACATACTCAGACCCACAACCTTCCTGCAACACACCCTAACCCTAGACCCCAATCCTTAAGTTTATTATTATTTTTTTTTGGTGGACCTCCTCTTCCTTTCTCATAAGGTAAATCTTTCCAATTTTATTTTATTATTATTTTTCTCTCTTAAGTTTTTATTTTACATTGGGGACAATGTAGAATTTAAGCTTGGGGTAGTGCATTGCATTTTGCATTTAGCTTAGGATCATTTAGTTTAATTTTTCATTCATCATGCATTTTTAATTTTTTTCATAAGCATATATTAAAAAAAAAAATCATTCATTTTTCATGCATTTAACTGACTCATTATCTATGCAATTTAACTTATATATGTTTTGGCTTGCACTGAATGCGTTTCCTTAAGAATATTATTTTTGATAGTGACTTAGCATGTGATAATCTATATGTTTGGAATGATGGTTGCGTGAATAATCAATAGATACTGATAATTGGCTTAAGCTTATTGTGATTTTTGCTCTTCACTAAAATTAGCCAATACGTGTGAATAGGGGTAACACATAATGAATATATTTTTAAACACTTCTTCTTTCTTTATATCTGAGTGATGTTCACTTTGATTGTGAATTCTAGAACTTGACCTGTGACCATCTTGAGACTGATAATTGTTTGTATACATGA
Organism: Crotalaria pallida; assembly: GCA_037953625.1. Taxonomy (NCBI): domain Eukaryota; kingdom Viridiplantae; phylum Streptophyta; class Magnoliopsida; order Fabales; family Fabaceae; genus Crotalaria; species Crotalaria pallida. The sequence continues at coordinate 103,510,996 of CM075650.1, forward strand.
ATATGATAAAGGCACTTAGGACTGTTTTTCTGGCCTTCAACAATTTTGATAAACAGTTTCCATTAGTTTCCCATTTTGAGCCCAATGAAATAATTGTTTTCCTTGGTACCCTTTCATAATGTTACATCTTTTTGGTACCCTTTGGATTGTGAATGGTGCAATTGAGAGAGTAGTTCTTTGGATGAGATGTTATATTGAGCTTAAAGCATTATTCTCTTTATCTCTCTTCTAAAAAAAAGAAATAATTAAGTGTCAGGTCCCCTTTTGAGAACAAGTAATTGCTTATTGGGGAAATACTTGATATGTGAAAAAAATATAAAGAAAGGAAGAGAATATAGATAAGTGAAAAAAAGGAATGAAAGATCACAAATTTTTGGAGTTGATGTGTAACTACAATGATTATATGCTCCATTCATAATTCAAGGGGATATTGTGTTTATGGTTACATTATTATAGCCCTTTGCATGATCCTTTGTTTCTTATACCCCACCTGACATCTTTAGCCATGACCTCATTACAACCTAATTAAGACCTTTTGATTCTTGCATGCATTCAGTAGTTTCAGTGGAGATTTTGGTCTATGGTCAAGCTTATGGTAATTCACTTTCATTGATGAATTGAGTGATATGTCTTTCCCTCTTATACACATTGAGAGAAGGTGGAGTGGAGTGACCCCTTTTAGTGATGAGCAAGGTTGTGATAAGTTTAAGGTTCTAATTAGGTAGACTTTTGATTATTTCATGATTGGTTAGTGGATGTTAGTTTGGGAGAATTGCAGGTTATGTTAATTGATAGAATTTGTTTTGAGGAAGTTGTATTTTGTGCATGTCATTATTGGATTATGAGTTTTGTTGCCTGGATGAGTTAGTTTGCATTTCATATAGGATTCATTTATTGTATTGCATGTTTTGCTTGAGGACAAGCAAAGATTCAAGCTTGGGGGAATTTGATGTGTGCTTAGCATACGTATTATTTCCTTCTTAGTTTGTATTTATTTTAATAAATATTCATGCATTTTATTCTAATTTAGCATGCATTTAATTCATATTTCACTTGAAAAGGTATCTTGTGCTTTTAATGTGTAGATTGATTATTTTGAGGCTTGGAGCATTGGAAAATAAAGAAAAAAATCAAAGAAGATATGTTAAGAGATATTGTGAGCAGAAATCTAGAAAAAGATAGAGATAGAGGCATGTGAGAGGAAGGAGATTGCTTATGGATTTATTTTGCTATTTGGGCCTAACACTTGGAGGAAGGAAAATCTATAAAAGGAATCATGTAAAAAGAACATTAGTCATAACATGTAGTAGTAGAATTTTAGTAGTAGTAGTAGGATTAGAATTAGAATTGGGATTATTTTCTCTATCATAGCCAGAAACAAATTAGAAAATAAGGATTCAAGGCTGCACAACTCTCTCCATGAAGAACTAGAAGGCATTTGAAGACGAAAGAAATTCCTCATCTTTCATCTTTTGGTTATTTCTACCATTTATTCCTTTATTCTTATTTTTTGGTTTGTATTATGTATATGATTGAGTAGTTTTCCGTTTCTAAGGATTAGGATTAGCCCATGGAGGCATTGACATGATGTTTTGATATTTTTATCTCTTATTAATATTTGTTTATTTTATATTTAATTATGGTGTTCTTAATGCTTGTGATTGTGTCGGATCCCACTATTGCATGATCACAGATAGTAAGGGAAGTACCGAAAGGTGAACCTTAGTATTAGAAAATACATAATTAAACTTAAGGTTTTAGATCACGAAAGTAGTTCTAATCCTTGAGAGGATTCCCTGAATTATCATAGATCTTAATGGATTTAATGTACCCTAATTACCACGAAAGTAGGAATTAGGCCTCGTTTGGTACGATGCTAAGATTCTGAAAGGAACTAGTATTCTACATTAGGATAATTCACCTTCAAACTAAATCTAATTTAATAAGAGATATATCTTTAATTGATTGTCAATGTTGATAAGTGGTGAAACTAATCCTTAGAAGATTTAATTCTTATCTTATCTCATATCTTTAGATTTATTTTATTTTATTTTATATCTTAATCCAATCTTTTATTTTATTTTTTCATATCTCTAATAGATTCGTTTAGCTAATCTATACTTGTAATTAGTTGGTAATTAACAACAAAATCCCTGTGGAGACGATATCTTTTTATACTACTACTTGACATGACCCGTGCGCTTGCGGGGCGTATCAAGTTTTTGGCGCCGTTGCCGGGGATTTTGTTTTTGTTAATATTGACTGTTATTATAAGTTGATTAGACTAAACATTTTTTTAGTTTCTATTTTTTTTAGATATAGTATAGGAGACAAAGGACCAAGATGGACACCTGACATGAGTCTTGAAGAATACCAGAAATCTTTTTGTGATTATTATCCTCCTGCATCATGTATTGCACGATCACCTCTTGATGAACTTCTCTTCAAGGAGTTAGCTCGGCAAGAATACATGCGAAAAAAGGAAGAATGGGAAGAAAAGCAATATTGGAATTCTCCTACACTACAATATCATGCACAACCGGTTGTTGATGAGCTTTCATATGTGGACTCTTATTCATATCTTCCAACACCTCAAAAGTCCAACTTGGAAATCATGCTTGAGAATTTCATGACTCAACAAATGGCTCACAACAAGATGATTGAGAAGCAATTTGCACAACAACCAGCTTACAATAAGATGATAGAAAACCAAATTGCACAACTAGCGACTGCATTCACAGAAGATCTCAACACATTTTCAACTCACATCGATACTAAAGTGACAATTGAAGGTAGTGAGGATGAAGTGATTGAAGAGTTCCGAATGCAAGACATGAGTGATGAAGTATGCAAAGAACAGATGATAGAGGAGCCTTGTCAAGCAGTCACTGTGCATGATATGAGTGAGGTGGTAATCCAAAATGTGCATGATGTGAGAGAGGAGGTAATCCAAAAAGAAGAATTTTTATTGGAACTTGCTTATGTCAGCCTGTGTGTAGGAAAGGTCAAAAATTTGGAGGTAGAGACATGTATTGGTTTTCATGCATGTTTCGACTTTTCAAAGTTGGTTTTTCCTAATTGTTTATCTTCCTCCTTTGTGAAACAATTGATTTTGGAGTCTGGATCATTGCCTAAGTACTCTGAGATTCCATCATTAGTGATGAAGGCTTCAAAAATTGCTCGCAAAGTCAAGCTCCTTGAGCACCACAAGAATTCTATGAATCTTTTGGGTGGTGTCACTATTGTTTCTTTTGACCCAGGAGGAATTAAAGAAAGATTCATATTAATTCTCCAAGATGGTCTATGTTTCAAACAATGGGACCCAGGAGGAATCAATTGTTGTTCTAAATTTGTTACTTGGCCCTTGTGTCACAAGATACGGGATCCGGGGGGAAGCTTCATAGGTCAAGCTTAGGACCTTAAATAAGCGGTACTTGGGAGGCAACCCAATTTTTAAATTGCTTTTGAACTTTATTTTGTTAATTTTTAGGATTTAAATAAGTTTTATTATGGGTTTCGTCTTTATTTTATAGGTTTGTTGATGATTGGAGTATGGGGAGTTGACTTAAGATCATAAAGGAATTGATTTGAGAATAATACGAAGCACTTTGAAGAACCATGGGGAAGCCACGACATGTACAATGACCATAGGAGTCTGAAAAAAAAAGCTGTTCAGACCACCACGGGCTACCCGTGGTATGTACCACGGCCGTGGTGCTTGGTACGTGACTTCACCTCAAATTCCAGTAAGCTCCATGGGCTTCCCGCGGCGTGTGCCACGGCCGTGGAGCGTCACCTGTCTCTCGCTTAGATTTCCCAGGTTGCCACGGTCAGGCCGTGGCGTGTGCCATGGCCATGGACCGTGGCCCAAAAAAAAAATTTCAAACTCTTCTGCTCTCTCTCCTTTGCCCAACCACCCATGAGACCCTCTTCCCCCTGCAGACCACCATAGCAGCAGCCCTCCATCATCGCCCCTCCCACGCTGTCGTCCTCCCTTCCACTGACCAACACCCTTCACCTAGCTGCCTTCGTCCTCCGCCGCTTCGTCCTTCTTCTCACAGCCGCACCAAACCTCCAACCTTCTCTCCCAATCACGACCCAGCCACCCCTCATCTCACTCCAGCCTGTAGCACCACCGTCGTCCATTCATGACCACCCTTGCCTCCACCCTCCGTCCATAGCCGTTGCTGCTGTCCTCCAGACACGACCCACCAAACCCGATCCACAACCCACCCGACTCCCCCTGCAAAAAAAAACGTTCTTCCCTCCATAACCCATACTCGCCCTAGACTTCCGCCGCCCCACCCAGCCTCCATCCCTTGCCACAGAATCGCCCATCACCATAACCCTAACAGCCATCACCCAACAGCATACTCAAACCCACAACCTTCCTGCAACACACCCTAACCCTAGACCCCAATCCTTAAGTTTATTATTTTTTTTTTGGGTGCACCTCCTCTTCCTGTCTCATAAGGTAAATGTTTCCAATTTTATTTTATTATTATTTTTCTCTCTTAAGTTTTTATTTTACATTGGGGACAATGTAGAATTTAAGCTTGGGGGAGTGCATTGCATTTTGCATTTAGCTTAGGATCATTTAGTTTAATTTTTCATTCATCATGCATTTTTAATTTTTTTCATAAGCATATATTAAAAAAAAAATCATTCATTTTTCATGCATTTAACTGACTCATTATCTATGCAATTTAACTTATATATGTTTTGGCTTGCACTGAATGCGTTTCCTTAAGAATATTATTTTTGATAGTGACTTAGCATGTGATAATCTATATGTTTGGAATGATGGTTGCGTGAATAATCAATAGATACTGATAATTGGCTTAAGCTTATTGTGATTTTTGCTCTTCACTAAAATTAGCCAATACGTGTGAGTTTTTGAGCCTAATAGGGGTAACACATAATGAATATATTTTTAAACACTTCTTCTTTCTTTATATCTGAGTGATGTTCACTTTGATTGTGAATTCTAGAACTTGACCTGTGACCATCTTGAGACTGATAATTGTTTGTATACATGAATATGATAAAGGCACTTAGGACTGTTTTTCTGGCCTTCAACAATTTTGATAAACAGTTTCCATTAGTTTCCCATTTTGAGCCCAATGAAATAATTGTTTTCCTTGGTACCCTTTCTTAATGTTACATCTTTTTGGTACCCTTTGGATTGTGAATGGTGCAATTGAGAGAGTAGTTCTTTGGATGAGATGTTATATTGAGCTTAAAGCATTATTCTCTTTATCTCTCTTCTGAAAAAAAAAAAGAAATAATTAAGTGCCGGGTCCCCTTTTGAGAGCAAGTAATTGCTTATTGGGGAAATACTTGATATGTGAAAAAAAAAATATAAAGAAAGGAAGAGAATAGAGATAAGTGAAAAAAAAGGAATGAAAGATCACAAATATTTGGAGTTGATGTGTAACTACAGTGATTATATGCTCCATTCATAATTCAAGGGGATATTGTGTTTATGGTTACATTATTATAGCCCTTTGCATGATCCTTTGTTTCTTATACCCCACCTGACATCTTTAGCTATGACCTCATTACAACCTAATTAAGACCTTTTGATTCTTGCATGCATTCAGTAGTTTCAGTGGAGATTTTGGTCTATGGTCAAGCTTATGGTAATTCACTTTCATTGATGAATTGAGTGATATGTCTTTACCCTCTTTTACACATTGAGAGAAGGTGGAGTGGAGTGACCCCTTTTAGTAATGAGCAAGGTTGTAATAAGTTTAAGGTTCTAATTGGGTAGACTTTTGATTATTTCATGATTGGTTAGTGGATGTTAGTTTGGGAGAATTGCAGGTTATGTCATTTGATAGAATTTGTTTTGAGGAAGTTGTATTTTGTGCATGTCATTATTGGATTATGAGTTTTGTTGCCTGGATGATGAGTTAGTTTGCATTTCATATAGGATTCATTTATTGTATTGCATGTTTTGCTTGAGGACAAGCAAACATTCAAGCTTGGGGGAATTTGATGTGTGCGTAGCATACGTATTATTTCCTTCTTAGTTTGTATTTATTTTAATAAATATTCATGCATTTTATTCTAATTTAGCATGCATTTAATTCATATTTCACTTGGAAAGGTATCTTGTGCTTTTAATGTGTAGATTGATTATTTTGAGGCTTGGAGCATTGGAAAATAAAGAAATAAATCAAAGAAGATATGTTAAGAGATATTGTGAGCAGAAATCTAGAAAAAGATAGAGATAGAGGCATGTGAGAGGAAGGAGATTGCTTATGGATTTATTTTGCTATTTGGGCCCAACACTTGGAGGAAGGAAAATCTATAAAAGGAATCCTGTAAAAAGAACATTAGTCATAACATGTAGTAGTAGAATTTTAGTAGTAGTAGTAGGATTAGAATTAGAATTAGGATTATTTTCTCTATCATAGCCAAAAACAAATTAGAAAATAAGGATTCAAGGCTGCACAACTCTCTCCATGAAGAACTAGAAGGCATTTGAAGACGGAAGAAATTCCTCATCTTTCATCTTTTGGTTATTTCTACCTTTTATTCCTTTATTCTTATTTTATGGTTTGTATTATGTATATGATTGAGTAGTTTTCCGTTTCTAAGGATTAGGATTAGCCCATGGAGGCATTGACATGATGTTTTGATATTTTTATCTCTTATTAATATTTGTTTATTTTATATTTAATAATTGTGTTCTTAATGCTTGTGATTGTGTCTGATCCCACTATTGCATGATCACAGATAGTAAGGGAAGTACCGAAAGGTGAACCTTAGTATTAGAAAATACATAATTAAACTTAAGGTTTTAGATCACGAAAGTAGTTCTAATCCTTGAGAGGATCCCCTGAATTATCATAGATCTTAATGGATTTAATGTACCCTAATTACCACGAAAGTAGGAATTAGGCCTCGTTAGGTACGGTGTTAAGATTCTGAAAGGAACTAGTGTTCTACATTTGGATAATTTGTAACACCCCGCATTTTTCCCGTACGTGCTAGAACGAATTTGTTAAAATAAACCCTGAAGTTCTGTTTTTGTAAAAGGTTTTTGGAAAAGTGTTTTACGTAAATAAGAAATAAAGTTTGATTTTTATGAATTTTTATAAACAAAACGTTTGTATAAAATAGGAGTGAATGATTTTGTTAAAATGTGTTTTTATTGAAAAGTGATTTTGTTTGAAATTGAATTTTGGGTCTGTTAACTTGAAAAATTCGTATCTTTTTAACCATAACTCGGATTTTTACAAACTTTATATCAAAGCGATCGTAGCGAAACGAAGATTTTAAAAATGTAATTTTCAGATTTTTCTGGGTGGATTTACGAAAATGTATTTCCAGGATTTTAAAATACGAATTTTTGGAGAATGTGCTTTTAAGAAAATGAATTTATTGATTTGACTTGAAATTTTGTGTGATATGTGTATGCTTGATTTAATATATGCGTTTGCTGCATGATGCATGAGCCTTGTTGTGTGAATGTGAATGGTAAATTGATTGCATTATTGTAGGAATAAATAATTAAGATATTTAAGTAACTAAGATTAAGAAATTAAAATGTAAAATTGTATGTGTGTGTATGAATGTATATATGTGTGTAGGTGTGTGTATGCCGTGGGTATGTATGTGTGTATAAGCTAGGAGTAGAAGCTTGTAGATTAAGGAATTAGAAACCAACCAAAATTAGTAACCAAACTAAACTAGTTACTAAGTAACCAAACCCTAACTATGGCCAACAAATTCTTAAGCCTAGATTGACTTCTAAGAACCTAGCCACTCTACCTTGTCCCCCTTGGCTTTGATAAACACCACCCATGCAACTTTTTAGAAGTCCAAAAACGCCCCTCTCTTTGTGTTGTGGCCGAACCACATGCAAGGGCAAAAGAGGGAAGATAAAATTTTCTATATATCCTTGGAGCCTTAGTTCATTTCCTCAATTCATTTCTCTTCACCCACTTTGTTTCTTCTCCACACCAACACAAATAAAAATACACTCTAAGGGACTCATCAACCTCTTAGAAAGAAAAAGAAAAGAAAATAGAGAGAAAGAGAGAGAGATGGCCGAGAATGAGGTAGGAGGAGGAAGAAGAAATTTCAACTAGATCAAGTCTCACCCTTGTAGATCAAGAACCTTAGAAGCTAGAAGACCAATTCCTTTTATGGTAGGATTCAAGGAGCTTGAAGAAGATTTGTAATAGTTTAAGTTTTTCTTTTCTAGTTTATAGATCTACTTCTTTTTCTTTCTTGCATGTTGTTATTATTTGTTGATCTTACTTGATCATGAACTTTAAGGACTCTAAACTAAGTTGTAATATGTTGAGATTTTGTTTTATGATCGGTTAAGGTTCTTTTGTTAGATCTAATAATTTTTTTTACTAAGTCTTTAAAGATCTAAAGAAAATTAAAGCTTTTGTGAAAACTAAAATGAACTTCTTTGCATGTTAAATTTTCTTGCTCTAAACCGTGGATCCTATGTGTTTATGTGATGATTTGATGAATCAATCCATGATCTAAATTTGTTTGTAATTTTTGGTTTTAGCATGTTATATCTCTTTGTTAAATCATGATCTATGTATGTGTTTGTGACTATTTGACAAAAATTCATGATCTAAACTTGTTTATTTTTTTTTTAAGTAAAACTCTTTGATCTTGCATGTTAGATCTTTTGTTAAAAACCATGATTTATGTGTAGTTTCATGATTCTTTGATGAGTGAAAGTGTGATCTAAGCTTGTTTATTAATAAAATAAAAATCTTTGGCTATGCATGTTGGATCCTTGGCTAAACCGTAATCTATGTATATTTTTATGATTATTTGTTGAACTAATAAGTGATCTAAATTTGATTTGTGAAAAAAAAAAGTTTATGTTTTTGGTCTTGCATGTTAAATTTTTGTGTGGATCTTAATTGTTTTGAGTGTGTGTATGTAATTGTCTTTGCTTGATGTATGAAAAATTATGATCCTTGGCTCGCGTGTTAACTTTTAGAAGAAAAATCATGTTTTTATTTTGTGTTTGATTCGGTTTTAAAGAAAGATTAAGGAAACTAAGTTTTAAAAAATGATTTTTGAGTGGAAACTTGTTTTGATTATGTGCATGTTATTTAAGTGGAAAGATCATATTTTCCTTTGTGTATGTGCCACGGTTTTGAGAAAAATTTAAGAAGCAAGTTTAAAATAATTTTTAAGTATAAACCGTATTTGATTAAGTATTTGATTATATACATGTTTTATTTTTAGGCCATTCGGCCATATCTAATTAATTTAAGATCCATGCTTTTTTATTCTATAAAAGTTGATGCATGCATGTTCTAGGACTAGATCTAATAATTTAAAGTACATGCATGAAGAAATTCTTTAAATCTAAGGACCTAAGAAGCACATGCATGTAGTAATTAAATTTAAAAGAAAATATATGTGAATATTTGGAAAGATTTATGATTTAAATTGTTACTTTGATTCTTGTTTTGAAATTTAAGCCAAAGTTGTCACTTTGCCTACTGTATGCCACGATTTTTAGTACTAGAATAAAAAAAATGATTTTATGTTTGGAGGTTGTTATGTGTACATTAAATCTTTGCAAAATGGTGTGTGTTCTTTTGATTCTTTGTGGTTTCATGAGATTATGTAAAAAGATTTTTGGTAGAATTGATTCAATGATTTTTAGTTTTAAAATTTAATTGTGACTGGAAAATTATGAACCATAGTGATTCGGGTTATGTTAAATTAATTAGAAGGTTAAGTTTAAATTATTTTCTTAAGCATAATTAAATTAAATTATGGTTTTAAATGAGATTCTTGTATTGTGTGTGTTTGTGTGGTATGTACTGTTTGTGTGCTAATTGAATGTGATAAATGGAAATTGTTTTGGAACCTTGTTTGTGAATCTTGTGTGTGAAAAATCTATGTTTGAAATTCAAGGAAATAGTTTTATTTAAAAAGTATGATTTAAATAGCTTAAATTAATTTGAAATTTTTAAATAATATTCTTTGGTCAGTGTTTGATTTTGATTTGGTTTAGTTTCTAGAGTTTTGGAATGTTGTTTAACGGTTCAGGAAAATAATTTTTATAATTAGAGTGTTTTAAATTAAAAAGAATGAATTTGTTTCAATGAAAAGATTAATTTCAAAGTTTTCTTGAGAATCTTTTACTTGAAATCTGATTTGGTTTTGGAGTCTTTGGATATTAGTAATGAGTCCTTAAGAAAGGAATTATTTTAAAAGAGTTTTCAAAACAGAATTAAGAAATTATCGAAAACGTTCTAACGCACGGGGAAAAATGTTCTAGTTCGGGTGTTACATCGGACGCGAGGAGAACGTGGCAAGGCTATCGACTGGTGTAACACCCCGATTTGGAAAACTCGAAATAAACACTCATCAAATACTGATTAATTCTTTTTAGGAAAAATAGGGTGAAATTTTTTTTTAAAGCAAACAAGAATAAAACTCGACTGTCAAGCTTTCCAAAACAAGGTATTACTTTTTTAAAAATCCTTTTTCTCAAAAACGTTTGCGGAAATTTCTGAAATCAGTTTGACATTTGGAAACTCACTTTCAACAAGTGAGGAAAACGTTTGGACCATTTAGAAAATATGTTCGACTTGCTTAAGACGGGTTTACCTGTCTGACTGTGACAGTCCTTCAAGTAAACAGTTTGAAAACAGATCATAAAGGTTTTTACAAAAGTGGCCACCACAGAACATCGGTGCCATTCTTACACAACTTTGTCTTTAACAAAAGCAACTCCAAAAGAAAAGGGGTACACTTGATAAGCATAACAGCAAGGGTCCATCGGGAACCTAGTTGTATCTACTAGCAGAAGCTCTTTCTCGATCCACAACGTAAGTCTCCAAAAACAATCTTTTTCGTCCATCAGTAGCTCTCTCGTCGGCGCATCACGATCAGTAGGTCCTCCCTCCGGGAGTAGCATCACCAGCTCCACCGTCTTTTAGAATCGAAGATTCATAGTCACATATGCACAAGAAGTTGAGAGAGTAAGTTATCCGAATGGAATTACTCCCATCGACTTCTTGGAATTACACTAGCGACGCATACCAAAACATAACAAACAGCACAACAGATAATTATGCAAAATGCATGAGGATGCAATGCAATCGTCGCATTCACTAACATTTTATCTTTCACTTAAGGGAATTCTTTTAATTAATTATCTCGCAGAGTCGAATCTCTTAACCAACATGTCTCGCAAAGTTGAAGTCACTTGATTCACAAAACTCGAGTCTATATATCGGAATTCAAGCTTTAGGGTTTCGGGTTCAGGTCTACATCCCCTCATAATCCATCCACCTAGTCGGAAGCAATCAGAAGTACAGGATCTCTACCACGCCGGCTTCAGGAGACCACACCAAGATACACTATAAAATTGCCCGGGAAAAATGTCATGACAAAGGGTGTCGACCTCCACCGTGTTCAAGCATCCCTCTTCCGATCCTGATTTAGTCAAGGGGGCGTCAGTCATCTGTCTAGTGATCATGCAGTACTTCAGCTACGACACCAGACTACTCACCCTACCCCGGATGGTCAACCCAGGTCACTGTAGCTTTTCCCCGCCTAGACAGACTCCTCATAGGCTTCTTTACGAATCACCGTCATTACCTTCCCCTATCCTAATCATCAAGTGAGTACCACGTAGGTAAACACCGTGTCTTCCTCTCCACTACTTCGGGTAAGGGTTTCAAGTCGGAACGGTTATATTCGTTTATCCTATTGTCGACCCATCCTAAGTCACCTCCGTCATATAGCACCAACCATATGCGGGTTACTTCTTGTGGGACTCGACTACTATATTTGACGGGCTCCGACCCATCCTGAGTCGTGCTCAGCACGTAGCCACAACCATATAGATACACTTTCAATCATGTGGCAACAGCCATATAGATACACTTTCAATCATGTGGCAACAGCCATATAGATACACTTTCAATCATGTGGCAACGACAACTTAGATACACTTTCATCATATTTCAGCAATCGTTGCATCCACACTCTAGACATCGTCATCGTCACAGTATCCGCTCGTTCCACGCACTCGGCGCATCAGCATCATCCAGTTCCATTACGCGTTTCACCCTTTAGAGTATCGCTCTAGTCGTTAGGGGGAATTTCTTATAGTTTTCTATGTCTCTTCTATTCTTATCTTATAACGCGAGATGATGCATTATGCATATGCAATGATAATAAGCAGCAATATATCTCACCATAAACAAACATATCAATCAATCAATACCATGTAATAGTATAGGTCTAAGTCTTCGTATACCGCGATACAGACAATCACACAATTTATCGGGTATACTACTAGCTACGTTAGACCTTTACTCCGACTTTGAGAGAGTACGGAGTGTCCTAGCATACTCACTAGACACCAAAGCGTCTTAGGATAACTTCTCTCTCACCTGGATTCGCAGCTACCGAATCTACAAGTTCCGAGTGATTTGCTTCCTTCCTCGTCTGCCCGACTCCAACTTCTTTCAAGTCCCATAAGATAGATACATGAGTATCAAACTTTATTTAATGTTATTCTTAAAATCATTCTCAAAGCAACTTAAGAAAATCCAAACATGGTCTTCATTTAAAACCGGAACATCAATTCTCTTTAACTCAAACTTGTCCCAAGTCAACACTAACTTTTACACTTTAAAATCATGAGAAAACAATCAATTAAATTCATTTAAAACAAAAGTTTCTTTGCTGGTCCCCTTTGGACAGCAATGAGTTCAAATCCAAAACACCGAAAAATTGAACTTTTCAAACCAACTTTATCTTAGGTTGAATACCCATAAAAACTCAATTTAGAAACACTTTTAAAAACACTTTAAAACAAGAAATATAACTTAGGAAATTCTGGACAGCATCATGTCCTAAGTTTTAAATTCATTTTTCCATTACTTAAAACCAATTTAAAAGCACAAACAACCAAGAATCATGAAAACAATCAAGTAAACACCTAAATTAACAACTCATCAAGTTTAAACACTTAGAATCATATGTGGGCAGCAAGGTACTCAAGTAAAACAAATCATTTAAACACTTCCATGCACTCTAAAAATCATTTTTACTTTACTCAAGGATCCTAGACAAACATTCATCTCGTTTCACACATCACATAAGCACACAAACATAATTTCATTTAACTTTTACTTAATCAATTTTCATCTTAGCAAAACTTCATCTTATTAAACTTAAACATGTCAAAACCGTATGCATTATAGGTTTTTTTAAAAATTCATTTCTCCAAGGATCAACTTCACAAATCAACACATATTTTCATGTCATGAACACATATGCACTCAAGAGAATTTAACTCAAAAGTTAAGGTCTAAACCGTGACCTTAACTAGATTTTCTTAAAAATGTTTTCAAAGTTTCAAGACTTAAAAACAACTCCAAATTCAATCAACAATTTTACATAATTCATCAAGGAAGTAAAACATAATCCTAGCATATTTTCTTAGGCAAAACCGTGACCATACATAAGCCTCTACACAATTTAGATTTCACATTCAACATATAAAATTATCTCAAGGTTCATGGAAATCATATACACATAACATAAATCCAATATCAAAACCTCTAACCTAAAAATCAAGTACAAACCGTGGCTATCATAGAAGATCACACAATTTATATTCACTCAAACATCACTAAATCTCAAGATCACAACATGCAAGAGACCAAACAAAAGAAAATCAAGCTTACATGCACAACAACATAAAACCGTGGCTAGCATAAAAGAAATCATCAAGTACATCATAAATCAAATATAGATCGTGACATGCATGAAGTCACAAACACTAGATCCTTGAAAAACTTTTCATGAAAACTTAAAATCAAGTTCTCTTCCAAAACCTTTCTAAGAAATCAAAGAGAAAACTCAAGATCAAGAGAGAAAACACTTTCTCAATAAAACGTTAAGATCAAGTTGAAAAACCAACATGCATGTAAAGGAAATCACTAGATCTAACAGAAAGCAAACATGTATCAACACTTTTTAAAACAAAATCAAGGTTTTAGAAAGAAAGAATGAAAATGAAAAAGAATCAAATAAAAAGGTTTAAAACTTTTAAAATCATGAAACAAATTCTTACTTAGTCAAAACTTTAAAGAATTCAAGTCCAAAGTCTTTGATCTCTCTTTCTAGTCCTCACGGTTTCTCCCTCCTTTTCCTAGGTCCATTGGTTTCTCTTTTCCTCCTCACTAGCTTGGCTTGATCTTGCTTAGGTGATGAAGAAATTAAGGTGTTAAGGTTTGGTTCTTCTCTTCTCACAATTCGGTTTCTCTCTCTCTTTCACTTTCTCACTAAGAGCTTGATGGTGCTCTTAATGTTGTGTGTTTGGTCTTGAAAAAGGAATGAAGGAAAGTGTGTGTGTTGATGAAAGAATGAAGGAGAACTCATTCACTCTCTCACGGTTTTGGTGTTGCTTGAGGGTGTGTGTTGATGTGGTTTGTGTTGGTGAAAGAAAGAAGAAAGGATGAAGGATGAAGCAACTCACTCTTCTCTTCATACGGTTTTGGCCCCTTTCTTTTATGTTTCTCCACTTTTCTTATTTGCCATAAAGGGCTTGCATGGGTGGCTTCCTTGCAATTGCTTAGGGACTAAGTCACTCAAGGCCCCTCACGGCCTCCCCCTTGTTCCTTCCTTTTCTTCACTTTTTTCTTCCTTAAGTCATGCTTAGGTCATGGGGATGATGTCATGGACTTTTGGGCATCCTAGCTTGGTGACTAAGCAAGGCTACATGAAGGCTAAATGAAACAACTTGGTGACCAAGTCATTCATCTATCATTCGGCCATGGGTGGTTAGGGTAGGTTAGATTAGCTTAATTAGGTTTAGGGCACTAATTAGGGTTCTAATCGTGATTAGGGTAGGATTAGGCTAATTAATCTAGATTTAGTCCACTAATCCTTAGTGATTAGGGCTTAATCAAGGATTAAGGTGCTAATCAAAAACTTAATCATAGGTTTAAAGAAAATCAATTCTAGGTTAGCTCACTAACTTTGAGGGTTTAGGGTTTAAGAGAGTAATTAAGTTCTTAATCAAGGATTAAGAGCTCGATTAGGGTTTTATCAACGATTAGGGCATCAATTAGGGTTTCCAGAAGTGATAGGACTTTGATTCTTTGAAACTTAGAGAAAATAATTTTCCATAAGATCATATAAATCAATAAAAACAAAATCTTAATCAATACCTTAAACAATCTAGCACACAAGGTCACACACACAAACAAATCAAATTTCAAAATATAAGAACTCATCATGAAATCAATTCTTTAATTAATTAGGTTAAAACAATTTTCTTGATTAGGGACTTTTAGAAGTGAGACAAAGGGCCGATGTTACAACTGGAAATCCTTGGAAAGCTTTCGGATGATTCATCATCCAGGTGAGTGAGAGTGCGGTGATCCCGTAACGCGGTTGCTCGCGATCCGAATAGATGGATTGCGAATGTACTGCGAATTAGACAAAATAGATATATGTGCTAAGTGTTTATTTGTTTTGTTTGCATTCTCAGTGTTTATTTGTTGAGCATATTTTATTCTATTTATAAATTGTTTGCGTATGTTTGGATGATGAAACAATAATAAGGAAACCGAGAAAGTAGTAAGTTTGAAAAGAGAAAAGAAATACGAATACGTGATATGAGAAATAATTAAGTAAGAGATGAGTGATGAGTTTAGATGAAAGAGAAAGTATGAGAATGTTTGAAGAGAAAAGGTGTTATGATTGAGAAAGAAGTAAAGCGTGTTGCGAATAGAATGCAAAAGAGATAAAGAATAAAAGAGAGGAAATCAGTGTTTGAGTTGGAAAGAGTTGAGAATGGAAATGAGGTGTGGTCGAATAGAGCTGTGATTCCTCGTTCACATTTTTGGGAAGAAGCTTAGTGTTGAGTTGAGATTGCTCCTCCATTAACACTCACCCAAAAATGTGAGTTTTTGAAAAAAAAAGTTTTCGAAAAGAGATTTTTGAAAAGTTTTTTGTGGAAACAATATTTTGTGAAAGTTTTTGGAAATGTTATCTTTTGAAAAGGTTTTGTGAAATGGATTTCTGAAATGAGGTTTTTGAAATTATTTTGTGAAGAAAAGGTTTTGTGAAGCCGTGTTCTTTTGAAAGAGTTTTGCAAAAGATATTTTTGAGAAAAACGAGGAAAGGATGCTGCTGAGCATGAGTTTATATGAATTGTGATGACGAGATGAGACGAGAAAGAATGTGTCATGAAATGAGATGAGAAAGTGATTTGAGGCCGAGGGCCAATGAGATTTTAGGGGGAACAGATTGCGTTTAGTGATCGGGCTTCGTTGAAGGGATGCACCAAGGACGGGCCGATCGTTAGGATTAAGCCGCTAATTAAAATGATAAATCTTTAAAAGATCTAAAAGACATTTACAAACACGGTGAGGTATGAGTGTCGTATCGAAGTAGTGGAGAGGAAGGAACGATAAGTATCTGCGGATACTTAGGACGAGATTGCATGAGGGGAGGACGATGACGGTGAAACGTCAAGAAGTCTAGAGTATATTTCTTGGCAGAACAAACTCCACATGTGGTGCAATAACGTGGTGGGGACTGGGTCTAATACCGTGGTAAGTTCTGCACTGCAGACTGGAAATATACTGTCGCCCCCTTGATTGCAAATCGAGAACAGTGAGAGGGACTGGAACGGGGCATTTGTGTTTGCCGCTGAGAGCGTGCCTGTTTATATATGATTGAATTGATTTGAGGCTGGGCCTCCTGGTCTGGGACCATTTGTTTGTGTGACAGCTGTCGTGCCCGCATGGTAAAGGTCATGTACTCCTGTTTGCTTCCGACTAGGTTGGGTGGTTGACCGAGCAGATGTAGACGTGTGTGAGCTCAATGATGTGTCCCCCTCATCATTGATGCTAATCGAATTAATAAAACTTAATAGACAAATATGTTTCAAGAAAAAGTATAATTGAGATATCAAGTACCGAATAAAAGTTTATAAGACAAATATAAGAAGAAATTCTTGGTATAATAAATAAGTGTGGAAATGATGATGAACGAAGGATTGAGAAAAGTTGTGAGAGCTCGTGAGAAAGATTCGGAGCATGTGATTATAAGAACACGAATGAATTATTTGGTCGTGAGTGATGACATTGATGTGTTTGGAATTTTATGAGATGTTATGTTATATGTGCTACATGTTTTATGTGTGCATTACGATAAATGTCTACGTTATGTCGTTTTAGTCATACTGTTCTGTCGCCCGTCTCCCTTTATATTGAGTCTATTCTTCGACCGCAAGGTCAACCCGTTAGTGTTCGGAACACTGACTCTCTCCTACCATGTTGTCGAATCGACAATTGTTGATATTGCAACCGGTAGGTGGCATAGTACGTAGTGATGCGTCTGTACCCTACAAAGGGGAGCATAGTAGTTGTTCCTGATGGAGGTATCTGGAGGGGATCGCGGAGGCGGAGTATGAGGACAACTCTACGGGTGGACCAAGAACTTGGGCTGCTGAGAACTAAAGATGGAGATAGAGTTTTGGTGCGTATAACTAGAAGCTAGGCAATTCCCCTGGCGGGATGTATCCCACTGTAAGTACTTAGTTACCCTAGCTCGATCATACTGTAACCCGGCAACAGTTTTATGCAACACCGATGTTTTGATATAATTAAATGGACTGTGTTTTCAAACTATGTTTTGTGAACGGGTTCCAAAGTGCGGTGTCCTGTAACTCCTCGGTTTGGAACTTGAAAAGTTTATGCAAAGTGAGAACATAAGTTTTGATTATAACCATGTTTTGAAAATCCAAATGTTCTCATCTTGTGTATCACATGTTTGAAAAAAAAATTGCCCTAATTTTTAGTACATTTGATTTAAGTTTTCCAGTTGCCGAATCGGGGTGTTACAGAAATGGTATCAGAGCAGAGGTTGAACTAAGTAACCTTACATGTGGACTTACATACTCTGCTGTGTGTCTCTGTGTGTGCATTAGTAATGAGATAGCGATAGATGAGAATAGGAACGCTAAGAGTGCGCGAAAGTTTCATGAGGCGTGTCAGTTTTCGTCTACCGCGAAGACGAGGAGCAGTGATCAGTACGTCATGGGATGTTGATGCATGATTCGAACCTTCTTTCATTGAACTTTTCTTTGATGTGAACCCATCTTGTTTTGATGATCCTTACACTCTTGTTGTGTGATCTTGTCATGTGATTAGAACACTTCTCCAATTAAAAATTTTCTTGTAAAAAACCTATACGTGCCAAACTGCTTTGGCATGATGTTTGAAAAAGCCTTTTCTAAAAACCCTAGACCCTCATTTTGACAAAGCCCTGATTGTTTATGAACCCGAAGTTTCCTCGTTTGATTATTGAACCCTAATACCCTACACCGAGCAAGAAGGTGGTCTTAGAATGGGGAGTTAGTGTGAAGTGATGATGGTACGAATGAAGGGAAGTATGAGTCTTGAGGGGAATAAGAACCTTAGATGAGTGGTGAGTTGCGTAAAGTGGGTAGGACTAAGAATTTTGATGTCAGATGGTCCAAAATAATGGTTTAGGTGGTGTTAAGATGTGGGAGAAAATTAAGGTGATATTTAGAATTTTGAGGTCATAAGTGTCTTGATTTGAGTCGCAAGATGGTTAGATAGTGGCGAATAAGTGATGATATGGTAAAAGTTGAACAGATAGAGTGATGGAATTGTGGTTAGAATCCTTAAGTGTTGACCCAAGGTTAGGTAAAAATCTAGGATTTGATGTGGTAAAGGATAATAGGTCATGAAGTTGAGGAATTTTAATGGTTTAGAATATAAGGAAAACTGTTGAAAGTGTAACAAGGTTCAGAATGGTCTAAGCTATATGATCAAGTATTTGAAAGGAGAAGTGAGATAGTGCATATTTATTGAGGAATTAGTGGTTGTTAGGATAAAGGGAAGATTTAGAATGTGACTATAGGAGCTTGATAAGGATCATTATCGGTGAGAAGTAAAGCAATAAGAGGATAGATTTCAGCTAAGTGATGGGAAATTTTGTAGAATTGATCAAAGGGTGATGAAGGATAGGAGTAGTTAGAGGTTAAGTCTATAATGATAAATGTGGTTTATAGAGATAAGAGTCCTTCAAGTTGGGGAGTAATGGTAAGTGTGAAGTTTTGAGGTGTAATTCGTTTAGGCTTGAACTAATGAGAAGAGTTTAACCCTGAGCGTAGGAGCGTCTTGACCCCAAAGATCCGTAACCCTATTATCCTTGAATATTGCTTTGATGCCTTTGAACATCTCAGTCCTTTATTGTCAGTGATACCATACTGTTTGTAAACCATCATGTTGTTGCTGAAAGTACCCAAGAGATTACTTTTGCAAGTAATCTGTTTGATCCGCTCTTAAGAACGACGTGTTCGAAAATACGGCGATGGCTACAGTTGGAAAGTGGAAGAATTTCGTCAAGAAGTTACGCGTCCACGAATTAGCCGGACTCTGCACGACATTTCTCGAGGACGATAAATCTTTAAGTTGGGGAGAATGTAACACCCCACATTTTTCCCGAACGTGCTAGAACGAATTTGTTAAAATAAACCCCGAAGTTCTGTTTTTATAAAAGGTTTTTGGAAAAGTGTTTTACGTAAATAAGAAATAAAGTTTGATTTTTATGAATTTTTATAGACAAAACGTTTGTATAAAAGAGGAGTGAATGATTTTGTTAAAATGTGTTTTTATTGAAAAGTGATTTTGTTTGAAATTGAATTTTGGGTCTGTTAACTTGAAAAATTCGTATCTTTTTAACCATAACTCAGATTTTTACAAACTTTATATCAAAACGATTGTAGCGAAACGTAGATTTTAAAAATGTAATTTTCAGATTTTTCTGGATGGATTTACGAAAATGTATTTCCAGGATTTTAAAATACGAATTTTTGGAGAATGTGCTTTTAAGAAAATGAATTTATTGATTTGACTTGAAATTTTGTGTGATATGTGTATGCTTGATTTAATATATGCGTTTTCTGCATGATGCATGAGCCTTGTTGTGTGAATGTGAATGGTAAATTGATTGCATTATTGTAGGAATAAATAATTAAGATATTTAAGTAACTAAGATTAAGAAATTAAAATGTAAAATTGTATGTGTGTGTATGAATGTATATATGTGTGTAGGTGTGTGTATGCCGTGGGTATGTATGTGTCTATAAGCTAGGAGTAGAAGCTTGTAGATTAAGGAATTAGAAACCAACCAAAATTAGTAACCAAACTAAACTAGTTACTAAGTAACCAAACCCTAACTATGGCCAACAAATTCTTAAGCCTAGATTGACTTCTAAGAACCTAGCCACTCTACCTTGTCCCCCTTGGCTTTGATAAACACCACCCATGCAACTTTTTAGAAGTCCAAAAACGCCCCTCTCTTTGTGTTGTGGCCGAACCACATGCAAGGGCAAAAGAGGGAAGATAAAATTTTCTATATATCCTTGGAGCCTTAGTTCATTTCCTCAATTCATTTCTCTTCACCCACTTTGTTTCTTCTCAACACCAACACAAATACAAATACACTCTAAGGGACTCATCAACCTCTTAGAAAGAAAAAGAAAAGAAAATAGAGAGAAAGAGAGAGAGATGGCCGAGAATGAGGTAGGAGGAGGAAGAAGAAATTTCAACTAGATCAAGTCTCACCCTTGTAGATCAAGAACCTTAGAAGCTAGAAGACCAATTCCTTTTATGGTAGGATTCAAGGAGCTTGAAGAAGATTTGTAATAGTTTAAGTTTTTCTTTTCTAGTTTATAGATCTACTTCTTTTTCTTTCTTGCATGTTGTTATTATTTGTTGATCTTACTTGATCATGAACTTTAAGGACTCTAAACTAAGTTGTAATATGTTGAGATTTTGTTTTATGATCGGTTAAGGTTCTTTTGTTAGATCTAATAATTTTTTTTACTAAGTCTTTAAAGATCTAAAGAAAATTAAAGCTTTTGTGAAAACTAAAATGAACTTCTTTGCATGTTAAATTTTCTTGCTCTAAACCGTGGATCCTATGTGTTTATGTGATGATTTGATGAATCAATCCATGATCTAAATTTGTTTGTAATTTTTGGTTTTAGCATGTTATATCTCTTTGTTAAATCATGATCTATGTATGTGTTTGTGACTATTTGACAAAAATTCATGATCTAAACTTGTTTATTTTTTTTTTAAGTAAAACTCTTTGATCTTGCATGTTAGATCTTTTGTTAAAAACCATGATTTATGTGTAGTTTCATGATTCTTTGATGAGTGAAAGTGTGATCTAAGCTTGTTTATTAATAAAATAAAAATCTTTGGCTATGCATGTTGGATCCTTGGCTAAACCGTAATCTATGTATATTTTTATGATTATTTGTTGAACTAATAAGTGATCTAAATTTGATTTGTGAAAAAAATGTTTAAATTTTTGTGTGGATCTTAATTGTTTTGAGTGTGTGTATGTAATTGTCTTTGCTTGATGTATGAAAAATTAAGATCCTTGGCTCGCGTGTTAAATTTTAGAAGAAAAATCATGTTTTTATTTTGTGTTTGATTCGGTTTTGAAGAAAGATTAAGGAAACTAAGTTTTAAAAAATGATTTTTGAGTGGAAACTTGTTTTGATTATGTGCATGTTATTTAAGTGGAAAGATCATATTTTCCTTTGTGTATGTGCCACGGTTTTGAGAAAAATTTAAGAAGCAAGTTTAAAATAATTTTTAAGTATAAACCGTATTTGATTAAGTATTTGATTATATACATGTTTTATTTTTAGGCCATTCAGCCATATCTAATTAATTTAAGATCCATGCTTTTTTATTCTATAAAAGTTGATGCATGCATGTTCTAGGACTAGATCTAATAATTTAAAGTACATGCATGAAGAAATTCTTTAAATCTAAGGACCTAAGAAGCACATGCATGTAGTAATTGAATTTAAAAGAAAATATATGTGAATATTTGGAAAGATTTATGATTTAAATTGTTACTTTGATTCTTGTTTTCAAATTTAAGCCAAAGTTGTCACTTTGCCTACTGTATGCCACGATTTTTAGTACTAGAATAAACAAAATGATTTTATGTTTGGAGGTTGTTATGTGTACATTAAATCTTTGCAAAATGGTGTGTGTTCTTTTGATTCTTTGTGGTTTCATGAGATTATGTAAAAAGATTTTATGTAGAACTGATTCAATGATTTTTAGTTTTAAAATTTAATTGTGACTGGAAAATTATGAACCATAGTGATTCGGGTTATGTTAAATTAATTAGAAGGTTAAGTTTAAATTATTTTCTTAAGCATAATTAAATTAAATTATGGTTTTAAATGAGATTCTTGTATTGTGTGTGTTTGTGTTGTATGTACTGTTTGTGTGCTAATTGAATGTGATAAATGGAAATTGTTTTGGAACCTTGTTTGTGAATCTTGTGTGTGAACAATCTATGTTTGAAATTCAAGGAAATAGTTTTATTTAAAAAGTATGATTTAAATAACTTAAATTAATTTGAAATTTTTAAATAATATTCTTTGGTCAGTGTTTGATTTTGATTTGGTTTAGTTTCTAGAGTTTTGGAATGCTGTTTAACGGTTCAGGAAAATAATTTTTATAATTAGAGTGTTTTAAATTAAAAAGAATGAATTTGTTTCAATGTAAAGATTAATTTCAAAGTTTTCTTGAGAATCTTTTACTTGAAATCTGATTTGGTTTTGGAGTCTTTGGATATTAGTAATGAGTCCTTAAGAAAGGAATTATTTTAAAAGAGTTTTCAAAACAGAATTAAGAAATTATCGAAAACGTTCTAACGCACGGGGAAAAATGTTCTAGTTCGGGTGTTACATCGGACGCGAGGAGAACGTGGCAAGGCTATCGACTGGAAACCCTTGGAAAGCTTTCGGATGATTCGTCATCCAGGTGAGTGAGAGTGCGGTGATCCCGTAACGCGGTTGCTCGCGATCCGAAAAGATGGATTGCGAATGCACTGCGAATTAGATAAAATAGACATATGTGCTAAGTGTTTATTTGTTTTGTTCGCATTCTCAGTGTTTATTTGTTGAGCATATTTTATTTTGTTTATAAATTGTTTGCGTATGTTTGGATGATGAAACAATAATAAGGAAACCGAGAAAGTAGTAAGTTTGAAAAGAGAAAATAAATACGAATACGTGATATGAGAAATAATTAAGTAAGAGATGTGCGATGAGTTTAGATGAAAGAGAAAGTATGAGAATGTTTGAAGAGAAAAGGTGTTATGATTGAGAAAGAAGTAAAGCGTGTTGCGAATAGAATGCAAAAGAGATAAAGAATAAAAGAGAGGAAATCAGTGTTTGAGTTGGAAAGAGTTGAGAATGGAAATGAGGTGTGGTCGAATAGAGCTGTGATTCCTCGTTCACATTTTTGGGAAGAAGCTTAGTGTTGAGTTGAGCTTGCTCCTTCATTAACACTCACCCAAAAATGTGAGTTTTTGAAAAAAAGTTTTCGAAAAGAGATTTTGGAAAAGTTTTTGTGGAAACAATATTTTGTGAAAGTTTTTGGAAATGTTATCTTTTGAAAAGGTTTTGTGAAAGGGATTTCTGAAATGAGGTTTTTGAAATTATTTTGTGAAGGTTTTGTGAAGCCGTGTTCTTTTGAAAGAGTTTTGCAAAAGATATTTTTGAGAAAAACGAGGAAAGGATGCTGCTGAGCATGAGTTTATATGAATTGTGATGACGAGATGAGACGAGAAAGAATGTGTCATGAAATGAGATGAGAAAGTGATTTGAGGCCGAGGGCCAGCGAGATTTTAGGGGGAACAGATTGCGTTTAGTGATCGGGCTTCGTTGAAGGGATGCACCAAGGACGGGTCGATCATTAGGATTAAGCCGCTAATTAAAATGATATATCTTTAAAAGATCTAAAAGACATTTACAAACACGGTGAGGTATGAGTGTCGTATCGAAGTAGTGGAGAGGAAGGAACGATAAGTATCTGCGGATACTTAGGACGAGATTGCATGAGGGGAGGACGATGACGGTGAAACGTCAAGAAGTCTAGAGTATATTTCTTGGAAGAACGAACTCCACATGTGGTGCACTAACGTGGTGGGGATTGGGTCTAATACCGTGGTAAGTTCTGCACTGCAGACTGGAAATATACTGTCGCCCCCTTGATTGCAAATCGAGAACAGTGAGAGGGACTGGAACGGGGCATTTGTGTTTGCCGCTGAGAGCGTGCCTATTTATATATGATTGAATTGATTTGAGGCTGGGCCTCATGGTCTGGGACCATTTGTTTGTGTGACAGCTGTCGTGCCCGCGTGGTAAAGGTCCTGTACTCCTGTTTGCTTCCGACTAGGTTGGGTGGTTGACCGAGGAGATGTAGACGTGTGTGAGCTCAATGATGTGTCCCCCTCATCATTGATGCTAATCGAAATAATAAAACTTAATAGACAAATATGTTTCAAGAAAAAGTATAATTGAGATATCAAGTACCGAATAAAAGTTTATAAGACAAATATAAGAAGAAATTCTTGGTATAATAAATAAGTGTGGAAATGATGATGAACGAAGGATTGAGAAAAGTTGTGAGAGCTCGCGAGAAAGATTCGGAGCATGTGATTATAAGAACACGAATGAATTATTTGGTCGTGAGTGATGACATTGATGTGTTTGGAATTTTATGAGATGTTATGTTATATGTGCTACATGTTTTATGTGTGCATTACGATAAATGTCTACGTTATGTCGTTTTAGTCATACTGTTCTGTCGCCCGTCTCCCTTTATATTGAGTCTATTCTTCGACCGCAAGGTCAACCCGTTAGTGTTCGGAACACTGACTCTCTCCTACCGTGTTGTCGAATCGACAATTGTTGATATTGCAACCGGTAGGTGGCATAGTACGTAGTGATGCGTCTGTACCCTACAAAGGGGAGCATAGTAGTTGTTCCTGATGGAGGTATCTAGAGGGGATCGCGGAGGCGGAGTATGAGGACAACTCTACGGGTGGACCAAGAACTTGGGCTGCTGAGAACTAAAGATGGAGATAGAGTTTTGGTGCGTATAACTAGAAGCTAGGCAATTCCCCTGGCGGGATGTATCCCACTGTAAGTACTTAGTTACCCTAGCTCGATCATACTGTAACCCGGCAACAGTTTTATGCAACACCGATGTTTTGATATAATTAAATGGACTGTGTTTTCAAACTGTGTTTTGTGAACGGGTTCCAAAGTGCGGTGTC
This sequence comes from Crotalaria pallida, assembly GCA_037953625.1. NCBI lineage: Eukaryota > Viridiplantae > Streptophyta > Magnoliopsida > Fabales > Fabaceae > Crotalaria > Crotalaria pallida. The sequence continues at coordinate 103,536,175 of CM075650.1, forward strand.
CTGTAACACCTCGGTTTGGAACTTGAAAAGTTTATGCAAAGTGAGAACATAAGTTTTGATTATAACCATGTTTTGAAAATCCAAATGTTTTCATCTTGTGTATCACATGTTTGAAAAAAAAATTTGCCCTAATTTTTAGTATATTTGATTTAAGTTTTCCAGTTGCCGAATCGGGGTGTTACATAATTCACCTTCAAAGTAAATCTAATTTAATAAGAGATATATCTTTAATTGATTGTCAATGTTGATATGTGGTGAAACTAATCCTTAGAAGATTTAATTCTTATCTTATCTCATATCTTTAGATTTATTTTATTTTATTTTATTTTATATCTTAATCCAATCTTTTATTTTATTTTTTCATATCTCTAATAGATTCGTTTAGCTAATCTATACTTGTAATTAGTTGGTATGTAACAACAAAATCCCTATGGAGACGATATCTTTTTATACTACTACTTGACATAACTCGTGCGCTTGCGGGGCATATCAAAGGTTTACATCGAAGTTTTGGCAGGATCTACATAAAGCTCTGGGTTCAAGGTTGAAGTTGAGTTCTGCATATCATCCTCAGACTGATGGTCAAACGGAGAGGACTGTTCAGTCACTGGAGGACATCTTAAGAGCCTGTGTTATGGAAGGTCAAGGAAATTGGGAACAAATGTTGCCGCTCGTGGAATTTACTTACAACAATAGTTATTATACGAGCATTGGAATGGAACCATTTGAAGCTCTGTATGGGAGAAAGTGTCAGACTCCATTATGCTGGTTTCAAGTGGGAGAGAGTTCTCTTATTGGACCAGATTTTGTGGAAGAGACAACTGAGAATATTAAGATGATACAAGAGAAGATGAAGACTGTTCAAAACAGGAAGGAGAGCTATGCTGATCGGAGGAGGAAACCATTAGAATTTGCTGAAGGTGACCATTTTTTCATTAGAATAGTACCAACCAAAGGTGTTAGTAGAGCTTTAAAAACCAAGAAACTATCACCTAAGTTTATTGGTCCTTACCTAATTCTTAAAAAGGTTGGTCCAGTAGCTTATCAAATAGCCCTACCCCCGTCATTAGCTAATCTTCATAATGTGTTTCACGTGTCTCAGTTGAAATATAATATTCATGACCCCACCATTATTCTTAGAATCCAACCTGATGACCTAGAAATACATGAGAACCTAACCTTTGAAGCTATGCCTATCTGTATTGAAGATCGAAGAGTCAAGCAGCTTAGAGGGAAGGATATTCTTTTGTTCAAGGTTATTTGGATTTGTGGTGATGTGATGGAAGCATCTTGGGAATTAGAGGATAAGATGCGTCAGGACTATCCTGAGTTGTTTGTATAAGTTGAATTTTGGGGACGAAATTCCTTGTAAGTGGGGGAGTAGTGTAACACCCCAAAATTTTAATCCCTGATTAATGAAATATTAATTATAAAGTTTATTATAATTAATTATTTCTATTTTTAATCTTTGATTAAAATCTGTGTTTATGATGTTAGTAAATGTGTGAATTTAATTTGGTAATTATATTTATGTGAAAATAAATAATTTGCACATTAGTCCCTGCTTTGTGACCTAGAAGTAATTATAGGAAAGGTTTTGGAGGGAAAGAAAATAAAATAAATATTTTTCAAAAACTGACCAAAATACTCGAGTATTTCTGAAAAGACTCAAGTATTCTGGTCAGAGTTGCACGAGTTAGTGCGTTTTGGTGAGTCACCACCAACAATTCCGCCATGTTGACACGAAAACACCTCACGAAACACGTCCTACGACTCGTGTCGAGCTGCATGGACCTTCAATCACCCTATTAAAGTCGTGGTTGATGAATCAACCAACTTATTTGGCCAATTTGTTGAAGGTTTGCATGTGTTAGGGTTTCCGAGTTCTTCTCTTCGATTCTTTTTCCTTGAGTTGAATTAAGTCACAAACTATACACCAATACAAAGCTCACATCACGAGCTTTGTATAGACACCAAGATTGTGAGTTGAGAGTTCGTATATTGGAAGAATCGAAGCTTGGAAGTTGGAGTCTGTTTGATGTCATCTAGTTCTGGAGCTTACTTTGATTCCCAATTTTGGTAAGCTCTTGTGTCCAATCCGCTTCAAACTTATTTTAAATCCTAGTTCATGTTGCAGAGAATGAATTCTAACCAAAACCCCTAATTCTCTTGCATGTTAACCTATTCAAATATTCTGGTTTTGGACCTCTGCTCACACTGCCCTGCATGTTGATGGTTGAAGTGGTTCTTGGTGTTGTGGAGTTCTTCTTTGCAATTTCTTTGTTGAGTCACGTATGAGAGGTAAGAGGAAAGCTTTCTATTCACTAGATAGAGTTTAAATTACATGAATTTGATTAGAGAGCCACCAAGAGGCTCTAAGGGCTTAGTTTGAATAGGGAAATTGGTTTGGAGAACAACTTGTGCTCTAAAGTGGTTTTTAGCAAGTTTATTATGTTGCATGCAAGCTATTTAGAACTTAAAATCATGAGTATTCTGTGTATTATGCAAATTGGTATGTTAAGTTGTGGATTTTATAAGTTTTATGCATAATCTTGTGAATCTCTGTTAATTCTGTAATTTGATGTGTTCTTAGTGCTTGAACATGTTTGATATATGTTATATGAACTCTGTTGATCAATGGATTGGATTAGAAATGGTTAGAACTGAAAATGGTATGCTAAAACCAAATTTCCAGTCTGTTCTGTCTGTCAAGACTCGAGTACTTGGCTTGATACTCGAGTATTGCGTGACGCAACAGCGTGTCTTTTTGCACCAACACTCGAGTATCAAGTCCAGGACTCGAGTATTGACTGATGCAGCAAGAGTATTTTCTAATGAACCACTCGAGTAATGCATGAACTACTCGAGGATTCTGGATTGATGAACTACTCGAGTATTTCATGAACTACTCGAGTATTTTTAGAAAATTCTGAAACTTGACTTTTCTGAAAAAGTATGAACGACTCGAGTAAATTATGAACTACTCGAGTAAAGCTGGAGAACTGAAGAACTACTCGAGTATTATAAAGAATACTCGAGTATTTTAGCCAGAAACTTAAAAATACCATTTTTTAATTCTCAATCATTATGTTAATATCTAAATGATAATAATCCAAGTGATCTAAGACTTAAAAGTAATTGATTGATGATGGTATTAAACTAATGAATTAATAATGTGAGATATTATTAATTGAGATATACCAATCAATACTTTTAGTTAAGAATTTGCATTTATCCTGGAGTTTGGGTGTTAGATCATTTTTCATGTTATGATAACATGAGGAGGGCCTCTGGGAGTGCCAATTGACGGCTTGCTTGATGACACATTATGGTTGACGATGTGGCCAACGAAAGAGAGATGCTGATGATATGGTTATTCCGTTAAGACGACGGGACGTTGCTCGAGGAGCACGTTATGTACCATTTCCAAGCTTGTCGTGTACATTCTAGGGTGAATGTACGAATGTTGTACACCTAGGAGTACAACGCACTGTTGAGTGCTGATATGAAGTAAAGGATGGATGTCAGAGAGTGACAAAGATTGATGGAGTTAGGGTGAGAGCTGGACTCATACATCATGTAACATCCCAAGATTTGATATCCAATATAATAATAGACTTAAATATAAATTTATTTAGTAATAGAACGAGATTGTAGAAATAAATCTAGTATCGTGAGGAAAGTAGGAAGCGTGTGCCGACCAGATAAGGAAATGCTAGATCTCGGACCGGTCCTTGTCGAGCTAAATAGAAGCAGAACGTGAAACCTAGTGATTGCGTCGACTCGGATAAGCCGACTGTAACAGATCTCGCTGTGTTGACCGAGAGGTGACTCGGACTACTACTACCACCCCTCCGTTCCAGGGCCGAAGTTCCTCCTCTTCTATTCCTCCGTGGCAGCTCGAGCTGAGTTGCAAACTCCTTGATTTTCACGCCCTCCATACAGCTGTCTCTGTCAATCACTTTATGTCTTTTTCAAGTCACTGCTGGTGACTTCCTCTAGAAGCCAATGAATCCTGTCCACATGTTCCAAACTTCTCAAAGAAGCCTCCAATATGGACCACACAAATATTCCCATAAGAGAATAAAAGAAAACCCATAAACAATACAACAACACTTTCCACTTTCCCTCTCTTTTGTTTCCTATATCTTTCTCTGAAGTTCCAGCACCAACAACTCCACATATATTCTCTTCACTCACGCATATCTTTCTCCTTCTCTTCCAAGACTCACCAACTAGAAGCTACATCTCTTCATCTACTTTTCCTTGTCGGACGTTCTTTGGGTCTTCGCTGGGTTGGGAGTGCAGCTAGGAAAGAAACGGTTCAAGGGGTTCCAAGATCGAGAGGAAAATCAGCAAGGAAGCCACACTCAAGCTTTCAAACTCTTATCTCTCGTGGATTGAGGTAAGGAGTGAGTGTTACCTTAGCTTAGGTTTGGGTTGCTAGTGTGTTCATAACGGGTGCTAAGAGTGGGTGTTAGTTTAGGGAAGAGACATAGGATAATAATAGGGAGAAAGAGAAATAACCAAGAAGGAAAATTAATAAGTGAACTAGGGTCATATATGCTGAAATTAGGTGGTAATATTTGTATGCTTGCTAAGTGCTTTTAAATCTTACCTGGTTGTTGTATCAATGTTTATAAGTTGTGATAAATGTTACTCAAGTTCGTACCCTTTTAACGTGTCTGTGGACCGAGCATGAGAGACCGTTAGAGGTTAAGGGAAATGTAGTTGACTACTGGATAAAGAAAATATATTAAAGAATGAAATAAGGAGAAAAACAAGTGAATAGGGGAATTAAGAGGGTTAAGCCGAGAGGAATTAAATGATGAATGATTTAAAGGATAAAAGAGTAACTAAAGAGAAATGGTTGTGTGGTCGGGTCATAGAAGACGCATACTGGGTGCGTGCATTGATCGCGTCAGACGCATACTGGGTATGTGCAGCTGTAAGACGGGTACTGGGTACTCGCAGTTATGACTCGCACGAGGTTCCGAGCACGGAATCGGTGGGATGTGCTCCTGGTCATAGAAGACGCGTACTGGGTGTGTGCATTGATTGCATAAGACGCCGAGAGACGCAGCTGTAAGACGGGTACTGGGTGCTCGCAGTTATGGACACTCCTTAACTCCATAGAAGAATCGGCGGTAGTGCTCCTGGTCATAGAAGACGTGTACTGGGTGTGTGCATTGATCGCGTCAGACGCATACTGGGTATGTGCAGCTGTAAGACGGGTACTGGGTACTCACAGTTATGGACACTCCGAAATCCGACCCTAAATGGTGTAAGACATGCACTCAGTGTATGCGGACGGGAAGAGTAAAAGATTGTAAGATATGTAAAAGATGAATGAATGGGAAAAGAGACCGAGAGGAAATCTAACACCGAGAAAGAGACGAGAAACCGAGTGATAAAATATAGGAATTTAGGAAAGAGTACAAGCGTAAACAATTGGAAATGTAGGAGTAAAATGGTTGGTGAAATATAAGGTGGGAAAATGACATGGACCGAGTGGAATGAGGTTGTGTGTATATGATATGCTATCTGAATGAATGCCTGTTAATGTGCTAACTGATTAATTGTGTTTCGCTTGGTAGTTCGATATGTCATATTAGAAACTGCTTACTTAAGTCTGTGTAATGCTCACCTCCTTACCATTTTTCAGGTACTGAGCCCGAGCAGACGCAGTCCCCGGCCAAGCAGGTTCGCTCTCCTTCACAAGCAGAGTAGGTCATTAGAGTCGGAAATTAAGTTAGGACTCGGCCAGTTGGCCGAGCTAAAACACTGCTTTTGTATTTCATGTTTTGTATAATCTGAAGATGTAACTGTGTTGTTTGCTTTTTCATATTTTGGGCGATCTAGCCTTCCGCTGAAAACACTGTGATTAACATTAATGAAGTTAATTATTGTCTTGTTCATTATTGTAAATACTTTTATGCCGCTTTTGCGAAAGAAAATTTTAAGTCCTACTTTCGTTTTAAGGGTAAAATTTAATTAGGGTGTTACACATCATGCCACTCATTTAATCTAAAATTGATAAATGAAAATAAGTATGAGGATCTTGCTTGCATTAAATACTTGCTAAGTGCTAAATGTGGTTGTTGATTATTGCTGCATATCTACATACTTACATTGTGCATTATTTATGCTCTATTTATTATGTGTATAGAATTGCTTATCCCTGTGCCCTTGTAGGTGATGTCACGTTACATCGCTTGCATCGAGATCCGACCACTTCCTAGTGGCATATGGATCTACGAGGATCACCGAGCGGTATTTGAGGGTGAGGTAGAGGTTACCTTCTATCACCCCAACCCGCTGATTAGGTTTCGTCCTCGTAGGTTTAGGATCCTCATCATATACACTATGCATGTACCACCCTTTTACAGTTACCATGGACCACCTCCCACACGACCAGCTCGCTCATATCACAGTTTTCGATTCCGACCTACCCGCTCACACCCTTTCACTTCTAGAGTCGTCCGAGAGGAGACTCCCTATCTGAGCCGAGGAGTCCTGTTAGGGTCTTGCCATCACCAGACCCTGTACCCAGTGGAAGGGTACCCACTCCTTCAGATGAGATAGAGGAGGACCCCGTGGAGGACGAGAGCGGAGGCGAGCCTGTCCTTCACTCTACTGGGAGTTAGTGAAGGGACGATGATCCCTAGGTATGTGCATAAGTGATGAAGGTCTAATATATGATGTTTTAAGGCTTAATTTCACTTCCTTTTGCTTGGGTTTTAGCTTGTTTCTCTTGTAAATATATGTATTTCGTATTAGTTTTAGGAATTTTTAGTTTATTAGAATCCTTTGAACGTTTTGATCCGTTTTGGGTATGTTTCAGGTATTTCGGAGCTTTAATTGGAGAAAATATTATTGGAGCTAAGAAGAGCATAAGAAGACCTTGAAAATGGCACAAGAACGGAGAGAAACAGAGTTTAAAGTTACTAAGCATGCCCAGACGTGCTAGCTACGTTAATCAATGGGGCATCAGCTATAGCGCGCCCAGGCGTGCTGGTCTGCAGGCCCAGGCGCGCGAAGTGCGTGAAAGCCCAATTGGGCCAATTTCTGATCAGTTTTGAAGGATTTTGATAAGATTAGGATTTTATCTATTTATTTTAGGATTAATATGAGTTTTAGAGTCAGTTTTCAGAGGAGTTGGCGTGAGATGAATAATAATTAGGATTCAAGAGATAGTTTTAGAAAGGATTTTTGCACACTTTTGGGAGCATTCGAAGGAGGAATCCGGAGAAGATTGAAGATTCAAAGCACATATCTGTTGTAATTTAGGAATAAATATCATAGTTATCTGTTGTGCTCCAAAGGTAAGTTTCTTAACTCCATGTAATATTTGATTCGATTTTAGGAAATTAGTTTAAGATATAGGTAATTTTAATTTAGTTATTATTGAATTTAATTTTTTTTCTTTACTCTGTAATTTAATAATAAAAAAAAAGAGGCAACAGTACCCCCGCGCCTGGGCGTGGAGGACCGTGCGCCTGGGCGCGCTATGCGCGTTATCAGACAGCCAGGGGCTGTTTCTCCCCCATTCTTCCAATTTCTTCAAATCAATTCTTCCCCAATTCAAACCCTAACCCCCAATTTCTTAAATTCACCAAAAATCTTCATCAAATCCTCAAATTCTTCCAATAAAATTCAACACTCCTCCTTCCTTCTTCACTATTCTCTCATATTTCTCAAGAAATTTCAAGTTTTTCTCTCATTCTCTACCTCTTCACTCAATTCGGTTTTCTTCTCACTAGAGCAAAGGGGCACGAATTTCTTCATTATTGTAAGTAAGAATAACTTTCTTAGACTCCCTGGCACTGTTGTGATTGATTTTGGAGTTTAGAGTTAGTGATTTAGAGCTTGGTTTTTGAGTTCTAGGGAGTGCCCACCAAGTGTTCGATCATTTGCCTTTAGTTGATTTTGAGCTTTTAAGTATGCCTAGGGGAAAAAGACCAGCTGTAGGGAGTACTAGTAGTGATTTGGGAAAGACCTTCGAGCATTCAAGGGTCTACAACTATTATGAGGGAAAGATGGTGAAGAGGGGTATAACCCCGGAGACGAGTATGTTATATGAGAGTGAGGGGCCGATAGGGAGGCGAGTTATTGGAGTTAGTAGTGTTGAGGAGGTAAAGGAGACCCTGTTGATTAACAGGTGGTTGAGTTGGATTAGGGAGTCCGATGAGGTGTTTAGCAAATTCCTGGTCTGGGAATTTTATGCTAACACCTGGTGGAGGGCGCAGAGGTCTGAGTTGGATGGTACTCATAGGAGGATTTCGTATGTCCGAGGAGTTGAGGTTCCTTATGATTCTGACACTATTGCTCGTGTCATGGGACTTCAGTCTTACCCCGTGGAGGCGGCACCTGCTATGTTTACTATGGCGAGTTTTGATAATGAGAAGGAGTACCCGCTGCACATGGTGAAGGATGCTTTGTTTCTGGTAGACAAGGATTGGAACTTGACTACATCTGGAGTAGTCAAGCAAGTTTACCAGAAGAACTTGGTGGGAGCGGCCAGATTTTGGGTCAGATTCATTATGCACAATTTGGACTCACATTCGCACGACACTGAGGTACAGCCTGGGATATGTAGACTGATTTATGCCCTTCGTCGTGGTATCGTAGTAGACACTGCATCTATTATTTCTTATAGGATGCATCATTTTGCTAGGAATGAGGCAGGGTATGTGGGCTTTCCTTGGGTGATCACCCGACTGTGTGCTGCAACCGGTGTTGATTTTCGTGAGGATGTGCGGGATCTTAGGAGGACCCCGAAGATGACCAGAGCTACATGGGATATGTTTATTGGTAGATCCATAGAGGTAGCTAGGACCGGTCCACCCCAGTCACAGAGCCAGATCCCAGTTCAGCAGCCTCAGGATGAGGCAAGTCCTTCCAGCCAGCCAGCTCAGCAGGGGGGAGGTGATGATGGGAAAATCATTGGGATGTTACAGCGTTTGCTTCGGAGGCAGAGCAGAGCAGCTGAGTTCCAGCTCAGAGAGATGCATAGGAACCAGGCTAGAGATTCATTTCTAAGCAGTATCGGAGCAGCGTAGGGTATGCCCTATGATGTACCACCATACACGGATGAGGATCAGAGTTTGCTGGATGCATCTCCTGAGGAGGAGGATGAGGAGTAGTTTAGGGGATTTTGATTTTCATTGATATATTTTGTATCCCTTCCCCTATTCTGACTTGTATTGTTGCTATTACAAAATCATGTATTGCTTTCTAGGATTTGTTTTTAGTTTTATTGCATGACTATTTTTTTGGACTATTTATTTATGAGCATCTAGTTCTATTCTGTGTGTCAGGTGTGAGTTGATATATTTCTCCATGAGAGGTGCTATTTTTGGCACTTGGTTCTAACGCTTGCAGGTATTTAGTTCGGGGGAATGTCTCTCACGTTTGTCAGTGATGAGAAATTTTTTGTGGATGTGGTAGGAGGTCTATTTTTATTTTGTAGTTAGGTATGTTTAGTCTAGTTTGCTTGAGGACAAGCCAACCTTTAAGTTTGGGGGAGTGGACAAAAAAAATAATTTAAATTTTTCAGATATGAATTATTTCCCCATTTTTGGTGTTGGTTTGTGTCTTAGGTAGAGGTTTTGTAATTTTTCTAGACTTAGGATTATTTTTCTGATGATAGGTGTATATACTTAGTTTAGGATTAGACTCATTGATTCATGTTACTTATTTGTTGAGCTGTAAATATTTTTGAAATTTGGTTATTTTGACAAAGTTTTTCAGAACTTGAGATTAGTGAACTGACTTTAGCCTGTGAGATATTTGAGCCTATACAATTGACAGGGGTATATGTTTTATATTGAAATATATTGATTTGAGACCCCTATTTCTTTCATGAGTGTGTTCACTTTAGTTTTGTGTTCTAGAACTTGACCTGTGACCATTTTGAAAATGATAATTTATTACATGTATGAAAATGATAAACGCATTTAGGATGGTGTTTTTGTAGCCTTCAGAGATTTTTGTTGGATTTGTTTTCCCTTAGTTGCCCATTTTGAGCCTGATATAAATATGATTTTTCTTTGGTACCCTGCATTGACTGTATATTTTTGTGAGTACCTTAGGAATTTTGAATGAGCAATTGAGAGAGGGACATTTCAAAAGTATGAAATTGTGAAAGTGTAATAGTGTTACTCTTCTTCCAAAAGAAAAGAAAATTGAGAAAAAGTAAAAACAAATTGATGAATGATAAGAAAAAAAATGTTGTTTGGAAGAAGTAGTAGAGTAAAATTGAAAAAGAAGAAGTTTGAAATAGTTGTGATTTGAGTGTGAGTCTTCATAGTATTCATTGCTCATTCATAATTTTTAGAGGGAAATTTGTTTTGCATTTTAGCCCTTAGTTTCATCCTTTCTTTCTTTTATCTCACCTAACACTTTTAGCCATGGCCACACTACAACCAAATTAAAGACCTTTTGATTTGTGCATGTATTCAATAATTTCAGTGGAGATTTGGGTCTATGGTCAAGCTTATGGTAACACTTTACTATTGTATGAACTTGCACATGAGAGATATACACTGAGAGGTTGAGAGTGTTCACTAGTTATGAGTTCTGATTGGTTTTGTTTCTTTAACCAAGTTTTGATATGTGAATAGCTTGTATAAATATGTGGTTGTGTTGATGAGTCGAAGTCTTAGATTAAGTATTGTACATTTTGATTAAGAAGGTAGTCTTGAGTTTATGAATTTTTATTTTACTTTTGCCTGGGACATGCAAAATGCTAAGTTTGAGGGTGTGATGAAGGTCTAATATATGATGTTTTAAGCCTTAATTTCACTTCCTTTTGCAGGTTTTAGCTTGTTTCTCTTGTAAATATAGGTATTTTGTATTAGTTTTAGGAATTTTTAGTTTATTAGAATCCTTTGAACGTTTTGATCCGTTTTGGGTATGTTTCAGGTATATCGGAGCATTAATTGGAGAAAATATTATTGGAGCTAAGAAGAGCATAAGAAGACCTTGAAAATGGCACAAGAACGGAGAGAAACGGAGTTGAAAGTTACTCAGCACGCCCAGGCGCGCTAGCTACGTTAATTAATGGGGCATCAGATATAGCGCGCCCAAGCGTGCTGGTCTGCACGCCCAGACGCGCAAAGTGCGTGAAAGCCCAATTGGGCCAATTTCTGATCAGTTTTGAAGGATTTTGATAAGATTAGGATTTTATCTATTTATTTTAGGATTAATATGAGTTTTAGAGTCAGTTTTCAGAGGAGTTAGCGTGAGATGAATAATAATTAGGATTCAAGAGCTAGTTTTAGAAAGGATGGATTTTTGCACACTTTTGGGAGCATTAGAAGGAGGAATCCGGAGAAGATTGAAGATTCAAAGCACATATCTGTGGTAATTTAGGAATAAATATCATAGTTATTTGTTTTCCTCTTCTCTTTCATTATGTGTAACTAAACCTTTTGTGTTAGGAACATGGTGGATTTGTATTTGTAATTTATTTTTATGAATTAATGTTTTTCAGATTTAAATCAAGTGTTTAATTGTGATTTTATTGTTATGCATAAAAGTAGCTAATCTATGTTTTGCATTTCTAAATCCAAATTGGAAAATTAGGATTTAGAATAGGTCATGCAATTAAACAATATAATGATTCAACTTGTAGGAATACTATTGGATTATTATATAACTTGATAAATTCACTGTTCTTAATTAAGGTTATTCAATGATTTAAATTTCTAAGGAGTTAGGATTTAATAAATTGAATAATAAACAGTAATTTCATAAGAGGAATCTAGGAATTACTATTTTCTGAATTTGTTCTTGATTTGAATGAAAAATATCGATTTATAATAAATAAATGAACATACAATGAAACTAAGTTCCTTACCAAGTTTTCCCATTTAATTTCTCTTTTATTTTATTTTCAGCAATTAATTCTTCTTTTTAATTTAATTATTCAATTCTGAATTTTGTATTTAAATAAATTTTATTCTAGATTTTACCTTAGGTAGAGATAGATTGAACAATTCTGAGTCCCCGTGGGTACGATATCTGGTTTTAACCGATTATATTACTTTGCGATCTAGTGTACTTCCTAGAGAGTGATCAATAAGGTAGATGATGAGGATCAGGGGTCCGGTGTGATGGATGCTGTGGAGGAGATGCTGCTGCTGATGTTGGATGATGACTACTACTACTGCTGCTTCTTGGATACTTCTACTACTACTACTACTACTACTGTAACATCCCAAAGTTTCGCTTGTATTAAATAACAAAATTTAGTAAATTAGATAATGAATTCTTAAAATTTATCATTAGAGTGTAGAGCATTTTCATAAAGTATCCTACAGTGTTTACGAAAATATATCTTACTTATATATTTTTAAGTAGAATTATTAAAACAGTTACCCTTATTAAAATAATATATTTTCTATACTTTAATTTGCTTTAGACATATTTAATTATTAAATTTGTTTTAAGAACTTCAAGACTTTTAACGTTATGATTTTATAGAGGTAATTATTTGATACTTACATTTTATTATTAGTATTTTTTGAGGTTTAAAATAAACAAATAAAGAAAAATGGTATTAGTGTTTTAAAACCATAATAATAATAAATGGAAAAAAAAGAAAAAAATAATAAATGAGGAAGGGGGGGTTCGAACCCTTCCCCTAACTTCTTCTTCTTCCTTAAGCCGTGGAGGCCGCCGGCCCTAAACACCCCCCTTCCCTCTCTCCCTCCGGCGCTTCAACTCTCCCTTCTCCCTGGATCACTGCCGCCTAGCCCAGCCGCCGCCAACCACTGTTGCTGAACCCTTCTCCCTCAAGCTCGCGACGCGTGTCCTCCCTCCCCACCGTGTCGCGAATCGCGACTTCCCTCGGTGCTAGAACAGCCAACCGCCACCGATTGCCACTTCTCACTGCTTCCCTCGCATCGTCACCACCGTCGGAGTTGGGGAAGGCTTGCAGAGCGTGAGACAGACTCCGTCCCCGATCTCTCTCTCTTCGATTGGAGCCACCGCCACTGTCCGTCGTCGCCGTCGAAACCGCCACCGCCACGTGTGTCCCTTCTCCTTTCCGTCGCGAATCACCCTTCCTCTTGTGCCACTGATCTCGCGCCGCCGTCCCTTCCTGGTTTGTTTGACATCGCTGCCACTGGAGGTTCGTGGTGTGGATCGTTGCGGGTAATGATCGAACTGAACCGCCACTCACCGACGTCGACCGCCATCGACCCGTTCATCACCCCGGGTCTCTAAAGCTTCACGGATCACTGCTCTTTCTCGTCGGCAAGCCCCGAAGTTGTGGTTATCTCTTTATTTTCGTTAATCGAGGTAAGGGGTATTTTACCTTGCTTTATAGAGTACTTTCTAGTTAGTTATAATACCTGCTAAGAATATATGGGTATGTTTGTGAATGAATCTTAGGGTAATTAATCGAGACTAAAGGTAAAGGATAAAAATAAACAAAAGAAAATCTAATTGGATAGTGTGATTTGAAATATGTGTTTTAAGTGCAAAATGTAAATATGGACTGTCGCTTGTTATAGATTATGATGTATGTTTGCTATTTGATTGTATATATGCTCAAGGTTAAAATGCTATTATATATGGTTATTGGGAAAAATATAAATGTGCTTGGACTGTACTTAAGTTGATTGTAGATGATGATGATGATATGTTGAATGATAAATAGAGATGCTGAATAAAGATAAAAAGGGGAAATTGAATTATATGAGGATATGTACAATCAATTATATTCTTGGGTTTGATATTTAGAATGGATATTACAGACCTAAGTGTAAATCATGAACATAAAGGAAAAGGGGTTTGAATTGATGTGTAATTTAATGGGCATGCTAAGTGTTAGTTATTAATGTGTAGGCCTAACTGATAAATGCGAATTCTTGAAGTGTACTTATGCATGAATGATAAGTGAGTTATGTGTTGTATTGTCTAAAGGTTAAGTGATAAAAAGGGAAATGATTAAAGTAAGAATGTGAAATTTATTTGTTATTTGTGACTGAGCATATGTGATTAACTGTTATGTATGTCTGGCGGATTTAAACGAGATATATGTGTGGTGTACAATTGGTAATTAATGGATACAACAATTAAAGAGTAAGAGTATGAATCAAGGAAATTGAATTAAATATGAAATGTGTATGTTCGGTGCTAGATAAGCATGATTGCTGATTTGCTAGTGTGCGTTTGTGGAAATGTGTGAAAATGAATATATGTATATATATGTGGAATAGAAAAAGAAAAAGGGCGATGCGGTTATGCCGTAACCTAGAGAAAAAGAAAAATTAAAGGGCGATGCGGTTAAGCCGTAACCCAGAGGAAAAGAAAAAGGGCGATGCGGTTAAGCCGTAACCCAGAGAAAAAGAAAAAGGGCGATGTGGTTAAGCCATAACCCAGAGGAAAAGAACAAAGGGTGATGTGGTTAAGCCGTAACCCAGAGAAAAAGAAAAAAAAGGGCGATGCGGTTAAGCCGTAACCCAGAGAAAAAGAAAACGGGCGATGCAGCTTAGCTGTAACCCAAAGGAAAAAGAGAAAAGAAAAGTGAAAGCAAGAAAATAGCAAAAAGGAATGAAAAGAAAGAAAAGAGAAATGTATTAGAAATGAAAAAGGAAAGTATATTAAGAAAAGATTATAGAGGTGTAGGAATTTGAATTGTTTGAGTTTGCTATGTTTTGAACTTCCTGAAATGTTTGTGTTTGACTTTGTAGGTTATTATGTCTAGTTAGAAGCTATTCTCTACTTCATGTGTAAAGCTCACCCTTGCAACCATTTTTACAGGTTCAAAGTTTGAGCATACTCAGTTTCAGGCCGAGCTGGAATAACACTCCACCACGTGGAGTGCACGCTCATTATATTTTTGAGTGGACTGTAGTGTAATTTTGTGAAAAACTGTTATTTTTGTAATTTAAAATATGTAGTACTTATGCACCCTAAACTTATATTAGTAAGGGCATTAGGATATAATCAAATGTAAAATGTGTCTGTTTCATGTTTTAAATTGTTCTGGTCTGAACAGGTGCAAACAGGAAAATTTGGGAAAGTCCGAAAAACAGAGGAAACTCTGCCCGTTTTCCGGAAAAATATTCTTAAGTATTTTAATTTAAAAAAAAATTCAAGTACCTATTTTAATAGATCTTAATTTTAACTAATTATTTGTGAGGGTGTTACATTTATGGTAACAGAGCAGTCTCCCTTGGCCATGGAATGTGGACTCACTACTCCAATGGTTACTCACTGAGCGAGTAACCGAAGTATGTAACTAAGTGTCTAAGTTAGTTAGCAATATGTATATATGTGTAGATATATAATTGTTTCGCAAAGTTTCGCTTGTATTAAATAACGAAATTTAGTAAATTAGATAATGAATTCTTAAAATTTATCATTAGAGTGTAGAGCATTTTCATAAAGTATCCTACAGTGTTTACGAAAATATATCTTACTTATATATTTTAAAGTAGAATTATTAAAACAGATACCCTTATTAAAAAATATATTTTCTATACTTTACTTTGCTTTAGACATATTTAATTATTAAATTTGTTTTAAAAACTTCAAGACTTCTAACTTTATGATTTTATAGAGGTAATTATTTGATGCTTACATTTTATTATTATTATTTCTCGAGGTTTAAAATAAACAAATAAAGAAAAATGGTATTAGTGTTTTAAAACCATAATAATAATAATAATAATAATAATAATAACAATAATAACAATAATAATAAAAGGAAAAAAAAAAGAAAAGAGGAAGGGGGGGGGGGGGTTTCAAACCCTCCCCCAACTTCTTCTTCTTCCTTAAGCCGTGGAGGCCGCCGGCCCTAAACACCCCCCATCCCTCTCTCCCTCCGGCGCTTCAACTCTTCCTCCTCCCTGGATCGCTGCTGCCTAGCCCAGCCGCCGACAACCACCGTTGTTGAACCCTTCTCCCTCAAGCTCGTGACGTGTGTCCTCCCTCCCCACAATGTCGCGAATCGCGACTTCCCTAGGTGCCAGAACAGCCAACCGCTGTGACATCCCCTATTTTCCTAACAACGATAAATAAGTTTTCATTAAATAAGAATTTTGAGATATTGTTCTACAAATGATTTTCGATGAATATTTTCGATTACGTAATCAATTTTCGATTTTATGGAATTTTGGTAAACAAAGGTTTTATGGAATTCAAGCAAATGATTTTGTTGAAATTTGGAGTAATTGTATTATTTGTGATTTTATTTGAAAAACGAATTTCTTTGTGCATTTTCATGGGTTTAACCTAATCGATTTAAGAATCGATTTAAAAGAGATTTGACTTCAAGATGGATTTTTACACTTTGAAGTTTAATTCCCTTGTGATATGGTTTTATGTGTTGGATTTTCTAAGGTCTTCAATGAATTGTATTGCTTGAGGTTTTAATTAAGATTTTGTTTTCTCAAATTGATTCATATGGTTTTATGGTTTTAAGATGGAAAATTATTTCCTCTAAGTTTCAAAGAAATCAAAGTCCAATCGTCTTGATCTAGAATTATCCCTAGAAACCCTAATTAGTATCCTAATCTTTGATTAAAACCCTAATCGAGTTCTTAACCCTTGATTAAGGACTTAATCACTCTCTTAAGACCTAAATCCTCAAGGTTGATGAGCTAACCTAGAATTAGTTTTCCTTAAACCTATGACTAAGTTTTGATTAGTGCCTAAATCCCTGATTAAGCCCTAATTACCGAGGATTAGTGGACTAAACCTAGATTAATTTGTCCTAATCCTACCCTAATCACGATTAAACCCTAATTAGTGCCTTAAACCTAATTAAGCTAATCTAACCTACCCTAATCACCCATGGCCGAATGCCTAGGTGAATGACTTGGTCACCAAGTTGTTTCATTTAGTCTTCGTGTAGCCTTGCTTAGTCACCAAGCTAGGATACTCAAAAGTCCAGCTCATGACATCATTTGCATGACCTAAGCATGACTTAAAGAAAGAAAAAGTGAGGAAAAGGAAGGAAAGAGGAAGGAGCCATGGGGGAAGGAACCAAGACCAAGGAAATTGCAATCAAGCCCCCCATGCAAGCCCTTGATGGCAATTAAGTGAAAGTAGAGAAAGATAAGAGAAAGAGAGGGCCAAAACCGTGAGAGACCAAGAGGAAGTTCATTTCCATTTCTCATTCTTGTTCCTTCATCATTTTTCTTTCTCTCATCAACACCAACACAAACCACAACAATACACACCAACAACACCCTAAAACCGTGAGTGAGTGAGTGAATCCTTCTTCATTCATTCATCAACACAAACTTTCTTCCACTTCTTTTCCTAAACCAAACACATAACACCAAGAGAATCATCAAACTCTTGGTGAGAAAGAGAAAGAGAGAGTGACCGAATCTTGAGAGGAAGGAAACCAAACTTTGAACTCTCCATGACCTAAACAAGACCAAGCTAAGATAGTGAAGGAAAGAAGGAGAAAGACCATGGACTAGGAAAATGAGTGATGGACCGTGAGGAGAGAGGAGAGAAACCAAGGAATTGGACTTGAATTCTTTAAAGTTTTTACTAAGTAAGAATTAGTTTCATGATTTTAAAAGTTTTAAACCTTTTTCTTTGATTCTTTTTCGTTTTCATTCTTTCTTTCTAAAACTTTGATTTTGTTTGAAAAAGTGTTGATGCATGTTCGTTTTCAAGTTAGATCTAGTGATTTTCTTTACATGCATGTTGATCTTTGAACTTGATCTTGAGGTTGTTATTAAGAAAGTGTTTTTCTCATGATCTTGAGTTTTCTTCTTGATCTCTTAAAAGTGTTTTTGAAAAGGACTTGATTTTAAGCTTTCATGAAAGATTTTTCAAAGATCTAGTGTTCTTGTTGCATGCATGCCAAGATCTATGCTTGAAACTATGATTTGTTGATGCTTGAGTTCTTAATGTAAAGATCTTTGAGAATGATTGATTTCCTTGGTGATTTTCCTTGTGGTTAGCCACGGTTTGTGCTTGACTTTTAGGTTAGAAGCTTGATGTTGGATTTTGATTGTATGCATGTGATTATCTTGTGATTCTATGTATGATTTGGAAGTTTGAATCTTTAAGAAAACTCTTTTTAAGAAAAGTTGGATTTCAAAGGTGACGATATTCGGTGTTTTCGGGATCGAGCAAGCTGTTGTCCAAGACGGACCAGCAACCGATCCATTTATTTAAAACGATTTCATTTCTTTTCTATAATGATTTCGAAGTATTTAGAGTATAGTGAAAGTTGGATTTTGATTTGAGAAAGTCTTTAAGTTTTACGATTTTTCGACAAGAAGTGAAAGGAGTTTTCGAAAACGCATTTTTGGATTATAAGTATGACGATTATTTAGATAGACTAATAACGTTAGTGTCTCCTATCTAGTACGAGGTGCGTATAAGTCAGGAAACTGGAGCAGCTGAAAGTTGGGAGAACCCGCAACGATTTCGTACAAAGTTATTGCTGGAGTTGAGGTGAGAGAGAAGCTTCCCTAAGACACCGTGGTATTTAGGTGATCTATTAGGACACTCCGTACTCTCTCAAAGTCGGAGTAAAGGTCTATCATAGCTAGTAGTATACCCGATAAATTGTGTGCTTTGTTTGTATCATGGTATACGAAGACTCAGACCTATACCATCACATGGTATTGATTGATTGATATATTTGTTTATGTTGAGAGATATTGTTGCTTATATTGTCATTGCATGAGCATAATGCATCATCCCGCGATATAAGATAAGAATAGAAAAGACATAGAAAATTATAAGAAGTTCCCCAACGAATAGAGTGAAACTCTAAGGGATGGAGCACGCAATGGAACTGGATGATGCTGATGCGCCGAGTACATGGATCTAGCTGATGATGTGAATGTGACGATGATGTTTTGAACATGGACGCAATGACTGTGGAACATTGTTGAAAGTGTATCTATGTGGTCGTAGCCACATGTTGAAAGTGTATCTATGTGGTCGTAGCCACTTATGTTTCCACATGGTCGTAGCCATGTGTTGAGATGATCTCCATATGGTCGTAGCCATATGTTGAGAGCGAGTTGAGATAGGTCGGAGCCTATCTATTAATGATTGACGGATATCCCGCATATGGTCGGAGCCATATGCCGATGGTGATTCTAAGTGGGTTGTAGCCCGTCAGAACGATGATTGAAATTCCGACTATAGTTGTAGCTATATGTCGATGGTGATTCTGAATGGGTCGTAGCCCGTCAGAGAGATTGTGGATATCCTGCATATGGTCGGAGCCATATGCCGAGAATGATTCAGGATGGGTCGGAGCCCGTCTAATATAGTAGTCGAGTCCCACAAGAAGTAACCCGCATATGATTGGTGCTATATGGCGGAGGTGACTTAGGATGGTTCGACATTAGGATAATCGAGTATAACCTTTACGACCCAAAACCTTTACCCGAAGTAGTGGAGAGGAAGACACGGTGCTTACCTGCGTGGTAATCACTTGATGATTAGGATAGGGGAAGGCAATGGCGGTGATTCGTCAAGAAGCCTAAGAGGAGTCTGTCTAGGCGGGAAAAAGCTACAGTGACCTGGGTTGACCATCCGAGGTTGGGTAGGTAGTCTGGTGTCGTAGCTGAAGTATTGCGTGTACACTAGACGGATGACTGACACCCCCTTGACTAAATCAGGATCAGAAGAGGGATGCTTGAACACGGCGGAGGTCGACACCCTTGTCATGACATTTTATCTTCCCGGGCATTTTATATTATATTTTTTTTTTGTGTGGTCTCCCGGAGCCGGTGTAGGTAGAGATCCTGTACTTCTGATTGCTTCCGACTAGGTGGATGGATTCCGAGGAGATGTAGACTTGAAACCAAAACGATTAAGCCTGAATCCCGATACTATGGACTCGAGATACGTGAACAAAGAGACTTTGATCGTGCGAGACAAGCCGATCGAGAGACTTCGATTTTTTGAAACAAGCTGTTTAAGAAATTCGGCTTTGCGAGACGAACTGATTTAGAGACTCCCTAAGGAAAGGACATAGTGTTAGATAATGCGACTATTGCATTTCATCCCCATGCATCTTGCATAATTACATGTGGTATTGTGGTGTTGTGAATGTGTATCGTTGTGTGCTTGTATTGTCTTAATATTTTGCCTATCGTAAACCCACACCGTCGACGATGCGTCGTTCGGAATGCTTACTCTCTCTGTCTTTCCCCCTTCCCTATGGACTTCTGCGATGATGTCCATAGGCGACAGAGTAAGTGGATTATATTGGGAGTCGGCGCTTCACGTGATGGCCTACGGAGACACGACCGAGATGGAGTCTCGAAGGAGAAGATGGTCAAGCTCGGCTCGAGGACACGATGATTGATGATTCGACCCTTCTGCGGAGGATGCGTTGGACGGAGGTCTACTGTCATAGAATCTATGTTCAAGTATTGTACTCCCCTACCAGGTACTTAGACATCATTAGCTGTATCCACATGTGCACCCGAAAGATGTTTTATAAAGCTGGACAATCAATATTAAGTTTTCTGGGTAAACATAAAAGAGATGGGCTTTTAAATGTGTTTTGTGAAAACAAGTTTCAGAGTGCGATGTTTCGTAACATCTCGGTTTGAAACTTGAAAGGTTTTATGCAATGTGAGAACATGAGTTTAAATTGCAAACATGATTTGAAAATCTAAGTGTTCTCACCTTGTGTAACACTGTTTAAAAAAAAAAATTGGCCCAAATTTTCACTATATTAATTAAAGAAATTTTATTTTCAAGTTGTCAAATCGGGGTGTTACAACCGCCACCGATTGCCACTGCTCCCTGCTTCCCTCGCATCGTCACCACCGTCGGAGTTGGGGAAGGCTTGCAAAGCGTGAGAAAGACTCCGTCCCCGATCTCTCTCTCTTCGATTGGAGCCACCGCCGCAGTAACACCCCAAAATTTTAATCCCTGATTAATGAAATGCTAATTATAAAATTTATTATAATTAATTATTTCTATTTTTAATCTTTGATTAAAATCTGTGTTCATGTTATTAGTGAATGTGTGAATTTAATTTGGTAAGTATATTTATGCATAAATATATAATTTGCACATTAGTCCCTGTTTTGGGACCTAGAAGTAATTATAGGAAAGATTTTGGAGGGAAAGAAAATAAAATATATATTTTTCAAAAATTGACCAAAGTACTCGAGTATTTCTGAGAATACTCGAGTATTCTGGTCAGAGTTGCACGAGTTAGTGCGTTTTGGTGAGTCACCACCAACGTTTCTCGCCGTGTGACACGAATACACCACCCCAACTCATTGAAGGTCATCGTGTCGACATGCATGAGCCTCTGAAATCCCTATAAAAGCTCCTTGGTTGAGGATTGCACCCTCATTTGGTCGATTTCGTGTGTGTTGCATGTGTTAGGGTTCTTGAATTGTATCCTTCAATTCTCCCTCTGTGTTTTGATTCGAGTCACAAACCATACACCAATACAAAGCTCACATCACGAGCTTTGTATAGACACCAAAATCATGAGTTGAGATTGTGTGAGTTGGGAGATTTGGAGCTCGAAAGTGAAGCTTGGTTGCTGTCAAACCATCTCTGGAGCTTACTTTGGTAATTGATTTTGGTAAGCTCACGCACTCTCTGAATCTAAAACTTGTTTCTCTAGTTAGTATGTGTTGCATAGAGTCTAGAGAAACTAATTTCCCCAATTCTTATTGTTGTTTTATGTGTCAACCAATTCGATTTTGGTGCTCTGGCCAAACTGTTCTGCATATTGGTGCTTGAAGTTGTTTTTGGTGTTGGAGAGCTTTTTCTGGTGAATTTCCTGTTGGTACACGTTTGAGAAGTAAGGGGAAAGCTTTCTATTCACTAGATAGAGTTTAAATTTCATGAATTTGATTAGAGAGCCACCAAGAGGCTCTAAGGGCTTAGTTTGAATAGGGAAATTGGTTTGGAGACCAACCTGTGCTCTAAAATAGTTTTGAGCAAGTTTAATATGTTGCATGCAAGCTATTTGGAACTTAAAAT
The DNA here is from genome assembly GCA_037953625.1 of Crotalaria pallida. Taxonomy (NCBI): domain Eukaryota; kingdom Viridiplantae; phylum Streptophyta; class Magnoliopsida; order Fabales; family Fabaceae; genus Crotalaria; species Crotalaria pallida. The sequence goes on from CM075650.1 coordinate 103,558,141, forward strand.
CATGAGAATTCTGAGTTTTATGCAAATTGGTATGTTAAGTTGTGAATTTTCTAAGTTTTATGCATAATCTTGTGAATCACTGTCAATTCTTTAATTTGATGTGTTCTAAGTGCTTCAACATGTTTAATATATGGTATATGAACTCTGTTGATCATTGGATTGGATTAGAAATGGTTAGAATTGAAAATGGTATGTAAAAACCAAATTTTCAGTCTGTTCTGTCTGATAATACTCGAGTATTTCGTGATGCACCAGTGTGTCTTTTTGCACCACGACTCGAGTATCAAGTTTAGGACTCGAGTATTAACAGATGCAGCAAGAATGTTTCTGATGAACCACTCGAGTAATGCATGAACTACTCGAGTATTCTGGGTTGATGAACGACTCGAGTATTTCATGAACTACTCGAGTATTTTTTTAGAAAAACCTGAAACTGGACTTTCTGAAAAAGTAAGAACGACTCGAGTAAAACTATGAACTACTCGAGTAAAACTGGAAACTGAAAGAACTACTCGAGTATTATAAAGAATACTCGAGTATTTTAGCCAGAAACTTAAAAATATCATTTTTAATTCTGAATCATTCTATTAATACTTAAATGATAATAATCCAAGTGATCTAAGACTTAAAAGAAATTGATTGATGATGGTATGAAATTATTAAATTAATAATGTGAGATATTATTAATTGAGATATACCAATCAATTCTTTTAAGTTAAGAAATTTCATTCATTCTGGAGTTCGGATGTTAAATCGTTTTTCATGTTTTGGTAACATGAGGAGGGCCTCTGGGAGTGCCAACTGACAGCTTGCTTGATGACACGTTATGGTTGACGACGTGGCCAGCATAGTGGGATGCTGATGATATGGTTATTCCATTTGGATGACGGGACGTTGCTCGGGTGGCACGTTATGTACCATTTCCAAGCTTGTCGTGTACATTCTTGGTGAATGTACGAATGTTGTACACCTAGGAGTACAACGCACTGTTGAGTGCTGGACGATGTAAATGATGGACGTCTAGAGTGACATAGATTGATGGAGTTAGGATTGAGAGCTAGACTCATACATCATGCCACTCATTTAACCTAAAGTTGATAAATGAAATAAGTATGAGCATCTTACTTGCATTAAATACTTGCTAAGTGCTAAATGTGGTTGTTGATTATTGCTGCATGATTACATATTCATATTGTGCACTTATTTATGCTCTATTTATTATGTGTATAGAATTGTTTATCCCTGTGCCCTTGTAGGTAATGTCACATTACATCGCTTGCATCGAGATCCGGCCACTTCCTAGTGGCATATGGATCTACGAGGATCACCGAGCGGTATTTGAGGGTGAGGTAGAGGTTACCTTCTACCACCCCCAACCCGCTGATCTGGTTTCGTCCTCGTAGGTTTAGGATCCCCATCATATACACTATGCACGTACCACCCTTTTACACTTACCATGGACCACCTCCCACACGACCAGCTCGCTCATATCACAGCTTTCGCTTTCGACCTACCCACTCACACCCTTTTTCTTCTAGAGTTGTCCGCGAGGAGACTCCCCCATCTGATCCAAGGAGCCCTGTTAGGGTCTCTCCATCACCTGACCCCGTACCCAGTGGTAGGGTACCCACTCATTCGGATGAGATAGAGGAGGACCCTGTGGAGGACGAGAGCGGAGGTGAGCCTGTCATTCACTCTACCAGGAGTCAGTGGAGGGACGATGATCCCTAGGTATGTGCATAAGGTAGATGATGAGGATCAGGGATCCGGTGTGATGGATGCTGTGGAGGAGATTTGCTGCTGATGATGTTGGATGATGACTGCTGCTACTTGGAGACTTCTACTACTACTACTACTGCTGCTGCTTGATCTATGTAACCAGTTCTGGAGTTTTATATTTTGAGATGTATATATTGTAGATATACTTTTGAGGACTCCAGAGATATGGTTTACTTTTGACATAGATCTATGTTTATGGACTTGTACTGGTTCTTGGAGACACGACCTATGGACTATGTATTTCTTGACATATATATATATATATATATATATATTATGTTCATATTACAACTGTGCATAGTCCTACTATTTCCGCTTACTCTGATAAAAGTATTTCATGAGTTCGGCTACGATATTTGAAAATGGTATCAGTTCCGCGAAACGAAAGAATGGATGGCATCACTTAATTTTTATTATGTAAATACAATTTCGAAATACCGATGCTATCTGGATTGTGAAAAGATTTTTTTGTCTTAGTGAATGTCGAATTCAGTATAAAGTTTTAAAATGAAATAAAATATAATCTCCAAGGATTCCGTATTTTGGTTGTGCACCCGCCTCGATAGAAAACTTTAAAGAAAATTTTATTTCCTATGTTTTCTAAATACTAACAAGTCCATTATTATTCGAGTAATATTATATTTATTACTCTTATTTATATTAATTTATTGAGGGTGTCACAGTCGCCGTCCGTCCTCGCCGTCCGTCCTCGCCGTCGAAACCGCCATCGCCACGTGTGTCCCTTCTCCTTTTAGTCGCGAATCACCCTTCCTCTTGTGCCACTGATCTCGCGCCGCCGTCCATTCCTGGTTTGTTTGCCGACGCCGCCACCGGAGGTTCGTGGTGTGGATCGTTGCGGATTATGATCGAACTGAACTGCCACTCACCGACGTCGACCGCCATCGACCCGTTCATCACCCGGGTCACTAAAGCTTCACGGATCACTGCTCTTTCTCTTCGGCAAGCCCCGAAGTTGAGGTTATCTCTTTTTTTTCGTTAATCGAGGTAAGGGGTGTTTTACCTTGCTTTAGAGAGTACTTTCTAGTTACTTATAATACCTGCTAAGAATATATGGGTATGTTTGTGAATGAATCTTAGGGTAATTAATCGAGACTAAAGGTAAAGGATAAAAATAAACAAAAGAAAATCTAATTGGATAGTGTGATTTGAAATATGTCGTTTAAGTGCAAAATGTAAATATGGGTTGTCGCTTGTTATAGATTATGATGTATGTTTGCTATTTGATTATATATATGCTCAAGGATAAAATGCTATTATATATGGTTATTGGGAAAAATATAAATGTGCTGGGACTGTACTTAAGTTGATTGTAGATGATGATGATATGTTGAATGATAAATAGAGATGCTGAATAAAGATAAAAAGGGGAAATTGAATTATATGAGGATATGTACAATCAGTTATATGCTTGGCTTTGATATTTGGAATGGATAATATAGACCTAAGTGTAAATCATGAACTTAAAGGAAAAGGGGTTTGAATTGATGTGTAATTTAATGGGCGTGCTAAGTATTAGTTATTAATGTGTAGGCCTAACTGATAAATGCGAATTCTTGAAGTATACTTATGCATGAATGATAAATGAGTTATGTGTTGTATTGTCTAAAGGTTAAGTGATAGAAAGAGAAATGATTAACATAAGAATATGAAATTTAGTTGTTATTTGTGACTGAGCATATGTGATTGACTGTTATGTATGTCTGGCGCATTTAAACAAGATATATGTGTGGCTTACAACTGGTAATTAATGGATACAACAATTAAAGAGTAAGAGTATGAATCAAGGAAATTGAATTAAATATGAATTGTGTATGTTCGGTGCTAGACAAACATGATTGCTGATTTGCTAGTGTGCGTTTGTGGAAATGTGTGAAAATGAATATATGTATATATATGTGTAATAGAAAAAGAAAAAGGGCGATGCGGTTAAGCCGTAACCCAGAGGAAAAGAAAAAGGGCGATGCGGTTAAGCCGTAACCCAGAGGAAAAGAAAAAGGGCGATGCGGTTAAGCCGTAACCCAGAGGAAAAGAAAAAGGGCGATGTGGCTAAGCCGTAAGCCAGAGAAAAAGAAAAACGGCGATGCGGTTAAGCCGTAACCCAGAGGAAAAGAACAAAGGGCGATGCGGTTAAGCCGTAACCCAGAGAAAAAGAAAAAAAAGAGCGACGCGGTTAAGCTGTAACCCAGAGAAAAAGAAAATGGGAGATGCAGTTTAGCTGTAACCCAGAGGAAAAAGAGAAAAGAAAAGTGAAAGCAAGAAAATAGAAAAAAGGAATGAAAAGAAACAAAAGAGTATAGAAAAGAGAAATGTATTAGAAATGAAAAAGGAAAGTATATTAAGAAAAGATTATAGAGGTGTAGGAATTTGAATTGTTTGAGTTTGCTATGTTTTGAACTACCTGAAATGTTTGTGTTTGACTTTGTAGGTTATTATGTCTAGTTAGAAGCTGTTCTCTACTTCATGTGTAAAGCTCACCCTTGCAACCATTTTTACAGGTTCAAAGTTTGAGCAGACTCAGTTTCAGGCCGAGCTGGAATAACACTCCACCACGTGGAGTGCTCGCTCATTATATTTTTGAGTGGACGGTAGTGTAATTTTATGAAAAACTGTTATTTTTGTAATTTAAAATATGTAGTAGTTATGCACCCTAAACTTATATTAGTAAGGGCATTAGGATATAATCAAATGTAAAATGTGTCTGTTTTATGTTTTAAATTGTTTTGGTCTGAACAGGTGCAAACTGGAAAAATTGGGAAAGTCCGAAAAATAGAGGAAACTCTGCCCGTTTTCCGGAAAAATATTCTTAAGTATTTTAATTTAAAAATAAATTTTCAAGTACCTATTTTAATAAATCATAATTTTAACTAATTATTTGTGAGGGTGTTACAACTACTGCTGCTACTTGTTCCATGTGACCAACTCTGGAGTTTTATATTTTGATGTGTATATATTGTAGATACACTTTTGAGAACTCTAGAGTCATGGTTCACCTTTGTTTATGGACTTGTACTGGATCTTGGAGACATGACCTATGGACTATGTATTTCATGACCTATAGATATATATATCTTATGTTCATACTACAACTTGTGCATAGTCCTGCTATTTTCGCTTACTCTGATAAAAGTATTTCAAAGAGTTCGGCCTCGATATTTGAAAATGGTATCAGTTCTGCAAAACGAAAGAATGGATGGCATCACTTAAGTTTTTACTACGTAAAAAAAATTTCTAAGAACAGATGCTATCTGGATTGTGAAAAGAATTCCTTGTCTTAGAAAATGCCGAATTCAGTATAATGTTTTAAGTGATACAAAATCTAATCTCCAAGAATTCCATATTTTGTTTTGTGCACCCTTTTCTTTAGAAAATGAAAAGGAAAATTTAAGTCCTGTATTTTCTAATACTTAACAAGTCCATATCCAACTGAGTAATAGTCTATTTATTACTCTAATTTATATTATTATATTGAGGGTGTCACAGGGGTCCATTCAAAACTTCTGTAATTTCGTTTCTTTCGTTTCTCAAATTGATCCTGATTCTGTTAGTGTTGCGATTTAGGATGAACATTGGGTTATGGCCATGCAAGAAGAGTTAAATCAGTTCATCAGAAATGATGTCTGGGATTTAGTTCCTCGGCCCGATGATCATACCATAATCGACACAAAATGGATTTTTCGAAATAAAATGGATGAATCATGATTAATTATAAGAAATAAGGCAAGGCTGGTTGCTCAAGGCTACAACTAAGAGGAAGGCATCGATTACGATGAGACTTTTGCTCCGGTTGCTCGGCTTGAAGCAATTCGGATCTTGCTTGTAACACCCCGGTTCGGCAACTTGAAAACTTAAACTAAAAGTGGTAAAAATTAGGGCCATTTTTTTTTAAAACAAGTGTTACGTGAACATGAGAACACTTAGATTCTTAAAACATAATTACATTTGTAATACGTGTTCCCACATTACATAAACTCTTTCAAGTTCCAAACCGAGATGTCACAAGACACCGCACTTTGAAACCAGTTTTTCAAAACTTCATCTAAACTTGGCCCATTTAATTGTCTCAAATAATCAGCGTCAAATAAAACTGTTGCCGGGGTACAGTATGATCGAGCTAGGGAACTAAGAAACTTACATTGGAATACATTCCGCCAGGGGATTACTAGCTTCTAGTCATGCTTCTTAGCATTTGTCGTCTAACTCCGGGCCTTAGTCGATGAATTCCACCACGCTTCCGCTGCGCCATCTACCAGTTGCAATATCAGCAAGTGCCGATACGACAACATGGTAGGAGAGAGTCAGTGTTCCGAACACTAACGGGTTGACCTTGCGGTCTCGGAGTAGAAAGGGACAGAGGATATAACATAACTATATAACTAAAACAAGATACTAAAGAATGCAATCATCATCAACAAAAATGCATCTACACATAGCATGAATCACAACAACATAATCGTCATTATCATCATAAACACTGTTACATAATTCGAGTTCTCACTCCCAAATTCTTTCTCATAAGCTTTCACAACTGTTCTCATTCCTTCTTTCCTCCTCATATCCACGCTTATTACTCATTCCCAGAATTCACGCATCTTATAAATCTTATTCAATGCTTAATATCTTTTGATATACTTTTCCTTGGAACATCTTTGTCTTTTAAGTTTTATTATTTCGATTAGCATCAATGATGAGGGGGAAACATCATTGAGCTCACACACGTCTACATCTCCTCGGTCAACCACCCAACCTAGTCGGAAGCAAACAGGAGTACAGGACCTTTACCACGCGGGCACGACAGTTGTCACAACACATAAATGGTCCCAGACCAGGAGGCCCTGCCTCAAATCATAATCATAATAATAACAGTGCACGCTCTCAGCGGCAATCACAAATGCCCCGTTCCAGTCCCTCTCACTGTTCTCGATTTGCAATCAAGGGGGCAACAGTACAATTCTAGTTCCAGTGCAGAACGTGCCATGGCATTAGACCCAGTCCCCACCACGTTAGTGTGCCACTTGTGGAGTTGTTCTGCCTAGAAAGTACTCTAGACTTCTTGACGTGTCACCGTCATCGTCCTCCCCTCATGCAATCTCGTCCTAAGTATCCGCAGATACTTATCGTTCCTTCCTCTCCACTACTTCGATACGACACTCATACCTCACCGCGTTTATAAATGTCTTTTAAAGTTTCAGAGTTTAATTAGCGGCTTATTCCTAACAGTCGGCTCGTCCTTGGTGCATCCCTTCAACGAAGCCCGACCACTAATCGCAAACTATTCCCCCTATATCTCATTGGCCCCAGGCCACAAATTACTTTCTCATCTCATCTCATCATCAACATTCTCGAAACTCATTCTCATTCACATCATCAACAGATTATCCTCGTCTTTCCAACACATCTTTCGCAAAACTTTTCGAAAACACGGTTTCACAAAACTTTTTCAAAAATAATCTTTCCAAAAACTTTCACAAAATTCCATTTTCACAAAAGCTCTTTCAAAATCTCTTTTCAAAAACCTTTTTCAAAAACCACATTTTTGGGTGAGTGTTAATGGAGGAGCAAGCTCAACTCAACACTAAGCTTCTTCCCAAAAACATAGACGAGGAATCATCTTCCATTCAAACCACTTTCTCACTTTCGTAATCACATTCTCTTTCCACTCTCAACTCTTTATCTCTTTCCTTCACTCACATCATCTTTATCTCTTTCTCAATCGTTTCTTATAACTTTCTCATTTCTCATACGTTCTCTTCATTCTCAATTCATCATTTCTTTCTCAATTATTTCTCCTGTTCCTTATTCATTTCTCTTTACTCTTTTCGATCTTATCTTATTACTTACATGGTTCCATCATCATCATTTCACTATCCAGACAAAATTAAACAGTATCTAAGCAAAATAAATTATGCACAACAAGTAAACATCTAGAGATGCATAGCAAATAAACATTTAGGATGCATATAAAACATGCACATATCTATATAGCCTACTTCGCGGTACTCTCGCAATCCTTCCATTCGAATTGCGAGCAACCACGTTGCAGGACCACAGCACTCTCACTCACCTGGATGACGACACATCCAAAGACTCTCTAAGATTTCCAGTCGTTATCCTTGCCACGCTTCTTTCGCGTCCGACACCCGCACTAGACATTTTTCCCCGTGCGTTAGAAACGATTTACGCAAATTCTTAATTTCGTTTTAAAACACTTTGAAATAATTCCTTTTTTTTAAAAGCACATTGCCAATATCCAAAAAGGATTTGAATCCAAATCAAATAAAAAGGTTTTCAGGAAAACTTTCTGAAAACCTTTTTAAAACAGATCTAAAATAATTTCCTATTCAAAAACAGAATCCATTTTTTTCTTAGATTAAAACACTTTGGTTAAAGAAAATCATTTTCTTTAAACATTAAATGAAAAACAACTCTTTGAAAATCTTTCTCAAATCAAATACAGAAATTTAAGAAGACAGAACTTCAAAACCAATCAAATTAGTTCATTTAATTTCATAACATCATCAAACACTGATCAGAGAATGTTCTTTAAAATTTTCAAATCAATTTAAATTATTTAAATCAAACTTCTTAAATAAAACCTTTTTCACAAATAAAGTTCACAAGTAAACCTTACATACAGTATTTGAAACAACCACATTCAATCAATACGAAGAACAATCACATACTCATTTCAAGGCATTCCAATCATTCACCCACACACACAAGAAGTCACATTTTAAAGCATTTAAAATCATCAATTAAATTATAATCTTAATTAAATTAATTAAATTACTCTTTTAGAAAATAATTTAGACTTAATCATTTAGTTAACTCACAAAACCGAATCATTCATGATTATTATTTTCTAAGCACAAATTAATTTTTAAAACTAAAAGTCATTAGATTAGCATTCTGAAAATCCTTTCATATCATCAAATGAACTCAGTTATTTCTAAAATCAAAGGATACAGTGAACACATATCACTTTCATTCAAATACATGACATATAATATAATCACACTTTATCTCATGAAAACAATTATCCAACCATTTTAAACATACATGGACAGAATAATGCACATACAACTTCACAATAATTTAATGCACAAATGCAAACATAAAATCATGAAATCTTTTTCATTAATTAAATGCTAAAACCGTGGGCATCCAGAAAAGAAAACCAAAAATTTCAATTTCATAAAACCAACTCAACACAACAATTTAAATCACAAACATCACCCATAATTCCTTTTAAATTTATTTACTTCATGCATGCACCTTTAAATTCAAATAAAATCATCATATATGCGACCTACATGAGAGACAACATAGCTTTCTACCTAGGGCCTAGTATGGCTTAAAGTCAACACACCACATCAACATGCATCAACATAATTCAAGTTCACAATTTTTTTTTCCACAAGAATAAAGATTCAATTTTATCTTCATGGAATTAACATGCATGCTTCAAAATCACTAAACCTATTCTTAGAACAACATGCATCAACTTTTACAAAATAAAAAGCATGGATCCTAATTTTACTAAGCATGGCCGAATGGCCTCCTTAAAATAAAACATGCACATAATCAAATACTCAATCAAATCATGCTTGAACTCAAAAATTATTCTTTTAAAACTTGGTTTCTTTACTTTTTCATTTAAAACCGTGGCACACATAAAAGAAAAACATGATTTTTCTTTTGAAATCAACATGCAATTCAAGGATCTAATTATCTTTTCATCTATCAAACCAAATCATCACCTACACATATTTAGATCAAATAAGAACATCATCAAACCAACATGCAAGACTAGAAACTTGAGCTTTTCACAAATCAGATTTGAATCATGAAATTAATCATCAAATAAGCATGGAAACACTCACATAGTGTCACGGTCTCACAAGATTCAACATGCAAAACCAAATAATTTTACTTTACCACTTATTAAACCTAGATCATGGAGTTACTTGACAAATAACCACAAACACACACATAGATCAAGATCTAACAAAAGATTTAGCAAACAAAAACCAAAAATTTCACTTTATTAATAAACAAACTTAGATCATGAATTTAGTCATCAAACCATCACATAAACACACATAATTCACGGTTTAAAGCAAGAAAATTAATCATGCAAAGAAGTTTGTTTTAGTTTTCATGAAAATCTTAGCCTTTCTTTAGATCTTCAAGATTTTGGTTTGAAAAAACATTAGATCCATCAAAAGAAATCCCAACCGAAACACAAGGTATAGAAATCACATATTACAAATTATTTTAAAGTCCTTAATGTCCAAGATAAAAGAATAACAACACATAAACTTCAACTTTCAAGTCATGAAAGCAACATGCAAGAAGAAAGAATAAAGATCTACAAACTAAGAAGACTAAACTATTACAAAATCTTCTTGGTCTTCAAATCCTACCATGAGGAAGGTTGGTTATCTAGCTTTTCTAAGGTTTGAATCTCCAAGAGCAAGGCTTGATCTAGCAAGGATTTTCTTCTTCCTCCTCTCCTATGTTCCACGGCCATCTCCCTCCTTCTTTCTCTATTTTTCTTTTCATTTTCTCTCTAAGAGCTTAATGGGTCTCTTAGAAGTTGTGTGTTTAGTGTTGGTACGGTGGAAGAATTAAAATGGGTGAAGAGAAGTGAAATGAGAAAGTACACTAAGGCTTCTTGGATATATAGATAAATTCACAATTCCCTCTTTGCCCTTAAGTTGGTTTGGCTACAACATGAGTGGGAGGGGCGATTTTGGGCTTCTAAAATGTTGCATGGGTGCATTTTTTCAAATGCAAGGAGACAAGGTGGGATGGGCTAGAGCTTAGGGTCATCTTAGGCTTAAGACTTAGTTAGGAAATAGTTAGGGTTTTATCACTAGTTTGGTTTGGTTCACTCGGTTTGGTTTGGCTTTTCTTACTCACTAAGACTTCTAGAAAATTCATACATCCTAGCATACACACACACATACACGTACAGCATACACAAAAATACACATACATACATATATATATACATACCGTAGCACACCCATTCACACATACACACATTTCACATTTTATTTTCTTAATCTTATTCAATTACAATTACACACACAAGGCAATTAATTCTAACAATTTACATTCACATAATTATTTCCACACATCACACAGTACACACACATTAAATCAAGCACATTTCACATAGAAATTTATGCCAAATCAATAAATTCATTTTCTTTAAAATACCATCTCTAAAACTCGTATTTCACTGTTCTGAAAATAAATTTTTGTAAAACAACCCAGAAAAATCTGAAAATTTTATTTTTGAAATCTACATTTCCAGACGATCGTTTTGATATAAAGTTTGTAAAAATCCGAGTTACGGTTAAAAAGTTACGAATTTTTCAAGTTAACAGCTCAAAAACTTCACTTTATATAAAAATCACTTTTTAATAAAATCACAACTAATTCTTTATAACTCAAATCATTTCAAACTCAACAAAATTCTTCACCTCACATTTATAACAATATTTTGTTTATAAAAATCCTTGAAAATCAATGCTTGATTTCTTTCTCATGTAAAATTCTTTTCTGAAAATTTCTTATAAATTAGAATCTTAAAGTTTATTCTGTCGAAAATCGTTTACGCACGTGTGGGAAAAATGCGGGGTGTTACATTGCTCGCTTTTGCATCAATGATGAATTTTACTTTGTATCAAATGGATGTCAAAAGTGCATTTTTAAATGGATTTATAAATGAAAAAGTGTATGTGAAACAACCTCCTGGATTTGAAAGCCATGAATTTCCAAATCATGTTTATACACTTATAAAGGCACTTTATGGATTGAAACAAGCTCCTCGAGCTTGGTATGATCGATTAAGTTCCTTTCTCTTAGAACAAGGCTTTGAAAGAGGGAAAATTGACACTACACTGTTCATTTATAAATCGAGCAAGGACATATTATTAGTACACGTGTGTGTTGATGATATAATATTCGGTGCTACTAATATGTCTTTATGCAAGAAGTTTTCAGACCTAATGAAGGGCGAGTTTGAGATGTCAATGATGGGTGAGCTTACATTTTTCCTCGGACTGCAAGTGAAACAAGTTAAAGGAGGCATGTTTGTGCATCAAGGCAAGTACTTCAAGGAGCTCTTAAAGAGATTCAGGATGGAAAATTGCAAGAGTGCAGCAAATCCGATGAGCACTTCATGCTACCTTGACAAAGATGAGTCAGGTAAGTCAGTGGATGTAAGTAAATATAAAGGAATGATAGGAAGTCTTCTATGTTTAACTGCATCTCGGCCCAACATTATGTTCGGTGTCTGCATGTGTGCTCGGTTTCAGGCCGATCCAAAAGAGTCTCATTTGTTGGCTGTTAAACGAATTTTTAAATACTTAAAAGGAACCGAGAATATTGGACTGTGGTATCCTAAGGATGCCAACCTTAGTTTGATTGGGTATTCGGACTCAAATTTTGCGGGATGCAAGCTTGACCGAAAAAGCACTAGTGGGATTTGCCGTCTTTTGGGAAGTTCTCTTGTGTCTTGGTTTTCTAAAAAGCAAGCTTGTGTTGCTCTTTCAACCACAGAGGCCGAGTACATTGCAGTTGAAAGTTGTTGTGCTCAAATCCTTTGGATGAAACAGCAACTCTCAGATTTTGGCTTGAATTTGGATCATATTCCTATCAAATGTGACAATACAAGTGCAATCAATCTTTCTAAGAATCCAGTGTATCATTCACGAACAAAACATATTGAAATTAGACATCACTTTTTGCGAGATCATGTTCAAAAAGGTGACTGTGTAATAGAATTTGTTAGTACTGATAAACAATTAGCCGACGTGTTTACAAAGCCCCTGCCGAGATAAACTTTTTATCGTATTCGAACTGAGCTCGGTATTATGGATGAATCCAGTATAAGCTAAGTGTTCTTCAGTATGTTAGACTCGGTCACCAAAATCTCGAAAATCCTTTTTCAATGTCTGTTTGTGATCCTTTTATGTGTTCAAATTTTTGCTTAACATCTGAAAAGCCTCTCCCTTGGTTATTTCTGTTTAAAATTCTTTTAAAAAGGGGGAGATAAAAACTTTTGTTATGTTCAGGGGGAGAAAGGCAAATATATAATCTTTTCAAAGTTTACTTTCTTTTCTTGCCCTCTATCAATTTTTTTCTCCTTTGGCAATGTGCTTAATTCTTTGGCTCCTTTTTGATCATGCCGAAAGGGGGAGAGAGGTGTTGTTTGTTGTTGTTGTTGTTTCAGATAGTAAGTTTAGGGGGAGAAGGTATGGTGCTTCAGATGATCAGTCTTTTGACCATATATTCAGGGGGTGTGTTTTTCCGAGCATCTCTTCAGCTCTTCGAGTAATTTTCGAGCATATATTCAGGGGGAGTGTTTTTCCGAGCATCTCTTCAGCTCTTCGAGTAATTTTCGAGAATGTATTCAGAGGAGCGCACAAAAATCAACAGTAAAAATCATCAGGCATTTGTCATCATCAAAAAGGGGGAGATTGTTGAATCAAAGAGATTTTGATGAAGAGAAATAGATCAGTTCTCGGCCAAGGCTTTGATGAAGTCAAATGAATCAGCACAAGATATGAAGCTCGGCAAATGAACCAGTTCTGTTTGTTGATTTTCGTCTTTGATCAGTTCGGCAAATGCTCTGCTCGGCTACCTACAGCATGTCAGCAGTTTGGATTCAAGCTCGGAATATGCTTGGCCACATATATCGAGTCTGATGCTCAAGAACAAGCTCGACAGTTGCTCAGATGCAAGTTCGGAAGACGTTCGGAACTAGCTCGGTCGAACATTTAGCTCAAGCCAAGATATCAAGATCGAAGCTCATTTCGGAAGAGGCTCATAAGATGTTTGGAAGATGCTCAGCGGACGCTTTGAAGAATTGAAATTGAACCAGCAGCAAGTCAGAAGCTCGAAGATGTTCAGCCAAATGTTGTTGACTCAGTCAACCGAGAAGAAGCTCGAACTTCAAGAATCAACTCAAGATCAAGCATAAAGTCGGATCAAAACTTCATATTCAGCTAGTGTGCGAAGCTCGGCCACAACTCGGAAGTCAAAGGTCAAGGTCAAGCTCGGTTCACTCTTTGTCATCAACATTGCAAGCATCATCAAGCTCGGTTCTTCAACTCGCTTCAAGCTCAGTTCTGTCTTAGCTCTCTGCTGCATAAGAAATCAAGTTCCTCTGCTCGAACAAAATGCTTAGTTCGGATACTGTTCATCGTCTTCAACATTCAATCGTCACGACACTGCCAATCGTTAATTTCAAATTTGAAAAAGGGATTGATTTTGGAAAGGACAATAGCTGTCACTGTACGGTGCTGCAAATTAGAAGCTTCTAAAAAGGACATACGTGGATATATTCGTTGCAGAAAAAGGATAAGATTGAGGAATATCCGTTGCAAGGATAGTATGTGTCACAAAATATCTTTCCTCTTTGTTGGGTGCTGAGTTGTGTATAAAAAGCCTAGCTTTCCTCTTCTTGAAAAGGGGTTGAACATATGAAGAACAAGAGAGAGAACAACATACAGCAACGACAATAATTTTCCTCAGAACACAGAAAACACAATTTTCATGTTCGAAACTCAAGTTTCATTTTCTCTGTGAAATCCTTTTCTTAATCGATTACTCACCAGATACACAAACTTTCAAATCACACTCTGTTGAGTTTTTCGAGTTGGATCCATACTCTTCATTCATCTCTGTAACTGTGTGAACAAAGCTGTTTCTTGAAGGTTTCAAGAAGCTTCGGTGTTGTAAAGTGCTGAAGTGGTTCTTCATCCATCAATTTATTTGGGGTAGAGTTCAAGGGCTTGGTACGCTCTTGAAGGGTTAGGATTAGAGAGGTTCTCGTGTAAAATCCTTGTGTAACCATTTAAATTGATTGTGAGTGAAAGCTCCTTGTGGTTCAAGGGGGACTGGACGTAGCTCTTGTAACACCCCGCAATTTTCCCGTACGTGCGTAAACGAATTCGTTAAAGTAAATCTTGAGTTTTGTTTTCAAGAGGATTTTTCTAAAAAGAATTACTTATAATTTTATTCAAGAACGATTCCTTTATGGAAAGAATTTGTATTTTTTTTTGTGGATGAACTTTGAAAATGTAATTTTTAGAATTTTCTGATTAGTTTAAAAACTGTATTTCTGAAAACTTTGGAAAATGAATTTTTGTGAAACTATGATTCCTTTTCTAGAGAGCTAATGACTTTAAATAAATTATCTTTTGGAAACTTCCTATTTGTACGAAAAGCTTGATTTTTAAGGATTTTCAATTATGTATTTTATGTAGATGATTGTGCACTTTGAAAGAATTTAAGTTTTCCTAGGATAATGATGTGTTCTTATAGGGGAATTAAATCAATCGCCATGACATAGAATTAAATTGTGATATGTGTTCATTATGATATGAGTTTGATTTAATATTGCTTGAAGTTAAACATATGTGCATATGTGTGAGAATGTGTTACGGTTTTGGGGCATATAAGTGTGTGTATGACTTTTGAAAATGTTGTATAAGCTACATAAATTAGTGATCATGGTGTTTTGAATAAATAGGATTAGGAAATGAAAATGAAAAATGCATGAGGTGTGGACATAGTGTGCTACGGTGTGAGTTTATGGGTGTACCACGATGAAGAGTGTGCGTGTGAGTGGGATAGAACCTTGACTTTAGGGTAGAAAAGAGAGGAGTGGAAGTGACCATGCATGATGAAGTCTAGCCCTAGCCTAAGCACCTTGTCTCCTTGATCTAAACCTTGTCATGCAAAATTTTAGAAACCCAAATTTGCCCTTCCTTTAGTGCATTGGCCGAACCTCAACTTAAGGGTAGAGGAGGCAAATTCGGTGGCCTTTAAATTTATCTTGCTTAGTTCATTTCTCACATCTCATTCCCATTTCCTTCACTTACACATCCAAACACTCTCTAAGGGAACATCAAACCCTTAGAAAAGAAAAGAAAAGAAGAGGAAGAGAGTGTGGCCGTAGGAAATCAAGAAGGAAGAGGAAGGAGAATTAGACCAAGACCTTGAAGTTCCCTTGAAGATCAAGAACCTTAGGAGTTAGAGAACCAACTTTCTTGGTAGGTCATATGAAGATCAAGAAGAAAACCATGATAGTTAGATTTTCTTTTGGATTTGTAACTTTTCTTTCCTTTTTCCTTTCCTTGCATGTTTGTCTTTATGGCATGAAAGATGAGTGCAAGTATGTCTTAGCCTTAACTATGGACTTTTGAAATTGATTGTACTATGTGAACTCATGGACTCTATGCCTCGGTTATGACTCTTTCTAGTTGGATCTTGGTGATTTTCTAAACAACTTTCTAAAGGATCTAAATTATTACTTGGAAATTTTGTGAACACTAAAATTGAAACTCCTTGCATGTTGGGTTTCTCCTTTAAAGCCGTGACCTATAAGATTTTTATGAGTAGTTTTGGTAAATAAATTGTGATCCAAGCTCGATTGTGAAAGAGTAAAGATTTTAAGTGTTGCATGTTGATTTCTTTTGTTCAATCCGTGAGCTATGTGCTTCTATGTAAATGTTTGATTAACAATTTCATGATCTAAAATCAATTGAGGGGAAAATAAGGATTTTTAGCTTTGCATGTTGACCTTGTAATGATTTTGGTTGATCTTTGCATAAACATGTTTTCATCCATGTTTATTATCTTACAAGTTAGAACATTGGGCTTTGCATGTCAATTTTCAAGTAAAGAAATTAAGTTTTTCCTATATGTATGTTACGGTCTAGGGGAACAAGTAGGATGAAGGTCTTTAGAATGATTTTTCTTCTTATAAACATGATTTGATTTAAAGATTTGCTTTATTCATGTTGTATTGGCATGAAGGCCATTCGGCCATGAGTGCTAAAAATGTTTTGTTGCTTGAATATTGGGTGCATGTATGCATTAAGGATGGGTTTGGGGATTTTGAGTTCATGCATGTTATTCTTTTTGAAGATTAAGTTATAAACCATGTTTTTATTCTAGAAAATTATGAGTCTGAGTCCTAATAAAAAGGTCTAAAGAAAACCTCATAATGGTTCATGCATGTTGGTGTAATTAAATGATGTGTGATCTACATGAGTTGCTTTGATTGACTATCCTTGTTGTGCCAAAAAGTAAACTAAGATTAGCTTAATTTAGAAGTGAAAAGATGCATGTATGAAATAACCGATCTAAAGGAAAATAAAATAAACCTTTGAAGTAATTTGTAGCTTCAATTGTTGTTTTGATTGGCATTAAGAAAATGAAATTGAAGTTGCTAAATCTCCCTATGATACTCACGGTTCCAGTTTTGAAAGAAATGAAATAATTTCATTGTTTGATGTCTATGATTATGTACTATGTTTTGCAAAATTCGGTTAGTGCATGTTTAAGTATTTAAAATGATTTTCCTTTCAAAATGACCCAAGAGATTGATTATATTCTATGTTATGTTTGACACAATAATATGTTCATTCTTTTATTCTTTTCGGATTAGGAACTAGAATAAATAAAATTAATTAAATTGGTTTTCATGATGTTAATTCTATGATTTTAAGATTTAGAAATGATTAGTAATTAGAAAATGTTAATTATAGACAATTCGGTTTTGCCATGATTTAATTAAGAAATTGAGTTGAACCATTTTCCTGTACATGCTTGAACGTGTGTGTTGATGTTGTGATTTAAGTAGTTGTTTTCATGAAGCCTAAGAGTGTTTTACAGTAAGTGAATGACGAATGTTTTAAATTAAGAATTTAATGATGAAAGAAAATTTATTTCTCAAATTGTTTTCAAAAGTTTTTCTCAAGAATTGTTTCTTTTTGATTTGAATCGAATTTGAAGATTTTGGACAATGATAAAAAGTTTTCAAAAGAGAAATTCTTTTCAAAATGAATTCAATGAATATATCGAAAACGTTTCTAACGCACGGGAAAAATGTTTTAGTCGAGCGATGGACGAGAGGATAAAAGGCGAGAGGAGATGATCGGGAAACCTTGAAGAGCTATAGGACGTTCGTCATCGAGGTGAGAGAGGGGCTTATCCTTAAGACATCGTGGTAATTAGGTAACATATTAAGGCATCCAATCATCTCAAAGATTGGACCCCAATCTCATTTAGCGTAGTGGTGTATGTGATAGCGCTTGTTTGATTGGTTTAGCTATCCACCCGAACGACTGAGATTGGCTTATCATAAATGAGGCTATGTTTTCTGATTGTCTATGCTGGTTTATTTAATTTTCTTATGATTTGTCATCTGTTATATGTATGCGATATTGTTGGGAATTATTTAATTGTGCGTTAGTAATAAAGTTATGGAAGTAACAAGCTAAGTATGATAAGAAAAGAATAATGGATTCGAATAATAAGAGTGAACAAGGGAGAGAGACAAGTCATGATGAGATTGAATGGTGAGAGAAGTGAATGGTAATTGGAAAAATTAGAACGAACGAGAGGAGTTACTGATGCGGCTGAACCAAATGGGCGAGGAAAGATACCAGTGATGCTGCTGAATCACCATTGGCAAGGAGAACAACGATGGCATGCTGAGTTTCAGTTGGCTTGAAATAATGATGCTCATGAGAGCAATGTGCTGTGATGTGAGAAAGAGAAAGATGATGCAATGATGATTGTGATGATTCAAGTGATGCTATGTGAGTATTAGGGGGATTAGATGCGTACGATTAGCGATCGGGTCTCATTGAAGGGATGCACCAAGGATGGGCCGATCATTAGGACTAAGTCGTAATTTAAAATCTTTAAAAGACTATTAAAAGACATTTATAAATGCGGTGAGGCAAGAGTGTCGAATTGAAGTAGTGGAGAGGAAGGAACGATAAGTATCTTCGGATACTTAGGACGAGATTGCATTAGGGGAGGACGATGACGGTGAAACGTCAAGAAGTCTAGTGTATGTTTCTAGGCAGAAAGAACTCCACAAGTGGCACACTAACGTGGTGGGGACTGGGTCTAATGCCGTGGCAAGTTCTGCGGGCCCACTAGAACATACTGTCGCCCCCTAGATTGCAAATCGAGAACAGTGAGAGGGACTGGAACGGGGCATTGTGTTTTGCCACTGCGTGGACAGTGAGCCTTGTTATATTTGATATGATTTGAGGACGAGATCCTCCTGGTCTGGGACCATTATGTATTGTGACAGCTGTCGTGCTCGCGTGGTAAAGGTCCTGTACTCCTGTTTGCTTCCGACTAGGTTGGGAGGTTGACCGAGGAGATGTAGACGTGTGTGAGCACAATGATGTTTCCCCCTCATCATTGATGCTAATCGAATTGATAAGACTTAAAGAACCAAGATGTTCCAAAGATAAGTGTGGCAATGATGATAATAATAATAATGATAATAGTGATGATGATACTAAGTGACAACGGAAACGGATGAAGTGTTTGTGATATGGAACCTTAAGGCATACGTGGAGGGTGTGAATGAGAAATGAAAAGAAGTACTGAGATTGAGAAGGGATATTGAGGAAATTGGGAGAACATTATTGTCTATGAATAATTAAAGGTATGTTTATGTCTTCACTCTGATGAGAATTATGTGTTGTTTTGATTATGCTTTATTAGTGGTTGGATTTACTTTGTTATATTTATTTTGTCTTAGTATTTACCTAATGTAATCCCACATAGTCGACATTGTCGTTTTGGGTGGCTCACTCTCTATTTCTCCTACAATTCTATTATGTATGAAAATGTGTGGACCCTAGATGGACAACTTGCGAGATATCAGCGGTTTAGGGAGATCGGAGCCCTACCAGTGAGAGGAGATAACAACGCTATGTCGGCCTACGTGGTATTCTTTCTAAGGATTCAGCGTAGACGCGCAGAGCTAGCCGAAAGAGTCACTCCCTTGGATACAGAGACTAACAGAGCGCCGGATAATTTTACAGCAGAAAACACTAAGGAGGCAGAGGAGGAGGACGAGTGACAAGAGCGAGTAGAACATGACGGTTGTAGATTAGGTAATTCCCTTTTGAGTATTGTATTCCACTTCAAGTTATTAGACACTTGGCTCTACTATGTTGTAACCCCAAACCAGATTATGTTAAGTACTGATGTTTTGAAATCAAATCAAATGGGGTAATTTGTTTGAACTACGTTTTGGAAAACGAGTTTCAAAGTGCGATGTCCCGTGACATCTCGGTTTGGAACTTGAAGGGTGGCATGCCTTGAGAACGTAATGTTTTATATCTCGGTTTAAAATTGAAAATGTTCTCTTGAGTGTGTAACTCTTGTAAAAAAAAATGGCCCCTAATTTTCACTTAAAATGACTATGGTTTTAAAGTTGCCAAATCGGGGTGTTACAGCTCTCAAGTGGGTGAGAGTGAACTAGTATAAAAATTTTTGTGTCTCTTCTCTTTTCTGCTTTCTGCTTTCTATGTTCTGTGTTTTCGTTTTACCGAGCATCTCTGTCGGCAAAACCGACCTCTGTTCGTTAATTTGTGTTTGCTAAGTTCCCGCTGCAAAAACCGGTTTCTGTGTAGTAGCTCGGATAATCTATTGCTCGGCTCAGACAATAGATTGTCAGCATCTGCGCAGCATAAACTCGTCATTTGCATAAAAACAACAAACATAAATATCAACTTTCAATTAATCTGAAAAATTGGTATTAGTGCTTCAAACTACTATTCACCCTCCCTCTAGTAGATTGTTAGGCCGCTTGTTGGTTTCCAACAGGACCCTCAACATGGTCGCTAATAATCGACCGTACACTCGGCCTCCCCTTGGAGTGTTCCGAGTTGCCCAACTAGGGACGACTATCACCATCTGACCTCGGGACGCCGTACAGGTCACATGCCATCCACCCAATGTCCTTAAACGGGCTAGACATGAGAAGGGACATGCTGAGCTATCCAGGTTCTAGAGCATGTTGTCCCAATTCTGGAAAGATTCCAGATATTTTGCAGATATTTCCCTGAACCTGTCGTCAGCATGGAAACCCTAAAGGGCCTCTTGGCATTTCATGCTTCTTTTCTCATTCCTACAAGCTCGAATTAGAATATCGTATGATAAGAACATACTTCTCAGACTGATAGACCCGACTTCTAATTCTTTCTTACTGGAGAAAGCCCCAATCCTAAAGCTATCGGTTAACTACGTACTTCTTCCCCGTCTGAAAGAGATACAGAGTCAATCTCATTCAAGTTATGATTCCGCTGTGAGTTGAGTTCATTGACCGGACTGTAACAAAACAAGCAAGCAATTTCATTTCCAAGAAATTTCGTATATAGAGAAAGAACGAACATAATCGAATGCCTGTTTTTCTTTTCGATTGAGAAAGCGACGGGTCCAATGAGCTCTCCATTAGTGCCTCGAAATGAGGCCGGAGAGACGGTCAACCTGAGATCGGCTAAGATCGATATAGAAATTTTATGAGATGGCATATTAAGATCTAGAAAGTTTTCTGTGAATCTCCATGCAAATTAGCCTTTCAAAGTTGCAAAACACAATGCTACCTGGGGCTCAGGTACATTCTCTCATCCTTAAGTTGTCACTATTGCACACACTTTGTTGACAGAGAGAGACCCTGGGTATCCCCACTGGATATTCAGATATTTCCATAACTGTCACATATAAACCTTTGATCTCACTCAGATTTTAGGACCACTAGTCATTGGTCTTACGGTCTCCTAGGTCAAGGACATTCCCATTTTTCAGATCCATTATAGAAATATAGGGCATCAACACACTTCTGAAGCGAATTGCTTCAATTTTATTAGCTCCATGGCCTTATACAGGCGAATTGAAGATACATGCATGAAGATACGTATCTTCCACTGAGATTAGAGTGGGATTTGTGGCGGATTATGGATTAATCCAAGTGACTACTCATCAAAACGCACTAATCCTAATTTTGCATTCATCGACTAACCAGTTATAGGGCACTAGTAACCGGTTAGTTAATGGAAAAATTCAAAAATTTATTTTTTATTCATTTTCCCTCCAATAACCTTTCTAATATTGCAATTCGGTCCTAAAACTATTTTTGTTAATTTATCTATGTGAAATTGTTAAAACTATTTTATGAATAAAGACATTTGCCTTTGCATAAAAACTACTCCCACTATCCCACAATTATGTTAAAAAATGATAAAAAAATTTATCCCAAACTAAATTTAAATTAATTAATGAAAAAGTCTAGAAATTATAATTTTTGAATTGTGATAGGTTGCTCAATATAAAATTTTTTAAATTAATTATTTTATAATTTAATAATGTGTTAGATAACTCGTTAAATGCATATTCCTTAATTTTTTAAGAGTTTTAACTTTTTCATCCCTATTCGTGAAACTAAGGAATAAATAGTTAAAAATAAGTATGAATTGAAATCATTAGGACTTTTTTTATTGAAAAGTTTGTGATTTGCATTTGGATACTTTCTTCGTTCTTTATTATCTGTCTTTTTTTAAATTTTTTTATATGTCCTTCTGAGAATTTCAAGAATGTAATAAATGTTATTTTCCATGTATATCTTTATTCAATAAGTCTTGGTTTACGTAAGTAGTAGATAAAAATGAAATATTATAGTAAGAGAAATGATATAATGGAAAAAAATATAAATAAAATATTGAAAATCTTAGTAATGAATAAATTTTTTAAGAGATGTGTTTTGTTTGAACATGACAAAAAAAATAGGAACCGAGAGGAGTAACATTTTTCAGTTCACACGTGTGGTAGACCTATATATGTCACTGCATCTCATGTGCCTTCTAATGAGTGTATTCGGTTGGCAGTAGTAGGGTTTCACTCTCACCCTAACAACTGCTCTTCTGCCGCCGCCAGCTTTGGTTTGTAAAAAAGAAAAGTGAAATAAGAAAGCTTTTACGATATATCCCATTCACATGATATGCTTGAAGTACTCATATGAGACGATGTTGTGATCTGCTATGGAAGAATGCATATGTTGCAACTTCATTTCACTTACACTGGTAATGCTGCTAATTCTGATAAACTCATCTTTTCCCTTTTCTAACCATTAATTGCATCTATTTTCTTTCGTTGCCATTTTATCTCTTGTTAAAAATTGGTGTGTTTACTTGTCTTCATTAGATCTGTACGCAAGGCAACGAAAACTGGTTTGTGGGTCATCATGATAGAATTGTGGAATCAGACTTGCATTTCTTCTTCCTCGGCTATGTTAATTTTGTCATTATTATGGTGGACATCATTTCCCATATCACGATCATGATTTCCTTGATTAAAAATAAGGTAACTTGATTAAAAATTAGGTAAATTTATATTAATGTCAATATTTTTTTATTTGTTTGAAGGTTACTTGTAACATCTTCCCTCTAAACTTGGTGAATATATTTATATTTTCTTTTCCCTCTAAAAATCCTTTTAATATTGCACTTAGGTCCTATATCAAGGACTAAACTGAAAATTTATAATTTCACACAAATTATCATAATAAAAATACTTCTCATATTTTAAATATACGTAGTGTACAAAATTGAAAACACTAAAATAAATAAAACTAATTATTTATAAAACTTCATAATTAATAACTATTGATCGGGGATTAAAATTGGGGATGTTACACTACTTCCCCACTTAAAAAGAATTTCGTTCCCAAAATTCGTTTTCGGAACTTTTCTTTTTCAAAATTATATAAAAGACGGTTTCATGTTACTATTCCTGAAAATATTATGGGGATCCTCCCTCACTTAAAAGAGTTTTTCTTATACTTCCTCAAATTTTCTGTCTCAATATCTCACAATTATTTCTAATGAAACTTTCTAAATAAATTTTTTTTTTCGAAAAACACATTTCAAATAAATATTCCTCAAATAAAACATTCTATAATAAAATCTTTGAGGAAAATCTTTTTTCGCCGCTTACTCTGATCACTCGAGCACGAATAAGGAAATATTTATATGACTTTATTCCTTAACAGTTATAAGCATTAGGGTGATCAGTCCCAATATTTAAACTATTAGTAATAAAATCATTCTTTTTAGTTATAATCTTTCTCAAGAAAGATCATACGATATATCTTTAAGTTGGATGAACTTAAAGATAAGGAACATACTTGCGACCATCAGACTTAGTCAGACAGTCAAGTTCTAGAGATATTTCCGTTGGAGAGACAAATGCTTGTCCTATCCTGTTAATCTCTCTAACCTTACTGATCTTTCCATTCCTGTAGTGTCTAGATATATTTATCACATCCAACTGTGATAAAGGTTTTGATCACAGAAATTCGAGCCAAAGGCCTCGCTTAGGTCCTTAGATTATCAAACAATTAAATTAACGCAATCGAAAAAAATTTGACTATGTTAATTCAGATCAGGGAAATAGATAAACTCGGGTTACCTATATCCAGATCAGACTCGCATCCTAGCAGGAAGAACACCTTTCCGTGCTTGATTCGCGTGTTGTTCATTCCTTTCTTGCTTTTACCTTCTAGACAATCTGGTGAATAGTACCCCAACTTCCTGTTGTCAAAACAGACTATCTCCTTGGGTACACCTCATATTTTAAATATAGATTTTTGTAATGAATAATGATGATATATCAACCTACAAAGCAGCTTACATCATAAGAAAGTGTCATGTGACACTTGCTAATTAATTATTAGTAAGTATTGTACCATTTTGTGATATATGTCAAGTTTCTCCTGGTATATGTTGAATTGTAGGATGATCTCGTATATTGATATATTATTTTTTTTTCTAAAAGGCCAGTTTCTGGTTAGCCTAAAAGTTATTTTTTTTGTTGTCTTTTCTACATTAAACTTTGTTGAGTTTGATAATTATGAATCATGTAAACTAACATAAAGTATTGTTAACAACAAATTCGTTTTTAGGTAGATGTTACCAACCATCTTGACTTGCTAGAGTCGTTGAATGAGGTTCTGGAGGAGATGACGAAGATTCTCATTGCCCTATTTGTTTATCAACAACAACTAATATTGTGATTACATGTTGTAGTCACAATTTCTGCTGCGACTGTATTCTTACAAGCATATGTACAATGCAGCAATCTGTACAATGCAGCAATCTTTGTTGTCTTATTTGTCTCCGTCCACTCTCACAATCTAATTTATTCTCATACCCTCTTGAATCATCCACAACACTTCCCTCAAATAAACCAAGGTTATCTTCCAAACTCTCAACTCTAATAAAACTTCTTATAGAATCAAGTGGGCATGTTACAAAATCAGTAGTATTTCCACAGTATCGTGAGATATTGATTTTACTCGAAGAACCTCTTAAAGATGTTTTCAAGACATTATTTTATCTTGAAAGGGAAACGAATGTGAAACAATTGGCTCGTGTTATTAAGAATTTGGAATGACGACAATTGATAAGCCAATAGTTCTGCTCTCAAGCCTTAAGGTTTTAAGTGCAGCAAATTTAGATCTTACAGCTGCCTCTTGAGTATACATTATCATGCCATGGTGGAATCCAGCAATTGAAGAACATAGGATTAATCTCGTCCACCGTGCTAGAAAAAAAAAGTTTCGTGCATATTACAAAATTGGTTTACAGAGACACTATTGAATAAAAAATATTAATGTTGCAGGAAAGAAAGTAGGAGCTTTCAAGGGAAACATCTGAGAAAGGATTATGGGAATTTAGGATGAACATGGATGATATGCGTTTCCTTTTGTTCGATTGACCTTACTTAGGAGTCTATGCATAGATTAGCACTGAATGAAAAAACGTTGAACTCATGTTTAGTTTTGGCATTTTATACCTTTGACACAAATTAATATAAACAAACTAGCTGTTGAGTATGGCTCATAGGTGCTGCAAAAGGGCAAAGGGTCAATGGGCCACGAAGTGGCCTATCTTGTGACCGTTTTCTACTATATATGCTTGTATTCTGTAACCCTGATCAACACAAGAAATAATACGGAACTATAGTTGCTCTATAGTCGCAGACGTAGGCATAATTGGCCGAACTGCGTAACCAATTCTGTGTGTGCTCTCTCTTTCTCTTCTGTTTTCTATTATTGCTGCTCCAACACTAGCAAACTCATGTTTCAAAGTAGTTGTTCTCATGTTGTTCACTGCCAAAATATTGCAGTACCGTTTTGCTATTTGGATGTTAAATTCTTATGCTATTGGAAATCAAAGTTAAATTTAATAAAGTTTTTCTATCCTATGCATCCCATGCAAAGGAGAGGAGAACATACATTGTAAATTTGTATTGAAAAACTATATAATTAATTTTTTTATTCATTAAATATTTCAATTTCCAACAAACTCTTACTTTTTAAGGAGGGATTAACCTATGCACCTGGTGCATAGGTTAGAAACACCCAATTTAATATAGTGTCAGAGCTTTCACGTAGCACTTGTTTTCTTCTAGTATGGTAGCCCTTTAAACTAATGGTGATTTATTGTTGTACAATGGTACACTTTTTTAATTTTTCAAACTTCAACAATTAATATTTACGACGCTTATTATATCATTCTTTCTATATGAAATTATTATGTAGCTTGGCTAATTTGCTACAAATTGTTAACTACCATATCATTTCTTATGGTTAAATATGTTATGGGATATATATGTTTATCATTTAGTTTATGTTTTCCTATTATCATTTTTAATTTACGTTAGATGGTTATTATGATATATGCATGCATTTTTTTTTTAGTAAAACTTCAAAATGGCCCTTCAAAGATACAATGACTATATATCAAATAAGTCCCTAAAAGTTTAAATTTTCACCATGTAGTGTACATTTTGGATCTTGAAAGATTACATTACAATCCAATAAGTACCTAGAAGGACAAATGTGATGACCATTTAAACTTATGTGGACTTATTTGATGGTCATTTTTTTAGGAGGACTACCTAATATGACGTTTTACATGCTCTATTTATCGGTTTGATATAGATTATTGTATGCTATATAAAAAAAATCTTTTGCCTTTATGATTCACTTGTAATTTGAATATAATACGACATCATCATCAAATTTCCAAAATACATCATTTACTCAAGACGTTATGTCATCAACATCGACAGAACACGCCACCATGCCAGCTAACGTTCACGTTTCAAACACCCCGTGGATTGGTCCACAACATGTGTCGGGATATAATAGGCTAATTGGTAGGGATAATCAAACTAGCATGAACTTGGGAAATCAACACAGGGAAAGGAGAAAGGGAAAGGGACATGATGAGCTAGTTGACTAACCAATCAAGACCTATTATCAACCCTTTTGTAACACCCGCAAAATTCCTCATATATTTTAATTAAAGAAATTAGATTTTTCAGAAGGATTTTATTAATAAATGTATTTACAAAAAGTAAATATTTTTATTGACATAAATTGTATTACTGAAGTATTAAATTGTTTTAACCGTATGATTTAATATATGGTTTTGATTTGGTTTTTATTATTTCATAATTTGAAACTTAATTAATTTAATTAGCTTTATATTTTAAATTGGTAAGAGTATATTTTAGATTTGGGTTGGATTTCATGTTTTTAGTTTTACAAAAATCTTATGTTAATTTTATTATTTTATATAGGTTTGAAATTAATTACTTCTTTTGAAAGCAAGAAGGAAAAATTTACGCTTAGGGTTTCTCTCTACTTTCTCTCTCCCTGCGGCTGTCTCTGGCCGTCTACCGCCGCTTATGACGAGGAAGAGGGGAAGACCCCCAAAGAATCCCTCAGCCTCAGCGAAAAAGATTTCGGACAAGCAAGATGCGATTGAAGGAGATATTGATCGAAGTGATGGGGATCATCTGGATGATGAAGACTATGAAGATATTGAAAGTCTGACGCCTAAAAAGGCTGAATCGTTGCTTCGAAACCTTGATTTATTGCGTGAAAGAATCAAGGAAAAGGTCACAGCTCCTGGTCAAACATCAGCAGAGCGTACAAATATGAATGATGCAGACAAGGTTGATGATGTCAATCAAAAGGCGAAGGTTGATCTAGCCCCCAATATTCAGAAGCCATCGATCTGGGATTCGTTCGACATATCTAAATTGCGGAATGCGGGGGAAAAGCTTAGTTTTGTTCAACCTGAACTTAA
Organism: Crotalaria pallida; assembly: GCA_037953625.1. Taxonomy (NCBI): domain Eukaryota; kingdom Viridiplantae; phylum Streptophyta; class Magnoliopsida; order Fabales; family Fabaceae; genus Crotalaria; species Crotalaria pallida. The sequence continues at coordinate 103,585,938 of CM075650.1, forward strand.
GGAAGGTATGGCTATTGGGAAAATTGATGCTCAAGATGTTGAGAGTGAATTGAACTATTGGAAGAGTGCCTTGGTGTGTTATGTACTAGGCGCGAGACCACCTTATTCAGTTCTTAGTGGGTATATTAAGAAGATATGGGGTCATCACGGAATTGATAAAATACTCATGAATAGTGATGGTACAATGGTGGTAACGTTTAACTCTGTTGAAGCTAGGAATTCTGTTCTGGATATTGGCATCTATCATTTTGATAGGAAGCCAATGATTCTTGCGCCGTGGACGGGGAGATCAGGAGCGAAGAGTCATTTGGATAGATTCCCTGTTTGGATTCAACTGCCGAATTTGAGTTTGAAATTTTGGGGACAATCTGCTCTAAGTAAAATTTCTAGTTTAGTTGGAACACCTATTATGGTAGACCAAGTAACTAGAGATCGTGATCGTATAAATTATGCTCGAGTTTTAATTGAAGTTGATCCTACTGTGTTGCCAGAAGAAATAATTTTTGAGGATGACAAAGGCAATATAGTGACCCAGAAGGTAACATATGAATGGAAGCCGGTCTTATGCTCCAAATGCAGCTCCTATGGACATGATTCAAAGATGTGTAAAAGGAATGTTAAGCAAGTGTGGGAGGTAAAGAAGAAGCCAACCAGAGAAGATATAGAGAAGATTGATACAGAGTTAAGAGCAGAGCAGGTGGTTGTGTGTGATAATAATGTTGACTTGACAAGTAAGGAGAACAAAGGAGTTCCAGATGCACAGTCAGAGGGTACAGTAGTTGGGGATTCGTTGAACATTGCAGAGGACGATTTGTCAAAAGGTGAAGGATTGTCTGTGAAGGACTCTGAGCCTAAGACTCCATCTGCAGGTAATAATAATAAAGATCAGCCTTGGATACCAGTTATCACTAGAAGTAAAGCACAGATTAGACTTGTACAAAGTAGGAAGGAGTTGGAGGATAATGTTGGACAGGCCTCTAAGGCCAATGGATAGTTTTCTAACTTGGAACATTAGAGGGTTCAATAACCCTCAAAAGCAAAGGGATTTAAAAACTCTTTGCATTGAGAATAGGGTAGGTTTTTTTTATCTATTTTGGAGAATAAGCTGAGATCTAATTCTTATCAGGGTGTGATTGGAAATTTTGCTCCTGGTTCGGGCTATACCACGAATATTGATGTTCATCCGGTTGGCAGAATTTGTGTGCTTTGGAAACCTGATATGTTTCAGGTTCAAGTTCTGAAGACTTCATCACAAATGATTCATTGTCTGGTAACTATGGTGCAGAAATAGATAGATGTGTTCGTTACTGTAACACTCTCACTTTTATTGGTTAATTTTAGGTTTAAAATAAAATCAGAGTTTGAAAATTTCTTTTTAATTATTTTATTTATAAAAATTCTTAGGAAAATCCGGCAGAGTTTCCTCTGTTTTTCGGACTTTCCCAAAGTTTCTTCGTAAAACCTGTCAGTCCAGAATATTTAAAAACATAGCGCACAATAGATAAAATATCCAGATCAGATCCTAGTGCCCAAGTAGTACAAGTTCAGGGCGTACAACTATTACATATTTTAAATTGCAAAATAGTTGTTCACTCAAAATAATATATACATACATATATATATTCACTCCACGTAGTGGAATGAAAATCCTGCTCGGCCATGTCCCATGTAAGCTCCACTTCAGTACTTGTAAAAATATAGCAAGAAGGGTAGCATTACACAGAACTTAAAAAGATAGATCCTAAAAGAGACATAGCAATAAACCAAGTCTACCCAATTCTTAACTTCCTTTATTCATTTAATTAATCTCTTCTAGATCTTTACTTATTCTCACATTCATTCAATTTTCTATTCTCTTATCATTATCTCATTTGCATACTTTATCCACTTTCCATTTGCCACTTATACTTAGCATTTCCATAATTACTACCCTTATTTATTTCCTCTAGTTCCTCTATCATTCCCATTGTTCACTTTCTTATTTCATTTTCCAATATTCATTCGATTATCCATTTTTCATTTCCCTTACCATTTTCATTATCTTTTCCATTTTTATTTCCTTTTTTTTATTCCATTGTGTGTAACCTCAAACTGAGATCTGCACATACCCGTGTACGCAACCGCAGACAGACGATCTGCATACACTCATAATTTGTCTACGATGTATGCAACCACAAGCAGATGATCTGCATACACCTACTATTTATTTACGAGGTATGCAACCACAAGCAGATGATCTGCATACCCCCACCACTTATTTACGATGTATGCAACCACAAGCAGTTGATCTGCATACACCAACAATTTATTTACGATATATGCAACCACAAGCAGATGATCTGCATATATCCACCATCTTATCCACAACTTTATTTACGATGTATGCAACCACAAACAGATGATCTGCATACACCCACAATTTTATTTCCGACGTATGCAACCACAAGCAGATGATCTGCATACGCCCACCATTTATTTACGATGTATGCAACCACAGGTCAGATGATCTGCATACATCCTTAGCCTCTTTCCTTTTATTTTCCATTGTTCCTTGTTATTCTTCATTATTGATTTGCCTTAGTCTTTTCTCTTTACTTTTAGTTTCCTTAGTTCTCTTTAACCCTTTTTAATTTCTTGACTCTTCTTTTATCTTTTTCTATTTAAGTGTTTCTCTTAACTAATGTTATTCTTGCTTTTAATTAACTCTTAGTTGGTCATATACTCTATATTTTAACTCTCGTTACTAGCCAGTATTTATCTCTTGGTTTCCCTTACTTCACATTTTTCTTTACTTGTTATTCCTATTTCATTACTCTGTTTAGTTAACTATCCTTTTTAACTTAGCTTAATTCCCATATCTTATTACAACATTTCATTTAGCTTCCCTAACAACGTACTCTCTCTTAGTATCTTCTATTAATTTACTTTACCGGTTATCCATTTTTCTTCACATCTAGTTCACTATTTTGTTTTTATTCCCATATTCGACTCCGCACATATTCCTTATTCCACATTCTAATCCCTCTTTTATCCCATGTAAATCTTCACTTACTATTTTACTTATTATCTTTCATCTTATTAGTTCTACTCTTTTTGCCTATTACATTTTCCCTTTATTCTTTTACTCCCAACTTTAGTTAGTTCTTCCTTAACTAATTTCCCTTAGTTTTTTTTTTCATGTTTTCCTACACTTCCATTCTATATTAACTCTTTTAATATTCTACCATATTCATTCACTCCGGAACTCGTTCTATACATGTCCAATCTACTCCATTGTCATTTTAAATAAATCATTTATATTTGCGGGGACTACCCTAAGGTTCATTAACTTATTCCTTAATTACCCTATTCTTAGTCACCACTATAAACTCCTAGAATTTACTTTTTAAATAGAGGTAATACGACCCTTCTTACCTCGGGCTTTTCATTTTAAAAAGAACCTGGGTTGTGGCTCGGCGACAATGGCGGCGTCGGTGTTGCTCCTCGTTAGCGAGAACGATCGTGGCTGGATCAAGGCAATAGCTTCGAGCTTCGGAGTACCCAATACAAGCCCGGTGCGATCACGGTCGGTAACGACGCCGGTGAGTCCTGAGGAGAGAGAAAGCTCGGCCAAGGGAAATGAGAGAGAGAGAGCAATCAAGAGGGAGGGAAGAGAGACGATCGTGGGAGAGGGTGGAAGGCCTTGGGTGGTGGCGGTTCGTGGTGGTGGTTCGTGGTGGCCGGAGGAGAGAGGAGGAAGAGATGAGGGAAAGAGAGAGAAAGAGATCAAGAGGGAAGAGAGAGAGTGGATCTATGGGGAGGAAGGAAGGAAGGTCAAGGAGAGGGGCGGCGGCCTTGGGCGGCTCCGGTGGTGGCGATTGGTGGTGCTGGGGGCAGAGAGAGAGAGGGAGTTGAGAGGGAGGAAGAAGGGTTGGAAAATGGGGGTTTGGTGGGTCATTCTCGCACCATTTATGGTGCTGGTGCTGCTGATTCGCGCACCGTGCGCCTGGGCGAGGCCTCCTGCTCGCCTGGGCGAGTTTGCTGCTGTGGGGAGGGTCTGATGCGCGTTCACGCGCCTGGGCGAGCTGTTGGCGTGCCTGGGCGAGGGTCTGTTGACTTTTATGTTGACTACACCATAACTTCTTCGTTAACCGTCGGATCTTGCCCAAATTTGAAGACAAGCTTCTTAATTCCTTAAACTTCATATCCAACGGTGGAATTTAATTTCTTAGAATCCTATAATAAATTCCTAATTTTCTCTTTTCGGTTGATTTCTAACATCTAAAACGCCGATTTAACTCCCGATTTTCGCCTAGATAATTTTGCCCCTTGCTACCAATGTCTCCTACACAACCCCTAATACTTATAATTACCACTCACCTTGCTCCCAAAATTCTTGAAGCAATTAATCTACCCATTCCTTACACTTTAAACTTATTAATTCACTAATTATGCTTGGATTTAAATTAGGGATGTTACAATTCTCCCCCACTTATTAGAATTTCGTCCCCGAAATTCCGTTCAATTTCTTCAAATGGAGAACCATCCCAATAGTAAGCTTCCGACCACAGTTTTCACTTCCCTTCAGTTTTTACTTTCCGCTCCAGATGTGGTTAGTGCCATGCTCATTTCAACGTCTGTCTTCTAGCACTACGTGTTGTCTCCATCTGCACAAGGTCGTCAGTTTTTCTTATTATTAAAGTTCCATCTCCCATTCCTTGGATTGAAATCCTCCCCCACTTAGCATCGACTTACCTGATTATGTCGGTGCCAGGAAGCAGGGAATCGAACGTGTCAGCTTCGGATTGTCTTTCATACGAATTTCAATGAAGAGTGTAACACTCTAACCATAACAGAAAACGTAATCTTTGGAATTCACAAGGAATTTGCGCTTTCGCTTAAGAAAATAGTCTAAGATTATGCGATCCAAAGACTTTTCGCAGAATGTAGCAGCTTATGACTAGAAATTTCCTCGTCCACGAGGAACCGGATCGAATAAATAAGACTAGAACTCCAGGAACGATGGGTATTCCAGGATAAGAGACAAGGAGAAGATCGTAAGTTCACGAGGTTTAGTAGATTAGAGCGAGAAATCTTTGATTCGTGATCAAAAGTCGCTACTTCAAGGTAAAGTCAAACCAAGAAGAACGAGGAGGAAGAGATCCACTTGCACGAATTGAGGTATTAACTAAGCTTTTCAGAATTACTATTAAAGTCTTAAACGATTTTTGATGGTCACGAATTGCGGTTGGCATAAGTTCTTGACTTCTGAACGCTCTATTAAGCACTATTTTAGATCAATGACACTCAAGACATACCTTGGGTGTATGTCAGTAATCCCTTACAACCTATTTCGAGTTGGATCTTAAGGAAAGCTTGAATGGATTTGATACAGAACAAGAAAGCTGATGGAATCTGACCTTTCTATTACCTTAAGACTTGCACTACTCTCGAAATCGAGATTCGTGTTGGGTGGACGACCCGTTGGTGGTCACTCATTCAATTTGTTTGGTCTCTATGTAGAGACTTCAAGAGGTTACCAGTTAAGCTTTTCTAATGGATGACCATTCAGGAACCTGGGTAAGATTCCCGATAAGACTTGGGTTACCGAAGTTTTAGTTTGGCTTTTTGATGGGTAGGGGTGGTTCTTATAGAGTTTATTCCATCCGTTCTAAGATAGGGTATTCGATTACGCTATTCTTAAATAGATAAGATGGCTTAAGGCTCTTATGCTTTGGTTTTTGTTTGGGCCTACTATCCGCTTCCGTTTAAGGAACTTGGAAAGGACACCATTCGGGTTGGTTCCTTTGCTTCCAAAGGATCTACTCCCTTGGAGAGTTTCCATTTCTATTGTTTCAATTTTATTAAGAGAATTGCAATAGTATCATCCGTTAGTAGTTGCAAAGATTGAGGTGATCAATCTCAACCTCACGTCTACCAACAGCGCACCATGGTCGGGTTCTTATTTTCACCGAAAACCATTGTTCGATTGTTCAATCTTGGTTGATCTCGGCGTGGATACTTGGTAAGGTTGTCAAGATTTGCTTTTCTCGCGGGCGACCGTTCAGGAATCTTGTTGATAAGGCTCCCAGTAGGTTTCGGACTGCCAAAGTCTGGTTTAGCTTTTCAGGGAAGCTAGAGATGGTTGCTAGGGTGAACTTGATTCCCTCAAGAACTTCGTGTGAAGGATCCAAAGAAGGTACCGTTCAAGTCGACTTACTTTCTTCTAATGGTGGTACTTCTCATGAAATCTTATGTCGGATTGGTTCTTGTGCTACTTCGAAGCTTTCAATGACATTGACAATCGACAAGCGCGAAGATCGAGATGGTCAGTCTCAATCTCACATTTATCAATAGCAACTTCATCGTCAGGTTTGTTGACGATATCATCACTTAATAGTTGCAAGAGTAAGGATGACCAATCCTACCCTTACACTCTATTAAACGACAACACCATCGAGGGATCCAGTTGAGTTCAAACTAACGTCCTATAGTCTATGGCTGTCACAACCTAATCCTGGAGAAGTTAGCAAGTGAACACATATAAATAGGTAGTTATATATATGTATTCCTATTCGCCTAACTTAGACACTTGACTATCCATATCGGTTACTCGCTTGGTGAGTAAACCACAGGAGTTATGAGTTCAAACTCCAAAGGCCGAGGAAAAACTGCTCTGATACCAAAATGTAACACTCTCACTTTTATTGGTTAATTTTAGGTTTTAAATAAAATCAGAGTTTGAAAATTTCTTTTTAATTATTTTATTTATAAAAATTCTTAGGAAAATCCGGCAGAGTTTCCTCTGTTTTTCGGACTTTCCCAAAGTTTCTTCGTAAAACCTGTCAGTCCAGAATATTTAAAAACATAGAGCACAATAGATAAAATATCCAGATCAGATCCTAGTGCCAAAGTAGTACAAGTTCAGGGCGTACAACTATTACATATTTTAAATTGCAAAATAGTTGTCCACTCAAAATAATATATACATATATATATATATATATATATTCACTCCACGTAGTGGAATGAAAATCCTGCTCGGCCGTGTCCCATGTAAGCTCCACTTCAGTACCTGTAAAAATATAGCAAGAAGGGTAGCATTACACAGAACTTAAAAAGATAGATCCTAAAAGAGACATAGCAATAAACCAAGTCTACCCAATTATTAACTTCCTTTATTCATTTAATTAATCTCTTCTAGATCTTTACTTATTCTCACATTCATTTAATTTTCTATTCTCTTATCATTCTCTCATTTCCATACTTTATCCACTTTCCATTTGCCACTTATACTTAGCATTTCCATAATTACTACCCTTATTTATTTCCTCTAGTTCCTATATCATTCCCATTGTTCACTTTCTTATTTCATTTTCCAAGATTCATTCGATTATCCATTTTTCCTTTCCCTTACCATTTTCATTATCTTTTCCATTTTTATTTCCTTTTTATTCCATTGTGTGTAACCTCAAACAGAGATCTACACATACCCGTGTACGCAACCGCAGACAGACGATCTGCATACACTCATAATTTGTCTATGATGTATGCAACCACAAGCAGATGATCTGCATACACCTACTATTTATTTACGAGGTATGCAACCACAAGCAGATGATCTTGTAGAATCAAGTCTCCAATGAGGTGGATTTATTTTGATGATGACAATATAATTAGATCATGGATTTAAAGGAAGAATTCAAGCTCATCAAGTCAAGAAGATCAAGTGCATCACTTAGCTAGTCATTCTCAATTTTACTTTAAATGTAATTTTATTTATTTTATTGAGAGTGGGTAGCTTAGGAAGTAATCTCATCCTTAGGATAAATAATTTTAAATGCATGAAAAAGGTTGGGGTTACATAAAATTATTCCTTGAGGAGAGAATTGAAATAAATTGTTGAAAAACTTGACTTTTATCATCTCTGGGCAAAACACTCGAGTAAGCACAAAAATACTCGAGTATAAAGACACTCGAGTAATCTGAAAGTTACTCGAGTATCAAAACACTCGAGTACTTCCCAGAATACTCGAGTATTTCAGCCTCAAATCAGAGATTTGACCGTTAGTTCAATACATGGGCATTTCTATTGAAAGATGGGTAAAAGACTCGAGTAGTCTAAAAAATACTCGAGTATTTTGACTCTGACAACAAACTTTTTAACCGTTGGAAGAGGGCAAAAATGGGAGAAAAGTATTACTCTTACTCTCTCATTTCCTCTTCCATATATCAGAAATGAATGCTATTGAACCAAGGAACTAGAATATTAAAGTCTATTGTGCTAAACATTCATTTTGATCATTCTCTCTCTCAAGTGAAAATTTACTCTAACTCAATCTATTCATTCATCATTATTATTTGTACTAAGAGTTAGAGTTGTGCTTAATTGTAGTGGAAATCATTTGTTGGATTTCTCCACATACACAAACACTTCTTGTTCTAAAATTCTTGGTTGGTAACCAAGTGTACCTAAGTGGGTCTTAGGTTCATTCAAGACTTGGGAGGTTCTCAAGCAAGGGCTAAGAGGTTCTTAGCTTTGGTGGAGCTCTTGAAGGTTTCAAGGAGCTTGAAGAAGAAGGAGTCTTCAACTCTTCATCACCAACATCAAATTGGAGTAGAAATTCAAGAGTTTGGTACACTCTTGGAAGGGATAGGTTGAGTGAGGCATCTCGATACCCTTTGTAATATTTCTAACAATTTGATTTTAGTAGACACTCCTATGGTTCTTAGGGGGACTGGACTAGCTCTCTAAATAGAGAGTGAACCAGTATAAAATTGTTGGTGTTGATCTTTTATAGCTTTCTTTAACTTCAAGCAAAAACCAAACCTAAGTTGCTCAAAAGGGGGTTATTAATTAGAGTAGTAATTCCGCAGCAATTAAGTGATTTTCAAGTTGTTATAGCTTTATTTAATTGCTTTCTACTCTATTATTAATCTGCCATAGACTGGATTAATTCATATTGATTAAAGTGCATATAATTCAGAAACTGTTTTTCTGCTAACTGCACGATTTACTCGAGTATTCTTAAGAAGACTCGAGTGTTCTTGTGATTTTACTCGAGTAGTCTTAAAAACACTCGAGTGTTCTTGCTCTGTTTCTGAAAAATCTGCACGTGATCAATTATACTTAATTGCATTCGAAAATTAGTCATTGTTGCATTCAGATTACTATTCACCCCGCTCTAGTAATTGCTAAGCCCGCTTGTTGGTTTCCAACAAGTGGTATCAGAGCTCGGTCGAAAGATCGAGCGTAAAAGCTTTTTCGAAAAGATCCTTTGGAAACTATGGGCTCTAGCAATTATCAAGAAGGATCCTCTTCAATAAACCGCCCACCATTCTTTAATGGTGAAGGGTATGCTTATTGGAAGGTTCGGATGAGAGTTTTTATTGAAGCAATAGACACCGATATTTGGGATGCAATAGAGGATGGTCCACATATTCCTAGACATATGATAAATGGGGAAGTCATTGAAATTCCTAGGAAAAGTTGGAATGATGATGATAAAAAGAAAGTATCCTTTGATTTAAAAGCTAAAAACATCATCTTTTCCGCTTTATCCCATGATGAATTTTATCGAGTTTCTCAATGCAAGTCGGCTAAGGAGATGTGGGACACTTTGGAAGTCACACATGAAGGAACAAGTGAAGTAAGAAATGCTAGATTAAATTCTTTAACACATGAATATGAATTATTTCACATGTTCCCGAATGAATCTATTGATGACTTACAAAAGAGGTTTTCACATATCATTAGTCACTTGATTTCTCTAGGAAAGCAATTTCGTGATGGTGAAACTACTCACAAAATTTTGAGATGCCTTGATAGAAAATGGCAACCAAAGGTCACCGCCATCAAGGAGTCCAAGGATTTGAACACTATGGACTTGGCAACCTTGTTTGGGAAGCTCAAGGAACATGAGATTGATCTATCAAGACTTAGCTCACATGAGGAGTCGGACAAAAAGAAGAAGAGCATCTCTCTCAAGGCCTCAACCAAAGTTGTAAAAGAGGTTGAAGATGACTCTACAAGTGAGAACTCCGATCATGCACTCAATGAGGAGGAAATTGGATTATTTGCGAAAAGATTCAATAAATTCCTCAAGGGTAAGAAGAGTGGCTCATCATCAAGAGATAGAAGACCCAAGGAGCAAAAATCAAAGAACAAGACTTCAAGTGATGTAGTGAAGTGTCATGAATGTGGAGGCATTGGACATATAAGGATGGAATGTCCCACATACTTGAGAAAGAGTGAAAAGAAGACCCAAGAGGGCAAAGGCAAGAGAGCTTACATTGTGTGGGATGCACCGGAGAAGGATGCAAAATCATCATCAAGTAGCTCGGATGATGAAGTTGCAAATCTATGTCTCATGGCTAGAAGCAACAATGAAGCCTCAAGTGCCAATGGTGAAAATGAGGATGAGGTATCATCTCAAAGTTCTAGCTTTTCCTCTTCCTCTATTCCTTATGATGATTTGCTCAATGAGTATAATGAAATGTTGACTCAATTTGAAAAACTTGCTAAAGTCAACAAGGAAAAAGGAAAGAAAATTTTGGAGTATCAAAAGGAGATTAATGAATTGGAAAAATACATAAATGAATTGAAACTCCAAAATGCTTCCTTAGAACTTGTTAACTCTAGTCATGTTTGTGAATGTGCAAATGATGAGGAAACTATTGTATATTGTGAGAAATGTGACTTTCTTGAAAATGAAATAAAAGATTTGAAACACAAACTCACAATATCAAATAGTGATAGAAACCTAGACCGGATAATTAATTCTCAAAGAAATTATTCAAACAAAACCGGTTTAGGATATGTCCATAAGAAAAAGAACAATAAAAAGGTTGGTTCATTTTCTAAAATTGATTATACAAAGAAACCAACTTGCTTTTATTGTGAAAAGTTTGGACATACAAACAATAGGTGCCACATAAAACATTTTGAAATTCAAAAGGGCACTTATGTTTGGATTAAAAAGGAAGAAGCACCAAAAGCTAACCCAAAGGGACCCAACATAATTTGGGTACCCAAAATGAGCAAATGATTTTGTTTTGTAGGTGTGCCTTAGAACCGAAAAGAAACCGTGGTATCTTGATAGTGGATGTTCAAGGCACATGACGGGAGATAAGCGGAACTTCATAGAGCTTACTCCTCAAGAAGGTGGATATGTCACTTATGGAGACAACAACAAAGGCAAAATTCTTGGGATTGGTAAAGTCGGTAATTCCTCCAACTTGGTTATTGATAATGTACTTTATGTTCAAGGATTAGAACACAATCTTTTGAGCATTAGTCAACTATGTGATATTGGTAACCATGTATTATTTACCTCTACCCAATGTCTCATAAAAAGTGACAAAGATGAAACTATCAAATTTGTTGGCAAAAGGTCTAATAATACTTACTTGGTTGAATTGAACAATATCACCTCTTTGGTTTCTACTTGTCTAGTTAGCAAAGAGAGTGACACTTGGTTATGGCACCGTAGGACCGCTCACATTAATGTAAATCAATTAAAGAAACTACAATCAAAAGACTTAGTAGTTGGATTACCAAAGCTAGATTTTAAAATTGAAGGTGATTGCACTCCTTGTAAGAAGTGCAAACACACCAAAAATCATTTTGGTTCTAAAAATGATGTGTCCACAACAAGACCATTAGAAATGCTTCATATGGACTTGTTTGGACCTTCTCAAATAAAAAGCTTTGGTGGGAACTACTATGGCTTGGTGATTGTTGATGACTTTTCTAGATTTACATGGACTCTATTCTTAAGTGCAAAGAGTGAGACCTACAAATCTTTTAAACGCCATGTTAAACTTGTGCAAAACCAAGTAAACCAAAAAGTAATTACTATTAGAACCAACCATGGTGGTGAATTTGAAAACTACAAGTTTGATAGATTTTGTGATAAACATGGTATTGAACACCAATATTCCGCACCAAGAACTCCGGAACAAAATGGAGTGGTAGAGCGGAAAAATAGGGTGTTAGAGGAACTTGCAAGAACCATGCTAAATGATTCTCAAGTACCTCATTATTTTTGGGCCGATGCCGTTAATACGGCTTGCTATGTCATGAATAGAATTGTAATTAGGCCCATGCTCAAGAAAACCCCCTATGAGCTTTACAAAGGAAGAAAACCAAATATATCCCATTTTCATGTTTTTGGATGCAAAGTTTATGTTTTAAACAATGGAAAAGATCAACTTGGAAAATTTGACTCCAAATCCGATGAGGGAATATTTTTGGGTTATTCTTCACATAGTAAAGCATATAGAATTTTTAATAAAAGAAATATGACTATTGAGAATCTATTCATGTGGTTTTTAATGAGTCTTCGAAAGAAGATGGTGTTTTAAGTGATGGTTGTGATGAAGGTTTTGAGTTTTGAAAAGAGGAAAAAGGGAAGGAGATTTTAAAGGATGAAGGAGAAGTTAAAAATGATCTTGATCCGGCTTGGAAAACGGTGAAAGCTCACCCTATTGACAATGTCATAGGAGACCTTTCAAAGGGAGTATTAACTGGTAGGACAATTCAAAATATTTGTCATTTTGTTTCCTTTGTTTCTCAAATCGAACCAAATTCAATTAAGGAAGCAATTTTGGATGAACATTGGGTTATGGCCATGCAAGAAGAACTAAATCAATTTGTTAGAAATGATGTTTGGGAATTAGTGCCTATACCCGATGATCATACCATAATTGGTTTAAAATGGATTTATAGAAAAAAACTTGATGAATCCGGTTTGATTATAAGAAACAAAGCGAGACTTGTTGCCCAAGGGTACAACCAAGAGGAAGGTGTTGATTATGATGAGACCTTTGCTCCGGTTGCACGCCTTGAGGCAATCCGAATCTTGCTTGCCTTTGCATCAATTATGAAATTTACTCTTTATCAAATGGATGTCAAGAGTGCTTTCTTGAATGGTTTCATAAATGAAGAAGTGTATGTTAAGCAACCACCCGGTTTTGAAAGTCATGAATTTCCAAACCATGTTTATAAATTGAAAAAGGCACTTTATGGATTAAAACAAGCTCCTAGAGCTTGGTATGATTGATTAAGTACCTTTTTATTAGAAAATGACTTTCAAAGAGGAAAGGTTGATAATACCCTATTCATCTATAAAACCAAAAAGGACATTTTGTTAGTGCAAATATATGTAGATGATATTATCTTTGGTGCCACTAACGTGTCCTTGTGTAGCAAGTTCTCTAATTTGATGAAAAAGGAATTTGAAATGTCCATGATGGGGGAGCTCAAGTTCTTCCTAGGACTTCAAATCAAGCAAGTCAAGGAGGGGATTTTTGTGCATCAAGGAAAATATTGCAAGGAGCTCCTTGGAAAATTCGGAATGGACAAATGGAAAGAAGCTTACACTCCCATGAGCACATCATGCTACCTAGACAAGGATGAACAAGGTACACAGGTTGATGTTAGTAAATATAGAGGCATGATAGGTAGTCTTCTATATCTTACCGCATCTAGACCGGACATTATGTTTAGTGTATACATGTGTGCCCGTTTTCAAGCTTATCCTAAGGAATCACACCTATCCGCGGTCAAACATATTTTTAAATATCTTAAAGGAACAATTAACACCGGATTATGGTACCCTAGTGATACTAGTCTTAGTTTGGTTGGTTATTCGGATTCCGACTTTGCGGGATGCAAGCTTGATCGCAAAAGCACTAGTGGTACTTGCCATTTATTGGGAAGTTCACTAGTGTCATGGTTTTCTAAAAAGCAAGCTTGTGTTGCTCTTTCCACCGCCGAAGCGGAATATATTGCCGCCGGTAGTTGTTGTGCTCAACTCTTGTGGATGAAACAACAATTATTGGATTTTGGTTTGAAACTTGAAAATATTCCTATTAAATGCGATAACACGAGTGCAATCAACTTAACTAAGAATCTGGTGTATCACTCAAGGACTAAACACATTGAAATTAGACATCATTTCCTAAGGGTTCATGTACAAAAGGGTGATTGCTCTATTGAATTTGTAAGTACCACAAACCAATTAGCGGACATTTTTACAAAACCATTGCCAAGAGATACCTTTTATCATATAAGAGGAGAACTTGGAATTTTAGATGAGTCAAGCATTAGCTAATTGATTTGTGTTTGTGAAAAATCACCAAGTATGTCTCATTTCATGTGTATTGGTATTTGATGAACAATTGGACCTTGAGATACTGTGAAATATATGATTTTGATTGTGAGTGATTTTAATTCAAAATCTGTGTTGATGTTAAATATGTTGGATTTGTGAAATTGTGTTCAAAATGCTGTTAAAACTGTCTGTCTGTCAAATTTACTCGAGTATTTTTATTTTTACTCGAGTATTTTAATTCCAAAATTAAATCATTTGAAAATTGAAAAAGTTTTTGGCCATGTCTGATGATTTCACTCGAGTGTTTTAAATTTTACTCGAGTAATTTCGTTTTTACTCGAGTCTTTCAAATTTTACTCGCGTGAATTTCAGTCCAGTAACTTCCAACTTTCTGGACTGGGCTTTTTACTCGAGTACTTTCACCAATACTCGAGTATCAGGCTTAGAACACTCGAGTGTTTTTAAAAAAACACTCGAGTAATGTGACAAGTTTAAAGCCAGCAGCAGCGTTTCAGCCCCTCACTTTTCACAAACCCCCTCTCTCTTCACTCGAGTTCTCTCATCTCCATCATCAAAAACACGATTTAAACTCAAATTTTTCACAGATTTCAACTCCAAATCATCTTCTCATCATTATTCTTCACTTATTTCACTTCAAATCACCATTTTTTTCCCTCAAATTCGAAAATCCCTTTTTCAAACCCTAACTCCCCCAACTTCAAAATTCTTCAATTTTTTCTCAAAATTGTGTGCAAATGTCTACTTCTCGTGCTGCCCTACGTCCAAGGAAGAAAAGGAGGGAGCCCACTCCTCCTCCTTCATCATCTTCAGAGGAAGAAGTGGAATTCTTCTCTCCAAATGAGTGTGCTAGGAGGGAGGCATTGTTTGTGACTCATGCATACGGTGTGCAAAGCTGGACCACTAAGGAATTCCTTGAGGGTAATGGCTTTACATTTGTTCAAAAGCTTAGAGATCAGCACCTTATGCAATTTATCTCTTTTCATGGTCCTATTTATCTTAGGCTTGTGCGACAATTTTATGCAAATTTTAAGGAGATAGATAGGACTACCTATGAAACCAGTGTAGAAGGCACCCATTTTCAGATTAGGCCTAGGGATTTAGAGACCGTTTTTGGCATAACACGAATGGGGCAGAACAATTTCAATACTAACACTGATGATATTTTTAGAAACCTGCTTCGTCCCGATCGTGTTTATGACGGAAACGAGAAGAAAGTTGTGCATATGACCACATCAAACCGCATACTTCATCATATAGTTTGTCATATACTCTTGCCCCAAACCTCTCCAAATTACTCAAAGCCCACCAAATTAGAGCTTCAACTCACTGATGCCATTCTTAATGATAATATGCTGAATTGGGTTGCGATTGTTCTTGCTCGGATGGTCAAAGCGGGGAGCTCTAAAGCCACCCAAAACTTGCCTTATCCGATGCATGTGAGTAGACTCCTCCAGCACTTCAATGTGCCTATTCCTGTCGGTGAGGAGTCCTTTGATCCTCCTGCGGAGTTGCATGCGCTTCATGACGGGCTGCTTCGTCAAATGAAGATGAGGAAGCGTGGTGGGAGGTGGTACTGGATGGATGAGGTGGCAGCCATGGAGGCTAAGGAGGCCGCTGAGCGTGCTGCAGCTCAGCAAGGAGTAGATGCTGAGCAGTTGGCTGAGGAGCAGGCTCAGTTTGATCAGGCTGATGGTGGTGGTGCAGATGATCCGGTTGATAATATTGATTTTGGCAATCCTGCATTTGGGACATATCAGACTCACTTCGATGCTCGCTTTGATCAGTTTGACAGCCATATTGATAGTATTGAGCATCGGATGGCGGAGCAGCAGGACAGCATTAGCCGCCTTGAGTCACAGATGGGAGTTCAGTCCGCTATGCTTTACTCGCGGTTGGACCAGCATTCGGTTCAGATGAATGCTCGGTTCGACGACATGATGACTGCCTTCGGACGCTTCTTTCCTCCGCAGGACCCCCCTGCACCGGACATGTTCGGAGACTTGTGGACATTGCACACTATTTTCGATGTTTTCTGTTTTATGGCATGTATTTCATGGTTTTTAGTTTTTTTTTCTCATTATGTCGTTGGGAGTTAGTTTGCACTTTGTTACCCCTGCGTGGGTCTCTATCCGCTTTTGTGATGTTTACTTTTTTTTTATTTTCAGACTGGGATTTGGTCTTTATGTTGTTTTATGCTGTGATGACTCTTGCTTTATGTTATGATTTTCATTCGTTTTCGCATGCGTTATGTTCTCCGATAGTCATTTATTTTATCTTGCTATTATTTAGGGGGAGTTTTCGTTATTGGTATCCTTCTTGTCTCCTCCGTTTCCAAATGATATCTTTTTGATTATGACAAAAAGGGGGAGAAAAGAGGCATGAGAAGAGCAAGCACATTTTTTTTACTCTGATATTATTTTTGCTCTCGCTCTTATACCAATTGCATATTGTGCACTTGACTATGATTACTATGATATTATGCTGTGCTTGGAATTCTCTGGATTGACAAGTTTATAGGTTCCTATATTGAGGGGGAGCTCTCAAAAGTGAAGGAACTGTTTAATTATTTTGTCATCATCAAAAAGGGGGAGATTGTAGAATCAAGTCTCCAATGAGGTGGATTTATTTTGATGATGACAATATAATTAGATCATGGATTTAAAGGAAGAATTCAAGCTCATCAAGTCAAGAAGATCAAGTGCATCACTTAGCTAGTCATTCTCAATTTTACTTTAAATGTAATTTTATTTATTTTATTGAGAGTGGGTAGCTTAGGAAGTAATCTCATCCTTAGGATAAATAATTTTAAATGCATGAAAAAGGTTGGGGTTACATAAAATTATTCCTTGAGGAGAGAATTGAAATAAATTGTTGAAAAACATGATTTTTATCATCTCTGGGCAAAACACTCGAGTAAGCACAAAAATACTCGAGTATAAAGACACTCGAGTGATCTGAAAGTTACTCGAGTATCAAAACACTCGAGTACTTCCCAGAATACTCGAGTATTTCAGCCTCAAATCAGAGATTTGACCGTTAGTTCAATACATGGGCATTTCTATTGAAAGATGGGCAAAAGACTCGAGTAGTCTCAAAAATACTCGAGTATTTTGACTCTGACAGCAAACTTTTTAACCGTTGGAAGATGGCAAAAATGGGAGAAAAGTATTACTCTTACTCTCTCATTTCCTCTTCCATATATCAGAAATGAATGCTATTGAACCAAGGAACTAGAATATTAAAGTCTATTGTGCTAAACATTCATTTTGATCATTCTCTCTCTCAAGTGAAAATTTACTCTAACTCAATCTATTCATTCATC
This sequence comes from Crotalaria pallida, assembly GCA_037953625.1. NCBI lineage: Eukaryota > Viridiplantae > Streptophyta > Magnoliopsida > Fabales > Fabaceae > Crotalaria > Crotalaria pallida. Next base: position 103,603,377 of record CM075650.1, read on the forward strand.
ATTATTATTTGTACTAAGAGTTAGAGTTGTGCTTAATTGTAGTGGAAATCATTTGTTGGATTTCTCCACATAAAACACTTCTTGTTCTAAAAATCTTGGTTGGTAACCAAGTGTACCTAAGTGGGTCTTAGGTTCATTCAAGACTTGGGAGGTTCTCAAGCAAGGGCTAAGAGGTTCTTAGCTTTGGTGGAGCTCTTGAAGGTTTCAAGGAGCTTGAAGAAGAAGGAGTCTTCATCACCAACATCAAATTGGGGTAGAAATTCAAGAGTTTGGTACATTCTTGGAAGGGATAGGTTGAGTGAGGCATCTCAATACCCTTTGTAATATTTCTAACAATTTGATTTTAGTAGACACTCCTAAGGTTCTTAGGCGGACTGGACTAGCTCTCTAAATATAGAGTGAACCAGTATAAAATTGTTGGTGTTGATCTTTTATAGCTTTCTTTAACTTCAAGCAAAAACCAAACCTAAGTTTCTCAAAAGGGGGTTATTAATTAGAGTAGTAATTCCGCAGCAATTAAGTGATTTTCAAGTTGTTATAGCTTTATTTAATTGTTTTCTACTCTATTATTAATCTTCCCTGGACTGGATTAATTCATATTGATTAAAGTGCATATAATTCAGAAACTGTTTTTCTGCTAACTGCACGATTTACTCGAGTATTCTTAAGAAGACTCGAGTGTTCTTGTGATTTTACTCGAGTAGTCTTAAAAACACTCGAGTGTTCTTGCTCTGTTTCTGAAAAATCTGCACGTGATCAATTATACTTAATTGCATTCGAAAATTAGTCACTGTTGCATTCAGATTACTATTCACCCCCCTCTAGTAATTGCTAAGCCCGCTTGTTGGTTTCCAACAGATCTGCATACGCCCACCACTTATTTACGATGTATGCAACCACAAGCAGATGATCTGCATACACCAACAATTTATTTACGATATATGCAACCACAAGCAGATGATTTGCATATATCCACCATCTTACCCACAACTTTATTTACGATGTATGCAACCACAAGCAGATGATCTGCATACACCCACAATTTTATTTCCGACGTATGCAACCACAAGCAGATGATCTGCATACGCCCACTATTTATTTACGATGTATTCAACCACAGGTCAGATGATCTGCATACATCCTTAGCCTCTTTCCTTTTATTTTCCATTGTTCCTTGTTATTCTTCATTATTGATTTGCCTTAGTCTTTTCTCTTTACTTTTAGTTTCCTTAGTTCTCTTTAACCCTTTTTAATTTCTTGACTCTTCTTTTATCTTTTTCTATTTAAGTGTTTCTCTTAACTAATGTTATTATTGCTTTTAATTAACTCTTAGTTGGTCATATACTCTATATTTTAACTCTCGTTACTAGCCAGTATTTATCTCTTGGTTTCCCTTACTTCACATTTTTCTTTACTTGTTATTCCTATTTCATTACTCTGTTTAGTTAACTACCCTTTTTAACTTAGCTTAATTCCCATATCTTATTACAACATTTCATTTAGCTTCCCTAACAACGTACTCTCTCTTAGTATCTTCTATTAATTTCCTTTACCGGTTATCCATTTTTCTTCACATCTAGTTCACTATTTTGTTTTTATTCCCATATTCGACTCCGCACATATTCCTTATTCCACATTCTAATCCCTCTTTTATCCCATGTAAATCTTCACTTACTATTTTACTTATTATCTTTCATCTTATTAGTTCTACTCTTTTTGCCTATTACATTTTCCCTTTATTCTTTTACTCCCAACTTTAGTTAGATCTTCCTTAACTAATTTCCCTTAGTTTTTTTTTTCATGTTTTCCTACACTTCCATTCTATATTAACTCTTTTAATATTCTACCATATTCATTCACTCCGGAACTCATTCTATACATGTCCAATCTACTCCATTGTCATTTTAAATAAATCATTTATATTTGCGGGGACTACCCTAAGGTTCATTAACTTATTCCTTAATTACCCTATTCTTAGTCACCACTATAAACTCCTAGAATTTACTTTTTAAATAGAGGTAATACGACCCTTCTTACCTCGGGCTTTTCTTTTTAAAAAGAACCTGGGTTGTGGCTCGGCGACGATGACGGCGTCGGTGTTGCTCCTCGTTAGCGAGAACGATCGTGGCTGGATCAAGGCAATAGCTTCGAGCTTCAGAGTACCCAATACAAGCCCAGTGCGATCACGGTCGGTAACGACGCCGGTGAGTCCTGAGGAGAGAGAAAGCTCGGCCAAGGGAAATGAGAGAGAGAGCAATCAAGAGGGAGGGAAGAGAGACGATCGTGGGAGAGGGTGGAAGGCCTTGGGTGGTGGCGGTTCGTGGTGGTGGTTCGTGGTGGCCGGAGGAGAGAGGAGGAAGAGATGAGGGAAAGAGAGAGAAAGAGATCAAGAGGGAAGAGAGAGAGTGGATCTATGGGGAGGAAGGAAGGAAGGTCAAGGAGATGGGCGGCGGCCTTGGGCGGCTCCGGTGGTGGCGGTTGGTGGTGCTGGGGGCGGAGAGAGAGAGGGAGTTGAGAGGGAGGAAGAAGGGTTGGAAAATGGGGGTTTGGTGGGTCATTCTCGCACCATTTATGGTGCTGGTGCTGCTGATTCGCGCACCGTGCGCCTGGGTGAGGCCTCCTGCTCGCCTGGGCGAGTTTGCTGCTGTGGGGAGGGTCTGATGCGCGTTCACGCGCCTGGGTGAGTTGTTGGCGCGCCTTGGCGAGGGTCTGTTGACTTTTATGTTGACTACACCATAACTTCTTCGTTAACCGTCGGATCTTGCCCAAATTTGAAGACAAGCTTCTTAATTGCTTAAACTTCATATCCAACGGTGGAATTTAATTTCTTAGCATCCTATAATAAATTCCTAATTTTCTTTTTTCGGTTGATTTCTAACATCTAAAACGCCGATTTAACTCCCGATTTTCGCCTAGATAATTCTGCCCCTTGCTACCAATGTCTCCTACACAACCCCTAATACTTATAATTACCACTCACCTTGCTCCCAAAATTCTTTAAGCAATTAATCTACCCATTCCTTACACTTTAAACTTATTAATTCACTAATTATGCTTGGATTTAAATTAGGGATGTTACAGTTACGATTATTTATGCAGCTAATGATAGTCATTTGAGAAGAGAGCTTTGGAGTGATTTACTGACCATTAATGATGCAGTTTCTGGTCCTTGGCTTTTATCAGGAGATTTCAATTGCTGTCTGGATAGTAGTGAGAAATTAGGGGGTAATCAACTGGATTGGGAGGCGGTTAATGAGTTCAAAGACTGTGTGCACAAATGTGGCTTACTTGATATGAAATTTTATGGCAATCTGTTCACTTGGGATAACAAGCAGTCTGGTTCAGATAGGATTTTCAGCAAACTAGATAGGAATCTGGTTAATTCAGAATGGATTCAGGTGTTGCACTTTTTACATGAACAGTAGTATATCTGATCATTGTCTAGCCTTGATTAGAGATACTGCTCAGGGAGTTCAGAGATTTGGTGGGTTCAAGTACTTGAATATTTGTTCTCAGGCTCATGAATTCTTACAAATTGTGAAAGGTGTTTGGCAGACAGATGTGCCTGGCTATGCAATGTATAGAGTGATGGCTAAGCTTAAGTTGCTAAAGGGTCCTTTGAAAGATCTCAACTCCAAGGAGTTTTCTGAAGTTGATTTGAAGGAGAAGCAATTAAGATTGGTTTTGGATGAGGTTCAGACTAGGTTGAATTTGTATCCTCAGGATTTAGCAATTCAGGTGGAGGAAAGGATGGCTTATCAGAATTACAAACATGCTCTTAATATAGCTATTTCCTTTTTGAGGCAGAAGGCTAAGGATAGTTGGATTAGGGAAGGGGATCAGAATACTGCCTATTTTCATAAGTCTATTCAGATCAGACAGTACAAGAACAGAGTTTTGAGGTTAATATCTGATGCAGAAAAGATGCTGGTGGATCAAACTGATATTATGAATGAATTTGTGAATTATTATGAGAAGCTTTTTCAGAGGAAGCATAGGAGATGGAATATGACAGAAGTGGTTAGGAAGTTTGGTAAAGTGCTTAGTACTGAAGATCAGATTGCTTTACTGAAACCTTTTAGCAGAGATGAGATCAAGGAGAGTTTCTGGGCTATAGATAAGGATAAGTCACCAGGCCCTGATGCGTTTGGAGCAGGCTTCTTTTAGTCAGCTTGGGAGATTGTGGGGGAGGAGTGCTGTGAAGCTGTTGAGGAATTTTTTAGTTCAGGTAAGCTTCTCAAATCCTGGAATGCTACTTCTTTGGTGCTGGTCCCTAAGTGTGAAAATCCCCTGTATGCTAAAGATTACAGGCCTATTGCCTGTTGTAATACACTTTATAAGTGTATTTCTACGTTGCTTTGTTTAAGACTAAAATCTGTGTTGCCTGCTATCATCAATTCTAATCAAGCAGCTTTTGTGGAGGGTAGGAGTATTGTGCATAACATCTTGATATCTCAAGATCTCCTTAGGCATTATGGGAGGAAGCATTCCTCTGCTAGGTGTTTATTGAAAATTGATCTCATGAAAGCATATGATTCTCTCAATTGGTGCTTTATAGAAAATATGCTGGAGGCTCTTAATTTTCCATCTAAAGTCATTAAGTGGATTATGGTGTGTGTTTCTACTGTGTCTTTTAATGTTGTTGTTAATGGACAGAGCTCTCAAACCTTCAGAAATGGTAGTGGCATTAGGCAAGGAGATCCTATTTCTCCTTTGCTTTTTGTCATTGCTATGGAGGGGTTGACTAGAAGATTGCAGGCTGCTACTTTTCACAAAGATTTCAGGTTCCATCCTATGTGTAAAAGTCTGAGATTGGTGAGTTTGGCTTTTGCAGATGATTTGATGCTCTTTTGTAAAGGCCATCCTAAGAGTGTCAAGGTTCTCACTGATGCTCTTCATGATTTTTCGATTAACTCTGGAATGATTGTAAGTAAGGAAAAGTCTCAAGTTTTTATGGCTGGGGTTAAGGACTGCTTTAAGGATCAGATTGTTCAATGTACAGGATTCTCCCTTGGATCATTCCCATTCAGGTATTTAGGAATTCCTCTTTCAGCTAGAAAGTGGTCAGTAGCTACTTGTCATTCCCTTGTTGATAAGGTTACAAAAAGAATTAAAGTCTGGCAAACTAGGAACTTATCTTATCAAGGGAAGAGTGTCCTAATTAACTCAGTTTTGCTGTCCTTGCACTCTTTCTGGGCTTCGGTGTTTATTATTCCTAAATCTGTGCTTAAGGAGGTTGACAAGATTTGTAGGCAATTCCTTTGGCAGTCAAGCAATGCTGCTCCAATTAGTTAGGTTCAAATGTGCAAGGAGAAAAAATTTGGTGGGCTGAACTTTAAGAACTCTGTTGTGTGGAATCAAGCAGCTATTGGTAAGCAGTTATGGCATATCTCTAGCAAAACTGATGAGCTCTGGGTAAAGTGGATTAATGCTGTGTATTTAAAGGGTTAGAGCATATGGACAATTCAGCATAGTGTTGAGTATGGTTGGCACTTTAAGCAAATACTGAAAGTCAGAGATATGTTGATTCTGTTGGAAACCAACAAGCGGACTTAGCAATTACTAGAGGGGGGTGAATAGTAATCTGAATGCAACAGTGACTAATTTTCGAATGCAATTAAGTATAATTGATCACGTGCAGATTTTTCAGAAACAGAGCAAGAACACTCGAGTGTTTTTAAGACTACTCGAGTAAAATCACAAGAACACTCGAGTCTTCTTAAGAATACTCGAGTAAATCGTGCAGTTAGCAGAAAAACAGTTTCTGAATTATATGCACTTTAATCGATATGAATTAATCCAGTCTAGGGCAGATTAATAATAGAGTAGAAAGCAATTAAATAAAGCTATAACAACTTGAAAATCACTTAATTGCTGCGGAATTACTACTCTAATTAATAACCCCCTTTTGAGCAACTTAGGTTTGGTTTTTGCTTGAAGTTAAAGAAAGCTATAAAAGATCAACACCAACAATTTTATACTGGTTCACTCTCTATTTAGAGAGCTAGTCCAGTCCCCCTAAGAACCTTAGGAGTGTCTACTAAAATCAAATTGTTAGAAATATTACAAAGGGTATTGAGATGCCTCACTCAACCTATCCCTTCCAAGAGTGTACCAAACTCTTGAATTTCTACCCCAATTTGATGTTGGTGATGAAGACTCCTTCTTCTTAAAGCTCCTTGAAACCTTCAAGAGCTCCACCAAAGCTAAGAACCTCTTAGCCCTTGCTTGAGAACCTCCCAAGTCTTGAATGAACCTAAGACCCACTTAGGTACACTAGGTTACCAACCAAGATTTTTAGAACAAGAAGTGTTTGTGTATGTGGAGAAATCCAACAAATGATTTCCACTACAATTAAGCACAACTCTAACTCTTAGTACAAATAATAATGATGAATGAATAGATTGAGTTAGAGTAAATTTTAACTTGAGAGAGAGAATGATCAAAATGAATGTTTAGCACAATAGACTTTAATGTTCTAGTTCCTTGGTTCAATAACATTCATTTCTGATATATGGAAGAGGAAATGAGAGAGTAAGAGTAATTCTTTTCTCCCATTTTTGCCCTCTTCCAACGGTTAAAAAGTTTGCTGTCAGAGTCAAAATACTCGAGTATTTTTGAGACTACTCGAGTCTTTTGCCCATCTTTCAATAGAAATGCCCATGTATTGAACTAACGGTCAAATCTCTGATTTGAGGCTGAAATACTCGAGTATTCTGGGAAGTACTCGAGTGTTTTGATACTCGAGTAACTTTCAGATTACTCGAGTGTCTTTATACTTGAGTACTTTTGTGCTTACTCGAGTGTTTTGCCCAGAGATGATAAAAATCAAGTTTTTCAACAATTTATTTCAATTCTCTCCTCAAGGAATAATTTTATGTAACCCCAACCTTTTTCATGCATTTAAAATTATTTATCCTAAGGATGAGATTACTTCCTAAGCTACCCACTCTCAATAAAATAAATAAAATTACATTTAAAGTAAAATTGAGAATGACTAGCTAAGTGATGCACTTGATCTTCTTGACTTGATGAGCTTGAATTCTTCCTTTAAATCCATGATCTAATTATATTGTCATTATCAAAATAAATCCACCTCATTGGAGACTTGATTCTACAATCTCCCCCTTTTTGATGATGACAAAATAATTAAACCGTTCCTTCACTTTTGAGAGCTCCCCCTCAATATAGGAACCTATAAACCTGTCAATCCAGAGAATTCCAAGCACAGCATAATATCATAGTAATCATAGTCAAGTGCACAATATGCAATTGGTATCAGAGCGAGAGCAAAAATAATACCAGAGTAAAAAAAATGTGCTTGCTCTTCTTCTCATGCCTCTTTTCTCCCCCTTTTTGTCATTATCAAAAAGATATCATTTGGAAACGGAGGAGACAAGAAGGATACCAATAACGAAAACTCCCCCTAAATAATAGCAAGAGAAAATAAATATGACTATCGGAGAACATAACGCATGCGAAAACCAATGAAAATCATAACATAAAGCAAGAGTCATCACAGCATAAGACAACATAAAGACCAAATCCCAGTCTGAAATAAAAAAAAAGAAAACATCACAAAAGCGGATAGAGACCCACGCAGGGGTAACAAAGTGCAAACTAACTCCCAACGACATGAGAAAAAAAAAACTAAAAACCATGAAATACATGCCATAAAACAGAAAACATCGAAAATAGTGTGCAATGTCCACAAGTCTCAGAACATGTCCGGTGCAGGGGGGTCCTGCGGAGGAAAGAAGCGTCCGAAGGCAGTCATCATGTCGTCGAACCGAGCATTCATCTGAACCGAATGCTGGTCCAACCGCGAGTAAAGCATAGCGGACTGAACTCCCATCTGTGACTCAAGGCGGCTAATTCTGTCCTGCTGCTCCGCCATCCGATGCTCAATACTATCAATACGGTTGTCAAACTGATCAAAGCGAGCATCGAAGTGAGTCTGATATGTCCCAAATGCAGGATTGCCAAAATCAATATTATCAACCGGATCATCTGCACCACCACCATCAGCCTGATCAAACTGAGCCTGCTCCTCAGCCAACTGCTCAGCATCTACTCCTTGCTGAGCTGCAGCACGCTCAGCGGCCTCCTGAGCCTTCATGGCTGCCACCTCATCCATCCAGTACCACCTCCCACCACGCTTCCTCATCTTCATTTGACGAAGCAGCCCGTCATGAAGCGCATGCAACTCCGCTGGAGGATCAAAGGACTCCTCACCGACAGGAATCGGCACATTGAAGTGCTGGAGGAGTCTACTCACATGCATCGGATAAGGCAAGTTTTGGGTGGCTTTAGAGCTCCCCGCTTTGACCATCCGAGCAAGAACAATCGCAGCCCAATTCAGCATATTATCATTAAGAATGGCATCAGTGAGTTGAAGCTCTAATTTGGTGGGCTTTGAGTAATTTGGAGAGGTTTGGGGCAAGAGTATATGACAAACTATATGATGAAGTATGCGGTTTGATGTGGTCATATGCACAGCTTTCTTCTCGTTTCCGTCATAAACACGATCGGGACGAAGCAGGTTTCTAAAAATATCATCAGTGTCAGTATTGAAATTGTTCTGCCCCGTTCGTGTTATGCCAAAAACGGTCTCTAAATCCCTAGGCCTAATCTGAAAATGGGTGCCTTCTACACTGGTTTCATAGGTAGTCCTATCTATCTCCTTAAAATTTGCATAAAATTGTCGCACAAGCCTAAGATAAATAGGACCATGAAAAGAGATAAATTGCATAAGGTGCTGATATCTAAGCTTTTGAACAAATGTAAAGCCATTACCCTCAAGGAATTCCTCAGTGGTCCAGCTTTGCACACCGTATGCATGAGTCACAAACAATGCCTCCCTCCTAGCACACTCATTTGGAGAGAAGAATTCCACTTCTTCCTCTGAAGATGATGGAGGAGGAGTGGGCTCCCTCCTTTTCTTCCTTGGACGTAGGGCAGCACGAGAAGTAGACATTTGCACACAAATTGAAAGAAAAATTGAAGAATTTTGAATTTGGGGGAGTTAGGGTTTGAAAAGGGATTTTCGGATTTGAGGGTGAAAAATAGAGATTTGAAGTGAAATAAGTGAAGAATAATGATGAGAAGATGATTTGGAGTTGAAATCTGTGAAAAATTTGAGTTAAAATCATGTTTTTGATGATGGAGGGTGAGAGAACTCGAGTGAAGAGAGAGGGGGTTCGTGAAAAGTGAGGGGCTGAAACGCTGCTGCTGGCTTTAAACTTGTCACATTACTCGAGTGTTTTTTAAAAACACTCGAGTGTTCTAAGCCTGATACTCGAGTATTGGTGAAAGTACTCGAGTAAAAAGCCTAATCCAAAAAGTTGGAAGTTACTGGACTGAAATTCACGCGAGTAAAATTTGAAAGACTCGAGTAAAAACGAAATTACTCGAGTAAAATTTAAAACACTCGAGTGAAAGCATCAGACATGGCCAAAAACTTTTTCAATTTTCAAATGATTTAATTTTGGAATTAAAATACTCGAGTAAAAATAAAAATACTCGAGTAAATTTGACAGACAGACAGTTTTAACAGCATTTTGAACACAATTTCACAAATCCAACATATTTAACATCAACACAGATTTTGAATTAAAATCACTCACAATCAAAATCATATATTTCACAGTATCTCAAGGTCCAATTGTTCATCAAATACCAATACACATGAAATGAGACATACTTGGTGATTTTTCACAAACACAAATCAATTAGCTAATGCTTGACTCATCTAAAATTCCAAGTTCTCCTCTTATATGATAAAAGGTATCTCTTGGCAATGGTTTTGTAAAAATGTCCGCTAATTGGTTTGTGGTACTTACAAATTCAATAGAGCAATCAGCCTTTTGTACATGATCCCTTAGGAAATGATGTCTAATTTCAATGTGTTTAGTCCTTGAGTGATACACCGGATTCTTAGTTAAGTTGATTGCACTCGTGTTATCGCATTTAATAGGAATATTTTCAAGTTTCAAACAAAAATCCAATAATTGTTGTTTCATCCACAAGAGTTGAGCACAACAACTACCGGCGGCGATATATTCCGCTTCGGCGGTGGAAAGAGCAACACAAGCTTGCTTTTTAGAAAACCATGACACTAGTGAACTTCCCAATAAATGGCAAGTACCACTAGTGCTTTTGCGATCAAGCATGCATCCCGCAAAGTCAGAATCCGAATAACCAACCAAACTAAGACTAGTATCACTAGGGTACCATAATTCGGTGTTAATTGTTCCTTTAAGATATTTAAAAATATGTTTGACCGCGGATAGGTGTGATTCCTTAGGATTAGCTTGAAAACGGGCACACATGCATACACTAAACATATTGTCCGATCTAGATGCGGTAAGATATAGAAGACTACCTATCATGCCTCTATATTTACTAACATCAAGTTTATTTCTATAAATCCATTTTAAACCAATTATGGTATGATCATCGGGTATAGGCACTAATTCCCAAACATCATTTCTAACAAATTGATTTAGTTCTTCTTGCATGGCCATAACCCAATGTTCATCCAAAATTGTTTCCTTAATTGAATTTGGTTCGATTTGAGAAACAAAGGAAACAAAATGACAAATATTTTGAATTGTCCTACGAGTTAATACTCCCTTTGAAAGGTCTCCTATGACATTGTCAATAGGGTGAGCTTTCACCGTTTTCCAAGCCGGATCAAGATCATTTTTAACTTCTCCTTCATCCTTTAAAATCTCCTTCCCTTTTTCCTCTTTTGAAAACTCAAAACCTTCATCACAACCATCACTTAAAACACCATCTTCTTTCGAAGACTCATTAAAAACCACATGAATAGATTCTTCAATAGTCATATTTCTTTTATTAAAAATTCTATATGCTTTACTATGTGAAGAATAACCCAAAAATATTCCCTCATCGGATTTGGAGTCAAATTTTCCAAGTTGATCTTTTCCATTGTTTAAAACATAAACTTTGCATCCAAAAACATGAAAATGGGATATATTTGGTTTTCTTCCTTTTTAAAGCTCATAGGGGGTTTTCTTGAGCATGGGCCTAATTAGAATTCTATTCATGACATAGCAAGCCGTATTAACGGCATCGGCCCAAAAATAATGAGGTACTTGAGAATCATTTAGCATGGTTCTTGCAAGTTCCTCTAACACCCTATTTTTCCGCTCTACCACTCCATTTTGTTCCGGAGTTCTTGGTGCGGAATATTGGTGTTCAATACCATGTTTATCACAAAATCTATCAAACTTGTAGTTTTCAAATTCACCACCATGGTCGGTTCTAATAGTAATTACTTTTTGGTTTACTTGGTTTTGCACAAGTTTAACATGGCGTTTAAAAGATTTGTAGGTCTCACTCTTTGCACTTAAGAATAGAGTCCATGTAAATCTAGAAAAGTCATCAACAATCACCAAGCCATAGTAGTTCCCACCAAAGCTTTTTATTTGAGAAGGTCCAAACAAGTCCATATGAAGCATTTCTAATGGTCTTGTTGTGGACACATCATTTTTAGAACCAAAATGATTTTTGGTGTGTTTGCACTTCTTACAAGGAGTGCAATCACCTTCAATTTTAAAATCTAGCTTTGGTAATCCAACTACTAAGTCTTTTGATTGTAGTTTCTTTAATTGATTTACATTAATGTGAGCGGTCCTACGGTGCCATAACCAAGTGTCACTCTCTTTGCTAACTAGACAAGTAGAAACCAAAGAGGTGATATTGTTCAATTCAACCAAGTAAGTATTATTAGACCTTTTGCCAACAAATTTGATAGTTTCATCTTTGTCACTTTTTATGAGACATTGGGTAGAGGTAAATAATACATGGTTACCAATATCACATAGTTGACTAATGCTCAAAAGATTGTGTTCTAATCCTTGAACATAAAGTACATTATCAATAACCAAGTTGGAGGAATTACCGACTTTACCAATCCCAAGAATTTTGCCTTTGTTGTTGTCTCCATAAGTGACATATCCACCTTCTTGAGGAGTAAGCTCTATGAAGTTCCGCTTATCTCCCATCATGTGCCTTGAACATCCACTATCAAGATACCACGGTTTCTTTTCGGTTCTAAGGCACACCTACAAAACAAAATCATTTGCTCATTTTGGGTACCCAAATTATGTTGGGTCCCTTTGGGTTAGCTTTTGGTGCTTCTTCCTTTTTAATCCAAACATAAGTGCCCTTTTGAATTTCAAAATGTTTTATGTGGCACCTATTGTTTGTATGTCCAAACTTTCCACAATAAAAGCAAGTTGGTTTCTTTGTATAATCAATTTTAGAAAATGAACCAACCTTTTTATTGTTCTTTTTCTTACGGACATATCCTAAACCGGTTTTGTTTGAATAATTTCTTTGAGAATTAATTATCCGGTCTAGGTTTCTATCACTATTTGATATTGTGAGTTTGTGTTTCAAATCTTTTATTTCATTTTCAAGAAAGTCACATTTCTCACAATATACAATAGTTTCCTCATCATTTGCACATTCACAAACATGACTAGAGTTAACAAGTTCTACGGAAGCATTTTGGAGTTTCAATTCATTTATGTATTTTTCCAATTCATTAATCTCCTTTTGATACTCCAAAATTTTCTTTCCTTTTTCCTTGTTGACTTTAGCAAGTTTTTCAAATTGAGTCAACATTTCATTATACTCATTGAGCAAATCATCATAAGGAATAGAGGAAGAGGAAAAGCTAGAACTTTGAGATGATACCTCATCCTCATTTTCACCATTGGCACTTGAGGCTTCATTGTTGCTTCTAGCCATGAGACATAGATTTGCAACTTCATCATCCGAGCTACTTGATGATGATTTTGCATCCTTCTCCGGTGCATCCCACACAATGTAAGCTCTCTTGCCTTTGCCCTCTTGGGTCTTCTTTTCACTCTTTCTCAAGTATGTGGGACATTCCATCCATATATGTCCAATGCCTCCACATTCATGACACTTCACTACATCACTTGAAGTCTTGTTCTTTGATTTTTGCTCCTTGGGTCTTCTATCTCTTGATGATGAGCCACTCTTCTTACCCTTGAGGAATTTATTGAATCTTTTCTCAAATAATCCAATTTCCTCCTCATTGAGTGCATGATCGGAGTTCTCACTTGTAGAGTCATCTTCAACCTCTTTTACAACTTTGGTTGAGGCCTTGAGAGAGATGCTCTTCTTCTTTTTGTCCGACTCCTCATGTGAGCTAAGTCTTGATAGATCAATCTCATGTTCCTTGAGCTTCCCAAACAAGGTTGCCAAGTCCATAGTGTTCAAATCCTTGGACTCCTTGATGGCGGTGACCTTTGGTTGCCATTTTCTATCAAGGCATCTCAAAATTTTGTGAGTAGTTTCACCATCACGAAATTGCTTTCCTAGAGAAATCAAGTGACTAATGATATGTGAAAACCTCTTTTGTAAGTCATCAATAGATTCATTCGGGAACATGTGAAATAATTCATATTCATGTGTTAAAGAATTTAATCTAGCATTTCTTACTTCACTTGTTCCTTCATGTGTGACTTCCAAAGTGTCCCACATCTCCTTAGCCGACTTGCATTGAGAAACTCGATAAAATTCATCATGGGATAAAGCGGAAAAGATGATGTTTTTAGCTTTTAAATCAAAGGATACTTTCTTTTTATCATCATCATTCCAATTTTTCCTAGGAATTTCAATTACTTCCCCATTTATCATATGTCTAGGAATATATGGACCATCCTCTATTGCATCCCAAATATCGGTGTCTATTGCTTCAATAAAAACTCTCATCCGAACCTTCCAATAAGCATACCCTTCACCATTAAAGAATGGTGGGCGGTTTATTGAAGAGGATCCTTCTTGATAATTGCTAGAGCCCATAGTTTCCAAAGGATCTTTTCGAAAAAGCTTTTACGCTCGATCTTTCGACCGAGCTCTGATACCGCTTGTTGGAAACCAACAAGCGGGCTTAGCAATTACTAGAGGGGGGATGAATAGTAATCTGAATGCAACAGTGACTAATTTTCGAATGCAATTAAGTATAATTGATCACGTGCAGATTTTTCAGAAACAGAGCAAGAACACTCGAGTGTTTTTAAGACTACTCGAGTAAAATCACAAGAACACTCGAGTCTTCTTAAGAATACTCGAGTAAATCGTGCAGTTAGCAGAAAAACAGTTTCTGAATTATATGCACTTTAATCAATATGAATTAATCCAATCCAGGGCATATTAATAATAGAGTAGAAAGCAATTAAATAAAGCTATAACAACTTGAAAATCACTTAATTGCTGCGGAATTACTACTCTAATTAATAACCCCCTTTTGAGCAACTTAGGTTTGGTTTTTGCTTGAAGTTAAAGAAAGCTATAAAAGATCAACACCAACAATTTTATACTGGTTCACTCTCTATTTAGAGAGCTAGTCCAGTCCCCCTAAGAACCTTAGGAGTGTCTACTAAAATCAAATTGTTAGAAATATTACAAAGGGTATTGAGATGCCTCACTCAACCTATCCCTTCCAAGAGTGTACCAAACTCTTGAATTTCTACCCCAATTTGATGTTGGTGATGAAGACTCCTTCTTCTTCAAGCTCCTTGAAACCTTCAAGAGCTCCACCAAAGCTAAGAACCTCTTAGCCCTTGCTTGAGAACCTCCCAAGTCTTGAATGAACCTAAGACCCACTTAGGTACACTTGGTTACCAACCAAGATTTTTAGAACAAGAAGTGTTTGTGTATGTGGAGAAATCCAACAAATGATTTCCACTACAATTAAGCACAACTCTAACTCTTAGTACAAATAATAATGATGAATGAATAGATTGAGTTAGAGTAAATTTTCACTTGAGAGAGAGAATGATCAAAATGAATGTTTAGCACAATAGACTTTAATGTTCTAGTTCCTTGGTTCAATAGCATTCATTTCTGATATATGGAAGAGGACCAAGTGTACAGAACAGTAGTTAGCGAGTTAGCTAGACGTCTTTCTAATGTTTACCCTGAGTATAGAAATTGGTCGAACAGCATTTTAGTGCATAGGATTAGAGAATTTGTATAGGGTTTTCTTTTTTATTTTTCCTTTTTGAATCCTCTATGTTAGTGAACCCTTCCTAGAAGGTGGCATGATACATAAGGGGTAAAGTTTTGTTTTTGAATTTTTGTTCGTTGGTATTAAAAAAAAAAATTTCTTACCAAAAAAAAAAAGAAGGAAAAATTTTATTTCCCTTCTTGATAATTGCTACGGCCCAATGAGTCAAAG
Organism: Crotalaria pallida; assembly: GCA_037953625.1. NCBI lineage: Eukaryota > Viridiplantae > Streptophyta > Magnoliopsida > Fabales > Fabaceae > Crotalaria > Crotalaria pallida. Next base: position 103,618,621 of record CM075650.1, read on the forward strand.
GAGGATAGATTTTTGTAAATGATTTTCTTACAAAACAAAACAAAATAAAATGAATGAAATAAAATAAATAAGATGCAAAATGTGGTGTAGTGTGTGTAATGATGGTTGATGTGACTGATTTCCCTAAATAATTCCTTTATGTCTCCCACTTATTTACTGTAACACCCCTAATTTCATCTTCCGAATAAATATGTTAATATAATTGTTTAATAAATAAATAAAAAGTTCATGTTTGATTTTTGTTTTGCATTGTGTATACATATATATATATATTATATATTATGTGAAAATAACTTTTGGTTTAGATTTTTGATTCAAAATATTAAGTCTTGCAATTAAACCCCTGGAAAGGACATAAAAGCAAAAATGGAAAGCCTTTTGGAATTAAAAATTTATTAAACAAATTTTTTAGTGAAAACTGGCCAAAATACTCGAGTATTTGGCTTAATACTCGAGTATTCTGGCGCAGACAGCCACTGTTAGTGCTTGTGCAACTGTCCAGCCATGGGGGAGTCCGGAAATTGACACGTTTTCAGCCTTAAACCTTTGTGTTGACACGCCTCTGGCCTCTAGCCACGTCCTATGACTCGTGGTGCCCTACATGAACGTCTCCCCATTCTTTATTCATCCTTATGGTCGAAGGATTTGACCATTCTTCAACCCATGAGCATGGAATCGCATATTTAGGGTTCTTAACTTCCAAGACAAAATTCTTCTTCGTTCCTGAGTGTCCTAGAACAAATCATACACCGTTTCGAAGCTCACATCCAGAGCTTCGCCAAGAGTCATAATTCGTGAGCTAAGTTTGAGTGGGGTGAGAGTAATGAGCTCTGCAAGATAGAGTTTCAAATCTGCCAAAACCTAGAACTCTGTTTAGAACCGTCAACTTCGTGCCTTCGATTCTCTCTTATCTTTGAGAGTTAGATCATAAATGATATACCATTGGAAAGCTTTTGCAACGAGCTTCGATTTGATACCAAATTCGTGAGATGAGTGTCCTTGTAAGAAAAGTTATGGGCCGGCGAAGTTGAGTGCTTGGATCTACCAAAACCAGATTTCAGATTCGGAGAGCTGACTTTGAATTTCGATTTTGGTAAGCTCAAGCTTTCTCATGGTCTGAAACTTGTTGGATTTCAAAGTTAGTGTTGCATAGATGAGTTATTAACCTTTTTCCCCAATTTGTTTGTCCATTTCATGCTCCAATTCCTCTGGTTCTTGCACACTGTCAAAGTGGTTCTGTTTTGAGGAGGAGCAATGGTGCATGGTGTTCTCTTGAAAATCTCTACTCAAATTTTGTTCAATCACGACCCTTGTTGGGTTTGGCCGTCAAAATCTCGAGAGGGGGGTGAATCGAGTTTTATCAAATTATTGCAAAAACCCTTATAAATTAAAATTGTTTTGCGTTGGAGAGATAAGACGTTTGAGAAGGAGAGCGAAAACGATTGATTAAATAATAAGAGTAGCGCGGAAAAGTAAATTAAATGAAATATGCGAAAATTAAAAGAGATAGGGATAGAGAAGCTTGCACCGGAAATTTTATACTGGTTCAGCCTTCCCGTCGAAAGGCCTAGTCTAGCCCCCAAGCGACCCGCTTGAGAGTTCTATAACTCGCAATTGAGCCGCACCCAATTACAACTGAGAGCACCCCGCACACTACTAGGAACCTCCATTCGCTAGGGGCCTCAACAACACACAGCAAGGTTCCTCACCCTACAAACACCTCAACGTTCAACTATTGGATTCTCTCCTTAACCACTAAGGTAGGGTATAATTGAATGAGAGTGATTACAACAAGTTTCACGTGTTCTCAAAAACACAGATACAACAATTTATGCTCTATGATAATGAAGTTGTCTTTTGAAGTCTAAAGGCCAACAAGAGTTCTAGAGTTCTTCAAAAAGTATGAACGTGATTTTCAGAGAGAAGAAAGGAGAAGAGAGAAAACGTGTATCAGATCAAAAGAATGAATGAATGAAAATCAACTGTTTCTAATGTTGGAGTGATTTTAATTTAAAGAATAAAACAATTATAAATCAAAAGGATTTAAACCAACAAATTAAAATCAAAATAAAATAAAATATGATTTTGTAATAAGTTTTAAAATCAAAACTAAATCAAAATTATTTAAGAAATAAAATAAAGATTGATTCTTAAAACAAATAAAGAAATAATTCAAATTTAAAATCAATTTCGAATTTTTGAAAATAAATCAGAATCATATATATAAAGACAAATCTGGAAATAAATCAAAATGATTCTGACACGTTTTTCAATAAAAGTTGAAGTAATCGATTACTTTAGGAAGTTAATCGATTATTCCCTCAAAAATAGAAACTTTTAAATTCTTTTGAAAAACTAGTAATCGATTAGACCAATAATAGTTAATCGATTACATCATCCCTGTTCATTATATGATGCAACTCCTTTAATCGATTATCACTCATCAAATAATCGATTACTGAGCCTCTGATAATTGTATGATGCAACATCATGTAATCGATTACTACAAGACATGTAATCGATTACTTTGTCTCATGAAAATATATGATGCAACAATTTTAATCGATTACTTGATCCAGGTAATCGATTACTCTCATTAGAAAGTAATGGATTAGCAAAGTTCACTTAATCGATTACAAGCTCTCTGATTTTTCTATGATGCAACAAAGTTAATCAATTACTTTTGCCAGTTAATCGATTACTCAGTTTTGCATAACATAAAAATATCCAGAGTTTTGTTTCATCAAGAATTTTCACAGAAACTAAGATAGAAAAACATATTTTCATGAAAACACATTTTATTCTCCTTTTTGATTGAAAAACTCATTGGCCTTTTAAACTATTTAAGAACAAAAACTTCATTACCTTACAAATATGTCCTAAGGGAAAAGGCTTCTAGACTTATATCTTTGCTTGAATCTTCAACTTGAACTTGAAGGAACTTGTGAGCTTGAATCTTGAGATTGTTTGTTATCATCAAAACATTAGCTTGATTTTTGCTTGAAGTCCATGAGAGAGTTTGAAGCATGTCTTCCAACACTAGCTTGACTTCCAACACTCCCCCTTTTTGATGATGACAAACTTCTATTCTGATCAATTCTCGAATATCTGCATCATAAGTGTTATACAAGAATATATATATATATATATATATATATATATATATATAATTGGAAATTAACCTTCCCTAGAACAATATATTTTTAAAAAATGAATATACAACATCATCTCTTAGCATCTTCCCCTGTACTGATGCATAAAACATCAAATATTTTCAATATCATCATCAGAATATGCAATATCATTATCAGAATATTTCTCCCACTTTTGTCCTTATCAAAAAGAGTCTGCTAACTCCCCCTGAAACACTGAGTAAACACATTAATAATAACAAGGGAGATAAAGTAATCACACATTCAAAACAGGTGAGAGGCAGAAGTTAAACTGATTTCTCTATGAATAAAAAAGAAATTTTCTTTTGGAAGCGCTTCGTAAAGATATCAGCTAACTGCCGCGAAGTATCAACATACTCAATAACACAATCACCCTTTTGAATACGATCAAGTATGAAATGGTGACGAATCTCTATGTGCTTAGTGCGAGAATGTTGCGCAGGGTTTTTGGTAATACTAATTGCACTAGTATTATCACATTTTATGGGAATGTGATCTGGACTTACAACAAAGTCTAGGAGTTGCTATTTTAACCATAAGATTTGTGCACAACAGCTACCCGCAGCGACATATTCAGCTTCAGCTGTGGATAGGGCTACACTAGACTGTTTCTTGCTAGCCCATGATACTAATGAATTACCTAGGAGGTGACAAGTGCCGCTTGTACTTTTCCTATCTACCTTGAACCCAGCAAAATCAGAATCGGAATACCCAACAAGGTTTGATTGACCTAAATCAGAGGAAATTCAGAGACATTGACACCAAAGAAAGACAGGCAAGGGAGAAACTTGATACAATTCAGGAATTGCTGCAAACAGACCCAATGAATATCCATCTGCAGAAATTGGAAAAGGAAGCCAAAAAAGTTCATGTTGAGGTTTATCAGGCTGCTGTAGTGTTCTTGAAGCAGAAAGCAAAACAAGACTGGTTATGTGAAGGGGACATGAATACTAAATTTTTCCATCAAACAATCAGGCTTAGAAGATACAGGAATAGAATCTTGAGAATACAAGACAGCAATGGCACAGTGCACACTAATCAGAACCAAATAGTACAGGCTTTTGAAGAGTACTATAAAAACCTATTGTCTGATGGCAGTAGGCCTTGGTGTATAAATGAGAACGAGGTTAATCAAGGGAAGGTTTTAAGGTCTGATCAGCAGCTGAATCTTATAAGACCTTTTGATGATGAGGAGATCAAGCAGTGTGTCTTCCAAATGGGGAATGACAAGGCTCGAGGGCCTGATGGCTATGGTGCAGCTTTCTACAAAGCAGCATGGCCAGTCATTGGCACAGATGTTATAGAAGCTGTGCAAGAAGTCTTTTCTAATGGGAAGCTATTGAGGGAAGCAAATCAAACTTTGCTGGTCCTTATCCCTAAGTCTCACTGCCCTAATTTTGTAAGTGATTTTCGTCCTATAGCATGTTGTAATGTCATTTACAAAGCTATATCTAAACTAATCTACAATCGTCTACAAGATTGTTTGCCTGATCTGATTCATGAGAATCAAGCAGCCTTTGTAAAAGATAGATCTATTCTCCATAATGTTCTCATCACTCAGGATCTATTGAGATTATATAGGAGGAAGAATGTCCACCCAGGTGCTTGATGAAAGTAGACTTAAAGAAGGCTTATGACAGTGTCAATTGGGAATTTATTCAGAGAAGTATGGAGGCTCTGAAATTTCTAGAGAAGTTTGTCAAATGGGTCATGATGTGTGTCAAGTCAGTGTCTTTTAGATTGGTGATTAATGGCAAAGTGCATTGCAGATTCTTCAGCACTAGAGGTCTGAGACAAGGGGATCCTATGTCACCCCTCTTGTTTGTTATTGTAATGGAGATGCTAACTAGGAAAATGATGTTTGCAGCTACTGAGAAAGGGTTCAACTATCACCCTATGTGCAAAAGAGTGGGTGTGATAAACCTTGCATTTGCAGATGATCTAATGATCTTCTGTAAAGCAAATGAAGCAAGTGTAAGAATTCTAGTTAAGGCATTCTCGACTTTGCTCTCAGTTCTGGATTGTGTGCTAATCAAACTAAATCTCAGATTGGAGAGTCTCACTGGTGTTAATGAAAACTTAAAAGAGAGATTGGAGAGTCTCACTGGGTTCAGTAGGGGTTCCTTCCCATTTACTTATCTAGGCCTTCCTATAGTTGCAAAAAAATGGAGTGTGGCTACATGTAGAATTCTGGTAGAAAGGATCACTAAAAGGCTTAACATGTGGACAACTCGCGACCTATCCTTCCAAGGGCGTGCCCAACTAATTCAATCGGTGCTTATGACTATGCATGTATATTGGGCAACCACTTTCATCATACCAAAAGTAGTTATCAGAGAAGTGGAGAAATTATGCAGAGGTTACTTATGGAGTAAAGATCAGAGAGGGAGAGCTAAGGCACAGGTAGCCTGGAACATGGTTTGCAGAGAGAAGAAATATGGGGGACTTGGTTTCCAAAATATATATATATATGGAACTTGGTTGCAATAAGAAATCATGCTTAGCAAATAATGGTAAACAAAATCTCCCTATGGCTCAGATGGACTAACGCAGTATACTTAAAGAGGGATGCATTTCAATTTATTCAAGCAAATCAATCCAATAATTGGCACTGGAAACAGCTACAGAAAGTAAGAGACAGGCTAATCCCTAAATTTACTCAATTGATAGCAAATCAACAGCTTTACACTATCAAAGAAGGATATGATTACCTGATTGGATCTCAGCCAGTGTTTCTATACCATCGACTAATCTGGAATCCCTTGAGCATAGCAAAACACAACTTCATTTTCTGGCTTCTGGCACACAAGAGCTTGAAGACGAAAGATAATCTCCCTTTCGTTCAGGTTTCGTCGTTCTGTGAGCTCTGTGATGGAGCAGAGGAATCATGCAACCACTTGTTCTTTGAATGCGATTGGAGTAGAAGGCTACTAGAGCAAGCTGGGAATTGGATCGGGGTGGAGGTCACACACTACAAGATGCATATCTGGTTTAGATGGTTACAACATGGGTTCAAACACAAGCGGAGAAGACAGCTGATCACGACGGTGGTGGCAGCTGATGAGCATTTTATTTCCCATTATTCCTTGCATTATTTTACTCCTATTATTGATACTTGTAACACCCCGATTTCGGTAACTTGAAAAACCTTATCTCTTTAGTAAAAATTTGGGAAATTTTTTTTTTTATAAAAGCATGGTGACATGGACATGAGAAGCTTAAGGTTCCAAATACATTTTAGTAACTTAATAAAATTACGATCTCATGTCACACATCACGAGTCAAGTTCCAAACCGAGATGTTACTTGACATCGCGCTTTGTAACTTAGCTTCATAAATCTAAATTTGAGAAAACATTTTCAAAACTTGTTTCTTAAATCATTATCAATAAAATTCCAAGCGGGGTTCAGAATGATACGACAATGTAACCAAGTAGTTGCAAAGGGTACAGTGCTCAAGGGAATTACCTAATACTATTCTTGACCTCTAATCTTCTTCGCTGAAGCCCACTGCCGAAACCGCATCGAGAAGAAAGTACCGATCCTACTACAGGGTCGTCCATCTACCCGTTGTAATATCGGAGTAACCCGACACGACAACATGGTAGGAGAGATGGTCAGTATTCCCGAAGTACAACATGACCAGACAGAATGCTAACGACTTATAAAAATACTACTCATAATAAAAATATAGGAATCATGCATTAACAACTACTCATGCAATGCATATGACAAGTATATTCACATAGGCATATAGAAACACATATAAACAAGCACATCATAATACATCAAATATATCAAAATCATAAATCATTTCTCCATACATTGCTTCACTTGGCATCACAGCCTTTGAACTTTCCAATCTCGTCATTGTCATTCTCAAACATCCAAGTCCTTTCACAATTTTTCCCAATCTTTTCACAACCACTTATACTTTTCTTCTCTGAATCTTTTCAATTCTTCATAAATTCTTTATGCTTTCTTTCTTATAATCTTTTATCATTATTAAGTCTTATCAAACGGTTCGCTCAATGATGAGGGGGAAACATCATTGAACTTGCACACACGTCTACATCTCCTCGGTCATCCACCCAACCTAGTCGGAAGCTAACAGGAGTACAGGACCTTTACCACGCGGGCACGACTGCTGTCACACAAACAAATGGTCCCAGACCAGGTGGCCCTGCCTCAAATCATAATCATAATTCATATAATAACAATGCGCGCTTTCAACGGCAATCACAAATGCCCCGTTCCAGTCCCTCTCACTGTTCTCGAATTGTCATAGAGGGCGACAGTACTATTCTAGTCTCGAGTGCAGAACTCACCACGGCATAGGACCGATCTGCCCGTACCACATGTGGAATTCGTTCCGCCTAGAATAGCACTCAAGGCTTCTTGACGTATCACCGTCCTTACCCTCCCCTATTGCAATCACAACCCGAATATCCGCAGATACTCCGAGGTATCTTCCTCTCCACTACTTCGATACGACACTCATACCTCACCGTGTTTATAAAAGTCTTTTAAGGTTTTAGCGTTTTACGTTTTAATTATCGGCTTAATCCTAACAGTCGGCTCGTCCTTGGTGCATCCCTTCAACGAAGCCCGACCACTAAACGCAACTATTTCCCCCTAAATTCTCAATGGCCCCAGGCCTCAATCACTTTCGTCTCATAATCATAACACACTCTTTCTCATCTCATCTCATCATCACAATTCACATAAACTTGTGCTTCGCACATTCTCATCAACATCTTTTCCTCGTCTTTCTAAAATATCTTTTCGCAACACTTTTTTCGAAAACAGGATTTCACAAAAACTTTTTCTTTCTCAAAACATTTTCAAAACCTCATCTCATAAATTCTTTCACAAAACTTCTTCAAAAATAGTGTTTCCAAAAACTTTCAAAAAAAAAAAATATTCTTTTCGCAAAACTTTTCAAAAATCTCTTTTCCAAAAACCTTTTTCAAAAATCACATTTTTGGGTGAGTGTTAATGGAGGAGCAAGCTCAACTCAACACTAAGCTTCTTCCCAAAAATGTGTACGAGGAATCACATCTCCATTCAAACCACATCTTGCTTCCACAATCACTTCCTCTCTCAAATCTCAACTCATCACTTATTTCTTTCTCAATTATTTCTCACGTTTCTCATTCGTTCCTCTTTTCTCTTTTCAAATCTTACTCTTTTTCATTACCACATATAATCACATTCAACTTTTACAATTCCTTCGTCTCATAACTCATTTCTTTTTATGATTCTCAATACTACGCACGACTTTTCCAAAGAAAACAAGATATACTCCACGGAATAATTCACAGGGAAGTTCAATACATAATAAAATCAATAATACATCATATTTAAACAAATTGGTAAACATCTAGCACATATATGCATCACGTATGATAATGCAGCATGTAACATATGACATTGACTCTAATTACGCTTGATGGACTCAGTTTTAGAACTGAGCCTAAACGTCACGACGACTTAGGCCTACTGCATCTCTCACCTCACACTCCAGCATCTGAAATCGTTGCGAGTCTTTCCCAGTAAGTCGACCGTTCCGCTTCTTGGCTTATACGTACCTCGTACTAAATAGACGATACTAACGTTATAATTCTATCTTAAACCATCGTCCTACTAAGTATTAAAACGCGTTTTCGAAAACTCTTTTTATTTTCCGTCGGAAAATCGTAAATCGTTAAAACTTTTTTTTTCTTTTTTTTTCAATTCACATTCGACTTTTGAAAATATTTTAAATATCTCAAAAATCTTTCTAAAATAAATTTACAAAACACTTTAAAACATTTGTTTTAGTTGCTGGTCCGTTCCGGACAGCCATAAACTAAAACTCAAAAACACCGAAAAATCACTTTTTAGTTCGTATAACACTTTATTATAAAATAAACGCTTAAACGATTTATTTTTCAAACTTAAAGCCATGAAATGAATTAAGGGCAGCAACCATTAAGTCCAAGGTTCTTTAATTAAATCAAAGCTAAGCTATTTCCAAAACCAATTACTTTTCAAACCAAATCACAAACTCAAACACAACATTTTGGTTAATTAAATAATTCACTCATGCCTAACCTAAACACATCATCAAACAATCACTCATGCAATCATTTCAGGGCATCATAGTCATCATACAAAGCAGCCAAGTCATAACATCAAGCATGAAGGTTCACATTCATCAAAAACATTCAATTAGACACTTAGTGTGATTGCAAATAAAACACAAAGGATAAAATTCAAAATAAATCACATAAATTTATTTAATCTTCAAACTTTCCAGAACACACGCATATATGCCAAAGTTCATCAAGTAAAATTTTCAAGCCATTTAAACAATCCTAAGCTAGGTTTCAAATCAATTTTCACATTAAAATCAAAACGGTACTGTTGCTGGTCAGAGGCAAAAACGTTATTATGAAAAATAGTTTCTCAACTCAGAATTGCATAAAAATTAGTATAACTCTTCGTTATACAATCAAGACTATCTCATAAAAGTTTCAGAATATTTGGAGCTGTGCAAGTCATACTTTTCTAATTAAAATTGTCACTAAGTCCAGAAAATCTGAACCAAGTGATTCACTGTTTTTCCTTTAGTAAAAATACCAAATCAACTCCAAATCTCTTCAAATTTTACAGAGAACATCTAGAGATGTCCAGGAAGCTACCATAAAATTTTCAACCCATTTGGAGCAGTAAAAGTTTGAAAATTATTTTCATCTTTGAGCTGAAAAACTTATTTTCTGAAAATTGTTTTCACAAAGTTGGTGCTCTTGAAAATAGGAAAACACTTCCAAAAGTCATCTAAAAATTCATAGAAGCTTATTATAACATACTCAAGCCAGTGACAAAATTTCAGAACTATTAAACACGCACAAACATCTTTTAACAAAGTCAAAAACACATACATTACAATTTTCAGCACAACATTTTATTCCATAATTTGTTCATTCTTTTATTTTCATGAAAATCAAAAATACACTCATTCATGCAAATCAACACAAGAATCCATTTATCAATTATTTTTCTTCAAAACCAAATTAACATATTATGAAAACAATTTTCTTTAACTCAAATAAAACATGCATCACATAAAATCAAGCCGTTTTAAACTAAAAAATCAATAATCCAACTAAACTATCTTAGATCTTTACATGCACACACTTATGATTTATAGATCTCAAGGAAAATTACACATGCATCACATTCAAGGACCAAGATCAAGACTTTGAGAGAAAAATCAAAAACCATCATCAAAGCAAGCTCCTTTTCACTAGATCACTACATGCATGAATCGCATACTTCAAATAAAAATTCTTTTCTAAAGATCTAGGCAAAACCGAAACATGAACAAGAAAAATGAATCCATTTTATCAAAAATCTCATGCTTTAGTTTAAGCTCTTTTACTAAAAATAATTTCCCAAAAACCGAATCAAGCAAGGAACAAAATCATTAGCACAAAAATTATTTTAAATAGTAGATCACTTATTTTTGAGTCAAGATCTTTAAAATCAAGCTTAGAAATCATTGGGTTTGTAAATTAAAACTCTAGATCTAGCTCAAAAACCAACATGCATCGAAGAATAACTTTGAAATCCAACTTCATTTTCCAAAGACAAACACAAAACCAAAGTTCATCAAAGAAACAAGAACCATTTACACAAAACAATTATAAAACCGAATCACCCTTTAATCATTTTTGCATGTTCATTTCATTTCATTTTTTTTTGTTTTAAAACTTTGAATCTCCATTTATTTTTCTTTAAAAAAATATATAGATCAACATCAAAAATCCACATGCAAGGACAATCTTTGAACACATCAACACTTTTACAACGAAACCAAAAATAAAAGAGTAGAGAAGGAAGAACAATTAAGGTTCAAGGTTATACCCTATGAATGAAAATGGGCTAAGATTCAAGCTTCTCTCTTCCTCTCCTCTTCTCTCCCTCACGGTTCTCTCTTCTTTTCTCTCTATGGTTCTCTCTCTCTCTGTTTTTTTTTAAGGGTGTTGAGCTTGTTGATGCTCCAACACCAAGTGTATTTGTGTTAGTGTGGAAAGGAGATGGAAGAAGAGAAGAAATGAACGAAGGAAAGGAGGGGTGAATGGAAGAATGAGGAAATGAATGGAAAGATGAGAGGAAATAAACTAAGGTTGGAGCACTACTTGGTCTCCAAGTTTTCCATTTTCATTTTCTTTTTATTTTAATTCCCTTTTTGACTTTGTCACCAAGCCAATGCACCACAAGCACACACATACCCCCATTCATACACTTGTCACCCTCATACACATCACACACACACTCTCCATGCACACACTAATTCAAACCGTGGCACATGTCCTATTTTTTTTTATATTAATTCATAATTATCAATTCACATAATTATACACATATAAGCACACTTTAATATATCATGCATACATTCATACACAAACCATATTATGCACACATTTATGCACACATTCATATTCATTCACACACTTGATCACAAAACAAATAACCAAGCATACACATTAACAATTAAACACAATTTCTTTCAAATAATAAACTGCACTTATTGGTTGCACTTATAGCCCTTATTTCATTTTCTAAAATCATAATTTAATATATTAAAGAAAATCCCAAAAGGAAAAATTCAAAAAAAAATCAAAAACTATTTTTCATGATTTATTCCTTGGAAATTCGTCCTTTACTGTACTGAAAAACAATTTTCGTAAACCAACCCATAAAATTATGAAAGATACATTTTTGAAAACTACATTTCGATACGATCGTTTTGATATAAAGATCATCAAAATCGGAGTTACGGTTAAAAAGTTATGGATTTTCTAAGTTAATACATCTAAGAAAATCCATAAAAAAATTCATTTCCAAAATAAATCATCAACAATAAAACCATTTCTCATAAAAATCATTTTCACTATCTTCATAAAAATATTTATTTATTAAAACTCCATAAAATCAACACTTTTCTTTAATCAAATTTTATTTATCCTAGTCGGAAGAACGCGGGATGTTACAATACTTGTTGCCCATTTGATATTGTTTAGCTTGATTTAGTGATTTAGAGTTTATTGGGCTAATATTCCGAATATTGTTTAATTCGGGGTTATTTACTCTAATTAATTCTATTTCTATTTTCAGGTCATAATTGGCACAAGGACACTATGGGCATTTTTGGAAATGAAGATTGAAATATTGAAGTGAAGATTGTAATTTCCATTTAGGTCCCTTTTTAGTTGTAATTTTCAGAATAGTGTTTCTTAGGACTTGGGCCCATGTTTTAGGCCCATTTTCATGACTAAAAGAAAAAAACTCGTGTAGCTCTAGACACACACTCCCATTTCAGATTTCTCACTCTCTCTCTAGGTTAGAACTTCTCTCTTGGCTCTCCATAGCAATTGGTGGCTGCTAGGGTTTTGTTCTTCCCCCTTTCTACACGTTTTTCTTGATTTATGACCATGGAAGGCTAACTTCAAGGGTTAATCCCTTTGGTATTGTATCACTTACTCACGAGCTCTTGTTCTTAATGCTATTTCAATTTCTCTCTATTGTTTTCGTGGTTTATCTCTATTTATGGTTCGCTTAGTTCTATTTATTAGCGATAATCCATGAGTGTGAATGCTTAATTTATGCTAACTCGTAAAAATCTCATGCTTTGGTTTCTGATGCTTAATAAGAAGCTAGGGTTTTGGGGTGAGAACTGAATTTTCGCTTAGTATTTAGGTCTCACGAGTTGGACAGAGGAGAGGAGAGCTAGGATTGAGTAGTGTGCGTAGCCAAAGGGGTTTGCCCGCTTTTGTTTCTGATTTTGTTAGTTTTAATATTCTGTTTATGTTTTGTTCTTCACAATTGTTACACACAAACCCCCCCCCCCCCATTTTACTGCACACTACGTGTTTGATACTTTGCTTAGACCGATATTCGCTGGAAAACGACCTAGGACCACCTTCCTAGTACTACAGAATAAGCCCCACGGGTGTTTAGACAACAAAGGCTTCTCCCTCAGCAAGTGTTGGTTCTTCTTCAACATGAGTTAGCTACTAAACTAATTTTTGGTAGTAATTGGGCCAGTAATAATGGGCCAATCAGTACCATACTTAATAGAATAAGGGCAATGGTTTAGGGCCTTCTTATTTTTGTGTTTTCTTTTTTTGGGTTTTTTTAGCCTTTAGAATCCTTTTTAGAAGGTGGCTAGGGGCTAGATTATTGCCTTGATGTGTATTCATTTGTTCATTGGTAATGCAATTTTTTCTTTACCATAAAATGGTTACAAGCGGAACCTTTGGGGTACCATAAACCCATATCAGTTGTGCCAGAAAGATATTTCATAATTCGTTTGGCAGCAACCATGTGCGTTTCTTTTGGATTCGCTTGAAAACGAGCACATAAACATACACTAAACATGATATCCGGCCTACCTGCCATTAAATAGAGAAGGGATCCGATTATACCTCGATATTTAGTGATTTCAACGGATTTACCTCCTTCGTCTTTATCCAGATAACAAGATGTGCTTATTGGTGTTGCTACTGCCTTGGCTTTACCAATGCAAATCGTTTCAATAGTTCCTTGCAGTATTTTGTTTGGCTAATGAAGATTCCATCCTTTGCTTGTTTGATTTGCAATCCTAGAAAGAAGTTCAGCTCTCCCATCACAGACATCTCGAACTCTTCCTGCATCATACTTGAAAAATCCTTGCAAAGGGTTTCATTAGTAGCACCGAAAATAATATCATCTACATAAATTTGAACTAAAAGAATGTCCTTTCCTTTCTTTTTGTTAAAAAGCGTGTTATCAACCTTCCCTCTTTCAAAATCATTTTCAAGTAAAAACTTGCTTAGACGCTCATACCACGCTCTAAGAGTTTGTTTGAGTCCGTACAGAGCCTTTTTCAGTTTAAAAACATAATCAGGGTGTTCAAAATTTTCAAAGTCGGAAGGTTGACTAACATATACTTCTTCATTAATAAAACCATTAAGAAAGACACTCTTTACGTCCATTTGATATAATTTAAAGTCTAAAATGCATGCAAAAGCTAAAAGTAACCTAATGGCTTCCAACCTAGCAACAGGGGCAAATGTTTCCTCATAATCTATCCCCTCTTCCTTGTTGTAACCTTGTGCAACTAGCCTAGCTTTGTTTCGAACAATTAAACCAGCCTCATCAAGTTTGTTTTTATAAATCCATTTAGTTCCAATAATCGGATGAGAATCAGGCCTAGGAACAAGTTCCCAAACCTAGTTTCTTTCGACCTGGTTTAATTCTTCTTGCATAGCTAGTAACCAATGTTCATCAAGTGTAGCCTCGGAAATATTCTTTGGCTCCACTTGAGAAACAAAAGCAAAATAGTTTCACAGATTGCTAATAGAATTGCGAGTACTTACACCTTTTGTGATATCACCTATGATTTGGTCAATTGGATGGTGCCGTGATGTTCTCCATTCCTTAGGCAAATCAGAATTAAGCTCCATGGATTGTTCTTGATCTTTATCCTCAACTAATTCATTTGCCTTTTCGTTGCATTTAGATTGATCCTTTAATTTCCTTTAGCATTGGACTCTTCATCCTCATCAATGTATAAATCTCCAAGGATACCTGAAATGTCATTAACAGATACCTTTCCCAGCTGTCTGGGATCAGATTCATCAAATGATACATGAATAGATTCTTCAACAGTATTACGAGATTTATTGTAAATCCTATAAGCTTTGCTCGAAACAGAATATCCAAGAAATATGCCCTCATCGGCTCTAGCCTCAAAACTTCCTAGATTGTCTCTACCATTATTATGCACAAAACATTTACATCCAAAGACTCGAAAATGGGAAATATTTGGTTTTCTCCCCTTGTACAGCTCATAGGGGGTTTTCTTTAAAATAGGCCGTATCAAAACACGGTTCATAACATAACAAGCTGTACTCACTACATCGGCCCAAAAATGTGCAGGAAAATTCATGTCATTAAGCATTGTTCTTGAAAGCTCTTTTAATGAACGATTTTTCCTCTCCACAACCCCGTTTTGCTCCGGAGTTCTTGGAGCTGAAAAATAATGCTGAATGCCATGTTTTTCGCAAAATTTTTCAAAAAATTGATTTTACAATTCTCCACCATGATCAGTCTTAATGGATGCAATGCTCAAATGCATTTGGTTTTGAACAATCTTAGCTAGCTTTTTAAATTCATGGTATGCATCATTTTTATGAGTAATGAATAATGTCCATGTATACCAAGAATAGTCATCCACACTAACTAGACAATAATAGTTGCCACCAAAGCTTTTTGTTTGACAAGGTCTAAAATGATCCATATGTAAAAGTTCCAAGGGCCTTTGAGATAAAACAAGATTTTATGAAGGAAAAGATGCCCTTATGAGTTTTGATTTTGAACAGGGATCACATTTTTCATAAATAGAAAAAATTTTCTTTGGCAAACCAACTACTAAGTTTTTAGAAGAAATTTTGTTCAAATGATTCATGTGGATGTGACCTATTCTACGATGCCATAGCCACGACTCATCCTCTTTACTTAATAAACATTTAGCATCATTTGAGGGTATTGAGTTAAAATCAATTACATATACATTGTTTATCCTGCGAGCAATTAGCTTTATAAGATTATCAAATTTACCCTGGATAATACATCTATCAGAATCAAATATAACCCTATTGCCCTTATCACATAACTGACTAATGCTTAGCAAGTTATGCTTTAGGCCCTCAACATGTAAGACATTTTCTATGCAAGGGTTAGGAGGAGTACCTATTTTACCCACTCCAAGAATCTTTCCTTGGTACAATGGAACGAGATGCGAAAATTTAGATTTGTCTCCCGTCATATGTTTCGAGCATCCACTGTCCAAGTACTACCACGATTTCCTTTCTTCCGAAGTAACCTCATTTCCATGTGCCATCAAGCATATGTTGTCTGTTTCTTCTTGTTCGTCTGAATCCTTGTCCGAACTTCCTTCGTTGTCTAGCCACGCCAGGTATGCTTGCTTCCCTTTCCTTGGATTGGAGGTGCTTCTTTCTGAATTTTCTTTCTTTTTCAACTGGTAGCACTCCGCTCTGATGTGGCCGGGCTTACCACATTCATGACATGTAATGGATGATCCTCCACCTTTATTGTTGGCTCTTCTATTTTGGGAGTTGAAGTTGCTCTTCTTCCTCAGAAATTTTCCAAACTTTTTGACCAGAAGTCCCATGTGTTCATCATTGATCAGTTCTTTGTCCGAGTCACTTTCAGCTGCTGGTGCTTTGACCTTGAATGCCAGACTTTTGACCTTTTTGCTCTCCTCTTCGTGTTGAGCTAATCTTTTCAGTTCACTTTCATGCTCTTGTAGCTTTCCGAAGAGAGTTGCAAGAGTCATCGTTGAAAGATTTCTTGACTCAATAATTGCCGTCACTTTGGGTTGTCATTCTCTTCCGAAACACCTTAGAACTTTGTTGATGAGATCCTCATTGGTGAATTTTGATCACTCTCTAGCAAGTATACTAGATCGCAAAGTAATATAGTCGGTTAAGACCAGATATCGTTCCCACAGGAACCAAGAATTATTTAACTTATTTCTACCTAGGAGTAATTAAAAGTAAAATCTATTAAATTTCAGAATTAAATAAATTAATTAAAAGAGTATTTTGCTGCTGGAAAATAAATAAAACAACTAATTAATGGATGAATGCTGCTTAGGAACTGGTTTCATTAATTATTTCATTTATTTATTATAAATCAATGTTTTCCATTTAAATCAAGAACTAATTCAGAAAATTAGTAATTCCCAAATTCCTCTCATGAAATTGATGTTTATTATCCAATTTTTTAAATCCTAATTCCTTAGAAATTTAATCTATTGTATAACCATGATTAAGAGAACTGAATTATCAAAAGTTATATAAAAATCCAAAAGTATTCCTACAAGTTGAATCCTTATATTGTTTAATTGCATGGCCTACTTTAAATCCTAATTTTCCAATTCAGATCTAAAAATCCATAACATGAATTGATCGAGTTCATGTTTAACAATAAAAACACAATTAAACACTTGATTTAAAAACTGAAAAACATTAATTCATATAAATAAACTACATAATCAAATCCACATGTTCCTAACACAAGAGGGTTTAGTTACACATCATAGAGAAGAAGAACAAATAAGAATTAAAGTTATTCATTCCTAAATTACCACTAATCCTTGACCTGAATCTTCAGCCTTCAATGGATTCCTCTTCTGAATGCTCTCTAGAGAATGTAGTCTCCCTCAATGATTACTGATTATGGCTCTCTAATCTCTTCCTAAACTATTCCTAAAAACATAAATAAATAGATAAAAGTCTA
Organism: Crotalaria pallida; assembly: GCA_037953625.1. Classification (NCBI taxonomy): domain Eukaryota; kingdom Viridiplantae; phylum Streptophyta; class Magnoliopsida; order Fabales; family Fabaceae; genus Crotalaria; species Crotalaria pallida. The sequence goes on from CM075650.1 coordinate 103,636,148, forward strand.
ATTTAATCAAAATCCTTCAAAACTGATCAGAAATTGGCCCAATTGGGCTTTCTCGCACATCGCGCGCCTGGGCGTGCAGACCAGCACGCCTGGGCGCGCTGTATCTGATGACCCAAAATTAACGCCGCAAGCGCGTATGGGCGTGCTCAGAACTTTTCGACTCTGTTTCTCTCTGTTCTTGTGCCATTTTCAAGGTCTTTTTATGCTCTTTTCAGCTCCAATAATATTTTCACCAAATAAAGCTCTGAAACACCTGAAACATACCTAAAACGGATCAAAACGTTCAAAGATTCTAATATACTAAAAATTCCTAAAACTAATACAAAATACCTATATTTACAAGAGAAACAAGCTAAAACCCAAGCAAAAGGAAGTGAAATTAAGCCCTAAAACATCATATATTAGACCTTCATCAAATTTATTCCCCAATGTTGTTAATTGGTTGACGATCATCGTGAAGCGTTTTTGGATCTCTTGGATTGTTTCTCCACCCTTCATTCTGAATAATTCATATTCACCTGTCAGAGTGTTGATTCTCGACCTTTTCACTTCGTTTGTACCTTCATGTGTGACTTCTAATGTATCCCACATTTGCTGCGCAGTCTAACATGTAGATATCCTGAAAAACTCATCATAGCTCAAAGCAGATGTTATAATATTTTTCGCTTTCAAATCATACTGGACTCTATGTTCCTCCTCCTCCGTCCACTCAGCCATAGGCTTTTCAACGGTGTTACCATTAACTACATAGGTAGGAACATAGGGACCATTTACGACCTCATCCCTAACCTTTAATCCAACTCCTTGAATAAAAATTTTCATACGGGCTTTCCAATACGCGTACCCTACCCCATCAAACATGGGAGGACGGTTAATAGAACTCCCTTCACCACCAAACAGAGAGTTTGAAGCCACACTCTTGAGACGGTTAAGTCTTAACACAAGAGACTAGCTCTGATGCCAATTGTTGGGTTTGGCCTCAAAATCTTGAGAGGGGGGGTGAATCGAGTTTTATCAAATTATTGCAAAAACCCTTATAAATTAAAATTGTTTTGCGTTGGAGAGATTAGACGTTTGAGAAGGAGAGCGAAAACGATTGATTAAATAATAAGAGTAGCGCGGAAACATAAATTAAATGAAATATGCGGAAATTAAAAGAGATAGGGATAGTGTAACACCTTAGCTAATTTACCCATAATTACCCATATTATTAAATTAGAGAACTTAAAAATTCCTTTTTAATTAATTAAAATCCACCGTAAAACGGACAGAGTTTCCTTTGTTTTTAGGACTTTCCCAAAAATAATTTAATTCTGCACCTGATAATCATCAAATATAATATATCATTTCCAAAAGCCAGCAGGGCTTGATATAAACAGGGCATTATAATGCCATAAGTATCTGTCAGTCATCAGAGTTATAAGAGGAAGCATATACATACAAGTTTTACATATCCAAAACCATCAAAACACCCCTTATATCTAAGAGGCTGTCCTGGGCCACCAAAAAGAATATTTACATTTTTACAAACAAAAGAGTTATCATGTCATCATCATGATGAATAGGCTCAGGGCACTTCCATGCCCTAAGATACTAGAATCTACTCTCCCAGTAAGGGAGAGCGCACCTGCTCGGCCGGGGGCTGTGCTAGCTCGATCTCAGAACCTGAAAAATGTTAAGGGAGTGAGCATTGCACATGAAACAGAATTGCAGTTTCCAGGTAGACATAATAAATTCATTAGGCCAAGCACAATTATCCAAATATATCAAATAACACATATTCCAAGCAACAATCATCAAGTCTAGTTATAGTCATTCCATTAATCACATTTATTTCACGTTTCCTCTTAACACATAATTAAGTAATGATAATTCCAAATTCCATAATTTCATTGCTCAAATCTGTTATCCATTAAATACACCATTTCCCTTTCCTTAATTTCCAATTACCCTTGCACCACCAAGAATTGCCGCACCTGCTAGGCAATTCGGCACCTACTAGGGACTTTAAACCTGTCAGGAATGAGACACCCATTAGGCATCACCCGTTAGAACAATGCTGGTTAATTTAATTAATATACATTTCCCATAAAATTCCAATTAACGTATTATTTTATTATTATTTAGGTGGTTATGCAGTGGGATTGACCCTTTGGCGCACCGACGCCTAACGGGAATTTAGGACCTAATGGGAAATTGGCCTGATAGGAATTTGGCCCTAGCAGGCAATTCACCACCTAGCAGGGCACCTAGTGTGCCGGCTTGCCCAAGGATCAATTCACACTGCAATCCCTTTTTTCCAATAATTATATACATTTCATATTTTCCAAGGCAATAATCAAATTTTCCAACATCAAATAACCCAATAGAATTCATAACACTTCCTATCAACAATTATATCCATATACACATTCAATTATTCACATTTAAGGTTACATAGCAAATACCACAATTAAAATAGCACAACAACACTAAATTTTATTATCCATATACACATATTCAATTATTCACATTTAAGGTCACATAGCAAATACCTCAATTAAAATAGCACAACAACACTAAATTTTATCATCCATATACACATATTCAATTATTCACATTTAAGGTCACATAGCAAATATTACAATTATAATAGCATAACTAACACTAAGTTTTATTATCCATATGCACATATTCAATTATTCACATTTAAGGTCACATAGCAAATACCACAATTAAAATAGCATAACAACACTAAGTTTTATTATCACATTTTAAGCATTATTTTCTACATTATATAATTTATTATTTCTATTTACATAATTTTTATAGCTCACTTCCTTAGGGTTCTTTATTAATTATATATCCTACACAAATAACTCCTAACAAACTATCATAACTAAATGGACACTCAATCCTATGCCAAGCCAATACCCATCCCCTTACCTCAAATGTAATGAGATAAATGTGCTTTGTTTCTATACCCGAGTCTAGAACCTTGGGAACCCGAACCTCCTTAGCCTAGACTGCCACCTCAATATAGCTATAATCCAATGATGATAAACCGTCCTATTGAGAGTATTATACTTGGGTAGAGAATCCTCCTTGCCTTGATCATGGTTGTTTTGCATGAAGCTAATGGTCCTCCATGATGTGGGTTAAAGAAAAACCCAAGGAAAATAGAGAGAGAGAGAGAGAGAGAGAACCGAATGAGATAGGAAACAAAGGAGGGTTTCTAACTCATTTTTATTGGCTTGATGATATTGATTATGGCTAAGTTTTATAATTATAGAGCTAGAAGTGGGTTGGAGATTTGGAACAGAAAAAGAAAACGTGAACTGAAGGGAGAGAGGAACGATGGAACATATATGAGGGTGCTGGTGGTTTTGCTTTTAATATACTTATGTTGTTGCCTTGTATTGATATCTGATGGCCTTTCTTTGTTTTAGGCGTGTGGCTGAGAAGACTAAGCCACACATTTTCGCACCAACCCCTTTTGTTTCTTTTTTTTTATTCTCTTTTTATTTTAATATTTTTCTTCACCTTTACGAATGTCGTATTTCTTCGCTACCCGTCGGATCTTGCTCAAATTTTGAGACAAGCTTCCTAAGACACTAAATTTAACATCCAACGGTGGAAATTGTGTTTAAAGGCTTGGACAATTTATTTCAAATTTCCTAACTTAGAGTGTTCTTAAAATCAAACTTACTCCGAAATTCAACTTAGTTTGATAAAATTTCACATTCTAAATATCCTAAGGTAAATATCATAATACATTTACTTGGAAATTAAAATTGAGGATGTTACAATCCTCTCCCACTTACCAAAATTTCGTCCTCGAAATTCGACTCTGGAGGAAAACAATTGTGGATGGGACTCCTTCATTTTGCTCTCCAATTCCCAAGTGGCCTCCTCCACGTTGTTTCTACTCCAGATCACCTTCACCGGTGGGATTTCCTTGCCCCTGAGTTGCTTTATCTGCCTATGCTCAATTCTGATTGGAAGAACCTCAAAAGTAAGATTCTCCTTCAAGGGCAAATCATCAGCTGCAACCACATGAGAGGGATCATTAATGTATTTCCGGAGCTGAGAGACGTGAAATACACTATGAAGCCTAGACAAATGTGGAGGCAAAGCAATCCTATACGCCAAAGGCCCAACTCTTTCCAAAATCTCATAAGATCCAACAAACCTCGGAGTCAGCTTCTTTGACTTGATTGCCCAACCAATGCCAGTAGTAGGGGACACCCTAAGAAACACATGATCACCCACATCAAACTCTAGGGGTCTCCTACGCTTATCTGCATAGCTCTTTTGCCGATCCTGAGAAGTTTTCATCTTATCCTTAATCATCGCGATCTTCTCAGTGGTTTCTTGCACCAACTCTGGCCCAGTCAACAGATTTTCATCGATCTGGAACCAACATAGAGGCGTTCTACACTTTCTGCCATAAAGTGCCTCAAACGGTGCCATACCAATGCTAGAGTGAAAGCTGTTGTTGTAAGTAAACTCCATCAATGGTAACAACTGCTCCCAACTACCAGCCTGCTCTAGTACACAAGCCCTCAACAGATCCTCCAAGGTCTGAATAGTATGCTCAGACTGCCCATCAGTTTGAGGATGATAGGCTATACTAAACCTCAACTTAGTACCCAAGGCCTGCTGAAGACTCTGCCAAAATCTGGATAGAAATCGTGAATCACGATCAGACACTATACTCGAAGGCACACCATGAAGCTTCACTATGTCCCGAATATATAACTGAGTCAACTTCTCCAGTGTGTACATCTTATGGATCGGAATAAAGTGAGCACACTTTGTTAAGCGGTCTACAACAACCCACACAGCATCACAACCTGCAGCTGTTCTAGGTAGACCTGTCACAAAGTCCATGGCTATGCTATCCCACTTCCATTAAGGGATGTCAAGTGATCGCAACGGACCACCTGGCTTTTGATGCTCAATCTTCACCTTCTGACAAGTCAAGCAGTGAGACACATGATCGGCCACATCTGATTTCAACCCTGGCCACCAATAGATCTTCTTCAAATCCTGATACATCTTTGTTGTACCGGGATGGAAACTCATTTTTGTTTGGTGAGCTTCCCACAATATGTCTCTACGAACCTCAAAGTCCATTGGAACACATATTCTACCTCTAAACCTGATGATTCCATCTGCACCCTTGATGAAATCAGGTTCCTCTTTGCTTGCTGCTCCTTCCAACAACTTCTGAAGTTCTTCATCATCTGCCTGTCTTTCCTTAATCAAATCCATCAACTCACTAGTGACCTGCAACATTTCCAGAACAATACTTTTCTCTTTCACCTGCATGTTCAAGTTGAGATCACTAAACTCCTGAATCAGCTGCATCTCTTTTACCATCAAGTTGCTAACATGGAGAGTTTTGCGACTCAATGCATCAGCTACCACATTAGCTTTACCAGGATGGTACTGAAGATGGAAATCATAATCTTTCAAGAATTCCATCCATCTCCTCTGTCTCATATTCAACTCCTTCTGATCGAAGAGATAACAAAGACTCTTGTGGTCACTGTAAAGCTCAAACTTCGTGCCATACAAGTAGTGTCTCCAAATTTTCAGTGCAAACACCACAGCTGCTAATTCCAAGTCATGTGTCGGATAATTCTGCTCATGCTGTCGCAACTGCCTAGATGCATAAGCCACAACCTTGCCTTGCTGCATAAGTACACAACCCAAGCCTTGCTTTGAAGCATCACAATACACATCGAAGGGTTGGGTTGGATCCGGTAAGATCAAAACCGGTGAGCTAGTCAATCTCTTCTTCAGCTCTAAGAAACTGGTCTCACACTGCTGTGACCATTGATAAGGAACATCTTTCCTGGTCAACATTGTCAATGGAAGAGCTAATTTGGAGAAACCCTCAATGAATCTCCGATAGTAGCCTGCCAATCCTAGAGAGCTTCTAATTTATGTGACTGATGTGGGCCTCTCCCACTTTAACACGGCTTCCACCTTAGAGGGATCCACAGCAACTCCCTGTGCAGAAATCACATGTCCCAGAAAATGGACTTCATCCAACCAAAAGCTACACTTGGAAAGGTTGGCATACAACTGCTTCTCTTTGAGGATTTGCAGCACTATCCTCAAATGCTCCTCATGCTCACTTGGACTCTTAGAATAAATCAGGATGTCATCAATGAACACAATGACAAAAGAATCCAAATATGGCATGAAGATCCTATTCATGTAATCCATGAATATTGCAGGAGCGTTGGTCAATCCAAAAGGCATCACCACATACTCAAAGTGCCCATAACGCGTCCTGAAAGCAGTTTTTGGAATGTCCTCTTCACGGATACGGATCTGATGGTATCCCGATCAGAGGTCAATCTTAGAGAACACTGATGCACCCCTCAACTGATCCAACAAATCATCAATGCGAGGGAGTGGATACTTGTTCTTTACTGTCACTGCATTCAACTGTCTGTAATCGGTGCACATCCGGAGGCTACCATCTTTCTTCTTGACAAAAAAGAATGGGAGCACCCCAGGGTGATACACTTGGCCTGATAAGTTTCTTTGCTAATAGCTCCTCCAATTGCTTCTTCAATTCTTCCAATTTCGGAGGCGCCATTCTGTAAGGTGCAATAGAAATTGGACCAGTACCAGGCTTTAGTTCAATACCAAACTCAACTTCTCTTTTAGGAGGCAATCCGGGAATCTCTATAGAAAAGACTTCCGGAAACTCACATACTACTGGAACTTGGCTGACATCAGATATCTCATCAACTTCCATGGCAGATAAAGAGGAATCACTAAAGATGACCGCTTTCCTACGGCAGTCAATTAGAACATTATGCTGAGTCATCCAATCCATACCCAGAAGAATATCCAATTTATTCAGAGGCAGACAAATAAGATTAACTTTGAATTCCTGCTCCAATACTCGGAGTGGGCAATCCAAACACATCTGAGAAGTGACTACTGAAGAATTTGTGGGGGTAGAAACTGACGATTTATAAGGCATATCTACCGTGGACAACCCTAGTCTTTTCGTGTAGTCAATAGAAATGAATGAATGAGATGCACCACAATCAAACAAAACACCACAAGAAATGCCATTCATATGACAGGTACCTCTGATCAGCTCATCCTCATCAGTCACCTCTTCCCCATCAAGCGTATACACTTTGCCCCTCTGCACTGGCTGATTCCCACCTGCTCTCTGAACTTTGTTCCCATTAGCTTCCTTTTTCAGCGGACTCTTAGGACAATTGTTTGCATAATGGCCAGGCTGACCACAAACATAGCAAAGTCCTTCATTTCGACCCAAGGACCAACATACACCTCCATGTCACCTTCCACAATGCTGACAAGGTGGAATAGGACCATAAGAAATTGTCATTGGGCCGACTCCTCGTGGGGCTGCACCCTTAGCACCAGAATAAGGTCCTGATCTCTGCATGGGACCCTTGCCTCTTGTAGGCCCAACAGTTTTCTGAACTGCCTTGTTCGGATCCGCATCAGCTTTCCTCTTAAGCCCCTTCTCATAAGTACTTGCCACATTGACCAGATGAGAGATATCGGAAATGTTTTGATATTCGAAAGCAAGTCGAATATCCTCCCAAAGTCCAAAATCAAACTTGATGCACTTAGCCCGCTCATCTGCATCTTTATAACCGCTGGAGTACCGAATCAGATCCTCAAATTGTGCGGCATACTCTCCAACACTTAGACTCCCCTGCTCCAACTTGAGAAACAGCAGATCATTCTCCCTCCTAACATCGTCAGGAAAGTATTTCCCAAGAAAACAGATCTTAAACAACTCCCATGAGATCACTTGATTAGCTGCTTCCAAAGTCCTTCTTTGATATTCCCACCAGTGCTCTGCTTCTCCCGTCAACATGTACTCAACCAATCGAACCTTCTGATCATCGGGTGGTTGCAAAGAGCGAAGAACCTTCTCAATCTCTTGGAGCCATTTTTGTGCCCCATCAGGACTGAATCCCTCTTCGAACCTAGGCGGTTCACTCTTTCTGAATCTAGCCATCCAGTCAATCTCCACAGGAGGTGGTGGTGGAGGTTGCATTGCTGCTGCTGCGGCTGCCACTGCTGCTGCGGCTGCCACTGCTGCTGCTATGTTCTGAGCCTGGTTATCAGCCTGGTTCTGTTGCATCTGAACCAGAGTCTCAAGAATCGCAGCAATTCGGTCATTATCGGCCCGCCTTCCTGCCATGCTGTTAAGTCATGGAGGGACAGCAAGTTAAAGACTTAGTAACTAAACAATTATAAACATTAATATATATAACCTATGCTAACTAATATAGACACTAAACTCTTTACTTTGGTTACTCGCTCGGTGAGTAACCCTTGGAGTAGTGAGACCACACTCCATGGCCGAGGGAAACTGCTCTAATACCATAAACGTAACACCTTAGCTAATTTACCCATAATTACCCATATTATTAAATTAGAGAACTTAAAAATTCCTTTTTAATTAATTAAAATCCACCGTCAAACGGACAGAGTTTCCTTTGTTTTTATGACTTTCCCAAAAATAATTTAATTTTGCACCTGATAATCATCAAATATAATATATCATTTCCAAAAGTCAGCAGGGCTTGATATAAACAGGGCATTATAATGCCATAAGTATATGTCAGTCATCAGAGTTATAAGCGGAAGCATATATATACAAGTTTTACATATCCAAAACCATCAAAACACCCCTTATATCTAAGAGGCTGTCCTGGGCCACCAAAAAGAATATTTACATTTTTACAAACAAAAGAGTTATCATGTCATCATCATGATGAATAGGCCCAGGGCACTTCCATGCCCTAAGATACTAGAATCTACTCTCCCAGTAAGGGAGAGCGCACCTGCTCGGCCGGGGGTTGTGCTAGCTCGATCTCAGAACCTGAAAAATGTTAAGGGAGTGAGCATTGCACATGAAACAGAATTGCAGTTTCCAGGTAGACATAATAAATTCATTAGGCCAAGCACAATTATCCAAATATATCAAATAACACATATTCCAAGCAACAATCATCAAGTCCAGTTATACTCATTCCATTAATCACATTTATTTCACGTTTCCTCTTAACACATTATTAAATAATGATAATTCCAAATTCCATAATTTCATTGCTCAAATCCATTATCCATTAAATATTCCATTTCCATTTCTTTAATTTCCAATTACCCTTGCACCACCAGGAATTGACGCACCTGCTAGGCAATTTGGCACCTACTAGGGACTTTAAACCTGTCAGGACTGAGACACCCATTAGGCATCACCCGTTAGGACAATGCTGGTTAATTTAATTAATATACATTTCCCATTAATTTCCAATTCACATATTATTTTATTATTATTTAGGTGGTTATGCAGTTGGATTGACCCTTTGGCGCACTGACGCCTAACGGGAAATTAGGACCTAATGGGCAATTGGCCTGACAGGAATTTGGCCCTAGCAGGCAATTCACCACCTAGCAGGGCACCTAGTGTGCCGGCTTGCCCAAGGATCAATTCACACTGCATTCCTTTTTTTCCAATAATTATATACATTTCATATTTTCCAAGGCAATAATCAAATTTTCCAACATCAAATAACCCAATAGAATTCATAACACTTCCTATCAACAATTATATCCATATACACATATTCAATTATTCACATTTAAGGTCACATAGCAAATACCACAATTAAAATAGCACAACAACACTAAATTTTATCATCCATATACACATATTCAATTATTCACATTTAAGGTCACATAGCAAATACCTCAATTAAAATAGAACAACAACACTAAATTTTACTATCCATATACACATATTCAATTATTCACATTTACGGTCACATAGCAAATATTACAATTATAATAGCATAACTAACACTAAGTTTTATTATCCATATGCACATATTCAATTATTCACATTTAAGGTCACATAGCAAATACCACAATTAAAATAGCATAACAACACTAAGTTCTATGCCCAAGTCTAGAACCTTGGGAACCCGAACCTCCTTAGCCTAGCCTGCCACCTCAATATAGCTATAATCCAATGATGATAAATCGTCCTATTGAGAGTATTATACTTGGGTAGAGAATCCTCCTTGCCTTGATCTTGGTTGTTTTGCATGAAGCTAATGGTCCTCCATGATGTGGGTTAAAGAAAAACCCAAGGAAAATAGAGAGAGAGAGAACCGAATGAGATAGGAAACAAAGGAGGGTTTCTAACTCATTTTTATTGGCTTGATGATATTTATTATGGCTAATTTTTATAATTAAAGAGCTAGAAGTGGGTTGGAGATTTGGAACAGAAAAAGAAAACGTGAACTGAAGGGAGAGAGGAACGATGGAACATATATGAGGGTGCTGGTGGTTTTGCTTTTAATATACTTATGTTGTTGCCTTGTATTGATATCTGATGGCCTTTCTTTGTTTTAGGCGTGTGGCTGAGAAGACTATGCCACACATTTCCGTGGTGGCACCAGCCCCTTTTGTTTCTTTTTTTTTTATTCACTTTTTATTTTAATATTTTTCTTCAGCTTTACGAATGCCGTATTTCTTCGTTACCCGTCGGATTTTGCTCAAATTTTGAGACAAGCTTCCTAAGACCCTAAATTTAACATCCAACGGTGGAAATTGTGTTTGAAGGCTTGGACAATTTATATCAAATTTCCTAACTTAGAGTGTTCTTAAAATCAAACTTACTCCGAAATTCAACTTAGTTTGATAAAATTCCACATTCTAAATATCCTAAGGTAAATATCATAATACATTTACTTGGAAATTAAAATTGAGGATGTTACAGATAGAAAAGCTTGCACAGGAAATTTTATACTGGTTCAGCCTTCCCGTCGAAAGGCCTAGTCCAGTCCCCAAGCGACCCGCTTGAGAGTTTTATAACCAGCAATTGAGCCGCACCCAATTACAACTGAGAGCACCCCGCACACTACTAGGAACCTCCGTTCGCTAGGGGCCTCAACAACACACAGCAGGGTTCCTCACCCTACGAACGCCTCAACGTTCAACTATGGGATTCTCTCCCTAACCACTAAGGTTGAGTACAATTGAATGAGAGTGATTACAACAAGTTTCACGTGTTCTCAAAAACACAGATACAACAATTTATGCTCTATGATAATGAAGTTGTCTTTTCATTACAAGCCAGTACCTGAGTGTCAAAAAGGATGCTTTTGCATTCTTGAGGCAGAAGGCTAAACTTGATTGGCTGAGAGATGGAGATGAGAATTCAAGCTTGTTTCATAATTCAATTTGACAAAGGCAGTATCAGAATAGAGTATTAAGTCTGCATGATGAGCATGGTCAGATAATTGCAGGACAGGACGAGATTGAAGAGGCTTTTCTGGTTTTCTATCAGAATCTATTTAGCAGAAGGGCTCACAGAATTCCTTTGAAGACTGAGGTTATCCAAGAAGGGAATTTCTTATCTACTGAGCAGCAGATCAGCCTTATCAAGCCTTTTACTGATACTGAAATAAAGCAGGCCATGTTTGCTATTCATCAAGGCAAAGCTCTAGGTCCTGATGGTTATGGTTCAGGCTTTTTCACTAATGCTTGGGATGAGGTGGGTGGTGATTGTTGTTCTACTATTAAGAGTTTTTTTTCACTCTGGTCATATGCTCAGAGAAATTAATGCAACAAATCTGGTGATGATCCCAAAGATTGACTCTCCTAGGTATGTTCATGAGTTTAGACCAATAGCTTGTTGTAACAGCAATTATAATTGCATTTCTAAACTACTCTGTGATAGATTAAGTAAGGTGCTCCCTTCCATAGTGCAAGATAATCAGGGTGCTTTTGTAAAGGATAGAAGTATTCTTCAAAACATTATGATATCTCAGGAGATGATTAGACTTTATGGCAGAAGGAGAGTCTCTCCTAGGTGCATGATGAAGATTGATCTTAAAAAGGCTTATGATACCTTGGATTGGGTTTTTGTTTCTGAGATGCTTACTGCCTTTAGATTTCCTGGAAAATTTATTCACTGGATTGAGTCTTGCATTACTACTGTCTATTTTAGCATTATGGTGAATGGCATCAATAGCAGGAGCTTTAAAAGCAGCAGAGGAATCAAACAAGGGGATCCAATTTCCCCTCTGATTTTTGTCCTTGCCATGGAGGTTTTGACCAGAAATTTGCAGGCAACTTCAAGACATAGGAACTTCAGGTTCCATCCTCAGTGCAAAGAATTGAGGATCATTAATGTGGTTTGCTCATAAGTTGTGCATATCTCTTGACTATTTGGTACATGTGTATATGCACTTCGATCATGATGAATTTCTTACTTGTGGATGTTAGAACTTTGTTCTCATTTGATTATGCAAATGAGTATAGCTTACCTCCCTGCCCTTATTAGGTGTTGGACAGGTACCTAGATTTTCTAGAGATCAGTGATCATGGATGACCCTTAGGTTCATGAAGTACATAGTCATCATGGGATAGAGACTCTTTTTACAGCTCTTGAGGACTCGACCAAGTGGAGGAATGGACGAAGGACCAGTGACCAGCTCTGGAACGTCTCTATTTTTTATAATAAATATACTGTACATATTTTGAGAGATGTATCAGAGAGAGAACTTCGATTTCATACTTTAATATAATTGTGGTACTCATAGAGTTTTTACACCTGATTTTAAGATCAATGACATACCTCACAATTTATAAACTCCAAAAATATAAATGAATTACTTTAATATATATTCCGCTGACTCTGATTTTATCATAAGAGTTCGGTACGAAGGAAGTATTATTAAAGTTGATTTCCTGAGATAACCTTATATTTAAGCTATTATCGGAAACTATTTTGTGCTACTAGAGTTATCTCAAAATGATTTTTGAAATGTTTAGCAAATAATTATTCCTTCCACCTAATTCAGTTCCAAATACACGACTTAAACTTGAAGTACCACATTTAAAGAAATTTTCATATTCGGATTTTTCCAACATAGTCCGTAATAATTGTCATTCTTTTTATCAAACGATGGACGTTATAGTTACTATAGCATGCAAGTTTTTGTGAAGACAAAAATACCCCTTTGAATTTGCTTTTCAATCCCAAAAGTTCATGAATTAACCCCATGGTCTTGTGCGCCTATAAATAGAGTGGTTTGTGTGACGACCCGATTTATATTCTCTTTTAATTTACTTATTCCAAAAATAATGACCCATTTTTTTCAAAATTTATTTATCAAGTTCCAACAAAATTAATTCAAGATGTGCGAAAGCAAAATACTTATCATTTATATATTCTTGCATCATAATTTACATCATCTCACATCATTCTTAACATTCATCCAAAATACATAAGTCCCATTTTCATCATCTATTACTAAACTCTGAGTTAATCAAAGCTAATAACGTAATTATAACCCAGAGCGTATGGTTCGAAACTCAAAAGATAAAAACATTAACCACCTAAGATAGGTGGAATGTGTATGACATAGTTGATAGGAATCTGTTCACTATCTAGCAGGTATACTAGATCGAATAGTAATATAGCCAGTTACCTTATTCCTAACTATTAATGAAATCTGAAAAATCTAATTGAATTGAGAATATGAATGGATTTAGAACAACTAAATACTGATTTATAAATAAAACTAAATCTGAATTAATTAAGTGAAATTAAGATGGGAAAAAGCGTTAGGAATATGATTTCATTGCAGGACCTAGTTTATTAATTATGAATTTCTGTTTTCCTAATTTATTCAACAACATTCCAGCAGTAACAATTACCAAATCCCTTTAATAATTGTGTTTCCTATTCAATTGGAACCCCTTAATTCCTTAAGAAATTACCAACTAATTAGTCATCAATTAAGATTTCTGAAATTAATTAGTTATATAATCCTCAAAAGTATCCCTACAATTTGAATGATTATAATGTTTGATTGCAAGGTCTATTCTAATCCTCAATTTTCAATTGAAGAACTAGAAACCCAAAACAAAACATAAAGTGGCCAATTATATGATTTGTAATTAAAACTCAATCAAACAATTGAATAAAAGGGAAAACATCAATTCATAATTTCATAAACTAATCATGATCCATGCAAATCCATCAAATTCCTAACAAAGGGTTTAGTTACACATACTTAAAACTGAAAAACAAGGAATAGAAGAAGAACCCATGATCATAGACAATTTGAATTTCTTCAACCTTCAACCGGATCCCTCCGTTGTTGATCTTCAATGCAATTTCTCTTTGTAAATTCGTGTGTAATCTCCCTATCTAATCTAAATCCTAATTAATAACCTAAAAACTAAGCAAATCCCCTCAGAAATCAGGAAATTAAGTCAATTTGGGCCTGGACCGGGTAACGCGCGCCTGGGTGCGCCTGGCTCCATGCCTGGGCGCGCCAGGTCTGATACGTGAAAATTCAGCGATGCAAGCGCGCCTGGGCGCGCAAACTCTGATGACCAATTTTCTCCGCTGCTAGCGCGCCTGGGCATGCTGTTTGCACGCCTGGGCGTGTGACACCTGATGTGGCTCCGTTTTTCTCCGTTCTTGTGACATTTTTAAGGTCCTTTTATGCTCTTTTCAGTTCCAATGTTATTTTATCCAATTTAGCTCCCAAAAGTACTTGAAACATACCCAAAACGGATCAAAACATTCAAGGGAATAAAATTTCCTAAACTGATTAAAAACTAAACAAAATCTACCTAAAACACTTAAGAAACAAGCCAAAACTAAGCAAAAGGAAGTCAAATTAAGCTCTAAAACATCATATGTTAGACCCAAATCACACCCCCAAACTTAGCATTTTGCATGTCCCAAGCAAAAGTAAAATAAAAATTCTAAAACAAAAGACTACCATCCAAATAAGAATGTACAATACCTAATCTAAGACTTCGAGTCATCAACACAGCCACATATCTATACAAGCTATTCACGTATCAAAACTTCGTTAAAGAAACAAAACCAATCAGAACTCAGAACTAGTGAACACTCTCAACCTCTCAGTGTATATCTCTCATGTGTATCAAAGGTATTAGCAATTCACTCAAGTTCATACAATAGTAAAGTGTTACCATATGCTTGACCATAGACCCAAATCTCCACTAAAATTATTGAAAACATGCACAAATCAAAAGGTCTTTATTTTGGTTGTAATGAGGCCATGGCTAAAAGAGTCAAGGTGGCATAAAAGAAAGGATGAAACTAAGGGCTAAAATGCAAAAACAAATTTCCCTCAAAAATTATGAATGAGCATTGAATATTATGAGGACTCACACTCAAACACAACTTTTTCAAACTTTCTCTTTTTCTAATTTTGCTCTACTACTTCTTCCAAATAGATTTCTTTTCTCTTTTCATTCAACAATGTTCACTTTTTCTCAACTTTTCTTTTCTTTTGGAAGAAGAGTAGCTCAATCAACACTTTCACAATTTTCATACTTTTTGAAATGTTCCTCTCTCAATTGCTCATTCAAAATTCCTAAGGTACTCACAAAAATATACAATCAATGCAGGGTAC
The DNA here is from genome assembly GCA_037953625.1 of Crotalaria pallida. Lineage (NCBI taxonomy): Eukaryota > Viridiplantae > Streptophyta > Magnoliopsida > Fabales > Fabaceae > Crotalaria > Crotalaria pallida. Next base: position 103,651,627 of record CM075650.1, read on the forward strand.
CAAAGAAAAATCATATTTATATCAGGCTCAAAATGGGCAACTAAGGGGAAACAAATTCAACAAAAATCTCTGAGGCTACAAAAACACCATCCTAAATGCCTTAATCATTTTCATGCATGTAATCAATTATCAATCTCAAAATTGTCACCGATCAAGTTCTAGAACACAAAACTAAAGAGAACACAGTCATGAAAGAATAGGGGTCTCAAATCAAAATAATTCAACAAAATCATACCCCATCAAAAGGCTCAAAATCTCACAGGCTAAAGTCAGTTCACTAATCTCAAGTTCTGAAAAACTTTGTCAAAATAACCAAATTTCAAAAATATTTACAGCTCAACAAATAAGTAACATATATCAATGAGTCTAATCCTAAACTAAGTATATACACCTATCATCAGAAAAATAATCCTAAGTCTAGAATAATTACAAAACCTCTACCTAAGACACACACCAACACCAAAAATGGGGAAATAATTCAAGTTTGAAATATTAATTTTTATTTTGTTCACTCCCCCAAACTTAGAGGTTGGCTTGTCCTCAAGCAAACTAAACTATCCTACACTACAAAATAAAAATTAAACGAAAACTTACCAAAACATTGGGTTACCTCCCAACAAGCGCTTGTTTAACGTCACGAGCCTGACGGGTCACCTCCTTTCGGAAGCTCAAGGAAATCACAGAGAAACTAGGGGTTAAGGAGCTTAGCAGTGGTTTTGCATCTATCCACCGCTCCTCCTAAATAAATTTTCAATCTCTGGCCATTAACTTTGAAATTCCGGCCATCCTTGGGATCTTTCACCTCTACTGCCCCATAAGGGAATACCTGTTCAACAACAAAGGGACCAGACCACCTAGACTTAAGCTTTCCAGGAAAAAGCCTTAGCCTAGAGTTATACAACAAAACCAGCTGACCTTTTTCAAAATTTTTAGGGATTATTTTCTTATCATGGTAGTATTTAATTTTTGCTTTTAAAGCTCTAGACCAATTATAAGCGTGTTCCCTAAACTCATATAATTCAGTCATTTGTAACATTCTTTTCTCACTTGCTTGTTGCATATCCATGTTCAGAAATCGGGTTGCCCAATAAGCCTTGTGAACTAGCTCAACAGGCAAATGGCAATTCTTTCCATACACCACCTGGTAAGGTGACATACCCAAAGGGCTCTTAAAAGCAGTTCTGTATGCCCATAGAGCGTCATCTAGTTTCCTAGACCAATCCTTTCGTGAGCTATTTACAATTTTCTCTAGAATCCTCTTAAGCTCTCGATTGGAAACCTCTACTTGGCCACTAGTTTGAGGGTGATAAGGTGTAGATATTTTATGATGCACCTCATACTTGGCCAAAACTTTCTCTAACACTCTATTGCAAAAGTGGGTGCCATTATCAGTAATAAGCACCCTGGGCACACCAAATCTATTGAAAATGTTTTTCTTAACAAAGTTAACAACCACTGTAGCATCATTGGTGGGGCTTGCAATTGCCTCCACCCATTTGGACACATAGTCCACTGCAACCAAGATGTACCTGTTACCAAATGAGGGTGGGAAAGGACCCACAAAATCAATCCCCCAAACATCAAAAATTTCCACCTCCAAAATATTTTGGAGAGGCATTTCATCTCTTCGGGAGATATTACCTGTTCTCTGGCATCTATCACACTGCATTACAAAATTCCTAGCATCTTTAATGATAGTAGGCCAATAATAGCCACATTGCAAAATCTTAGATGTCGTTTTATCAAAACTATAATGTCCAACATAATGTGAAGCATGACAATGCCATAAAATATCAGGGATTTCCTCATCAGGAACACACCTCCTAAGAACTCCATCTACCCCTCTTCTAAACAGGAAAGGTTCATCCCAAACATAGAACTTGACATCATGTAAAAAAAATTTCTTTTGTTGCCATGTCAAGTCTTTTGGGATTAACTTAGCTGCATGGAAGTTAGCTATATCCGCAAACCATGGTTGCGCCACAGATATAGCCAAAAGTTTCTCATCAGGGAATTCATATTTAATGGGCACTTCTACATTCCCATCACTACCCTCTAAAGGAAGTCTAGACAAGTGATCTGCAATAACGTTCTGAACCCCCTTTTTATCCCTGATCTCTATGTCAAACTCTTGTAGTAACAAGATCCACCTTATCAGTCTTGGCTTAGCATCTTGCTTAGCCAAAAGGTGCCTTAAAGCTGCATGGTCAGTATAAACTATAACTTTCGACCCTATCAAATAGGAACGAAACTTATCCATTGCAAATATCACAGCTAACAATTCTTTTCTGTAGTCGTATAATTAATTTGAGCATCATTTTGCACACGACTAGCATAATAAATTACATGAAAGACTTTATCTTTTCTCTGTCCTAGCACTGCACCTATGGCAAAATCACTAGCATCACACATAAGTTCAAAAGGTTTCTTCCAGTCAGGTGGAATTACCACAGGAGCAAATACTAGTTTCTTTCTCAAATCATGGAAAGCTCTCATGCAATCATTATCAAATTTAAACTCCACATCTTTCTCCAACAAATTACAAAGGGGTTTGGCTATTTTTGAAAAATCTTTTATGAATCGTCGGTAAAAACCGGCATGTCCGAGAAAACTCCTAATCCCTTTGACATTTGTAGGAGGAGGTAAATTTGCAATTACATCAATTTTAGCTCTATCTACCTCAATACCCCTCTCTGAAATTAGATGCCCCAAAACTATCCCTTCCTTAACCATAAATTGACATTTCTCCCAGTTAAATACAAGGTTAGTTTCTTGACATCTTTTTAGGACCTGTTCTAAATTATTTAAACAAGATTCAAATGAGGATCCAAAGACTGAGAAGTCATCCATAAAAACCTCAATGAACTTTTCAACCATATCGGAGAAGATAGATAGCATGCACCTTTGAAAAGTCGCAGGTGCATTACATAAACCAAAAGGCATTCTCCGATAAGCGAAAACTCCAAAGGAACAAGTAAAAGCAGTTTTTTCTTGGTCTCTTGGATCCACAGGAATCTGGTTATGGCCGGAATAACCATCTAGAAAACAAGAATATTCATGTCCGGCTAACCTCTCTAAAATTTGGTCCATAAAAGGTAGTGGAAAGTGGTCCTTTCGGGTGGCACTATTTAGTCTCCTATAATCAATGCAAACTCTCCACCCAAAAACAGTACGGGTTGGTATCAATTCATTATTTTCATTTTTAATCACTGTGACACCACCCTTTTTAGGGACCACTTGCACTGGGCTGACCCAAGTGCTGTCTGAGATGGGGTAAATGATCCCAGCATCCAACAATTTTACTATTTCTTTTCTCACAACCTCTTGTAGAGTGGGGTTCAATCTCCGCTGAGGTTGTATCACAGGTTTATAATTCTCCTCCAGGAGAATCTTGTGCATACAAAAGGAGGGACTAATTCCCTTCATATCTGATACATTTCATCCTATAGCAGACTTATAATGCCTTAAAACTCTTAATAGTTTTTCAGTTTCCAGTTCATTTAACGCACTATTTATGATAATAGGAAAATATTCAGAGTCATCTAGGAACACATACCTTAGTCCCTGCGGTAGCACTTTAAGTTCAGGTTTGGGTTTGGCCTCCTTTTCCTCCAGCCTCAGATCCTTTGGTTTTCTATCATTTTTGACCTCTGCAGCTCCATCCAGCAAGGATTTGATCTGTTGAGAATCAGTTCCTTCCTCTCCTTCAGTCACCAAAGCTACTTCCACAACATCATCATCATAGCACATCTCTTCAAAGACCGAGTCCACTATAGACTTAATCACATCCAGCCTCGGACACTGGTCATCCCCCATAGAATGCTTCATAGAGTCATAAACATTAAACATGACCTTCTCATTATGCACCCTAAGCATGAGTTCACCGTTTTGCACATCAATCAAGGCTCTGCCGGTTGCTAGGAACCTTAGGAGTGGTTCACTCTCTATTTAGAGAGCTAGTCCAGTCCCCCTAAGAACCTTAGGAGTGTCTACTAAAATCAAATTGTTAGAAATATTACAAAGGGTATTGAGATGCCTCACTCAACCTATCCCTTCCAAGAGTGTACCAAACTCTTGAATTTCTACCCCAATTTGATGTTGGTGATGAAGACTCCTTCTTCTTCAAGCTCCTTGAAACCTTCAAGAGCTCCACCAAAGCTAAGAACCTCTTAGCCCTTGCTTGAGAACCTCCCAAGTCTTGAATCAACCTAAGACCCACTTAGGTACACTTGGTTACCAACCAAGATTTTTAGAACAAGAAGTGTTTGTGTATGTGGAGAAATCCAACAAATGATTTCCACTACAATTAAGCACAACTCTAACTCTTAGTACAAATAATAATGATGAATGAATAGATTGAGTTAGAGTAAATTTTCACTTGAGAGAGAGAATGATCAAAATGAATGTTTAGCACAATAGACTTTAATGTTCTAGTTCCTTGGTTCAATAGCATTCATTTCTGATATATGGAAGAGGAAATGAGAGAGTAAGAGTAATTCTTTTCTCCCATTTTTGCCTTCTTCCAACGGTTAAAAAGTTTGCTGTCAGAGTCAAAATACTCGAGTATTTTTGAGACTACTCGAGTCTTTTGCCCATCTTTCAATAGAAATGCCCATGTATTGAACTAACGGTCAAATCTCTGATTTGAGGCTGAAATACTCGAGTATTCTGGGAAGTACTCGAGTGTTTTGATACTCGAGTAACTTTCAGATTACTCGAGTATCTTTATACTCGAGTATTTTTGTGCTTACTCGAGTGTTTTGCCCAGAGATGATAAAAATCAAGTTTTTCAACAATTTATTTCAATTCTCTCCTCAAGGAATAATTTTATGTAACCCCAACCTTTTTCATGCATTTAAAATTATTTATCCTAAGGATGAGATTACTTCCTAAGCTACCCACTCTCAATAAAATAAATAAAATTACATTTAAAGTAAAATTGAGAATGACTAGCTAAGTGATGCACTTGATCTTCTTGACTTGATGAGCTTGAATTCTTCCTTTAAATCCATGATCTAATTATATTGTCATCATCAAAATAAATCCACCTCATTGGAGACTTGATTCTACAGATTCATGGGTTCTGTAATGGCCAGTGGATTCATAGGCCTGATGGTCAGTATAGCATCAAATATGGGTACAAATTTTCAATGGGACCTCAGGTCAGATTTTCTCTTTATAAGCAGGTCTGGCATTCTGCTTCAATTCAGAAGCATTGCTTTGTTATGTGGATGGCTGTGAAGGATAGGCTAAAGACTAAAGGGAGGATGCTTAGATTCATGCAGCTTGATTCGGGGAACTGTCCTCTCTGTCATACTGTTTTAGAAACCAGAGATCATCTGTTCTGCTTGTGTCATTGGAGCAGAAGTTTTCTTGATTTAGTGGCAAATTGGATGCGTATTGGGCCTGTGCATTACAGATTTACTAACTAGACAAATTGGCTACGGTTTGGTTCCAACCAAAAGCTTCGTTCAAGTCTTCATTGTGTCCTTATGGCTGCTGTGGTTTATAATATATGGTGTGAAAGGAATAGGAGACTCTTTGCCCAAGTTAACCAAACGTCGGAACAAGTGTACAGAACAGTAGTTAGGGAGTTAGCTAGACGTCTTTCTAATGTTTACCCTGAGTATAGAAATTGGTCGAACAACATTTTAGTGCATAGGATTAGAGAATTTGTATAGGGTTTTCTTTTTTATTTTTCCTTTTTGAATCCTCTATGTTAGTGAACCCTTCCTAGAAGGTGGCATGATAGGGGTAAAGTTTTGTTTTTGAATTTTTATTCGTTGGTATTAAAAAAAAATTTCTTACCAAAAAAAAAAGAAGGAAAAATTTTATTTCCCTTCTTGATAATTGCTACGGCCCAATGAGTCAAAGGAGGATAGATTTTTGTAAATGATTTTCTTACAAAACAAAACAAAATAAAATGAATGAAATAAAATAAATAAGATGCAAAATGTGGTGTAGTGTGTGTAATGATGGTTGATGTGACTGATTTCCCTAAATAATTCCTTTATGTCTCCCACTTAGTTACTGTAACACCCCTAATTTCATCTTCCGAATAAATATGTTAATATAATTGTTTAATAAATAAATAAAAATTTCATGTTTAATTTTTGTTTTGCATTGTGTATACATATATATATATATATATATATATATTATGTGAAAATAACTTTTGGTTTAGATTTTTGATTCAAAATATTAAGTCTTGCAATTAAACCCCTGGAAAGGACATAAAAGCAAAAATGGAAAGCCTTTTGGAATTAAAAATTTATTAAACAAAGGTTTTAGTGAAAACTGGCCAAAATACTCGAGTATTTGGCTTAATACTCGAGTATTCTGGAGCAGACAGCCACTGTTAGTGCTTGTGCAACTGTCCAGCCATGGGGGAGTCCGGAAATTGACACGTTTTCAGCCTTAAACCTTTGTGTTGACACGCCTCTGGCCTCTAGCCACGTCCTATGACTCGTGGCGCCCTACATGAACGTCTCCCCATTCTTTATTCATCCTTATGGTCGAAGGATTTGACCATTCTTCAACCCATGAGCATGGAATCGCATATTTAGGGCTCTTAACTTCCAAGACAAAATTCTTCTTCGTTCCTGAGTCTCCTAGAACAAATCATACACCGTTTCGAAGCTCACATCCAGAGCTTCGCCAAGAGTCATAATTCGTGAGCTAAGTTTGAGTGGGGTGAGAGTAATGAGCTCTGGAAGATAGAGTTTCAAATCTTCCAAAACCTAGAACTCTGTTTAGAACCGTCAACTTCGTGCCTTCGATTCTCTCTCATCTTTGAGAGTTAGCTCATAAATGATATACCATTGGAAAGATTTTGCAACGAGCTTCGATTTGATACCAAATTCGTGAGATGAGTGTCCCTGTAAGAAAAGTTATGGGCCGGCGAAGTTGAGTGCTTGGATCTGCCAAAACCAGATTTCAGATTCGGAGAGCTGACTTTGAATTTCGATTTTGGTAAGCTCAAGCTTTCTCATGGTCTGAAACTTGTTGGATTTCAAAGTTAGTGTTGCATAGATGAGTTATTAACCTTTTTCCCCAATTTGTTTGTCCATTTCATGCTCCAATTCCTCTGGTTCTTGCACACTGTCAAAGTGGTTCTGTTTTGAGGAGGAGCAATGGTGCATGGTGTTCTCTTGAAAATCTCTACTCAAATTTTGTTCAATCACGACCCTTGTTGGGTTTGGCCGTCAAAATATCGAGAGGGGGGTGAATCGAGTTTTATCAAATTATTGCAAAAACCCTTATAAATTAAAATTGTTTTGCGTTGGAGAGATTAGACGTTTGAGAAGGAGAGCGAAAACGATTGATTAAATAATAAGAGTAGCGCGGAAACGTAAATTAAATGAAATATGCGAAAATTAAAAGAGATAGGGATAGAGAAGCTTGCACCGGAAATTTTATACTGGTTCAGCCTTCCCGTCGAAAGGCCTAGTCTAGCCCCCAAGCGACCCGCTTGAGAGTTCTATAACTCGCAATTGAGCCGCGCCCAATTACAACCGAGAGCACCCCGCACACTACTAGGAACCTCCATTCGCTAGGGGCCTCAACAACACACAGCAAGGTTCCTCACCCTACAAACGCCTCAACGTTCAACTATTGGATTCACTCCTTAACCACTAAGGTGGAGTATAATTGAATGAGAGTGATTACAACAAGTTTCACGTGTTCTCAAAAACACAGATACAACAATTTATGCTCTATGATAATGAAGTTGTCTTTTGAAGTCTAAAGGCCAACAAGAGTTCTAGAGTTCTTCAAAAAGTATGAACGTGATTTTCAGAGAGAAGAAAGGAGAAGAGAGAAAACGTGTATCAGATCAAAAGAATGAATGAATGAAAATCAACTGTTTCTAATGTTGGAGTGATTTTAATTTAAAGAATAAAACAATTATAAATCAAAAGGATTTAAACCAACAAATTAAAATCAAAATAAAATAAAATATGATTTTGTAATAAGTTTTAAAATTAAAACTAAATCAAAATTATTTAAGAAATAAAATAAAGATTGATTCTTAAAACAAATAAAGAAATAATTCAAATTTAAAATCAATTTCGAATTTTTGAAAATAAATCAGAATCATATATATAAAGACAAATCTGGAAATAAATCAAAATGATTCTGACACGTTTTTCAATAAAAGTTGAAGTAATCGATTACTTTAGGAAGTTAATCGATTATTCCCTCAAAAATAGAAACTTTTAAATTCTTTTGAAAAACTAGTAATCGATTAGACCAATAATAGTTAATCGATTACATCACCCCTGTTCATTATATGATGCAACTCATTTAATCGATTATCACTCATCAAATAATCGATTACTGAGCCTCTGATAATTGTATGATGCAACATCATGTAATCGATTACTACAAGACATGTAATCGATTACTTTGTCTCAGGAAAATATATGATGCAACAATTTTAATCGATTACTTGATCCAGGTAATCGATTACTCTCATTAGAAAGTAATGGATTAGCAAAGTTCACTTAATCGATTACAAGCTCTCTGATTTTTCTATGATGCAACAAAGTTAATCAATTACTTTTGCCAGTTAATCGATTACTCCTTTTTGCATAACATAAAAATATCCAGAGTTTTGTTTCATCAAGAATTTCCACAGAAACTAAGATAGAAAAACAGATTTTCATGAAAACACATTTTATTCTCCTTTTTGATTGAAAAATTCATTGGCCTTTTAAACTCTTTAAGAACAAAAACTTCATTACCTTACAAATATGTCCTAAGGGAAAAGGCTTCTAGACTTATATCTTTGCTTGAATCTTCAACTTGAACTTGAAGGAACTTGTGAGCTTGAATCTTGAGATTGTTTGTTATCATCAAAACATTAGCTTGATTTTTGCTTGAAGTCCATGAGAGAGTTTGAAGCATGTCTTCCAACACTAGCTTGACTTCCAACACTCCCCCTTTTTGATGATGACAAACTTCTATTCTGATCAATTCTCGAATATCTGCATCACAAGTGTTATACAAGAAAATATATATATATATATATATATATATAATTGGAAATTAACCTTCCCTAGAACAATATATTTTTAAAAAATGAATATACAACATCATCTCTTAGCATCTCCCCCTGTACTGATGCATAAAACATCAAATATTTTCAATATCATCATCAGAATATACAATATCATTATCAGAATATTTCTCCCCCTTTTGTCCTCATCAAAAAGAGTCTGCTAACTCCCCCTGAAACACTGAGTAAACACATTAATAATAACAAGGGAGATAAAGTAATCACACATTCAAAACAGGTGAGAGGCAGAAGTTAAACCGATTTCTCTACGAATAAAAAAGAAATTTTCTTTTGGAAGCGGTTCGTAAAGATATCAGCTAACTGCCGCGAAGTATCAACATACTCAATAACACAATCACCCTTTTGAATACGATCAAGTATGAAATGGTGACGAATCTCTATGTGCTTAGTGCGAGAATGTTGCGCAGGGTTTTTGGTAATACTAATTGCACTAGTGTTATCACATTTTATGGGAATGTGATCTGGACTTACAACAAAGTCTAGGAGTTGCTATTTTAACCATAAGATTTGTGCACAACAGCTACCCGCAGCGACATATTCAGCTTCAGCTGTGGATAGGGCTACACTAGATTGTTTCTTGCTAGCCCATGATACTAATGAATTACCTAGGAGGTGACAAGTGCCTCTTGTACTTTTCCTATCTAACTTGCACCCAGCAAAATCAGAATCGGAATACCCAACAAGGTCTGATTGACCTAAATCAGAGGAAATTTAGAGACATTGACACCAAAGAAAGCCAGGCAAGGGAGAAACTTGATACAATTCAGGAATTGCTGCAAACAGACCCAATGAATATCCATCTGCAGAAATTGGAAAAGGAAGCCAAAAAAGTTCATGCTGAGGTTTATCAGGCTGCTGTAGTGTTCTTGAAGTAGAAAGCAAAACAAGACTGGTTATATGAAGGGGACATGAATACTAAATTTTTCCATCAAACAATCAGGCTTAGAAGATACAGGAATAGAATCTTGAGAATTCAAGACAGCAATGGCACAGTGCACACTAATCAGAACCAAATAGTACAGGCTTTTGAAGAGTACTATAAAAACCTATTGTCTGATGGCAGTAGGCCTTGGTGTATAAATGAGAACGAGGTTAATCAAGGGAAGGTTTTAAGGTCTGATCAGCAGCTGAATCTTATAAGACCTTTTGATGATGAGGAGATCAAGCAGTGTGTCTTCCAAATGGGGAATGACAAGGCTCCAGGGCCTGATGGCTATGGTGCAGCTTTCTACAAAGCAGCATGGCCAGTCATTGGCACAGATGTTATAGAAGCTGTGCAAGAAGTCTTTTCTAATGGGAAGCTATTGAGGGAAGCAAATCAAACTTTGCTGGTCCTTATCCCTAAGTCTCACTGCCCTAATTTTGTAAGTGATTTTCGTCCTATAGCATGTTGTAATGTCATTTACAAAGCTATATCTAAACTAATCTACAATCGTCTACAAGATTGTTTGCCTGATCTGATTCATGAGAATCAAGTAGCCTTTGTAAAAGATAGATCTATTCTCCATAATGTTCTCATCACTCAGGATCTATTGAGATTATATAGGAGGAAGAATGTCTCACCCAGGTGCTTGATGAAAGTAGACTTAAAGAAGGCTTATGACAGTGTCAATTGGGAATTTATTCAGAGAAGTATGGAGGCTCTAAAATTTCCAGATAAGTTTGTCAAACGGGTCATGATGTGTGTCAAGTCAGTGTCTTTTAGATTGGTGATTAATGGCAAAGTGCATGGAAGATTCTTCAGCACTAGAGGTCTGAGACAAGGGGATCCTATGTCACCCCTCTTGTTTGTTATTGTAATGGAGATGCTAACTAGGAAAATGATGTTTGCAGCTACTGAGAAAGGGTTCAACTATCACCCTATGTGCAAAAGAGTGGGTGTGATAAACCTTGCATTTGCAGATGATCTAATGATCTTCTGTAAAGCAAATGAAGCAAGTGTAAGAATTCTAGTTAATGCATTCTCAGACTTTGCTCTCAGTTCTGGATTGTGTGCTAATCAAACTAAATCTCAGATTTACATTGCTGGTGTTAATGAAAACTTAAAAGAGAGATTGGAGAGTCTCACTGGGTTCAGTAAGGGTTCCTTCCCATTTACTTATCTAGGCCTTCCTATAGTTGCAAAAAAATGGAGTGTGGCTACATGTAGAATTCTGGTAGAAAGGATCACTAAAAGGCTTAACATGTGGACAACTCGCGACCTATCCTTCCAAGGGCGTGCTCAACTAATTCAATCGGTGCTTATGACTATGCATGTATATTGGGCAACCACTTTCATCATACCAAAAGTAGTTATCAGAGAAGTGGAGAAATTATGCAGAGGTTACTTATGGAGTAAAGATCAGAGAGGGAGAGCTAAGGCACAGGTAGCCTGGAACATGGTTTGCAGAGAGAAGAAATATGGGGGACTTGGTTTCCAAAATATATATATATGGAACTTGGTTGCAATAAGAAATCATGCTTGGCAAATAATGGTATACAAAATCTCCCTATGGCTCAGATGGACTAACACAGTATACTTAAAGAGGGATGCATTTCAATTTATTCAAGCAAATCAATCCAATAATTGGCACTGGAAACAGCTACTGAAAGTAAGAGACAGGCTAATCCCTAAATTTACTCAATTGATAGCAAATCAACTGCTTTACACTATCAAAGAAGGATATGATTACCTGATTGGATCTCAGCCAGTGTTTCTATACCATCGACTAATCTGGAATCCCTTGAGCATAGCAAAACACAACTTCATTTTCTGGCTTCTGGCATACAAGAGCTTGAAGACGAAAGATAATCTCCCTTTCGTTCAGGTTTCGTCGTTCTGTGAGCTCTGTGATGGAGCAGAGGAATCATGCAACCACTTGTTCTTTGAATGCGATTGGAGTAGAAGGCTACTAGAGCTAGCTGGGAACTGGATCGGGGTGGAGGTCACACACCACAAGATGCATATCTGGTTTAGATGGTTACAGCATGGGTTCAAACACAAGCGGAGAAGACAGCTGGTCACGGAGGTGGTGGCAGCTGATGAGCATTTTATTTCCCATTATTCCTTGCATTATTTTACTCCTATTATTGATACTTGTAACACCCCGATTTCGGTAACTTGAAAAACCTTATCTCTTTAGTAAAAGTTTGGGAATTTTTTTTTTTAAAAGCATGGTGACATGGACATGAGAAGCTTAAGGTTCCAAATACATTTTAGTAACTTAATAAAATTACGATCTCATGTCACACATCACGAGTCAAGTTCCAAACCGAGATGTTACTTGACATTGCGCTTTGTAACTTAGCTTCATAAATCTAAATTTGAGAAAACATTTTCAAAACTTGTTTCTTAAATCATTGTCAATAAAATTCCAAGCGGGGTTCAGAATGATACGACAATGTAACCAAGTAGTTGCAAAGGGTACAGTGCTCAAGGGAATTACCTATTACTATTCTTGACCTCTAATCTTCTTCGCTGAAGCCCACTGCCGAAACCGCATCGAGAAGAAAGTACCGATCCTACTACAGGGTCGACCATCTACCCGTTGTAATATCGGAGTAACCCGACACGACAACATGGTAGGAGAGATGGTCAGTATTCCCGAAGTACAGCATGACCAGACAGAATGCTAACGACTTCTTATAAAAATACTACTCATAATAAAAATATAGGAATCATGCATTAACAACTACTCATGCAATGCATATGACAAGTATATTCACATAGGCATATAGAAACACATATAAACAAGCACATCATAATACATCAAATATATCAAAATCATAAATCATTTCTCCATACATTGCTTCACTTGGCATCACAGCCTTAGAACTTTCCAATCTCGTCATTATCATTCTCAAACATCCAAGTCCTTTCACAATTTTTCCCAATATTTTCACAACCACTTATACTTTTCTTCTCTGAATCTTTTCAATTCTTCATAAATTCTTTATGCTTTCTTTCTTATAATCTTTTATCATTATTAAGTCTTATCAAACGGTTCGCTCAATGATGAGGGGGAAACATCATTGAACTTGCACACACGTCTACATCTCCTCGGTCATCCACCCAACCTAGTCGGAAGCTAACAGGAGTACAGGACCTTTACCACGCGGGCACGACAGCTGTCACACAAACAAATGGTCCCAGACCAGGTGGCCCTGCCTCAAATCATAATCATAATTCATATAATAACAATGCGCGCTCTCAGCGGCAATCACAAATGCCCCGTTCCAGTCCCTCTCACTGTTCTCGAATTGCCATAGAGGGCGACAGTACTATTCTAGTCTCGAGTGCAGAACTCACCACGGCATAGGACCGATCTGCCCGTACCACATGTGGAATTCGTTCCGCCTAGAATAGCACTCAAGGCTTCTTGACGTATCACCATCCTTACCCTCCCCTATTGCAATCACAACCCGAATATCCACAGATACTCTGGGGTATCTTCCTCTCCGCTACTTCGATACGACACTCATACCTCACCGTGTTTATAAATGTCTTTTAAGGTTTTAGCGTTTTATGTTTTAATTATCGGCTTAATCTTAACAGTCCGCTCGTCCTTTGTGCATCCCTTCAACGAAGCCCGACCACTAAACGCAACTATTTCCCCCTAAATTCTCAATGGCCCCAGGCCTCAATCACTTTCGTCTCATAATCATAACACACTCTTTCTCATCTCATCTCATCATCACAATTCACATAAACTTGTGCTCCGCACATTCTCATCAACATCTTTTCCTCGTCTTTCTAAAATATCTTTTCGCAACACTTTTTTCGAAAACAGGATTTCACAAAAACTTTTTCTTTCTCAAAACATTTTCAAAACCTCATCTCATAAATTCTTTCACAAAACTTCTTCAAAAATAGTGTTTCCAAAAACTTTCAAAAAAAAAATATTCTTTTCGCAAAACTTTTCAAAAATCTCTTTTCCAAAAACCTTTTTCAAAAATCACATTTTTGGGTGAGTGTTAATGGAGGAGCAAGCTCAACTCAACACTAAGCTTCTTCCCAAAAATGTGTACGAGGAATCACATCTCCATTCAAACCACATCTTGCTTACACAATCACTTCCTCTCTCTAATCTCAACTCATCACTTATTTCTTTCTCAATTATTTCTCACGTTTCTCATTCGTTCCTCTTTTCTCTTTTCAAATCTTACTCTTTTTCATTACCACATATAATCACATTCAACTTTTACAATTCCTTCGTCTCATAACTCATTTCTTTTTATGATTCTCAATACTACGCATGACGTTTCCAAAGAAAACAAGATATACTCCACGGAATAATTCACAGGGAAGTTCAATACATAATAAAATCAATAATACATCATATTTAAACAAATAGGTAAACATCTAGCACATATATGCATCACGTATGATAATGCAGCATGTAACATATGACATTGACTCTAATTACGCTTGATGGACTCAGTTTTAGAACTGAGCCTAAACGTCACGACGACTTAGGCCTACTGCATCTCTCACCTCACACTCCAGCATCTGAAATCGTTGCGAGTCTTTCCCAGTAAGTCGACCGTTCCGCTTCTTGGCTTATACGTACGTCGTACTAAATAGACGATACTAACGTTATAATTCTATCTTAAACCATCGTCCTACTAAGTATTAAAACGCGTTTTCGAAAACTCTTTTTATTTTCCGTTAGAAAATCGTAAATCGTTAAAACTTTTTTTTTCTTTTTTTTTTCAATTCACATTCGACTTTTGAAAATATTTTAAATATCTCAAAAATCTTTCTAAAATAACTTTACAAAACACTTTAAAACATTTGTTTTAGTTGCTAGTCCGTTCCGGACAGCCATAAACTAAAACTCAAAAACACCGAAAAATCACTTTTTAGTTCGTATAACACTTTATTATAAAATAAACGCTTAAACGATTTATTTTTCAAACTTAAAGCCATGAAATGAATTAAGGGCAGAAACCATTAAGTCCAAGGTTCTTTAATTAAATCAAAGCTAAGCTATTTCCAAAACCAATTACTTTTCAAACCAAATCACAAACTCAAACACAACATTTTGGTTAATTAAATAATTCACTCATGCCTAACCTAAACACATCATCAAACAATCACTCATGCAATCATTTCAGGGCATCACAGTCATCATACAAAGCATCCAAGTCATAACATCAAGCATGAAGGTTCACATTCATCAAAAACATTCAATTAGACATTTAGTGTGATTGCAAATAAAACACAAAGGATAAAATTCAAAATAAATCAAATAAATTTATTTAATCTTCAAACTTTCCAGAACACACGCATATATGCCAAAGTTCATCAAGTAAAATTTTCAAGACATTTAAACAATCCTAAGCTAGGTTTCAAATCAATTTTCACATTAAAATCAAAACGGTACTGTTGCTAGTCAGAGGCAAAAACGTTATTATGAAAAAAAGTTTCTCAACTCAGAATTGCATAAAAATTAGTATAACTCTTCCTTATACAATCAATACTATCTCATTAAAGTTTCATAATATTTGGAGCTGTGCAAGTCATACTTTTCTAATTAAAATTGTCACTAAGTCCAGAAAATCTGAACCAAGTGATTCACTGTTTTGCCTTTAGTAAAAATACCAAATCAACTCAAAATCTCTTCAAATTTTACAGAGAACATCTAGAGATGTCCAGGAAGCTTCCATAAAATTTTCAACCCATTTGGAGCAGTACAAGTTTGAAAATTATTTTCATCTTTGATCTGAAAAACTTATTTTCTAAAAATTGTTTTCACAAAGTTGGTGCTCTTAAAAATAGGAAAACACTTCCAAAAGTCATATAAAAATTCAGAGAAGCTTATTATAACATACTCAAGCCAGTGACAAAATTTCAGAACTATTAAACACGCACAAACATCTTTTAACAAAGTCAAAAACACATACATTACAATTTTCAGCACAACATTTTATTCCATAATTTGTTCATTCTTTTATTTTCATGAAAATCAAAAATACACTCATTCATGCAAATCAACACAAGAATCCATTTATCAATTATTTTTCTTCAAAACCAAATTAACATATTATGAAAACAATTTTCTATAACTCAAATAAAACATGCATCACATAAAATCAAGCCGTTTTAAACTAAAAAATCAATAATCCAACTAAACTATCTTAGATCTTTACATGCACACACTTATGATTTATAGATCTCAAGGAAAATTACACATGCATCACATTCAAGGACCAAGATCAAGACTTTGAGAGAAAAATCAAAAACCATCATCAAAGCATGCTCCTTTTCACTAGATCACTACATGCATGAATCGCATACTTCAAATAAAAATTCTTTTCTAAAGATCTAGGCAAAACCAAAACATGCACAAGAAAAATGAATCCATTTTATCAAAAATCTCATGCTTTAGTTTAAGCTCTTTTACTAAAAATAATTTCCCAAAAACCGAATCAAGCAAGGAACAAAATCATTAGCACAAAAATTATTTTAAATAGTAGATCACTTATTTTTGAGTCAAGATCTTTAAAATCAAGCTTATAAATCATTGGGTTTGTAAATTAAAACTCTAGATCTAGCTCAAAAACCAACATGCATCAAAGAATAACTTTGAAATCCAACTTCATTTTCCAAAGACAAACACAAAACCAAAGTTCATCAAAGAAACAAGAACCACTTACACAAAACAATTATAAAACCGAATCACCCTTTAATCATTTTTGCATGTTCATTTCATTTCATTTTTTTTTTGTTTTAAAACTTTGAATCTCCATTTATTTTTATTTAAAAAAATATATAGATCAACATCAAAAATCCACATGCAAGGACAATCTTTGAACACATCAACACTTTTACAACAAAACCAAAAATAAAAGAGTAGAGAAGGAAGAACAATTAAGGTTCAAGGTTATACCCTATGAATGAAAATGGGCTAAGATTCAAGCTTCTCTCTTCCTCTCCTCTTCTCTCCCTCACGGTTCTCTCTTCTTTTCTCTCTATGGTTCTCTCTCTCTCTCTCTCTTTTTTGTAAGGGTGTTGAGCTTGTTGATGCTCCAACACCAAGTGTATTTGTGTTAGTGTGGAAAGGAGATGGAAGAAGAGAAGAAATGAACGAAGGAAAGGAGGGGTGAAT
The DNA here is from genome assembly GCA_037953625.1 of Crotalaria pallida. NCBI lineage: Eukaryota > Viridiplantae > Streptophyta > Magnoliopsida > Fabales > Fabaceae > Crotalaria > Crotalaria pallida. The sequence goes on from CM075650.1 coordinate 103,668,796, forward strand.
GGAAGAATGAGGAAATGAATGGAAAGATGAGAGGAAATAAACTAAGGTTGGAGCACTACTTGGTCTCCAAGTTTTCCATTTTCATTTTCTTTTTATTTTAATTCCCTTTTTGACTTTGTCACCAAGCCAATGCACCACAAGCACACACATACCCCCATTCATACACTTGTCACCCTCATACACATCACACACACACACTCTCCATGCACACACTAATTCAAACCGGGGCACATGTCCTATTTTTTTTTATATTAATTCATAATTATCAATTCACATAATTATACACATATAAGTACACTTTAATATATCATGCATACATACATACACAAACCATATTATGCACACATTTATGCACACATTCATATTCATTCACACACTTGATCACAAAACAAATAACCAAGCATACACATTAACAATTAAACACAATTTCTTTCAAATAATAAACTGCACTTATAGCCCTTCTTTCATTTTCTAAAATCATAATTTAATATATTAAATAAAATCCCAAAAGGAAAAATTCAAAAAAAATCAAAAACTATTTTTCATGATTTATTCCTTGGAAATTCGTCCTTTACTGTACTGAAAAACAATTTTCGTAAACAAACCCAGAAAATTATGAAAGATATATTTTTGAAAACTACATTTCGATACGATCGTTTTGATATAAAGATCATCAAAATCGGAGTTACGGTTAAAAAGTTATGGATTTTCTAAGTTAATACATCTAAGAAAATCCATAAAGAAATTCATTTCCAAAATAAATCATCAACAATATAACCATTTCTCATAAAAATCATTTTCACTATCTTCATAAAAATATTTATTTATTAAAACTCCATAAAATCAACACTTTTCTTTAATCAAATTTTATTTATCCTAGTCGGAAAAACGCGGGATGTTACAATACTTGTTGCCCATTTGATATTGTTTAGCTTGATTTAGTGATTTAGAGTTTATTGGGCTAATATTCCGAATATTGTTTAATTTGGGGTTATTTAGTCTAATTAATTCTATTTCTATTTTCAGGTCATAATTGGCACAAGGACACTATGGGCATTTTTGGAAATGAAGATTGAAATATTGAAGTGAAGATTGTAATTTACATTTAGGTCCCTTTTTAGTTGTAATTTTCAGAATAGTGTTTCTTAGGACTTGGGCCCATGTTTTAGGCCCATTTTCATGACTAAAAGAAAAAAACTCGTGTAGCACTAGACACACACTCCCATTTCAGATTTCTCACTCTCTCTCTAGGTTAGAACTTCTCTCTTGGCTCCCCATAGCAATTGGTGGTTGCTAGGGTTTTGTTCTTCCCCCTTTCTACACGTTTTTCTTGATTTATGACCATGGAAGGCTAACTTCAAGGGTTAATCCCTTTGGTATTGTATCACTTACTCATGAGCTCTTGTTCTTAATGCTATTTCAATTTCTCTCTATTGTTTTCGTGGTTTATCTCTATTTATGGTTCGCTTAGTTCTATTTATTAGCGATAATCCATGAGTGTGAATGCTTAATTTATGCTAACTCGTAAAAATCCCATGCTTTGGTTTCTGATGCTTAATAAGAAGCTAGGGTTTTGGGGTGAGAACTGAATTTTCACTTAGTATTTAGGTCTCACGACTTGGACAGAGGAGAGGAGAGGAATTGATCTTTAGTGAGCTAGGATTGAGTAGTGTGCGTAGCCAAAGGGGTTTGCCCGCTTTTGTTTCTGATTTTGTTAGTTTTAATATTCTGTTTATGTTTTGTTCTTCACAATTGTTACACACAACCCCCCCCCCATTTTACTGCACACTACGTGTTTGATACTTTGCTTAGACCGATATTCGCTGGGAAACGACCTAGGACCACCTTCCTAGTACTACAGAATAAGCCCCACGGGTGTTTAGACAACAAAGGCTTCTTCCTCAGCAAGTGTTGGTTCTTCTTCAACATGAGTTAGCTACTAAACTAATTTTTGGTAGTAATTGGGCCAGTAATAATGGGCCAATCAGTACCATACTTAATAGAATAAGGGCAATGGTTTAGGGCCTTCTTATTTTTGTGTTTTCTTTTTTTGGGTTTTTTTAGCCTTTAGAATCCTTTTTAGAAGGTGGCTAGGGGCTAGATTATTGCCTTGATGTGTATTCATTTGTTCGTTGGTAATGCAATTTTTTCTTTACCATAAAAAGGTTACAAGCGGAACCTTTGGGGTACCATAAACCCATATCAGTTGTGCCAGAAAGATATTTCATAATTCGTTTGGCAGCAACCATGTGCGTTTCTTTTGGATTCGCTTGAAAACGAGCACATAAACATACACTAAACATGATATCCGGCCTACCTGCCATTAAATAGAGAAGGGATCCAATTATACCTCGATATTTAGTGATTTCAACGGATTTACCTCCTTCGTCTTTATCCAGATAACAAGATGTGCTTATTGGTGTTGCTACTGCCTTGGCTTTACCAATGCAAATCGTTTCAATAGTTCCTTGCAGTATTTTGTTTGGCTAATGAAGATTCCATCCTTTGCTTGTTTGATTTGAAATCCTAGAAAGAAGTTCAGCTCTCCCATCACAGACATCTCGAACTCTTCCTGCATCATACTTGAAAAATCCTTGCAAAGGGTTTCATTAGTAGCACCGAAAATAATATCATCTACATAAATTTGAACTAAAAGAATGTCCTTTCCTTTCTTTTTGTTAAAAAGCGTGTTATCAACCTTCCCTCTTTCAAAATCATTTTCAAGTAAAAACTTGCTTAGACGCTCATACCACGCTCTAAGAGCTTGTTTGAGTCCGTACAGAGCCTTTTTCAGTTTAAAAACATAATCAGGGTGTTCAAATTTTCAAAGTCGGAAGGTTGACTAACATATACTTCTTCATTAATAAAACCATTAAGAAAGACACTCTTTACGTCCATTTGATATAATTTAAAGTCTAAAATGCATGCAAAAGCTAAAAGTAACCTAATGGCTTCCAACCTAGCAACAGGGGCAAATGTTTCCTCATAATCTATCCCCTCTTCCTTGTTGTAACCTTGTGCAACTAGCCTAGCTTTGTTTCGAACAATTAAACCAGCCTCATCAAGTTTGTTTTTACAAATCCATTTAGTTCCAATAATCGGATGAGAATCAGGCCTAGGAACAAGTTCCCAAACTTAGTTTCTTTCGACCTGGTTTAATTCTTCTTGCATAGCTAGTAACCAATGTTCATCAAGTGTAGCCTCGGAAATATTCTTTGGCTCCACTTGAGAAACAAAAGCAAAATAGTTTCACAGATTGCTAATAGAATTGCGAGTACTTACACCTTTTGTGATATCACCTATGATTTGGTCAATTGGATGGTGCCGTGATGTTCTCCATTCCTTAGGCAAATCAGAATTAAGCTCCATGGATTGTTCTTGATCTTTATCCTCAACTAATTCATTTGCCTTTTCGTTGCATTTAGATTGATCCTTTAATTTCCTTTAGCATTGGACTCTTCATCCTCATCAATGAATAAATCTCCAAGGATACCTGAAATGTCATTAACAGATACCTTTCCCAGCTGTCTGGGATCGGATTCATCAAATGATACATGAATAGATTCTTCAATAGTATTACGAGATTTATTGTAAATCCTATAAGCTTTGCTCGAAACAGAATATCCAAGAAATATGCCCTCATCAGCTCTAGTCTCAAAACTTCCTAGATTGTCTCTACCATTATTATGCACAAAAAATTTACATCCAAAGACTCGAAAATGGGAAATATTTGGTTTTCTCCCCTTGTACAGCTCATAGGGGGTTTTCTTTAAAATAGGCCGTATCAAAACACGGTTCATAACATAACAAGCTGTACTCACTGCATCGGCCCAAAAATGTGCAGGAAAATTCATGTCATTAAGCATTGTTCTTGAAAGCTCTTTTAATGAACGATTTTTCCTCTCCACAACCCCGTTTTGCTCCGGAGTTCTTGGAGCTGAAAAATAATGCTGAATGCCATGTTTTTCGCAAAATTTTTCAAAAAATTGATTTTACAATTCTCCACCATGATCAGTCTTAATGGATGCAATGCTCAAATGCATTTGGTTTTGAACAATCTTAGCTAGCTTTTTAAATTCATGGTATGCATCATTTTTATGAGTAATGAATAATGTCCATGTATACCTAGAATAGTCATCCACAATAACCATACAATAATAGTTGCCACCAAAGCTTTTTGTTTGACAAGGTCTAAAATGATCCATATGTAAAAGTTTCAAGGGCCTTTGAGATAAAACAAGATTTTATGAAGGAAAAGATGCCCTTGTGAGTTTTGATTTTGAACAGGGATCACATTTTTCATAAATAGAAAAAATTTTCTTTGGCAAACCAACTACTAAGTTTTTAGAAGAAATTTTGTTCAAATGACTCATGTGGATGTGACCTATTCTACGATGCCATAGCCACGACTCATCCTTTTTACTTAATAAATATTTAGCATTATTTGAGGGTATTGAGTTAAAATCAATTACATATACATTGTTTATCCTGCGAGCAATTAGCTTTATAAGATTATCAAATTTACCCTCGATAATACATCTATCAGAATCAAATATAACCTTATTGCCCTTATCACATAACTGACTAATGCTTAGCAAGTTATGCTTTAGGCCCTCAACATGTAAGACATTTTCTATGCAAGGGTTAGGAGGAGTACCTATTTTACCCACTCCAAGAATCTTTCCTTGGTACAATGGAACGAGATGCGAAAATTTAGATTTGTCTCCCGTCATATGTTTCGAGCATCCACTGTCCAAGTACCACCACGATTTCCTTTCTTCCGGAGTAACCTCATTTCCATGTGCCATGAAGCATATGTTGGCTGTTTCTTCTTGTTCGTCTGAATCCTTGTCCGAACTTCCCTCGTTGTCTAGCCACGCCAGGTATGCTTGCTTCCCTTTCCTTGGATTGAAGGTGCTTCTTTCTGAATTTTCTTTCTTTTTCAACTGGTAGCACTCCGCTCTGATGTGACCGGGCTTACCACATTCATGACATGTAATGGATGATCCTCCACCTTTATTGTTGGCTCTTCTATTTTGGGAGTTGAAGTTGCTCTTCTTCCTCAGAAATTTTCCAAACTTTTTGACCAGAAGTCCCATGTGTTCATCATTGATCAGTTCTTTGTCCGAGTCACTTTCAGCTGCTGGTGCTTTGACCTTGAATGCCAGACTTTTGACCTTTTTGCTCTCCTCTTCGTGTTGAGCTAATCTTTTCAGTTCACTTTCATGCTCTTGTAGCTTTCCGAAGAGAGTTGCAAGAGTCATCGTTGAAAGATTTCTTGACTCAATAATTGTCGTCACTTTGGGTTGCCATTCTCTTCCGAAACACCTTAGAACTTTGTTGATGAGATCCTCATTGGTGAATTTTGATCACTCTCTAGCAAGTATACTAGATCGCAAAGTAATATAGTCGGTTAAGACCAGATATCGTTCCCACAGGAACCAAGAATTATTTAACTTATTTCTACCTAGGAGTAATTAAAAGTAAAATCTATTAAATTTCAGAATTAAATAAATTAATTAAAAGAGTATTTTGCTGCTGGAAAATAAATAAAACAACTAATTAATGGATGAATGCTGCTTAGGAACTAGTTTCATTAATTATTTCATTTATTATTATAAATCAATGTTTTCCATTTAAATCAAGAACTAATTCAGAAAATTAGTAATTCCCAGATTCCTCTCATGAAATTGATGTTTATTATCCAATTTTTTAAATCCTAATTCCTTAGAAATTTAATCTATTGTATAACCATGATTAAGAGCACTGAATTATCAAGCCCAAAAGTTATATAAAAATCCAAAAGTATTCCTACAAGTTGAATCCTTATATTGTTTAATTGCATGGCCTACTTTAAATCCTAATTTTCCAATTCAGATCTAAAAATCCATAACATGAATTGATCGAGTTCATGCATAACAATAAAAACACAATTAAACACTTGATTTAAAAACTGAAAAACATTAATTCATATAAATAAACTACATAATCAAATCCACATGTTCCTAACACAAGAGTGTTTAGTTACACATCATAGAGAAGAAGAACAAATAAGAATTAAAGTTATTCATTCCTAAATTACCACTAATCCTTGATCTGAATCTTCAGCCTTCAATGGATTCCTCTTCTGAATGCTCTCCAGAGAATGTAGTCTCCCTCAATGATTACTGATTATGGTTCTCTAATCTCTTCCTAAACTAATCCTAAAAACATAAATAAATAGATAAAAGTCTAATCTAATCAAAATCCTTCAAAACTGATCAGAAATTGGCCCAATTGGGTTTTCTCGCACATCGCGCGCCTGGGCGTGCAGACCAGCACGCCTGGGCGTGCTGTATCTGATGACCCAAAATTAACGCCGCAAGCGCGTATGGGCGTGCTCAGAACTTTTCGACTCCGTTTCTCTCTGTTCTTGTGCCATTTTCAAGGTCTTCTTATGCTCTTTTCAGCTCCAATAATATTTTCACCAAATAAAGCTCTGAAACACCTGAAACATACCCAAAACGGATCAAAACGTTCAAAGATTCTAATATACTAAAAATTCCTAAAACTAATACAAAATACCTATATTTACAAGAGAAACAAGCTAAAACCCAAACAAAAGGAAGTGAAATTAAGCCCTAAAACATCATATATTAGACCTTCATCAAATTTCTTCCCCAATGTTGTTAATTGGTTGACGATCATCGTGAAGCGTTTTTGGATCTCTTGGATTGTTTCTCCACCCTTCATTCTGAATAATTCATATTCACCTGTCAGAGTGTTGATTCTCGACCTTTTCACTTCGTTTGTACCTTCATGTGTGACTTCTAATGTATCCCACATTTGCTGCGCAGTCTCACATGTAGATATCCTGAAAAACTCATCATAGCTCAAAGCAGATGTTATAATATTTTTCGCTTTCAAATCATACTGGACTCTATGTTCCTCCTCCTCCGTCCACTCAGCCATAGGCTTTTCAACGGTGTTACCATTAACTACATAGGTAGGAACATAGGGACCATTTACGACCTCATCCCTAACCTTTAATCCAACTCCTTGAATAAAAATTTTCATACGGGCTTTCCAATACGCGTACCCTACCCCATCAAACATGGGAGGACGGTTAATAGAACTCCCTTCACCACCAAACAGAGAGTTTGAAGCCACACTCTTGAGACGGTTAAGTCTTAACACAAGAGACTAGCTCTGATGCCAATTGTTGGGTTTGGCCTCAAAATCTTGAGAGGGGGGGTGAATCGAGTTTTATCAAATTATTGCAAAAACCCTTATAAATTAAAATTGTTTTGCGTTGGAGAGATTAGACGTTTGAGAAGGAGAGCGAAAACGATGGATTAAATAATAAGAGTAGCGCGGAAACATAAATTAAATGAAATATGCGGAAATTAAAAGAGATAGGGATAGTGTAACACCTTAGCTAATTTACCCATAATTACCCATATTATTAAATTAGAGAACTTAAAAATTCCTTTTTAATTAATTAAAATCCACCGTCAAACGGACAGAGTTTCCTTTGTTTTTAGGACTTTCCCAAAAATAATTTAATTCTGCACCTGATAATCATCAAATATAATATATCATTTCCAAAAGCCAGCAGGGCTTGATATAAACAGGGCATTATAATGTCATAAGTATCTGTCAGTCATCAGAGTTATAAGAGGAAGCATATACATACAAGTTTTACATATCCAAAACCATCAAAACACCCCTTATATCTAAGAGGCTGTCCTGGGCCACCAAAAAGAATATTTACATTTTTACAAACAAAAGAGTTATCATGTCATCATCATGATGAATAGGCCCAGGACACTTCCATGCCCTAAGATACTAGAATCTACTCTCCCAGTAAGGGAGAGCGCACCTGCTCGGCCGGGGGCTGTGCTAGCTCGATCTCAGAACCTGAAAAATGTTAAGGGAGTGAGCATTGCACATGAAACAGAATTGCAGTTTCCAGGTAGACATAATAAATTCATTAGGCCAAGCACAATTATCCAAATATATCAAATAACACATATTCCAAGCAACAATCATCAAGTCCAGTTATAGTCATTCCATTAATCACATTTATTTCACGTTTCCTCTTAACACATAATTAAGTAATGATAATTCCAAATTCCATAATTTCATTGCTCAAATCCGTTATCCATTAAATATACCATTTCCATTTCTTTAATTTCCAATTACCCTTGCACCACCAGGAATTGCCGCACCTGCTAGGCAATTCGGCACCTACTAGGGACTTTAAACCTGTCAGGAATGAGACACCCATTAGGCATCACCCGTTAGAACAATGCTGGTTAATTTAATTAATATACATTTCCCATAAATTTCCAATTCACGTATTATTTTATTATTATTTAGGTGGTTATGCAGTGGGATTGACCCTTTGGCGCACCGACGCCTAACGGGAATTTAGGACCTAATGGGCAATTGGCCTGACAAGAATTTGGCCCTAGCAGGCAATTCACCACCTAGCAGGGCTCCTAGTGTGCCGGCTTGCCCAAGGATCAATTCACACTGCATTCCCTTTTTTCCAATAATTATATACATTTCATATTTTCCAAGGCAATAATCAAATTTTCCAACATCAAATAACCCAATAGAATTCATAACACTTCCTATCAACAATTATATCCATATACACATTCAATTATTCACATTTAAGGTCACATAGCAAATACCACAATTAAAATAGCACAACAACACTAAATTTTATTATCCATATACACATATTCAATTATTCACATTTAAGGTCACATAGCAAATACCTCAATTAAAATAGCACAACAACACTAAATTTTATTATCCATATACACATATTCAATTATTCACATTTAAGGTCACATAGCAAATATTACAATTATAATAGCATAACTAACACTAAGTTTTATTATCCATATGCACATATTCAATTATTCACATTTAAGGTCACATAGCAAATACCACAAATAAAATAGCATAACAACACTAAATTTTATTATCACATTTTAAGCATTATTTTCTACATTATATAATTTATTATTTCTATTCACATAATTTTTATAGCTCACTTCCTTAGGGTTCTTTATTAATTATATATCCTACACAAATAACTCCTAACAAACTATCATAACTAAATGGACACTCAATCCTATGTCAAGCCAATACCCATCCCCTTACCTCAAATGTAATGAGATAAGTGTGCTTTGTTTCTATACCCGAGTCTAGAACCTTGGGAACCCGAACCTCCTTAGCCTAGACTGCCACCTCAATATAGCTATAATCCAATGATGATAAACCGTCCTATTGAGAGTATTATACTTGGGTAGAGAATCCTCCTTGCCTTGATCTTGGTTGTTTTGCGTGAAGCTAATGGTCCTTCATGATGTGGGTTAAAGAAAAACCCAAGGAAAATAGAGAGAGAAAGAGAACCGAATGAGATAGGAAACAAAGGAGGGTTTCTAACTCATTTTTATTGGCTTGATGATATTGATTATGGCTAAGTTTTATAATTATAGAGCTAGAAGTGGGTTGGAGATTTGGAACAGAAAAAGAAAACGTGAACTGAAGGGAGAGAGGAACGATGGAACATATATGAGGGTGCTGGTGGTTTTGCTTTTAATATACTTATGCTGTTGCCTTGTATTGATATATGATGGCCTTTCTTTGTTTTAGGCGTGTGGCTGAGAAGACTAAGCCACACATTTTCGCACCAACCCTTTTTGTTTCTTTTTTTTATTCTCTTTTTATTTTAATATTTTTCTTCACCTTTACGAATGTCGTATTTCTTCGCTACCCGTCGGATCTTACTCAAATTTTGAGACAAGCTTCCTAAGACACTAAATTTAACATCCAACGGTGGAAATTGTGTTTGAAGGCTTGGACAATTTATTTCAAATTTCCTAACTTAGAGTGTTCTTAAAATCAAACTTACTCCGAAATTCAACTTAGTTTGATAAAATTCCACATTCTAAATATCCTAAGGTAAATATCATAATACATTTACTTGGAAATTAAAATTGAGGATGTTACAATCCTCTCCCACTTACCAGAATTTCGTCCTCGAAATTCGACTCTGGAGGAAAACAATTGTGGATGGGACTCCTTCATTTTGCTCTCCAATTCCCAAGTGGCCTCCTCCACGTTGTTTCTACTCCAGATCACCTTCACCAGTGGGATTTCCTTGCCCCTGAGTTGCTTTATCTGCCTATCCTCTATTCTGATTGGAAGAACCTCAAAAGTAAGATTCTCCTTCAAAGGCAAATCATCAGCTGCAACCACATGAGAGGGATCATGAATGTATTTCCGGAGCTGAGAGACGTGAAATACACTATGAAGCCTAGACAAATGTGGAGGCAAAGCAATCCTGTACGCCAAAGGCCCAACTCTTTCCAGAATCTCATAAGGTCCAACAAACCTCGGAGTCAGCTTCTTTCACTTGATTGCCCAACCAATGCCAGTAGTAGGGGACACCCTAAGAAACACATGATCACCCACATCAAACTCTAGGGGTCTCCTACGCTTATCTGCATAGCTCTTTTGCCGATCCTGAGAAGTTTTCATCTTATCCTTAATCATCGCGATCTTCTCAGTGGTTTCTTGAACCAACTCTGGCCCAGTCAACAGATTTTCACCGATCTGGAACCAACATAGAGGCGTTCTACACTTTCTGTCATAAAGTGCCTCAAACGGTGCCATACCAATGCTAGAGTGAAAGCTGTTGTTGTAAGTAAACTCCATCAATGGTAACAACTGCTCCCAACTACCAGCCTGCTCTAGTACACAAGCCCTCAACAGATCCTCCAAGGTCTGAATAGTACGCTCAAACTGCCCATCAGTTTGAGGATGATAGGCTATACTAAACCTCAACTTAGTACCCAAGGCCTGCTGAAGACTCTGCCAAAATCTGGATAGAAATCGTGAATCACGATCAGACACTATACTCGAAGGCACACCATGAAGCTTCACTATGTCCCGAATATATAACTGAGTCAACTTCTCCAGTGTGTACATCTTATGGATCGGAATAAAGTGAGCACACTTTGTTAAGCGGTCTACAACAACCCACACAACATCACAACCTGCAGCAGTTCTAGGTAGACCTGTCACAAAGTCCATGGCTATGCTATCCCACTTCCATTAAGGGATGTCAAGTGATCGCAACGGACCACCTGGCTTTTGATGCTCAATCTTCACCTTCTGACAAGTCAAGCAGTGAGACACATGATCGGCCACATCTGATTTCAACCCTGGCCACCAATAGATCTTCTTCAAATCCTGATACATCTTTGTTGTACCGGGATGGAAACTCAGTTTTGTTTGGTGAGCTTCCCACAATATGTCTCTACGAACCTCAAAGTCCATTGGAACACATATTCTACCTCTAAACCTGATGATTCCATCTGCACCCTTGATGAAATCAGGTTCCTCTTTTCTTGCTGCTCCTTCCAACAACTTCTGAAGTTCTTCATCATCTGCCTGTCTTTCCTTAATCAAATCCATCAACTCACTAGTGACCTGCAACATTTCCAGAACAATACTTTTCTCTTTCACCTGCATGTTCAAGTTGAGATCACTAAACTCCTGAATCAGCTGCATCTCTTTTACCATCAAGTTGCTAACATGGAGTGTTTTGCGACTCAATGCATCAGCTACCACATTAGCTTTACCAGGATGGTACTGAAGATGGAAATCATAATCTTTCAAGAATTCCATCCATCTCCTCTGTCTCATATTCAACTCCTTCTGATCGAAGAGATAACGGAGACTCTTGTGGTCACTGTACACCTCAAACTTCGTGCCATACAAGTAGTGTCTCCAAATTTTCAGTGCAAACACCACAACTGCTAATTCCAAGTCATGTGTCGGATAATTCTGCTCATGCTGTCGCAACTGCCTAGATGCATAAGCCACAACCTTGCCTTGCTGCATAAGTACACAACCCAAGCCTTGCTTTGAAGCATCACAATACACATCGAAGGGTTGGGTTGGATCCGGTAAGATCAAAACCGGTGAGCTAGTCAATCTCTTCTTCAGCTCTAAGAAACTGGTCTCACACTGCTGTGACCATTGATAAGGAACATCTTTCCTGGTCAACATTGTCAATGGAAGAGCTAATTTGGAGAAACCCTCAATGAATCTCCGATAGTAGCCTGCCAATCCTAGAAAGCTTCTGATTTATGTGACTGATGTGGGCCTCTCCCACTTTAACACGGCTTCCACCTTAGAGGGATCCACATCAACTCCCTGTGCAGAAATCACATGTCCCAGAAAATGGACTTCATCCAACCAAAAGCTACACTTGGAAAGGTTGGCATACAACTGCTTCTCTTTGAGGATTTGCAGCACTATCCTCAAATGCTCCTCATGCTCACTTGGACTCTTAGAATAAATCAGGATGTCATCAATGAACACAATGACAAAAGAATCCAAATATGGCATGAAGATCCTATTCATGTAATCCATGAATAGTGCAGGAGCGTTGGTCAATCCAAAAGGCATAACCACATACTCAAAGTGCCCATAAAGCGTCCTGAAAGCAGTTTTTGGAATGTCCTCTTCACGGATACGGATCTGATGGTATCCCGATCGGAGGTCAATCTTAGAGAACACTGATGCACCCCTCAACTGATCCAACAAATCATCAATGCGAGGGAGCGGATACTTGTTCTTTACTGTCACTGCATTCAACTGTCTGTAATCGGTGCACAACCGGAGGCTACCATCTTTCTTCTTGACAAAAAGAATGGGAGCACCCCAGGGTGATACACTTGGCCTGATAAGTTTCTTTGCTAATAGCTCCTCCAATTGTTTCTTCAATTCTTCCAATTTCGGAGGCGCCATTCTGTAAGGTGCAATAGAAATTGGACCAGTACCAGGCTTTAGTTCAATACCAAACTCAACTTCTCTTTTAGGAGGCAATCCGGGAATCTCTATATAAAAGACTTCCGGAAACTCACATACTACTGGAACATGGCTGACATCAGATAACTCATCAACTTCCATGGCAGATAAAGAGGAATCACTAAAGATGACCGCTTTCCTACGACAGTCAATTAGAACATTATGCTGAGTCATCCAATCCATACCCAGAAGAATATCCAATTTATTCAGAGGCAGACAAATAAGATTAACTTTGAATTCCCGCTCCAATACTCGGAGTGGGCAATCCAAACACATCTGAGAAGTGACTACTGAAGAATTTGTGGGGGTAGAAATTGACAATTTATAAGGCATATCTACCGTGGACAACCCTAGTCTTTTCGTGTAGTCAATAGAAATGAATGAATGAGATGCACCACAATCAAACAAAACACCACAGGAAATGCCATTCATATGACAGGTACCTCTGATCAGCTCATCCTCATCAGTCACCTCTTCCCCATCAAGCGTATACACTTTGCCCCTCTGCACTGGCTGATTCCCACCTGCTCTCTGAACTTTGTTCCCATTAGCTTCCTTTTTCAGCGGACTCTTAGGATAATTGTTTGCATAATGGCCAGGCTGACCACAAACATAGCAAAGTCCTTCATTTCGACCCAAGGACCAACATACACCTCCATGTCGCCTTCCACAATGCTGACAAGGTGGAATAGGACCATAAGAAATTGTCATTGGGCCGGCTCCTCGTGGGGCTGCACCCTTAGCACCAGAATAAGGTCCTGATCTCTGCATGGGACCCTTGCCTCTTGTAGGCCCAACAGTTTTCTGAACTGCCTTGTTCGGATCCGCATCAGCTTTCCTCTTAAGCTTCTTCTCATAAGTACTTGCCACATTGACCAGATGAGAGAGATCGGAAATGTTTTGATATTCGAAAGCAAGTCGAATATCCTCCCGAAGTCCAAACTCAAACTTGATGCACTTAGCCCGCTCATCTGCATCTCTATAACCGCTGGAGTACCGAATCAGATCCTCAAATTGTGCAGCATACTCTCCAACACTTAGACTCCCCTGCTCCAACTTGAGAAACAGCAGATCCTTCTCCCTCCTAACATCCTCAGGAAAGTATTTCCCAAGAAAGCGGATCTTAAACAACTCCCATGAGATCACTTGATTAGCTGCTTCCAAAGTCCTTCTTTGATATTCCCACCAGTGCTCTGCTTCTCCCGTCAACATGTACTCAACCAATCGAACCTTCTGATCATCGGGTGGTTGCAAAGAGCGAAGAACCTTCTCAATCTCTTGGAGCCATTTTTGTGCCCCATCAGGACTGAATCCCCCTTCGAACCTAGGCGGTTCACTCTTTCTGAATCTAGCCATCCAGTCAATCTCCACAGGAGGTGGTGGTGGGGGTTGCATGCTGCTGCTACGGCTGCCACTGCTGCTGCTATGTTCTGAGCCTGGTTATCAGCCTGGTTCTGTTGCATCTGAACCAGAGTCTCAAGAATCGCAACAATTCGGTCATTATCGGCCCGCCTTCCTGCCATGTTGTTAAGTCATGGAGGGACAGCAAGTTAAAGACTTAGTAACTAAACAATTATAAACATTAATATATATAACCTATGCTAACTAATATAGACACTAAACTCTTTACTTTGGTTACTCGCTCGGTGAGTAACCCTTGGAGTAGTGAGACCACACTCCATGGCCGAGGGAAACTGCTCTAATACCATAAACGTAACACCTTAACTAATTTACCCATAATTACCCATATTATTAAATTAGAGAACTTAAAAATTCCTTTTTAATTAATTAAAATCCACCGTCAAACGGACGGAGTTTCCTTTGTTTTTATGACTTTCCCAAAAATAATTTAATTTTGCACCTGATAATCATCAAATATAATATATTATTTCCAAAAGCCAGCAGGGCTTGATATAAACAGGGCATTATAATGCCATAAGTATATGTCAGTCATCAGAGTTATAAGCGAAAGCATATATATACAAGTTTTACATATCCAAAACCATCAAAACACCCCTTATATCTAAGAGGCTGTCCTGGGCCACCAAAAAGAATATTTACATTTTTACAAACAAAAGAGTTATCATGTCATCATCATGATGAATAGGCCCAAGACACTTCCATGCCCTAAGATACTAGAATCTACTCTCCCAGTAAGGGAGAGCGCACCTGCTCGGCCGGGGGCTGTGCTAGCTCGATCTCAGAACCTGAAAAATGTTAAGGGAGTGAGTATTGCACATGAAACAGAATTGCAGTTTCCAGGTAGACATAATAAATTCATTAGGCCAAGCACAATTATCCAAATATATCAAATAACACATATTCCAAGCAACAATCATCAAGTCCAGTTATAGTCATTCCATTAATCACATTTATTTCACGTTTCCTCTTAACACATTATTAAATAATGATAATTCCAAATTCCATAATTTCATTGCTCAAATCCGTTATCCATTAAATATACCATTTCCATTTCTTTAATTTCCAATTACCCTTGCACCACCAGGAATTGACGCACCTGCTAGGCAATTTGGCACCTACTAGGGACTTTAAACCTGTCAGGACTGAGACACCCATTAGGCATCACCCGTTAGGACAATGCTGGTTAATTTAATTAATATACATTTCCCATTAATTTCCAATTCACATATTATTTTATTATTATTTAGGTGGTTATGCAGTTGGATTGACCCTTTGGCGCACCGACGCCTAACGGGAAATTAGGACCTAATGGGCAATTGGCCTGACAGGAATTTGGCCCTAGCAGGCAATTCACCACCTAGCAGGGCACCTAGTGTGTCGGCTTGCCCAAGGATCAATTCACACTGCATTCCTTTTTTTTCCAATAATTATATACATTTCATATTTTCCAAGGCAATAATCAAATTTTCCAACATCAAATAACCCAATAGAATTCATAACACTTCCTATCAACAATTATATCCATATACACATATTCAATTATTCACATTTAAGGTCACATAGCAAATACCACAATTAAAATAGCACAACAACACTAAATTTTATTATCCATATACACATATTCAATTATTCACATTTAAGGTCACATAGCAAATACCTCAATTAAAATAGAACAACAACACTAAATTTTACTATCCATATACACATATTCAATTATTCACATTTAAGGTCACATAGCAAATATTACAATTATAATAGCATAACTAACACTAAGTTTTATTATCCATATGCACATATTCAATTATTCACATTTAAGGTCACATAGCAAATACCACAATTAAAATAGCACAACAACACTAAGTTCTATGCCCAAGTCTAGAACCTTGGGAACCCGAACCTCCTTAGCCTAGCCTGCCACCTCAATATAGCTATAATCCAATGATGATAAACCGTCCTATTGAGAGTATTATACTTGGGTAGAGAATCCTCCTTGCCTTGATCTTGGTTGTTTTGCATGAAGCTAATGGTCCTCCATGATGTGGGTTAAAGAAAAACCCAAGGAAAATAGAGAGAGAGAGAGAACCGAATGAGATAGGAAACAAAGGAGGGTTTCTAACTCATTTTTATTGGCTTGATGATATTGATTATGGCGAATTTTTATAATTAAAGAGCTAGAAGTGGGTTGGAGATTTGGAACAGAAAAAGAAAACGTGAACTGAAGGGAGAGAGGAACGATGGAACATATATGAGGGTGCTGGTGGTTTTGCTTTTAATATACTTATGTTGTTGCCTTGTATTGATATCTGATGGCCTTTCTTTGTTTTAGGCGTGTGGCTGAGAAGACTAAGCCACACATTTCCGCACTAGCCCCTTTTGTTTCTTTTTTTTAATTCTCTTTTTATTTTAATATTTTTCTTCACCTTTACGAATGCCGTATTTCTTCGTTACCCGTCGGATTTTGCTCAAATTTTGAGACAAGCTTCCTAAGACCCTAAATTTAACATCCAACGGTGGAAATTGTGTTTGAAGGCTTGGACAATTTATTTCAAATTTCCTAACTTAGAGTGTTCTTAAAATCAAACTTACTCCGAAATTCAACTTAGTTTGATAAAATTCCACATTCTAAATATCCTAAGGTAAATATCATAATACATTTACTTGGAAATTAAAATTGAGGATGTTACAGATAGAAAAGCTTGCACAGGAAATTTTATACTGGTTCAGCCTTCCCGTCGAAAGGCCTAGTCCAGTCCCCAAGCGACCCGCTTGAGAGTTTTATAACCAGCAATTGAGCCGCACCCAATTACAACTGAGAGAACCCCGCACACTACTAGGAACCTCCGTTCGCTAGGGGCCTCAACAACACACAGCAGGGTTCCTCACCCTACGAACGCCTCAACGTTCAACTATGGGATTCTCTCCCTAACCACTAAGGTTGAGTACAATTGAATGAGAGTGATTAAAACAAGTTTCACGTGTTCTCAAAAACACAGATACAAAAATTTATGCTCTATGATAATGAAGTTGTCTTTTCATTACAAGCCAGTACCTGAGTGTCAAAAAGGATGCTTTTGCATTCTTGAGGCAGAAGGCTAAACTTGATTGGCTGAGAGATGGAGATGAGAATTCAAGCTTGTTTCATAATTCAATTTGACAAAGGCAGTATCAGAATAGAGTATTAAGTCTGCATGATGAGCATGGTCAGATAATTGCAGGACAGGACGAGATTGAAGAGGCTTTTCTGGTTTTCTATCAGAATCTATTTAGCAGAAGGGATCATAGAATTCCTTTGAAGACTGAGATTATCCAAGAAGGAAATTTCTTATCTACTGAGCAGCAGATCAGCCTTATCAAGCCTTTTACTGATACTGAAATAAAGCAGGCCATGTTTGCTATTCATCAAGGCAAAGCTCCAAGTCCTGATGGTTATGGTTCAGGCTTTTTCACTAATGCTTGGGATGAGGTGGGTGGTGATTGTTGTTCTACTATTAAGAGTTTTTTTCACTCTGGTCATATGCTCAGAGAAATTAATGCAACAAATCTGGTGATGATCCCAAAGATTGACTCTCCTAGGTATGTTCATGAGTTTAGACCAATAGCTTGTTGTAACAGCAATTATAAGTGCATTTCTAAACTACTCTGTGATAGATTAAGTAAGGTGCTCCCTTCCATAGTGCAAGATAATCAGGGTGCTTTTGTAAAGGATAGAAGTATTCTTCAAAACATTATGATATCTCAGGAGATGATTAGACTTTATGGCAGAAGGAGAGTCTCTCCTAGGTGCATGATGAAGATTGATCTTAAAAAGGCTTATGATACCTTGGATTGGGTTTTTGTTTCTGAGATGCTTACTGCCTTTAGATTTCCTGGAAAATTTATTCACTGGATTGAGTCTTGCATTACTACTGTCTATTTTAGCATTATGGTGAATGGCATCAATAGCAGGAGCTTTAAAAGCAGCAGAGGAATCAGACAAGGGGATCCAATTTCCCCTCTGATTTTTGTCCTTGCCATGGAGGTTTTGACCAGAAATTTGCAGGCAGCTTCGAGACATAGGAACTTCATGTTCCATCCTCAGTGCAAAGAATTGAGGATCATTAATGTGGCTTGCTCATAAGTTGTGCATATCTCTTGACTATTTGGTACATGTGTATATGCACTTCGATCATGATGAATTTCTTACTTGTGGATGTTAGAACTTTGTTCTCATTTGATTATGCGAATGAGTATAGCTTACCTCCCTGCCCTTATTAGGTGTTGGACAGGTACCTAGATTTTCTAGAGATCAGTGATCATGGATGACCCTTAGGTTCATGAAGTACATAGTCATCATGGGATAGAGACTCCTTGTACAGCTCTTGAGGACTCGACCAAGTGGAGGAATGGACGAAGGACCAGTGACCAGCTCTGGAACGTCTCTATTTTTTATAATAAATATACTGTACATATTTTGAGAGATGTATCAGAGAGAGAACTTCGATTTCATACTTTAATATAATTGTGGTACTCATAGAGTTTTTACACCTGATTTTAAGATCAATGACATACCTCACAATTTATAAACTCCAAAAATATAAATGAATTACTTTAATATATATTCCGCTGACTCTGATTTTATCATAAGAGTTCGGTACGAAGGAAGTATTATTAAAGTTGATTTCCTGAGATAACCTTATATTTAAGCTATTATCGGAAACTATTTTGTGCTACTAGAGTTATCTCAAAATGATTTTTGAAATGTTTAGCAAATAATTATTCCTTCCACCTAATTCAGTTCCAAATACACGACTTAAACTTGAAGTACCACATTTAAAGAAATTTTCATATTCGGATTTTTCCAACATAGTCCGTAATAATTGTCATTCTTTTTATCAAACGATGGACGTTATAGTTACTATAGCATGCAAGTTTTTGTGAAGACAAAAATACCCCTTTGAATTTGCTTTTCAATCCCAAAAGTTCATGAATTAACCCCATGGTCTTGTGCGCCTATAAATAGAGTGGTTTGTGTGACGACCCGATTTATATTCTCTTTTAATTTACTTATTCCAAAAATAATGACCCATTTTTTTCGAAATTTATTTATCAAGTTCCAACAAAATTAATTCAAGATGTGCGAAAGCAAAATACTTATCATTTATATATTCTTGCATCATAATTTACATCATCTCACATCATTCTTAACATTCATCCAAAATACATAAGTCCCATTTTCATCATCTATTACTAAACTCTGAGTTAATCAAAGCTAATAACGTAATTATAACCCAGAGCGTATGGTTCGAAACTCAAAAGATAAAAACATTAACCACCTAAGATAGGTGGAATGTGTATGACATAGTTGATAGGAATCTGTTCACTATCTAGCAGGTATACTAGATCGAATAGTAATATAGTCAGTTAAGACCAGATATCGGCCCACAGGGATTGTAAATTGTGTTCAATAATTTCTACCTTATTCCTAACTATTAATGAAATCTGAAAAATCTAATTGAATTGATAATATGAATGGATTTAGAACAACTAAATACTGATTTATAAATAAAACTAAATCTGAATTAATTAAGTGAAATTAAGATGGGAAAAAGCGTTAGGAATATGATTTCATTGCAGGACCTAGTTTATTAATTATGAATTTCTGTTTTCCTAATTTATTCAACAACATTCCAGCAGTAACAATTACCAAATCCCTTTAATAATTGTGTTTCCTATTCAATTGGAACCCCTTAATTCCTTAAGAAATTACCAACTAATTAGTCATCAATTAAGATTTCTGAAATTAATTAGTTATATAATCCTCAAAAGTATCCCTACAATTTGAATGATTATAATGTTTGATTGCAAGGTCTATTCTAATCCTCAATTTTCAATTGAAGAACTAGAAACCCAAAACAAAACATAAAGTGGCCAATTCTATGATTTGTAATTAAAACTCAATCAAACAATTGAATAAAAGGGAAAACATCAATTCATAATTTCATAAACTAATCATGATCCATGCAAATCCATCAAATTCCTAACAAAGGGTTTAGTTACACATACTTAAAACTGAAAAACAAGGAATAGAAGAAGAACCCATGATCATAGACAATCTGAATTTCTTCAACCTTCAACCGGATCCCTCCGTTGTTGATCTTCAATGCTCTTCTCAATGCAATTTCTCTTTGTAAATTCGTGTGTAATCTTCCTATCTAATCTAAATCCTAATTAATAACCTAAAAACTAAGCAAATCCCCTCAGAAATCAGGAAATTAAGTCAATTTGGGCCTGGACCGGGTAACGCGCGCCTGGGCGCGCCTGGCTCCATGCCTGGGCGCGCCAGGTCTGATGCGTGAAAATTCAGCGATGCGAGCGCGCCTGGGCGCGCAAACTCTGATGACCAATTTTCTCCGCTGCTAGCGCGCCTGGGCGTGCTGTTTGCACGCCTGGGCGTGTGACACCTGATGTGGCTCCGTTTTTCTCCGTTCTTGTGACATTTTCAAGGTCCTTTTATGCTCTTTTCAGTTCCAATGTTATTTTATCCAATTTAGCTCCCAAAAGTACCTGAAACATACCCAAAACGGATCAAAACATTCAAGGGAATAAAATTTCCTAAACTGATTAAAAACTAAACAAAATCTACCTAAAACACTTAAGAAACAAGCCAAAACTAAGCAAAAGGAAGTCAAATTAAGCTCTAAAACATCATATGTTAGACCCAAATCACACCCCCAAACTTAGCATTTTGCATGTCCCAGGCAAAAGTAAAATAAAAATTCTAAAACAAAAGACTACCATCCAAATAAGAATGTACAATACCTAATCTAAGACTTCGAGTCATCAACACAGCCACATATCTATACAAGCTATTCATGTATCAAAACTTCGTTAAAGAAACAAAACCAATCAGAACTCAGAACTAGTGAACACTCTCAACCTCTCAGTGTATATCTCTCATGTGTATCAAAGGTATTAGCAATTCACTCAAGTTCATACAATAGTAAAGTGTTACCATATGCTTGACCATAGACCCAAATCTCCACTAAAATTATTGAAAACATGCACAAATCAAAAGGTCTTTATTTTGGTTGTAATGAGGCCATGGCTAAAAGAGTCAAGGTGGCATAAAAGAAAGAAAGGATGAAACTAAGGGCTAAAATGCAAAAACAAATTTCCCTCAAAAATTATGAATGAGCATTGAATATTATGAGGACTCACACTCAAACACAACTTTTTCAAACTTTCTCTTTTTCTAATTTTGCTCTACTACTTCTTCCAAATAGATTTCTTTTCTCTTTTCATTCAACAATGTTCACTTTTTCTCAACTTTTCTTTTCTTTTGGAAGAAGAGTAGCTCAATCAACACTTTCACAATTTTCATACTTTTTGAAATGTTCCTCTCTCAATTGCTCATTCAAAATTCCTAAGGTACTCACAAAAATATACAATCAATGCAGGGTACCAAAGAAAAATCATATTTATATCAGGCTCAAAATGGGAAACTAAGGGGAAACAAATTCAACAAAAATCTTTGAGGCTACAAAAACACCATCCTAAGTGCCTTAATCATTTTCATGCATGTAATCAATTATCAATCTCAAAATGGTCACCGATCAAGTTCTAGAACACAAAACTAAAGAGAACACACTCATGAAAGAATAGGGGTCTCAAATCAAAATAATTCAACAAAATCATACCCCATCAAAAGGCTCAAAATCTCACAGGCTAAAGTCAGTTCACTGATCTCAAGTTCTGAAAAACTTTGTCAAAATAACCAAATTTCAAAATTATTTACAGCTCAACAAATAAGTAACATATATCAATGAGTCTAATCCTAAACTAAGTATATACGCCTATCATCAGAAAAATAATCCTAAGTCTAGAATAATTACAAAACCTCTACCTAAGACACACACCAACACCAAAAATGGGGAAATAATTCAAGTTTGAAAAATTAATTTTTATTTTGTTCACTCCCCCAAACTTAGAGGTTGGCTTGTCCTCAAGCAAACTAAACTAACCTACACTACAAAATAAAAATTAAACGAAAACTTACCAAAACATTGGGTTACCTCCCAACAAGCGCTTGTTTAACGTCACGAGCCTGACGGGTCACCTCCTTTCGGAAGCTCAAGGAAATCACAGAGAAACTAGGGGTTAAGGAGCTTAGTAGTGGTTTTGCATCTATCCACCGCTCCTCCTAAATAAATTTTCAATCTCTGGCCATTAACTTTGAAAGTCCGGCCATCCTTGGGATCTTTCACCTCTACTGCCCCATAAGGGAATACCTGTTCAACAACAAAGGGACCAGACCACCTAGACTTAAGCTTTCCAGGAAAAAGCCTTAGCCTAGAGTTATACAACAAAACCAGCTGACCTTTTTCAAAATTTTTAGGGATTATTTTCTTATCATGGTAGTATTTAATTTTTGCTTTTAAAGCTCTAGACCAATTATAAGCGTGTTCCCTAAACTCATATAATTCAGTCATTTGTAACATTCTTTTCTCACCTGCTTGTTGCATATCCATGTTCAGAAATCGGGTTGCCCAATAAGCCTTGTGAACTAGCTCAACAGGCAAATGGCAATTCTTTCCATACACCACCTGGTAAGGTGACATACCCAAAGGGCTCTTAAAAGCAGTTCTGTATGCCCATAGAGCGTCATCTAGTTTCCTAGACCAATCCTTTCGTGAGCTATTTACAATTTTCTCTAGAATCCTCTTAAGCTCTCGATTGGAAACCTCTACTTGGCCACTAGTTTGAGGGTGATAAGGTGTAGATATTTTATGATGCACCTCATACTTGGCCAAAACTTTCTCTAACACTCTATTGCAAAAGTGGGTGCCATTATCACTAATAAGCACCCTGGGCACACCAAATCTATTGAAAATGTTTTTCTTAACAAAGTTAACAACCACTGTAGCATCATTGGTGGGGCTTGCAATTGCCTCCACCCATTTGGACACATAGTCCACTGCAACCAAGATGTACCTGTTACCAAATGAGGGTGGGAAAGGACCCACAAAATCAATCCCCCAAACATCAAAAATTTCCACCTCCAAAATATTTTGGAGAGGCATTTCATCTCTTCGGGAGATATTACCTGTTCTCTGGCATCTATCACACTGCATTACAAAATTCCTAGCATCTTTAATGATAGTAGGCCAATAATAGCCACATTGCAAAATCTTAGATGTCGTTTTATCAAAACTATAATGTCCAACATAATGTGAAGCATGACAATGCCATAAAATATCAGGGATTTCCTCATCAGGAACACACCTCCTAAGAACTCCATCTACCCCTCTTCTAAACAGGAAAGGTTCATCCCAAACATAGAACTTGACATCATGTAAAAAAATTTTCTTTTGTTGCCATGTCAAGTCTTTTGGGATTAACTTAGCTGCATGGAAGTTAGCTATATCCGCAAACCATGGTTGCGCCACAGATATAGCCAAAAGTTTCTCATCAGGGAATTCATATTTAATGGGCACTTCTACATTCCCATCACTACCCTCTAAAGGAAGTCTAGACAAGTGATCTGCAATAACGTTCTGAACCCCCTTTTTATCCCTGATCTCTATGTCAAACTCTTGTAGTAACAAGATCCACCTTATCAGTCTTGGCTTAGCATCTTGCTTAGCCAAAAGGTGCCTTAAAGCTGCATGGTCAGTATAAACTATAACTTTCGACCCTATCAAATAGGAACGAAACTTATCCATTGCAAATATCACAGCTAACAATTCTTTTTCTGTAGTCGTATAATTAATTTGAGCATCATTTTGCACACGACTAGCATACATGAAAGACTTTATCTTTTCTCTGTCCTAGCACTGCACCTATGGCAAAATCACTAGCATCACACATAAGTTCAAAAGGTTTCTTCCAGTCAGGTGGAATTACCACAGGAGCAAATACCAGTTTCTTTCTCAAATCATGGAAAGCTCTCATGCAATCATTATCAAATTTAAACTCCACATCTTTCTCCAACAAATTACAAAGGGGTTTGGCTATTTTTGAAAAATCTTTTATGAACCGTCGGTAAAAACCGGCATGTCCGAGAAAACTCCTAATCCCTTTGACATTTGTAGGAGGAGGTAAATTTGCAATTACATCAATTTTAGCTCTATCTACCTCAATACCCCTCTCTGAAATTAGATGCCCCAAAACTATCCCTTCCTTAACCATAAATTGACATTTCTCCCAGTTAAGTACAAGGTTAGTTTCTTGACATCTTTTTAGGACCTGTTCTAAATTATTTAAACAAGATTCAAATGAGGATCCAAAGACTGAGAAGTCATCCATAAAAACCTCAATGAACTTTTCAACCATATCGGAGAAGATAGATAGCATGCACCTTTGAAAAGTCGCAGGTGCATTACATAAACCAAAAGGCATTCTCCGATAAGCGAAAACTCCAAAGGAACAAGTAAAAGCAGTTTTTTCTTGGTCTCTTGGATCCACAGGAATCTGGTTATAGCCTGAATAACCATCTAGAAAACAATAATATTCATGTCCGGCTAACCTCTCTAAAATTTGGTCCATAAAAGGTAGTGGAAAGTGGTCCTTTCGGGTGGCACTATTTAGTGTCCTATAATCAATGCAAACTCTCCACCCAAAAACAGTACGGGTTGGTATCAATTCATTATTTTCATTTTTAATCACTGTGACACCACCCTTTTTAGGGACCACTTGCACTGGGCTGACCCAAGTGCTGTCTGAGATGGGGTAAATGATCCCAGCATCCAACAATTTTACTATTTCTTTTCTCACAACCTCTTGTAGAGTGGGGTTCAATCTCCGCTGAGGTTGTATCACAGGTTTATAATTCTCCTCCAGGAGAATCTTGTGCATACAAAAGGAGGGACTAATTCCCTTCATATCTGATACATTTCATCCTATAGCAGACTTATAATGCCTTAAAACTCTTAATAGTTTTTCAGTTTCCAGTTCATTTAACGCACTATTTATGATAATAGGAAAATATTCAGAGTCATCTAGGAACACATACCTTAGTCCCTGCGGTAGCACTTTAAGTTCAGGTTTGGGTTTGGCCTCCTTTTCCTCCAGCCTCAGATCCTTTGGTTTTCTATCATTTTTGACCTCTGCAGCTCCATCCAGCAAGGATTTGATCTGTTGAGAATCAGTTCCTTCCTCTCCTTCAGTCACCAAAGCTACTTCCACAGCATCATCATCATAGCACATCTCTTCAAAGACCGAGTCCACTATAGACTTAATCACATCCAGCCTCGGACACTGGTCATCCCCCATAGAATGCTTCATAGAGTCATAAACATTAAACGTGACCTTCTCATTATGCACCCTAAGCATGAGTTCACCGTTTTGCACATCAATCAAGGCTCTGCCGGTTGCTAGGAAAGGTCTGCTCAGGAGTAATGGAATATCCTGGTCCTCGTCCATGTCCAGAATTACGAAGTCTGTTGGGAAAATGAACTTGTCCACCTTGAGAACATCTTCCACCTTCCCATATGGTCTCTTGATGGAGCGGTCTGCAAGCTGAAGAGATATCATTGTAGGCTTGATCTCTCCAATGCCCAGTCTCTTGAAAATGGAAAGTGGCATCAAGTTGATGCTAGCTCCCAGATCACATAGTGCCTTCCCAACATCCATCCCACCAATGTTGCATGGAATGGTGAAGCTGCCCGGATCTTTCAGTTTTTGTGGGAGCTTCTTTTGAAGGATGGCACTGCACTCCTCAGTCAACATCACTGTCTCATTATCTCTTAGCCTCCTCTTGTTAGTCAGCAACTCCTTCATGAACTTTGCATATGTAGGCATCTGCTCAAGAGCTTCAGCAAACGGGATGTTTATCTGAAGTTTCTTGAACACTTCCATGAATCTTGCAAACTGGCTCTGATTTTCTTCCTTCTTCAACCTCTAAGGATATGGAACTCGTGAGAGATCTGGTTGATTCTATGGCTTCTCTGAAGTAGTTTCTGGACTCTTTTCTGTAGGCTCAGGTTGTTGCACTACTGGGGTCTCTTCCTCTGAATTCTGAACTTGCTGTTGATCCTTACCAACTACCTTGTCATCACTCCTCTTCAATGGCTCATCATAAGCTCTGCCACTTCGAAGAGTAATGGCCTGGCAATTAGTGCTTGTGTCAGGAAAGTGGCCCGGATGCAACTGTGACAAACTCTGAGTAATGTGCTCTATTATCTTCTCCAAATTGTGAATGCTTTCTCCTTGAGAACTGAAATTAGCTCGAACTTCATCCACAAATAGAGTTTTAGTCTGTGCCATCTTCTCCAATGCTGACTCCCAAGATCTTTTCACTGGTTGAGGACTCTGTGGGGGACTTGGTGAAGGACTGCGAGAACGCTCAGAACATGAATGATATGTCTCAGTTGTTGTCACTGAAAGTGAAGTATCACCTCTGAAGAGCTTAGTAGTAGGTTGCACCATTTGAACTTGACCCATATGCTGAGTTAACACAGCTATCTGTTGCTGCATTTCCTGATTCTGCTCAATGATAGTCTGGAATTGTGAAGAATCTACATCATCCGGCGGGGTCATTATCTCTGGGGCCTCCTGACTACTGTTGTTTGCCATTGCTTCTAGAATCCCTCTGGCTTCCTCAACTGTTTTCTTTGTGAGAGATCCACCAGCTGCTACATCTACTAGATCTTTGTCAGGCTTCATCAAACCATCATAGAACACTCTGATTTGTAACCATTCTGGCATTGAATGAGTCAGACACTTTTTCAGCATCTTATTGAACCTTCCCCAAGCCTTGCTTAATGTCTCCTCATCTTGTTGCACAAATGAAGTGATGTTCTCCCGCAGCTTAGCTTGTGTGGCTGATGGAATATACTTGTCCAAAAATTTGCGGGCAAGTATATCCCACGAAGTCAAACTCCCCTTGGAGCCAGCGCTTAGCTTTATCCTTCAGAGACAAAGGAAATAGCCTCATGCGAATGGCTTCTTCAGAGGCGCCCTCGATCTTGAAGAACCCCAACATAGAAAGGAAGTGCGAGATGTGCTCCGTTGGATCCTTTTGTGGATTGCCGCTGAATTGATCTTGCTTGATTAAGTGTATGTACCCCGGATCAATTTTGAATTGCGGTGCTTTGATGGCTGGATACACAATGCTAGTTGCACATGCATCCAGGCTGATAGTTGCATAATCCGCAAGAGTCTTCGGCTTGACATCCCCTTTTTCAGCCATCCTCTTAGCCAATTTCTTTATCTCCTTTTGTGCTTGCTTCCTCCTCTTCTTCGCACTCAACTGGAGGTTAGATTCACTACCTGCAGACGAGCAACTCATAACAAGAGTTAGTAGCAGCTGCTAAGATAAAACTCCTAAAGCAAATTTCACTAAATAACTAAAAATAAGTACCAAAAATTACTGAAAAAGAATTTAAATCCACGGCAACGGCGCCAAAAACTTGTTCACTATCTAGCAAGTATACTAGATCGAATAGTAATATAGTCAGTTAATAACAGATATCGTCCCACAGGGATTGTAAATTGTGTTCAATAATTTCTACCTTATTCCTAACTATTAATGAAATCTGACAAATCTAATTAAATTGAGAATATGAATGGATTTAGAACAACTAAATAATGATTTATAAATAAAACTAAATCTGACTTAATTAAGTGAAATTAAGATGGGAAAAAGCATTAGGAATATGATTTCATTGCAGGACCTAGTTTATTAATTATGAATTTCTGTTTTCCTAATTTATTCAACAACATTCCAGCAGTAACAATTACCAAATCCCTTTAATAATTGTGTTTCCTATTCAATTGGAATCCCTTAATTCCTTAATAAATTACCAACTAATTAGTCATTAATTAAGATTTCTGAAATTAATTAGTTATATAATCCTCAAAAGTATCCCTACAATTTGAATGATTATAATGTTTGATTGCAAGGTCTATTCTAATCCTAATTTTTCAATTGAAGAACTAGAAACCCAAAATAAAACATAAAGTGGCCAATTCTATGATTTCTAATTAAAACTCAATCAAACAATTGAATAAAAGGGAAAACATCGATTCATAATTTCATAAACTAATCATGATCCATGCAAATTCATCAAATTCCTAACAAAGGGTTTAGTTACACATACTTAAAACTGAAAAACAAGGAATAGAAAAGAACCCATGATTATAGACAATCTGAATTTCTTCAACCTTCAATCGGATCCCTCCGTTGTTGATCTCCAATGCTCTTCTCAATGCAATTTGTAACACCCCGATTTGGCCACTTGAAAAATGTACTGTTTTAATTCCAAAAGGTAGTGGAAATGTGGGCCAATTTTTTTTTTTTAGACATGTAATGGGGTTGAGTAGCATGAGTATGAGAACCACTAAGTTTTCAAAACCCTTTCATAATTAAAGAGTGTTCTCATATCTCATACTGAAGTTCAAGTTCCAAACCGGAGTGTCACAAGGCACTACACTTTGCAACTTGATTCTTCTCAACTCAATTATCAAAGCCATTAAAATAAATTTCTCCCACAAAAATTTGGGGTTACTGTAGAATCAAAGAGATTTTGATGATGTCAAATATATACGCTCGGCAGAATCAATGATGTTGATAATGTCAAGTAAATTAGAGTTCGGCGTGGGCACAATGTCAAAAGCGTCAGACTCAGTTTCTGCGCATGCATTCCGCCAAAATCAGAAGCTCAGATATCTGCTTTTGAAGTTTCAGCTCGGATCGAGCTTGGCTCTTGATCACTGTCGAAGTTCATCCAAGTTTGAAAGCTCAGCTCTTCACTTCAAGACAGTACGCTCGGATATTGATCAGCTCGGCATATGCTCAGAAGGCTCTTGAGTATTGAACTAAGCCACAACATAAGAAAGATCAAATTAGCTCGGATTGAACACGCACCCTGAGCAAAGAACAAAGCTTGGATCTTACTTCAAGTCTGGGTGCCGAGGAAAGCTCAAGGCTCGGCAACACAAATTTTAGACCAAGCTCGAACAAAGCTCAAGGCTCGGTTACACCAATCTCAGAGCAGGCTCGAACGAAGCTCAAACTCGACTATCTCTGTTCACTCTTTAACAACACATCTTCTTCAACCTTCAGACTCTACTCAGCTGCTCCGTACATTTTATTACCGTTGAGTCTGGGTAGAAGTTCTAGGTTTTAACTCCAACGCTGTGACAAGTTTGAAATTCAAAATGAGTTAAATCAAAGGTTGGTGAAGTGTCACCATCACTGCTCTGCTGTCATTGTTACCGTTGGAAACCCCATGACATTTCCGTACGTCTTTCTCTCTCTCTCTCTCTCTGTTTTCTGGAGATTAGAGGAGACTATAAATGAGGGGTCTTCAACAGTAACAAAGATAAGAAGATTTTTTTTAACACACGTTCTTGAACCATTTTTCTCTGAACTTGAACTTTCATTTTACTTTCGAAAACAGAGCAGAAATCAAAAACTCACAGAGAAGAAGAACATTCGATTTTCATACGAACTTAGAGAGATAAATCTTTCAAATTTTAACTCTAAGTTCGAATCAGTTCTTCTCTGTAATATCCTTCTGGAATTGACTCACTCTTGATACTCAATCTTTCAATGCATTCGAAGAGTGTTTCGAATAGGAGCCATCCTCTTTCATTATCGTCTTCATCGTGTTTGCTGGTGTGAGAAGCTGGTCTCTGATCGAGAAAGCTTTCTTGGTTGTAAAGGTTCTTTGGTCATCAATTTGTTGTGGGTAGTTTGTCACGAGTTTGGTACACTCGTTTGACTGGATAGGTTTAGAGGGGTAGTCTCTTGTAAATCCTTTGTAACCCAGAAAATCGATTTTTAGTAAAAGCTCTCTAAAAGGTTTTTAGAGGGGACTGGACTAGCTCTCAGGGTGAGAGTGAACCAGGATAAATTCCTTGTGTTCTTTCTTTACTGCTTATCTGCTGCTGCCGTGCTTAACTATTTTTCCGCAGTATTTCATGCAATCAAGTTTCAATCGTTATTTATCATAGCTCGGCCTTGAGTGTTGTTCTCCGAGGTTAAGTCTCAAAAACCAGCTCTCACTTGAAGCAGCTCGGTTAACTGATTAACCATTCAGTTTATCTATTTGGTTAATCAATTAACCTTGTCTGCTCGGAAAGAAGCTCGGCATTTCTTTTAAAACCGTGAGCAACATTTAATCAATTCTCAATAAATCGAAAAATTGCCATATTAGCTTCAATCTCCTATTCACCCCCCCTCTACTCGATTGTTAGGCCTCTTGTTGGTTTCCAACAAGTGGTATCAGAGCTCGGTCGAAAGATCGAGTGTAAAAACTTTTTCGAAAAGATCCTTGAGGAAACCGAATGGCTACTAACAATCCCTTCGGAGGTGAAGGCTCTTCCATAAACAGACCACCACTATTCAATGGTGAGGGTTATGCTTATTGGAAAGCTCGAATGAAAATTTTCATTGAAGCTATAGATATGGAAATTTGGAAATCTATTGAAAACGGGCCATTTGTCCCTAAAAGAAAAATTAATGAAGAAGTTGTAGAAATCCCATGGGAAAGCTGGGATGATGATGATAAAAGGAAAGTATCCTTCGATTTAAAAGCCAAAAATATCATCACCTCAGCTTTGTCCTATGATGAATTTTTTAGAGTGTCAAGTTGCAAATCTGCAAAAGAAATGTGGGACATTCTTCAACTTACTCATGAAGGGACAAGTGAAGTCAGGAGAGCTAGATTAAATACTCTGATGCATGAATATGAGTTATTCCGAATGCTGCCAAATGAAAATATAAATGATTTGCAGAAACGGTTTACTCATATCATTAACCATCTTAATGCTCTCGGCAAAACTTTTCAAAATGCCGAGATAACTTACAAAGTGCTTAGATGTCTTAGCAGAGAATGGCAGCCAAAAGTCACTGCCATCATGGAAGCTAAGGACTTGGACACAATGAGCATAGCCACTTTGTTCGGCAAGCTACAAGAGCATGAGATGGAGCTCGGCCGACTGACCATGCATGAAGAGTCAGACAAGAAGAAGAAGGGAATTTCCCTCAAAGCTTCTATTAAGGCAACCAAAGAATCCTCTGAGGATGAGTCCAGCTCGGACATGGATGAGGAAGACTTTGGTCTCATGGTCAGGAAGTTCAGCAAATTTTTCAAAGGCAAAAAGAACTTCAGAAACCGAGCAAGAGATGCCAAGAAAACTCACCACAAAGGTTCAAGTTCAAAAGACTGAGTTAGATGTCATGAATGTGGTGAAGCTGGTCACATCAGAGCATACTGTCCAAGAGTGCAAAAGCAAGGTGGTGAAGATATAAAGAAGAACAAAGACCACAAGAAGAAGAGAGCTTACATAGTATGGGATGCACCCAACAACGACAACAGCTCAAGCTCCAGCCCTTCCGATGAATAAGAGAAAGCAATTTTGTGCTTAATAGGAAGGGAAACTGTGTTTAGAAGCCCAAGCCAAACTTGTTCTGAGCAAGATCTTCTTGTATATGACTCGTGCTCGGAGTGTGAAGATGAAGAACCATGCTCAGTTCTCATATTTGCCGATCAAGAAGTCTCATCGAGCTCGTCACTAGATGCATCAGAACACAGATCTAACATCAAATGTTTAATGGGCAAACACAGCGAGGAAACCTCAACTAGCCGAACAGTATCCAAACATATAAGCTCTGAGGTAACCTCTACTTCTGATTCTGATTCTGAATCTGAATTTAATAACACTGATGAATTGTATTCTGCGTATCTTGAAATGCAAACCGAATTCAAGAAACTTGCTAAAAATTTCATTAAGATGAAACAAAATCTTTCAAACTATAAAGAGCAAGTTCTTGAATTGGAAAAATCAATTGAAACTTTGAAAAGCAGAAACAAGTCATTGGAAAACACTATCACTCAACTGAAAAATGAAAATCTTGACTGCTGCACTAGATATGAAAAAGAAATTTTTGAGCTAAAATTTAAAAGTGCAACTGTCAACAAGAGTGATGGCTTTTTTGATCGGCTTTTAGCCGAACAAAGAAACTATTCAAACAAAACTGGACTTGGATACATTAAGACCAAGAAAACAGTAAGGAACCTCGGCAAGGTCTCAAACTTTAATAATTTGAAAAAGCCGAGCTGCTCCTACTTTAGTCTTCATGGTCATACACCAAATGAATGCAGAATCCGACGTTATGGTGTAGCCAAGGGCCATTTTGTTTGGGTAGTTAAAAGGAAAGATCCAACTGCTAACCCCGAGGGACCCAAGATAACTTGGGTACCCGAATCAAAGAAGTAATATTTTTGTGATGCAGGTGTGCTTCCGGGCAAAGGAGAGCAGATGGTACCTTGATAGTGGCTGCTCGAAGCACATGACGGGGGACAAAAATTTTTTCACTAAACTTTCACATTCAGATAAGGGCTACGTCACTTATGGTGATAACAACCGAGGTAAAATATTGGGTGAAGGTAAAGTCATTAATTCAACCAACTTGGTTATCAATAATGTTTTACTTGTAAAAGGGCTAGAACACAATCTTTTAAGCATTAGCCAACTCTGTGATATTGGTAACCATGTTGTTTTTACCTCTACCCATTGCATTATTAAAAGTGACGAGGACAACTCTGTCAAATTTGTTGGAAAACGATATTAACAACACTTATTTGGTTGATTTGAATGAAATCACCTCTTTGGTAACCACTTGCATGGTTAGCAAAGAAAGTGATACATGGTTATGGCATAGAAGGACAGCTCATATAAATGTAAATCAGTTAAAGAAACTTCAATCAAAAGACTTAGTGATTGGTTTACCAAAGCTGAATTTTAATATTGAGGGGGTCTGCTCGTCTTGCAAGAAGTGCAAACCAACCAAAAAGAAAAATGATTTTTCATCTAAGTTGATGGTCTCAACAACTCGACCCTTGGAAATGTTACACATGGATTTGTTTGGACCATCACAAGTAAAAAGCTTTGGTGGCAATCTCTATGCTTTAGTAATTGTAGATGACTTTTCCAGATTTACATGGACTTTATTTTTAAAATCAAAAAGTGATACTTTTGAAAATTTTAAAGAGCTTGTCAAGCAACTCCAGAACCGAGCGAACCAAAAAGTAGTTGTAATCCGAACAGACCATGGTGGTGAGTTCGAGAACTACAAATTTGACAAGTTTTGTTCCAAGCTCGGCATAGAGCATCAGTTTTCTGCTCCTCAGACTCTCGAACAAAACGGAGTTGTGGAACGGAAAAACCGAGTTCTTGAAGAGCTAGCCCGAACCATGCTAAATGAATACAATTTGCCACATTATTTCTGGGCCGATGCGGTAAACACAGCTATCTATGTAATGAACCGCATCCTAATAAGACCAATTTTAAAGAAAGCTCCATATGAAATTTACAAGCGTAGAAAACCAAAAATTTCTCATTTCCATGCATTTGGTTGCAAAGTCTTCATTTTAAATAATGGAAAAGAGCATCTCGACAAATTTGATTCTAAAGCCGATGAAGGAATATTTTTGGGTTATTCTACTCATAGTAAAGCATTTAGAGTTTTTAACAAAAGGACCTCCACTGTGGAAGAGTCCGTACATGTGGTATTTGATGAGTCTCCTCGGAGAGACAATGTTAGTTGTGCAGATAGAGAGGATCAACCTATGGCAGAACACGATCCGAGCACAACAACTGAAAGAGCTCAAAAGGATGAAACAGCTGAAGATAGAAGTCAGAGGGACGAGCTTGTTCCGAGCAGAACAAACAAGGAACAAACTGAACTCAGTCCGAGCCAAACTCACAATGATCAGTCCGAACTCATTCCAAGCCAAGCAGAGCATCTCGAGCTGAATCCAGCTTTGAAGAGAGTCAAGGACCATCCAATAGAGAATGTGTTGGGCGACATCTCTAAGGGAGTTTTAACTCGTCGGTCTATTCATAATTTTTGCAATTTTGCTTCCTTTGTTTCTCAAATTGAACCTAATTCAGTTGAACAAGCCATTGAAGATGAACATTGGGCAATTGCCATGCAAGAGGAACTGAATCAATTCATCAGAAATGATGTCTGGGAATTAGTTCCTCGGCCTAATGATCATACGATAATCGGCTTGAAATGGATTTTCAGAAATAAAACAGATGAATTAGGCTTAATTATAAGAAACAAAGCTAGATTAGTTGCTCAAGGCTACAACCAAGAGGAAGGTATCGATTATGATGAAACCTTTGCTCCAGTTGCTAGACTTGAAGCAATCCGAATTTTGCTTGCTTTCGCATCTATTATGAACTTCACCCTTTACCAAATGGATGTAAAGAGTGCCTTCTTGAATGGTTTTATAAATGAAGAAGTTTGTGTAAAACAACCTCCTGGATTTGAAAATTTTGAATATCCAAACCATGTTTATAAACTGAAAAAGGCCCTTTACGGTTTGAAACAAGCTCCAAGAGCTTGGTATGATCGTTTGAGCTCATTTCTACTTGATCAAGGGTTTGAAAGAGGGAAGGTTGACACAACTCTATTCATTTATAAATCCAAAAAGGACATATTGCTAGTACAAGTTTATGTTGATGATATAATTCTCGGTGCTACTAACATGTCTCTTTGCAAGAAGTTCTCTGAATTAATGCAAGGTGAATTCGAGATGTCGATGATGGGAGAACTCACATTCTTCCTTGGGCTGCAAGTAAAGCAAGTTGAGGGAGGAACCTTTGTGCATCAAGGAAAATATTGCAAGGAACTCCTCAAGAAGTTCGGCTTAGAAAATTGCAAAGAAGCTGCCACTCCCATGAGCACTTCCAGTTATCTTGGCAAAGATGAGTCAGGTAAAGCTGTGGATGTAAGCAAATATAGAGGCATGATAGGAAGTCTTCTATATTTGACTGCATCTCGGCCTGATATCATGTTCAGTGTTTGTTTATGTGCTCGCTTTCAAGCTAATCCCAAAGAATCTCATCTTTCGGCGGTTAAAAGAATTTTTAAATATTTAAAAGGAACTGTGAACACTGGTCTATGGTATCCTAGGGATGCCAATCTTAGTTTGGTTGGGTATTCGGATTCGGATTTTGCTGGGTGCAAGCTTGACCGAAAAAGAACAAGTGGAACTTGCCACTTGCTCGGCAGTGCCCTTGCGTCATGGTTTTCTAAAAAGCAAGCTTGTGTCGCCTTGTCAACAGCCGAAGCCGAATACATTGCCGCTGGTAATTGTTGTGCTCAAATTCTTTGGAAGAAACAACAGTTATCAGATTTTGGCTTAATTTTAGATCACATTCCTATCAAATGTGACAATACAAGTGCAATCAACTTGACTAAGAATCCAGTGTATCACTCTCGAATAAAACACATTGAAATTAGGCATCATTTTCTACGAGATCATGTTCAAAAAGGTGACTGTTTCATTGAATTTGTTAGTACTGAAAATCAATTAGCCGACGTGTTTACAAAACCTTTGCCGAGGGAAACTCTTTATAAAATTCGGCGTGAGCTCGGCATTCTGGATGAATCCAGTGTGTGCTCGACGTAAGCTCGGCATTATGGATGAGTTCAGCATGTGCTCGGCATGAGCTTGGTTTTCAGTATAACTTAAGATTGATCACCTTCATAATCTCGATTGTTTCATTCAATTGTGTATTTGTTTAATTTCCTGAAATTTCACATCCTTCAAATCTTCTTCCTTTCCTTTTAATTTTTTCTTATCTAAGGGGAGAAGGGTGCTGTTTTGATTTGATATTTGAACTTTCATATTTTAATGTTCGTCATTCTCTTCTTCTTCTTGTGTCTTCTCTGTTGAGAAGCATGCTTTCACTGTTAAAGGGGGAGAATGATGAAAATTTTCTTCCTCATCTATTTTTTTAACATTCTTCAGGGGGAGAAAAGCTTTTAATGATTCAAGCCTTGTTACCATCAAATGGTATCAAGCAACTTATTTCTCTTTTGGCAATTGTGCTTAATCTTTGGCTCCTTTTTGATCATGTCAAAAGGGGGAGAGAGGTGTGTTGTTGTTTTTTTTTTTATTGTTGCAGATATTCAATAGAGAGAGATATGTGCGAGCGAGCATAAATTGGGAGAAAGGTGTACGAGAGCATAAACTCAGGGGGAGTACTTAACGAGCGGCTCCACATTCTCAAACTTTTATTCAACAAATGAGTTCAACAAGTGGTAGCATTATTAAGCAACAAGTACAAGTGGATCATTTCGACATGTAGTACACATTCTGATCTGAGCATTTTCATAGCAACAAGTGTAAGTTCCATGATGAATGTTTTGATAATGACAAAAGGTTACAAAGTGTTTTGAACAAGCTATCATGTGTTGATCAAGTTCAAGTTCAACAAGCAACAACAAACATCAAATGAAGAAGAGAGAAAGCAAGCTCATGAAGACTTAGTTTGAGTGTAATTGTAATTGTTTTATCTTTTGCCTCTCAAGCTTCTTAGGTCTTTTATTTGGGTAGAATTAATAGAGGGTAGTGAATCTCTATCATAGTCATGATTAAATCATAATTTGAGTTTTCACTTAACCTAGAATCAATAGGTGGCTTAAAGGTTTGAAAGGAAAGGTTTAGTTTTGAGAAAAGAAGTTTTAAACAAGTATCAGAAATGTTTAATCGATTAAGAACATATTTAATCGATTAGTACTCGATTAAGTAAAGATTTAATCGATTAAACACTGCTGAACTGATTTTTAAAATACGATTTTCACTTCTCAAAATCAGTTTTTCAAGTGCCATAACTTTTGGGTATTCTATAAAAACCTTTTCCTAAACTTTGTGATCATAACCTATCATTTTATTATTCATTTTACAAAGAATCAAGTCACTCTATTCTCTCTCAATTTCAAAGATCAAAGCTTTTCTATTTTCATATTCTTTGATCAAGAACCTTTGAATCTCTTGTGTGATTTGTCATAGCTATTGATTGAGATTCATTAGGATTGTTATGTGTATTCATTGAGTTGTAATCTTTGCAATAAGGCAAGCCACTACAACAAACAAGAAGCCTTGGTGTGTCGATTATCATCAAGCAAATCTCATTGGAGAAGAAGAAAGTCTTGGTTGTGAATCAAGCAAGGAGAATCCTTGGTGTGTGGATTATCATCAAGCAATTGAAGACTTTTTGTGTCGATTATCAACAAGGGGTAGAGGTTAGATTAGAGAGAAGATCAATAGGATTACAAGGCAAGGGTGTCGGTTATCTCTTGTAGGCTAGCAAGAAGGAAGTCTTGTGAGGCAATCACTTGTAATTTGAGAACTCTAATTCCTCATAGTGAAGAATCTCTCTTGGTTGAAGAGGGGACTGGATGTAGCTTTCAAGCGGATGAAAGTGAACCAGGATAAATCACTGTGTCGTATCTCTAAACCCTTACTCTTTATATTCAAGTCATTTGATTGCATTCTTGGTTGAAAACCTAGAAAGATTGATTTTCATAATTGATTGAATTGAATCTTTATTGTTCAAATTAACTTTGGGAAAATCATTTTCATAACTAGGTTAATCAATAAGAATATAGGTGTTAATCATCTCCGCTGAATCTCTGATCTTTCATGTGAATTGATTGATTTTCGTATTCGATTGAAAAGTGATTTTTCAGTTTCTGATAGATTTAATCGATTAAGTGTTCGTTTAATCGATTAATACAATTTGAACTTTCAGGCTTAATCGAGTAAATTTCAGGTTAATCGATTAAATGCTGTAGAATTTGCAAAAATCATTTGTTTTAATTGTTTCGATTTGTTTCGTTCGAAAATCTTTCAAGGTAGCTTAGACACCTATTCAACCCCCCCTTCTAGGTGTATTCCTAGGGTTCCTTTGTCTCTCCAACCACCAATTACGGTTTCTTCAACAAGTGGTACATTCTCGAGCAAATTCCGATCAGTGCTGAGTCCAATCAGTTTATGAGCATACAGTCAAAGGAAGAACACAAAAAGCAACAAACTTTCAAGAGAATATTTGTCATCATCAAAACGGGGGAGATTGTAGAATCAAAGAGATTTTGATGATGTCAAATATATACGCTCGGCAGAATCAATGATGTTGATAATGTCAAGTAAATTAGAACTCGGCGTGGGGACAATGTCAAAAGCGTCAGACTCAGTTTCTGCGCATGCATTCCGCCAAAATCAGAAGCTCGGATATCTGCTTTTGAAGTTTCAGCTCGGATCGAGCTTGGCTCTTGATCACGGTCGAAGTTCATCCAAGTTTGAAAGCTCAGCTCTTCACTTCAAGATAGTACACTCGGATATTGATCAGCTCGGCATATGCTCAGAAGGCTCTTGAGTATTGAACTAAGCCACAACATAAGAAAGATCAAATTAGCTCGGATTGAACACGCACCCTGAGCAAAGAACAAAGCTTGGATCTTACTTCAAGTCTGGGTGCTGAGGAAAGCTCAAGGCTCGGCAACACAAATTTTAGACCAAGCTCGAACAAATCTCAAGGCTCGGTTACACCAATCTCAGAGCAGGCTCGAACGAAGCTCAAGCTCGACTGTCTCTATTCACTCTTTAACAACACATCTTCTTCAACCTTCAGACTCTACTTAGCTGCTCCGTACATTTTATTACCGTTGAGTCTGGGTAGAAGTTCTAGGTTTTAACTCCAACGTTGTGACAAGTTTGAAATTCAAAATGAGTTAAATCAAAGGTTGGTGAAGTGTCACCATCACTGCTCTGCTGTCATTGTTACCGTTGGAAACCCCATGACATTTCTGTACGTCTTTCTCTCTCTCTCTCTCTTTGTTTTTTGGAGATTAGAGGAGACTATAAATGAGGGGTCTTCAACAATAACAAAGATAAGAAGATTTTTTTTTAACACACATTCTTGAACCATTTTTCTCTGAACTTGAACTTTCATTTTACTTTCGAAAACAGAGCAGAAATCAAAAACTCACAGAGAAGAAGAACATTCGATTTTCATACGAACTTAGAGAGATAAATCTTTCAAATTTTAACTCTAAGTTCGAATCAGTTCTTCTCTGTGATATCCTTCTGGAATTGACTCACTCTTGATACTCAATCTTTCAATGCATTCGAAGAGTGTTTCGAATAGGAGCCATCCTCTTTCATTATCGTCTTCATCGTGTTTGCTGGTGTGAGAAGCTGGTCTCTGATCAAGAAAGCTTCCTTGGTTGTAAAGGTTCCAAAGAGGTTCTTTGGTCATCGATTTGTTGTGGGTAGTTTGTCACGAGTTTGGTACACTCATTTGACTGGATAGGTTTATAGGGGTAGTCTCTTGTAAATCCTTTGTAACCCAGAAAATTGATTTTTAGTAAAAGCTCTCTAAAAGGTTTTTAGAGGGGACTGGACTAGCTCTCAGGGTGAGAGTGAACCAGGATAAATTCCTTGTGTTCTTTCTTTACTGCTTATCTGCTGCTGCCGTGCTTAACTATTTTTCCGCAGTATTTCATGCAATCAAGTTTCAATCGTTATTTATCATAGCTCGGCCTTGAGTGTTGTTCTCCGAGGTTAAGTCTCAAAAACCAGCTCTCACTTGAAGCAGCTCGGTTAACTGATTAACCATTCAGTTTATCTATTTGGTTAATCAATTAACCTTGTCTTCTCGGAAAGAAGCTCGGCATTTCTTTTAAAACCGTGAGAAACATTTAATCAATTCTCAATAAATCGAAAAATTGCCATATTAGCTTCAATCTCCTATTCACCCCCCTCTACTCGATTGTTAGGCCTCTTGTTGGTTTCCAACAGTTACATCATGGCATTGCAATGAAACTAAGTTAATACAGGGAATACAAAATACTTCAGGGGAAATGAAAGACTACCATCAGGCCCATTGAACTGAATACGATGGTCCACGGAGGGTCGGTCTCGATCACGTCCGCCTCCGAGTATCTATGTCCTCGTCCA
This sequence comes from Crotalaria pallida, assembly GCA_037953625.1. Classification (NCBI taxonomy): domain Eukaryota; kingdom Viridiplantae; phylum Streptophyta; class Magnoliopsida; order Fabales; family Fabaceae; genus Crotalaria; species Crotalaria pallida. The sequence continues at coordinate 103,708,845 of CM075650.1, forward strand.
GTTCCTCTAACTTCTCGGCCTCGAGGTCATTGTGTGCAGACAAAAGCATCGAATATCCACCATGATCGTCAGCTGACCCACCGATCTCGGTGTATTCACGCCACTCCCAATCTTGATAAACCACTTCCATCATTCCTCGTCTCGTATGTCGAACGTGAACATGACAGGATCCATAGACTAAGGGAATGGACATCATAACAACAAGCAGACAGAACAGAAGACTAGAGAGAGTAAGTATTCCCAAGCATGTTATGCCAACGATGTGGGATTACAATAGGTAAGATATTAAGAACTAACAAAAACATATAAGCAAACCACACATACAAGCAATCATATTCAAACCTCCACCTTACTCCATTACTTTCCTTTTCTTAAAACTTTACATATCCACAGAACTTCCGTCAATCGCTTCCGCTGCGAACTCTGATTCCATCATCCATCTCATCCTCTTTTCCAAGCTGTCTCTTAATAATTATTTCTTAACAATATCAGTTATCTTTTCTTAATTAAGTTTTATGAATTCGTATCCATCAATGATGCAGGGGATTTGATCATCATTAAGGAGGGTCGCTTTCAAAGTTAGCACACACGTCTACATCTCCTCGGTCATCCACCCAACCTAGTCGGAAGCAAACAGGAGTACAGGACCTTTACCACGCGGGCACGACAGCTGTCACAACACATAAATGGTCCCAGACCAGGAGGATCTCGTCCTCAAATCAATTCAATAACAATAATCAAGGCTCACTGTCTCACAGTGGCAAACACAATGCCCCGTTCCAGTCCCTCTCACTGTTCTCAATTTGCAATCTAGGGGGCGACAGTATATTTCTAGGGAGCTCGCAGAACTTACCACGGTATTGGACCCAGTCCCCACCACGTTAGTGCACCACTTATGGAGTTCGTTCTGCCTAGAAACATACTCTTGACTTCTTGACGTATCACCGTCATTGTCCTCCCCTAATGCAATCTCCTCCTAAGTATCCGCAGATACCTATGGTTCCTTCCTCTCCACTACTTCGCACTCTCATACCTCACCGCGTATGTTAATGTCTTTTAAAAGTCTTTTATCTCTTTTAAAGTCAATCCTAATGGTCGGCCCATCCTTCGTGCATCCCTTCAATGAGTCCCGACCGCTATCTTTGCACAATCTTTCTTGTCAGAGCACAGAGCTGGGATAACATCAACCACTTACATCTCATTCCACAATTTCCTTTAACAATCCCCTTTTCAACTCCTTTTCTCAAAATCTCATTCCATGAACTTTTGCAAAATATCACTTCGTAAACTTTTCATAAAATTGCTTCTCATAATTTCTCTCTCCACAAACTCTCTTAAAAATCTCTTTTTAAAAAACTCTTTGAAAATTTCTTTTCACCCACTTTTTCCAAAAACCTCCGTTCACAAATCTTTTCAAAAACATTTCTTTTCACAATCTTTTTCCATAAATCTCTTTTCAGAAATTCTTATTTTCAAAAACCTTTTTAAAATAAAACCTCATTTCAAAAACTTTTCGAAAGCTTATTGTTTCAATGAGCACCAACGGAGGAGCAAGCTCAACTCAACACCAGTCTCATTTCCACAATATCACAAAGGCACCATGCTCCTTCTGAATCACATCTCATTTCACAACACGACATCTCTTTCCCTAGCTCTGGCTCATCCACATCATGTTCATCACTCTTGCTCATCAGCGATTATAACTTCCACAACATCTCAACATCTCTCTCAACTTTATCTCACATTTCCTTTATTCTTTTTAATCCTTCTTATTCACATTATTGGAATTAATGACTGATCAGATATCATCATACATAATAAATCAATAATTAAACAAATTAACAACATACTAGCATTTAAACCTCATCACATAAACTCATTACCTAATTTCACGTGGTCTTTGTCTCCTTCACACGAGTGGCCACACAATCAAACAATTGCCACCGTGCTACTGAATCAGAACCACTAAGTTTCGACTTTTGAGATGGTCGAAACGCTTAATAAATTACCTAAATACCACGGTGTTTGGGGGAAACTTCTCTCTCACCTCAACCGACGACGATCTTCAATGCGCTTCTTGGTTTCCATTGCGGCGTTCGTAACTGCTTCCCGAATCGTTACTGGCACTCAAATATTTCCCTCTTATTAAAAATCATTCTTATTCAATTATCTTGAAAACAAAGCAACATTACAAAATTTTTATTTGAAAATAAGCACTCATTCTTCTCAATAATTTGAAATCACTTTGGGTTTAAAAATCACAATCAAATTCAAGTAAAACACTTATTTAAAAACACGTTTAGAAATTTAAAGACTTAAAATACTCTTTTCAGACACTGGTTAAAAAACATACTTAGTTCTCTGATCTCTTTAAAAGCCATATTTATCTCAAGAGTTTGTAAATATAAAACACCTTTAAATTAAAACCACGTACTTTGTAAATCATGTGAAAATCTTTTCAAAACAATACTTCTTCAATTAATCAAATCATTTTAACTTACTTTATTTCCTTCAAAAATCGAATTAAGTCAAGGAAAAATAACAACAAGGGTTAAATCAAAAACCTTTTGCAAGCATTAAACATTCAAATCATTTTCAAACACACATATTGATCATGTTAAATCATCTATAATTCATGCATGTATACAAAACAAGAATCAAACACAAACTCCTATTATTTTCTATACATGGCCGATGTAACATCCCGAAAATTAATATTAAATAATATAATTTTAATATATAAATATCTATTTAAGGATAGGATTAAGCCTTAGAAATTGTACAGGGTTAGAAGGGTAGTATGAACATAGGCCGACCTAGGATGTGAGATTAAGGCCTCGGCCCGACCCCGGCCGAGCTACATAAGATTGTGTGCTTATGAACCGAGCTGAAAAGGGGGATCCAACGTGAAACCCATTGTCCTATCCGAGAAGGAAGCTCGGACTACTGCTGTTCCTACAAACCGAGCCAACGTATCCTAGCCGACGTACCCGAGCCAACACGTCCTAGCTCCTCCGTGCCAGCTCATGTTGAGCTGATAGCCCTTGGGTTTCGTACCATCCGTACGTTGTGCCAGCATCCACTTTATGTCATTATCACTGCTTTATGTCCTTTTCAATGCACTGTTCATGGCTTCCTCAAGAAGCCAATGAATCCTGTCCACATATTCAAGCTTCCTCAAGAAGCCTCTAATAAAAGCCACACAAATATTTCCCCTAAATGAATAAAAGAAAGTCAACATAACACTTCTCATTTTCATTCTTCTTCTCCCTACATCTCACTCTTTTTCTCTCTCATTTACTCTTTCATTATCTTCTCTGAAATCCAGCAACAACCAACCCCCAACATATTTTCTTTCTCTCTCACGAATCGCCCCCTCCTCCACCAAGTCTCATCAACCGGAGACCCTCGTTCTCTCCGTCCCCGTTTTAATCTGGAGTCCCTGGGCCGCCGTGAAGTTCGTGTGTAGCGTGGCGTGGTGGCGGCAGCAAGGAGGAAAAGGATTCAAAGGTGTGAAGCTCCAAGATCAAGCATCAAGAAAACCATTCTCAAACTCTCAACTCTTATCTCACACGGTTTGAGGTAAGGAGTGAGTGTTACCTCTACTTGAGTTTGGGTTTCTAGGGTGTTCATAAAGGGTACTAAGAGTGGGTGCTAGATTAGGGAATGGATCTAGGTTAATATGAGAAAGGAAAGGTAAAAAGGGTAAAGGGAACTAACAAATGAACTAGAAACATGGATGTTAAATAAATATGGAAAATATTGTTATGACTCAGACAAGGTTCCGAGAACCGAATCGGTGGGATGTGTTCCTGGTCATAGCAGACGCGTACTGGGTGCGTGCATTGATCGCGTAAGACGAGCATTGTGGTGCTCGCAGCTGTAAGACGAGTATTGTGGTACTCGCAGTTATGGACACTCTTTACTCCATAGAATGATCGGTGGTAGTGTTCCTGGTCATAGCAGACGCATACTGGGTGCGTGCATTGATCGCGTAAGACGAGCATTGTGGTGCTCGCAGCTGTAAGACGAGTATTGTGGTACTCGCAGTTATGGACACTCCAATATCCGACTTAAATGGTGTAAGACATGCACTGGGTGTATGCATCCGAGAAGAGTAAAAGATTGTAAATTATGTGAAAGTGAAATATTGAGTAGTGAACCCGAGATAGAGTCGGTAATCCGAGACACGAGAGGATAAACCGAGGTATAGCTAGCAATGAGTTAACTGGTTGATGATGTGAGCCGAGCTAGACGAGGATGTGGGTATGCGAACCGAGCTAAATGTTGATATATGCATGAGAGATATGGGTTTGATTACTTGTGATTTATTTGCTATTTGACTACTTGTGTTTGGCTTGGTAGTTCAGTATATCATTCTAGAAACTGCTTATTTAAGTTCTGTGTAATGTTCACCTCCTTGCCATTTTTCAGGTACTGAGCCCGAGAAGACGCAGTCCCCGGCCGAGCAGGATCACTCTCCCTCACAGGGAGAGTAAGTTATTTAGAGTCAGATAGGTGGATGGGTCTCGGCCAGTTGGGCCGAGCTAAAACACTGATTGTATTTTGAATGATCGAACTGAATGTACCTAAACATATACTTTATGAATTTGATGTCTTTAAGTCTTCCGCTTTATTAACTCTGATGTCTTTTTGTTATTAATGTAGAAAGGAAATATCATTTTGGCAAATATCATATCCATCTTAAAATAAATTTTAAATCCTATTTTTTTGGGGTAATTAAGGGTAATTATTATATAGGGTGTTACAATTTTGGTATCAGAGCAGTTTCTCCTCGGCCTATTGGAGTTGCAAAGGACTCCAGTGGTTACTCACCAAGAGAGTGACAAATAAGTAAAGTCTAGAAGTCTAAGTTAGACAATAGAACCCATAGGTATATATGTTTATATAAATATATATTTACTTGATTATTTGGAAGTTAATTGGCTTTCTCTCTATGACCGAGCAGCATGGCTGGGAGACGAGCTGATAACGACCGAATTGCTGCTGTGTTGGAAACTCTGGTTCAACTACAGCAGAACCAAGCGCAGGCTCAGCAGAATCAGGCTGAGAACCTCGCTCAAAACATCGCCGCAGCCACAGCAGCTGCAGCTGCAGCTCTTCAGCCCCAACCTCCGGCTCCGGTCGAGATAGACTGGATGAGCCGATTTCGGAAGAACGAACCACCTAGGTTCGAAGGAGGATATAATCCAGATGGAGCTCAGAGATGGCTCCAGGATATTGAGAAGATTTTCTGATCTCTGCAACCTCCCTATGAGTACAGGGTGAGGTTGGCTGAGTTTGTGCTGGCTAGTGAAGCCGAACACTGGTGGGATCAACAGAGTCGAGGACTGGAAGCGGCTAATGAGGCCATCACTTGGGATTTGTTCCGAGCTCACTTCCTCGGAAAGTACTTTCCCGAGGATGTAAGGAGAGAGAAGGAGCTCGCTTTTCTCAAGCTGGAACAGAGGAACTTGAGCGTTGGGGAGTATGCCGCTCAGTTCGAAGATTTGATCAATTATTCAGGAAGCTACCGAGATGCTGATGAGCGTACCAAGTGCATCAAGTTTGAGTCAGGTCTCCGTGACGATATTCGGCTCGCATTCGAATATCAGAACGTGGCCAATCTCTCGCAACTGGTGAACATGGCTAGCACCTATGAGAAAGGGCTTAAGAGGAAAGCTAACGGAAAGAGAAGCAAGTCGGCACAAAAAGGAGTGGGTTCGATCAGAGGGAAGGGAGCTGTCCAGAGATCTGCTCCCTATGCGAACCCAAACTCCAGAATGTCAACAGCTCCGAGGAGCGGTGGTCAGATGGTGGTTGTTCCTGGCCCGTATCCAATCTGCCAACATTGTGGAAGACAGCACAGGGGAGAATGCTGGAATCTGGATCCGAGCAAAATCAGAGGATCTTGTTTCCGATGTGGCAAGCCTGGCCATTTTGCAGCTCGGTGTACCGAGAATATTGTGAAGGAAGAGGTCAATGTGACCAAGGCTCATCAGACTGGTATTAACCGACCTATGCAGAGAGGCAAAGTTTACACTATGGATGGAGAAGAAGTGACTGATGCTGACGAACTGATCCGAGGTACTTGTCAAGTAAACAGTATTCCTTGTGCCGTACTATTTGACTGTGGAGCCACACATTCTTTCATTTCCCTTGACTGTATGAATAGACTGAAACTATCCCCAGTAGAAATGCCTTACAAACTATCCATTTCTACCCCAACCAATTCCTCTATAATCACTTCTAAAATGTATCTAGAGTGTCCTATCCAAGTATTAGGCAAAGAATTTAAAGTCAATTTGATTTGTCTACCTTTAACCAAGCTAGATATTATCCTTGGCATGGACTGGATGTCTCAACACCATGTCTTACTCGATTGCCGAGAAAAGACCGTAATCTTTAGTGGCCCTTCTGTTGCGAAGTTAGAGACAACAGAGGAACCGACCTTAGACCAAATTCCTGTGGTCGGAGAATTCCCTGAGGTTTTCTCTGACAAAATGCCTAGCTTACCGCCGAATAGAGAAGTAGAGTTCAGTATAGACCTCCTTCCGGGAACTGGCCCGATCTCAATTGCTCCATACAGAATGGCGCCTCCCGAGCTAGAAGAGCTTAAGAAACAGCTGGAAGAACTCTTGGCCAAAAAGCTAATCCGACCAAGCGTATCGCCATGGGGAGCCCCAATCCTGTTTGTGAAAAAGAAAGATGGTAGCCTCAGAATGTGCACTGATTATCGGAAGCTCAACGCGGTAACAGTGAAGAACAAATATCCCCTCCCTCGGATTGATGACTTATTGGACCAACTCAAGGGAGCGTCGGTGTTTTCAAAGATAGATCTCCGATCGGGATATCACCAAATCCGAGTCCGAGAAGAAGACATTCCGAAGACAGCCTTCCGATCAAGGTATGGGCATTTTGAATACGTGGTTATGCCCTTTGGACTTACCAACGCCCCAACTATCTTCATGGACAACATGAATAGAATCTTCCGACCTTACCTGGACTCGTTTGTAATAGTCTTCATTGACGATATCCTCATCTACTCCCAAAATCCGAGTGAACACGAACAGCATCTGAGAACGGTGTTGCAAGTGTTGAAGGATAAGAATCTCTACGCTAAGCTCTCTAAGTGCAGCTTTTGGCTCACCGAGGTTCATTTCCTCGGGCATGTGATATCCGAGAAAGGTGTAGCAGTTGATCCTTCCAAGGTGGAAGCGGTACTTAAGTGGGAGAGACCGAACTCAGTGACTGAGATCAGGAGTTTCCTCGGTCTTGCAGGGTACTATAGAAGATTCATTGAAGGATTCTCTAAACTGGCGCTACCGTTGACCTCGTTAACTAGAAAGGATGCCCCATACCAATGGTCCGAGGTGTGTGAACAGAGCTTTCAAGAGCTAAAGAAAAGGTTGACGAGCTCGCCCGTGTTGATTTTACCCAATCCGAACAAAACCTTTGACGTATTTTGTGACGCCTCAAAGCAGGGCCTTGGCTGTGTGCTGATGCAACAAGGAAAAGTGGTGGCGTATGCCTCTCGGCAACTTCGGCAACACGAGCAGAACTACCCTACGCATGATCTCGAATTGGCAGCCGTGGTGTTTTCCCTTAAGATTTGGAGACACTACCTGTACGGCACGAAATTCGAGGTGTTCAGTGACCACAAGAGTCTCGGCTATCTGTTCGAGCAGAAGGAACTCAATATGAGACAGCGCAGATGGGTGGAATTTTTGAAAGATTATGATTTCAACTTGCACTATCATCCTGGAAAGGCCAACGTGGTGGCCGACGCACTGAGCAGGAAGAGTCTTCACTTGAGCAACATGATGGTCCGAGAGATGTTGCTGATGCAAGAGTTCAGTGATCTTAACCTCGGAATACAGAAGAAGGAAAACAGTGTTGTCTTGGAAATGCTGCAAGTAACCAATGATTTTGTGGGTTTCATTAAAGAAAGACAGGCTGCCTACCTAGAGCTCCAAAAGCTATTAGAAAGAGCCGGAGACAAGGATGAACCTGACTTCACTAAAGGACCTGATGGTCTTGTACGATTTCGAGGCAGAGTTTGCATTTCCATGGACTTTGAGGTCCGAAGAGAGTTGATGGAAGAAGCCCACAAGACAAAGATGAGTCTTCATCCGGGAGCCACGAAGATGTATCAGGATCTGAAGAGGTTATTTTGGTGGCCGAAGTTGAAGACCGATGTGGCCGATTATGTGTCTCGATGCTTGACATGTCAGAAAGCCAAGATCGAGCATCAGAAACCAGGAGGATTACTTAAGTCATTGGAGATCCCTCAATGGAAGTGGGACAGCATTTCGATGGATTTTGTATCAAGTCTACCGAGGACGAGAGCAGGGCAGGAAGCCATTTGGGTTGTGGTGGACCGACTTACAAAGTGCGCTCATTTCCTTCCGATCAACATGAAGTACAGCTTGGAGAAGCTGACGCAACTATACATAAAGGACATCGTCAGACTGCATGGTGTTCCGAGCAGTATCGTGTCGGACCGTGATCCTCGCTTTTTATCTCGATTTTGGCAGAGTCTGCAAGAAGCCATGGGTACAAAGTTGAGGTTTAGTACTGCTTATCATCCCCAAACTGACGGACAATCCGAGCGCACCATTCAGACTCTTGAGGACTTGCTGAGAACATGCGTGCTTGAACAGTCGGAAAGCTGGGAAACACTATTGTCGTTGGTCGAATTCACCTACAGCAACAGCTTCCATTCAAGTATCGGAATGGCTCCTTTCGAAGCCTTGTATGGTCGGAAATGCCGAATGCCGCTATGCTGGTTCCAGATAGGTGAAAACTTGTTGATTGGTCCCGACATTGTTCAGGAGACAACTGAGAAGATCCGAATGATACAAGGGAAGATGAAAGCCGCTCAGGACCGACAGAAGAGCTATGCCGACAAGAGAAGGAAACACTTGAACTTCATCGAGGGAGATCATGTATTTCTTCGGGTATCCCCTATAACGGGTATCGGCCGAGCTATCAAATCGAAGAAGTTCACCCCTAGGTTTGTCGGACCATACCAGATATCGGAGAAGGTCGGACCAGTAGCGTACAGAATCGCTCTACCTCCGCACTTGTCTAAGCTCCACGATGTGTTCCATGTCTCGCAACTTAGGAGATACATTCACGATCCCTTGCATGTGATAGCAGTGGACGAACTGCCGCTAAGAGACAATCTGACCTTCGAAGTCCTACCAGTCCGAGTTGAAGATAGACAAGTCAGACGACTCAGAGGAAAGGAAATCCCCTTGGTCAAGGTAGTATGGAATCGAAATGGTGTGGAAGAAGCTACTTGGGAACTCGAGGAGAAGATGAAGCAGTCATATCCGCAACTGTTCAAAGCTGACTAAATTTCGAGGACGAAATTTCTGTAAGTGGGAGAGGAATGTAACATCCCGAAAATTAATATTAAATAATATAATTTTAATATATAAATATCTATTTAAGGATAGGATTAAGCCTTAGAAATTGTACAGGGTTAGAAGGGTAGTATGAACATAGGCCGACCTAGGATGTGAGATTAAGGCCTCGACCCGACCCCGGCCGAGCTACATAAGATTGTGTGCTTATGAACCAAGCTGAAAAGGGGGATCCAACGTGAAACCCATTGTCCTATCCGAGAAGGAAGCTCGGACTACTGCTGTTCCTACAAACCGAGCCAACGTATCCTAGCCGACATACCCGAGCCAACACGTCCTAGCTCCTCCGTGCCAGCTCATGTTGAGCTGATAGCCCTTGGGTTTCGTACCATCCGTACGTTGTGCCAGCATCCACTTTATGTCATTATCACTGCTTTATGTCCTTTTCAATGCACTGTTCATGGCTTCCTCAAGAAGCCAATGAATCCTGTCCACATTGATGAGCATTTTATTTCCCATTTTTCCTTGCATTATTTTACTCCTATTATTGATACTTGTTGCCTATTTGACATTGTTTAGCTTGATTTAGTGATTTAGAGTTTATTGGACTATTATTCTGAATATTGTTTAATTTGGGATTATTTAGCCTAATTAATTCTATTTCTATTTTCAGGTCATATTTGGCACAAGGGCTTTTTGGACATTTTGGGAATGAAGATTTAATTTTGGAAGAGAAGATATATGATGAAGTGAAGATTGTAATCTATCTTTAGGATTAGTTGAGATTTAGTTATATCTTTTAAGATTTAGATTTTATCTATAAGATATTTTTATATTTAATTTAGAGATAAGCTTTCCTTAGGATTTGGGCCCATGATTTAGGCCCGTTTTGTGATTTAAAAAGCCAAATTCGTGTAAACCCTAGGGGAGACCTTCCATTCACGTTTTTTTACATTCTCTCTCATAGAGAAGGCTTAGTTTTGCTCTCCAAGCTTGTGGAGGCTGCTAGGGTTTCTCTCTCTTCCCTTTTCTACACGTTTTTGGTATTTTTCTTCATGGAAGGCTAAACTCTTAGGTTAAATCCCTTTGGTAATGTATCACATACTCTTGAGGTTTTGTTCTTAATGCTATTTCGTTTTTATTCACTGTTTTCATGCTTATTGATATGTTATGGTTCGCTTAGTTCCATTATATAGAGATAATCCATGTGTATGAATGCTTAATTTATGCAAACTCGTAAAAACTCCATGCTTTGGCTTTTAATGCTTAATTAGAGGTTTGGGTTTTGGGGTGAGAATTGAATTTTCGCTTAGTATTTAGTTCTCACGAGTTGGACAGTGAAGAGGGAAGAAATTGATCTTTTGTGACCGATGATAGAGTTGTGAACGCGAGCCAAAGGGGTTTATCCGCTTTTCCTTATCTGTTTCTTCGTTTTGATTTAATTCTGTTTTGATTATTCAATATTCAATACAAAAACCCCCCCCCCCCTGTTTTCTATGCATACTATGTGTTCGACCTTTTGCTTGATAAGATATTCCTTGGGAGACGACCTAGGAGTCACTTCCTAGTACTATACTTAAACTATTTTTATTTGTATCGGGTACGGCCTCGATCAAATTTGGCGCCGTCGCCGGGGAATATCGGTTCTTGCCAAGGTCATTAGTAGTTAGTTAGTGTCGTAGTTAGTATAGTTATTATAGTGTGTCGTGTCTGATTTAGGGTCTAGTAGTCAATTCTGATAACCGGTTGAAGTTGCACTGTTTGCTGTTTTGCTATTTTGTTGCAATTAGTGTATTTGATTGATTCTGTGGTTGCTAGTTCACATAGTTGTGGGTGGAATTTTTGCACGAAAATTTATATCCACACTACTTTTATCATATAAAAAGGTTTTGAGGCACCACGATCACTCAGATCATCACTGGTTGTGAGTTCCAGAAAAATTTTCCAAGTTTTAGCAGCACTGTCTTCAAATCGTCGCAACTTTTGACCCGTAACTCGGAATTTGACGAATTTTATATCAAATCGAAGGGAATTTTCTGAATAATCTGATTTTTCTCACTTCATCAGAAAACTCCTTCGTCTGGATCCTGAAAAATCCGTTTTACTATTTCTTTTTTATTTTACAAGTTTTATTTTCTTAGTTTTTGGTCTCTGATTTAATTGTTTGACTTGGTTCCCTTTTGAATTTTGTCCTCAAACTTTTTGTGGTATGTTTTCATGATTTTAGGGTGCTGAAAAAAATAAAGGAAAAAATTTTAAAAAATAAAAAAATTTTGTTGCCTATTTTGGTCATGTATATTAGTGACAGTTTGCTATGCTTAATGGTGTTCTGTTCAGTACATGACTAGGGGCAACCCAAGCTACTTTCATCCATATAACCCTGAAATTGATAGAACTTATCACAGACTAGTTAGACAAAATAGGAACCAGTCCATAGGTAGTGAGTCTATTGAGTCTTTACATAGTGAGTCTGCTTCTTTTTCTTCTATTCCTATAAATTCTGATTCTTATTCTGATTATTCTGAAAATATGGCTCAACCTCCACCACGTGAGAGGACATTGAGGGAGTTGGCTGCACCTGATTTCACTATTGAAGATTTGTGCATCCAGTATCCCGATGACCCGTATGAGCTAAGGTCTGGACTAATTCATTTGTTGCCCAAGTTTAATGGTCTTGCAGGTGAGGATCCTCATAAACATCTCAAGCAGTTCCATATTGTCTGTGCTACTATGAAACCACATGATGTGCAAGAGGATCATGTTTGTCTTAAGGCATTCCCACACTCCCTAGAGGGGCTAGCCAAGGATTGGTTGTACGATCTGGCCCCTGGTTCTATCACAGTCTGGGATGACCTGAAGAGGGCATTTTTGGAGAAATTCTTCCCTGCATGCAGAACAACAGCAATTCGAAAGGATATATCAGGCATCAGGCAACAAAGTGGAGAAAGTCTCTATGAGTATTGGGAGAGATTCAAGAGATTGTGTGCGAGCTGCCCCCACCATCAGATCTCAAAGCAGCTGCTTATTCAATATTTCTATGAAGGTCTCAACCTCATGAAGAGAAACATGCTTGATGCTGCAAGTGGTGGTTCCCTAGGAGACATGACACCTTTAGAAGCCAAAGTCAAGATTGAGAAGATGGCTTCCAATTGTCAACAATTCCATGCAAGGGGCAACAGCGATGCAATCATAGTGAGAGGAGTGAATGATGTTGGCACAAGTTCTGGTAAGGTTGAGAAGCTTGAACAGAAGATAGATTCACTTACAACTTTGGTCACTCAATTGGCCATCAACCAGAAGAAGTTGTCTCTGCCTGCTAGATTATGTGGCATATGCACATCCGCTGAGCACCCCACTTATGCATGCCCTTCTGTGCAGCAGCAGCCCACAACTGGTGCTAACCAACCTGAGGCATATGCCGCCAACATCTTCAACAGTAGAAACCAACAGCCACAGAACTTTGATCTCTCTACCAATAGATACAACCCTGGTTGGAGGAACCATCCCAACCTGAGATGGTCTGATCAGCAGCAACCTTCACAGGTTCAATTTCAGAACAATTCTAGACCACCATATGTACCTCCTCCAGTCCAGCAACAGAGACAACAACAGGCTAATTCATTGGAAGAGCTGATGAAACAGATGACCATGCAAAATCTCCAATTCCAACAGGAAACTAGAGCATCCATTCAAAGACAAGAGGCCTCCATTCAATCTTTGACCAATCAGATGGGACAGATGGCAACAGCAATCAACACTATGCAATCTCAGAATTCTAACAAGTTGCCATCCCAAACAGTGATCAATCCAAACCAGAATGTGAATGCCATTAGTCTAAGGTCAGGGAAGCAGATTGTCACACCCACACCAGAATCTGACCTCAACAAAGATGATCTAGTTTCAACCAACAAGAAGAGCCAAATGGTCGAGGAGAGTGAGCACACAAGTACCAGAAAATCCCATCCAGCTCAGCCTTCCACAAGCACAACACCTGCTGCTGCCCAACAACCACCCCTCATTCCTTTTCCTTTCCCACCAAGGGGGGTGACTCAAAGCAAGAAAATGGAAGAGATTGACAAAGAGATACTTGACACATTCAGGAAGGTGGAAGTCAACATACCCCTTCTTGATGCAATCAAGCAGATTCCAAGGTATGCAAAGTTCTTGAAGGATCTATGCACACACAAACGGAAGCTCAAGGGCAATGAGAGGATCAACATGGGAAGAAATGTCTCTGCTCTTATAGGTAAACCCGTCCCTCATATTCCTGAAAAGTGTAAGGATCCTGGAACTTTCTCTGTGCCTTGTATCATAGGTAATACTAAATTTGAGAATGCTTTGCTAGATTTAGGAGCATCTATTAATGTTATGCCTATTCTGTTTTCAAGTCTCTTTCACTTGGACCCCTTCAACCTACGGGTGTGGTTATTCACTTGGCAAATAGATCTACTGCCTACCCCGCAGGTTTGATAGAGGATGTCCTGGTTCGGGTTGAAGAGCTTATCTTTCCTGCTGATTTTTATATTCTTGATATGGAAGAGGACACCTCTCGTAGTGTTGTCCCTATCATATTAGGGAGACCATTTTTGAAAACAGCCCGAACCAAGATAGATGTGCATGCAGGTACACTTTCCATGGAATTTGATGACAGTGTGGTTTGATTCAATATTTTTGATGCTATGAAACATTTTTCTGATGACCACTCTGTTTTTCATGTTGACATGATTGATGATCTGATTGATGAGCATGTTCTAGACTTTTTGCATGATTATGGTTTGCCATCTTTCACTAGCTCATTTACTTGTTCTGCATGTTCTGATTCCGAAATGTGCACTGCATGCATTGAAATTGACCAGTTTTTAAATTCTGCTACTGCATCTGTTGATTCATATGATATAGATTCAGATCATGCTAACCCCATTTCTGTTTTGCATGAGTCTAATTCACTTGTTCAGGTGCAGGCGGCAGAATCCAATTCTGCTGCTCCTTTAGTTCCATCTGTGATGCAGGCACCTTTATTGGACCTGAAGCCCCTTCCTCCTCATCTCAAATATGCTTACTTGGAGGTTGAGCAGAAACTTCCAGTGATCATCTCTACCTCCCTTTCTGTTGATCAAGAGAAGAAGCTGCTGGATGTGATTAGAGCAAACAAAAGGGCAATAGGATGGACTTTGGCAGACATACCTGGTATTAGCCCCTCCATGTGCATGCATCGGATTTTATTGGAGGATGGGGCTAAACCAGTGAGACAACCCCAGAGACGGTTGAACCCCCAGATTCTTGATGTGGTGAAGAAAGAGGTCACCAAGCTGCTGCAAGCTGGCATTATCTACCCCATTTCAGACAGCACTTGGGTAAGCCCGGTTCAAGTAGTTCCCAAGAAGTCTGGGGTGACAGTTGTCAAAAATGAGAAGGATGAGCTGATTCCCACTAGAGTGCAGAACAGTTGGAGAGTCTGCATTGATTATAGGAAGCTCAACCAGGCGACCCGCAAGGATCACTTTCCTCTTCCCTTCATTGATCAGATGTTGGAGCGCCTGGCAGGTAAATCTCACTATTGCTTCTTAGATGGTTTCTCTGGTTATTTCCAAATCTGTATTGCACCAGAGGACCAACATAAGACTACATTTACTTGTCCTTTTGGTACATTTGCTTATAGGAAGATGCCTTTTGGCCTATGTAATGCTCCTGGCACTTTTCAAAGATGTATGATGAGTATTTTTAATGACTTACTTGATCATTGCATAGAGGTCTTCATGGATGATTTTAGTGTATATGGTTCCTCTTTTGATGCATGTCTTGATAGTTTGTATAAGGTGCTTAATAGGTGCATTGAGACTAACCTTGTCTTGAATTTTGAAAAATGTCATTTTATGGTAGAACAAGGCATAGTCTTAGGGCACATTATTTCGCATAAGGGCATAGAGGTTGACCCTGCTAAGCTGCATGTAATATCACATTTGCCTTACCCCTCTTGCGTGCGAGAGGTGCGTTCTTTTCTTGGCCATGCAGGTTTCTATCGAAGGTTTATTCAGAACTTTAGCAAGATAGCCCTTCCACTATCCAACTTGCTTCAAAAGGATACCACATTTGAGTTTGGAGACCAATGCAAGAAGGCATTTGATGAGCTAAAGAGAGCACTCACCACCACTCCCATCATCCAACCACCTAACTGGACTCTCCCATCAAAGCACCGTGCATATTGGGCTATGAAGCAATGTAACTTAGCTCTTGATCAAGCGGGTGAGGAGAGGAAGCTGCAGTTGAGTGAGCTAGATGAGATCCGTTTGGAGGCCTATGAGAATTCCAAGTTCTACAAAGAGAAGACCAAGAAGCTCCATGATAGCTCAATTTGTAGAAAGGAGTTCTTGGTTGGTCAAAAAGTGTTGCTCTACAACTCCAGGCTTGGAATCATGAGTGGAAAGCTCCGCTCTAAATGGATTGGACCGTTTGTAGTCACCCAGGTGTTTCCTTATGGCACTGTGGAGATCAAGAGTGAGTCCACAGACAAGAGCTTCAAAGTCAATGGCCACCGACTCAAGCCTTTCCTAACCTCTCCTACGTTGGATGATGCACCTGTGGAGGACGCCTCATTGGTCGACCCCATTTGTGACCCACCATGATTTAGGGAGTCTTCTTTTCTCCTTCTTTACAACTTTTATTCCACTTGTCTATATCTGTCTGCTTCTGCTATTTGTTTTACATTGAGGACAATGTGTGATTTAAGTGTGGGGGGGAGAGTAGTTTAGGTTGCATATTTTTGCTTTGATTTTTTAGGTTTTGCTAAGTTTTGGGCATTTTCTTGCATGTTTTTGCTTCATTTTAGTAGAGTCTTGGTATCTTGTGTCTGAATTCATGCATTTCTGTGTGTAAAGTTGCTTTTGATAATTAAGAGGTGGTAACACTGTGATAGAATTGTCCCTTTTGTGAGGATTTGAGCCTTAATTGTGGGTGGATTGCTATATATGCCACCTAATTTTTCTTTCATGTGTGATTGCACTCTGGATTACTTGCACTCTAGAACTTGACTTGACTCTTGTTGATACTTGATATTCCCATGCACATTTTGAAATGATTTAGGCATTGTTTTTTTTCTTGAATAAGCCACTAGCCATATGAGCCTACCTTGAATGAATTTATCCTTTGATAGCCCCTTTGAGCCTTTATATCCCTTTTCTTTGTTCTTTAGCTCATTACAAGCCTATGACTGAAAAACCATGATTGTCCTAACCTTAGGGAATGTTGGAGCTTTGGAATTGTTTTGGGAATGGGTATTAAGTAAGCGAGGGTGCTTTGTTCTTCATCTCTTGTGAGTTCTGGGTTTTGCCTCTATGGTCGGTGATGTAATTATGGCTTTATCTCATTATGCCATTTTTGTTGTTTCTTCTTTCCTTTCGTTCATGAAGTTCTGCAATGAAAAAAAAATTGAAAAAATGAATGATGAAAAAAAAAAGGAAGAAGAAGAAAAAAAAAGGAAAAAAGAAAGAAAAAAAATAAAATAAAAGGTTGATTGAGGCATAGAGGATTGGAATTAGAGGTTGTTGTTATGTTTATCATTTCATTTTGGGGTGGATTGTGCTTATTTTTTACTTATTCCCCATTGCTCCTCTATTCCCTGGGTTTTAGCTACATTTCCCATATTTTTATCCTACCTTGTCCTTGGCCCCATTACAACCCTGAAAAGACCTTTTGATCTTAATGTGCATGTGTATTGATTGTTGATGTTAGAGGCTTGTCAAGCTTATGGTTGTGTTTGTTTTTCATGATGTGCCTTGAGTGTAAACACTGATTAACCTTAAACACTTGAGTGTAAACACTGATTAACCTTAAACACTTGAGTGTAAACACTATTGAGTGATCCTTGTGAGTTTCTATCATCTTTGTGACTACCCTCTTGATGTCATTGGTTTTCTTTGCATATTTGAAATAATTGGATGATGTTCATGGATGCTTTGATTCTTTGGTCCTTATTTTCTTCGTGTGCTCGATTTTGCCCATTTCTTTGCATTTCCTAGAATTCATTGTGAAGTATGTAATCTCTTAGGTTTGCATTCATTAGTTTTAGTAATCTTGTTACATGATTCACTTTGGTGCATATTGATTTTCTCAGTCCTAATTCTTAGTTTTGCCCAGGAGTGCAAAAGGATAAGTGTGGGGGTATTTGATGAGCATTTTATTTCCCATTTTTCCTTGCATTATTTTACTCCTATTATTGATACTTGTTGCCTATTTGACATTGTTTAGCTTGATTTAGTGATTTAGAGTTTATTGGACTATTATTCTGAATATTGTTTAATTTGGGATTATTTAGCCTAATTAATTCTATTTCTATTTTCAGGTCATATTTGGCACAAGGGCTTTTTGGACATTTTGGGAATGAAGATTTAATTTTGGAAGAGAAGATATATGATGAAGTGAAGATTGTAATCTATCTTTAGGATTAGTTGAGATTTAGTTATATCTTTTAAGATTTAGATTTTATCTATAAGATATTTTTAGATTTAATTTAGAGATAAGCTTTCCTTAGGATTTGGGCCCATGATTTAGGCCCGTTTTGTGATTTAAAAAGCCAAATTCGTGTAAACCCTAGGGGAGACCTTCCATTCACGTTTTTTTACATTCTCTCTCATAGAGAAGGCTTAGTTTTGCTCTCCAAGCTTGTGGAGGCTGCTAGGGTTTCTCTCTCTTCCCTTTTCTACACGTTTTTGGTATTTTTCTTCATGGAAGGCTAAACTCTTAGGTTAAATCCCTTTGGTAATGTATCACATACTCTTGAGGTTTTGTTCTTAATGCTATTTCGTTTTTATTCACTGTTTTCATGCTTATTGATATGTTATGGTTCGCTTAGTTCCATTATATAGAGATAATCCATGTGTATGAATGCTTAATTTATGCAAACTCGTAAAAACTCCATGCTTTGGCTTTTAATGCTTAATTAGAGGTTTGGGTTTTGGGGTGAGAATTGAATTTTCGCTTAGTATTTAGTTCTCACGAGTTGGACAGTGAAGAGGGAAGAAATTGATCTTTTGTGACCGATGATAGAGTTGTGAACGCGAGCCAAAGGGGTTTATCCGCTTTTCCTTATCTGTTTCTTCGTTTTGATTTAATTCTGTTTTGATTATTCAATATTCAATACAAAAAAACCCCCCCTGTTTTCTATGCATACTATGTGTTCGACCTTTTGCTTGATAAGATATTCCTTGGGAGACGACCTAGGAGTCACTTCCTAGTACTATACTTAAACTATTTTTATTTGTATCGGGTACGGCCTCGATCACACATATTCAAGCTTCCTCAAGAAGCCTCTAATAAAAGCCACACAAATATTTCCCCTAAATGAATAAAAGAAAGTCAACATAACACTTCTCATTTTCATTCTTCTTCTCCCTACGTCTCACTCTTTTTCTCTCTCATTTACTCTTTCATTATCTTTTCTGAAATCCAGCAACAACCAACCCCCAACATATTTTCTTTCTCTCTCACGAATCGCCCCCTCCTCCACCAAGTATCATCAACCGGAGACCCTCGTTCTCTCCGTCCCCGTTTTAATCTGGAGTCCCTGGGCCGCTGTGAAGTTCGTGTGTAGCGTGGCGTGGTGGCAGCAGCAAGAAGGAAAAGGATTCAAAGGTGTGAAGCTCCAAGATCAAGCATCAAGAAAACCATTCTCAAACTCTCAACTCTTATCTCACACGGTTTGAGGTAAGGAGTGAGTGTTACCTCTACTTGAGTTTGGGTTTCTAGGGTGTTCATAAAGGGTACTAAGAGTGGGTGTTAGATTAGGGAATGGATCTAGGTTAATATGAGAAAGGAAAGGTAAAAAGGGTAAAGGGAACTAACAAATGAACTAGAAACATGGATGTTAAATAAATATGGAAAATATTGTTATATGCTAGATGCTGGAATTTACATGATGGACTGGTTGAATGTGATATTCTTATTGTTGATGTTGTATAACTGTTTATGAACTTTGTGCATAAATGTTTGAGCTTTGGTATGTTATTTGTATCTGTGGCCGAACTGAGAGAGGGTGAGAATGGAGAATGAGAAAAATGGTAACCAGGGTGGATCGAAAAGACAAACTAATAAGTTATATAATGAGATAGGTAGATGAGATAGATAATAGGAATAATGGAAATCGGAAATGGGTAAAGGGTTGAGCCGAGATAGATGCAAAGAGGAATAAATTAAAGAGGTGAACTGAGGTGGGCCAAACTAAAAGTAATAGTTAATAAGATAAGGGGAATTAAAGAGAAATGGTTGTGTGGTCGGGTCATAGCAGACGCGTACTAAGTGTGTGCATTGATCGCGTAAGACGAACATTGTGGTGCTCGCAGCTGTAAGACGAGCATTGTGGTGCTCGCAGTTATGACTCACACAAGGTTCCAAGAACGAAATCGGTGGGATGTGTTCCTGGTCATAGCAGACGCGTACTGGGTGCGTGCATTGATCGCGTAAGACGAGCATTGTGGTGCTCGCAGCTGTAAGACGAGTATTGTGGTACTCGCAGTTATGGACACTCCAATATCCGACTTAAATGGTGTAAGACATGCACTGGGTGTATGCATCTGAGAAGAGTAAAAGATTGTAAATTATGTGAAAGTGAAATATTGAGTAGTGAACCCGAGATAGAGTCGGTAATCCGAGACACGAGAGGATAAACCGAGGTATAGCTAGCAATGAGTTAACTGGTTGATGATGTGAGCCGAGCTAGACGAGGATGTGGGTATGCGAACCGAGCTAAATGTTGATATATGCATGAGAGGTATGGGTTTGATTACTTGTGATTTATTTGCTGTTTGACTACTTGTGTTTGGCTTGGTAGTTCAGTATGTCATTCTAGAAACTGCTTATTTAAGTTCTGTGTAATGCTCACCTCCTTACCATTTTTCAGGTACTGAGCCCGAGCAGACGCGTCCCCGGCCAAGCAGGATCACTCTCCCTCACAGGGAGAGTAAGTTATTTAGAGTCAGATAGGTGGATGGGTCTCGGCCAGTTGGGCCGAGCTAAAACACTGATTGTATTTTGAATGATCGAACTGAATGTACCTAAACATATACTTTATGAATTTGATGTATTTAAGTCTTCCGCTTTATTAACTCTGATGTCTTTTTGTTATTAATGTAGAAAGGAAATATCATTTTGGCAAATATCATATCCATCTTAAAAGAAATTTTAAATCCTATTTTTTTGGGGTAATTAAGGGTAATTATTATATAGGATGTTACAGCCGAATCCCTTCTATATGGGACAAGGCTATATTCACAATTTCAAACACACATACAAAACATGCACATATGGAACATAATCACTTAAACACATTTTCCTATCTCAAACATCACAACCGAAAATAATTATTAAAAGAAAAGGAATATCTTCACTTAAATTCATGTTAACATCCTTCAAATCAATTAGCTTTACCCCTAAACTAACATGCAAATGAAAATCAATTCATTTCTTTTAGTTCTTGCTCAAACCGAATGTAGCATAAGAAAAATAATAACTCAAAAAGATAGTCGCATACCAAATTCACTCATTTAATCAAAGCTAAACTCAACCATAACACACAAAGGAAATGAAAATGGCTTGAATGAAATTTGTTCCAAAACCGAATGGAACACAAAAATCACTTTTTAGTTTTTAATCAAAAATTTAGGTTTTCACATACTTAAAATCCATAGATCCATCAATAAAACACACATGCAAAACAAAGCAAACAAACTTTAATATTTATAAAGGCAAAAACCGTGAGCTTCAAATAAAGATTCATCAAACTTTAATTTTATCTCTTTAAATAAATTTATCACAATAAAAATCAAAGATTATATCAAAAATCTTTAGATCACATAAATTTCATCATGCATGTAACTAAAATAAGGATCAAACATGGTTTTCTACTTTTCCTAGGTTTGGCCGAATGACACAAAGATAAGATCTTAGGTTCTATTTTCACATGCAAGACTTTAAAACAACATTTTCTTTTCAAACATCAAGAAATCATCATCACACACACAAGATCTTTGTTTAAAAATCCTTTTGTACCAAAACTCATTTTTTAAGCTTGTTATCATAATTTTCTCTTTTAAATTGTAACATGCATCAAAAGAAAATCAAAGATTTTTTACTCAAAACAAACACACAAAGTTCAAGCTTCATGCTTTTGCAAAGATCTACCATAGATTAAGACATGCAAGAAAAGATCAAGTTAAAAACATGAACTTAAACACAAATTTCAAATAAAACCGTGAAGAAGAAAATGTTCAAGTTAAAGATCAAAGCTTTCAAACACAAATATTCAAGATCAAGCCATAGAAATTACATGCAAAGCATTTAAACTTTAAGATCATGAGAAAAATAACACATGCATCACAAAAATTAAATTTAAACAAAATTCATCACAAAGTCCTTTACAAAACTAAAATTATTACACTAAAACTTTCTACACAACTACCTTAAATAAAAATCCTAATCTTCAAGCTTCAATCTCTCTTCTCCTTCTCTTAAGGTTGCATCGGCCTCTCCTTCTTAGAGTTGATAGGTTGATTTTGTTTTTGATCTTTGAAGAAGGAAGTGATTAAAGGAAGAAATCAAGGGTATTTGGGTTGGAAGTTTAGGTTTTCCACTCTTCTTTTTCTCTTCTCCTCTCTCGGCCTAACTCTCTTTCTAAGGTCTCAAGAGCTTTGGGGGTGCTCTTAGGACTAAAGGTGTTTATGTTTGGGTGTGAAAGGAAGTGAATGAAGAGAATGAGAAATGAACTAGAACCAACACACACACACACGGTTCTATAGGCAAAGTCAAGGGAATGGAAATTTCCTATCTTGTCCTCGGTCTAGAGCATGGGTTCAAGGGCAAAGGGGTCCAACCAAATAGTTGCATGGGGGGTCTTTTTCGTGGGAGACAAGGAGAAAGAAAAGTCTCTCTTAGGCTTCATGAGTCATCATCCTAGGTTAACACTTGTTTGCCATTTGAATTTCTATTTTCTTTCCATCTAAATTCTATTTTCTTAATGGCTAAGGGAATGCATCCTAACTTGGTCCTCCTAATCACTTCATGGTCGAACATACACATGCACACATGCACATCATACACACATTTTCATTTCATCATAGCAACACATAGCATTAAGTCATGGAATGATGCATACATATATTTAATCATGCATATTATATTTCACACACGACACACACATGCATCTTTTTACAATCATGCATTCATCCATCTTAAATTTCCTAATTCATTTGCATATACAATTCCTTGCACAAAACACACACATTCATATTTCAAAATTCCAAAGATGCAACTTTAAGAAAATCAATTCACTTCATCAATTTAATTTTAAGATAAGCTTATCTTTGAAACAAAATCTTATTTTCACACAAATCAAATTTTTTTAAAGAAACCATTTATTAAAAACCTCAAGTCAAAGAAAATTTGTTTCTTTAACAAAACTATAACTTGGTTTTCTTGAAATCAACTCAAATAAAAAGAAATCATTTGCTAAAACACTTTAACTGAAAAATCTCTCTTAATTTCTGAAAAATCCTTTTTAAATTCTCAAAAATTCTTTTTAAATAAAACCCCATTGTTCTATTTGAGTCCAGAAGATGCGAGATGTTACACAATTTCTCTCTGTAAATTCGTGTGTAATCTCCCTATCTAATCTAAATCCTAATTAATAACCTAAAAACTAAGCAAATCCCCTCAGAAATCAGGAAATTAAGTCAATTTGGGCTTGGACCGGGTAAAGCGCGCCTGGGCACGCCAGGTCTGATGCGTGAAAATTCAGCGATGCGAGCGCGCCTGGGCGCGCTAGACCCCGCGCCTGGGCGCGCAAACTCCGATGACCAATTTTCTCCGTTGCTAGCGCGCCTGGGCGTGTGACACCTGATGTGGCTCCGTTTTCTCCGTTCTTGTGAGATTTTCAAGGTCCTTTTATGCTCTTTTCAGTTCCAATGTTATTTTATCCAATTTAGCTCCCAAAATTACCTGAAACATACCCAAAACTGATCAAAACGTTCAAGGGATTAAAATTTACTAAACTGATTAAAAACTAAACAAAATCTACCTAAAACACTTAAGAAACAAGCCAAAATTAAGCAAAAGGAAGTCAAATTATGCTCTAAAACATCATATGTTAGACCCAAATCAGAATCCTCAGCCTGAGGGGACGCATATGAGGGAAAGGGTTCAGGTGGTAGATAAAAATCTCCACTTCCCCTTCCAGAAGAATGCGACGTCCCACCTAGTGTCACTCCTCATCAAGGAGTAACCTCAACTCCACATGATTCCATTCTCTTAACCAAGGATTAGTGTTTTATTAGATCATATTCAGTTATTAGAACTTATTCCAATTAATAATTTTAGCAAAGTACCATGGGTTGTCTTGGTCTCAATACCAAACAACCTTGTCATGATACCATCACATATAACCACTCAAACATATTTCAATCATTATCCTAGCGATCTGAATGAGATCTCTCATACCTTAGATGTTCAGGATAGGCTTAGACATGTTTTTTTCAGCCACAACACAAAAAGTAGCATCATGCACCGAAAACTTGCACCGATCAGCAACTCGGTGCACTGACCAGGAGCAGAATCAGCATCGCCTGCATTAGCTAATGGTGCAGTGTCTCAACAATAGAAAACGTAAAGAGGAGCAAAGGCAGCAGCAACCAAGTTGCAGCAGCAACCAAGTTGCAGCAGAAACAGGATAGGAACAAGCAAGAACACAAGGAATTTACAAGCTCATACACTCAATAATCACAAACTAATGGTGCAGCGACTCAAGGTTAGCCAGTTGCACGATTTTGGAATGAATTTGGGCAGGGTTCCATTTCTAGAAATGAGAGGAAAATGAGTCGATACAACAACATATATCAACATCCTTAAATAGAGAAGGAAAGGGGAAAGAAACCCTCCTAGGGTGGTTTGCTTAGCTATTATGCTTTCCCAAGGCCTTAGCACGCGTCCTAGGCTGTCTAAGGGTGTGCCACGTGGTCTGGGAAGGCTTAGGGACGAAGAAAGCTCGTTGAACATCCTTAAACACCCTTAAAATTCTGCAATTTCAGTGTCACTAACCGGTTACTGGTTTCACTAACCGGTTAGCCACTGCTAAAATTCATAAATTCAAAACATAATGAACTGTTGGGCGGGAAAATTAATTTAAAAAGTTTTAATCCTCACAAAAACATTTCCACCGTTAGATGTGATGACAAAATAGTTAAGAACCTTATATAAAAATTTGAGCAAGATCCAACGGTTAACGAAGGAGATATTGCCCGATCTTTGAATGATATTTTACCAAAATATTAGTTTTTTTTTCAAATATTCTATTTGAATCTTTCTTATCACAATTATTTTATTTCCAAAAGATGTTCCTTTAGGTTTATTTTTCCAATATACTTCCCTTAAAATAATTTTCAATAATAAAATAGTTCTTTCCTTATTTAACAATAACTATTGTTTGTTTATTAAAACATCCTTCATTTATTCATTTAAAATACTCTTTAATCTAAAATAATTCATTTTCACTAAACTATTTTCTAAAGCATCCTTCTTTATGAAATCTCATTATTAAAATCAACATTTTATTTATTTATCCTTTTTATAAAAATGAGGGATGTTACATAATACATTAATTCTTTTCTTTATTCACATTATTCAATCGTAATTCTTCTCTTTCATTTAATACATTAATTCTTTTCTTTATTCACATTATTCAACCGTAATTCTTCTCTTTCGTTCTATTCTTTCAATTAGGGGGATTCTTAACTAACATCCATCATAACAAACTATGTTCTACTCAATTATCAAATAAGGCATCCAATCACCCATACATATTTACATAGAAAATGTCAAATATGAACTTACAATAAGCATAACATGCATATAAAACATAAATATCAAGGGAGGGTTTTCTATTCTTTTCCTTAAATCATTATTCTTCATTATTACCGGTTAACCTAGGGTTCATTAACATACAAAATCACGCAATCATAATCATCACTATAAACTACCTAGATATGCATTCCCTAAGCTAAGGTAACACCCCCTCTTACCTTGCCTTTCCATAAACATATTTCTTTTTGTACGATAATGTCCAAACGTATCAGAGTTCATGGCTTGCGCATGGCGACAGGTTCTAACCTTCGTCGTCTAATCATATTACATAAATTAAATAACAATCAATATAATTCTCTAAGGACCAATCAAACGCGATAGTAAAACGATCACTTAAACCTTGATTGAAAACGTTATAAAAACATAATTTTCCGTTATACGCAATAAGCTAACAAAGTATTAAAATAGGGATCTTTCGGTGTTTCGTAAAAGCAAGCTTTTGGAATAAGTTAATAACTAAAAGCGGCGTCAAAAACATTTGATTATAGTTCGTAAACTAAAGTTAACCAAGATTAAAATAAGAGTCAATGTCTTCACAAAATAGTTTAGTTTCTCATTGGAAAGAGATTAACTTTTTAACTAATATAATCAATCAAAATAAATCAAAATCAAGTAGTTTTAATAACGATTCACAAAACATCAAATCCTAATGTTACTTGACGCTATAAATTCCTAATTGAAAGAGAGTGCTCTTTATTTAAAAATAAGGTTGTGCCACATTTCCAAAAATTCAAATGACTACACTCCCCTCCAACTTAAAATTAAGGTTCAAGGTTTTACTCCGAATTAACGTATGTCGAATATATCGAATTCCTAATTAATTAGAGCATGGTTTAGTTCTACAACAGTACCAACCAACCAACTTCAACTTAATTAATTAGGAAACCGTCACATTTAACAAAAAACTCTTAAAACTCAACATTCGACATAACAATTAATTCTGCATTAACACAAACCAAAGTAGCTAATTAAAAACCATTATCAATAACAATATAATTAAAATAAATATAAACCTTAGTATCATTGTTTTTATTAAAACATAACACAGAGCAAATAAAAAGGTAATAGGGATTTACCCTCAAATCCGATTTTTCAGAAACAAGGAGAAGGTTGGTTCTAGTCAGGTTCAAGGCACAATAGCAACCTCTTTAGACCCAAAACCGGGCAACAATAGCAACCTCGGTCTCACCCGGTTCATGGTCATACCGGTTCAGACTCCAAACCAGCAACACCATCACCTCAAGCAATGGTGGACGGCAGTAACAACACAGCAGCTCCCACCGACGACGGGTTCGTTTCCGGCGACTGCCCAAGCGTTGGCCATGATCGGCGGCAGCAACAGCAGCGTTCGTGACCAGTGGTAGCAGCGAGAATCAAGGAAGGAGGAGATCGTGATCTTCGTGACAGTGGCGAGCAGGAAGGAGGGACGGAGGCGCGACGGCTTCATTCGGCGGCGGCAATGGAGGGTGAGCACTCGCGATCGCAGCAAGGAGAAGAGGAATCGCGATGGAGAGAGAAAACGCACAGCGTGCGATGATGGAGGAGGCGGCGTCGGTGACAGGGTGGGTGGCAACAAGACCGACGATGGAGAGAGAGAAAGACGGTTAAGGGAGAGAGAGAGAGAGAGAGAAGTCAAAACAAGAGGGAGAAAGGGACTGATCGAAGGAGGGAGGCGACCAACAGTGGGGCGGTGGCAGCAGCGGTTTGGGCCTGTAGTGGCCGACGCTGGCGAGCGATGGGGAAGAGGGAGAGGTGAGAGAGAGAGACGAGAGAGATAGGGGGGTTGCTACCGCAACAAAGGGGAACCCCTAGGGTTTCCCCTTCTCTTAGATACACACACAATTATTATTAGTAGTCGTGGTGGTGGTGGTGGTGGTCGTCGTCGTCGTAGTAGTAGTAGTATTTTAAAATACTAATAAAAATTTTTTATTTTAAATACCAAGAAGTATTAATAATAAAAATGTAAACATCCAAATAAGTACATTTATAAAATCATAAAGTTAAAGATCTTGAAGTTCTTAAAACAAATTTAATATTAAATATGACAAAAGCAAATTAAAATATAGAAAGTATATTTTTTTTTTTTCAATTAAGGTAACTACTTTTTAAATGAATTTACTTTAAAGTATATAAATAAAATAGTCCAATAGAAATAATATAAGGCACTTTATGAAAATACCCAACACTTTAATAATTATTTACAAGAATTAATCTTTTAATCTGATAAAAATCAAAATTTATAATACAAAAGAAAATCAGGATGTTACCGGGAGTATCAATTTTATGGTTCTGAGTTTGAGCAAGGAAATGAGCAAAAAAATGAATATAGAGCTCCATTCTTGGTTATTTATAGGCCCTAAGCTTACTTCATGATGAAGTAAGGTTGATTCAGAGACTTGGTGAGAAATTAAAGAAACACGTTTTGGCCCTTAAAATAGAGCAAAACTGCCTTAAAACCAGTTTCAGACTGTAGCTACTAACCGGTTACTGAATTCACTAATCAGTTAGTCCATAAGTTTTTTGAAAAATTATATTTTATTTATTTTCCCTCCAAAATGATTTTAATTCTATTTCTATTTATTTAAAACATATAAAAACACTAAAATTTCACAAAATTCATATTTCTAAATTTATTTTCATATTTTCTAATTTTTTTCATAAAATTTCATAATATGGGGTAAAATTACCAACCAAATACATCAAAATTCACATATTATTCTATCAATATAATTTACATAATAATTTCGAGAATTCAAGTGGGTCTTACAGTTTGCCTTGGTTTTTCATTCACTTCTTCTTCTTCCCTTCATTTTTAAACATTAAGTCTTAAGAAGCAAAGTCAGAGCTAAAGAGAGAGAGAGAGAGAGAGAGACCCATACAAAAAAATAAGAGAGAAAAAGAAAATATTGTCTTGGAGAGCTTGTGATCAATCCTTCAAGAGTGTGTAATTCTAGGTGTTTAAACCCTTCTCTTTTCTTTTAAAAGTGATTATCTCTTGAATGACTGAAACTCTGAAGAAAATTCGAGTTATTTTAGAGATTAGTATGCATGTTGTTAATTATAGTTTATACAATGATAGTATGATGCATGCATGTTATTTTTATGTGATTCTCATAATTTTAGTGTTTGAAAATTTTATATATATGTTGATCCTTGTGATGTATAATTCGACCAAGCTTAGAAGATTAGGGAATAATGCTTTGTTAATTAATCTAAGTACATGCATGTTAATTTTAATTCTTGATTTGTGAGATTTAATTGCATGCAAGTTCATTTTTAGTCTTGATATGATGCTTCTTTGAAAAAGATCGATAAGAATGAGTTGAAAATGTTTGTTTGAGTCTTGATTATTGTTAGTCTTGCATGATTAATTAAGAAAGCTAAAAACTTGAGTATTGCATGTTAAAAATTTGACAAAAGATAGTCTTTTTTCTTGATGATCAATTCAGCCTATATATGTAAATATGTGTTAGTTGATTTGTTTGATGAAATTAAGTTGTAGATAGTGATCATTTCATGCATGTTAATGTTTAAAAGTAATTAGTCTTGCATGCAAGTTATGATTTTTAAGTGTAAATCAAAGGTTTAAGTACTATGCATGTGATTGATTAAAATAGCTTAGACTAAAATGATAATTTTTGGTGCATGCATGTTAATATCTTTGAATTATTTTTTGATTTAAGTAATGAAAAATTTATTAGTAATTTTGTATTATTTTCTTGATCTCATTCGGTTTTGAAGAAGAAAAATAGAAAATTTAGTTTGTTTTATTTTTATGTGTATGCTTCGATTTTAGTTAGTGAAACTAGGTAAGTTAATTTTGTGAAATGAAAATTATCATTTTTCAAGAAGTGATTATGTTTAAGAAATTTTTGTGATGCTTGTTTTGTTCATGATAAATTCGGTTTTAAGTATGAGAATGTGGTTAGGATGATTTGAATTATTGATTATTGTAGTGGACCTATGGTAGACCGAGTGCTTCCCGACCAAAGCCACTTTGGCCCGACCGGTTAGACTCTGGAACAAGGCACACGGTCGGAAAGTTACACCAAGCGAGCTGGGTTTCTATGGGGGAGTTGCACGCTAATGAGATTAATCCCGAGCACTGGATGTTCATCCTTATCTTTATCATTTACAGTCTCATCAAAGCGTAACCACTTCTCCTAAATTCCCACGACTCTTGGTGAGATAAGAACAGTATTGGATTAAATCTATCACCTACGGGGTTTACGGATATGATCTTCTCATAACCTTTACGAATCCCACTTGACTTCTTCCTCTTCAGAAAGCTCATCAGAACGGCCTGTAACACACAGGTAATCCCCTATAAGAACCACCATGCTATAGGGGCAAAGGTACGTCTTCTCATCCCTAAGTTGACACTAGCACACACGCTGTTGACTAGGGAGAACCTGTTTATCCCCACTGGATATACAGAAATCCTAAAAGTCCTACATTAACCTCTTGATTGAGATCACTCTTTGGGGCTCTTCCATAGCTTCAAGGTTGATCTTAGTTAAGGACACAACAATTATTTAGTTTTTTTTTCGGTAAAAGAAAAATTTCATTACCAACGAGCAAAATTCAGAAAGAATAACAAAAGGTCATACGCACAAGCCTTGCCACCTTCTAGGAAGGGTTCAACACTTGTGCAAATGCCTGAAACCAAAGGCTATTTTTTCACCTTCTATGAAGGGTTCAAAACAACCAGAGGCCAAAAGAATAAATAATAACTGGAGTTCCTGCCTAATTCTGTCAACTAAAACATTATTCTTCGAATCTACAAAATTAGGAAAAACAAAACTAATCCTATGAGCAATCTCTCTCCTAATAATACTGAAAATAAGGTGCAAGCTCCTCTTCTAGTTCTTAAAAGTGCGATGATTCCTTTCCTCCAATATGTGATAAATCAATGCTACAAACATAGCAAAAATACATTTGCGGCAGACCTTATCCCTGAAAGCATGGCAGATCCACCTTGTCCAGTTGTGATACTTGTAAGGATACCTGTCAATTCCTATCCAGAGACAACAGTAATCAAGGAGACTACAACTCCAATTACATTCAAAAAATAAGTGATTCCTAGACTCATCAAAAGATAGACATAAACAAAATGATTAGGAATAGTTATAAAACATAACCTGTCCAAAGTTTGGAGCTTCCCAAGAGTGGCAAGCCATGCAATAAAACAATGCTTTTGTACATTCACATTGTTCCAAACCATTCTATACAAAGGAAAGATCCCTTGCTGGTTTTTAAGAAATAAGTAACCACTGTTGACCGTGTACATGCCATCCTGAGTCCTACTCCAAGTATCATTACAGAATCATGGCTTTAATTTATCTCTGACTTTTAGAATCTGCTTCCAGTGCCATCTAGATCCCTGAGATGAGTTGCATTGCTAGAAATCTTGCTCCTTTATATAAACCGAATGCATCCATCTCACCCATAGCGTATCCTTCTTCATAGCCAAATCCCAGACCTGCTTGCCAATAGCTGCAAGATTCCAAGTGCAACTATCCTTGATGCTCAACCAACCATGATTTCTGGATTTACAAATAGAATCCCAAGAAACATTAGCTGAATAATGACCTATTTCCTGCTTCCCCCAAAGAAAACCTCTGCAAATCTTCTCAATTTCAAGCAACACAATTTTCGAAATAATAAAAACAGTAGCCCAATAAGAATGCAAACTCATGAGCACTGAGTTTATAAGACAACACCTGCCCTGATACGACAAATTCCTGGTTTTCCATAAATTTATCCTCTTAGTCACCTTATCTTCTAGAGAAGATGGCACGTAGAAACAGACCATTTCTTAGCAGATAGGGGTAGACCAAGATATCTAAAAGGAAAAGTCTCCTTCTGAAAACCAGTAATCTCAATAAGATCCTCTTGCCTGTGTTGAGGAATACCTGCCAAAAAAATAGAGGACTTCTCATTACTAGCATGCAGACCTGACATATTGGAAAAATTCTCAAAAGCCTGCGTCAGAATGTTAACACTAGCAGGGTGCCCTTTACAGAAAATCATCAAATCATCAGCAAAAGCTAGATTAACAAGCCTCATCTCTTTACATAAAGGATGAAACCTGAAATTCATATGATAAGTAGCATGCTGCAAAATTCTAGTCAAAATTTCCATATACAGAACAAAAATAAGTGGGGAAACAAGATCTCCCTGTTTGATTCCTCTAGACCATATAAATGAGCAAGACTTTTGGCCATTCAACACAATAGAATATATCACAGTTGTTATACAAGCCATTATCCACCCAATAAACTTCTCAGGAAACCTGTAAGCAACAAGCATTTTCCCAATAAACCTCCAGCTCAGAATATCATAAGTCTTCCTGATATCAATCTTCATTAAACATCTACGTGATATCCTTCACCTCCCAAACAGCCTAAGCAAGTCCTGAGTAATGAGGATATTATGCACAATGCTCCTGTCTTTAACAAAAGTTGTCTGGTTATCTTGTACAATACTAGGCAAAACACAATTAAGTCTAATACAAAGGATCTTAGTAATGCATTTATAAACAGAATTACAGCACACTATAGGCCTAAAGTCCTTAACATTACAAGGAGAATCAACCTTAGGAATCATAACCAAATTAGTTTGGTTAATCTCCCTCAACATTCTTCCATAATGGAAAAACTCCTTGACCCCTACACAGATATCATCACCAACAATATCCCAGGCCTTCTTAAAAAGTCTGAACCATACCCGTCTAGACCAGGTGACTTATCTTGATGAATAGAAAACATAGCTTCCTTAACCTCATCATCCGTGACTGGCCTGATAAGACTCAATTGTTGATCCCTGTCTAAGATAGGTCCACGCCTGATAACATTCTGATCTAACGCCCAAAATCCATGGTCAACCATAAAAGGAGTTTTGTAATAGTCCACAAATTCATTACAAATACCATCCTGATTAACCACCTCAACACCCTGATCATTAACAATTCTCAAAATCCTGTTCCTGTATTGTCTCTGCCTGACAGAAGCATGAAAGAGTCTAGAGTTCTGGTCACCATCATTCAGCCAAGTCAACTTTGCCTTCTGCCTGAGAAATGAAAAAGCTGCTTGACTCACAACCTGATACTACATGAGAATATCTTTTTCTTCAGCCTGCAAAGTCACATCCAAAGGTCTAGTAATCAATCTTGTCTGGATGCAATGCAATATATCTCTGAGATCTATCTCCCGCTTGTCAATATGAGCAAAAGCCTCCTTATTAAGATTGGAAAGAGGCTTCCTCAAGAGACGAAGTTTGCTACACACCTTGTACATAAAACTTCCATCACACTGCATAGGCCACACTGCATGAACAATCTGCTCAAAAAGTCTGTGCTCTACCCACATATTAAAGAACTTAAAACCATATCTTCTCGGTTATGACCACACGCCCCAATGTATGAGAATAGGGGAGTGATCAGAGACCCCTGGAACAATAAACTCAGTTTCTACATTCGGCCACCGCATACACCAATAATCATTCACAAGCGCACGGTCAAGCTTGCAATAAATTCTATCCTGTTGATCCCGTTTGTTTCACCAAGTATAGTAACAACCTCTATACCTCATATCAGTCAATTGACAAGCATGAACACAATCATTGAAATCAGCTAATAAGGTAATATCAGCCGGCACACCACCAAGCTTCTCATTATCAGAAAAGAAACTATTAAAATCACCCAAGACAATCCAAGGGATTTGAATAAACGCATGAATTCCTTTCAAAACATTCCATAATTCCTTCCTGTTCTCATAATCATTAGAGGCCTAGACAAAAGTGGCATAGAAAACTGCATTAGTATGTCTAACCGTCACATAACAAAGAACATACTGATCAGACATGCTAATAATCTCAACATCAAACATATCCATTCTCCAAATAAGCGAGATACGCCTAACAGGAATTAAATTATGATTGGAAAAAGGAACCCCAACCAGAAGCAATCTTATCCTTAACAGTACTAAAAGAGGATGCACGTAACTTATTGTCCAAAATTCCTAACAAGCCTACACTATATTTATTATAAAAATCTACAACTACTTTTTGTTTTAGAGGGCGATTCAGCCCTCTAATGTTCCATGCAGCTATTCTATCCATTGGATATTTGCCTAGAGGTTTCCCCCTTATGCAACACTACAGCTTTAGATTTACCTCTACTCCTTGAAGTGACAGTCATCCACCCTTCTTCAGCATCCACTTCACCCTCAGCATCATCATGAATCTTACTCGGAGTTGTCTCAGAAGGTAGCTCAGCCTCTAGCATAACCTTAATAGTAGGCTCAGAAAGTATATCCTTAATAGCTTCAATGGCTGCCTCTACATTCTCTTCTGGAATTATACCCTTCTCTAAGTTTTCTTTTAGCTTCAATTTATCAATTAGCTTATCCACATCTTCTTGTGTAGGCTTGTTCTTGACAACCCATTGTTGCTTCACTCCTTTCCGGCACATTGCAGCATCATGCCCATAAGTGGAACATTTAGTGCAAAGTGTTGGCTTCCATTCATAGACCACTTTCTGACTAATTACATTACATCTCTCATCCTCAAAATAGACTTCATCAGGTAGAATTGAAGGATTTACCTCTATAAGAACTCTTGCATAACTGACGATTTCTCTCTTGGGTAACCTGATCCACCATGATTGGAGTTCCTACAAGACTTGCAATTTTACTCAATGCTGCAGCTCCCCAATACTTCAAATTCAAATCCGGGAATTGGATCCAAATAGGCACACAATCAATGAAAGTCCTAGCAGTAGGTCTACCAGTCCAAGGAGCCAGAATCATAGGCTCCTTATCAAAGTGAAAAACACCAATCTCCAAAATTGTGTTCCTGGCCTCAATTGTATTAAATAAAAGTCCCATCATTATTCATCAGGACTTTGTCAATTCCATGGTGTCCCCAAACCTTCTTAATGTAACCATTAGTCATTGGGAAAGGTGGCCGTGACCCCAAAACATAACACACAAGGGCATTCTGCCAATACTGTACCTCATTCTCAACATCACTGTCTTCAATTTTTCCTACAGCAACACCTTCTTTCACCTCTGGCTGATGATAAGAAAGCTTCTCCCCAACATTACGGAGCTTCTTGATGTCAAAACTATCCCATATTGATGGCACCCTTGTATCATCATTCTTGTTCTTGTCATGCACCATGGACACACCAGGACCCAGCTTTGGTGCACCAGGATTAGAATTTGATGCACCAGCCACACCATTGCTGGCCACACCAACCACTCCAGCCTTGGCCGCACCAAGCCCAGCACCAGTCATGGCTAGAGCCGCACCACGCCCTTGCACCGCACCACCCACATGTGCCGCACAAGGTGCATCAGGAACTAGGACCACATCAGCATGCGCCGCACCAGGTGCATCAAGGTCTTTTATTTGCCAAAATTATGAAACATGTTACACGCAATGAGTGAGATTAATGAGTAAGAATCAATATACCTTGGGCTTAGACACGTTTGATTTAGACACCTCAGTAACAGGGTCACTCTTCTTGGTATGTGTTTAAGTGGTAGCTTTTACACTCTCACCATGTGCAGGTTCAGAGGTTGCAGCCTTGGTTCTTTTTCCCCTCTATAACACATAATAACTCATTAAATATACACCATAAGGTCAGTGAGTGACTAAATTAAATATATACCTTCAAAACATGTTAAGGTTTGAGTAAATAAACCTTGGGCGGAGACACTATAGGTACTTCAGGTTCTGCATTGTCTACCAGTGCAACAAGGGCACTCTCAACTCCAACAGTCTTAACTGTTTGTATGTTCAGTGGTAGGCTCAACAGGGTCAAAATAATACCACTCTTTATAACCTTGAAACTGTTGGAAACCAACAATCGGTCTAACAATCTACTAGGGGGGTGAATAGTAGTTTGAAGCAGAGATACGGATTTTTGAATTAGATTGAAAACGGATGAAAATGTACTACTGGTTTTAATAAAATTGCCGAGCACTTGCCGAGCAGAATCCGACTATCAAAGAGATACTCGAATTTTCGAGCTCTTGCAAGCGATCAGGTTTGCAACGGAAAAAGCAGTGACACTTCAACCGAGTATGCAGGTAGACAGAAACCGATTAAATGATGCAATGCAAAAACCAAAATGAAAGTGCAGAAAGCAATAAAAGAGGACACAAGGATTTTTGTACTGGTTCACTCACAAACCTTGTGAGCTACGTCTAGTCCCCCCTAAACCTTAGGGAGCTTTTGCTCAAAATCAAATAAATTGGTTACAGGTATACGGGAACTATCGAGTGAACCTCACTCAACCTAACCCTTTCAAGAGTGTACCAAACTCTTGAACTCTACCCCAATTACAAATTTGATCTGAGGGTTGAAGAACCTCCTCAACACTTTTCCAGCGGAGACTTCCTTGAAACCTTCAAGGACTCCTTCCTGCGAAGAACCTCTTCGACTTCTACTTAGGAACCTCCAAAGACTTCAGAGATGAACAGTAACAGTAACGTTGTGTGGCTCCAGAAACCGAAACTCAGTCACGTATGAAAGTGACAATGTGAATAGCAATTGAGTTTCAGGACTTGAAAGAATTGGTAGAGAAAACTTGGTTTACAAAAATGTTCGTGCGCGTTTTTCTTGTTGTGTCCCTCTCTGTCTAGACGTTGGAGGTGGCACTTCCTTTTAATTTACTTTGAATCCCAAGAATCATGGAAGGAAGAAATTCACCACATGAGGAATTGATTCAGACGAGATTTTCTCTTCAACGGCCATATTCTGATTCTATATAATTTTGAATAAGAACTTCCATTTAATGTCAATTCCATTTAATGCCAATTATAATGCTTCCGTATTCTGATTCTGATGGTTCTGCCGAGCCGAAGCTTTACTATTTTACTTGGATGGCACCGAAAGCCGAGCTGAACATCTGACGCACTGATGCTTTACTATGTTACTCGGACTGCACCGAAGGCCGAGCTTTTACTCGTCTGACTGCTTCTGGTTCAACACTAGTTCTTCCGAGCATCTTCCGAACCGAGTTTCTTACTTTGTTGTCCGAGCTGAGCTAACCACCTGAGAATCTGGGTTGTTGTTGTTTTCTCGATACGCAATCCGACTTCATTCACTCCATTTGTCTTTATCCATGCAATTTGTCTTCATCAAAACTAAGCATTCCATGCTGATTCTACAATCTCCCCCTTTTTGATGATGACAAAAACTTGTTGTTTTGACCGAGCTGATACCTTGGTGTTTTTGACAAATGCTTGTTTGTGACTGAGCTGATACCTTGTTGATTTGACTGATCTGAGGTCCGAGCTAATACTACACACATCCGAGAACATGATCGGAAACTCCCCCTGAATGATAGCATGATCGGAAACTCCCCCTGAATTATAGCTCGCACAACCTGTTTCCTGAAACACCATAAACAACAACACCTTTCTCCCCCTTTTGGCATGATCAAAAAGGAACCATGAATTAAACACATTGCCAAAAGAGTATAAACGAAAAAAATCGACAAAGGGCAAGAAAAAAAACTTTGAAAAGATCATATATTTGCCTTTCTCCCCCTGAAGATATCATACTTGAAAAGAAAATTCTGATCTCCCCCAGAAGATAAAATTTAATGGAAATACAACCATTCTCCCCCGGAAAAGATAACATCCTTGAAAAAAAATCTTATCTCCCCCTGAAGATAATATTTTTGCAAACTTTCTCCCCCAGAAAAGAAGTTGAAAACAGACTCGGGGAAAAAGAGAAAATTAAAGAAAATATCTGAATGAAAAATAAGGAACCTGATCAAGCTTGATTGAAAAGGCACTGTAGGTTCCACTTGTTGTAAACCACTTGTTGTGAAACTCTGTAAGGGCTTTTGACAGACATAACAGACCACAAGCTTTGAAGAGGCAATTTGATTTTACTCCACTTGTTGTGCAACTCTTCAAAGATACCTGCAAAGACAATTAATTTTTGCTTTCTAGTACCCAAATTTTTTTGGGTCCATGTGGGTTAGCATTGGGATCTTTTCCCTTCTCAATCCAAACAAAGGAACCATTAGGTACACCATGCCTTTTTATTTTACAAAGATTTGATGTGTGACCATGAATTCCACAGTAATAACAAGTTGGCTTTTTAGAGAAATCTACATTTGAAAATGAACCAACTTTTCTCAAATTTTTCTTTTTGGCATTGGCGTAACCTAAACCGGTTTTGTTTGAACTACTTCTTTGATTAACAATTAACTGATTCAATATATTATCACTTTTTGAGAAAGTTGCACAAGTTGTTTTAAAATTTTGAAGTTCATTTTCATACTTGATGCAACTTTCACACTTTTTATTTTTCAGAGCAGTGATGGTATGTTCTAAAGAATTATTGCTGCATTTTAAATTGTCAATGCATTTTTCCAGTTCAAGAACTTTCTCTTTATGATTTAAAGGATTCTTTTTCAGTTTAACATAATTCTTGGCAAGTTTCTTGAATTCGGTTTGCATTTCAAGATAAGTAGTATATAATTCTTCAGTATCATCAAATTCAGACTTTGTATCAGAATCAGTATAAGAAGTTACCTCAGATTTGTGTTTGTAAGTTGTTCGGCTCCGTGAGGCTTCCTCCTCATTTCTTCCCACCAATCACATGGTCGAATTTTCCTCGTCATCGTCCGAGCTTGATTCGAACATCTCACATACTTGCTCGGTACTTGTTCGGCTAGGTGAGGCGTGTTCGGCTTGCCTTCCCACTAAGCACAAGTTCGATGCTTCTTCTTCCTCATCCGACAAGCTTGTCTCTGATGTTTCATTTTCTTTGGGTGCATTGCAAACAATGTAAGCTCTCTTCGGTTTGAGTTTCTTGCCATTCTTTTGCACCTTGGGACAGTAAGTTCTTATGTGTCCCGGTTCACCACACTCATAAAACTTGATTCTATCTTTCGAACTCTTATGATCGACATCTCTGGTCTCTTTTCTTTTGTTTTTAAAATTTCTTCTATTTTTGAAGAATTTTCTGAACTGTTTGACCATGAGATCGGTGGTTTCATCGTCCATATCCGAGCTGGAGTCACTGTCCGAGGAATCTTTATCTGCTTTTGATGTTTTGGCCGAGGCCTTGAGAGCGATTCCCTTTTTCTATTTTTCCGATTCTTCATGCATTGTTAACCGGCTGAGCTCCATCTCATGCTCTTGAAGTTTTCCGAACAGTGTTGCTAAGTCCAAGTAGTCCATGTCTTTTGATTCCATGATTGCCATGACCTTGGGTTCCCATTCCCTGCTTAAACATCTCAACACTTTGTTAATAATTTCATAATTTAAAAATGCTTTACCGAGAGAAATAATATGGCTTATTATATGAGTAAATCCCTTTTGCATGTCATTAATAGATTCATTCGGTTGCATGCGAAAAAGCTCATACTCATGCATTAGAGTATTCAATCTGGCTCGTCTAACTTCACTCGCCCCCTCGTGAGTAAGTTGTAGAGTGTCCCACATTTGTTTTGCATTTTTACAATGTGAAACTCGGAAAAATTCGTCAAAAGACAGAGCTGACGTGATGATGTTTTTCGCTTTTAAATCTATGAAACCTTTTTCTTATCAGCATCATTCCAGCCTGTCCTTGGGACTTTTACAACTTCCTCTCCTATTTAACGTTTAGGAACATGTGGACCATCTTCAATTGAATCCCAAATATTTATATTGATGGCTTCGATGAAAATTTTCATCCTGGCCTTCCAATAAGCGTAACCATCACCATTAAATAGTGGTGGTCGATTTATTGATGAGCCTTCCCCTCCAAATGGATTGTTAGACGCCATTTGGTTTCTTTTGGATCTTTTTCGAAAAAGCTGTTAAGCTCGATCTTTCGACCGAGCTATGATACCACTTGTTGGAAACCAACAATCGATCTAACAATCTACTAGAGGGGGGTGAACAGTAGTTTGAAGCAGAGATACCGGATTTTCGAATTAGATTGAAAACGGATGAAAATGTACTGCTGGTTTTAATAAAATTGCTGAGCACTTGCCGAGCAGAATCCGACTATCAAAGAGATACTCGAATTTTCGAGCTCTTGCAAGCGATCAGGTTTGCAGCAGAAAAAGCAGTGACACTTCAACCGAGTATGCACGTAGACAGAAACCGATTAAATGATGCAATGCAAAAACCAAAATGAAAGTGCAGAAAGCAATAAAAGAGGACACAAGGATTTTTATACTGGTTCACTCACAAACCTTGTGAGCTACGTCTAGTCCCCCCGAAACCTTAGGGAGCTTTTGCTCAAAATCAAATAAATTGGTTACAGGTATACGGGAACTATCGAGTGAACCTCACTCAACCTAACCCTTTCAAGAGTGTACCAAACTCTTGAACTCTACCCCAATTACAAATTTGATCTGAGGGTTGAAGAACCTCCTCAACACTTTTCCAGCGGAGACTTCCTTGAAACCTTCAAGGACTCCTTCCTGAGAAGAACCTCTTCGACTTCTACTTAGGAACCTCCAAAGACTTCAGAGATGAACAGTAACAGTAACGTTGTGTGGCTCCAAAAACCGAAACTCAGTCACGTATGAAAGTGACAGTGTGAATAACAACTGAGTTTCAGGACTTGAAAGAATTGGCAGAGAAAACTTGGTTTACAAAAATGTTCGTGCGCGTTTTTCTTGTTGTGTCCCTCTCTGACTAGATGTTGGAGGTGGCACTTCCTTTAGTTTACTTTGAATCCCAAGAATCATGGAAGGAAGAAATTCACCACATGAGGAATTGATTCAGACGAGATTTTCTCTCCAATAGCCATATTATGATTCTATATAATTTTGAATCACATCTTCCATTTAATGCCAATTCCATTTTAAACAGATTATGGTAATTAGCCGAGCACCAAGCTTGATCCGAGTTCCGAGCTTGATAATTCTTCCATAGCAGATGACTTGACTTGGACCGAGCTTGTTCCGAGATGATGCCTGCACTGAGATTGATCTAACCTTACTTCTGCAGCTGATGACTTGATGTGAACTGAGCTTGAACCGAGCTGATTGCTTCCATAGCTTCCATGCCGAGTCACTGAGCTTGCGCTTGAACTTGATGATGCTTGCACTGTTGTGAACCAAGTATGAACCGAGCTTGAGCTTGACCTTTGACTTCCGAGCTGTGGCCGAGCTTTGTAATTTAACTTGAGTTTGACTTTGAGCTGAGCTCTGGCCGAGCTTTACAGACTAGCTAGAATACGAGCTTGAGATCCGAGCATGAGTCAAGCTCCAATATTCGAGCTTGAACTGAAACTTGATATCCGAGTTTCTGACTTGTTGCTGGTTCGTCTACATTTGTTGAGCATATTCGAGCTTGCATCTGAGCTTTTTGACGAGCTTAATATTTCGATCTCGAACTTAGACTTTAGCACTTTACTTGTCCACAGCGAAGGCCGAGCTTGACTTCGGTCGAGCTGATTATTTAAGATTTTACTCTACTGTACCAAAGGTCGAGCTGATGGTTCTGTCGAGCTGAAGCTTTACTATTTTACTCGGACGGCACCGAAAGCCGAGCTGAACATCTGACGCACTGATGCTTTACTATGTTACTCGGACTGCACTGAAGGCCGAGCTTTTACTAGTCTGAATGCTTCTGGTTCAACACTAGTTCTTCCGAGCATCTTCCGAACCGAGTTTCTTACTTTATTGTCCAAGCTGAGCTAACCACCTGAGAATCTGGGTTGTTGTTGTTTTCTCGATATGCAACCCGACTTCATTCACTCCATTTGTCTTCATCCACGCAATTTGTCTTCATCAAAACTAAGCATTCCATGCTGATTCTACAGAAACTCTCATAGAGGTGGGCAGTTCTTGTTAGCTTTAATGGCTCTCTAGTAAAACAGCAACAAAACAGCAAGTTAGTAAAGTTAATAAGAACATACACAATAAAAACAGAAAGTTAATAAGCCATTAGTTTCAGATACCTTAAAATCTCCTTCTTTTTTACAAGTCATGTAGTTGTGACCCTACTCCTTAGATTTACTGCATTTTCTAATTCTAAGTTCATATATCCTCTCATTCCCAAGTGTTGGTTGAGGTTCAGCTAATGGTGTTTGTGGTTCAGGTAAGTCTCTTTGATGTTTAGGTTGAGGTAAGTCTACTTGAGGTGTCGGGTCAAGTTGAGGGTGTTGCTGGTGTTGTGGTGCAGGGTCAGGTTGTGGCTCTTCAACTGGTGGGGAGAAGAAGTGGACAGGTTCTATGGTCGTGCCCTATAGTGTGGCACCTAGAGTATGTATGTCTATTGTGTGTCCTCCTCCATCTTGTTTGGTCACGTAGCTCATCAGGTTCTCTCCTCCTCAACTTCCTTGGTCTCCTAGGACCCTTCTTGTATTTTTAGGGCAACATCTCACCGTGTTCAGTTTCGGGCCATGTGTCTTGCCCATTAATTGGGCCGATTATTGGCCAAAGCACAATTCATATGTCTCCTTCTTATAATAACTTTGTACATAAGGTTCTAATTCATCACCTTTGTAATTAACGCAAGCAATCACATGCCTACAAGGGATTCCTATCAAATCCCAAAAATTACAAGTATAATTATTTCTATCTAGGTTGACAGTGTATGTCCCCCCATCTGGATGCACATGATTAACCTCAAACAAACTATTCCCTGCCCACATAGGAACCCAATTGCCATTGGCCACCACTTCTTTATCTGGTCTCTTCATTGGCTTAGGCATAACATTTCCATTATATTTTGATAGTTTTACCTTAAGTGCATAAAATCTACCCATTAAGTAAGTCCTAATCCATTCAAACATTGTGATAATGGGTTTGTCCCTAGCTACAAGTATGATGCTATTAAAAGCCTCACTAAGGTTATTCATCAACACATCGCGCCGAGGGTAAAAACTAAATGCATGGTTACACCATGTTGTTTGTGGTTGTCTCAGCAACCAGTTGTACCCAACCTCAGTTTTGTCCTTTATCTCCATCATCTTTGATTTCCACTGCTATTCGGTAGTGGCATTGGTAGTTGCCATCATGACATCCCCAAGATCAGTTCCACCACTGATCTGCTTCTTGAAGTTGTTGTAAAGGTGTCTTAGGCAATACATATGCTCAACATCCTCTAGTACCTATGCTCAAGTATGCTTATTTTTGTCAAAATAACCGATTACCCAAAGAAGTAATGGATTATCGTGAGAAAAATTTGCATATAATGGACAAAAAATACGCACCGGTAACCAGTTACCTGATTCAATAAACATTACCCTGACAAAAAATTACACACAGGCAATCGGTTACCCTGATTCGATAACCGGTTACCTTGACCAAATTTTGCATGCTGCTTATTGTTTTTAAGTAAGATAACCACTTAACAAACTTGTTAATCGGTTAATCTTGCAAAAAACACAAAACAGTAGGGAATAATGAAATATGATTAATTTCTATGAATTTCAATTCCCTTGTTTGATTTCAATTATTCTAAATTAAAGATTAAGATGGACATAAGGACAAGAATATTAATGTTGAATTTGGACATGAGTAAAATAGGATTGAAGACAACTAACATATAAGAAGTATGCATGGAGTTTCAGCATAAACCAAAGTATTTCACCTATGGTCCAAGACTTCAACAAGACTAAAAATGGCTCATGCATCATACATAGAGTTATGGTGAACGGTGAGGAAATGGGAAAGAAGGATGTGATGGCTCTGGGAGCCTAGATCGTTATCAAAATACAACGTGGAGGTTAAGAAGGTACTTAGGCTTCACTAAGAGCAATCACTAATGATTAAGGTCCAAGGTAAACAAATTAGGCTTACATCTAATCACTTCCGTTGCACACTCTGATTAGGAGTGTTCGGGTTCCATAAAGTTTGGCTAACAAACTACTCTTCCTATATTGAGACATCACATCACTTTCCAAAATTTATTTTGTTGAACTCAAGGACTCAATGATGCTATTTATCAATAAATGTAAATCCCGAGGTGGCCAATCTCGATTCTACGTTGCATTGAAGATAAGATCATTTTCCGTAATACTTGAGTTCCAATATATATATATATATATATATATATATAACAAATAATTCATCTTCCATTCTAAAGAGGGCTTTATAATTTCATTTAAACAATAGTTTCATTTTCTTTGTCAAATTGGAATTGGCATACTTAGTTCAAAACTAAGGATTAATCCTTCCCGTTGGG
Organism: Crotalaria pallida; assembly: GCA_037953625.1. NCBI lineage: Eukaryota > Viridiplantae > Streptophyta > Magnoliopsida > Fabales > Fabaceae > Crotalaria > Crotalaria pallida. The sequence continues at coordinate 103,752,277 of CM075650.1, forward strand.
GTAGCAATTATATGCTCTGGCCCGTTGGGGGTTTTCACTTTCCTTAGTCTTGACTTTCTGTCCGTTTCTAAATATGATAAAGTCACATTTGGAAAATTGAGTTTAGCCCACTTTAGACTGAAAATACATCATCAAGATTAATTAAACTATAACTAACACTATTCCAACATTCCTTGCTAACTTCAACTAAATATTTATACTCATATTTCTAAAATACTAACAATTAACCCATTATTAATCAGTAACTCTCATGTGGAGTAACATATTGGAGATATGGAAATCCATACTCCACTGCCGAGGATTGCAACCATTGCTCTGATACCATAATGTAACATCCTACTTTTTTATTTCCTCTATTAAATTCAAATTATAAAAATTTTAGGAAAAATTTGACAGGGTTTACTCTAAAATATGGATATTTCCCTTTTAAATTTTTTGAAATACAACCTGTCAGATCCAGATACAGTAAAAATATAAACAGTTTTAGGACATCACTAGACAATAGAAGGATATTAGATATCCTTTATGTGACTTCCACATATTCATTTAGAGAATAAACATTTAAAGCTTAAGAACATTTATACATTTCCAAAAGAGTAAAGTGATAAGAGTCCTAATGCATCGTCTATGATTTTCATAATCATAGCGTAAAGTTACACTCCACTAATAGGAATGCACTCATCCTCAGCAGTCCGGAGATTACGGCTTCTCCAATAAAGGTACCTAAAATGAAAACTTAAGAGGGTGAGATATTAATTCATAATCAAAGGAAACAATTAAAAACGATAATAAGGACAATCCATGCTACATAAATAATAATCTGTTTTATCATAAATTAAGAAAAACATTCAATAACAATAACATAATATACATATATCAATGCAAATTAATCATTCTTTCACATTATTATCATTCATATATGTATATTAATTTCTTTCATAATTTTGTACATACATAATCATCATAATTATTATCAACTATTGTTGATAATGCATAAATATTCATAATGCAATGCAATGCAACTTCTTCATGCATCATTTGCTTTCTTTTCTTTTCTTTAACATCATAGACATTGCTACGCTTTCTTTACTTACACTGTACTTCACGAGAACGTCCATCATACAGTGTTAGGACACAGTACTTCATGAGAACGTTCATCATACTGTGTTAGGAACCATATTTCCTTTACTTTTACTTCGTAGTCATTGCTACGTAATCTTTTCCTTTTTACTTTTACTTTTTCCTCACATCGCCCTCCACACTTTAGGAAAGATCAACTAGGAGTAAATGTCCCTCAACCTATGCTTGCTCAGTACTTCACCAATTGTTCATCGTACAATTTCGGGTGGTTTTCCCAAAATTGGCTATAGCAGGGACCATCCTCAACTAGTCAGGAAGTATTTAAGCGACCGATAGAATTATTATAGTGTGCACAGGACCAATCCCCAACACGAGTAGCGAACCCGGTTGTTTGGTGGATCAAAGTCCTTCTATAATAGTTCTCGCGATTGTTTCAATATCACAATCTAGTCAGTATAATACTCTCGTCCGTCAATTCTATGAACCTTCACGAAACGTTCTTCAGTCCATAGAATCTTCTCGTATCTTTCCTAATTCCTAACGTCCACCTTACTCAATAATTAGACGTGTTTCTAGTTCTTTTTAGTGGTTGTTAATAATCAATCCTTTAATTAACTTTAATTACCCATTTGGATAGGCTTTCTAGCTTAGGGTACTTGGCCATAATCCTGAATAATAATTATTCAAGCATACAACATCAATAACATTAGCAATAACATTCATTCATTTAATTTAATAAACATTCAAGCTTAAAATCAACATTCAAACATCATCATCATCATTAATTAGTATAAGCCCTAGGTTCAAGAACCAACTTAAATTCACATTCAACATACAAAATCAAACATACACATCAATATATACATATTATCAAAATTAGTTCCATCCTCTAATTTAGAAAAATACCTCCCATCTTACCTTTGTAGAGAGAGAAAGAGAGAAAGGAAATGAAGGGTTTGAAGACCACCACTTCTAGACTTTGATTTAAGCTCTTATGCCACTATTTCCTTGCTCCCTACACCTTTCTAAGCTTCCTTTCTTAGTTATTTAGCAATATCAACTTGATTGAAGAAGTTAGGGTTTGATGGGTATGATGGGGATGAGAGGAGAGGGAGTGAAATTGAGTTTTTAGAGACGGAAAATGTTTGATTGTTGATGGGAAGTTGATTTGGGATGAAGATTTGATGAGTTTTTCCTTTGATTTTGATGATTGAAATCTTAGGGTTAGAGAGAGAGAGTTTCAGCCTTGAGAGAAGAAGAAGAAGAATGGTGCATGTTTTTGATGCAATTTGATCATTTTCGCATATTTAATATGCTGATCTGGGCGATGTATCCGGATATCTAACAGGATATCCGGATATTTTAACCTGGTGCGTTGCTCTCTGATGGTGTGTTATGAATCCGACCAGATCGTGGTCGGTGCTCGGAAGCTGAGCGCTAACTGGTCAGCGTACGATCGAAACGATCGGACTGGAGTCATGCGAACTATGCTAGGACGCCATGCTCGGATCCCTGGAGGTGTAACAGCTCGATTTTCACTTCCGAAAATTACCATTTATTTCTTATTAAATTGCTAAAAATGAGGCCAATTTTTTTTCAAATATATAAACGTGAACATGTTGTTGATGCACAGCTTTACCTTTTACTGAAAATCGAGTTGTCACTAAATCACTTACTCACTTACTTGAATTTCTAAAAACATTCGTCATCATAAAATAAACTTAACTTCGAGTCCAACACGGTTCAGAATATTACATCAAAAGGACTCTTACAGTTTCCAATAGGTTTCATCACCAAAGTTCTTCAAAATAAAAGTATTACATATGACAAAATTAAAATATACTGAATTACATAAATAGTTCATTTCTTAGGTAATCCTCGACATCAAGACACAGATCCTAGACTCTAGAGACAACACACCACCACAACTAAGCTCTGGACACGTCACTCCTCCTTCGACTTCTCAGATTCCAACACCTCATCCTCATCCTCATCCGACCACTCCATAGGATTCTCCTCCTCCTCTGGTGCTGCCACAGGGTGCGGCATCAGATCCTCTTCCACACGTTCGGGTGATCTAGCAGCCAAAGGTGCGGGTTGACCACCATACTCATGATGCTCTCTCGGTCCACCATCCTGATAATCTCGGAGTGTGACTTGCCCCACATGCACATCCATCGTAGTGCCTCTCAAAATGTGTCTCGGATCATCAAACTCTAGTCGAGAATCATCTCTCCATATCCAACCATCATGCGTGACTTCCCACACTCCCCCTGTAGGGGCCACATGTGGATTGCTACACGATAGGCCATCCATCCGTTGCAACATCAGCATTACCGACACAACAACGAGATAGAAGAGAGTCAGCATTCCGGACGTACACTACGTCGACAGTGTGGGCTCACAATAGACCCAATACCAAGATAAAGACATAACATAACAACAGATAATAACAACATAATAACAGAGCAGTATACGATAACAGTATTCATATAGCAGATAACAACATAAGATAACATAGCAGATATCTTCAACAAGGAAACATTTCACCATCACCAATAACATATATCATTCCATGCCTCAATAAACTTTGATATCACATTATACTCCTTCGACGATTACAGATCTCATAAGCTTCTCAATCATCATTCATTACAACAGACTCCAAGATCATAACTTATTAAGCATAATCATTCCTTATTACTAAGTCTTATCAATTCGAGTCCTTCGATGATGTGGGGAAATAATCATCATCAAGGAGGTTGGTTAGCACACACGACTACATCTCCTCATATCCACCCATACCTAAGTCGGAAGCAAACAGGAGTAGGGGACCTTTACCACACAGGCTTGACAGTTGTCCGCAACACAATAGCAATCTTGAAGATAATACTGGCACAATTGACATATAACACATAACCTCATTCCAGTCCCTCTCCACTGTTCACGAATTGCCATAGGGGGCGACAGTACCATTTCTAGTTCGCGATGCAAAACTTACCACGGCCAATCGGGACTACCTGCCCTATTTCCACTTATGGGATTCGTTTCGCCTAGAAATGTACTCGAGGCTTCTTGACGTATCACTATCCTTACCCTCCCCTATTGCAATCATCTCTTGAGTATCCGCAGATAATCAGGGTATCTTCCTCTCCACTACTTCACACTCATACTCACTGCATTAGTACATGCATTTTAAAGTCTTATTAAACTTCCATCACTTACTTTATATTTTAATCCTATGGTCGACTCATCCTTGATTCAACCCTTCGACAACTCTCGACCACTAAAGAGTTACATCTTTTCCCCAACGTAGCACAAGACTTCGAGATCCAGCAGCTGTTTGGCACCACGGCCCTTCGCATAGCTCACATGGTTGACTTAAAGTCCTAGCTTCACGGGGATTCCATTAAGCACCACGGCCAATGAATAGCTCGCATGGCTGACTTGAAGTCCTAGCCTTACAGGTGTTCCTCAGAAAGTTACTTGCGTACAAAAGCATTCCATAAGCACATTCTTAGGCCAACAATACTTGTCTTGAACTTTCACAAATCAGAATCGAAACTTATATCTTGCATCCTTGTTCATTATTCTCATCAGCATTATTCTCATCTTAAAAAACATAATTCTTTTCTCTTATAACATGCCTTAATTACTCATCATCTTCTCATAACTTTCGGGATACTTTCAACCTCATTATAATATCATAATTTACACTGTCTCACTTAAATAAAATCCAGAGTCAAGATGTAACAGACGTCTTTCATAAAATTGATCATACTCAACAACAGATATATCTCAGGCATATATCACAGTACAGACCAACAGATTAAATCATGCATCATAATTAAATCACATGGCATCATATAACATGTAAGCATATAAGCAATATCATTTAGCAATAAACAAATCATGGTTTCAATCTTTGAGATGATTGAAACGTCTTAATAAAGAGTCTAAACGTCACATTGTCTTAGGATCACTGCTCTCTCACCTCTTGTTCCAGCAGACACTTGCACAGGATTTTCGCGGGTACTTGCTACAGATTGATGCTCCAATTCACCGTCTTTAAAATACCTTGTATTAAACAAAATATGTTTGCATTACTAATTTATTCGGATAGAATTATTTTCTCAAACTCAATTCATTTTTCATTTCATTTTTCTTTTTTAAAATTCCTCTTGATTCTTGTTAAGTAGCATAAAATACGATCATTTTCTCAAAACCATTCCAACTTTTTCTAACATACACTTTAAGTTCTCCAAAATCATATGAAAACAACTAATAAAATAATTTAAACTAATTGATTTGGTTGCTGGTCCAGTCTTGGACAGCCACTGTTTAAAGTCCGAAAACACCGAAAAATCACAACTTTTCAATCTAGCTTTCATTATATATAAGAGTACTTAAAACTTAAACTTTAAAGCAATTAAAAACACTTTTTAAATGAAAACACTTTAACTAAAAAATCGGGCCAGCATTATATTAAAACCAAAAATCACTTTTTACATTTTAATTCTCTAAAAGAAATTATCTATAAGTCTTATATTTAAATCCTCAAGTTAAATACTTTATTCAACACTTTTAAAATCTTAGTACCATGAAATAAATAGTTGGACAGCAACTAACACTTTTTATAAAATCACTTAAATTAATTAGAATAACTCCATAATTCACATTATCATCAACTAATGTCATTTCTTTATTCTTAAAAAGTAAAACAAACCAAGCTTCCTAATTAAATCCTATAAACCGAAAATCATTAAAAATGACACAAACAACTAATTAAATTTTATCATCACTTAAATAAAACCAAACACTAAAGATCTTAACATGCATGCAACAAAATCCATAGTTTTTAGCTTAATATTATTTTATCACTAACATGCATGACAAATTCATCACCATTCAAGTTCATTTCCAACAATCAATCATTCTAATTTATTTTACATGCCATGGCCGAATTATCCTTAAAGAAAAAGGTCATTACTTACTTGAAATTTTAACATACACTAACACAAATTTTCATCCTCATATTTAATCATAAAACCGAAAAAATCAAATAAATAACAAATAGATTTAACTCACTTAGCACACCAAAATCAAGACATAAATTTTTAAGGCTTAAATCCCCATGCATGCACTCATCATCTCAAGATCAACTCAAAAATACAACATGCATGACACTTACATATATATTTTTAATACCAAAAATCACATTTTATACTTTTATCACATGCATGCAAGCCAAACACCTATAAACTCAAACCATGCATCAAGAATCATCATTAACAATTTAGTTTCAAAAATCAAACATCCTAACCTACTTAAATCCACCTTGGCCGAATTATTTAAGAATAAAAGACTAATTTTTTTGTCAAATCTTTAACATGCAAAAACCAAACTTCTCACTTTTATACTTAAATCATGCAAGGCTAAAATAAATAAAATATACTGTAAGATCCATGAAGAATGTTTTGATAAATGCCAAAAAGTTTTGAACAAGCTTAAATGTGTTGATCAAGTTCAAGCTCAACAAGCAACAACAAACATCAAGTGATGAAGAGAGAGCCAACTCATGAAGACTTAGTTTGGTAGTTTGTGTTTTATTGTTTTATATTTTGCCTCTCAAGTCTCTTAGTTTATGAGTTTGGGTAGAGTCATTAGAGGGTAGTGAATCTCTATCATAGTCATGATTATATCATATTTTGAGTATTCACTTTGCCTAAAATCAATAGGTGGCTTAAAGGTTTGAAAGAAAAGGTTTAGATTTTGAGAAAACAAGTTTTTAAGTGTTTTTTGAACTGACTACTCGATTAGCCACTTGTTTACTCGAGTAGAATTTTGCAGTCTTGCGCAATTACTCGATTAAGGCTCTGATTACTCGAGTAGAATTTTGAAGCCTTGCGTAAATACTCGAGTAGTAACTTAGATTACTCGAGTAGTGAACACTGATTACACTGGTTACTCGAGTAATGACTTGGCTACTCGAGTAACACGAGCTGTTACTGTTTTTAAATGCGTTTTTCACTTCTCAAAAGCAATTTTAACCATTCCTAACTTTTGGGTATTCTATATAAACCTATTTCTAACCTTTGTGATCATATTCCATCATTTTGATAATCAATTTTACAAAGAATCAAAGCCACTCTATTCTCTCTCACTTTCTCAAGATCAAAGTTCTCATTTTTACATTCTTTGATCAAGAACCTTGAATCTCTCATGTTGATATTTTCATAGCTTTTGAAAGAGATTCATAGGATTGTTATTGTTTTTCATTTGAGTTGTAATCATTGCAAAGAAGGCAAACACTCTACAACAAAGGAAGTCTTGAAGAAGTTATTCATCAAGCAAAGTTATTTGGAAGCCTTGGTGTGGCATATCATCAAGCACTTGGAAGTCTTGTAGTGAAGCAAGCAATTGGAAGCCTTTGAAGAATCTCAAAGCAATTGGAAGTCTTGTTGAGGGGATTTGACAAGCAAAAGAGAAGAGGTTAGATTAGAATCAATAGGGTTACAAGGCAAGGGTGTGGTATCTCTTGCAGGCTAGCAAGAAGGGAGTCTTGTGAGGCATTTACTTGTAATTTGAGAAACTCTAATTCCTCATAGTGAAGAATCTCTCTTGGTTGAAGAGGGGACTGGAGTAGATTTCAAGTGGATGAAAGTGAACCAGGATAAATCACTGTGTCGTATCTCTAAACTCTCTACTCTTTACAATTCTTGTTATTAATTGTGTTCTTGGTTGAAAACCTAGAAAAAGTGATTTTTCATAATTGATTGAGTTGAATCTTAATTGTGCAAAATTGATTTGGGGAAAATCATTTTCATAACCTAGGTAATCAATAAGAATATTGGTGTTATTCAATTCCGCTTTATCTCTGATCATATGTGTTAATTGATTGATTTTCGTATTTGATTGAAAAGTGATTAATCCATTAACAGAGGCATTAATCGATTAGTTCATGTCATTAATCGATTAAGGCTAAAGAATTTTTGTGAAAATCATTTGTTTTAATCGTTTTGATTTGTTTCTTGCGAAAATCTTTCAAGGTTTATCTAACACCTATTCAACCCCCCCTTCTAGGTGTTCTCCTAGTGTATCCTAGTTGTTTCATCCACCGAGTGTAGGTTCCAACATATACATCAACACTTTTCATTTTATTTTCAACCAAAACCTTATATCTCTAAAATCAAAGTCACATATTAACATGCAAATGCTTAAAATTCATAGATCTAGTCCTAAAACTGACATGCATGTGCTCAAGTAAATTATCAAAGCATGAACTCCTATTTTTCCTAGACTAGGCCGAATTACCATCACTAAAAATGAACATCCATACAAATTTTTACAACATAAAATCATGATCAATCACATATAAAGTACATGCATGCCTCATTTACACATATTCTAAGCTCAATCTTCAACATGCATCACAATCTTAACACTTTAAAAATTTTCAAAGATTTCAAACAAATACATTAAGAAGAAGAAAAAGAAGAAGAAGAAACAAAGCTCCTACATGCAAATCACTTGAGAACACTTAGGTCTTCAAGAAAATTTTCTTATTTCCTCTTTCTCTCTTCCTTTCTCCCACGGTTTTCTTCTTTTTTTTTTTATCTTTGTTCTAGAATTTGAGGAGCTCTAGAACCAAGTGTGTAATTTAGTAGAAATGAAGAAGAAGGAAAGCAACCAACACACAACACACTTAAGGTATTTATAGGCACAAAATCCATGGGGTAAAGAGCACTAAAATTCGGGTCTTAGGGTCAAAAACAAGGGTAGTTTAGGCATCACAATAAGTTGCATGGAAATGGTCATTTCAAGCATCAGATCACTCCTTAAAGATATGTTAATTTATTCATTGTATTATTTTATTCATTTTCATTTTTTTTATACACATTTTTTTTGTATGGAATAATTTCTACAACTTGTCCTCCTTTTTGGGCCTATTGGGCCGTAAGACCCATCAAGAAGGAAATAAAAAAATTTCCTTTTTACTTCTAGGAAAAAAATCAATTTCTTATTTACAAAATAAAATAATCAAATTATAAAATTTTGGTAGGACTAAAAACATAAAATTCAATCCAACTTTTAATACACTCTTTCACGTATAAACTCTACTTAAAAAGAACTTATTATTTTTATGAAATTAATTTAATAAAACCGTAATTTATAAAATCATGAAAACCGAATTTAAGTCACAATTTAAATCTCATGGTTAAAATAATGTTGTATTCTTAGAATACAACTTTGTCAATAAAAATATTTATTTATAAAATTTATCTCAAAAAAGAAATTTTGTTATTTAAAATATACGAGGATTTTGGCGGATGTTACAAGAGGCACCTACTCGGAATGAGGCCAGTAAAGTGAAATGCTCGGCCGTGGAGGCCGAGATACCTTCATGTCGGTGCGAGGTCGGTGTGGTCTCTCACTGCTTGACCGGTAATAGGTCGAACTTCTAATCGGTTGACTGGTTACTGCTTATGATCGTCTAGGACGAAGCGACTCGCTTTGCTCGGCTTATGACCCTGGTCTTCGCCTTTTGGTCGGCTGATGTCTTATCTACTACACTCATACCCTCTTATCCTTCTGATTTCCATTAGTTTCACTTAGAATTATTCTAATTAAGTTTGGAACTAAAAATTGGGATTTTACAACCACACTTTAACAAATCAATCCACACAACTCACACACTTTTCAAATGTCAATTAACACTTAGCAAAATAAATTCCTAATAATCCTACTATACACAAAGGCAAAACAATGTTCATAAATTTTTTTTTTTAACAAACCTCAAGTATCAAAACAACACTTTATCAATTAAATTCAAGCATATAATCAATTAACCAACACTTAATCACTTATACAACAATAATCATTTTCAAAACAATTTCATTTTCATATTTACCTACTTAAATTCAAAGAAACCGAATTGCACTCAACAAAATAAATCAAGATTACAAGTTCAAATACTTTTAAATCAACTTACTCAACTTGGAACATTATCATGCAAGTTCATTTTCACAAAACAAAACCACTTAAACATACATACACTTACAAACCAAATTAAACCAAAGAAATAAGCCACAAATACAACGAAACCATGTTCAAGCATCAACTTACAAGTCTATTTTCATACAACAAAATTCCTTGAGTACACTTATAATGCATGGCCGAATAGAGCAAGAAAATAAACCAAGAATCACAAACCTAAAGCACATAAATCAACATAAATCATATCAAGCTTTCAAATACAACTTCATTTTCATGAAACAAAAATCATTTACTCTTTCTTCCTCTTAAGGTCGAATACACACATATACCAATCAAATCACAAAACTTCACCAAACAAATTCATTCATTCACATTTTCATGATTAGGCCAATTATACATGCATGCAAGAACAAAGACACAAACTTTTTACCAAACAAAAATCATTTATTCATTTTTCCATGGTTTGGCCGAATGTATACATATATAGACACATAAAAGCATACATTTTTTGTCTAATAAACACATGCACACACTTAGATTACTCACATATTTTAAGAAAAATTACGCATCAAAGTTTATTAAGCACACAAGCATGTTCTCAAGCCTAAAACCGTATGACCTCGACAAACACATCAAGGCAAAATTAACCCAAACATTCTTCTTCTCATGCAAACCGAAAAACATACTATGAAAGTAACAAAACTTAACAAATCTTTCACATGCATCCAAAGACAAAATCATTTCCCTCATTTTTTGCTTAGAACGTGACATGCATAGAAGAAAATTAGGAAATTTTTACAAATCAAATACACAAAGTTCAAGAACAACAATCATATACTCATATTCAAACATTCCTCTTAGAAATCAATGAACAAAATTATTTTGAGCATAAAGGGGTCAAAACTGAATTACCCTAAACAAATCAAATCAACACCGAAAATTCATTTCTCATGCATTTTCATATACAAACCGAAAAATACATCAAATAAATAGCAATAATCATGAATCAATTACATGCAAGTAGAAACAAAATTATTTTCCCCAAATATAAACCCTAACCGTGACATGCAAAGGGAAAAATAGAAAAATTTGTGCAAATAAATTTCAAATAGTTCAAGAACTTAATAGATCAACTCATTATCAAGCATAAAAATACAAATCAAAGATCAAAAATCATTTCAAGAAAATAGGGTTCAAAACCGTGAGCATCATAAGAGTTGATGCATGTTCATTTTTTTGTTTTCAAGCTCAAATCCAAGTAGAAATAAGCTTAGAAAAGCATAAGGAATAAGGAAAAGCAACATGCAAAAGACTTTGAACTTCAAACAACAAAAACCTTGCTTTGAGCTTCATGAAACCGAAAAGAAAATGGAAAAGAAGACAAGAACTAGAAGCTTTAAATCATACCAATGGGGAATCAAAGAAAAATGAGTAAGAAAAATCAAACTTCCACCTCCTTCTTCTTCCTTCTCCACCTCGGCCTCTTCTTCCCTTCTCTCTTCTCTTTTTTTTTGTTCTAAGACATATGGATGTGCAAGAAAGCTTCATGGCATGTGGGTGGGTATTTATAAGCAAATTAGGTTGGGGTGCAAGTCTTAAAATGGGGGGTTCGAATTTCTCAAGAGTCATGAGGGGCTTGGTTGCAAATTTTAATTGGGGTATATTGCCTAATATGTGGGATTCGAATAAGGCAAGGGTCAATAAGGGTTGGCTTGCAATTTTTTAATAGTATAGGTTCATGACAACTTTAGCTTAGGTTTTTATGAGTGTTTAGTTAGTGGGAAACATAATCAAGTAGGGTAATTAATGGTTGTCTCCCTAGGGTTTATGGAGAAGACAAAATAATTAAGGCACATTTTGAGTTTGAATTTTGGCTCTTAAACTTAAAATTTTCCTCCCTCCTTCTATGCTTGGCCGTGACATACATAAGAGAGGGGAAATAAAATTTTCCTTCTCCACTTTAAAGGAAGTACAAAATGAAAATATAATTTAAATAAAATAATATAATCCCACGTTTTAAAATAATTAAAAACACAAAAATTCACAATTAAATAAATCCATGAAAAATCAAATCAAATACTGATTAAATTAAATCATGGAATAATATTCCATTCAATAAATCTAATAAATGAATTTCTATTTCATTTTTAAATACAGAAAATAATTTGAGGAAATCGCGGGTATTACAACATGCCCTCTCCACAGAGAAGCCCATAAGGGGGAACAACGAAGAGGAGTTGGGCTCTGACTCTAATACTATGTTAAGGTTCCATCTCAAAACCAATTGGCAATGAAAGAAGTAGCCCAACAGGTATTTAATCCATATCAAGGAGAGTGAGGTAGGCGATGTGGAACTTCCAACATGCCCCCTCCATAGAAACTCATAACGAATACTATCAGTAGAGGATACCCTTTATACCCACTAAAATTGTGAATTAAAGTTAAAAATTGAAGGGTTTTAGTTTATTAACCCCCCAATTTAATCACTTGACCTCCTTTTTTTACCAAAACCCAAAATTGCCCTTTTTTTCTAGGTTTATAACATACTCGCTAGGGCCTAAGCGAGAAGTCGAAAAAGAAAAACAAACTACTCGATGGGGGGTCAGTGAGCTGTGTAAATTTACACACTCGTTGCCCCCCCCCCCCCCCTTCCCAGCTAGCTAGCGGAAAAAAAAGGATTTTTCACTAACTCTCTCGGCGGTCAGCCTCCCAGCTAGCTAGCTCTCTCGGGGGTCAGTTAGCTTGTAATTTTTACAAGCTAACTGACCCCCGAGAGAGCTAGCTTGTAAAAAGCAAAAAAAAAAAAATACTGCTCGCTGGAGGGTCGGCGAGCTGCGTAAATTTACACACTCGCTGCCCCCCCCCCCCCCCCCCCCGCGGCTAGCTAGCGAAAAAAGGATTTTTCACTAGCTCTCTCGGGGGTTAGCTAGCTTGTAATTTTACAAAGCTCACTGACCCCCCAGCTAGCTAGCTCTCTCGGGGGTCAGCTAACGTGTAATTTTTACAAGCTAGCTGACCCCCGAGAGAGCTAGCTTTAAAAATAGGATTTTTCACTAGCTCTCTCGGGGTCAGCGAGCTTGTAAAAATTACAAGCTAGCTGACCCCCGAGAGAGCTAACTTTAAAAAAAAAAAAATCGTTAGCTCTATCAGGGGTCAGCTAGCTTGTAAAAATTATAAGCTAGCTGACCCCGAGAGAACTAGCTAGCGGGGGGGGGTCGGCGAGCTTTGTAAAATTACAAGTTCGCTGACCCCCGAGAGAGCTAGTGAAAAATCCTTTTTTTTTTGTTAAGGATATTTTTGACTTTTCGCATTAAAGGGGATCAACTAATTAATTGGGTCAATAAACTAAAACCCACATTGAAAGTTGTGACTAAAAACATGTTATTAAAGCCAAAATGAAACATATACAAATTATAACACTGAATTGAAAGAAAAAAAAAAAAAAACTTACTAAAAACCAATTTAGTTACGAGGCTCACCTATCACCGTTACCAACATGCAATTGTAAAATAGGACATAAAATGTCGAAAGACCATCAACCCAAAATCACTAATCACGCCATAATTTAGTAATATTTTGATATATACATTAATTCATGAGTTAGGATTAGTTATATTAGGTGTAAGTCGGACATAAAATGTCGAAAGACCATCAACCCAAAATCACTAATCACGCCATAATTTAGTAATATTTTGATATATACATTAATTCATGAGTTAGGATTAGTTATATTAGGTGTGAGTCTTGGTTACTTACACACTCAAATAACTTTTTATAGATTATGAAATTCATCAATCCTACCATTGAATTCAAAAATCTAATAAAGTAGATCAAGTCTACAAAATTTCATAGAATATAAAAATGATTTGATACTTCATCCCATCACTTTATTTTAACGGATAATAAGTAATTTGAAATATAAGTAAATATGTATTATTATATTACATACCTGTGAATCTCCAAATGATATAAAATTTGGCATGTATGATCATCATGATAATAACATATAATTCAACTGTTGGATTGATAAATTTCATAATGTATAAAAAATTATTTGAAGGTTTAAGTGACCAAGAACTTACACATAGTATCAAACGGATCCTAACTCTTAGTTCATTAACCCAAGTAATATTCAGAGTAAATTAACCTTCCACGAATACGAAACTCAACCATGATTTAGAAGGTATTATTTCATTAGTCCTCCTTTCCAACATCTCACATTTAAATTGGTAGATGGCTAAGTGTCGGATAACATGGAGAAATGCAATAGAAGATATACAAAGTAAAGACATGTGAAATGAGCTGCGTCGAAGATATTGTTTTTAAAAATTCAGCAAACCCTTCTAATATAAGTTAGGTAACATAACTGACAATATACTATCTAATAATCTAACACAAGAAATGAGTAAAATGATAAAGGGAAGAAGATTTGTCTGAAGACTTAAAAATGATCCCCACTATATGCTTTATACATAACTTGCACATCCTTTTATTTATATCTATTCATACGAACACAACTTTTCGAAGAGGCACGAAAATAAAAATATTTTGGAAATAAAATAAAATAGTAATTTTTACAACACTAAGTTGATAACAACTGGGGACTGCAAAAATTTTGCAACTAGAGATGTGAGGTTCAATCCCCGCCAATACTCTTGACTAGGCTCACAAGGTGGGTCTAGGCTTTAGAAAGGAAAATAAAGAACAAAAACAGTAAACCAGCATATTAGTTTGTGTATGCAACTATGAATGAATTTCATGGCAAAATGGATGATATCCACTGTTTTGGATTTACGAACTAGAAATTATACATAATTCACTTCAAAATCACAAGGCAATGAGAAAAAGCATCAATGGGACTATGGGAGCACTGGAGCAGTGAGCTGAGCTGAGCTGAGCAGAGCAGAGAGGATTCTATAAAAGAATCTCATCTTGAACGCCAACATTCAAGGTCTTATGTGGAAGGACAATGCTATTAACTACCACTATCTCATCCTCAACTGTCACAGATTCACCTGGAGTCAGCAAGGGAACAGGACTTAAAATTTTGCAAAGTTCCCTTACATTGCTCTTTCATACTTCAACATAATATACATAAATAAATAAGAGACCATGCAGAGAAGGTTAAGAAATATACCAAGTATAGTGACCCCGAGTTTTGCCTTGTAATCTCCACTAGCCTGATTTAATTTAGAAAACTTAGCAAACAAATTGCAAATGAAATGAAATGTGAAGATTATAGAAGATGAAAAATATAAAAGCTACAACTAGCATACATCACCCTCAACATTGGTTAAAATCCGACTATCCTGTGATCCGGATTGGGATTTGGACCAAATAAGGCTAAGCACAACAGCCCTTTTGGACATGTCGCCCAATTATTTGACTAATGATACCATCCTTATTCATTCAAGAGAACATTCTCCGCCTTAATGCCGATCATGACTTCATGAGCACACTCTAAGTGCTGGGGAACTTCCTCCAAAATATTTACGGGGCACTTAGAAGGATTAATCCCCTAGACATGAGGCTCATTTGGTGGTTAGGATAAGTGAGATATGATAAGATAATCTGCCTAATCTATGGCTTGATGAGCCAATATGATAATTGATAAGATCAGCCATCTCACTACGCTAGGAGGCTGATAAAGTCATTCATATAAGTTCTGAGAGGATTCTAACATTACCCTTGAATTTAGTCCGAAAGCGAAAATTCATGCTACGTCTTCTACTGTATAATTTCCTAGTTCTTCAACATAAAAAATCACTTCCAACACATGGTTTTAAGGATCAATTACAGTCATACTGATGTTTGACAAAATCTAAATGTCTATTTCTCTAATAGTGTTTATCTTCCAGTTCTACATGGTAGACTAGTAACCATGAAATGGCTAACATCACATCAAAACAAGGATTTTCTTAAGGGCCGGGATAAGAAGCCATAAAAAGTATTGTTGCATTGAAAAGCCAAGTGTTTAGTACATTCTGGACTTGGCTTTCCAAGAAAAATTTACCACTTTTTACCTCCTAGGACTAAGGTTAAGCAAACCATTAAACTCTAATGTATATGTTTAGGCTTAAGATGCATGGAGTGTGTGTTAAGTTGTTGCCACACAGGTGATTATCTACTTTCTGGTAAATGAGATTTGGTTACATCATTTTAATTCCATATTTGTAACCATGAGAACTAAGCATAAGTAACGGAAAAAATATTAGGTGCCTTTGGTTGGCAGAGCAAATTAATTTAATTCAAAAATTTCTAAACTTGCCTGGACACGAGCCCATCGTCCAATAGAGGATTTCCATCCAACAATTGCATGAATAACAACAGCATTCTCCTGTAAGATGAAATACATAGAATTACAGCTCCGGAACAGAAAAGGTTATGCATTTCAAATCAATTAACATGTACACCTGCCTTAATTTCAACATCATCAAGGATGATACAACTGATGAGCCTTGCACCAGCTCCTATACGAGCATTTGCAGATATTGATACGCTAGGGCCAATCTGTTCAACCACAGTTAACGGTCACTTAGCATATCACCTGGTGTCTAATGGCATCTGCATTTTAAATTTTTTATTTCTCACTCAAAAATATTAAAAATAAATAAAAGGCAGGGGTGCAGGCTGCCAGAACTAACATGTTGTGCATCAATTAAAGGATTTCTTACAACGTATCAAGTGACCAATGATATACAATTAGTCAATAAAGCATTGCATGAAAATGTGCTGATAAGAAAATCAGATGTATCAAGTACCAGAAGTGCATAATAATAAATGTAAGCAGTTATACAATTTCAAAAATATCATCCACATCACAAACGGAACATAGAAATTATGCTGATTGCAAAAGCCAAAAGTCCCGAGTTAACAATTAAAGAAAAACATGTGAATATTCATTCACCTTTGCAGAGGGATGCACTTTTGCTGATGGATGAATATAGACATTTCCAATGATGCTGGCTTTCTTAGTACCATCTCCATTTGCCAGCAGGTTGGGGGATGTATGACGGAATTGGGCAAGATACAAGGAAGAACATTTTATGGACATGCTGCAAACATCAAGTCAACATTTTTATGATAAATCCCCCCCCATGAAGGAAATGATGAATATTTTTAAAAATAAGCGGGTGTACCCAGGAGTTTTTATTTGTTCCCAGAAGTCCATCATTTCATATATATACAACTGTTTCTTCCCTGCAAGAGGTGAGAGGATATCTTGATCCAGTCTGACATAATTGGCCGGAAGGTTCCTGAAGAAGAACTCTTCAGAATCAGACATTACAATGAATCATGATTCTTTAAAATTGAAAGTACCTTTATTTCCATGTTTTATATTTGAGTATCAACCAAAAGCTTAATTGTCTAAAATGTATGGTCAACAATCTATCTTATGCTAATATGAAAACTAAGCTTTGTAACCAAACAAAAGATGGTTGCTCGTTATCCCCAGAGCATAAGCTGCATTAAAAGAAGCACAAAATATCAAACTATACGCATGCTAAATTTCAAATGGATTTGAAATAAGAGGAAAGTCAACTCCTCAAAGGTGGAGAAAGCAACTTGCACACCAAAGTAACCCTATAAATATAACTTGGGTATCCAAACTCACAATAAGCAACCCCTGACTGAATAATGATTATTTGAGAAGTAGTAAAACATGACGTGTTCCCACACCTGAAGGGTGTGAGACTAATCCTCCTGCTCAGGTGCCATCTTAACCTTGGCCGTAAGGTGCTTCGAACACATGGAGCTCAATTTGACAACTGACTCACCTTGTGGTTACTATTTAACAACTAATTCAAAAAAGACATTACTCTGAAAGATACAATATTTCAGTGTACAATTAAAAAGCATATACATTTAATACTTTCATTTCAAAAGTCAAAAGTACTATTCCGAGGTGATATATGAGTCTGTTAAATTTAAGAAAAAAAAATACTAAGGGCATGAACCATATGATTAACAAGTTGTTTCTTCTCATACTTCACATGTTCTGATGGAACTTCCTATTTTAACTTTCCCATTTTGGGAGCCATCTAGTTTAAACAAGCCCATGCTTAAGTGCTTTGTTCTATGACACACGATGGATTCAACTAAGTAAAGTGACAATATTTTTAAGAAGCAATCTCAAAGTTATTAATGTGAACTTCAATAAATGATATAATAAATAGAGAAAATGGGTAATGCACCGACACTGTAAAGTTTTTTATACCATCAGTGCATCATCCACTATTCATCCATTTATGATTGTTGACTTTTAAATTAAAGTAATACTAATGAATGGTGGATGATGGACTGATGGTGTAAAAAACTTTACAACGTCAGTGCATACTCATTAATCTCTAATAAATATATGTAAAAAGTAAATGCACCCATACATATAAATATAGATATAAGCAAATGTGAAAGAATGATCTATTAAGAAGCTGAATAATTAAACATACAAACTGTTGGGATCCTTTACCATAATTTAAGCTTCAGTTCATTATAGGAATTGCTCTGGTTGACATTAACGATTGGAATGAAGTTTCGTAAAATGTTCAGGTCAGCTAAACAAAAAAAGAAAAAGAAAAAACTTTGGGCTACTGATGAGTACAAACCTGGTGTCTGGGGGTTGCATTGCTTCAAAGCTAGAGACACGTCTTATTAGATTAGCTGAAAATAATGGGTTAACACAGGAGGACAAACTGTGGTTATCTTCAATTACTTATATCCGGAATAAATGAAATAGAACGAATATTTTCACGGACCTCTGTCTTTTCGCTGAGTAGAAACACCTTCTATGGCAGTAAAGATATCTGGTGTAAATATATACACACCACAATTTATGCGATCACTTACCTGAATTCAAGTATGCTACCAGAGTAAGACAGTAAACACTAAACAACATTATGGAAGAGTGGATTTGAGAAAGATTTTCAAATTTTAGTATAGAATTAGAATTTGAGGAATAAGCTTATGAACATACAAAAGTTTCAGGTTTCTCTGTGTAATGCAATAGCTCATTGGTGGTTGGATCAGCTACCAATTCCCCAAACTCGCTGGCTGACTCTGGAGAAACCTACAAAAGGGAGTAAGGGGATAAAAATTGGGTGCTAATCGCCAAAATCTCAGGTTTAAAAAAATAATATAAAAAAAAAAATCTGTGTTTATCCAACCTTCACAACAAGTATTGTTCCCATTCCACCATGTCTTCTGTGAGCATCTGTCAGCAGAAATGGAGAAGACAACATAATTATTATGCCAGCCATGTAAAAGTTAAGAGAAGTCAAGGAAATTTCAAAGTTACTATTCTCCAAAGAACCTCCAGCATATTTGATGATTATAAAAGAGAAAATTAGGAACAAGCATCAAACAGTTGCTTATAAAACAAAATATAGTCTATTTCAGAAAAGAAATTACCAAGCATTTCTGGCAATGGAAAACTGCAGCAAACATCACAGTTCAGCAAGAAAATATGTGACTGCCATACACAATGTGATCAACAATATCAACAAACTTGCATAAGCATAAACAGATAAAAAAAAACCATTTCGGTCACATCATTCAGTAAAAATTTCTGAACCCACAATCACATATGTAGGATAGTTTCTTATAATCAACCAAGGATAAAGTCATAGGTAAAGATAAAAACCGGATCGTCCTCCATGATCAGATCTCTGAAGTTATAAAGACCACCAGCTGAACCATGTGGCTTGTCCTCCTTCAAGTATCTAATATCAGCATTGATGACATAAGTGGCCAGAGTAATCTCGATGAAACAAAAAAAGTAATGACACTACTGAAAAATTATAAGATGATTAGAAAGAAAAGGCAACATACCTAACAGGGACTTTAAGCTCATTTGAGATGGAGGATACAAATAAGGCGAATTCACGCTCCTCGTAGAAACCAACAAGATAAATCTGAGCCAAATTAGGAATCTGCAGCACAAGCAACAGTTACTACATGACATGTTATATATGTTTTTAAATTTTTTTTTTCCAGAGTGATGTTTGATTGTCTTCCATTTTATCTATGGACAAAACATGAAGTATGATTCATCGAGTGGAAAAATATAATCGTTGCATATGTTATGTTTTAATTACTGAGCTGTTAAACAGCATGATAAGTGCCCTTAAAAATCAGCGGAGGTTAGCACAAATGGTAAGAGATTTGTTGCTATTTAAGCAAGGTTGGGGGTTGATCTCCAGCTATTGCGAATGTAAGAGGCCTCGCTGAGAGATTACCCCCGAAAGGGTCCGACAACGTCGAAAGGATTAATCAGCTAGTTGCGCGGGTGGATACATTAGGAAACCAAAAAAAAAAAAAGTGCCCTTAAGAAATGTGTGCTCTTTCGACCTTTGACAAGAGCATACCCTTTTACAAGCAGAAATTGGATGAAGAACCATGGGTTGCCCTGCTAAAGGAAAAAGTGGCTTGGGTATGTTGAATGACAATGGCCTGAATCTAGTACCTGTAAATCAAAACATGAATCAAATCCAATGATGTAACAAGTGTCAATTCTACAATGTCCCAAATAAACAGTCGAATTGGTAGAGTTGCGGGACATAAAATAAAATGTTAGCATATCCAGGTCCTATAATGAATATATGAATGAATGAAAAATGATACCTTTGGTGGGTCCTCCAACCATAATCACAGCAACGACCCTCTCTTCTTCTGAAGTTCCCATCTTGGCTGTAACAGATCTCCTTCTTACACGAGAGAGCGATGAAGGCTTAGCTTGCAGAGGTGAGAGACAATGAGCTCATCCTTTTTTGTAGACACTAAACTAGCTCTCGTGTCATATAACACGGTAACATACAAATTATGAAAGTGCAATGAAGGTTCAAAACAGAGAGAGACTTGTTTAGATGAGATCAGCTTCTTGTTCTTGAATCGGATCAGAACAAAGTTTATTGTCTGTATTTAAAAAGGAAAATTGTGTAATTTCTTTTCTTAATTTTATTTAATTTTTCAATTTCCAGGTATTAGTTTTTTATTTTTATTTTCATTTTTACTAAATTGGTCTTTTCAGTATGCCAATCTAAATCACTTCTAACCAACAAGTTGTTATCCAACAATGCAAGCCCCACAACATCCGATATATTCAACAATGACAAATGTTAATGTTCAATTTCTGAAAATGACGCTTTTGGAAAGGCAATTATGCGATTGGAAAGAGATTAATTTGTTAGGTATAAGTGAAGATACTCTTGGTTCTATGAAAAAAAAGATACTCTTGGTTAATAATAATTAAAAAAAATTACTTCAAATATAAATCCATTAGGTGATATTTCAGTTGGTTGTCTTTATTTTGCAAAATTTGAGCAAAAATTATAAACCAGCATCGCTCCTAGTAGAATTTTGAATTTTCTAAATAACAAAAAAATATTTTAAGATTTTAATTTCTAGTTTCAAAATTATACTATTTGATGACACAACAACCATCAGCACTCAAGTTTTCAACTATCATTGTAACACCCGTATTTTCCTCAATTATTTTCAGTAGTTTAAAAATGAAATAGAAATTTATTTACTTGATTTATTGGATGAAATTTTAATTCCATAATTTAATTTAATAAGTATTTTGATTTTATTTCCATGAATTTATTTAATTGTGAATTTTTATGTTTTAAGTATTTTAAAACCGTGAGGTATATTTATGTTATTTAAATTAGATTTTTATTTTGTACTTCCTTTAAAGTTGAGAAGAAAATTTTATTTCCCCTCTTGTGTGTGTTGTACAGCCAAGCTTAATAGGAGGAAGGAAAAATTTGAGTTTAAGAGCCAAATTCAAAATTCAAATATACCCTAAACCTAGGGAGACAAGTATTTATTACCTTGATTAATTATGTTCCCCATTAACTTAAACACCATTAAGGCCTAGGGTGGTTATCATAAAAACCTAAGCTATTTTGTCTTGAACCTAGATGACTAAAAATTGCAAATGAACCCCTTTTGTCTCTTGATAAATTCGAACCCCATATTTTAGTGGTGAACCCCAATTAAAAAAATTTGCAACCAAGCCCATCTTACTTCTTGGATAATTCGACCCCCTCTTTAGTCTTTGTACCCCCTTAAGTTTTTCTATAAAACCCACCCCCAAGGCTATGAAGCCTTCTTACCACTCATTAGTTCTTAGGGAAAAAAAAGAGAAGAAGGAGAAGGCCAAGAGGGAGAAGAAGAAGAGAGGAGAAGGAAACTTGATTTCTTGACCACTTTTCATTGATTCTTCATAGGTAATGATGTTTAGCTTCTTGTTCTTCATTTCTTTTTCCTTTTCCATTCGGTTTTCATGAAGAAAGTTAGGGTTTTTGTTGATTTTTGGTTCAAACCTTCTTGCATGTTGTATTTTCATACTTCTTTAGCTTTTCTATGTTGGATTCTACAAGTATTTGAAGTTGGAAATGAAAAAGTGAACATGCATCCATTTTCATGGAGCTCACGGTTTCGGTCCCTTTCTCTTTCAAGGAAGTTTTGGTTTTTGATTTGTGTTTTCATACTTAAATATAAAATGAAATGTGGAGTTCTTTAACTATTTAAAGTTGATTTGCACAAATTTTCGTTGATTTCTTAAAATGCCATACGGCTGGGGTTTGATTTGGGGGAAAATAATTTTGTTTTGTTTTGCATGCAATTGATTTGTGATTTGTTGCATTTAAGTAGTATATTTTTATATTTTTAGTTTAGTTTCATGAAAAATGAAATTTTATTTGGTGCATGTAAAGATGACGATACGGTTTGGTCATTTTTAGTTGAGAAATAATCTGTGTTCTTTGATTCTTAAATTATAATGCTTGAATACAAGTGTGATAATGTTGTTTATGAGTTTTGTGTGCTTGAATTGCAAAAAAAAATTCCTTTGTTTCCTTGTTGCATGTCATGGCCTAAGCAAGAGTATGAGGTAAATGAATTTGTTTTTATTTGCATGTCATGGAATGATGAATATTGATATATGTTAAGTGTATTTTTGAGTTCTAATCAAAGAATACATGAAAAATGAAATTTTGTGATGATTTGTTTTATTTGTGGGCTATACGGTTTTCAGAAGGAAATTATGTAAATGAGTTTGATAATTTTGTTGTATAATTGTGCTTAAGAAAGTGAATAATTTAAATGAATTTATGTGTTGTTTGACAAAAATTGTATATGCTTGTATATGTATATAATTCGGCCAAACCATGGGAAAAGGAATAAAATGAATTTTGACTTTCAAAAGTTTAAGTTTTGTTCTTGCATGTATGTGTGCATTCGGTTTTAGCATGAAAATTTGGTCATTGAGTTTATTTTGTATGTGTGTTGATGATTTGTTAAGTTTAATTATTTTCCTAAATGTATTCTTGATTTATTATAAAGGAAGTGAATAAATAAAATTATTTGGTGAAATTTTGTGCTTAAATGTGTATATGTGTGTGTTCGGTCAAGGGAGAAAGAAAGAGTAAAATGATTTTGTTTCATGAAAAAGAAAGTGGAGTTTAAGTGATTGGATTGAATTAAGATGGTTTATATGTTTTAGGTTTGAAATCTTTGGCTTGTAATTTTAGCTTGTTTTCTTTACCCAATTCGGCCATGTAGTTTAAATGTACTTAGGAGGTTTTGTTGTATAAAAATAAATTTGTATATTGATTCTTGAAAGGAATTAAGTTGTTTGAAGTAAGAAAAACAAAAAATGTTTGGTTTATCTCTTTAGTTCAATTCGGTTGGTGAGTATAAGTAGGCTTAAGTGATTTTGTTTTGTAAGAATGAAATTGCATGATGATGTTCCAAATTGATCTAGTTGATTCAAAGTGTTTGAACTTGTAATCCTTGGTTTAATTTATTTATTCAATTCGGTTTCATTAAAATAAAGTAGGTAAAAATGAAAATGAATTATTTTGGAAATGATTAAGTGTTGGATAATTGCTTATGTGCTTGAATTCAATTGATAAAGTGTTGTTTTGATGCTTTAAGGTTGTTAGAAAAATTTATGAACATTGTTTTGTCTTTGTGTATGATTCGGCCAAGGTAAGTTAAATAGGAAAGGAATTTATTTAGTTAAGTGTTGTTTGATATTTGACAAGTGTATGCCTTATGTGGATTAATTTATTAAGGTACGGTGTTGTTGTCATTTGAATTTTAAACTACGTTGGAAAATGTTTGCTTATGAAAGTAGCTTTGAAAATTAATTGATTTTAAGCTTGGTTTCTTTGATTTATTTGGATTTGATGGTCTTGTTTGGTGGCTGTCCAAGTTTTATCTTGTGATAAAAAGTTTGAATTTTAAAGTGTTAAAGTGTTGGTTTTATATTAAGGATTGTTTGGGAGCAAAATGTACTTTTACGTTGTTTTCGAAAATTTTGAAAAGTGATTTTGGAAGCAGTACCTTGATGTCCAGAATTGTTTGGACTTGTTTCTTAATTTTAAAAAAAATGTGTTTAAGTGATTTAAAGCAAAGCTTTTAAGTGGTATATGATTTAGGAAAAAAGTCGGATTGAAAACAGAGGATTTTTCGGTGTTTTCGGAGTTGTTTTAAGGTGTTGTCCAAGGCTGATCAGCAACCTGTATTTGTTTTTAAAATATATTTATAGATTATTTTCAAAGTGATTTAATATATTTAAGTTGTGGTTTTATCTTGGAACGATTTAAGAAAGAGGAAATTGAATATTAATATATTATATTTGATTTGAGGAATTAAAGGTGTTGCTGTGGATCGCGATCGTGGAGATCAGAGTTTCGTGAATTCTCAAGTGTTGGAAACCAACAAGCGGCTCAAAATGTACTAGAGGGGGGTGAATAGTATTTTGAAGCCTTGATACAAACTTTTCGATTGCTAGTGAGAATGGTTTTCAAAAAATAAGTTTCCTAACAAAATTTGCACTACTTAATCGATTAATCTCCAAGCTAATCGATTAATGCCAGAAGACCACAAAAGAATTAATCGATTAACAAGAGTGTTACTCGATTAAGACCTGAATGGTGATTCAAAACTAATCGATTAACAAAATTCTTAATCGATTAACTACGTATTAATTTGACAAAAAAAATCAGTCAATGTCAATAGAATCAATGAACAAGTCTATGTAAATTTACCAATTCAATTTAGATTGATTATCTAAGAATTGTAAAATACCCAAATTTGACCTAATTGATTGGTTGGTTCTTTAGTTCTTGAAAGCTTAAAGAAAATTAAAGATGAAGACAAGGTTTTTATCCTGGTTCACTCTCAATCCACCGAGAGCTACATCCAGTCCCCTCTACCAAAATAGAGAGCTTTCACTATAGACACAATTGTTAGATTTACAAGGGATTTAAGATTAAGCTCACACTAGCTATTCTATCTTAACCCTTTCAAGAGAGTACCACTTCTCTTGAAATCTACCCACAATTGATCTTGTCTTCTTGAATTGTTGAAGGAGTCTCTTCACACAATCCTTCTTGCTTCGATTTCCTCAAAGGCTTCCAAAACTTGAAATCTTCACTTGATGATTGTTGAACACTTGAAATTACAACCTCCGTTGTATGATTGATTCAACACGAACAATAAGCTCTAAATCTATATCTCAATTGCTAAGAATATTGAAAGAGTAAAAGTGAAGATGAAGATTGAAACATTTAATTCTTGATAGAACTCTTGAAAGTTGTATAGCTCCTGTAAGATTGTGAAAGAATGAAAGTCTTATGAAAAATATGAAAAAGTAAGTAACCTCATCAAAGTCATAATGAAAAGCTTTTAAACAAAATTAATTTTTTTTCTGTTATAACATCACTTAATCGATTAACGTGTAAGTCACTAATCGATTAACCAATGTTAACACGTGTTAATCGATCAATCCAAAACTGCTAATCGATTAACCACTGTTAAACAATCAGTTCTAAACAGTTATGACGTGTTAATCGATTAAGCTATAACTTGTTAATCGATTAACCACTGTAAAAAGTGATTAAAAATTGCTTTTCAATTTAACTTTAATTTAGACTTTCATAAGAGCTATTTTCTATCAAGTTAATCTTACTTCACTATTTACTTAACAATATAAAATCCTAATTTGAGATAAACTAAGCTACCACCCACTCTCATGAAATAAAAAATAAAATATTACATTGTATTTAATAACAAATAAACTAAACTAAATCTTCATGAGTAGTGCTTGAATGAATTTTGAATGTTGTTGCTTGAGGTTTGCATAATCTGGTTTGTTAGCATCAAAACATAATCAACCTTACATCAAGGAGTTTCGAATCGTAATCAAGGTGAGAATAAGAGCTTGTCTGGAGTGCATGTCATGAATAACTGTGTTTAATTTCGATTGTTTAATCGGAACCGTGATCGAATAAGGTTGATTAGTGTGAGGGCAATTGGTCTGTGATTGTCTGGCACCTCGCACGAAAGACTAAGATCACTATTGCAATTATATGTTATTATTTGAATGAGCTATGTGAACATAAGAATATGATTACATGATGTCTGCTCATGCATAATGATCACTGTTGTTATATTTTGTTTAGCATGATGCATGACACTTAAGCATGAAAATGAAGTATTGAAAGTATGTGTGGCGTAAGGGAAAAGTAAAAAGTGGAAATGAATCCTTTGATAAGTGATGCAAAGATTTTGGTTATGATGAGTTGAGCTGGCCACGTGTGCAGTATGCCATGGATCTGAGCCTTGATTAGTTAAGCAAGTGATATTATAAAAGATTGGACGATAAGGGAAAATCGTGTAATTAGAGGTCGAGGATCACCGAAGTGATGGATAAGGGTGACTCGTCCGACCGTAGGATTAATTAAAAGCTTTAATAAGACTGATACATATTAAAAGATAATAATTATATGCGGTGAGATGAGTGTTAAGTAGTAGAGAGGAAGATACCATGTCTATCTGCGGATATTCAGGTGTGAGATTGTGATAGGGGAGGGTGATGACGGTGAAACATCAAGAAACCTGAAGTTCTTTTCTAGGAGGAACTAGTCTATAAGTGATCGGGGATTAATACCCAAGGGATCGTAGCATATTCTGCACCGCAAACTAGAAAAGTACTGACACCCCCTTGATCAAATTCGAAACGGTGAGAGGGAACCTGAACAAGGCCGGCAGATCGGCTGGAGATTGGATCGCGTGGAATATCAATTGTCGTGATAGTCGGCCTGTATGGTTGTGGCTTGACATTCATATTTGTATGCTGTTGGTTTCCCGACTGTTTGACCGGCGTGGGTTAAGGTTCCTGTACGTCCCGTTTGCTTCCGACTAG
Organism: Crotalaria pallida; assembly: GCA_037953625.1. Classification (NCBI taxonomy): domain Eukaryota; kingdom Viridiplantae; phylum Streptophyta; class Magnoliopsida; order Fabales; family Fabaceae; genus Crotalaria; species Crotalaria pallida. Next base: position 103,779,572 of record CM075650.1, read on the forward strand.
GTTTTTGGGAGGATATGGAGGAGATGTAGACGTGTGTGCTAATAATAAAACTTTCACAGTGATGTCTTTTAAATTCCCCTGACATTACAAATGATGTGAATTCTTGATAAGACTTAATAAAATGCCCTGAGAAAGTTACCGGTGTGAAATATCAGGTGTGATGGCAACAAGATGCAGATGGTGGTAAAGTTATATAAGGGTAATGACGTGGAATTAATAATTTGGCTAAGGGATAAAGTTGATGATCATGCATTCATTCATCATTCATTTGCGTTTAGGTGGCTATTTATTTTATGCTTGAGATGTATTGGTGGTGTGCCGGATTTATTGGCATGTCATGCGTCCGGAAAAGCTTATTCTTTCTCCTATTCGTTGTTTCTCTTCGTCCTCCGTGGGGACGCAACGGGCAGGTGGTGTACAGCATCGAGATTACCATGTGGCCCCTAGCGGGGGGAGCATGGGAAGTCGCCCCTGATGGATGGATCTGAAGAGGCTTGACTCGGTTGAAGATTAAGGACCCTGAACATCGTCTGAGAAGAGCACGGATTGATATGCACATTGGTCGCATTACCTTGAGGGACTATATGGATGGAGGACCTCAGACGTACTACGCTCGTGGTACGCAGGCCGCACCGCCTGCGGATGTGAAGGCTGAAGAGGAGGAGACAACATCGAAAGATGATGAAGATTAGCCCGCAGCTTAGGGAGTCACGTGGGTCTTGTGGTCTAGGTGTTTTGTTTTGATTAGGGTCGAGTCCGACTGAGGAGAGTCATACTCTGGATAACATATAATGTAACTAACCTATATCTGATGTATTTTGGAACTTATGTGTTTGTACTCTTTTATTTTATGCTTTTATAATTATGTTGGAAGTACTGTTGGCAAACTGCTTTTGGAAACTTATGTAATCACAGGTGCTAGTGAACTTATTGACAATGTTTTAAATGTGAAGAAGTATTTTCAGTTTACGATTTGTGTGTGTGATGGGAGTGTTGTGACATCTCGCTTTTGTGAGACGGCAATGATAAATCTTTATGATAAATTGCGCAAGGTTATCTTTGTAATTAATTAATAATAAAGGATTGTTTTGGAAATAAATAAAATGAATTATCAAAATGTATATGTACGCAAATATTTTAAAAAAAAAAAAATTGGCCCTCATTTTTGCTAATAAATAATAAATAAATGTAATATTTTCGGGAAACAAAATCGGGGTGTTACAACCATGACCATAATCATCCTAACCATCATCACCATAGTGCAAGAGCGGCATAGCCCTGCCTCAAAGGTGAAGATTGGATAGTGCGTCATAGCATTAGTCCTAAGATTTAAGTACCTTGGATTTATCATATAGCAAGATGCGGAAATAGAAAGAGATGTAGTAATTCATATGATTCAAGTCGGGTGGATGAAATAGAGGAATGCTTCGGGTATATTATGTAATAGAAATGTGTAACTCAAACTTAAAGGGAAGTTTTACCCTAGCCCGATCTTAGCCTATTTTGGGTCCTAGGCTGAAAAAAATTTTGGGGCCCTAATTCATAAAAAAAAATTATTAAAAATAATTCAATTAAAACATGAAATATGTATATATTTAATCAATAAAAATGGGTATTATTAAAATAGAGCTGAAATAAAATAAAAAGTCAATATAGGTAATAAAAACTCTTTTTTATGTTACACCTTTCGTTTTTATATACAAGACCTTTTTGGTTGAATTCACGTTTATTAAGAAAGTTGGTTAATTTAGTTAATTGCATTGTAAATATGAATATTTGATATGTTTTTTTTCCAAAACTATCCTTATTATAAGCATTATTGAGAACTAAAAAGTGTTGAGTAAATAGGGGGTTTGTGGAAAAAAAAAGTACTTAATTGTCATTGAAATTTGGTAAAAGATCTTATAAATAGGGGTACAATAAAATTTTCAAAATGTTATTATATTTAGGAACTGAGGGAGTCAATTTTAAAATAAAATTCATTAGTTCACCTATTTATAAGTCAAGTAAGTAAATATAAAAAATTAAGATACTATGCTGAAAACAATTGATAATTGAAAAACAAAAAAAAAAATAACTATGAATTTTTTTAAAAGTAAAAGTACTAATAAAAAAATTATGGCCTCTAAAATTTTTGGACTCTGGGCGATCGCCCTTTAGGCCCTTGCCCAGGGCTGGGTCTGGTTTTACCGCACTGCTATAAAGCTAAAAATGTTGAATGAGACCTAATGTTGGGCGCTAGAATGCCAACAAGAGATGAAGATGTTGCGATATATGAGTAAAAACATCAAACAAAATCAAATTAAAAATGAGTATATTCGAAAAAGAGTTAGAGTTACACCTATTATAAAAAAAAAAAAAAAAGATTATTGAATGCCCATCTTAGATTGTTTGGGCATTCATGAAATAAACGAGTAGAAGCCAAATAAATGATATCCCATGTGTTATAGCATAGGAAGGCCAAGAAAAATCATCATAGCAGGCAAAATAATTAAGAAAATATTAAGATAAATGCTTCATCTAAAAACATAATTATGATAAAAATTTATGCATTCGCTTCGTTGGCTCTGTCTAAATTGCTCATCAATGATCATAAGTATGTGATACATATTCAATATAAGCCGTTGGATCAAATAAAATCATCAGCAGTAGAAGAATTTTTAACTTGTAACTGACTTAAACTAAAATAAGTATAACTCACAAAACTTAACAATGAGTACCTTAGTCATTGCCTCATTTGATTGATAAAATATATCTCATCCACTGGAACAAAAATTTTGTTGTTGTTGATTTTTTTTTAATCTCTTTAATTCATTTAAAACATTATATTAATTATCATTTCTAGTCTGCATCATGCGATGCTAACATATACTTAAAGGAAAAACGAGGAGTAAAGTACAGGCCACAACTTGGAACAAGAAAACCGCTGTTATAAAGTTAAGTTGTTTAAAAAGGGAAGTGTGAATCCCAAATCTAGAGAAAAACAAATTGTTGCTCCAATCATGTGATAGAACTGCCCAACCTCGACGGTCAATTACTTTTACATCAAGACAGCGGAAGGAAAAAGTGCATACGCGGTATCCAGAGGATCTACAATAGCATCTTCATCAATAAACAGAATTTTTGTTTTTAAAGGAATCAAACACATTGTTTTATTTTTCTTTAAATTATTCTATACGTTATGAATCTCAATTATTCTTTTATTCTATAAGTGAATTTACTTTTTGTTTATAAATAAGTCTTACAACCTACATACACCACATTTCAAATATTATACGATAAATATAAATCATTATCAACTAAGCAAATTTTTTTACTGCAAAAAATCTAACTATATTTTTAAACACTTTACTATTTTTCAATTGCTACTTTCTTTTTTTTTTTTTTTTGAAAAACTAGTTTTTTTTTTCAAAAACTCAGTGACGTAAAACGGATTACTGGTAGTTATTTAATACTTTTTTTTTTTGTGGAAAACTAGCTTTTTTTATTTAATATTTTCTAAATTAAAAAAAATTAAACCATCAAAACATCCATCCTAAAAAATACACAAGTGGCTTAAAAATAACATTTGAAAACTAACTTAAAAATAGGACAAAAAAAAATATTTAAAAAGTGTTTTAGTATTTAATTATATTTTTATTTATTATTTATTATGTTTTTTATTTTTAATGCCTAAAAATATAAAAACGCAAAATAATAATAATAATAATAATAATAATAATAATAAGTGAGGAGTGACAAGTGGGTATAGCTCACGTGATCATAAACTAAGTCTTAAGGTTTGAGAGTTGGAAGGTCCGCGTTTGATCATGGACGTCACTATTTGGTGGATTTAATTTCCCTTTCCCTATCTCGTTAACAAAAAAAAACTTTGTAAAAAAAAAACATAAGTGAGAAGTCGTTAAAGGTCTATGAAGCCCCGATACTCCAAAAATAGAAAAGTATCATCTGTCGTATCCGTGTCCGATACCGATACCGATACCGATACGCGTACGATACTTCCCGATACGTGTCCCAAAAGTATCCAATTATTTTTTATTTAATTTTAATTATTTTTTTAAAAAATACTTTTAGGATACTTCTCGGATACTTCCCGATACTCCCTGATTCTTTTTCGATACTTGTTTGATTTTACTTTGAATTTTGTAATAATTTTTGGCTTAAATATGAAAATGGTCCCTGTAAATATTGACTTATTTAAAATTGGTCCTTGTAATTTTTTTTTGTTTTGGTCCCTGTACTTACAAAACGTTTTGATTTTGGTCCTTCATGTTAAATTTTGGTCCCCATAATTATGTTGGTAGTTTGTTTTGGTCCCTCTACTATTTAGATTTGATAGGTTTTGGCCCTCTGGTGTCATGGTTTTTGAACCGGTTTTCTTATATAATGTAAGTTGTCTGTTTACCCTTAAGAATTAATACAAAAATATCATCCTTAATTGGTCATAGAATATAATATATTACATTTTCGGCATTTTCCATCCACATATAACAGGAGGGACCAAAACCAAAAAAATTTATAAATATAGGGACCAAAACCAAAAGAAAAATTTTCTTGAGAATTATAGCATAAAATTCCAAGTGCCAGTGTGTGTTCAAATTCCATTTTTTATGATGGACATGATAAATGCTATAATTCTCAAGAACTTGGAATTTGAACACACACTGGCACTTATCATTGTGCAACTCCAACCATTTGGGCTGATTGTCTTATTGAATTAATAAAAAAATTTATTAAAAAAAAATTAATGTTTTCACGAGTATTGTACTCGGGATCCCACGGGTCATTCCAATTGCACCAGGTTGTTGTGCCTTTATTGATGAAATCAATATTTGATATCATTTTATTAAATTGGATAATTTCACTATTATATCGACATGTTTTAATTTTAATGCAAATATTTCTTTGCTAGTGGTAATCATTATTTGATGTATCAATGATACTGCTCATGTGTCATACATTATTAGTTTTAATTGTTAGCACATTTATTTTTATGATGCAAAGACAGTCAAATAAGTATGATTTTACTTTGAGAAAAAATAATTTTCTTTATTTTGCCTTATATATTTAATTGCTTTTCTTGTCAATTATTATTGAACGTTATGTTCTGATATCCGGCCCACTGGGCCGACTAATCCAGTTCGAGGGGGGGTCCCGGGGTTAAGGTTTTATTCCTCTCCCAACGTTGTTGCGGTGGATCGAACTGTGGTTCGCCCTACCAAGTGCAGCCCCTGGCACCACTGCACCAACAGCTCGTTGGTTTATTGAACGTTATGTTGAAACATGATAATATTAATGTTTTTCATGAAGTAAATTAATATGATTTATATATTCTATCATTAACAATTTGACATTAAAGTAGAGCTTTATTTGATATAATTTTTGTTATTGTTCCCTAATGATCTACCTATGAGTTGTTTTGAAAGTTATATAAGGAAGATTATGCTTAATTAAGTTGACTCATATCTTATGTCGGCTTCTATTTTCTTGGCTCTACACAATGTTGAGTAGTATTTTTTTTCGAGGTTAGTTATAAAATTTTTAAGCTATTGTCGTATTAAGAATATGCATAAGTGAAGAAATTTATCCTAAATGAGTACATGTGCCTTGTCGTTTTGTTTTTCAATATGAAATTTTAAGAATGCGACAATCTCACAATATGAAATTTATGTGCTTCTTTATTGACATGTTTTAAAACTATTAGTGATGAAAAATTCTAATATTTTTTTATTGAAATTGATTACTGTAATTATGATAAATTGAAAAATTTGCCAATATAATTATGGATATACTTGCGCATTTGTTGACATGAATACAAGGTGATATTTATGTGTCATTACTTTCATCATGTGGATCATTTAGGTATTTTATATTTTTAATTGATGCATCAATTGAATGGTCACATGATTGTTCATTAGCAATTAACAACCAGAAGATTGCGAGATTACTTGTGCAATTGAATCAACCAAAATCTAGTTATTAACTATTGTATGTCTATTGCCATTACTAATTGGGAACATGTATGACACTGATTCACATCAAGCCATTCAAATTATCATGAGTTTCCCCTTTTACAAATGGTTTTTGGTCAGAAACCTAATATATTTCCCATCTAAGAACTTTTGGATATGCGGTATATTTTCCACCACAACGCACTAAGATGGGACCTCAAAGAAGGTTGGGAATATATGTTGGATATGAATCCCCATCCATGATAAAATAACTCAAACCAACAATAAGAGAGTCATTCATGGATCGATTTTCAATCATCGCTTTGATGAATTTGTTTCCCAACATTAGGGGGAGAAAATAAGTAGTTGGAAAAAGAAATTATTTGGAAAGAGTTATCATTATATTATCTTGATCCTCGAACAAAACGATTTGAACTTAAGTTCAAAAGATAATTCATTTGCAAAATTTAGATAACCAATTGCCAGATGCATTTACTGACCTAAAAAGAGTGACTAAGTCACATATTTCAGCTACTAATGCTCCAATGAAATTGATGTCCCTCTTGGACAAATTAAAATTGCAAATGAGTATGAGGCACGCTACTTGAAGTGTGACAGATCCATCGATTCCAAAACAAAATTAAAAAAAATACAAAAATCCTCGAAAAAGAAAATGAGCAAAGAAATAAGATGGTCAATTTGAGGATGTAGAGACTCTTGAAGAGTCCTTAGACATAATTAATAGTTCAGTTCAAGAAGAAACTCAGGTACCTGAAAAGTGTGAAAACAAAGAGATCTCAATAAATTATGTCATGACTGAAATACAATGGAACCGAAATGAAGTCAACGTTGACGATGCTTTTACATATGATATAGCGCTTAAATGATATAAGATGAGGATCATGCATCAAAGTCTATTAAGGAATATAGACAAAGAAATGATTAGCCAAAATGGAAAGACACAATTGAGCCATAATTGAATTCGCTCAAAAAGCGACAGGTATTTGGACCTACAGTCCGTACACCTAAAGGTGTAAAGTCAGATTACAAATGTGTTTATGTACATAAGCGAAATAAGATATTATGAGATATAAAGTAAGATTGATAGCCCAAAGAATTTCACAAAGACCTGACATTGATTATGAGGAATAATACTTCCCTGTGGTGGATGCAAGTATTTTTCGATACTTGATTAGTCTGGCAATATATAAAGGATTCAAACTGTGTCAAATGATTTTATAGTAGATTTTTATGGCTAACTTGATTAATAACATAAATATGAATACTCCTTAAGGACTCAATATGCTCGAAACATATGCTTGAACTATTTAATATGGTTGAACCATATCCATGGATAATTAAAATGTTTGAAGCATAAAGTGTAATATGTCGACACATCCACTTTAATCAACATATTTTAAAATTGGAGAAGTAGAAGGGAAAAAAAGATTTCCCTCCTAAAACACTCATTTTCCCTCCTAATGGTGTATTTCTCTCATAAATCCATCATTAAGTGTGTGTTTTGTATCTTTTAATCTTAGCCGTCCATCATATTTTACTAGATTAAATCATAACCGCCCGTTTTGTTTCTTTTAATCTTAGCCGTTCATAATATTTTATTAGATTAAATCATAACCGCCCATCATGTTTTCTTAGAAACACAATATTAATAATTAATAATAGTCATCATCAACATAATCATCAACATATTATAAAATAGGAGAAGTTGATGGTTAATCTTACTTTCCCTCCAAATGATATTTTTCCCTCCTAATTTCTTTTCTAATCGCAGCCATCCATTGCAAGTAAATCACATCCGTCCATATCATTTCTAATCTTTTCATTTCTCTCTCTCTCTATTTATATATATATATATATATATATATATATATTATTGTATTCTTCACTACATATTTATAATAAATGCGATCAATCATCATTAAGGGTAAAAAATGTTAAATTTAAAAAAAAACTATATTTTAAAAAAGATACTTTATATATAATGCATTACATATTATCGTTAAACGAAACTAATAAAAATGATAGAAAAATATAAATTAAACAAAATAATAAAAGAAAAGTCTAATAAAAATATATACATCCGAAATATTTTAGCAAGAAAGTATCAATACATGTGAAATTTCAACTAAAAAGTTTTATTCAAAATATTAACATAAAAAATTAACATTTTAATTATTCATCTTTATCTATCTATCTATATCTATAATTTTTTCGTTAATAAATCTATATTTATAGTTTTTGTTTAATTTGCATGAGCTCATTTCAATTTATAATAAAACTTAATTATTACCACATTCCAAAATTTGCTTATAAAAAAAAATTTAATAAATATTTTGCTATATACTATTGTATTCTTTACTACACATTTATAAAAAAAAAATGCTACAATCAATATTAAGGGTAATTTTTTTTTTGTGTATTCCTTGCGGAACCACCGGTATCCCTAAGAGCATCCTTAATACTAGGGAGTCCTTGAAACTAATCCGGAGCGAGCTGCGTGACTGGATATTTTTAGTGGGAATCGAACACGGGGCTACTAGCACCCGTGTCCCATTCCCAAGATTTCAATTGAGGTTGTACACCAACTGAACCAAACCCCGTTAGTTAAGGGTAAAAAAATATTAAATCTAAATAAAAAATTATTTTTAAAATATAATATTTTCTATATATATATATATATATATATATATATATATCTAATGCACTACACAATATCATTAAACAAGACTAATAAAAATATGAAAAAAAATATAGGTAAAAAAATAGTAAAAAAAGTCTAATAAAAATATATATATCCAAAATATTTAGCAAGAAATTGTCAATGTGTGTGAAATTTCAACTAAAAAGTTTCATTCAAAATATTAAAGTAAAAAATTATCATTTAATCCATATATATTTATCCATCTGTATCTATAGTTTTATTTTTCCAATTTGCATAAACTCATTTCAATTTCTAATAAAACTTAATTACATTTTCCAAAAAACGCTTATAAAAAAAACTTCTTTTAAAATATATTTCAATTAAGTCAGCACCTTTTAAAATGTCAATAATATCTTTAGAGGTAGTTTCAAATAAGTATATATTAAATTTGTACAATTTCAATGTTACTAACAAAATTAACCTACCTTCATGATGAATGTAAATTTCTCATAAAGATTTTAGATTTAGGATTGAGGGAATACTCCCGGCCTTCGTCCCATTTAACGATTGAGGAAATACTCCCGATCACAAGGATGGTAGAAAATCACAAAAATAAGAAATATCAAGGAGACAAACATTTAATGAAGGTGACTGCCTTCAAAATGCTTGAGGCAACTAAAGGTAACGTGTTCTCGCCAGTGATGTAAGGATAAAGATCTTTTTCTCTTTTAAGTATTTTGCTTCTCATATATAAGTTTGTTCATGGTTCTTTCCAAATAGATGTTCTTAAGCCGTGTCTAAACTTTAGAAGTTGGAAGTACAATTGGTTTTTGTTTTGTTTATTTACATTTTTAATTTTTAATTCAACATGTTTTTATCGGTCATTACAAATATATTTTTTCACTTCATGTGTCAAATAACTATGATTTTTCCTTGATAATGATAAGTGTGTGACAAAAGACATATTAGAATATTTACATTTTGCTTAATATATAGATAGAAGTTTGTGTATTATATATTATACCAATTTTATATTATATAATTGTCCCACCAAAAAAACACGAAAAAAAATAATAACAGTTATTCATAACTATTTTTAAAGTATACATGATTGTTTCACATATTATAAATATTTTTCAGAATCTTTATCGCATTTTATCTAATTATAAGTATTGTATTTCGATTTGATTACATAAATTTGTCTGATCATAAAAAAATAAATTTCAATGTAAATTTGTAATAATTAAAAAAATACCATATAAAATATAATTCCAAAAAATGATAGATTTATTGTCCGCTAAAAAAAATTCACATGTAAATAAAATTAATGTTTAATGTTTTAACAAATGGAAAGCATTTCAAAAAAATAAAGGATAGCAAAATTTAAGACCTGTGCATCGCACGGGCAATTTTCCTAGTTAGTTAAATTGCAAAATGCAATAATTTTGAACTTATAGTTCAAACTCCAAGAGATTTTTAATAGACTCGAAGTTATAATTCTAGCAAACATTATATGTTTGCAGCCATTATCATGGTTCATTCGAGAATGATATCATTATATCAATATGAGAAATTTTAGAAGAATTAAGGATATATATATATATATATATATATATATATATATATCTATTTAGATTTAGCTAATAATTTATGTTTTTTAGTTATATATTGTTTGACTTATATATATGATGTCATGTCATGCAATCATGGATATGTTTATGGCAATTGTTTGAGAATACTTATATGATCATGGTTCATGTTATGTATTTATTTAGTATTTATGTAGTTTTATTTTAATATTGTTTGAATTACTTAAAGTTAAAGGAAACATTTCAAAATGAAATACCTTGGCCTGAAGATCGAGCATTTAGTAAATTAAATTTGTGCCTATCAAGTTGCGGAAAACAACGTCTAAAGTGAGTTGCTTTGATAAATAACAACTAATTTATATGATAATCTCTATAAGATTGTTAAATGTCATACGTGACTTAATATGTCATCTGATATTAATTTATTAGCAAGATATTGTTATTCATTCACAGGAAGATGTTGGAATGAAGCTAAACAGACATTTTAGTATGATAAATTGAATATTATTAGAATTCTTGAAGAGCTTCCAGAAAGATTTGGAAAGAACAAAATTTTGTTTTGAATTACAAATGGAATATATAATGAAATTTTGGTACATCATGAGACCTATGCTGCGAATGTAATAGTGTAATATCTCAGAGATAATTGTTCGCATCAGGGGGAGATATAAATACGCACTGCACTCTTTTTTCCTTAGTCATGGTTTTTTCCCGATGGGTTTTCCTGACAAGGTTTTTAATGAGGCAACATCCAATTGCGTAAGAAGAATTGTGTACTCTTTTTCCTTCGCTAATTTTTCTTATAGGGATTTTCTTATGAATGTTTTTAAAGAGGCATATTCTCTTAATAGTCATCCAAGGGGGAGTGTGATAAACAATTCATATCTATCTAATTAGTGGATGACTATCTATTGGATTGTGTTTATATTTAGTTGATATCACTCCATATTAGGGTGGATTGTGTTTATATTTAGTTGATATCACTCCATACACTCCATATTAGGGTTTCCTATCTCCCTATAAATAGGACTCAACTATGATGTAAAATGTACACTGAATATATTACAATATATTATTTCCTCTCTTTTTCTCTTCTTCCTTATTTTCATACGTTTCATAACAAAAAGTAACTTTTTAATTAGTATTTTTAATAAGATAAATAACCCTTTCTATGTCCTTTAAATTGTGGAGATTAATGAGTGTGCACTGATGATGTAAAGTTTTTTGCATCATTAGTCCATCATCGACTGTTCATGTGTTTATGATCGTCTATTTTTAGATAAAAGTAATATAAATGAACGGTGAATGATGAATTGATTGTGTTAAAGAACTTTATATCGTCGGTACACCATTTATTTTCTCTAAATTGTGATCATTATAATTATATATGTACTAATGTCATTTTGAATTAATAACAATATGAATGAAAATTAACCATGTACAATATCTTTTTTAAATTTTTAATATATATATATATATATAAATTTTTGTAAACGTATCCTATGCCGTGTCGTGTCTTAAATTTTCAAAAATTCCCGTATCTCTGTATCCGTCTCATACTAAGTATCGGGGCTTCATAGTTAAAGGTTAACCACTTCTCACTTGGTAGCTTCTTTTAGTCAAGTTGTGAAGTGGATTAGGTCAAAACCGACTTCTTAACATGTCCTTTTTTTTCTTAATATTTAATTTAATACTATTTTTTATATAAAATTAAAAAAAATTAAACCATCACAATATACATCTAAAAAATATAAGTGACATAAATAAGACATCAAACTTAACATAAAAATAGGATCAAAAAGAATATTTTAAAAGTATTTTTTTTATTTTATAATATATTTTTAAAAAAAAAGTTTTTTTTTCCTATAGGATCTGTTACTTCTCTCTCTTCCTTCTCATTATTTTTCATTTTTTATTGAACCCATTTGTGTCACGAACATGCACTAATTAGTGCACCGTATTGAAAATCGAATGAACTGGTACATGCTGTAATGATAATTTTGGTTGACAAACCGTTTGTACCTCTATGAACGAACGAGTTCAGATCCTCTCCAGTACTGGAGAGGCCAGTTCCTTCATAAGATTGTGACACGTGGCAAAGATTATAATCAACGGCTCAAATTTTAAATTAGATTTAATTAAAATTTTAATAAATAAAAAATAGTTTATTCCCTCTTCTTCTCCAGCACGTTTGGCTCCCATACCCTACTGTATCATCACTTCCTTCATTCAAACCATACCAGCCTCTTCGCCTCCCATGACGCCATTCCGGTATCGCGACCTCACTCCGCCACTACTCAGCCATAGCAACACCACTTCGCCGCCATGCCACTGCCACGAAGTGACGCAGCCATAGGGCGTGAATCCTCTGTTATCACTGCCCCTCTCCGTCGCAACTCAGCCATAGCAATGCCTTCCCTTCTTGAAGCCATCCACTTTGCACTGTGACGCCTCCCCTTCTTCTCAGCAGTACGTTTTCTTCTGTTCTGATTTTTTTTTTCATTTCTTTAAATTGCTCACTGAATAATAACGTAATGTAATTTGCATTGTTGATTGTTTTAATATTTTTTTTGTGCTATTTGATTATGTTAACTTATTGTATTGAAGATTAATGGCCAGTTGTTGTTTTTCTTTATTGGTGTTAAGCAATAAAACACATTCTCACTCCTGTTTTATATGCACAATATGAAGGGAAGAAAGTTCAGTATATAGCCATTAATTAAGATGAAGTGATACTCTAAACATTGTATTTTATTGTTGTTCTTTAGTCGATTCATATGAATTAATTTGTTTGGTTGATTGTGATCTTTTCAGAAAAAATGAACTCTTCATCAAAAAAATTCAGTAGTCGAAGGTGTTACCAAAAGTGTAGAAGAGGAATGGATAACCAATATCCATGAAAATGTTTATGCAACACTGTGAAGAATATGTTGTTGACTATACACCACACTTGGACATGATGTTCGAATCTGAGCAAGTTGCGTAGGATTTTTATAATGAGTATGTTCGGAAGAGAGGTTTTGGTATTCGTCGAGAATATGCAAATAAAAGCAAAAAATGGGATTATCACTTCAAGAAGATTCTCATGCTTCAAATAGGGTAAACGTGGTGTTGTTGACAAACGAGACCATTTGACAACCAGACTAGAGCAGGATGATCGAAAGATTGAGATATACAATGTTCGAAAGATTGAGATATACAATGTTATTGGCTTTATAGCTCAACATAATCACACTCTCCAACCACCAAAACATGTTCATATGATTCGCTCTCATCGACACACATTACAGAGTCACAAGCATTACAAATTGACATGGCTGATGGATCAGGATTAAAGCCAAAGCATTACAAATTGACATGGCTGATGGACGAGGATTAAAGCCAAAGGATTATCATGAATTTGCTTCTAAGCAAGCTGGTGGAGTGGATACTCTTGGTTATATAAGACAAGACCACAAGAATTAAATTAGGACCAAACGAAAACAATTGTTAAAGTATGGTGAAGTGGGTGCTTTATTGGAGTATTTTAAAGGAAAAAGTAAGAATCCTTCGTTCTTTTATAACTTTTAGATGGATGTTGAAGAGCAAATAACAAATATATTTTGGACGGATGCACAAATGATCAATGACTATGGGTACTTCGGTGATGTCATTACTTTTGACACAACATACAAGACAAATACGGGTTATCGACTATTAGGAGTCTTAATTGGTCTTAATAATCACATGCAAACAGTTGTGTTTGGGGCAACATTGTTATATGATGAAAGGATTTGGTCTTAATAATCACATGCAAACAGTTGTGTTTGGGGCAACATTGTTATATGATGAAAGGATTCCTTTTTTTCAATGGATTACAAGTGATGGATTACATATAATGGATTACAAGTGATGGATTACATATTTTTAATTCAAGCCAAAGTTATACTCAATTATTAACTGTCTTTTCAATGGATTATTTCAAGCCAAAGTTATACTTAATTATTAACTGCAAGTGAATTTTTCCTTCTTGTAAATATTGCATTATTTTGATTGTTAATTTTGCAACATATGCTATTATTCTTCAAACGACTGTATTCTTCAAATAGAGAATTGTTAGTGTTAGATGTAACGTCCCTGGCGGGCAAATGGATTGCGACTGTCCCCACATACCAACACGAGTCTTTTCAGCGTGCTTTGTCCTCACTCGCACACTTCGCGGGAAAACTTCCCAGGAGGTCACCCATCCCAGAATTACCCCAAGTCAAGCACGCTTAACCATGGAGTTCTTATGTGATGGGCTACTGAAAAGAAGATGCATCTTGTTGATATGGGTAGTACTAATCAATTCATTTAAGCCTTCCTGTACTGTGTAGTCCCATTCCTACACAGTCTCAGGATCACCCTCTTATTCCGGTGTGTCGGTTCATCCATGTACCCCTCCCTTAGAAGCCTGCCAGGAGCCGCTCCTTGTCCGTGCCACTTTGCACCGGCGATCACTCCCCGCCCTCATCAGCCCGGGTCTTACATTAGATAAAAGCATCATTAGCATGATACAAAGTATGATATAAAACATGATATAAGCATGATACTAGTTAGTAGAATTATTAGCATGATATAAGCATGATACTAGATATTATAGTATGACAATAATCAATATTATTTGAATTTGTTGTTGCTTTTCAATATAATAAATTTGTCTGGCTTTTCAATATGCTGGATCAAGATTTAAATGCAAGTCAAATGAGAAGTGCACCAACTCATTGTCAAAATTTATGGGAAGTTGGTAGTAGAAATTAGCATGTAACTACAGTTCAAGTGACACAATCAAGCCAAGTTGACAAATAGATGTGTTATGGCTGCACAATGAACTCTTTTTTTTGTGTGTATGACTTTTTTTGGGTTTTGAAAGTTATATGGGGTAGCTGCACAATGAACACATTTTTGATATAGGACTTTTTTGGGTTTTGAAAGTTACATGGGTATAATTTTTTAACATGGTGATGTCATTTTTTGGATGTAGAGGGTTTAACTCATAACTATCATAGTCATTCAATTGTTGCAGCATAGCATACAATGAGAACTCTTTTTTTTTTGTGCAAATTGTGTCTAATGCAATATCGAATGGTATTTTGCAACATATACATGGAAGCATTCAGGCATTAGAACAAAACAAATGGACCATGACAATATATTAATGCAACAACACATCAGGAGACAATAGAACAAAAAACAAAAACAGAAAATCAGAAAATAAAAAAGAGAGAATTACAATATAAAAGAATAAGACATTATCAAAGTAAAAAAAGGTAATTTTATTAATGTATTCAATGTGAAACTTTTACAATTCTTTGATTAAATAAACCCATAAAGCCCCTTTTACACCCATAAACATATCATGACATGAATCATGTTGTTGAACTATCAAGTCTGTCATCTAAAAATGAGTTTTTGTATTGAAGATGCTTCATATGTGTCTGGTCTGACTGGTGCAGTGTCTTGTTGTTGCAGTATCTTGATAGACTATAGGAATGGTGAACAGGACCTCACTTAACATGCTTAGCATCAGCAGCATCTATCTCAGCATCTAGTTCAATATTGTGTTCATTAATTGATCTAGCAATTCATAGTACATACCTGTCAGCAAATGTGTTTATTTTTCAATAGAATGAAAGATAACTAGCAATAAATAATACAATAACATATTCTCAGTCACATGCCAAAGATACCAGACCTTGCCAATCATATTCTCTTGTCATCTAAGTGTAAAATCAAATAGTAGCTCCAAAGATACCAAACCTTGGCATAGAAAGTTTTAGGTTGGAATTTATTTATAATGTATGAAAATAGAGAAAAAGCATCTCAAGCTCTAAATTAAGTGACCATGGAATATACTGCAAAGAAGGCAAGGTATAGCATCTATAACATTTTAAGCCTAGATTTTACATATCAACCAATTAAGACAAATCACAAACATTCAAAACAAAGTCCTGCAAATTCAAAACAGAGTAGTCCACCTAAATCATGTCAATCTTAACAATTAAATACTCTTATCTTTTTTTTTTATAGGAAAAAAGATTTATTAAAAGTTAAAACCACAGCCAAGTAGTAAGAGATTTACCACATGCTAGAAAAGGAGTACATATTACATAGTATTGATAAAAAAACACCACCACCAAGAGACATGGCCACTGCACCTAATGAATTCTACTAGGAAAAAAAATGAAACAACACCAGCACATGGGTACAATAACAGAAGAACCCCAAGAGATGGGAACATAGTAGAAGAACAGCACCAGCAGGTGGGTAGTAGCAGAACAGCACAAACATAAAAGCATAACAGCACCAGCAGTTGGAACATAAAAGTAGAACAACACCAGCTAGTGGGATTTGTAAGGACCTGATCTGATGGTGAGATCAACAGCTGGAGAGATAGCCGTGACACCTAAAGTGAGTAACACCAGCAAATAACCAGTAACAGCACCAGCCATTAAATACTCTTTTCTTAATTAAGATAAATTAAAAATCATATAACAACTTCAATTAACTCTTAGCAATTGAAATTAGTCTTCAATAAGATGAACGAATTTCAATTTGGGGGAATAGGTCAAAGAAAAAGAATATAAACTCTCACCTGTGGTTGTTAGCGACGTGACAAAGGTGGAACGTAATCGACATAGAAAGGAAAAGAGGCAGGACAATCGATGTGGCCCCAACAGGGTGGCACAGCGGGGCCGAGCGACGGGACAACACGACGACGTGATGGCCTGTAGCCGCACCATGGGGCAGAGCGGGGAAGAGCGGCGCGGCGCGGCACGACACGGCGGGCGGAGTGGGTCGCGTCGATGAGACAGCCCAACGCCAGCGTCAACGATGTTGATGTTGTGAGGAAGAAGAGAAGTTCATCGAAGTGGAGGCTGGTTAAAGGATAACCTGATTTTTTATTTTTTTAATGAAAATTTATTTTATTTCATTTTTAAAATTTGAGTCGTTGATTATAATCTTTGCCTCTTGTCACAATCCTAGGAAAGAACTGGCCTCTCCAGTACTGGAGAGGATCTGAACTTTGAACGAACTTAGTTTACCATCGCCAGATATGCTCTAACTGTAGTATGTCCAAAGGGACTAAACCAAGATATGTAGATAAAGGCTTACCAAGATATATCAACTTGGTTTTTTTAATATCAACATGCCACATATCGTCCCTTTACTTTATATATTTTTGTAGTGTATTTTCTCCATTTTACCTAACAATCTTTAGAATCTAATATATAGGGAACATGCATAAGGCATTTGTGATAATTGTTTGTATTGTGGTGAGGTGAAAGAAGGAAAATTGCTATTTTATAACATGAATGCTACAACACTGGTTTTTCAATGAAGGGTGTAAACACAAAGGATACGGCCTATTGATCTTAAGTATACCATTCACTATTGACTAGAGAAAATTGGAATATCCCAACTAGGTATGCCGTATTAAATGTTGTACATCAAACACGAATAAGTCCATAAGTCTCTAAGTCACCTTGGCTATAGGATCTTTGACTGGTTGGTACACTTCAAATCTTATCTTATTGGAACAAGATTACCTCTATGAGGAAAATCAGTGATTCAGATCAAACAATTAATATATCATTTATTGGTTAAAGTTACTCTCTATTCCATTTTATATGTTCTTTTAGAGGAAAAATTTGTTTCTATTTTGTTGTCTTTTTAAAAGTTGAATGATGTATTAATATTTGTTTTTTCATTTATGCCCTTACATTAGAAATTGAAAAATAGCTAGTGAAATAATAATGTTATATGGGGGAAAGAATAGTTCGTAAGGTAATAATAATGATGATTGATGAAAATTGAAAAGATTAATATCAAATATGTACCTTTCAAAAAAAAAAAATCAAATATGTAAAGCAAGATAAATTATTTATGAAAGTTATATTGATCAAGTTTATCGGTTTGTTGATTTGTGTCTGAAAAGACAAATATGGCGAGTTTTTTTTTAATGTTATGGAGGCTACAAATGTCCTATATGGACTGATAACGTCTCCAAAACGATATCATATTGGTGTAGCGAATTCTCTTTAGTCCCTGAATTCTTAAGTTGCTTTCGTTTTGGTCCTTGACTTTAGAGAAATTTCACTTTGGTCCCTGACTTTGACTAATGTTTGTCACATTCATCTCCAAGAGTAATAGCCATTAGAAGGCATTATTCTTATTGGCAGGTGCAACAATCATTTGTTTAACCTTGGTTTCCATCGATTGTTTAATTCATCATAAACCCAACTGAATAATGTACATCGCTTCCCATTCTAAAAAAAAATCATCATGTTATCATTACATAATCGAGAGAGTGTAGAGTGATTTTAATGTTATATATAATCATCTATGTTTATTCATTCTTCTCCAAAAGTGAAATTTTTTTAACTCGAAATGACTAATCCTCATATTGCAGCCTGATTTGCAATTCTTAAACCTCGATACATAAATACAAATCTCAAAAGCACAAATACACTCTCAATTTTGTCTAGCGTAAAAGCATTGTGAGTTACAGTTTGTCCAATGGAAAAGCATTAAGTTACAATTTGAAAAATGTTGATTGTGCTTTTGAGATTTGGATTAAATAATTGGGGTTTAAGAATTGCAAATTGGGTTGCAATTTGAGAATTGATGATTTTGAGTTAAAGATTTTATCACTTTTTGAGAAGGACTAAAAAGAGAAAACTAGAACATACATTAAAGCCATTGCACCACCCTCTTGATTGTGTAATTATAATATGATGATTTTGTAGTATGAGAAGCAATGTATATTTTTCAACAAGGTTGAATGAGTTGAACAATCAATGAAATTAAAGGGTTTTTTTTGTTTTTTTAGGTGAATGAAATTCAAGGTTAAATAAGTGATTGCTACAACTGTCAATAAGATTAACATCTTCTAATGGCTAATTCTCTTATGTATTAACATGACAAATGTTACTCAAAGTTAAGGACCAAAGTAAAGTTTTTTTAATGTCACAAACAAAAGTAAAAGCGCTACCTATAAATTCAAGAACTAATGTGAATTTGCTATTCTAAAATGAGGTTATTTTTGAGAAAGTTAATTATCCACATAAGACATCGGTTAACAACAACAAACAACATATAGCACCAAGGACTAATGCGAATAACCTTTGTCAATTTCAAAAATCAAAAATAAATTCTCGTTATTTTAGAAAGCAAAGTAAAAATTGGGTGTAATTTCAAGAATTAAATAACCATTTGGTCTTACTAGGACGCAATGTGCACGGGCAAAAGACGGAAAGCCACGATTAAATAATATCGTGACGTTTTTAAAATTTAAATTTTCATCTAAATAATTTAATCACCAAAAGCATGCTGCGAACAAAAATGATGTGTATATTATTAATACTAGCGTGCCGACAGGCACGTTGTCGTGTTTTTGTCGTAGAGAGTTGTTTATAGTAAAATGTTATACTGCAAAATCGGTAATTATGAATGCCATCTTATTTATTATATGTTAATAAAGATGTTCATTTTGGTGTAAATTGTAATTATTAACTATGAGCATTCTTAGTTGTCATGTTCTTGAATATGGATTCACATAATTTCAATGCAATTCATTATTCATGCATTGTGATTTTGTTATTCTCAATTGTCGTGTTTTTATTGTAAAGAATTGTTTATAGTAATATGATATATTGCAAAATAGGTAATTATGAATGTCATTTTTTATGTTAAAGATGTTCAATTTCATATAAATAGAATTTATTAACTGTGTTCATTCTCACTCGTGAAGTTCTATAATATGGAACCATATAATTTCAATGAAATTATTCATGCATTGTTATTTTGTTATTTAACAATTTTTTTTTAGTCTTTCAACATTATTCCATTATCCATTACAACCTGACATAACACGGGAAAATTTTTTTTTTACAACCAACGGGGCTTGGTTCAGTTTGTGTAAGGCCCCAACTGAAATCTTGGGAATGGGACAAGGGTGCTAGTAGCCCTGGGTTCGATTTCCACTAAAAACATCCCGCTGGGAGAGCCAGCCACGCAACTCGCTCCGGATTAGTCTTAAGGGCTCCCTGGTATTAAGGGTGCTCTTGGGGATACCGGTAGTTCCGCAAGGAATTCGGACAAAGAAAAAAGAATTTTACAATAAATTATAGGAAACTTTTAGCCATTAAATGGATCGTATTTCTTTTTTTTTTTGGGTGAACAATGAATCGTATTTCTCATGAAAGGATTATGTGTTAAAAAGATGTTCTTAAAAAAAGGCTTATTTCTCATTATATTTTTTAACCAACATATTTGAAACTTTAGACAATAGCTCTTTTTTTTTCTGTACTTCTGGTCATAGTGCAATACTTGAATAGGCTCACCATTCTTTGATAAGATCATTGGCTTTAGAAATATATAAAATTCATATCAAATTTTAGACAAAAGAATAAAAATTGAAATGAACCAAATGAATGATGTTTACTCTCACCAATTCGGGCTTCGATATCAATCATTATTTTATCCTTAAAAATATAACATAAATGTCAAAGGAATTAAAATTCAAGTTCAAGCACAACACTGTTTTAAATTCATTAGCCCTTTTCTACAAAATTATGTGCCCACCCTATAGCAATATAGGTTAGTTTTCTTCTTCTTCATTTTTGAGAGGATATTTTTCTCTTTATCTCCATCTCCATTTTCTTTGTTGTTCATCATTAAAAAAAACACAAAAACTGAATTTAAGTAACTATTTAGTTACCTATTTGAAACTCTGGAAAACTTCATTTTTATGCCTTGTCCAATGCATGCAAATGAGCCACATCTATGTGGTATCTGTCTCTTAATCTTACAATTTCTTGTTTTTTTAGGAATAGTAATACCACAACACCTACACCTGATTTGCTGTTACGATAACAAATGTTAAAAGTAAAAATAACTTAATTTATTTAGCATTATGCCACCGCATCATAATTTGATATATGTTATTATTAACAGATGTTAAAAATCAGATGTTAAAACCCCTTTTTCCTATAATGATATAGAAATGAGAAGGGATACATGATATATTTATTTTATGAGTTTAACTAAACAACATAATATTCTTATTGTTATATATTTATATGTGTGTAATATTCAAGTACGAATCGACAATAATATAACAATTAAAATATGGATCTACATGCACGAAGAAATAAAGGAAACTCTAATAGTTTAAAGACAATAACTGCAATTAAAAAAAAAGGACAATGATTGAAGCATTAAGAACTTATTAGATTGGATAATTGCAATACTCAGATTGTAGAGCAAACACAAAATGCACATATATGGAAGGAAAATCCAACCAATCGTATAAGAAGAAAACTCAAATAGTTGGAAAACATGGATGGAAACTCTAATTGGGATAGCTCAAGAAATTTCAAACTGAATCACAACATATCTTAGAGCAAATCAAATTGTGCTCGAATCTAAGTAAAGAACATGATTAACACACCATGCCTTTAGAGAATCAAATTGCCTCAGACCTTGCATTTTGCGATCACCACACATGCCTTCCAATGATCAGTGTCAGTGAAAATAAATATTTCATACACAAATAAATAAATGGAACCAAGGCCACACCTCCTCAATGAATCTACGCAAAACCGCACTTTTGATTTCTGCAGTTAATTGGTTTTTGCACCTTTTTTGCCATGTTTGCACTGTATCAGTTTTTGGAAATGCCATGTGCAATTAAATTAGGGTGAGTTTTCAAATTTACCCTTTTCAATTATCAATTATTAGAACAATTCTTAAAATTAAGATAAGTAAAAGGGTAAACTGGATAGAGGCTAATTTACGCCAATTACCCATTTTAGTTATTAGTCAAAAAAATATGTTCCCTTTATTCGTTAAAAAATATGTTCCTTCTATGTGTGTAATTTTCAATGCTATTATCTATAATCTGAATAAAAGAAGATAATATTGATCACAAAAACAACACAAATTAATTAAAACAACAACGACGACAGAAAAAAGAAAAAAAAAAGAAGGAATGGATTGCAACATAAAGAGAAGAAAAAGTCATAGTAATTGACTAATAAAAAGAAACAGAAGTATAAAAAAATACTATAAAACTATATATTGAAATAGCAACACAGCAGGAAAAAAGTAACAAATGCATAAAGAATAAGATGATGTGGAGTTACCTACTGCATCATTCATGTCATTCATATCTTTATTTACACATATATTTGCATTCTTTACAAAAGCCATCACCTTTCAATGCTATTATTTACAATCTCAATAAAAGAAGATAATAATGATCACAAAAACAACACAAATTTATTAAAACAACAACAACAACAAAAAGAAAAAAGAAATAAAAGAAGAAATGGATTGCAACATAAAGAGAAGAAAAAGTCACGGTAATTAACTAAAAAAGAGAAATAGAAGTATATAAAATATAAAATTATTGAAATCGCAACATAACGATTAGCATTTTTTTTGTGCCAAAGAAAGATTATCAGATTTGACAATGTAAAATCAAGGTGGCTCACAGTTTGATCAATCTGTATCAGAAGTGCCACAAAAATCAATGAATGATGTTACAATCAGTGAATTAGATGCTCAATAGGTAGATATTCTCAAAGCATTACTTGAGACAGTTATTAGGATATGAAAAGGGAGTTATTATAAAAGGTTTTGAGGGAGAGTGCAATTTCTATTTCATACAAATAAAAAAAGGCACACCAGATAACATGAGAATAATAACCAACAGAAAGTCCAATTAAAGAAAGTAGATTATACCATGAGAGAGAGTTGAAAGGAACGGTGGATGATGATAACATAAATAATTGTTGCTGCAGAGAGGAGGGGTGACATTTTCACGTCATAAACAATCCCTTAAAAGCATTTGCATGGGTATAATTATAACTGCTTTAATTGTTGATGCAACCATTATTATTATTTTTTTGCAGTAACTTCCCTTCCCATTAGGGAGGATATAATAGGAAACTACAAAATTATGTACAAACAGTTTAAAAATAGGTTTTTTATATATAATATTATAGATAGTATAGATTATTATTATTATTACTTTTATTTATTCTTATTTAATATTATTTATTACTTATTATAGGTTATTTTTTATGTTTTTTTTACTACAATTAGTATAACATTTATACTATTATATTCAATAGATAGTTTGTGGGCCTTTACAATTTTTTTTAAAGTAAACCTACACTTTATTTTTTAAGAGGCCCAATTTTTCAATTGGTGTTTTATTTAGACTGACCTCAACTCCAGTGTTTGTCTATTTCATTCTCACCGTCCTTTATAGAGCTGATCGAGCTCTAGGGTTTGTGTATTTGCGACCGAGCTTCAACCTTTTACAGGGTTATAGAAAGATCTGTTCAAGGATGTTTGTGTAAGTGCAACTCTTCAATTTGATTATTTTTGATTTCTTCTTTCACTTCTTCATCTTATTCCTAATACTGCTTATTTCATTTGTCGATATAGTTTTCGTTTAATCGATGATAGCAAAAAAAAAGATTTGCATGTTGCATTTGCGATATCATTCTCTGCTAATGTGTATAATGTTGAATAATGTTGAAATCTCTTAATTTTGTTGTAGTTATGGTGATGTCATTGATACTAGTTCTGAAGAAGAGGTGGAGGAGATTTCTGATCCATATTCGACATGTCCGTGTGCCAGAGTTAGAAATCTGGCTCCTATTGGTAGACAAAAGAGAGAGATTCTTGATCTTACTTCTGAAAGTTCAAACAGAGTTATCTTTGATTATTTTGCTGATGATTTTGTTTCAAAATGTGGGGTGTTTCATATGATTTTCATGATACAGTATATTTTTTTTGTTCAAGTTAAGTTGATTTAAATATTTAAATGTGAATTGTTTTGGTATTTATATTATTTTTTGGAAGAAGAAAATCCAGATGATTTTCATGAAGAATTCCCTAGTGAAGGAGAGCATGTCATGCTGCCTACGGTGATTACGCGTGGCCAAGTGAAAAAGAGGCAGACTTTAGTATGTGTTTATTACTATTTACTATTATAATTTACAATTCTAAGTTATTACCATTATCATTATCAATATTTGTTTTTTTGCACATAAATTCGTTCATTTGTTGATATTGAAATTATATGTCGAAAAGTCTGAGCGAAATTTTCTTATGCAAAAATGTAGCCTATTCCAGAAAAAGTTCGACATTCATATATGAAAGTTGGACACCCATTTGTGTTGGTTAAGGAGGAAGGCAGTATGGCTAAAAAGTGGTATCTTAAATGGAACTTTGAAAGGAACAATTACTGTTGTTTTGGCAAAGGATGATATGACTTTGCAAAGGAAAGGAAATTGCGTAGAGGAAATAGAGTGACATTTATGAAAGAGATAGATAAAGAAGAATCGGTAGTTGCTGTTTCAAAGTAAGAAGTTTAGTTTTCTGTTTGCAGTATCTATATATATATATATATATATATATCATGTTCTAAGAAAGAAACCTGAACTTAGATGTTAGTGTGCTAAACACTGTCAGATCTGGTGTGGCATTTCATTTTGAAATGTAAATTTTAGAAATGTGTTCACTTTTAAAACTTGAATCCCTTGAATTATAAATAACTACTTGACCTCAGAGCAAGATCATTTCATAGTATTTAGAATAATGAAGATACTAAGATAAAAATCCAACATTAAGTAATTGTTTCATAAAGATAGATTAAAGTGCTTGCTTTTAAACAACAATGCAGAAAAAAACCTCAGAGTGAAGGTAAAAAAGTTCAAAAATTCAAGTATCAGACATTTTTAGATAGATTATGCCTACTATTCTTGTGAAATTTAAAATACTTTGAAAAACTAATAACTGAAGCTTCATTTGCAGTCTGGTTACTATCTTTTGGACAGGGCTGCTTGGATAATTTGATCAAAAGCAAGTTTCTATTCAGCTGTCATTGATTGATGTAGTGTTGTAAATTCATTTCGCAGGACTTCTATATTAAAATCAAGTTGCTCTGCTATTAATGTATTTGGAATACATGATGAGGAATCACAGTTAGGTATTGGCATATTCGGAAAATCACTTAATGTTTTTCCTGCTCTTGATAACTACTGTTGGATTTCAAATAGTTCCCTTGCACGAATTTGGTTTACAGTGAACACCAGTGTTGTCAGGAGCAATGAAATTTCTAAGCATAAACTTTTATATTGACAACTGGTAACTTATAACTAAAAAAATAAACTAAAATGACAATAATCAATAAATTATTACTTGGTCTTCTAACCTCCCTTCGCGCAAGAAATAGAATGTCTTCACATAAATGTTTCCATGTTTTCTCCCACATTCGTTCAGGTTTGCTTATTGTATTTGAAAGAAGCATTGAGACAAATAATGACCTTAACTGATAACCTGTACCCCAATGAGCTGCTTCTTCAATAGCTTGAATAAATTCATTGTCATCATCAAGTAAGCCCAACTTGTAGCATGCATGTCTTGAGGAAACCGCAATTGGTGATTGGAGAGACTTAGGAACCCTAGGAAAACACCTAGAAGGGGGGGTTGAATAGGTGTTTTAGCTACCTTGAAAGATTTTCGAATGAAACAAATCGAAACAATCAAAACAACAGATTTTTGCAAATTTTCACTAACTTAATCGACTAATCTGCAACTTAATCGATTAAGTCTGAGAGATCAAAATTACTTACTCGATTAAGCAAGTCGTGTACTCGAGTATTACTTGCAGAAACCAGAAAAATCAAGTTTTCATTCGCATACAAAAATCAATCAATTCACACGAAAGATCAGAGATTCAACGGAAATGATTAACACCTATATTCTTATTGATTAACCTAGTTATGAAAATGATTTTCCCTTTACCAATTTGAACAATTAAAGATTCAATTCAATCAATTATGAAAATCAATCTTTCTAGGTTTTCAACCAAGAACGCAATCAAATGACTTGAATATAAAGAGTAAGGGTTTAGAGATACGACACAGTGATTTATCCTGGTTCACTTTCATCCGCTTGAAAGCTACATCCAGTCCCCTCTTCAAGCAAGAGAGATTCTTCACTATGAGGAATTAGAGTTCTCAAATTACAAGTGATTGCCTCACAAGACTCCCTTCTTGCTAGCTTACAAGAGATAACCGACACCCTTGCCTTGTAATCCTATTGATCTTCTCTCTAATCTAACCTCTACCCCTTGTTGATAATTGACACAACAAGTCTTCAATTGCTTGATGATAAACCACACACCAAGGCTTCACTTGCTTGATTCACAACCAAGACTTCTTCTTCTTCAATGAACGTTGCTTGATGATAATCGACACACCAAGGCTTCTTTGTTTGTTGTAGTGGCTTGCCTTCTTGCAAAGATTACAACACAATAGAAAACACAAAACAATCCTATGTATCTCAATCAAGAGTTATGACAATTCACCATAAGAGATTCAAAGGTTCTTGATCAAAGAATATGAAAATATGAGAACTTTGATCTTTAGAAAATGAGAGAGAATAGAGTGGCTTGATTCTTTGTAAAACTTGTATGAAATGATTCTAATTGATCACAAATAATAGAAAAAGGTTTATATAGAATACCCAAAAGTTGTAGCACTTGAAAAACTGATTTTGAGAAGTGAAAAACGTATTTTAAAAAATCAGTTCAGCAGTACTTAATTGATTAAGTTGCAGACTACTCGAGTAGTACTCGATTAAGTTAGTCACTTAATCGATTAAGTTGGTACTGCACATGTTCAAAACTTGTTTTCTCAAAATCCAACCTTTCCTTTAAAACCTTTAAGCCACCTATTGATTCTAGGTTAAGTGAAAACTCAAATTATGATTAAATCATGACTTATGAATGAGATTCACTACCCTCTATAATAATCTACCCAAATAAAAAACCTATGAAGCTTGAGAGGCAAAAGATAAAAGAAATACAAATACACTCAAACTTAGGTCTTCATGAGCTTGCTTTCTCTCTTCTTCATTTGATGTTTGTTGTTGCTTGTTGAGCTTGAAACTTGATCAACACTTGTAGCTTGTTCAAAAACACTTTGTCATTATCAAAACATTCATCATGTTCATCATGGAACTAACAATCTCCCCCTTTTTGAAAATGACAACCCATGTTTGAAATCGCTTGAATCAATGCTTTAACACTTGAATCCAATTGAGATAGAAGCTTGATTCTCCCCCTATCTTAAACAACTTAGCTCAACCTACATAAAAACAACAAAACAACCTTTCTCCAAATATAATATCATATTTCTCCCATGTTTCAAAACATACCATTTCTCCCCCTTTGGCATTTTCAAAAAGAAATATATACCAATTGAAATATAAGATCTAAGCCAAGGTAAGAAATCAATGATCATTTCTTCACAACATTGATACCAATTGAACAAATACAATAGAGCTATACTTTGAAATGTGATATCAATTGGTAAGAGAATATAACAATGAAATATAATACCAATTGAGAACTAAAAAGATCATAATATCACTTAACAAAGAAGATATCAATGTAAAGAAATATAACACCAAAGCATCATACTTTAATAAGATTTCAATTATATGATCATCATGCTTTAATCAACTCAATGATACCAATTGAATTAACTAACATTTAGAAAAGTAATATCAATTGAGAAGATACCAATTGAGATAATATATCAATATCAAATATTACCACTTTGTAGGACATTCACTTGAGATGCAAGTGTGATACCAATTGAAGATGTGAATATAGACATTCATAGTTGAGACCAATTGAGAGCATGTGTCATTTATTTGCATCTTCAATCAAACCTACAAAACAATCATGCTTTGCTTTTTGGTATCCAAATGGTTTTGGATCCATTTTTGTTAGTGTAGGGACTTTCACCTTTTTTCATCCAAACAAAATTTCCTTTAGGTATACCATGCACTTTAACATAACACACATTTGAAGTATGTCCATGAGTACCACAATAGAAACATGTTGGAGGATTTGAAAAATCAACTTTAGAAAAATCAACAACATTTCTATGAGATTTACTCTTAGCATTAGTATAACCCAAACCAAACTTGTTTGAATTTTCTCTTTGAAAATTTAACAATGTGCGCAATCTAATATCATAAATGGTGAAACTTGCAAGCTTATTTTTCAAAATAGCATTTTCATCCTTGAGCAACTTGCAACTCTCACAATCAACCACAACATTCAATCTACTAGCACAATCACAAGAAGAACTAGCATAGATAAGATCAAGAGTTTCATTTTCAAGATTAAGCTCATTAACTTGTTTTTGAAGATCTAAAATCTCTTTTTGATGTTTCAAAATGAGCTTCTTTCTTTCAATGTTTTTCAAAGCTAGTTTTTCAAGTTGTTCATACATTTCTTCATAAGCATTATGTAACAATTCATATTTAGAAGAAATTTCGGATTTAGATTCACTTACATTGCTATCCTCGCTTTGATAACTTGATTCATCATTTGAACTTTGTTCTTCATCATCTACTAGAGTTATCAAGTTGAGACAAGCGGCTTCTTCATTATCCAATGAACTACTTGATGTGCTTTTCTTGTCATCTTATCACTATCCCAAACTATGTATGCTCTTTTAGATTTAGAATTCTTCTTGTCTTTCTCCTTCTTCTTGAGATACCTAGAGCATGAATACTTGAGATGTCCGGGCTTTCCACATTCATGGCAAACTACACCTTCTTTTGAAGTTTTGGTCTTATAGTGTGGGGAATCCTTCTCTTTACTTTTGTCCTTGTTCAACCTTCCTTTTCTCCTTAGAAACTTATCAAACTCTTTTAACAAAAGTTTCATGTCTTTTTCATCAACATCGGAATCGGAATCTTCACTATCATCATCATCGGAACTATCTTTCTTTTTATATGCACTTTTGACTCTAAGAGCAAGTCCTTTCCTTGATTTGTTCTTATCCGACTCTTCATTGATACTTAATCGTCCAAGCTCCATTTCATGTTCTTGAAGCTTTCCGAAAAGTGTTGCTAGATCCATAGCATCCAAATTTTTAGATTCAACAATAGCTGTTACTTTTGGTTGCCAATTCCTGTCTAAACATCTCAAAACTTTGTTAGAAAGTTCACCTTTAAGAAAAGTTTTACCAAGAGCAAGTAAATGATTTATAATGTGAGTAAAACGCTTTTGCATATCATTTATAGATTCATTTGGAAGCATAGTAAATAACTCATATTCACGCATCAAAGCATTCAATCTAGCTCTCCTAACCTCACTAGTTCCTTCATGAGTCACTTGTAAAGTGTCCCACATTTCTTTGGCACTAGAACAATGGGAAACCCTAAAGAACTCATCATATGACAAAGCGGACGTGATGATATTCATAGCCTTATAGTCATATTGTACTTTCTTTCTATCATCATCTTTCCACTTGTCCTCGGGGGTCGGAGTTACTACACCATCTTTTGAACTAGAGGGAATATAAGGGCCATTTTCTACTACTTTCCAAATTTCACTATCTATGGCTTGGATAAAGATTTTCATTCTAACTTTCCAATATGCATAGCCTTCTCCGGTAAACATTGGAGGACGATTTATTGAATAACCTTCACCACCAAAGGGATTCGTAGAACCCATTGCGGTTACTTAACTAGGATCTTTACGAAAAAGCTCTTATGCTCGTGTCTTTCGACCGAGCTCTGATACCAATTGAGGAAACCGCAATTGGTGATTGGAGAGACTTAGGAACCCTAGGAAAACACCTAGAAGGGGGGGGGGGTTGAATAGGTGTTTTAGCTACCTTGAAAGATTTTCGAATGAAACAAATCGAAACAATCAAAACAACAGATTTTTGCAAATTTTCACTAACTTAATCGACTAATCTGCAACTTAATCGATTAAGTCTGAGAGATCAAAATTACTTACTCGATTAAGCAAGTCGTGTACTCGAGTATTACTTGCAGAAACCAGAAAAATCAAGTTTTCATTCGCATACGAAAATCAATCAATTCACACGAAAGATCAGAGATTCAAGGAAATGATTAACACCTATATTCTTATTGATTAACCTAGTTATGAAAATGATTTTCCCTTTACCAATTTGAACAATTAAAGATTCAATTCAATCAATTATGAAAATCAATCTTTCTAGGTTTTCAACCAAGAACGCAATCAAATGACTTGAATATAAAGAGTAAGGGTTTAGAGATACGACACAGTGATTTATCCTGGTTCACTTTCATCCGCTTGAAAGCTACATCCAGTCCCCTCTTCAACCAAGAGAGATTCTTCACTATGAGGAATTAGAGTTCTCAAATTATAAGTGATTGCCTCACAAGACTCCCTTCTTGCTAGCTTACAAGAGATAACCGACACCCTTGCCTTGTAATCCTATTGATCTTCTCTCTAATCTAACCTCTACCCCTTGTTGATAATTGCCACAACAAGTCTTCAATTGCTTGATGATAAACCACACACCAAGGCTTCACTTGCTTGATTCACAACCAAGACTTCTTCTTCTTCAATGAACGTTGCTTGATGATAATCGACACACCAAGGCTTCTTTGTTTGTTGTAGTGGCTTGCCTTCTTGCAAAGATTACAACACAATAGAAAACACAAAACAATCCTATGTATCTCAATCAAGAGTTATGACAATTCACCATAAGAGATTCAAAGGTTCTTGATCAAAGAATATGAAAATATGAGAACTTTGATCTTTAGAAAATGAGAGAATAGAGTGGCTTGATTCTTTGTAAAACTTGTATGAAATGATTCTAATTGATCACAAATAATAGAAAAAGGTTTATATAGAATACCCAAAAGTTGTAGCACTTGAAAAACTGATTTTGAGAAGTGAAAAACGTATTTTAAAAAATCAGTTCAGCAGTACTTAATTGATTAAGTTGCAGACTACTCGAGTAGTACTCGATTAAGTTAGTCACTTAATCGATTAAGTTGGTACTGCACATGTTCAAAACTTGTTTTCTCAAAATCCAACCTTTCCTTTAAAACCTTTAAGCCACCTATTGATTCTAGGTTAAGTGAAAACTCAAATTATGATTAAATCATGACTTATGAATGAGATTCACTACCCTCCATAATAATCTACCCAAATAAAAAACCTATGAAGCTTGAGAGGCAAAAGATAAAAGAAATACAAATACAGTCAAACTTAGGTCTTCATGAGCTTGCTTTCTCTCTTCTTCATTTGATGTTTGTTGTTGCTTATTGAGCTTGAAACTTGATCAACACTTGTAGCTTGTTCAAAAACACTTTGTCATTATCAAAACATTCATCATGTTCATCATGGAACTAACATGTCTGAACGTAGCATACACAACACCATCCACAGTACGGATATCTTCATATGTTTCTGGACCTTTAACTTTATGCAATAATATATTTAAATAGAACAATTATCTTGCACTTGGAGGAACAAATGTCAATCTTCCTATGGAAAATCCCCTCTTTCTCGGACACCATTGCGGAGGGGAATGATTGTACACAAAATGTGTTGGAAACTGAACATATGTGTAACTTTTGGCCTCAGGATATTGTCTATTATCTTCAAACCAAACTAAGAACATAGATGACTGATTTTTATCAGCCTGCACTACATTTTCCAAGTCATCATCATCACAATACACAACAGGCTGTTCATTTGGTAAATGGAACTTTAATCTTTCAATAGAAGGTTTTCTATAATTTATGTCAAATTTAAAAATTCGCCACATGGCTTCACAGGGAGATATATACCTGCAATCATAATATGCTTTAATCTCATCAACTACTTCACCACTTTGCACACGACTTTGTTCATAAATTGCTGCAGTTATCCGATCATTGCCCTTGCTGATATACTTGAATAAATACTTCACACTTGTACTTTGATTGCACCATTCAGTATTCAAGTGTGAACGATGTTTTGACAGAAGGTTAGGATTGTATGCTACAGGCCATCTGTTGTCAAGTGTCACACCACCCTTTTAAACTTCAATACCATTATCCCTTCTTCTGTATATAGGATAACCATCTTCATTTATTCTTTTCGTTGGTTCAAAGTTTTTTGGATAAAACTTTGAGCAAGAACCATCTACCATACATGGTGAAGCTCTGTTTGCTGCTCCACATGGACCATGGATCATGTACTCCTTAACAATTTCATGCATTTTAGGATGCAATATTGGATCAGGTATCTCTGCACTAATTATCTTATCAATGTCTTTAGGACGTGGATGCTTGCATTCTTCAGAAAGAAAGAGCAAAATGTGTGCATGAGGAAGTCCACGCTTTTGGAATTCAATAGTGTACAACACTGAATATTATGAGCAAAATTAAGAAATATCAAAAATTAAAAAGGCATGACATTTAAAGAATTGACTGATAAATAATGTGGATAACCTATACCTGCTTTCACTTTACCAAATATATTCCCTGATTCCAAGTCATTCATTAATTCTTTCAGCTTCATTTTAAAAACTCGAACAATGATATCAAGTCTCTCTTCTGGCTTTAATCCATTTATATTCAAATATCTCATTATCTCCGACCATTTAGGATTGCATGTGAAAGTTAAGAAAATATCTGGGAAACCACACCATCTGCATATAGCCATTGCATCTTGATGATTCTGAACCATGTATCTTGGACCTCCTACATAACTTGTTGGTAGTATAATTCTTTTACCTACTTGACAACCTCTTCTTTCACCTTGGAAAACAACATCATGCACATGACTGTATACTTCAGACCGTAGCTTCTCTTACTCCTTCATATAAAATGACATTCTCCAACTTTCTATCATTGTGTAAGCATCAACAACTAATTGCTGGAAGAGTCTCCTTGAAAAAAGAATAATTGAATCTTCTCCATCTCTATCTTGAAATCTAAGTGCAAACCACTCCCTCATCGTTACATTGCCTTGTTTTTTGCTATTTGATTTTGAACCTTCAACATGTGGTATACCTTCACGAAATCCATCTTCACCTCTAGGAAAACAGACAGGATAATGTAGAGGTAGATAAAGAGGGTGCAACTCATGTATTCTTTTCAAATATCCTGCTTGTGTTTCAACAATAATGTCCCTCTCATCTGGTTGAACATTTACATCACCAACATACAATGCTGCAATTTCATTAGTAGTTGGAGCATCGTATACTCTGCTATCTTTAGTTCTTTTGCTGATTAATTTCAATTTCAAGTCCAAGACTGCTTCACCTTCAAGACGATCACGTGCCATTCTGAAAAATTTGCAAATTGGGTTGTATTCATCAAACATTAATTTAAGATTCTGGATTATATCAGGATCCAAATCACCATTGCTTTCAACTCTGCTATTTTTACTCAAAACAAATCATCTCAGCACTTCAACATTAAAATGAAAACAACATTGTTAAAAAAAATTAAACAAAAAAGAAACAATGCAACTATCAAGAATATAATGTACCTTAATGCATTCATCCGATTATCAACCTCATTGCTAGTGTCAACAATGTAGAGTTGTGCAAACTTAGGATTTTGACCTTGTGCAGGAAGAAGACTTCCTATCCGATGATGATTTTGACCAGATAGTCTAAATGAAAATCTACCTCTACCATCATTGACTGAATTGTCAATTTTTCCTCCCATGGATGTAAAAGAAAACATCGAATTGTATGCCCTTATTTTATCTTGAAAATGCTTACCCTTAATATTGTTACCATAAAAAATCAACGATCGCACGTAAGGTGGAGGACTTGTCATGAGTGAGAGCTGAACCTTTCCATTTCCACAGCAAAGAGTGTAAACTGGATTTTTTTGCTTGATCCTAGTAATCGTTCACGAAGCCAAAATTTAGAAATCACACCAGTGACATGCGAATTCAGGGTCACCACAGTCATCATACTTATATTCGTTCAGATTAAAATGCCAAATTTCATGTGAATTCAGGGTCACCACAGTCATCATACTTATATTCGTTCAAATTAAAATGCCAAATTTCATCCTCCACATGAACAATGATGCAAAATCTAATCAGGTACTTCAAATTGAAACCTGAACATTTAGTGTATGAGACTGTCATTGTATCATAAATGAACCTTCATGCCGATTTATGTTCACAGGTAAACCAATTTCACTTCTTTGTGGCATGTTTTCATTTCCATCAACTTCACTTCTTTGTGGCACTCTTCGCTTTCTGGTTGTACTTAATGATCCACTTGCAAAACCATTATCCACTGGTTGTACGATTTGTGGTATTGAAAATATAATGACATGTAAATAACCATTCTGATATGGTTAAAGTTATGTTTCTTTCAGTACCAAAGAACTGAATTCAGTTTCACTTACAAGTTTCAGTTGTAGGAGGCAGTCTTGGTGTTCCGCTTGTACCGGACGATCCACTTGAAAAATCATTATCAGATACTGATATTATATGTGGCACTCTACCAACATTTGTAGTGTTATTTACATGTACATGTACATTTTCAGTACCACCAGCTTTGCTCTTAACCTGTTGATCCACTTGGTGCTCCAACCTTCATTTTTGGTTTGCACTTTTAGAACACGATAAACCAATAGCAGGAATATCATTCATGGAAGAAATTGGTACTTCGAAGAGGGGTTTTTTCCGCTTTTTCGACAAAGAATCTTTTGAAGAAATATAATACAATAATTATTATATTTTGATTTGAAAATGGCACACTTATTTTGGTTCCAATTTTTCTTTCAAGCATGTCACTATTGCTTTGATAAAGTTAACACAAATTTGCAATATTAAAAATTGATCAAAATATATTAAAAACATAGATACAAACACAATAATGAAAATGCCATCTGCTTGTTGAGAAATATACTTTTTGACACTTCATTACTTGATTGGACAATATTGGTAATATCATATAAGACAGATCAATTTTGAGATACTTGAATGGCAGGAATATCATCCACGGCAGAAATTGGTACTTCGAAGAGGGAAGTTTTTTGCTTTTTTGACAAAGAACCATCTGAAAAAATAGCATATAATTCATTGATATTTTGATTTCAAAATGACACACTTTTTTTGGTTTCAACATTTCCTATAAGCATGTGACTATTGCTTTCATAATGCTGTGACAAATTTGCAATTAAAAATGATCAAAATGATTAAAAACAAAAATACAAACACAAAAATTAAAATGACATCTGGTTGTTGAGAAACATACTTCTCGAGCATTCCTTAATTGAGTGGCTAATATTGGTAATATCAGATAAGACTGATCGATTTTAGATACTGAACAGATATCACACCTGCATAGAATGCATATTACATATTACAAAAATCAATTAAATAAAGAGAATTAGAAATTAGTCTCATAACTTTCAACCATTTTCATTAATATCAGAGTTAGTTATTTTAGACTTCAATAAAGTACTCCCAGGTTGCAATTTTGATACAGAACGTGGAGTAAAAATTGTGGCTGCAAAATATCAAGAATGATTCAATACACTAACTTGCAGAAATCACATGAACAAAAATACAAATGTAGGTTACATATTACAGAAATCAATTAAACATAGAAACCTAGAAATTAAGCTCATAAATTTCAACCTTTTTCATCAATACCAGAATTAGTTCTTTTAGACTTCAAAAGAGTACTCCCAGGTTGCAATTTTGATACAGAGGGTGGACTAAAATTCGTGGCTGCAAAATACAAACAAATTCATGCATACATTAATATATGTTTAAGTAAGAAAATTGAAAAAAAAAACAATATTTACCTGAATTTTTAGTAACACTTGAGTTACATGAACCATAATTTGCACACATTTACATAAACACTAAAAACGAATGTACTGAAATTTTAACATAACACTCTTAAACAAAGAGAAGCTAAAACTTCACCTGACATATTAACCTCATTGTTTTCATCATTACAAATTGGAGTTTTACCTTTGAAAACACATTTCCCAGCTTGAAATTTCCGAACAGAGGGTGGAGTAACTGGAGTAACTAAACTATCTGCATAAGGTAAAGAATAAATTTTAGAATGAAACAAATATTAAGTAAGAATTTACAAATAAAAAAAATAGTGTAAAGAATTC
This sequence comes from Crotalaria pallida, assembly GCA_037953625.1. Lineage (NCBI taxonomy): Eukaryota > Viridiplantae > Streptophyta > Magnoliopsida > Fabales > Fabaceae > Crotalaria > Crotalaria pallida. The sequence continues at coordinate 103,815,781 of CM075650.1, forward strand.
TTACCTCGACTATCTTTAGTAGTTGATTGACATGAGTTCCCATCAAATTTTCCATTGTTATTTTTGTCCGAAACATCCCCATTTGAGAACTTCGAGTATTGACTACCCATTTCCTGGTTATAGATTCAAACCATGTTTTTTACTCACATGATCTCTGTTTCGGTCCCTGTTTATGTTCGGCTTGTTTCCGTTTGTATTCTAATTACCATTTTTCTTCATCTAAGAAATTCAAACATTCACTTGCCGTTTCATTGTTGTTAATGGTGGAGAAGAGAAAAAGCAAAATAGAAGAAGATAGAAACTGGTTCGAAGAAAAAATGGAGGAAGAAGAGTGAAAGTGGAAAGTGACTTTACACTTTTCTTAAAAAAAAAAAAAAGTAACACCGAACTATGTAACACCTTTGGGCTTCCAGCCCAATATCCCACAGAAATGAGCCTCCCAATGACGGCTCTATTAATTACCAGCAACAATAATCATTTCTTAGTGTGTTAGTGGAGTTAGATTAGTCAAAATTTGTCAAAATCAGGATTGGTTTTGGAGGGAAAATTGGGATTAAAACTGAAAAACCCCTTTGCTTTTATAAAAGTATTGATTATATTCTTGAAATTCCTATATTAGTCCCACAGTCCTTTTAGCGTGATTCCCTTCCACCTGTTTTGTTTCCACTAGAATTTACCAGCAACCAAGAACTTGTAGCAAGCCAGCTTATATGGATTGAAAAGTGGAACGGTAAAGAAATGTGGAACTAATTAATCGTGCACAATGATGTTTTATGAGCACACTAAACACATTGACACAAAGATTGACTGCCACTTTACTTGTCAGCACCACTTCGTGATATTGATTGTGTCATCCCTATTGGCTAATTTGTTCAACTACTAATTTGTTCACCATAGGCTATCATCCTGGCCGCTTTTGTACTTGAGTTTCCAAACAAAAATTGGTTTCTTTCACACGTGCTCTGAGTTTTGAGAGGATTTTAAGATATGATATGATCCTGATTTCATATATGTTAATACTCTAGTTATATTCCTTTCTTGTTCTAACATAAAGATGCAGAAAATTCCTAGCAAATTTGCCATGGTAGTTTACATTTTGCCCGAACCAAAAAACTACTATAGTTTCCTTTCCAAACCGGAGAAGTAAATTCTGAATAGGGAAAATGGCATGTTTCATGTAAGAAAAGAAAATCTGGAGAGAAGTGAACCAGACTAAGTCTCTGTATTCATATACATGTAAGCTAAGTTCATTGAAAATGTCAATGATCAGCGTTCACTCCAGTGCTTGCGCATCGACTCAGGATTACTCAGATTCAGGTATTTGTTGAAGAGCACCCGAGAGATGTTTAGAGCATCTCCTCTACTTTCCACTGGAAATGTGTTCCTACGGCTTTGCCAATCATTGGTAAACTTTATCCACTCCCTCCTCCATTCTTTTAACTTGAAGTCCTCGCCTCTCTCTAAACTTTCTCTCAAATATTTAAAATAAATAGCAGCTCTGGGGCCATAGTAGTCGCGTAAAAGCCCGCTCCAGTACTTGTTTCCTGTCGAATGCAGTACAACATAAAATCAATCAGAATGTCGAACATCACATAGCTTTTATTTTCCTTTTCTCTGTAGGGTTTGTAGAAGATATTCTGAGTGAGGGGAGTGCTTACAATTTAAAAAAACAAATAAATCGTCACTTTCTGATATAAGGAATACTAGTAAGACAGTCTTTTCATAAGTCATAACTCTTCAAAATTCTGTTTGTTTTGTTGTAGGACTAGCTAAATGAAGAGTGAAACCATGTGATTTAGTGGGTCTTGTACAGATTCCACCAAATAAAAAAGAGTGCATTAAAGAGGCCGATGAAAGAGTGTGTTGCTAGCATTATCCTTATAATATTGTATAAGCAATTCAGTTAAAAGCTATGAAGACTAGCTAATAAATATAACAAGGAACTAAGTCATTCATTACCATAGTCACGGAGCAAACTGGCTTCTTCCTCTGTGTTGTCATACCACATGGTGATTTGTGTTCTTGCATTCCACTCAAACTGTACGTGTTTAGGTTGCACTAGATCAAATCAGTAGAAGTATAGAACCAGTGGATTTTTAATTTTATCCCAATGAATGTAAATCAAACCTGTTTCTCCTGTTCTTCGTTTTGGGCTAGTTGCTTTGCACTTTCTAACCAAGGTCCCAGAAGAAATCCATCATGGCAACCCAACAGTGTGTCTAAATCTTCCACTAGGTCCAGAAACCTCTGACTGAGGAGGGTCACTCCGTGGACATCATGTGATTGGTATGCCTCAATGATCTTGAAGTATAACTGATTTGCATATTTTGCTAAGGCTTGTCTAGTCAGATCAACAAGGTCATACCTGAGTAAAGAATAAATAGAATAAATCAGGATATGAAAACTTAATATATAAGACCCTCCTTGCCAATGATGTGCCAACACCATAATTTGTCACGTTAGCAATTAATATAACATGTTTCACATGTTGGTATTAGCTACGTCATCACTAGGGAGTAAAACAAAAATTTTAGAAAATAGAAAGACCAAAACTAAAGAAAATAAATATAGAGATTGAAATCGAAACTCATTATGTTTACAAAGACCAAAAACATATTTAAACCTATGTTTTTTTTTGTCCCTGAGATCTTTTGATTTTCCTTATGTGAAAAAAAATGGTTAAAGTCCAAGTAAACTAGTTTATTTTAGTTTTAGAATATAAGTGTTGGCATAAGATGGACCAAAGTCGAATATCAACACACGATATACACAGTTGTCCTCACCTGTAAGTATTACTTCTTGAAACTTCATCTCCACTAGCGATAAAAAGCTCTAAAGCATAAATTACTTCAGAAGTTGAATACCATAAATGAGGTCGATCAAATGATTCAGTTACTTTCTTTATATTTGTTCTTGAGTATGGCTTGCCATAGTGGCGAGACCTTTCATGCTGTGTTGAAATTAAGGAAGGGTCAACATCTGGGATTGCTACAATGACATCTCTGTTTTTGTCCTGTTCCCAGACGCCAAAAATATCTGGTTAAATGAAATAAGATATGATTTTTTATGCATGGTGAGTTATGACTGGAACTGATCATAGAAGATGCAGTTTAGATTTTCATTTATGTACTAGTTATTGGTCATTGAGCAATAAGATGGCCTAAGCAATTAGATATGTCTTCCATTGTCCCCCTTGCTTTTTACAGAGAAAATGAAATACAACAAATCATAAGAGTTAAAGTGAGTGCAGCAATAAAGAATAAAGTTGAACACATAATTGCATTACAGTTCCTCTATTGCAGGATTATCTGGAAGAAATTGCTAATCTTAGGCAGGTTATAAGTAACAACTAAGCACTTACATAGGCCCCATCAGTGCAATTGTAGAGGGTGTGATATAATACATTCCATCCTTCTTGTATTGAAGCAACTGTTTGTCCATATCGTCTAGTTGAATACAGATCAACCCAATCCTGAAAAAGGAATGGCCATAATGCATTTCAATTTCAAAACATCAGTTAGTGACACCGGTATATTAAATAATGGAAGAAAGTGGATTACAACTTCAAATATTCGATAGCACAAAAGCATACTTGCATAGGAGAAATAGCAGACCTATGGTAAGCTTGAAGAATATAGGTATACTGAATACAAAAAGAGGTTCCTTCCCCAGGCTTACTAGATAAATAATAAAAATACAGAAGCAACCTTTCCTGCATTCTATATTTATTGTTAAACCCAACCAAATGAAGTATGTCCAATACAATTATCAAAAGGAATAGACTATACTGTTGTTCTGATTCCTATTATGGTTAAAGGCAGCTATATAACTTCATAGATTCTAATTGTTAGTACCAGACAAATGAGACTCATTCTGATTGTTCTGTGAAAAAGTAATTGCATGCAAGGGAGAAGGGATGAAAGAAAGTATGTTGGAATTATATCCGGAGTCCAACATTACCAAGTGGAGGTGGATAATTAAATTGGTATGGTTGAAAGTCTCTTCAAAGGAAACTTGGCAAACTATAAGAATACAGTTTACATGCAACAAAACTGGCCACCCACATAATGGGGTTCCACAGGAGATCCTGGCAGTCTAACATAGTAACGCTATGCGTGAAATGAATGTAACTTATTGGTACAAAGATTCTCTCACTCTTACCTTAACATTAATTTTCTTGTGTTGAAATGCCATTTCAGACATCAGATCATAGACAATGGGATTCTGTTCTATACCTTCCATTGACATTCCAACTCCAACCTTCAGAAATCAAATAGCTGATCATAATAAGTATGATAAAATATTAAATAGAAAGAATTTTTTTGTTTAGAATGATTTGTGGAAATAATAATATAATCTTGTGTATGTCATATTCCAAAGCCAAATGGATAGAGGAAGGGATCGAAAAGTTATTGTGCAGGTGGACAGACCACTTTGAACAAGAAAATGGCACTCTTGAAATCAGTCCAAGACAGAAGAGTAAGGTGCAATTCTAGATGGTTGGTCTCGGTGTGCTTATACAAGTATTTATGAAGATGCACTGCCTTCCAACTTAGAAAGAGTGTCTGTCCAGAGTAACCAACGAAAAATGCATGAACATTTCTTTTGAAGATGATAGACATTCAAGCCTCATGTTTCTATAGTACTATATAAAGAGAGTTGCTGGTGATCAGTTGAACATATTAGTTGTTTGATTGATATAATGGAGCCAAAAAGCCAGAAAGCCAGATTGCAGATCATCTATTTAATAGGAAATCAAATCGCCAATGAAAATGGATAACTTGCCATTGTTGAGTTAACACTTGTACGCGCTTCAATTGGTCCAGATGCTATCGCATCTAATATCCCATACATCTCAATGTTTCCTGCAAAATTGTGCAGCATACACCTGCCAAGCATAACAACCCAATCAGTTTTATTTTATTTTAAAAGAAAGGCATTTAAAAGGATGCAGACTGTAATGCTGAGTTTTGGGGTAATCAATAACTTTATTTATATATCAATTTGATTAACTAAAAATAATGTCAACTTAATGAACTTGAAGGTTCTAGAACTTTAAATCTGCAGGCATAAAAATAATTATAAGATGTCACAGACATTGGAATCATTGTAAAACAATTTGTAGTGAAGTCCACCGATGCTAGTCACTTTGACACTTTCATTAACAACATTGCTTGAAATTTACAAAGCAGTTATCTCTATGGATCACTGGTTTGCGCAGCTGAATGTTTAGGCTGAGGTGAGAAAAGTTCCAACTAAGTTTTGTAGCGTGTAGAAGATAAACTATATGAGGACACTGAAGATAAACTATACTCAAATTGAGGGAGAATAAAGATATCTCCTGCATATATTTAGAGGAGGCCTGAATAGGCTAACTAGCTTAAAATCATAAAATAAGATGACATGATTGCTGTTATTTATAAATAAAAAAGGGAAGATATCTTTCCAGATGTAGGGAACTCCATAAAACTGCTCTGAGGTAATCCATATGGGTTTTACTTCAGCAAACAAGTCCAGAACCACCAGCTTTCCAAGAGGAACAGAATGTAAAAGGGCCTGCAAAAAGAACAGATTAAAAACAGCTGATTAGTATTCTATATGTCTGAGATAGCATATGATTGGTAATGTTTAAGTAAGAAGAAATAACCAAAGTGAACTTATAATTCTCAAAGCATTGGTACTGATTAACTTATGCATTTATTCAGATGTGTATATGGACATTAGACAATTCCAGTCATTAACTTACAAGACAAGAGACTAAATGAAGAGAAAAGGAATAAAATGAAATTAAACTGATGTGAACATCATTTGGCAGAAACATTTGTTTACACGGGCCTATATTAAGGCTAGCTGTGAAAACGAGCGATCGAGTTGGGAGGCAAAAATTAACAACATAACCTTCATTTGAGGAGGTCTCCAAAATGGATCATATGAAAATAGCCATCCCTGCAAAAATGGAATAGTACCCATTAGAGTTTAGTGGATGCATATATATAGCATGAAACTCATAGTTACGCCGTTACGTGTAGTTATTCACAAGCTAGCACTTAGCACCTTTAAATGAAGGTTAAATAACAAAACACCATAACCAGTTCACCTGCATCAGCCAAACAGCATCATTATCACCACTCTGCATTCCTTTAAAAGTTGCTGCACCTAATGATGATATGTATTCTGGATCATCAAAGGGTGGGGTGTTCTCATCAAAAGTATCACTGTGATTGGTTCAACAAACTGTTAATGAAAGGAAGAGGATTTCCTTTATGAACAAAAAATGGATTAAACTGGGGTGGCGCATCAAAATATAAAGCATAATTCAAATGAAATGGAGATTTGTACCAGCATATAGATTTTCTAATAATAAAAGTACTCTAGTCTCTAGATTTCCTTACAGTGATCACGACTGTTTTGAATAAAAAAAGTAATGCAGTAAAAGGTGTCAATATGGCGTGGCACCCTAATAAACTTGAATTGCAGAGTAGAATAATAATTTAATATTATGGATTTTCTTAATCGGCTAAATAAAGCATCATTTCATTGTAAAACGAAATATTTAATAATTTAGAAGTGGTGGACTTAATTTTCCAAGATATTTTTACTACTTTTTAAATCCCTACCCCTGCCCTCAAAAATCATATCCTAGCACTCTAAAGTATTTTAATAGCATATCTATAGTTAATATTCAACCTTGCAAGTCCACAATTGAAAAAATGGAAGTAGTAAAGTAAAAAATACTCATTATTTGACCAAACTATTGTGTATACTTCAATCAACATTTACATTTTTTAATGCACTCAACATCTACATTATTTTGTAGTTTAACTAAAACATAAAACTAGTCCCATTAACCCCATATTTATTGCAGAGTATTGGAAAACCAACCCTAACACCCAATAAAGTCAACCAAAACTACACATTTATGTATAAATCCAAGCTTGTACACTCGCAAGAACTAATAAGATTAGGAAATGAGAGCTTTCATGCGATTTAACTCACTTTTGTTACCGAGGACCATACACATGTAAAGGGTTGAAAGGTTAATTCAAGACTTTCACACCACATAATTAGGGAAAAGAGCTTTGAAATCAGAATTTTCATTATCAACTATTGACACCTTGTGATATGGGATGATATTGTAAGGGACATTAATAAGGGACATTGGTAGTTAGTTAAGTGACATCAAGAAGGTAGTTTTGAGACATCAAGTAAGCTAGGGGTAAAATGGGACATTCGGGTAGCTAGTTAGTGTTAGGAAGTTAGTTGTGGCACGCCAGCTGTATCAGCAGCTTTTCCCGCCGATTCCTGATCAGCTATAAGAGTAGCTTGGAATGCAAGCAACTGATCATCTTGTCATTAGAGAAATTCTCTCTTCTGTAACTCTTTTCTCTCATTGATACATTGTCTCGAGACTCTTTCTTCTACTAGAGTATCCTGCATTTCAATTGAATTCTTCAATTTCTTAGCATTTCCTATAATTATCTATCACCTTGTAAAGAGATTTATTATTGTATATATCACGCCATTGCTACAGTATAATTACAAGATTCTTATTCCATCATCTGGGGTGGGGATTCTCTCCTTTGTCTTAATGAAATGAACGTCTCCATTTCAGTAAATAAAGGTTCAGGGATTGGTAAATGTCCATTTTGATTGGTAGATGTTCATTTATCCATCCCCAAACCTTATTTATCAAAAATGAACAACTCCAGACCCAGAGTTCATAAAATCTGACTATAATTATGCGTTTCTCCGAATGTTCATCATGATGAACATGATTCGGTAACTTAGCCCATGATCGCGGTTCAGAACAAACAGTGTTCTATAACTTACTATGTACCCAAAAGACAATGATTTCTACAAATATTTCAGCAATGTAAATTTATAATTCTTCAATTTAAAAATTGATGAGAAGAAAAATTTACCAGTTGTAAATGTGGCCGCTTCTTCCATACTCTAGGTTAAAAGAAAATCAAATATCACAAACAATTAGATTGATATCCTTAGTAATTTTTATTACGGAATAGAGCCAAAAAGTAAAAAAGAAGCATGTTTACCACCTTGCAATTGTTTCTCAACAAAAGCTTTCCCGATCTCAATGAACAACGGGTCAGTTGAGTCAAGAAGATAAGTGCAGCACCATTTGAGGTCGTTCTTAATAGAAAACCTAAAGCAGGATGAAAAATTAGTCAATAAAATCTGTATGATGTTTCTGAATGTAAATGAAACATGGACGTGAATATAATTTCAGGCTATAAGGTCATTATTTAAGGCCTTTCTCTAGAGTTTCAGGGCCATGGCATCTTTGCAATCATTCAGGGATTATGAGAATTCTGAGCTTATTGTATGCCCTCTTCTACAAAGATTGGATAAATTTTTCTTCAATTTTGTCTACGGATATTGGAGATGTTTTATAGCACACAAGCACATTCTTTATGAATTCACTACGTTTCCCACACAAGCAACGGTTATCAGCAATGATGGTAAAAGTAAAATCAATGGCTGCTAGGACTTAGTATCGTGATTTATCTCAATTACTTTCACGGGTAATAGATGTCAAAGCCATAACAATTTTGTGGTTAGGCATTACCAAACTAGGAAGGTGTTTATGTGTAAGATGACACGACTATTTTTCGTGGGGCAGTGAAGGGTGCAGGGCTGGTATACACATAAGTAACTTCTCCAACCCAGCTTGAATACTGGTTTTCATTTTTCTCTGCAAAAGGATCCACTGAGCTGTGTTTTTATAATTTTTGTCCTCCAAAATTTACGCACTCCAGCGTCTTAGAGATTTATCATTTGTTTAATAAATTTGCATTTGATGAATAACATGATTACAGATTCCTTACAAACAAATAAATTGATGTATTTAAATCTTCAAAAGAATCTTCAATTGGTCTATATCAAAATATAAGTATCATGCATTGGTGTATGACATAAGACTATGAGCAAGCTAACTACTTAATTCATGCTTATCATATTCAAAAGTTAAATTTCTAGAACAGTGTCAGTAAAGTTCTTAACCTAGTGTGATTGTAAGCAGATCAACAGGATGCAAGCTCGAGAAGACATGTACAGCGTTGAACTCACCAGTTTTCCAAGCGTGTTATTTTTGCTGATGGAAATATATTTTTCAGAGCAGCAGGGACATTTCCAGAAAATGCTGGCAGAACTGAAAAGCAATTATGCAGATTTTAAAATTTTTACATACAGAAAAGGAGTAGAAGATGGGCTGACAAAAGTTTTGTCATGTATGCACATACACTTACGTACATTGCTCTATGTATCTCTTGGTTTGGTTACTAAAAGAAACCAAAGAACTATAAGTTCTTTATTTGTTTTCTTTGGTTAGTTTGTAGTAATCTTAAAGATTGAAGTAGTTCATTGCAGTTAAAGAAGCGTTGATAACAGTAATCAGTACCGGGTGTCATTCCAAGCTCATACATTTGACCAAGAATTTTCTTCTGTAAGATTAGCTGTTGATCAAGCCAGATCTGTGGCAGTGGCCCACCCCATCTGGAATCACAATTTCATTTAAATTAGAATTACTCATTTTCTTATAATAGGGCTTCCAGGTTCAGGAATGATGACAGTGGAACTCTAGAGTCTACACACAGAGAAAGAGATTTTGCTAAGAGCATCAAACATGAAAATTTCATCATGAAACTGAAAAGTCTTAATAATGGCATATGCAATTTTTTAGTTCCAACCTAAATATTTGAATACAAATTTTACTTAACAACCTTAAAACACAGATATAAGAATCATCAAAGTGAAAATAACAAGCCCACCAATTCTATCACTCACCTATGTAAATTTCCCATACGTGACCATGCAAGAAATGCTGGGCCTCCAAAGAAATCATCCAAATCAGAATTGCTCATGTTAAACTTCTCCTGGAGGTTAAATCTTAAGTAAGCTATTAAGAAATGCTTTATGGAACAGGATTAAGTTATACAATATTCAGGACTACTGTTAGTTAAAATAAACAAGCCACTGGAAGAATCGTGGGCCTAAATCAAATTGTTCATCTTTATTTCATTATTTGAATGAAATGTCTAGAAAATAAAACTTAGAAGCACTAAAATACTTGGAATTCTACATATAAACAACAAGGAAGACTAGATGAGAACTGATACCAATCAAACTGAATCTGATCGTTGACTATATCACTTAAGACTGCCTGATAACTCTACAGTCTACACATTTCATCTGGGTATCAGATTACTAAAATACACAACCTTTAAATACCACTTAAACCTTACATAAAATTATACTATAACATCTGAAAAGAGCACCTCTAGTTAAAGACCACTTAAAAAGAAGGAAAGTAATTCCTATTTGAAGCTGTTGCTTGGAACCATTTTCAAGTGTTAGAAATATAAAACCATTCTTGAGATTCAATCTAACTACTTATGCTTTGGGATACTGGCGTTCTTATCATATGGCATTAGAACATCTATTATCGAGTGGCATGGAGTATGATCATATTTCTCTTCTCACTTTTCCTAATTAGAATTAAACAAAATACAGTATAAATGTGCATTATTCGCAATCCAAACCCAAAAAGCATTTGTGCATGGGGATGTATTGGAGATAGTATAAAATAACTAACATGTCTTTTGTTAAGGTTTCGAGGAGTAGCCTAACAAGTATTTAAACTATATCAAGGAGAGTGACTCAGGCGATGTGGGACTTCCAACATCTTTTATCTAACATTTAAGCATTCTAGATAAAGTCATTTCACAATGAATTAAATCTTATTTACTAAATTTTCTAACAATAATGACTAAAGCTAGTTTAGTAGTGCATAATTTGTGGGTTGATTTTGCATAAAAACCATATTCAGTAAGTTTCGGTGTGACAGAGTAGTTAGCATTTAGCAAGAAAATGACCTGGAACACTTTCTGCCAGATTGCCTCTTGTCCTGTAAATGCTAGTGGCAAGTTAACACCCTGCAGAGCCATCCAATCAATTTCCTTTTCCCATCTTTTCCAGTCCCACCAAGCAAAAGAGTCTTCCAAAAGCAGTTAAAATAAGATAATAAAAAAATGAAATATTCTGGTATGCAATCATAATGCTTCAGTCCATACACACCATGAAAGACATAAAATGAATCGAGAGAAGAAGCTTACAGCTAGATGTAACTGCATTTTGGTAATAGCTCCATGGAATAGGCCTCCGAACTGAGACTCCATCCTCATGAACACGTGGTAGAAGCCCTGCATTTGGTACCGAAAATAATTGCGAACCACCGGTTTTGTCCCAAGATATATGTGAACCACACAAATGCTTCAAATACCAGTGCAGACCAGCCACAATGTCCACTCCAGTTACCCCAGAAATTCTGCATTGAAAATCATCAATTTATTTTGTAAGTTCCAATAGTATTGCCAGTTGGCCAAGGTAACTTGACTTTGGTTAGTCCGATCAGAAATAAGTCAGTTTGTGTTTGGTAACACTAACAAGTTTATAAGCTAGCAACCCAAAATAAGCTACATGTTGATGTTAGGTATAGGGGCTTATTTCAAGAAGATTATCTTACCAACCACTTCCAATTCCACCAACATGCTTATCAGCTCTCAATTATTAGCTACTAGCTTATAAGCCTGCAGCTAACTTGTCTGTTAGCTGTGTCAAACAAAGAGTTAGTCAGCTGCTAGTATTGCATTTGCACCACATAGTTTGTTATCAACTTTGTTTGCTTTCTCTTGTATAACCACATGTGGCTATTTTTCTCTCATCAAGCACATTCTCACTTTCTGTCAACATGCAAGTTAGATTTTGGGTTTCAAGATGTAAAGGAATTCAGAAATAACATACAGAATTTGAGGATCCCCGCGTGTTGTGAAAGAAGGATGGTTTTTAATCACGAAACAATATTCACCACCGCATTGCTTCTGTTAATAAAAACAAATTAGTCACTCTTTCCATTAGGTCATGAATAGATACAAGGTACACAAGAGTAACAAAACTTAGGTACTACTCTTTCGTTGTTTTATCCCTTTTCTGTCACAAGATTATTTTAGAAACTTATACTCATTAATACATATTTTTTCAACTATATTCTTATTTATTTATCTTCTTTTTAATAATTAAGTAAGAATATTTTAATCAAAAGATATCAAATTTATACATCATCTTATCTGTGCACATAACCTTAACCAACAAAAGAAGCAAAGGAGTATTTTATGGATATTCGAGATGTTCTTCCGACGAGGAAAAAAACAATGTATAGGAACTGTTACACATGATATTTTTTCAAATATGGACTTGGATGGTGTGTTACTTGTACAACATTTAGATCAATTTTATACTCTTTTTTAATCTTATATGTAAGATATTTTTGAGAAAACTTACGTTCACCCATCAAGAAAGTAGATAAGTATTTAATATGATTTTTAAAAATTACTTATATAATTACTATTGAGATTCTAAAATGTATTGATTTCATAAAAATATTTTTAGAAATAAGTAATTAAATTTTATTGAAAATTAGAATGAATTCTTACAAATAAAACCTATTTGTTTTATTTTTTTTTAAAATATCTCACGTATAAGATCGAAAGAAATATTTTGATGATCAATTACACATTTCAACTATCAATTATGAAATTAGATGTACATAAATCAAACTTTTTTAAAGTTGACCCATTTTATACACGATCGACCAATCCTTTAGCATAGTAATTGACTTGCAGCAGATGATCCGACTCCTTTTGAAATTTGACACATATTTTGTTCTTATTAGAAAATATAATCATAAGTACATATTTTATCGTTCAATAAAAGTTTATAAATCTTAAAAATTAAAGAGAATAAGGAAATAAGAGATTGATTTTCGGTTGTCAGATAGAAAATACACTTAATGGTTGATATACACCAATTAAAACTCTAAAATAAAATAATACCAACGAGACTTGGTTCAGTTGGTGTAAGGCCCCAACTGAAATTTTGGGAATGAGACACGGGTGCTAGTAGCCCCCGGGTTCGATTCCCACTAAAAATATCTCGCTGGGAGAGTCAGCCAGGCAGCTCGTTCCAGATTAGTCTCAATGACTCCAAGGGTGCTCTTGGGGATACCGGTGGTTACGCAAAGAATACGGAAAAAAAAAACTCTAAAATAATCATAATTTTAAACTATTGTATAATTAATGTTTATAAAAATTTATAGGTTCACATAATTCATTACTACCAAAAATTATCTCTTACTAAAATTATTGCAACTTCCAACAACATTTTACTACCTTCGTCCTTGTTTAGGATTTTTTTGAGAATTTTATTTTGTCGCTGTTTATAAGATCCTATACCAATTTTTAATGATAATTAATTATTATTTTTTGACAAATTTTAGATTATCAATATTATTAATAGGGATAGTTTTGAAAATACATATCAAATATTCATATTTTCTACACAATTAATTAAATTAACCAATTTTTTTAATAAATGGAAAATTTAATAAAAGGGTCTTGTATAGTGTATACAAGACGGATGGAGTATTTTCATTATTGTAACTTTTGGCAATACTCCGTACTTTTTACTAACTTGAAAAGGAGGAGCTAAAACATCTCCTAAGTTCTCTCCGTACATTAAATAAAATAGAGGAAAAAATTATCAAAAAATAAATAAAAGAGAGGAAAAAAATGGAAATGCCTTGGGGACGATTCGGAAGTCAAAACTGGAGGAGTGGGACGGCAGCAGACGGAGGAGGACACCGCGAGCCGCAGCTTCCTGGACGGAGGGGGAAGCCCTCTCGCGGTCTTGAATTTGAAGAAGGCGAGAGATGGAGTCAACGCCGGCGGTGGAAGTTAGAACGGATTTGGAGGAAGAGAGGATGATGATTAAGATGATAAAAATGGCGGGAAGTTGCATCTCGATGATAGGTTGTGGAATTGGTAGGTGAAGTATGAAGAATGGAGATCCGAAACTACAAGTGTGAGGATTAACATGGAACTGAAGTGGTAAAGAGAATAAGAGATTCTCGTTTCATTGGCAACGGACAAGTTTTTCAATTTTTAAGGCCGGCTTGGACGAAACTACAAAAAGGAAAGGAGTATTTTGCCGCTAGAGTTTCTTAGTCGTTTTCTAATATTCATTTTTCTTTAGGTAAATTGATAAGTATATACCAACCACCAAATACAAACAAGAGCATGGAAATTTGAAAATCCTTAATACTAGCCATCATCTATGATGGGTTCTAGCCCAAGGATATCAACTACCTCACAAAAGAAAGCTCAAGTATTTACCAACCATGCCTAGCATAGTTGGTAGATAATTGTGTTTCTTTAGAGGTTTGATCTCCGTCATGAGTATGGAAAAAACTTTTTGATAAAGACAAAATTTACTTTGATAATTTCTACGCCTCGAAGAGTGTTAGTTTTCCACTATGAATCACAGAATACCCTTGTGCTCAAATATTTACAATAGTATACCTATTATATCATAATACCTAGCTCATTTAAGTACCTTCTATCATTATAAGTCAGTCTACCAAACTTAAGGCCTTGCAATCTAATCCTTGTACAAGAATGGATTTGCTGAAAAATAGCCTCTACATTTTTATTCCTTTAAAAAAAAACAATCTTTAAATTCTCTCAATCCAATTGCTATATATCATTGCTGCAAAACAAGCAAATAAAATTCGTTGTTTTACTTTGTTAGTTTTCCAAAAGGACTTGATTTTCCTTCTTCATGTCTTTGAGAAAGCTTAAATATGCAGCTAGTTTAGGCACAATTGCAGCATTGAATCTGAATACTTACACTGGAAGTATAGATGATCTCTATCTTCTATTTCTTCCCTGCAAAGCAAGAAGCCATTATCTTCAATATTGAAATTAAGATGTTGTATTCTGCTTTTTGTCAATAACCGTAACCAGTAAATAAAGGAGCGCTTTGGTAATTATATCTTCCCCAAACAAAGCAAGCAAGAGAAAACTTTTCTGGATTTCCCCTTCTCCGTTCTAAACCAGCATTGACAGTATATTTGTAACACCTACAAAAATTAATTTCCAAATTAGTTTCTTAATAAAAACATGAATGATTAATATATGATAAGGTATTATGATTAAAATAAGGCAAAACTGCTTATTTGGTTCCTTAAATTATTTATTTGTTCCAAAGTGGTCCTTAAGTTTTTTTTTTGTTTGAAAGTGGTTACTTAAGTTTACTTCCGTTAGCATGGTTGGTCCTTCTGTCAAATTTTTCATATTTGGCCATCTTCTCCGGCAAAATTCCATTTTTTTCGTCCAATATCTTTTATCTCCAACCCCACAAATTCCATCACACCACGTTCTGGACGTGGTGAAGAATGATAGAGAGATTGTTGGTGAAGAATGAGTAAAGAAAAAGAAAAAAAAAAGTAGAGTTTCATCGTCGGAAAAAATGGTGTTGACCGAAAATCCCACTGGAAAAGATGACCGGAGACGGAAAAGATGATCAGAAATGGAAAAATTAACGGAATGACCAAACATGTTAACGGAAATAAACTTGAGAGACCACTTTCAAACTAAAAATATTTAAGGGACCACTTTCAAACAAGTAAATAACTTAGGGGACCATGAAGCAGTTTTGCCTTAAAATAATGTTTATATGATTTTTAAATAAAAATATATTTAGAGGGAAACCTAATTAAATAATATATTTTGAATATTGGGAATTTTAAATTTTTATTTAGCAAAAGAGCCCGATGGTCGATTATCTTGGGCATATATTCGATTATCAGTGTACAAAATTACCCAATTCAATTTTGACTAGAGCACGATAATTGATTATCTCTGCTGATAATCGATTATCCTGGTTTCTTCAACATGAAGAAAGCTCAGTTCAAGGGCGGTTACTTGAGGAGATAATCGATTATCATCTGACAGCAAAGCTTCAATAATCGATTATGATGATGGATAATCGATTATCCACCGCAGAAATCAGAAAATCACTTTTTCAACCGAAAACGAAAATCAATCAATTAACACATAAGATCAGAGATAGCACGGAATTGATTAACACCGATATTTTTAATGATTACCTAGGTTATGAAAATGGTTTTCCCAAAATCAATTTGAACAATTAAACTCTAATTCAATCGATTATGGAAAATCAAACTTTTCTAGGTTTTCAATAAAAAACAATATGAAATGACAAAAACTTAAAGAGTTAAGGGAAGAGAAACTTGTTCAAAGATTTATATTGGTTCACTCACAACTACCGTGACCTACATCCAGTCCCCTCTTATCACAAGAGAGAGTTTATTCACTAAGGAATTAGAATTCTCAAAATACAAGTAATCAGCCTCTTAAGACTCCCTTCTTGATAGCCTCCAAGAGATACCTCACTCTTGTCTTGCAATCCTATTGAATTTCTAATCTAACATTCTTCCCTTGCTTGTTGATAACCCCACAACAAGGCTTCCACTTGCTTGTTGATTCCTCACAACAAGACTTCAAATTTGCTTGTTAACATAACAAGACTTCCAAGACAATTTGCTTGATGAACAACCACCAAGACTTCTTCTTTGTTGTAGATAGTTTGCCTTCTTGCAATGATTACAACACAATAGAAAACACAATACCCTAATGAATCTCTTTCAAGAACTATGAACAATTAGAATTGAGATTCAAAGGTTTCTTGATCAAAGAATATGAAAACTAAGAACTTTAATCTTTGAGAAAGTGAGAGAGAAAGTTGAGAGAATAGTGTGGCTTTGATCTTTCTAGAAAATGATATGAAAATGAAGTTGTTTGTTCACAATGAATAGAAAAAGGTTTTTTATAGAATACCTAAAAGTTAGGGAACTTAAAAACTGATTTTGAGAAGTGAAAAACGTATTTTAAAAAGCTGTTCAGCAGGTCATAACTGATTATGACAACTAGATAATCGATTATGCCTTTGTGAAAAGTGATAATCGAATATTTCAACCTCATAATCGATTATTACCTGATCCAATTCATGATAATCGATTATGCCTTCCTCATAATCGATTATGAGCTATAAAAACACTTCTAAAAACTTGTTTTCTCAAATCTAAACCTTTTCTTTCAAACCTTTAAGCCACCTATTGATTTAGGTTAAGTGAAATACTCAAATTATAATATGATCATGCACTTGATAGAGATCAGATTCACTACCCTCTGATAAACTCTACCCTAACTTATCAAACTCTAAGACTCAAAATAAAGATATTACAAACAATTCACATATTGAATCTTAATGAGCTTGCTCTCTTTTCATCATTGTTGATTGTTGTTTGTTTATTGAGCTTCTCCATGATTTGAGCTTGATTAAAACATTTGTCATTATCAAAACCATGCACTTGCATAATAGATCTCATAATCTTCACATGCACATGCACACAAGATCTAACAAATAAGCAGTGAACCACTTCATCCACGAAGAAGATCTTAGACCATACACAACCTTCCTAAGAGTGGGGGGCATATTGTTTACTACTCTTAGGGGCAGCTCAAATCAGTCTTGTTCTCCCTTGATGCACTATTTAATGTGTCTTATAGAACTACATAGTTTTGATCCCTAGAACCTAGTTCGAACGAGTACGTAGGACCTAGACCTGTCAAAACGGGCTGCCCAGGCGGATTCGGGCCGACCCACTTCGGGTTCGGGTCAAACTGGGCTCGGGCTTAAAAGCCCGGTTGCAAATTGATTACAACAACATAGAACCCAAAACCGCCCTAAGCGGGCCACAGGCTTTTGCGGGCCAACCCGCATAATTTTTTTTTTTATTTTCAATAAAATTTTATTAATTCCTTTTTAAATATCCAAACATAAGTGAATTAAAAAAAATACGTGAATTAAAAAACACGTATAAATGTCAAAAAAATTGTCACATGACACAACTACACAAAATTGCACAAGTTATCAACTGCACAACTGCACAAAATTGTCATACGTGAATTCCTTTTTATTAATTTCTTTTTAAATGTCAAAAAAATTGCGTGAATTAAAAAACACGTATAATTCTAATTTTTTGTTATTATTTTTTTAACTATGGCACAACTGCACAAGTTATTATCTATTCATAATTTCATATGGCAAAAGTTATCATCTATTCATAATTTCATATGCTTATTTCAATTTTTTTTGTTTTTTATGTTATGTGGCCCAAACCCGGCCCGGCCCTAGCCCGGTTTCTTTTTTAAAACCCGGCCGGTCCGGGCTAAATAGCCCGGATTGAATTTATGTCACAATATATGCGGCCCAAACCCTACGTTTGTTCGGACTTTTCGGCCCGGCCCGACCCATTTTGACAGCTCCAATAGGACCGAGAGTTCACTCTTGTCAGACTAAAATTCCTTGACAAGGACCCTCGTCCTTAACAGGGACCTCTGTCTGATCTGGACAAAATAGTGGCGCCGTCTGTGAGAACGTTAAATTACTAACCCGTATCTCTGTGGCACGCTCATATATGTAGTAATGCCTGCAATAGAGAATCACATAGTCTTGATTCAATAGAACCTAACTTGAACGTGTGCGTAGAATCGAACGTGAAATTCCTCTCGCCAGACTAAATATCCCTAAATAAGGATCCCGTTTTCACATAGAGCACACAACCTAACAAAACATTAAATATATGTTTTGATTAACTTTTTTTTATAATAAAAATAAGAAAAATGCTAATAAGTGCCCTAAGGGCATTTTTTAACCAAACAAAAGAGATATTTTTACTTTGAGAAATGATGCATCTAATATATCAAAAAATGTTGAACTTAAGTTTCTAATATTAACTTATTTGTTTTGGAATGTTTAAACAATGCCACCTTAAGGCAGTTGTTAGCATAACCCAAAAAATAATTCAAAATCAAAATAATATTAAGAGTTTTAAAAAATTGATAAATATTAATCAAAAACCAATAATCAAAATAATCATCTTTTACTTAAAGCATACAATATGCAAAAGATTGATACTGGTAGAGACTACTAGGCGTGGTTATTTTCTCTCAATTATGTGATAGAAAGTGGGTAAGAGGGTGACACACTAAAAAACAGAAGTAGGATGTGCACTTTATGAGTATAGATATTTCACTACTTAAGTTTGAACCCACGTGATCACGAAATAATTTTGTGAAGATAAAACTGCTATGAGGAACTTCTACCAGTACTACTTCCTAACTATATACATACATGCACCAGCTTTCTTGTGACAAACATTATGGCTGAATATTTCCGAAACACAGAAAATGGTCATGAAGCTAGTGAGAATCACAAGATCACATGGTGAGAGACTGTTTTTCTGTTTTTTTACCAAGGCAAGCCCACAATGAACGGAAATGCTGGCACTACATCAGATATATCTTCCTAGTTAAATTCCAGGAGTAACATCAAAATCAATCTCCAAAATTATTACAGGTGTATGCCTACCTATCAACTTTTTCATCTATGGGACCAATCATATAGATAAATGCCAACAAAAGTACGGGTTCTTGCAAGTGGTACAAATGGTAACCTACTTTTCTAGGTGCATTTCCAATATGGTGGCATCATTGCTCTAGATATGTTTAGGAAACGGATGGGGTACTCATCGATAATGGATGAGCACCAATACAAAGGCTTAATCGACGGCTATGGTTTGTTTGGTAGAATTAAAGGTGTTGATTAGTACTGGCTACCTGGAGTTGGAATACTCCCCAGTAGCATAGGTGCACGAAATAAGCACCCGAATGCTTTAATTTTTTTTTTTTTTGGATTTTTACCGGATAGTGGCATTTTCTATTAAGGGTCGTCCCTTAGGTTATTTTTTTTATTTTTTTTATAAAATATCATATTTTATGTTAATTTTTTTGTGAAAACTATATTAAAAATAGGCTTAATTATGGTTTTGGTCCCTATAAGTTGACCTCGTTTTGAATTTAGTCCTTAAATCTTTTTTTGACCTTGAACGGTCCTTAAATCTTTTTAAATTTTGTGTTTAGTCCTTAAATCTTTTTAAATTTTGTTTTTAGTCCTTCTGTTTGTCTTCTTCCGTCATCTGCTGACATGGCAAACGGTGTGCCATGTCAGCCCTTACATTGACTGCCAACGATGCATCTGATGTGACCTCCTACTCATGTGAGCAGGAACCGAGCAGGAACCAAGCATTAACCGATCATGAACTGAGCATGACTTGCCAAACCGAGGGGAGATATCGACCGAGCACGAACCGAGCACGATGAACTAAGCACGAACCAAGCTATGTCGTTACCAATTGCATCGTACTCGGTCGATATCTCATGCACTGTTAATGCTCGGCTCATGCTCGGTTCATGCTCAGTTTCTGCTCACATGAGTGGGAGGTCCACATCATATGCATCGTTGGCAGTCAATATAAGGGCTGACATGACACACCGTTTGCCATGTCAGCAGATGACGGAAGAAGACAACAGAAGGACTAAAAACAAAATTTAAAAATATTTAAGGACCATTCAAGGTCAAACTAAAAACAAAATTTAAAAAGATTTAAGGACCATTCAAGGTCAAAAAAAGATTTAAGGACTAAATTCAAAACGAGGTCAACTTATAGGGACCAAAACCATAAATAAGCCTTAAAAATAATTAAAAAAAAGTAAAATAAATATTAAAAATAAATTAGATTTTTTTTAATAAAAAATTTAATCCTATGTGTAAAATTATTAAAATTTACTTTTAATTTGAGCTGGAGAGAGTACTCCCACTGATCCTATTTATAAGATCCTGTTGTAATCCATTATATTTACTCTTTTATGTTCTCTTTTTTTTTTGAAATGTACTCTTTTATGTTCTTGAGTGTAGGTGGTAAATTTAGGTAGTTAATATGCTAACTTAGTTGAGTTAAATACCTGGAAAAAAAAACTTGAAAGGGATTGGTAAAAATAAAATCATAAAATCTTAATCAAAATAAAAAATATGTGTGGCTGTAGAATTACTCGAGTTGTGTAGGCTATTCGAGTTCGTGGAAATGATTTTTTATCTTTGAATTGTTAAATGCAAACAATAACGATCCGTGTGTATGATCCGACGGTAGAGGATAGTTACGACTTAATTCGAAATGAATAATTAATTAATATATTAATAATAAAATATTAATAATACTATAAAAAATAACCACCTGCTAATAATAATAATATAAATTTATATGAACTACCTAATAATAATAATAACAAAAATAAAAAATACATTAAAAAATATATTAAAATAAATAAATAAAATAATAATTAAAATAACTACTTGATAATATATTATTAAAAATGGAAAATATAAATTTATTTAAAAAAAACTTATCAGGGTGAATATAATGTTATGAACTATGACTGTGTGTGAATATAATGTTTTTCAACTGTTATATAATATCAGGGTTTAGGGATTTTAGGGTATTGTTGGGCCTTTGAAGGAGGTATATTTTTACCTGATGTCAATGAAGAAGGTGATATGTTAGGGTTGGTCTCCCTTTGAGTTACATGTTAAGGCACCTTTGACTGAATGATTGTACAGGGTTAGTGTCCAGGGGTATGATCCCTCACTCTATCGAACAATGTCACATATTTGGGTACCTCATTACCCTTATTGCTTCTGCTGAGTTACATTGTAATGTACCTTTGTCCCCCTCGTAAACCCAAGGTTAGTTACTGTCCAGGGACATGTTCCCGCACTTGATCGAACAATGTCAGATGTTTGGGTACGGCTGGCCCCCCCCCTTACCTTTATTGCTTCTCCCTAGTTACATGTTAAGCAGGGACATGTTCCCGCACTTGATCGAACAATGTCATATGTTTGGGTACGGCTGGCCCCCCTTACCTTTATTGCTTCTCCCTAGTTACATGTTAAGCTACCCCCCCCCCCCACACACACACACCATAGAGCACCCCCATAGAGCAAAGGTTAGTGTGAAAGGACATGATCCCCGGTGCCATCGAACAATGTCACATTTAGGGTACTGGTGGACCCTGTTAAGATCAGCCTCAAAGTCTCGAGAGGGAGGTGAATCGAGTTTTATTAATTTATCGAGAAAGCACGTATACTAGTTAGCAATGTGTTCATTGTAGAGGAGGAGAGAGAAGAAATAATAAATAACGCATAAATATCTTTTTATAATTTTTGAATTTAAAATGTAGTTTTTTTCACTAGTATGCACTAGTTTTGATGATGATTTGGAATAATATTTTTTTAATCTCAGCTCTCTTAAAAAAACTAATTTTAGTAAAAAGTGTAATAAAAATTGACATATTGTAATATATTTGTATACGAATATGTGTAAAGAAATATATTTTGAGTAAATATGTGTTTAACAAATTTAAAATGAAGTTAGGTTAATTTTTGTATATATATAACCTACGTCCAATTTTGATGTCCCACCTACGTCCTACTTTGGATGTAGGTTTTATTATTAAAAAAAAAGTAGGTATTGGGTTTAGTTTTTTTTTAATAATAAATTATTCAAAATCTAGTTAGGATTTTTTTTTCTGCTAAAAATTATGGTTGATGATAGTTATATTTATTATAAAATATTAGGAGTGTGCGGTAGGTATAGGTAGTGGGACCCATTTATGAACGAAATGCAAGTTTCTTAAAGTTGTCAATTTTTCAATGAGATTTGAAAAAAATTAAATACACTCAAGTAACTTTGTAATTAATTTTGCTAATAAATAAGACTAGAAGGAGTAATAATTTTGTATTAAATAGATATAGACAAAAGAAACCGTACTCAGGACGAAATGTGTGCAGTTTTAGCAGTTACGTGTATGGTGGACGGTTGAGCACCTTTTTTTGAATTTGTGGCTACGGTTGAGCACCAGATTTAGGGCCAAATGAGTAAAAGCACATGATATATGGAAAACCGGTTAAAACTCACAAAACCGGCAGCGTTGGGTGACAGGGATTAGTATTGGAACTCATCCACTTTGGGTGAGTACACTATACGGACCCGATATGTTTATTAATAATATTGAAAAGTAGTGAAATAGCTTTATTGAATATGAAATCTACTATCCCCATTCGTTTATATATGCCCATTCCTCGAATGGATACTGGTCCCAATTCCCAAAGTACTCCAATAAAAACTACTTTTTGGGTGTAATAATAATAAAGCTTTTAAACGGGTTTCATCAGATTGCAATGCGGAAATTCTGACACTGACAGGTTGCCAAAGAATGGGGTATCTAGAAAATGGATCATGAATGACAAAATGTTGTGATATTTTAGGTATATATATTTTAGATTATCAATAACGCGATAGCCTCCTATTTATCTCAAGTTTGTTGGCTTAGTGATAACAGTGACATGAACACATTATATCCCAAGGAATGCTGAACGAGATTAGTGACTATGATAGAAGCTAGTCTTCTATTCTAACAAAGTACAGGAACATGTTAACAAGTGTATTTAAGATATTGTTTAAAAAATAAAAAAAGATAGTTTTATATAGGGAAATGATGAATTTTATACATGGAGAAGTGTTACTCTTAGTTTTTCAATAATAATTTACTAAATTTGTATTGCTTAAAAAGTACCTAATACTAGTTAACGCACCCCATAAAGTAATGCTTAATTTGATTGTATGAGTTAAATTAGAGTTAGGTTCAACCGTTCAAGTAAAGAGTAGAATTCATTTGTTTGGTACATCTCTCTTCCCAATTGTCGTTTGCCACAAGCTCCATGACATATACAAATCCGCTGGTCGACCTACACTAATGCGACATTGAAATCAACCAAGGCAAACCACTCTCTAGAATTCTACAGGAGTGAGAAGGAGGATGTAACATGTCATAGCAAATTGACCATAAAGTATACATGGCAGGTGGGGCTTGAGACCTGAATGGAGGGTACGAGTGAAATGGACATGCATGCCAAATCAATTTTGGAATTTGGAACTGTTTCAACAGGAACCAAAGGGGTATGGAAAATGAAAACTTTTGGAGTGGTCCAAATTGAGGGTCGAATGGGTTATGACAAACCAACATTCAAATGCGAAAGATATGGGGAAAGAAACTCAAAAATATAAGAGCTGAAATAATAATTGCATTGCGCAATGGGTCCTCGTCAGAACTCCGTCCCTTCCATTAGAACACCTGATAATACGTTTAGGTGATCACATTCAAAAGGAAACTAGAAAGGACGCATACATAATTTTGAACAATTCAATAGAATTAAGTAATGTATAGCTCACGCGTGCATGATAAAATTATGTAATTTTGATTTCCAAAACCTAATTCGAATGGACATGCAGGATAAGAGTTCACTTTTTTTAAACTAAATATTCTTCACAAGAACTTTTGTCCTTAACAAGGGACCTCTGTCATTAATGGCACAATCTACTAACAAAACATTTGTGTTCTTATATGCAACTAGTTTTTAACATGTACAATGCATAAGTTGTTTATTTTTAATAATTTTATAATATATATATATAACTATTTTTTGTAGAATATAATTTTTTTTTTGAAAATGATAAAATAAGCTACTTTCACGTTGACTTAGAACATGGTAAGTTAAACAACATATAAGTAGAAAGACTCATGAACTTAATGCATCAAGGTTTTGGGTTAAGACATGATGTCATACCATTTATATTGTTGTTCACTTAACCTCATTAATTCACGCTCTCCAATTAACATAGACTTGCATCAAAAAGCCTAATACTAAATTCTTAATTCAATCAATTCTCTCTCAAGTGACTTCTTTCTTTTCTCAAAGCTCTCTTTCATCTCCAATTAATTCTTCTTAAATGATTTCTCTTATCTTCTTCAATTAATTCTCTAAAGTGAATTTTAATAATTTTTAAATATTTTGTATATGTATTATATTTGATATATTGCTAATCAACCATTATCTATATAATATTACATTAGCAAAATCCACCCACCAAAATCTCCCGCCTCTTTAATTCGAAGATTGGACCCCTTATTTTGATTTAACCCTTCTTATTACGGGGCAAGGGACAAAAGATTTGGGAGCCAAAATTTGCTCCGTTCCAACTCTCTCTCTCTCTCTCTCTCTCTTTGCTCATTCTACACTCCTCTCTCCTACTTTCCCTTTTCTCTTTCTCTCTCTTAATTTAGCAACTGAGTTCCTTCTTTAGTATAGCTTCGTTTCTCCCTTACTCCGTTCCAACTCTTTCTCTCTCTCTCTCTCTCAGCTCATTCTACATTCCTCTCTCTTACTTTCCCTTTTCTCTTTCTCTCTCTTAATTTAGCATGTGAGTTCCTTCTTCAGCAAGCCCCGTTTTCTCCCTTCCTCCGAAATCGTTGCATTGTCTTCTACAGGGGATGGATTTCGCTGGTGGTAATAGAAGTAAAAGGAATCATGATATTCGTCCTCTTGATGATAGTGAAGGTATGGTTAATGAAAGAATCTTCCCTAATATTCGCATGTACCACATGTTTATATTTTTCTCCCGCTTTGTTGTGTATTATTATGTTATATGTGTGATTGCATGTCCATCTTTTAGCTCTCATTTTGTGTGTGTTGTTGTGCTATGCATTGTGTTATGACCTTATAGGTGAAATGATAGATTAACTTCTAAAGTACTTAAGAGTAGCAAGACATTTTTGAAGTTCTTAAGGTTAAAAAAATTGATGTCTTATGGGGTACTCACTTGCTAAGAGTCTAAAGTACTAATGTTTATTTCTAATTAACTATGTAAGAATGTTATTTAGATGGTACTAAAAGAGGCAGTGAACAATTGAAGCAACTTAAATTCTTGACACAACAAAAAGTGAACTTTTAGGTGAAGGCTTGAAGATTAATTTTATACTCTAACCCTCACACAAGAGTCATTTGAGTTGTGCTAAAATGAGTAAAATCCTATTTCTTTAGAAGAACAGGGATGCAGATGACTCTCCTAAACCTTTAAGCTGTTCAATGAAGGCTAAAGCTTGGCTTTATATCCCACCTAAACATTGTGCATGAAGAGGATACTAAATTTTTTTTCTACATATGCACCTATACGTTGGTTAAGGAATACTCAAAATGTTTCTACATATGTCAAATAATATTGTAAACTACTTTGTGCAGGGAATGAGAATGTGTGTAGAAAGAAATTAAGGTTATTGAATCCTCTTGAAATGTGTACAGAGCCATTGGGTGATATAACTAATTGTTTGGGTTCAAGTTCTGCTGCTGAGAATGCCAATACAGGTTATGAGATGAAGTATTTTTCAAAAGTTTCGTAAATCAATTTGTACAACTAAATAATCATGACCAATAAATGAACTTCAATGGTGTATTTGCAGGGAACAAATTAAACGAATCATTAACTACGTTTACTCTGTCTATGTCTCAAGTAAAGGTTGATTTCGCTCTACCAGGTACAATATTTTTATTTGTATACAGATTGATACTTTTCAATTTATTGGTCTTAAAATTGTTCAGTAAAGGTCATATCCAACATCTTATGCAGGGGATGACATTCTCAATAGAAAGAAGTTAAGGTTATTGAAACCTGGAAAAACCATATTAACCCCATCTACGACTGTTTCACCTATTCAAATGTGTAAAAAGCCTTTTGGTGACATGACTAAAAGTTTGGTTTCAAGTTGCACACCTGAAAAAACCACAGTTACATGTTATTATTATCATTATTTATATTGGTATCATGCTTAACCAATTTTAGCTTCTAAGAATCATCGTCATAGTACTTAATTTTAACATGTTTTAGCAAAGCAATAGAAAGAATTGATTTCTATATTTTTTAAATTTTTAATTTTCTTTTATGAAATTAATATTTGTTCTATGAATTTTAAAATTGCAGGGAATAACATTTTTGCAGTCAACAAATTAAAATGTTTGAAACCCGGCAAAACAACTTTAAGGTCATTAGTATCTATTTCATCTACCTCCAGATATATCACTAATGCAAAAGAGAACACACCAATGACAACACAGAATTTGCACCCTCACTGTAATGAACTAAGAACTACGATTCAATCCAAAGAATCTCCAAACTCTCCATTCTCAGTGATCACTCATCTTTCAGGTTTATACTTTACTTTTATTTTGATATAGCTCAGAATCAACAGAGAAATATATTGACTGCATCATTTTTGTTTCAAATTTTTCTGACCATTCCCAGGGAATTCGATTTCAACTAAAACAGGCTTCATTATTTTCAACCCAGACAACTCAATTGTACATCCCTTAGATGATCAATCACATTCAGAATTTACTCAAGGACAACTTTCAGATATAACAAATTATTTGTCAACAAGCAATGCAAGAATTAAGCACATGTTTCAGAATGATTTGTCCAAAATTGTAAGATGTCTGGCTATTCAATTTGATCTTTCAAACTCTGCTCTGTCGTCTTCCGAAATGCTGCACGTTCAAGAGAAACCAATTGCTTCAAATCTGCAACTTGCAACTCATCCACCAGGTAAATTAATTTTTTTTCGGTTTATTTTACGGAATGCTCATCCCCATAATTCAATATTCTGAAACAAGATATGCGTTTTAATGTTTTCCCATTAATGCAGTAAAAATTTGAACATTATTGTAATAATTCTTTATATGTGAAAAATAATGTACAAGAATCAGCAACGAGGAAAAGGAGAGGTCGGATAACAGAGAATCATAGTGAAAACCAAATTCGTTGTGCAAGTATCTAAGTACAAGATATACTCATTCACTTGATTCAGTTAATATCTTTTTTACAATTTACACTAACTCAACAATTGTATTGAGACATTATTTCCTATGTATGTCATTTCAGGATCGTTGAGACCCACCAAAATGAGAAGAAGTAATCCAATGCCCCCAGTGACTGAAACCTCATAAATTCATATTTAAGAACAATTTGATTTGGCTGGTATGTAAATACAATATAAACTATATTATAATATATAATATATTTCTTCTATTTGGAGTCATTCCAACACTACATTGAGACATTATCACACATGTATATGATTTCTGTAACACCCCAAAATTTTAATCCCCGATTAATGAAATGGTAATTATAAATTAATTATAATTAATTATTTCCATATTAATCCTTGATTAAAATATGTGTTTATATAGTTGGTATATGTGTGTGAATTGATTTAATAAATATAATAAATGCCTAAGATGAGTATTTTGCATATTAGTCCCTGGGTTGGGACCTAGAGGTAATTATAGAAAAGATTTTGGTGGGAAAATAAATAAAATAATTATTTTTCAAAAATGGGGAAAAATACTCGAGTATTTTCTGAAAAACTCGAGTATTCTGGGTCAAATTGCACGAGTTAGTGCGGTTGATGAGTCAACACCGAGTTGCTATCATTTTGACACGAAAACAGCCTCCAAACCACGTCCCAATCTGCGTGTCGAGCTGCATGGATAGCTTAGCCATGTATTTAAACACTTGGTTGATGCATCAACACCCCATTTTGCCAAATTCGTGGGTTTTGCTTCAAGTTAGGGTTCCTGGATTGTCCTCTTCGATTCTCTTTCTCAGAGTCAAATTGAAACAGAAATCATACACGAATACAAAGCTTACATCTTGAGCTTTGTATAGAGAGTAAAATCGTGAGGATTGAGTGAGTGTGTTGAGAGAATTGGAGCTGAGAAGTTGGAGCTTGTTCTGTCAAAGTGTTGCTTGGAGCTTACTTTGATCTTGATTTCTGGTAAGCTCACGAATTCTTGAGTCTCAAATTCGATTCCTTTAGATAGATTATGTTGCATAGAGTCCAGAAAATCTAATTTCCCCAATTTAATCTTCTGTTTCATGTACAAACCAATTCCATTTTGGTGTGGTACTCAAAATGCTCTGCATGTGGCATTTGAAGTTGGTCTGAGAATTTTGGAGCCTTTTTCTTGTCAATACTTGTTTGGAAAACATATGAGAGGTAAGGGGAAGTAATTATATTCACTAGATAGAGTTTAATTTCATTAAATGTGTTAGGGAGCCACCAAGAGGCTTTAAGGGCTTAGTTTGAATAGGAACTTTGGTTTGGAGACCAATCCATGCTCTATGACTGTGATGAGCAAGTTCTATATCATGCATGCAAGCTTAAATGAACTTTGTTTCATGAATATTGTGCTTATTTTGCAATTTGAAGTGTTGAGTTGCTAAATTGTATATTTCATGCATAATGGATTGATTCTTTGTCAAATGTGTTATTTGATATGAAATGAGTATGTTAACATGTTCAATATGTGGTATGGGAACTATTGTGATCACTGTTTTGGGTTAAAAATGTTTAGAAATTGAAATGGTATGTAAAAACCAAGTTTCACTCTGTTCAGTCTGCAGATACTCGAGTATTTGGCTTAAAACTCGAGTATTTCGTGGTGCACCAGAGTGAAAATTGGCGCACCAACTTGGGAATCAGATTGAACACTCGAGTAATGTATGAACTACTCGAGTATTCTGGGTGATGGAATACTCGAGTATCTCATGAATTACTCGAGTATATTTATGAAGACCTGAAACCCTAAATCTCTGAAAAGACATGAACGACTCGAGTATAAATATGGACAACTCGAGTAGAATCTGGAAAATGATAAACTACTCGAGTATTTTGAAAAAAACTCGAGTATTTTAGTCAGATACTCAAAAATACCATTTTCAATCCTAAGTCATTTTGTAACTCTTAGAGGACAATAAACCAAGTGATCCTGGACTTAGAGGAAATTGATTGACGTTATGATGTTTTCATTTGAATAATGATACGTTGCTCGGGAGGCACGTAATGTATTAATAAAAGGATAAAACATCAATCAATCTCTTTTAAGTAAGGTAATGCATTCATTCTGGAGTTTGGTTGGTAGGACGTATATCATGTTTTTGGTAAACATGTGGAGGGCCTCTGGGAGTGCCAATACGCTTGCTTGATGACACGTCGTTGACGTGGTCGGCTGAGGAAATGCCGATATGGTTATACCGTTTGGATGACGGTCTGTTTGGATGACGGGATATGCTCGGGTGGCATGGATACCAAGCTTGTCGTGTACATTCTAGGTGAATGTACGAATTGTTGTATACCTAGGAATACAACGCACTGTTGAGTGCTGGGTTGTCAGGGATGGACGTCAGAGAGTGACATAGTATGATGGAGATAGGCTTGAGAGCTAAAGTCATGCATCATGCCACTCATTTAAATTAATTGTGATAAATGAAATAAGTGTGAGCATCCTACGTGCATCCATTAACTGCTAAGTGTTATATGTGATAGTTGTTAATTGATGCATATTACATATTCATATTGCACAATTTATTCTCTATTGATTATGTGTATAGAATTGCTTACCCCTATGCCCTTGTAGGTGATGTGTGACACCCTTCCAGATTAATCAACTATAATATAGTACTTAAGCCTTTATATTGAATAATATATGGACTTGTGAGTGTTAAGAAAATAACTGAAAGTAAAATTTTCTTTGAAAAGCGGGTGCACAAATCAACACTTGGAATTCTTGGAGAATAAACCCTAAGGCATTATAAAACAGTTGTATCGAATTCGGCGATTGTTAAAACCTTTTCAAAAGTTGGGTAACATTCGTCTTTTGGAATCGTATTTATATCATAGAAAATAACTGAAACTACCCTTACTTTAATTGATAAAACTGATACCATCAAATAGTTTTCACAGCCGAACTCTCAAATAGATTAAATCAGAGTAAGCGGAAATTATCGGACTATGCCTTGGATAGGAATATGAACATAGGTTTTATATATATATGAAAGTCATAAGTACATAGCCCAACATCAGAGTCTCCAAGATCCAAAACATACAAGTCCATAAACAGATCTACATAGCAGTGTAACCAAAACCCTAGAGTACCCAAAAGTATATTTACAACATATATACATAGCCAAAATATGGACTCTAGGAGTGGTCACGTAGATCCGGCAGCATCAGATGTAGTAGTAGTGATAGCAGTAGTCTCCAAGGAACATAAGTAGTAAGGTAGTAGTAGCATCATCATCAAAGCATCAGCAGCAGCAAAGTATCCTCCACAGCCTCCACACATCGGATCCACTGATCCTCATCACATACCATATGCACATACCTAGGGGTCATCGTCCCTCCCATCACTCCCAGTAGAATGCACGACAGGCTCGCCTCCGCTCTCGTCCTCCACCGGATCCTCCTCGATCTCATCCGAGGGAGAGTGTACCCTACCACTGCGTACAGGGTCAGGTGATGGTGAGACCCTGACTGGGCTCCTCGAATCAGAAGGGGGAGTCTCCTCGCGGACGACTCTAGAAGAAAAAGGGTGGGAGCGGGTAGGTCGAAAACGAAAACTATGGTAAGAGCGAGCTGGTCGCGTGGGAGGTGGTCCATGGTAAGTGTAAAACGGGGTACGTGCATAGTGTACATGATGGGAATCCTAAATCTACGAGGATGAAACCGGACCATCGAGTTGGGATGGTAGAAGATAACCTCTACCTCTCCCTCGAAGACCGCTCGGTGATCCTCGTAGATCCATATGCCACTAAAAAGTGGCCGGATCTCGACGCAAGCGATGTAACGTGACATCACCTACAAGGGCATAGGGGTAAGCAATTCTATACACATAATCAACAGAGAATAAATTATGCAATATAGGCATGTAAATATGCATCAATTAATATCAATCACATTTAACACTTAGCAGATATTGAATGCAAGTAAGATGCTCACACTTGGTTCATTTATCACAGTTAAATTAAATGAATGGCATGATGCATGACTTTAGCTCTCAAGCCTATCTCCATCATAATACTATGTCACTCTCTGACGTCCATCCCTGACAACCCAACACTCAACAATGCGTTGTATTCCTAGGTATACAACCATTCGTACATTCACCTAGAATGTACACGTCAAGCTTGGTATCCATGCCACCCGAGCATATCCCGTCATCCAAACGGATCGTCATCCAAACGATATATCCATATCGGCATCCACTAAGCCGACCACGTCAACAACGTGTCATCAAGCAAGCGTATTGGCACTCCCAGAGGCCCTCCACATGTTTAACAAACATGAAATACGTCCTACCATCCAAACTCCAGAATGAATGCATTTTATCTTTTAGACTTAAGGGAAGTTGATTAATACTTTACAAGCCACCTAGGCTTATTTTTCTTTATCAAAAAGGACCGTCACCAAACGATCTATTTGTATTAATCAATTTCTCTAGGTCTTGATCCCTTGAACTATTATTAATAATTCCTTAGTTTATTAAGTCAGAATTGAAAATGGTGTTTTCAGGTTCTGAACCGTTTACTCGAGTAAACTTCAGGACACTCGAGTGTTCCTCAACTTTTCCAGATTACTCGAGTGTTCTTAAGACTACTCGAGTGTACATGACTTTATGAGGATTTGGGTTTTCAATTCAACAATTTACTCGAGTAGTTCATGGGTTACTCGAGTGTTCTTGAACATTTTCAGAATACTCGAGTGACCTTGAATGACTCGAGTGTTTGACCTAAACTTGTCCTCAGGTCATGCTCGATACTCGAGTACCGGACAAAATACTCGAGTGTTCTTGTTCACTTTACATTGTTTTGAAAGTATTTTACTCGAGTACCCTACCTTTTACTCGAGTGTTTCGTAGCAGATAGCACTGAAACTTGGTTTTAACATAACATTTTCATTTCTACTTAATTCTAGTCCATTCCAGGGATCCACAGAGTTCATACAACATAATTTGAACATGTTACAACATTCATTTCATATCAAAACACAGATTTGACAGAGAATCCAATAATTATGCATAAAAAGGCACTTTTCACAACTCAACACCTCAAATTGAATATTAAGCACAATTTTCATAAAGTAAAGCTCATTTAAGCTTGCATGCATGATACAAAACTTGCTCAACACAGTTTTAGAGCATGGATTGGTCTCCAAACCAAAGTTCCTATTCAATCTAAGCCCTTAGAGCCTCTTGGTGGCTCTCTAACACAATTCATGGAATTTAAACTCTATCTAGTGAATATAATTACTTCCCCTTACCTCTCAGACGTGTTCCAACCAAGAATTTCCAAGAGAAAGCTCTCCAACCACAGGAATCACTTTGAGCTTCACATGCATGACAGTTTCGAGTGCAACACCAAAATTGAATTGGTTCACACATGAAACAAAGATAAAAATTGGGGATTTTAGATTTCTAGACTCTATACAACATAATCTAACTAAAGGAATCGAATTGAGACTCATAGGATTCGTGAGCTTACCAGAAATCGGAATCAAAGTGAGCCCCCAGAACTGATGACAACAAACAAACCTTGACTTCCCAACTTCGATTCTAACAGCACACTCACTCTCAGCTCACAATCTTTATGTCTATACAAAGCTCGTGATGTGAGCTTTGTATTGGTGTATAATTTGTGATTTGAAACTGAACACAGAGGGAGAATCGAAGAATACTATTTCAGAACCCTAACTTGAGCAAGTTTCACAATTCCATCAACAAAGTCTTCAATCTTGTTGATGAAGGGCTTAAATAGACATGGAGGGTGTTCATGCGTGACGACACGCCACCCAGAGCGTTGGCAAGGAGACGATTTCGTGTCAACGACACGGAATCGTTCATGGTGACTCATCAAATGCACTAACTCGTGCAGTTTGACCCAGATTACTCGAGTATTTTGAATAATACTCGAGTTTTTTGGTCAGATTTTGAAAAATAATTATTTTATTTACTTTCCCTCCAAAACCTTTCCTATAATTGCTTCTAGGTCCCTACCCAGGGACTAATATGCAAAAATACCTATTTCATGCATACATATATTTATTAAAATAAATTCTAATAATATAAACATAGGTTTTAATCAAAGATTAAAAATAGAATTAATTAATTATAATAAACCTTATAATTAATATTCCATTAATCCAGGATTAAAATTTTGGGGTGTTACACTACTTCCCCACTTAAAAGGAATTTCGTCCCCGAAATTCACTCTTCAAAATTACACTTTCTTAAAATTAAATAAAGACTATCTTATCGTTTCTCAAAATATCCTTTATGAAAATTCTTCCCCACTTAAAAGAATTTTCTTATGTTCCTTTAAATTTCCCGTCTCAAAATGTTTCACTAAACATTTAAAAATAAAACTTTCCTCGAATAATACCTTTGTGTTTGACAGCATGTCGCAACTTTTCCACATAAAGAGTTTTCTTAAATTTCCTCGAAAATTATTTCATAATCAGTTCAAAGAAAAACCTTAGGCTAAACCTTTCCGGATAACATACATATTTTTTTTAAAAAAAAACATTTCTGCATAAGCTTTTTGAGAGAAAACTTTTCTGAAAAACACATTTCAACTACATATCTTAAATTTAAAACATTTTGCAATACA
Source organism: Crotalaria pallida (assembly GCA_037953625.1). Lineage (NCBI taxonomy): Eukaryota > Viridiplantae > Streptophyta > Magnoliopsida > Fabales > Fabaceae > Crotalaria > Crotalaria pallida. The sequence goes on from CM075650.1 coordinate 103,850,009, forward strand.
TGCGTCGATGAAAAACTTTTCCCGCTGCGCACTCTGATCACTCACGCACGATCAACGAATCATTTATATGACTTTATTCCTTAATAGTTACAAACATTAGGGTGATCAGTCCTTATATTCAAACCATTAATAATAAAATCATTCCTTAGAGATATAATCTTTCTCAAGAAAGATTATACGATATATCTTTAAGTTGGATGAACTTACAGATAAGGAGTGTTATTGCCACTATCAGACTTAGACAGATTGTCAATTCTAGAGAAATTTCCGTTAGGGAGACAAATACTTGTCCTATCCCGGTGGTTGTTAATCCCTCTAGTCTTAACTAATCTTCCTCTTTCTTTAGTGCCCAAAGATATTTATCACATCCAACTGTGATAAGCGTTTTGATCACCGAAATTCCAGTTAAAGATCTGCTCAGGTTTCCAGATTACAAACGATTTAATTAACACAATCGAAAACATTGATTACGTTAATTTCAATCAGAGAAAGGATAACTCAGATTACCTATACGTAAATCTAACCCTCATCCTAAAAGGTTGGACACCCGTCCAAACTCAACTCGCTTGACGACCATTCCCTTCTTACTCTTAACCCTTGCTGAATCTGGTGAATTAAACTCGCAGTCTTTTACAGCTGCAACCGAATGTCCCAGGTATACCACTATCTAGTCCAAAGTAACGCACTTCATTTCCTACACACGGAGTTGGGCAAACTCTTACTTCTCATTAACATCCTTTATAATTCTCACGATCGGGGTTCCCTTAATTTTGTCATTCCTCCATAATTAATTTTCTTAACTACCTTTCACTTCCTTTTTCCCAAGTCCCTCTTATACTGGTTTTGGTCACTCATTCTACCAACCTCTTATGCTCATCCATTGTACTTATAAATTCCACATACGTTGTCCAATATTGAGAAAATTCCTTATGCATTAATACTTGATAGCTGGTTAGAGGTTCGGACCTAATCCATTCTAAACTTCACATGTTTGAACCTTCCGCCGGGTCGTACTGCAACATACTTCCTTGATCCTTTGAACTTGGCAAAGCCTTTTCTAAGACTAACACTTTCTCGTTCTATGTTTAGCAATTCAACCCCTTACATCCATCCCATGCCTCTTAAGGATTTTCTTCAGTTTCCCCAAGTCGTCTTTTCGAATGCTATTCAAACGATGTATCAATCTTTGGTTCCGACATTCATCTTACACGGTTCCCACAAGTTCCTTGCTACATCACTTAATATAGAAGTAGCATAACATTTTATCTACTCATCTTTTGTGTGTGTGAATCCAAAATTTTCACTCCCAATTCATGAATCGTTCAAGATATAAATTCTTGTGTAAAGAAGAATTTCTTTCGTCCACTGATGTAAATTGGTTCTCTTATCTTCTATCAGTCAATCTCTTACTTCCTTTCAACTTCCCTACTTAGGATAGCCTCTTGATCACCTTAAATTTTCCATGAATCGTTCTTCGACTCAATGTTTGTCATTACCTTTCACTTTACTGATTAAGTATTGAGGCTCGAAATCAAAACTTTTCAGACCCAACCATTGATGATAACTCCAATTCAACCTCTTCTTTAGTCGAGTTAATTCCTTCATACTCCTTTGATCTCCGAATTCCCAAGACAAAGAGCCCTAAAGACAAAAACCTTTGAATCTTTTAGAGTGAACATACTTTTGCAAGTTTCAAGTCATACAACAAGAGTTCACCCCGAGTGTATTCGATCACTTAGATGCATACACCCCCACATTCCTTCCTTAAGACTACTCTCTCTTCCGAGTCTTTGTCTCGACACAGGAAATTATTCTTTAATACTCCCGCAGGAATCGAGTAAGAGCAATGTAAGAGAGGTTGTTAACCTTCACTTCACTGACTGAAAATCCTCGTTGCATTCCTATTTCATATGAAAGGCTAATCTTTTCGGGTTACTTTGGTTACAGGTACTTGACTTAAGGGAGTATATTGATGGTCCTATATTAGCGCTTAATCAGCCCACTCTCAAAATCGCGTCTCAATACGATAAAGGTAGACAGATCAATTCGTTTCTAAAGACTCATCCCAACACTTCCATACAATCGATAAGGCTTGCCTTAGAAACAACTACAGGAACGCTCGTAGGGGTTTCTATATAGAATACTTCAGATACAGTCAAGGTCAAACGATTCATACAATCATAATAAACAAATGAATGCGTAGCACCACAACCAGGCAACGCATCACAAAGTTGACCATTTAGCAAGTAATTACCTTGCACAAGATCGAAGGATTGGCTTGCTTCTCCACCTCTAAGCGTGAAAACCCTTCCTTGCACCATGGGCTTGTCAGCTGTCCCCCTTGAATTGGTCGGTTCCTTGCAATCCTTCCCAAAGTGTCCCGGTTTCCCACAATTGAAGCAGTTATTTGTTCCCCAACAAAAACGGCCATGATGACGACGCTTGCACTTTTCGCAGAAAGGAGCCTTACTTCGGAAGTTACCTCCATCACTACTTCCAACTTTTCCTTTGCCCTTCCTCCGGCGACCATACGGACCCTTGCCTCGATTATTGAAACCTTTGTGCCTTTGAGGTCCATAATTTTGATTATCTTTCCTCTCTGATGCTTGCAGTTTTTCTGCCTTCTTGTCATCCTCGTACATTCTACACATGTCCACCAATGTATGAAAACTTTGGATCCTTTGATAACTGAAAGTAGACTTCAACTTGGGCCTTAAGCCTCCCTCAAACTTGATACACTTACTCCTTTCATCGGGGTTGTTCTGATAATATGGAGAGTACTTCATCAATTCCTCGAACTTGGCTGCGTACTCTCCCACACTCATGTCTCCTTGCTTCAGCTGCAAGAACTCCACTTCCTTCTTTCTCCTCAAATCCTCAGGGAAGTATTTATTGAGGAACTTCTCCATAAATACATCCCAATTAACCTCCCTTCCTTCATAATGCAGGAGCTGAACCGTATGGTTCCACCAGTTCTCAGCCTCATCTTCTAACATGTAGACTGCATACGCCACCTTCTGAGCTTCTGCGCAGCCCAACGTTCTGAAGATCTTATCCATGGTATGAATCCACTTATTAGCCTCCTCAGGTTTAAATCCTCCTTCAAACTTGGGTGGATTACAACTCCTAAAATTCGCCAAACTCTTAGCCTCGGTAATACCCACATTACACTGATGAGGTGGGTTAACCGATTGCGGTGGTTGCTGAGATTGCCGTTGCTGCATAGCCTCCAGCACCGCGGTAATTTTCTATAACATCGCATTGGTGTGATTTTGGTTTCTAGTTGCCATAATGGACCTGCGCTATGGACTTATGGTCACATATGTTGAACTTAAAGAAACTTTCATCACACCACCTATACTAAGACCATAGCTTATACCTTTAAATCCACAATTAATTGGGTCTTATGCTCAAAAGAGACAAGATACAAACAAATCAATTGTATCTAAAGCTCAACAAGTAAGATACTAGCATTCAAAGCAATGTACATGCCTTGGAGATACCTGCTTGATGTTGATGGCTACCTTTCTGAAACTACTTCCACTACTACAAGATCTGACTTTTGCTCTGATACCACTCAGTGTGACACCCTTCCAGATTAATCAACTATAATATAGTACTTAAGCCTTTATATTGAATAATATATGGACTTGTGAGTGTTAAGAAAATAACTGAAAGTAAAATTTTCTTTAAAAAGCGGGTGCACAAATCAACACTTGGAATTCTTGGAGAATAAACCGTAAGGCATTATAAAACAGTTGTATCGAATTCGGCGATTGTTAAAACCTTTTCAAAAGTTGGGTAACATTCGTCTTTTGGAATCGTATTTATATCATAGAAAATAACTGAAGCTACCCTTACTTTAATTGATAAAACTGATACCATCAAATAGTTTTCACAGCCGAACTCTCAAATAGATTAAATCAGAGTAAGCGGAAATTATCGGACTATGCCTTGGATAGGAATATGAACATAGGTTTTATATATATATGAAAGTCATAAGTACATATCCCAACATCAGAGTCTCCAAGATCCAAAACATACAAGTCCATAAACAGATCTACATAGCAGTGTAACCAAAACCCTAGAGTACCCAAAAGTATATTTACAACATATATACATAGCCAAAATATGGACTCTAGGAGTGGTCACGTAGATCCGGCAGCATCAGATGTAGTAGTAGTGATAGCAGTAGTCTCCAAGGAACATAAGTAGTAAGGTAGTAGTAGCATCATCATCAAAGCATCAGCAGCAGCAAAGTATCCTCCACAGCCTCCACACATCGGATCCACTGATCCTCATCACATACCATATGCACATACCTAGGGGTCATCGTCCCTCCCATCACTCCCAGTAGAATGCACGACAGGCTCGCCTCCGCTCTCGTCCTCCACCGGATCCTCCTCGATCTCATCCGAGGGAGAGTGTACCCTACCACTGCGTACAGGGTCAGGTGATGGTGAGACCCTGACTGGGCTCCTCGAATCAGAAGGGGGAGTCTCCTCGCGGACGACTCTAGAAGAAAAAGGGTGGGAGCGGGTAGGTCGAAAACGAAAACTATGGTAAGAGCGAGCTGGTCGCGTGGGAGGTGGTCCATGGTAAGTGTAAAACGGGGTACGTGCATAGTGTACATGATGGGAATCCTAAATCTACGAGGATGAAACCGGACCATCGAGTTGGGATGGTAGAAGATAACCTCTACCTCTCCCTCGAAGACCGCTCGGTGATCCTCGTAGATCCATATGCCACTAAAAAGTGGCCGGATCTCGACGCAAGCGATGTAACGTGACATCACCTACAAGGGCATAGGGGTAAGCAATTCTATACACATAATCAACAGAGAATAAATTATGCAATATAGGCATGTAAATATGCATCAATTAATATCAATCACATTTAACACTTAGCAAATATTGAATGCAAGTAAGATGCTCACACTTGGTTCATTTATCACAGTTAAATTAAATGAATGGCATGATGCATGACTTTAGCTCTCAAGCCTATCTCCATCATAATACTATGTCACTCTCTGACGTCCATCCCTGACAACCCAGCAATCAACAGTGCGGTGTATTCCTAGGTATACAACCATTCGTACATTCACCTAGAATGTACACGTCATGCTTGGTATCCATGCCACTCAAGCATATCCCGTCATCCAAACGGATCGTCATCCAAACGATATATCCATATCGGCATCCACTAAGCCGACCACGTCAACAACGTGTCATCAAGCAAGCGTATTGGCACTCCCAGAGGCCCTCCACATGTTTAACAAACATGAAATACGTCCTACCATCCAAACTCCAGAATGAATGCATTTTATCTTTTAGACTTAAGGGAAGTTGATTAATACTTTACAGGCCACCTAGGCTTATTTTTCTTTATCAAAAAGGACCGTCACCAAACGATCTATTTGTATTAATCAATTTCTCTAGGTCTTGATCCCTTGGACTATTATTAATAATTCCTTAGTTTATTAAGTCAGAATTGAAAATGGTGTTTTCAGGTTCTGAACCGTTTACTCGAGTAAACTTAAGGACACTCGAGTGTTCCTCAACTTTTTCAGATTACTCGAGTGTTCTTAAGACTACTCGAGTGTTCATGACTTTCTGAGGATTTGGGTTTTCAATTCAACAATTTACTCGAGTAGTTCATGGGTTACTCGAGTGTTCTTGAACATTTTCAGAATACTCGAGTGACCTTGAATGACTCGAGTGTTTGACCTAAACTTGTCCTCAGGTCATGCTCGATACTCGAGTACCAGACAAAATACTCGAGTGTTCTTGTTCACTTTACATTGTTTTGAAAGCATTTTACTCGAGTACCCTGCCTTTTACTCGAGTGTTTCGTAGCAGATAGCACTAAAACTTGGTTTTAACATAACATTTTCATTTCTACTTAATTCTAGTCCATTCCAGGGATCCACAGAGTTCATACAACATAATTTGAACATGTTACAACATTCATTTCATATCAAAACACAGATTTGACAGAGAATCCAATAATTATGCATAAAAAGGCACTTTTCACAACTCAACACCTCAAATTGAATATTAAGCACAATTTTCATAAAGTAAAGCTCATTTAAGCTTGCATGCATGATACAAAACTTGCTCAACACAGTTTTAGAGCATGGATTGGTCTCCAAACCAAAGTTCCTATTCAATCTAAGCCCTTAGAGCCTCTTGGTGGCTCTCTAACACAATTCATGGAATTTAAACTCTATCTAGTGAATATAATTACTCCCCCTTACCTCTCAGACGTGTTCCAACCAAGAATTTCCAAGAGAAAGCTCTCCAACCCCAGGAATCACTTTGAGCTTCACATGCATGACAGTTTTGAGTGCAGCACCAAAATTTAATTGGTTCACACATGAAAGAGAGATAAAAATTGGGGATTTTATATTTCTAGACTCTATACAACATAATCTAACTAAAGGAATCGAATTGAGACTCGTAGGATTCGTGAGCTTACCAGAAATCGGAATCAAAGTGAGTCCCCAGAACTGATGACAGCAAACAAACCTTGACTTCCCAACTTCGATTCTAACAGCACACTCACTCTCAGCTCACAATCTTTATGTCTATACAAAGCTCGTGATGTGAGCTTTGTATTGGTGTATAATTTGTGATTTGAAACTGAACACAGAGGGAGAATCGAAGAATACAATTTCAGAACCCTAACTTGAGCAAGTTTCACAATTCCATCAACAAAGTCTTCAATCTTGTTGATGAAGGGCTTAAATAGACATGGAGGGTGTTCATGCGTGACGACACGCCACCCAGAGCGTTGGCAAGGAGACGATTTCGTGTCAACGACACGGAATCGTTCATGGTGACTCATCAAACGCACTAACTCGTGCAGTTTAACCCAGATTACTCGAGTATTCTGAATAATACTCGAGTGTTTTGGTCAGATTTTGAAAAATAATTATTTTATTTACTTTCCCTCCAAAACCTTTCCTATAATTGCTTCTAGGTCCCAACCCAGGGAATAATATGCAAAAATACCTATTTAATGCATAAATATATTTATTAAAATAAATTCTAATAATATAAACACAGGTTTTAATCAAAGATTAAAAATAGAATTAATTAAAATTTTGGGGTGTTACATGATGTCTCGTTACATTGCTTGCATCGAGATCCGGCCACTTCCTAGTGGCACATGGATCTATGAGGACCATTGCGCGGTGTTCGAGGGTGAGGTAGAGATTACCTTCTACCACCCGAACCCGTTGATCCGATTTCGTCCTCGTAGATTTAGGATTCCCATCATATACACTATGCATGTACCCCCGTTTTACACTTACCATGGACCATCTCCCACGCGACCAGCTCGCTCTTACCATAGTTTTCGTTTTCGACCTACCCGCTCTCACCCTTTTACTTCGAGAGTCGTCCGCGAGGAGACTGCCCCTTCTGATCCGAGGAGCCTAGTCAGGGTTTCACCATCCCCTGACCCGGTACCCAGTGGTAGGGTACACTCTCCCTCGGACAAGATCGAGGAGGATCCGGTGGAGGACGAGAGTGGGAGCGAGCCTGTCGTGCATTCTATTGGGAGTGACTGGAGGGACGATGATCCCTAGGTATATGCATATGGTATGTGATGAGGATCAGTGGGTCCGATGTGCGGATGCTGTGGAGGAGACTTGCTGCTGCTGCTGTGTTGATGATGATGCTACTACCTTACTACTTATGTTTCTTTGAGACTGCTGCTATCATTACTACTGCATCTGATGAGGCCAGATCTACGTGACCACCCTTGGACTTTATGTTTTGGTTATGTACATATATTGTAGATATACTTTTGGGGTACTCGAGGGCTTTGGTCATATCACTATGTAGAACAGATTATGGACTTGTATTTTGAGATCTTGGAGACATGATGATGAGACTATGTATCTATGACTTTAACTATATATAAAACCTATGTTTATATTACTAGTGACTGCATAGTCTGATAATTTCCGCTTACTCTGATTTAATCCCTTTAAGAGCTCGGCTATAAACATTATTTGATGGTATCGGATTTATCGAACAAAGCAAGGGTAACTTTAATTACTTGTATGATACAAATACATTTCAAAAGAGCGAAGGTTACCCTATTTGTGAAAAGGTTTTAGAGATCGCCGAACTTGATACAAATGTTTTGAAATGGTTTAAAGTTTATTCTCCAAGAATTCCAAATGACGATTTGTGCACCCGCTTTGAAAGAAAATTTTTATTTCGATTATTTTCTTAACACTCACAAGTCCATATATTATCCAATATGAAAGTTTAATTACTATATTATATTTGGGTAATTCGGAAGGGTGTCACACTGAGTGGTATCAGAGCAAAAGTCAGATCCTGCAGTAGTGGAAGTAGTTCAGAAAGGTAGCCATCAACATCAAGCAGGTATCTCCAAGGCAATTACATTACTTTGAACGTTTTTATTTTGTTTGTTGAGGTTTAAATACCCTTGATTTGTTTGTATCTTGTCTCTTTGAGTACAAGACGCAATTGATTGTAGATTTAATAAGTTTAAGATAGAGCCTTAGAATAGGTAGTGTAATGGAAGTTTCTTTGGTTCAACATATGTGACCATAAGCCCATAGCGCAGGTCTAATATGGCAACTAGAAACCAAAATCACACTAATACGATGCTAGAAAGGATCACCACGGTGCTGGAAGCCATGCAACGACAGTCTCAACAACCATCTCAACCGGTCAACCCGTCTCATCAAGGTAATGTGGGTAACGCTGAAGCGAAGACTTTGGCTGATTTTAGAAGCTATAATCCGCCAAAGTTTGAAGGAGGATTTAAACCAGAAGAGGCCAACAAGTGGATTCACACCATGGATAAGATCTTGAGAACGTTGGAGTGTTCTGATGTTCAAAAGGTGGCGTATGCAACCTACATGTTAGAGGAGGAAGCTGAGAACTGGTGGAATCACACGATGCAGCTTCTGCAATATGAAGGAAGAGAGGTAAGTTGGGGAGTATTCCAGGAGAAGTTTCTCCAAAAGTATTTCCCTGAGGACTTGAGAAGGAAGAAGGAGGTAGATTTCTTGCAGCTGAAGCAAGGAAACATGAGTGTGGGTGAGTATGCATCTAAGTTTGAGGAGCTGATGAAATACTCTCCATATTATCAGAACAATCCAGATGAAAGGAGTAAATGCATTAAGTTTGAAGGAGGCTTGAGGCCAAAGTTGAAGTCGATCTTCAGTTACCAGCGAATTCAAAGCTTTCCTGCACTGGTAGACATGTGTAGGATGTATGAAGATGATACCAAGGCTGAGGAGATGCAAGTCTCAGAGAAGAAGGACAGTCAAGGCTATGGACCTCAGAGGCGTAAAGGTCTCAACAACCGAGGCAAAGGACCGTATGATCGTCGTGGGAAAGGCAAAGGAAAAGCTGGTGGTTCTGATAGAAGGGATTATCGGAGCGAGGCTCCATTCTGTGACAAGTGCAAGCGCAATCACTATGGCCGTGTGTGTTGGGGGACAAGTGGTTGCTTTAACTATGGAAAGTCGAGACATTTCGCAAGGGACTGCAAGGAACCGGCCAAGGCCAACTCAAGAGGGGCTGCTGATAGGCCTATGGCTCAAGGGAGAGTTTTCACCCTTAGTGGTGTGGAAGCAAGTCGGTCTTCTGATCTGGTGCAAGGTAAATACTTGCTTAATGGTCAGTCTTGCTATGTTTTGTTTGATTCTGGTGCAACGCATTCATTCGTTTCGTATGAATGTGTAAACCGTTTAGGCTTGATTATGTCTGAAATGCCTTATGCTCTCAAAGTAGAAACCCCTACCAATGCTCCTGTTGTAGTTTCTAGAGCATGTCTTAACTGTTGTATAGAAGTGTTAGGACAAACCTCTAAAGTAGATTTGATCTGCTTACCCTTAGTGCAATTAGATGTGATCTTGGGAATGGACTGGTTAAGTCAAAACAAAGTAATCATTGATTGTGATAGAAAAGTAGTGACCTATAGAAGCCCAAAACCCTCCGGCTACGTGTGCCTGTTCAACTCTGAGGTGGAGGAGAATGGTCCAAGGATGGAAGAGATTCCCATTGTCAGAGACTTTCCAGAAGTTTTTACTGATGAGATCCCTGGTCTGCCACCAAGAAGAGAAATTGAATTCGGTATCGACTTAGTCCCGGGAACTGGTCCCATTTCTATCACTCCCTATAGAATGGCACCACCGGAAATGGCAGAAATGAAGAAGCAGATTGAGGAATTGTTACAGAAACAGATGATCCGACCAAGTGTGTCACCTTGGGGTGCTCCGGTTTTGTTTGTCAAGAAGAAAGATCGTAGTATGAGGATGTGCATCGACTACCGACAACTGAATAAGGTCACCATCAAGAACAAGTATCCATTGCTGAGGATAGATGACCTTATGGATCAAGTTCGTGGAGCTTCAGTATTTTCTAAGATCGATTTGAGGTCAGGATACCATCAGATCAGGATAAGAGAAGAGGATATCTCTAAGACTGCATTTCGATCTCGATACGGACATTATGAGTATGTCGTGATGCCGTTCGGATTGACTAATGCACCAGCCATTTTCATGGACTACATGAATCGAATCTTTAGACCTTACTTAGATTCGTTCGTGGTTATGTTCATTGATGATATTCTCATTTACTCTAAGAGCCCGGAGGAGCATGCCGAACACTTGAGGATAGTGTTGAGCATCCTAAAGGAGAAGCAATTGTACGCCAAACTTACAAAGTGTGAGTTCTGGCTGAAGGAGGTTAAGTTCTTGGGGCATGTGATTTCGGACAAGGGAATAGCCGTCGATCCGACGAAAGTGAGTTCGGTTTTGCAATGGGAGCAACCAAAGTCGGTCACGGAGGTGAGAAGCTTTCTTGGTTTGGCTGGTTATTATAGAAGGTTTATCGAAGGTTTCTCGAAGATTGCACTGCCTCTGACGAAGTTGACTCGGAAAGATCAACCATTCCTATGGAATGAGAAATGTGAAAGAAGTTTTCAAGAGCTGAAGGAAAGGTTGACATCATCTCCTGTATTGGTTCTGCCCGATACACAGAAGAGTTTTGATGTGTATTGTGACGCGTCAAAACAAGGTGTTGGGTGTGTTTTGATGCAAGAGGGACAAGTCGTCGCCTATGCCTCGAGACAGCTAAAAGTTCATGAAATGAACTATCCAACCCATGATCTGGAGCTGGCAGCTGTGGTGTTTGCATTAAAGATCTGGAGGCACTATCTCTATGGCACTACGTTTCGGGTGTTCAGTGACCATAAGAGTTTAAAGTACCTCTTTGATCAAAAGGAGTTGAATATGAGGCAACGTCGATGGATGGAGTTTTTGAAGGATTATGAGTTTGAACTCCATTATCATCCTGGAAAGGCCAATGTTGCGGCAGATGCATTGAGTAGGAAGGCAATGCACATCAGTGCAATGATGGTCAGAGAAGCTGCACTGATAGAGGAATTCCGGGATTTGAATCTGACGATGCAAGTGGAGCCGACAAGTATCAAGATGGGGATGCTGCAGATTGCTAATGAGTTTCTACAAAGGATTCGGGAATTGCAAGGCAAGGATGAGAAGCTCATAGAAAAGAGGAAGTTGAGGGGAGAAGGCAAGGAATTGGAGTTTCAAGAAGGAAAGGATGGAATCCTTCGTTTTAAAACAAGGATTTGTGTGCCTGCTGATTTAGAAGTAAGAAGGATGATTCTGGATGAAGCGCATAAGAGTAAGATGAGTATGCATCCGGGAGCTACCAAAATGTACCAGGACTTAAAGAAGCTATTTTGGTGGCCTGGTTTGAAGAAAGACATCGCTGAATATGTGGCCTGTAGTTTGGTGTGTCAAAAGGCCAAGGTGGAACATCAAAGGCCAGGAAGAGAGTTACTTCCTTTAGAGATTCCGTTGTGGAAATGGGATAGCATCTCGATGGATTTTGTGTCAGGATTGCCAAGGACATCTACTGGTCATGATGCATCTGGGTGATAGTGGATCGTTTGACCAAGTCGGCGCATTTCATTCCCGTGAATATGCGCTATTCGTTGGAAAAGCTCACCCAGTTGTACATCAAAGAAGTTGTTCCTCTGCACGGTGTACCATCAAGCATTGTATCTGATCGCGACCCGAGATTTACATCGAAGTTTTGGGAAGATCTGCATAGAGCCTTGGGTTCAAGATTGAAACTGAGTTCTGCATACCATCCTCAGACTGATGGCCAAACGGAGAGGACTATTCAGTCATTGGAGGACATTCTACGAGCCTGTGCTTTGGAAGGACAAGGGAATTGGGAACAGATGTTGCCACTCGTGGAATTCACTTACAACAACAGTTACCACACGAGCATTGGAATGGCACCATTTGAAGCTTTGTATGGGAGAAAGTGCCAGACGCCGTTATGTTGGTTCCAAGTGGGGGAGAATTCTCTGGTTGGACCAGATTTTGTGCAAGAGACCACGGAACAGATCAGGATGATACAAGAGAAGATGAGGGCAGCTCAAAGTAGGCAGAAAAGCTATGCTCATAAGAGAAGAAAACCATTAGAGTTCGCCGAAGGAGACCATGTGTTTGTTAGAATAGTACCAACCAAAGGTGTTAGTACAGCCTTGAAAACTCAGAAACTATCACCTAAGTTTATTGGTCCCTACCAAATCCTCAAAAGTGTCGGCCCAGTAGCTTATCAGTTGGCTTTGCCTCCGTCATTAGCTAACCTTCATAATGTATTCCATGTGTCTCAACTTAAAAGATATGTCCATGACCGCACCATTGTCCTTAGAATCCAACCTGATGACTTAGAAATTCATGAGAACCTAACCTTCAAAGCTGTGCCAGTTCGTATTGAAGATCGAAGAATCAAGCAGCTTAGAGGAAAAGACATTCGTCTGGTCAAAGTCATCTGGGTGTGTGGCGATGTCATGGAAGCATCGTGGGAATTAGAAGATAAGGTGCGTCAGGATTATCCTGACTTGTTTGTATGAGTTGAATTTCGGGGACGAAATTCCTTGTAAGTGGGGGAGTAGTGTAACACCCCAAAATTTTAATCCCCGATTAATGAAATGGTAATTATAAATTAATTATAATTAATTATTTCCATATTAATCCTTGATTAAAATATGTGTTTATATAGTTGGTATATGTGTGTGAATTGATTTAATAAATATAATAAATGCCTAAGATGAGTATTTTGCATATTAGTCCCTGGGTTGGGACCTAGAGGTAATTATAGGAAAGATTTTGTTGGGAAAATAAATAAAATAATTATTTTTCAAAAATGGGGAAAAATACTCGAGTATTTTCTGAAAAACTCGAGTATTCTGGGTCAAATTGCACGAGTTAGTGCGGTTGATGAGTCAACACCGAGTTGCTATCATTTTGACACGAAAACAGCCTCCAAACCACGTCCCAATCTGCGTGTCGAGCTGCATGGATAGCTTAGCCATGTATTTAAACACTTGGTTGATGCATCAACACCCCATTTTGCCAAATTCGTGGGTTTTGCTTCAAGTTAGGGTTCCTGGATTGTCCTCTTCGATTCTCTTTCTCAGAGTCAAATTGAAACACAAATCATACACGAATACAAAGCTTACATCTTGAGCTTTGTATAGAGAGTAAAATCGTGAGGATTGAGTGAGTGTGTTGAGAGAATTGGAGCTTGTTCTGTCAAAGTGTTGCTTGGAGCTTACTTTGATCTTGATTTCTGGTAAGCTCACGAATTCTCGAGTCTCAAATTCGATTCCTTTAGTTAGATTATGTTGCATAGAGTCCAGAAAATCTAATTTCCCCAATTTAATCTTCTGTTTCATGTACAAACCAATTCCATTTTGGTGTGGTACTCAAAATGCTCTGCATGTGGCATTTGAAGTTGGTCTGAGAATTTTCGAGCCTTTTTCTTGTCAATACTTGTTTGGAAAACATCTGAGAGGTAAGGGGAAGTAATTATATTCACTAGATAGAGTTTAATTTCATTAAATGTGTTAGAGAGCCACCAAGAGGCTCTAAGGGCTTAGTTTGAATAGGAACATTGGTTTGGAGACCAATCCATGCTCTATGACTGTGATGAGCAAGTTCTATATCATGCATGCAAGCTTAAATGAACTTTGTTTCATGAATATTGTGCTTATTTTGCAATTTGAAGTGTTGAGTTGCTAAATTGTATATTTCATGCATAATGGATTGATTCTCTGTCAAATGTGTTATTTGATATGAAATGAGTATGTTAACATGTTCAATATGTGGTATGTGAACTATTGTGATCACTGTTTTGGGTTAAAAATGTTTAGAAATTGAAATGGTATGTAAAAACCAAGTTTCACTCTGTTCAGTCTGCAGATGCTCGAGTATTTGGCTTAAAACTCGAGTATTTCGTGGTGCACCAGAGTGAAAATTGGCGCACCAACTTGGGAATCAAATTGAACACTCGATTAATGTATGAACTACTCGAGTATTCTGGGTGATGGAATACTCGAGTATCTCATGAATTACTCGAGTATATTTATGAAGATCTGAAACCCTAAATCTCTGAAAAGACATGAACGACTCGAGTATAAATATGGACAACTCGAGTAGAATCTGGAAAATGATAAACTACTCGAGTATTTTGATAAAAACTCGAGTATTTTAGTCAGATACTCAAAAATACCATTTTCAATCCTAAGTCATTTTGTAACTCTTGAAGGACAATAAACCAAGTGATCCTGGACTTAGTGGAAATTGATTGACGTTATGATGTTTTAATTTGAATAATGATACGTTGCTCGGGAGGCACGTAATGTATTAATAAAAGGATAAAACATCAATCAATCTCTTTTAAGTAAGGTAATGCATTCATTCTGGAGTTTGGTTGGTAGGACGTATATCATGTTTTTGGTAAACATGTGGAGGGCCTCTGGGAGTGCCAATACGCTTGCTTGATGACACGTCGTTGACGTGGTCGGCTGAGGAAATGCCGATATGGTTATACCGTTTGGATGACGGTCCGTTTGGATGACGGGATATGCTCGGGTGGCATGGATACCAAGCTTGTCGTGTACATTCTAGGTGAATGTACGAATTGTTGTATACCTAGGAATACAACGCACTGTTGAGTGCTGGGTTGTCAGGGATGGACGTCAGAGAGTGACATAGTATGATGGAGATAGGCTTGAGAGCTAAAGTCATGCATCATGCCACTCATTTAAATTAATTGTGATAAATGAAATAAGTGTGAGCATCCTACGTGCATCCATTAACTGCTAAGTGTTATATGTGATAGTTGTTAATTGATGCATATTACAT
Source organism: Crotalaria pallida (assembly GCA_037953625.1). Classification (NCBI taxonomy): domain Eukaryota; kingdom Viridiplantae; phylum Streptophyta; class Magnoliopsida; order Fabales; family Fabaceae; genus Crotalaria; species Crotalaria pallida. The sequence goes on from CM075650.1 coordinate 103,865,253, forward strand.
ATTCATATTGCACAATTTATTCTCTATTGATTATGTGTATAGAATTGCTTACCCCTATGCCCTTGTAGGTGATGTCTCATTACATTGCTTGCATCGAGATCCGGCCACTTCCTAGTGGCACATGGATCTATGAGGACCATCGCGCGGTGTTCGAGGGTGAGGTAGAGATTACCTTCTACCACCCGAACCCGTTGATCCGATTCCGTCCTTGTAGATTTAGGATTCCCATCATATACACTATGCATGTACCCCCGTTTTACACTTACCATGGACCACCTCCCACGCGACCAGCTCGCTCTTACCATAGTTTTCGTTTTCGACCTACCCGCTCTCACCCTTTTACTTCGAGAGTCGTCCGCGAGGAGACTCCCCCTTCTGATCCGAGGAGCCCAGTCAGGGTTTCACCATCCCCTGACCCGGTACCCAGTGGTAGGGTACACTCTCCCTCGGACGAGATCGAGGAGGATCCGGTGGAGGACGAGAGTGGGAGCGAGCCTGTCGTGCATTCTACTGGGAGTGACTGGAGGGACGATGATCCCTAGGTATATGCATATGGTATGTGATGAGGATCAGTGGGTCCGATGTGCGGATGCTGTGGAGGAGACTTGCTGCTGCTGCTGTGTTGATGATGATGCTACTACCTTACTACTTATGTTTCTTTGAGACTGCTGCTATCATTACTACTGCATCTGATGAGGCCAGATCTACGTGACCACCCTTGGAGTTTATGTTTTGGTTATGTACATATATTGTAGATATACTTTTGGGGTACTCGAGGGCTTTGGTCATATCACTATGTAGATCAGATTATGGACTTGTATTTTGAGATCTTGGAGACATGATGATGAGACTATGTATCTATGACTTTAACTATATATAAAACCTATGTTTATATTACTAGTGACTGCATAGTCTGATAATTTCCGCTTACTCTGATTTAATCCCTTTAAGAGCTCGGCTATAAACATTATTTGATGGTATCGGATTTATCGAACAAAGCAAGGGTAACTTTAATTACTTGTATGATACAAATACATTTTAAAAGAACGAAGGTTACCCTATTTGTGAAAAGGTTTTAGAGATCGCCGAACTCGATACAAATGTTTTGAAATGGTTTAAAGTTTATTCTCCAAGAATTCCAAATGACGATTTGTGCACCTGCTTTGAAAGAAAATTTTTATTTCGATTATTTTCTTAACACTCACAAGTCCATATATTATCCAATATGAAAGTTTAATTACTATATTATATTTGGGTAATTCGGAAGGGTGTCACAATTTCAGGATCCTCGAGAACAACCAACACAAGAAGATGTCGTCCATCGGCCTCGATGACTGAATCCTCAAAAAAGAATATTGAGAAACAAATTAATGTGGCTGGTATCTAAATAGTTTTAACGTTTTGAACTTGATAATTTTATATACTTATTCTATTCACCGTCATTCCACAACTGTATTATTAGTAGATTATTCCCATGTATATGATTTCAGGATCATCAAGAACAACAAACACGAGAATAAATTGTCCACGCCCCTCAATCACTAAGCAGGAAAAAAATAAAGAGAAACGAATTGACGTGGCAGGTATCTAAATAAAATATAAGCTATTGTAGTTTAGTGGTTTAATATACTTCTTTTATTTCGAGTAATTTCACTGCTATATCATCACATTATTTCCTATTTATATGATTTAAGAATAATCAAGAACAACCAAGACAGGAAGAAGTCGTCCACGATCGCTTATGACAGAATCCTCAGAAATTGCTGTTGAAAGGGAAAGTGATCTGCCAGGTATATAGATCGAAGTTAATAATCTTTTTTAGTTTCAAACAACCTAGAATAATAATATTTATACGTCTCCATTCTTTGATCTCACATTCCATAGTTACTAAATAACATACTGTTGATTAAATGTTTGTTTTAAAATTAATAGGTATTAATAATCGAAATGTACACCCCAATGATGACATTCTTGATTTCAACATGGATGACTATAAATATGATGATGTTGGTGATCTCGAATTCAACTGTAGATGGTGTGCTGCTAAGTTTTGGTACCGCGAGAAGATTGGAATTGGAAAAAACACAGCTAATCCAATATATACTTTGTGTTGTCAAAGGGAAAGATTAAACTTCCACTTTTGACAAGACCTGCTCCATATTTATTGTCGTTGATACATGATCGTCATAGCCCTCAAGCAAAACATTTTCAAAACAACATTAGAGCTTATAATATGATGTTTTCATTTACATCTATGGGTGATAAGGTTGATAAACAAATAAATGATGGAAGAGGACGTTATGTGTATAGACTCTCCGGACAAAATCATCATAGCATTGGAAGTTTATTACCTCCAGAAGGTCAACGTCCTTGATTTGCACAGCTATATATATATATATATGACACACATAATGAAATCAGAAATACGTTAAATTCTTCCAAGTATAACATTCTTACCATTCACATCATTTCCTGCTTTATTTAATTTGTTAGAATATTTTCGAGAAACACTAAAAATCTTTCTACAGCAACAACACAGATTGTAATTCTTGATTGGACAGAGAGATCACTGAACGCCTTAAAGATATGTTGAATCCAATATGCAAATTTTTTAGGATGGCAAGAGACAGGCTTCAAGCTGATGATGTTTCCAACCTGAAGTTGAAGCTCTTAAGGAAAAGAACAAAAGACAGTAGGATGTATAACTTGCCAACTGTAGATGAGATTGTGGCTTTGGTTGTCGGGGCTGTAACTGTGGATAATGGAGACAGAGACATAATTGTTGAGACTCAAAGCGGATATCTTCAAAGAATACATGAATTACACCCACTATATGTTCCTCTACAATATACAGTATTATTCCCTGATGGTGAGGATGGATTTTCTGATCAGACACCACATACTCGAGTATCTAATCCAGATGTGTCTAATCCACATATTAAGAAGAGAAACAAAACTACCATCTGAGAATTCTTTGCCTTTAGGTTGCAAGAGAAGGAATCTGAGGACTCAATGTTATTGTACGGGCGAAGGTTATTTCAACAATTTGTTGTCGATGGTTATACAATGGTAGAAGTTGGAGACCGTCTTTTATTAGGGACAAACATGATGATCTGAGGTCAGGAGTATATAATCGTGTACATGATGCTATTTTCCAAGGTGAAACTGAGGGTTGCTCTATTGGTAAGAGGATAATCCTGCCCTCAAGTTTCACAGGAGGAGCAAGGTACATGGTCCAAAATTACCAAGACGCAATGGCAATTTGAAAATGGTGTGGTTATCCTGATATATTTTTGACATATACCTGCAATCCTAAATGAGCTGAAATTACAAGATTTCTTGATCCTAAAGGATTGAAGCCGAAGGGTCGTCCTGATGTGGTTGTAAGGATCTTCAAAATGAATCTAAAACAATTGATCAATGACTTGGAGTCTGGAGATATATTTGGTGATGTTAAAGCAGGTATAACGTTCACATGTACATTTTTTTATTTGTAAATATAGTGCATTTCTTTCGTATTCATTAACATGATTCAACATACGTGTTTTTTTGCAATTGTTTACACTATAGAATTCCAAAAGAGGGGTCTTCCACATGCACATATTCTACTATTTCTCAATCAAGGCTCAAAGCATCCAGAACCTGAAGATGTTGGTAATATTATCAGTGCAGAGATCCCGGATCCTATTGCACAACCAGAGTTATATGAGGCTGTGAAAGAGTACATGATGCACGAACCATGTGGAGCGGCAAATAGAAGATCTCCATGTATGGTTGATGGATGCTGCTCGAAACTCTTTCCAAAGAAGTTTGAACCATTCACTAGATTAAATGAAGATGGATACCCAATCTATGGAAGAAGAGACAATGGCCGAGTGATTGAAAAAGGTGGAATTCTACAAGATAATACATGGCCGGTGCCATTTAACCCAAAATTGCTGCTTAAACATCGAAACCACTGCAACACTGAGTGGTGCAATCAAAATAGAAGCATAAAATACCTATTCAAATATATCAACAAAGGAAGCGACAGAGTCACTGCTGCTTTATATCAACAAGCAAATGGTGAAGGAGGCAAAGAGGTGGATGAGATCAAATGCTATTATGATTGCAGATATATAAGCCCCTGTGAAGCTGTGTGGCGGATTTTTGTATTTGAAATCCATTACAGAAAGCCTGTTGTTCAAAGGCTGAAATACCATCTACAAAATGAGCAACCTATAATTTATGCTGATGAAGATGATTTGGAGACCGTTGTAAATTTGGAAAAAAACCACACTTCTATGTTTCTAGCTTGGATGGAAGCAAATACAATATATGAAGAGACAAAATATTTAACGTATGTTGAATTTCCAACCAAATTCGTGTATGAAAAGTCACCTCCATCTTAGCATCCAAGAAAAAGGGGTTTCACCATTGGCAGGATGATTTATGTTCCACCAAGTGCTGGAGAGATGTTTTACCTTAGTATACTATTTAAAACATTTAAGTCCACATTCTTCTTGATAGAATGATTTTTCCTTTGTTACCAACACTTATGACATCTAAATCTGCAATAGTTTAATGCTGATGATGAACTGAATTCCAAAGTTATGATACAACACAGTTTTTAATTATAACTCTAAACAAGTGCTAAAGTATTTCTTTAGTACAAAAGAAAAGAACTATCTGAGTCACAAGTGGAATTTTTCTCTCTGTCATTTAGGTAATTTACACACAACCAACTGTCAAAGAAATGACATTATTTCTCACCAAAGATCTAAGGTTAGGCAGAGAGTCCAGACTCCTACATGCAAGAGTAACAAGAACATGGAAAGTAATGAACCACGGGAATGTAGTCAGATATATGCATGTTGTACTTATTAATGCTGAGGTAAACTACAATACTTAATCTCTCTATTCCTTTTACAACAGTCAACTACATGTTACCTGTATCACTATTTGCAATTCCTGATAACTTTACCCCTGCTTAACACTTTGTTAAATAATTTTAAATGAATTCAAGGCAAAAAAGATGCAATGCTACTTGACCCCTCAAGACTGCATCAACAAGCACGAATGTTGGCTCATTGAAGGAAGATGCATACAATTTTCAAAATTTATTGTTGAAAAAAATGATGCACAGTACTGATGAGCAACCAAAAATGACTGGTGTAGATACCCAATTTTGTCCCCCCTAAACAAAAATAAAAAAATAATAACAAAAAATGTTTAAAAAAAAATCAAAAAAAGATAAGATAAAAATGTGTTTTGGTAAAATATTTGTGTTAATTTTTGTGAGGATAAAGATAAAAGAACTATTTTGTTAAAAAGATTTGTTTTTTTTATAAAATGATTATCATGAAATTTGTTTTTATTTTAAAAAAATTGGGAGTTTATCTTTAACAAAGTTTGAAAAAGGAATAAACCAGGGAATATTCCACTGGGCTCTCAAAGCCTGTTGGAGAAACCCTATTTTTCTTAAACTAATATTTTCCTATAAATAGAGCTCTCCTCCTCACAATTTCAGAACAGAATTTTACACACACAATTTTGGAGACTATTACTTTTACACACTTGGAAAATAATTTAAAAAAAAAACTCTTTCTCTCTCTGCTTCGGCAGCGTCTCTCGCATACAGGCTACAACATCTCCAGGTTCCGTTCCTTATATTTTGTATAGTTCTTTTAATTTGGTTTATTTTTTATATTTGTAGCAAATACAGTAATAATTATTTATTATTATGAAGGAAAATTAAAAGGTTGTAGTTTTAATCGAGAATCTAAATATTATTTTTAAGAACTCCTTAATTTTAAAGATGCTAATACTTGTATTTGCTTCATAATTTAATTTTTAAATTCTTATTCTTAAATCCATGTGTTCGTTTTTTTTGGATGTATTATGTGTTGGTTTAGGCCTCAAAATCTCGAGAGGGGGGTGAATCGAGTTTTATTTTGTATTGAAAAATTCGTATCAAATTAAAAAAATTGATTTGAGATGGAGAGATTAAACGCTCGAAACGGATCGCGAAAACGATAGAAATATGATAAACGAGTAGCGCGGAAACGTAAAAAATTAAATATGCGCAAAGTAAAAGAGATAGGGATAGAAAAGCTTGCACCGGTGATTTTTATACTGGTTCAGCCTTCCCGTCGAAAGGCCTAGTCCAGTCCCCAAGCGACCCGCCTGAGAGTTCTTATAACCAAGCAATAGAGCCGCACCCTATTACAACCAAGAGCACCCCGCACACTACTAGGAACCTCCGTTCGCTAGGGGCCTCAATCACACAACAGGGTTCCTCGTCCTACGAACGCCTCAATGTTCAACTATGGGATTCTCTCCCTACCACTAAGGTTGAGTACAATAGATGTGAGTGATTACAATAAGTATCACGTGTTCTCAAAAACACAGATTCTACAATAAGCTCTTATGATAATGAAGAAGAAGTTTGTCTTGGAGTTTACGCAGCCAACAAGGTTTGTTCTTCAAAAAGTTAGAACAAAGAAAAGCAGAACACTTTGAGAAGAAGAAGAAGAGAGAACGTGAAAAATAACAATGTCTGAACGTAAAACTAAAAAACTTGTTGAAATGTTGGAGTGATCTTTATTTAAAAAGAAAAACATTTTAGAATCAAAAAACGATTTTGAATTAATAAAACAAAATCAAAAAGGAATAAACAAAGATTTGAAATAAGTTTTAAAATCAAAATAAAATCAAAACGATTTTCGAAATAAAATAAAGGTTTGATTCTTAAAACCAAAAAGGAAATAATTCAAAATTAAAATCATTTTCGAATTTTATAAAATATATCAGAATCTTTTATATAAAAACAAATCAGGAAATAATAAAAATGATTCTGACACGTTTTCAATAAAACATGAAGTAATCGATTACTTTAAAGGAATAATCGATTATTTATACAAAAATAGAAATTCTTAAATACATTTGAAAAACATGTAATCAATTAGGCTAAGAATAGTTAATCGATTACATCACTCATGTTCTTCGTATGATGCAACTTATGATAATCGATTACACTGAGGAGTTAATCGATTATTAAGCCTCTGGTTTGCATATGATGCAACATCATGTAATCGATTACTACAAGACTTGTAATCGATTACTAAGCCTCTGAAAAATATATGATGCAACAAATATAATCGATTACTTGACTGTTGTAATCAATTACTTTCATATAAGAAAGTAACTGATTAACAAAATTCAGTTAATCGATTACAGCTTCTCTGATTTTTCTATGATACAACAGAGTTAATCGATTACTGCAAGAGATAATCGATTACTCTCTTTTGCAATCATATAAATATGCAGAGTTTTGTAACATCAACTATTTTTACTCCGATGAAATGCAGAAAAACATTTTATATGCAGAAAATACGTTTTTCTTCTTCTCTTCAAAAATAAAAACTTTCTTGGCTTTGAAACTTCTAAGTAAACAAAAACTTCATTACCTTACATTTGATCTAAGGAGAAGGTTTCTATTCTTAGGCTTGCTTGAGTCTTCAATCTCGACGCTTGCACTTGTAAGCTTGAACTTGAGTTGGCTTGTTATCATCAAAACATATATTTGCCTTAAACTTGAAGTCCATAGAGAGTTTGAAGCATGCCTTCCAACCAGCTTGACTTCCAACACTCCCCCTTTTTGATGATGACAAACAACCATTCTGATATGCTCTTTATTATCTGCATCACAAGTGTTACACAAGCAAAAATAGATATATAATGATAAAACCTTCCTTAGAATCACTAAATACAGGAAATATAATGGATTAATTCTTCTCCCCCTGTATGAATGCTTAAATAACATATATCATTTTAGACAAAAAGCATCCTTCAGAGTATCTCCCCCTGAATGTATTAGCCATTATATATCAGAATCTCTCTCCCCCTTTTTGTAATCATCAAAAAGATGTGCAATCTCCCCCTGAAACACTAAGAAGATGTATCAATAATAACATGACAGATACAAGATTCACATATTCAAAAGAGGTGAGAGGCAGAAGTTAAATCAATTTCTCTACGAATAAAAAAGAAATTTTCTTGTGGAAGCGGTTTCGTAAAGATATCAGCCAACTGCCGCAAAGTATCAACATACTCAATAATGCAATTACCCTTCTGAATATGATCACGAATAAAATGGTGTCGAATCTCTATATGCTTCGTGTCAGAATGTTGCACTGGGTTTTTGGTAATACTAATAGCACTGGTATTATCACATTTAATAGGAATGTGATCTAGACTTACACCAAAGTCTAGGAGTTGCTGTTTTAACCATAAAATCTGGGCGCAACAACTACCCGCGACTACATATTCAGCCTCAGCTGTAGATAGGGCCACACTAGACTGTTTCTTACTAGCCCATGAAACCAATGAATTGCCAAGAAGATGACAAGTGCCGCTAGTGTTTTTTCTATCTACTTTGCAACCAGCAAAGTCAGAATCAGAATACCCAACAAGATTACAAGACGAACTTTTGGGATACCATAAACCCATATCAGTTGTGCCAGACAAGTATTTCATTATTCGCTTGGCAGCAACCATGTGCGTTTCTTTTGGATTCGACTGGAACCGAGCACACAAACATACACTAAACATGATATCCGGCCTACTTGCCGTTAAATAAAGAAGTGATCCGATAATACCTCGATACTTTGTGTAACATCCTGAAAATTAGTATTAAATAATATAATTTTAGTATATAAATATTTATTTAAGGATAGGATTAAGCCTTAGAAATTGTACAAGGTTAGAAGGGTAGTATGAGCATAGGCCGACGTAGGATGTGAGATTAAGGCCTCAGCCCGATCCCGGCCGAGCTAGATAAGATTATGTACTTATGAGCCGAGCTGAAAGAGAACCCAACGTGAAACCCATTGTCTAGTCTAGATTATCCGATCTCAGTGTCCTGTCCGAGAGGGAAGCTCGGACTACTGCTGTTCCTACAAGCCGAGCCAACGTATCCTAGCCGATGTACCCGAGCCAACACGTCCTAGCTCCTCCGTGCCAACTCATGTTGAGCTGTAGCCCTTTGGGATTCGTACCATCCGTACGCTGTCCTTGCCATTCACTTTATGTCATTTTCATTGCTTTATGTCCCTCTCAAGTACTATTCATGGCTTCCTCAAGAAGCCAATGAACCCTGTCCACACATTCTAGCTTCCCCAAGAAGCCAATGAATCTTGACCACACAAATATTTTCCCTAAATGAATAAAAGAAAGCTCAAAACACCACATATCACACTTTGCATTTCTCATTCTCTTCCTCCTACGAATCTCTCTCTTTCTCCTCCAAAGCTTCAGCAAACAAAACCCCAACACTTTCTTTCTCCCTCTCTTCTCACAAAACGGAACCCTCCTCCTCTCTGTTCTCTTCTGTTCCGGCGTCCCTGGACCGTGGTGGTGTGGTGGTGGCAGCAAGGAGGACACGGATTCGAGTGGTGTGAAGCTCACAAGGTCAAGGTCTAGGTCAAGGAAGTCATTCTCAAGCTCTCAACTCTTATCTCTCACGGTTTGAGGTAAGGAGTGAGTGTTACCTCTACTTGAGTTTGGGTTTCTAGGGTGTTCATAAAGGGTACTAAGAGTGGGTGTTAGATTAGGGAATAAATCTAGGTTAATGTATAAATAAAATGGTAAAAAGGGTAAAAGGGAGCTAATAAATGAATTAGAAACATGAATTTGAAGTAGGGATGAGTATTGTTGTATGCTATATGTTGGTATTTACATGATGGATGGGTTGAAGGTTTTATTCTTATCGTTGTTGCTGTGGTATAAATGTTTACTGAGCTTTGATATTTACGATTCATGTCTGTGGCCGAGCTGAGTGACTACGGTAATGGGTATAAGGAAATGGTAGAGGCAAAGTAGGAGAGATAGAGTAACAAGGCAGAGAATGTGTAAGGTTAATGGAAAGGGGGAATGGTTACTGCATTTAGCTGAGAGAGAGACCGAGCTAAGCGAATAATGAGATTAATGAAAGGAGGAATAAATTAAGGAGTGGAACCGAGAGAGGCCGAGCTAAAAGATGGTTAATAGGACAAGAGAAATTAAAGAGAAATGGTTGTGTGATCGGGTCATAGCAGACGCGTACCGGGTGCGTGCATTGATCGCGTCAGACGCATACTGGGTATGTGCAGCTGTAAGACGGGTACTGGGTACTCGCAGTTATGATTCACACAAGGTTCCGAGAACGGAATCGGTGGGATGTGTTCCTGGTCATAGCAGACGCGTACTGGGTGCGTGCATTGATCGCGTAAGCCGAGCATTGTGGTGCTCGCAGCTGTAAGACGAGTATTGTGGTACTCGCAGTTATGGACATTCCTTACTCCATAGAATGATCGGCGGTAGTGCTCCTGGTCATAGAAGACGCGTACTGGGTGCGTGCATTGATCGCGTCAGACGCATACTGGGTATGCGCAGCTGTAAGACGGGTACTAGGTACTCGCAGTTATGGATGACACTCCGATATCCGACTGTAAATGGTGTAAGACATGCACTGGGTTTATGCATCCGAGAAGAGTAAAAGATTGTAAGCTATGTGAAAGTGAAATAATGGGTAATGAATTTGAGATAGAGATGGTAATCCGAGGTAAGAAAATGTGAACCGAGTCATAACTAATAGGTAATAGAGCTGTTGGATAATCATGTGAGCCGAGCTAAATTAGAGTGTATGATGTGAGCCGAGCTAGATGATACTGTGTGTATGTAACCGAGTTAAATGAGATAGTATGCATGTGATATAGGGTTTGATTACTTGTGATTTATTTGCTAATTGACTACTTGTGTTTGGCTTGGTAGTTCGGTATGTCATTTTAGAAAGTGCTTATTTAAGTTCTGTGTAATGCTCACCTCCTTACCATTTTTCAGGTACTGAGCCCGAGCAGACGCAGTCCCCGGCCGAGCAGGACCACTCTCCCTCACAGGGAGAGTAAGTTATTTAGAGTCAGATAGGTGGATGGGTCTCGGCCAGTTGGGCCGAGCTAAAACACTGATTGTATTTTGAATGACCGAATTGAATGTACCCGAACTTATATTTTATGTATTTGAAGCATTTAAGTCTTCCGTTTTATTAACTCTGATGTTTTCGTAATTAATGGAAGGAAATATTATTTTGGCAAATATCATATTCCTTATTTTTTTTAAGAAATTTTAAATCCTAATTTTGGGGTAATTAAGGGTAATTATTATATAGGGTGTTACATTTTTGGTATCAGAGCAGTTTCTCCTCGGCCTATTGGAGTTGCAAAGAACTCCAGTGGTTACTCACCAAGAGAGTGACAAATAAGTAAAGTCTAGAAGTCTAGGTCAGACAATAGGGCTTATAGGTATACATGTCTAAATATATATTTACTTGATTATTCGGAAGTTAATTGGCTTTCTCTCCATGACCGAGCAGCATGGCTGGGAGACGAGCTGATAACGACCGAATTACTGCTGTGTTGAAAACTCTGGTTCAACTACAGCAAAACCAAGCGCAGGCTCAGCAGAATCAGGATGAGAACCTCGCTCAAAACATCACCGCAGCCGCAGCAGCTGCAGCTGCATCCCTTCAGCCTCAACCTCCGACTCCGGTCAAGATTGACTGGATGAGCCGATTTCGGAAGAACGAACCGCCTCGGTTCGAAGGAGGTTACAATCCCGATGGAGCTCAGAGATGGCTCCAGGACATTGAGAAGATCTTCCGATCTCTGCAACCTCCCTATGAGTACAGGGTGAGGTTGGCCGAGTTTGTGCTGGTTAATGAAGCCGAGCACTGGTGGGATCAACAGAGCCGAGGACTGGAAGCGGCTAATGAGGTCATCACTTGGGATTTGTTCCGAGCCCGTTTCCTCGGAAAGTACTTTCCCGAGGATGTCAGGAGAGAGAAGGAGCTCGCTTCTCTCAAGCTGGAACAGAGGAACTTGAGCGTTGGGGAGTATGCCGCTCAGTTCGAAGATTTGATCCGTTATTCAGGAAGCTACCGAGATGCTGATGAGCGTACCAAGTGCATCAAGTTTGAGTCTGGTCTCCGTGACGACATTCGGCTCGCATTCGAATATCAGAACGTGGCCAATCTCTCGCAACTAGTGAACATGGCTAGCACCTACGAGAAAGGGCTTAAGAGGAAAGCTGATGGAAAGAGGAGCAAGTCGGCACAGAAAGGAGTGGGTCCGATCAGAGAAAAAGGAGCTGTCCAGAGATCTGCCCCATATGTGAATCCGAACTCCAGAATGTCAACAGCTCCGAGGAGTAGTGGTCAAATGGTGGTTGTTCCTGGCCCGTATCCGATATGCCAACATTGTGGAAGACAGCACCGGGGGGAATGCTGGAATCTGGATCCAAGCAAAACCAGAGGATCCTGTTTTCGATGTGGCAAGCCTGGCCATTTTGCAGCCCGGTGTACCGAGAATATTGTGAAGGAAGAGGTCAATGTGACCAAGGCACATCAGACTGGTGTTAACCGACCTATGCAGAGAGGCAAGGTTTACACTATGGATGGTGAAGAAGTGACTGATGCTGACGAACTGATCCGAGGTACTTGTCAAGTAAATAGTATTCCATGTGCCGTGCTATTTGACTGTGGAGCCACACATTCTTTCATTTCCCTTGACTGTATGAATAAACTAAAACTATCCCCAGTAGAAATGCCTTACAAACTATCCATTTCTACCCCAACCAATTCTTCTGTAATCACTTCTAAAATGTGTCTAGAGTGCCCTATCCAAGTATTAGGCAAAGAATTTAAAGTCAATTTGATTTGTCTACCTCTAACCAAGCTAGATATTATCCTTGGCATGGACTGGATGTCTCAACACCATGTCTTACTCGATTGCCGAGAAAAGACCGTAATCTTTAGTGGCCCTCTGTTGCGAAGTTAGAGACAACAGAGGAGCCGACCTTAGACCAAATTCCTGTGGTCGGAGAATTCCCTGAGGTTTTCTCGGACGAAATGCCTGGCTTACCGCCGAATAGAGAAGTAGAGTTCAGTATAGACCTCCTTCCGGGAACTGGCCCGATCTCAATTGCTCCATACAGAATGGCGCCTCCTGAGTTAGAAGAGCTTAAGAAACAGCTGGAAGAACTTTTGGCCAAAAAGCTAATCCGACCAAGCGTATCGCCGTGGGGAGCCCAATTCCTGTTTGTGAAAAAGAAAGATGGTAGTCTCAGAATGTGCACTGACTATAGGAAGCTCAACGCGGTAACGGTGAAGAACAAATATCCCCTCCCTCGGATTGATGATTTATTGGACCAACTCAAGGGAGCGTCGGTGTTTTCAAAGATAGATCTCCGATCTGGATATCACCAAATCCGAGTCCGAGAAGAAGACATTCCGAAGACAGCCTTCCGATCAAGGTATGGGCATTTTGAGTACGTGGTTATGCCCTTCGGACTTACCAACGCCCCAGCTATCTTCATGGACTACATGAATAGAATCTTCCGACCTTACCTGGACTCGTTTGTGATAGTCTTCATTGACGATATCCTCATCTACTCCCAAAATCCGAGTGAACACGAGCAGCATCTGAGAACGGTGTTGCAATTTTTGAAGGATAAGAATCTCTACGCTAAGCTCTCTAAGTGCAGCTTTTGGCTCACCGAGGTTCATTTCCTCGGGCATGTGATATCCGACCAAGGCGTAGCAGTTGATTCTTCCAAGGTGGAAGCGGTACTTAAGTGGGAGAGACCGAACTCGGTGACTGAGATCAGGAGTTTCCTCGGTCTTGCAGGGTACTACAGGAGATTCATTGAAGGATTCTCTAAACTGGCTCTACCCTTGACTTCGTTAACCAGGAAGGATGCACCCTACCAATGGTCCGAGGTGTGCGAACAGAGCTTCCATGAGCTAAAGAAAAGGTTGACGAGCTCGCCCGTGTTGATCTTGCCCGATCCGACCAAAACCTTTGACATATTTTGTGACGCCTCAAAGCAGAGCCTTGGCTGTGTGCTGATGCAGCAAGGAAAAGTGGTGGCGTATGCCTCTCGGCAACTTCGGCAACACGAGCAGAACTACCCTACGCATGATCTCGAATTGGCAGCTGTGGTGTTTGCCCTTAAGATTTGGAGACACTACCTGTATGGCACGAAATTCGAGGTGTTCAGTGACCACAAGAGTCTCGGCTATCTGTTCGACCAGAAAGAACTCAACATGAGACAGCGCAGATGGGTGGAATTTTTGAAAGATTATGACTTCAGCTTGCACTATCACCCTGGAAAGGCCAACGTGGTGGTCGACGCACTGAGCAGGAAGAGCCTTCACTTGAGCAACATGATGGTCCGAGAAATGCAGCTGATGCAAGAGTTCAGTGATCTTAACCTCGGCATACAGAAAAAGGAAAACAGTGTTGTCTTGGAAATGCTGCAAGTAACCAATGATTTTGTGGGTTTCATTAAAGAAAGACAGACTGCCGACCTACAGCTCCAAAAGCTATTAGAAAGAGCCGGAGACAAGGATGAACCTGACTTCGCTAAAGGACCTGATGGTCTTGTACGATTTCGAGGCAGAGTTTGCATTCCCATGGACTTTGAAGTCCGGAGAGAGTTGATGGAAGAAGCCCACAAGACAAAGATAAGTCTTCACCCAGGTGCCACAAAGATGTACCAGGATCTGAAGAGGTTGTTTTGGTAGCCGAAGTTGAAGACCGATGTGGCCGATTATGTGTCTCGATGCTTGACATGTCAGAAAGCCAAGATCGAGCATCAGAAACCAGGAGGATTGCTCAAGTCATTGGAGATCCCTCAATGGAAGTGGGACAGCATTTCGATGGATTTTGTATCCGGTCTACTGAGGACGAGAGCAGGGCAGGAAGCCATTTGGGTTGTGGTGGACCGACTTACAAAGTGCGCTCATTTCCTGCCGATCAACATGAAGTACATCTTGGAGAAGCTGACGCAACTGTACATAAAGGACATCGTCATACTCCATGGTGTTCCGAGCAGCATAGTGTCGGACCGTGATCCTCGCTTCTTATCTCGATTCTGTCAGAGTCTGCAAGAAGCCATGGGTACAAAGTTGAGATTTAGCACAACTTACCATCCCCAAACCGATGGACAATCCGAGCGCACCATTCAGACTCTTGAGGACTTACTGAGAACATGCGTGCTTGAACAGTCGGAAAGCTGGGAAACACTATTACCATTGGTCGAATTCACTTATAACTACAGTTTCCATTCAAGTATTGGAATGGCTCCTTTCGAAGCCTTGTATGGTCGGAAATGTCGAACGCCACTATGCTGGTTCCAGATAGGTGAAAACTTGTTGATTGGTCCCGACATTGTTCATGAGACAACTGAGAAGATCCGAATGATACAAGGGAAGATGAAAGCCGCTCAAAACCGATAGAAGAGCTATGCCAACAAGAGAAGGAAACCCTTGAACTTCATCGAGGGAGATCATGTATTCCTTCGGGTGTCCCCTGTGACTGGGATTGGCCGAGCTATCAAATCGAAGAAGTTGACCCCTAGGTTTGTCGGACTGTACCAGATATTGGAAAAAGTCGGACCAGTAGCGTACAGAATTGCTCTACCTCCGCACTTGTCTAAGCTCCATGATGTGTTCCATGTCTCGCAACTCAGGAGGTACATTCATGACCCCTCTCATGTGATGGCAGTGGACGAGCTACCGCTAAAAGACAACCTGACCTTCGAGGTTCTACCGGTCCGAGTTGAGGACAAACAAGTCAGACGACTCAGAGGGAAGGAAATCTCTTTAGTCAAGGTCGTCTGGAATCGGAATGACGTGGAGGAAGCCACGTGGGAACTCGAGGACAAGATGAAGCAGTCGTATCCGCAACTGTTCAATGCCGACTAAATTTCGAGGACGAAATTCCTGTAAGTGGGAGAGGAATGTAACATCCTGAAAATTAGTATTAAATAATATAATTTTAGTATATAAATATTTATTTAAGGATAGGATTAAGCCTTAGAAATTGTACAAGGTTAGAAGGGTAGTATGAGCATAGGCCGACCTAGGATGTGAGATTAAGGCCTCGGCCCGATCCCGGCCGAGCTAGATAAGATTGTGTACTTATGAGCCGAGCTGAAAGAGAACCCAACGTGAAACCCATTGTCCAGTCTGGATTATCCGATCTCAGTGTCCTGTCCGAGAGGGAAGCTCGGACTACTGCTGTTCCTACAAGCCGAGCCAACGTATCCTAGCCGATGTACCCGAGCCAACACGTCCTAGCTCCTTCGTGCCAGCTCATGTTGAGCTGTAGCCCTTTGGGATTCGTACCATCCGTACGCTGTCCTTGCCATTCACTTTATGTCATTTTCATTGCTTTATGTCCCTCTCAAGTACTATTCATGGCTTCTTCAAGAAGCCAATGAACCCTGTCCACACATTCTAGCTTCCCCAAGAAGCCAATGAATCTTGACCACACAAATATTTTCCCTAAATGAATAAAAGAAAGCTCAAAACACCACATATCACACTTTGCATTTCTCATTCTCTTCCTCCTACGAATCTCTCTCTTTCTCCTCCAAAGCTTCAGCAAACAAAACCCCAACACTTTCTTTCTCCCTCTCTTCTCACAAAACGGAACCCTCCTCCTCTCTGTTCTCTTCTGTTCCGGCGTCCCTGGACCGTGGTGGTGTGGTGGTGGCAGCAAGGAGGACACGGATTCGAGTGGTGTGAAGCTCACAAGGTCAAGGTCTAGGTCAAGGAAGTCATTCTCAAGCTCTCAACTCTTATCTCTCACGGTTTGAGGTAAGGAGTGAGTGTTACCTCTACTTGAGTTTGGGTTTCTAGGGTGTTCATAAAGGGTACTAAGAGTGGGTGTTAGATTAGGGAATGAATCTAGGTTAATGTAGAAAGAAAATGGTAAAAAGGGTAAAAGGGAGCTAATAAATGAATTAGAAACATGAATTTGAAGTAGGGATGAGTATTGTTGTATGCTATATGTTGGTATTTACATGATGGATGGGTTGAAGGTTTTATTCTTATCGTTGTTGCTGTGGTATAAATGTTTACTGAGCTTTGATATTTACGATTCATGTCTGTGGCCGAGCTGAGTGACTACGGTAATGGGTATAAGAAAATGGTAGAGGCAAAGTAGGAGAGATAGAGTAACAAGGCAGAGAATGTGTAAGGTTAATGGAAAGGGGGAATGGTTACTGCATTTAGCCGAGAGAGAGACCGAGCTAAGCGAATAATGAGATTAATGAAAGGAGGAATAAATTAAGGAGTGGAGCCGAGAGAGGCCGAGCTAAAAGATGGTTAATAGGACAAGAGAAATTAAAGAGAAATGGTTGTGTGATCGGGTCATAGCAGACGCGTACCGGGTGCGTGCATTGATCGCGTCAGACGCATACTGGGTATGTGCAGCTGTAAGACGGGTACTGGGTACTCGCAGTTATGATTCACACAAGGTTCCGAGAACGGAATCGGTGGGATGTGTTCCTGGTCATAGCAGACGCGTACTGGGTGCGTGCATTGATCGCGTAAGCCGAGCATTGTGGTGCTCGCAGCTGTAAGACGAGTATTGTGGTACTCGCAGTTATGGACATTCCTTACTCCATAGAATGATCGGCGGTAGTGCTCCTGGTCATAGAAGACGCGTACTGGGTGCGTGCATTGATCGCGTCAGACGCATACCGGGTATGCGCAGCTGTAAGACAGGTACTGGGTACTCGCAGTTATGGATGACACTCCGATATCCGACTGTAAATGGTGTAAGACATGCACTGGGTGTATGCATCCGAGAAGAGTAAAAGATTGTAAGCTATGTGAAAGTGAAATAATGGGTAATGAATTCGAGATAGAGATGGTAATCCGAGGTAAGAAAATGTGAACCGAGTCATAACTAATAGGTAATAGAGCTGTTGGATAATCATGTGAGCCGAGCTAAATTAGAGTGTATGATGTGAGCCGAGCTAGATGATACTGTGTGTATGTAACCGAGTTAAATGAGATAGTATGCATGTGATATAGGGTTTGATTACTTGTGATTTATTTGCTAATTGACTACTTGTGTTTGGCTTGGTAGTTCGGTATGTCATTTTAGAAAGTGCTTATTTAAGTTCTGTGTAATGCTCACCTCCTTACCATTTTTCAGGTACTGAGCCCGAGCAGACGCAGTCCCCGGCAGAGCAGGACCACTCTCCCTCACAGGGAGAGTAAGTTATTTAGAGTCAGATAGGTGGATGGGTCTCGGCCAGTTGGGCCGAGCTAGAACCTTGTTTTGTATTTGGTCTCGGCCCGTTGGGCCGAGCTAAAACACTGATTGTATTTTGAATGACCGAATTGAATGTACCCGAACTTATATTTTATGTATTTGAAGCATTTAAGTCTTTCGCTTTATTGACTCTGATGTTTTCGTAATTAATGGAAGGAAATATTATTTTGGCAAATATCATATTCCTTATTTTTTTTAAAGAAATTTTAAATCCTAATTTTGGGGTAATTAAGGGTAATTATTATATAGGGTGTTACACTTTGTAGTTTCTACGGATTTACCTCCTTCATCTTTGTCCAAGTAACATGATGTGCTTATCGGTGTTGCTACTGCCTTGGCCTTATCCATGCCAAATCTTTTCAGTAATTCTTTGTAGTATTTGGTTTGACTAATGAAGATTCCGTCCTTCGCTTGCTTTATTTGTAATCCCAGGAAAAAGTTCAGCTCGCCCATCATAGACATTTCGAACTCTTCCTGCATCATACTAGAAAATTCCTTGCAAAGGATTTCATTAGTAATACCGAAAATAATATCATCAACATAAATCTGAACTAAAAGAATGTCCTTTCCTTTCTTTTTGATAAAAAGTGTGTTATCAACCTTCCCTCTTTCAAAGTTATTTTCCAACAAAAATTTGCTAAGACGGTCGTACCACGCTCTTGGAGCTTGTTTTAAACCGTACAAAGCCTTTTTCAATTTATAAACATAATCAGGGTGTTCATAACTTTCAAAGCCAGGAGGTTGACACACATAAACTTCTTCATTTATAAAACCATTAAGAAAGGCACTCTTTACGTCCATTTGATATAATTTAAAATCTAGAATACATGCAAATTCTAATAGCAGTCTTATGGCTTCCAACCGAGCAACAGGGGCAAATGTTTCCTCATAATCTATCCCCTCTTCCTGGTTGTAACCTTGCGCAACTAACCTAGATTTGTTTCGAACAATTAAACCAGCCTCATCAAGTTTATTTTTATAAATCCACTTAGTTCCAATAATCGGATGAGACTCAGGCCTAGGAACAAGTTCCCACACTTGATTTCTTTCGAACTGGTTTAATTCCTCTTGCATTGCCAAAAGCCAATGCTCATCAAGCATAGCCTCAGAACAATTCTTTGGCTCTACTTGAGAAACAAATGCAAAGAAGTTACACAGATTGCTAATAGAGTTGCGAGTACTTACACCTTTTGAGATATCCCCGATAATCTGATCTATAGGATGGTGCCTCGATGTTCTCCATTCCTTAGGCAAATCAGCGTTGAGTTCCATAGATTGTTCTTGATTTTTCTCCTCAATAGGTTCGACTGATTTTCCATTGCTTTCGGAATGCTCCTTTTCTTTGGCATTTGGCTCCTCATCCTCGTCAATGAATAAATCTCCAAGAATACCTGAAATGTCATTAGCAGATACCTTTCCCAACCTTCTGGGATCGGATTCGTCAAACGATACATGAATAGATTCTTCAATAGTATTACGAGATTTATTGTAAATCCTATATGCTTTGCTCGAAGCAGAATATCCAAGGAATATACCCTCATCAGCTCTAGCCTCAAAACTTCCTAGATTTTCTCTACCATTATTATGCACAAAACATTTACATCCAAAAACTCGAAGATGGGAAATATTTGGTTTTCTCCCCTTGTACAGCTCATAGGGGGTTTTCTTTAAAATAGGCCTAATCAAAACACGGTTCATAACATAACATGTTGTACTTACTGCATCGGCCCAAAAATATGCAGGCAAATTCATGTCATTAAGCATTGTTCTAGAAAGCTCTTTTAATGAACGATTTTTCCTCTCCACAACTCCATTTTGCTCTGGAGTCCTTGGTGCGGAAAAATAATGCTTAACTCCATGTTTTTCGCAAAACTTTTCAAAAAGATGATTTTCAAATTCTCCACCATGATCAGTTTTAATGGATGCAATGCTCAAATGCAATTGGTTTTGAATAATCTTGGCTAGCTTTTTAAATTCATGAAACGCGTCATTTTTATGAGTAATAAAAAGCGTCCATGTATACCTAGAATAGTTATCCACAATAACTAAACAATAATAGTTGCCACCAAAGCTTTTAGTTTGACACGGTCCAAAAAGATCCATATGTAAAAGTTCAAAGGGCCTTTGAGTTGAAACAAGATTTTTAGACGAAAAAGTAGCCCTTGTGAGTTTTGATTTTGAACAAGGATCACAATTTTCAGAAAAGGAAAAATTTTGCTTTGGCAAACCAACTACTAAGTTTTTAGAAGAAATTTTATTTAAATGAGCCATGTGGATGTGACCTATTCTACGATGCCACAGCCACGATTCATCCTCTTTAGATAATAAACATTTCACATCATTTGAGGGAATTGAATCAAAATCAATAACATACACATTGTTTATCCTGCGAGCAATTAGCTTAATAAGATTATCAACTTTTCCCTCGATAATACATCTATCAGAATCAAATATAACCCTATTGCCCTTATCACACAATTGACTAATGCTTAGCAAATTGTGCTTTAGGCCCTCAACATGTAAAACATTTTCAATGCAAGGGTTAGGAGGTGTACCAATTTTACCGATTCCGATAATCTTTCCTTGATTGTTATCTCCGAAAGTCACATGTCCTTGGTCCTTAGGCACGAGATGCGAGAATTTAGATTTATCTCCAGTCATATGTTTTGAGCATCCGCTGTCCAAGTACCACCATGCCTTCCTTCCTTCCGGAGTAACCTACAAGGAAAGATTTCAAGGTTTCTTTTTAGGTACCCATATCTTTTTGGGTCCTTGAGCGTTAGTATAGCCATAGTTCAAATCATGCCACCTTCTAGCTTCATTGTTCGGTTTAACGAACTTCACTTTTCGGTGTATGCATTCATGTGCACCATGGCCCTTTTTACCACAAATATGACATATAATAAGAGGTTTCTTATGATTACTGGCAGGGACAAAAATGGTACTTAGTTTCTTTTGATGTCTACCGGGTTGATATCCTAAACCCGCTCTGTTAAAGAAACATTTTTGTCTACCTAACATTAAATTTAAAGTATTTCTACCTTTTGTAAATTTAGCAAGGGTTTCTTTTAAATCTTCAACTTCTTTAACCAAGTCCTTGCAGAATTTACAAGAAGAAGAACTAGCTTTAAGCTTAATGTCGTTACACGAAGTGTTTGAAGAATTTTTTAAAGTCAAATTCAGCTCCTTATTTTGATTTTTCAAAAAATCATTTTCCTTAGTAAGTTCTTTATTCTTTTCTAAAATGGAAGTTGAATTTTTCTTTTCTAGAGAAACCAATAAGGATAACCTCATCGATTCCTCATGTAACTCTTCAAATGCTTCTTGTAATTCGTCATAAGAAAAGTTAAGTTTAGTACTTACCTCATTGTCGTGAGCCATCAAGCATAGGTTGGCAGTCTCCTCTTGTTCGTCTGGATCCTCATTCGAACTTCTATCATTATCTAGCCAAGCCAAGTATGCTTGCTTCCCCTTCTTTGAACTTGAGGTGCTTTTTTCTGAATTCTCTTTCTTTTTCAATTGATAGCAGTCTGCTCTAATGTGACCAGGCTTGCCACACTCATGACATGTGATGGTTGAGCCTCCACTTTTATTGTTGTCTCTCTTGTTGAAATTTTTCTTTCTCAGGAATTTCCCGAACTTTTTCACCAATAGACTCATATGTTCATCATTCAATAATTCTTTGTCCGAGTCACTATCTGGTGCAGGTGCTTCAGCCTTGAATGCCAAACTTTTAACTTTCTTGTTCTCTTCTTCATGCTGAGCCAACCTTTTTAGTTCACTTTCGTGTTCTTGTAATTTTCCAAATAGAGTTGCCAGCGTCATTGTTGAGAGATTTCTTGATTCAGCAATTGCCGTCACCTTGGGTTGCCAATCTCTTCCCAAACACCTTAGAACTTTGTTGATGAGATCCTCATTGGTGAACTTCTTCCCCAATGTCGTCAGTTGATTTACAATCATTGTGAATCGCTTTTGGATCTCTTGAATCGATTCTCCATCTTTCATTCTGAATAGCTCATATTCACCAGTCAACGTATTGATCCTTGACCTCTTTACTTCCGTTGTACCTTCATGCGTGACTTCCAGCGTATCCCACATTTGTTGTGCTGTCTCGCATGTTGATATCCTGAAAAACTCATCATAGCTCAAAGAAGATGTTATAATATTTTTCGCTTTCAAGTCGTATTGGACTCTACGTTCCTCCTCCTCCGTCCCTTCAGCCATAGGCTTTTCGACGGTGTTACCATTAACCACATAGGTAGGAACATAGGGACCATTTACAACAGCATCCCAAACTTTTAATCCAACTCCTTGAATAAAAATTTTCATACGGGCTTTCCAATACGCGTACCCTACCCCATCAAACATGGGAGGACGGTTAATAGAACTCCCTTCACCTCCAAACAGAGAGTTTGAAGCCATACTCTTGAGACGGTTAAGTCTTAACACAAGAGACTAGCTCTGATACCAATTGTTGGTTTAGGCCTCAAAATCTCGAGAGGGGGGTGAATCGAGTTTTATTATGTATTGAAAAATTCGTATCAAATTAAAAAATTGATTTGAGATGAAGAGATTAAACGCTCGAAACGGATCGCGAAAACGATAGAAATATGATAAACGAGTAGCGCGGAAACGTAAAAAATTAAATATGCGGAAAGTAAAAGAGATAGGGATAGAAAAGCTTGCACCGGTGATTTTTATACTGGTTCAGCCTTCCCGTCGAAAGGCCTAGTCCAGTCCCCAAGCGACCCGCCTGAGAGTTCTTATAACCAAGCAATAGAGCCGCACCCTATTACAACCAAGAGCACCCCGCACACTACTAGGAACCTCCGTTCGCTAGGAGCCTCAATCACACAGCAGGGTTCCTCGCCCTACGAACGCCTCAACATTCAACTATGGGATTCTCTCCCTACCACTAAGGTTGAGTACAATAGATGTGAGTGATTACAATAAGTATCACGTGTTCTCAAAAACACAGATTCTACAATAAGCTCTTATGATAATGAAGAAGAGGTTTGTCTTAGAGTTTACGCAGCCAACAAGGTTTGTTCTTCAAAAAGTTAGAACAAAGAAAAGCAGAACACTTTGAGAAGAAGAAGAAGAGAGAACGTGAAAAATAACAATGTCTGAACGTAAAACTAAAAAACTTGTTGAAATGTTGGAGTGATCTTTATTTAAAAAGAAAAACATTTTAGAATCAAAAACGATTTTGAATTAATAAAACAAAATCAAAAAGGAATAAACAAAGATTTGAAATAAGTTTTAAAATCAAAATAAAATCAAAACGATTTTCGAAATAAAATAAAGATTTGATTCTTAAAACCAAAAAGGAAATAATTCAAAATTAAAATCATTTTCGAATTTTATAAAATATATCAGAATCTTTTATATAAAAACAAATCAGGAAATAATAAAAATGATTCTTACACGTTTTTCAATAAAACATGAAGTAATCGATTACTTTAAAGGAATAATCGATTATTTCTACAAAAATAGAAATTCTTAAATACATTTGAAAAACATGTAATCGATTAGGCTAAGAATAGTTAATCGATTACATCACTCCTGTTCTTTGTATGATGCAACTTATGATAATCGATTACACTGAGGAGTTAATCGATTATTAAGCCTCTGGTTTGCATATGATGCAACATCATGTAATCGATTACTACAAGACTTGTAATCGATTACTAAGCCTCTGAAAAATATATGATGCAACAAATATAATCGATTACTTGACTGTTGTAATCGATTACTTTCATAAGAAAGTAACTGATTAACAAAATTCAGTTAATCGATTACAACTTCTCTGATTTTTCTATAATGCAACAGAGTTAATCGATTACTGCAAGAGATAATCGATTACTCTCTTTTGCAATCATATAAATATGCAGAGTTTTGTAACATCAACTATTTTTACTCCGATGAAATGCAGAAAAACATTTTATATGCAGAAAATACGTTTTTCTTCTTCTCTTCAAAAATAAAAACTTTGTTGGCTTTGAAACTTCTAAGTAAACAAAAACTTCATTACCTTACATTTGATCTAAGGAGAAGGTTTCTATTCTTAGGCTTGCTTGAGTCTTCAATCTTGACGCTTGCACTTGTAAGCTTGAACTTGAGTTGGCTTGTTATCATCAAAACATATATTTGCCTTAAACTTGAAGTCCATAGAGAGTTTGAAGCATGCCTTCCAACCAGCTTGACTTCCAACATTATGAATTTAATTCTTAAATTTATATTAAAATTAATCAGGATATTAAATTCAATGATGAAACCTTATCCAAGATTTTTTTATCATTCTTCGCTTAATTAAAAATAGGTTGTGTTTTGGCAAGTCAATTTTTCTCACCCGAATTTGTTTAGTGGTGGGATCTTTTGGACTTCCTCTTCACACTGAAAACAAATACTATATAATTCATCTTTAAAATAATATAATTTTTTTTAAGATAAAAACTTGTTTAAAATAATAATTAATTAAATTTTATTAAATAAGTGTTAACAAAACGCGTTTTGGAAATTCATCTTTCCTTGTCTAAATGAGAAGGTCTTGTGCATGTTCCTCTTCGCATCAAACCTTCTTTTCTAAAAAAAACATAAATTTAAAACATTAAGAACTACATAGCCTTGATTCCTCATTTTATGATGGTACGTAGGACCAAGGGCAACCTTGTCAGGCACAACAATAAAAAAAAAATAATTTTTGGCAAACCAATTATTTAGGTCTTTTAATTAAAATCAATCAATGGTACCATTTTCGAATGGGCGAACGGGGTGCTAATACCTTCCCCGGCTCGTAACCGACTCCCGAACTTGGAATCTATCTAGTTCAAGACCAGTCTTTATCCCTTTTAATTAATAATTATTTTTTCCGCGTTTTTGCAACAAAATGCGGTGGCGACTCCATATTGGGTCAATCGACCCCCGCTCGTAGGCGAGGCCCCGAGGGCGACCACGGGACCCCGGCCGCGACAGCTGGCGACTCCGTTGGGGACTAAGCCAAATAAGAGAGTCAGGCCAAAATGATTGGTTTCTTTTAATAGACCTATTTTCTTTTATAATTGGTTTGCCTTTAATTAATTGTTTATTGTATATATCTGTTTAATTAAATTTTTTTTGTTTACATATTTGATTAATTATTTATTCTTTATTGTAATTTCTTTTATTGTTTTATTTATTATAAAAAAAAGGGCTTTGTATGCCCCTGAAATAGATTTTTTTTACACAGATCTTGACACACATGAAAACCCTATACCCGGGTACTATTATTTAAACCCTAAGTTTAGGGGTGCTTTTGCCCTACCTTTGACTTACCAAGTGTATGGTCTCTTGTAGTGTGTGAAAGTACCACTCGGATTGTGAACCATTTCTCTTGAACACGACTTTTGGGAGGTGCATCCTGTAACACCCCAAAATTTTAATCCCCGATTAATGAAATGTTAATTATAATTTAATTATAATTAATAGTTTCTATATTAATCCTTGATTAAAATATGTGTTCATGTGACTAGCTTAGGTGTGTGAAATTATTTAATAAATAATTTAAATGCATAAAATGAGTATTTTGCATATTAGTCCCTGGGTTGGGACCTAGAAGCAATTATAGGAAAGATTTTGGAGGGAAAGTAAATAAAATAATTATTTTTCAAAATCTGGGCAAAATACTTGAGTATTATTCAGAATACTCGAGTATTCTGGGTCAAACTGCACGAGTTAGTGTGTTTGATGAGTCACCATGAACGATTCTCTACCTCCGCCACGAAAACACCTTATTGCCAACACCCTGGGTGGCGTGTCGTCATGCATGAACACCCTCCATGTCTATTTAAGCTCAGAAACACCAAATGAGTGAAGATTTTTGGCTAAGTTCGAATTGTTGAGTGAGTTAGGGTTCATAACTTCGTCTGATCAATTCTCCTTCTCTGTGTCGAGTTGAATCACAAATCATACACGAATACAAAGCTTACATCTTGAGCTTTGTATAGAGAGTGAAATCGTGAGATTTGAGTGAGTGTGCTGAGAGAGTTGGAGCTGGGAAGTGGAGCTAGTTGCTGTCCAAACTGTTTCTGGAGTTTACCTTGATCTTGATTTCTGGTAAGCTCATGAACCCCTGAGTCTCAATTTCAGTTTCCTTAGTGAGATTATGTTGCATAGAGTTTAGAAATCTAATTTTCCCCAATTTAATTCTCTGTTTCATGTACAAACCAATTCCATTTTGGTATGGTACTCAAAACTACTCTGCATGTGGCATTTGAAGTTGGTCTGAGGATTTTGGAGCCTTTTTCGTGTCAATCCTTGTTTGGAAAACATCTGAGAGGTAAGGGGAAGTAATTATATTCACTAGATAGAGTTTAAATTCCATGAATTGTGTTAGAGAGCCACCAAGAGGCTCTAAGGGCTTAGATTGAATAGGAACTTTGGTTTGGAGACCAATCCATGCTCTAAAACTGTGTTGAGCAAGTTTTATATCATGCATGCAAGCTTAAATGAGCTTTACTTTATGAAAATTGTGCTTAATATTCAATTTGAGGTGTTGAGTTGTTAAAAGTGCCTTTTTATGCATGATTATTGGATTCTCTGTCAAATCTGTGTTTTGATATGAAATGAATGTTGTAACATGTTCAAATTATGTTGTATGAACTCTGTGGATCCCTGGAATGGACTAGAATTAAGTAGAAATGAAAATGTTATGTTAAAACCAGGTTTCAGTGTTATCTGCTACGAAACACTCGAGTAAAAGGCAGGGTACTCGAGTAAAATGCTTTCAAAACAATGTAAAATGAACAAGAACACTCGAGTATTTTGTCTGGTACTCGAGTATCGAGCATGACCTGAGGACAAGTTTAGGTCAAACACTCGAGTCATTCAAGGTCACTCGAGTATTCTAGAAATGTTCAAGAACACTCGAGTAACCCATGAACTACTCGAGTAAATTGTTGAATTGAAAACTCAAATCCTCAGAAAGTCATGAACACTCGAGTAATCTTAAGAATACTCGAGTAATCTGGAAAAGTTGAAGAACACTCGAGTGTCCTGAAGTTTACTCGAGTAAATGGTTCAGAACCTGAAAACACCATTTTCAATTCTGACTTAATAAACTAAGGAATTATTAATAATAGTCCAAGGGATCAAGACCTAGAGAAATTGATTAATACAAATAGATCGTTTGGTGACGGTCCTTTTTGATAAAGAAAATAAGCCTAGGTGGCCTGTAAAGTATTAATCAACTTCCCTTAAGTCTAAAAGATAAAATGCATTCATTCTGGAGTTTGGATGGTAGGACGTATTTCATGTTTGTTAAACATGTGGAGGGCCTCTGGGAGTGCCAATACGCTTGCTTGATGACACGTTGTTGACGTGGTCGGCTTAGTGGATGCCGATATGGATATATCGTTTGGATGACGATCCGTTTGGATGACGGGATATGCTCGGGTGGCATGGATACCAAGCTTGTCGTGTACATTCTAGGTGAATGTACGAATGGTTGTATACCTAGGAATACAACGCACTGTTGAGTGCTGGGTTGTCAGGGATGGACGTCAGAGAGTGACATAGTATTATGATGGAGATAAGCTTGAGAGCTAAAGTCATGCATCATGCCATTCATTTAATTTAACTGTGATAAATGAACCAAGTGTGCGCATTTTACTTGCATTCAATATCTGCTAAGTGTTAAATGTGATTGATATTAATTGATGCATATTTACATGCTTATATTGCATAATTTAATCTCTGTTGATTATGTGTATAGAATTGCTTACCCCTATGCCCTTGTAGGTGATGTCTCGTTACATTGCTTGCATCGAGATCCGGCCACTTCCTAGTGGCATATGGATCTATGAGGACCATCGTGTGGTGTTCGAGGGGGAGGTAGAGATTACCTTTTACCACCCGAACCCGCTGATACGATTCCGTCCTCGTAGGTTTAGGATTCCCATCATATACACTATGCATGTACCCCCGTTTTACACTTACCATGGACCACCTCCCACGCGACCAACTCGCTCTTACCATAGTTTTCGTTTTCGACCTACCCGCTCTCACCCTTTTACTTCGAGAGTCGTTCCCGAGGAGACTCCCCTATCTGATCCGAGGAGCCCAGTCAGGGTTTCACCATCACCTGACCCGGTACCCAGTGGTAGGGTACACTCTCCCTCGGATGAGATCGAGGAGGATCCGGTGGAGGACGAGAGTGGGGGCGAGCCTGTCGTGCATTCTACTGGGAGTGACTGGAGGGACGATGATCCCTAGGTACATGCTTATTGTAACATCCCTAAGTTTAATTTCGGTATAATATGATTTATGCCAAGCATTTAGGAGAATTATCAAGCTTTAAGAGAGGATTTTAAGAAGTAATCAAAGCCTGAACGAGAATGGGGGCCTAAGGAAATGGATTGGAGTTAGAAAATCATCAAAATCTGACTTTTCACTGAAGTAATCGATTACTCTGCATGGCAGTAATCGATTACAAGGCCCCTGGTGAAAACAATGAAATTGTTGCATCAATTCTAATCGATTATCTCATATGAAGTAATCGATTATTTTGAGCTATAATCGATTATCTTCAGAGCCTTAATCGATTACAAGGCTTCTGGTGGAAAGCCTTGAAATTGTTGCATTGAAGGAATAATCGATTATCAGGTTAAGGTAATCGATTATTTGAGGGTCTATACAAAAAAAAGAAAAGAAAGAGAGTGCACGTGATGCACTCTCCTCCACTCATTTAGAATCTCCCTTTTTGATGATCCATTATTAGCCACTCCTTTCCTTCCAAAGAAAAACAAAAACACACTCTCTCTCCCTCCATTGTTCGACTTCTTCTTCTCCTCCTTGGAGTTCCATTTGGTTTCTTCATCTATCAAGCACAACAAGAGGCCTCACACCCATTTCATCCACAAATCTTGTGATTCTCCTCTTCAAGTAAGTATCAAGTGGTGGATTTCTTTCCTTCTCTCACTAAATTCGTTCTTCCCTTTCTCTCTCTACCATCCATGGTGATTTTTGAACTCTAGCCTAGAAGCTCTAAATTTCCTTGAAGCTAGTCATGAAATATGGCATAAATGACAATCCTTTATCATTATGGCTTTTGTTTTAGGTTTTCCTCACTCTTTTGTTGGTTTTGAATCTTGGTTGGAAGAGGCTCAAGTGAGAAGCAATTTAAATCTCTTATCTCTAAAAATTTGAGGTAAGGAGGTTTGTGTTACCTTAATCTAGGGGGTAGGTTGTATTATGTGTATATTGGGTGCTAGGAGGTGTTTGTTAGTTTAATGGGAAACCCTAGGTTAGTCAATACTTTAATAAAATGTGATTTTGCCTCTAAACTATTGAAGAGTGATGTTATGTGCATATGTGACTTTGGTAATTGATTTGATGATGGTATGAGATGCTATGTGTAACTTGTGATGTGGGTAGTTGATTTAAATGGAAAACATGGGTAAATTATATTGAAAATCTGGAGGTTACTAATGGCCATGAATATGATGATTTGGAATGAGAAAAGTGATAATTCTAGTAAGTGAAAATGTAATGGTATGATTGAAATGAGGAAACCCATGAGGTTGGAAATCCAAGGAAATAATTTGGAAAACGAAGTTCGAAACTTTAAAGATTTACAATTATTTAGTGGTGCGAAGTACCTTCCATAGTGGAGGTGAAGTAACCACCGGCCAATCTGTATGAGGTACCTTCCGGTGTGGAGGTGAAGTACCCACTGGCCAATTTGTATGAGGTACCTTCCGGTGTGGAGGTGAAGTACAATGGTATGAGGTACCTTCCGGTGTGGAGGTGAAGTACCCATAGGCCCCATTGTATGAGGTACCTTCCGGTGTGGAGGTGAAGTACAATGTTACGAAATAACCTAAAGAATGAAATGGAATATAAATTATAATAATGTATCGAAATTTAACTCATGTGGTGTGATGTCTGAAATGGATTAATGGAATAAGAGATGTGTATGATCTTGTTTTGGAGTGTTCAATTTGTGGTATGAACTATATTTGACTACTTGTGTGTGGCCTAGTGATTCAGTATAGCATGATAGAAACTGCTTCCCCATTTTATTGTGTAATACTCACCTCCTTACCATTTTTACAGGTACTGAGTCAGAGTTTACACCTGGACCGGCCGAGCAGGATTACTCTCCCTCACAGGGAGAGTTGGGTTATGGGGTTTTAGTTGCACATTCACCTAAGCCTCACGTATTCTTTTGGTTGTATATGTTATGTTTATATTTTTGGGCGAGGCTTAGGGTGTCTTATTTTTGGAAAGAGTTTATAGTACTTGTCTTGATCCAAATACTTGATGTATGACAATACTTTGAAAACTGATGACTTGTGAAATTGAGCCCATGGGGCAATTATGCGATGCATATATTTATATTTTGAGCCCTGCTGGCTACTGTCATTACGCAATTGAAATGTGTTAATCAGGTGAAAATCTTGGGAAAAGCTCGATAAATAAACGAAACTCCGTCCGTTTGGCGGTTGATTTTAATGAAATAAAAATGAATTTTTAAGCCCGTATTTTTAATATAAGGGGAATTAAGGGTAATTAAATCTAGGTGTTACACATATGGTGTATGATGTGGGTCTGAGGATCCGATGTGTGGAGGCTGTGGAGGAGATTTGCTGCTGCTGCTGTGATGATGATGTTGCTACTATCTTACTACTACTTTTACTTTTGGGAGACTACTGCTGCTGCTACTCCATCTGATGCTGCCAGATCTATGTGACTATCCCTAGAGTTATATATTTTGTTATGTATATATATTGTAGATATACTTTTGGAGCACTCTAGGGTTTGTAGTTACACTGTTATATAGATCTGATGATGGACTTGTGTATTTTGAAACTTGGAAACTTTACGCATGGGCTATGTACTTATGACGCTCCATATCTATGAAAACCTATGTTTTTATTCTATCAGTTGCATAGTCCAGTAATTTCCGCTTACTCTGATTTAATTTGTTTAAGAGCTCGGCTATAAATGGTATCTGTTCTATCGTACAAAGCAAGGGTAGCTTAAGCTACTTGATACAAAGATATTTTCTAAAAGATCGAATGTTACTCTATTTGCGAAAAGGTTTTAGAAATCGCCGAACTCGATATAATGATTTTGAGATAATATAGACTTTGTTCTCCAAGACTTTCAAGTGACGATTCGTGCACCCGCTTTAAAAGAAAATTTTATTTACCTATTTTCTTAACACTCATTAGTCCATATATTATCGGATATAAAAGCATAATCACTATATTATATTTGGGATAATCGGAAGGGTGTCACACATCCTACCTTATTTTAGGAGGCGTAGCCAAGCTCTTGTCGATAGTTTGCGAGGTGGGTCCTCACCTTAAAGACTGAGGGAAATCCGGGGACCTTTAGAAGTCTAGAGCCACCATGGAATACACTTTGTGTAACATTCTGTTTTGGAACTTGAATAAGTCTGTCATTATTCCCCTTCATTCACTATCAAAGGTTAAGAGGTGTCAAAACCTATTTAACCTTCGAAAAAGTTGTGGGAATTGAGTCGATCACAAAAATAGTTATATATACTTTTTCAAGTTACCAAATTAGAGTGTTACACTTTAGTTATACCATAGAACCATGTCGTAAGACTGTGGTCTATATATATTTCAATCTCCCCAACTAGGATTCTTTATCCTAAGGGTGTGCATTTCTCCTAATCATATTCATATTGCATCATTCATTAACATTTCATTAATCTCATGTTCTAAAATTAAAAAACAAAAAAGTTTCATTTTTAATAAAAAAAAAAGGGGTTTGGTCTCTATTGCTCAAAGGCATCATTATCGAATTTGATTGCAAATTAGGATCATGGATACATGTTATGTTAACTGCTCATATGACCAAATTTTTATCGTGTAGACTACTCATAGGATTACAGTTCATACTCTTTACTGTGTATATTTTTAATAAGTCTATACTATTGAATTGATCATTTGAACTTGAAATCTCATATCCCATTCCACATAAAATAACCAAAAAAAAATTCCTAAAAAAAAATCCCCAATAAAATTAGTTCATGCATTCATTTGAGATATTTGATTCAATAATTAAAATAAGGAGGTTGATGTAAGTATGAAACCTGAAGTCGTGTGGACTCTCAAGAAGGTCATTCCAGTGATATAAGGCGTCATTCAATTCCCAAACACCATGGAGATATCCCTAGTCACCCCATTGAGCTTAGATATTTTGAAAGGAGATCATTTCTTTTAACCTATAACATGTGTATGACCTGGGCGGGTAGTTTTTCAAATAATTTTTGCCAATTACTCAAATATCAAAGATGATTACTTTTTCTTTCATAAATCCAAACACATTTCATCCATTGTTCACCCCGTTTTGGCCCCAACAAGAAAATTTTCTTCTTAAAACCACAAAAATATTTTTACCCGAGCAATAATGAGAATCTAATAAAAAGAAAGATATTTATGTGATCAAAGTGCAAGTCAATAATACCTCATGAGTATCCCAAGTAAAGTAAGGTCAAATAACCGAAAGCAAAGGCACAAAAAGTAAAAACGGTTAGCAGGGAATTCGTGATTAATGTAAAGTCATGGGTAAAAGCCCAATAAAATTGTCAGTGATAAAAGCACTTGCCAAGATCACACTAAGGAGTCACTACAATCCAAAGGGAAGATTCTCATTAAAACTCAACATCAATTTGGGCCTTTATATCAATTCTTTCATAAGCCACATTATCACCCCACTGGCCACGTTACAACCCTTGGAAAATCCTCTTGATAATTTGAATATTGAGCAAAATTTGTTTGAAAAAAGGATCTGGAAGATAAAGGAGAAAGGAAAGGGTGGGAAACGCAAAAATCTTTAAGCCTTATCCTTTTATTTCATAGCCCTAGCCAAGCCACATTACAAGCTTAAAAAGACCTCGTTGATGATTGTTTTCTTGAGGTACACAACTGAGCGGAGAAACACTTACTCCACTGAATCTTATGAAATTTTGACAAAAATATCTCATCTTTAATGCATAAATTAATTTTCATTCATGTCCATCATCATTACACTACCACTCATAACCTAAACACAATTCATATTCAAATGATCATTGTATTAGTATACTTTTAAAGATGTATGCAAAGAAGAAATGAATTGTCACTAAGAATAGAGCAGATGACCAAATAATTTGAAAAATTCTTACACTGGGGCAATTTCTTGGAAAGTCCAGAGTTGATAAACTGGGGCAGTTTTTGGAAAGAATGGTCCCTAATTCATGAGATGAAAGCAGCTGATTCTGGGATAGTTTTGAATTGATTATACTGGGGCAGATTTTTGAATTTAACCCAATTAATGTTTAATCCCCTAAAGATATCGATGCAGCAAAATCGGTGGTATATACTGGGACAGTTTTTTTTGAAAAAAAGCTTCATTTATGCAACTCATTTCCAACCCATTATTCAAGCTGAGATCTTGTTCGCTAATGGTGCTCGAGAGTAAAAGTGGCAAAATAAGTGTCCATCACATACATCTGTAACTATGTTGTTACAATAAATTGACATACATCAGGATAGCACCAAACATATCATCATTGTAAATAGCATAACATTGCATAACATATCATTGTAAATAGTATCACATAACATTGAATATACCATTTGTGAATAACATAGTATTAAAATTTTTATAATATCACATCACATTAATCATAGCATTATATAACATCGAATTAGCATCATCCTTTATTGCAAACATGTCATCAAGATAGCATAACATTCAAGTAGCATAATCAAACATAGCATTTTTGTAAATAACATCATTGCAAAACATGTGACGGTCTAGACATTGGACCACACATTCTTTCCCTCGGTTGAACCCTATTTGAAATCATTATCTTCAAAATATGCATATAGCAATCATCATAATCTTTCTACTCGGCACGGCGATCAATTCGTGATATGTTACTCGGCACGGCTTGCAATCCGTGATATCTTACTCGGCACGACGGGCAATTCGTGATATGTTACTCGGCACGACGAGCAATTCGTGATATCTTTCTTGGCACGACGGACAATTCGTGATATGTTACTCGGCACGACGGGCAATTCGTGATATGTTACTCGGCACGACGGGCAATTCGTGATATCTTTCTCGGCATGGCTATCAATCCGTGATATCTTTCTCGGCACGACGGGCAATTCGTGATATCTTTCTCGGCACGGCGATCAATCCGTGATATCTTTCTCGGCACGACGGGCAATTCGTGATATGTTACTCGGCACGGCGTGCAATCCGTGATATCTCCTCATCATTCTTTTAAGTGACTGATCCAAAGTCATCTATCTCCAACAAAATTGGTATCTATTTCTTTACCCATTCCTTACAATGATAACTTGTGAAACTCTTTGAATCACATGTTATCAAGCAAGCAATAGGTAAAGAGGGGCAGCTGTAGATACCCAATTTTGTCCCCCCTAAACAAAAATAACAAAATAATAACAAAAAATGTTTTAAAAAAAATCAACAAAAGATAAGATAAAAATGTGTTTTGGTAAAAGATTTGTGTTAATTTTTGTGAGGATAAAGATAAAAGAACTATTTTGTTAAAAAGATTTGTTTTTTTATAAAAGGATTATCATCAAATTTTTTTTTATTTTAAAAAATGGGGAGTTTATCTTTAACAAAGTTTGAAAAAGGAATAAGTCAGGGAATATTCCACTGGGCTCTCAAAGCCTGTTGGAAAAACCCTATTTTTTTTAACCTAATATTTTCCTATAAATAGAGCTCTCCTCCTCATAATTTCAGAACAGAATTTTACACACACAATTTTGGAGACTATTACTTTTACACACTTGGAAAATAATTTAAAAAAAAAACTCTTTCTCTCTCTGCTTCGGCAGCGTCTCTCGCATACAGGCTACAACATCTCCAGGTTCCTTTCCTTATATTGTGTATAGTTCTTTTAATTTGGTTTATTTTTTATATTTGTAGCAAATACAGTAATAATTATTTATTGTTATAAAGGAAAATTAAAAGGATGTAGTTTTAATCGAGAATCTAAATATTATTTTTAAGAACTCCTTAATTTTAAAGATGCTAATACTTGTATTTGCTTCATAATTTAATTTTTAAATTCTTATTCTTAAATCCATGTGTTCGTTTTTTTTGGATGTATTATGAATTTAATTCTTAAATTTATATTAAAATTAATCAGGATATTAAATTCAATGATGAAACCTTATCCAAGATTTTTTTATCATTCTTCGCTTAATTAAAAATAGGTTGTGTTTTGGCAAGTCAATTTTTCTCACCCAAATTTGTTTAGTGGTGGGATCTTTAGGACTTCCTCTTCACACCGAAAACAAATACTATATAATTCATCTTTAAAATAATATAATTTTTTAAGATAAAAACAAGTTTAAAATAATAATTAATTAAATTTTATTAAATAAGTGTTAACAAAACGCGTTTTGGAAATTCATCTTTCCTTATCTAAATGACAAGGTCTTGTGCATGTTCCTCTTCGCATCAAACCTTCTTTTCTAAAAAAAATATAAAATTAAAACATTAAGAACTATGTAGCCTTGATTCCTCATTTTATGAGGGTACGTAGGACCAAGGGCAACCTTGTCAGGCACAACAATAAAAAACAAATAATTTTTGGCAAACCAATTATTCAGGTCTTTTAATTAAAATTAATAAATGGTACCATTTTCAAATGGGCAAACAGGATGCTAATACCTTCCCCGGCTCGTAATCGACTCCCGAACTTGGAATCTATCTAGTTCAAGACCAGTCTTTATCCCTTTTAATTAATAATTATTTTTTCCGCGTTTTTGCAACAAAATGCGATGGCGACTCCATATTGGGTCAATCGACCCCCACTCGTAGGCGAGGCCCCGAGGGCGACCCCGGGACCCCGGCCGCGACAGCTGGCGACTCCGTTGGGGACTAAGCCAAATAAGAGAGTCATGCCAAAATGATTGGTTTCTTTTAATAGACCTATTTTCTTTTATAATTGCTTTGCCTTTAATTAACTGTTTATTGTATATATCTGTTTAATTAAATTTTTTTTGTTTACATATTTGATTAATTATTTATTCTTTATTGTAATTTCTTTTATTGTTTTATTTATTATAAAAAAAGGGCTTTGTATGCCCCTGAAATAGATTTTTTTTACACAGATCTTGACACACACGAAAACCCTATACCCGGGTACTATTATTTAAACCCTAAGTTTAGGGGTGCTTTTGCCCTACCTTTGACTTACCAAGTGTATGGTCTCTTGTAGTGTGTGAAAGTACCACTCGGATTGGGAACCATTTCTCGTGAACACGACTTTTGGGAGGTGCATCCTACCTTATTTTAGGAGGCGTAGCCAAGCTCTTGTCGATAGTTTGCAAGGTGGGTCCTCACCTTAAAGAGTGAGGGAAATCCGGGGACCTTTAGAAGTCTAGAGCCACCATGGAATACACTTTGTGTAACATTCTGTTTTGGAACTTGAATAAGTCTGTCATTATTCCCCTTCATTCACTATCAAAGTTTAAGAGGTGTCAAAACGTATTTAACCTTCGAAAAAGCTGTGGGAATTGAGTCGATCACAAAAATAGTTATATATACTTTTTCAAGTTATCAAATTAGAGTGTTACACTTTAGTTATACCATAGAACCATGTCGTAAGACTGTGGTCTATAGATATTTCAATCTCCCCAACTAGGATTCTTTATCCTAAGGGTGTGCATTTCTCCTCATCATATTCATATTGCATCATTCATTAACATTTCATTAATCTCATGTTCTAAAATTAAAAAACAAAAAAGTTTCATTTTTAATAAAAAAAGGGGTTTGGTCTCTATTGCTCAAAGGCACCATTATCGAATTTGATTGCAAATTAGGATCATGGATACATGTTATGTTAACTGCTCATATGACCAAATTTTCATCGTGTAGACTACTCATAGGATTACAGTTCATACTCTTTACTGTGTATATTTTTAATAAGTCTATACTATTGAATTGATCATTTGAACTTGAAATCTCATATCCCATTCCACATAAAATAACCAAAAAAAATTTCCTAAAAAAATCCCCAATAAAATTAGTTCATGCATTCATTTGAGATATTTGATTCAATAATTAAAATAAGGAGGTTGATGTAAGTGTGAAACCTGAAGTCGTGTGGACTCTCAAGAAGGTCATTCCAGTGATACAAGGCGTCATTCAATTCCCAAACACCATGGAGATATCCCTAGTCACCCCATTGAGCTTAGATATTTTGAAAGGAGATCATTTCTTTTAACCTATAACATGTGTATGACCTGGGGCGGGTAGTTTTTCAAATAATTTTTGCCAATTACTCAAATATCAAAGAGGATTACTTTTTCTTTCATAAATCCAAACACATTTCATCCATTGTTCACCCCGTTTTGGCCCCAACAAGAAAATTTTCTTCTTAAAACCACAAATATTTTTACCCGAGCAATAATGAGAATCTAATACAAAGAAAGATATTTATGTGATCAAAGTGCAAGTCAATAATACCTCATGAGTATCCCAAGTAAAGTAAGGTCAAATAACCGAAAGCAAAGGCACAAAAAGTAAAAACGGTTAGCAGGGAATTCGTGATTAATGTAAAGTCATGGGTAAAAGCCCAATAAAATTGTCAGTGATAAACGCACTTGCCAAGATCACACTAAGGAGTCACTACAATCCAAAGGGAAGATTCTCATTAAAACTCAATATCAATTTGGGCCTTTATATCAATTCTTTCATAAGCCACATTATCACCCCACTGGCCATGTTACAACCCTTGGAAAATCCTCTTGATAATTTGAATATTGAGCAAAATTTGTTTGAAAAAAGGATCTGGAAGATAAAGGAGAAAGGAAAGGGTGGGAAACACAAAAATCTTTGAGCTTTATCCTTTTATTTCATAGCCCTAGCCAAGCCACGTTACAAGCTTAAAAAGACCTCGGTGATGATTGTTTTCTTGAGGTACACAACTGAGCGAAGAAACACTTACTCCACTGAATCTTATGAAATTTTGACAAAAATATCTCATCTTTAATGCATAAATTAATTTTCATTCATGTCCATCATCATTACACTACCACTCATAACCTAAACACAATTCATATTCAAATGATCATTGTATTAGTATATTTTTAAAGATGTATGCAAAGAAGAAATGAATTGTCACTAAGAATAGAGCAGATGACCAAATAATTTGAAAAATTCTTACACTGGGGCAATTTCTTGGAAAGTCCAGAGTTGATAAACTGGGGCAGTTTTTGGAAAGAATGGTCCCTAATTCATGAGATGAAAGCAGCTGATTCTGGGATAGTTTTGAATTGATTATACTGGGGCAGATTTTTGAATTTAACCCAATTAATGTTTAATCCCCTAAAGATATCGATGCAGCAAAATCGGTGGTATATACTGGGACAGTTTTTTTGAAAAAAAGCTTCATTTATGCAACTCATTTCCAACCCATTATTCAAGCTGAGATCTTGTTCGCTAATGGTGCTCGAGAGTAAAAGTGGCAAAATAAGTGTCCATCACATACATCTGTAACTATGTTGTTACAATAAATTGACATACATCAGGATAGCACCAAACATATCATCATTGTAAATAGCATAACATTGCATAGCATATCATTGAAAATAGTATCACATAGCATTGAATATACCATTTGTGAATAACATAGTATTAAAATTTTTATAATATCACATCACATTAATCATAGCATCATATAACATCGAATTAGCATCATCCTTTATTGCAAACATGTCATCAAGATAGCATAACATTCAAGTAGCATAATCAAACATAGCATTTTTGTAAATAACATCATTGCAAAACATGTGACGGTCTAGACATTGGACTACACATTCTTTCCCTCGGGTGAACCCTATTTGAAATCATTATCTTCAAAATATGCATATAGCAATCATCATAATCTTTCTACTCGGCACGACGATCAATTCGTGATATGTTACTCGGCACGACGAGCAATTCGTGATATCTTTCTCGGCACGACGGACAATTCGTGATATGTTACTCGGCACGACGGACAATTCGTGATATGTTACTCGGCACAACGGGCAATTCGTGATATCATACTCGGCACGACGGGCAATTCGTGATATGTTACTCGGCAGGACGGGCAATTCGTGATATCTTTCTCGGCACGACGGGAAATTCGTGATATGTTACTCGGTACGAAGGGCAATTCGTGATATCTTTCTCGGCACGACGATCAATCCGTGATATCTTTCTCGGCACGACGGGCAATTCGTGATATGTTACTCGGCACGGCGTGCAATCCGTGATATCTCCTCATCATTCATTTAAGTGACTGATCCAAAGTCATCTATCTCCAACAAAATTGGTATCTATTTCTTTACCCATTCCTTACAATGATAACTTGTGAAACTCTTTGAATCACATGTTATGAAGTAAGCAATAGGTAAAGAGGGGCAGCTGTAGATACCCAATTTTGTCACCCCCTAAACAAAAATAAAAAAATAATAACAAAAAATGTTTTAAAAAAATTCAAAAAAAGATAAGATAAAAATGTGTTTTGGTAAAAGATTTGTGTTAATTTTTGTGAGGATAAAGATAAAAGAACTATTTTGTTAAAAAGATTTGTTTTTTTTATAAAAGAATTATCATCAAATTTGTTTTTATTTTAAAAAATTAGGAGTTTATCTTTAACAAAGTTTGAAAAAGGAATAAACCAAGGAATATTCCACTGGGCTCTCAAAGCCTGTTGGAGAAACTCTATTTTTCTTAACCTAATATTTTCCTATAAATAGAGCTCTCCTCCTCACAATTTCAGAACAGAATTTTACACACACAATTTTGGAGACTATTACTTTTACACACTTGGAAAATAATTTAAAAAAAAAACTCTTTCTCTCTCTGCTTCGGCAGCGTCTCTCGCATACAGGCTACAACATCTCCAGGTTCCTTTCCTTATATTTTCTATAGTTCTTTTAATTTGGTTTATTTTTTATATTTGTAGCAAATACAGTAATAATTATTTATTATTATAAAGGAAAATTAAAAGGATGTAGTTTTAATCGAGAATCTAAATATTATTTTTAAGAACTCCTTAATTTTAAATATGCTAATACTTGTATTTGCTTCATAATTTAATTTTTAAATTCTTATTCTTAAATACATGTGTTCGTTTTTTTTGGATGTATTATGAATTTAATTCTTAAATTTATATTAAAATTAATCAGGATATTAAATTCAATGATGAAACCTTATCCAAGATTTTTTTTATCATTCTTAACTTAATTAAAAATAGGTTGTGTTTTGGCAAGTCAATTTTTCTCACCCGAATTTGTTTAGTGGTGGGATCTTTAGGACTTCCTCTTCACACCGAAAACAAATACTATATAATTCATCTTTAAAATAATATAATTTTTTTAAGATAAAAACATGTTTAAAATAATAATTAATTAAATTTTATTAAATAAGTGTTAACAAAACGCGTTTTGGAAATTCATCTTTCCTTGTCTAAATGACAAGGTCTTGTGCATGTTCCTCTTCGCATCAAACCTTCTTTTCTAAAAAAAACATAAAATTAAAACATTAAGAACTACGTAGCCTTGATTCCTCATTTTATGAGGGTACGTAGGACCAAGGGCAACTTTGTCAGGCACAACAATAAAAAACAAATAATTTTTGGCAAACCAATTATTTAGGTCTTTTAATTAAAATCAATCAATGGTACCATTTTCGAATGGGCAAACGGGGTGCTAATACCTTCCCCGGCTCGTAAACGACTCCCGAACTTGGAATCTATCTAGTTCAAGACCAGTCTTTATCCCTTTTAATTAATAATTATTTTTTCTGCGTTTTTGCAACAAAATGCGGTGGCGACTCCATATTGGGTCAATCGACCCCACTCGTAGGCGAGGCCCCGACGGCGACCCCGGTACCCCGGCCGCGACAGCTTGTAAAATTAAAATCACTTATGGCACAAAAATTGAATGGTCTGACTTGAATTTACCTTGGTATTCTTTCAACTTTGAGAGTTATGAAGATATTTTAAAGCCTACATCTCCTGGTCATTCCAAGTCTGATTACTTGATAGGTATACATGGCATAACAATTCAATAATTCTCTTCAACCAATGTTCTTAACTTAAATTAATTTATGATGTAACTAATATTGTAATTTCATATTCTTCTTAGATGTTATAGGTGTCATCACAGAAATGGGCCTTTAGAGTATTTCCAATAAGAAGGCAAAGTGGGGAAGAAACTTATATTTCATCTTTCAGATGAGAATTCAGATAATTAACAATTACTCTATTTCATTCATTTCCAATATAAATACCTACCATTTTTTTAATTTTTTAATTTTTAAAATTTTTTTATTATTTTTTTATTATTTTTATTATTTTTATTAATATTTTATTTGGACACAAAAAAACCCTAGCAGAAAGAAAAAACCCTAGCAGACCTCCCCTCTTTCTTCTCGTGGTGATCTTTTCACCGCCGACGCCGTAATGGCTAAGAAAAAAGGGAGGCCTCCTTCTTCTCCTTCTTCTCATGTTGGACATCAGAAACAGAATGATGTTGATCACTTGTTGGAATTTTCAAACATTGATGAGGATGACCTAGCAAAACTGGATAACTTGAGTGCCAAGCAATCGGAGGACTTGTTGAGAAGTCTTCACTTGATCAGATCCAAGATCAAAGGCAAAGAACCAATGGTGCAGTGTTGCAAGGTGCAAGAAAAAACATCAGAAGAGGTAGCGAAAATTCCACCGACTCCTAATTCTGGCCCAAATCCTAATGTTGAGAGAAAAGCATCAGTATGGGATTCCTTTGACATATCAAAACTGAGAAATGCGGGTGAAAAACGCTCCTTTGTACAACCAGAATTGAAGGAGGGTGTTTCCATTGGAAAGATTGAAACAGAAGATGTTGAGCAGGAGTTAAAATACTGGGAGAGTGCACTAACATGTTATGTGTTAGGTGCAAAACCTCCTTACCCAGTTATCAGTGGTATCATTAAAAAGGCATGGGGGCAGTATGGCATAGACAAAATACTAATGAATGGTGATGGGACTATTGTGGTGCGTTTTAACTCTATGGAGGCAAGGAACACAGTCCTTGCGATAGGGGTGTTTCACTTTGATAAAAAAAAACCCATGATACTTGCACCATGGTTTGGCAGGACAATGTCCAAGAGTTTTATTGATCGTGCCCCTATATGGATCCAACTTCCTAATTTGAGCCCTCGATTCTGGGATGCTGGTGCTCTTAGTAAAATAGCAAGCCTTGTGGGTAATCCTATTATGGTGGACAAGGTTACTATGGAGAGGAATCAAATTAATTTTGCTAGAATTCTAGTGGAGGTTGACCCTGCTGTCTTGCCTGAAGAGGTTTTCTTTGAGGATGACTTAGGTAATGTTGTTACTCAAGGTGTCACTTATGAATGGAAACCTGTTCTATGTGCCAAATGCTCAATGTATGGTCATGATGCTAAGATGCGTAGGAGGAATGTGAAGAAACAGTGGGTTGAGAAAAGGAAACCAACAAGGGAGGATATTGAAGACATTGATGATAGACTAAAGCTAAGGGAATCCCTTGCCAATGGAATAATACTTGAGGAAAATAGGGAAAGAGCAATAGAAGCTTGTAAGGAATTGGTGCAAGGTGAGTCCACTGAGGGTGTTGTTGATGCTCCAAGAACCATTCTTGTCAGTCCTGATGCTAAATAGGGTGGAAAGGGTTCTGTTTCAGGATCTAAGACTGGTGCTGTGATAATGCATGGGACTGATTCTAACAACAACATTGGTGCTTTAAACAATAGTGGTGCTATTTTGGATGCATGCATTTCATCTTCTGGTGCTAATGAAGAAATTGATCATGGTGGACCGTGGACTCCAGTTAAAACAAGAAGTAAGACTAAGCTGAGAGGTGAGGGTACTCACCTAAGGCTTCATGGATAATATTGCTTGTTGGAACATTAGAGGGATTAACAGTCCCTCTAAGCAAAAGGAAGTTTTAAACTTCCATAAAAGGTATAAGGTTGGTTTATTAGGTGTGTTGGAAAATAAACTGAGAAGTAATGCTATTGATGTTGTCTTGAATAATATAGCACCAGGGTGGGGCTTTTTCTCAGATACAGATATTTGCTCTATTGGTAGGATTTTGGTTCTATGGAGGAAGGATATCTTTGAGGTCTTGATTATGGCCAGGTTGGGTCAGTATACCCATTGTTTGGTATCTGAGAAGATCTCTAAAAGGTCTTTCTTTGTTACTTTCATTTATGCTTCTAATGATCACATGGAGAGGAAGGAAGTATGGGAGGTCCTTAAAGGGGTTGAAAGGTTTGTTAATTTGCCTTGGATTCTTCTTGGAGATTTCAATACTATGCTCAGCCCCAGTGAGAAATTTGGTGGGAGTCCTCTTCAGGTGGTACAGTATAAAGATTTGAGGGATTGTCTTTTGGCTTGTCAATTAATGGATTTGAAGTCTAAAGGGCACTTTTTTACTTTGGTGCAACAAACAAGAGGGTGATAGTAGGATCTACTGTAAGCTTGATAGAGTTATTGTGAATCAGGCTTGGATTTCTGCATGGCCAGATGCAGAAGCTAATTTTTTGGCCCCTGGGTTGTCAGATCACTCACCCATATTAGTAGAATGGAATCAGGGTAATGAACACAGGAAACCTAGCTTCCAATTTTTTAATATGTGGACTAATGATGATTTGTTTCTGGCCATTGTGGAATCAGTTTGGTCAAAGCAGTTCTCTGATGGTACAATGGTTCAAATTATTAAAAGACTAAATTTTCTAAGAAGAGATCTCAACAGTTTGAACAAAAGAAGTTATGCAGATATTGTGAAGC
This sequence comes from Crotalaria pallida, assembly GCA_037953625.1. Taxonomy (NCBI): domain Eukaryota; kingdom Viridiplantae; phylum Streptophyta; class Magnoliopsida; order Fabales; family Fabaceae; genus Crotalaria; species Crotalaria pallida. The sequence continues at coordinate 103,909,254 of CM075650.1, forward strand.
AGGAACAAGATCTGAGGGAGCAACTGGAAAGGACTCAAACTCTTTTGAGTATTGATCCAACTAATGTTACTCTTCAGCAGAATGAGAAAGAAGTTCTAGTGTTGCACAGGTAAGCTAGCAAGGCAGCAACGTCCTTTCTCCAACAAAAAGCTAAAATTAGTTGGATTAAGGATGGAGATCAGAATACTGCTATTTTCCATCAAGCCATCAGACAAAGAGCTTATAGGAACCGAATTATCACAATCAATGATGACTTTGGAAATAGTATTTCTGGTCAAATAGGAATCTCAAATCTTTTTACAGAATACTACAAGAGGCTTTACACAAGAAGGCAGAATTATCACTGGTATGAGGGGATTGTGGAAACAGGCTCTACTTTGTCTCCAGAGTAGCAACTATCCCTTCTGAGGCCATTCTCAGATGAGGAAATAAAAGAGGTATGCTTCTCTATACACAATGATAAAGCTCCTGGACCTGATGGTTATGGAGCTGGATTTTTTAAAGCTGCATGGAATATTGTGGGTCATGACTGTACTAAGGCTATAAAGGAATTCTTTACACATTATTATGCCTCAGAGTCTAAATGCTACTAATTTAGTTATGATTCCTAAAGTGGACAGCCCTGCTATGGTTAAAGATTATAGGCCTATTGCCTGTTGCAATTATCTTTATAAATGCATAACCAAGTTGATTTGTGCTGGAATGAGTGTTGTGCTGCCTAGTATTGTTCAAGAGAATTAAAGAGAGGAGTATTGTCCATAATATCCTAATCACTCAAGAGCTCTTAAGGCTATATGGTAGGAAGAATAGCTCTCCTAGATGTCTAATGAAAATAGACATTAGGAAAGCTTATGATACTATAGATTGGTCCTTTATTGAGGATATGCTTATTGCCTTCAGATTTCCTGCTAAATTTAGGCACTGGATTATGTGTTGTATCACTACAACTTCTTTCTCTATTTGAATTCAGAAATGTTTAAGGGTTCAAGAGGGTTAAGACAGGGTGATCCTATGTCACCTCTTATATTTTTCTTAGCTATGTAAGTATTGACTAGGGGTTTACAGAGTGCTGCTGAACACAGGAATTACAGATATCACCCTTTGTGTAAAGATCAGAAATTAATCAGCCTTGCTTTTGCTGATGATTTAATGGTCTTTTGCAAGGGGCACCCAGCTAGTGTCAGTATCCTATTTTCAGCTTTACAGGTTTTTGGCAATAGCTCTGGGCTTCAGCCAAGCTTTGATAAGTCTCGGATTTTTTGGTTGGGGTAAATGAAGCTACAGAAGATGCTGTTCTAAACATAACAGGGTTCCAAAAGGGGAGCTTTCCTTTCAGATATCTTGGTATCCCCATGTCAACTAGGAAATGGTATAATGCTACTTGTTCTATTTTAGTTGATAAAATCAGTAGTAGAATCAACACTTGGAAAGCAAGGAATCTTTCCTACCAAGCTAGATGTACATTGATTAACTCTGTTCTAATGTCTCTACATGTGTACTGGGCATCTATTTTTATCATCCCTAAAGCTGTGCTCAAGGGAGTGGAGAGGAAATGTAGAGAATTTTTGTGGGGTGTGGATGCTAATGGTCACTATCATGCATCTGTGGCCTGGGATACAGTGTAAAGGCCGAAAAAGAATGGGGGTTTGGGATGTAAAAATACCATCCTTTGGAATGTTGCAGCTCTGGGGAAGCAAGTTTGGCATATAGGCTCTAAAAAAGACTATTTGTGGATCAAGTGGGTAAGCTCTATCTACTTAAAGGACTATGATTTTTGGCAGATTGAAGCCAAACAGGGGGATAGCTGGCATTGGAAGCAACTTGTGAAGACTAAGGATAAATTGATCAGTGGCTTTGCAGGTGACTACTGGAATTCCACTTCTAATGGTGTTTATACTATTACAAGTGGTTATTCCTTCCTGCTAGGGAATCTTACGCCGTTTCATATACATAGATTTGTTTGGAACTCTACCTCTATTCCTAAACATATGTTCATAGTTTGGCTGGCGGTTCAAAACAAGTTGAAAACAAGAGATAAATTGTATGTGAAGCAACAATCCTGTGTTCTCTGTAACGATGAGGAGGAATCGAGGAATCACATACTCTTTGAGTGCACCTGGTCTAGAGCTCTGTTGGAGGAAGCTTGTAACATCCCTAAGTTTAATTTCGGTATAATATGATTTATGCCAAGCATTTAGGAGAATTATCAAGCTTTAAGAGAGGATTTTAAGTAGTAATCAAAGCCTGAATGAGAATGGGGGCCTAAGGAAATGGATTGGAGTTAGAAAATCATCAAAATCTGACTTTTCACTGAAGTAATCAATTACTCTGCAAGGCAGTAATCGATTATAAGGCCTCTGGTGGAAACACTTAAGATGTTGCAGCAAATTAATCGATTACAAGGGTAAAGTAATCGATTACTTTGAGTAGTAATCGATTACATTCAAGGGGATAATCGATTACTTAGGCTCTGGTGAATGTACTGAGAAATGTTGCATCACATGGGTAATCGATTATTTGGAGTGAGTAATCGATTACTCACTGGAAAACTCAGAAAAAAAAATAACGCGTGGCAGCCACTCATTCGTGGCTTAGAGGATAAGGATGCAACCACATCCACAAGTTTTGCTTTTAGGGAAGTTGATAGGGAAATGAAAATAAAAGAAAAACCACACAACCCATAGCAACATCACGCCTCCCTCTCTCCCTCTCCACTTCGTCTTCTTCCTCTCTCCATAGGGTTCCATTTTCTTTCTCCCAAATCAACCAAAATCAAGAGACTCCTCCCACATCTACCATCAAATCCTTCCTATTCTCACCCCAAGTAAACATATAAGCCTTGGATTTGCTCATCTCTCTCCTTCCCTCTCTCATGCACGATTTTCCTCTCTCTCCTCCAAGGATCCATATCTCCATCATATTTGGTGCAAGAGCAAGGGACTTTGGGCACTAATATCATCAACTCTCTTCCTCCTTAACTCCAAACAAGTGGGTAAGTCATTGATTTTCTCTTTCTCTCTCTAAAACTCGTTTTCTCCTTTCTCTCTCTACCATCCATGGTGGTTTTCAAACTCTAAGCCATGAAGCTTTATTTTTCCTTGAATCTTGGCATGAACCATGGTATGAATGATAATCCTTTCTCCTTATGACTCTTGTTTTAGGTTCTTCCACTCTCTTGTTGGTTATAAGATTTTTGGTGGGAAAGGCTCAAGTTAGAACAAACAAAACCACTAAATCTCTTGGTATTTTGAGGTAAGGAGTGAGTATTACCTTAATTTAGGGATGAGTTTCTAGTATGTATATAATACTTGCTAAGAGTTAAGTGTTAGTTAGGGTATAAACCATAGGGTAATGAATATTAGTAATGATTATAGAATTGAAGTAAAGGAATTTAATTAATCATGATGCTGTGTATAAGTGATTATTTCTGAATATGTGTATGTTTGAATTTAAGTGTATATTGTGGAATTGTTGGTGATGATGCTAAGTAGTTTAATTATGTGTCGCTGGCCATGTGACTAAATGAATAATGGATTATGGAAATAAATGAATGTGATTAGTGTTGACAATACTTGGAAAGTGAATTGATTAAGAGATTAGAGAAAAGGGGGTGATGGTTAGAAAAAGTGATGTGAAGGAGTGGAGAGGGAATTATGAATGAATAAAGGAATGAAAATTTAATAAAAGCGAAGGTCATAAAGACCTAGCGCGACCATTTAGAATTTATGTTGCAAAGGTCACGGTGACCCAGCGCGATGAAATAAACTTAATAATGCGAAGGTATATGTACCCAGCGCGATATGCGAAGGTCATATCACCCAGCGCGATAACAAAACATAATAATGCGAAGGTATATGTACCCAGCGCGATATGTGAAGGTCATATCACCCAGCGCGATAAGAAAACAATAATAATGCGAAGGTATATGTACCCAGCGCGATATGCGAAGGTCATATCACCCAGCGCGATAATAATACATAATAATGCGAAGGTATATGTACCCAGCGCGATATGCGAAGGTCATATCACCCAGCGCGATAATAGAACTTATTAATGCGAATGTCATATCGACCCAGCGCGATCATTTATACTCAATAGTGCGATGGTCACATCGACCCAGCGCGATCATTTATACTCAATAATGCGATGGTCACATCGACCCAGCGCGATCATTTATATTTAATATTGCGATGGTCACATCGACCCAGCGCGATCATTTATATTTAATAGCGCGAGGCCGACACCGAGCCGACGCGATAAAAGGTTAAAACAGGGGGAAATAAAGTAGACCTATAGCATGATAAATTAGAGAATAAGAATGAGCTGATTAGAAAGAAAAGACAAAGGTATAGAGATAAAAGAATCGTTGGCATTTGTTTGTACTATTGCTTCCATGTGTGAATGACCATGTGAAATACCTGAACTATATGTGTTTGGCTTGGTCGGTTATTATGTCATATGAGAAACTGCTATTCATACTTTACTCTGTAGTGCTCACCTCCTTACCATTTTTCAGGTACTGAGCTGGAGCATACACCAGATTCGGCCGGGCAGGATCACTATCCCTTACAGGGATAGTAGGGGTGTTAGGGGATAGGACATGACACTGGACCTAAGCCTCCTATATTATTTTGATGTAAATGTGTTGTATATACTTTTTGAGCGATGCTTAGGATATATCTCTTTTGTTAAGAAGCTTAGGGTCTTTGAACGTATACTTCTAACTTGGTGTTTCGCTGCTACTTTTAACTCTGATATGGAATTTATAATTTTGAGCCTTTGGGCCTCGTTATGATGCAAATATTCTCTTGATGTATGCCCTGCTGGCTACTGAATGTTTACTTGATAAATGTTTTCACATGTGAAATTTTGGATAAGTCCGAATTTCAAACGAAACTTCGTCCGTTTGACGGTTGATTTTATTAAAATAAAAAGGAATTTTTAAGTTTATATTTTTAAATGATGGGGTTTTAAGGGTAATAATCCTAGGTGTTACAATATGGTATCAGAGCAGTTTCTCCTCGGCCTTGGAGTTATGCAACTCCAATGATTACTCACCTAGCGAGTAATTGATGCTCATAGTAATGGTTTTGAATTTCTATAAGATATTTATAGTACTATATATATATATATATATTTAGTAGGCCTTACTCGTCTGTTCTCCGTGGATAAACAGTATGGCTGGAAGAAGGGTAGGAAATGATGGTCTAGCAGCCATTCTGGAGCATCTGACTCAGATGCAGCAGCAACAGGGAGAACAGATGGCAGCTGCAGCAGCAGCAACAGCCACAGCAGCAGCAGCAGCAGCTCTGCAACCAGCTCCAGTTGAGGTTGACTGGATGGCTAGGTTTCGAAAGAATGATCCACCTCGTTTCGAGGGTGGAAATGACCCTGATGGAGCCCAGAGATGGATTCAGGAGATCGAGAAGATCCTCCGCTCTATTCACCCACCCATGGAGCAGCATGTTCGACTGGCTGAATTCATGCTGACTAATGAGGCTGAGCATTGGTGGGATCAGCAAAGGAGTGGATTGGTGGCAGCCAATCCGGTTGTTTCTTGGGAAGTGTTTAAAGATCTTTTCCTGGGGAAGTATTTCCCAGAAGATGTCAGGAGGGAAAAGGAGATTGCTTTTCTCCAGCTGAGACAAGGCTCTATGTCCGTTGGAGATTACGCAACTCGGTTCGAAGATCTTATTCGTTTTTCTGATTATCGCGATGCAAGTGAGCGCGGTAAATGTGTTGAGTTTGAAGCTGGACTTCGAAGTGATATTCGTCTCTCTTGTGAGTATCACAATATTGACAACTTGGCCCGCTTGGTCAACATGGCAAGCACTTATGAGAAGGGTCTTAAGAGGAAAATGTCGGAAGATAAAAGCAGGACAGGGCAGGGAAGTGGTGGTCCAATTAAGGATAAGGGACCAATTTTGAAGTCAGAACCATATCCTTCACCTAGGGCACTAGTTCCCATGGCACCTGGACAGACAGTGAATGCGTATGGTCCTATTCCCACTTGCCAACATTGTGGCAAGATGCATAGGGGAGTGTGTTGGAGTCTGAACCCAAATAGAAAAGAAGCACTTTGCCATCATTGCGGGAAGCCGGGTCATTATGCAGTCACTTGTCCCCAAAGGACAATGAAGAAAGAGGTGAACGTAGTTAAGGCACAGAAAGATGGTAACGACAGACCACCTAAAAAGGGCAAATTATTCACCCTCGATGGCGAAGAAGTGACGGAAGCTGATGAGTTGGTTGGAGGTACACGTTAGGTATTCTTTTGTATTAGTTTTGTAAAGCATATGACGTATATCTTATTTCTCGTTCCAATTCGGGGCGGGGGTTGTTCGTTATAAGACTGATCTCGTAGGAAGTTAGAAGAAGTTTTAAGGAAAGTAGTAAGTGTAGAAATCATAAGTGAAGTAGCAACTTTGATTTTTAATCAAAGATCCCTTTTACTTCAACCTACCCATGATTCTCTTCTCGTTTCTTGTCCTAGAACGCCTTCGGTTTCTTGAAACTTCTGTTCTGATTAATCCATTCGTTTCTCTAATGAAGAGCAGAATCCTTACCACGGACGGATGTTCTTTTGCAATTAGTTATCCAAATTTCATGGCCTTAGTTGTTCTCTCGGAAAGCAAGTTTAAGTTCCTTGAGAGTTACCATGAATCCATTCCTCTTTGTACCTTAAGTCCTTATGCGATTATAGAAGTGGCATAAAAGCCGACTAGAAACCGACATATCCAAATTCCTATCTTGTCGGCAGCAATTCAAGTAGTATTCCAATGCTAAGTGGGGGAGAGCTTAGCAACCTAACTTAGAATCCCATTTAAATACGAGCGAGACATAAGGGAAGTAAAGGTATGAGTTATAGGCCCTACCTTGGGATGGTTCTCCATTTAAGGACCTCAACGGAATTTCGGGGGCGAAATTCCAATAAGTGGGGGAGAATTGTAACATCCCTAAGTTTAATTTCGGTATAATATGATTTATGCCAAGCATTTAAGAGAATTATCAAGCTTTAAGAGAGGATTTTAAGTAGTAATCAAAGCCTGAATGAGAACAGGGGCCTAAGGAAATGGATTGGAGTTAGAAAATCATCAAAATCTGACTTTTCACTGAAATAATCGATTACTCCGCAAGGCAGTAATCGATTATAAGGCCTCTGGTGGAAACACTTAAGATGTTGCAGCAAATTAATCGATTACAAGGGTAAAGTAATCGATTACTTTGAGTAGTAATCGATTACATTCAGGGGAATAATCGATTACTTAGGCTCTGGTGAATGTACTGAGAAATGTTGCATCACATGGGTAATCGATTATTTGGAGTGAGTAATCGATTACTCACTGGAAAACTCAGAAAAAAAATAACGCGTGGCAGCCACTCATTCGTGGCTTAGAGGATAAGGATGCAACCACATCCACACGTTTTGCTTTTAGGGAAGTTGATAGGGAAATGAAAATAAAAGAAAAACCACACAACCCATAGCAACATCACGCCTCCCTCTCTCCCTCTCCACTTCGTCTTCTTCCTCTCTCCATAGGGTTCCATTTTCTTTCTCCCAAATCAACCAAAATCAAGAGACTCCTCCCACATCTACCATCAAATCCTTCCTATTCTCACCCCAAGTAAACATATAAGCCTTGGATTTGCTCATCTCTCTCCTTCCCTCTCTCATGCACGATTTTCCTCTCTCTCCTCCAAGGATCCATATCTCCATCATATTTGGTGCAAGAGCAAGGGACTTTGGGCACTAATATCATCAACTCTCTTCCTCCTTAACTCCAAACAAGTGAGTAAGTCATTGATTTTCTCTTTCTCTCTCTAAAACTCGTTTTCTCCTTTCTCTCTCTACCATCCATGGTGGTTTTCAAACTCTAAGCCATGAAGCTTTATTTTTCCTTGAATCTTGGCATGAACCATGGTATGAATGATAATCCTTTCTCCTTATGACTCTTGTTTTAGGTTCGTCCACTCTCTTGTTGGTTATAAGCTTTTTGGTGGGAAAGGCTCAAGTTAGAACAAACAAAACCACTCAATCTCTTGGTATTTTGAGGTAAGGAGTGAGTATTACCTTAATTTAGGGATGAGTTTCTAGTATGTATATAATACTTGCTAAGAGTTAAGTGTTAGTTAGGGTATAAACCATAGGGTAATGAATATTAGTAATGATTATAGAATTGAAGTAAAGGAATTTAATTAATCATGATGCTGTGTATAAGTGATTATTTCTGAATATGTGTATGTTTGAATTTAAGTGTATATTGTGGAATTGTTGGTGATGATGCTAAGTAGTTTAATGATGTGTTGCTGGCCATGTGACTAAATGAATAATGGATTATGGAAATAAATGAATGGGATTAGTTTTGACAATACTTGGAAAGTGAATTGATTAAGAGATTAGAGAAAAGGGGGTGATGGTTAGAAAAAGTGATGTGAAGGAGTGGAGAGGGAATTATGAATGAATAAAGGAATGAAAATTTAATAAAAGCGAAGGTCATAAAGACCCAGCGCGACCATTTAGAATTTATGTTGCAAAGGTCACGGTGACCCAGCGCGATGAAATAAACTTAATAATGCGAAGGTATATGTACCCAGCGCGATATGCGAAGGTCATATCACCCAGCGCGATAACAAAACATAATAATGCGAAGGTATATGTACCCAGCGCGATATGCGAAGGTCATATCACCCAGCGCGATAAGAAAACAATAATAATGCGAAGGTATATGTACCCAGCGCGATATGCGAAGGTCATATCACCCAGCGCGATAATAATACATAATAATGCGAAGGTATATGTACCCAGCGCGATATGCGAAGGTCATATCACCCAGCGCGATAATAGAACTTATTAATGCGAAGGTCATATCGACCCAACGCGATCATTTATACTCAATAATGCGATGGTCATATCGACCCAGCGCGATCATTTATACTCAATAGTGCGACGGTCACATCGACCCAGCGCGATCATTTATACTCAATAATGCGATGGTCACATCGACCCAGCGCGATCATTTATATTTAATATTGCGATGGTCACATCGACCCAGCGCGATCATTTATATTTAATAGCGCGAGGCCGACATCGACCCGACGCGATAAAAGGTTAAAACAGGGGGAAATAAAGTAGACCTATAGCATGATAAATTAGAGAATAAGAATGAGCTGATTAGAAAGAAAAGACAAAGGTATAGAGATAAAAGAATCGTTGGCATTTGTTTGTACTATTGCTTCCATGTGTGAATGACCATGTGAAATACCTGAACTATATGTGTTTGGCTTGGTCGGTTATTATGTCATATGAGAAACTGCTATTCCTACTTTACTGTGTAGTGCTCACCTCCTTACCATTTTTCAGGTACTGAGCTGGAGCATACACCAGATTCGGCCGAGCAGGATCACTATCCCTTACAGGGATAGTAGGGGTGTTAGGGGATAGGACATGACACTGGACCTAAGCCTCCTATATTATTTTGATGTAAATGTGTTGTATATACTTTTTGAGCGAGGCTTAGGATATATCTCTTTTGTTAAGAAGCTTAGGGTCTTTGAACGTATACTTCTAACTTGGTGTTTTGCTGCTACTTTTAACTCTGAAATGGAATTTATAATTTTGAGCCTTTGGGCCTCGTTATGATGCAAATATATTCTTGATGTATGCCCTGCTGGCTACTGAATGTTTACTTCATAAATGTTTTCACAGGTGAAATTTTGGATAAGTCCGAATTTCAAACGAAACTTCGTCCATTTGACGGTTGATTTTATTAAAATAAAAAGGAATTTTTAAGTTCATATTTTTAAATGATGGGGTTTTAAGGGTAATAATCCTAGGTGTTACAATATGGTATCAGAGCAGTTTCTCCTCGGCCTTGGAGTAATGCAACTCCAATGATTACTCACCTAGCGAGTAATTGATGCTCATAGTAATGGTTTAGAATTTCTATAAGATATTTATAGTACTATATATATATATATATATATATATTTAGTAGGCCTTACTCGTCTGTTCTCCGTGGATAAACAGTATGGCTGGAAGAAGGGTAGGAAATGATGGTCTAGCAGCCATTCTGGAGCATCTGACTCAGATGCAGCAGCAACAGGGAGAACAGATGGCAGCTGCAGCAGCAGCAACAGCCACAGCAACAGCAGCAGCTCTGCAACCAGCTCCAGTTGAGGTTGACTGGATGGCTAGGTTTCGAAAGAATGATCCACCTCGTTTCGAGGGTGGAAATGACCCTGATGGAGCCCAGAGATGGATTCAGGAGATCGAGAAGATCCTCCGCTCTATTCACCCACCCATGGAGCAGCATGTTCGACTGGCTGAATTCATGCTGACTAATGAGGCTGAGCATTGGTGGGATCAGCAAAGGAGGGGATTAGTGGCAGCCAATCCGGTTGTTTCTTGGGAAGTGTTTAAAGATCTTTTCCTGGGGAAGTATTTCCCAGAAGATGTCAGGAGGGAAAAGGAGATTGCTTTTCTCCAGTTGAGACAAGGCTCTATGTCCGTTGGAGATTACGCAACTCGGTTCGAAGATCTTATTCGTTTTTCTGATTATCGCGATGCAAGTGAGCGCGGTAAATGTGTTAAGTTTGAAGCTGGACTTCGAAGTGATATTCGTCTCTCTTGTGAGTATCACAATATTGACAACTTGGCCCGCTTGGTCAACATGGCAAGCACTTATGAGAAGGGTCTTAAGAGGAAAATGTCGGAAGATAAAAGCAGGATAGGGCAGGGAAGTGGTGGTCCAATTAAGGATAAGGGACCAATTCTGAAGTCAGAACCATATCCTTCACCTAGGGCACTAGTTCCCATGGCACCTGGACAGAAAGTGAATGCGTATGTTCCCATTCCCACTTGCCAACATTGTGGCAAGATGCATAGGGGAGTGTGTTGGAGTCTGAACCCAAATAGAAAAGAAGCACTTTGCCATCATTGCGGGAAGCCGGGTCATTATGCAGTCACTTGTCCCCAAAGGACAATGAAGAAAGAGGTGAACGTAGTTAAGGCACAGAAAGATGGTAACGACAGACCACCTAAAAAGGGCAAATTATTCACCCTCGATGGCGAAGAAGTGACGGAAGCTGATGAGTTGGTTGGAGGTACACGTTAGGTATTCTTTTGTATTAGTTTTGTAAAGCATATGACGTATATCTTATTTCTCGTTCCAATTCGGGGCGGGGGTTGTTCGTTATAAGACTGATCTCGTAGGAAGTTAGAAGAAGTTTTAAGGAAAGTAGTAAGTGTAGAAATCATAAGTGAAGTAGCAACTTTGATTTTTAATCAAAGATCCCTTTTACTTCAACCTACCCATGATTCTCTTCTCGTTTCTTGTCCTAGAACGCCTTCGGTTTCTTGAAACTTCTGTTATGATTAATCCATTCGTTTCTCTAATGAAGAGAAGAATCCTTACCACGGACGGATGTTCTTTTGCAATTAGTTATCCAAATTTCATGGCCTTAGTTGTTCTCTCGGAAAGCAAGTTTAAGTTCCTTGAGAGTTACCATGAATCCATTCCTCTTTGTACCTTAAGTCCTTATGCGATTATAGAAGTGGCATAAAAGCCGACTAGAAACCGACATATCCAAATTCCTATCTTGTCGGCAGCAATTCAAGTAGTATGCCAATGCTAAGTGGGGGAGAGCTTAGGAACCTAACTTAGAATCCCATTTAAATACGAGAGAGACATAAGGGAAGTAAAGGTATGAGTTATAGGCCCTACCTTGGGATGGTTCTCCATTTAAGGACCTCAACGGAATTTCGGGGGCGAAATTCCAATAAGTGGGGGAGAATTGTAACATCCCTAAGTTTAATTTCGGTATAATATGATTTATGCCAAGCATTTAGGAGAATTATCAAGCTTTAAGAGAGGATTTTAAGTAGTAATCAAAGCCTGAATGAGAATGGAGGCCTAAGGAAATGGATTGGAGTTAGAAAATCATCAAAATCTGACTTTTCACTGAAGTAATCGATTACTCCGCAAGGCAGTAATCGATTATAAGGCCTCTGGTGGAAACACTTAAGATGTTGCAGCAAATTAATCGATTACAAGGGTAAAGTAATCGATTACTTTGAGTAGTAATCGATTACATTCAGGGGGATAATCGATTACTTAGGCTCTGGTGAATGTACTGAGAAATGTTGCATCACATGGGTAATCGATTATTTGGAGTGAGTAATCGATTACTCACTGGAAAACTCAGAAAAAAAATAACGTGTGGCAGCCACTCATTCGTGGCTTAGAGGATAAGGATGCAACCACATCCACACGTTTTGCTTTTAGGGAAGTTGATAGGGAAATGAAAATAAAAGAAAAACCACACAACCCATAGCAACATCACGCCTCCCTCTCTCCCTCTCCACTTCGTCTTCTTCCTCTCTCCATAGGGTTCCATTTTCTTTCTCCCAAATCAACCAAAATCAAGAGACTCCTCCCACATCTACCATCAAATCCTTCCTATTCTCACCCCAAGTAAACATATAAGCCTTGGATTTTCTCATCTCTCTCCTTCCCTCTCTCATGCACGATTTTCCTCTCTCTCCTCCAAGGATCCATATCTCCATCATATTTGGTGCAAGAGCAAGGGGCTTTGGGCACTAATATCATCAACTCTCTTCCTCCTTAACTCCAAACAAGTGGGTAAGTCATTGATTTTCTCTTTCTCTCTCTAAAACTCGTTTTCTCCTTTCTCTCTCTACCATCCATGGTGGTTTTCAAACTCTAAGCCATGAAGCTTTATTTTTCCTTGAATCTTGGCATGAACCATGGTATGAATGATAATCCTTTCTCCTTATGACTCTTGTTTTAGGTTCGTCCACTCTCTTGTTGGTTATAAGATTTTTGGTGGGAAAGGCTCAAGTTAGAACAAACAAAACCACTCAATCTCTTGGTATTTTGAGGTAAGGAGTGAGTATTACCTTAATTTAGGGATGAGTTTCTAGTATGTATATAATACTTGCTAAGAGTTAAGTGTTAGTTAGGGTATAAACCATAGGGTATTGAATATTAGTAATGATTATAGAATTGAAGTAAAGGAATTTAATTAATCATGATGCTGTGTATAAGTGATTATTTCTGAATATGTGTATGTTTGTATTTAAGTGTATATTGTGGAATTGTTGGTGATGATGCTAAGTAGTTTAATGATGTGTTGCTGGCCATGTGACTAAATGAATAATGGATTATGGAAATAAATGAATGGGATTAGTGTTGACAATACTTGGAAAGTGAATTGATTAAGAGATTAGAGAAAAGGGGGTGATGGTTAGAAAAAGTGATGTGAAGGAGTGGAGAGGGAATTATGAATGAATAAAGGAATGAAAATTTAATAAAAGCGAAGGTCATAAAGACCCAGCGCGACCATTTAGAATTTATGTTTCAAAGGTCACGGTGACCCAGCGCGATGAAATAAACTTAATAATGCGAAGGTATATGTACCCAGCGCGATATGCGAAGGTCATATCACCCAGCGCGATAACAAAACATAATAATGCGAAGGTATATGTACCCAGCGCGACATGCGAAGGTCATATCACCCGGCGCGATAAGAAAACAATAATAATGCGAAGGTATATGTACCCAGCGCGATATGCGAAGGTCATATCACCCAGCGCGATAATAATACATAATAATGCGAAGGTATATGTACCCAGCGCGATATGCGAAGGTCATATCACCCAGCGCGATAATAGAACTTATTAATGCGAAGGTCATATCGACCCAGCGCGATCATTTATACTCAATAATGCGATGGTCATATCGACCCAGCGCGATCATTTATACTCAATAGTGCGATGGTCACATCGACCCAGCGCGATCATTTATACTCAATAATGCGATGGTCACATCGACCCAGCGCGATCATTTATATTTAATATTGCGATGGTCACATCGACCCAGCGCAATCATTTATATTTAATAGCGTGAGGCCGACACCGACCCGACGCGATAAAAGGTTAAAACAGGGGTAAATAAAGTAGACCTATAGCATGATAAATTAGAGAATAAGAATGAGTTGATTAGAAAGAAAAGACAAAGGTATAGAGATAAAAGAATCGTTGGCATTTGTTTGTACTATTGCTTCCATGTGTGAATGACCATGTGAAATACCTGAACTATATGTGTTTGGCTTGGTCGGTTATTATGTCATATGAGAAACTGCTATTCCTACTTTACTGTGTAGTGCTCACCTCCTTACCATTTTTCAGGTACTGAGCTGGAGCATACACCAGATTCGTCCGAGCAGGATCACTATCCCTTACAGGGATAGTAGGGGTGTTAGGGGATAGGACATGACACTGGACCTAAGCCTCCTATATTATTTTGATGTAAATGTGTTGTATATACTTTTTCAGCGAGGCTTAGGATATATCTCTTTTGTTAAGAAGCTTAGGGTCTTTGAACGTATACTTCTAACTTGGTGTTTCGCTGCTACTTTTAACTCTGATATGGAATTTATAATTTTGAGCCTTTGGGCTTCGTTATGATGCAAATATATTCTTGATGTATGCCCTGCTGGCTACTGAATGTTTACTTGATAAATGTTTTCACAGGTGAAATTTTGGATAAGTCCGAATTTCAAACGAAACTCCGTCCGTTTGACGGTTGATTTTATTAAAATAAAAAGGAATTTTTAAGTTCATATTTTTAAATGATGGGGTTTTAAGGGTAATAATCCTAGGTGTTACAAAGCTTGCGTTTGGATTGGAATCAACAATTGGCTCTAGAGATTTGCGAACTGGGTAAGGTGGATTAAGCATGCATTCATAGAAAAACGAAGAAGGAAGAGTGTATTTACCATCTTTGGAGCTTGCATTTACTACACATGGTGTGAACGGAATCGTCGAATTTTTGCTGGTGTTGATAGATCTGTTGCGGTGGTGGTGCATGATCTGAAGCGTGAAGTAGCAGTGAGGTTGGCTTGGTGTTTTCCTCATTTCTGGTCCTGGCAAGATAGACCGCTGGTGAACCGGATTTTGGCAAAGTTATAGCATTTGATTTTCCTTTCTTTTGTTAGGTTTTGGTTCATTTGGTTGAACCGGTTTACATTTATTAATCCCTTTGGTCTAGTGAACCCTTCCTAGAAGGTGGCATTGATCTAAAGTGTGATTGTATGCTTTATTTTTGGCTTGTGGTTTAATAAAATCTTCTATTTTACCAAAAATATAAATACCTACCTTCATATATTCAAAATATTAATTATCTATTTTTCTTAGGAAAAATACGGTCTGAGTTGCATTATTTGATGAGCATGCAACAACCATGCATGATTTTATCATAAATGACAAGCACCCAAAAATTGTAGTGATGAAATTTGCAAGAATTAATGATTATCATGGTAATTTATGTATATTATACACTCTCTATACTTTAACTATCTAAAATATTCATCGCTTACTCTAATTTTAAAATATTGTGTCCAAATTCAGGGATTATCTCAATCAACACTTCATGGACAGCAACAAGAATTTTACTCAACCCAAACATGCCTGAGGTTGAAGACTTTCAATCACTGTAAGTTATGCACCTCCATAACACTTACTCTATTATATTTATTTACTCAAATTAAAACTATGGTAATGTTAATAATCACTCAGGATCAACCCTTACTACCAAGTACCCTCCCTAACTCAAGCTTCCTGTCGATTCACCTGCGAAACAAGAAATGAACATGTAACACCCTTATTCTTGTTTATAAAATAGTGAGTAAAAGTCTATATTTAAAATAATGTACTTAAAAATTCCTTTTTACAATTCAAGTTTACAAATAATTTTGGGCATCCATTTACAATATAAGTAGCACAAAAATAGAGTTTCCTTTTTTCCATTCTTCCGCTGCGCCACTCTGATCCACAAGCTCCTTAGCAAACCACCTAAAATGTTAACCACTAAGGGTGAGACCTTTTCACGGACGCAGTGAGTCATAAGATAATATAAAGTTCATAATATAAACTTAAGAATAACAATTAAATCAAGCCAGGGATCAACCAATTCATCACATTCTCATTTCCATTTATACATTCTTTTTATCCGTTTCCCATTATCCATTTTCCTTTCCTTAATCCTTTCCATTACCATTACATTTCCATTTCCATTTTTATTCCCTTTTCCTTTATTCCTTTTCCATTATGTGTAACCTCAAATAGAGATCTACACTTTCCATTAGGTGTAACCTCAAATCAGAGATCTACACCTTACCATTGTGTGTAATCCCAAAAAAGAGATCTACACACAGTGTATGCAACCAAAAATCAGTTATCTGCATACACTCCATATCATTTATGTAACCTCAAAACAGAGATCTACATAAACTTCCCTTTTTCCTTTTTACCGTACACCACTAGGATTTGGATTACCCGCTAGGTAATTGGAACACCTGTTTAAGGACTTGGGGACACCTGCCCAGGACATTACACCCATCCAGACCATCACCTGTAGGACTATGTACTTTTACCAATCCATTAATTATTCCAATTATTGGTGTGGAAAACTGATCCTGTGGGTCACCCGATGCCTACAGGGCGATTTGGCCTGATGGGTAATTGGCCTGGCAGGTAATTGGCCCTAACAGGTAATTGGAACACCTAGCCGGGTACCTAGTGTTTCGGGCCCCACTGATCAGTTTCCACTTTAGTTACCTTTACCATTTTCAATTAATCAACAGTCCATTCCATTAATTATAAACCATAATCCACAATTCCAGCAACATTCGCACATATATATATATATATATATAGCAACCATTCGTAATCAACATCACATAACATTGTAGCACAAATAATCATAAACCTTCACATATAGTTTCACATTCAAATTCCAGTCCATTTAGTTACCATTCACCAATCCAAGTTCACAACCATAATTCCAATAACAAAATATATATATATATATATATATATATATATATATATATATATAGATCACCTATTTCCAAATAACAACACAAACTCATGAATAACAATTAAATCACCAAGTATTCACATTTATTTCCGTATTCCACAATTAGCATTTCTACCCATTTCCTATCACATTCAACAATTTACATTCATAACCATTTTATCAGCATTTCTCATTTGTTTAATTGGTATCGTAATCTCAAATAGGCACCTTTAACATTTAATCACAACTTGCACATTTAGCATTTAATTGGCATAATCAATTCTTTCAAATATCAGACATTTCAGTCGACATACTCAGGTATGTCTCAGAGTGCAATAATAGAAGTCAGCTCCCTAGGGTTCTTCACTTCCTACTTTAATACATACAAAAGGATTAAACATAACAGTTCCAATAATATACCCAAATTAACCAAATATACAACCATCACCCCTAATCACTTATAATCACTTCTTAATCTGTCACCACAACCCAAATTAATTATTAGACTCAAATCCTATCATAAACTCTAACTATCCCTAACTCAAAGTGTGGAAAAGAGACTCCCCTTACCTTGGTGAGAGAGGAGACTCAATTGAAGCTCTAAAGACTTAGATTCTACCTCCGATCTACTAGATTTCCCGCTATCTAGACCGATTCCCAATTGATTCCATGCTTGGAGGAGAGAGAGAAACCCTAGATTAGAGAGAAACACCAATAGAGGAGAGGGAAAACTTAATCAAGAGAGGGATAGTGTTTATGTATAGGATTTAACCCAAAATCAAGATTAAATCCATGGGTGAGGTTAGAAATAGTGGTTTGGGTGCTTGGAGTGGTTTATAGTGTGTGGGTTCCATGGAGAAAGAGAGAGCCATGAAGGAGAGAGAAAGAGAGAGACACCATGAATGAGGGAAAGGGAAGGAGAAACTATGAAGGAAGAGGGTTTGGCCATGGAAGAAGGTTAGAGGATGGGTTATGGGTGTTGGGTGGTGGTGGAGGGTTGATTTGGGGGAGGAAGGAGGAGAATGGTGCGTGTAAAAATGAGAGAGGAGGGGCTGATGCGTGTTTTTATGAAGACTGGTGCAGCTGATTCGCACCAAACTCGCTTGAGCGAGTAACCTGGCGCTGGAGCAAGCGCAACACGCAGCACCAGATGCGCGACTGGTGAGCACTCGCTGGAGCGAGAAAAGCGCGCGGTGTAGCGAGTTGGTGCACAGAACTGGTGTGGATTTAAGCACCCTGGTGCGCCTGGGACGCACCGGCTCGTGCTCGAGCGCACCGGAAGGCCCGAAACCCCGATTTTTGCCCTTTTTGACCCGATTCGAAGGTCCCTAACCCTTCCTAACACTAAATCAAACCCCATACACATTCAAACACATACAAAACATCAAAATCATAAATTTATAAAATTAAACACATAAATCACAAATACGGAAAATCAAACAAACTAAGCACCAAATTCTAAACTTAACTCTCTAACCTCATCAATCTAAAACTAATTACCTTCGAGGCATAAACAAAAAGGCTGGATAAAATCCGATTGCCTCACAACACCCATTACTTCCCGAAACACAATCGGAATGCGAGTTCGAAGGGAAATCTCCACGCATTAACACTAAGGCCTATACCTACGCTCAAAAATCAAATCTTAAGATTCTCTAACCATTCACTCCATCAAGGTCAAGGCGCTAGGAACGCTCATTCGAGCTCTGATAAACCTAATACTCGAACCTACACAAATTCAGGGCACTCCTGATCTAATCCACAAACACTTTAAGCCTATTCACCGACTCCTATTATCTTTCCCTGGCCAAACCTTATAATACGCGTATATATATATACATATATATATATATACATACGTACAAAAGAAAATAATTACAACCACCTATGCACATATATATATATATATATATCCACATATGAATGCACCTATGTATACTAGCTCGACACAACTACACATAGATATGTATGCACACATACATACACTAAAAATATTATTACAAATACTTATACATACATGTATTAGCTTAAAATAGCCATATACTTATATGTATATATTAAGAAAATACTTATAAATCATTATTCATACATCACCTTCATTTAAATACAACATATTCAAATATAATTATTAGATTTATAAAAATCAGATCGTTATAGAACATGTGGTTCCTATCACAGATCCATCTATCAGAAAGACTATTGCTGAAATAAAAAATGCAACAGAGGTCTATTAATTTGCAAATTTATTTCAATAAATTTCAATTACTGTATACACTTTCTGGTATTAATATAAATATTTTTTAACAGCCTGGAAAGTTTGCCACATTTGCCAAAATCAACTACATTGTTGAAGATAATAATTGGTACTACAATGCTTGTGGAAAACGCAAGAAAAAGGTTATTGAAAAACAAAAAGATATGATACCATAGAAAATATAAATTTTGAAGTATATTTCTTTATTCGTTATTATATCGATTTAATACATCTCCTGCTTAATAGTTGGTGAAGAAAGCACCTATTTCTGGTGTGAAGGAGAACAGTGTAAATAGATTACAGACATTGTCATTCCAAAGTAAGAATTTTGGCTTCCATTCATTATGATGTTAAAATAATTAATCCTTTAAATTAAACAAATATTTTTAACAATTTTTATCTTTAAATTAAATCAAAAACCATACTAAATTAGTTGATGCTAATTATTCAAATGTTGTCTATGCAGATTCAAAATTCAAATGACGGTTTCTGATGGGCAAGACGAAACATGCTTTCAATTATTTGATTCTCAAGCATTTAAATATTTCCACAGGACAGCTTCACAAATGTAACATCTACAATTAATTACCCTTAATACCCTTAGAAAAATAGTGAATTTAAAATTTTCTTTTAAACTTATAAAAATCTTCCGTCAAACGGACGGAGTTTCGTTTGTTTTTAGGACTTTCCAAAATATTTGCTTTAACCTGTAAAATTTATTCGAAGAAGATTTAAATACGTCAAAGATCAGCGGGGCCCAAAATATAGTTAAGTCCACTTAAAACATTAGTTTAAAAGGGATACACATAACCTTCCGAACTCTTAGTTTTCCAAAAAGGCAAGGAAATTAAAAATACAATATAATTCCCAAAATAACTCATGACCGTCAGATGGTCGCTAAATACTATAATACTTCCCACGTGGCGGGAAGTACTCCTGCTCGGCCAGACACGTGTAACCTCCTTCGGTACCTGTAAAAATATAGCAAGAAGGGTAGCATTACACAGTACTAAGGAAAATGGCTTCTAAGAAGCATAGCTGACAAACTAGGCCCTATCACAGTAGAAATTATCCATTAATCTAACGTTCTTTTTCATATAATTACCTACAAGATATTTTTCGATAGAATAAGCCCTATGTCCATACCACTTTCCTAGCAATCCTACATTCAGCCCTAAATTACTTTCCAACTCCACTTGTACTAACATTTTCATATTTTAAATTTCATACTCATAAAATAACCAACTCACGAACATATATCGTTATTTTTATAAATCCCTTTTCATTCTCTCTCCATTCATTGGGTTCACATTTCTCATTCATTTTACCACTGGTCACGACTTACTGCGTCTGCACTCCTGTGCACTCACGTCTTACTGCGCCCGGGTATGTTTCATTTCATTCTGTCCCTGGTCACGACCTACTACATCTGCACTCCTGTGCACTCACGACTTACTGCGTCCGGGTATGTTTCACTCTCCCCTGGTCACGACCTACTGCGTTCGCACCACCGTGCGATCACGACTTACTGCGTCCGGGTATGTTTCATTCTCCCCTGGTCACGACCAACTGCGTTCGCACCACCGTGCGATCACGACTTACTGCGTCCGGGTATGGTTCACTTTCCCCTGGTCACGACCTACTGCGTTCGCACCACCGTGCGATCACGACTTACTGCGTCCGGGTATGTGCGATCACGACTTACTGCGTCCGGGTATATTTCACTTTCCCCTGGTCACGACCTACTGCGTTCGCACCACCGTGCAATCACGACTTACTACGTCCGGGTATATTTCACTTTCCCCTGGTCACGACCTACTCCGTTCGCACCACCGTGCGATCACGACTTACTGCGTCCGGGTATATTTCACTTTCCCCTGGTCACGACCTACTGCGTTCGCACCACCGTGCGATCATGACTTACTGCGTCCGGGTATATTTCACTTTATTCTTGGATCATAACCACATCACATCTCATGAATACTCAAGCACAAACATCATGTCAATATCACATATTCTCATATAACTATTATTATCACCTTTGCACTTAACAAAACAAATCGAGCACGACATCCATCAAGTTCCTAGTCACTCAATCACCATCCTCTAACTTATGATTCATTTAATAATAAACATCACTTTCCCTTTATCAAGCCTCTTTTCCTTAATCCATTCATTAATTACTTGTTCGTAATTTCCCATCCTTTCTACCTTACTTATCCCTTTCTATGTGACTTGCCTACCTTTCACTTAGTCCATTAATTGTTTTACGAGTCACTGAACCTAACACAATGTGAATATACATCAATAACAAGTAACAAACAATGGATAATAAACAAGGCAGTCGACATACTCAGGTATGTCTCAGAGTACTATAAATTAAGTCAACTCCCTAGGGTTCTTCACTTCCTTCTTTAACATTAATAAAAGAGAATTTAACAAAAATCATTTAATTAGTATTAACTTAACCATTGACACACTAACTACCCCAAGGGTTCATTTCATGCACTTTAAACATCCTCAGGTTGTTCTTTTAATTAATTATCTACACCTAGTCATCATTACAACAACATAGAATCTATATCCTTAGGAAAGGTAACGCAAACCCCTCTTACCTTCCAACTGGGTGGTGTTGCATCTCAAGCATTAATCCTAAGTCTTGGATCCTTGGTACTTGGGTTCCCCATCCTTAGCTTCTTGAATCCCTAGACCCTATCAAAAATCCATGCCCATAATGAGTGAGCTCCTATGATGAGAAATCTTAGACCTTGCTTGATCTTAGGTGGGGATAATGATAATGGTATTGGGTGCTTGGTTCTTGGTACTTTGTTGATGATTAAGAGGTGGCCTTCTTGGTGGAGGAAATGGGGTTCACGAATTTGGGGGAAGGAGAGGAGGATTTTTGTTGGTTTGATCTTTGCTTGGTTCATGGTGGAAATGATGAAAGTGATGATGTTATAGCTTGATTTTGGGTGTTTAAAGGATGGATGATGCCCTTGGTTGATGTGGTGGCTTGATTTTGGATGCTTGGTGGTTGGTGGTGATTTGTGTTCATGGTGCATGAGGGAGGATGGGAAGAAGATGATGGAGGAAGGGATGATGTTGGTGATGGAGTATGAAGGAATATGGTGCCCATGAAGTCTTATTTTTGGCCTTGGAAGCTGCCACCAAATCGTGTGGCCATCAACCAAAACTTTGGCCCCAAGTTTTGATCCAACGCACCAGATCTGGTGCTGCTGATCGCGCTCGCTTGGGCGAGCCCATCACTCGCTTGGGCGAGTTCTGGCACCAGCTGGTGCTGCTGGTGCGCGACGTGGGAGGCTGGTGCGGTCAGGTAGGGGTTTGGCGCGCCAAAACGAGAGATCTAGTGCGGCTGGTGCGTTTCCGCGCGCGCTTGGGCGAATTGGGGCCTCGCCTGGGCGGGTTTTTCACTGGCTGGTGCACCAATGAACAGTGCACCCGCCTGGGCGCATGGCTGGTGCGCCTGGGCGTGACACAGGGTTTTCAATCTTCGATTCGCCATAACTTTTTCGTTAACCGTCGGATCGGGTCCAAATTTTTTGACAAGCTTCTTAACCCCTTAAACTTCATATCTAACGGTGGAATTTATTTTCTTAGCATCCTATAATAAATTTCTAATTTTCTCTTTTTGGTCGATTTCTAACATCTAAAACGCCGATTTAACCCCCGATTTCGCTTATGTAATTTTGTTCGAAGCCACTATTGCCTCCTACACAACCCCTAGAACTCATAATTACTAGTCGCCTTGCTTAAAAAATTCATTAAGCAATTAATCCATTTCGTTCCCTACATTAATAATCTATTAAATCACTAATTAGGCTTGGATTAAAATTAGGGATGTTACAATTCTCCCCCACTTATTAGAATTTCGTCCCCGAAATTCCGTTCAATTCCTTCAAATGGAGAACCACCCCGAAAGGTTTGCTAAACTATCATATCCACTTAGCTTCGGTTCTACTCCCCCACTTGGAATCGACATACTACTTTGCTTGAATATGCCACCGGACTCATGCATCCAATGAAGAATACGAGTCGTGGTTTAGTTTGGTTAGACTAGAAGCAAAATGCTCCAAGGTTTTTGAGGTTTACTCCGATGTCGGTCAAACATTGCAAGAGCCCTAATAAAAAGACCTTTAATAAACCTCAGGTTTCTAGAATCGAGAGCAATTTCTCTATTAGATTAGAGATGGCTTCTAAGGTCAACTGGGTTTTTCCCAGACATTTTACTTTAAACATCTGGAAAGGGTGCTAATCAAGTTGGTTCTCACATTCTAGGCATGATTGGTCTGGTGCCATTTATAGTCCTCAGATGACATCAATCATTAATAAACATAAGATTAGGGGTATCAGTTTAATCTCATATCCATCAACGATAGGGTCATTGTCAGATTTACAAATATCACTATCACTTAATAACTGCCGCATTCAAAACAACCCGAAACTATTTCTATACTCGATCTAAACGGCAGCATTAATAGAGATCTAATCACAATCTACCTAGTGATCTACGACTTAGGCGCTATTCTTAAGTCCTAAGCAATCACACTCATTGACAAATAAGCAATTAGCACATACATAATAATCAAAATTCAAATATGCACACCAACATTTCATATCAGCGTGTAATTGCAAACACTAACTTGGCAACCTCTACTTGATTCTAATCTAATCCTGATCTACCTGAATCAGCCCTAGAACTCAGGTCTAAATCTTATGAACACATCTTAGGTAAGCTGCACACATTTCGAATGCAATCCAAGAAGAGTTTGAAAATTTGCATGGTTTCCCATGATTTTTTCACACATTCAAGTTATGCATGCCAATTAACTCGGATGAAGTTTCCAAAAACAAATTTTATAAAGCAAAGCATATCTTTTATAAATGATTTTCTCCATCTACTTTCGGGAGATTTAGGTGAAGGAATATAACCTTTCTCAAGATTAGCAAACTCAATGAGAATGGGAGTATGTGGTTTACTAGAAAATTTATTTCAATGCTTCTCAAACAATCAAAATAGTCACATTCCCTTTAACTTTGAGTTTGACAACTAAGCTCCATTCCGAATTGAGTAAAGTCACATGGAAGGGTTCCTATTTAATCAGCGGGGGAAATCGATTAAAAGAATAAATTAGTTCACCGCTTGATTACTTAGGAATCCTTAGTTTATTAATCAACTTTTCAAAATTTCGTGATACGACTTAGCACTCAATTTAGAATGATTTTCGATCTTGTTAAAACGGCGATATTCATTTTTGAATTCAGTTCCAAAACATGAAAGTTCATTGGGGTTACTATCACACTTGAAAATCGAACGGTTCCGGGTTTTGAAATGATTATGCTTGGGAACCAAGCGATTTGTTGATAGCAAAACCATTCCATGAAGAAGTTTGCGAAAGGTTTTATGCCCAAAACAATTTTCATCATGCACGTGTTCAGAGAATAACAATTATCATTAAAATGCACCATTCATCATGTAGACAAACACAAGACAATACATAGCATCACATTCATTCATTTCCAAACACATAATCTAGCTCTATTCAATCACTTTGGATTTTAAGCACCTAATGCCTAAACATAGGACTATTACTATGTACTATCTTAGGGTTTCTTGTATTCAATTCTAGACGTATAAACATTAGCAATCTATCCTAGCTAACTAGGATTCCTAACTAGCTACTTCTCTTATCCTAAGACAAGACAATACTTCCTACACTTCCGTTGCGCAACTCTGATTCTAAAATATTTACGCATACGGAAACCTATGACAAAACCTCTATTCCTCCTGAATTTGGGATCTCACTAAATTCCCAAAATACTCGCCGAAACTTAATGACAGGATGATGATATCCTCCAATATGTGTATACTTGAGGTGATCAGGCTCAACCATACATCATATCGATGATAAGACCATTCTCGTCTTACTTAAGTTTGAAACACATAGCCTATTAGTTTTAAAACGTTGAAATCTTGCTTTGTGTGTCACATTTAGAGTTGGTTTACTTGGCGCGAAACTAAAGATCACTTCCTCCCGGTGGGGTAGCAACCTTGTGCTCTTGCCCGTTGGGGTATTGCTTTCCTTAGCCTCGTCATTCATCCACCTCTAAATATGATTTACCGTTCTCACAAGATTTCAAGTTTAGCATGGTAAACTGAACATGATTTGAGTGGACTTAGAAAAGATTTTTTTTTCCAATGCTTACCATGTTTTTCGAAAAAAATCGTCAGATGCTAATCGCGCTCCTCAAATCACTCAACAAACTTAAAAGAATCTAGAGTACTCACTACGCTAGACTCAACAACTATGCCTATTATCATGCTACGATAACGCCTGACTAGACCACAAAGCAGTTTAACATCTATCTACAAGTTACTCGCTTGATGAGTAACTTTAGGAGTAGCAAGTTACTCCAATGGGCCGAGGAAAAACTGCTTTGATACCATAAATGTAACACCTACAATTAATTACCCTTAATACCCTTAGAAAAATAGTGAATTTAAAATTTTCTTTTAAACTTATAAAAATCTTCCGTCAAACGGACGGAGTTTCGTTTGTTTTTAGGACTTTCCAAAATATTTGCTTTAACCTGTAAAATTTATTCGAAGAAGATTTAAATACGTCAGAGACCAGCGGGGCCCAAAATATAGTTAAGTCCACTTAAAACATTAGTTTAAAAGGGATATAAATAACCTTCCGAACTCTTAGTTTTCCAAAAAGGCAAGGAAATTAAAAATACAATATAATTCCCAAAATAACTCATGACCGTCACATGGTCGCTAAATACTATAATACTTCCCACGTGGCGGGAAGTACTCCTGCTCGGCCAGACACGTGTAAGCTCCTTCGGTACCTGTAAATATATAGCAAGAAGGGTAGCATTACACAGTACTAAGGAAAATAGCTTCTAAGAAGCATAGCTGACAAACTAGGCCCTATCACAGTAGAAATTATCCATTAATCTAACGTTCTTTTTCAGATAATTACCTACAAGATCATTTTCGATAGAATAAGCCCTATGTCCAAATCACTTTGCTAGCAATCCTACATTCAGCCCTAAATTACTTTCCAACTCCACTTGTACTAAAATTTTCATATTTTAAATTCCATACTCATAAAATAACCAACTCACGAACATATATCGTTATTTTTATAAATCCCTTTTCATTCTCTCTCCATTCATTGGGTTCACATTTCTCATTCATTTTACCACTGGTCACGACTTACTGCTTCTGCACTCCTGTGCACTCACGTCTTACTGCGCCCGGGTATGTTTCATTTCATTCTGTCCCTGGTCACGACCTACTGCGTCTGCACTCCTGTGCACTCACGACTTACTGCGTCCGGGTATGTTTCACTCTCCCCTGGTCACGACCTACTGCGTTCGCACCACCGTGCGATCACGACTTACTGCGTCCGGGTATGTTTCATTCTCCCCTGGTCACGACCTACTGCGTTCGCACCACCGTGCGATCACGACTTACTGCGTCCGGGTATGTTTCACTTTCCCCTGGTCACGACCTACTGCGTTCGCACCACCGTGCGATCACGACTTACTGCGTCCGGGTATATTTCACTTTCATCTGGTCACGACCTACTGCGTTCGCACCACCGTGCGATCATGACTTACTGTGTTCGGGTATATTTCACTTTCCCCTGGTCACGACCTACTGCGTTCGCACCACCGTGCGATCATGACTTACTGCGTCCGGGTATATTTCACTTTATTCTTGGATCATAACCACATCACATCTCATGAATACTCAAGTACAAACATCATGTCAATATCACATATTCTCATATAACTATTATTATCACCTTTGCACTTAACAAAACAAATCGAGCACGACATTCATCAAGTTCCTAGTCACTCAATCACCATCCTCTAACTTATGATTCATTTAATAATAAACATCACTTTCCCTTTATCAAGCCTCTTGTCCTTAATCCATTCATTAATTACTTGTGCGTAATTTTCCATCCTTTCCACCTTACTTATCCCTTTCTATGTGACTTGCCTACCTTTCACTTAGTCCATTAATTGTTTTACGAGTCACCGAACCTAACGCAATGTGAATATACATCAATAACAAGTAACAAACAACGGATAATAAACAAGGCAGTCGACATACTCAGGTATGTCTCAGAGTACTATAAATTAAGTCAACTCCCTACGGGTTCTTCACTTCCTACTTTAACATTAATAAAAGAGAATTTAACAAAAATCATTTAATTAGTATTAACTTAACCATTGACACACTAACTACCCCAAGGGTTCATTTCATGCACTTTAAACATCCTCAGGTTGTTCTTTTAATTAATTATCTACACCAAGTCATCATTACAACAACCTAGAATCTATATCCTTAGGAAAGGTAACGCAAACCCCTCTTACCTTCCAACTGGGTGGTGTTGCATCTCAGGCATTAATCCTAAGTCTTGGATCCTAGGTACTTGGGTTCCCCATCCTTAGCTTCTTGAATCCCTAGACCCTACCAAAAACCCATGCCCATAATGAGTGAGCTCCTATGATGAGAAATCTTAGACCTTGCTTGATCTTAGGTGGGGATAATGATAATGGTATTGGGTGCTTGGTTCTTGGTACTTTGTTGATGATTAAGAGGTGGCCTTCTTGGTGGAGGAAATGGGGTTCACGAATTTGGGGGAAGGAGAGGAGGCTTATGTTGGTTTGATCTTTTCTTGGTTCATGGTGGAAATGATGAAAGTGATGAGGTTATAGCTTGATTTTGGGTGTTTAAAGGATGGATGATGCCCTTGGTTGATGTGGTGGCTTGATTTTGGATGCTTGGTGGTTGGTGGTGATTTGTGTTCATGGTGCATGAGGGAGGATGGGAAGAAGATGATGGAGGAAGGGATGATGTTGATGATGGAGTATGAAGGAATATGGTGCCCATGAAGTCTTATTTTTGGCCTTGGAAGCTGCCACCAAATCGTGTGGCCATCAACCAAAACTTTGGCCCCAAGTTTTGATCCAACGCACCAGATCTGGTGCTGCTGATTGCGCTCGCTTGGGCGAGCCCATCACTCGCTTGGGCGAGTTCTGGCACCAGCTGGTGCTGCTGGTACGCGACGTGGGAGGCTGGTGCGGTCAGGTGGGGGTTTTGCGCGCCAAAACGCGAGATCTGGTGCGGCTGGTGCGTTTCCGCGCGCGCCTGGGCGAATTGGGGCCTCGCCTGGGCGGGTTTTTCACTGGCTGGTGCACCAATGAACAGTGCACCCGCCTGGGCGCATGGCTGGTGCGCCTGGGCGTGACACAGGGTTTTCAATCTTCGATTCGCCATAACTTTTTCGTTAACCGTCGGATCGGGTCCAACTTTTTAGACAAGCTTCTTAACCCCTTAAACTTCATATCCAACGGTGGAATTTATTTTCTTAGCATCCTATAATAAATTTCTAATTTTCTCTTTTCGGTCGATTTCTAACATCTAAAACGCCGATTTAACCCCCGATTTCGCTTATGTAATTTTGTTCGAAGCCACTATTGCCTCCTACACAACCCCTAGAACTCATAATTACTAGTCGCCTTGCTTACAAAATTCATTAAGCAATTAATCCATTCCGTTCCCTACATTAATAATATATTAAATCACTAATTAGGCTTGGATTAAAATTAGGGGTGTTACAACAAATGTTGAAAGAACTTGAAATTGTAGACATTTTTTGACTTCTCCGAAACATTTCTTCATTTCATTTTAGTTACAATTTAAGGTTAACAACATAATTAACTAACTTATCTTGCATTACAAACAGGATATATTTGTGGATTCCCACCAGACCTGTACAGATTATGTGATCAAGATTCTATCTTCCTTATTGACATCAGTCAGCAGTACAATATCATGTGGCAAGAAAAGAGACATATACAGTGGTTCAAATGATACATGATGAATAGATTTTAAATGCATTTCGTCAACAAATTTTGGGAAATGAGGTAATAAAAAAATGTATCAGCATTAGTCACATTAAATTATACAATACTAACCACATAATTTTAGGAAGCTCAATCAAATGCTCAGTCACATTTCCAAATTGAAGCACTTATTAATGCTACAGAGAACTCAAGCCTAAATGTAAGCAACAAAATTCAAATTTCCTTATTTTATTTAAATTAAATCAATTTTTTACAGCTCATACACTAACATTTGCTATACCAGGAAATACAATCAATGTCAAGCGAAAATGATCCACATGGTTTCATTACCCTTGATATGAGTTTAAAGAAGAAGAAACAAGATATGCTTGGATTGAGTGAAATGCCTACCCCAAAATTCTCTTCAACAAAAACTGGTTCAAGAATTAAACAAGAAAAAAAATTAGTTTACTATCTTAACAATGGTAGCAATTTTATAGTTTCTTATTCATACATATATATCACTAGGAAAATTGCCCGTGCGATGCACGGATCTTAAATTTCGCTATTCTTTTTATTTGTTCTTTGTTCAAACATTAAACATTAATTTTATTTACGTATAACTATTTTTGTAGAGGACAATAAATTTATCATTTTTTGGAATTATATTTTTATATGGTATTTTTTCTAATTATTACAAATTTACAATGAAAAAAAGATTTATGATCAGATAAATTTATGTAATCAAATAGGAATACAATACTTATAATTAGATAAAATGTGAAAAAGATTTTGAAAAAAAATATAATATGTGAAACAATCATGAATACTTTAAAAACACTTCGAAAAACTATTATTATTTTTCTCCGTGTTTTTTGTGGGGCAATTATATAATATAAAATTGGTATAATATATAATGCACAAACTTTTGTCTATATATATAGCAAAATGTAAATATTTAAATATATCTTTTGTCACACACTTGATTATCATTATTAGGAAAAAATCATAGTTATTTGATATATGTTGAAGTGAAAAAATATATTTGTAATGACCAATAAAAACATATCAATTTGAAAATTAAAAATGTAAATAAACCAAACAAAAACCAATTGTACTTCCAACTTCTAAAGTTTTGACATGCTATAAGAACATCTACTTGTTCTCTGTCATATTGAAGTTTCTGTTTTCTCAATATCATGACATCAATTTTTCATTTCCAATTTGTCTTTATTAAATATACTTTTGTTTTGCGTCAAATGCTTACTTGCATTCACCAAAGTGCTATGAATTCTTCAATTATTATTCCTTGAATAGTATATATTTTTATTGTTTAAAATAATTATATATTATGTTGAAATGAGACTGTAAAATTATTGAATGTCTGCAAAGTTATCTTCAGAAAATTATTATGAGTCATTCCTTTTTAATAAATAAAAAAGAAGAAGTCATGTTGATTGCATCTTCCCTTTGCCTACATAATGGAAAAGCAGAACCAATATTTTTGTCATTTTAAATATAGAAAACATAATACAATAATTAAATTGATATTGCACAAATTTTTCTATTAACCTTGGTTTCCAAATTTACACATATATAATGGTTCATAAAAGAGTGTGAAAGTTATTCGAATTTAATTGTGGACTGAAAGTTTTCACTTTTACTTTATTTTCCCTTCCAAATATATAAAATTAAGAAAACTTTTTTTACTAATTGACTTATCATTTTTTAAAACTTATTCAATAATTTGAGTTTTTCGAGTTTTAAATGATTTGTGACTTTTAATTTCTCAGTTTTAGTAATAAATTCTTCGAGCATGGAGAGAGTAATTATTTAATATTAATGCATCAAAAAAGTTATTTTTTAGATGTTTGTGTTGTTCCTATTCTCAAATCACAATTGCAAAATTTCCTTTAGAAATTCTAGATACATTATCTTTTATACTCTTCTCAAACAGTGATTACATGGAGATATATTGCTACGTGAAATAATTTTTTTAATTTTTTAATGTTATTTATTTTCAAAATATTGTTTCTCATACATAAAATTTGTTATTTAAGTTCATGATGTTGTATTGGGTATATGTAAGAATAAAAATTCACATTATTATCAACCAAATTATTTTTTTTATAGGCCAACCCTTTTTTTAAAGAAATGAGGAAGAGAGTACACTTCCTTATAATCAAATTATATTATAATTGAGAATAGTTTAGCAACATATTAAAAGATAAGATAATTATTTTCATGATCAAAGGCTATACAATACAATAAATTTATTAAAGAAAGTTTGCAAGCACTTCTACAACAATTAAAGTGGAAGTGATATAGAGATTTGTTTGAGCTTGTATTATCTATTATCAATCTAAAATATTTAAAAAAAAAAGATAATCAGTTACAATATAATATAATCAAGTTTTGTTGTAAATAAAAAATAAGTTACTATCATTTATTAATTAATTATTAGGTTCAATCACCTTGGGCTTTACATATATATATATATATACTAGCTCTTACCCCGTGCAATGCACGGGTTGTTGATATTAAATTTTTTTATATTAAATATTTTAAATTAAAGATTATTATTATTTTTATTATAAAGTAAAGATTATTATTAAACAATAACAAAAATAATTATAAAAAAAGGATTATTCAATATACTTTATTATGATAAATAAAAAATTATTACTATTATTTTTATTTTTTTGTTTGATGGTATTATGAGAATAATTAATGATAAATCATAATATCCCTTATTTCGTTGGACATGAATTCATTGGAAGATAATGACAATTTGTTTTATAATATTATATTTATATATGTATAGATCAATATTAAATTAATGTATTCCTTATTTAGTTGATCGATAATGAGCATGTTTTATTAATTAGAGTGAAATCAAAATTAAACTTTTTTATTTTTATCCTGTGCAATGCACGAATTATTAATATTTAAATATTTTAAAGTAAAGATTATTATTAAACAACAATAAAAAATGAGCTTGTTGAAAATTTTTGTACTTCCTTATATAAATAAAAAATAACATTTTTTATCTGAGATTTTCCTTATTTATTCAATAGATAAATTAACATTTTTTTAAATGATTATTAACTTTATTATGATGAATCAAAAGTAAATTAGAATTAGATATTACTTATTTATTTAATAGATAAATTAATATTTTTATATGATTATCAAATTTATCATGATAATTAAAAACAAATCAGATTAAATAATTTGATCTTTTTTGTTTAATGGTATAATGAGAAAATTTAAGGATAAATTGGAATATCCACTATTTCTTAGAACATGAAGACGACATTGAAATTGCTATTTTTGAATATCTTGGTTAACACATTGAACTTTATTATGAATATAATGTTGGCTCTTTTTTTATATATTTAATATTATATTTGTCTATGTATAGATGAATATTAAATTAATGTATTCCCTATTTAGTTGATCGATGAATTAACACATTTTATCATGATATTATGATTAATTATTAGAATGAAATGAAAATTAAACTTTTTTATATTTTTTTGTTTGATGGTTATGAGTAGATTTAAAGATAAATCAAAATATTTTCTATTGCATAAGACATGATAATTTAGCATATTTTAAATATAATTATCACATCTAATATGAAAAGTTATATATAATTAAACCAAAATTATACATTCTGATTTTTTTATTGGATAATATTATAAGATATTTCTTATATTTATTTGATGGATAAATAAATATTTTTTTACCATTATTTTTTTAATATAATTATCACATTTATTATTATTATTATTTAAATATTTTGATCTTTTTCATCGTTTATCTTATCTCATGACAAAAACGGAAAAAAAATCATAAATAAATCGAAAAACATTGTTTCTTCAAGTAGACAAAAGACTCACCAAAATTATTTCTCACAGGAATACGATCAGGGTATTTCTTCTTAATCCTATAAGCCTTAGCCCTTCTCTTCTTTGAAAAGAGAAAAGGATCAATTATTTGCATATTCTTTCAACAAAGAATAATCAAAATAAGTATGTATAACAACTTACCAAAATTTCAAAAAAAAAAAAACTTACCAAGGTCATGCTCTTGTTTGAAGTAACTCATTGATGTCATTCTTCCTGAAATTAGCATTAAGCAAAAGTCAATTAAAAGTATAACGAAATATGCATCATCTAATAAGTAATTCATCAAACACTCAAAAATCAAAATTAAGAGCTCTAAGTAGAGGAATAAACAAAAGTCGATTAAAAGTATAACAAAGTATGCATCATCTAATAAGTAATTCATCAAACACTCAAAAATCAAAATTAAGAGCTTTAAGTAGAGGAATTAGGGAAAAAATAAAAATAAAAGAAAGAATTTGGAGAAGAGAATTCTTAGAATTAGATAGAACTTTAAAAATTGAATGCGAGAGCCTATTATATATATATATATAGTGATTTTTTAATATTTTTTTAAATATTTTTGTTGAGGATAATGATTTGTTCAACAAATTGAGGATAATAATTTCACATACAGATAATGATTATATAATTTTAATTAATTAATTTAATTTTAAATTGTAATTTTGGTTAGAGATAATGTTATTTACCTACAAACATATAATGATTAAATAAATTTAAATAATTTATTTAATTTTAAATTGTAATTTTGATTAAAGATAATGATTATCTACCTACAAATTCTCTGGTGCGAGGAAAGCTTCACGGGACAAACGTGGTGCCTTGAAAATTTCTCCGACAAACGTGGTGCCTCGAAAAGGGATCCTTTTATATATAGATAGTAGATATATATACACACACATGACACATACATGTGTCTTATTTTACATTAAAAGAACTTTTAATTACTGATCCATATATGGTCAATTCTATATATTGGAATTTTAGTAGAATGAATCAATTGTATGATTTTATATTTTTAAGAATAAAATAACAGTATTGAAAATGAAGACAACAAAGTATAAAATATACATACCTCAAATAATTTATACTATTATATAAAGAAAACCCTTTTTTTAACTGTTTTATAACTAATTTTTGTACATAATTTTGTTATTCCTATTATACCCTTCCTAATTGAAAAAATTATCACCTTTTTCCCACATTGTAGTGTAAAATGAAACTGCTATAGCAGTTCCAGTAACTTGCAAAGGAAAAAAAACTGTCGTGCAACCAGTTGATGTCCACTGTTTATACACATGAACACCTTCTGCCAATTTAAAGCTGGACAGTGTAAATATGCAATTGTAAGGAAGGTGATCAATGGCTCCATTTTAAAAAGAAAAGAATTCAGGCGTTAAAATTGTATTAAAGCACAAAATTTGCAAAGTTGCTATTAAGATTGCTGTTATACAATTAGTAGTTTTTTTTATCAACAAAGGACCTTAAAACGTGATGGACGGTTATGATTTAATATTTAATCTAACAAAATATGATGGACGGTTAAGATTAAAAGACACAAAACACACAGTTTAATGATGGACTTAGGAGAGAAATATAGTATTAGGAGGGAAATGGATAGTGTTTTAGGAGGGAAATCTTTTTTGCCCTCCTACTTCTCCTATTTTATAATATATTGATATTGATAACAATTCACATTTCCAGATTTAATTTACATTGACATTGACTCACAAGAATTAAACAAAAATATTGCATTAAACAAAACTATTGCATTAAACTGATATATCCATTCAACCAGTATTTATGAATTTATTGTTTTATACTATTGGAATGAAATTTGCTTATCCTTTTACAATGCATGTAAAATTGCAGGATATCAAAAGAAGACTTTTTGTTGGTAAAGATGAAGAGAACCAGAAACAACACCAACAATTCTCTTCAATCAAAGATATTTGTCTTCTTCATTATATAATTATTAAGATGTAATTACTTAAAATTCTCCTGTGGACATGTACTTTTGCTTTTTAACTTTAGCATCCATATCACTAAACTCACAACCCATGCGCAGGAAGTCCATATTTGCATATTATTATCGTTCTTCTTCAAATTCTAATGGATGTGTTTAAGGATACATTAGTTGCGATTTTGATTTACTTCATTTCTAAATTCTACCACACTTCCCATTGGACAACATAAATTTAGGCAATACTTTTTATGCTTAACATCTTTTAAATATAACTATGGCTTATCATGTTTAATTCTGAGTAGCTTCATCATTTCTTCTTAACGTTCACTTTAAAAAGTTTTCACTTTAACTATTTCAATTGAACCTTTGGTTCTATAGTTTCACCAAAAAAAAAAAAAAAAGCTATACATTATTCATACTAAATTTCCTCATAACAATTCAACAATAAATTAACATGGAATTTTTAAAATTAATAATCTATTTTGTATTACTCCCATGTGTAACGACCCGAATTTATTTCCCTTGTTCTAATTCTTTTATAAAAATGTGAGCTAATTTTTCGCCTTTAAGGAAAATAAACCTAAGCCATTACTAAATCAACACATCAATCACAAAGAGATGGAAAATAATTTACATCATATACATTGTTAATCAGTTCTTGATACACATCAGA
Source organism: Crotalaria pallida (assembly GCA_037953625.1). NCBI lineage: Eukaryota > Viridiplantae > Streptophyta > Magnoliopsida > Fabales > Fabaceae > Crotalaria > Crotalaria pallida. The sequence goes on from CM075650.1 coordinate 103,944,829, forward strand.
GTTTTATCAGCAAAAGCATAGCTTTTCACATACTTTCAGCACACCAAAATATCAGTCCAAGTGATACTCTAGGTCAGTTAGCCTATTTCACAATATTCTACATTCAAAATAAAGACCCATAGCATTGGTGGCAACTCCAAAAGACATAAACATAAACATAGTCCTACATCAACCGCCCTAATCGGGGAAGAGACGGATGATGAGAACCACCAGAACAGTAGTCCTCAAAGAACGCATGTGGGGAAGAGGGTTCAGACGACGGAGCAGGACCTCCACCGTCCCCTCGAGGAACAGACTACTGCCCCGCCTATGCCATTCCCCCTGGGGAATGAACCTCATCTCGACACAGAATGGATTCTGGGCCATCACCTGACAACAAAAGGGCAAGGAGTCAGTCATTGCCGAAGCACATAATAAAATAATAATCTATCAGAACTAGAAATAGCAATCACAAGTAATCAAGTAATCAGGTAAAATGCATACTTCATGGCACACCCAATTTATCATATAATTATCTTGGAATTAAGTGGCATGATGCATGAATGCTCATCTCGTCTTTCTAGTCTGGATCCAGTATCATTCTCGTCGATTGAATTCAATTCTAATGAATTCAGCATATTCTCTCTAATCAAGGAAAGCAACAGGGAGTAAACGCCTTTCTCCACGACAGATCACACAACTCATCTATGTGTACCCTTTCACTAGGGTGAGATCATTGCCAAAGGCCGTCCTCCGCAGTCATGATATGTCCCTAGAGGCCGATAGAATATATTATGGTTAAGCAAAACTATCCCGAGAAAAGTCTGCAGAACCCCCTCACCATAGGACCGTTTTACCCACAATAATTCCCAATGGTTACTGACGAGTCACCGTCGAACCTAACCTCTGCACATTCTCGCACCAGTTCTAGGAAATTCTAATCCCTAGAGTGGACGCGACTTTCCTGATATCCTATCTTACCATCCACAACTCCTTGTGCGAATGCAAATGAGTTTAGTTCCACTTTTCATTATGAATTCATTTCATAATCATTCATTCTCAAAGTAACTCATTAGATTATGCATTCACATATATAATCACTCATTGTAACACCCTCACAATTATTTAGTTAAATTAAGATTTTAGAAAAATGGTAATTGAAAATTTCTTTTTAAATTAAAATACTTAAGAATATTTTTCCGAAAAAATGGACAGAGTTTCCTCTGTTTTTCAGACTTTCCCAAAATTTCCAACTTGTACCTGCTTAACCTGTTCAGTCCAGAATTATTTAAAAAGAATAATACACAATAGCAAAATAGCCAGATCAAACCTAAAGCCCAATTAGTACACTTCAGGGCACATAACTATTACATATTCTAAATTACTAAAATAACAGTTTTTCACATAATTAAACTATAGTCCGCTCATAAAATAACGATCGAGCACTCCACGTGGTGGAGTGTCATTCCTGCTCGGCCTGAAACTGTGTTTGCTCAAACTTTGAACCTGTAAAAATGGTTGCAAGGGTGAGCTTTACACATGAAGTAGATAAGTAGTTTCTAACTAGACATAATAACCTACCAAGTCAAACACAAATATTTCAAGTAGTTCAAAACGTAGCAAACCCAGAAAAATCAAATTCATACACATCTATAATCTTATCTTTTGTTCTTCATTCTTATCACTTTTCTTGATATGCTTTATTTCTCATTTTCTAATGCATTTCTCTTTTCATTTTCTCTTTTCTTTCTTTCATTTTCATTCTTTTTCCTCTTATTGTCGACACGCCTCAACAGGCTCGCGTCGATTTATTCTTTCAATGCCGACACGCCTCGACAGGCTCGCATCGGTCTTCTATCATTTATTATCGACACGCCTCGACAGGCTCGCATCGGACTTCCATTGTTTATTATCGACACGCCTCGACAGGCTCGCATCGATGCCGACACGCCTCGACAGGCTCGCATCGGACTTCCATTTTCTTATTATCGACACGCCTCGACAGGCTCGCATCGGACTTTTATCTTTTACCTTTCTCTCTTTTTCTTTTTCTTTTTCTTTTTCTCTTCCATATATATATTAATTTTCGCACATTTCTGCATTATATAATTATCATTCTCTTTTCATATCCTTTGAGTTTTTCATAAACTTTAGAAATTATTACGTGGATCCATCATTGTGTGCAGTCCCACAACCCGGACAAACGTCTTACAGCTGCGCACCATATGCGTCTTACGCGATCTATGCGTGCAGTCCCACAACCCGGACAACGTCTTACAAGATCTGGATCGCACCACTTAACTTGCCTTTAATCTTTTAAATCATAAACAAATTATTCTCTTTTAGTGTCAACTTTTATTAATTCCACAATTTTCTTTAATCTTGTAATATTTTTCCAAATACACCATCAAATTAAAAGCCAATAAATAAATACGTACTGCTTCCAATCATCACAATAAATTCACAAAATAATCCAATTCAACGCTCTACATGTATGCTCTTATTCTAGTTCATTTTATTCTTTCACTTATCAATTATGTACTTCAACACTTAACTCCCCAATATCAACCAAGGTTTCATATTCTTCAATTAAGTACTCATGACAGCATTTAACAATTAACATACACATTTAATCACAAACTTATTAGTGGTTTTATTTCGTTTATTCTCATTCTAGTTTACTTCTCATACAAAAATACTCTTCTTTTATTTTATTTATTATCCAATTCATCATGCGATACACATTTAGCGCACTAACATCACAATTCAACCATTCAATTTACAAGTTCCTACTTTTCCTTTTTAATTGTTCTCTTCCTCAATTACCACTTATATTATACACATATATTTCTTTAAATCAACCAGGCATACAAACAATAATCACTTATAATCATTCACAATTAACAACCAGAGTTCATGTTCTTCAATAAACATACATGATAACATATAGCATTTAGCATGCATATTCATTCACAAGTATCAATTGATAGCTCATTTCATTTATTTTCCTACTTTATATTTAATCTAAATTAATTACCCGAATAATCAGTCACAAGCATACCCACATATTCTTAGCAAGTATTATAAACTAATCAGAAAATACTCTCTAAAGCAAGGCAAAACACCCCTTACCTCGGGGTTCTATTAGAACCAATTTGAAGGCGTGCAGAGAGCTTCCGATCCGGCAACGATCCATTCGATCCCGATCCAAGCATCCGCACCGACCCGATTTGGTTGAACCCAACCAACAGCAGCAACAAACCCCGGTTCAGCAAAAACCCATATCCGCTTCAACCCGGTTCGGTTCGTAACGATCCATCTGATCCCGAACCAAATTGCGGTCACACCGATCTGACTCGGTTCACGGTCGAACCGGTCCGGACCCATCAGCCGCAGCAACACCCATTACTCCTTGGCAGCAACAAATCTGATTCAACGTGTCGATGCACCGTGACAACTCCACCGGCAACGGTTTGGTTTGAAGCTGCAACAGGAGCCCGTGGAGGTGAGAACCGTGACAGGCGGCGACGCGAGTAAGAGAGGTGGCGAAGACCATGGCGGCGGCGGCGGTTCGCGCTTGGCCCCAGAGGAGAGAGTCGCGATTCGCGACTGGGTTGAGGCGAAAGGACGCGCGACGGCTGCGGTGCTTGATGGTGGTTTAGAGGTGTGTCGTTGCGAGTGAGGGACGAGAGAGCACGCGACAGGGGGAGACGGAGAGCGAGACCGAGAGGGAGGAAGAGCGGCGGCCGTGATTTGGAGTGGCAGCGGCGGTTCACCGAGGAGGAGAGCGAGAGAGAGAAATGGAGGGAGAGAGCATCACGAGGAAGAAGAATTGGGGGGGGGGGGTCTTGGCGGCTGCTCGTAAGGGAAGAGGAAGAGGAACAACATACAAGACCTAGGGTTTCCTCTTTTGTTATATTTTTATTTGTTTATTAACTCACAAAAATTACTAACAATAAAATCTAATCACCATATAAATACATATAGAAAATCATAACAAGAAAATTTGGATGTATTTAAAATTATTTAATGTTGACTATATTAATATCAAAGTAAAGAATAAAAATTATATTTTTCATGTAGGGTCATTGTTTTAAATAAATCCACTTTAAAATATAGAAGTAAGATATACTTTCGTAAATACCGCAGGATATTTTAAGATGTTCAATGTTCTAATGATTAATTTTAAGGATTAATCATTTAATTTAGAAAAATCAAAGTTTATAATACAAACGAAAATCACGATGTTACAATTCTCCCCCACTTAGGAGAATTTCGTCCTCGAAATTCCGACCAATTCCATAAATGGAGAACCATCCCTTGACGTGATTTCTGACCACACTGTTTATTTCCCCATCAATTTTGTTCTTCTACTTAAGATACTTCGCAATCTATACTTCTTGGCATCTTCGTGTTCACCCCTGAACACTATATGCGTCATTCGCGCTCGACTTTCCTTCTTGTTTCCTTTTATTATCCCCTCATTTCATAGTTACTTGGACTAGATTCCCACTGGGTTACTAAGTTCTCCCCCACTTGGCATCAACATACCTGGTTACGTCAATGTCAAGTAATAGGCTTGGTCAGTTCTAAGGATCAGCTATCTAACTTCTTGACAATTCTTCGAGATTAAAGGTGGCACCTGTTGAGGAGCATTGGGTTATACTGAATTTCTACGATTTGGCGAATTCTTGTGTCTACTTCTAAGTTCTCCCACTGGTGTCTGAGGCTCGAAAAGAGTGAAGATGAGAAGAAGAAACACAAAGCACTCAAGGAAAAGTTTAATGATCTTTGCAAGGTGATCAAGGATGTGTTGGGTGACAAGGTTGAGAAGGTCCATGCTATCTGTTGATTGACGAGTATGGATAGACCGCCAACATGGAAGGATCATGAAACCACAGGCATTGAAAGACAACAGCATGGCTAGGTACACGTAAGGCAAGAAGACCATGAAAATTATCCCGGAGAATGCATTTTCAATAGGGAATTATCGAAAGAGGCATTTTCTAAGGAGTGATGGTTGACTCGATTAGTCTTGGTAATGGTACCTGATGGCTTGTCAAAATTTAATGTAGCTCGATTCTCTCAAGGATTCTAACACCTATTACTCTACCCTAACAAGAATGGTTGCTTAGGATCCTTAAATTAGACAGCGGTACAATAACATAGGATAACAGTTGGTGGTATCCAGACTTCCTTTAATGTCAACTTTATTTCGGATAGGATAGGAGATTCAGCTGCCTACCAATTAGAGAGACATGACATAATAAACTCATGAAAGTGTCAATCAAATCCGAGGATAAGGTAAATCAGGATATTATCTAAAGTCATTTTCAGTTTCGAACAAGGAATAAGAATGGAGTCTCAGGAGTTACCTCTTTGAAATTATTAGGGGACATGATCAAAATAAATATGATCATCCAATCATGGGTCACATGAAAAGGATTCTCTGTTACTTGGAATTTTTCAACTTAGCAAGCATGTGTTTAGACTTTGCAAGAGACAATTCGAGTCTATGACGGTCACAAGGCAAATAGAATTGAAAAGAATGACAAGATCATCAAACTTGTTGGCGTGCAAGAAATTGTAAGGATTATGAATCCAAGACAGATTCTGTCATCGACTTATCAAGTCATAACTGCATGTTGCCTTCAGAAATATATACGTGATTAAAGGAAGAATTGATAACTCTCTAGTTATATTTGAAACACACGAAGTCAAGCTTGTTCAAAATACAATTCCATTGTCAAGGATAATAGAGAAATCCCATTTGAGATCAGAAGGCCATGGGGGTATGTAGGATCGAACCCAAGCGAAATACGAAAAGTCAAACTTTTGGTTTGTACTCAGGCGATCAATTGAACTGGAAATGGAGGGTATAATGTACTTAAGAAGTTGTACATTAACGAGTGTATCATGAATTAAAAAAAATAAAAATTCATTCACAATCAACCAATATTCGCAGAAAGATGAAATATAGATTCAACAATTAATATCCAAGATGTCAAGATTTGAGTGAAGAAATAAAGGTTCAAGACGCTAAACCAATATTAAGGTTCTGCACAACAGAATCAACGTTCCAAGTTCAGGACACCATATGTAGATTTGATACATGAAGAAGAACGAAAGTCCTATAGGATTTTGCAGGATGATCGTCCAGGTATTTCCGCTACGCATTCTGATTTTAGAGAATTTCAAATCTACAGGGGATTTCAAATTATCAACTTGTACTCCTAAACCCAAAAACTTCAAGGGTGTAATATTGGAGTGAGCAAGTCCAACCTTACATTCCATTGGTGGTAAAGTCATTCCGTATGATCGAATTTTACCATACGGTAGGCAACTTGCTCTTCCCATTGAGGAGAGTGGCACGACTTCAATCATGGTTTTAGATGTATGGAAATGCCATTGGAATTATTTTGTCTAAATTGTCACCATTGGAATTTGTGCTCTTGATTCAATACCAAGGGTTAATCCTTCCCGTTGGGGTGGCAGCTAGCATGCCCTAACCCGTTGGGGTCTTTCACTGCCCTTAGTCTTGACAATTACACGTTTTCCAAATATGACAATACAACAAATGGAGAAATTGGATCTGAACACTTTGTGAAGTTTGAAACAAACACCAAGAAATCAACTATGAATTACGCGATATTATTCTAAGTCCACTAAGTCCAAATTCCTAATCTAACTAACTTAGACATCTAATTGTCTATTGGCTACTCGTTTGGTGAGTAAACCATAGCAGTTGTGAGTCCAAACTCCAAGGCGGAGGAAAAACTGCTCTGATACCATAATGTAACACCCTCACAATTATTTAGTTAAATTAAGATTTTAGAAAAATGGTAATTGAAAATTTCTTTTTAAATTAAAATACTTAAGAATATTTTTCCGAAAAAATGGACAGAGTTTCCTCTGTTTTTCAGACTTTCCCAAAATTTCCAACTTGTACCTGCTTAACCTGTTCAGTCCAGAATTATTTAAAAAGAATAATACACAATAGCAAAATAGCCAGATCAAACCTAAAGCCCAATTAGTACACTTCAGGGCACATAACTATTACATATTCTAAATTACTAAAATAACAGTTTTTCACATAATTAAACTACAGTCCGCTCATAAAATAACGATCGAGCACTCCACGTGGTGGAGTGTCATTCCTGCTCGGCCTGAAACTGTGTTTGCTCAAACTTTGAACCTGTAAAAATGGTTGCAAGGGTGAGCTTTACACATGAAGTAGATAAGTAGTTTCTAACTAGACATAATAACCTACCAAGTCAAACACAAATATTTCAAGTAGTTCAAAACGTAGCAAACCCAGACAAATCAAATTCATACACATCTATAATCTTATCTTTTGTTCTTCATTCTTATCACTTTTCTTGATATGCTTTATTTCTCATTTTCTAATGCATTTCTCTTTTCATTTTCTCTTTTCTTTCTTTCATTTTCATTCTTTTTCCTCTTATTGTCGACACGCCTCGACAGGCTCGCGTCGATTTATTCTTTTAATGCCGACACGCCTCGACAGGCTCGCATCGGTCTTCCATCATTTATTATCGACACGTCTCGACAGGCTCGCATCGGACTTCCATTGTTTATTATCGACACGCCTCGACAGGCTCGCATCGATGCCGACACGCCTCGACAGGCTCGCATCGGACTTCCATTTTCTTATTATCGACACGCCTCGACAGGCTCGCATCGATGCCGACACGCCTCGACAGGCTCGCATCGGACTTTTATCTTTTACCTTTCTCTCTTTTTCTTTTTCTTTTTCTCTTCCATATATATATTAATTTTCGCACATTTCCGCATTATATAATTATCATTCTCTTTTCATATCCTTTGAGTTTTTCATAAACTTTAGAAATTATTACGTGGATCCATCATTGCGTGCAGTCCCACAACCCGGACAAACGTCTTACAGCTGCGCACCATATGCGTCTTACGCGATCTATGCGTGCAGTCCCACAACCCGGACAACGTCTTACAAGATCTGGATCGCACCACTTAACTTGCCTTTAATCTTTTAAATCATAAACAAATTATTGTCTTTTAGTGTCAACTTTTATTAATTCCACAATTTTCTTTAATCTTGTAATATTTTTCCAAATACACCATCAAATTAAAAGCCAATAAATAAATACGTACTGCTTCCAATCATCACAATAAATTCACAAAATAATCCAATTCAACGCTCTACATTTATGCTCTTATTCTAGTTCATTTTATTCTTTCACTTATCAATTATGTACTTCAACACTTAACTCACCAATATCAACCAAGGTTTCATATTCTTCAATTAAGTACTCATGACAGCATTTAACAATTAACATACACATTTAATCACAAACTTATTAGTGGTTTTATTTCCTTTATTCTCATTCTAGTTTACATCTCATACAAAAATACTCTTCTTTTATTTTATTTATTATCCAATTCATCATGCGATACACATTTAGCGCACTAACATCACAATTCAACCATTCAATTTACAAGTTTCTACTTTTCCTTTTTAATTGTTCTCTTCCTCAATTACCACTTATATTATACACATATATTTCTTTAAATCAACCAGGCATACAAACAATAATCACTTATAATCATTCACAATTAACAACCAGAGTTCATGTTCTTCAATAAACATACATGATAACATATAGCATTTAGCATGCATATTCATTCACAAGTATCAATTGATAGCTCATTTCATTTTTTTTCCTACTTTATATTTAATCTAAATTAATTACCCGAATAATCAGTCACAAGCATACCCACATATTCTTAGCAAGTATTATAAACTAATCAGAAAATACTCTCTAAAGCAAGGTAAAACACCCCTTACCTCGGGGTTCTATTAGAACCAATTTGAAGGCGTGCAGAGAGCTTCCGATCCGGCAACGATCCATTCGATCCCGATCCAAACATCCGCACCGACCCGATTCGGTTGAACCCAACCAACAGCAGCAACAAACCCCGGTTCAGCAAAAACCCATATCCGCTTCAACCCGGTTCGGTTCGTAACGATCCATCTGATCCCGAACCAAATTGCGGTCACACCGATCTGACTCGGTTCACGGTCGAACCGGTCCGGACCCATCAGCCGCAGCAACACCCATTACTCCTTGGCAGCAACAAATCTGATTCAACGTGTCGATGCACCGCGACAACTCCACCGGCAACGGTTTGGTTTGAAGCTGCAATAGGAGCCCGTGGAGGTGAGAACCGTGACAGGCGGCGACGCGAGTAAGAGAGGTGGCGAAGACCATGGCGGCGGCGGCGGTTCGCGCTTGGCCCCAGAGGAGAGAGTCGCGATTCGCGACTGGGTTGAGGCGAAAGGACGCGCGACGGCTGCGGTGCTTGATGGTGGTTTAGAGGTATGTCGTTGCGAGTGAGGGACGAGAAAGCACGCGACAGGGGGAGACGGAGAGCGAGACCGAGAGGGAGGAAGAGCGGCGGCCGTGATTTGGAGTGGCAGCGGCGGTTCAACGAGGAGGAGAGCGAGAGAAATGGAGGGAGAGAGCATCACGAGGAAGAAGAATTGGGGGGGGGGGGGGTCTTGGCGGCTGCTCGTAAGGGAAGAGGAAGAGGAACAACATACAAGACCTAGGGTTTCCTCTTTTGTTCTATTTTTATTTGTTTATTAACTCACAAAAATTACTAACAATAAAATCTAATCACCATATAAATACATATAGAAAATCATAACAAGAAAATTTGGATGTATTTAAAATTATTTAATGTTGACTATATTAATATCAAAGTAAAGAATAAAAATTATATTTTTCATGTAGGGTCATTGTTTTAAATAAATCCACTTTAAAATATAGAAGTAAGATATACTTTCGTAAATACCGCAGGATATTTTAAGATGTTCAATGTTCTAATGATTAATTTTAAGGATTAATCATTTAATTTAGAAAACTCAAAGTTTATAATACAAACGAAAATCAGGATGTTACACTCATCATCAAATTCATCATGTAAGTGTTCATTTATTCCCCAAATATCATTCCAAATTTCCAATGATAATAGGTTGAAGCTAAGTACATTAAGGTTTGGTATTTTCAGCCTTTAAAGTTATTCCATTTGATTAGAAAGGCCTCCAATCAAATGAGATGTGAAAATTCAGATTTTACTAGTAAAATTGGGGTATGGATATCGATATCCCCTAGTGCATATCGATATGCAGTATCGATATCCCATTATGGATATCGATATGCACAATCGATATCCTCATGCTGGATATCGATATCCACCCTGTTTTTCTGCATTCTGTTTTGAGTTTTGAAATACCAAATCTCAATATACTTCACTTTAATCATTCTCAACCCAAATTATATCAATATCATGTACAAACACATCTGTTCATGCATAAATCCAGCAATCACCGCATCAATTCCACATAGAATTCAATTAAAATCATAAAATAAGAAAAATGACTACTTCATATGCCATAATAGTTTCCTTCATGTTTCAATCCAATTTCTTGGTTGGTTTAACTCATATCCATCATATATAAGTTGTTTATATTCATAAGTCCAACTAAAATGACCTCCAAGTCATTCTCCTTATTCAAGTTATCAACTTTTCCCTAGTTTGCCCTTGAGTTCATGAGAACTCCTATACTTCTAGTCTTTGGATTATTATTCTAGCACCCGGTTAACTTCTCCCTTACCTATTTGGAATGATTCAGACTTGCTTTGATTGGAATGGATTGGTTTTGTTGAGAAAAATCCCAACTTTTCTGGTTCAGCAACAAACTCTGTTTTCAGTTAAACAACACCCTAAAATCAGTGTTGATCACCCACAATAAAGCAAAATAAATGGTGATCAAGGACTGGAATCAAGACTAGGATATGAAAGCTTGAAAATAAGACATGTTTGAAGCTACAAAAACACTTGAGCTTACCACACGAATTGAAGAAAGATAGGTTCTTGAATCTGAAATCCAACTTTCAGTTTTAAACACCAACTTTCACAGGTTGATTTCTTTCTCCACAGATCACCAAACTCACTGAACTTAGTATCAACTTGAAGAGGGCAACAAGAGCTTTGACTTGGTACAAGATTTGTTAAGTTTTGATGTTTGAATCATAGAAAACGAAGGGCACAAAGTGATGACAGCAAACACACGTTTTCAGCAGAGTTCTTCGGATTTCTAGGGTTTTTGCATGCAACTCCCTATATTTTAAGCAATTAGACCGCCCTTAAATGTCCCTTTCATGCCCAAACAGTTCTCAGGTGATATTTGTGGTAATTGGGGGGTGAAAAACGTGATTAATTCTCAGCCACACGAATTAAACCGACTTACTTCTGAACTAGCAGACTCGTGGATATCGATATCCTCTAGTGCATATCGATGTCCAATATCGATGTGGGCATATGCATATCGATATCCCTATTGCAAAATCAAAGCATCGCATTCAAACTGCCATAACTTTTTCGTTAACCGTTGGATCTTGCTCAAATTTGGGGATAAGCTCCCTAACCCCCTTATCTTCCAATCCAATGGTGGGTTTTGAGTCTAATGCTATAAATCTTTTATTTCAATTTTCCTAATATAAGAATTCATATTAACATATAAAACAGGCATTATATTCTATTTTAGCCATACCACCCTTATAATTTTCGAGGATAAATTCCGTGGGCGTTACAACTCTCCCCCACTTCAAGGAATTTCGTCCCCGAAATTCACCTAATACTTACCTAGATTCAAACAGATGAGGATACTCCTCGCGCATCTGATCTTCCAGCTCCCAAGTCAGGTCTGAGGCTTCACCTCGCTTCCATGCGACTTTGACCAAAGGAATATCCTTCCCCCTTAACCTCTTGATTCTTCGATCTTCAATGCGGATTGGACCAGCTTCGAACGTCAGATTCTCCTTCAGCGGCAACATGTCCGGTTGAACTTGAATGACAGCAGAGGGATCATGCACGAACTTCCGGAGTTGCGACACATGGAAGACATTATGCAGGTCGGATAGAACCGGAGGTAGAGCAATCTGATAAGCAACAGAGCCGACTCTTTTCAGAATCTGATAGGGACCAATGAACTTTGGTGACAACTTCTTGGGTTTCAACACTCGACCAATACCGGTTGTCGGAACAACTCTAAGGAAAACATGGTCACCTTCTTCAAATTCCAACCTTGATCTCCTGCGATCTGCATAACTCTTCTGTCGACTCTGAGCAGTCTTCATTTTCTCTTGGATCATCTTAATCTTCTCCGTTGTATCTTGCACTATATCTGGACCAATCAGTGTATTCTCCCCCACTTGGAACCAACACAATGGGGTTCTACACTTTCGACCATAGAGAGCTTCGAATGGGGCCATCCTGATACTCGCATGATAACTGTTGTTGTACGTGAATTCAACCAAAGGCAACAACTCATTCCAGCTTTCTTGGTATTCCAATGCAGAAGCTCGCAACAAATCTTCAAGCGATTGGATCATCCTCTCTGATTGTCCATCCGTTTGAGGATGATATGCAGAACTCAACCTCAATCTTGTTCCCAAAGCCTGCTGCAAACTCTGCCAAAACCTGGAAATAAACCTCGGATCACGGTCTGAAATGATGCTAGATGGGACTCCATGCAATCTCACGATCTCCTTGATATACAGTTGTGTGAGCTTTTCCAATGAATACCGCATATTGATCGGAATAAAATGGGCCGACTTCGACAATCGGTCCACAATGACCCACACAGCCTCATAGCCACCCTGTGTCCTTGGAAAACCTGACACAAAGTCCATGGCTATACTGTCCCATTTCCATTCAGGGACTTCCAATGGTTGTAGTTCTCCGCCAGGCCTTTTGTGTTCAATCTTTGCCTTCTGACAAACCAGGCAAGATGACACATAAGCTGCTACATCTGACTTTAAACCAGGCCACCAGAACATCTTCTTTAGATCTTGATACATTTTAGTCGATCCCGGATGCAAACTCATCTTGCTCTTGTGAGCTTCATCCAGAATAACTTTCCTTAGTTCTGGTTTAGCAGGAACACAAACTCTGTCTTTGAATCTCAAGATCCCATCTGCTCCCATCTGAAAATCTGGTTCCTTCCCTTCTGCACTTAGCCTTTGCTTCTCTTGCAATTCGACGTCTTCTTGCTGAAATTCCCGAATTTCCTTAAGAAATTCATTGGAAATCTGCAGCATTCCCAATCTAATACTCTTTTTGTCAAATTGCACTGCTAAGTTTAAATCTCTGAATTCTTCAATCAACTCAACTTCTTTCACCATCAATGCACTGACATGCAATGCTTTACGACTGAGGGCATCTGCTACCACATTGGCCTTTCGAGGATGGTAATGCAACTCAAAGTCGTAATCTTTGATGAATTCCATCCACCGACGTTGCCTCATATTCAGTTCCTTCTGATCAAAAAGATACTTCAAACTCTTATGATCACTGAATACCCTGAACGTAACTCCATACAGATAGTGCCTCCATATCTTCAATGCAAACACTATTGCAGCGAGTTCCAAATCATGCGTTGGGTAGTTCTCCTCATGAACCTTTAACTGCCTTGATGCATAAGCTACCACTTTTCCTTCCTGCATAAAAACACAACCCAACCCTTATTTCGAAGCATCACAAAATACTTCAAAACCTTTATGTGGATCAGGTAAAATTAACACCGGAGATGATGTCAATCTACCTTTCAACTCCTGAAAGCTTATTTCACACCTTTCATCCCAGACAAACGGTTGCTCCTTCCGTGTCAACCGTGTTAGAGGAAGAGCAATCTTGGAGAATCCTTCGATGAATCTCCTATAATATCCGGCTAATCCGAGAAAACTTCGAATCTCTGTGACTGTCTTAGGCCTTTCCCAGTCAAGCACAACTTTAACTTTTGCCGGATCAACTGCAATGCCTTCTTTAGAAATTATATGCCCAAGGAAATTCACTTCCTTCAACCAAAACTCACACTTGGATAACTTGGCATACAACTTCTTCGCCTTAAGGATTTCTAACACAATCTTAAGGTGAGTGGCATGCTCCTCTGGATTCTTCGAGTAGATCAGAATATCATCGATAAACACCACCACGAAAGAATCTAGATAAGGCCGGAAGATTCGATTCATATAATCCATGAATATGGCCGGAGCATTGGTCAGTCCGAAAGGCATTACTACGTACTCGTAGTATCCATATCGGGACCTGAATGCAGTCTTTGGAATATCTTCTTCCTTGATGCGGATCTGATGGTACCCAGACCTCAGATCAATCTTTGAAAATACCCCTTCTCCGCGAACTTGGTCCATCAAATCATCAATTCTGGGGAGAGGGTACTTATTCTTCACCGTCACCTTATTCAATTGCCGATAGTCTACACACATTCTCATGCTCCCATCCTTCTTCTTGACAAAAAGAACAGGTGCACCACATGGTGAGACACTCGGCCTTATGAACTGCTTCTCCATCAAATCTTCTATTTGCTTCTTCAACTCAGCCAACTCCAACGGAGCCATTCGATACAGAGCAATCGAAATAGGACCAGCTCCAGGGACCAATTCGATGCTAAACTCCACTTCTCGCTTCGGCGGCAATCCAGGCACTTCTTCCGGAAACACTTTTGGAAACTCACAGACTACCGGAATTTCCTCTATTCTGGCTTCCTTCTCAACAACAGCAGAAAGCAAACACAGATACCCCTCTGGTCGGCTTGATGAAGATTCTGGGGTTTGAAAGATCAGGGACTTTCTATGGCAATCGATAGTAACATGGTTAGTGGACATCCAATCCATTCCCAGTATCACATCCAATTGCGATAGAGGCAAACAAATCAAATCAACTGGGGTCGTCCGATCTAATATTGTAACTTGGCAATTCCGACAAACTCTTGAAGAAATAATAGGAGAGTCTGTTGGGGTTGATACCTTTAGATCAAAAGGCATCTCAGACACCACTAACTTCAACCGATTAACACACCCATGCGAGATGAATGAATGTGTCGCACCAGAATCAAACAAGATCTTACAAGGCATACCGTTCAAAGAATAGTTACCTTGCACCAAGTCCTCAGATTGATCAACTTCTGCACCTGACATGGTGTACACTCTAGCTCGAGTCATTGGCCTGCTTGCAGCTCCTCCTTGATTGGCCTTCTTAATTGCCTCAGGACAATAACGAGCAATGTGACCCTGCTTCCCACATTCAAAACAAGTGGGTGGCTTCTCACTCCAGCATTGCCCAAAATGATACCTCTTGCACTTGCTGCACTGAGGGGCACTGACGCTTCTGGTTACCACACTAGCTTTTCCCTTACCATCAGGATAAGGATTCTTTCTGTCTCGGTTGTTTCTTCCCTTGATACGTATAGGACCAACTCCTTGTTGAATCCCCTTTACTTGCATGTGCTCCTCTTCAGCTTTCTTGTTGGCTTCATACACTCGGCACTGCTCCACCAGCAATGGATAACTCTGAATGTTCTGATGCCCAAAAACAGTCTTCAAATCAGGCCTCAGTCCATCTTCAAACTTGATACACTTCGAATGCTCATCCTGGTTGTTACGATAGTGTGAAGAATATTTGCAAAGTTCCTCTAACTTCGCAGCATATTCTCCAACTGTCATGCCTCCTTGGGTCAACTTCAGAAATTCAATCTCTTTCCTTCTCCTTTCATCCTCAGGAAAGTATCTTTCGAAGAATTTCTCAACGAAAGTATCCCAGGTTACTTCTCTTCCTTCAGCAGCTAAAAGCTGTACGGTGTGGTTCCACCAATCTTCAGCTTTGTCGACCAGAACATAAGTAGCAAAAGTCACTTTCTGACGATCACTACAATTCATGGTTCGGAAGATCTTCTCCAGCTCACGGATCCACTTCTGAGCTTCCTCAGGATGATGTCCTCCTCTGAATTTTGGCGGATCGCACTTACGAAAATTTGCCATCTCCTTGAATTCAGCTGGAACCGGATTGACAACTGATTGAGGTTCCACTTTCTGTTGCGGCGGCGGCTGATTGCGCATATCTGCGAACATCTCGTACATCTTCTCCAACACATCAGCCATGCGAGCATTATTCCTAGCAGCCATAGGAACCTGCACTATGACTTTGATTAATCTTTATCCTTAGCTATAACACAAAATCAAAACAAACATACTCTAGTGGTTAGTATGTAAGGCCATACTCCAAGGTCGGGAGTTGAACCATTG
This sequence comes from Crotalaria pallida, assembly GCA_037953625.1. Taxonomy (NCBI): domain Eukaryota; kingdom Viridiplantae; phylum Streptophyta; class Magnoliopsida; order Fabales; family Fabaceae; genus Crotalaria; species Crotalaria pallida. The sequence continues at coordinate 103,960,974 of CM075650.1, forward strand.
CTCTGATACCACAAATGTAACGACCCGGATTTATTTCCCTTGTTCTAATTCTTTTATAAAAATGTGAGCTAATTTTTCGCCTTTAAGGAAAATAAACCTAAGCCATTACTAAATCAACACATCAATCACAAAGAGATGGAAAATAATTTACATCATATACATTGTTAATCAGTTCTTGATACACATCAGAGTTTTATCAGCAAAAGCATAGCTTTTCACATACTTTCAGCACACCAAAATATCAGTCCAAGTGATACTCCAGGTCAGTTAGCCTATTTCACAATATTCTACATTCAAAATAAAGACCCAGAGCATTGGTGGCAACTCCAAAAGACATAAACATAAACATAGTCCTACATCAACCGCCCTAATCGGGGAAGAGACGGATGATGAGAACCACCGGAACAGTAGTCCTCAAAGAACGCATGTGGGGAAGAGGGTTCAGACGACGGAGCAGGACCTCCACCGTCCCCTCGAGGAACAGACTACTGCCCCGCCTATGCCATTCCCCCTGGGGAATGAACCTCATCTCGACACAGAATGGATTCTAGGCCATCACCTGACAACAAAAGGGCAAGGAGTCAGTCATTGCCGAAGCACATAATAAAATAATAATCTATCAGAACTAGAAATAGCAATCACAAGTAATCAAGTAATCAGGTAAAATGCATACTTCATGGCACACCCAATTTATCATATAATTATCTTGGAATTAAGTGGCATGATGCATGAATGCTCATCTCGTCTTTCTAGTCTGGATCCAGTATCATTCTCGTCGATTGAATTCAATTCTAATGAATTCAGCATATTCTCTCTAATCAAGGAAAGCAACAGGGAGTAAACGCCTTTCTCCACGACAGATCACACAACTCATCTATGTGTACCCTTTCACTAGGGTGAGATCATTGCCAAAGGCCGTCCTCCGCAGTCATGATATGTCCCTAGAGGCCGATAGAATATATTATGGTTAAACAAAACTATCCCGAGAAAAGTCTGCAGAACCCCCTCACCATAGGACCGTTTTACCCACAAAAATTCCCAATGGTTACTGACGAGTCACCGTCGAACCTAACCTCTGCACATTCTCGCACCAGTTCTAGGAAATTCTAATCCCTAGAGTGGACGCGACTTTCCTGATATCCTATCTTACCATCCACAACTCCTTGTGCGAATGCAAATGAGTTTAGTTCCACTTTTCATTATGAATTCATTTCATAATCATTCATTCTCAAAGTAACTCATTAGATTATGCATTCACATATATAATCACTCATCATCAAATTCATCATGTAAGTGTTCATTTATTCCCCAAATATCATTCCAAATTTCCAATGATAATAGGTTGAAGCTAAGTACATTAAGGTTTGGTATTTTCAGCCTTTAAAGTTATTCCATTTGATTAGAAAGGCCTCCAATCAAATGAGATGTGAAAATTCAGATTTTACTAGTAAAATTGGGGTATGGATATCGATATCCCCTAGTGCATATCGATATGCAGTATCGATATCCCATTATGGATATCGATATGCACAATCGATATCCTCATGCTGGATATCGATATCCACCCTGTTTTTCTGCATTCTGTTTTGAGTTTTGAAATACCAAATCTCAATATACTTCACTTTAATCATTCTCAACCCAAATTATATCAATATCATGTACAAACACATCTGTTCATGCATAAATCCAGCAATCACCGCATCAATTCCACATAGAATTCAATTAAAATCATAAAATAAGAAAAATGACTACTTCATATGCCATAATAGTTTCCTTCATGTTTCAATCCAATTTCTTGGCTGGTTTAACTCATATCCATCATATATAAGTTGTTTATATTCATAAGTCCAACTAAAATGACCTCCAAGTCATTCTCCTTATTCAAGTTATCAACTTTTCCCTAGTTTGCCCTTGAGTTCATGAGAACTCCTATACTTCTAGTCTTTGGATTATTATTCTAGCACCCGGTTAACTTCTCCCTTACCTATTTGGAATGATTCAGACTTGCTTTGATTGGAATGGATTGGTTTTGTTGAGAAAAATCCCAACTTTTCTGGTTCAGCAACAAACTCTGTTTTCAGTTAAACAACACCCTAAAATCAGTGTTGATCACCCACAATAAAGCAAAATAAATGGTGATCAAGGACTGGAATCAAGACTAGGATATGAAAGCTTGAAAATAAGACATGTTTGAAGCTACAAAAACACTTGAGCTTACCACACGAATTGAAGAAAGATAGGTTCTTGAATCTGAAATCCAACTTTCAGTTTTAAACACCAACTTTCACAGGTTGATTTCTTTCTCCACAGATTACCAAACTCACTGAACTTAGTATCAACTTGAAGAGGGCAACAAGAGCTTTGACTTGGTACAAGATTTGTTAAGTTTTGATGTTTGAATCATAGAAAACGAAGGGCACAAAGTGATGACAGCAAACACACGTTTTCAGCAGAGTTCTTCGGATTTCTAGGGTTTTTGCATGCAACTCCCTATATTTTAAGCAATTAGACCGCCCTTAAATGTCCCTTTCATGCCCAAACAGTTCTCAGGTGATATTTGTGGTAATTGGGGGGTGAAAAACGTGATTAATTCTCAGCCACACGAATTAAACCGACTTACTTCTGAACTAGCAGACTCGTGGATATCGATATCCTCTAGTGCATATCGATGTCCAATATCGATGTGGGCATATGCATATCGATATCCCTATTGCAAAATCAAAGCATCGCATTCAAACTGCCATAACTTTTTCGTTAACCGTTAGATCTTGCTCAAATTTGGGGATAAGCTCCCTAACCCCCTTATCTTCCAATCCAATGGTGGGTTTTGAGTCTAATGCTATAAATCTTTTATTTCAATTTTCCTAATATAAGAATTCATATTAACATATAAAACAGGCATTATATTCTATTTTAGCCATACCACCCTTATAATTTTCGAGGATAAATTCCGTGGGCGTTACAACTCTCCCCCACTTCAAGGAATTTCGTCCCCGAAATTCACCTAATACTTACCTAGATTCAAACAGATGAGGATACTCCTCGCGCATCTGATCTTCCAGCTCCCAAGTCAGGTCTGAGGCTTCGCCTCGCTTCCATGCGACTTTGACCAAAGGAATATCCTTCCCCCTTAACCTCTTGATTCTTCGATCTTCAATGCGGATTGGACCAGCTTCGAACGTCAGATTCTCCTTCAGCGGCAACATGTCCGGTTGAACTTGAATGACAGCAGAGGGATCATGCACGAACTTCCGGAGTTGCGACACATGGAAGACATTATGCAGGTTGGATAGAACCGGAGGTAGAGCAATCTGATAAGCAACAGGGCCGACTCTTTTCAGAATCTGATAGGGACCAATGAACTTTGGTGACAACTTCTTGGGTTACAACACTCGACCAATACCGGTTGTTGGAACAACTCTAAGGAAAACATGGTCACCTTCTTCAAATTCCAACCTTGATCTCCTGCGATCTGCATAACTCTTCTGTCGACTCTGAGCAGTCTTCATTTTCTCTTGGATCATCTTGATCTTCTCCGTTGTATCTTGCACTATATCTGGACCAATCAGTGTATTCTCCCCCACTTGGAACCAACACAATGGGGTTCTACACTTTCGACCATAGAGAGCTTCGAATGGGGCCATCCTGATACTCGCATGATAACTGTTGTTGTAGGTGAATTCAACCAAAGGCAACAACTCATTCCAGCTTTCTTGGTATTCCAATGCACAAGCTCACAACAAATCTTCAAGCGATTGGATCATCCTCTCTGATTGTCCATCCGTTTGAGGATGATATGCAGAACTCAACCTCAATCTTGTTCCCAAAGCCTGCTGCAAACTCTGCCAAAACCTGGAAATAAACCTCGGATCACGGTCTGAAATGATGCTAGATGGGACTCCATGCAATCTCACGATCTCCTTGATATACAGTTGTGTGAGCTTTTCCAATGAATACCGCATATTGATCGGAATAAAATGGGCCGACTTCGACAATCGGTCCACAATGACCCACACAGCCTCATAGCCACCCTGTGTCCTTGGAAAACCTGACACAAAGTCCATGGCTATACTGTCCCATTTCCATTCAGGGACTTCCAATGGTTGTAGTTCTCCGCCAGGCCTTTTGTGTTCAATCTTTGCCTTCTGACAAACCAGGCAAGATGACACATAAGCTGCTACATCTGACTTTAAACCAGGCCACCAGAACATCTTCTTTAGATCTTGATACATTTTAGTCGATCCCGGATGCAAACTCATCTTGCTCTTGTGAGCTTCATCCAGAATAACTTTCCTTAGTTCTGGTTTAGCAGGAACACAAACTCTGTCTTTGAATCTCAAGATCCCATCTGCTCCCATCTGAAAATCTGGTTCCTTCCCTTCTGCACTTAGCCTTTGCTTCTCTTGCAATTCGACGTCTTCTTGCTGAAATTCCCGAATTTCCTTAAGAAATTCATTGGAAATCTGCAGCATTCCCAATCTAATACTCTTTTTGTCAAATTGCACTGCTAAGTTTAAATCTCTGAATTCTTCAATCAACTCAACTTCTTTCACCATCAATGCACTGACATGCAAAGCTTTACGACTGAGGGCATCTGCTACCACATTGGCCTTTCGAGGGTGGTAATGCAACTCAAAGTCGTAATCTTTGATGAATTCCATCCACCGATGTTGCCTCATATTCAGTTCCTTCTGATCAAAAAGATACTTCAAACTCTTATGATCACTGAATACCCTGAACGTAACTCCATACAGATAGTGCCTCCATATCTTCAATGCAAACACTATTGCAGCGAGTTCCAAATCATGCGTTGGGTAGTTCTCCTCATGAACCTTTAACTGCCTTGATGCATAAGCTACCACTTTTCCTTCCTGCATAAAAACACAACCCAACCCTTGTTTCGAAGCATCACAAAATACTTCAAAACCTTTATGTGGATCACGTAAAATTAACACCGGAGATGATGTCAATCTACCTTTCAACTCCTGAAAGCTTATTTCACACCTTTCATCCCAGACAAACGGTTGCTCCTTCCGTGTCAACCGTGTTAGAGGAAGAGCAATCTTGGAGAATCCTTCGATGAATCTCCTATAATATCCGGCTAATCCGAGAAAACTTCGAATCTCTGTGACTGTCTTAGGCCTTTCCCAGTCAAGCACAACTTTAACTTTTGCCGGATCAACTGCAATGCCTTCTTTAGAAATTATATGCCCAAGGAAATTCACTTCCTTCAACCAAAACTCACACTTGGATAACTTGGCATACAACTTCTTCGCCTTAAGGATTTCTAACACAATCTTAAGGTGAGTGGCATGCTCCTCTGGATTCTTCGAGTAGATCAGAATATCATCGATAAACACCACCACGAAAGAATCTAGATAAGGCCGGAAGATTCGATTCATATAATCCATGAATATGGCCGGAGCATTGGTCAGTCCGAAAGGCATTACTACGTACTCGTAGTATCCATATCGGGACCTGAATGCAGTCTTTGGAATATCTTCTTCCTTGATGCGGATCTGATGGTACCCAGACCTCAGATCAATCTTTGAAAATACCCCTTCTCCGCGAACTTGGTCCATCAAATCATCAATTCTGGGGAGAGGGTACTTATTCTTCACCGTCACCTTATTCAATTGCCGATAGTCTACACACATTCTCATGCTCCCATCCTTCTTCTTGACAAAAAGAACAGGTGCACCACATGGTGAGACACTCGGCCTTATGAACTGCTTCTCCATCAAATCTTCTATTTGCTTCTTCAACTCAGCCAACTCCAACGGAGCCATTCGATACAGAGCAATCGAAATAGGACCAGCTCCAGGGACCAATTCGATGCTAAACTCCACTTCTCGCTTCGGCGGCAATCCAGGCACTTCTTCCGGAAACACTTTTGGAAACTCACAGACTACCGGAATTTCCTCTATTCTGGCTTCCTTCTCAACAACAGCAGAAAGCAAACACAGATACCCCTCTGGTCGGCTTGATGAAGATTCTGGGGTTTGAAAGATCAGGGACTTTCTATGGCAATCGATAGTAACATGGTTAGTGGACATCCAATCCATTCCCAGTATCACATCCAATTGCGATAGAGGCAAACAAATCAAATCAACTGGGGTCGTCCGATCTAATATTGTAACTTGGCAATTCCGACAAACTCTTGAAGAAATAACAGGAGAGTCTGTTGGGGTTGATACCTTTAGATCAAAAGGCATCTCAGACACCACTAACTTCAACCGATTAACACACCCATGCGAGATGAATGAATGTGTCGCACCAGAATCAAACAAGATCTTACAAGGCATACCGTTCAAAGAATAGTTACCTTGCACCAAGTCCTCAGATTGATCAACTTCTGCACCTGACATGGTGTACACTCTAGCTCGAGTCATTGGCCTGCTTGCAGCTCCTCCTTGATTGGCCTTCTTAATTGCCTCAGGACAATAACGAGCAATGTGACCCTGCTTCCCACATTCAAAACAAGTGGGTGGCTTCTCACTCCAGCATTGCCCAAAATGATACCTCTTGCACTTGCTGCACTGAGGGGCACTGACGCTTCTGGTTACCACACTAGCTTTTCCCTTACCATCAGGATAAGGATTCTTTCTGTCTCGGTTGTTTCTTCCCTTGATACGTATAGGACCAACTCCTTGTTGAATCCCCTTTACTTGCATGTGCTCCTCTTCAGCTTTCTTGTTGGCTTCATACACTCGGCACTGCTCCACCAGCAATGGATAACTCTGAATGTTCTGATGCCCAAAAACAGTCTTCAAATCAGGCCTCAGTCCATCTTCAAACTTGATACACTTCGAATGCTCATCCTGGTTGTTACGATAGTGTGAAGAATATTTGCAAAGTTCCTCTAACTTCGCAGCATATTCTCCAACTGTCATGCCTCCTTGGGTCAACTTCAGAAATTCAATCTCTTTCCTTCTCCTTTCATCCTCAGGAAAGTATCTTTCGAAGAATTTCTCAACGAAAGTATCCCAGGTTACTTCTCTTCCTTCAGCAGCTAAAAGCTGTACGGTGTGGTTCCACCAATCTTCAGCTTTGTCGACCAGAACATAAGTAGCAAAAGTCACTTTCTGACGATCACTACAATTCATGGTTCGGAAGATCTTCTCCAGCTCACGGATCCACTTCTGAGCTTCCTCAGGATGATGTCCTCCTCTGAATTTTGGCGGATCGCACTTACGAAAATTTGCCATCTCCTTGAATTCAGCTGGAACCGGATTGACAACTGATTGAGGTTCCACTTTCTGTTGCGGCGGCGGCTGATTGCGCATATCTGCGAACATCTCGTACATCTTCTCCAACACATCAGCCATGCGAGCATTATTCCTAGCAGCCATAGGAACCTGCACTATGACTTTGATTAATCTTTATCCTTAGCTATAACACAAAATCAAAACAAACATACTCTAGTGGTTAGTATGTAAGGCCATACTCCAAGGCCGGGAGTTGAACCATTGCTCTGATACCACAAATGTAACGACCCGGATTTATTTCCCTTGTTCTAATTCTTTTATAAAAATGTGAGCTAATTTTTCGCCTTTAAGGAAAATAAACCTAAGCCATTACTAAATCAACACATCAATCACAAAGAGATGGAAAATAATTTACATCATATACATTGTTAATCAGTTCTTGATACACATCAGAGTTTTATCAGCAAAAGCATAGCTTTTCACATACTTTCAGCACACCAAAATATCAGTCCAAGTGATACTCCAGGTCAGTTAGCCTATTTCACAATATTCTACATTCAAAATAAAGACCCAGAGCATTGGTGGCAACTCCAAAAGACATAAACATAAACATAGTCCTACATCAACCGCCCTAATCGGGGAAGAGACGGATGATGAGAACCACCGGAACAGTAGTCCTCAAAGAACGCATGTGGGGAAGAGGGTTCAGACGACGGAGCAGGACCTCCACCATCCCCTCGAGGAACAGACTACTGCCCCGCCTATGCCATTCCCCCTGGGGAATGAACCTCATCTCGACACAGAATGGATTCTGGGCCATCACCTGACAACAAAAGGGCAAGGAGTCAGTCATTGCCGAAGCACATAATAAAATAATAATCTATCAGAACTAGAAATAGCAATCACAAGTAATCAAGTAATCAGGTAAAATGCATACTTCATGGCACACCCAATTTATCATATAATTATCTTGGAATTAAGTGGCATGATGCATGAATGCTCATCTCGTCTTTCTAGTCTGGATCCAGTATCATTCTCGTCGATTGAATTCAATTCTAATGAATTCAGCATATTCTCTCTAATCAAGGAAAGCAACAGGGAGTAAACGCCTTTCTCCACGACAGATCACACAACTCATCTATGTGTACCCTTTCACTAGGGTGAGATCATTGCCAAAGGCCGTCCTCCGCAGTCATGATATGTCCCTAGAGGCCGATAGAATATATTATGGTTAAGCAAAACTATCCCGAGAAAAGTCTGCAGAACCCCCTCACCATAGGACCGTTTTACCCACAAAAATTCCCAATGGTTACTGACGAGTCACCGTCGAACCTAACCTCTGCACATTCTCGCACCAGTTCTAGGAAATTCTAATCCCTAGAGTGGACGCGACTTTCCTGATATCCTATCTTACCATCCACAACTCCTTGTGCGAATGCAAATGAGTTTAGTTCCACTTTTCATTATGAATTCATTTCATAATCATTCATTCTCAAAGTAACTCATTAGATTATGCATTCACATATATAATCACTCATCATCAAATTCATCATGTAAGTGTTCATTTATTCCCCAAATATCATTCCAAATTTCCAATGATAATAGGTTGAAGCTAAGTACATTAAGGTTTGGTATTTTCAGCCTTTAAAGTTATTCCATTTGATTAGAAAGGCCTCCAATCAAATGAGATGTGAAAATTCAGATTTTACTAGTAAAATTGGGGTATGGATATCGATATCCCCTAGTGCATATCGATATGCAGTATCGATATCCCATTATGGATATCGATATGCACAATCGATATCCTCATGCTGGATATCGATATCCACCCTGTTTTTCTGCATTCTGTTTTGAGTTTTGAAATACCAAATCTCAATATACTTCACTTTAATCATTCTCAACCCAAATTATATCAATATCATGTACAAACACATCTGTTCATGCATAAATCCAGCAATCACCGCATCAATTCCACATAGAATTCAATTAAAATCATAAAATAAGAAAAATGACTACTTCATATGCCATAATAGTTTCCTTCATGTTTCAATCCAATTTCTTGGCTGGTTTAACTCATATCCATCATATATAAGTTGTTTATATTCATAAGTCCAACTAAAATGACCTCCAAGTCATTCTCCTTATTCAAGTTATCAACTTTTCCCTAGTTTGCCCTTGAGTTCATGAGAACTCCTATACTTCTAGTCTTTGGATTATTATTCTAGCACCCGGTTAACTTCTCCCTTACCTATTTGGAATGATTCAGACTTGCTTTGATTGGAATGGATTGGTTTTGTTGAGAAAAATCCCAACTTTTCTGGTTCAGCAACAAACTCTGTTTTCAGTTAAACAACACCCTAAAATCAGTGTTGATCACCCACAATAAAGCAAAATAAATGGTGATCAAGGACTGGAATCAAGACTAGGATATGAAAGCTTGAAAATAAGACATGTTTGAAGCTACAAAAACACTTGAGCTTACCACACGAATTGAAGAAAGATAGGTTCTTGAATCTGAAATCCAACTTTCAGTTTTAAACACCAACTTTCACAGGTTGATTTCTTTCTCCACAGATCACCAAACTCACTGAACTTAGTATCAACTTGAAGAGGGCAACAAGAGCTTTGACTTGGTACAAGATTTGTTAAGTTTTGATGTTTGAATCATAGAAAACGAAGGGCACAAAGTGATGACAGCAAACACACGTTTTCAGCAGAGTTCTTCGGATTTCTAGGGTTTTTGCATGCAACTCCCTATATTATAAGCAATTAGACCGCCCTTAAATGTCCCTTTCATGCCCAAACAGTTCTCAGGTGATATTTGTGGTAATTGGGGGGTGAAAAACGTGATTAATTCTCAGCCACACGAATTAAACCGACTTACTTCTGAACTAGCAAACTCGTGGATATCGATATCCTCTAGTGCATATCGATGTCCAATATCGATGTGGGCATATGCATATCGATATCCCTATTGCAAAATCAAAGCATCGCATTCAAACTGCCATAACTTTTTCGTTAACCGTTGGATCTTGCTCAAATTTGGGGATAAGCTCCCTAACCCCCTTATCTTCCAATCCAATGGTGGGTTTTGAGTCTAATGCTATAAATCTTTTATTTCAATTTTCCTAATATAAGAATTCATATTAACATATAAAACAGGCATTATATTCTATTTTAGCCATACCACCCTTATAATTTTCGAGGATAAATTCCGTGGGCGTTACACCATGCATCGCACGGGCTTGGGACCTAATTATGTTAAAAAAATAAAATGTTATGGGTAACAAAGTTTGTAGAAGTACAAAAATAATCAATTATTGCGATTTAGTGATGGAGTTTATTTAATTTTTTTAAAATTATTAATAAGAATAGAAGAAGTACATACACGCATAAGACATTTAGTAAATAACTAAATATATATTAGCTCCAATAATCAAGCTAATAACTGCAATCTTTTTTATTTTTTTGTCATTACTCTTTGGCCAGTACCACAGGTGTTTCCAAGAACATCTTTAACTTCAAGGAACCCTTGAGACTAATCCTACGATGTTGCTTTGCTATGTCTCTCCCAGCAAGGTGTGTTAACCGAGAATCGAATCTTGAGACTTCATTGTCTCATGCCCCATTCCCAAGTTCTTAAAATGGCAGGATTGCATCACTTGAGCCAAACCCCCGTTGATAACTGCAATCTTTTTTATTTTTTTTGGTCTGTACTCTTTGGCCAGTACCACATGTATCCTCAAGAGCACCCTTAATACCAGGGGACCCTTTAGACTAATCCTGCACGAGGTCGCGTTCCTATGCCTCTCCCAGCGGGATGTGTTAACCGGGAATCGAACATGATACTTCTTAGTCTCAGGCCCCATTTCGAAGTTCTCAAGTTGGCAGGATCGCACCATTTGAGCCAACCCCCGTTGGTAACTGCAATCTTTTTTAGAAGTATTGGTTATATGAAAAAGGGTCTTTCTATCCTATGCACTGGATGCATAGATTAATCAAACCTTAAAAAGAAAGTGTTTATTGGAAATTGAGACTCTTAAATGAATTAAACATAGTTATTTAGTTTTCCAATACAATTTTAACATTTATATTCTCTTATCCTATGCATGGGATGCATAGGATAGAAAAACCGAATGAAAAATAACATAAATACTCTCGAAGAACCCTAACAAAAATAGAAATATATGGTTGTAGAAGTTGATGGTCTACATTTACTTGCATAATTACGAATTACATTTTAATAAAGGTATTGACTAAAAAAAGACATGACAATTTCAAGAATGGAAACAAAATCAATGACTTTTAAAAAAAAAATAATAAAAGGAAAGCTTGAGAGTGAAGTAGATAAAAGAAAAAGAGAAAATGGTCTATTTGGTCCCCTAAAGATACACCTGGCATTAGTTTAGTCCCCAAAAAATTTTGGGAATCAATTTAGTTCCCCAAAGATCAGAATGACATCCTGTTAATCCCACCATCCATAAATCCGTTAGTCAAACTTTTTAGTGCCACGTGTCACATTCTCATTGGTTATTTCCGGTGAACATATTTAGACACGAACCACAGGATTATTTCCTCGTAAAATCTCAACCGTTGCTTATATCTGACGGTCCAAATTTAAAAATGAAAAATAAAACAATAAAACTATATTTAATATTATTAAAAATATCAAAAATTTGGAAAAATATTAAAAAATTATGAAACTTTTTATAAAAATCTGTAAAATAATTTTTAAAAAAATACTGAATTTTTTTTATATTTTAAAAATTAATAAAATATTCAGAAAATAATAAAAAATTCCGAAAATTTTTTAAAAATTATGAAAATAAAAAAGTCAGAAAATTTTTAAAAAACATCCAAATATATTTTTAAAAAATTATGAAAATAATAAAAATTCATAAATACATTTAAAAAAAATCTGTAAAATATTTTACAAAAAAATCTGAAAATTTTATTTTTATTTTTTAAAATTTTGTAAACTAAATCTGCTTTAAATTTTTTTTAAATAGTTAAATGGTTTTAAAAAACTTTTCTTATTTTTTAATTATTTTTCTGAATTTTTTATAATATTTTACAGAATTTTTAAAAATTTTTAGAAATTTTTTATTATTTTTACGAATTTTCTATTACTTTTTAGATTATAAAAAAACGAAAAAAATAAAATTTTCAGATTTTTTAAAAATATTTTAACTTTTTTTTAAAATATATTTATTTATTTTTTATTATTTTCAGAAATTTTTAAAAAATATATTTGTATGTTTTTTAAAATTTTTCTGACCTGTTTATTTTCATTATTTTTTATTATTTTATAAATATTTAAAAAAAAGGAAAGACACTTTTTTCATAATTTTTTAAAATATATTACATATTTTAAAAAATATTCTGAATTTTTTATTTATTTTCTAATTTTTTTATTAATTTTTAAAAATATAAAAAAAATTTCAGTATTTTTTTAAAAAATATTTAACAGATTTTTATAAACTTTTCTGAATTTTTTTAATATTTTTCGTAATTTTTTAATAGTTTTTAATAATATTAAATATAGTTTTTAATAATATTAAATATAGTTTTATTATTTATTTTTCATTTTTAAATTTGAATCGTTAGATATATGCAACGGTTGAGATTTTACGAGGGAATAATCATGTGGTTCGTGTCTAAATATGTTCATCGGAAATAACCAATGAGAATGCGACACGTGACACTAAAAAGGTTGACTAGCGGATTTATGGATGGTGGGACAAACGAGATGCTATTCTGATCTTTGGGGTCTAAATTGATTCTCAAAATCTTTCGGGGACTAAGCTGATGCCAGGTGTATCTTTGGGGGATTAAATAGACCATTTTTTCAAAAGAAAAATACCAACTAATAATTTTTTACAAAAGATAAATTTCTAAAAAAAATGAGAATGAAGAAAATTTTCACAATTATTATATAGGGTAACTGATTAAAAAAATAAATTTATAGAAAATATGAAGGAAAAAAATGTTTCACAATAATTATTGTACTCTTGATATAGTTTTAAGGCTTATTTAACTTTTTAGTCCTTGAACTTATGAGCTCTTTTGGAATTGGTCCTTCAATTTTTTTTCCGATGTTTTGGGTTCTTGAACTTTTTTAAATTTTTGGAAATGATCATTTCGTCACTTAAGTGATGATATGATCGACGAAATATCATGTCACCTTTTACCACATCGATAGGTAATTGCCACGTGACGCAACTTGGATTTTTTGAATTAAAATTTTTTTAAATTTATTAAAACTAATTATAAATTGTATTTTTACGAAAATCGAATCTTTTAATAATTTAAAAAAAATCATGTAATACCACGTGACACTCGTCATATGTCGATATTGTCAAAGTAATATGTCATGTCGTCGACCTTATCATCACTTAAGTGACAAGATGATCATTTCCAGAAATTTGAGAAAGTTCAAGGACTCAAAGCATCGAAAAAAAGTTCAAAGACCATTTCCAAAAGAGCCCTAAATTCAGGAACTAAAGACTTGATTAAGCCTAGTCTTAATGGTTAATTGGGGTGTAAAGAACCGAACTATGTACTTGTAGCTCAAGTTGAGGGTATCTTAATCAAGGGATTAGCTTGATGTCAAATTCAATCCTTTAGCATGATAACATATTAAATTTCTTCAACGCACCAAGTTGATAACGGACAAGGTGTCCTCAAGCTTATTTTAAAGTATGTTTCCTTCACACAATTTTAAAAAAAAAAAATTGAAAAATAACTACCCAAGTGATAGCATTTTTGTAATAGATTCATTTCATATATAATGTTGTTTTAGCATTTGTACCGTGTTTTATAAGTCTTGCTCTTTTATAAACCTAATACATAATTAATGTTATTTTTTCAAACACTCTTATTTATTACACTATATTTTTCAATTCTAATATCTTTCTTTCTCTTTAATAATGATTATATAGAAGCATTAAAGTCAAAATACAACAAATCCTTAAATCATTTAATCATTTCTTAAAACTCGTGCATATCCTTAAAACAAACTACATATGAGACAAAGAGAGGAGAGTAATATGATTGGGTAAAGACAGGGAGACAAAAAATTCAGGGAAAGAGGATCCATGTCCATTGATAACACCGTGATATTTGAAGGACCCGTAATGCCTTTAACTTATAAGACCAAGCTTGCTTTCCTGTCACCTGAGCACCACACACCCGGCACTAATTTATAAGTGATGAAATATCACTTTTACCCTCTTCTACATATATTTATATCAGCTCATTTCTCTTTCTGCTACCATTTTCACTCACCTAATCATGTGAATCAATAAATTATGGAATACCAGCAGGAATCTTATTATAGTGGCTCCTCATCATCTTACACTAACAACAACCTTCAACCAATGTTACCTTCTCTGAATTCACAATGCAATCTCACATCAATTCCTTCCCTTAATAACAACTCCCAATCTCATTTCCACCACCATTGCCTTGCAACTCTCAAAGGCCACACATCCTACATTTCATCTCTAACCCTCACTGACAAAATCCTCTATACCGGTTCATCTGACAGAGAAATCAAATCTTGGAACCGTTACAATTATAACTATGAATTCAACCCTGAGAATGAAAATTCAACTTCTACCTGTTCATCAACAATTAACACAGTACTCGCTGGAAAGGGTGCTGTTAAGTCCCTAGTGCTTCAATCAGACACCCTTTTCAGTGCTCACCAAGACCACAAAATCAGGGTTTGGAAGATTAACACCACCAATAACAACGAACCCGAACAACACAAGAAGTGCACCCGTTTAGCCACCCTTCCAACCTTCGGTGACCGTGCCTCTAAGCTTTTGATACCGAAGAACCATGTCCAAATTCGCAGGCACAAAAAATGTACATGGGTTCACCATGTTGACGCGGTTTCTGCTTTGGCCTTGTCTAAGGATGGTACCCTGCTGTATTCAGTTTCGTGGGACAGGACAATCAAAATCTGGCGAACGAGCGATTTCACATGCTTGGAATCAGTTAACAATGCTCACGACGATGCCATAAATGCTGTCGAAGTTTCTCATGATGGTGGTGTTTATACTGGATCAGCAGATAAGACTATCAAGGTTTGGGCAAAAGGCCAAGGAGAAAAGAAACACTCCTTGGTAGAAACCTTAAAGAAGCACAACTCTGGGATTAATGCCTTAGCTCTGAGAAGTGATGAGAGACTATTGTATTCTGGAGCATGTGACAGATTAATATTGGTTTGGGAGAAGGGGGAAGGTGATGGCAAAATGGTTGCGGTTGGTGCGCTTAGGGGGCACACAAAGTCCATATTATGCTTATGTGTGGTGTCTGATTTGGTGTGTAGTGGTTCTGCTGATAAAACAATTAGAATTTGGAAAGGTTTTCGTAGAGAATATTCTTGTTTAGCTGTTTTAGAAGGGCATTTGGGTCCAATTAAATGCTTAACTGCTGCAGTTGATCATTGTAACTCATCGGAGTCTGAAGCATCTTTTCTACTCTATAGTGGCAGTCTGGACTGCGACGTTAAGGTGTGGCAAATTTTTGTTCCTGCTGTGTAATAAATTGTAGGACCGGCCTATTTACATCAATATTTACTTTAGTTTTAAAATCACGAAAGTTACTTTAGAGTTTTGAATATGCAAAATGTTATGCACATTAATCTTTTACTATCAGAATAATTACGAGATGTTAACAACAAAGATGCAGGATTCGTTAAGGACACAATTCTTGTTGCACGTGTTCAATGTCTAATTCAATTGTAACATATGAAAAAAAAGAAGCAACACAAGTAGATATGATGATGAAGATATACAAACATATATATATATATATATAGAGAGAGAGAGAGAGAGATGAATACATAGTGTCAGTTGTTTGGAATTTGTATGAGGAAGGATAATTTACAAGTGCATTGGCAAGTGCAGCATATAGTGATGAATCTTTACATTGGATGATGATCCTCTGTCCCCAATTTTTCTGTCTTCCTGTCTCTAGGCAATTACACTTTATCAATTATAACAAAAATGTCATCTTAGTTGGGAAGTTAATTTTCAGTTTTTAGAGATTTGTATAGTGGGTATAGGGTTTGGAACAAACTCTGGGACATGTGATCTTTGTCTCTCTTTTATATCAACATTGAACAATCAACAACAATAACAACTATAAACAGTCCAAATCCATGCAATACAATGCAATAACCAAAAAATACCAAAAATAATGAAACATCAAATTAAAATTGATAGGTAAATAAAACCCAACAACTATAAGATACCTTAATATGATAAAAAAATATTTATATTCAACATTTTCAATGAATCGAATTTTATTTTTTATTGAAAATTACTTGAATGAATTATTGTTTAAAAAATATTTTTAGAGTGGATTAACGCTAAGCTATAATTTTTGCAAATATACGAAATATTTAGAGTATCGTTGAAACGATAATAATTAACAGAACAATCACAGCAAAAATTGTAACATCCTCAAATTTTATTAAGTGTATATATGTTCCTCAAGTAGTTAATATTATTCATTAGTTATGAGTATTAATTAGTTTAAGTTATGTTAATAGTTCAATAGTTTAAGTAGTTAGAAATTTTAATTTAATTAAGTATTAAGAAGTTTAGTAGTTATATAATTATAAGATCGAAAAAGAAATTTTAATGTTTTTGTATGTATTTTATTTTTAGAGAGATCAGATTTTGCAGTAGGTTAAATTGTGAAAAAAAAGGGCGTCTGGTGCACCAGACCAGGTAGCAGGCACCACAAAACCAGCTAGCCGCACCAGGTGCACAGGACGCAGCACCAGCTAGCTGCAGCAGTTCACCGCGCGCCCAGGCGAGCCAGCGCCGGCGCCAAAGCGCGACACCAATTTTAAAATTAGTGTTGGGCATTTCAGCACCAAAACCGCACCAACCTTCTTCCCTTTCTCTCCCACCCGAGTTTTCACCCCATAAACCCTAAGTATTCAATTTCATTAATCAACCTAAAAACCACCGAAATCATCACTAAATATCATCTCCCTATATCAAATCCATCTCTTTTCCTCAATAAAAATCCATATACCACTCACTCTCCTCTCAAACCCATAATCAACCATGCATAAACCCTAAATTTTTCAAATCAAGCTTATATTGTCATAAAATCAAGAAAGAAAGCTTAGAAAGTGATAGAGAGCAAGAACTTAGGAGTTTAAAGGTATAGCTTTGAGCTTGGAGGTGATGCTCCATAAAACCCGACCTCATTCTCTCTCTCCTCTTCTAAGAAGGTACGAGGGAATACTTTGGTTTAAATCAGGGAAAAAGTTTAATGATAATAATAAGTGTATAATTAGGTGTATTAAATTGTTTGTAGACATTAGAATTAAATTTTCTTGACTTATGAGTTTGTGTCTTATTGAATGTTTTCTTTATGTGTTATGTTTTGTATGTTCAATGTATGAAATTATGTGAATTGATGCTCTTGTAGTATAAATGATGCAAACATATGTTTAATTTGTGAGTAATAATTATTAGGCTTGATTATTGATAGTTAGGCATAAACTAGCATAAAGTGCTTTCTAATTAGATTTGAGCTAAACAAATGCAATTTTCTAAAGAACAAAGGGTTCAAATTTAATTAGAAAGAGTCTAAGAAATTGCATCATGCATGGAGAAAAGGTGGATGTTAAGAGTAGGGGAAAAACATACGTATATCGTGAGGGCAAGAGTAACTAGATTGTGCTATTAAAACAATCGCCGAGAATTGTTATAGAAAACTTTGATCTTCCAAAGGACACGGGTTTGATCCCGTGTTGGGGATTGGTTTTATGCAAACTATAACAATTCTGTCAGTTACTTTGGCTTTTTGTGGCCGGTCAATGGTGATCTCTGCTATAGCCAATTTGGTGTAATCAAACCAAATTGTATGATGAACCCCTAAAAAGGGGTGAAGTACTGTGCAAGCCAAGTGTTTGGAGGGGTACTACTATCGGTTGGTTTTTCCCCGGAGTGGAGGGCGATGTGAGGAAATGTGTGATGTAAAGAAAAGCAAAGCAAAGCCAAAGTGAAAGAAAAGAAGAAGAAGAACATGCATAAGAAAGTCATGCATTTGCATATACGATTTAATTTAATTGAATCCAATAAAGAAAGAATAAATTCAAAAGATTGAAAATGAAAGAATATGATATTGGACTCAATGATTATGTTGAAGTGAGCGACGTTGCATTCATCCTATATATAAATGTTTGATTATGTATAATTATATTTTATGTTATTATGTAAGTTATGATGAATTGTGTATTTCAAATAGGTGAATGTGAGTACTTTTAATTATGCTTTATTATTGTTATTAAGTGTTTTCTTTGATTTAAACTCAAATTACTCATCTCTTTGTGGTTATCATTTTAGGTACCATGGAGAAGGACTCTCATATTATCCCTGCTGAGACAGGTATACTCTCATTAGAAGAGAGTATGCTAATGATTGTGATCTTAGGATCGCATTATTATTGCAACCGTTCCAAGATGTCATAGTGTAAAGAATTTCATTATATAAAGATGTATTCAATAATTAAATTTCTTCTTATTTAAGTATACCTTTATGTTTCTAAAAGAACTTTATAAGGATTTTTAACAAATGCATTAGTGATTGTGAAGGATATTCATATATACTCCCTTTGATGAAATTAAATTATGTCACAATTACTTATAATGTAATTATGGATTCTTATTTATAGATATAAACTGATCTGGATTGGACAGGTACAAAACTTTAGTATCGGGGAATATCTATATTTCAGGCGAAACTCCGCCAAAATTTCTATAAAAATTTTAAACATTTGTCTAAAACCTCATTTATAAATATTATATTTTAAATTAAAAAGGTAGGATGTTACATTATGGTATCAGAGCAATGGTTGCAATCCTCGGCTATGGAGTATGAATTTCCATATCTCCAATGTGTTACTCCACATGAGAGTAACTGATGAATAGTTAGTTAAATGATAATATTCCATTGGTAAGTGTACGAGTATTTGATTAAGGTAGTCAGTCTTTAGTAATACTAGAATAGTGTTTATATCTTTTAGCTAATATTAAAAATGTATCTCCAGTCTAGAGTGGGTTAAGCAAAAATTTCCAAATGTGACTTTGTCATATTTAGAGGCGGACAGAAAGTAAGGACTAAGGGAAGTAAAAAACTCCCAACGGGACAGAGTACGGAGTTGCCTTCCTAACGGGAAGGACTGATCCTTAGTTTTAAACTAAGTTTGTTGATTCCAAGTATGACAAAGGAAATAAAGCCTTTTTAATAGAACTCAAGCAGTACAGAAAATGGTCCTGTCTTCAATATAATGCAGAGTCGAGACTGATCACCTCGAGATTTACATTTATTGATAGATGGTATCATTGCGTCCTTGAGTTCAATAAAATATATTTTTTTTTAAATTTGTTATGCCTAAGGATAGGAGAAGTAATATAGGTCATCCAAATCCTATAAACTCCAAGCACTCCTAATCAGAGTGCGCAGTGGAAGTGAATAGGTGTTAACCCAATGAGTTTACCTTGGCTTTTAATTACTAAGTGTCATTCTTAGTGAAACCTAAGTACCTTCTTAATTTTCACACTATATTTTGGTGATAAGAATACTAATAATGGTAAGATACAAACTTATTTTTATATCAACTACTTTGAAACTTTAATTTGGAAGGGTTATGATATTATGAATTATAATGAATTTTAATTATACGGGTAGTGAATACCTTTTCTATATGTTGAATCGATTCGAACCATGATAATTGACCATTATGTCGCATGGTAATCAATCTTTAAGAATGTATTGCCAACAATGGTAACTCCTAAATAATTGAATAGTGATTTAGTTTATTCTTGAATTACATAATTTGCCAATTAAATGGGAATCCATCTTATGCTACATAAGTCAATTTAAGATAAAATTTGAACTTCGAACCCAAACAAAAGAAAGTGCATTTATTGAGATTTGGAAATGTGAATGAAAATAAACTTTTGATCGAAAAAATACATTCCTCTTATTTGTATTTGATGATCATAGAAGACTTTTACTTTTCTTTGTAAAATGAGTCTTCAAGATTTTCGAATTGGTTTCAAAAGCCAATATGAATTATTTTGGAAACCTATATAAATACTTTGGACCTTTAAATGTTCGACATGTTCTTTACTGTCAAATAATTTTGTTAAAGTTTTGAATGAAAATGATTTATGAAATAACTATGTGTTTTCTTTATTTTAAGGAAAATGCAACTTTTGAAAGTTACTTTATCACCAATTCTCAAATCTTTTCCTTGTGAATTATCATTTAATGATTTTTACAACAATGTGGATTTGAAGAAGATAAGGGAAGGTTTCAAGGTGGGTTAAAGGCAATGCATCTAGCTTAGAGTTAAGACCTAGTATAGAACCTAAACTAGGAAAGTGGATGTTAGGTCTCTCCCTTAAGTTTGCATAGGACTAAGGGGAAATGTTTTGTTACTATTGAACAAGCTATATTTCAGAACTACAAAATTTTCCAACATATTATGAAATATAGTTTGTTGAATGTTAAAGTAACAATTTTAACATCTTTTGTAAAAGTCTTAGTATGAAAAGTTTAGATCATGATAGAGAAGTGAAGCTAGAGTTTAGAAGATAGAAAGTATTTGTGTGAAATCACAACCTAAGGAACCAAATAGGAAACCTCAAATCTTATGAAAAATAGCCAAGCATGGGCCTAGTTCAAAGTTTTTAATTTAAGGAGTGTTTTTTTTTTTTAGATTGAGAAGTAGAATCTAGTTAGTCTTGATTAGTATATTAAGTGGTAAAATCTAAGTTTAGTTTGATTGAATATTTGAGTTTAAGTCTCATATATATATATATATATATATACACACACACACACACGCACGTATACATATGGGAAATATAATTCTGCTTATACAAGAATGATTGAATTGTGTGTTTGAATTATATGTGAGTACACTTGTAATTTCAAATTTACTATAACTATATATTGAATTAATTGTTTTTTAAGGCCAATTACTTTGTATCCTTTTATGATAGCTTCCAATTCCAATTACGTTTATGCCTTGTGTATTCTTCAATATTAATTTTTAATTAAGGAATATCTTTCTACCTCATATTGAAGGTGATTTTGGAAAAGTACTATGCTATTCTTTATTAACTAATTATCAAATCAAATTTTTCAGAGCTAATTGCCTTGTGTCTCTTTTCATGCAAATTCTTAATTCCAATTCTTTCTATATTATATATATTCTTCAATATAAACTCTTCTTTAAGAGAATTGTGAGAATGATAAAATTGTAATTTTTGATAAACTAAATCGTATGAGTATTTAATATTAACTTGAGTATCATTGGATGGCTTTTGTAACTTGAGTCATGCTTTGTTTATGATTAATTGAGGAACATTTTTCCTAAGGAGATAAGAATATATATATTAATACTACTTTAAAATCTTATATGCCTTTTATTTACTAAATCATCACTTAAATTTGAGAAAAGTTTTCATTCTGCTATAGTTTAATATACACTTGTCAAAGATTTATTATAGATATTATATCTCACCCTTAGTTATAAAATATAATAGGAATGTGTTTAAATGAACGTGTGTACGTGTTTTCTTTTCGTTAAAAATTCTTTTGAATTTACAGGCAGAGAATTCTGTTTTGTGAAAAATTTAATCTCTGTTCCATGAAAATCATGGTGATCATTTTGATTTCATTATTTCAAATTTTATTTGGGGACATCTACTTATAATCATTTTCAATAAATCCTATAGGAATATAAAACATTTTGTGTATAACAGAATAAATGTATCTATTAATTTTTTTTACTTATGTTTGAATTGTGAAATTGTGTTTCTTCTTCACTTGATTAACTATTTTGTTTTTCATTGTTACATATGTAGTAAATTAAATATTTATAAGTCTTAGTCCCTTAAGTACATACTTGTATAAGAATATTTCTAACTGTTTGATATGTGTTTATATGATTAAGAACTACAAATATACCTGTATAGTTTAAAAGACACACCAATAAGTATTAGGTCTCTTTATCTATAAAGAGATTTATAAATGAATATGATAATTTTAGTAGAGTAAAATAATGGTGGATTTAATTTAAGTGTAACTGATTATTTATGGATTCATTTTCCTTCACTTGTATTGAATTGTAACTTTTGCTCTTGGTTTCAAGAATGACATTTTTGTTTAATAAGAATTGAATTTCAAATTTTGGTATTCAATAATACTTTACTCTTGAAATCTATCATGATACTAATGTCAATTTGGAAAAGTTTTTATATAATGATATGATTATTTGTTATTGAGTTGTTGTAGTATGAGGATGTATAATTCTTATGATTTATTATTATGTTTTGCGTTTGAATTGATGTATGATAGGTTCTTAAATTATTGAATTTCAATCAAGAGGTGAAAATCTAGTACAGTAAAAACCTTATTAGCAAAGAAGTAGGGATACCAATGAAATTTTAACTAAGGTGGCCTCTAAGTGGGGGAGTTGACCCTTAGGAGCCTTAATTTTTTTTTTCAATTAGACTATGTAACCCTTTCTCCCCATCTCTTTAAGACTAATTGAATTTCGAAATTCATGTAAGTGGGGGAGAATTGTAACATTCTCAAATTTTATTAAGTGTAAATATGTTCCTCAAGTAGTTAAGATTATTCATTAGTTATGAGTATTAATTAGTTTAAGTTATGTTAATAGTTCAATAGTTTAAGTAGTTAGAAGTTTTAATTTAATTAAGTATTAAGAAGTTTAGTAGTTATACAATTATAAGAAAAAGAAATTTTAATGTTTTTGTATGTATTTTATTTTTAGAGAGGTTTTGAAATAGGTTAAATTGTGGAAAAAAAGAGGGCACCAGGTCTGATGTGGTGTGCCTAGCCTCATGCCCAGACCAGGGAGCACGCATCGGTGCGCGTGCTACGCACCAGAAAACCACTCCACTAGGTGCGCAAGACGCATCACCAGCTGCAGCAGTGCACCGCGCGCCTAGGCGCGCCACCAGTTTTAAACACCAGTTTTAAAAATGGTGTTGGGCATTTCAGCACCAAAACCACGCCAACCTTCTTCCCTTTCTCTCTCACCCGATTTTTCACCCATAAACCCTAAGTATTCAATCTCATTAATCAACCCAAAATATCCACCCAAATCATCAGTAAATATCATCTCCCCATATCAAATCCATCTCTTTTCCTCAATAAAAACCCATATAACACTCACTCTCCTCTCAAACCCATAATCAACCATAAACCCTAACTTTTTCAAATCAAGATTATATTGTCATAAAATCAAGAAAGGATGCTTAGAAAGTATAGAGAGCAAGAAATTAGGAGCTTGAAGGTATAGCTTGGAGCTTGAAGGTGGTGCTCCATAAAACCCTCATTCTCTCTCTCCTCTTCTAAGAAGGTAAGAGGGAGTACTTTGGTTTAAATTAGGGAAAAGGTTTAATGATAATAATAAGTGTACAATTAGGTGTGTTAAATTGTTTGTAGACATTAGAATTAAATTTTCATGACTTATGAGTTTATGTCTTATTGAATGTTTTCTTTATGTGTTATGTTTTGTATGTTCAATGTATGAAATTATGTGAATTGATGCTCTTGTAGTATAAATGATGCAAACATATGTTTAATTTGTGAGTAATAATTATTAGGCTTGATTATTGATAGTTAGGCATAAACTAGCATAAAGTGCTTTCTAATTAGATTTGAGCTAAACAAATGCAATTTTCTAAAGAACAAAGGGTTCAAATTTAATTAGAAAGAGTCTAAGAAATTGCATCATGCATGGAGAAAAGGTGGACATTATGAGTAGGGGAAAAACATACGTATATCGTGAGGGCAAGAGTAACTAGATTGTGCTATTAAAACAATCGCCGAGAATTGTTATAGAAAACTTTGATCTTCCAAAGGACACGGGTTTGATCCCGTGTTGGGGATTGGTTTTATGCAAACTATAACAATTTTGTCAGTTACTTTGGCTTTTTGTGGCCGATCAATGGTGATTCCTGCTATAGCCAATTTGGTGTAATCAAACCAAATTGTAAGACGAACCCCTAAAAAGGGGTTAAGGTGGAGGGGTACTACTATCGGTCGGTTTTTCCCCAGAGTGGAGGGCGATGTAAGGAAATGTGTGATGTAAATAAAGCAAAACAAAGCCAAAGTGAAAGAAAAGAAGAAAAGAACGTGCATAAGAAAGTCATGCATTTGCATATACGATTTAATTTAATTGAGTCCAATAAAGAAAGAATGAATTCAAAAGAATGAAAATGAAAGAATATAATATTGGACTCAATGATTAAGTAGAAGTGAGGGACGTTGCATTCATCCTACATATAAATGTTTGATTATGTATAATTATATTTTATGTTATTATGTAAGTTATGATGACTTGTGTATTTCAAATAGGTGAATGTTGTAACACCTAAGTTTATTTACCCTTTCACACCCTTAAATAAAATAGTGAATTAAAAATTTCTTTTTAAACTTATAAAAAAATCTCCCGTCAAACGGACGGAGTTTCGTTTGTTTTTAAGACTTTTCCCAAAATTCATGTTCTCCTGCAATATGATAAATAACACATTTTCAAATAGCAAAGCCAGCAGGGCTATTCACACACACATATATATATATATATATATATATATATATATATATCAGCTAGTGCATCTTCGTGCACGCATCAGAAACAAGTTTAAAACATCAGAACATAGTCATCAGAGTTAGCGGAATATAAACAAGTTAGGAAAACAGTTTTTCCCCAAAATAAACCCCTTTCCCAAAAGGGGTCGTCCTGGGCCCCTAAAAGCTATTTACATTTATACACAACAAAAAAAAAATGATTCACATCATCGGGCCCAGGACATTCCCATGTCCTACATGACTAAAGGTAACCTACTCTCCCTGGGAGGGAGAGTACTCCTGCTCGGCCTGATCTTGTGCAAACTCTTCCTCAGTACCTGTGGAGATAGTAAGGAGTGAGTATTACACATAAAATGGGGAGGCAGTTTCCAATTAAGACATAATGCGACACTAAGCCATACACAAATAACAATTCAATCACAACATAATAAGAGTCAATGTATCACAATTTATTTTCAAGTATTCATTAGTTTCTCAAATCGATTTTTATTTAACATTTTCTTAAGTCTTTCGTTCCATGTATTTTAATCATATTCATATTCTTTACTATCTGTCCCTGGTCACGACCTACTGCGTCTGCACTCCTGTGCACTCACGACTTACTGCGTCCGGGTGTGTTTCTCAAATCCCCTGGTCACGACCTACTGCGTTCGCACCACCACGCGATAACGACTTACTGCGTCCGGGTATGTTTCTCAAATCCCCTGGTCACGACCTACTGCGTTCGCACCACCGCGCGATAACGACTTACTGCGTCCGGGTATGTTTCTCAAATCCCCTGGTCACGACCTACTGCGTTCGCATCACCGCGCGATAACGACTTACTGCGTCCGGGTGTGTTTCTCAATCATATATTATAACTTAATTAGCACAATTCAACATAATATCACAACTCAAATCATAAAACAACATAAGCATCATCAACATCACCAAATAACAAAATGAAACATATCAACATCAAATAATTTCCCTAAGTTATAAATTCTAATTTAACAATTATTCTCTATCATATCAACCTAAGCTACACAAAAATCTTAGTACCCATTATATGCATATTGTAAACTAAACCCCAGAGTAAGGTAATACTCACTATAACCCACTCCTTACCTTAAATTAGCAAAGAGTAAATAGAACCTTAGTGAGCCCTAGCTCAAAACCTTGGAAACTTTGAACTTCCTAAGTCTAGCTTGCCACCTCAATAAGGAAATGATGAAGTGATCCTTGTCTTTGCCTTGGTTTGAGTTGGAAGGCATAAAGCAAAGCTCCTACATGACCATGGATACAAGAACCCTAAGGGTTTTAGAACAAAAATTCATGAACTAAGGAGATTTTGAATGAAAAGAAAAATAACTCATGGCATGAAGCTTACTTACCCCAATCAATGGTGGAAATTTGAAAACCAAGAAGAGAAGGGAGGGAGTAACTCGTGTGAGCCAAGGAGGAATAGGAATGAACTTCAAACAAAATCCATGGAGCAAGCTTGATGAGTTTTGGTTGATTTTGGGTTGAGGTGCCCAAGAATCAAATGTGTATGGTGGATTGATGATGATTTGCTCTTGGATTCTTGGAGAGACAATGGAAGGGATGAGTGTTTTGTTGATGTTGTTGTGTACGTGGTGTTGTGTGTGTTAGTTTTATTTTTGCCCAACACCAGCAGCAGCCATCGTGTGGCTGAGATGGGCCATCTTGGCCCCCAAGTCAAAATCGGACGCACCAGATCAAATCTGGTCTGCGCCACTCGCTTGGGCGAGCTTAAGCACCAGCTGGTGCTGCTGATGCACCAGAATTGGAAATGGTGCGGTCAGGGAGAAATTCGGCGCGCCAACACGCGAATCTGGTGCGGCTGGTGCGTGGTGCGACTCGCCTGGGCGAAATGGTTCCTCGCCTGGGCGGGTTTTTCACTGGTTGGTGCACCAATGAATAGTGCACCCGCCTGGGCGCATGGCTGGTGCGCCTGGGCGAGAATCAGGGTTTTCAACCTTCGATTCACCGTAACTTCTTCGTTAACCGTCGGATCGGGTCCAAATTTTTAGACATGCTTCTTCACCCCATAAACTTCACATCCAACGGTGGAATTTATTTTCTTAGCATCCTATAATAAATTTCTAATTTTCTCTTTTTGGTCGATTTCTAACATCTAAAATGCCGATTTAACTCCCGATTTCGCTTATTTGACTTTGCCCAAGGCCACAACTGCCTTCTATACAACCCCTAGGACTTATAATCACCACTCACCTATCTACCAAAATTCATTAAGTCACTTTTCCAATTTTTCTAAGGTTTTTAAATAATTTCATTTAAATCAAGGTTTAGGATGTTACAATTCTCCCCCACTTACTGGAATTTCATCCCCGAAATTCCATTCTGTCCCTCAATTGGAGAACCACCCCACTGATAAAACTTTAGCCTACGGTTTGGATTTTCCTCCCGTTTAGTTCGTCTAATTCTCGACTCACGTTTACTTAGACAAAACCCAAGTTGGATTGCTAAGTTGCTCCCCCACTTGGCATTAACATACTATATTATCTCGATACCCGAAGGTAAGAGACCGATTATATCAGCTTTTGATCGTCTCCCATGGAACTTCCGACGAAGAACACAAGGATTAAACGATGACAATTACTAAATCCATAGGATTTCACGAAGAATTTATGTTGCTATTTTAGGGAGACAGAATAAGATCATGTAATCCACAGACTTTTGCAGAATACAACGGATCATGGCTAGAACTCTACTCGTCCATAAGGAACGAGCCGAGTAGATAAAACGGGGACTCCAGGGATAATGAATATTCCAGGATGAGAATTAAGGGTAAGTCGCGAATTCGCTCTTCTTAGTCGGCTGGAAGGAGGCAATCTTTGATTACGACGTAAAAGCCACTACTCTATAATTGCATCGGACCAAATAGAATAAGAAGAAGGAGATCCACTTTTACTAATCGAATCATTAGTCAAAGTTTCACAGAAATAGTAATGGAGCATTCAAATGATGATTGGGTAATCATGATCCAAGGTGGGCATATATATATACTTGAAATTTAGGTGTTTCGTTGTTCACTAAGCTAACTCTATAGAGTTATAAACCAAGTCTTGATGCTTGTTAATGACCAAACTTTCACCTACTTTGAATCGAACCTTCAAGGATGCTTGAATAAATTCGGTATAGACTAAGAGTGTCTATGGAATCTGACTCTTATGCCCCTTTTAGGAGTCACAACACGCTTAAGATTTACATCACTCCTACGATTGAAGGCCAAACGGTGTTTTACCACTTGTGGTTGGTCAATCGTTAAAATTGTTCAGTCTCGATGTGGAGACTTCACAAATTTATTAAGATTTGTTCTCATGACAGAGGGTCATCTAGGAATCTTGGTAAGATTCCCAGTAAGTTCTGGATTACCCATATTCGGTTCGGTCTCTATGATAGTTAGAGTTAGTTCATGTAAGGTTTTGCTTAACTCGTTCTATGATTCTAGTATGCACTAATACTATTCTACAATCGGGAAAAACAACCTAAGGTTCTCCTTCCTTCCATTTTGTTCTAGGTCAAATTCTAGATTTTACAACAAGTTTTGGGAAAGGTATTTTCCGGTCAGCTGATTTTCTTACAAGGGATTTACTTCTTGGAAGCCACTGCTTCGGCTGTCTCGATTTCACTTAAAAGGTTGTGATGATAGTATCCATTAATAGATGCGAAGATTGAGGTGATCAATCCCAATCTCACGTCTATTAATAGTACATCACTGTTAAATGGTTGTTGACAATGTTATCATTTAACAAATGCAAGGATTAGAGTGATCAGTTCTAACCTCACACTCCATTAGATAATAACATTATCGCAGTTCTTGCTTAAGCGTTTTAACTAATGCCTTACACTTATAAGCTCTTTCTAAGGTCAGATTTGTTTTGGTATATCACTAAATTTTCCAGAACGAGACCTAAATCAGGAATGCAATCCAAGGAATGTAGCTATCAAAACGACGTCGAAGAAAATCGCTTCCTACAATACCTAAGGGCATTGGTTGATTGATTTTCGTTCGCTTAGGCCCAACATTAACTTATTTTGAACTATTGGCCAGCCATTTAAAATAGATAGAGGGAGTATACTTCGTATGGTTTTACTAAAAGCTTAACAAGGGTAGAAACTTACAGCTCCTAAGATGTTCATAATTTTATAGGGCGACTAGGGAAAATTTGCAAGAATACTCAATTTCCTAATTCCAACAACAACTACAAAAGATCGCAACATACAAGACGTACCCCTCGGAATATGCTGACTTCCAGGTGCCTGCTGCTGCTGTGACATAACTGCTTCCTCCCGTACACCCTTCAGGGGACAATTTGCAACGAAATGCCCCGGTTGCCCACATTGAAAACAACACCCTTTCATACTTTTTCTCAGCACCTTCCAACATTCGCCCCCATGAAACTTCCCACAATGGACACAAGTAGACTTGGGAAACTGAGGGGTTACCATCAGCCTTGCTTTCTTTGAAGTAACCCTCTCGATCTCAGGTTTAGAATGAACCTTTGATTTCCCTGTGGCACCTTTCGACCTCGCCATACCTTTATCCCAAATGCTGGCCCAATGTACTAGCTGAGCAAAGTTGTCCTTGGGTACCTTCCCAAGAACTGCTCTGAGATCTCCACGGAGTCCTGCAAGGAACTTGATGCATTTGATTTCTTCATTCACACCCTTATAGCTGGTAGCATAGCGAATCAGGTCCTCAAATTTCCCTACATATTCATCAACACTCATGTTCTCTTGTCTCAAGCATAGGAAAGCACGTTCCTTTTCCTTTCGGACATCTTCGAAAAGATACTTTCCCCGGAACCTTTCCTTGAATGCGTCCCATGTCACTTTTTGTTCATTGGTCTTCATACACTTTTGAACCTGCTCCCACCACTGCTCTGCTTCTCCAACGAGTGCATATTGAGCCAGAAGGACTTTCTGTTCCTCAGGCAGCGATATATCGTGGAGAATTTCTTCTATCTCCCGAAGCCACTTCCGAGTTACATTCGGATTATAGCCACCCTCGAACTTAGGGGGACCATGCCACTTGAATTCAGTCAACCAATGAATTTCAGCTGGGGAGGGATCCTGAATTGCCTGAGACGACTGGTTAAGTGAGGCTATGGTTGTCACAGCCGTAGCCACCAATTCAGCTTGTCTTTGATTGATTTGGACCTAACTCTCTATGATTGCAGCGATCCTATCATCGTCACTGCGCCTGCTTGCCATAACTTCTAATCCCAGAAAAATGACAAGTTAATACATATATTATTTAGCAGTAATAACTACTCTATCTTATTACTCTAATTTAGTCACTTATTTACTCATATCGGTTACTCGCTTGGTGAGTAACCACTTGGAGATGTGAGTCCACACTCCAAAGGCCGAGGGAAACTGCTCTGATACCATAAAATGTAACACCTAAGTTTATTTACCCTTTTACACCCTTAAATAAAATAGTGAATTAAAAATTTCTTTTTAAACTTATAAAAAAAATCTCCCGTCAAACGGACGGAGTTTCGTTTGTTTTTAAGACTTTTCCCAAAATTCATGTTCTCCTGCAATTTGATAAATAACACATTTTCAAATAGCAAAGCCAGCAGGGCTATTCACACACACACACACATATATATATATATATATATATCTAGTGCATCTTCGTGCACGCATCAGAAACAAGTTTAAAACATCAGAACATAGTCATCAGAGTTAGCGGAATATAAACAAGTTAGGAAAACAGTTTTTCCCCAAAATAAACCCCTTTCCCAAAAGGGGTCGTCCTGGGCCCCTAAAAGCTATTTACATTTATACACAACAAAAAAAAATGATTCACATCATCGGGCCCAGGACATTCTCATGTCCTACATGACTAAAGATAACCTACTCTCCCTGGGAGGGAGAGTACTCCTGCTCGGCCTGATCTTGTGCAAACTCTTCCTCAGTACCTGTGGAGATAGTAAGGAGTGAGTATTACACAAAAAATTGGGAGGCAGTTTCCAATTAAGACATAATGCGACACTAAGCCATACACAAATAACAATTCAATCACAACATAATAAGAGTCAATGTATCACAATTTATTTTCAAGTATTCATTAGTTTCTCAAATCGATTTTTATTTAACATTTTCTTAAGTCTTTCGTTCCATGTATTTTAATCATATTCATATTCTTTACTATCTCTCCCTGGTCATGACCTACTGCGTCTGCACTCCTGTGCACTCACGACCCAATCGAAAATGAGGATCCGGTGGATAATGCGAATCAGATGGTGGATGACTTTATGGACAACTCAACTGGAAGTCAGTGGGGAACTGATGACTGAGTTAAGTTGTGGGCTGGAATGTGAATGATATGATCCATCAGGTTTTCTCTTATCTATCCTATTTTATATTTTGAGTCATGAACCATATGCTCTAGGTTATTATGAATTTTGTTGTAATATATGTAATACAATGTAATGACCTAGAGTGTTAAATCAAGTAATTATGTATTTTGTTTAAATGAAGAATGTGGTATGTAACCTTTTTAATATGAATGAAATATGATGTTACATCACTTGTCTTCATGACTCGATGTTTGTATAATTCCGCAAGATTTGATAATGGATGATGACTGACTTTTAGTTTCAAACAAAAAAAATGGTCGTATTTTCTAAATATAAATATTTTACTTTGGAATAAAAGTTGGGTCGTCACAACCATAAGTCCATAGAGCAGGTCTATTATGACAACTAGAAATCAAAATCATACTAACGCGATGTTAGTGAGAATCACCGCTGTGTTGGAGTCTATGCAGCAACGACAACAACAGCAATCTCAGCAACCACCGCATCTGGTTAATCCACCTCATCAGTGTAATGTGGGTAATACCTAGGCTAAGAGTTTGGCGGATTTTAGAAGTTGTAATCCACCCATGTTTGAAGGAGGATATAAACCTAAGGAGGCTAATAAGTGGATTCATACCATGGATAAAATCTTCAGAACATTGGATTGCACGGAAGCTCAGAAGGTGGCGTATGCAGTCTATATGTTGGAAGATGAGGCTGAGAATTGGTGGAATCATACGGTTCAGCTCCTGCATTATGAAGGAAGGGATGTTAATTAGGGTGTATTTATGGAGAAGTTCCTCAATAAATACATCCTAGAGGATTTGAGGAGAAAGAAGGAAGTGGAATTCTTGCAGCTGAAGCAAGGAGACATGAGTGTGCGTGAGTATGCAGCCAAGTTCGAGGAATTGATGAAGTACTCTCCATATTACCAGAACAATCCAGATGAAAGGAGCAAATGTATCAAGTTCGAAGGAGGCTTAAGGCCTAAGCTGAAATCTATTTTCAGTTATCAAAGGATCCAAAGTTTTCCTGCACTAGTGGATATGTGTAGGATGTATGAGGATGACAATAAGGCAGAAGGATTGCAAACACCAGAGAGGAAAGATAGTCAGAATTATGGACCTCAGAGGCGCAAAGGTTTCAACAATCGAGGCAAGGGTCCATATGATCGTCGAGGGAAAGGCAAAGGGAAAGTTGGAGGTAATGATGAAAGAAATTTCCGGAGTGAGGCTCCCTATTGTGACAAGTGAAAGCGTCGCCATCATGGCCGTTTTTGTTGGGAGACAAGTGGTTGTTCCGATTGTGGAAAACCGGGACACTTTGCGAAGGACTGCAAGGAACCGGCCAAGACCAATTCGAGAGGGGCAGTTGACAAGCCCATGGTTCAAGGAAGGGTTTTCACACTTAGTGGTGTGGAGGCAAGCCAATCCTCTGATCTTGTGCTAGGTAATTACTTGCTAAATTGTCAGCTCTGTAATGTGTTGTTTGATTCTGGTGCAACGCATTCATTTGTTTCATATGAATGTGTAAATCGTTTGAGTTTACCCATATCTGAGTTATCATACACTCTTAAAGTAGAAACCCCTACTAATGCTCCTGTAGTTGTTTCTAGAGCATGTCTTAACTGTTGTATAGAAGTGTTAGGACAACTCTCTAGGGTAGATTTGATCTGTTTACCCTTATCGCAATTGGATGTGATCTTGGGAATAGATTGGTTAAGCCGAAACCAAGTGATCATTGATTGTGATAGAAAAGTAGTGATTTATAGAAACCCAAAACCTTCAGGCTATATGTGTCTGTTCAACACTGAAGTGGAGGAGAATGGCCCAAGGATTGAAGAGATTTCCGTTGTCCGAGATTTTCCGGAAGTATTCACGGACGCGATACCTGGTTTGCCACCGAAGAGAGAGATTGAATTTGGAATCGATTTAATTCCGGGACCTGGTCCCATTTCTATCGCTCCTTATAGAATGGCACCACCAGAGATGGCTGAGATGAAGAAACAGATTAAAGAGTTGTTGCAGAAGCAGATGATCCGACCAAGTGTATCGCCTTGGGGTGCTCCGGTTTTGTTCGTCAAAAAGAAATATGGTAGTATGAGGATGTGTATCGACTACCGACAGTTGAATAAGGTCACAATCAAGAATAAGTATCCTTTACCAAGGATAGATGACCTTATGGATCAAGTTCGTGGGGCTTCAGTATTTTCCAAGATTGATCTGAGATTGGGGTATCATCAGATCAGGATTAGAGAAGAGGATATCTCTAAGACTTCATTTCGATCCCGATACGAGCATTATGAGTATGTTGTGATGCCGTTCGGATTGACTAATGCACCAGCTATTTTCATGGACTACATGAATCGAATCTTTAGACCCTATTTAGATTCATTCGTGGTTGTGTTCATTGACGATATCCTTATTTATTCCAAGAGTCCGGAGGAGCATGCTGAACACTTGAGAATAGTGTTGAATGTCCTAAAGGAGAAGCAATTGTACGCCAAACTTGCAAAGTGTGAGTTCTGGCTGGAGGAAGTTAAGTTTTTAGGACATGTGATATCAAACAAGGGGATAGCGGTTGACCCAGCAAAAGTAAGTTCAGTTCTACAATGGGAACAACCGAAGTCGGTCACGAAAGTGAGAAGTTTTCTTGGTTTGGCTAGCTACTATAGAAGATTTATAGAAGGTTTCTAGAAGATTGCGCTACCATTGACGAAGCTAACTCAGAAAGACCAACCATTTATATGGGATGAGAAGTGTGAAAGCAGTTTCCGAGAGTTGAAGGAAAGATTGACATCATCTCCTGTGTTGATTTTGCCTGATCCACAGAAGAATTTTGAGGTGTACTGTGATGCATCGAAACAAGGACTTGGGAGTGTGTTGATGCAAGATGGAAAGGTAGTCGCTCATGCCTCGAGACAACTAAAAGTTCATGAAATGAACTATCCAACTCATGACTTAGAGCTGGCAGTTGTTGTCTTCGCTCTAAAGATTTGGAGGCACTATCTCTATGGCACTATGTTTCGGGTATTTAGTGACCATAAGAGTTTAAAGTACCTTTTTGACCAGAAGGAGTTGAACATGAGGCAGCGTCGCTGGATGGAGTTCTTGAAGGATTATGAGTTTGAGCTTCATTACCATCCTGGGAAAGCAAATGTCGTGGCGGATGCATTGAGTTGAAAAGCAATGCATATCAGTTCAATGATGGTCAAAGAAGCTGAGTTGATAGAAGAATTTAGAGATTTGAGCTTGACGATGCAAGTGGAGCCGACGAGTATCAAGATGGGGATATTGCAGATTGCTAATGAATTCTTGCAAAGGATTCGTGAGTTGCAACGAGAAGATGATGAGCTTAAGGAAAAGAGGAAGCTTATGGGGGAAGGCAAAGAGTTAGAATTTCAAGAAGGGAAGGATGGAATCCTTCGTTTTAGAACAACGATTTGTGTGCCCGACAATTCAGAAGTAAGGAGAATGATTCTGGATGAAGCGCATAAGAGCAAGATGAGTATGCATCCGGGAGCTACCAAAATGTATCAGGATTTGAAGAAGATATTTTGGTGGCCCACTACAAGAAATATTGGTATTACCGACAGCCAGAATCCGTCGGTAATGACCAAAATCCGTCGGAAATGCCATTTTTCCGACGGATTTTCCGATGGACCAAAACCGTTGGTAAAAATGGTGTTGGAAATGGCTTGTGACGGAATTTTAAAACCGTCGAAAATTCCATCGAAAAAATCCGTCGGAAACTCCGTCAGTAACAATTTTGTTACTAATTGCAAAAAAAAATACCGACGGAAAAAACCGTCAGAAACAATTTTCTTTTAAAAAAAAATAAAATTACATCTAATAAGTCATCATATATTTTTATATACATCATATTTTTTTCAACTAATAGTACAAGCAATATAATTTTCATTAAAATGATAATAAAAAAATCCACGCTCTAAGTTCTAAATAATAAACAACACTAGGGCAATATTTTCACTCATTATCATCTTTATTCTTCAAGGCAGCATGCAATCATCTGTCTTCCTCCACTAAGTATGCTCCACTCTGAATTAAGGTCAAATTTGACAAAAAATGAAAAGGATTTCAAGTTTTAAAGTCAAATCTTAGTGCTACCCAGCAACTAAGTTACCATGAAATACACACTATTACTAACAAGCTAGTCAAGTAGTCATTATTCTAATCATAGGTAAATCAAGCTAAAAATGTGAAGTTTGTCATGAAATATATAACTCAAAGGCATAATAAATAGCAAAAACAGAAAAAGCAAACCAGTTTCTAAAAATCAAAAACAAAACACAAAGACCACTTCTATAACAAAAATTGGCAAATTCAGTAACTACATCTAAACTCAAATTTGAGAGCAAATGCAAAACTTCATATTCAGTTATCAAAAACCAGAATGAAGTCTACGAACAAAGTCTAAATACGGATTCATTTTCAAAGACAAAAACTAAAACACCAAATAAAGTTAAGAGTACATCAATAACCAAAAGTTCAAGAATACAAACTTAACACAAAATATCAAGCAAAGTCTAACATAAAAATAATAATATTCAGCTTCAAGAATATTATTTTTATACTGCTTCCTTGGTTACACATATATTAAGAATGTGGGGCCTATTTAAAAATTTAAAATTAACCAATCATTCTGGAATACAATGTTAGTATTGTCCTCTCAGTTCTGTTAACTTCTCTTCATTACGCACAACTCAATTCAAAGAGAAGAAATATTACTTTGTTTGGGTATTTATGCACTTACCGGAAAAATTTGCAGGATGACCCATGTATAGAATAGAGTGTAGATTAGAGAAGCTACTTTAATGCTTGGTGAGGTCTCATGTTTTGGCATTTCCTTCACAAATTCAAATAAAATCTTGGCACTACGTCCCACCACAGATCTAAGGTAGGCATTTGATATTGGGAAGCATATAAAGATAATAAATGTCAGTCCCTATCATAACCTGCAAGGTGCACATAAACAAACACCAAAAATTATAAAACTGAAAAGCACAAAAAAATAAAAATAAAAAAATCACTGTCACTATATCAGCTTGCTAAAAAATTTACTGAAGCAATCAAGTTTGAAATTCTCTATACAGCAAATGATTTTTGCATTTGGATCATTAGCATAATTCCACTTCTTTCATTCAAGTTAATCATTTGAAAACAGGTAATGATGGCTAGGTAAGTTTTTCTATTTAGAAAGCATGTAGTTCCTAAGTTAAAAAAATGAGAAGCAGTATAATAATATACATCCCATACCTGTTAAAAAATGTATAGTTTTTTAACTAAATTTATATACATGTAAAAGATAAGAGAAATGTCTTTTTTATCCCAAAACATCATCTTAATAATTCTCCTAATACTTAATAGAAATGTTATGTGAT
This sequence comes from Crotalaria pallida, assembly GCA_037953625.1. Classification (NCBI taxonomy): domain Eukaryota; kingdom Viridiplantae; phylum Streptophyta; class Magnoliopsida; order Fabales; family Fabaceae; genus Crotalaria; species Crotalaria pallida. Next base: position 103,997,593 of record CM075650.1, read on the forward strand.
CATATAAGCCCCCCTAATTATCTCATTACTTGACCTATTTGATCAAACATTTGCATAAAATTTGGATTCAGATAAAGATATATAAATGAGTGAGACTCAGCAGTAAGTATCCAATAACCAGTAAATGAGTGACACACAGTTAGTTCCAAGAAGCATCAGCATCCAGACAATTATTATATGACATCTTCTGCATTATAATGTTAAGGTTGTAAGACCATGAAAGGGATTAACTCACATGAATGTTAATATCATACATTTTTTTCATTGGAACTATACAAATCCAGGAGGATAAGATCTCTCGTTCTAACTCATCCAGAAAACAGGGCATCCCCTGCCAAAACATATAACCCAACTTAATAAATAAAAACAAAACCCAACTTAATCAAAGAGAAAACTTTAAGTCAATTCTAAGTTGCCTATGGAAATCCCCATCTGCAATATTCTATCTACTAGGCTTAGTGAATTGGATTCTATTTCTCATATCATACTCAATTTTACCCACCACTCATCAACAGACCAATTCCCCTTGTTATTTATTTACTTAATAAAAACAATTTTCTTCTTTCATAAATCTCCAATCATAACTGACTTAAGAAATCTTTGAACTAGTTCTTGAAGAGGTAAGATATTGGTGTAACAGTGAAACTTCACTGCCATCAAAGATATAATGCTTGGCAAGCACTGCATTTGGTTTTAATTTTACACATAAGCAACACGTCAAACTGCAGCTTTACATAGGATGCATATTGTGACAAAATTCATCACTTAGTGAAAAAACAACACTAGCAAGGTTGCATTGCTTACTCACCACAAAAGGTTGGTATTTTCTCGCACACACAAAGGCAAATTACTCTTATTCAAATTGACATAACTCAAGGACAAAACGGAACAGCTAAACCAGTTGCAGGCTTGTTAATGTAGCTGTTGCATTACTCTAGCTCCAAATAGATGATTCTTGCATATCCTTGTTAAATTGAAAATTTTGATTATTTTGTCTTCCCTCAAGGCAACCAAAGTGGAGAAACCGATTAGTATGACCTCCAAAATAACCATACAACTCAGCATTTTCCCCAAAATAACCCTTATAAAGACTGTTTAGATTATCTGTGTTGATGAAAATTGTGTTTTCTTTCTGTCAATTTAGAAATGTAGAAAAGAAGAAAATAATGATGACCATTCAATATATATTGAATTACCTGTTTGAAATGGGGTTTGGACCACTAGGGACTTCATGCTCACTATCATTGGAGATCTTGTTTTGCCAATCTAATCGAGACTTTCCTCTCTTTGGTACCTGCGAAAACTTATAAATTAGAGCAGTAAAACGGTTCCAACACTCAAATTCAGAATCTATAGTGATTGCATCCTTAAGACTCTTTAATAGCAACATATAAGGGAAACAAGAATACCATTGTAGCTTACCTTTATCCGAGAAGGACATCCCATGAAACTAAGTTTGGCCAGTTAACTAAGGCAAACCAAGGTTTCCTCTCTCAGCACTGCACAATAAATTAGAGTACAATATTATTAAACCTTGTGTAGTATTTTATTAAACCTAGTGCAGTATACATGTGTATAAGTTTAAAAATATGTTTCAAACATGTTTATCTCTCACAATTAAACCTTAACAACAATGAATTAAAGAGCTCTAACAAACCAACAAGTCCTCAGCACAACCAACACAACCAGAAACATTAATAATGGACTGAATCGTAAAGAGGAGAAGCAGAAAATATACCTTCAACGAGCAGAAGTCCAAGGCCTAAAACATGATCAGAATAGAAATCCATGACTGCAACCGAACTCAAAGGGAATTAAAATCGAAGGTCAATGCTAAGGTTAAAGTAGGTGATTGAAAGCACCTTTGGAACCCTAAAATAAAATTCAAAATCCCAAACAAATCATTATTTGAATGAGGAAACTCCAACCAAATCATTAATGGAAGGGAGTTGTTGGCTAGGGATTTAGGGCATACCGCTAATAATACAGATGAAGCTCGTAACCATGACCGTTATCTCTAGCGTATTCACCTCCGCTGGTTCAATCGTTCAGATTCGAGCAATGATTGTCATTCCCTCATTCGCTCTATCTTCAAACCCTTACACTTCCATGGACGAGAGAAAGAGAAAGAGAGAAGGGAAAAAGGGGAATAAGAGAGAAAAAGAGACTTACTGGCTGATACATGGTCGAGGTGAGAGAGACTTACTGGTTAAGGTGAGGGTTCGCTGGTTCTCTCTGACTCACGATGGAAAGAGAGTGAGGAAGAATGGTTCGGAAGGAAGAGAGTGAGGGTTTAAGGAAATGAAATGTGCCTTATTTGCATTAAACATTATGCCCTCCGAAATAAGCCCTTGAAAATTTAAGTTTCCGACGGATTATCCGTAGGAAAAAGTAAACAAAATATTAATTTAATTTTGTTTTATTTTTTTAAGGTTCCGCAACTTCCGACAGGAAAATCTGTCGGAAAATCTGCCGGAAATACATAAAAAATTACAGTTTTAAAAATCCGTCGGAAAATCCGTCGATATTGTCATAGTTACCGATGGATTTAAATCCGTCGGAAAATATCCGTCGGTAATCACTAGTTTTTCTTGTAGTGGCCTGGTTTAAAGAAAGATGTGGCAAGGTACGTAGCGTGTTGTTTGGTATGTCAGAAGGCTAAGGTGGAACACCAAAGGCCAGGAGGAGAATTACTTCCCTTATAAATTCCGTTATGGAAATGGGATAGTATCTCAATGGATTTCGTGTCTAGATTGCCAAGGACAGCTGCTGATCATGATGCAATCTGGGTGATTGTAGATCGCTTGACGAAGTCAGAGCATTTTATTCCAGTTAATATGCGCTACTCTTTGGAAAATCTCACTCAGCTGTATATCAAGGAAGTTGTTCGCCTGCATGGTGTGCCATCAAGTATCGTGTCAGATCGCGATCCAAGGTTTACATCGAAGTTTTGGTAGGATCTACATAAAGCTCTGGGTTCAAGATTGAAGTTGAGTTCTGCATACCATCCTCAAACTGACGGTTAAACGGAAAGGACTATTCAGTCACTGGAGGACATCTTAAGAGCTTGTGTTTTAGAAGGTCAAGGAAATTGGGAACAAATGTTGCCGCTCGTGGAATTTACATACAACAATAGTTATCATACGAGCATTGGAATGGCACCATTTGAAGCTCTATATGTGAGAAAGTGTCAGACTCCATTATGCTGGTTTCAAGTGGGAGAGAGTTCTCTTATTGAACCAGATTTTGTGCAAGAGACAACTGAGAAGATTAAGATGATACAAGAGAAGATGAAGATTGCTCAAAGTAGGCAGAAGAGCTACGTTGATCGGAGGAGGAAACCCTTAGAATTTGCTGAAGGTGACCATGTTTTCATCAGAATAGTACCAACCAAAGGTGTTAGTAGAGCTTTGAAAACCCAGAAACTATCACCTAAGTTTATTGGTCCTTACCAAATTCTTAAAAAGATTGGTTCAGTAGCTTATCAAATAGCCCTACCCCCATCATTAGCTAATCTTCATAAAGTATTTCACGTGTCTCAGTTGAAAAAGTATATTCACGATCCCACCATTGTTCTTAGAATCCAACCCGATGACCTGGAAATACGTGAGAACCTAACCTTTAAAGCCATGCCTATCCGTATTAAAGATCGAAGAGTCAAGCAGCTTAGAGGGAAGGATATTCTTTTGGTCAAGGTTATCTGGATTTATGGTGATGTGATGGAAGTATCTTGGGAATTAGAGGATAAGATGCGTCAGGACTATCCTGAGTTGCTTGTATAAGTTGAATTTCGGGGACGAAATTCCTTGTAAGTGAGGGAGTAGTGTAACACCCCAAAATTTTAATCCCTGATTAATGAAATGTTAATTATAAAATTTATTATAATTAATTATTTCTATTTTTAATCTTTGATTAAAATCTGTGTTTATGTTATTAGTGAATGTGTGAATTTAATTTGGTAAGTATATTTATGTATAAATATATTATTTGCACATTAGTCCCTGTTTTGGGACCTAGAAGTAATTATAGGAAAGGTTTTGGAGGGAAAGAAAATAAAATTTATATTTTTCAAAAATTGACCAAAGTACTCGAGTATTTCTGAGAATACTCGAGTATTCTGGTCAGAGTTACACGAGTTAGTGCGTTTTGGTGAGTCACCACCAACGATTCTCCACCGTTGCCACGAAAACACCTCCAGCAACACGTTTCCACCTTCGTGGCACTGTGCATGAGCTTCATGGATGGCTATTTAAGCCATGGTTGGTGAATCAACCCCTCCATTTGCCAATTTCGTGAGATTTTGCATGAGTTAGGGTTCCCGACTTGGTTCAATCGATTATCCTTCTCTGTTTAGAGTCAAGCCAAAAATTATACACCAATACAAAGCTCACATCTCGAGCTTTGTTTAGACACCAAAATTGTGAGTTAAGAGTCTGTATATTGGAAGAATCGAAGCTTGGAAGTTGGAGTTTGGTTGTTGTCATCTAGTTCCGGAGCTTACTTTGATCTTCAATTTTGGTAAGCTCACGCACTCTATGAGTCTCAAACTTGTTTCTTTAGTTAGTTGGTGTTGCATAGAATCTAGGGAGACTAATTTCCCCAACTCTTATTGTTGTTTCATGTGTCAACGAATTCAATTTTGGTGCTCCACTAAAACTGCTCTGCATGTTGATGCTTGAAGTGGTTCTCTGTGTTGTGGAGTTCTTCCTTGCAATTTTCTTGTTGAGTCACGTCTGAGAGGTAAGGGGAAAACTTTCTATTCACTAGATAGAGTTTAAATTTCATGAATTTGATTAGAGAGCCACCAAGAGGCTCTAAGGGCTTAGTTTGAATAGGGAAATTGGTTTGGAGACCAACCTGTGCTCTAAAGTTGTTTTGAGCAAGTCTAATATGTTGCATGCAAGCTATTTAGAACTTAAAATCATGAGTATTTTGTGTATTATGCAAATTGGTATGTTAAGTTGTGGATTTTGTAAGTTTTATGCATAATCTTGTGAATCTCTGTCAATTCTGTAATTTGATGTGTTCTAAGTGCTTGAACATGTTTAATATATGGTATATGAACTGTGTTGATCATTGGATTGGATTAGAAATGGTTAGAATTGAAAATGGTATGTAAATACCAAATTTTCAGTCTGTTCTGTCTGATAATACTCGAGTAGATGGCTCGATACTCGAGTATTTCGTGATGCACCAGTGTGTCTTTTTGCACCATGACTCGAGTATCAGGTCTAGGACTCGAGTATTAACAGATGCAGCAAGAATGTTTTCTTATGAACCACTCGAGTAATGCATGAACTACTAGAGTATTCTGGGTTGATGAACGACTCGAGTATTTCATGAACTACTCGAGTATTTTTAGAAAAACCTGAAACTTGACTTTTCTGAAAAAGTAAGAACGACTCGAGTAAAATTATGAACTACTCGAGTAAAACTGGAAACTGAAGAACTACTCGAGTATTATAAAGAATACTCGAATATTTTAGCCAGAAACTTAAAAATACCATTTTTAATTCTGAATCATTCTGTTAATACTTAAATGATAATAATCCAAGTGATCTAAGACTTAAAAGAAATTGATTGATGATGTATGAAACTATTGAATTAATAATGTGAGATATTATTAATTGAGATATACCAATCAATTCTTTTAAGTTAAGAAATTGCATTCATTCTGGAGTTCAGATGTTAGATCGTTTTTCATGTTTTGGTAACATGAGGAGGGCCTCTGGGAGTGCCAACTGACGGCTTGCTTGATGACACGTTATGGTTGACGACGTGGCCAGCGAAAGTGAGATGCTGATGATATGGTTATTCCATTGAGATGACGGGACGTTGCTCGAGGAGCACGTTATGTACCATTTCCAAGCTTGTTGTGTACATTCTTGGTGAATGTACGAATGTTGTACACCTAGGAGTACAACGCACTGTTGAGTGCTGATGTGAAGTAAAGGATGGACGTCAGAGAGTGACATAGATTGATGCAGTTAGGATTGAGAGCTAGACTCATACATCATGCCACTCATTTCAAAAAAATTGGTAAAAGAAAATAAGTATGAGCATCTTACTTGCATAAAATACTTGTTAAGTGCTAAATGTGGTTGTTGATTATTGTTGCATATTTACATACTTATATTGTGCATACATTTATGCTCTATTTATTATGTGTATAGAATTGCTTATCCCTGTGCCCTTGTAGGTGATGTCACGTTACATCGCTTGCATCGAGATCCGGCCACTTCTTAGTGGCATATGGATCTACGAGGATCACCGAGCGGTATTTGAGGATGAGGTAGAGGTTACCTTTGAGGAAACCGCAATTGGTGGTTGAAACAACTAAGGAACCCTAGGAGAACACCTAGAGGGGGGGGGGGTTGAATAGGTGTTTAAGAAACCTTGAAAGATTTTCGAAAGAAACGAATCGAAACAATCAAAACGAACGATTTTTCCAAAAAGCTCAGCTCTTAATCGATTAAACTGTGTCTTAATCGATTAAGACCAGAAAGTTTACTTTCACTTAATCGATTAGGGCTTCACTTAATCGATTAAGTCTGTTGAAAACTGAAAAATCACTTTTCAATCGAATACGAAAATTAATCAATTAACACATATGATCAGAGATTCAGCGGAAAGGATTAACACCAATATTCTTATTGATTACCTAGGTTATGAAAATGATTTTCCCCAAATCAATTTGCACAATTAAGATTCAATTCAATCACTTATGAAAAATCAAACTTTTCTAGGTTTTCAATCAAAGAACATATGAAATGACAAGAATGTAAAGATTTAAGGGTTTAGAGATACTGCACAGTGATTTATCCTGGTTCACTTTCATCCACTTGAAAGCTACATCCAGTCCCCTCTTCAACCAAGAAAGATTCTTCACTATGAGGAATTAGAGTTCTCAAATTACAAACAAATGCCTCTCAAGACTCCCTTCTTGATAGCCTCCAAGAGATACACCACACTCTTGTTTTGCAATCCTATTGACCCTCTAATCTAACCTCTACCCTTTGCTTGTTGATAACTCCACACAACAAGTCTTCCACGTTTTTCGTTGATGCCTCACAACAAGACTTCACTTTGCTTGATTCACAACCAAGACTTCTTCTTCAATTTGAATTAACTTGCTTGATGATAATCGACACACCAAGTCTTCTTGTTTGTTGTAGATAGCTTGCCTCTTGCAAAGATTACAACTCAAATGAAAACAAATAACAATCCTATGAATCTCTTTCAATAGCTATGACAATATCACATAAGAGATTCCAAGATTCTTGATCAAAGAATGTAAAATTTAAAGCTTTGATCTATGAAATTGAGAGAGAATAGTGTGGCTTGATCTTTGTAAAATTGATGTAAAAATGATGCTTGATAATCACAATAATTAGGAAAAGGTTTATATAGAATACCCAAAAGTTAGTAGCACTAAAAACTGATTTTGAGAAGTGAAAAACGTATTTTAAAAACCAGTTGTACAGCTCTTAATCGATTAGACTGTTGCTTAATTGATTAAGCACTATAGCTTTGAATATGTTAATCGATTAGAACATGCCTTAATCGATTAAGATAGTTCAAATCACTTAAAAACTTGTTTTCTCAAAACTAAACCTTTTCTTTCAAACCTTTAAGCCACCTATTGATTTTAGGTTAAGTGAAAACTCAAATTATGATATAATCATGACCTTGATAGAGATTCACTACCCTCTAAATACTTTACCAAAACTCATCAAAATAAATGACTCAAACTAAAAATATTACAATTAAACACAAACTAAGTCTTCATGAGCTTGTTCTCTCTTCATCCTTTGTTGAGTGTTGTTTGCTTGTTGAGCTTGAACTTGATCAACACATTTGTAGCTTGTTCAAAACCTTTTGTCATTATCAAAACATTCTCAATGAAACTTACAATCTCCCCCTTTTTGAAAATGACAAACATGTTTTGAAGTTGTTTGAAGTTGTTGATACTTGAACATTTGATCACTTGGTGAGACTCTTGCTCCCCCTCAATAAATACTTTTGACATTTGAAATCCAATCGATAGAAGCTTGATTCTCCCCCTATCTTCAACAACTTTGCTCAACCTACATAAAAACAACAAAACAACCCTTTCTCCAAACAACCATTTCTCCCCCTTTTGGCATTATCAAAAAGTAATATATACCAATTGAAATATAAAATGCTAAGTCAAAATAAGAGAAATCAATGATCATTTCTTCACAACATTGATACCAATTGAAAAACACAAGTACTAAACTTTGAAATGTGATACCAATTGGCAAAAAATATGACAATTAAATATGATACCAATTGAAAACTAAAAAGTCATAATATCACTTAACAAAGTAAGATATCAATTGTAAAGAAATATCACAATAACAACAATAGCATGATAATCATCTAATGATCACTCAATGATACCAATTGAACTTTTAGAAAATTAATACCAATTGAGAGAACTATAATTGTCAATATCTAACAATATCAATTGTTACCAATTTGTAGGACTTTCACTTGAGACTTGAAGATGCAAATGAATGAATAACACTTGTAAGCCCTTTTTCTCTTCAATCATACCTACAAAACAATCATGCTTTTCCTTTTGGTATCCAAATGGTTTTGGATCCATTTTTGTTAGTTAAGGGACTCTCACCCTTCTTAACCCAAACAAAATCTCCTTTAGGTATACCATGCACTTTAATATAACACACATTTGAAGTATGTCCATGAGTACCACAATAGAAACATGTTGGTGCATTTGAAAAATCAACTTTAGAAAAATCAACAACATTTCTATGAGATTTACTCTTAGCATTAGTATAACCCAAACCAAACTTGTTTGAATTTCCTTTTTGAAAATTTAACAATGTGCGCAATTTGATATCACCACTTGTGAAACTTGCAAGCTTATTTTTCAAATTAACATTTTCATCCTTAAGCAACTTGCAATTCTCACAATCAACCACAATATTCAATCTACTAGCACAATCACAAGAAGAACTAGCATATATAAGATCAAGGGTTTCATTTTCAAGATTAAGCTCATCACCTTGTTTTTGAAGTTCTAAAATCTCTTGTTGATGTTTCAAAATGAGCTTCTTTCTTTCAATGTTTTTCAAAGCTAGTTTTTCAAGTTGTTCATGCATTTCTTCATAAGCATTATATAACAATTCATATTTAGAAGAAATTTCGGATTTAGTATGACTTACATCGCTTTCCTCTCTTTGTTCACTTGATTCATCATTTGAACTTTCCTCTTCATCTACTAGAGTTATCAAGTTGAGAGTAGCGACTTCTTCATCATCCGAAGAACTACTTGAAGTGCTTTTCTTCTCTTCTTCATCATCTCAAACTATGTATGCTCTTTTGTGTTTTGAATTTTTCTTTTCTTTCTCCTTCTTCTTGAGATGATCAGCTTCAGAGTCTTTATTTTTTATATGTAGATATTGTATATAGTTTTTGAGAACTCTGGAGTGATGATCTATTTTGGTATTACAGTTTTTATGGACTTGTACTAGAGTTTGGAGATTATCACTTGGACTATGTATTTCATGACTTATATATATATATCTTATGTTTATATTATAACTGTGCATAGTCCTACTATTTCCGCGTACTCTGATAAAGATTATTTAAAGAGTTCGGCTACGATATTTGAAAATGGTATCAGTTCTGCAAAACCAAAAAAAAGAAAAAAATGGATGGCATCACTTAAGTTTTTACTATGTAAATACAATTTCGAAGAATCGATGCTATCTAAATTGTGAAAAGATTTTCTTGTCTTCGAAAATGCCGAATTCAGTATAATGATTAAAAGAATATAACATATATTCTCCAAGGACTCCATATTTTGGTTTGTGTACCCGCTTCTTTAAGAAAATGTAAAGGGAAAATTTAAGCCCTGTATTTTCTAATACTAACAAGTCCATAACTAATATGAGTAATAGTATGATTATTACTCTAATTTCAAGTATTATATTGAGGGTGTCGCAGACACGTTGATCTCCACTGAGTTTAGGGTTGATTCATGGCGATTAACGGATTAATCAAGTGATTACTCATCAAAACGCACTAACCCAATTTCTGGGTTCATCGTCTAACCGGTTACAGAGCCCTTCTAACCGGTTAGATACTGATAAAATGCCAAAATTTAATATTTTAATTGCTCTTTCTTCAAAACCTTTCTAATATTGCAATTAGGTCCCAACCAATGATTAAATTGCAATACTCATATTTTTGTACAAAATAACCATATAAAAATATATCTCATATTTTTATATATAAAAACACATAATGTACAAAAACTAAAACTTTCAAAACTAATATAAATCAATTATAAAATAACTATTATAACTAATTTCTTTGTTATTTGGGAGACGATAATTAGGGGTGTTACACTACTCCCCCAATTAAAAGGAATTTCGTCCCCGAAATTCATCTTCTGAAATTTTCCACTTTTCCAAAATGTTCTTATACTAGAAAACTTCATCTAACTCCCTTAAAAATTGTTCTTAGGGTCCTCCCCCACTTAAAAGAGTTTATATATAATTCTTTTATTTCGAAACATTTCTAATAAAACTTTTCAATTTAAACAATAAAGATTCTTTGCATAAAAACTCTTATGTGAAAGAATTCTTTTAAAAGAAATACTCTTTTGAGTAATACACTTCACATAAACATTCTTCAAATAAAACACTTTTCAATAAACTTCTTGGGGAAAATTTTTTTGTGCTTCTCACTCTGATCACTCGAGCATGATTAAGGAAACATTTGTATGACTTTGTTCCTTAACAGCTTGAGACATTAGGGTGATCAGTCCTAATATTCAAACCCTTAATAACAAAATCATCCCTTTCAGATATAATATTCCGCAAAAAAGACCATACGACAGGTCTTTAAGTTAGATGAACTTAAAGATAGGGTAATTATCACTATCAGACTTAGTTAGATAGTCAAGTTCTAGAGACATTTCCGTTGGGGAGACAAAGATTTGTCCTAGCCCGGTGGTTGTTAATCTCTCTAGCCTTAACTGATCTTTCTATTTTTGTAGTGTCCACAGATATTTATCACATCCAACTGTGATAAAGGTTTTGATCACGGAAAGATTGGAGTTGAGCTTTCAACAGGATATTGATATTTTCAAACGATTAGATTAACGTAATAGAAAAACATTTGACTACGTTAACTCAGATCAAAGGAATAGATAACTCGGGTTATCTACATCAGAATTATACTCAACTCTCATCCCACTAGATAAGCACTTCTCGTGCTTGATTCGCTTGTTGTCTAGTCCTTTCTTACCTTTACCTTCAAGACAAACCGATGAATAATTACCTTGACTTCCTGTAGTCGGAATTGACTATCCCCTTAGGTACATCACAACTAAACCCAAAGTGATGTGCCTCACATTTTTCACCTTGAGATGGACACATGTTCCCTTCCCTATTTCCCCTTTAGTCACTTTTCTTCAGTCGAGGATTCCTTAACCTTGATATTTTCGTGGTTGATATTCTCCCATTTACTTTTCCTCATTCTCCAGTTGAGTCCTCAGTTCACCAACCTTTTTCTTATTCTGGACTCAGATACTTCTCACATAAAATTCATGTGTTTTCCTATTGTCCTCATAGATCTTAAATATGATGAATTCTTCAATTTGACTATTTGTGCACTTCCTACCATACAAAGCTTCAAACGGTGCCATTTCGATACTCGCATGATAACTGTTGTTGTAGGTAAACTCTGCGAGCGATAAAATCTGATCCCAATTTCCTTGTTCTTCCAAAGCAAGAGCTCTTATGTGCTTCTTCTAAGATCATTCTTCTAACTTCCGAATCTCTGGGCACACAAATTCTCGTCTTGAAACGAAGAATTCCATCTTCTCCAACACTAAAGTTCAGTTCCTTTCGTGCAATCATCAATCTCGTCTTCTCTTTCAACTCCTCATCTTCTGGTTGTAATTCGCGAATCCGATTCAAAAATTCGTTGGTGATTTGCAACATTCCCAATCTAATGCTAGATGGTTCCACTTGCATTACCAGACTTAGGTCTCTGAACTCCTCGATCAGAATAGCCTCCTTGACCATCATTGAGCTCACATGAATAGGCTTTATGCTCAAAGCGTCTGCAACTACGTTTGCTTTGTCAGGATGATAATGGAGCTGAAAGTCATAATCTTTTAGAAACTCCATCCATCGCCTTTGTCTCATATTCAACTCCTTTTGATTAAACAGGTACTTTAAACTCTTATGGTCACTGAACACCCAGAATGTAGTGCCATAGAGGTAGTGTCTCCTGTAACACCCCGATTTGGAAAACTCGAAATAAGCACTTAAAAATACTAATTAATTCTCTTCTGAAAAATAGGGTGAAATTTTTTTTTCACTAGTAGAAAACTCATCAATCAAGTTTCTCAAAACAAGGTATTACTTTTAAATCCTTTCTCTAAAAAACGTTTACTGAATTTTCTAAAAACAATTTGTTATTGGTGACTTTACTTCCAACAAATAAGTAAAACATTTTACATATAGAAAACATATTTGATCTGCTTAAAATAGTTTATCTGTCTGATTAAGACAGTCCTTAGAAAACAGTTTGGAAATAGATCATAGAGGTTCTTTCAAAAGTAGACACTATAGTCCATTGGTGCCATTCTTACATAAACGTTTACCTTATCTAAAACATTTCAAAAGAAGAGGGGTACACTTGATATACATATCAGCAAGGGTCCATTAGAACCTAACTATAAACTACTAAGCAGCATCTCCTTCTCGATTCGGGGCGTAAGTCCTCGAAAGCAATCTTCGTCGCCCAGCAGTAGCCCTCTCGTCAGCATACCATGATCAGTAAGTCCTTCTTCCAGGAGAAGCCACACCAGCTCCGCCATCTTTTAGGACCAGAGGTTCATCGTCACATATGCACAAGAAGTTGAGAGAGTAAGTTATCCGAATGGAATTACTCCCATCGACTTCTTGGATTTACACTAGCGACGTATACCAGAACATAACAAATAATACAAACAAATAATACAACAGATAATTATGAAAGATGCATGAGGATGCAATGCAATCGTCGCTTTATCTAACGTCTTATTTTTCGCTTAAGGGAATCTCTTGAATCAACTCATCTTGCGAAGTCGAAGTCTCTTATCCACGTGTCACGAGTCCATAACATCGGAAAATTCAGGGTTTTTGGGTTTGGGTCTACATCTCCTCGGAATCCACCCACCTAGTTCGGAAGCAACCAGAAGTTCAGGATCTCTAACCACACCGGCTCCGGGAGACGACACCAAAATATAAAATGCCCGGGAAAGATGTCATGACAAGGGTGTCCACCTCCGCCGTGTTCAAGTATCCTTCTTCTGATCCTGATTTAGTCAAGGGGGTGTCAGTCATCCGTCTAGTGATCATGCAGTACTTCAGCTACAACACCGGACTACCTACCCAACCTTGGATGGTCAACCTAGGTCACTGTAGCTTTTTCCCGCCTAGACAGACTCCTCTTAGGCTTCTTGACGAATCACCGTCATTACCCTCCCCTATCCTAATCATCAAGTGATTACCACGTAGGTAAACACCGTATCTTCCTCTCCACTACATCGGGTAAGGGTTTTAAGTCGTGAGGTTATACTCGTTTATCCTAACGTCGACCCATCCTAAGTCATCTCCGCCATACAGCTCCGACCATATTCGGAATACTTCCGTGGGACTCGACCACTATGTCTGACGGGCTCCGACCCATCCTAAATCATTTTCGGCATACGACTCCGACCATATGCGGGATATCCACAATTTTTCTGACGGGCTACGACCCATTCAGAACCAACCTCGGCATATAGCTACGACTATATGCGGAATATCAATCATCATTCTGACGGGCTCCGACCCACTCAGAATCACCTCTGGCATATAGCTACGACTATATGCGGGATATCCATCAATCTTTGATAGATAGGCTCCGACCTATCTTAAATCATTCTCGACATATGGCTACGACCATATGGAAACTATCTCTGTAGAATTCTGCAATCATTGCGTCTACGTCCAAAGCATCGTCGTCATCGTCATATCGTCAGCTCGATCCACGTACTCGGGCACATCAGCATCATCCGGTTTCGTAGCGTGTTCCATCCCTTAGAATTTCGCTCTATTCTTTGGGGGATTTCTTATAGTTTTCTAATGTCTTTGCTATTCTTATCTTATATCGCGGGATGATGCATTATGCTCATGCAATGACAATATAAGCAACAATATATCTCAACATAACAAATATATCAATCAATTCATACCATGTGATGGTATAGGTCTGAGTCTTCGTATACCGCAATACAAACAAGGCATACATATTATCGGGTATACTACTAACTACAATAGACCTTTACTGTAACATCCCGCATTTTCTGGACTCAAATGAATCAATGAAGTTTTATTTAAAAATGATTTTCAGGATTTAAGAAAGATTTTTTTTTCAGTTAAGTGTTTTTAACAAATGATTTTCTTTGAAGTTGATTTCATGGAAGCCAAATCTCGGTTTTGAGATTTCTTAAAGAAACAAATTTTCTTTTTATGAAAATGATTTGAGATTTTGAATAAAGTATTCTTTTGAAGATTTTTGGGATGTGAAAATGTGATTTTTATAAAACATCAAGTAAAGTTTATTTTTATATTTTAATTAATACGGTTCATTAATTTTCTTAAAGATTATATTTTGAGTAGTAAATATATGTGTGTGTGTGTGGAATTTGATTAGAAAATTTAAATGAGTAAGTGCATGAATTGTGTGAAATAAATGCATGTATGATGTATATGTGTCGTATGATCTAAGTAGGAAACATGATGTACTAAGTGTTATATGCATGCCTAAATATATGATAAGTGTATGCGTCATTGAATGTTATGTGAAGAAATTGTGTGCATATGCATGTATGTGTTCGGCCATTTAGGGATTAGGAAGCCAAGGTGTAACACCCCAAAATTTTAATCCCCGATTAATGAAATGTTAATTATAATTTAATTATAATTAATAGTTTCTATATTAATCCTTGATTAAAATATGTATTCATGTGACTAGCTTATGTGTGGAAATTATTTAATAAATAATTTAAATGCATAAAATGAGTATTTTGCATATTAGTCCCTGGGTTGGGACCTAGAAGCAATTATAGGAAAGATTTTGGAGGGAAAGTAAATAAAATAATTATTTTTCAAAATCTGGGCAAAATACTCGAGTATTATTTAGAATACTCGAGTATTCTGGGTCAAACTGCACGAGTTAGTGTGTTTGGTGAGTCACGGCCAACGATCTCCCTTCGTTGACACGAAATCGTCTCCTTGCCAACGCCATGGGTGGCGTGTCGTCACGCATGAACACCCTCCAATCCTATTTAAGCTCATCAACGAACCTTGGTAGAGAATTTTGCTTAATCTTGTTGAAGTTAAAGAAGTTAGGGTTTCGAATTCGTCTCCTTCGATTCTCATTCTTTGTTCTGATTCAAAACACAAATCATACACGAATACAAAGCTTACATCTTGAGCTTTGTATAGAGAGTGAAATCGTGAGATTTGAGTGAGTGTGCTGAGAGAATTGGAGCTGGGAAGTGGAGCTAGTTGCTGTCCAAACTGTTTCTGGAGCTTACCTTGATCTTGATTTCTGGTAAGCTCATGAACCCCTAAGTCTCAATTTCGGTTTCCTTAGTTAGATTATGTTGCATAGAGTTTAGAAATCTAATTTTCCCCAATTTAATTCTCTGTTTCATGTACAAACCAATTCCATTTTTGGTATGGTACTCAAAACTACTCTGCATGTGGCATTTGAAGTTGATCTGAGGATTTTGGAGCCTTTTTCTTGTCAATCCTTGTTTGGAAAACATCTGAGAGGTAAGGGGAAGTAATTATATTCACTAGATAGAGTTTAAATTCCATGAATTGTGTTAGAGAGCCACCAAGAGGCTCTAAGGGCTTAGATTGAATAGGAACTTTGGTTTGGAGACCAATCCATGCTCTAAAACTGTGTTGAGCAAGTTTTATATCATGCATGCAAGCTTAAATGAGCTTTACTTTATGAAAATTGTGCTTAATATTCAATTTGAGGTGTTGAGTTGTTAAAAGTGCCTTTTTATGCATAATTATTGGATTCTCTGTCAAATCTGTGTTTTGATATGAAATGAATGTTGTAACATGTTCAAATTATGTTGTATGAACTCTGTGGATCCCTGGAATGGACTAGAATTAAGTAGAAATGAAAATGTTATGTTAAAACCAAGTTTCAGTGTTATCTGCTACGAAACAATCGAGTAAAAGGCAGGGTACTCGAGTAAAATGCTTTCAAAACAATGTAAAATGAACAAGAATACTCGAGTATTTTGTCTGGTACTCGAGTATCGAGCATGACCTGAGGACAAGTTTAGGTCAAACACTCGAGTCATTCAAGGTCACTCGAGTATTCTGGAAATGTTCAAGAACACTCGAGTAACCCATGAACTACTCGAGTAAATTGTTGAATTGAAAACCCAAATCCTCATAAAGTCATGAACACTCGAGTAGTCTTAAGAACACTCGAGTAATCTGGAAAAGTTGAGGAACACTCGAGTGTCCTGAAGTTTACTCGAGTAAATGGTTCATAACCTGAAAACACCATTTTCAATTCTGACTTAATAAACTAAGGAATTATTAATAATAGTCCAAGGGATCAAGACCTAGGTAATACAAATAGATCGTTTGGTGACGATCCTTTTTTATAAAGAAAATAAGCCTAGGTGGCCTGTAAAGTATTAATAAACTTCCCTTAAGTCTAAAAGATAAAATGCATTCATTCTGGAGTTTGGATGGTAGGACGTATTTCATGTTTGTTAAACATGTGGAGGGCCTCTGGGAGTGCCAATACGCTTGCTTGATGACACGTTGTTGACGTGGTCGGCTTAGTGGATGCCGATATGGATATATCGTTTGGATGACGATCCGTTTGGATGACGGGATATGCTCGGGTGGCATGGATACCAAGCTTGTCGTGTACATTCTAGGTGAATGTACGAATGGTTGTATACCTAGGAATACAACGCACTGTTGAGTGCTGGGTTGTCAGGGATGGATGTCAGAGAGTGACATAGTATTATGATGGAGATAGGCTTGAGAGCTAAAGTCATGCATCATGCCATTCATTTAATTTAACTGTGATAAATGAACCAAGTGTGAGCATCTTACTTGCATTCAATATCTGCTAAGTGTTAAATGTGATTGATATTAATTGATGCATATTTACATGCTTATATTGCATAACTTAGTCTCTGTTGATTATGTGTATAGAATTGCTTACCCCTATGCCCTTGTAGGTGATGTCTCGCTACATTGCTTGCATCGAGATCTGGCCACTTCCTAGTGGCACATGGATCTATGAGGCCAATCGCGCGGTGTTCGAGGGGGAGGTGGAGATTACCTTCTACCACCCGAACCCGCTGACACGATTCCGTCCTCGTAGGTTTAGGATTCCCATTATATACACTATGCATGTACCCCCGTTTTACACTTACCATGGACCACCTCCCACGCGACCAGCTCGCTCTTACCATAGTTTTCGTTTTCGACCTACCCGCTCTCACCCTTTTACTTCGAGAGTCATCCGCGAGGAGACTCCCCTATCTGATCGGAGGAGCCCAGTCAGGGTTTCACCATCACCTGACCCGGTACCCAGTGGTAGGGTACACTCTCCCTCGGATGAGATCGAGGAGGATCCGGTGGAGGACGAGAGTGGGGGCGAGCCTGTCGTGCATTCTACTGGGAGTGACTGGAGGGACGATGATCCCTAGGTACATGCATATGGTGTATGATGTGGGTCGGAGGATCCGATGTGTGGAGGCTGTGGAGGAGATTTGCTGCTGCTGCTGTGATGATGATGATGCTACTATCTTACCACTACTTTTACTTTTGGGAGACTACTGCTGCTACTACTCCATCTGATGCTGCCAGATCTATGTGACTATCCCTAGAGTTGTATATTTTGTTATGTACATATTGTGGATATACTTTTGGAGTACTTTAGGGTTTTGGTCACACTATGTAGATCTATTTTTATATGGACTTGTACTTATGGATTTGGAGACTATATTGTGGGCTATGTACTTATGACTATGTTTATATATAAAACCTATGTTTATACTTTATCAGTTGCATAGTCCAACGAATTCCGCTTACTCTGATTTAATCTATTGAAGAGCTCGGCTAAAAATATTACTTAATGGTATCAGTTTTATCAAAACGCATGGGTAACCTTAGCTACATGTATGATACATGGATGTTTTCAAAGAACAAATGTTACCCTACTTGTGAAAGGATTTTAAGAGATCGCCGAACTCGATATAAACATTTTTGTAAAGGTTTAGAACTTATTCTCCAAGAATTCCAAATGACGATTTTGTGCACCTGCTGTTAAAAAGAAAAAAAATTTATTTCTATATTTTCTTAATACGCGCAAGTCCATATATATTATCCAATATAAAAGCTTATTTATTAGTTTACAATTTGGGTAATCCGAGAAGGGTGTCACACAAGGAGAGTGCCTCTTCTTAAGTGGCAAGAGAATAAGAAATAAGAAGGAATAGGTAGTGTGACTCATGATACCTAAGGGAGACTTCCATCAACCTAGTGTCTCCATTGACAAGACCTCTCCCATGCAAACTTTGAGTTGGACTAGATTGCCCTTGAACCACCCCTTGAACCGAGGACCAAATAGAGAAATTCCAAGCCCTTGCTCTTGCTTATAGAACCGTGTATGTGTGTGTTAGTAAGCCATTCTCCACAATTCTAAACACTTAATTTCCAAACACATAGTCCAAGAGCAACCTTAAGCCCTTGTGACTTTAGAGAAGAAAAGAGAGAGGCCGTAAAGAAGAAGGAAGAGAAAACAAGAATGCAAGCCTAAGATTCTTAACCCAAACATCCTCAATTTCTTTCCCAATCACCTTCATCTTTAAGGATCAAGAAGAAAATCCACCATCAACCTTAGAGAAGAGGAGACCGAAGCACAATCTTAGGAGGAGAAGAAGAGGACTTGAAGTTTGAGGATTGTAGTTAGAGACCTTGATCTAAGGTAGTTATTTAAGAAAGCTTAGTGTAGTTATTTTGGTTTGTAAAAGGACTTTATTATGGACATTATTTAAGTGTAATAATTAGGATGCATGTGTTTAATTTCTCATGATCTTGAAGTTTTGTTGCCTTGCATGTTAATTTTGTGCTTTGATCTTGGATATTTACACTTGAATGCCTTGACCTATGACTTGTTCTTCACGGTTTTGTTTAGGTTTTGTGTTCAAGCTTATGTTCTTGCTTTGATCTTGTTTTGCATGTCTTGATCTAGATATTATTCTTGAGAAAATATAGAGTTTGAGTTTTGTGTGCAAGTCTTGATTTTCTTTGGTGCATGTTACGGTTCCCTAGGAAAAATAAGTATGATAAGTTTTCATAACAATTTTGGTAAAAATCTATATGTAGGATGATGATGATGGTTCGGTTAATACTTTAATAAAAAAAATAAACTGTTGTTCTAAAGGTGTTGCATGAGTTCATCTTGATTTGATCACTGCATGTGGAAATAAATTTGTGAGATTTCCCTTTATGCATGTCCTTATTCGGTCAAGACTAAGGAATCATGCTAGATCATTGTTTTATTTACATGCATGATGAAGTTATCTCACTTATAGATCATAAGTACATGCATGAAATTCCTTAGATATTTTTGACATGATCCTTGATTTTATTGTGTTAAGGAATTAAATTTTTAATTAATGAAAATTTTGTGAGAAGCTCACAGTTTTGCATGTAAGAAGGTCTAAGTTAGTTCATTTTACTTGGCATGTGTGTTTTATGAAAAGGATTAAGGATTTCTAAACCTATGGGACTTGAATCTTTGATTGAAAACCTAAAAGTAAATTTTATGTTCCATTCGATCTTATGATGAAAATAAAAGAAATCAATTGATTTCTCTTTGTGTGTTGGTTTATATGATGATTAGCGTGATTTTGATTAAGTGTGCCCTTTTCTTTAATTAAATTATCATGTTTAAATATAGGATAGAGTATTTTCCATATGTGCATGTGCTAATGATCATTAGACTTGAACATGAACTTGGTCTCATGAAGGATAGAATTCGACCATGCATGGAAATTAAGTGCATATATTTGATTCTTGCCTTATGTGCATGAATTGTGATGTTGTATTTATGTGTGTATGAATGATTTGAGTGTTTAATATTTTTAAAGGTTTTTGATTGAATCCTTGTGTTATTTCTCTTTGATGAAATTCGGTTTTAAAGAAAATGGAATGAGTCAAATGATTTGATTAATTGAAAAGTATTGTTTTAAAAAAGATTTTCTTATGATTTATGAAGTTCATGGTTTCAATTTAACAAACGATTATCCTAAGAAAACCTTAAGATAAATGTGGCTTTTTTTTTAAAAGAGCCAAGAAATTATTGATGTTTTCAAACAAAAGTTTTTATTTAACCGTGAATTAAAATCAAAGTGATTTTCAAATAAGAGTTCAATAATAATGTCTTATTTTCTAAATAATTTTATAAGAACAATTTCTAATAAGAAAGAACTATTTGAGTTCCAGTAATAATCGGGAAGCTGTTACGAGCGCCGCATCGGGAATCAAGGAGTGTACAGTGAGAGTTGTCGTCAATCGAGGTGAGAGAGAAGTTTCCCCCAAACACTGTGGTCTTTAGGTAACATATTAAGTGTTTCGACCAGCTCAAAAGTCGAAACTTAGTGTCTTGAGTCAGTATGAGTAAGTCATTTATTTATGTTTGAATATTAGTATGTTATTTATTGCCTAATTATCTATTACTTATGATTGTCAAATGGGGAAGATGGCAACGCTGTGAATAATAATAATAATAATCAAAGATATAAGAGATAAGAGATGAGTGAGGAGATATGTAAGATGTTATTGGAAAAGTATAAATGATGAAAGCGATGAGCGGAGCCAGAGCTTGCGCAACATTGTTGATATGGATGCTTTTTGAGGTTGAGGCATGAGTGAAGGGAAATGAAATTGTGGAAACAGAATGGAGTTGGATTGGAGATGGACTTTGGTTGTGGTTTTAGTCTGGGAACTAGTGTTGAGTTGAGCTTGCTCCTCCACTAGCGCTCAGCAAAAGGTTATTTTTCTTGAAAAAGAGATTTTGGAAAGGATTTTGAAAATAAATTTTCGAAAGGATCTTTTGAGGAAGGTTTGGAGAAAGACTTTGTCAAATACTATTTTTGAAAAGGTTTGGAAGAGAAATTTTGAAATGATTTTCTAAAAGAGGTTGTAAAATCTCAATTTTGAAAACTGTTTATGAAACATCATTTTTGAAAAGAGTTTATAAACCTTATTTTGGAGTTTTTATTTTTGAAACCTTATTTCTTTTGGAAACATTCTTGTTGGAAAGGATATTCGGAGAAAATCTATTTGAAAAGGATTTGTGAAACTTTATTTTGGGGAGGCATTTGAGAAGCCTTGTTTTGAAAAGAATTTGTAAAACATTAGTTTTTGAGAAAGTTGGTGAGATCCTTATTTGGGAAAGATTTTGTGAAACATTATTTTTGGAAAGATATTTTCAAGAAGAGAAAGAACAAGTATTTGATGATGGATGATGAGATGAGGAGTTTTGGTTGTAGAGGAGAACCCAGCACTGTGCAATTTTGAGACAAGAGATGTCGTGAGAGTATTAGAGGTCGGGACTCGTTGAAGGGATGTACGAAGGATGAGCCGACCAATAGGATTAAGTTACTAACCTATTAAAAGACTTTTAAAAGACATGTATTAACGCGGTTAGTTATGAGTGATCCGAAGTAGTGGAGAGGAAGAAACGATAAGTATCTGCGGATACATAGGACGAGATTGCATTAGGGGAGGACGATGATGGTGATGCGTCAAGAAGTCTAGAGTACTGTTCTAGGCGGGACAATTCCACAAGTGGCGCACTAACATGGTGGGGACTGGGTCTAATGCCGTGGCACGTCCTGCTTTGCAAACTAGAGTCAGTACTGTCGCCCCCTAGATTGCAAATCGAGAACAGTGAGAGGGACTGGAGTGGGGCATTTTGTTTGCCACTGCAAGGCAGTGAGCCATGTTTATTGTGAATATTGATTGAGGCTGAGTCCTCCTGGTCTGGGACCATTTGTGTTGACAGCTGTCGTGCCCGCACGGTAAAGGTCCTGTACTCCTGTTTGCTTCCGATTAGGTTGGGCGATGACCGAGGAGATGTAGACGAGTGTGCTAACTTGAAAGCGTTTTCCTCAATGATGATTTTAAATCCCTTGCATCATTGATGGTTTCGAATTCATAAAATTTAAATAAGAAAAGAAAGAAAAGAATATGTATATATAAATAAGGTATGGTTGTGAATAATCTTTGAGAGGAAGTATGAAAGTGGATGAGCTTATATGGTGGTGGAATCAGAGTGCGCAACAGAAGCAGTTAATTGCATGTATTGCGAAGTATGCATAAAGTAGTGAGTAAAAGAGAATAAGAGATTGAGGTAAGTCTTTGTATAAGTTGTGTGCCTGCTTTCCTATGTTGTTGTTTGTATGGTTTGTCTATCTTAATATTTTACCTACTGTAATTCCACACTGTTGGCATAACATGTCTGGGAATACTTACTCTCTCAAATTCTTTTGTCTGTGGCTATGTATCTACCCTTCTGTTGTCAACCCATAGTCCATGGATCCAGTTAAGTTCACCTTTGAGGTACACAACGAAGGACGATGGGAAGTAAATCGTCGTGGATGGGAATGGCGGGGAGCGACTGAGGTTCGCATTTTCGACCCTGACCACACCCTTAGAGGAACCGAACCAGATTCTCGTAGATGTCGCTTCGTGCTATCAGATCTGCAGATGGGCGGACCGGCAGACTACCATGGGGGCTATCCAATGTCGTTGCCTGCACGCATTGACCCCGAGGCGGAAGAGTTAGAAGAATTGGACGAAGACATGAATGAATTGTCTGACGATGCGTTTGATGCCATGGAAGAAAGTGAGCCTGAGGAGGATCCTGAGGAGTATATGGAAGAAGAATATCCGGATGCTGATGTGATTGAGGTCGACCCGAGTGAGGCACCTCCAGTCGATTCTTCGTCATCAGCTTAGGAGATGCGTTGGTAGTTTCTTTTCTTATCTTGAAGTATATATTTCCTTGTATTTGCTCTGCTAAACCAATATGGTATCCTGATGTAAACCCCGATCTAATTCTAATGAATGATATTTTGGGCACCACTGACTCTGATTACAAAAGTTAATGGACAATGACAATCGAGTTGTGAAGGTTCAAGTTGCAAAGTGTGGTGTCACGTGACACTTCGGTTTGGAACTTGAAGCTTAGTATGATATGTGAGGACTCTACCTTTAATTAAAGAGTTTTGAAAATGTAACATTTCTCCTAATCATGCTGCTCAACTATGTAAAAAAAAATTGCCCATATTTTACCTCATTTTGTACAAAGAGAAAAAGTGGTTTCAAGTTGCCAAATCGGGGTGTTACAGAAGTGGTATCAGAGCGGTGGTTTAGCTTTGAGAGGTGAATGCATGGAACATATACTTCATAGTGTGTCTCGTGCGAATAGAGATAGAGGCGTCAAGAGTGTGCGAATGATCGCCTGGATGCGCCAAGCTTTACTGCAGAACCTGCGACTCAAAATCGTAATGAAGCCTATTCTTCATGTTTGAACTTAACCTTCTTTGATTGAAACCATTGTTTGTTATAAGCCCCTTTTGTTTGGAATGACCTTTTGAACCCTTGATTCAATTTGAACCTTGAGCCTATTTCATTGTCTGTTATCCAGATTCATTTCTAAAGTAACCGTGTGTCCTTTTTGATCTTATCAAACCCCATTCGTGAAATTCTATATGCGAGCTTTCTTTACTTTCAAGCCATTTGATCCTCAAGACTTTGGTGATGACTTATGCCAGTCGAGTAGTTTACCCTGAAATAGGAATGGATTTGTGAGGAGTGGTTAAGGAAAATTAGCAGTATTCAAGGAAAGGTAAGGACTAGGATACATGGAAAGAGGAACGTATTGGTCAAGATATAGAGTGAGGATATCTTTGAGTCTTGAGTAGAGTGAAGGATTGTACGAGCCGATCGGTGATAAGTATAAATTTACCTGGATTGTGATAGTATCGAGGTAGGAGGAAGCCAAAGAGTTTGTGGTCATAGAATTGGAATTAGAGAAAGGATAAAAGATATGGTTGAAGACGAATTGTTCTTGATGGTGGGTAATCGGATAGATAAAGCGAAGGATTTTCAAGAGTTGATCAAGTTAGGATGAAGGAGGTGACGGTGAATTATAGATTAGAGGAGACCTATTAGGGATGAAAAATCTCGTAGTAGCCCAACGATTAGAGAATTGGAGGAGATTCAATGGATTTAGATCTTAAGATGAAACATGAAGATGGAAAGAGGAGTTAGAAAGCTTAAGTTATTATGATCAATAGGTGATAGGAGGTGTGAAGTGAAGCCTATGTTTCTTGAGAGTTAGTGATAGTTTGAAGAAAGGAAGGACTAGTTATGAATAAGATGAAGATATAAGGGGGAATAACTAGTGGAATCTGAGATGATGATGAGAATTGAGAGTTTGTTGGAATAGGATTTATGTATATAGTTGAAGTGTTTAGCAATAAGAGTAATTAAAGTTGGGGAGTAGGTAGAGGTTGGAAGTTGAGGAAACCAACCTGATTGGAAATCATTAAGAAAGAGTAAGTCGAGGGGGTAGTAACGATGGTAGTGTTTGTCCGGGTTGGCATAAGCATTACATTTTTTCCTTTTGAGTTGCTACTTGTCCCAGCAACATGGAACAACCTTGAGAACTTAATTTGTTTAGCAGACCTTAATGTTTTGTACCGTTGTATTTGACAATGGAGTGGCCCCAGAGATTGTTGTGATGAGCCTAATTTAGAATCCTTCTTGAAAGCAACAGGATGAGTGTAACGGTCAGTTCATATCAAGATGAGAAAGCGGATTGCTGCATGGAGCTACGCACTCATGAATGAGACGGTTTTGCACATCATTTCTCGAGGACGAGAAATCTACAAGTTGGGGAGAATGTAACATCCCGCATTTTCTGGACTCAAATGAATCAATGAAGTTTTATTTAAAAATGATTTTCAGGATTTAAGAAAGATTTTTTTTTCAGTTAAGTGTTTTCAACAAATGATTTTCTTTGAAGTTGATTTCATGGAAACCAAATCTCGGTTTTGAGATTTCTTAAAGAAACGAATTTTATTTTTATGAAAATGATTTGAGATTTTGAATAAAGTATTCTTTTGAAGATTTTTGGGATGTGAAAATGTGATTTTTATAAAACATCAAGTAAAGTTTATTTTTATAGTTTAATTAATACGGTTCATTAATTTTCTTAAAGATTATATTTTGAGTGGTATATATATGTGTGTGTGTGTGGAATTTGATTAGAAAATTTAAATGAGTAAGTGCATGAATTGTGTGAAATAAATGCATGTATGATGTATATGTGCCGTATGCTCTAAGTAGGAAACATGATGTACTAAGTGTTATATGCATGCCTAAATATATGATAAGTGTATGCGTCATTGAATGTTATGTGAAGAAATT
Organism: Crotalaria pallida; assembly: GCA_037953625.1. Classification (NCBI taxonomy): domain Eukaryota; kingdom Viridiplantae; phylum Streptophyta; class Magnoliopsida; order Fabales; family Fabaceae; genus Crotalaria; species Crotalaria pallida. The sequence goes on from CM075650.1 coordinate 104,023,194, forward strand.
GTGTGCATATGCATGTATGTGTTCGGTCATTTAGGGATTAGGAAGCCAAGGAGAGTGCCTCTTCTTAAGTGGCAAGAGAATAAGAAATAAGAAGGAATAGGTAGTGTGACTCATGATACCTAAGGGAGACTTCCATCAACCTAGTGTCTCCATTGACAAGGCCTCTCCCATGCAAACTTTGAGTTGGACTAGATTGCCCTTGAACCACCCCTTGAACTGAGGACCAAATAGGGAAATTCCAAACCCTTGCTCTTGCTTATAGAATCGTGTATGTGTGTGTTAGTAAGCCATTCTCCACAATTCTAAACACTTCATTTCCAAACACATAGTCCAAGAGCAACCTTAAGCCCTTGTGACTTTAGAGAAGAAAAGAGAGAGGCCGTAAAGAAGAAGGAAGAGAAAACAAGAATGCAAGCCTAAGATTATTAACCCAAACATCCTCAATTTCTTTCCCAATCACCTTCATCTTTAAGGATCAAGAAGAAAAGCCACCATCAACCTTAGAGAAGAGGAGACCGAAGCACAATCTTAGGAGGAGGAGAAGAGGACTTGAAGTTTGAGGATTGTAGTTAGAGACCTTGATCTAAGGTAGTTATTTAAGAAAGATTAGTGTAGTTATTTTGGTTTGTAAAAGGACTTTATTATGGACATTATTTAAGTGTAATAATTAGGATGCATGTGTTTAATTTCTCATGATCTTGAAGTTTTGTTGCCTTGCATGTTAATTTTGTGCTTTGATCTTGGATATTTACACTTGAATGCCTTGACCTATGACTTGTTCTTCACGGTTTTGTTTAGGTTTTGTGTTCAAGCTTATGTTCCTGCTTTGATCTTGTTTTGCATGTCTTGATCAAGATATTATTCTTGAGAAAATATGGAGTTTGAGTTTTGTGTGCAAGTCTTGATTTTCTTTGGTGCATGTTACGGTTCCCTAGGAAAAATAAGTATGATAAGTTTTCATAACAATTTTGGTAAGAATCTATATGTAGGATGATGATGATGGTTCGGTTAATACTTTAATAAAAAAAATAAAATGTTGTTCTAAAGGTGTTGCATGAGTTGATCTTGATTTGATCACTGCATGTGGAAATAAATTTGTGAGATTTCCCTTTATGCATGTCCTTATTCGGTCAAGACTAAGGAATCATGCTAGATCATTGTTTTATTTACATGCATGATGAAGTTATCTCACTTATAGATCATAAGTACATGCATGAAATTCCTTAGATGTTTTTGACATGATCCTTGATTTTATTGTGTTAAGGAATTAAATTTTTAATTAATGAAAATTTTGTGAGAAGCTCACAGTTTTGCATGTAAGAAGGTCTAAGTTAGTTCATTTTACTTGGCATGTGTGTTTTATGATAAGGATTAAGGATTTCTAAACTTATGGGACTTGAACCTTTGATTAAAAACCTAAAAGTAAATTATATGTTCCATTCGGTCTTATGATGAAAATAAAAGAAATAAATTGATTTCTCTTTGTGTGTTGGTTTATATGATGATTAGCATGATTTTGATTAAGTGTGCCCTTTTCTTTAATTAAGTTATCATGTTTAAATATAGGATAGAGTATTTGCCATATGTGCATGTGCTAATGATCATTAGACTTGAACATGAACTTGGTCTCATGAAGGAAAGAATTCGGCCATGCATGGAAATTAAGTGCATATATTTGATTCTTGCCTTATGTGCATGAATTGTGATGTTGTATTTATGTGTGTATGAATGATTTGAGTGTTTAATATTTTTAAAGGTTTTTGATTGAATCCTTGTGTTATTTCTCTTTGATGAAATTCAGTTTTAAAGAAAATGGAATGAGTCAAATGATTTGATTAATTGAAAAGTATTGTTTTGAAAAAGATTTTCTTATGATTTATGAATTTCATGGTTTCAATTTAACAAACGATTTTCCTAAGAAAACCTTAAGATAAATGTGGCTTTTTTTTTAAAAGAGCCAAGAAATTATTGATGTTTTCAAACAAAAGTTTTTATTTAACCGTGAATTAAAATCAAAGTGATTTTCAAATAAGAGTTCAATAATAATGTCTTATTTTCTAAATAATTTTATAAGGACAATTTCTAATAAGAAAGAACTATTTGAGTTCCAGTAATAATCGGGAAGCTGTTACGAGCGCCGCATCGGGAATCAAGGAGCGTACAGTGAGAGTTGTCGTCAATCGAGGTGAGAGAGACGTTTCCCCCAAACACCGTGGTCTTTAGGTAACATATTAAGTGTTTCGATCAGCTCAAAAGTCGAAACTTAGTGTCTTGAGTCAGTATGAGTAAGTCATTTATTTATGTTTGAATATTAGTATGTTATTTATTGCCTAATTATCTATTACTTATGATTGTCAAATGGGGAAGGTGGCAACGCTGTGAATAATAATAATAATAATCAAAGATATAAGAGATAAGAGATGAGTGAGGAGATATGTAAGATGTTATTGGAAAAGTATAAAGCATGAAAGCGATGAGTGGAGCCAGAGCTTGGGCAACATTGTTGATATGGATGCTTTCTGAGGTTGAGGCATGAGTGAAGGGAAATGAAATTGTGGAAACAGAATGGAGTTGGATTGGAGATGGACTTTGGTTGTGGTTTTAGTCTGGGAACTAGTGTTCAGTTGAGCATGCTCCTCCACTAGCGTTCAGCAAAAGGTTATATTTCTTGAAAAAGAGATTTTGGAAAGGATTTTGAAAATAAATTTTCGAAAGGATCTTTTGAGGAAGGTTTGGAGAAAGAGTTTGTGAAATACTATTTTTGAAAAGGTTTGGAAGAGAAATTTTGAAATGATTTTCTAAAAGAGGTTGTAAAATCTCAATTTTGAAAACTGTTTATGAAACATCATTTTTGAAAAGAGTTTATAAACCTTATTTTGGAGTTTTTATTTTTGAAACCTTATTTCTTTTGGAAACATTCTTGTTGGAAAGGATATTCGGAGAAAATCTATTTGAAAAAGGATTTTTGAAACTTTATTTTGGGGAGGCATTTGAGAAGCCTTGTTTTGAAAAGAATTTGTAAAACATTAGTTTTTGAGAAAGTTGGTGAGATCCTTATTTGGGAAAGATTTTGTGAAACATTATTTTTGGAAAGATATTTTCAAGAAGAGAAAGAACAAGTATTTGATGATGGATGATGAGATGAGGAGTTTTGGTTGTAGAGGAGAACCCAACTCTGTGCAATTTTGAGACAAGAGATGTCGTGAGAGTATTAGAGGTCGGGACTCGTTGAAGGGATGTACGAAGGATGAGCCGACCAATAGGATTAAGTTACTAACCTATTAAAAGACTTTTAAAAGACATGTATTAACGCGGTGAGTTATGAGTGATCCGAAGTAGTGGAGAGGAAGAAACGATAAGTATCTGCGGATACTTAGGACAAGATTGCATTAGGGGAGGACGATGACGGTGATGCGTCAAGAAGTCTAGAGTACTGTTCTAGGCGGGACAATTCCACAAGTGGAACGCTAACGTGGTGGGGACTGGGTCTAATGCCGTGGCACGTCCTGCTTTGCAAACTAGAGTCAGTACTGTCGCCCCCTAGATTGCAAATCGAGAACAGTGAGAGGGACTGGAGTGGGGCATTTTGTTTGCCACTGCAAGGCAGTGAGCCATGTTTATTGTGAATATTGATTGAGGCTGAGTCCTCCTGGTCTGGGACCATTTGTGTTGACATCTGTCGTGCCCGCACGGTAAAGGTCCTGTACTCCTGTTTGTTTCCGATTAGGTTGGGCGGTGACCGAGGAGATGTAGACGAGTGTGCTAACTTGAAAGCGTTTTCCTCAATGATGATTTTAAATCCCTTGCATCATTGATGGTTTCGAATTCATAAAATTTAAATAAGAAAAGAAAGAAAAGAATATGTATATATAAATAAGGTATGGTTGTGAATAATCTTTGAGAGGAAGTATGAAAGTGGATGAGCTTATATGGTGGTGGAATCAGAGTGCGCAGCAGAAGCAGTTAATTGCATGTATTGCGAAGTATGCATAAAGTAGTGAGTAAAAGAGAATAAGAGATTGAGGTAAGTCTTTGTATAAGTTGTGTGCCTGCTTTCCTATGTCGTTGTTTGTATGGTTTGTCTATCTTAATATTTTACCTACTGTAATTCCACACTGTTGGCATAACATGTCTGGGAATACTTACTCTCTCAAATTCTTCTGTCTGTGGCTATGTATCTACCCTTATGTTGTCAACCCATAGTCCATGGATCCAGTTAAGTTCACCTTTGAGGTACACAACGAAGGACGATGGGAAGTAAATCGTCGTGGATGGGAATGGCGGGGAGCGACTGAGGTTCGCATTTTCGACCCTGACCACACCCTTAGAGGAACCGAACCAGATTCTCGTAGATGTCGCTTCGTGCTATCAGATCTGCAGATGGGCGGACCGGCAGACTACCATGGGGGCTATCCAATGTCGTTGCCTGCACGCATTGACCCCGAGGCGGAAGAGTTAGAAGAATTGGACGAAGACATGAATGCATTGTCTGACGATGCGTTTGATGCCATGCAAGAAAGTGAGCCTGAGGAGGATCCTGAGGAGTATATGGAAGAAGAATATCCGGATGCTGATGTGATTGAGGTCGACCCGAGTGAGGCACCTCCAGCCGATTCTTCGTCATCAGCTTAGGAGATGCGTTGGTAGTTTCTTTTCTTATCTTGAAGTATATATTTCCTTGTATTTGCTCTGCTAAACCAATATGGTATCCTGATGTAAACCCCGATCTAATTCTAATGAATGATATTTTGGACACCACTGACTCTGATTACAAAAGTTAATGGACAATGACAATCGAGTTGTGAAGGTTCAAGTTGCAAAGTGTGGTGTCACGTGACACTTCGGTTTGGAACTTGAAGCTTAGTATGATATGTGAGCACTCTACCTTTAATTAAAGAGTTTTGAAAATGTAACAGTTCTCCTAATCATGCTTCTCAACTATGTAAAAAAAATAAAATTTACCCATATTTTACCTCATTTTGTACAAAGAGAAAAAGTGGTTTCAAGTTGCCAAATCGGGGTGTTACATTTACTCCGACTTTGAGAGAGTACGGAGTGTCTTAGGATAACTTCTCTCTCACCTGGGTTCGCAGTTACCAATTCCACAAGTTCCGAACGATATGCTTCCTTCCTAGTCTGCCCGACTCCAACTTCTTTCAAGTCCCATAAGATAGACATATGAGTATTAAACTTTATTTAAATATTACTCTTAAAATCATTTTCAAAGTAATTTAGGAAAAATCCAAACTTTGTCTTTATTTAAAACCAAAACATCAATTCTTTTTACTCAACCTTGTCCAAAGTCAAACACTAACTTTTATACTTTAGAATCATGTGAAAATAATCAAATAAATCAATTTAATTAAAAAGTTTCTTTGCTGGTCTCTCTTGGACAGCAATGAATTTAACTTCGAAAACATCGAAAAATTGCACTTTTCAAATCAATTTTATCTTATGTTAAATACTCATAAAAACTAAACTTTAAAACACTTTGAAAACATTTTTAAAACAAGAGATACAACTTAGAAAATTCTGGACAGCATCATATTCTAAGTTTTAAATTCATTTTTCATTGTTCAAACCCAACTCAAATCCATAAACAAACCAAGCATCTTGAAAACAATCGAATAAACACTTTAATCAACAATCTATCAAGTTCAAACACTTAGAATCACATGTCGGCAGCATGATACTTAAACAATTCAAACCATTTAAACACCTTCATGCATTCTAAAAATCATTCTTACTTTACTCCAGAATCTCAAGCAAACATTCATTCATTTCAAACATCATACAATCACAAGTGATCAAGTTGAATATAAACATGTTCATATATTTATTCATACATATAACTCAATCAAATAAAGAAATCAAACTCTAAAGCACACATAAACCGAATCATGCTTCACATTAGCATTTAGACAAATTTTCATTTAACTTATACTTAATCAACTCTATCTTAGCAAAACTTCATCTCATTATCCCCAAACATGTCAAAACCGTATACATCATTAGTTGTTCAAAAATTATTTCTTTAAGGAATAACTTCACAAATCAACACATAATTTCATGATGTCAACATTCATATATACAAGAAAATTTAGCTCCAAAGCTAAGGTCCAAACCGTGACCTTAACTAGGTTTTCTCAAAAACATTTTCAATAATTCAAGACTTCTAAAAATAATTTCAAATCCAACAACAGTTTTCACATAATTCATCAAACAAGTAAAAAAAATATAATCCTAGCATGCATTTTCTACATAAAACCGTGAGCATATATAGGTCTCTAACAATTTTTATTTCACTTCAAACACTTAAAATCAACTCAAAGTTCATGGAAATCACATATTCATCAATTAAACTTAAGAAAATCTTAACCCATTTCATTTACACATACAAACCGTGACTGTAACATCCCTGAATTTTAGTTCCCAAATAATGTTATGCTTTGCTATATTAATGCTTTGCCTTAGCTTGATGTGTTAGAGCTTAATCTTTTTTAGATAGCTAATCGTGATTAGGGCTAGCTTAATCCTAATTAATTAAGCTTAGACTTGTGTGATTTTAAGTAGAGAAGGTTTAGACGTCTAATAGTTTAGTTATGAGTTAGATTAGCTTAGTTAATGAATGGCTTAAGGGCTAAGTGGACTAGATTAAGCATAAGCAACCAAATGGGCCTTGTGAGTGATGTTGGGCCAAGATTGTGTGATGGGCCTTGTGTGTGCATGTGTAGGCCGTGTGGTGTGTGTGTGTGAAGCCATGAAGTGAATTTGTGTGATGCATGAAGAAGGTGAGTTGTCATGCTCACATTTCATGCATGTAGTCAAAGTAATAGGTGTCAACACCACATTCCCTTTCTTTGCATGAAGTAGTGAGGTGTCCACTCCAAAACCCACCCTTATGCCACCTTACCTCTTCACCTTTGACCATAAGTTTTATAAAAGTGACCTTGTGTTGATGGGCATCATTTTGTTTTCCTTTTCTTCATGCCATCTTCACCACTTTCTTCTTCTTCTTTTCCAAGAGGCCTCATGGCCAACACCTCCACCACCCTCATCCTAACCTTTTCTTCCATTAAAAACCAAGAATCCTTACATACTCTAAGCCTAGATCATGAATACACAACATGCATAAGTGATTGAAGCTTAGAAGTTCAAATTCAACCCTTCCTTTTCTTAAGAACCTCACGGCCTCACCCCACCATCACCCTTAATCAACCTAAACACTTACCAAACACAAGAAACCTTGGCATGTTCATACCCTGTGTTGAAGAAATTTCAAACATCAAACTCCAAACCCAAATGGACCTCACGGCCAAACCTTGATCAAGGCTTTTAAGGTCTTTAGCTTGGTAGATCAAGAGGAGTCTTAGAGTCTTAGAAGCTTGGGATCAAATTTCAAGTGTCCAAGGAGGGAGTGTTGCTCACGGTTTTGGTGAGAAAGAGGGCAAAAGGTTCTAAGTCATTTTTAGTGTCTTCAAGAGGTAAGAGAGAAGCTTACACAATTGATAGAATAAGTTTTAAGCTTAGAAATTTAGGGTGAGTCACCATGAGACTCAAGGGCACTAGTTAGACTTTGATTTTTGGGCTTGGAGGCCGAATTTGGATGAATGATAACTTGTTATTATTGAATGTGCAAAGCTGGATTTTATGATTATGTTTTGTGTTGATGATTATATTACTTGTGTTATGTTGTTAATGAAATGTTCTATGCTGAATTTTGTGATTATGCTTTGTGTTGATGAGAGACCGAATGGATTATGTTGTTAAGGGAATGCTTAGATCCTTGAATGAACTAGGCTTAAGCGTTAACTAAAGGAATTGAGCCAATTAGACCTTAATTGACAATTAGATATGGTAATTAGGGTGTTGATCAATTCGGTTTTAGGTTTCTAAGCCTTGATTAGGAAGATGACCCAATAACTAAGAATGGTTTAGCTAACTAAGTGTTAATTAAACCTAATCCTAGACCACTAAGTAGCACTTAGACTTAATAAAGTTTCACTTAAACCATAATTAGTCAACTAATCCAAGATTAGTTAGACTTAATCCTTGATTAGCAACCTTAAACCCTGATTAGTCAACTAATCCAAGATTAGTTAGACTTCATCCTTGATTAGTAACCTTAACCATGATTAGTCAACTAATCCATGATTAGTTGGACTTAATCCTTGATTAGTGACCTTAACCATGATTAGTCAACTAATTCAAGATTAGTTAGACTTAATCCCCGATTTGTAACCTTAATCCATGATTAGTCAACTAACCCAAGATTAGTTAGACTTAATCCTCGATTAGTAACCCTAATCCCCTGATTAGTCAACTAATCCATGATTAGTTAGACCTAATCCATGATTAGCCGGATTTAATCCGAGATTAGTCAATTAAGCTAGACTTAATCCATGATTAGTGAGACCTAATTCATGATTAGTGAGATCTAGTTCATGATTAGTGAGACTAAACTCCTAATTAGTGAGATTTAGTCCAAGATTAGTGGACTTAGTCCATGATTAGTCAACTGAAGTCAGTTAAACCTAGTCTTAAGTGATTAGGACTCACTTAACCAAAGTCTTAAGTAGTTAAGACTTGCTTATCCCAAGTTTTAGTCACTTGAGGTGACTTAGGTCAAGAAATGATGGGACCTTGACCGAACACTCAGACATAGACGTAATCTAGAACTAGTACGAATCTGCTATGTCATCTGTATGCTTAGATACTTATGGATACATGTTGGATGCCTATGGCTATGTATGTATCCATGCTGGACTGATGTCAAATGATTATGACATAGTTGGATTAATAATAAACCTGGAACTTGAACATGTGCATGATAACCTAGGACTACAAGAGTTGCATTGATACATACATGACATGAGCTAGGTTATCAGACCAGTCCCAATCTGAGGAACACCTACGCAGGTGGAAACACCGTAAGGCGTGCCTTTCCTACGCCGGTGAACCTGTGAACTGTTTTGTAACTGAACTTGATATTTTATGAAAGCCTGCACAGGGTTCACCGTAAGTCGTGCCGTTTACGCTGGTGGACGCACTGTAAGTCATGCCTTTTACGCTGGTGGAAACACTGTAAGTCATGCCGTTTACGCTGGTGGAAACACTGTAAGTCGTGCCTTTTACGCTGGTAGAAATACTGTAAGTCGTGCCGTTTACGTTGGTGGAAACACTGTAAGTCGTGCCTTTTACGCTGGTAGAAATACTGTAAGTCGTGCCGTTTACGCTGGTGGAAACACTGTAAGTCGTGCCGCTTACGCTGGTGGAAACATTGTAAGTCGTGCCGTTTACGCTGGCAGACGTGCCGTAAGCCGTGCCGTGTTCTTGGACACACCGTTCCTCAGATCTGGACCCGGTGGACATAGAGGCCTCAGAGTTGGAGAACATGTACATGCATCATGCCACTTATCTCGAAGATAATAATTAAACTGGTGTTTGCTCATATGTATATGCATTTTCTGCACTGGTGATTGCTACTGTTTATCTGGCTGTGAATGTTAGGGCTTAGGCTTATTCGATAATGCGACTGTGTTAGGCTTACTCTCCTGCCCTTTTAGGTGACGGCCAGATGCCTACTTTGCATCGAGATTCGCCCGCTCCTTGATGGTGTTTGGGAGTATCGGGATCACCGGGCTGTTTTGAGGGTGAAGTAGAGATCACTCTCTACCATCCCAATCCCGTAGTTCGCTTTCGTCCTCGTAGGTTTTGTGAGACGAAACCGGTGATCTCTGACTATGGAATAGCTACAGTGGACCAGTGACCAGCTCTGATGTTACCCTTTCTTTTTGAGTTTTACATTTTGTAAAAGTTGTTTTTGGTGAGGTATTGTCAGAGTGTTTTATTTCTAATGGACTTGTAACTATTTTGTATCAGACCTTTTATGACTTATTATCTACAACTAAGGTTCACTTCGCGCATTTAAATATTCCGCTTGCTTTTAATAAGTTTTGAAATCCGGTATCAATCAGTTTTATTTTAAAAGCACTCGCAATTGAGGGACTAAAGGTTTCATTTACGAAAATAATGTTTCTTGCGAAAACCCTCAACTGCTTTCCAATTACCTTTAACTTTCCGAATTTCAACTCTCTGATTTTACTTTCCAATTAAGTGTATTAAAAAGAAAAAAAATTTCCACCCTAATTTTTGGAAAAACTTACAAGTCCAAATGATTCGAAATCGAAAACCTTTTCGAAATGAGCGCGTTACAATTTTTGTGGTATCAGAGCTGAAGGTCCTGCACCTGGTCCATAGTTAGTCCTATCTAGACTAAGATAGTTATAGGATTAAGCTAGTTCTTGGGCTTCGGTTCCCTTAGGACTATTGTGATACTTAGCCTTTAGTGCAGGTTCACAATGGCAGCTAGGAATCAACGTAACTTAGCTGACGTTTTAGATAGGATCACTACGGTGATCGAGAACATGCAACAACAAGCTAACCAACCACCCCCAGACCAAGCGGGACAAGTCGAGTTCCGTAGTCTGTCTGAGTTCCGAAACTGCAAGCCTCCTAGGTTTGAGGGAGGTTTCAAACCCAATGAGGCTAACAAGTGGATAAGCGAACTGGACAAAATCTTCCAAACCTTAGGATGTACGGACGCTCAGCGGGTGACCTATGCCACGTACATGTTGTTTGGGGAAGCTGAAAACTGGTGGAAGCACGCTGTTCAACTCTTGGCTCACGAAGGTCGGGAAGTCACATGGCAAGTGTTCACGGAAAAGTTTCAGGATAAGTACTTTCCTGAGGATCTGAGGCGGAAGTAGGAGGTGGAGTTTCTACAACTTCAGCAAGGCAACATGAGTGTGGGCGAATACACGGCTATGTTCGAGGAGTTGCTTAAGTATTCTCCTTACTTTCAACAACACCCTGATGAACGAAGCAAGTGCATCAAGTTTGAGAATGGGCTAAGGCCGGATTTAAAAGCCGCTTTTAGTTATCAGAAGATTCAGAATTTCTCGACTCTGGTCGATGTAACACCCTAAGAATAATTACCCTTAATTACCCCATTATGAAAATAGCGACTTAAAATTTCTTTTTAAAACTACTTGAGTTATAAAATTCTTCTGTCCATTCGGACAGAGTTTCCTTTGTTTATTGGATATTCCAAAAACTCAGTTTTCCTATAATCTGTGCAAATCAAATATATTCATTTCATCCAGAGCCAACAGGGCCAAAATATCCATTGTGTGATATTCAACTACATCATAAGCATAATGACATCAGAGATAGCAGCAATGAACAAGTTGCGGAACTGTAAAAAGTTTTCCCAAAAAAATAATACACTCCTGGATGATCCAAGAAAATAAAGCTTTACAATCCACTTTCAAAAAACAACTATACCATATGCCAAAAATAACCAGGACTATACAAAAACCCCAAAAAAAAGAACCCACTACTATCTACTCTCCCTGGGAGGGAGAGTGCACCTGCTCGGCCGGGGGCTGTGCAAGCTCAATTTTTGTACCTGTAAAGATAGTAAGGGAGTGAGCATTGCACATGAAATAGGAAAGCAGTTTCTCATTAGACATAATTACCCACTAAGCCAAGCACAATTATCAATTAGAACATATAGCACAATTTATCCACAAGCACATATCACGCATTCACAATTTGGCAATCCCTTTCAAATTTCATTTACATTTCTCATTTCTTATCATTTTGTTTCACCTTTCATCTTTTTACTTCCATTTTCATTACCTTCACTTACTCATATTATCAGTTTTTCAACTCATAACCATAAGTCATACACTCTTTCGAAATCATACACCGTACGTCACCTCACAATCAGAGGCTAACATACCCAAATAACATCGTATGTCTCCTCACGGTCAGAGGACAACATACACACATCTCTTCATTTTTCAAATCATTTTATCTTTTCTTTACCATTAGGGATTAGCGCACCTGTTAGGGCATTTCACACCCACTAGGACTTTCACCCAATCCAGGTAACTTGCCACCTATTAGGCCACGGTTGACACCCATTAGGACTAAAAGCAACATCTCAACTCTTTTACCATCACATTCACATTTTCTCTTTTCAAAACTTTTATTATTGTGCAGCATGATTGATCCATTGGATACACCCGCCTAACGGGGCATTTACGGGACCTAATAGGTAACTTGCACCTGGATTGGGTAACTTGTGCCTAATGGGTAACTTGTCACCTAACAGGGCACCTAATGGGTCGATGTATCCCAAGGATCAATCATAGTTGCAACTTTAATCATTTTTATAATTCCATTTATTTATATTCAAAACAATATCACACTTAGAATCGTTGGCAACATTATTTGCATTATCACATAAAAGTAAAATCCACACATATTCCAACTAATTTACAAATTAATTCAATTACTCGCATTAACACATATTCACCAATTCAATCAACATTTAGTATAAAGAGCATTTAGCATTAATACATACCAATTTCTATGCATTCTCAAAGTTTGCTTTTTATTTCTTTAATTAAATCAATCTACTCTATTCCTTCATAATCCTAGGGATTTAATAACACCAAAATAACATATAAATCCTAGCAAGCTCTTATGAACTAATTTGAACCTATTCCCTAGAACAAACCAATGCTCACTATAACCACTCCCTTACCTCACCCTTGTAGAGAGAGAGAGAGAGCTCCAAAACTATGGGAGAGAGAGAATGAGCTAGAAACCAAAGAAAGGAAAATTAGTTAGAGATTGGGGAGGGGAATTCAAAATCTATGAAGGAAAGGAGGAATAGAGCTTGTATTCCACTTACCTTGAGCTTGAGAGATGAGAACCAAGAATGGGTGTTGGCCCTAACTTATACCCATGAATTGAGAGAGGAAGAACTTGAGAGATTGAAGGGAGATTAAGTGTTTAAATGTGTTGGGGATTGATTCTCAATGCTTATTTGTGGATTGAAATGGTGATTTGAGGTGAAATCTAGAGAGAGAATGGGGAGTTGTTCGTGACCTAGGAGAGAGAGTGAAGTTGAGTTATGAATGAGATTGTTGGCTGAAACACGTTTTTAAGACTGTCTGCACAAAACACTTGAGTGTTTTCCAAAAGACTCGAGTGTTTCCTTTAAAATACTCGAGTCTTTTCCAAAAGACTCGAGTATACCTGAGAGTTCAAATTTCCCCGATTCTAAATGAGTCTTTTCACAAAGACACGAGTAGTGCCTGAAAGAGTCATTTTCCAACTAGCCAGAACACTCGAGTCTTTTCCAAAAGATTCGAGTATTTTTCCCAGTACCCTATTTATTCATTTTCCTATTTTCCTCCTATTTTCTTCCTGCTTCAAATCGAGATAACTTCTTCGTTACCCGTTGGATCTTGCTCAAATTTGGAAGCAAGCTTCCTAAAATCCTTATTTTCATATCCAACGGTGGAAAGTTTGTTTTGAGTCCTAAATCTTTTATTTTGATTTTCTAACCTACGTTATGTTTTAATACCAAATTATCTATTTTTCTGGCCTGTTTCTAACTTCAATTTAATGCCCTTTCTTTTCCTAACCCAATATTACTATTATTTATCTTTTCTAATGCTTGAACATTTATTTTAATACATATTTATGGTTTTATTATTATTATCTCAATTATCTCTAACTATTATTAATTGACTTGCACTTAGGTTTAAAATTTGGGATGTTACAGTCGACATGTGTCGGGTTTGTGAAGATGATAAGAGGGCTGAGGAGCTATACTTCCGAAGTAAGAGGAATCAGCAGAGTTTCGGGTCACAGAGGCGCAAGGAGTCGAACTTTAGAGGCCAAAGTCCGCACTTCAAGAACAAGGGTAAAGGCAAGATGTCGGGACAAGTAGCAAGTTATCAGGGAAGTGCTCCTTTGTGTGATAAGTGCAAACGTCATCATTTTGGAGAGGTTTGTCGGAAGCCGTTTTCTGGTTGCTACAAGTGTGGTAAGTCGGGTCATTGGTCAAGAGACTGCAGAGAACCCGAGAAGGGTGACTCGAAGGGATCGGTGAATAGACCTATGGCTAGAGGGAAGGTGTTTACTCTCAGTGGTGCTGAAGCCAATCAAGCCTCTGATCTCGTGCAAGGTACCCTTCTTCTCAATAGTCAACCTTGTAAAGTTTTGTTTGATTCTGGAGCTACTCATTCTTTCGTTTCATACGGATGCGTGAATCGTTTGAACTTGCCCCAATCCGATTCACCATACTGCTTTAGAATCGAAACCCCAACTAATTCCCCTGTCCTTACTTCCAAAGTCTGTTTAAACTGTTTGGTTGAGGTACTAGGCCGCGTCTCGAGTGTAGACCTAGTTTGTTTACCTTTGTCACAGTTAGATGTCATTCTGGGTATGGACTGGATGATGAGGAACCAAGTGATCATCGACTGTGATAAGAGGATAGTCTTGTACAAAGACCTTCAACCCTCGAACCCCGAACCCAAAGGCTTCATGTGTTTGTTCTCTGTAACGAGGGAAGAAGAGGAGAAAGGGATAGAAGGAATACCAGTGGTAGAGGAGTTTCTGGAGGTGTTCATGGATGATGTACCAGGGTTGCCGCCGAATCGAGAAATCGAGTTTGGTATCGATCTAATCCTAGGAGCTGGCCCAATCTCTATAGCACCGTATAGGATGGCGCCGCCGGAAATGGCTGAGTTGAAGAAGCAAGTAGAAGAGTTGTTACAGAAGCAATTGATCAGACCAAGTGTGTCTCCCTGGGGTGCGCCAGTGTTGTTTGTGAGAAAGAAGGACGGAAGTCTACGCATGTGTGTGGACTACCGGCAGTTGAACAAGGTGACCATCAAGAACAAATACCCACTGCCAAGGATAGACGATCTTATGGATCAAGTTCGTGGAGCTTCTGTTTTCTCGAAGATAGATCTAAGATCTGGGTACCATAAGATAAGGATTCGGGAACAGGACATTTCCAAGACGGCGTTTCGGTCTCGTTATGGGCATTATGAGTATGTGGTAATGTCGTTCGGTTTGACGAATGCTCCTGCTGTTTTTATGGACTACATGAACAGAGTCTTCAGACCGTTCCTGGACTCGTTTGTAGTGGTCTTTATAGACGATATTCTGGTCTACTCAAAGAGTTCCGAGGAACATGCAGAACACTTAAGGATTGTGTTGGAAGTTTTAAAGGAGAAGCAGTTGTACGCCAAACTCTCGAAGTGCGAGTTTTGGCTGGAGGAGGTTAAGTTTTTGGGACACGTGATCTCGAAAGGAGGAATAGCTATCGATCCAACAAAGGTTGAATCAGTTCTCCGGTGGGAACAGCCTAAGACGGTGACGGAGGTCCGGAGTTTCTTAGGACTCGCCGGGTACTATCGAAGGTTTATAGAAGGATTTTCGAAGATATCCCAACCTTTGACGAAGTTGACCAAGAAGGATCAACCTTTTATCTGGGATTCGAAGTGCGAAGAGAGTTTCCAAAAGCTGAAGGAAAAGCTGACCACTTCACCGGTGTTAATCCTACCTGACCCACAGAAGAGTTTTGATGTGTACTGTGATGCTTCAAGGCAAGGCCTCGGATGTGTGTTGATGCAAGAAGGTAAGGTTGTGGCATACACATCAAGGCAGTTGAAAGTGCATGAGGTGAATTATCCGACGCACGACTTGGAGCTAGCCGCAATAGTTTTTGCTCTTAAGATCTGGAGGCACTATCTCTATGGCACTGTGTTCCGAGTATTCAGTGACCATAAGAGTTTGAAGTATCTCTTCGACCAGAAAGAACTGAACATGAGACAACGTCGGTGGACAGAGTTTCTCAAAGATTATGACTTCGAACTCCACTATCATCCTGGAAAGGCAAATAAGGTTGCCGATGCCCTAAGCAGAAAGGCATTGCATGCGAGTGCCATGATGATCAAGGAGGCTGCGTTACTAGAGAAGTTTCGGGATATGAGTTTAGTAATGGAAGTCGAGCCAACAAGCTTAAAGTTAGGAATGCTGCAGATCACGAATGAGTTTATGACTCTGATCCGCGAGCGACAACGAGAAGATGGTGACCTTAGTGAAAAGAAAAGATTGGCATCTGAAGGGAAAGAACTAAACTTTTAGGAGGGAAAGGATGGACTTCTTCGTTTCAGAACGAGGATATGCATTCCAAAGGACGCAGAACTTAGAAGAACGATATTGGAGGAAGCGCACAAGAGTCGGATGAGTATGCATCCGGGAACAACTAAGATGTATCAGGATTTGAAAAAGTTATTCTGGTGGTCTGGATTAAAGAAAGATGTGGCTGAGTATGTAGCATCATATCTGATTTGTCAGAAGACGAAGGCCGAGCATAAGAGGCCAGGAGGAGAGTTACAATGTTTGGAGGTTCCCCAGTGGAAATGGGACAGCATATCGATGGATTTTGTGTCAGGTTTACCAAGGACGGACCGGAATTTTGATGCCATATGGGTTGTGGTAGATCGGTTAACTAAATCTACGCATTTTATCCCCGTAAATATGCATTATTCGATGGAAAGGCTTGCTTAACTCTACGTTGATGAGGTGGTACAACTGCATGGTATACCTTCCAGTATACTGTCTGACCGCGATCCAAAGTTTACGTCTCGGTTTTGGAATAGTCTACATCAAGCTTTGGGAACCAAGTTAAAGATGGGATCTACTTATCATCCTCAAACTGACGGACAAACAGAGCGAACCATTCAGACGTTGGAAGATATGTTAAGAGCGTGTGCCTTGGAGGAGCAAAGAAGTTGGGATAAGGTGTTACCGTTGGTGGAGTTTACCTATAATAATAGTTATCATGCGAGTATTGGGATGGCACCGTTAGAAGCGTTGTATGGTAGAAAGTGTCAGACCCCACTATGTTGGTTTCAAGTGGGGGAGAATGCTTTAATCGGTCCAGAACTGGTGCAAGAAACAACTGAGAAGATCAAGATGGTACAAGAGAAGATGAGGACTGCTCAGGGAAGGCAAAAGAGTTATGTGGATAAGAGGAGAAGACCTCTTGAGTTTGCAGAAGGAGAGCATGTGTTTATCAAGGTATCCCCGATGAAAGGCGTAGGCAGAGCGTTGAGAACCAAGAAACTTTCACCCAGGTTCATCGGTCTGTACCAAATCCTTAGGAAGATTGGCCCAGTTGCGTACCAGATAGCCTTACCACCATCCTTGTCTAGTCTGCACAATGTCTTTCATGTTTCACAACTTCGAAAGTTTGTGCATGACCCTAACTCAATCCTGAATATCCGACCCGATGACCTGTCTGTGCGAGAAAACCTAACCCTAGAAGCTGGCCCAATTTTTATAGCAGACCGCCGAATCAAGCAACTTAGGGGAAAAGAGATACCCTTGGTTAGAGTTGTTTGGGAACACAATGGTGTTCAAGAGTCAACTTGGGAACCCGAAGCTGCGATGCGTAGAGAATATCCTGAGTTGTTCCAGTAAAACAGAATTTCGGGGACGAAATTCCTGTAAGTGGGGGAGAGTGTAACATCCCTGAATTTTAGTTCCCGAATAATGTTATGCTTTGCTATATTAATGCTTTACCTTAGCTTGATGTGTTAGAGCTTAATCTTGTTTAGATAGCTAATCGTGATTAGGGCTAGCTTAATCCTAATTAATTAAGCTTAGACTTGTGTGATTTTAAGTAGAGAAGGTTTAGACGTCTAATAGTTTAGTTATGAGTTAGATTAGCTTAGTTAATTAATGGCTTAAGGGCTAAGTGGACTAGATTAAGCATAAGCAACCAAATGGGCCTTGTGAGTGATGTTGGGCCACGATTGTGTGATGGGCCTTGTGTGTGCATGTGTAGGCCGTGTGGTGTGTGTGTGTGAAGCCATGAAGTGAATTTGTGTGATGCATGAAGAAGGTGAGTTGTCATGCTCACATTTCATGCATGTAGTCAAAGTAATAGGTGCAACACCACATTCCCTTTCTTTGCATGAAGTAGTGAGGTGTCCACTCCAAAACCCACCCTTATGCCACCTTACCTCTTCACCTTTGACCATAAGTTTTATAAAAGTGACCTTGTGTTGATGGGCATCATTTTGTTTTCCTTTTCTTCATGCCATCTTCAACACTTTCTTCTTCCTCTTTTCCAAGAGGCCTCACGGCCAACACCTCCACCACCCTCATCCTAACCTTTTCTTCCATTAAAAACCAAGAATCCTTACATACTCTAAGCCTAGATCATGAATACACAACATGCATAAGTGATTGAAGCTTAGAAGTTCAAATTCAACCCTTCCTTTTCTTAAGAACCTCACGGCCTCACCCCACCATCACCCTTAATCAACCTAAACACTTACCAAACACAAGAAACCTTGGCATGTTCATACCCTAGATCATGAATATGCCACTTGTTTGAAGTTGTGTTGAAGAAATTTCAAACATCAAACTCCAAACCCAAATGGACCTCACGGCCAAACCTTGATCAAGGCTTTTAAGGTCTTTGGCTTGGTAGATCAAGAGGAGTCTTAGAGTCTTAGAAGCTTGGGATCAAATTTCAAGTGTCCAAGGAGGAAGTGTTGCTCACGGTTTTGGTGAGAAAGAGGGCCAAAGGTTCTAAGTCATTTTTAGTGTCTTCAAGAGGTAAGAGAGAAGCTTACACAATTGCTAGAATAAGTTTTAAGCTTAGAAATTTAGGGTGAGTCACCATGAGATTCAAGGGCACTAGTTAGACTTTGATTTTTGGGCTTGGAGGCCAAATTTGGATGAATGATAACTTGTTATTATTGAATGTGCAAAGCTGGATTTTATGATTATGTTTTGTGTTGATTGTAACACCCTCACTTTTATTTAGTTAAATTAAGATTTTATAAAAATTGGTACTTTAAAATTTCTTTTTAAATTAAAATACGTAAGAATATTTTTCCGGAAAAACGGACAGAGCTTCCTCTGTTTTTCGGACTTTCCCAAAATTTCCTGTTTGTACCTGTTCAGGCCAGAACATTTTAAAATATAAACAGACACATTATATATTCTATTATATCCTAATGCCCTTACCAAATACAAGTTTCGGGCGCACAACTACTACATATTTTAAATTACAAAAATAACAGTTTATCACATCAGTCCACTCATAAAATAATGAACGAGCACACTCCACGTGGCGGAGTGTTATTCCTGCTCGGCCTGAAATTGTGTCTGCTCAAACTTTGAACCTGTAAAAATGGTTGCAAGGGTGAGCTTTACACATGAAGTAGAGAAGTAGTTTCTAACTAGGCATAATGACCTACCAAGTCAAACACAATTAGCACGTAGCACATATAATTTCATTTAGGCAAACCCAACATGCATCATACACAACCAACAGTCTTATTAGTATCCAGTCGTTTATTCCAATCATATTACCTTTCCAATATCTTCGTTAAGTCTCATTCTTTTCCATTTCCATTCTAGTCTTTCCATTTACTTTTCCTTTTGTTTTCTTTCTTTATTTTCTAATGCATTTCTCTTTTCATTTTCACTTTTCTTTCTTTCATTTCCATTCTTTTCCTTTTAATGCCGATACGCCTTCACAGGCTCGCATCGGACTTCCATTTTCTTTTTAATCGACACGCCTTCACAGGCTCGCATCGATGCTGATACGCCTTCACAGGCCCGCATCGGACTTTCCTTCTTCTTTTAATCGATACGCCTTCACAGGCTCGCATCCATGCCGATACGCCTTCACAAGCCCGCATCGGGCTTCCATTTCCCTTAAATCGACACGCCTTCACAGGCTCGCATCGATGCCGATACGCCCTCACAAGCTCGCATCGGGGTTTTTATCTTTTACCTTTCTCTCTTTTTCTTTTTTCTTTTTCTTTTTCTCTTCCATATATATATGTTAATTTTCGCACATTTCCACATTATATAATTATCATTCTCTTTTCGAATCAACTTTTATTAATTCCACAATCTCCTTTAATCTTGTCATATTTTTCCAAATACACCATCAAATTAAAAACCAATAAATAAATACGTACAGCTTCCAATCATCACAATAAATTCACAGAATAATCCAATTCAACGCTCTACATCTATGCTCTTATTCTAATTCATTTTATTCTTTCACTTATCAATTACGTACTTCAACACATAACTCACCAATATCAACCAAGGTTTCATATTCTTCAATTAAGTATTCATGACGGCATTGAACAATTAACATACACATTTAATCACAAACTTATTAGTGGTCTTATTTCCTTTATTCTCAATCTAGTTTACATCTCATACAAAATACTCCTCTTTTATTTATTATCCAATTCATCATGCGATACACATTTAGCGCACTAATATCACAATTCAACCATTCAATTTACAAGTTCCTACTTTTCCTTTTTAATTGTTCTCTTCCTCAATTACCACTTATATTATACACATATATTTCTTTAAATCAATCAGGCATACAAACAATAGTCACTTATAATCATTCACAATTAACAACCAGAGTTCATGTTCTTCAATAAAACATACATGATAACATATAGCATTTAGCATGCATATTCATTCACTAGTATCAATTTATAGCTCATTTCATTTATTTTCCTACTTTATATTTAATCTAAATTAATTACCCGAATAATCAGTCACAAGCATACCCACATATTCTTAGCAAGTATTATAAACTAATCAGAAAATACTCTCTAAAGCAAGGTAAAACGCCCCTTACCTCAGGGTTCTATTAGAACCAATTTGAATGCGTGCAGAGAGCTCCCGAATCGGCAACGGTCCATTCGATCCCCAACCCAAGCATCCGCACCGACCCGGTTCTGTTCATAACGATCCATCTGATTCCGAACCAAGTTGCGGTCACACCGATCTGACTCGATTCACGGTCGAACCGGTCCGGACCCATTAGCAGCAACAACACCCATTACTCCTTGGCAGCAACAGATCTGATTCAACATGTTGATGCACCGCGACAGCTCCACCGGCAACGGTTTGGTTTGAAGCTGCAACAGGAGCCAGTGGAGGTGGGAACCATGACAGGCGGCGGCGCGAGAAAAAGAGGTGGCGTCCGGATCGCGAGTTGCCCCCGGTTCGCGATTCACAAGCAAGGAGGGAGATGGCGACGAGGCTGGTTGCTTCGTCGGTGGCGGCGGCGCGACTTCCAGGTAGAAATGGCAAGGAGCGGCGGCGCGATTCGTTCTCAGCTAGGGAGGAGATCGCAAGGCCCGACTGGAGGGAGAGGGAGAACACGCGTCGCGAGCTTGAGGGAGAAGAGTTCAGCAACAGCAATTGGCGGCGGCAGTCGTGTGAGGGAGGAGGGCGGCGGCAATCGTTGGAGAAGCAAAAGTTGTGAGAGAGAGAGTTAGGGCCGGCGGCCTCCACAGCTCAGAGAAGAAGAAGAAGTTGGGGGAGGGTTCGATCCTCCCTCTTCTTTATTTTTATTTTTATTTTTTTTAAAATTTTATTATTATTATTATTATTCTCTTTTTTTTTTATTTATTATTATATGTTTATAAATACCAAAGTAAAGAATAGAAAGTTTATTTTTCAAATAGGGCAATTGTTTCAAATGAATTTTCTTTAAAATATAATTAAATGTACATTCACAATTAACATAATGCATTTTTATGAAAATACCCAACACCTAAATAACTTGATTTCAAGAAACAATTATTTAATTCGATAAAACTTATAGTTTATAACGTAAAAGAAATCATGGCGTTCCTATTCCGACATTTCCTAACACTTTATTATTGTTATTATTATTATTTCGATCTATTATTGTTATAATTATACTACGGGTTAAAATTCGGGATGTTACATTGATGATTATATTACTTGTGTTATGTTGTTAATGAAATGTTCTATGCTGAATTTTGTGATTATGCTTTGTGTTGATGAGAAACCGAATGGATTATGTTGTTAAGGGAATGCTTAGATCCTTGAATGAACTAGGTTAAGCGTTAACTAAAGGAATTGAGCCAATTAGACCTTAATTGACAATTAGATAAGGTAATTAGGGTGTTGATCAATTCGGTTTTAGGTTTCTAAGCCTTGATTAGGAAGATGACCCAATAACTAAGAATGGTTTAGCTAACTAAGTGTTAATTAAACCTAATCCTAGACCACTAAGTAGCACTTAGACTTAATAAAGTTTCACTTAAACCATAATTAGTCAACTAATCCAAGATTAGTTAGACTTAATCCTTGATTAGCAACCTTAAACCCTGATTAGTCAACTAATCCAAGATTAGTTAGACTTCATCCTTGATTAGTAACCTTAACCATGATTAGTCAACTAATCCATGATTAGTTGGACTTAATCCTTGATTAGTGACCTTAACCATGATTAGTCAACTAATTCAAGATTAGTTAGACTTAATCCCCGATTTGTAACCTTAATCCATGATTAGTCAACTAACCCAAGATTAGTTAGACTTAATCCTCGATTAGTAACCCTAATCCCCTGATTAGTCAACTAATCCATGATTAGTTAGACCTAATCCATGATTAGCCGGATTTAATCCGAGATTAGTCAATTAAGCTAGACTTAATCCATGATTAGTGAGACCTAATTCATGATTAGTGAGATCTAGTTCATGATTAGTGAGACTAAACTCCTGATTAGTGAGATTTAGTCCAAGATTAGTGGACTTAGTCCATGATTAGTCAACTGAAGTCAGTTAAACCTAGTCTTAAGTGATTAGGACTCACTTAACCAAAGTCTTAAGTAATTAAGACTTGCTTATCCCAAGTTTTAGTCACTTGAGGTGACTTAGGTCAAGAAATGATGGGACCTTGACCGAACACTCAGACATAGACGTAATCTAGAACTAGTACGAATCTGCTATGTCATCTGTATGCTTAGATACTTATGGATACATGTTGGATGCCTATGGATATGTATGTATCCATGCTGGACTGATGTCAAATGATTATGACATAGTTGGACTAATAATAAACCTGGAACTTGAACATGTGCATGATAACCTAGGACTGCAAGAGTTGCATTGATACATACATGACATGAGCTAGGTTATCAGACCAGTCCCAATCTGAGGAACACCTACGCAGGTGGAAACACCGTAAGGCGTGCCTTTCCTACGTCGGTGAACCTGTGAACTGTTTTGTAACTGAACTTGATATTTTATGAAAGCCTGCACAGGGTTCACCGTAAGTCGTGCCGTTTACGCTGGTGGACGCACTGTAAGTCATGCCTTTTACGCTGGTGGAAACACTGTAAGTCGTGCCGTTTACGCTGGTGGAAACACTGTAAGTCGTGCCATTTACGCTGGTGGAAACACTGTAAGTCGTGCCTTTTACGCTGGTAGAAATATTGTAAGTCGTGTCGTTTACGCTGGTGGAAACACTGTAAGTCGTGCCTTTTACGCTGGTAGAAATACTGTAAGTCGTGCCGTTTACGCTGGTGGAAACACTGTAAGTCGTGCCGCTTACGCTGGTGGAAACACTGTAAGTCGTGCCGTTTACGCTGGCAGACGTGCCGTAAGCCGTGCCTTGTTCTTGGACACACCGTTCCTCAGATCTGGACCCGGTGGACATAGAGGCCTCAGAGTTGGAGAACATGTACATGCATCATGCCACTTATCTCGAAGATAATAATTGAACTGGTGTTTGCTCATATGTATATGCATTTTCTGCACTGGTGATTGCTACTGTTTATCTGGCTGTGAATGTTAGGGCTTAGGCTTATTCGATAATGCGACTGTGTTAGGCTTACTCTCCTGCCCTTTTAGGTGACGGCCAGATGCCTGCTTTGCATCGAGATTCGCCCACTCCTTGATGGTGTTTGGGAGTATCGGGATCACCGGGCTGTTTTGAGGGTGAAGTAGAGATCACTCTCTACCATCCCAATCTCGTGGTTCGCTTTCGTCCTCGTAGGTTTCGTGGGACAAAACCGGTGATCTCTGACTATGGAATAGCTGCAGTGGACCAGTGACCAGCTCTGATGATACCCTTTCTTTTTGAGTTTTACATTTTGTAAAAGTTGTTTTTGGTGAGGTATTGTCAGAGTGTTTTATTTCTAATGGACTTGTAACTATTTTGTATCAGACCTTTTATGACTTATTATCTACAACTAAGGTTCACTTCACGCATTTAAATATTCCGCTTGCTTTTAATAAGTTTTGAAATCCGGTATCAATCAGTTTTATTTTAAAAGCACTCGCAATTGAGGGACTAAAGGTTTCATTTACGAAAATAATGTTTATTGCGAAAACCCTCAACTGCTTTCCAATTACCTTTAACTTTCCGGATTTCAACTCTCTGATTTTACTTTCCAATTAAGTGTATTAAAAATATAAAAAAAATCCACCCTAATTTTTGGAAAAACTTACAAGTCCAAATGATTCGAAATCGAAAACCTTTTCGAAATGAGCGCGTTACAGTGACCACCACTCAAAATCACAACATCACAAAATTTTATATTCATTTAAAACATCACTAAACTTCAAGATCATAACATGCAAGAGATCAACCAAAAGAAAATCAAGATTTCAACCACATCATCATCAAAACCGTGACCAACACAAGAAAAACCACCAAGAAAATTCAATCATTCTCAAAGATCTTTACATCAAAACTCAAGCATCAAACATACCATGGTTCAAGCATAGATCTTGGCATGCATGAAATCAAAAACACTAGATCTTTGAAAAAAATTCTTCATGAAAACTTAAAATCAAGTTCTTTTCAAAACCCATTTAAGAAATCAAGTAGAAAACTTAGGATCATAAGAGAGAATACTTTCTTAACAAAAAATTCAAGATCAAGCTTAGAGATCCACATGCATGTAAGTAAAATCTCTAGATCTAACATAAAAACCAACATGCATTAACACTTTCAAACCAAAATCAAACTTTGGAAGGAAATCATGAAAAACGAAAATGAATCAAAGAAAAGAGGTTAAGGACTTAAGGATCTATCTAGATCAAGCTTAGAAATTCACTAAAGAAGCTAAGAGTCCTCCTTCTTCTTCTCCTTAAGGTTCGGCCTCCTTCTCTCTCTATCTTTTTCTCTTTCTCTCACTAAGAGCTTGATGTTGCTCTTGTTGTTGTGTTTGGTTTGGAATGAAAAGTGAAGGAATGGAAACAAGAGAAGTGTGTGTTGATGTTTGTATATGGTCTTGTGGGTTTGGGCTTTGGTTTCACTCCCACGGCTCTCTCCCTTTTCCTTTTCTTTTTCTTTTCTTTTTTTTTCCTCCTTATGTCATGCTTAGGTCACTAGGATGATGTCATATGCTTAGCCATGAAGCAAAGCAACTTGGAGACCAAGTAAACCAACTTGGTGGCCAAGTAATACACCTAGCATTCGGCCTTAGGGTATTTAGGGTAGATTAGGTTGGCTAATTTGGGTTTAAGGTGATAATTAGGGTCTAATCATGATTAGGGTAGGATTAGGAAAACTAATTTAGGTTTAGTCCACTAATCCTTAGAGATTAGGGCTTAATCAAGGATTAAGGTACTAATCAAAAACTTAATCCATTCTAACATAAGTTTAGGGAAAACTAATTCTAGATTAGTTCACTAACCTTGATGGTTTAGGGTTTAAGAGAGTGATTAAGTGCTTAATCAAGGATTAGGAACTTGATTAAGGTTTAATCAAAGATTAAGAATGCTAATTAGGGTTTCTAGAGATAATTCTAGATCAAGATAATTGGACTTTGATTTTTTTGAAACTTAAAATAATTTTCCATCTCAAAACCATAAAATCATATGAATTCAATTAAGAAGATAAAATCTTAATTAAAACCTTAAGTAATAAAATTCATTGAAAACCTTAGAAAATCAAACACATAAAATCATATCACAAATAGATGAAACTTTAAAGTGTAAAGATCCATCATGAAATCAAAACTTTTTCAATCAATTCTTAAATTAATTAGGTTAAAATAGTTTTCTTGATTAGGGACTTGTAGAAGAAGTGAGTCATAAGGCAGCTGTTACATCTCCAAATCTTCAAAGCAAACACGATTACTGCTAACTCCAGGTCGTCTGTCGAATAATTCACTTCATGAATCTTCAATTGTCTAGAAGCATATGCAACCACCTGACCTCCTTGCATTAAAATACTTCCCAAGCCTTGCTTCGATGCATCACAATACACCTCGAAACTTTTACCAGGGTCAGGCAAAATTAACACCGGAGATGATGTTAACCTTTTCTTTAACTCCTGGAAACTCCGTTCACACTTCTCATCCCATATGAACGATTGATCCTTCTGAGTTAGCTTCGTCAAGGGTAATGCGATTTTAGAAAAACCTTCTATAAATCGCCTGTAATACCCAGCCAGTCCTAAGAAACTTCTCACTTTAGTGACTGACGTAGGTTGACCCCACTGCAACACAGAATCCACGGTAGGGTCTACAGCAATTCCTTTCTTAGAAATCACATGTCCCAAAAACTTCACTTCCTCAAACCAGAATTCACACTTAGAAAGCTTCGCATACAATTGCTTCTCCTTCAAGATATTCAACACAATCTTGAGATGCTCGGCATGTTCCTCCGGACTCTTGGAATAGATCAGAATGTCATCTATAAACACCACCACGAACGAGTCCAAGTAGGGTCTGAAAATCTTGTTCATGAATCACAACCTTCTTATCTTAGTACTTATCGTCTCTTTTGCATCATCCAGCTCAATTCTCTACCTTCTCCGATTGGAGTAGCTCCTTAATTTTAACTCTTGATTAATCCATAAGTATAATGATTCAATCCTCTTAAATAAATTTCAATGATGAATCAAGGTATTGAGTTATTTTACCACATTAAATCCTTCCTTAAATTTTACTTAGGTGATTGAGATTGAGTTTGGATTGGAGGAAGATGTTTATTGATACCATAAGTTCCTTCACAAATGACTTAAATTTTTATTTTAAACTTTCAGCTTTTAACCGGTTAGTAAGTACAGTTTTAGAAATAAAACCAAAGAATTTCAAGACCATTTTCTTTACATCATCTAATCCAACTCAAAATAGGATTTAATCATAATATAATACCTTGATTCCAACTAAATTCATCACTGAAATGATTTAAATCATAATATACTCACATTTTTCCATAATTCCTCTTGGACTAATCATATTATATTAGGGTATAATCCATCACTACCCCACTATAATTAAACAACATCCTATCATTCCATACAAACAGTTGATCTTTCCAAGTCAACTTGGTCAAAGGTCATGCGATCTTAGAAAATCCTACAATAATCCGGCAATAGTATCCAACCAGCCCTAAGAAACTTCTTACTTTAACCACAGTCTTAAGTTGTTCACATTACACCACTGAATTCACCTTCGTTGGATCCACCACAATTTCTTCTTTAAAGATCACATGCCCTGCGAACTTAACTTCGCTCAACCAAAACTCATCTTTGGTGAGCTTAGCACACAACTACTCCTCCTGCAGTATTCTCAACACACTCCTGAGATGTTCCTCATTCTCCTCCGGATTCTTAGAATAATCCACAAACGAATCCAAATATAGTCTAAAGGTCCAGTTCTTATAATCCATAATAGAACAGGTGCATTAGTCAATCCGAACGGCATTATTTCCTACTCATAATGTCCGTATCGAGATCAAAATGCAGTCTTAGGTGTATCCCTGTCCAGAATCCTGATTTGGGGTTAATCCGACCTCCAATCAGTCTTAGAAAACACTTAGACTCCTTTAACCTGATCCAACCATAACCTTTTTCACAACTTCTCTACATGTTTCTTCCATTTGACCATTCCCGATGGTATCATTTTATAAGGGTAGTAGAGATAGAATCAGCTTCAAGAATTAACTTGATTCCAAACTCTTTCTCTTTACTCAAGGGTAAACCTGACATTATTTCTTGTAACCAAGATTTCTTTAACCCCCTTATTCCTTTCCTTCACTGCTGCCCAGAAGCAAACACATGGATCCATTGGATTCCAGATTCGAAGCTTGGGAATCCCAATACAGGGTTGTTCTATCATCATTAATCATGATCACTTGATCTCTCGGCTTCCAAACCGTGTCTAAGATCAAATGTAATCATGACACAGGTAGATAGACAAAGTCTAATACCTTAATAGAACAATTCAGACATACATTGGAAACAACTACAAGAAGATTTGTAGGAGTCTCTACTTTGAGATAGCAGATTGGATAAGACATAGAGCAACTTTGATCAATACCCGTATCCATAAGGAACAAAAGAAAGGATAGCTTTAGAGTTTAACAAACTCAACAAGGTTGATCTTTAAGAAGATGACTGCCCTGCACTCGGTCTGAGAAGTTGATTAACTTTAACACTAGTGAGGGTAAACACTCTTCCCCAGAGTCAAGGACTTAACTACAACTCCTTAAGATTTCCTTATCACTGGTTCTATGAGAACGTAATAAACCAACACTATGGTTTTGGGTTTACAACATGTCTAAAGAGAAGCATACAACTATCATACTTCTACTTAGACTACATAGAACACTTCTTAATAGCAGACTAAGCTACTTATCTAGAGCCATTACACATAACCTTATATCTAGTTTGGAAGTATATGAAAGCATACTTCCCATGAAACATCGCAGATATCGATGACCAGCGTATTGGACCACACACCCAAGGACCAAAAGTCAGGCCCATTGCTCTCATACCATAAAAGTGTAACACTCCTTGTATATCATCTTACTTTATAAGAAAAGTAATAAATTTATGATTACTTGGACTTGTCATTGTTGGAAAAAGACCTGACAATAAAAATTTTCCCTTCATTTCAAAATTCTTTTTACAAAAATTTGATTAATAATGAATTTGACTAATAAAATCAGAGTTTGCGGAAACATAATAAGTTAATTTTATTATACTCTCAAAATGTATCAAGTGTAACAAGTCCATGGATTCCAAATAAGAATCATTATAAAACTAAATTCATTCTATGATACATCTCTCAAAATATGTATAATATAAATACTACTAAAAATAGAGAGGTTATAGAGCTGGTCACTGGTCCTCTGTCCAAACATCCATCTGGCCGGATACTCGATATCTGTACAAAGGGTTCCCGACCCACACTATCTATACTCTGCATGCACCTAAGGGACATCTCCCTTCACTGACTTTTGTGCAAGCGAGATATACGATCAACACCTAATAAGGGCATGGGGGTTAGCTATACATATTCGCATAATCAAATGAGAATAAAACTAACATACACAAGTAACCATGTAGCAAATCAGAATGCATAACCATATGAGCACACCCGGTTAATCATAATAAGTCTTTCAATGCATGTGGCATGATGCATGCTTTCTATCACACGATCCTGAGGCCTCCAATACTAATCAATCTCGGACGTCCATCCAATACACCAATGTGTTCCCAGAATACTAACATACGTTCCCAGAACGTATAGCAAACCATAATTGGAATATAAACAAACACCACTTCCGGAGTGTGCATCACGTTCCCAGAACGTATCAAATACAACCATGTCCCAGACACTGGCCACATTCCCAGAATGTGTCATCAAGTAGGTTGCATCAATTTGGTACTCCCAGAGTACCCTTCTCATGTTCCCAGAACATGACAAACGATCCTTGCCAACCTATTTCATCACCTTTTCTCCATGCATGAATGCACACATAATTATTAAGGTTGGTCTTTCCATTAATTCCATTATTATGACTTAGAAAACACAACTTCTGAATGATATCTTGAGGTATAACTTTACTCATAAAATTCACCCTTGAATTTAAGTTAAACATATGCTCATAGACCTGGATTGAAAGAATATAATCAATGGTATTAACAATCCTTACTCAAAAACTTAACTTTTATTTTTCAGTCTCGGGTACTAACCGGTTACATCATAACCTAACCGGTTAGAATTACAGACCTGAACTTAAAACCACTGATTTTCAAAGAATCTTTTCTTGAATTCTCTACTCAATCCAATAACAAAGTCTTAGCATAACAGAATACCTCAAGTTCAACACATATTATCATTCAAAAGATCTAAGTCATAATCCAATTTCATTTATGCATAATTTCCTCTTGAAATTATCATTTAATATTAAGGTATTAACTCATCACCTCCAATCTAAACCAAACAGTGCTCAATCACATAGTTTCAGATGGGTTTTTATATGAAATTCTAGCTTAAACTTGAGTATAAATGGTATGAACGCTTAGCCAATTTCAGAAACCTTTTTCTTTTGAAAACTGACAGTATCTAACCGGTTACAGCTTCAGACTAACCGGTTAGACTATGCAGAAAATACAATGAAAAGTGGGGTTTTGCATACCATTCTTTCCAATACTCAAATCTAACCTATTTTCATCATTAACCAAAGTTTAATACCTTAAAGTACACATGTCTAAACACTTAAACATATCACAAATTCATGCATGCAAAATCATCATACACCAAAAGTGCATAAATCACATATTTCACAACTTAATGCATCAATTCACATAATATCCAAATAAGTCATGAAATTGTCATCACAATAGCTTGCATGCATCATATTATAATTGCTCAAAAATCAGAAATGAGCTAAAGTTGGCCTCCAAGCCATAAAACTAATTCAAGCTATGCCCTTAGAGTCTCTTGGTGACTCATCCTATTTACCAAACATGTTTATCCTCACTCTAGCAAATAGTAAGCTTCCCCCTTACTCTAGATCGTGCTTGATGAGTATCAACACATGGACAGCAAGATCAACACAGAAAAGCAACAAATTCACAAGTTCTGCTCTCATGCATGACAGTTTTGGTAAGGTTCAGAAATCAGAATTTTTGACACATGAAAAGGAGAAACAAATTGGGGAAAATGGTTAGATTATATTCTAGGTAACATGCACAAACTATAGGAACAAGAATGGGACTCAAAGAGTGCATGTGCTCACCAAAATCAGACCTCAAAGTGAGCTTCACGAATCTGATTCTGGTTTTTGACAGAATGAACACCTCCACTTCACAGCTTGATTTCTCCTTGCTCCCTCACTCTTAACTCACAAACTTTATATCAATACAAAGCCCTTGATGTGAGCTTTGTAACAGTGTATCAGTCACACTCCAACTCTCAAGAATGAAAGAGAATTGCAAGGTTGAATTCAAGAACCCTAGAAATAGAGCTTCAACAATTCAAGAGCAAAAATGGAGTTTAATCTGAGCAAGGAAGGCTATTTATAGAGGGATTCGAGTGTCATGCAGGTTGACACGTTGATCTCCACTGAGTTTAGGGTTCATTCGTGGCGATTAACAGATTAATCAAGTGATTACTCATCAAAACGCACTAACCCAATTTCTGGGTTCATCGTCTAACCGGTTACAGAGCCTTTCTAACCGGTTAGATACTGATAAAATGCCAAAATTTAATATTTTAATTGCTCTTTCTTCAAAACCTTTCTAATATTGCAATTAGGTCCCAACCCAAGGATTAAATTTCAATACTCATATTTTTGTACAAAATAACCATATAAAAATATATCTCATATTTTTATATATAAAAACACATAATGTACAAAAACTAAAACTTTCAAAACTAATATAAATCAATTATAAAATAACTGTTATAACTAATTTCTTTGTTATTTGGGAGACGAAAATTAGGGGTGTTACACATTACATACTCACCAAATCAAGCACACACATTACATTTATTTTTTATTCCACCAGATAATTTATTATATTTATTTTTTTTAGAGACAAACATGAATAAAAGCTACAAAATACACTTTTGAAATAAAATAATAAACTGTACTAATTGGCTATAGATATTGTCCCCATTTTATTTTCTAAAATCATATTTTCATGTATATATTAGGTTTCCAAAAGGAATAATTCATTAGAGGTCTCTAACTATTTTTTTTATAATTAATACTTTCAAAATTCGTACTTTACAGACCTGGAAAATAAATTTTCGTAAATCAACCCAGAAAATTATAAAAGTTACATTTTTAAATTATACATTTCAATACGATCGTTTTCATATAAAGATCATAATTTTCAGAGTTATGGTTAAAAAGTTATGAATTTTCGAAGTTATTAAATCTATTAAAGTCCATAAGAAACTCATTTCTCAAAGAAATCAAGAATAATAAAATCATGACTTATCTTTTATTAATCAAATCAGTCCCAACTCAATAAAAATCATTTTCTTTTGAATCTACGAAAATATTTATTTATGATACTCTATAAAAGTAAATACCTTGTTACTTAACCAAATAAAATATTCATCTAAAATTCCTTTATAAACTCTCAAAATACATTTTATTAAAATTTATTTATTTATTTAAGTAAGGAAAAATGCGGGATGTTACAGTTCTAATCTTACATTCTATTAAACAACAATATTATCACGGGGTTTGGGTTACATTATACTTAGAGTCTTACAACTTATTAATTCTTTTCATGATTTCTTTCTAATAAACTGGGTTGAATCTGTCTGTTTCTTGAATTATACGGTTCTTTACTCAAAGACTAGGGATTAAGATCCTAAGTAGCGTACGCTTTACCAAGTCTTTACCGAAGGGTTCTCGAAAATAGACACCTAAACTTATAAAGTATTTCTATCTTAGAATGTCCTATTCCTTTCGGGTAACCCCCGGAAATGAGCGAGTATGTAGCGCCACAATCAACCAATACTACACACGAATTACTATGGACATGGCATTTACCTCGGGTTAGCTCTTCAGCATTCTTCGCCTCCTTTCCGTCTATAGTGTAAACTTTTCCCCTCTGGATGGGCTGGCTTGTAATTGTTGGTTTAGCCTAATTGCATTCACCTCCTTCTTCAGAACACTCTTAGGACAGTTAGCAGCATAATGTCCTGGTTGTCCACACAAGAAACAAGTAAAATTTCTTCTAGTCTGGTTCTGAAACCAGCACTCTCCACCATGCTGCTTTCCACAGTGTGAACACATTGGAGAAGCACCCGTGGCAGTCCCACTCTTGTCCCTAATCCTCGGAACTGCTGCTTCGTTGTTGGGAATAACATAAGGGCTTGGCCTTTGAACTGATCCCTCACCCTTAATAGGACCACCTGATTTCCGCACTGCCTTGCTCCGCTCTTTAGCCAACTCTTGCTTGAGTCCATTCTCATAGGCGCTCGTCATATTCACAAGCTGAGAAAGGTTAGCAATATTCTGGTATACAAACGCAGTCTTAATTTTAGTGTGGAGACCAGATTCAAACTTTATACATTTGGTGCGCTCATCCGCATCCCTGTAGCTGCCAGAATCAGATCTTCAAACTGTGCCGCATACTCGCCGACATTCATACTCCCTTGCTCCAGCTTAAGAAAAGCTATCTCCTTCTCCCTTCTCACATCTTCCGGGAAATACTTCCCCAGAAAACGGACCTTGAATAGGTCCCATGACACTGCCTGATTTGCAGCCTCCAAACCCCTTCTTTGTTGCTCCCACCAATGCTCAGCCTCGCCAGTCAAAACATATTCAGCCAATCGGACCCGGTGATTGGCTGGTGGTTGCAGAGAGCGAAGGATCTTTTCAATTTCCTGGAGCCATTTCAGAGCTCCATCGGGATTGTAACCTCCTTCGAACCGTGGTGGCTCGCTCTTCCTGAACCGTGTCAACCAGTCAATCTCAACAGGAGTTGGTGGTGGATTTAGTGATGCTGCTGCTATATTCTGCGCCTGGTTTTGTTGCATCTGAGCTAGATGCTCGGCCTGATTCTGCTGCATCTAAGCCAGATTCGCAGCCTGATTCTGGTTCATCTGAATCAGATTTTTCAGGATGGCAGCCATTCTGTCGTTTTCGGCACGTCTCCCAACCATACTGTTTAGTCATGGAGGTAACAGCCAGTTAATGAGTGAACAATTAATCAATTGTATAAGCATCCTATTTATCAACTTAGACTCTTAACTATACACATCGGCTACTCGCTTGGTGAGTAACCGTAACCACTGGAGTTGTGAGTCCACACTCCAAAGGTTGAGGGAAACTGCTCCGATACCAAACTGTAACACCCTACTTTATAATTACCCTTAATTACCCTTATTTTAAATAGTGAACTTAAAATTTTATTTCTTAACTCTTAATTGCATATGAAAATCTCAGGAAAATTGGACGAAGTTTACTTTGTTTTATGGACATTCCCAAAAGATTAGTTTTCCTGTGAACCTGTATTAACACAATTATATAATCAACAGTAATGTCAGCACGACAAAATATATCATAGTGCATTCATTACGTTGGCTCTAAATTATGAACCAGTTGAGAAATAGTTTTAGCCTTCCAAAAATAATTCCCCTTCTTAAAAGATTTTATATATATATATATATATATATATATATATATATAGACACACACACACACATCAAGTGCTCAAAAAAACCCTAGACCAACATATGGTCCCACCCCTAAACATTCACACTCCACGGTGTGGAGTGTGCTCCTGCTCGGCCACGACTCGTGCAAACTCCGCCTCAGTACCTATAATAAAAACGGCAAGAAGGGTAGCATTACCCAAAACATAGAATAATAGTTTCTACAAAAGCATAGCAATAAACTAAAGCACTACACTATAAATTGTTTCCCCATTATTATGATGTTTCATATTCCTTTCTATTCATTTTTAATCTTTCTTATCTTTTTATTATCTTAATTTTTATATGTCTTTCTATTCTTTTCATTCTTTCTTATTTTACAATGGCAACAACAAAGAAGATCTAGCTATCAAAAAGGTGGAGAAGAGACCTAAATCCAAAAAAGTCTCAGCAAAGGCAAAGAGTGTCCCCCACCGAAATCAAATTTAGAGGTGATAACTAGAAACACTTAATTTGGAAATTGAAGCTAACGATTGTTAATATAAAGGCAGTAACACTACCCATATGTGTTTTCTGATTGGGTTTTGGCCCTTTGACTCCTGCGGGTTTGGATCATCCTATCGGTGGCACGCAATACTTGCACACGTGTATGCTGATGTGACATATCGTTAGCCGTCTTAACAGTTAAAGGATTTTTCTTAACTGTAAGGACTAAAACCAAATTTTCAAAACGATTAAGAATGAGTCAAGGTTAAAAAAACTTCCAACGACCAAAATCAAAACATTTCCAACTTCTAGGGACTAAATACATGAATAAGCCTTTAATTTAGTAGAAAATCTTTAATAAATATTTGAAATTAGTACATTTATAAAACTCCTTTTAATCTACAATTACTCTTTCGGTTATTCTATATAGGATTTTTTAGAAAAAATTATGAAAATAGAGGAAATCAATTAATATCATTAATGGCATTAAAATTGTACACATTGGTACACTTTTAAAAAAATTTCCTTATAATTAGTCTTGAAACTTAATAATGGTTCTATAAAAAGTGTTGAATAAATAAGGTTGTTATAAATAAAAAAAATTTAATGTCATTAAGTGAAGAAATTTATTAGTTATCGTCTACAATAATTAAATCAGGTATTTTAGTCAAAATGTATCACACTTTTACATTAATTTTTTAATCTATGTGGATAACGATAAACATCAAGACATATTGAATCCAAGGAGTGTCAAATATAAAAAAGCTACTCAATAATACTCGTTTTGTAAGACCTTTTTGAAAATTTATTATACACAACGAAAGGTGGTTAATTTTGTTAATTATATTAAAAATGTAAACATTTGATATATTGTTTTTAAAATTATCCTTATACTCCTTCATTCCTAAATATAAGTACTAGTTTTGGACTTTGTCTTGATCATTATTATAAGCAACTTATTCACTATATCTATGTCATTAATTTTTTTTTCAAAAATACCCATCACATTTTCTTTTAATCAACAAGCTTTTAATGCAATATAACTTTCTCTCTACATGATCATTTCATAAAATTATTACTAAGTAGAAAGATTTGTCAATATAATTAAGGGTAAACGAGGAAATATACCTATAATCATGAACAAAATCAAAACTATTACTACTTTAACTAACTTACTTAGAGCACGAGGATATATATTTAAGAATAAAGGTGTGGTACTAATTATTCTTAGCATCAAAATATTAATTAGGCTTAATTATGTTTTCAGCCCTTGAACTTTAGGGTTGTTTGTCACAGTTCCTTATTTTTTTTTAAATGTCTGAATTTCTGAAGTTACTTAAGGGTTTGTCATATACCGCTTCTATCAAATCCGGTCAAATTTAACTGACATGTCTCATTGGAATCTTAGTCAGATGCAGGAGGTTGGCCACATGATGACACGTAGGCAAAGATCATTTTTTTAAATTAAAAAACTAAAATGATTAATACTCCTTCCGTTCCTATATATAGGACCCCTTTGAGAGATTTCACGTCTATTAAGAAAGGTGATTAATTTAGTTAATTGGATTGAAAATGTGAAATTTTGATATGTATTTTCAAAATTATTCCTATTAATATTATCGAGAATCTAAAAAGTGTTAAATAAATAGGGGTGTTTGTGGAAAAAAGTAATTAATGGTAATTGAAAATTGGCATAAGATTTTATAAATATGGACAAAATTAAAATGTCAAAAGGGTCTTATATTTAATGACAGGGGTAGTATTTCTATGTTTTTAGTAAAAAAAAAAAGGATAGGAGAGAGCTCATCTTCACTCACGTGGCACAATGTGATTAACCTCCAGCATCTGACTAGGATTCCGGTGTGACATGTCAGCAAAATTTGGTTGTAATTGATAGAAGAGGTATACGACAAAATCAAAAGTAAACTTTGGAAAGTAAGACATCGAAAAAAAATAGAAGAACTTATGACAAAACAACCTTAAAATTAAAAGACTAAACACATAATTGAGCCTAGTAATTATCTCTCTGTCTTAGTATAGGAATTTGGGAAAATAATTTATTAATTTTTGCTTAACATCCATCATTTTTTTTATAAAAAAAATTAAGGATAAGAATTTAAAAATTAGAAAAATAAGAGTATTATGAAGCCTAACATTTTTTTAGTATTTAATTCTTAGTTTTTGAATGCACAAATGTATTCTTAGCATCTTATCTTTGACTCTAAAGATTTTAATTACTAAATTTAAAGAAGATCATAATTTATTTAGATTAAATTGTTCATTCGACTCCTTACCTTATTTTTTATTATTAAATTGATCTCTTATATTGGTATGATATTAGTCTCATTTTTCTTTCTTTCCGTTATCAAATTGATCCTTGAATCACCATTAATCTTACATATAATATCATATTGATTCATATTTGTATCGTTGGAGAGAGTATTGACACATGTATCTATTATATTTGTCCACGTAACATGAATATTATCTTAAGAATCATATCGATAATGAAAAAAACGTGAGAAACAAATATGATAAAAAAAAAAAACAAAGCGAGAGACGAATTTAACATAAAAAATTAATGTAAAAGATCAGATAAGCAGTTTAATTAATTATTTAGAAAGGAAATTTATAAATTTTTAAAAAAGAAAATCACAAAATGGTTTTAAGGTCAGAAAACAGGGAAGAAAGAAAGAGAAAACCTTTCTAGAAGTATTATCTCTGCCCTGGCCCCATCTTCTCAACTCTCATGGTCGCAGATTCTCAGTGGACCAGTAATTTTGGTTCAATTAGTTTCTTATTACCAACAACTATGTTCAGCAGACTTGGTAAACTCAACAGCGAAGACATCCAGTAACATCCGTGCGTGCACTGCACACTGTCTTCCTTATTTTATTCCCAACAAATCAGTTCGAATCCTCGGCTAAAGAAATTGTCAGCGCATTTAGCTACTGAAAAAATATGGGTGGAAATGGAAAGCACAAATGGAAAATCTCCTTTCATCGTTCCTCCTCCTCATCTTCCTCAAAGCTGGAACCCAAAAAAACCCCTCCCAAAGAGTTCCTATGCCCCATTTCCGGGTCATTGATGTCCGACCCGGTTATCGTCGCTTCGGGTCAGACCTTCGAACGCGTCGCCGTTCAAGCCTGCACTAATTTAACCTTCTCCCCAATTCTTGAAGACGGGTCACGACCCGATTTTTCAACTGTCATCCCCAATTTAGCCATCAAAACCACTATCCTCAATTGGTGCGACAAATCCCATACTGTGCACCCGCCCGCACCGGATTATTCCTCCGTGGAGAGTCTCGTCCTTGAATTAATGGCGTCCACGGCGCCGGTGGAAGGGCAAATTAGGGTTTCGGAGAGGGAGCTTTTGAAAGCTGTTGCTGATAACCCGCCGGTGATTTTCTCACACGCCGCCACTGAGTTAGGTCCCCGAGTCAACCACTTCAACTCGGAATCATCGGAGGAATCGGTGATTATCGCAGAGAGCCCCGGAACGCCGTTACCGTTCACGATTCGCCCTACATGTTTCTCTTCCTCTTCATCTTCCTCGGTTGAAATCAGCGAGATCGAAATTCAAAACCCTAGCGGTCCGGTATCCGAAGAAGAGGAGAAATTGCTTACGAAATTGAAAAGCAGCGAGGTTTTCGAGCAAGAAGAAGGTGTGATTTCGCTGAGAAGCATCACGCGGAGCAGGGAAGAAGCCAGGTTTTCTCTTTGCTCGCCGCGGGTTCTTTCGGCGCTGCGTTCGTTGATTCCGTCGCGATACGCCGTCGTTCAGGTCAACGCGGTTGCTTCCCTGGTCAACCTTTCTCTCGAGAAGCGCAACAAGGTGAAGATCGTGCGGTCAGGGTTTGTTCCGTTCCTGATCGACGCATTGAAAGGCGGATCCTCTGAGACGCAGGAGCACGCTGCAGGCGCGCTCTTCAGTCTGGCATTGGATGATGATAACAAAATGGCGATCGGTGTTCTTGGCGCGTTGCAGCCGCTAATGCACGCACTGCGATCCGATTCGGAGCGAACTAGGCATGATTCGGCGCTAGCATTGTACCATTTGACTCTAGTCCAGAGCAACAGAGTCAAGCTGGTTAAGCTAGGAGCTGTCAACACTCTTTTAACAATGGTGAAATTGAGATCAGGCAATTTGGCGAGCCGTGTTTTGCTGATTCTCTGTAACCTTGCAGTGTCGATGGAGGGACGAACGGCAATGCTGGACTCGAATGCGGTCGAGTGCTTGGTGTCGTTGCTGAGGGAGAACAAGTTGGACTCAGACTCAGCTCGGGAGAATTGCGTTGCAGCATTGTATGCATTGAGCCATAGGAGTTTGAGGTTCAAAGGGTTGGCAAAAGAAGCGAGGGCAGTGGAAGTTTTAAGGGAGATAGAGGAGACGGGGACGGAGAGGGCAAGAGAGAAGGCGAGGAGAGTGTTGCAGATGATGAGGGGCGTTGGGGAAGAGGAAGATGGGTTGGAGTTTGATGGTGTGTTGGAATCAGGTGGGTTGACTCGGCCTCGGTACCGAGTTGGTGGCGGGAGGAATGTTAACCTTGTTAATTCAACTACATTTTAAGGTTTTTGATTTTCATGCTTAAGTTATGGTTTTCTTTGTGAACAGTTTACATTTGATGGTTATGGTTCGGTGGGGAAAAAGGGGTAATTGGTAAATCATTTGATGAAATTTAAGGATGTGTTAGGTGCGGGGATTGAAGAGGTGATGGGTCCGATTTGGTAGCTAATTTATGGTGTTAATGCAAGGATTGTGGATTTGGGGTGTATATTCTTGGAGGGGTCATATCATGTTTGCTAGTATGTCTTTTCACTTTTATTTATTTTTGCTTACGTGGAATGATTTAATATGTAATCAAGTATAGTTTAAAAAATAAAACAAAATTTGTAATCAAGTATTAGACTATTAGTTGAATGGTTGTACAATATGTGTACATAATTACTATTACCATAATGGAGTTGTAGAAGTTTTTATTTGTTTCATTTCTTGCCAACTTTCTTCTTATTAATACCTTAATTTCCTTTGAAAATGATACTAATTTGGTGTGAGGTATAAAAAAATATAGAAAAAAAACACAAAAATAATTGATAGTGTGATGTGTATGGAGATATGAAAAAAATGATATATAAATGAGCGAGCAAGAGAAAAGTTGTAAGAATATTGAAGTGTGCCAATTTTTCGAATGCCCAAGCGTCGAGTAGACACAAAGACAAATCAATTATCGGATATATTATACGATGTGTTTTTAGTGTTGTTGCACGATGATCTCGATCCTACATATTCCTATCAGGAAAAGGGAATCAAAACACACGTAATTCTCGAATTTAGAGAATGTAATTGAGGATATGCAATGTATGCTGATGTGTACCGTTGACCTGTGATTAGCATTACACTTATAAGAGAAAAAGGCATATAAAAGTGGCTTATTTATGGTTTTGGTCCCTAAAAGTTCAATGTGTTTTGGTTTTAGTCCCTATAAGTTATTTTGACCGGGACTAGTCCTTAATTTTTCAAACACTTTGGTTTTGGTCCCATCCGTTACAAAAAATCAGTTATTTGCTAACATGGTTAACGAAAATCCACATCAGCTGCCACGGGGTGTGAGGTAGCGCCAAATAGGTGACCGTGACATAGATTATTCAGGCCTATGAACTCAAAATTTTGCGTACGGGTCCATTTTGCGTTCGTGGATTTGTATCATCCATGTATATCACCTATTTGGTTTCACTTCAGACCACATGGATTGTTGATGTGATGTTCCGCTAGCTACAAAAACAAATAACAAATTTTTGCAAATAGAGCGGACCAAAACCAAAATGTTTGAAAATTTAAGGACTAGTCCCGGTCAAAATAACTTCTAAGGAGTAAAACCAAAACACGCTGAACTCTCAGGGACTAAAGACATAAATAATTAAGGTTAGAATAAGGGACTTAAGTTTATTGGAATTAGTCAAGGCCAGTTAGAGTGACTTATGCATAAGGAAAGTTAATAGAGATGAGAATTAATTGAGGATTAGTTAAAAAGTCTTAAGCATAAATGAACTAACTGTGGTAGATTGGATGGAATAAGATTGATGGAGATTTGAGGAAAGAATTAAGCATAGCCAACAAATAGGAAGAGGTAAGAGAATTTAGGGAACGATAATAAAGAAATGGATGATG
The DNA here is from genome assembly GCA_037953625.1 of Crotalaria pallida. Taxonomy (NCBI): domain Eukaryota; kingdom Viridiplantae; phylum Streptophyta; class Magnoliopsida; order Fabales; family Fabaceae; genus Crotalaria; species Crotalaria pallida. The sequence continues at coordinate 104,063,980 of CM075650.1, forward strand.
GATAAATTAGAAAGCAAGTTAGTAAACAATAAGAGTAACAGAATGGATAGTTAATAATGGAAATGAAAGAGGACTAAGGATAGTTAATAAAGGAAAAGAAATGAGAATTTAGAAGGGAGAAAGGATTAAGTAAGTCGTGAGATAGAATTAAGAATAAAACGTGATAGATGTATAAGATAAGTAAAAGGTCAGTTAGACTTTGCCAAAATAGTTAGCACGGGTGGTCCTGTAGACCCTCTGGGCTAGGATAGTCAGCACAGGTGGTCATACCGACCCTGTGGGCTAGGAAATTAACCCAGGAGGTCCTATTGACCCTGTGGATAAATGATAAAAAGGAAAATAATGAAAAGAAATGTATGAATAAAATGAAACGGAAAAAAAATTAAATAATGGAAATATGATTGTGAATGTAGATGAATTGATTAGTAATATTGGTTTAACTAGTTGTGTAGGATGTGATGTGACTTATCTGTGATGAATGTGCTTGCCTTAGTTTATTGTTATGCCTGTTTAGAAACTATTTCCTAAGTTATGTGTAATGCTACCCTTCTTGATGTTTTTACACAGGTACGAGAACGGAGCTTACATTATTGCAGGCCGAGCAGGAATACTCTCCACCCCGTGGAGTGTAAATTAGATATGAGAGAAGTATAGTAGATTAGGTTTTAGTCAGATCATTTTGATGTAAAAACATTTCACTAATTGTTTGCCCTGAAACTTGTTTTATTTTGTGAAGCAGAGCATTAGTGATAAGCTGACTGTAATTTATATATAAGTTTATGTTTTAAACTATTCTGGACTGAACATGTATTTAAGAAGGAATTTTTTGGTAAGTCCAATATTCAGAGGAAACTCTGTCCAATTTTTTAAATGAAATTTTCAATTAGCCAATTATTAAATAGTAATTAAGGTAATTAACTGTGAGGGTGTTACATATTTTACCTGCCTTGATTTTGAAGTTCCTCTATGAGCAAAACCACTTGAAATCACCATGAATTGCTCGCGGTCATGAGTATCAACAATGTTGTTTTCTCTTTCTTGGTTTTTATTTTTCTTTTTTCTTGGGGCTTCATGGTTTAAGTCCTATTCTCTTCAAGCTTTCCTTTTATTGAAATTTTGACGAATGTTGGTGAGATACTCATCTAATCTTCCTTTATTAGCCAATTCTTGTTAGACATCGCTTAGTTGGAAAAATTCCTCTGTGGTGTGCCCATTACTATTATGCCATGGACACATTTTATACCAAGTTTCTTATTTGACTACATTACGAGGCTTAGGTCGCTTAACCCCTTTGAGCTCAGTATTCATTATTTTCTTCATGATTTGCTCTCTTGGAGCATTAAGCTTAGAGTATTGGCTGAATTTTGGTTTGTCCTTCTATCTTTTCTTCTTCCTTCATCTTGGTGGGTGTTCTTCTTCTGATGACCTTCATCTCGATTCTCCTTTAGCTCGAGTTCAGGTCATAGACGACCTTTAGCAGATGTACTTACATGACTCCTAACTCCTATGAATCGGTTGAAGTCCTCCTTGTTGATGAACTGTTTTGACCTTATCATTATCTCATCCATAGATCGTGGAGGGATACTTGCAAGATCTGCTGCAGAGTCGTTGTTTGAGTGAAGACCTCAGATGAAGAGGTGCAGGGCTACGAACGGCTCCAGGTTTATGATCCGATTCTTTTCTTTGGTGAACCTGGTTAGAAAATCATGCAAGCTTTCATCCTATTGTTGGATCACACCAGAGATAAAGTGCACTATTTTGGGGCAGGCTCTACTAGTGGAAAATTGGAGCTTAAACGCGTCAGTACGTTGTTTCCAACAGTTGATGGATCTTGGTTCGAGGGTTTGGAACCACTTAGAGGCTGGTCCTGTTATGCTCAAAGAGAAAGCTTTGCACATGACATCAGGAGTTCTATGTTGGAATGCAATTGCAGCTTGAAAATTCTTGACATGTTGTTCTAGATCTCCTGTCTCATCATAGCCATACAGATTGGTTGGGCGTTGGAAGTTATTGGGGTTTGGAGCTCGCATAGTCCTTTCGTAGAATGGCTCTAGCCCCATTTAAATATCTTTGCAATCTAGAACTTCCTGAACCTGACCTTCCTGCCTTACCCTCCTTGGACGGGTATCTGTTTTGGTTGGCCCATTTCCTTCCACATCAGCGAATTGGTATCCGAACTGTCTCACAAATAGAGATCTCCTTGCTCCACTGCCAATGGGGTCTGCCATAGTGGTTTTGTTTGTTCTAGTGGAAATTGTTGATCGGAGAGACTCGGATTTGGTTGTGCCTGCTTTAGAACTTCTTCTATTGCTTTATCAACTCACACATAAATTATTTGAACAATCATCTCCTGGGTGAGTCGTGACGAGTTGACTTCTCCTTTTATCCTTCTTTTGCACCCTATTATGGGATAAGAAGTCTAGAATGAGCTTTCTTACCTCTGGGTGCAGCAGGTTCCTCTTGAGCTTGGATGGGAGCATCTAAGGTGTCTAATGAACAGTGACGGAGCTTGATCATTGTTTCAGGGGGTGCACATTTTAAATATTTATATATAACAATTTGCAAGGTTATGCAGCATATATGAATGCAATGCTTAGCCACTAAGCCATCAAACACTTGATAGAATATAATGCATTAGATAATATATATTTTCAAAAGATCAGGGGAGCAGGAGCCCCCACCTACTCCAATGAAGCTCCGCCACTGTTAATGAAGCCTCTACTCCGTCACGAGGGTCATTCTCGACTTGCTGGTCAGCAACGCCTTGTGAATGTACAGCTCTTATGCTTGGTGCGATTATTTGGGCAGTCGTTAGGGAAGCTTCTGCCATTCTTGTATTAAGACCAATTGTTGGAGCAGCTCCTGTAGCTCCTATGCTAGGCCTAGCTCTTTCTTCGGGGCGATCTGGTATTGGGTTAGTAGGATTTGTAGTTTATAGTTCCCACAAATGGCGCCATTGTCTGTCCAGATAAGACAGAAGTCCTTGTTAAGGATTTTTAGTCTGACAGGAGTGGGATCTTGGTCCTTCGTATCCGTTCTAACAAGGTTCTAGGGATCAAGACTACATAGTTTTCTCAGGCTCATAGATATAGTTCATAAGGGAGATAAAGACAACTTCGAGCTTTTCCTAAGAGTATTCAGCGATATACCCCATACTCTTAGGAAGGTCGTTTAAGGGCTTATATTTCTTGTTTGAATGAATTGGACACATCATTTCGGATCTTGAGGTTGAAACTCTCAGTACTGTTTTTCAATGACATTCGTGATGCAGTTGAATCTCTATGGTAGAGTTGGATGCAACTGCCACTATGAGGATGACATAGATTTTGGGTGTTATTTCTACTAAGATTCTCTGTACAGATTATTGGTATAATTTGTGTATAATTTCTGTGAGCGTAAAGGCTGATGGTATTGTGTGTTCAGCCCCCTGCTTGAGGAAGATATTTATAGAATCGGGATGGATAGCTTCGAATGATGTATTTTCTTGATAAATCTTCTATCTCTAAGGATAATCTTCGTTGATCTTATCTTATTAAGATAAGCAATGATATTCTATAATTGTTGATAATCCAATGATAATCTTTTCTAATTGAGTCATTTATATGTTGGAGATTGTCTTCAGGGATTAATGTTGTCGCCTAACCATGGGTCAGACCCTTATCCGAGCTTCTTCGAGTTGGTCCAGCCTCTAAGTCCTCTGTTGCAGGTCGTTTAAGCTTGGTTTATGTCTTTAGGCCTTATTGTAAATCGTAATAGGTCGTTTGAAAGATTTCATGCAGAGTAGGTGTTTTTAGCTCGTGACAAGTTCAGAACAAGAATGACAAAGGCTACGAGCCACATGATTACATAATTAGCAATTGAGCCACACAAATTGCACATTTTGGAGGGAGGTAAAAGACAATAGATGGAGAAATACCTCAAATGACAAACATCCCGTGCAGAAAAATAGATACAAAAAAGCTTAAGCTCATAGGATTATATAAGTAGCCTGGTATTTAGTAAGTAGCCTTTTAAAAAATCTGTCATCTTATACACTTCACTTCAAGTGAACTAATCCATTTCTCAACACAATTCAATTTTCTTTTTTGGGTTCGTATTCCTTGCGGAACCATCGGTATCCCCAAGATCACCCTTAATACCAGGGAGCCCTTGAGACTAATCCGGAACGAGCTACGTGGCTGGCTCTCCCAGCGGGATGTTTTTAGTGTGAATCGAACACGGGGCTACTAGCACCCGTGTCCCATTCCCTAGATTTCAGTTGGGACCTTACACCAACTGAACAAAATCCCGTTGATAACACAACTCAATTTTCTATAGTGTAGCTACTATATTCATGATTTGTTGCTCCCAAAAATAATAATAAATCATAATATTGTACTATTGTTTTTGACATCTCGAAAAAGTGTGACAAACACAAATTAAATATAATGCAACTTTCCCATGAAGGATGATTTTCTTGCAACTCCAATCGAAACCCTTCCACCCATGAAATGTCGAAGCTGATTTAGCTTGGGTTGTATGAGGAAAACTTCTCATTTCAAGACATTGAAAGATACATGATAAAGGAAAATTTGATGGGTAAACATGGTAATAATTGACAAACTGTATGATGGACATGTGTGAATTTGAATGGTACCTTCTAATTGTTATTTTAAGATTTGCTCATGTTTATGAGTGGCTGAACGACACATACTGTAACACCCCAAAATTTTAATCCCTGATTAATGAAATGTTAATTATAAAGTTTATTATAATTAATTATTTCCATTCTTAATCTTCGATTAAAATCTGTATTTATGCATTTAGGGAATGTGTGTGAATTTATTTATTAAGTGTAAGTATGCATAAAATAAATATTTTGCATATTAGTCCCTGAGTTGGGACCTAGAAGTAATTATAGGAAAGGTTTTGGAGGGAAAGTAAATAAAATTATTATTTTTCAAAAACTGGTCAAAACACGCGAGTATTATCTTGAATACTCGAGTATTCTAGACAGAGTTGCACGATTTAGTGCGTTTGGTGAGTCACCATCAACGATTTCGTTTCGTTGACACGAAATCACCACCCTCCCACATCCATAGTAGTCGTGTCGACCTGCATGCAAGCTTCAAGTGCCTATTTAAGCCATTCATCAACGAATTTGAAGGCTTTGTTGACGAAATTGTGAGGTTAGGGTTCCGAATTTGTTTCTCTCGATTCCTCTTCATCTTTGAGTGTAAGAATTCGAGTGATACACAATTATGAAGCTCACATCAAGGGCTTCGTAAAGACACAAAGATTGCTAGTCAAAATCAAGTATAGAGTGAGAATCGAATCTGAGAAGGGAATGAGTTGAAGCTGTTTTTCAGTTCCTGGAGCTTACTTGAGCAATCGATTTTGGTAAGCCCTTGAATCTTTGGGACTTCAATTTCATTCCATTCTCTAGTATGTGTTGCAGATAACGATTTCTAATTACTTTCCCCAATTATTTTGCATGATTTCACCATCAAAATCTCTGGTTTTATGACCTCACTCAAAACTGTGTTGCTGTCACATGGTTTTTGGGGAAACTAGCTTGGAGTTCGTTTTTCTGTCCAATTTCAGTTCTCACACGAATTTGAGGTAAGGGGAAGTTGTTTTATGCACTAGATAGAGTTTAAATTCCATGATTTTCATTAGAGAGCCACCAAGAGGCTCTAAGGGGTTAGATTGAATAGGAACTTTGGTTTGGAGACCAACTCATGCTCTATGGTTGTTTTGAGCAAGTTTCATATGATGCATGTAAGCTGTAATGAGCTTTATTTCACAAGTTTATTGAGTATTTTGCAAATTGAGATGTTAAGTTGTGAAATTGTATGTTTTATGCACAAACTCTTGATTCTCTGTCAAATTTGTTAATTGATGAGTTATAAGTGTTTGAGCATGTTTAATATGTGTTGTATAAACTCTGTTGATCATTGGATTGGACTAGAAATGATTAGAATTGAAAATGGCATGTTAAAACCAAGTTTCCAGTCTGTTCTGCAAGAAAAGACTCGAGTACTTGGCTTGATACTCGAGTAAATTTTTGATAAAACAGTGTATTTTGTGTTAGAACACTCGAGTACTAGGCCCAGAACTCGAGTAACGACTAATGCATGGGGATATGTTAAGGTAAACCACTCGAGTAATGCAGGGGTCACTCGAGTATTCTGGAATTGATGAAGAACACTCGAGTACTCATGAACTACTCGAGTATTTTTATAAATCTGAAACCCAAATCCTCAGAAAAGCATGAACAACTCGAGTAACTGAGGAACACTCGAATAATCTGGAAATAACTGAAGAACACTCGAGTATTCTGAGGAACACTCGAGTATTTTACCGAGAATATTAAAATACCATTTTTAATTCTGAATCATTGATTAATACTTAAATTACAATAATCCAAGTGATCTAAGACTTAAAGGAACCTGATTGATGATATGATAAATTTTCGTTTGAATGACGAGACGCTGCTCGGGTGGCACGTCGGGTATTATTAACAAGAAAAACATCAATCAATTCCTTTAGGCGAAAAATGATGCATTCATTTCGGAGTCTGGATGGTAGATCGTTTATCATGTTTTGGTAACATGTGGAGGGCCTCTGGGAGTGCCAATTGACGGCTTGCTTGATGACACGTTATGGTTGACGACATGGTCGGCTTAGTGAGATGCCGATATGATTATACCGTTTGGATGACAGGTTATGCTCGGGTGGCATGGATTCCAAGCTTGTCGTGTACATTCTTGGTGAATGTACGAATGTTGTACACCTAGGAGTACAACGCACGGTTGAGTGCTGGATGAAGTAAAGGATGGACGTCAAAGAGTGACATAGAATGATGGAGATAGGTTTGAGAGCTAAGTTCATACATCATGCCACTCATTTAAACTAAGATTGATAAATGAAACAAGTATGAGCATCCTACTTGCATCCTATATCTGCTAAATGCTAAGTGTGATTGTTGTTTATTGTTGCATGTATATACCTTCACATTGTACACACATTTATGCTCTATTGATTATGTGTATAGAATTGTTTACCCCTATGCCCTTGTAGATGATGTCACGTTACATCACTTGCATCGAGATCCGGCAACTTCCTAGTGGTACATGGATCTACGAGGACCATCGCGCGGTGTTCGAGGGAGAGGTAGAGGTTACCTTCTACCACCCGAACCCGCTGATTCGATTCCGTCCTCGTAGGTTTAGGATTCCCATCATATACACTATGCACGTACTCCCTTTGTACACATATCATGGACCACCTCCCACACGACCAGCTCGCTCTTATCACAGTTTTCGTTTTAGACCTACCCGCTCACACCCTTTTTCTTCGAGAGTCGTCCACGAGGAGACTCCCCCTTCTGATCCGAGGAGCCCAGTTAGGGTCACACCATCTCCTGACCCCGTACCCAGTGGTAGGGTACACTCTCCATCGGATGAGATCGAGGAGGATCCCGTGGAGGACGAGAGCGGAGGCGAGCCTGTCGTTCATTCTACCGGGAGTCAGTGGAGGGATGATGATCCCTAGGTATGTGTATATGGTATATGATGAGGATCAGGGGATCCGATGTGGGGACGCTGTGGAGGAGACACTGCTGCTGCTGTTGATGTTGATGATGATGTTTTCTTTTGCTACCTGGAGACTGCTACTACTATCACTATTACTACTACTGCTGCCAGATCTATGTGACCACCTCTAGAGTTCCTATTTTGATATGTATATTTTGTAGATATGCTTTTGAGAGCTCTAGGGCTATGGTTTTATATTGATATAGATCTGTTATGGACTTGTTGTTGGATCTTGGAGACATGACTACTAGGACTATGTATTACATGACTTTTATATATATACATATATATAACTTATGTTCATATTACAACTGTGCATAGTCCTACCCTTTCTGCTCACTCTGATAAAGATTAATTATCGGATTCGGTTATGTTATTTAAATGGTATCAATTCCGCGAAAGAAAGAATGGATATGCATCGCTTAATTTTACTATGTCAATACGTTTTCGAAAGCACCGATGCTATCCGGATTATGAAAAGATTTTCTTCTTTTAGCAAACGCCGAATTCAATACAATGTTTTAAATGATACGAATTACTCTCTCCAAGAGCTCCATATTTTGATTGTGCACCCGCCTTGAAAGAAAATTTTATTTCTACATTTTCTAAATACTTACAAGTCCATATAATATTCGATGTAATAGTGTAATTAGTATATTAATTACTGGATAAGGAGAAGGGTGTCACACTGAGTGGTATCAGAGCAAAAGTCAGATCCTGTAGTAGTTGAAGTAGTTCCAGAAAGGTAGCCATCAACATCAAGCAGGTATCCACAGGGCATATTTATTGTTTTGAATGCTAGTATCTTGCTTGTTTTGAGCATTAGATACAATTGAATGTTTTGTTTGAGGTTTTAGTTAAGACCCTAGTATAGGTGGTGTGATGAATGTTTCTTTAGTTCAACATATGTGACCATAAGTCCATAGCGCAGGTCTATTATGGCAACTAGAAACCAAAATCACACCAATGCGATGTTAGAGAGGATTACCGCGGTGCTGGAGTCCATGCAACAACAACAATCTCAGCAACCATCTCAACCGGTTAATCCACCTCACCAGTGCAATGTGGGTAATGCTGAGGCAAAGAGTCTGACTGATTTTAGGAGTTGTAACCCACCCAAGTTTGAAGGAGGATTTAAACCTGAGGAGGCCAAAAAGTGGATTCATACCATGGACAAGATTTTGAGAACCTTGGATTGCACGGAAGCTTAGAAAGTAGCATATGCAGTCTACATGCTAGAGGATGAAGTTGAGAACTGGTGGAATCACACGGTTCAGCTCCTACACTATGAAGGAAGGGATGTGAATTGAGGTGTATTTATGGAGAAGTTTCTCAATAAATACTTCCCTGAAGATTTGAGGAGGAAGAAGGAGGTGGAGTTTTTGCAGCTGAAATAAGGAAGCATGAGTGTGGGTGAATACGCGGCCAAGTTCGAGGAGTTGATGAAGTACTCTCCATACTATCAGAACAACCCCGATGAAAGGAGTAAGTGTATCAAGTTTGAGGGAGGCTTGAGGCCCAAGTTGAAGTCAATTTTCAGCTACCAACGGATTCAAAGCTTTCCTGCACTTGTGGACATGTGTAGGATGTATGAAGATGACAAGAAAGTCGAAGAGTTGCAAGCCTTAGAGAGAAAGGACAACCAAAATTCTGGACCTCAGAGGCGTAAGGGTTTCAACAACCGAGGCAAGGGTCCGTTTGATCGCCGAGGGAAAGGCAAGGGAAAGGCTGGAGGTAGTGATGGAAGGAACCTTCGGAGCGAGGCTCCATTTTGTGACAAGTGCAAGCGCCATCATTATGGCCGTGTTTGTTAGGGAACAAGTGGTTGTTTCAACTGTGGGAAGCCGGGACACTTTGCGAGAGACTGCAAGGAACCGGTCAAAGCCAATTCAAGAGGGACTGCTGATAGGCCTATGGCTCAAGGAAGGGTTTTCACACTTAGTGGTGTGGAGGCAAGCCGATCTTCTGATCTGGTGCAAGGTAACTACTTGCTAAATGGTCAGCTTTGTAATGTTTTGTTTGATTCTGGTGCAACGCATTCATTCGTTTCCTATGAATGTGTAGATCGTTTGGGTCTATCTATGTCTGAATTGCCATATACTCTGAAAGTAGAAACCCCTACTAATGCTCCTGTAGTTGTCTCTAGAGCATGTCTTAACTGTTGTATAGAAGTGTTAGGACAAACCTCTAGGGTAGATTTGATCTGTTTACCCTTATCGCAATTGGATGTGATCTTGGGGATGGACTGGTTGAGTCAAAACCAAGTGATCATCGATTGTGATAGAAAGATAGTGACCTATAGAAACCCGAAACCCTCTGGCTACATGTGCCTGTTCAACATTGAAGTAGAGGAGAATGGTCCAAGGATGGAAGAGATCCCTATTGTTAGAGATTTTCCGGAGGTTTTCGCTGATGAGATACCTGGTCTGCCGCCAAGAAGAGAGATTGAATTCAGAATTGATTTAGTTCCGGGAGCTGGTCCCATTTCTATCGCTCATTATAGAATGGCACCACCAGAAATGGCTGAAATGAAGGAGCAGATCGAGGAGCTATTGCAGAAGCAGATGATCCGACCAAGTGTGTCACCATGGGGTGCTCCGGTTCTGTTCGTCAAGAAGAAAGATGGTAGTATGAGGATGTGCATCGACTATCGGCAATTGAATAAGGTCACAATCAAGAACAAGTATCCTTTACCAAGGATCGATGACCTTATGGATCAAGTTCGTGGGGCTTCAGTATTTTCCAAGATTGATCTGAGATCAGGGTATCATCAGATCAGGATTAGAGAAGAGGATATCTCAAAGACTGCATTTCGATCCCGATATGGGCATTATGAGTACGTTGTGATGCCGTTCGGATTGACCAATGCACCAGCTATTTTCATGGACTACATGAATCGAATCTTTAGACCTTATTTAGATTCATTCGTGGTTGTGTTCATTGACGATATCCTTATTTACTCTAAGAATCCGGAGGAGCATGCTGAACACTTGAGGATAGTGTTGAGTATTCTGAAAGAGAAGCAGTTGTACGCCAAACTTACAAAGTGTGAGTTCTGGCTGGAGGAAATTAAGTTCTCGGGGCATGTGATTTCAAACAAGGGAATAGCAGTTGATCCAACGAAGGTGAGCTCGGTTTTTCAATGGGAACAACTGAAGTTGGTCACGGAGGTGAGGAGCTTTCTTGGTCTGGCTGGATATTATAGAAGATTTATAGAAGGTTTCTCGAAGTTAGAACTACCCTTGACAAAGTTAACTCAGAAAGACCAACCCTTTATTTGGGATGAGAAGTGTGAAAGGAGTTTTCGAGAGCTGAAAGAAAGATTGACATCATCCCCTGTGTTGATTTTGCCTGATACACAGAAGAGTTTCGAAGTGTATTGTGATGCATCGAAACCAGGACTTGGGAGTGTTTTGATGCAAGATGGGAAGGTAGTCGCTTATGCCTCAAGACAGCTAAAAGTTCATGAAATGAACTACCCAACCCATGATCTGGAGTTGGAAGCGGTCGTCTTCGCTCTAAATATTTGGAGGCACTATCTCTATGGCACTACGTTCCGGGTATTTAGTGACCATAAGAGCTTAAAGTACCTCTGTGACCAGAAAGAATTGAATATGAGGCAATGCCGATGGATGGAGTTCTTGAAGGATTATGAGTTCGAGCTTCATTACCATCCTGGGAAGGCAAACGTGGTGGCAAATGCACTGAGTCGAAAAGCAATGCATATCAGTTCAATGATGGTCAAAGAAGCTGCACTGATTGAAGAGTTTAGAGATTTGAGCCTGACAATGCAAGTGGAACCGACAAGTGTCGAGATGGGGATGCTGCAAATTGCTAATGAGTTCCTGCAAAGAATTCGTGAATTGCAACTAGAAGACGAGGGACTCCAGGAAAAGAGGAGGCTTAGGGAGGAAAGCAAAGAGTTAGAGTTTCAAGAGGGAAAGGATGGAATCCTTCGCTTTAAAGCAAGGATTTGTGTGCCTGATAATCTGGAGATAAGAAGAATGATTCTAGATGAAGCGCATAAGAGCAAGATGAGTATGCATCCGGGAGCTACCAAAATGTATCAGGACCTAAAGAAGATGTTTTGGTGGCCTGGTTTAAAGAAAGATGTGGCTAGTTATGTGGCGTGTTGTCTGGTGTGTCAGAAGGCGAAAGTGGAACACCAAAGGCCAGGAGGAGAATTACTTCCCTTAGAAATTCCGCTATGGAAATGGGATAGTATCTCGATGGATTTAGTGTCTGGATTGCCAAGGACAGCTACTGGTCACGATGCAATCTGGGTGATCGTAGATCGCTTGACCAAGTCAGCGCATTTTATTCCAGTTAACATGTGCTACTCTTTGGAAAAGCTCACTCAGTTGTATATCAAGGAAGTTGTTCGCCTGCATGGGGTACCATCAAGTATCGTGTCAGATCGCGATCCGAGGTATACGTCGAAGTTTTGGCAAGATCTGCATAGAGCTCTGGGTTCAAGACTGAAGTTGAGTTCTGCATACCACCCTCAGACTGATGGTCAAACGGAAAGGACTATTCAGTCACTGGAGGACATCTTAAGAGCCTGTGTTTTGGAAGGTCAAGGGAATTGGGAGCAAATGTTGCCGCTCGTGGAATTTACGTACAACAATAGTTTCCACGCGAGCATTGGAATAGCACCATTTGAAGCCTTGTATGGGAGAAAGTGTCAGACACCATTATGCTGGTTTCAACTGGGAGAGAGTTCTTTGGTTGGACCAGAATTTGTACAAGAAACAAATGAGAAGATCAAGATGATACAAGAGAAGATGAGGACAGCTCAGAGTAGGCAGAAAAGCTATGCTGATAGGAGGAGGAAACCTTTAGAATTTACTGAAGGTGACCATGTGTTCCTTAGAATAGTACCGACCAAAGGTGTTAGTAGAGCCTTAAAAACCCAGAAACTATCACCTAAGTTTATTGGTCCCTACCAAATTCTTAAAAGAGTCGGCCCAGTAGCCTATCAATTAGCCCTGCCCCCATCGCTAGCTAATCTTCACAATGTGTTTCACGTGTCTCAGTTAAAAAGATATGTCCATGATCCCACCATTGTTCTTAGAATCCAACCTGATGACCTAGAAATTCATGAGAACCTAACCTTTGAAGCCATGCCTGTTCGCATTGAAGATCGAAGAGTCAAACAGCTTAGAGGGAAGGATATTTGTTTGGTCAAGGTTATCTGGATTTGTGGTGATGTGATGGAAGCATCTTGGGAATTAGAGGATAAGATGCGTCAGGACTATCCTGAATTGTTTGTATGAGTTGAATTTCGGGGATGAAATTCCTTGTGAGTGGGGGAGTAGTGTAACACCCCAAAATTTTAATCCCTGATTAATGAAATGTTAATTATAAAGTTGATTATAATTAATTATTTCCATTCTTAATCTTCGATTAAAATCTGTATTTATGCATTTAGGGAATGTGTGTGAATTTATTTATTAAGTGTAAGTATGCATAAAATAAATATTTTGCATATTAGTCCCTGAGTTGGGACCTAGAAGTAATTATAGGAAAGGTTTTGGAGGGAAAGTAAATAAAATTATTATTTTTCAAAAACTGGTCAAAACACTCGAGTATTATCTTGAATACTCGAGTATTCTGGACAGAGTTGCACGAGTTAGTGCGTTTGGTGAGTCACCATCAACGATTTCGTTTCGTTGACACGAAATCACCACCCTCCCACGTCCATAGTTGTCGCGTCGACCTGCATGCAAGCTTCAAGTGCCTATTTAAGCCATTCATCAACGAATTTGAAGGCTTTGTTGACGAAATTGTGAGGTTAGGGTTCCGAATTTGTTTCTCTCGATTCCTCTTCATCTTTGAGTGTTAGAATTCGAGTGATACACGATTACGAAGCTCACATCAAGGGCTTCGTAAAGACACAAAGATTGCTAGTCAAAATCAAGTATAGAGTGAGAATCGAATCTGAGAAGGGAAGGAGTTGAAGCTGTTTTTCAGTTCCTGGAGCTTACTTGAGCAATCGATTTTGGTAAGCCCTTGAATCTTTGGGACTTCAATTTCATTCCATTCTCTAGTATGTGTTGCAGAGAACGATTTCTAATTACTTTACCCAATTATTTTGCATGATTTCACCATCAAAATATCTGGTTTTATGACCTCACTCAAAACTGTGTTGTTGTCATATGGTTTTTAGGGAAACTAGCTTGGAGTTCGTTTTTCTGTCCAATTTCAGTTCTCACACGAATTTGAGGTAAGGGGAAGTTGTTTTATGCACTAGATAGAGTTTAAATTCCATGATTTTCATTAGAGAGCCACCAAGAGGCTCTAAGGGGTTAGATTGAATAGGAACTTTGGTTTGGAGACCAACTCATGCTCTATGGTTGTTTTGAGCAAGTTTCATATGATGCATGTAAGCTGTAATGAGCTTTATTTCACAAGTTTATTGAGTATTTTGCAAATTGAGATGTTAAGTTGTGAAATTGTATGTTTTATGCACAAACTCTTGATTCTCTGTCAAATTTGTTAATTGATGAGTTATAAGTGTTTGAGCATGTTTAATATGTGTTGTATAAACTCTGTTGATCATTGGATTGGACTAGAAATGATTAGAATTGAAAATGGCATGTTAAAACCAAGTTTCTAGTCTGTTCTGCAAGAAAAGACTCGAGTACTTGGCTTGATACTCGAGTAAATTTTTGATAAAACAGTGTATTTTGTGTTAGAACACTCGAGTACCAGGCCCAGAACTTGAGTATCGACTGATGCATGGGGATATGTTAAGGTAAACCACTCGAGTAATGCAGGGGTCACTCGAGTGTTCTGGAATTGATGAAGAACACTCGAGTACTCATGAACTACTCGAGTATTTTTATGAATCTGAAACCCAAATCCTCAGAAAAGCATGAACAACTCGAGTAACTGAGGAACACTCGAGTAATCTAGAAATAACTGAAGAACACTCGAGTATTTTACCCAGAATATTAAAATACCATTTTTAATTCTGAATCATTGATTAATACTTAAATTACAATAATCCAAGTGATCTAAGACTTAAAGGAACCTGATTGATGATATGATAAATTTTCGTTTGAATGACGAGACGCTGCTCGGGTGGCACGTCGGGTATTATTAACAAGAAAAACATCAATCAATTCCTTTAGGCGAAAAATGATGCATTCATTTCGGAGTCTGGATGGTAGATAGTTTATCATGTTTTGGTAACATGTGGAGGGCCTCTGGGAGTGCCAATTGATGGCTTGCTTGATGACACGTTATGGTTGACGACGTGGTCGACTTAGTGAGATGCCAATATGATTATACCGTTTGGATGACAGGTTATGCTCGGGTGGCATGGATTCCAAGCTTGTCGTGTACATTCTTGGTGAATGTACGAATGTTGTACACCTAGGAGTACAAAGCACGGTTGAGTGCTGGACGAAGTAAAGGATGGACGTCAAAGAGTGACATAGAATGATGGAGATAGGTTTGAGAGCTAAGTTCATACATCATGCCACTCATTTAAACTAAGATTGATAAATGAAACAAGTATGAGCATCCTACTTGCATCCTATATCTGCTAAATGCTAAGTGTGATTGTTGTTTATTGTTGCATGTATATACCTTCACATTGTACACACATTTATGCTCTATTGATTATGTGTATAGAATTGCTTACCCCTATGCCCTTGTAGGTGATGTCACGTTACATCGCTTGCATCGAGATCCGGCCACTTCCTAGTGGTACATGGATCTACGAGGACCATCGCGCGGTGTTCGAGGGAGAGGTAGAGGTTACCTTCTACCACCCGAACCCGCTGATTCAATTTCGTCCTCGTAGGTTTAGGATTCCCATCATATACACTATGCACGTACCCCCTTTTTACACATATCATGGACCACCTCCCACCCGACCAGCTCGCTCTTATCACAGTTTTCGTTTTAGACCTACCCGCTCACACCCTTTTTCTTCGAGAGTCGTCCACGAGGAGACTTCCCCTTCTGATCCGAGGAGCCCAGTTAGGGTCACACCATCTCCTGACCCCGTACCCAGTGGTAGGGTACACTCTCCATCGGATGAGATCAAGGAGGATCCCGTGGAGGACGAGAGCGGAGGCGAGTCTGTCGTTCATTCTACCGGGAGTCAGTGGAGGGATGATGATCCCTAGGTATGTGTATATGGTATATGATGAGGATCAGGGGATCCGATGTGGGGACGCTGTGGAGGAGACATTGCTGCTGCTGTTGATGTTGATGATGATGTTTTCTTTTGCTACCTGGAGACTGCTACTACTATCACTACTACTACTGCTGCTGCCAGATCTATGTGACCACCTCTAGAGTTCCTATTTTGATATGTATATTTTGTAGATATGCTTTTGAGAGCTCTAGGGCTATGGTTTTATATTGATATAGATCTGTTATGGACTTGTTGTTGGATCTTGGAGACATGACTACTGGGACTATGTATTACATGACTTTTATATATATATATATATATATATATATATATAAAACTTATGTTCATATTACAACTGTGCATAGTCCTACCCTTTCCGCTCACTCTGATAAAGATTAATTATCAGATTCGGTTATGTTATTTAAATGGTATCAATTCCGCGAAAGAAAGAATGGATATGCATCGCTTAATTTTACTATGTCAATACGTTTTCGAAAGCACCGATGCTATCCGGATTATGAAAAGATTTTCTTCTTTTAGCAAACGCCGAATTCAATACAATGTTTTAAATGATACGAATTACTCTCTCCAAGAGCTCCATATTTTGATTGTGCACCCGCCTTGAAAGAAAATTTTATTTCTACATTTTCTAAATACTTACAAGTCCATATAATATTCGATGTAATAGTGTAATTAGTATATTAATTACTGGATAAGGAGAAGGGTGTCACACATACTAAGTAACTTCCTTCGTAAAATATAAGGTATAACTTATTTCCTAAAAGGAGAATACTATACTGAAAGTTTTCAAGGACTTCTTTATTTGCATACGAATTAAATAAGACTGGTTCATTCTAATTCAATTTAGATGTATATCATATACAACGGTCAAACCGAAACGAATCAAACCATCCATAAATGGTTTTGTTCGATCCTGTTCAACGGTCTATCTATGACATTTATGTAAAATTTAAAATACTTTTTTTTACTTATAAAAATTCATAGTTGCCAAAAATAATATACTACTTTAAAAATACCGAAATTCATAGATATTGAATCTGGGAAATTCATATAAGTATGCCAATATAAAAATATTCACTTCTAATTTTTTATTTTGATAAGGATCTTAGATAAATGATGTACTAAAATATTTATGTTTCTGAAACAAACATTTCTATCATTGATAAACTGAAACTGATATCGAACGTGTTTTTCTTACTTCTTTTTAGTGCTACTTGATAAGAAAATTAAATTAAAATTGAAAACAACACTTCTCACATAACAACACTTGGAAAAAAAAAATTTGAGTTATCGGTTCGGTCCAGTATGTCAATATAAAAATATTCACTTCTAATTTTTTATTTTTGATAAGGATCTTAGATAAATGTTGTACTAAAATATTTATGTTTCTGAAACAAACATTTCTATCATTGACAAACTGAAACTGATATGGAACATGTTTTTCTTACTTCTTTTTAGTGCTACTTGACAAGAAAATTAAATTAAAATTGAAAACAACACTTCTCACATAACAACACTTGGAAAAAAAAATTGAGTTATCGGTTCGGTCCAGTCTGGATGGTCTCAAAAGTTATGAGATCGTGGATCAGACCATAAAGTAACAACTCGGAAAAAATTGAAATCCGACCCAACAATGAAACTAGATCGGATTGCATTTTTCGGTCTGGTTCTGTTTAATCTCAACAAACTTGCGATCCAATCTGAAACCACTTACACCCCTACTCTTGAGTAAAACTTTCAAGGGCTTTTTTGAGGGAATTTATTATATTTTTAAGAATTGAATTTGGCTAAACAAAAAATTTTGGAGATCAAATTAAATATATACCATTTATAATCATGCGTAGACAAAACATTAAGAAAAAAAAAGAAACATGCATTTACCATCCCTAAGATTTGTCCCGACGATAAACATCGTTCTAATTTAAAAATACTCTAACCTTCCTTATTTTTTTGGTAGTTAGAGTCACACTTATGTTTGTTATGACCAAAGTTTTGATTAAAATTTATAGGAACCTTTTTTTTTTTCATTCATATTCTCCTATTTATTTTTTCAACTCTTATATTTTTATAATTTTTTTTATATTTTTATCTATATAAATTTTTTTTACATCACAACATCAATTATTTCTTTTTTTTTCATATACTATCTTTTCTTATTCTTTGTGGACCCTATCTATTCTTAATGCATGTTACAAATTGTAATTAGTAGTTTTTAATTACTCCCTTCGTCCCATTATCTTGGTAAAAGTCAACCAAGTCAATGAAAATAAGAGAGTATCTATTTAGTATAATGTATGATTCACTCATTAATTACAAATTGAAATTATACAAATTTTCATATCATTACAATCAATACATATTGCAATATTGCCTCCAAATTTTTTTTATAAATATATTTTATTTACTTACTTATCAATCATTGATACAATATACAATCTTTAAGATTTTTCATTTATTTTTTTTACTTTAATATGGGACGAATTCTTTTGCATTTTTTTACCAAGATAATGGAACGGAGGGTGTAATTAAAGAGCAGAAGTGTTGTGTCAATGTCACTGCAAAAGTGAGAGTTGTGAGTGTCACTTCTTGTTGTGCCGAATAATTACTCCCTCCGGTTCTATTTATAAGATTTTTTTGGGATTTTTCACTCTGAGTGAATAAATTTGTTAGTGACATTGGAAATGTGAAATTTTTTTCAAAACTGCCCCTATAATTATTATTGGAACTCTAAAAAGTGTTGACTTTATAGGGATATTAGTGGAAAGAAGTAATTAAATACCATTAAAAATTAAAAATAGGTCTTATAAATAAGATCAAAATAAAAATCTCAAAAAGATCTTATAAATAAGACCGAAAAGAGTATTTAATAGCTCTTCCTAACAAAGACTATTACAGATTAAAAAAATATAATAAATAAACATTATTTCTATTTTTCTAAATTACATTTCTCAATACTTATTTATTATATTTAGTTATTTAACAAATCACACAAGAAGATATCACATCTATTAGCATTTTGTCTTATAAAAAAATGAGTTATTTTTTTTAAAGTGTATAAAAAAAATGCTAAATTATTATTAAAAAAAGTTGAAATATCAACTTAGTTCTTAGTATTTTCATTATATTAACTTAGTCCATTATAATTTATAAATATATATTCAGTTTCTCAAAATTTTTGAACATACCAATTCAGTTTCTCAAGTTTTTATGGTGTATCAATTTGATTCTTAAAACATGATAAACTAAATTGATATGTTAAAAATTCTTGAGAAATCAAGTTGATATGTAAGAAATTATTAAGGAATTAAATGTATATTTATAAATTATTGTGAATCACTCCTCTGACTTGAAATATAAGTAAAAAAAGAAATATGTTTTTTTTTTGAAAAATATAAGCAAAAATAACCAACTTTCTTAAATTTTATTTCATTCCTAATGCAACTTTCCTAAAACATGCATAGAAAATTTCATCTTATTTAATTTTTGTTTTAATCTCAATGCAACTTTTTTAGAATACCTCCATTTTTTTTTTAAATTTTAAAAAATTAAATTCAATTAATTAATCTCTTTAACAAGAGTAAAATGAATTAAAGTTCTCATGATTTGAGTTGGAGTAGGGGTGTAAGTGGTCCGGTCCCGGACCGCGAGACCGGTTGGATCAGATCGGACCAGGCCGAAAAATATGGTCTGGTCTAGTCTCGCGGTCCGGTCCGGTCTGAATATTTCTAGACCGTTCTCAATTGGTCCGGTCCACGGTCTCACAAATTTTGAGACCACCAAGATCGGACCGGACCGATAGCTGAAATATTAAAAAAGAAAAATAATAAAAAAATAAAATTCACACAGTCACACAGCCCTCATAAGTTTGTGATTCTTTTCTGCATTCGGCTTGAAGGAGCTATTAGATACCTCCTCTGCGTTTATTCTTTGGTAGTAAAGGTGATGCCTTTGTTTTCTTTCTCTCTCTCTATCTCTCTCTCTCTCCTTTTTTTTGTTTTCCTTTCCCCCTCTCATGCCTTGTAATTTTCTAAAGTTTTAATCTTTATGGATTATAAGCTGAATCTGAACAGGGGTTTCAACTAGGAAGTGCGTGTGTTTTGGTTTCAGTGAAAGTAGACCAATTTTGTTGTTTATGGTGGGTTCATCATCAGTAAGAGGAAATGAACATGTTTTAGGTTTATTTGGCTAAATTCAGTGTTTGTTTTTAAAGTCAATGCAAGTTCTGTGAATCATTATCAGATTAGAAATATTTGCAAAGTAGAATTTAGTTTTTTCTTTTTCCTTTTATTCTATGTCACCGTGCATGTTGTTTTTCAATCTAAATCTTAAAAATGATCTAAGGTGTGAAAGTTTTGACTTTTATTGAAATTTCTGTTCTTTAGTCTTTATGTTAGGCTCAATTTGTTAGATTTTGAATATTCCATCCGGAAGAAATTACCTTGCGCCGTAGAAATCCATGTAAAGTTGAACAAAGGCTTGAATAATTTCCAGTTCATCTAATTACTTATTATTTTTGCACCAGATCGGTGTCCCTCTTTCTTCCTCTTTCTTCCTCCGATTCCACCAGATCGGTGTCCCTCTTCCACCAGATCCGCGTCTGTCTCTCCCTCCTCCCTCCGATCCGATCCGCTACCGCCGCCGCCTATGAACCAAGCAGCTCCTGCTGCTGCAAGAAGGCTGCTCGAAGGCTGCTACAAGTGAAAAACGCAATTTCAAAAAGAAAAAAAAACCTTTAACCATGATGGTCTAAATGGATCGGACCGGACCGTAACGGTCCGAACCGTTACGGTCTGATCCGGTCTTTGCATATGAAAAATGTTAGGATCGGACCGAACCGGACCACCTTAATAAGTCCATTAAAGACCGGATCGGACCGAACCGATACACCCCTAAGTTGGAGGGTGTAAGTTGATATAATGAAAAGACATGGGCCACGGAGTTGGTAATTCACCCCACAAAAATTGTGGTGAATTTGGGTGACCCCGAAGTTGCCACGTATTGCGGTTAAGAATGAATGAAAGACGAGCGAGCGAGAACAGACGACAATGGTTTTGTTTGAACAGAAGCGTGGCATCTGCAACTGCAACTACACCCAACCAAACCAAATCAAATAGGAAAGTATGGCTTTGAGAGTCGCTGCTGCTTCTGTATCACATATCTCAAAGCCCAAAATCCCATCATTCTTTGCAGCTCCATTATTCCACCACAATCTTACTCGTAAACCACGTCCCGATGCTCTTCTACCTCTTCCTCTTACCAAGCCTGGTACTCCTATCTCTCCCTCTTTCAAATTTCATTGTGTTTTTACTATTGTTTTCGTCTATTCCTCCATAGTTAATGCGATGTAAAAATAGTTCGATTTTGGCATTTAAAACCAATAGCACAATTTCCAGGTTACTCAATCTCGACCGTACAACCCAATTTAAAACACATCCAACGGTACATAGGGAGGCAGCCACATATGGTCCAATTTTTATGGGCATCACATAAAACACACTTGAGTAACTACGCAACACATATAAGTAATTTTTTTAGTGAAGAACCAATTTGGTCCTGTCGATTTTGTACAATACCGATTTGGTCTCTGACAATTCATAATAGCACATTTAGTCCCTAAAAAAAATTCATACCAATTTTGTCCCTAACCTTTTTTCCATACCAATTTCGTCCCTCAAGATTTTCTTCCATACCAACTTGGTCCCTCAATTTTAAGGATCAAATTGGTACATCTGAAAATCTTGAGGGCTAAATTGATATGAAAAAAAGTTGAGGGACCAAATTGGTATGAAATTTTTTTTTGAGGACTAAATGTGGTATTATGAATTGTCAGGGACTAAATTGGTATCGTGCAAAATCAACAGGGACTATAGTGGGTCTTCACTTTTTTTGTTTTTTGAGTTGTTATTCCATTTTTTTTTTGTTTTCTTGCTTTCGTAAAGGTATTTTCTGTTTCGCTTAAGACTCATTTTTTAATTGTATAGTCTCGTTTCTCATGAAAGTATTAATAGATATATTAGGGACTCTATCTGTCCCAAAGTATAAGATTTTGTAGGTGGAATCCACCTTCGATAAAAAACTGTAAGAAAGTTAGTTAATTATGTTGGAAATGTGAATATTTGATATTTTTTTTCAAAATTACTCTTATACAAGTATTATTAGAACTTTAGATAGTGTTGACTAAAAAGGGGTTTGGAAAGAAGTAATTAATACAAGTATTATTAGAACTTTAGATGATGTTGACTAAATAGGGGTTTGGAAAGAAGTAATTAATTGTCATTGAAAATTGATAAATGATCTTATAAATAGAGACAAAATAAAAGTTTCAGAAGCTTCTTATATATAAGGAGGGAGTAGATGCTTTCATTTTGAATTCAATAATCGAAATTGTCAATAATTGAGACAATAATTGCCCAATAAGACCAAAAATTAAAAAAAGAAAACAATTCCTATGGCCCCAACAAAGGAAATAGTACTAATGAAAGCATTGAAAAATAGTGTAGTATTGTGCAATTCATGAGGATAGTGATACAATCTCGTGTTGTCTCACTTTCTTGTAGATTATTGGAATAATTTGTTGATTGTGCAAACCAGAGATGATCATGACTTTGAGTGGTAGTGTTAACTATGGATATGATGTCAGAAATAGACCCGACTTTATATGCCTTCAATTCGAATTAGCAATTGCCTAGAATTAGAATGTGGCCACATTTTCAAGTCTCGTTATATTCTGCCTGTTTTACGCCAAAAGAATAGTAGAACTTATGTGTTAATTTTCTCTCTTCCAGAGTACCAAATACTACCTTGATTTTCATTTACTTACAGGGTCTCAATGGCACATTCATGCTATTAGTGAAGCAGCTGCACAACCTGCAATTTCTAATAAAGAACGAGAGGAGCAATTGCCTGAAGACTGGAAGATTAAAATGCTCTATGATGGAGATTGCCCGCTTTGCATGCGCGAGGTTAACCTTTATTTAAATAATAACAAGTTTTGTTGCTTATAATTTCTCTAGGCATGGATGGCCAATGTTATGCCATTGAGTATTTTGCATGTTGTTGTCACTTGTTGTCATGTCAGGTGAATATGCTAAGAGAGAGGAATAAGAATTATGGCATGATTAAATTTGTTGATATAAGCTCAGATGATTACTCTCCTGAGGAGAATCAGGGCCTGGACTACAAAACTGTTAGTCTCTACTCTATACCCCATACCCCAATATGCAGTTCTCATGTTTTGCCATTTTTTAAACCTTGTTTCCATATGTTTCTTATCAATTTCAACATCTGTTCATTTTTTCTTCATTCGATTCCTATTCTTTTCACTGTGCGTAACGCATCTAATTCGAAGTGGAATGAAGATAATCGCTTTATTCTTTCATATGTAGAAGTTTTTTCTTTCCTAAATAGGGAACATACGGATGAATGCTTATGCTTTTTTTTTTGCCAGTCAGCTTCTTTCTCTGTGGTTGCTTATGGTGAGTGATAATCGAATTCCTTCCTGTCCTTCGAGTCTAGGATTGCTTCTGGGTCTAGTAACACAAATTCATTAGGAGACAGGTATTGATGTATGAATTTGAAAGCTAATAGGAGAAAGTATCAAGTTCTGCTCTTTTTTGTAATCTAGATTATGAACCCCAATATCTATTTCTTTTTTCTTTTTTGGGGAGGGGGGTTTTAAGTAACTTAGGCCTATTTTTGAAAAATATAAGATATGATACATTTAGGGTATGTATATTAGCATATAAAGTATGCACACACAAAATTCATAAAACATAATAAACTTATAATTGTTACTCCAAAATTCCATATTAAGAACATACTTCATAGATATGCCTATATACAAAATGAAAATTTTGTTGTCATAAAAAATCATTGCTTATTGCTTACGAATAGGAATTGTATCAATCTCATTCCCTCCTTGACCACCATTACTCAATAGGATTGGGTGCTCTCTCTCTCTCTCTCTCTCTCTCTCTCTCTCTCTCTCTCTCTCTCTCTCTCTCTCTCTCTCTCTCTCTCTCTACATTTCTACTTGGTTGAGTGTGTGCTATGCTTTTTCTCTCTTAAAATGCTTGAGGTAAACGGTAGTCTGTGTCTGGAGAGGTATCAAAAAAGTAATTTAAATGCATTAGAGAGTGTCTGGAAAGTATGGGATTTATAATTTATTTAAAAAAAAAAAAAAGAAAATTGATTTCAATACTTCAACGAGACGTAACAGTGCTTCATAGACTTAGGCTAACTTTAAATTTTTAATGATGTGTGGAGTGAATCAAAGTACCATACTATTGTTTGAATAATTTATGATGAAAGGAGGTGGAATGGAATGGAGTGGATGATAGGTTGGTTCCATCTCATTCCATGCTATACCCCAAAAATGAGAGGGAAGAAAGACGAGTATGGAGTGATTATAAGCCTTAATCGTAAATCTTTATTTGTTTGCATTTTATTTGAAGACTTTTGATGTGTGCCAACATGTGATTTAAGTGCGCTAATTGATATATTGCATAGATCTATATAAGCGTCTCTTCCATGAGCGGAGAGATACATCATAATAACTGTTTGTTTCCCCTTTTAGGTTATGGGAAGAATTCATGCTATTCTCTCAGACGGAACAGTGGTTACAGATGTTGAAGTATGACTTCTTTCCTGATCTTCATTTCTGACCTTGGACCAATCTCGACACTACTCTGATTTATGGCTCAATAATTCCTCACCTGGATACAAAAGCTTTTGAACATTCACATAAGTGTATGATCTAAGCTCAGAAAACTTTATGGAGTTAATGAGAAAGTGAGAGTTCAGAAATTAAAACATCACTTGCAGCCTGATAGGTACCAGTTAATTCACTTAGAAAATGGAGATGGGCTTCTTACAAAGAGATAGAACTGACTTGCAAACTTCCTCCCTAGCCGAATGGCCTCAACCCTTAATGAAATAATTGCCTACCTATTCCCCTCTTTCTCTCTCCAATATATTCTCATCCAAACCAACTTGCCACATAGGCAAATATTACAAAAATATACTCCTACCCATTCCCCTTTCTCATGTCTAACATGTGGGGTCTATCACAGCCATACGACTGTCATAGTTCATTCCCAAATCCCAATCACAGCACTCACATAATTGTGTTGTACGGTTGTACCTGTTATACATAAATATCAAATATCCAGTTTCAACTTTCAACTTTCATGGGAGCGATAAGTTGTTGCTGACTTATTAAATCTTTGAACCACAAATTATCATTTATCATCCTAGAATACGAAAAGGAAATCCCAAAAGAATCCTAAGGACTATGAAGTGATAAATCTTATCATACCCGAATCTGTTAAGTAAATTTCTTTGTTTGATCTAACATGAAGCTAAATTTCCTTTGCATTGCCATAGAATTTTTGTATGTATATCTATCTATATATAGATTCCATATATGATGCATCATTTTAATGCTGGCGAGGCATTCTCCAATCTCCAGGCATTTAGGAGATTATATGAAGAAGTTGGTCTTGGTTGGGTTTACGCCATTACAAAATATGAACCGGTAAGTGTTCCTATCCTCCTTTTGAAGGATTTGTTATCCTGTTGCTATTCAACATGGAGAAACCCTCAATTTTTGGCTTTAACTACCGAAAATATAGCTTGTTTCCTATATGTATTATTGTATTATGTTACTAATGGAGAAAAACATCATCACAGATTGCCAAAATTGCTGATTCTATATATGGTGTTTGGGCCAAATACCGTCTTCAAGTTACAGGTAAAAGCATAGTTCGTTGATGATTTTGCACCTGAACTTCCTAGTAGTTATTGTCATAGTTATGTGGCTAAATGTAACACCTTAGATAGTGTTTTTACCTTTAGTTGGACTGATGTAATCATGTGTAGTCTTTTATTTAGTTGGCATGGGTGAAGTCACGTTATAATCCTGAGAAGCATTGAGTCCAATTGCGATAGACTATCCTCATAGACTATTACTTTTAATTTCATTTTCCCTTTTATGTATAACTACTCATGTGGATTTAATTTTCCTTAATTGAGAGCATGACTTTCCTCTTTGGTTATCCAACAGTATGGTTCTGCTAACAGTCTTTCAATTTATGCATTAATGTCTTTTTCTGGTTTCCAGGACGGCCGCCTATAGAACAAATATTAGAAGCTCGAAAGAAGAAGGTACACATACTTGAATGAAACACCATCTTGAAATTCATGATAATAAAACAGGAAAAAGTTGGACTGAGAGAAAACTAATTAGTGATCAAATTTTATGGTTACAATTTAACATCCTTGATTAGTAGTGTGTATCCTCTTTATTTTATGTTTCTCAGACTCTGTTACCGAATTTAATGATATATATCATTTGACTTTTCCCATCATAATGAACAAAAATAAGATTCAATGCAAAACTAATTTTTTATTAAGTGTCAATGCAATATACATGTGTCTAATATATATATGAGCTTAATGTTGAGAAATCTTGATTAATTTCACTTCATACAAATATTTGTTCAGGCCATTGGAAGGAAGTAATTTCACTCCATACAAAGTATGAGCTGTGCTTGATAATGATTTGTATTTTTTTCTGTCTTCTTCCCAGGGTGAAGTATGCAAAGACAGCAATGCTTGCAAGATGTAAATTGACTAAATTCCATG
This sequence comes from Crotalaria pallida, assembly GCA_037953625.1. Lineage (NCBI taxonomy): Eukaryota > Viridiplantae > Streptophyta > Magnoliopsida > Fabales > Fabaceae > Crotalaria > Crotalaria pallida. Next base: position 104,090,374 of record CM075650.1, read on the forward strand.
AAGCCCGAATGTGGTGAAACATCAAAAGACTCATCAAATTCTGAAGGAAATCTTTATATGATTTTGTTTGCAAAAAAAGCCAGTGTAGATTGGTTTCACAACATTTCACATCGTCCTCAGTATATGCATTTGATATCCTTTGCTGCAATCGATCTGGAATATCTAATGCGTGTGTATATAAAATGTATTTGTATGTAAGTCATTCGTGATTTTTCCTTTGGTCACCATTAAGTTTTAGTAGACTCTTCAGGACTGTACTTCACAAGTTACATAACTCGGATCCGTTGGATGACTGGTATCTACATATTGATACGTATTACAGATGAGAGACGGTAGAGAAATATTATCGATTTTATTTTGCTTATGCATACGCAAACATAGAGAGATGACACATTCATGTGATGTCTTGAGTATTGTGACAATTTGTTTGAATCCAATTGCAAGGTATCCCTTTAAAAAAAATAAAATTGAATGGTACTTGACTTGAGTCCAACATTGGAAATATGGGATTCTAATGTGATATTTATAAGATCATGACATTTCTAACTACAACAACTAGTTTTTGTGTTGTTGTTTGTTCAATGTTCTTATTAATTGGTACTAGCCAAGTGACCCGTCTGGAGGATGGGTTTTTACCAAAATAAGTAAATTACTCTAATTATATAAAACCAAATTTACCTACTAAAATATGCATTATATAATTATATAAATGCAAAATCACATAGCAAATTATGTAATGTTTATGCAACTTTAAAATACTAGAGACATAAATTTTACTATCCTAAACTTTTTTTTTTTGAAGGGGACTATCCTATACTTGAATTGCTAGATATGTGATAATATGCCCGCAAATTTAGAGTATTTATTTATTTTTTAAAAAAAAAGAAAACACTTGCGCACAGTCCTAAAACTTCAAAATTCACCAGTGTATAGTTCTCCAGGGTTGTGTTATTTAGTGTGTGTTTGTGCATTGTCTGAAAGGGTTAAACACGCATTGGAGAAGCAACTCCTAGTTGTGTTGGGAGCATTTGAGTAAAAGCTCCCTCGCTTGTAATAATATGCCCACATTCGCACGTGCATATATGACAGGCGAACATTGTGAGGCTTTAATTTCCAAGTATTTTTCTATTAAGGTATGCTAAGATAAGGAAAAAGAGTCTTAGATTCTAAACCCCACAAAATATCTCAAACCCCAATTTAATGTGTGAAATGACAATAATATCCTTTATTAAACAACATGAAGAGAAAGATGAAAGGGTTATGGTTGCTTTAGAGGGAAGAGATGAGGTGTGGGTATAGTTTCTAGGGTTCAAAATATAACATTTTTTTAATGAAGGATATTATTGTCATTTCATAGATTAAATTGAGATTTGGGGATACTTTGTGGGGTTTGGAATCTAAGATTCAAGAAAAAAAATGATAAACAACACATCATTACTGATAGAATATTGGGCCCAAAATTAAATTCGAAAAGTTATTTAGGTCCATTATGAGAAAAGGGATAGGATAGTTGTTATATAATTAATAAATTAAATAGATATTGTTATTATATGATTTCTAGAATATTCTTAAGCTTTATGAGATTATGTCAAGTGTATATCTAATACTTATTTTAGGGTTTTATTATTACTAGACCCCAACCCCGTGCGATGCACGTGAGAAATACGAAATCGATAAAACATTTCATAATGTTGCAATTAATATTAGTTTTGATGTATTGATAAAACATTTCACAAAGTTACAATTAATATTAGTTTTAATTTATTATTGAATAGTTATGAGGAATTTTAATATGAATAATGTTTAAGTGTAAATAAAGTATAATAATGTAAACATTCTTGTTAAAAAATTGTTTAGGAAGGAGTCGATTAATATTATTATTTAAGAAAAAGTTGATAAATAGGAGTCGATTAACATTCTTGTATATAATATTTTTAAACTAAAAAATTCTCCTTTAAAAAAAGTGAATAAAAGTGTTTTTGAAAAAGAAGTAATTAATGACATTAAAAATTCAAATCCAAATAACAAAAACATGTACATAAAAAGAACACAGAAAACTCAAAGCATATTTTTCTTAATATATTAGATTTATTAAAATAAAAAAAATAAAAAAGAGTCGGAGCACCAAAAACCGGTGCATGGTAGAAGCACCATTGTTTTATATTTGACTTGTTTGGACCATTACTTGTGTCAGGAAGCATATAATAAAAAAAATTCAAATCCAAATAACAAAAACATGTACATAAAAAGAACACAGAAAACACAAAGCATATTTTTTTTTAATATATTAGATTTATTAATAAAAAGAGTCGGAGCACCAAAAACCGATGCATGGTAGAAGCACCATAGTTTTATATTTTATTTGTTTGGACCATTACCTGTGTTAGGAAGCATATAATGAAAAAAATTCAAATCCAAATAACAAAAATATGTACATAAAAAAGAACACAGAAAACCCAAAACATATTCTTTTTAAGATATTAGATTTATTAAAATAAAAAAAGTCGGAGCACCAAAAATCGATGCATGGTAGAAGCACCCTTGTACTGTTTGGGCGGGATAGTCAAAATAGGAGGGAGTAGTTTACCCAAAAAAAAATGGCAGGGAATGGACGGGATATTTTAGTGGGGGGGGGGGGGGGGGGGGGGGGATGTAAAAAAAAAAGGGAATAAGCGAGATTTTTTAATGGGTGGGGAGGAATGTTTGGTAATTTATATATATGTAAACTATATAAGTCTTGTATTGTTCTGGGGATAAAAAGGTCCGGTCCGGTCTTTGAGGGACTTTAGGGACCGGGGTCCAGACCATTTCGGTTTGATCCGGTCCGATTTATTTATACCATAATAATAAAAATTTAATAAAAAACCTGTTTGTTTTTATTTTTTTCCTCTGGATAACCTGTTTTTCCCTGATTAATCTGTTTTTTTTAAATTTTTTTCCACTACATAGCAGAAGAACGAAATTTCCCGTTCTTCCTTTTGGTCGGTAAAACACTGTACAGATTTATATGACCCATATGCCATATGTAATTTTACATCATTATGTATGCATGAATCACACCCTTAATTTCCTTAATGGCTTTGTGAGTAATTGCTATGTTGATTGTTGAAGGCTGTGTGCCATACTGGGCGGCTGGGCCAGACAAAAAATAATGTTTTTTATAATGTCTCACTGAAGTGTGAGTAATATTGGCTTTGTTTTTTTTTTATTTTTTTTTATTTTTTTTAATATTTCAACTATCGGTCCGGTTCGGTCTTCGTGGTCTAAAAAATTATGAGACCGTGAATCGGACCATAGTATAACGGTCCAACAATTTTAAGACCGGACCGGACCACGGTCTCGTGGTCCAACAATTTTTTTGGTCCGGTCCGGTCCGATCCGTCCGGTCTCGCGGTCCGAGACCGGACCACTTACACCCCTATATTGTTCCCTATCTTGCATCAATGAAAAATGAAGTTTCCTGTATTATCCTTTTTAATTGTTTTTATTAGGAGTAGAATAGCTTATAGAATTAATCACTTGGAAAATTAACTTTTTAGCTTCCTATCAATTGGTGCTTTCATCTATGAACTCACCACCAACTAGGGATGGGCATGGGTACCCACGGGCGCGGGTAGTGCATACCCATGCCCCTACCCGCGGGTATTCACGGGTATTAGTGCGGGTAACGGGTACCCGCGGGTACCTACGGGTTTTAAACTTTTATTATATAATTATATATTTTGTAATAATTATTATACATAAAAATAATTATAAGATAAATAATTACATACATATGATAAATGTTTATCATTATAATTTTTTCATTAAAATTCAATATGAAATATAAATAAAATAAAATTTATATATTCTCAAAGTAATAAAAAAATAGCAATATACATAGGGTTTGATTTGAACTTCTACCTTTTTATATAATTATTTTTGGTTTTTTTTTTTTTACTCTTTGGCCAGTACCACAGGTGTCCCCAAGAGCACCCTTAATACTGGGGAACCCTTGAGACTAATCTGATCTTGCACGAGGTCGCGTTCCTATGCCTCTCCCAACGGGATGTGTTAACCGGGAATCGAACCTGTCACTTCTTAGTCTCAAGTTGGCAGGATCGCACCACTTGAGCCAACCCCAGTTTGTATTTTTGGTTATTGTTTAATAATAATCTTTACTTTATAATAAAGATAATAATAATTTTTAATTTAAAATATTTAATATAAAAAAATTAAAATATCAACAATTCATGCATTGCACGGGGTAAGAGCTAGTTTTATATATGCGGGTACCCGCGGGGCGGGTATCACAATACCCGTACCCACCCGCAAGGGAATAGTGCGGGTACCCGTTGCGGGTATTTTTGCGGGTACCCGCGGGCATGGGTATTTTGCCCATCCCTACCACCAACCATGAATCCTCCACCCTATTTTCATGAACAACCACCTGTTGGAGAGTGCCCTAATGGCAATCGTATTTTCTCTTTTACTTGTACTTATTTCATGTTTATGGATTATTACTATTAATAATAATGAGGCATTTCATTTATTATATTTATGCTTTAATTGTTTAATTAAAATAGATGTAATAAAGTCCTTAGGATTATAAGTTCAATGTCATAAGAATATCAAGTACATGACTTGATAGTGAGATCTTATTGATTGATAATTATCCTTAAAGATTCCCTAGTCGAGTATTATAGTTAATAAGGACAACTATAATACATCGAGACTAGTATGTGGCAGACTGATGAATGTATCTCACCGGTCATGGATATGGGATATCAAGTCTTCACGTAAGTACACATTGGGACAATTGTGTACTGGATTGACCCGCCATGAGAATGCTACATGGGTTATTAAGTGAGTGTCATAAGCGATTCTCATAGTGACAATGGTGTACATGGTCCTTCGACCTGAAGTCGCTACGGTTCCCAACATGAGGAATTATGTGCTTTCACGCAATCAAACGTCATCTTTAACCAGGTGATCATAACGGTTGTAGTCGGGTATATGACAAATCATGTAGAGGGATGTGAGTGACGTAGATGGGATTTGTCCTTTCTTGTCAATAGGAATTATATCTCTGGGCCCCTTGATTTGTTGGAAGTCAAGCTAGTTGGAAGACATGCTTCAAACTCTCTATGGACTTCAAGTTTAATTCAAGATAGTGTTTTGATGATAACAAGCCAACTCAAGATCAAGCTCTCAAGTGTCATCCATATTCAAGATTGAAGACAAGCAAGGCATAGTTTAGAAACCTTCTCCTTAGATCAATTGTAAGGTAATGAAGTTTTTATTTCTTTAAGAGTTACAAAAGCCAACAAGTTTTTCAATTTAAGAGAGAAGAAGAAAAACGTGTTTTTGCATGATAAAATGTTTTCTGCATTAATCTTAGGGAAAATACTTGATGTTACAAAACTCTGTATATTTGTATGTTTGCAAGAGAGAGTAATCAATTATCTTCTCAAGTAATCGATTAACTTTGTTGCATCATAGAAAAATCAGAGAGGTTGTAATCGATTAAATGAATATTGTTAATCAATTACTTTTTTATAAGAGTAATCGATTACCTGGTTCAAGTAATCGATTATAATTGTTGCATCATATATTTTTCAGAGGCTTAGTAATCGATTACAAGTTCTGTAGTAATCGATTACATGATGTTGCATCATATGCATATCAGAGGCTCAGTAATCGATTAACTGTCTAGTGTAATCGATTATAATGAGTTGCATCATACATTGAACATGAGTGGTGTAATCGATTAACTATTCTTGGTGTAATCGATTACATGGTTTCCAAATGAATTTAAGAATTTCTATTTTTGAAGGAATAATCGATTACCTTCAGAAAGTAATCGATTACTTCATGTTTTATTGAAAAACGTGTCAGAATCATTTTGATTATTTCCTGATTTGTTTTTATATAAAAGATTCTGATTTATTTTATAAAGTTCAAAAATGATTTTAAATTTGAATTATTTCCTTTTTGGTTTTAAGAATCAAATCTTTATTTTATTTCGTAAATAATTTTGATTTAGTTTTGATTTTAAAACTTATTTCAAATCTTATTTTATTTTATTTTGATTTTGTTTTACTTATTCTAAATCCTTTTGATTCTAAAACGTTTTCTATTTTAAAAACAAAATCACTCCAACATTCAGTTGATCATTCATTCATCCATTCATCTTTTTCTGAGCTACACGTTTTCTCTCTTCTTCTTCTCAAGTCTTCTGCTTTTCACGTTCATACCCTTGAAGAACAAAAATCATTGTTGGCTGAGTAACTCCTAGAGAAACAACTACTTCATTATCATAGAGATTATTGTAGAATCTGTGTTTTGAGAACACGTGATACTTGTTGTAATCACTCACATCAATTGTTCTAAACCTTAGTGGTAGGGAGAAAATCCCATAGTTGAACGTTGAGGCGTTCGTAGGGTGAGGAACCCTGCTGTGTGATTGAGGCCCCTAGCAAATGGAGGTTCCTAGTAGTGTGCGGGGTGCTCTTGGTTGTAATAGGGTGCGACTCTATTGCTTGGTATAAGAACTCTCAGGCGGGTCGCTTGGGGACAGGACTAGGCCTTTCGACGGGAAGGCTGAACCAGTATAAAATTCACCGGTGCAAGCTTTTCTATCCCTATCTCTTTTATTTTCCGCTTATTTCAATTTTTTACGTTTCCGCGCTACTCGAATTATAATTTTTATCATTTTCGCGATCCGTTTGAAACGCTTAATCTCTCCATCTCAAAACAATTTTTAATTTGTAACGGTTTTTACAATACATTAATAAAACTCGATTCACCCCCCCCTCTCGAGATTTTGAGGCCAAAACCAACATGATTGAGTGAGACGGTGAAATGTATGGCCATACCCAAGACAGTCAATATGAGATATTGACGAGACTTGTTTAGACGCGTCTACTCAGGGATCAAGAAACCATAGGTTACACTATACATGGGTGACACGTTCCATGCCATGAGTGTAACTAAGATATTTGGACAAAGGGATTAAATTTACACATGATCATTGGTGACACTAAGGTTATGTCAGATCACAGACATTCCTGTCACTATGGTAGCAATGACGTGTTGCTAGATACCGCTCATTGCTTGCAAACTTAAAATGGGATTTTAACTTTACTGCCAACGTTATAGGAACCTATAGGGTCACACACTAAGAACAGATAGATTGGAGTTATCACATTTGATAAAAAATACAATAGTAGTATTTTTATAAAATTTACGTCCGTGCGATGCACCGTGCGACGCATTCTGATATGTGCTGCCAAGCCCAGCCCGCTAGTCTAATACTATTATAAATAATAGTATTAGCCTTAGGGTTTTGGTACGTGTGAGACACAGAACGGCAACCCTAGCCATCCATATCAGAGAGTGAGTGATACACTGAATCTCTCTCTTCTCCGCTAGCACTGAGAAGAGAGACGTGAATCCAATTGGGAATCTGTTCGTGTGGATACCGATAGAGGCGTGACTACCTTGCTGTGCTCGTGATTGACTTGAATTGTTCGTGAACGATCTGACCAGCGCCGTTCTCCTCTTCGCATCAAGAGATAAACGTTTTTCTATCTCGAATCATGCTCTCTCGCATGGATCCTGTTCTAGAAATAGGGTATTTCGTTTTTTTTCCGCTGCGTATTTGATCCCTATTTCCAGCACCACCCTCACATTTCCCTTCATTTCCAATATGGCCAACACCACAACAATCACCATCAGCTAATTTTCTTTCTCTACCGGAATGGCCAGCACCAAAACCACTTCCAAAACCACCTTATTATTCATCCTTAGGCTCATACTATCCAACATCTCAATCATCTAATCCACTGAAATTCTATCCACCATATTCTCCTTCTCAACCACCACCACCACCAAAGCCAAATTATCCACCATATCCTTCACCACTGCAACCTCAACCTTCCCTTCCAAAATTGCCTCAACCTTCAGAACCATCATCACCACTACATTATCCATCATATGTTTCATCTCAGTCACCCTATTACCCACCTACTCCGCCACCACCACGGAAACCATCACATCCCTATTACCCTCTTAATTACCACAAGTCCACAACCATACCATTCATTTTGTTACCCATGTCAACCACCATCTTATGTTTTCCTATCCTTGTACCAACCTCACCAACATGCAAAAAACCAAAAAGAGGCGAGAAAGAAGAATAAGCAGAAGTTTCATCGACTACAACTTTTCCTTCGACGTCGGTCATTGAAGCACGGTACCCACCATCTCGCTAAAGTTAGTTGCGGCAGCAGATATATCACCAACAACATCTCTGTCATCATCGGAAACTGCCAGCCTCCACCATCAACACATGCGTACCTAATTAAACCACTTCGCGTTCCACCAAGGCATCCACTGTCTCCGCCACCGGAAGACAAAATAAAAGGGATAGAGAAGTTCTCTGTGAGTCACTGTGCGCACCTATTGAAACCCTTCCTTTGCTGCAAGCTCCGCCGTGGTCATTGTCATTTCAACCAGCGGATCCTCAAAGTAGGAGACCTCTTCCGTCTGTGTATAAGATTCACTTCTGCCTGGAGCCATCGTCGGAGACATCGTCACTAGAACTGGATATCACTACAGAAATGAGAACTAAGAGAGAAGGAACAGATCTAAGACAATGATATTATATATAAGAAAATTCTAATAGAAGAAGGAGTTGTTATTGTGAGATCTGAAGGTAACAAAAGAGGTAGAAGAAATTGGGATTGAAAAAGAGGATATTATTTTTATTTCCAATGATGAACTAGTACTTAATGCTACACATGGATTGGATCTTAAAAAAAAATTTAGGAGAAAAGAAATGTGGATTTGAAAAAGCATTTGAAAAGAAGAAAAAGAATGAAGATTTGAGAAATAATGGTTTTCATGATTTTGGCTTTAGAAAGTGGAAGGAAGGAATCATGCCCTTAGCCTTGACACCAGCACCTACCCTCTTGGGTATTGCTCCTCCATGCCTTCAAGCAACAAAATATTAATTGTTGACTAAGCTCGACAACAACACTAAAGTAGAAGAGAACAAATTTTGCCACCCCACTTTCAAATTCCTACACCCCACTTATTTTTTATTCTCCAAAATACCCCTTCCATCCTCCCCACCCACCACCTTCACCCCACCCCACCCTACCCTTTCCCTTCCCCCACCCCACCCCACCCACGGCCACCGCACCGCACCACACCCCACCTCACCTCATCCCTTCTCTCCCCTTCCCTTCTCACAACCACCCCCACCCCAGCCCACAGCCACCTCACCTTACCACTATCGCCACCGCCCCACCTCTTCCCATCCAACTATGTATGTTTTGGCCCTACCTCTTCCCTTCACGTCCTTTGTTTGTCCCCATCTTTTCTTTTTTTTTTTTAAATTTGTGGTTTCAGTTGTGAGGAGGGTCACGACCCAAGGTCGACCCAAGGTTGTGAGGAGGGTCACGAGCATGGGTCGTCCGAAGGTGTAACCTAGGCAACGAAAGAAAAAGGGGCCCGATACTTCAACTAGAGGAGCTACCAGTTGGTTCACCAAACCCCGACCCAGCGTCACACGTTCTCCAGGTCCGAAGGGATCCAGTGCCCAACTACCGACTCCTTACGGAATTGCGTTATAGGAGCCGAGCTAGGAATGGTCGTTAGTGGACACCCACCACTTTTCACCGGTTAGAGAGGCCCTCTTTAATACATTAATAAAAGATGTTCACATGGGCCAGAAAGACTCGGTCATAGGAACTTAGACCGCCTACGCGCTGGTAAACGAAAACCACCTCAACCGTATCAGAGTAAACTATAACACCCCGATTTAGAAACTTTTATTTCATAAAAATACGGGTCAAAATTTTTTTTTAATGACGTGGACATGAAGTCATTTCGTAAAACATACTTATTCAAAAATATTTCCATTATCAAATAAATCATTCATGTCCCATCTCACACGTCAGATTCCAAATCGTGATGTCACCACATCGCGCTTTGAAACCCAACTTATTATAATCACAAACCATCAAACACTTTTTCAAATATCAAGTTTGAAAACATTACTACTAGTATAGGGTTACATGATATCCGAGAAAAGTCATCAAAGTCTACCTGAACCAAAACACTGCACTACTGCATAACACGACAGACACTGAAGAGAACGAATGGCCTTCATCCTTAAGAACTGTAGCTGACGCCTCCTCTGAAAATGATCCTTCGCCGTACGTAGGTCCATCATCTAGTTGGTCAACAAAGGACCAATAGAAACATACAACAGAGAAATAGAGAGAGTCAGCTCTTCCAGACGGGAAGCCGACGGTGTAGGATTACAACAGGCAAACATAATAAGATATAACAATTAAATAAACAAACACAATGAGAACATATGCATATTATAATCATCGTCACATTTGATCACTTCCATTATCCCAATTATCATTCCCACTTTATCATTCCCTACACTTCCATTTACCATGATCATCTCTCCCTTTTCCTTGGCACTACAACCTCAGATTCAAATCTTTTCGACGTCATCATTCCAAATCATTCTCATACCCATAGGCTCACTAAACTCATTGCCATAATATCCTCACAATTCTTTTCTTATTATTTTTCAACATCCTAACTTTATTATATTTGCAACTTTTCTTATTAAGTATATTGAAGCGTATCCTTCGATGATAGAGAATTTAAGGATAGTCATCGAGGAGTTTGGTTAGCACACATACATCTCCTCCAATCCACCCAAACCTAGTCGGAAGCAAACGGGACGTACATGAACCTGAACCCACGCAGGTCGAACAACCGAGAAAATCCAACAGCATATAGTATCTTTGTCAAGACCACAACCGTACAGGTCGATCATTACGACAATTAATATTTTACGCGATACCTCAAGGGCCCAAAACCATTCGACTGCCCGCCTCGTTCAGGTTCCCTCTCACCGCTTCGAATTTGATCAAGGGGGTGACGGTACTATTCTAGTCTGCAGTGTGGAACACGCTACGATCCCTTGGGTATTAATCCCCGATCACATATAGACTCGTTCCACCTAAAATAGTACTCTAGGTTACTTGACGTTTCACCGTCATCACCCTCCCCTATCACAATCACACACTTGAGTATCCGCAGATAAACAGGGTATCTTCCTCTCCACTACTTCACACTCAACTTGCCGTATTATTCAATGTCTTTTAATGTTTTATCAGTATTTTATTATTCCTAGTTTCGACGAGTCACCCTTGTTCATCCCTTCGATGAACCTCGACCTCTAATCGTTTCTTTCGCATTAACGCATCCTCATCGTTGCACGATCGTCAAAACAGCTAAGCATATCGAGAAGGCTCCTTACTCAGCAACATATCACATCAGTCTTTCACATCAGGGGTTCCTCAATCCGGCATATGTTACGATACTTCTTTCACTGCTCCCATGTATGCATCATTGATTTCCGCTCGCATTCCTCTTTACCATTTCTTTCATCATACACACATCATAACATCATTAAAATCTTTTCCTTTTTATCACTAATCCCACATTAACCGAATAAGGCAACACATTAATATAACATGATTACTTTTCAATTTTAGATAAAAGTTCAACATATATAGAGAAACATGTCATATCATTTCATCATCATAAATAAATAGTATCATGTCATAACATTATAATTAAAAAGGGATGTCTTAGTCCCGCGTATGAGTGGCTAAACACACACAATCAATTGCCACTATACGACCGACTCTTAGACCCCACGTTCCAGCTTTTGAGATAGCCAGGAACACTTAACATGTTACCTACACACCACTGTGTATTAGGAAAACTGATATCTCACCTCGTTAGTTGATAATTTCCCAAAAGCTGTCACCGATGCGATCCTCCGACAAGCATTCATAGCTGACACCCTCTAATCCTCAAAACAGACATTACATATCAACAATATAATCTAATTCAAACATGTATCCCAAAATTAAAATCGCTCTTTGAAACTTAAATTGAAATCCTTTGGGTAAAATTAAAACATAATTCCTTTTTCTCCAAAATCCTTTCGAAACCCTTTAACACTTTAAATTCTCATAATAATTTTAAAACAATTAGTAAAATTATTTTAAATAAATAGATTAGTGGCTGGTCCGTCAGCTCACCCGAACCCGAAGACATCGAAAAATTCCAATTATACGATCTAATTTTTTTTACTATAACTTTAAATACTTAAAACTCATGCTTTTCAATACTTATAAACATTTTATCAATTGAAAATACTCTAATTAAAATTATGGGCAGTCACACTTCGTTCTATAAAAATCACTTTTCAAAAATCCGAAATCATCGTAAAACTACACGTCAGCTCACAAGACTTTTTAAATAAACATAAATGCTTAAAAAAATTTATTTTGCAAACCATAATACTTTAAACAAATTTTGGACAACCATGAAATAGTTCCAATAACCAGAAACGAATTTAAAATAAAGCAACTAAAAACCAATTTTATAAATTCACTTTACCCGAAACAAGTTTTCTTTTCACTCAAGCAATTCAATTTACATGTCTTAAATCAATTCAAATTAAATCATATCAACAACATAACACTCCAACTAAAATATAACAGCCACTTACTCATTTGCACATAACCAAAACATAGAGGCAAAACAATTAAGGTTTACACTTATCCTAAACTTTTAAATCGATTTCCACTACTTAGCATGCAAATCACTTAAATAAAAGACCAACCAACTTTCCTATTTTATTTAGTAACATCCAAACATCAATATAAAAATCCATCCAAGTTCACAGAAATTACATCCTTCATTACATTCCTTCAAAAACATCGAACACATACTAAGCCGAATACAGGAAATTCAAGGAATAAAATTCTAAAATTAAATCAAACAAACTCATTTCAGTCCCAAACTTCACAGTATACTTAAACACATATCAAAATACTTCATATAAAATTTTCAAGTCATTTCAATGTACAGAACCTAAGTTTCTATTTACTTTTGCCTAAAAAATCAATTCTGGACTGTTGCAAATAGAGGCAGTTTCATATTTATTTAAAATAGAAAATCAATCCCAATTGTCACCAAATTTGGTACAGGACATCCTCACATATTTAGGAACATCTCATAAAAATTTCCGATTATTTGGAGTTGTGGAAGTAACACTTTTCCAATTAAGTTTCCCTGAAACTCTAAAATTCCTGAACTAAATTAGCTCACTGTTTTGTGAGAAATAAAATATCAATTCCACTCCAAATAACTTCAAAATTTACAGAGTGAATCCTCACAAATGTAAGGTCGTACCATAAAAATTTCAAATTCATCGGAATAGTATAAGTTCAAAAATTCAGTTTGCGTTTAACCCGAAAAGATCGTTTTCCCGAAATCGTTTTCTCAAAAACAATTCTTGAAAAATTATTAAATCAATTCAAAAAATTATATAAAAATTCAGTGGCATCTAAAATATCCTTATTAAAGCAGTGACAAAATCTCAAGCTTTTCGTACAAATAGGAAGTTTCCAAAAGATAATTTATTTAAAGTCATTAGCTCTCTAGAAAAGGAATCATAGTTTCACAAAAATTCATTTTCCAAAGTTTTCAGAAATACAGTTTTTAAAGTAAGAAAATTCTAAAAATTAAATTTTCAAAGTTCATCCACAAAAATACAAATTCTTTCCATAAAGGAATCGTTCTTGAATAAAATTATAAATAATTCTTTTTAGAAAAATCCTCTTGAAAACAAAACTCGAGATTTACTTTAACGAATTCGTTTACGCACGTACGGGAAAAATGCGGGGTGTTACATTCTCCCCAACTTAAGGATTTCTCGTCCTCGAGAAATGCTGCGTAGAGCGAGTCTGGCGAGGGATGCGCATCTCAACTGATTAGTCTTTTCATTCTCTAACTGTAGCAATCGTCGTGAATATCCGTGGTCGTGCACTGCTGATCCGTTATCCTTACGAGTTATTCAAGCGGATTACTTTTGCAAGTAATCTCTCGGGTTCTCCGGCCATCCAACAGAATGGGGTACAAGCAACACAGTTTTAAGGAAGCGAAGAATCTACAGGGGTTCAAGGTTTCTGGGCAACATCCACACATAATCAGAGTTAGACTCAGTTGGGTCGAAACTTTACTACATCTTTTAATTCTTCTCCATCGGCTCAAGCCTAGTCAAACTATTTCCTAAAATCCCGTGTCTCCACTTGCTCCCCAACTTCGATAAATCATATTCCTACACGCACATCTCCCTTTCGATCGTAAATTAATCTCTAAACTTTCATCATTCATTACCTAGTTTCATTCTAAACTCCAATTGTCTTACACTCCATCCATTAATCGTCATTATCCAGCTTCGAAGACCATTATCTCCTCTTCTCCTTTGCTTAACTGCCGCTAATCCTCAAGGAATACGTACTACTTCTCTCCCGGTCCTTCAATACTCGATCATCCAACTTAAACGTGCTAACCCTTTTGCCAACTTTCTACTTATCACGGGTTCTACTCCACCAACATCCCCTTTGGTTCGGAGACCTATTATTCTTCAGAACGCCAAGTCTTGACTTCCTTATCCTAACTTTAGGTCATACCCATGGTTGTCAAAAACTAGTGTTAATACTTAGAAACTTACGAATGTACGAATCTACCTATGGAAAACGAGTTGAAACTAATGGAAACTCGGAGTGAAGTGACTCAGGTGGACTCGGGTGGATACTAGTAGACTCTTGTAAACTCGCGAGTTTATGGTCGAGTTAGCGAATTACCATTCTTGAGCTCTAAACGTCCAATCTCACATCGTTTTTAAATTATTTTTTTTTAAAAAAAATCTTCTAGGTTATTTTTATCCTATTTGTTGCTTTTTTGGGTAAAAAAAAACCCTTAAATCAGTCTTCTCTTCTTCTTCTTATTCAAAAGTTTCTTCAATCTTCAGTTCTTCTCCTTCTATCGCACGCCCGCCCACTCCACACTCCACACCCCACGCCTTTCTAACTTTCTCCCTTTATTTTGTAATTGTTTACTAACTTTCTCCCTTTATTCCTTTATTTTTGTTTTCCTTATTTTCTTTTTCGTTAACCTGGTATTATAATTTGATGAATGCTTGATAAAAATCATTTTAAATTTTAACTTTTAAACATAAATGCATTCTACGCTTTTCAATTTTTAGTGTTACTTTGTTAGTGTTGTCCATAAATCAAAACTCATTTACTTTGTCAATGTTTTTAAGTGTTACTTTAACTAAAGAACACTTGCTTAGAAATTGACAATTAATTTTCAATATTTTTTTTGTTAAGCATTATTATGCTGAGTTTGAATTTGAAATTACATAGGATATGACATTTTATTATGTTTTGAATTTGAAATTTGAATATTGATGGATAAATTATTTTATATTACTTATTAGTATCAACTAATAATATCTTATCATATTTTGTTATTATGTTAAGCTTGAAATTATGAATATTGATTATTAATAGGTCATATCTTATTACAATATAGATGTAATTTTTTTAGGTAATTTCGTACGAGTTTACGAAACGAGTTTACGACTCGAGTTTACCTAGGCAAAACGAGTCTACATAGACTCTCGAATTTGACAACCATGGTCATACCTAAAGGTTTTAACCACAAGTTCCACCATTTATTAATTCAACTTCACCACATTAGCGCCTATTCTTCCTTACTCAACCATTCTACCCTTTTAAATAACCTTAGATCCCTTATACTTTCTCAAATTCCTCCTTGTCTTACGCCATCTAGACCATCATTGTGACCAATTCGCTCTCCAAAATCCTAATCTCTACGCAAATGGGCATAACTCATCACCTTCCTATGACTCTAAAGGGTACTCCTATCTTCTCCAGGATTCACACTTCCTTCATTCATATCAATCAATCCTTACTTTCCTGGACGCTTCACGATTCACCGCTTAATCTAAGAACACCTATATGATGGATGCCGGATACCAAGGGTTTAGGTTTTTAATGAGGCTTTAGGAAAGAGCAAATACTCGCTCAAGGTCAAAAGAAGACTTTGAGAGTTCATCAATGTTCATAACAAATATGTCAGGCCTATTTAACAAACAAGGGCTAAAATATTCTGAAAAAGGTTCTTCCAAACGTTTTGTCAAAGCAATTTGGCAAAAATCCAGGGTTGAGGAAACCGCAATTGGTGGTTGGAGAGACTTAGGAACCCTAGGAAAACACCTAGAAGGGGGGGTTGAATAGGTGTTGAAGCTACCTTGAAAGATTTTCAAACGAAACAAATCGAAACAATCAAAACAAATGATTTTTGCAAATTCTACAGCACTTAATCGATTAACCTGCAATTTACTCAAGTAGTACTCGATTAAATTTGAACTTAATCGATTAGATATGACAGAAAACAGAAAAATCAATTTTTCATTCGAATACGAAAATCAATCAACTCACATGCAAGATCAGAGATTCAGCGGAAATGATTAACACCTATATTCTTATTGATTAACCTAGTTATGAAAATGATTTTCCCTTTATCAATTTGAACAATTAAAGATTCAATTCAATCAATTATGAAAATCAATCTTTCTAGGTTTTCAACCAAGAACGCAATCAAATGACTTGAATATAAAGAGTAAGGGTTTAGAGATACGACACAGTGATTTATCCTGGTTCACTTTCATCCACTTGAAAGCTACATCCAGTCCCCTCTTCAACCAAGAGAGATTCTTCACTATGAGGAATTAGAGTTCTCAAATTACAAGTGATTGCCTCACAAGACTCCCTTCTTGCTAGCTTACAAGAGATAACCGACACCCTTGCCTTGTAATCCTATTGATCTTCTCTCTAATCTAACCTCTACCCCTTGTTGATAATCGACACAACAAGTCTTCAATTGCTTGATGATAATCCACACACCAAGGCTTCACTTGCTTGATTCACAACCAAGACTTCTTCTTCTTCTTCAATAAGAATGCACTTGCTTGATGATAAAATCGACACACCAAGACTTCTTCTTCTTCTTCAATAAGAATGCACTTGCTTGATGATAAAATCGACACACCAAGACTTCTTGTTTGTTGTAGTGGCTTGCCTTCTTGCAAAGATTACAACACAATAGAAAACACAAAACAATCCTATGAATCTCAATCAAGAGTTATGACAATTCACCATAAGAGATTCAAAGGTTCTTGATCAAAGAATATGAAAATATGAGAACTTTGATCTTTAGAAAATGAGAGAGAATAGAGTGGCTTGATTTTTTGTAAAACTTGTATGAAATGATTCTTATTGATCACAAATAATAGGAAAAGGTTTATATAGAATACCCAAAAGTTGTAGCACTTGAAAACTGATTTTGAGAAGTGAAAAACGTATTTTAAAAATCAGTTCAGCAGTACTTAATCGATTAAGTTGCAGACTACTCGAGTAGTACTCGATTAAGTTAGTCACTTAATCGATTAAGTTGGTACTGCACATGTTCAAAACTTGTTTTCTCAAAATCCAACCTTTCTTTTAAAACCTTTAAGCCACCTATTGATTCTAGGTTAAGTGAAAACTCAAATTATGATTAAATCATGACTTATGAATGAGATTCACTACCCTCTATAATAATCTACTCAAATAAAAAACCTATGAAGCTTGAGAGGCAAAAGATAAAAGAAATACAAATACACTCAAACTTAGGTCTTCATGAGCTTGCTTTCTCTCTTCTTCATTTGATGTTTGATGTTGCTTGTTGAGCTTGAAACTTGATCAACACTTGTAGCTTGTTCAAAAACACTTTGTCATTATCAAAACATTCATCATGTTCATCATGGAACTAACAATCTCCCCCTTTTTGAAAATGACAACCCATGTTTTGAAATCGCTTGAAGTTGTTGATGCTTGAAACATTTGATCACTTGAGAAGACTCTTTCTCCCCCTCAATCAATGCTTTAACACTTGAATCCAATTGAGATAGAAGATTGATTATCCCCCTATCTTAAACAACTTAGCTCAACCTACATAAAAACAACAAAACAACCTTTCTCCAAATATAATATCATATTTCTCCCATGTTTCAAAACATACCATTTCTCCCCCTTTGAGAAACATTTCATTCAATTCAAAACATCATATTTCTCCCCCTTTGGCATTATCAAAAAGTAATATATACCAATTGAAATATAACATCTAAGCCAAGGTAAGAAATCAATGATCATTTCTTCACAACATTGATACCAATTAAACAAATACAATAGAGCTATACTTTGAAATGTGATATCAATTGGTAAGAGAATATAACAATGAAATATAATACCAATTGAGAACTAAAAAGATCATAATATCACTTAACAAAGAAGATATCAATTGTAAAGAAGAATCAATAATCACAAAAGCATGATAATCAACTAATAATCTCTCAATGATACAAATTGAATTAACTAAACATTTAGAAAAGTAATATCAATTGAGAAGATACCAATTGAGATAATATATCAATATCAAATATTACCACTTTTTAGGACATTCACTTGAGATGCAAGTGTGATACCAATTGAAGATGTGAATATAGACATTCATAGTTGAGACCAATTGAGAGCATGTGTCATTCATTTGCATCTTCAATCAAACCTACAAAACAATCATGCTTTGCTTTTTGGTATCCAAATGGTTTTGGATCCATTTTTGTAAGTGTAGGGACTTTCACCCTTTTTCATCCAAACAAACTTTCCTTTAGGTATACCATGCACTTTAACATAACACACATTTGAAGTATGTCCATGAGTACCACAATAGAAACATGTTGGAGGATTTGAAAAATCAACTTTAGAAAAATCAACAACATTTCTATGAGATTTACTCTTAGCATTAGTATAACCCAAACCAAACTTGTTTGAATTTTCTCTTTGAAAATTTAACAATGTGCGCAATCTAATATCACAAATGGTGAAACTTGCAAGCTTATTTTTCAAAATAGCATTTTCATCCTTGAGTAACTTGCAACTCTCACAATCAACCACAACATTCAATCTACTAGCACAATCACAAGAAGAACTAGCATAGATAAGATCAAGAGTTTCATTTTCAAGATTAAGCTCATCAACTTGTTTTTGAAGATCTAAAATCTCTTTTTGATGTTTCAAAATGAGCTTCTTTCTTTCAATGTTTTTCAAAGCTAGTTTTTCAAGTTGTTCATACATTTCTTCATAAGCATTATGTAACAATTCATATTTAGAAGAAATTTCGGATTTAGATTCACTTACATTGCTATCCTCGCTTTGATAACTTGATTCATCATTTGAACTTTGTTCTTCATCATCTACTAGAGTTATCAAGTTGAGACAAGCGGCTTCTTCATCATCCGAAGAACTACTCGATGTGCTTTTCTTGTCATCTTCATCACTATCCCAAACTATGTATGCTCTTTTAGATTTAGAATTCTTCTTGTCTTTCTCCTTCTTCTTGAGATACCTAGAGCATGAGTACTTGAGATGTCCGGGCTTTCCACATTCATGGCAAACTACACCTTCTTTTGAAGTTTTGGTCTTATAGTGTGGGGAATCCTTCTCTTTACTTTTGTCCTTGTTCAACCTTCCTTTTCTCCTTAGAAACTTGTCAAACTCTTTTAACAAAAGTTTCATGTCTTTTTCATCAACATCGGAATCGAAATCTTCACTATCATCATCATCGGAACTATCTTTCTTTTTATATGCACTTTTGACTCTAAGAGCAAGTCCTTTCCTTGATTTGTTCTTATCCGACTCTTCATTGATACTTAATCGTCCAAGCTCCATTTCATGTTCTTGAAGCTTTCCGAAAAGTGTTGCTAGATCCATAGCATCCAAATTTTTAGATTCAACAATAGCCGTTACTTTTGGCTGCCAATTCCTGTCTAAAGATCTCAACACTTTGTTAGAAAGTTCACCTTGTAAGAAAGTCTTACCAAGAGAAAGTAAATGATTAATAATGTGAGTAAAACACTTTTGCATATCATTTATAGATTCATTTGGAAGCATAGTAAATAACTCATATTCACGCATCAAAGCATTCAATCTAGCTCTCCTAACCTCACTAGTTCCTTCATGAGTCACTTGTAAAGTGTCCCACATTTCTTTGGCACTAGAACATTGAGAAACTCTAAAGAACTCGTCATAGGATAAAGCGGACGTGATGATATTCTTAGCCTTATAGTCATATTGTACTTTCTTTCTATCATCATCTTTCCACTTGTCCTCGGGGGTCGGAGTTACTACACCTTCAACTAAACTAGAGGGGATATGAGGACCTTTTTCAACTACTTTCCAAATTTCACTATCTATGGCTTGGATAAAGATTTTCATTCTAACTTTCCAATATGCATAGCCTTCTCTGGCAAACAATGGAGGACGACTTATTGAAGCACCTTCACCACCAAAGGGATTCATGGAACCCATTGCGATTACTTAACTAGGATCTTTACGAAAAAGCTCTTATGCTCGTGTCTTTCGACCGAGCTCTGATACCTATTGAGGAAACCGCAATTGGTGGTTGGAGAGGCTTAGGAACCCTAGGAAAACACCTAGAAGGGGGGGTTGAATAGGTGTTGAAGCTACCTTGAAAGATTTTGAAACGAAACAAATCGAAAACAAATGATTTTTGCAAATTCTACAGCACTTAATCGATTAACCTGCAATTTACTCGAGTAGTACTCGATTAAATTTGAACTTAATCGATTAGATATGACAGAAAACAGAAAAATCAATTTTTCATTCGAATACGAAAATCAATCAATTCACATGCAAGATCAGAGATTCAGCGGAAATGATTAACACCTATATTCTTATTGATTAACCTAGTTATGAAAATGATTTTCCCTTTATCAATTTGAACAATTAAAGATTCAATTCAATCAATTATGAAAATCAATCTTTCTAGGTTTTCAACCAAGAACGCAATCAAATGACTTGAATATAAAGAGTAAGGGTTTAGAGATACGACACAGTGATTTATCCTGGTTCACTTTCATCCACTTGAAAGCTACATCCAGTCCCCTCTTCAACCAAGAGAGATTCTTCACTATGAGGAATTAGAGTTCTCAAATTACAAGTGATTGCCTCACAAGACTCCCTTCTTGCTAGCTTACAAGAGATAACCGACACCCTTGCCTTGTAATCCTATTGATCTTCTCTCTAATCTAACCTCTACCCCTTGTTGATAATCGACACAACAAGTCTTCAATTGCTTGATGATAATCCACACACCAAGGCTTCACTTGCTTGATTCACAACCAAGACTTCTTCTTCTTCTTCAATAAGAATGCACTTGCTTGATGATAAAATCGACACACCAAGACTTCTTCTTCTTCTTCAATAAGAATGCACTTGCTTGATGATAAAATCGACACACCAAGACTTCTTGTTTGTTGTAGTGGCTTGCCTTCTTGCAAAGATTACAACACAATAGAAAACACAAAACAATCCTATGAATCTCAATCAAGAGTTATGACAATTCACCATAAGAGATTCAAAGGTTCTTGATCAAAGAATATGAAAATATGAGAACTTTGATCTTTAGAAAATGAGAGAGAATAGAGTGGCTTGATTTTTTGTAAAACTTGTATGAAATGATTCTTATTGATCACAAATAATAGGAAAAGGTTTATATAGAATACCCAAAAGTTGTAGCACTTGAAAACTGATTTTGAGAAGTGAAAAACGTATTTTAAAAATCAGTTCAGCAGTACTTAATCGATTAAGTTGCAGACTACTCGAGTAGTACTCGATTAAGTTAGTCACTTAATCGATTAAGTTGGTACTGCACATGTTCAAAACTTGTTTTCTCAAAATCCAACCTTTCTTTTAAAACCTTTAAGCCACCTATTGATTCTAGGTTAAGTGAAAACTCAAATTATGATTAAATCATGACTTATGAATGAGATTCACTACCCTCTATAATAATCTACTCAAATAAAAAACCTATGAAGCTTGAGAGGCAAAAGATAAAAGAAATACAAATACACTCAAACTTAGGTCTTCATGAGCTTGCTTTCTCTCTTCTTCATTTGATGTTTGATGTTGCTTGTTGAGCTTGAAACTTGATCAACACTTGTAGCTTGTTCAAAAACACTTTGTCATTATCAAAACATTCATCATGTTCATCATGGAACTAACAATCTCCCCCTTTTTGAAAATGACAACCCATGTTTTGAAATCGCTTGAAGTTGTTGATGCTTGAAACATTTGATCACTTGAGAAGACTCTTTCTCCCCCTCAATCAATGCTTTAACACTTGAATCCAATTGAGATAGAAGATTGATTATCCCCCTATCTTAAACAACTTAGCTCAACCTACATAAAAACAACAAAACAACCTTTCTCCAAATATAATATCATATTTCTCCCATGTTTCAAAACATACCATTTCTCCCCCTTTGAGAAACATTTCATTCAATTCAAAACATCATATTTCTCCCCCTTTGGCATTATCAAAAAGTAATATATACCAATTGAAATATAACATCTAAGCCAAGGTAAGAAATCAATGATCATTTCTTCACAACATTGATACCAATTAAACAAATACAATAGAGCTATACTTTGAAATGTGATATCAATTGGTAAGAGAATATAACAATGAAATATAATACCAATTGAGAACTAAAAAGATCATAATATCACTTAACAAAGAAGATATCAATTGTAAAGAAGAATCAATAATCACAAAAGCATGATAATCAACTAATAATCTCTCAATGATACAAATTGAATTAACTAAACATTTAGAAAAGTAATATCAATTGAGAAGATACCAATTGAGATAATATATCAATATCAAATATTACCACTTTTTAGGACATTCACTTGAGATGCAAGTGTGATACCAATTGAAGATGTGAATATAGACATTCATAGTTGAGACCAATTGAGAGCATGTGTCATTCATTTGCATCTTCAATCAAACCTACAAAACAATCATGCTTTGCTTTTTGGTATCCAAATGGTTTTGGATCCATTTTTGTAAGTGTAGGGACTTTCACCCTTTTTCATCCAAACAAACTTTCCTTTAGGTATACCATGCACTTTAACATAACACACATTTGAAGTATGTCCATGAGTACCACAATAGAAACATGTTGGAGGATTTGAAAAATCAACTTTAGAAAAATCAACAACATTTCTATGAGATTTACTCTTAGCATTAGTATAACCCAAACCAAACTTGTTTGAATTTTCTCTTTGAAAATTTAACAATGTGCGCAATCTAATATCACAAATGGTGAAACTTGCAAGCTTATTTTTCAAAATAGCATTTTCATCCTTGAGTAACTTGCAACTCTCACAATCAACCACAACATTCAATCTACTAGCACAATCACAAGAAGAACTAGCATAGATAAGATCAAGAGTTTCATTTTCAAGATTAAGCTCATCAACTTGTTTTTGAAGATCTAAAATCTCTTTTTGATGTTTCAAAATGAGCTTCTTTCTTTCAATGTTTTTCAAAGCTAGTTTTTCAAGTTGTTCATACATTTCTTCATAAGCATTATGTAACAATTCATATTTAGAAGAAATTTCGGATTTAGATTCACTTACATTGCTATCCTCGCTTTGATAACTTGATTCATCATTTGAACTTTGTTCTTCATCATCTACTAGAGTTATCAAGTTGAGACAAGCGGCTTCTTCATCATCCGAAGAACTACTCGATGTGCTTTTCTTGTCATCTTCATCACTATCCCAAACTATGTATGCTCTTTTAGATTTAGAATTCTTCTTGTCTTTCTCCTTCTTCTTGAGATACCTAGAGCATGAGTACTTGAGATGTCCGGGCTTTCCACATTCATGGCAAACTACACCTTCTTTTGAAGTTTTGGTCTTATAGTGTGGGGAATCCTTCTCTTTACTTTTGTCCTTGTTCAACCTTCCTTTTCTCCTTAGAAACTTGTCAAACTCTTTTAACAAAAGTTTCATGTCTTTTTCATCAACATCGGAATCGAAATCTTCACTATCATCATCATCGGAACTATCTTTCTTTTTATATGCACTTTTGACTCTAAGAGCAAGTCCTTTCCTTGATTTGTTCTTATCCGACTCTTCATTGATACTTAATCGTCCAAGCTCCATTTCATGTTCTTGAAGCTTTCCGAAAAGTGTTGCTAGATCCATAGCATCCAAATTTTTAGATTCAACAATAGCCGTTACTTTTGGCTGCCAATTCCTGTCTAAAGATCTCAACACTTTGTTAGAAAGTTCACCTTGTAAGAAAGTCTTACCAAGAGAAAGTAAATGATTAATAATGTGAGTAAAACACTTTTGCATATCATTTATAGATTCATTTGGAAGCATAGTAAATAACTCATATTCACGCATCAAAGCATTCAATCTAGCTCTCCTAACCTCACTAGTTCCTTCATGAGTCACTTGTAAAGTGTCCCACATTTCTTTGGCACTAGAACATTGAGAAACTCTAAAGAACTCGTCATAGGATAAAGCGGACGTGATGATATTCTTAGCCTTATAGTCATATTGTACTTTCTTTCTATCATCATCTTTCCACTTGTCCTCGGGGGTCGGAGTTACTACACCTTCAACTAAACTAGAGGGGATATGAGGACCTTTTTCAACTACTTTCCAAATTTCACTATCTATGGCTTGGATAAAGATTTTCATTCTAACTTTCCAATATGCATAGCCTTCTCTGGCAAACAATGGAGGACGACTTATTGAAGCACCTTCACCACCAAAGGGATTCATGGAACCCATTGCGATTACTTAACTAGGATCTTTACGAAAAAGCTCTTATGCTCGTGTCTTTCGACCGAGCTCTGATACCTATTGAGGAAACCGCAATTGGTGGTTGGAGAGACTTAGGAACCCTAGGAAAACACCTAGAAGGGGGGGTTGAATAGGTGTTGAAGCTACCTTGAAAGATTTTGAAACGAAACAAATCGAAAACAAATGATTTTTGCAAATTCTACAGCACTTAATCGATTAACCTGCAATTTACTCGAGTAGTACTCGATTAAATTTGAACTTAATCGATTAGATATGACAGAAAACAGAAAAATCAATTTTTCATTCGAATACGAAAATCAATCAATTCACATGCAAGATCAGAGATTCAGCGGAAATGATTAACACCTATATTCTTATTGATTAACCTAGTTATGAAAATGATTTTCCCTTTATCAATTTGAACAATTAAAGATTCAATTCAATCAATTATGAAAATCAATCTTTCTAGGTTTTCAACCAAGAACGCAATCAAATGACTTGAATATAAAGAGTAAGGGTTTAGAGATACGACACAGTGATTTATCCTGGTTCACTTTCATCCACTTGAAAGCTACATCCAGTCCCCTCTTCAACCAAGAGAGATTCTTCACTATGAGGAATTAGAGTTCTCAAATTACAAGTGATTGCCTCACAAGACTCCCTTCTTGCTAGCTTACAAGAGATAACCGACACCCTTGCCTTGTAATCCTATTGATCTTCTCTCTAATCTAACCTCTACCCCTTGTTGATAATCGACACAACAAGTCTTCAATTGCTTGATGATAATCCACACACCAAGGCTTCACTTGCTTGATTCACAACCAAGACTTCTTCTTCTTCTTCAATAAGAATGCACTTGCTTGATGATAAAATCGACACACCAAGACTTCTTCTTCTTCTTCAATAAGAATGCACTTGCTTGATGATAAAATCGACACACCAAGACTTCTTGTTTGTTGTAGTGGCTTGCCTTCTTGCAAAGATTACAACACAATAGAAAACACAAAACAATCCTATGAATCTCAATCAAGAGTTATGACAATTCACCATAAGAGATTCAAAGGTTCTTGATCAAAGAATATGAAAATATGAGAACTTTGATCTTTAGAAAATGAGAGAGAATAGAGTGGCTTGATTTTTTGTAAAACTTGTATGAAATGATTCTTATTGATCACAAATAATAGGAAAAGGTTTATATAGAATACCCAAAAGTTGTAGCACTTGAAAACTGATTTTGAGAAGTGAAAAACGTATTTTAAAAATCAGTTCAGCAGTACTTAATCGATTAAGTTGCAGACTACTCGAGTAGTACTCGATTAAGTTAGTCACTTAATCGATTAAGTTGGTACTGCACATGTTCAAAACCTGTTTTCTCAAAATCCAACCTTTCTTTTAAAACCTTTAAGCCACCTATTGATTCTAGGTTAAGTGAAAACTCAAATTATGATTAAATCATGACTTATGAATGAGATTCACTACCCTCTATAATAATCTACTCAAATAAAAAACCTATGAAGCTTGAGAGGCAAAAGATAAAAGAAATACAAATACACTCAAACTTAGGTCTTCATGAGCTTGCTTTCTCTCTTCTTCATTTGATGTTTGATGTTGCTTGTTGAGCTTGAAACTTGATCAACACTTGTAGCTTGTTCAAAAACACTTTGTCATTATCAAAACATTCATCATGTTCATCATGGAACTAACAATCTCCCCCTTTTTGAAAATGACAACCCATGTTTTGAAATCGCTTGAAGTTGTTGATGCTTGAAACATTTGATCACTTGAGAAGACTCTTTCTCCCCCTCAATCAATGCTTTAACACTTGAATCCAATTGAGATAGAAGATTGATTATCCCCCTATCTTAAACAACTTAGCTCAACCTACATAAAAACAACAAAACAACCTTTCTCCAAATATAATATCATATTTCTCCCATGTTTCAAAACATACCATTTCTCCCCCTTTGAGAAACATTTCATTCAATTCAAAACATCATATTTCTCCCCCTTTGGCATTATCAAAAAGTAATATATACAAATTGAAATATAACATCTAAGCCAAGGTAAGAAATCAATGATCATTTCTTCACAACATTGATACCAATTGAACAAATACAATAGAGCTATACTTTGAAATGTGATATCAATTGGTAAGAGAATATAACAATGAAATATAATACCAATTGAGAACTAAAAAGATCATAATATCACTTAACAAAGAAGATATCAATTGTAAAGAAGAATCAATAATCACAAAAGCATGATAATCAACTAATAATCTCTCAATGATACAAATTGAATTAACTAAACATTTAGAAAAGTAATATCAATTGAGAAAATATCCCTTCTCAATCATAGTACTTCTTTTCATTTCTCATTCACACCCTCCACGTATGCCTTAAGGTTCCATATCACAAACACTTCATCTGTTTCCGTTGTCACTTAGTATCATCATCACTATTATCATTATTATTATTATCATCATTGCTACACTTATCTTTGGAACATCTTGGTTCTTTAAGTCTTATCAACTCGATTAGCTTCAATGATGAGGGGGAAACATCATTGAGCTCACACACGTCTACATCTCCTCGGTCTACCACCCAACCTAATTTGAAGCAAACAGGAGTACAGGACCTTTACCACGCGGGCACGACAGCTGTCACAATACAATGGTCCCAGACCAGGAGGATCTCGTCCTCAAAACATATCAATAACATTAAGGCTCACTGTCCACGCAGTGGCAAACACAATGCCCCGTTCCAGTCCCTCTCACTGTTCTCGATTTTCAATCTAGGGGGCGACAGTATGTTTCTAGTGGGCCCACAGAACTTTCCACGGCATTAGACCCAGTCCCCACCACGTTAGTGCGCCACATGTGGAGTTCGTTCTGCCTAGAAACATACTCTAGACTTCTTGACGTTTCACCGTCATCGTCCTCTCCTAATGCAATCTCGTCCTAAGTATCCGTAGATACTTATCGTTCCTTCCTCTCCACTACCTCGATTCGACACTCATGCCTCACCGCATTTATAAATGTCTTTTAATAGTCTTTTAAAGATTTTAAATTACGGCTTAGTCCTAATGATCGGTCCATCCTTGGTGCATCCCTTCAATGAGACCCGATCGCTAATCGTTCGCATCTAATCCCCCTAATACTCACATACCATTACTCGAATCATCTCAACATCATTGCATCATCTTTCTCCTTCTCATTTATCACAACCACATTAGCCTCATTTCTCATCATAGCTCAACAACATTATCATCATCTCCTTCTGGTCCAAGAACATTCATCACGTCATTGTTGTCCTTCTCGCCAATCGCAACTCCGCAGCATCACTGATGTCCATCTCGCCAATGCGGGTTCAGCAGTACTTCATCTCATTCTTTCTAAGCTTTTCCATCACTATCCATTCATTCTCGTCACGGCGTACTTCTCTTTCCTCATTCGTTTTCATCGTTCATATATATATATATATATTACTCTTTTCATTACTCTTTTCATTTCATTCTCAGCTTGTTACTTCTACCATTATCGTTTACAAACTCTCGATCGTATAATTTTCCACAACATCTCATTTAAGTAACAAATAGATAATCATAGGATACTCAAATAATTCATCATGCATAAACAGAAATCATAAAATCATTTTCATAGTCCAATCTCAGTCGTTCGGGTGGATAGCTAAACCAGTCAAACATTCGCTATCACATACACCACTACGCTAAATGAGATTGGAGTCCAATCTTTGAGATGATTGGATGCATTAATATGTTACCTAATTACCACGGCGTCTTAAGGATAAGCCCCTCTCTCACCTCAATGGCGATCCTCCGAAAGCTCTCCAGGGTTCCCGATTATTATCCTCGCCTCATTTCCTTTTGCGTCCGTCGCTCGAGCTAACACATTTTTCCCGTGCGTTAGAAACGTTTTCGATTGAATTAATTTTGAAAACAATTTCTCTTTGAAAACATTTTATCATTGTCCAAGATCTTCAAATTCGATTCAAATCCAAAAAAACAATTCTTGAGAAAAACTTTTGAAAACAATTTAGGAATAAATTTTCTTTCATCATTAAATTCTTATTTTAAAACATTCGTCATTCACTTACTGTAAAACACTTAAGCTTTATGAAAACAACTACTTAAATCACAACAGCAACACACACGTTCAAGCATATACAGGAAAATGGTTCAACTTAATTCCTTAATTAAATCATGGAAAAACCGAATTGTCTATAATTAACATTTTCTAATTACTAATCATTTCTAAATCTTAAAATCATAGAATTAACATCATGAAAACCAATTTAATTAATTTTATTTATTCTAGTTCCTAATCCGAAAAGAATAAAAGAAGGAACATATTATTGTGTCAAACATAACATAGAATATAACCAATCTCCTGGGTCATTTTGAAAGGAAAATCATTTTAAATACTTAAACATGCACTAACCGAATTTTGCAAAACATAGCACATAATCATAGACATCAAACAATGAAATTATTTTGTTTGTTTCAAAACTGGAACCGTGAGTATCATAGGGAAATTTAGCAACTTCCATTTCATTTCCTTAATGCCAATCAAAACAACAATTACAACTACAAATTACTTCAAAGATTTATTTTATTTTCCTGTAGATCGGTTATTTCATACATGCATCTTTTCACTTCTAAATTAAGCTAATCTTAGTTTACTTTTTGGCACAACAAGGATATTCAATCAAAGCAACTCATGTAGATCACACATCATTTAATCACACCAACATGCATGAACCATTATGAGGTTTTCTTTAAACCTTTTGACTAAAAACTCAAACTCATAATTTTCTAAAAATAAAAACATGGTTTATAACTTAATCTTCAAAAAGAATAACATGCATGAAATAAAGATCACCAAATCCATCCCTAATGCATACATGCACCCAATACTCAAACACCAAAACATTTTTAGCACTCATGGCCGAGTGGCCTTCATGCCAATACAATCATGAATAAAACAAATATTTAAATCAAATCATGTTTATAAAAAGAAAAATCATTCTAAAGACCTTCATCCTAATTGTTTCCCCTAGACCGTAACATACCTATAGGAAAAACTTAATTTCTTTACTTGAAAATTGGCATGCAAAGCCCAATGTTTTAACTTGTAAGATAATAAACTTGGATGAAAACATGTTCATGCAAAGATCAACCAAAATCATTACAAGGTCAACATGCAAAGCTAAAAATCCTTATTTTCCCCTCAATTGATTTTGGATCATGAAATTGTTAATCAAACATTTACATAGAAGCACGTAGCTCACGGATTGAACAAAAGAAATCAACATGCAACACTTAAAATCTTTACTCTTTCACAATCAAGCTTGGATCGCAATTTATTTACCAAAACTACTCATAAAAATCTTATAGGTCACGGTTTTAAAGGAGAAACCCAACATGCAAGGAGTTTCAATTTTAGTGTTCACAAAATTTCCAAGTAATAATTTAGATCCTTTAGAAAGTTTTTTAGAAAATCACCAAGATCCAACTAGAAAGAGTTACAACCGAGGCATAGAGTCCATGAGTTCACATATTACAATCAATTTAGGAAAATCCATAGTTAAGGCTAAGACATTCTTGCACTCATCTTTCATGCCATAAAGACAAACATGCAAGGAAAGGAAAAAGGAAAGAAAAGTTACAAATCCAAAAGGAAATCTAACTAGCATAGTTTTCTTCTTGATCTTCTTATAACCTACCAAGGAAGTTGGTTCTCTAGCTTCTAAGGGTCTTGATCTTCAAAGAAACTCAAAGTCTTGGTCTAGTTCTCCTTCCTCTTCCTTCTTGTTTCCTACGGTCACACTCCTCTTTCTCTTGCTCTCCTTTCTTTTCTTTTCTAAGAGTTTGATGTTCCCTTAGGAGTGTTTGGATATATGTGGGAAGGAAATGAGAATGAAATGGGAGAAAGGAACTAAGGCAAGATAGATTTAAGGGCCAACGAGTTTGCCTCTTTTGCCCTTAAGTTAGGGTTCGGCCAAAGCACTACAAGGAAGGGTAAATTTGGGTTTCTAAAAATTTGCATGGCAAGGTTTAGATCAAGGAGACAAGGTGCTTAGGCTAGGGCTAGACTTCATCATGCACGGTCACTTCCACTCCTCTCTTTTCTACCCTAAAGTCAAGGTTCTATCCTACTCACACACACACTCTTCATCGTGGCACACCCACAAACTCACACCGTAGCACACACATGTCCACACCTCATGCATTTTTAATTTTCATTTCCTAATCCTATTTATTCCAAACACCATGATCACTAATTTATGTAGCTTATACAACATTTTCAAAAGTCATACACACACTTATATGCCCCAAAACCGTAACACATTCTCACACATATGCACATATGTTTGTCTTCAAGCAATATTAAATCAAACACATATCATAATGAACACATATCACAATTTAATTCTATGTCATGGCAATTGATTTAATCCCCTACAAGAACACATTATTATCCTAGGAAAACTTAAATTCTTTCAAAGTCCACAATCATCTACATAAAACACATAATTGAAAATCCTTAAAAATCAAGCTTTTCGTACAAATAGGAAGTCTCCAAAAGATAATTTATTTAAAGTCATTAGCTCTCTAGAAAAGGAATCATAGTTTCACAAAAATTCATTTTCCAAATTTTTCAGAAATACAGTTTTTAAACTAATCAGAAAATTCTAAAAATTACATTTTCAAAGTTCATCCACAAAAATACAAATTCTTTCCATAAAGGAATCGTTCTTGAATAAAATTATAAATAATTCTTTTTAGAAAAATCCTCTTGAAAACAAAACTCGAGATTTACTTTAACGAATTCGTTTACGCACGTACGGGAAAAATGCGGGGTGTTACATTCTCCCCAACTTAAGGATTTCTCTTCCTCGAGAAATGCTGCGTAGAGCGAGTCTGGCGAGGGATGCACATCTCAACTGATTAGTCTTTCGATTCTCTAACTGTAGCAATCATCGCGAATATCCGTGGTCGTGCACTGCTGATCCGTTATCCTTACGAGTTATTCAAGCGGATTACTTTTGCAAGTAATCTCTCGGGTTCTCCGGCCATCCAACAGAATGGGGTACAAGCAACACAGTTTTAAGGAAGCGAAGAATCTACAGGGGTTCAAGGTTTTCGGGCAACATCGACACATAATCAGAGTTAGACTCAGTTGGGTCGAAACTTTACTACATCTTTTAATTCTTCTCCATCGGCTCAAGCCTAGTCAAACTATTTCCTAAAATCCCGTGTCTCCACTTGCTCCCCAACTTCGATAAATCATATTCCTACACGCACATCTCCCTTTCGATCGTAAATTAATCTCTAAACTTTCATCATTCATTACCTAGTTTCATTCTAAACTCCAATTGTCTTACACTCCATCCATTAATCGTCATTATCCAGCTTCGAAGACCATTATCTCCTCTTCTCCTTTGCTTAACTGCCGCTAATCCTCAAGGAATACGTACTACTTCTCTCCCGGTCCTTCAATACTCGATCATCCAACTTAAACGTGCTAACCCTTTTGCCAACTTTCTACTTATCACGGGTTCTACTCCACCAACATCCCCTTTGGTTCGGAGACCTATTATTCTTCAGAACGCCAAGTCTTGACTTCCTTATCCTAACTTTAGGTCATACCTAAAGGTTTTAACCACATGTTCCACCATTTATCAATTCAACTTCACCACATTAGCGCCTATTCTTCCTTACTCAACCATTCTACCCTTTTAAATAACCTTAGATCCCGTATACTTTCTCAAATTCCTCCTTGTCTTACACCATCTAGACCATCATTGTGACCAATTCGCTCTCCAAAATCCTAATCTCTACGCAAATGGGCATAACTCATCACCTTCCTATGACTCTAAAGGGTACTCCTATCTTCTCCAAGATTCACACTTCCTTCATTCATATCAATCAATCCTTACTTTCCTGGACGCTTCACGATTCACCGCTTAATCTAAGAACACCTATATGATGGATGCCAGATACCAAGGGTTTAGGTTTTTAATGAGGCTTTAGGAAAGAGCAAATACTCGCTCAAGGTCAAAAGAAGACTTTGAGGGTTCATCAATGTTCATAACAAATATGTCAGGCCTATTTAACAAACAAGGGCTAAAATATTCTGAAAAAGGTTCTTCCAAACGTTTTGTCAAAGCAATTTGGCAAAAATCCAGGGTTTCCACAAGAAAGTTTCTAATAATAAAGGAGAGTTTCCAGTCACAAGACAAGACCTCAGGTCAATGTCTCAAAGGTTATTTCAAACAAAAGAAGTTATCATCAAAAGGAGTTCAGCAAGAAGGGTTCGAATCTCAGATTGACGTTGCAGGACGGCACTGGACATTGCTCCCGGATCACATTGCAGTCGGAAATCAACACCTCCCAGAAATACGTTGATACATTCCTAACGTTCCTGTTCTTACCTATTGCTATCTTACAAGTAGCGCACACTCAGAGTCACACGATAGAGTATGTAAGTCCACACACAAGAGTTCTTAGATCAACCATCGCTCTGATACCATTCTGTAACACCCCGATTTGGCAACTTGAAAACCATAATCATTTTAAGTGAAAATTAGGGGCCATTTTTTTTAGTGTTATACAAGGGGAGAACACTCAGTCTTTGAAAACGTGGTTACGTTTGAAAACTCATGTTCTCACATCGTATAAAACCTTTCAAGTTCTAAACCGAGATGTCACGGGACATCGCACTTTGAAACTTGTTTTCCAAAACATCATTCAAACAAGTTACCCCATTTGATTTGATTTCAAAACATTAGTACTTCGCATAATCTTGTTCGGGGTTACAACATATTAGAGCCAGGTGTCTAATAACTTGAAGTGGAATAAAATACTCAAAAGGGAATTACCTAATCTACAGTTGTCAGATTCTACTCGCTCTTGTCACTCGTCCTACTCCTCTGCCTCCTTAGTGATTTCTGCTGTAGAGTCTTCCGGTGCACTCTTGGTCTCCAATTCCAAAGTAGTAACTCTTTCGGCTAGCTCTACGCTTCTACGCTAAATCCTTAGAAAGAACACCATGTAGGCCGACATGGTGGTGTTATCTCCTCTCATTGGTGGGGCTCCTATTTCCCTGATCAGCTGATATCTTGCAATGTTGTCCATCTAGGGTCCGCACATTTTCATACATAATAGAATTGTAGAAGAGAGAGAGTGAGCTACCCAAAACGGCAATGTCGACTATGTGGGATTACATTAGGTAAATACTAAGACAAAATAATATATATAGCAAAGTAAATCCAACCACCAATAAAGCATAATCCAAAACAACACATAATCCTCATCAGTGTAAACATAAACATACATTTGATTATTCAGAAACAATAACGTTCTCACAATTTCCTCAATATCCCTTCTCAATCTTAGTACTTCTTTTCATTTCTCATTCACACCCTCCACGTAAGCCTTAAGGTTCCATATCACAAACACTTCATCCGTTTCCGTTGTCACTTAGTATCATCATCACTATTATCATTATTATTATTATCATCATTGCTACACTTATCTTTGGAACATCTTGGTTCTTTAAGTCTTATCAACTCGATTAGCATCAATGATGAGGGGGAAACATCATTGAGCTCACACACGTCTACATCTCCTCGGTCAACCACCCAACCTAATCTGAAGCAAACAGGAGTACAAGACCTTTACCACGCGGGCACGACAGCTGTCACAATACAATGGTCCCAGACCAGGAGGATCTCGTCCTCAAAACATATCAATAACATTAAGGCTCACTGTCCACGCAGTGGCAAACACAATGCCCCGTTCCAGTCCCTCTCACTGTTCTCGATTTGCAATCTAGGGGGCGACAATATGTTTCTAGTGGGCCCATAGAACTTGCCACGGCATTAGACCCAGTCCCCACCACGTTAGTGCGCCACATGTGGAGTTCGTTCTGCCTAGAAACATACTCTAGACTTCTTGACGTTTCACCGTCATCGTCCTCCCCTAATGCAATCTCGTCCTAAGTATCCGCAGATACTTATCGTTCCTTCCTCTCCACTACTTCGATTCGACACTCATGCCTCACCGCATTTATAAATGTCTTTTAATAGTCTTTTAAAGATTTTAAATTACGGCTTAGTCCTAATGATCGGTCCATCCTTGGTGCATCCCTTCAATGAGACCCGATCGCTAATCGTTCGCATCTAATCCCCCTAATACTCACATACCATTACTCGAATCATCTCAACATCATTGCATCATCTTTCTCCTTCTCATTTATCACAACCACATTAGCCTCATTTCTCATCATAGCTCAACAACATTATCATCATCTCCTTCTGGTCCAAGAACATTCATCACGTCATTGTTGTCCTTCTCGCCAATCGCAACTCCGCAGCATCACTGATGTCCATCTCGCCAATGCGGGTTCAGCAGTACTTCATCTCATTCTTTCTAAGCTTTTCCATCACTATCCATTCATTCTCGTCACGGCTTACTTCTCTTTCCTCATTCGTTTTCATCGTTCATATATATATATATATTACTCTTTTCATTTCATTCTCAGCTTGTTACTTCTACCATTATCGTTTACAAACTCTCGATCGTATAATTTTCCACAACATCTCATTTAAGTAACAAATAGATAATCATAGGATACTCAAATAATTCATCATGCATAAACAGAAATCATAAAATCATTTTCATAGTCCAATCTCAGTCGTTCGGGTGGATAGCTAAACCAGTCAAACATTCGCTATCACATACACCACTACGCTAAATGAGATTGGAGTCCAATCTTTGAGATGCTTGGACGCCTTAATATGTTACCTAATTACCACGACGTCTTAAGGATAAGCCTCTCTCTCACCTCAATGGCGATCCTCCGAAAGCTCTCCAGGGTTCCCGATTATTATCCTTGCCTCATTTCCTTTTGCGTCCGTCGCTCGAGCTAACACATTTTTCCCGTGCGATAGAAACGTTTTCGATTGAATTCATTTTGAAAACAATTTCTCTTTGAAAACATTTTATCATTGTCCAAGATCTTCAAATTCGATTCAAATCCAAAAGAAACAATTCTTGAGAAAAACTTTTGAAAACAATTTAGGAATAAATTTTCTTTCATCATTAAATTCTTATTTTAAAACATTCGTCATTCACTTACTGTAAAACACTATTAAGCTTTATGAAAACAACTACTTAAATCACAACAGCAACACACACGTTCAAGCATATACAGGAAAATGGTTCAACTTAATTCCTTAATTAAATCATGGAAAAACCGAATTGTCTATAATTAACATTTTCTAATTACTAATCATTTCTAAATCTTAAAATCATAGAATTAACATCATGAAAACCAATTTAATTAATTTTATTTATTCTAGTTCCTAATCCGAAAAGAATAAAAGAAGGAACATATTATTGTGTCAAACATAACATAGAATATAACCAATCTCCTGGGTCATTTTGAAAGGAAAATCATTTTAAATACTTAAACATGCACTAACCGAATTTTGCAAAACATAGCACATAATCATAGACATCAAACAATGAAATTATTTTGTTTGTTTCAAAACTGGAACCGTGAGTATCATAGGGAAATTTAGCAACTTCCATTTCATTTCCTTAATGCCAATCAAAACAACAATTACAGCTACAAATTACTTCAAAGATTTATTTTATTTTCCTGTAGATCGGTTATTTCATACATGCATCTTTTCACTTCTAAATTAAGCTAATCTTAGTTTACTTTTTGGCACAACAAGGATATTCAATCAAAGCAACTCATGTAGATCACACATCATTTAATCACACCAACATGCATGAACCATTATGAGGTTTTCTTTAAACCTTTTGACTAAAAACTCAAACTCATAATTTTCTAAAAATAAAAACATGGTTTATAACTTAATCTTCAAAAAGAATAACATGCATGAACTCAAGATCACCAAATCCATCCCTAATGCATACATGCACCCAATACTCAAACACCAAAACATTTTTAGCACTCATGGCCGAGTGGCCTTCATGCCAATACAATCATGAATAAAACAAATCTTTAAATCAAATCATGTTTATAAAAAGAAAAATCATTCTAAAGACCTTCATCCTAATTGTTTCCCCTAGACCGTAACATACCTATAGGAAAAACTTAATTTCTTTACTTGAAAATTGGCATGCAAAGCCCAATGTTTTAACTTGTAAGATAATAAACTTGGATGAAAACATGTTCATGCAAAGATCAACCAAAATCATTACAAGGTCAACATGCAAAGCTAAAAATCCTTATTTTCCCCTCAATTGATTTTGGATCATGAAATTGTTAAACAAACATTTACATAGAAGCACGTAGCTCACGGATTGAACAAAAGAAATCAACATGCAACACTTAAAATCTTTACTCTTTCACAATCAAGCTTGGATCACAATTTATTTACCAAAACTACTCATAAAAATCTTATAGGTCACGGTTTTAAAGGAGAAACCCAACATGCAAGGAGTTTCAATTTTAGTGTTCACAAAATTTCCAAGTAATAATTTAGATCCTTTAGAAAGTTGTTTAGAAAATCACCAAGATCCAACTAAAAAGAGTTACAACCGAGGCATAGAGTCCATGAGTTCACATATTACAATCAATTTAGGAAAATCCATAGTTAAGGCTAAGACATTCTTGCACTCATCTTTCATGCCATAAAGACAAACATGCAAGGAAAGGAAAAAGGAAAGAAAAGTTACAAATCCAAAAGGAAATCTAACTAGCATAGTTTTCTTCTTGATCTTCTTATAACCTACCAAGGAAGTTGGTTCTCTAGCTTCTAAGGGTCTTGATCTTCAAAGAAACTCAAAGTCTTGGTCTAGTTCTCCTTCCTCTTCCTTCTTGTTTCCTACGGTCACACTCCTCTTTCTCTTGCTCTCCTTTCTTTTCTTTTCTAAGAGTTTGATGTTCCCTTAGGAGTGTTTGGATATATGTGGGAAGGAAATGAGAATGAAATGGGAGAAAGGAACTAAGGCAAGATAGATTTAAGGGCCAACGAGTTTGCCTCTTTTGCCCTTAAGTTAGGGTTCGGCCAAAGCACTACAAGGAAGGGTAAATTTGGGTTTCTAAATTTTTCATGGCAAGGTTTAGATCAAGGAGACAAGGTGCTTAGGCTAGGGCTAGACTTCATCATGCATGGTCACTTCCACTCCTCTCTTTTCTACCCTAAAGTCAAGGTTCTATCCTACTCACACACACACACTCTTCATCGTGGCACACCCACAAACTCACACCGTAGCACACACATGTCCACACCTCATGCATTTTTCATTTTCATTTCCTAATCCTATTTATTCCAAACACCATGATCACTAATTTATGTAGCTTATACAACATTTTCAAAAGTCATACACACACTTATATGCCCCAAAACCGTAACACATTCTCACACATATGCACATATGTTTGTCTTCAAGCAATATTAAATCAAACACATATAATAATGAACACATATCACAATTTAATTCTATGTCATGGCAATTGATTTAATCCCCTACAAGAACACATTATTATCCTAGGAAAACTTAAATTCTTTCAAAGTGCACAATCATCTACATAAAACACATAATTGAAAATCCTTAAAAATCAAGCTTTTAGTACAAATAGGAAGTTTCCAAAAGATAATTTATTTAAAGTCATTAGCTCTCTAGAAAAGGAATCATAGTTTCACAAAAATTCATTTTCCAAAGTTTTCAGAAATACAGTTTTTAAACTAATCAGAAAATTCTAAAAATTACATTTTCAAAGTTCATGCACAAAAATACAAATTCTTTCCATAAAGGAATCGTTCTTGAATAAAATTATAAATAATTCTTTTTAGAAAAATCCTCTTGAAAACAAAACTCGAGATTTACTTTAACGAATTCGTTTACGCACGTACGGGAAAAATGCGGGGTGTTACATTCTTCACCATCCAAACACAATTGTTGAAGAGCAACATCAAGCTCTCAATACATAGAAAGAGAGAGGGAGAAACCGTGAGCTCCAAGAGGGGAGAAGAATGAGATCAAACCCAAAAGCTTTAGGAAACCGTGAAGATCATTTGAAGGTGGTTGAAGATCTTCTCTTTTTCTTTGTTTGTTCGAAGATCATAGAGTGTTTTAAGTAGTTTTCATTTTCTAAGTCTTGTAAGGTTCCTTTGTTGTTTCATGTCTAATTTTCTTGTAGATCTATGTTTGTAAGTGCCTATTTAGCTTTGATCTTGAGTTTCAAGAGCCAAACAAATTTGTAGAACCTTAAACCATGGACCTTATCAT
Source organism: Crotalaria pallida (assembly GCA_037953625.1). NCBI lineage: Eukaryota > Viridiplantae > Streptophyta > Magnoliopsida > Fabales > Fabaceae > Crotalaria > Crotalaria pallida. Next base: position 104,129,364 of record CM075650.1, read on the forward strand.
TCGGCCATGTCTAGAAAATTAGGTTGTGATGATTTTTATTTTGTTTTGGGTTCATGCATGTTAGTTTGAGGCTTGTTAAAGATGATCTAAGTGGTTTGGATGCTTTGATTTTAACTTTGATTTTTCTAAGCCTTGATCTTTGGTTTTCTTTTCAAAAAGGCTTTGATCTATTGCTTTAACCTTAAAAAAAAAATTTGATTCTTGCCTTGATTTTCCATAGCTTTGATCTTGAAGTTTTGCATGTGATCCTTTTACTCAAAAAGTCTTGTTTCTTGGCTTGCATGTCACAGTTTTGATGAGAAAGAAAAGAAAAACAACTTTTGCAAAATGGTTTTACTTTGATCTAAATTCAAGTGTGTTTGAAAGTTAAGGATCTAAGTTTTCACTTGATTTTGTTGATGAGTTTTCGGTCAAGCTTTGAAAAACAAAAAGATCATGATTGTTTTTCATAAAAGACTCTTGCATGTGATTCTATTTTACTCCAAATGATTCTAAAAGCACGTGCAAATGAAAAATAAAAATGAAAATATGTTTGAAATGACCAAGAGGTCACGGTTTTGTGAAGAAAAAGGGAGTGGTATTTTTCTAAAACCATGTGTTGAAAGTGCAAGTTTTGATTTGTTAATTTTAAGGTTTGCATGTAGAAAATTGCACCAAAGACTTTGTCCTTCCTATGATGATGATTCGGCCTACACTAGGATCAATAGGCTAGATTCATTCTTGCATGTGATTGACTTGTTAAAATAATTAGGTTTGTGATTTTATTTTGAGAAAAATGTATTTGAATTGTGTTGTGGTTTTGTTCAATTCGGTTTTGTAAAAGAACCCAAAAGAAATAAGTTTTTGAAAAGTGATTTTTGTCTTGATTCATGCACTATGTGCATGCATATGAAAGATTTGAAAATAAAACCTTGTTTTTGTCAAACTTAGATTCGGCCTATACATGATTAGTAGACTAGGGTTCTTTTTCTCATGAATTGACTTAGAGTAATGAGTATGTCTTGGAGGATATTGTTAAATTCAAGTGTTTGAAATTGTGTTATAAATACTTAAATTTATAATCGGTCTTTAATTAGAAAATATAAGGAATAAATGAATTAAATGATTTTGTTACATTAAAAAGGAAATAGAATTTAAGTGCTTGAAATAAACTAAGTTGATTTATGTGCTTTAAATTGTGATCTTTGAATTGTTTCCCTTGATGTCATTCGGTCATATGGAGTAAATCAATTTAGGGAGTTTAATTGCATGAAATAAAATGCACGTGATGATTTTTGAAAAGAATGAAGTTGTTTAAAGTAAACGAAATAATTATGCTTGATTTAAATCTTTGGATAGATGTAGTTTGTGAATTTATGCATGCCTAAGTGTTTGTGTTATGAACTATTTATATACTTGCCTTGATGTTGATTTAATTGGTTGTATGATTGGTGAAGTGTTGTTTATCTATGTGTTGGTTGAGGTTTGAGAAATAAGTGAATGTATAATTGATTATGAAATTGAGTGATTTTAAGAAAATTCCATTTGATTTGATTGAAATTCTTAAATTGCGTTTAGGGCTGTCCAAAGTTTGTTTTATAATAGAGATTTGAGTTTTAAAGTGTTAATTTTAAAATTATCTAAAGTGAAAAGAGTTTTCGAAATGTTTTCGGAGTTTCATCAAAGTGATTTTGTAAAATGATTCTTTGCTGTCCAGAATTATTTATAACTGTTTCTTAAATCTTGAAAATGTGTTCAAGTGATTTAAAGTAAAGTTTTCAAGTGATATTTGATTTAAGAAAAACCCGGATTGAAAACGGGGCATTTTTCGGTGTTTTCAAACGTAATTGAGGTGCTGTCCATAATGGACCAGCAACCACATAAATTGATTTAAATAATTTTATTAAATGTTTTCAAATGGTTTTAAAGTATTTAAAGTACTAGAAAATATGAGAATTGTTTTGATAAAACAATAGTGTTTTAATTCTTTCGATTAAGAACGGAAAGTGCCGTGAAATAAGAAAATATTTTTCCTAGAACCAGACAATAACGTAAGTGTATTTTATTTAGTACGAGGAATAATCTTAAAGACGAGGGATTGGGGCAGCCGACAGCACAAAGGATCCAAGGCGACGGTACGCATTAAATTGCTGGACCTCAGGTGAGAGAGAAGCTATCCTAAGACACTGTGGTAGTTAGGTGATTTAGTAGGACGTTCCGTATCATCTAAAAGATCAGAACTAAGTGGTTGGAGTCAGTAGTATAAGTGGCAATTGTTTGATTGTGTGGCCACTTATACGAAGGTGACGAAGACCACATTGTTGTGTGATGTTTGTGTGAATGATAGCATGCTTTTATATATTTATTTAATTATGCCTTATGTTATTTATTGCTGTTAATGAAAATGAGTAATATGTTGATGGACGTCTGTTACGTCCTGAAAATAGAAGCGAAATAAATAAGATTGTGAAGTAAAGACATAATGAGAGAGAAATAATGATTGTAAATAAAGTATGCAATGGAAAAGAGAAAGAGATGAGAATGGGGAAGGAATGAAATGATAATGCTGAGAACGAGCCAGAGCTGGGAGAGTGATGTTGATATGAGATGTGAATTGAGCGGAGCTGGGCTCCTTTTGTTTTGGTTTTAGTCTGGGACTAGTGTTGAGTTGAGCTTGCTCCTCCATTAGCGCCCAGCAAAGATATTATTTTTGAAAAAGGTTTTTAAAAAGTGGTTTTTGAAAAAGGTTTTTGAAAAGCAATTTTTGAAAAGGTTTTGAGAAGAGATTTTTGAAAAGATTTTTGTAAAGAGACTTTGTGGAAAATGGTGAAAAGAAATTTTTAGAAAAAGAGTTTGTGGAAAGAAAGTCTTTTGAAAATGTTTTTGAAATGAGGTTTTTGAGAAATGTTATAAAAGAATTTTCAGGAAGGTTTTGAAGGGAAATTTTGCGAAAGGATGTGAAAAGAGATTTTAGAAACTTGTAACAAGGGTTTTTAAGAAAGTCTTTGAAAAGAGATTTTGAGCAATTGAGAAACTAGAGAGTTTTGAGAAATTCACAAGAGGGAATTTTATGAAAATGTTTATGAAATGAGGTTTTGTGGAAGTTCATAAAAAGGTATTCTGAGAGAGTTGTGAAAAGGTTGTTTTGAGAAAGATTGCGGAATGAGATTGTTAAGAGAGAATGGAAATGTATTTTGTGAAATGAGATACCAGAGAGTTCAGTGATGTGACCGCAGCTCTGTGCTAAGTCAGAAATGATGAGAAAAAGATTGTGCAAAGTTAGTGATCGGGACTCGTTGAAGGGTTGCACGAAGGACGGGCCGACCTTAGGATAATTAAAAAGATTAAAAGACTTTAAAAGACTTACGCGGAGAGGTATGAGAGTGCGAAGTAGTGGAGAGGAAGATACCATAAGTATCTGCGGATACTTAGGAGGAGATTGCATTAGGGGAGGACGATGACGGTGAAACGTCAAGAAGTCTAAAGTATATTTCTAGGCAGAACGAACTCCACATGTGGCGCACTAACGTGGTGGGAACTGGGTCTAATGCCGTGGCAAGTTCTGCGGGCCCACTAGAAATATACTGTCACCCCCTAGATTGCAAATCGAGAACAGTGAGAGGGACTGGAGTGGGGCATTTTGTTTGCCACTGTAGTGAGACAGTGGGCCATGTATATGAATTGATATGATTATGATTTGAGGCTGAGAACTGCTGGTCTGGGACCATTTGATGTGTGACAGCTGTCGTGCCCGCACGGTAAAGGTCCTGTATTCCTGTTTGCTTCCGACTAGATTGGGTGGATGACCGAGGAGATGTAGGCGTGAGAGATAGCCGAAAACGGAAGGAATGTTGTGATGATATTTTGTAATTCCCCAAATTAAGAGAAAGATGTGAAGTGATAAGACTGAATAAGAAGGAATTAAGAGTATGAGTGAAAGAGAAAGAAAAAGTGTTTTATAAGAAACGAAGTAAGTTGGCAAGAGAATGAAAAGTGATAACAAGAATGACGATAATAATAATGGATGATAATGATAGCAATATGCTTGATGTGATGTGTGTATGTATGTATGGTATGCTTGTGTGGTCCTATTATCTTGCCTATCGTAATCCCACACCGTCTACGATTCGTCGTTCGGATCGCTTACTCTCTCCTGTTCGTTGGCATATCGGTGTTGCTGGTATCTCAACGGGCAGATTGAGTATCGGATGGAAGTCACCGTACGAGGCTCCAGGAACTACAAAGAGAAGATTCGGTATGAGGCTCGGAGGAACTCCACCACTCTCAATGGAGCGGAGCCAAAATCTACTAGCAAGGAGGAAATCACAACAAGGAGGGCATCATCTTCGAGAGCAAAGAGAGGACGCAAGAAGAAGAAGAAGGAACTTCACCCAATTGTTTATAATAAGATAGTTTAAGGATAGTATGGTTAGTTTAGGCTGTGACGATTGTTGTGTTAAGGATTACCGATGCCATGAGCCATTATGTAATTGAGCTAAGTTTTAATCTGACTTGTGGAGCACATCTGTATGCAAAGTTAATTAATGTAAAGTTTTTGAAAACTGTTAAGATAATTTTGAACCAAGTTCTTTTATGAAAACGAAAGTTTTATGAAAATGGACTTTGGTAACAACTCGGTTTTCGAAAGAGAGTGTTGAAGAATATCAATAATATTCTATAATGTTTACAAACACTTCAACAATGTTTTACAAAAAAAAAAAAAAAAAAATCTGGCCTCATTTTTGCAACTTTAGTAAATAAAAGTCAATTATTTTGGTTTACGAAAATCGGGCTGTTACAAAATGGTATCAGAGCGATGGTAATCCTTAGTGGCCTTAAGCATGGGCTTACATGCTTTGTTTGTGTGATTCTGTATGTTTGCTAGTGTAAGGATAGGAACATAAGATTAGGTTCTCATCCTTCTAGGATATAAGGCTTTGTTCGTGGCTTAGTGTCGACCGTGTTAGTTTAAGGAACCTTTTGGTTCTGTAGCTTGGAGGAGTAGACAGTGAATAGATTCTAAGACTAAAACCCCATACCCTATGATATTCCGTTAGTACTTGTAAGACTTAAGTTTATTGACCTTAGCGTGCCTTTTGTACAAGGATAGCTGATGCCCTTAAAGATATAGGATGATATATCTGAATTCCCGTGTTTGTTGAATTGCTTCAACAAAATAGTTAGTATTGTTAAGATTCGAACTTTTCTTCATGAGCCCTACTATCCACCCATAGCCTTACCGACCCTATTTAAGACCCTTCGGTCCGAATTGCGGAGTTAGAAGTGCCATAGTTACCCAAGTAATTTAGGCGTGAACGATTAAGGGAGGATAAACGGTTTAAGTTAAGTAAGGACGTAAGATCACAATGGATTTAGTTATAAGTTTGATCGAAGTTGGGGAGTCGCAAGGAAGGAAAGAGGTGTATGTTACCAGTTATTAGAGGAAATTGTGAGGAAAGATTGAGGATTAGAATTGCCATACACAATAATTAGAGCTTTAGACGGTAGAAGTGATAGGTTGATTAATGTTTAGGATGAATCTAAGGAGGAAGATGAGGTTTGTTTGAGGAAATAAGTAAGCTCAAATTTCAATAGAAATCCCTTAAGTTAGAGAAATGATAGACAGAAACCTTAGAGTTAGAAGGAGAACTGGATGAGGGAGTGATTATCGTGAGTTAGAGAGAACCTAAGTTGTAGAAAATAGCGAAGATCTAAGGGTTCTAGGCTAGACCCTATGCTTTTGGAGATGTATGAATCTTTGTTTGCTTTATTTTCCCTAAGTCCGAACCTATGGTTGGACTTTTGTGATGACAATCAGCTAAAGGAGCGATATCCTCTTCGGCTAGTCCGTTTGACTTGACCCGATTCGACACGCAAGTGATGATACGAGTGGAACTTCTTCGTCTGAAAGCGACAAACAATGAGCACGACAAGGTGAATTATACCAGCAAAAGGGGATGCAACCGCAAAGCCCGAGGAAAACATTCTTATGGAAGTCAAGGTGATGTGAGAATTTTGTGCCATATTGCCCAATCCACCACGTATTTCTCGGGGACGAGAAATCTTTAAGTTGGGGAGAATGTAACACCCCGCAAATTCCTCGTATTAACTTAAAATACTGAGAATTATTTTTGAGAAAAACATTTTTGAAAGAATATTTTCTTAAATAAATTCCCTAGTTCACGTTTTCAAGGTAATGAATGATTTTAAAGAGATAATTTTTCTGAGATGCTAATATGAGTTTTAGAAATTGAGTTGGAATAGTTGTGTGTTTACAGATTCTTATGCTTAAAAAGATTTATGAATGCATGAAGGTGTGTGTATGTACGGTTTTGTATGAATAGGATTATGTGAAATTTAATTAATAAAAGAACATGATTATATATGCATGTGTATATATGTGTAATGTGTAAGAGTGTGTGCATGAGTATTTGTATGTGAATGTATGTGTGTATGCATAAATATATGAGTGTGCCGTGCATGTATGTGTGTGTAGAGAAAGCCTAGAAATTTCTTTAAGTGCTAGCCAAGTAACTAAGTGGTAACTAAGTCCTAACCAAACCCTAACCAAATAATGGAAACCCTAAGGAGAACCAAAAAGTCTTAAAACCTAAGTGACCCCTAAACACCTAGTGTTCCCTACATTGTCTCCTTGGCAAATGTTAACCTCCACCCATGAAACTTTTTGAAGAACCAAAACTACCCTCCACACTCCTTCATGACCGAATTTTCATGAGGGTAAAAGAGGAAGTGCACCAATTTCTTAAATAAGCCATCACCTTTAGTTTATTTCACCCATTATTTTTCCATTCCTTCCTTTCCTTTCTTCACCGTCCAAACACAATTGTTGAAGAGCAACATCAAGCTCTCAATACATAGAAAGAGAGAGGGAGAAACCATGAGCTCCAAGAGGGGAGAAGAAGGAGGTCAAACCCAAAAGCTTTAGGAAACCTTGAAGATCAAGTGAAGGTGGTTGAAGATCTTCTCTTTTTCTTTGTTTGTTCGAAGATCATAGAGTGTTTTAAGTAGTTTTCATTTTCTAAGTCTTGTAAGGTTCCTTTGTTGTTGCATGTCTAATTTTCTTGTAGATCTATGTTTGTAAGTGCCTATTTAGCTTTGATCTTGAGTTTCAAGAGCCAAACAAATTTGTAGAACCTTAAACCATGGACCTTATCATTCAGCCATGTCTAGAAAATTAGGTTGTGATGATTTTTATTTTGTTTTGGGTTCATGCATGTTAGTTTGAGGCTTGTTAAAGATGATCTAAGTGGTTTGGATGCTTTGATTTTAACTTTGATTTTTCTAAGCCTTGATCTTTGGTTTTCTTTTCAAAAAGGCTTTGATCTATTGCTTTAACCTTGAAAAAAAAATTTGATTCTTGCCTTGATTTTCCATAGCTTTGATCTTGAAGTTTTGCATGTGATCCTTTTACTCAAAAAGTCTTGTTTCTTGGCTTGCATGTCACGGTTTTGATGAGAAAGAAAAGAAAAACAACTTTTGCAAAATGGTTTTACTTTGATCTAAATTCAAGTGTGTATGAAAGTTAAGGATCTAATTTTTCACTTGATTTTGTTGATGAGTTTTCGGTCAAGCTTTGAAAAACAAAAAGATCATGATTGTTTTTCATAAAAGACTCTTGCATGTGATTCTATTTTACTCCAAATGATTCTAAAAGCACATGCAAAAGAAAAATAAAAATGAAAATATGTTTGAAATGACCAAGAGGTCACGGTTTTGTGAAGAAAAAGGGAGTGGTATTTTTCTAAAACCATGTGTTGAAAGTGCATGTTTTGATTTGTTAATTTTAAGGTTTGCATGTAGAAAATTGCACCAAAGACTTTGTCCTTCCTATGATGATGATTCGGCCTACACTAGGATCAATAGGCTAGATTCATTCTTGCATGTGATTGACTTGTTAAAATGATTAGGTTTGTGATTTTATTTTGAGAAAAATGTATTTGAATTGTGTTGTGGTTTTGTTCAATTCGGTTTTGTAAAAGAACCCAAAAGAAATAAGTTTTTGAAAAGTGATTTTTGTCTTGATTCATGCACTATGTGCATGCATATGAAAGAATTGAAAATAAAACCATGTTTTTCTCAAACTTAGATTCGGCCTATACATGATTAGTAGACTAGGGTTCTTTTTCTCATGAATTGACTTAGAGTAATGAGTATGTCTTGGAGGATATTGTTAAATTCAAGTGTTTGAAATTGTGTTATAAATACTTAAATTTATAATCGGTCTTTAATTAGAAAATATAAGGAATAAATGAATTAAATGATTTTCTTACATTAAAAAGGAAATAGAATTTAAGTGCTTGAGATAAATTAAGTTGATTTATGTGCTTTAAATTGTGATCTTTGAATTGTTTCCCTTGATGTCATTCGGTCATATGGAGTAAATCAATTTAGGGAGTTTAATTGCATGAAATAAAATGCACGTGATGATTTTTGAAAAGAATGAAGTTGTTTAAAGTAAAAGAAATAATTATGCTTGATTTAAATCTTTGGATAGATGTAGTTTGTGAATTTATGCATGCCTAAGTGTTTGTGTTATGAACTATTTGTATACTTGCCTTGATGTTGATTTAATTGGATGTATGCTTGGTGAAGTGTTGTTTATCTATGTGTTGGTTGAGGTTTGAGAAATAAGTGAATGTATAATTGATTATGAAATTGAGTGATTTTAAGAAAATTCCATTTGATTTAATTGAAATTCTTAAATTGCGTTTAGGGTTGTCCAAAGTTTGTTTTATAATAAAGATTTGAGTTTTAAAGTGTTAATTTTAAAATTATCTAAAGTGAAAAGTGTTTTCGAAATGTTTTCGGAGTTTCATCAAAGTGATTTTGTAAAATGATTCTTTGCTGTCCAGAATTATTTATAACTGCTTCTTAAACCTTTAAAATGTGTTCAAGTGATTTAAAGTAAAGTTTTCAAGTGATATTTGATTTAAGAAAAACCCGGATTGAAAACGGGGCATTTTTCGGTGTTTTCGAACGTAATTGAGGTGCTGTCCAAAATGGACCAGCAACCACATAAATTGATTTAAATAATTTTATTAAATGTTTTCAAATGGTTTTAAAGTATTTAAAGTACTAGAAAATATGAGAATTGTTTTGATAAAACAATAGTGTTTTAAGTCTTTCGATTAAGAACAGAAAGTGCCATGAAATAAGAAAAGATTTTTCCTAGAACCAGACAATAACGTAAGTGTATTTTATTTAGTATGAGGAATAATCTTAAAGACGAGGGATTGGGGCAGCCGGCAGCACAAAGGATCCAAGGCGACACATTAAATTGCTGGACCTCAGGTGAGAGAGAAGCTTTCCTAAGACACCGTGGTAGTTAGGTGATTTAGTAGGACGTTCCGTATCATCTCAAAGATCGGAACTAAGTGGTTGGAGTCAGTAGTATAAGTGGCAATTGTTTGATTGTGTGGCCACTTATACGAAGGTGACGAAGACCACATTGTTGTGTGATGTTTGTGTGAATGATAGCATGCTTTTATATATTTATTTAATTATGCCTTATGTTATTTATTGCTGTTAATGAAAATGAGTAATATGCTGATGGACGTCTGTTACGTCCTGAAAATAGAAGCGAAATAAATAAGATTGTGAAGTAAAGACATAATGAGAGAGAAATAATGATTGTAAATAAAGTATGCAATGGAAAAGAGAAAGAGATGAGAATGGGGAAGGAATGAAATGATAATGCTGAGAACGAGCCAGAGCTGGGAGAGTGATGTTGATATGAGATGTGAATTGAGCGGAGCTGGGCTCCTTTTGTTTTGGTTTTAGTCTGGGACTAGTGTTGAGTTGAGCTTGCTCCTCCATTAGCGCCCAGCAAAGATATTATTTTTGAAAAAGGTTTTTAAAAAGTGGTTTTTGAAAAATGTTTTTGAAAAGCAATTTTTGAAAAGGTTTTGAGAAGAGATTTTTGAAAAGATTTTTGTAAAGAGACTTTGTGGAAAATGGTGAAAAGAAATTTTTAGAAAAAGAGTTTGTGGAAAGAAAGTCTTTTGAAAATGTTTTTGAAATTAGGTTTTTGAGAAATGTTATAAAAGAATTTTCAGGAAGGTTTTGAAGGGAAATTTTGCGAAAGGATGTGAAAAGAGATTTTCGAAACTTGTAACAAGGGTTTTTAAGAAAGTTTTTGAAAAGAGATTTTGAGCAATTGAGAAACAAGAGAGTTTTGAGAAATTCACAAGAGGGAATTTTATGAAAATGTTTATGAATGAGGTTTTGTGGAAGTTCATAAAAAGGTATTCTGAGAGAGTTGTGAAAAGGTTGTTTTGAGAAAGATTGCGGAATGAGATTGTTAAGAGAGATGGGAAATGTATTTTGTGAAATGAGATACCAGTTGAGAGTTCAGTGATGTGACCCCAGCTCTGTGCTAAGTGAGAAATGATGAGAGAAAGATTGTGCAAAGTTAGTGGTTGGGACTCGTTGAAGGGTTGCACGAAGGACGGGCCGACCTTAGGATAATTAAAAAGATTAAAAGACTTTAAAAGACTTACGCGGAGAGGTATGAGAGTGCGAAGTAGTGGAGAGGAAGATACCATAAGTATCTGCGAATACTTAGGAGGAGATTGCATTAGGGGAGGACGATGACGGTGAAACGTCAGGAAGTCTAGAGTATATTTCTAGGCAGAACGAACTCCACATGTGGCGCACTAACATGGTGGGGACTGGGTCTAATGCCGTGGCAAGTTCTGCGGGTCCACTAGAAATATACTGTCGCCCCGTAGATTGCAAATCGAGAACAGTGAGAGGGACTGGAGTGGGGCATTTTGTTTGCCACTTTAGTGAGACAGTGTGCCATGTATATGAATTGATATGATTATGATTTGAGGCTGAGACCTCCTGGTCTAGGACCATTTGATGTGTGACAGCTGACGTGCGGCCCGCACGGTAAAGGTCCTGTACCCCTGTTTGCTTCCGACTAGATTGGGTGGATGACCGAGGAGATGTAGACGTGAGTGATAGCCGAAAACGGAAGGAATGTTGTGATGATATTTTGTAATTCCCCAAATTAAGAGAAAGATGTGAACTGATAAGACTGAATAATAAGGAATTAAGAGTATGAGTGAAAGAGAAAGAAAAAGTGTTTTATAAGAAACGAAGTAAGTTGGCAAGAGGATGAAAAGTGAAAAACAAGAATGACGATAATAATAATGGATGATAATGATAGCAATATGCTTGATGTGATGTGTGTATGTATGTATGGTATGCTTGTGTGGTCCAATTATCTTGCCTATCGTAATCCCACACCATCGACGATTCGTCGTTCGGATCGCTTACTCTCTCCTGTTCGTTGGCATATCGGTACTGCTGGTATCTCAACGGGCAGATGGAGTATCAGATGGAAGTCACCGTACGAGGCTCCAGGAACTACAAAGAGAAGATTCGGTATGAGGCTCGGAGGAACTCCACCACTCTCAATGGAGCAGAGCCGAAATCTACTAGCAAGGAGGAAATCACAACAAGGAGGGCATCATCTTCGAGAGCAAAGAGAGGACGCAAGAAGAAGAAGAAGAAGGAACTTCACCCAATTGTTTATAATAAGATAGTTTAAGGATAGTATGGTTAGTTTAGGCTGTGACGATTGTTGTGTTAAGGATTACCGATGCCATGAGCCATTATGTAATTGAGCTAAGTTTTAATCTGACTTGTGGAGCACATCTGTATGCAAAGTTAATTAATGTAAAGTTTTTGAAAACTGTTAAGATAATTTTGAACCAAATTCTTTTATGAAAATGGACTTTGGTAACAACTCGGTTTTCGAAAGAGAGTGTTGAAGAATATCAATAATATTCTATAATGTTTACAAACACTTCAACAATGTTTTACAAAAAAAAAATCTGGCCTCATTTTTGCAACTTTAGTAAATAAAAGTCAATTATTTTGGTTTACGAAAATCGGGCTGTTACAGCGATGAGGTGAGGTGGGGGTGGGGGTGGGGGTGGTTGTGGTTTGGTGGGGTGGGGATGAGGTATTTTTGGTATTTTTAAAAAAAGTGGGGTGTGGATATTTGGGTGTGGGGTGGGAAAATTTTTTCTCAAAGCAGAATGGATGGGAATGAATTGCAAGGCTACTCTTCCTTTTCATTTGGGCTTTATGTTTATGAGGCCAATTTCATCACCACTTCAAATGCTGACCAACTAAATTTTGGGATTAACTTTGCCTTTGAGAGTGATTATTCATTAGAGTTGGAAGATGATTATTCTAATGGAAATAATAGTGACAGATGCTGTTTGTTCCTTAAATACCCTAAGGACTTCAACCTTGAGGACAAGGTTGATTTTCAAGGGGTTGGCAATGATAGAATGTTGGGCCCAAAAATTAAATTAGAAAAGTTATTTAGGTCCATTATGAGAAAAGGGATAGGATAGTTGTTATAAAATAAACAAATTAAATAGATATTGTTATTATATGCTTTCTAGAATATTATTAAGTTTTAGAAGATTATGCCAAGTGTATGGCTAATACTTATTCTAGAGTTATTATTACTATATAAGTCTTGTATTGTTCCCTACCTAGTATCAATAGAACATAAATTTATTTTTTATCCCTTTTAATTGCTTTTATTAGGAATATAATAGTTTATAGAATTAATCACTTGGTAGAGTAGCTTTTTAGCTTCCTATCAATTACTATAAATTTATGCTAATGAACTTGTAGTATTTTTCCCGTACGATGTATGGGTTTTGTTTATTTTTATTAATATTCAAAAAATTCTTTACAATACTTTTCAAAAGATGTGACTTTAGGCTTTGTTCTAAATTACATTTAATTTATACATAGTAGTAAGTATGCCCGTGCGATGCAAGAGTCATTTAATTTGAGATATTAGTATTGTTTGAAAAATTTCAATTGATAAAGTATGAGTAAAATATCTTGAATTAGTAATGTATAACGTTAAATTACTACGTAGTTATTAAATTATGTCTAGCCAATGTGTAGTTTATGTTTTATATAATGTAAATAAATTATAATTTTTTTTGGCTTATTTAAGTTTTTGGTCCCTGAAAGTTGACCGAGTTTTGGTTTTAGTCCCTAACTTTTTATTTAACCGATCTTAATCCTTAAAAGTTTAATTTTTTTGGTTTTAGTTCCTGCCATTATGGATCCACCGTTAATTGATGACGTAACTAATGGAGTGTTACGTCAGCATGTCATGATTTTTTTTTTAAAGTAAAAAGATTCCCACGGGTGTATTGAATACCAAATTATTTGTGATTATTGAATATCAAATTATTATTGCTACTATATTATTATTTGCAACTTCACTATAGGTGTCTTTAGCCATAAATGAGTTCTTTCCTCTTCAATTTTTGTAGATTTTTTTGACAAATAACATGATGTAAAGGGTTCAGCCTTAAGCCTAAGGTTTTTAGTATTTTGCTCCTTTCGGTTGTTCTTTTGTGACCGTGTCCGCAAGACCACAACTTACTAACCAAGACCAAACACTTGGGTTTGCAGTCTGCACAGTGTTGCGATTAGTAACAAAACTCTGACTAATTTGCTCCCCTCAAAAGTGGAGCATGCGATGCTTCCTCTCAAAAACATGTTTTTTTTTTTAAAATGCTCCCCCTTCTCTGTATCGTTGGATGATGTTTAAAAAGAATGAACGAACCATAATAATTTAGGGCTAACGGAAGGATAGGTAAATTTGCATCAAGCCTTACGTACGTCTTATACAAGACGTATGTGTTAAAATTATATACAAAAGTTACGTCTTGGTTGAAACGTAAGGGTTAAAAATTAATACTTACGTCTTGGTTGAGAAGTAGGGGTTTAAAAAAATTAATACATACGTCAAAGTTTAAACGTAGGCGTTAAAATTATATACAAAAACTACGTCTTGGTTGAGATGTAAGGGCTAAAAATTAATACTTATGTCATGGTTGAGACGTAGGACTTTAAAAAAAATTAATACATACGTCAAATCTTAGACGTAGGTGTTAAAATTATATACAAAAGTTACGTCTCAACCAAGACATAAGGGCTAAAATTATTATCACCAGTGCGTCACAAACAAGACGTAAGAACTTCAAATTACCAAAAAAATTTGTTTTCACTGTAATGTTAAAAACAAGACTTACGTCACAAACAAGACTTACATAGGTTTTGTATTTTATTATTATTATTATTATTATTATTATTATTATTATGTACGCCTCTGTTTAGGCGTAAAAAAGTTAAAAATTTTCACCCTTACGTCTGAGCTGAGACGTAGAGAGTTTTTAAAACATTTAACTCCTACGTCTTAGTTGAAACGTAGGGGTTAAATTTAAATTTAATTCATTCTTTTAAAAAAGCCTTACGTCTTAACTAAGATGTAGGGGTTAAATTTTTTTAATAAATATGTATTAGAAATTTATATTAAAAAATATTATGAGTAAATCTGCATTAAAAAAATAAAAAAATAAAAAAAAATATTGACCCATACGTCTTAGATGAGACGTAGGGTACTTTTAAAAAAATTTAATACCTACGTTCATGCTAGGATGTAGTGTGTGTTTTAAATAAAAATGCTCATATGTCTCAGATGGGACGTAGGTGTTTAAAAAATTACCCCTATGTCTTAGTTGAAACGTAGGATATTATATTTACCGATGAAAAATCACATGTTACCGGTTTTGAGATAGGGGAGCATTTTAACAAAAACATAAAGGGGAGCAAATTAGCATCTGCCTAGTAACAATGATTAATAAATATATTGAAACTTGGCAGATGCTAATTTGCTCCCCCTTGAGTTTTTGTTAAAATGCTTCCCCTATGTCAAAATCGATAATCGATGATTTTTCACAAGTAAAATAAAACTATTATACGTCTTAGCCGAGACGTATAGCGTTAGTTGCAATTTGGTCCAATCTAATACCCTACGTTTCAACTAAGACGTATGGATTAATTTTTTTAAACACCCTACGTCCCACCTGAGACACTATGTTTTTTAATATAATTTAAACTCCTACGTCTAAGCTTTGACGTATGTATTAATTTTTTTTACACTCCTACGTCTCAACCAAGACGTAAGTATTAATTTTTAGCCTTTACGTCTCAACCAAGACGTAGCTTTTGTATATAATTTTAACACCTACGTCTAACCTTTGACGTAGGTATTAATTTTTTTAAACCCCTACGTCTCAACCAAGACGTAAGTATTAATTTTTAGCCCTTATGTCTCTACCAAGACGTATCTTTTGTATATATTTTTAACACCTACGTCTAAGTTTTGACGTAGATATTAATTTTTTTAAACCCCTACGTCTAAACCAAGACGTAAGTGTTAATTTTTAGCACTTACGTCTCAACCTAGACGTAGCTTTTGTATATAACTTTAACACCTACGTCTTGGATAAGACGTAAGGCTTGATGCAAATATGCTCTTTTACCTGTTCTTCAGTTATCCATGAATTAATCTGGTCCGTTGATGATTTTTAAACATCATCCAACAGTTATAATAGGGGGGGGGGGCATTTTAACAAAACATGTTTTTCAGGGGGAGCATCGCATGCTCCACTTTAAGGGGGGAGCAAATTAGACGGAGCTTTGAAACTTAATGATCCATGTAATAGAACATGTTAACTAAAAATGTATCAAAAAATATTAATTTACATGAATATTTTCATCTTTAATATAAAACATGACGAAAGAAATGATTACAAATATACCATTATACAATAAATAACTCTTTATAACAAAAATTAAGACAATCGGAATGCGGATGGGTCGTACCTGTTGACACGCTAGTGTTGATAATACTAACTAATTTAACTACTCAGTCCAGAGTCAATATAAATCTAAACACTGTAACAGCCCGATTTTCGTAAACCAAAATATTTCACTTTTACTTATTAAAGTTGCAAAAATGGGGCCAAATTTTTTTTGTCAACGTAACATTGAAAAGTCGTTCTGGTACTTTAACATCCTTTTGCCGAAAACTGAGTTGTTACTAAAACATTTATTTTCAGAAAACTTTCATTTTCATAAAAAAGACTTGTTTCCAAATCATCATGATATTTCCCAAAAGACTACATTGTTTGTTCGTCCCAAGATAGAGTATTCCACCATACAGAATTAAAACTTGGCTTAGTTACATAACTGGCACATTGCTTGGTAATCCTTGACTCAAAAACACGATTCACAAACTTAACCTAAACACTCTACTTTCGCTTCCTTCTGATGAAGACGTCCGGATGGAACTCTCCTTTCTTCTTGCGTCCTTTCTTCACTCCCGAAAATGAAATCGTCTCTATCGCGGCTCTGCGGTTGTCATTCAGCTCCATCTAGCGAGATGTTCTCCATGCGGTACTCCATCTGCCCGTTGAAATACCAGCAGCACCGATATGCCAACGAACAGGAGAGAGTAAGCGATCCGAACGACTCATCGTCGACAGTGTGGAATTACGATAGGCAAGATAATAGGACCATACAAACATACAAACACACACAACAATCAAGTATAACATTACCCTTATTATTTTGCATTATAATCATCATCATCATCATCCTTCTTATCATTTTCATTCTCTTTTCAACTTACTTTTACTTCTTATGAATATCTTTTCCTTTCCTCTCATTTTCTTTTTACAACCATACTTCTCTTCTCATTCGGTATTTATCAATTCGCAATCTGTAATGACTGGGGTACTCAAGATATCATCAAAATATCCATTTCATTCTCGGCTATCACTCACGTCTACATCTCCTCGGTCATCCACCCAATCTAGTCGGAAGCAAACAGGAGTACAGGACCTTTACCGTGCGGGCACGACAGCTGTCACACATCAAATGGTCCCAGACCAGGAGGACTCAGCCTCAAATCATAATCATATCAATTCATATACATGGCACACTGTCTCACAGTGGCAAACAAGATGCCCCACTCCAGTCCCTCTCACTGTTCTAGATTTGCAATCTAGGGGGCGACAGTATGTTTCTAGTGGGCCTGCAGAACATACCACGACATTAGACCCAGTCCCCACCACGTTAGTGCGCCACATGTGGAGTTCGTTCTGCCTAGAAATATACTCTAGACTTCTTGACGTTTCACCGTCATCGTCCTCCCCTAATGCAATCTCCTCCTACGTATCCGCAGATACTTATGGTATCTTCCTCTCCACTACTTCGCTC
This sequence comes from Crotalaria pallida, assembly GCA_037953625.1. Lineage (NCBI taxonomy): Eukaryota > Viridiplantae > Streptophyta > Magnoliopsida > Fabales > Fabaceae > Crotalaria > Crotalaria pallida. The sequence goes on from CM075650.1 coordinate 104,146,485, forward strand.
TCTCATACCTCACCGCGTATGTCTTTTAAGTCTTTTATCTTTTTAATTATCCTAAGGTCGGCCCATCCTTCGTGCATCCCTTCAATGAGTCCCGACCACTAACTTGGCACAATCTTTCTCTCATCAAATCTCACTTAGCACAGAGCTGGGATCACATCACAATTTCCAATCTCATTGCTCAAATTTTCTCAACATTCTCCATTTCTCGTAATCATCTCATTTCCAAAATCTTTTCCACATTCTCAATCTTTTCCAAAAGAACAATCTTACTTTCCTCAACACCTTTTCATAAACTATTTGGAACATCTCACATCATAAACTTTCATAAAATCTTCTTTCTAAAACTTTCACATAAAAACTTTTCACAATTGTTCGCAAAACTATGGATTCAGAAACTTCTCTTTGAAAATGCCATTCCATATCAATTTCTCAAAATTATTATTTCAAAAAGACTTTCTTAAGAACGTCATTACCAAAGAACTTTCTCGAAGTTTATATAAAAAAAAGATCTCCCTTCAAAACTTTTCGCAAAATTGCCTTTCAAAAACTTTTCTGAAAATACTTGTTATAATATTTCTCAAAAAAACCTCTTTTCAAAAACATTCTCAAAAGAATTTCTTTTCATAAATCCTTTTCTAAAAATTCCTCTTCATCATTCTCTACAAAATCTCTTTATTAAAAACCTTTTCAAAAACTTTCAAAAACCTTTACAAAAATCACAACTTTGCTGGGCGCTAATGGAGGAGCAAGCTCAACTCAACACTAGTCCCAGACTAAAACCGAAAACAAAAGGAGCCCAGCTCCGCTCAAATCACATCTCATATCAACATCACTCTCCCCAGCTCTGGCTCGTTCTCAGCATTATCATTTCATTCCTTCCCCAATCTCAACTCTTTCTTTCTTTTCAAATCTGTCTTATCATTATTCTTTCCTCATACTTATAGCTTGACATTCAGATTCCTTGCCTTCACTACTCATTCATTTCATTTTCCTTTTCTTATTCAGGACGTACAGACGTCCATCAGCATATTACTCATATTAACTAACAACAATAAATATTATTAGGCATAATGAAATAAAGACATAAAGGCATACTATCAATCACACACTCATCACACAATAGCAATGTGGCCTTCGTCACCTTCGTATAAGTGGCCACACAACACAAACAATTGTCACTTATACTACTGACTCCGAACCACTTAGTTCCGATCTTTGAGATGATACGGAACGTCCTAATAAGTCACCTAACTACCACGGTGTCTTAGGAAAGCTTCTCTCTCACCTGAGGTCCAGCTATTTATTGCGTACCGTCACCTCGGATCCTCTGTGCTGCTGACTGCCCCAATCCCTCGCTTTTCAAATTCCTCGTACTAAATAAAATACGCTCACGTTATTAACTTGTATTAATCTTTTCTTAGTTCGTGACTTTCTGTTCCTTATTATAAAACTTGAAACGCTATTGTTTTATCGAAACAACTCTCATTCTTTCTAGTTACTGTAAACCTTTTAAAACCATTTGAAAATATTTCACAAAATGATTTAAATCCATTTATGTGGTTGCTGGTCCATTTTGGACAGCACCTCAATTACGTTTGAAAACACCGAAAAATGCCCCGTTTTCAATCCGGGTTTTTCTTAAATCAAACATCACTTGAAAACCACACTTTAAATTACATGAAAACATTTTTAAATACAAGAAGCATGTCCAAATAATTCTGGACAGAAAAGAGTTATTTTATAAAAATCATTTTGATAAAACCCCGAGAACATCGTAAAAACACTTTTTCGTTTAGAACAACTCCTTTATTTAAATTATCCTTTTAAAAATCAAGTCCTCATCACAAAACAACTTTGGACAGCCATAAACATAATTTAAAAATTTCAAATAAAACACAATGAAATTTTCTTAAAACCAATTTATTTCAAAACCGATCACACGTTCAAACATTAAACATCCATTAACACATAAACAACAAGCAACACACATACACTACTATCATTGAAACATTTATTCATTTAAACGAAACACTTAGGCATTCACATATTCACAAAGATATAAACCAAGCACAACAATCTCAATGCAATTAAGTCTCCTAGACTATTTACACTACATGACCGAATGGAATCCAAGAAAACAAGTCAAGGATCACAATGGTAAAACACACAAATCACTTTGGTTTATGTTAGGCACTTAATTTCTATTTCCTTTTTCATGCAACAAAATTGTTTATTCTCCCTTTTTAATCTTACCCGAACACACACACTCACGCATATGTTTATTTTAAACACAATGTTTTTCCGAAAATCATTCAATCTATTTATTTATTTCCCTTAGCTCTAATTAAAACCGAATGAAATCAAATATCCACAACACAATTTAAATAAATTTTTCTTAAAACAAAGTCACAAAACATAATCATTTCAATGAGACAATCTCATGCAAAACGAATCTAGCCTATTTAACCTAGTATAGGCCGAATCATGACCCTAGGAAAACAAAGTCTTTGATGCACTTTTCTACATGCAAAACCTTAAAATACTAAATCAAAAACTTGCACTTTCAAACACATGGTTTTAGAAAAATACCACTCCTTTTTCTTCCCAAAACCGTAACCTCTTTTGTCACTTCAAACACATTTTCATTTTCACTTTTCTTTTGCATATACTTTAAAAATCATGTAAATCAAAAAGAAAACACATGCAAGGAACTTTTCATGAAAACACCCATGATCTCTTTGATTTTCAAAGCTTGACCGAAACCAATTAACAAAATCAAAAGGAAGAACTTAAATCTTTAGCTTTGAAACACTCATAGATTTAGATCAAAGTAAAAATTATTTTGAAAAAAGTTGTTTTTCTTTGTTTCTCATCAAAACCGTGACATGCAAGCCAAGAAGCAAAACTTTTTGAGTACAAGAATCACATGCAAAACTTCAAGATCCAAGTTATGGAAAATCAAGGCAAGAATCAAATCTTTTTCAAGATTAAATCAATAGATCAAAGCCTTTTTGAAAAGAAAACCAAAGATCAAAGCTTAGAAAAATCAAAGTTAAAATCAAAACATTTAAACCACTTAAATCAACTTTAACACACATCAACCCAACATGCATGAACTCAAAACAAAATAAAAATCATCACAACCTAATTTTCTAGACATGGCCGAACCACCTAAATTAAGATCTAGTGTTTTATTAGTTCACTTAGTCTTAGAAATTCAAAATCAAAGCATGCAAAGAAAAATAAGAGTCGTAAGGCCACAAGATCATGCAAGATGAGATCAACACAAGACATGAATTTTTAGCACGATTTCAAACAAAACCGTGATGAAGAAAAACAACAAGTAAGAGATTACACTTTCCAACATCAACATTCAAGATCAAAGCATAACAATAGCATGCAAGACATTTAGATCTCAAGATCATTCACAAACAATTACATGCACCACAAAAATTAAATAGAGTCCATTAAAAGTCCTTTACAACATAAAAATCACTTAATCAAACTCTCTCTACCTTAATTCCTAACTTAAATCTTCAAATCTCCTCTTCTCCTCCTTTTGGGTTTGCCTCGGCCTCTTTTCTTCTAGAGTTGATGGGGGTTTCTTTCTTAGTTTTTGAAGGAGAAGATGATTGAGAAGGAAATAAAAAATGTTTGGGGGTTGGGTTCTCACTCTTCCTCCCTTCTCTTCTCTCGGCCACTCTCTTTCTTTTCTAAGGGTCTCAAGAGCTTTTTGTTGCTCTTGGACCAAAGGTGTTTGTGTTTGTGAAAATGTGAAGGAATTGAAGAAGGAACTAAGGCCAACACTCACACATACCCTTACGGTTTTATGGGCAAAATCAAGGGATGGAATTTTCCTCTTTTAGCCTCGGTTTAGGATATGGGTTCATGGGCAATTTGGTCCAACCAAATAGTTGCATGGGAGGAGTCTTTTCATGGGGGAGACAAGGTGGAGAGAAAGTCTCACTAGGCATCATCACTCACCACCCTATTTTCCTACTTATTTCCTATTTAATTTCTACTTTCTTAATGAATAAGAAAAAGCCCTCTTACTTGGTCCTCTTGAGTACTATATGGCCGAACTACACTCACACACATACTAGGATTTATTTTCATCATATCATTACAAGCACACAAAGTCAATTCATGGAGTAGCATAAGAAATTCAATACATACATTTGACACACACATATACATACACACATTCATGTCTCATACACATATTCATTTTTCTTTATTTATTTAATCCTCATGTAACCCTACACATATCAAAACCGTATACACCTACACACACATACATTTTATTTTCATACCTCACACACAAAATACTCATACACACATATATAGAAAAATAGATTTTTCTCTTCATAAAATGACTCATACATAAAAATCACAATTTCTTCAGGACATAAAAATATCCAATATATATAAACTTTTTCAAGACTCAATTTCTAAATTCTTAACATTCTTTCATGAAAACCATCCTTTTAAAATCACCTATCACTTTGAAATCATGAAATAAGGAATTTATTCGAGAAAATATTCTTTTAAAACATCTTTTCAAAAATATAATTCTCTTTAGTATTTTAATTTAATACGAGGAATTTGCGGGTGTTACAAACACTAATTAAAATTTTAAAATTTTCACTTTTTCATAATAAAATCAATTAAACACTTAGAATAATTATGGGAAATATTATGGGTGTTACAAATATACTCGACCAACCTAAAATAAAAAGGAGGGAGTTACATTTTCAAAACTAAACTCATATACACACGATAACTTATACTCCCTCCGATTTGTAATATAAGAAAAAAATACTTCTTTTGGTTTAAAATAAAAAAGAAAAAGTTGACTAGACTTCTTAAATTTTATTTCATTCTCAATGATATTTTCCTAAAACATCCCTAGAAAAGGGTTATTATAGTTTGATGAGAGAAAACTCTTGGTTTCTAAATACCTGTTGAGCCATAAGTCTTGGGAGTTAAAATTATGTAGTTCTCTTTTGTAGCTTCAGTTGATGATTTCACATAAAATATAGGTTTACTATCGTGTGATATTGCTGATTCAATTTGGCTATTGAGGAATCCTCAATTGTTGAGGGGAAAGCGACTCTTTACCTTTGAAAAGTGTGGTATTGTTCACGATTTCGTATTCTCTGGATACTATTAATGTTTTGTATATAGAGAATGAGAATGACAAAGTTTTCATGTATGAAGTTGAATATGTTATTGTCTTCTTGCATGTTTTGCCTTCTCCTTGAGGCTGTATTTATAAGAATCGTTCAACGTTATTGAGGTTGAATATTCTTGTTGAACAAGTTATTTTTTAGAGAATCTTCCATGATCTTCTCGATTTATGATAAATTAGATTATCTATTTTTTAGAAATAATTTTATACTGATCTCTTTTTTTTTTGGGTAAAGAAATGTAGTCTTATGTCTTATTGACAAGGTATGATCTTGTGAGATATTATCTAAGATTCATCTCGAATATAAGATAAATTATCTATATTTTATTATTTGTCGATCATAGTTGTAACACCTACACTTTTCTACCCTTAATTACCCATTATTCAAGATAGTGAAGTTAAAATTTCCTTTTTAATTATTATAAATCTCCCGCCAAACGGACGGATTTCCTTTGTTTTTTCGAACTTTCCAAAAATTATATTTTTCCTGCAACCTGATACACATTCATTTTTAATAACCAGAAGCCAACATGGCTAACAACAACATATACAGAAATAAGTGCTACACCGAACACCACATAACATCAGAACTAAAATAAATTAATTACAACCGAATAAATCTATAATTCCCCTTAACTAACTTACACTCCACTGGAGTGGAGTGTGCACATGCTCGACCAGCAATCGTGTAAGCTCAATCTCTGTACCTGAAAAAATGGTAAGGAGGTGAGTATTACACATAAAATAGGAATAACAGTTTCTGATATGATATAATACCCAACTAAGCCAAGCACATCTAGCACAAATAATGCATATATTCATATAACCAAGCCATATCATTCTCACTTGCAAATAAAACCATTTTCATACACCTATCATTCTCCAGTTCTACTTTCCTTGAAAGCTTAATTCTTTTAAAATTTTTCTTATATTCTATTAATGTCTTAGATAATATTTTTCTCTCTTTAAGTTGTCTCATTTATATTCGTTGAGTTTTTGTGCAGCTATCCTCTTCGCATACTAACCGATTCGCGTAAAATCGCAGTCGGCCTCGGTTCGCGTGAAATCGCAGTCGGCCGCAGGAGGATAGTGTTTAGCCCCTTTCACGTACTAACCGATTCGCGTAAAATCACAGTCGGCCCCAGTTCGCGTAAAATCGCATCCGGCCGTGTCACATCCTACTTTTTAATTCTTTTATTAAACCTTAAATAATAAATTTTTTTAGGAAAATTTTGACAGGGCATACTTTAAAATATGGACTTTTTCCAAATTGAATTTATAAAACCTGTCAGAACCAGAACAGTTTATACAAAAGATGGGAATCAAGTAATTGCATTATATGTGGTTGTAACATAATTTGAGTTCGTCAAAGCGAGGATATATATATAAATATCCTTTACAACCACTAATATTTTTATCAAAATCATTATAAAGTCCGTTTACAAATAAAAAGTACTTAAATAAGAATAACATTTAACAATTAAATAAGACTTTGTATAACTAAATTCTTTACACTACGGAATCGTAGAATGGTTGCAATACTAATGTGACCGTAAGGTCACAATCATTGGTATTCTCTCTTTTAAAGAGAATATGCTCTTCTCGGCATAATGGATATGAAAGCTCTTCTCCGGTGTACCTAATATGTCCACTTAAGAGGTGAGTAATTTGAATTTAAATCAAAGAAAGCATTCCATAACAATAATAAGGCATAAGGAAGTGTATTCATACACATAAAGTCAAATACACATTTTTATCATCATATTGTAAAGCGACACATATTATCAATTATCAAAACAACATATAAATTATCATCATGAAATTTATAATCATATATTTCTAAGTAATCATAGAGAATGAAATGGGAATGCAATGCAACGTCGCTCATTTGATTAATTCCTTGAATCCAATGTAATACTTTTCTTTTCCTTTCATTTAGGTTTTTCACTCTTATTTTTTCATGGATTTATATCTATTCATGATGTGGTTCTTGTTGACATTTCCTAAGATGTCCGCTTTCTTCTTTTCATTGGATTCAATGAATTTAAATCATGTAGATGCATATGCATGCACTTTTCTCCTTTCCTTTTCTTTACTTTTCATTTGTTTGACTTTTCTTTGCTTTGTTTACATCACACAATTCCCTCACATCACCCTCCACTCCGGGGAAAAACCGACCGATAGTAGTACCCCTCCAAACACATGGTTTGCATAGTACTTCACCCCTTTTTAGGGGTTCATCATACAATTTGGTTTGATTACACCAAATTGGCTATAACAGGGATCACCATTGACACATAATTGTTATAGTTTGCATAAAACCAATCCCCAACACGGGAATCAAACCCTTGTCCTTCGGAAGATCAAAGTTTTCCATAACAATTCTCGGTGATTGTTTCAATAGCACAATATAATTACTCTTGCCTTCACGTTATACGTATGTTTTTCCCATACTCCTAACATCCACCTTGCACCATGCATGATACCTTTACTTAAGTTCTTCCTAATTGAGTTTAAACCCCTTATTCTTTCGAAAATTGCATTTTTTTGGGTTAAATCTCAATTAGGAATTACTTATCCTAATATGTGTATTATATTAATAATTAACTTTAGTAATTTATAAGTGTAGCACAACAACATATTAGAATCATTCATGAATCAAGAGTAAACTCTTACACACTTACAAATAAACTAACACATTCAATTATAACTTTGTTTATATCCAATTATGACTAACATTCAATAATTAATTTTAGTAAGTCATTAGTACCAAATCAATTCATAATTCAATTATTCACACATCAAGAACTTCTGTTTATATAATTAACACATAATTTCAAGCATAAAACATAAAACACACACATATACATAGAGCACATACTTAGAGTTTCATGCTATAACTGATATCAATTAAGTCTAACACCTAATAGCACACATATATACACTTAATTATACTTTATTACTATAATTAAATCCTCCCTCTAATTTAAACCAAATTACTCCCTCTTACCTTTAGGAGAGAGAAAGGGAAATTGGGGATTTGATGGAGCATCACCTCCAAGCTTAAATCCAAGCTTCTAAGCCTCTATTTCCTTGCCCTTAGTCACTTTCTAAACTCATTTGGTTGATTATATGGCACTAGGAGCTTGATTAAAGAAGTTAGGGTTCGTGGGTCAATTTGGGGTTCTTGGATTTTGGGGGAAAAGTGAGTGATTTTGGGGTTTGAAGGTTGGAAAAGTGATGGAATATAAGTGGGAAATTTATTTTGAGTGATGATTTGTGTGGATTTTGGTTGGATTTTGATGATTGAAAGCCTAGGGTTTGGAGGGAGAAAAATCGCATATGAGATAAGAGGGAAAGAATGCTGCGTTCTGTGCTGTTTTCTGCAGCACCAACTTAAAAACTGGGAAAAGTATCCGGATACTTACCAAAGTATCCAGATACTTCATTTTTTTTAAACCACAATTTAATACATTCCAAAACTTTCCTAAAAATAAAATACATACTAAAATACTAAAATTTCATTTTTCTTATAATTATCTAACTTAAACTTTTAATTACCTAAATCAAATCAAACCATTTGCCTAACTTAAACTTAAACTATGATTTAATTCTAACTAACTAATGCACATAACTATTTAATAGATTTGAGGATATTACAGGCCGCAAGGGGATTAAATGTTTTGTGAGTTTCCTTTTCGCGTACTAACCGATTCGCGTAAAATCGCAGTCGGCCCCGGTTCGTGTAAAATCGCATCCGGCCGCAGGAGGATTAAATGTTTTGTCACTTTCGCGTACTAACCGATTCGCGTAAAATCGCAGTCGGCCCCGGTTCGCATAAAATCGCATCCAGACGCAAGGGGATTCTTATATATGTTCTTTCTTTATAATTTATTTCTCTTTATCACATTAATATTTCTGATTCTGATATTCCTGCATCAATTAACTTTTTCTTTTCTAAACAAATATTTATTAATTATATTCACATTCTGTGCATTTTTCACAACAAACAACATATGCACATACATATTCACAAATGTACCCCTAATCTCAAGTATACACAATTTCACAAATATACACATATTCACAAGTATGCACATTTAACACATGATATCATCACCAGTAAATTCACATTCCAAAAGATTTCATTAATTTATTGTTTTAATTTCTAAGCGCTAATTGTCAACTTTAATAACTACTCTAACACGCAAAATCCCAAAATTGACAACAAACTCTTTGCAAGCACTATATACATACTAGAAACTTATCCCTAGAATAAGGTAATACTCACTCCTTACCTTGCATTTCCTTATACCTGATTCTTTTTGAACGATAGAGACCAAAAGTATCTGAGTCCTTTACTTACGCGCAGCGACAGGTTCTAAGTGTAACACCCCGCATTTTTCCCGTACATGCGTATATGGTGGACTCGGCCTAGCCGAGGTCCTCAGACCCCTTGCCTAAAGCCTCACGGCCCTATAAGAAGCCCTCTGTGTGCTGGGCCGAGCTCAAGGCTCAACAGCCGAACAGATACCAGATACGGGCCGACCTCATACTCCTACCCAGGTCCAACTTCCCTGTCCGTCACCTCCCAGAGTCCGACACCTCCCAGAGTCCGACACCAAGGACAGGATGACGTGTCTCACCTTATCCACAAGGACAGCTCATCACCTTATCCACAAGGACAGCTCATCCACTCATAGCTCAGTATAGGCTGGCCCTACTTGGGCCTAAAGCAAGCCCATTAGGGCAACCAGCTCCCCCCTATAAGTAGCTCCGTACTACATGGGGCTAAGGTACGTCCTCTAACCCTAATTGTCATCCTCACACACCAGTGATTAGGGTTACTTCTTGGCTCTCTCTTTAGCCACTTGAGGACTCCCACCATACATCACACAGAAACCCTAGATAGAGGCTCCTTTGAAGGTCTTCTTCCCTAACCCTTGGAGGACCTCACCGTCTAGGACATCACATTGGCGCCGTCTATGGGGAAGATAAACTTCATCCCCACCCAGAAGTTTCTACCATGTCTGAGGAACAACTAGTCCAGAGGAGAAGGAGGGGGCGTCCAAGAAGGGTGCCGTCAACTGAGGACCTGCGCCTGCATCTTGAAGCCAATAGGGCAGCGAGGTCGTCACCACCACCCCCTCCACCATCTCCACCTCCTCCCCCGCCACCACCCCCGTTTCCACCGCCACCTCCACCACCAGAATTCACCCATACCCACAGTGGACCTTACACCATCCACACTGGAGACACTACAAATCCAACCCAGCATCACGGTGGAGGTCGGCGCGTATAGTTACGCTCTGAGCTTGGAGAAACCAACACTGAACAGCACCGCCACTGCGGCGAACGTGCCCACTCTGTCAGCACAACACACCGTTCCCACTCACGACAGTCTACGCTCTCTCGAGATGCAGAACTCTTATCCTTGATGAGACAGCAGATGAGAATTGTAGAACAGCAAGGTAAAGCTATCGCAGATCTCCAACAAGTTGCTATGCAGCGTTTGGCTGAACGAGCTGTTGTTCAAGCTCCGGCCCCAAATGAGTTTCCCCCACCACCACCTCTTCCACCACAACCTCCGTTAACTCCACAAACCTTTGCAACACCACACACAACCGTCACACAACTTACACCACCCCCTGACCAGCAACAACCTGATTCGGATGATTCCCACCCTGGGCATCCTTTTACACCAGCCGTCATGGATTATGAACCACCACCTGGGTACCTCGGGCCCAGCAATATACCCAGATACAATGGCCTCACAGACCCTCAGGAGCATGTCCTTTCTTATGAGGGAGCTGTGAACTTTCATGGTGGAGGAGATCGGCTCAAGTGCCGAGCTTTCTCTATGACCCTTCAGGCCCCAGTCCTCCGATGGTACTCTACACTACCCAAGAATTCTGTCAACAACTGGGCAGAAATGAAGCGAGTCTTTCTTAACAGGTACACTGCTAGCTGTGTGCAACCCAGATCGGACCACACGTTAGCAACAGTGACGCAAAAACCAGAAGAATCCTTACGTGCATACCTGCACAGGTTTCACAGCGAATCCAGCTCAGTCCCCAATCTATCTCCCGAGGTGGCTGTCCTCCTCCTCACTCAAGGCCTGGCCGAGGGAGGATTTAAAGACTCTTTGATCGGGAAGCCGCCAAGAGATATGGCCGAGCTGAGGCAGAGATCTAATAAATACATCAACCTCGAAGAATTCAACAAATGACAGTCAAGTAGGACGGAAAACGCTCAAGCCGCTTCGCAAAGTACCCTCCCCCGAGGTCGTCCTCGCGGGAACAGGGATGATAGAGGAGGAAAAGCAGACCAGGGTGACTGAGGTCGCTCTCACGTCGGCCAACAAGAGGACCGCCGACGTCCGTACATCACTAAGTATGATTCTTACACCCCCCTGATGGTCCCGAGGTCTCAAGTCTGGAGAGAGACCATGCAGACCGAACTCAGGAGTGTACCTCGGCCCCCTTTTCTCAGAAATCAAAACAATATCAGGGACAAATCCAAATATTGCAACTTCCACGACGGGTACGGCCACCATACCGATCAGTGCACCTGGCTTCGGGATGTTATTGAGGATATGGTGAGAAGGGGAAAATTGCAGCAGTATGTGCGCGAAGCGGTGGAAAGACGAGGCCGAAGAAGGTCTCGCAGCCCAGACAACGATAAAGGAAAAGCCAAAGCCGACCCGTCCCCAGAGAAGAAGGAAGAAGAACCACAGCGAGTAAACATGGTTGTGGTCAAAGATCTGGACAAGTCACCGGAAAACTTCCGAGTTGAAACTATCTCGGGAGGTTTTGCCGGTGGCGGAGAAAAGAGGGCAGAGAGGAAAAGGTACGTCAACCAAGTTCTCGCTGTCCACCACAAACCCGTTGGCAAAAAACCATCTAGGAACATCCCTATCATTTTTTCTGACCAAGATATGAAAGACGTCATCCCGGATCACAATGATCCAATGGTGATAACGGCGTTAATCGGCAATTTTGAAGTCGCCCGAGTTTTCATCGACCAAGGAAGCTCGGCCGACATTATTTTTCTTCATACTTTTCAAGCGCTGAAGCTCAGGTCAGCCGACCTCGTACAGTTCGAAGGCAATCTCATCAGCTTTACAGGTGAGGCAATCCGCCCCCTGGAAGCTATTCATCTCCCGGTGACCCTAGGCAACCAGCCTTCGGCCCGAACGAAGATTATCAAATTCTTAGTGGTTGACTCTGATTCCCCATACAACGTGATACTGGGACGAACCTACCTACAAGCTTCTGGGGCAGTGGTTTCAACAGTACACTTAGCAATGAAATTTGTCGGATCCGACAACAAGGTCGTCACGGTCAAAGCTGACCAGGTGAAAGCCCGGCTCTGCTACAATGCGAGCCTACGGGAGGTAAAAAAGAAGCAGAAAGAGTTCACTGATCCGACATTGACCAAGGGGAGAGTTCTATTGGTCGAGGTTCAGTTCGAACGAGATGACCTTAGGACCTTTCCTCAAGAAGAATGGTTGGCAATCCCCCCCTTCCCCTCTGCCCCAAGCAAAGATGTTATCATGGATGCCAACCTTCCCCAAATCCAAGATGCATTTAAAGGAAATATCCTTTCTTTTCCAGTCCTCTCCAACCCCCCGCAGGGGGAGAATTTCCTCATTTCTCTAATTGTTAATAACCCGGCCCTCCGTTCGGTATCGCTCCGAAGTAAACTCCCTGCCTATTTCTTAAGCCGAACTTTTCAAATTCCCGAGCTCTGGTGTCTCAAGATGAAAAAGATCCCACCTTCCAACATTGCCAGCAATCTCCCCGGCCTCTCCTATTGGTTCACCTCGGGTGACCATGACAAGGTCGAAGAAAATCCAATACCGGCAGAAGAAATCCGAGAAGCTGCTCCTGTTCAGAGGAAGTTAGCAAAGGAAGAGCTAGCTGACCAAGACAACAAAACAGCGCAGCCCGGGTTGCCCGAGCCTGATCACCTCGCGCCCCGAGGAGCAGACATCGGTATTAACTACCGGAAAAGCGGGAAATGAGCTCGAAATCGAGAAGTCCCAACAGAGGCGTTCCGGAAACATACTCTGGGAAATTCCCGAAAGAATCGAGCTCAAGGATTCCCAAGACTCTACAACACTAAGAACCTGTTTCAAATAGGTTTACCTCAGATATCATCGGCAGTCATCAGCACCCTCATCTGAAGAATTCAAATTCAAGCTCATTTTAAATTTTGCTTCCTTTAAATTTTGTTCATGTTTTTACATTCCCATTGTGAGATATTCACTTTTCCAAAAGGCAATGTACTCATGTCTACAATTAATGAAAAGTACAAACTTGCTCATACTCAAGTGCCACAGTTTTATATACGTACGTACTAGCTTCTCATTTAGCACTAGCCACCTAAATGTTGCATGGCGCTATGCACAGCCAACGTCTTCTAGATAAGATCGGCTCATATGCACAGTGTACAAGGGACACCCGGTAAAGTACAGCTTGCTGTGTAATGATCTCTCATAACTTCACTCAGCAACTTCTTTCACATCGGGGACGAGGACACCCACCTCGGCTAAGGTGGGTGAATCCGAGATCCCAACCGTATGCACTTATATACAGTACCTTTATTCAGAGGAAAACTTATAAGATTACTGCACTCACTGAGTCATCCGAGTTTATCCGAGTTGTTTATACTAGATTTTACACACCAATGTCCTGGGCACATGTTTTTTAGGTCCGATTAGGTCTGAATACAACAAGTCGGTAAAGGACTTGTATTCTCAAAAGTAGTTTTACTTGGTTATCTAAAAAACAAAGGAGTGTTTATCTAAAAGTTGGTAAATGAAGCATGCAACGAGTCAATAAAAACTCGCATTTATGCAAAGCTTGATTAGAGACGACCTCGGACATAGTATGTATGCAACAAGTTAGAACAAAAACTTGCATAAAAGTTACAATATGCGACAAGTCTCAAACACTTGCATCCTTTTATAAGTTTCCTGGGTTGCCACCTAAGTGAACGCAATTCGGATCCGAGGTCGAACGAATAAACATGCAACGAGTTGGTAAAGAAAAACTCGCATTCGTGCAACAAGTTAAAGAAAAAGCTTGCATAACTCCGACGTCGGACATAGTATGTATGCAACAAGTTAGAATAAAAACTTGCATAAATATAACAACATGCAACAAGTTAAAACTAGAAAGAACTTGCATAAAAATAAATTGTTGTACACAATAAGCAAAGAAAATTACAATCCAACATTGTCAAACATGTTACAAAAAAGAACATAGACAAATCGCAAGCTGCCCAGCATAAGGGACTTATGCTGCTTCATCTTCAACATCAGAAAGGACAACCGAGCTCGGGTCGAACTCTACATTTGGCTTCTCCACCAAGGGGTTGGGTTGGTTCTCCTCGGGCTGGTCTAGGTCAACCTCGACCCCATCCTTGTCATAATCGACCATCTTCCCATCCTCCACACCGAACCTAGCAGAGGAGCCGACATACCGAATTCGGAGCCCTTGGTTCAGGTGAAGAATTTGTTCTACTGCACTGGTAAAAATTTTGCTCGCCACCCTCTCAAGATTGAAGTCCGACTCAGATGCGGCTACCTTATATTTAAGAGCTTGAGCAGCCCTTCTCTTCAGCAAAGTCCTAACCTTCTCCACCTTAGCAAGGCCCTCCTGCCGACCAGCCTCCCTAGCATCCGCTCTCACTTGGGCCAAAGCTTCCTCATGATTTTTTAGAAGCTCCTCCGTCTGTTGGCAGTGCTTCCCTTCCAAATCGGCCAGTTTTTGCTCAGCAGCATTTTTGCCACTCTTCAGCTCCTCCACCTCGGCAGCCATAGCAGACCGAGCTTTCTTCTTGGCCGGTGACACCCCATCAGCCACATCGTCAGCGACTTCGGCCAGCACAGTAAACATGGTTGTGGCCCTTTTCAGTTGAATGGCCATATCCTCAGCCTTCTTTTTCCACTCAGCTCCCGACATCTTGATGAGAGCGTCTTTGACCGAAGTTTTGGCGAGGGTAGTCGGCGGCCTCGGAAGAGTATCAGCCTCCGAGGGCGGAGTACCTGCAGCAAGGATTACCTCAGTGCTTGGACTCGGAGATTGAGGAGGAGGTGGGGCGATGATCACTGCTAGCGGAGTTGGGTGAAGAGGAGCGGAGTCAGTTGAGGTCGTCTCAGTGGAGGTTTCGGCAGCCACCGCTTCGTTGGAAGGGTTTTCGCGCCTCTTCCTCTTCCGTGCATCTAGAACAGCCTTCACCGCCCTGGACGACATGTTCGACCAATGTTCTTCTGCAAACACAAAAAGATAAAGAGAAATTAATAAGAAGGATGAAAGGAAATGTACAAGTATAAGAGCAAAAGTAGCTACCAATTTTTGTCAAGACTTCGTTGTCAGGACACTGCATGAAAACTCCAATGTCGAGCTGGAATTTCCGAGCTCGATACTCGGTCTGGAAATGGTGGGCTGTTACGGCTTCGTCGGCATCCAGGGTTACGCCCGACCACCTTTGCGGCGTGCTGATATGACGATTAAAGAACTTCGAGGTCCACTCCAAAGGGAACTTCGGTCCCGTCTCGGACCGAAACCAAGGTAGCCCCGTTCCAACGTACTTGTATTTAAAAAATCTTGGTTTAAAATGTTTCCAAGATTCGGAAAACATGCCGAACAAACCACAGTGAGCCCGGGCCTTAGCCGACACCCAAAGACGACCAGTGACCCCGTCCTTATTGCTGACGAACGGGTTGTACATCCACAAAAATAGCCGAACAGTGCATACCAAATTCCTGGCTCCGCAGTACTTTTGGAATGCTCGGAGAAACGACCAAGTATTGGGGTGAAGTTGGGAAGGAGCTAGTCCGAGCTCGTTTAAGACCCTTATTTCCAGATCGGTGAACGGGAGGGTCACGCCGAGATTATGAATCAGGTCGGCATAAAAGAAGAAGGAATTATTATCAGTTCGGCTGCATATCCTGTCATTTGCCGAACAGGGGAGTACTTCGTAAGAGGTCCCGGTGGCATCCCCTGGGCAAGGCAGCACGGCTCTCCTCACCTCAGCAAGCTTATCCTCGGAACAAAAGCTGGACTGGACTCCTTTGGGCTCCACGTCAACCCACTCGTATTGATCAGCATCGAAAGGCGCTGGGTAAAGTTCAGGTCGACTGACGCACTTCCTGGGCGGCATGGTACCTGTGGAAGAACAGGAGAGCTCGGTATTAGTCTTACGGGTTACAAAAAATAACCCCCCAGAGAACCCCCTCGAAGTTGTTCCGAGGGGCGAGCATCTCCCCTCTACCACAAGTACCCCCCGTTCGTACATCCCCTCTTTCTCCATCCTCTCGAAGTCGGCACGCTCCCTATCGTCAACAAACTCGGCCCAGGATAGATTACCTCAACGGGATCAACCTCCAGAACCCGCCTCTCGTATTTCTGCCTATACTCACTTTGGCGACAGAGCGTCTCGTCTAACTCCGTAGAGGAACAGGACAAGGAGGAAGAGTCGTCCTCCTCCTCACTACTGCTAGATGACAGGGAGACTACCCCAGCCCATTTCCTAAACCATTCCCTACTCATACTGAACCCAATCTACTCCTTTGGTTTTCTGAAAAATAAAGACAAAAACACAAATCAAAAACCCTCCACAAATCCTAAAACACCCCAAACCCAGGAACACCAAAAACTCCCACAGATATCCCCAAAAACCAAAACTTCAATGCGCAAGGAAAAAACCCCAACATCGTGAAAACAGAAACACATAATAAGAATATTAAACCCCCTCCCGTGTAAACCGCGAAACAAATAAAGAGAGAATAAAAGGGAAGAAGAAGAAAAAGCAAGGAAAGAGACAGTACCTTAAGATTATAAGTCTAGAAGAATAAAGCCCGCAAGATCAGATGAGTCCTGAAGAGAGGAGGGAGAAGGAGTTGCAATAATGGAGGTACGGTTTTGGTTTTGGGGAGAGAAGGAGTTGCAGAGAAGGATTTACGAGTGGGAGAGGAAGAAAAGGATACTAGGTGCAGAAAAATGAGATTCGTGTGAGAGAGAGGGGAACAGTGTTGCCAGTTTTGAGTCAAAGAAGGAGAAGGGAAACCGTTTTCCCCCCACTTTCGAAATATGGGCCTGACCCAAGAGGCCCAACCCAGCATCCAGCCACAAGTACCGGGACGCGTGGCGCATAACAGCTGGAATCACGAACCTCGAGCAACGTCGCAGTAATGGTGACGCTTCGTTAGGTGGAATCTCTGACACGTGTCAGATGCGAGAATGAAAGCGTCACTTCGGAGCAGGCGAAAGGACAGCTCTCGGACCTGCTCCATCATAATGAAAAGACGTCAGAGACAGCTGGATCCAGCTCTTAGCAGACTTATCGTCCGAACTCCCTAGAACCTCGGAACAAGGCTCAGATAGCCTTGATCGAGCTGGGGGGCTTATGTGGTTAACTCGACTCTTATGTGGTAGATTTGGGAAAAGGACCTAAACCAAGGCCTCGGAACAAGGCTCAGATAGCCTTGACCGAGCTGGGGGGCTTATGTGGTGTACTCGGCCTAGCCGAGGTCCTCAGACCCCTTGCCTAAAGCCTCACGGCCCTATAAGAAGCCCTCTGTGTGCTGGGCCGAGCTCAAGGCTCAACGACCGAACAGATACCAGATACGGGCCGACCTCATACTCCTACCCAGGTCCGACTTCCCTGTCCGACACCTCCCAGAGTCCGACACCAAGGACAGGATGACGTGTCTCACCTTATCCACAAGGACAGCTCATCACCTTATCCACAAGGACAGCTCATCCACTCATAGCTCAGTACAGGCTGGCCCTACTTGGGCCTAAAGCAAGCCCATTAGGGCAACCAGCTCCCCCCTATAAGTAGCTCTGTACTACATGGGGCTAAGGTACGTCCTCTAACCCTAATTGTCATCCTCACACACCAGTGATTAGGGTTACTTCTTGGCTCTCTCTTTAGCCACTTGAGGACTCCCACCATACATCACACAGAAACCCTAGACAGAGGCTCCTTTGAAGGTCTTCTTCCCTAACCCTTGGAGGACCTCACCGTCTAGGACATCACAGCGTAAACGAATTCCTTTAAAATAAACCTTGAGTTTTGCTTTCAAAAGGATTTTTCTAAAAAGAATTATTTACGATTTTATTCAAGAATGATTTCTTTATGGAAAGAACATGCATTTTGATCGATGAACTTTGAGAATGCAATTTTTAGCATTTTCTGGATTTATTTACAAACTGTATTTCTGGGAATTTTGGAAGATGAAATTTTTATGAAACCATGATTTCTGGAAAGCTGATGACCTTAAATAAATTATCTTTTGGAAATTTCCTATTTATACGAAAAACTTGATTTTTAAGGATTTCTAATTATGTGTTTTGTGTAAATGATTGTTTCACTTTGAAAGAATTTAAGTTTTCCTAGGATAATGATGAATTCTTGTAGAAATTAAATCAATTGCCATGACATAGGATTAATTGATGATATGTGTTTGGTTTAATATGTAAATATTGTTTGAAAATAAACATGTGTGCATATGTGTGTAAATGTGTTACGGTTTTGGGGCATATAGGTGTGTATGTGACTTTTGAAAATGTTGCATAAATCACATGAACTAATGATCATGGTGTATTGAATAAATAAGAATAGGAAATGAAAATGAAAATGCATGAGGTGTGGGCATATGTGTGTGCCACGATGATGGGTGTGGGTGTGTATAGGTTAGAACTTTGACTCTTGGGTAGAAAAGAAAGGATTGGAAGTGACCATGCATGATGAAGTCTAGCCCTAGCCTAAGCCCTTTGTCTCTTTGATTTAACCCTTGCCATGCAAATTTTTAGAAATCCAAATTTACCCTTCCTTTTGGTGCCTTGGTCGAACCTCAACTTAGGGGCAAAGGAGGCAAATTCGGTGCCCTTAAATTAACCAAGCCTTGACTCATTTCCTTACTTTCTTTCATTTCCTTCACAAACAAACCTAAACACTTTCTAAAGGACTATCCAACCCTTAGAAGAAATAGAGAGAGAAAAGAGAGTGTGGCCTTGAGAAACATCAAGAAGGAGAAAGGAGATTTGGACCAAGACTTTGAGTCTTTTTGAAGATCAAGTACCCTTGGAGTAGGAAACCAACTTTCCCTTGGTAGGTCATTCGAAGATCAAGAAAGAGGACCATGATGTTTAGGATTTTCTTTTGGTCTTGTAACTTTTCCTTCTTCTCTTTTCGTTGCATGTTTGTTTTCATAGCTTGAGAGATGAGTGCAAGTATGATTTAGACTTTATCATGGACTTTTAAATTGATTTGTAATATGTGAGCTCATGGACTCTTTAAGCTTTGGTTATGGCTTCATTAGGTAGATCATCATGATTTTCTAAACAAATTTCTAATGGATCTAAATAACTACTTGAGATTTTGTGAAAAACTAAAATTGAAACCCCATGCATGTTGGAGTTCTTATTTTAAACCGTGATCAACAACGTTTTTATGAAAGGATTGGATACCTAATGCATGATCTAAGTGTGGTTTGTATTGAATTGGGAATTTCAAGTCTTGCATGTCAAGTTTTGTGCTCAACCCGTGACCTATATGTATATATTTGAATAATTGCTTAACAATTTCATGATCTAAGTTCATTTAAGAAGAAAATAGGGATTTTTAGCTTTGCATGTTGATCTTGTGATGATTTTGATTGATCTTGTGTGTGTGCGCATGTTTTAATCCATGATTTAATATCTTAAAACTTTGAGGCTTTGCATGTCAAGTTTCAAAGGAAAAAGGCTATGTTTCCCTTTGTGTATGTCTCGGCCTAGTAGAAATAAATAGGATAATGGACTTTAAAATGATTTTTCTTCTTATGAGCATGATTTGATTTAAAGACTTGTTTTATATTTGTGGTGTTGATATGAAGGCCATTCGGCCATGAGTGCTAAAAAAAAAGTTTTGGTGCATGATTTCTAGGTGCATGTATGAATTAGGAGTAGATTTGGTGATTTTAAGTCCATGCATGCTATTCTTTTAGAAGATTAAGTTATAATCCAATTTTTCATTTTTAGAAAAAACTATGAGTTTGAGCTTTGATAAGAAATTTAAGGAATCTCATGATGATTTATGCATGCTGGTATGGTTTGCTTTAATATTCTTTACTGCATTGAAAAATGAACTAAGATTCTTGTCTTATGTGTGATAACATTCGGCCTTGAGGTAGGAAAATAGGGAAGTGTGTTTAATCATCATTTAAGATGTATGTAGACCTTAGACTAAGATTAGCTTAATTTAGGAGCATAAAGGTGCATTTATGAAATAACCAATTTGAAGGAAAATAAAATAAATCTTTGAAATGATTTGTGGCTTTAATTGTTGTTTGAATTGAAGTTGTTAAATTTCCCTATGATGCTTACGGTTTCAATCTTTGAAGGCATGGAATGATTTTATTTTTGCTTTGGTTGTGTGTTATGTCATTGCAAAATCTCCTTTAAATGTTCGGGTTAATACATGTTTAGATGATTAGAAGAATTTCTTTTAAATGAATAATGAGAGTGATTATATGCTATGTTTATGCTATTATCTGTTTGATGAAATGATGTAATTTCTTTTCTTCTTTTCGGATTTTAGGACTAGAAATAAATAAATTGATTTCAAGGTCTGGAAATTATTTGTAGTTAGGAAATGTCAATCCTAGGCAATTCGGTTTTGCCATGATTTAATTAAGAAATTAAGCTTGAATTATTTTCCTGTGCATGATTGAATTTGTATGCGTTAGTGTTATAATTTAATTAGTTATTCCCTTTAGCCTAAGAGTGTTTTATTATAAGTAAATGGTGAATGTTTTAGATTTGATGAACTAGAAGAGTAATTCTAGAGTTTTGTTTCTAATTTTTGCATCTGATAAGCATTTTAAGAACTATGTTTGTTTGCAATTGAGTTTTCTTTTTTTAAAAGGTAACTTATTTGAATAAAAGAGTATTTCCAAATTGTTTTCAAAAGTTTTTCTCAAAAACCATCTTAATCATGAATATTGAATTGAATTTGAAAAACATTGGACAATGATAACAAGTTTTTAAATGAGAAATTGTTTTCAAGACGAATTCACCAAATGTATCGAACTCGTTTCTAATGCACGGGAAAAATGTCTTAGTTGAGCGATGGACGAGAGGATAAGAGGCGAGGAGAGATGATCGGGAAACCTTGGAGAGCTATAGGACGTTCGTCATCGAGGTGAGAGAGGGGCTTTCCCTTAAGACGCCGTGGTAATTAGGTACATATTAAGGCGTCCAATCATCTCAAATATTGGACCCCAATCTCATTTAGCGTAGTGGTGTATGTGATAGCGCTTGTTTGATTGATTTAGCTATCCACCCGGACGACTGAGATTGGTTTATAAAAATGATGCTATGTTTTATAATTATTCATGTTGTGTTATTTAATTATTTTGTGATGTGTTTATTTGTTACTTGATATGATATGGATGGGAACCGTGTGGGTAAACAATAAAGACTAAGACTATAGAGTAGTAATCGAAGAAATAAGAGACGAAAACGATAAATGTGAAAGATGTGATTAGTCGAGGAAGAATGGTGACGAGGAGATGATGCTAAGATGACTATGAGAAATGTTCGACAAAACGAGCGGAGCGTGGTGATGATGATTGGAAATTTGGAAAGAACGAGAGAAGTTGCTGATGCTGCTGAGCCAAATAGGCGAGGAAGGATACCAGTGATGCTGCTGAATCACCACTGGCAAGGAGAACAATGATGGCGTGCTGAGTTTCAATTGGCTTGAAATAGTGATGCTCATGATGATGAGAGCAATGTGCTATGACTTGAGAAAGAGAAAGATGATGCAATGATGTTGTGATGATTCAAGTGATAGTATATGAGCTTTAGGGGGATTAGATGCGAACGATTAGCGATCGCATCTCATTGAAGGGATGCACCAAGGATGAGCCGATCATAGGACTAAGCCGTAATTAAAACTCTTTAAAAGATTTTAAAAGACATTAACAATTGTGGTGAGGTATGAGTGTCGTATCGAAGTAGTGGAGAGGAAGGAACCAAAGGTATCTACGGATACTTAGGAGGAGATTGCATTAGGGGAGGACGATGACGGTGATACGTCAAGAAGTCTAGAGTATGTTTCTAGGCGGAACGAACTCCACATGTGGCGCACTAACGTGGTGGGGACTGGGTCCAATGCCGTGGTAAAGTTCTGCAGGCCTACTAGAAACATACTGTCGCCCCCTAGATTGCAAATCGAGAACAGTGAGAGGGACTGGAACGGGGCATTGTGTTTGCCACTGCATGGACAGTGAGCCTTGTTATTATTGAAATTATTTGAGGACGAGATCCTCCTGGTCTGGGACCATTTATGTGTTGTGACAGCTGTCGTGCCCGCATGGTAAAGGTCATGTACTCCTGTTTGCTTCCGACTAGGTTGGGTGGATGACCGAGGAGATGTAGGCGTGTGTGAGCTCAATGATGTCTCCCCCTCATCATTGATGCTAACCGAAATGATAAGACTTAAATAACCAAGATGCTCCAAAGACACGAGTAATGATAGTGATAATAAAAATAATATTGATAATGATGTTAACCTCAAGTGATGGATAAGATTTATGAGTGGTAAATGATATGAGTACCTTAGAAGCAGTTGAGGAGTATGAGGATGAGAAAGGAACAGAAGTCTCATGGTGAAGGAAGTGAGATCAAAAGAATCTTGGAAATATTATCTTGTATGATTAAATACGCTTATATTTTATGGTTGTCTTGATTTACCTTATGTTATGGTTGGATTTATTTACTTATATTTATTTGGTCTTAGTATTTACCTAATGTAATCCCACATAGTCGACATTGCCGTTTTGGGTAGCTCACTCTCTCTTTCTCCTACAATTTTATTATGTGTTGCATAAAAACTGTGTGAATCCTAGATGGACAACATTGCAAGATATCAACTGATCAGAGAGATAGGAGCCCCTCAAATGAGAGGAGATAACAACACCATGTCGGCCTACGTGGTGTTCTTTCTAAGGATTCAGCGTAGACGCGCAGAGCTAGCCGAAAGAGTTACTCCTTTGGAAATGGAGACTAAGAGTGCGCCAGATGACTCTACGGTAGAAATCACGGAGGAGACAGAGGAGGAGGATCCCGACACTTAGACTGAGGCTTGGAATGATGAGGATTGGAACCCGAGCCCTGAGGATCTTTCGATAGAGGAGGAGGACGAGTGACAGAGCAATATTATGTGGCAAGTGTTAGTAGGATCCGACGACTAGAGATTAGGTAATTCCCTTTTGAGTAGTGTATTCTACTTCAAGTTATTAGACACCTGACTCTAATATGTTGTAACCCCAAACAAGATTATGCTAAGTACTGACGTTTTGAAATCAAATCAAATGGGGTAACTTGTTTGAATGATGTTTTGGAAAACGAGTTTCAAAGTGCGATGTCCCGTGACATCTCGGTTTGGAACTTGAAGAGTGGCATGTCTCTGAGAACGTAATGTTTCATAATTCGGTTTCAAATTGGAAATGTTCTCATGAGCTTGTAACTCTTGAAAAAAAATGATGGCCCCTAATTTTCACTTAAAATGATTATGGTTTTCAAGTTGCCAAATCGGGGTGTTACACTAAGGCTCCTTCGTCGTTTAACTATATATTATTAAATCAAATAGTAATCAATTTAGTGTGCCAAAACCGACTCAATTCGAAATCTAAAAAAAAAATTAACATTTTTCAAAGTAAAGTGTTTAGTAAGTTTTCAAATCACGAAAACATTTGATTATGATTTATACATGAAAATAACATAGAATTTCAATTTAAGATTTTTGTCTTTTAAATATCATAGTATAGCTTTTTATGGAAAATACACAAACTTTCGAAACTATCATAATTATCAAAATAGATTGAGGCTAAGTAGCTTTAATGATGATTTCACAAAACATCAAATCCTAATTTTACTTGACGCTATAAATTCCGAATTGAAAGAGTGTTCTTTGTTTAAAAATAAGTTTATGTCACATCTCCAAAATTCAAATGACTACACTCCCCTTCAATTTGAAATTAAGGATCAAGGTTTTACTCTGAATTAATGCATGTCGAATATATCGAATTCCTAATTAATTAAAGCATAGTTTCGTTCTACAACAGTACCACCGAACCAACTACAACTGAATTAATTAGGAATCCGTCACATTTAACAAAATACTCTTAAAACTAAACGTTCAACATAACAATTAATTCTGCGTTAACACAAATCACAGTAGCTAATTAAAAACCATTATCAATAACAATATAGTCAAAATGAATATAAACCTTAATACCCCATATTTTCTAAAACAACATAAACATTCAAAAACAACTTAACACTTTATAATTATTACCGATAACACTAAAATTAGTATTAGTATTAAAATTAAAACACGTTGAGAGGGAGAGAACGCGCGACGACGGCGCGACTTCGATAACGAAAGAGGGAGAGAGAGCTCGACGGCGGAGGTCGAGAGAGAGAAAAAAACGTGCAGCGATGGTTGCTTTGGGGCGGCGGTAGAGACTAGAAGAGAGATGGATGATGAAGAGAGAGAAAGGGGGATCAAAAACGAAGAAGAAGAAGAAGAATATGAGGGGGAAGGGGGCGGCAGCCACACAAGGGAAGAGGTGAAGAGAAGTAGGGTTTCATACCCTTAGTTTACCATTATACCCCCCACTTATGTAATTTGATTTAATTTTAAACAAGAACAACATCATTCTTATCACTACTATTATTTAAAGGGAAGCCAACACTAAAAATGAGTTGTCATGCCATCACATATAGGGTAAATCATAAGGTTAGTAATTTGATATTACTCACAAAATAATTTAATATTGGTATATCTAAATCAAAGTAAAGTATAGAAAATATATTTTTAAAATAGGGTAATTGCTTTAAATGAATTTACCTTAAAGTATATAAATAAAATAGTCCAATAGAAATATTATACGGTACTTTATGAAAATACCCAATACTTAAATAATTATTTACAAGAGTTAATCTTTTAATTTGATAAAACTCAATTTATAATACCAAAGAAAATCAGGATGTTACAATAGTCATTATCGGAATAAATCCAGTTATTAATGCAGAATAATGATGCTGATGCAGGTTGTTGTATGACCTCTAACCGATCTGCATAGGTGGAAGATACGTCATCCCTTAACATTACCCTTCTGATCCATTGTGAGGTCAGTTCCAGGCTATGGTCCAAGATAGGGCCTATGGATAGATGACCAGACCAAATCATTTTTTTCTACGAGAGAAATTAGTCTCTTTAATTTTGACTTCACTTAAGGGCAAGCCCGATTACATTGGTCCAAGCTTGCTTGATAAATAAGGGTATTTAGACTCTTAAAAACACTTGAATAGATCTCAGACATTTTTGACCTGCTTTAATAAGTCCCAAACATGTCAGGCTCTAGGTTGACGGGGTTATATCACATAAAAATTCGATTTAATTTAATTTTAGAAGTGACTCGCTACTAGGTTTATGTAGATGATTTTTAACCCATATTATATCCGGACATTTTTGACATAATCGGCCATTGTCAAATCCCGAAATTAGGTTACCTGAATTTGACGGGATATTCCAAATTTTCACTTGTAACTTATGTGGATTAAGTTGTCTAAAACCAAAACTATTTGATGACTTTATTTTTTTAAGGGTTCAAATTGTGTCGTAAACAAAATTTTGAAGGATTATTCGAGGACTTTGTTTTTCTTTTCAGGAACTAAAATTAACCATAAAAATTTTAGAGAATCAGTTTAGATATTCAATTTTTGATATATAAATCATCCAATTTACCTTTTTTTTAAAAATGGTCCAATTTATATTCAACCGTTCAAATGTACCAAAAATCACAAATTTTTTACTACTTCTTCCCGTTTTAAAAAGCTAGTAAAAATTTGCAAATTTTTCTTTTCAAATTATAGTTATAAAAATAAATAAAACCTCTTATAAATTTTAAATTTTTATGTGAGAAATAATTTTTAGTGATAAATGATGTAGTTGACATCAATAAATATTCGTATTCATTAATTTTGGATTTTCTTAACCTTAGTTATTAAGACCGTGAATTTTTTAATTTTTGAAAAAAATTACTAATTTAACACTTAAAACTGTAAATTTAAATTTTTTTATATATTTCCCTGGTCTCTAATATAAAATAAAAAACCAATTTCACACTTATTAAGAAAATTAGTTTAGTGCATTTAATTTTATTAAAATAGTATATTTTAGAAATAATTTTATTTATATTGAAAATTTAGTGAATTTATTTTATATTAAGATAAAAATAAATATGTCCTTTTTTCCCCTTATATTAGAAAGAGGAAGAAGTATTTATTTAAGAAGAAATAGTTATATTAATATTTTTATTTAATTTGAACA
This sequence comes from Crotalaria pallida, assembly GCA_037953625.1. Lineage (NCBI taxonomy): Eukaryota > Viridiplantae > Streptophyta > Magnoliopsida > Fabales > Fabaceae > Crotalaria > Crotalaria pallida. Next base: position 104,173,078 of record CM075650.1, read on the forward strand.
TCTTGTTTTCAACCCTTAGTTTTAAGTTTCATTGCAAACCTAGTTTTATAGCAATTGAAAGTTGTGATTTTGTAAAAAGTTGTTTGGATAAAGCAATTGTTTAACCACGGACAATATTATTAACCATAACAATCTTAAAAAAAAAGATAATGGATGTTATCATCTCCTACTCACCTTAAAATTAATATTATAATTTATCATTATTTTAATTTTTAATTTTAATTATTACAGTTTTTAATTATCAAATCATTGATAGTATGAAAAATGAGCATCCAAACAAAACGAGGAAAATACCACTGATCTCCACCTTCTTCATCCAATCCTTAAAAAGTTTGTGAAGCAAATGCCCAAGAGATTTTGATGATTCCAAAAACCAAAGTCCACAACATTGAAGCTTAGACTCAAGTTAGTCTGTAACATCCCAACTTTTAATTCCAAGTTTAATTAGGAAGATCTAAGTTAGAATACATGAGGAAAACCGTAGGAAACCACGGATAGGAGTTAAGGGTAGTGTTTTAGAGTTAGAATTTGTCAAAAATAGGAGTTTTTAGAGGAATAATCCATTACCTGAAGGGTGTAATCGATTACATGCTCTCTGGTGAAATCATACAAAAGTTGCATTAAAAGTAATGGATTACTTGGGCAAAGTAATGGATTACTTTGGAAAAGTAATCGATTACTTGGGCAAAGTAATGGATTACTCAGGCACAGTAATCGATTACCAGTGCTCTGGTGATTGTATGATGTTGCAAAAATAATCGATTAATTGGAGGAAGTAATCGATTATTTTGGCAAAATAATGGATTACTATGGGAAAGTAATCGATTATTTCAGGTCTGATGCAAAAAAAAAAAAAAGAGAAAGAGAGTGTGCGTGGGAGGCTTCATGGCCACATAAAAAGAATCTTTCCCTTCCTCTTTCATTCTCCACCATACATTCTCCTCCAACCAAAACAATAAAAACAAAAACCCTCTCTCTCTCTCTTCCTCATTTATATGTTCTCTCTCCCTCTTCCATCCATTCTTCCCTCATCAACACTCTCTCTTCCCTTCTCCCCTCCTCCCACGAATTCCACCCTTCCTCCACCAAGATCCAAGTTGTTTTCTTTTTCCTCTCCAAGTTCATGGATCATCACTAAGCTTCCTCTCTTTCTCTTCCTCATGAGCCATGAGATTCCTCCTCCTTCTCTTCATCCATTCGGTTTTCTCTCTCTCCTCTACACAAAACCACCATCAACCACAATAAACAACCCAAATCCACCCTTGTAAACCTTCACCCATGAGGTTCCTCATCTTCCTCATGATTTACCTTCACCTCCTCCTATGGTGGCCTTCTCACCCTTCATGAAGATTTCTCTCTCTAAGAGTTTCTCTCTCCTTCAATCTTGAAGAATGGAGTGGAGATCGGTTGAGAGGCTTGGAGTCAAGGTAGATCCGGAGTATATTTGGAGTTCTAGGAGCTTTGTGTGGGCTCTCTCCTTCTCTAAGGTAAGGGGAGTCTCTTTTCCACACTTTGAGTTAGGGATAGTTGGGGTATATAATAGGATTTGCGCTAATTAGTTGAATTGGGTTGTGGGTAGCAAAATAGCACCAGTTATAAGTTGGTTTAAGAAGAATGAATGTAATTTGAATTAATTTAATAATTTAACTTAATTGTCATAATTGGTTAAAAACCCCTTTATGCATGTTATTAATGTAGGAAGTGAAGAACCCTAGGGAGTTGACTTATATTTATGCACGCTGAGACATACCTGAGTATGTCGACTGAATTGTGGAAAAATGTGAATTTGTAAGTGCTATGTGTTACTTTGATTTTGTACTGGATGATAGGTGATGTAAATGGCTAAATGGAATAGGAAGGATAATGAGAACACGTAAAGGGAAATGCAATGAGAATAACAATAATTGAAGAAAGTAGTGATTATGATATGTAATTTGGATCAGATTAAAGCTATGAGTTGGACTTAGAATAATAAAGGAAAATGATTATAAGGGCAAATGTTAAGGGTGATCGATAATCATTTTGTGACGGGAACTCTAGTGGTGAACTTTGTTTGTGAACGGTAACTAAATGGATTGGAATTTGATTGTGAGACAATATGCGAAGGTTGATGATTAATTGTACTATAATGTTATGTGAATGTTGTTGGAATGGTTTATATTTATGCAGATTGTGATTATTATTGGAATTGTGTTGATGGATATAATGAATGGATCGAATTGTTGATTATTTGGAATGGACTGTTGTTTAACTGATAATGGTAAAGGTAACTTAAGTGGAAACTGATCAGTGGGGCTCGGAACACTAGGTACCCGGCTAGGTGTTCCAATTACCTGTTAGGGCCAATTACCTGCCAGGCCAATTACCCATCAGGCCAAATCGCCCTGTAGGCGCCGGGTGACCCACAGGATCAGTTTTCCACACCAATAATTGGAATAATTAATGGATTGGTAAAAGTACATAGTCCTACAGGTGATGGTCTGGATGGGTGTAAAGTCCTGGGCCGGTGTTCCAAGTCCCTAGACAGGTGTGCCAATTACCTAGCGGGTATCCAAATCCTAGTGGTGTACGGTAAAAATGGAAGTGTTTGCAGATCACTGTCTGTGGTTGCTTACACTGTGTGTGTAGATCTCTATTTGGGGTTACACACATTAATGGAAAATGATTAATGGAAAGGTAAAAAGGAAAAGGGAAGTTTATGTAGATCTCTGTTTGAGGTTACATAAACGAGATGGAGTGTATGCAGATCACTGTCTGTGGTTGCATACACAGTGTATGTAGATCACTGTTTGTGGTTGCATACACCGTGTGTAGATCTCTGTTTGGGGTTACACGCGATGGTAAGGTGTAGATCTCTGGTTGAGGTTACACATAATGGAAAATGAATAAAGGAAATAAAAATGGAATTGATAAAGGAATTAAAGGGAATAAATAATGAACATGATAATGGAAAGGATTAAGGAAATGAATAGGGTTAATGAAAGATGGATAAAAAGGAATGTATAAATGGAATTGAGAATGTGAAGCATTTTGTTATTCACGACTTGATTTTATTATGATGCTTAAGTTGCTATTATGTGCTCTTTATTATCTTATAATTCACTGTGTTGCGAAAAGGTCTCACCCTTATGTGGTTAACATTTTAGGTGAATGAAGAGGAGCTTGAGGATCTGAGAGTGTCGCAGAAAAAGTTACGGAAAGAAGGAAAAATTTTATGTTGCGCTACTCTTATTGTAATTGAAATACCCAATTTCATGTGTAAACTTGATTAATCAAAAGAAATTTTAAGTTCCCCATTTTAATCTTTAAACCTAATTTAATAATATTTATAATTAAAAGCTGGGTGTTACATTTATGGTATCAGAGCAGTTTCCTTCCTTTCCGACCTGAGGGAAAGTGGTCTCGATCTCGCTGCGAACACTCTCATCTCAAGCTTCTTCCCTAGAGGTGAGACCCTTTTAAGTGAAAATTTTAATGTTTGGTGATTGGTACAAATGTTTGATAGTAAAGGAGAATAGAATGTGATTCTTTGGGAACCTAAGCCGGATCCCTTAGGGAATTCAAAGAATTCATTCTATAAGTGTGGCACGTTTGTAAGCATAAAACTTCAAAGGTGCAATTGATTCTTGTTTAAGGGAATGCAAAATTCCAAGTGAAGTTAGTTAGAAGTTAAAGTTTCTTACAAAGGAAATCTTACTAATTAATAACGGAGTGCATAAACTTTAACTGGATAACGAAGGCTATTACCACTGATGGAATGTAGTGTCGGAACTGGCCAATCCGATATTGCATTTATCGGGAGGTGATGTTGTCGAACTCTAGGAGTTTGTGCATCAACGTGAATTAGTAAGGGATCTCCTGTGTATAAAACTTATGTGTAATTCTTTTATGTATGTTTGTTTTGCTACGTGCTTTGTGCGTGATCTTAAATGTTTGTTTGTTGAGTAATTTGGTGTCAAAGTAATTGAACCGGGATTAGAAATGGAACCGCATGAAATAAATAAATTACGAATCTCGAATACTAATCCAACTAAGTGATTAAGGTCATGTTGATTTGATTAGTATTCAAGAGAATGAAAAATAAGGTTTATACTAAATCATTAAGCGGTTCTGTAACTAAGCTTGATTCAAGTGATCGTGGCATCAAATGAAAATAGGCATCGAGAACTAACCAATTGGATTTAAACCACTAAACCATATTAATCTGAGTTTCAAATAAACACAAACTTTTTACCCAATGTGAGAAGTGGCTTGAATTAAATCCAAAGGGGTTCTCGAAATATACTTACATGTGAAATGGTGTAGTGTTAAAGTAAGCGGACCAAAAATTAGAAGTGGAATCATGAGAATCGAAATGAATTATTATCCCCGATTCTAATCTATTTGAGTGACTTAGTGGCACAGGTTAGATTAGATTCCATAAAAACAATAACAACATTTTATTGAATTCGTGATTGATTCCATCACTAATTTGGTTTCTGATGACATTAATATTGATCGAAAGTCAAGTTGAAACTTCTAATGATTGGACTTGAACCCCGAGTTACTATAGTAAAAATTTTGTAACGAAAAGAAGTTTATCTAATCGAGGATGGGGTTAAAGTTCAACCTAGAAGTTCTTACCTCACTTTTGATTACCTCATTGGTAGTGCATTGGTTTGTAGGAAAAAGTCTATGTTATGTGGAAGTGAACCTAAACTTTTGAAAATGTTTTTAAATGATTTGGGATTAATAACTTTTCGATTACTCTCTTTATGTATGAAATCCCAAATTACCTTCCACTAAACATTGGCTAAAAGTGTTGTTTTGAAAATTGTGTTCTTGACGAATTTGAATTTTGTTTGTGCATGCTCGATTGATATGTGTGCTTGATATGTCTATGTGCAAAGTGAAATCTGTGTTTGATGCTTGTGAGTGTTTAAAATGAATTTCAACAGTTGCACCGAACCACAATCATTCTAAATGGATCGTGAGGTCGCACAACAAATTTTCAAGAACTAGTAAGAAAAGCAAGGATTTCTAAGTGATCGAGTAGTGAATTAACTTAACTGTTTGTAACCAAGTCACACATCGATCAAATAGGAACCCTTCTTATGCGACTCAAATCAATTCGGAATGAAAACTCAAATTTTAAACTTGAAGCAAAAAGGGAATGTAACTGTTTTAACTTTTGAAGACGAATTAAAACTAAATTTTTCAAGTCCAAGGCACATTCCCCCTTTATTTGAGTTTATCTATTTTGAGTGATATGTCACTCCTTTATCTAGGATCTTATGAAATTAGATGAAGGTAGCTAATCATGGTAAGTTGCATGATTAAAAGTTTTAGTGAATTTTCAAATGAAATTAATCGCTCCTCATTAAGAGAGGAACCTAATTTGCAAAAGAATTTTGTTCTATAAATATATCCTTGTTTCTAAATGTTTCCACTAGTATGGGATCCTTCTTCCTAAATTTTAAATCCCCGTACCTAGTGACTTTTCAAGCCAAAAGTTTTAAAAGACTTATGTGCTTGTAGTTAAGTGTTTTTGGGTAATTAGGGTTTTATATATAAAGGGAGAACTAAGTTTTTGGGTTTAGGATTTTGTTTGATTTGGAAAATTTGGCTTAAGCATCCTAAGGTTGAACCTTTGTATCGTGTAACATTTCAAACCAATTGGAGTAAGCTAGTATTTTAAACAAAATGAATTTATGTTCTCTAATCGGTTTGACCATTTTACACAACCTTGGGCTAAATTTAAGTGACGTCCCATCAAATTTTGAGGCCAATTGGAGTTTGTCTACTAATTTTTAAATGGATTTGACCAAGGTTCACCCCGACCATTACAAATCTTTTACAAAGTGGTCGTAGGGTCAAAATGTGAACCTAATGAACTCTGATTGAACTTTAATATTTGCTATAATGTTCTTGTAGGTACAGGGACACCGTCTTCCAAATCTTCAAAAACCTTGGGAAATTGAATTTATAAAACGCATTTTTGGTTTCAGTCTATGCAAATCCTATTTCCCCGAACCCCTCTTTAAGCGATTTTCAAAATAGGAGATGATATTTGTGCATGTGATTGTAGAAGTAAGTGTTAGCCATAAGTTAGGCTAAGAATAGTGTAACATCCCTGATTTTTAACCCCTGATTAATAAAATGTTAATTATAAAGTTTATTTATAATTAATTATTTTTTTAGCCTCGATTTCATGTCATTTATTATGAAAGATGATATTAGAGAATTTTAATATGAGAAAATAAATATTTTCACATTAATCCCTGTTTGGGACCTTGAAGTAATTTTAGAAAGGTTTTGGAGGGAAAGAAAATAAAATTATATTTTTCAAAAACTGGTCAAAATACTCGAGTAGTTTTGGAAATACTCGAGTATTCTGGTCAGTGAAGAATGAGTTAGTGCGTTTTGGTGAGTCACCATTAACGATTCTCGTGTGTTGACACGAAATCGTCTTCCTCAACACGTCCTAGCTTTCGTGTCGCCATGCATGATTGTTAGGTTCAAGTATTTAAGCTCAATGGTTGCTGGAAATCAACCATTTTGGCAAACTTCGAGTGTGTTGATTAAGTTAGGGTTCCGAGCTTGTTTCTTTCGATTCATCCTCTGTATTCTGATTCAAACCACAAATCATACACCAATACAAAGCTCACATATCGAGCTTTGTATAGACACCAAGATTGTGAGCTGAGAGTGAGTAGATTGGAAGAATCGAAGCTTGGAAGTGGAGTCCGTTTGTTGTCTCAGGTTTTCTGGAGCTTACTTTGGAGCTTGATTCTGGTAAGCTCAGACAACCTCCTCATGTGAATCTTGTTTCTTTAGTTAGTGTGAATTGTAGAGAGTATATAGAGACTAATTTCCCCAATTTTTATGGCTGTTTTCATGCATCAACCAATTCAATCTTGGTGCTCTGCTGAAACTGCTCTGTTTCAGTGGGGATTTTGGGGAATTCAGCTTGGAAGTTAAGTTTGGGGTAAAGTCTCTGTTGATTCACATCTAAGAGGTAAGGGGAAGTAATTTTGTACACTAGATAGAGTTTAAATTCCATTAAATGCATTAGAGAGCCACCAAGAGGCTCTAAGGGCTTAGATTGAATAGGAACTTTGGTTTGGAGACCAAGTCATGCTCTAAAACTGTGTTGAGCAAGTTCTAAATCATGCATGTGAACTTAAATGAACACTATTTCATAAGTATTGTGCTTATTATGCAATTTGAAGTGTTGAGTTGTCAAATTGTGTATTTTATGCATTAAGGATTGATTCTCTGCCAAATCTGTAATTTGATATGAAATGAGTGTTGTAACATGTTCTATTTATGATATATGAACTTTGTGGATCCCTGGATTGGACTAGAATTGAGTAGGACTGAAAATGGTGTGTTAAAACTAAGATTTCAGTCTGTTCTGCTGTGAAACACTCGAGTATTGGACAAGGTACTCGAGTAAAATGTTTGAAAAACAATGTAATTTGAGCAATAACACTCGAGTATTGTGTCTAGTACTCGAGTATCGAGTAAGACCTGGGGACATGTTAAGGCAAACCACTCGAGTAATGCAGGGATGACTCGAGTATTCTGGAAATTATGATGAACACTCGAGTAACCCATGAACTACTCGAGTAATTTAATGAATTTGAAAATCAAATCCCCAGAAAGTCATGAACACTCGAGTAACCCTAAAGAACACTCGAGTAATCTGGAAAAGTTGAAAAAACACTCGAGTATGCTGGATTATACTCGAGTAATTTACCTGAACCTGAGAAACACCATTTTCAATTCTGACTTAGTTGGTTAAGAATTTAACTACAATAATCCAAGTGATCTAGGACTTAAAAGAGATTGATTGATTATATGGTTATTCATTTTGGACGATGGGACGTTGCTCGGGTGGCACGTCATAACGTTGCTTGGGTGGCACGTTACATATTGAAATATACCAATCAATTTCTTTAAGCAAAGATATTAGATCGTTTACTCATGTTCGGGTGACATGAGGAGGACCTCTGGAATGACAAAAAGTTGCTGCTAGCTCGATGACACATTAAGGTGGACAATGTGGACAGTATGTGGTATACTGTTGATTTGATGGTTCAACGGTGTGTTGCACACAAGTGGTAAGGTTTACGTTTTGGCGACGTGACGTTCATCAGACATGGTGACGTTGTTTATCACCTCTGTCGTGTATCACAAGTGATAAGGTTTACGTCCTTAGGCGACGTAACGTTCATCAGATGTGGTGATGTTTTTTATCACACCCATTGTTTGTTGAGAAGGGTGTGGTGCACACAAGTGATAAGGTTTACGTCCTTAGGCGACGTGACGTTCATCAGACATGGTGACGTTGTTTATCACCTCTGTCGTGTATCACAAGTGATAAGGTTTACGTCCTTAGGCGACGTGACGATCATCAGATGTGGTGACGTTTTTTATCACACCCATTGTATGTTGAGAAGTGATAGGTTTACGTCCTTGGGTGACGTGACGTTCACCAGGTAGTGTGACGTTTTTATCACTTCCGAGCTAGTACGCCATACGTTTTGGTAACGTATTCGTGATTTGGAAATGCATTGTGGTATTGGATTGGCGTCCGTGAGGACATTAGATGGAGGATCTCAGAAAGAGAAGAATGTCAGGCAATCATGCCACTTAACCTTATTTGAGCTAAGGTTTGATATTAAGAATGAGTATGAATATCGTATCTGCATTAAGTGCTGCTAAGTGTTAACCATGGCTGTTAACTGATTTGGGGTTATATGTGCATAATCATGATCACTTCTACATTTAAGCTCTATTGATTATGTGTATAGATTTGTTTACCCCTATGCCCTTGTAGGTGATGTCGCGTTACATCGCTTGCATCGAGGTCCGCCCACTTCTTAGTGGCATATGGATCTGCGAGGATTGCCGAGTAGTGTATGAGGGTGAGATAGTGGTTACCTTCGATCACCCTAATCCACTGGTTCGGTCATATCCTCGTAGGTTTAGGATTCCCATCATATACGCTATGCATGTATCTACTTTTTATACTTACCATGGATCATCTCCCACTCGACCAGCTCGCTTGTCTAACAGTTTTCAATTCGAACCTACCCGCTCATACCCTTTTTCTCTTAGAGTCATTCGAGAGGAGACTTCCCCGTCTATTTCAAGGAGTCCTATTAAGGTCACATTTTCATCAGACCTTGTACCCAGTGGTAGGGTAATTACTCCTTCAAATAAGATCAAGGAGGATCCTGTCGAATACGAGAGCGGAAGCGAGCTCGTCGTTTAATCTATCGGGAGTCAATGGAGAGGCGATGATGCCTAGGTATGTGCATAAGGTAAATGATGAGGATCAAGGATCCGGTGTTATGGATGCTGTGGAGAAGAATAGCTGCTGATGCTGATGTTGGATGATGGTTGCTGCTACTTCTTGGAGACTTCTACTACTACTGTCACGACCAGTGCTATGAGACCAGCTTTGGGAGTTTTATATATTGTGGGAATTTCTTTTGAAAACTCTGGAGCCATGGTCTATTTTAATGTACATATAAATACATAGCCTTATGGACTTGTTCTGGGATTTTGGAGACCCTTACCGCCGGACTATGTATTACGTACCTTTTGATATAAATAAAATCCATGCTTATACTAAAGTCTATTACATAGTCCTGATATTTCCGCTTACTCTGATATTGATTTGAAAGAATTCGGCTATGACATTTTGGAAATGGTATCACTTGGATAGACGAAAACTGGATGGCAATACTTGAGTTCCTTTATATGAAATAGAGTACATTTATCCTCAAAGAGAATGCTATCCAAGATTTGCGAAATTACCTTTTGAGCAAAGTAAATGCCGAATTCGATTTTAAAAGTAATACGTAAACTATGCTCCAAACATCCTATGTTTTGGTTTGTGCACCCGACTATTTGGAAAATATAAAAGAAAATTTTGAATCCAGTATTTTCTAACATTTTACAAGTCCATATATTCTCAAGTAATAATATTCATTTTGTATTAATTACTTGGGATATTTTGAGGGTGTTACAAATAGTTAGGAAGGAAGCCAAGTTGAGTTACGTTTAGGTTTAAGGTGTAAGATGTTGTGGATTGCTGCATGAATGTTTGACCCTTGAATAATGATTATATGATTTATGTTTGTGTGAATGATGGATGTGTTTGATTAGAGTTCAGGTCTAGGATATAAGTGGCGGGTTTTGGAGCTAGATTAAAGTCAACCTAAGCGGGTATTAGTGTGTAGAGCAGAATAGAACCCTTTTCAAATCTTCGGAGTAGAATTTCGAAAGAAACCCGGTTGATCTTAGAAGTTATTCCCAACGTCTATGTGAAGCTAAACCTGAGTTTAGACTTCAAGCTCCTTTGGGAGTCTTTCTAGATGGACTCCTGAAATAGTAATCGAGAGAAGTGTGAACCTTAGCCAATTTGATAGAGCCTCCATCTCGAGTCAGATCGAATCAAAGCGGAGTTGGTGCTCTTCATGGAGTGCAAGAGTCTTGTGGCACATCCATGTTGAATGGTATGCCAATTCCAAGTGGGGGAGTAGAACCAAGTGAAGTAGGTAGTGTAGTTTAGAAACCCTTTTCCGGGATGGTTCTCCAATTAAGGATTTTGAGCGGAATTTCGGGGACGAAATTCCAATAAGTGGGGGAGAATTGTAACATCCCAACTTTTAATTCCAAGTTTAATTAGGAAGATCTAAGTTAGAATACATGAGGAAAACCGTAGGAAACCACGGATAGGAGTTAAGGGTAGTGTTTTAGAGTTAGAATTTGTCAAAAATAGGAGTTTTTAGAGGAATAATCGATTACCTGAAGGGTGTAATCGATTACATGCTCTCTGGTGAAATCATACAAAAGTTGCATTAAAAGTAATGGATTACTTGGACAAAGTAATGGATTACTTGGGCAAAGTAATGGATTACTCAGGCACAGTAATCGATTACCAGTGCTCTGGTGATTGTATGATGCTGCAAAAATAATCGATTAATTGGAGGAAGTAATCGATTATTTTGGCAAAATAATGGATTACTTTGGGAAAGTAATCGATTATTTCAGGTCTGATGCAAAAAAAAAAAAGAGAAAGAGAGTGTGCGTGGGAGGCTTCATGGCCACATAAAAAGAATCTTTCCCTTCCTCTTTCATTCTCCACCATACATTCTCCTCCAACCAAAACAATAAAAACAAAAACCCTCTCTCTCTCCCTCTTCCTCATTTATACGTTCTCTCTCCCTCTTCCATCCATTCTTCCCTCATCAACACTCTCTCTTCCCTTCTCCCCTCCTCCCACGAATTCCACCCTTCCTCCACCAAGATCCAAGTTGTTTTCTTTTTCCTCTCCAAGTTCATGGATCATCACTAAGCTTCCTCTCTTTCTCTTCCTCATGAGCCATGAGATTCCTCCTCCTTCTCTTCATCCATTCGGTTTTCTCTCTCTCCTCTACACAAAACCACCATCAACCACAATAAACAACCCAAATCCACCCTTGTAAACCATCACCCATGAGGTTCCTCATCTTCCTCATGATTTACCTTCACCTCCTCCTATGGTGGCCTTCTCACCCTTCATGAAGATTTCTCTCTCTAAGAGTTTCTCTCTCCTTCAATCTTGAAGAATGGAGTGGAGATCGGTTGAGAGGCTTGGAGTCAAGGTAGATCCGGAGTATATTTGGAGTTCTAGGAGCTTTTTGTGGGCTCTCTCCCTCTCTAAGGTAAGGGGAGTCTCTTTTCCACACTTTGAGTTAGGGATAGTTGGGGTATATAATAGGATTTGGGCTAATTAGTTGAATTGGGTTGTGGGTAGCAAAATAGCACCAGTTATAAGTTGGTTTAAGAAGAATGAATGTAATTTGAATTAATTTAATAATTTAACTTAATTGTCATAATTGGTTAAAAACCCTTTTATGCATGTTATTAATGTAGGAAGTGAAGAACCCTAGGGAGTTGACTTATATTTATGCACGCTGAGACATACCTGAGTATGTCGACTAAATTGTGGAAAAATGTGAATTTGTAAGTGCTATGTGTTACTTTGATTTTGTACTGGATGATAGGTGATGTAAATGGCTATATGGAATAGGAAGGATAATGAGAACATGTAAAGGGAAATGCAATGAGAATAACAATAATTGAAGAAAGTAGTGATTATGATATGTAATTTGGATCAGATTAAAGCTATGAGTTGGACTTAGAATAATAAAGGAAAATGATTATAAGGGCAAATGTTAAGGGTGATCGATAATCATTTTGTGACGGGAACTCTAGTGGTGAACTTTGTTTGTGAACGGTAACTAAATGGATTGGAATTTGATTGTGAGACAATATGCGAAGGTTGATGATTAATTGTACTATAATGTTATGTGAATGTTGTTGGAATGGTTTATATTTATGCAGATTGTGATTATTATTGGAATTGTGTTGATGGATATAATGAATGGATCGGATTGTTGATTATTTGGAATGGACTGTTGTTTAACTGATAATGGTAAAGGTAACTTAAGTGGAAACTGATCAGTGGGGCCCGGAACACTAGGTACCTGGCTAGGTGTTCCAATTACCTGTTAGGGCCAATTACCTGCCAGGCCAATTACCCATCAGGCCAAATCGCCCTGTAGGCGCCGGGTGACCCACAGGATCAGTTTTCCACACCAATAATTGGAATAATTAATGGATTGGTAAAAGTACATAGTCCTACAGGTGATGGTCTGGATGGGTGTAAAGTCCTGAGCAGGTGTTCCAAGTCCCTAGACAGGTGTGCAAATTATCTAGCGGGTATCCAAATCCTAGTGGTGTACGGTAAAAATGGAAGTGTTTGCAGATCACTGTCTGTGGTTGCTTACACTGTGTGTGTAGATCTCTGTTTGGGGTTACACACATTAATGGAAAGGTAAAAAGGAAAAGGAAGTTTATGTAGACCTCTGTTTGAGGTTACATAAACGAGATGGAGTGTATGCAGATCACTGTCTGTGGTTGCATACACAGTGTATGTAGATCACTGTTTGTGGTTGCATACACCGTGTGTAGATCTCTGTTTGGGGTTACACGCGATGGTAAGGTGTAGATCTTTGGTTGAGGTTACACATAATGGAAAATGAATAAAGGAAATAAAAATGGAATTGATAAAGGAATTAAAGGGAATAAATAATGAACATGATAATGGAAAGGATTAAGGAAATGAATAGGGTTAATGAAAGATGGATAAAAAGGAATGTATAAATGGAATTGAGAATGTGAAGCATTTTTTTATTCACGACTTGATTTGATTATGATGCTTAAGTTGCTATTATGTGCTCTTTATTATCTTATAATTCACTGTGTTGCGAAAAGGTCTCACCTTTATGTGGTTAACATTTTAGGTGAATGAAGAGGAGCTTGAGGATCTGAGAGTGTCGCAGAAGAAGTTACGGAAAGAAGGAAAAATTTTATGTTGCGCTACTCTTATTGTAATTGAAATACCCAATTTCATGTGTAAACTTGATTAATCAAAAGAAATTTTAAGTTCCCCATTTTAATCTTTAAACCTAATTTAATAATATTTATAATTAAAAGCTGGGTGTTACATAGTCCAAAAGGGATTCTTATAAACTTGTAATGTTAATTTAATTCTCTTAGAGTTCCTTAGGTGCTTAATGGTTAAGTCTAAGTTAGAATGAAGCTAAATCATATTCTAAAGAAAAATGGTATGCATGCTAAGTTAAATCAAAAGTGGGTGATTTTCACAAATAAAAAGAAAGTGATTTTCAAAAATAAAAGAAAGAGTTTTTCAAAAACAAAAGGAAAATTTATTAAGAAAATATTTTTGTTAAAACAAATAAAATGTTTTTGAAGTCAAGAAAGCATTTTCAAATAAGCATGAAAACATTTGAAACAAATGGAAAAACAATTTTTAAATGAAAAAGTGTATCTGATCAAATGTATCCGGATACTTGGATGTATCCGGATACCCCGTTAAAACAACAGTCAGAATTTTAAATTTAAACACGATGTATCCGAATACTTTCAAAAGTATCCGGATACTGACAGTTATCATAAACATAGCCGTTTGCTATCCTAACTGAAATATATAGATTCCAAACGATTTCAAAACATAACATAACGTTCTTACAAGTCTCAATACTCTCTGAACTTTCTGGAAAAACATAAGCCATTGAGATTTCACAAGTTCTTCATGATTTCTTCTACTTTTAACATATAAACGAAGAACATTTAAGTGTTTTCTCCTTTCACTTTCATAAACCCACTTTGATAAACACTTATCATTCATTCTCTTTACTTTAGACTACTGAATTAGTGTTTATAGATATTGTACATATTTGGGTTGTTAATCGCACACAAGGGTGCAAGTGACTACAACAACAAACGTTCATACTTCCGCAAGTTTGGTGAAAGGTTTTCATCCAAGTCTTGAAGGTTTCAAGTTACTGAAGGAGGTTCCTTCGGACACAAGAATTTCACTGTGATTGTGAAGAATTTGGTTAGGGAATTGCAAGTGTGCCAAAGAGGTTCTTTGGTTGTGAAGTCTAAGGGAAAGGTTTTCTCTTAAACGTTTAACTTGTACTAACATATTCTTGATCATAGTGAAGCAAATCTCCCAATTCAGAGAGGGAGGATTGGATGTAGCATTAGTGTTTGTTAACACACTAATGTGAACCAGGATAAAATCTTGTGTTCGCTTCTCTTTCATTACTCTTTACATTTTCGCACTTAATTTTTGTTATATTTAAGCATAAGCAAAAATTCTTTTTAACTCTGATAAATCGAAACAAGACCATATTAAGTTTGTAATTTTGGCGAAATTTTTTAATTGGTGAAGTTAGTACTCTTCGCCTATTCACCCCCCCTCTAGGGAATAATACTACCCACTTGTTTTCCAACAAAGTTCTCATCTCGAAGCTTGTGAGAGAGTCGTACCCTTCACTTTGGAATTGACTAAACTGTCACTTTAGTCCTCTGTCACTTTAGTTCTTTGTAAGGAGTTTTCACTTTAGTCCATCACTTTAAAAAAAGTTACTCATGTTAGTCCCTGACAACGTTCTCTATTTATAGACATTAACGTGGTCGTATATCGTGTTTCATTTTAGTCCATAATTTAAAAATTTTAATTCACTTTAGTCCTTCACTATAATAACAAATTAACAATAATCTTACAGACTCTCTTTCTTTAAAGTGAATTAAAATTTTCAGCGAGGGACTAAAATGAAAACGGTTGTAGCTAGACCACGAAATGACATTTGGAATTTATTACAGAAGATAGCTTTTTATTATTTTCTTTTCTTAATATCTATATCTATATATTGTTTTAATCTATATCTAGACCCCGTGTACGTGTTGCACGTCTAATAGCGGCACACTTCGTGCGTCTTACGCGATCAATGCACGCAGTGATGGACACACCTCAGCTCCATAGAAGAAATCGGTCGGATGTGCTCCTGGTCATAGAAGACGCATACTGGGTGCGTGCATTGATTACGTAAGACGTACGAGGTGCACAGCTGTTAGACGTGCAACACGTACACGGGGTTGCACGCAGTGATGGACACTCCATAAAACAAGAATAAAGGTGTAAGACATACACGAGGTGTGCGCAGCCGAGCATAAAAAGTGTAAGACATGTAAAAGATAAATAAGATGGAAAAAAAGACTGAGCCGAGTGAATGTAGAGATTAAGTAAAGAGCATAAGATATGAGGAGGGAGCATTAAGTGATAACGGTCGGAAACGTATGATGTGGAAGAAAATAAAGAAAATATCCGAGGGGTAATTATAGGCCGAGCAAAATGTTTATTCGGATGTATGCTGTATGTTTGAACCGAGTACTTGACTATGTGTATAACTTGCTTATTTGTGTATGGCTTAGTAGTTCGGTATGTCATATTAGAAACCGCTTACTTAAGTTCTGTGTAATGCTCACCTCCTTACCATTTTTTTCAGGTACCGAGTCCAAGCAAGCACAGTCCCCGGCCGAGCAGGTTCAATCTCCCTCACAGGGAGAGTAAGTCCTTTAGTCGGACATCTGCAGTGAAAATGTAATTAACTATTGTGGAAATGTAAAAGAAAATATGTTAGGACATACTGTTTTGTACTTCGGTGCTCTTTTGAAAACTTGTATTTTGCTGGCACTCTGAAATGATTATATAAACCGAAGTTTCATGTTTATTTAAAAGAAAATTTTTCAAGTCATAATTTATTTAAGATCCAATATTATTTAGGGTGTCACACTAGCACCCTTGTCCCATTCCCAGAATTTCAGTTGGGGCCTTACACCAACTGAACCAAACCCCGTTGGTTCCTTTTCTTAATATCTATATCTATATGTTGTTTTAATCTTTCCAGCAAATTAGACAAAAAAAAAAGCCTAACAATCAAAGATGTAGAACTTTCATTTAATTATGCTATCTTTAGATGGATAGAGCGTTGATAAAAGAGAGCCTATAACGAAAGAGCATATAAGATTATTGTTATTATAGTGATGCATTAAAATGAATTAATATTTTTAAGTTAGAGACTAAAATAAAATATGATATCATAAGTTAACAGTCACGTAAACATCTATGAATGGAGAATGTTGTAAGGGACTAACGTAAATAATTTTTTTCAAAGTAAGATACTAAATAAAAATCATTGAAAAATCAGAGATTAAAGTGAAAACTCCTGATAAAGTGAGAAAGTGAGGACTAAAGTCAGAGCATAGTCCTTCGGAATTCTTCTTGAGAAATGATATATGTTCCTACAAAGTAGGCCAACAAATGTGCCTACACACCAAATGGTGACATGTGGCATTTGTAATTTTTTTCTTTACACATTTTTGCTGCAATGACAATTTTACCCTTACTTTAATTCTCAACCTTTGCTGCCCCATCTTTGTTGCCCCCACCGTGATGCATTGATTTAGTCTCTCCATCAAGACTTCTTTGTTTTGTTTCTTTTCTTTCTTTCTTTTTTTTTTATAAATTTCTTTGTTTTTTTGTTACTCACTTACTCTAGATTTCTATTTCTCAATAATTTTTTTTTCTTTTGTTACTCTAGACTTTCATTGTAACAGCCCGATTTTCATTATCGAAGATTTCCATTTACTTCTTAATAAATTGCTAAAAATGAGACCATTTTTTTAAAAGAAAACATAAACATGTTGTTGGTACACAGTTTTACCTTTTACTGAAAATCGAGTTGTCACTAAATCACTTGCTTACTTACTTGATTTGTTAAAAACGTTCATCATTATAAAATAACTTAGCTTCGAGTCCAACATGGTTCATTGTATTTCATCAAAAGGACTCATACAGTTCCCAAGAGGTTTCATCATCACACTTCTTCAAAACAAGACATAATTTAAAATAAGCTGAATTACATAAATAGTTCATTGCTTAGGTAATCCTCAATCCTAAGAACAAAACCTAGACTCTAAGGGACACATCACTACCATAGCTCGGCTTTAGGCGCGCTCAATTCTCGTTGGTGGCGGAATTCATTTCCTCATACTTCTCAGGCTCATAGTTGGCATCCACAGCTTCTCCCCTTAGAACATGGCTGGGGTCCGGGATCTCAAGTCGAGTGTGGCCTCTCCACACCAACCCTCTGGAGTGACTTCCCCTGCTCTTTCTCGCGGAGGCCATACAGTGACGTCTATTCAATATGCCATCTGCTCGTTGGGGCATCATCATCCACCAACAAAACAACGAGACAGGAGAGAGTAAGCATTCTGAACGACGTATCGTCGACAGTGTGGGTTTACAGTAGGCAAGATATTAAGACAACACAAACATAACAGAAAACATATACAGTACACAATACATGCTCATCATCATCAACATCAAATAATAATTCACCAGCACAAACTTATTTTCGCTTATCAATATCATTACTTTCTCTCTCTCAAGTTCCTTCCTTAACAAAATCACATCTTATGAGTCTTTGATCTTCATACAGTCTCATTCACTTTTTCATTCTTTCATTATCGAGATCATTTCTCGTCATTGTAATACTCGTCTTTTCTTAATTAAGCATTATGAATTCGTATCCTTCAATGATGCGGGGAATTGGTCATCATTGAGGAGGTTGATTAGCACACACGACTACATCTTCTCATATCCATCCAAACCTAGTCAGAAGCAAACAGGAGTACGTGACCTTTACCACACAGGCTTGACAGTTGTCTGCTACCTCGTAGCAAAATTAAATGGAATGCTGGCTCATTGCATAAACATAGTGTCTTGTTCCAGTCCCTCTCACTGTTCTCGAATTGCCATAGGGGGCGACAGTACCATTTCTAGTTCGCGATGTAGAACTTACCACGACCAATCGGGACTACTTGCCCTATTTCCACTTATGGAATTCATTCCGCCTAGAAATGTACTCGAGGCTTCTTGACGTATCACCGTCCTTACTCTCCCCTATTGCAATCATCTCCTGAGTATCCGCAGATAAACAGGGTATCTTCCTCTCCACTACTTCGCACTCATATTCACCACATTAGTATATGTCTTTTAAAGTTTTATTATTAGCTTTCAGGCTTATTAACTTGGTCGACTCATTCTTGGTGCATCCCTTCAATGAGCCTTGACCTCTAACAGATTCCTTTTCTTTTCCCCAACAATAGCATTGTACAATGCTTCGAGTTCCAGCAACTGTTTGGCACCACGGCCATCGCATAGCTCACATGGTTGACTTAGAGTCCTAGCCTCACGGAGATTCCATTAGACACCACGGCCAACACGTAGCTCGCATGGCTGACTTGAAGTCCTAGCCTTACAAGTGTTCCTCAGAAAGATACTTGTCATAATCTCATTCTCATATTATAAACATTTCCACTTTAACTTTCTCAATCTTTGAAACTGAGCTTATCTCTTGCATTACATTACTCTTTAATCATCATCCTTTCCATCACGACTTGGCTCATTTTCGCAATACAATCTCTTTCTCATAAATATCAGAGTATATTTGTTCTTATTCAAATTTCATAACTTCTATTGTCTCACTTTAATTACCAAACAGAGTCAAGACGTAGCAAACGTCTCTCAGCATATTCTTCATGATCAACAACAGATATACATATCCATCATGCATCAATAATTAAATGAAAGCATGCAATTACCAAAACATTATCATATTAAACACATCATAACATAATATGTGGTCTTTGTCTCCTTCATATAAGTGGTCGCACAATCACAAACAATTGCCACTATACTACTAACTCAGAACCACGAAGTTCCGACCTTTGAGATGATCGAGAACGTCCTAATAAATCACCTAAATACCACGATGTCTTAAGGAAGCTTCTCTCTCACCTGAGATTCCTGCAACAAACAAAGAGGATTTCCACAAGTCCTTTCCGCTGATAGTTGTTCCCAATTTCCTTAACACTCCGTCCTCTGAATTCCTCATATTCAGAAAACACACCTTTATCAAAAGTCTATCCAAGTAAAATTTAAACTTGAAACACCTTGCTAAAAGTTCTCCTCACACAAATCTTTTCGGTTTGTTAAAATGATTGTTTTTCGCAATTCAACTTTAACTTTTCCAATACCTTAAACACTTTTAAAACTTTATAAAACTAACCAATTAAAACAAATAGAATAATTTGATTTGGGTGCTGGTCCAATCTTGGAAAGCAACTTCTTCAAGTCCGAAAATACCGAAAAAATCACAATTTTTCGAATTGGCTTTTACCAAATCAAGAAGCACCTAAAACTTAAACTTTGCACCAATTAAAAACACTTTTCAAATGCAAATACTTTAACTTAAAATTCTGGACAGGATTGAAATAAAATCTAAAAATCATTTTCACAATTTACGGTTACCGAATACTCCTAAATAATTCATATAACTCACATCCTCAAGTAAGTATTTCAAACAATTATTTTTCAAACCATATATTCATGAATAAAGTTTGGACAGCAAACATGTCATTTAGTATCACACACATACAAGTATTTTAACTCACTTAAAAATTATTTTTTCATGCATCAAATCACTTCCTAATCACTTAGAAGCTTAAATAAAATTTTTTTGGACATCATATATACTACTCTTTAAATTCAAACACAATCAAATCACCTCAAACCAATTATTTTCATACACAAATAATTCAATCAATATCACATAATCAAATAAAGAGATCATACTTTCAGTTTTAAAGTGCTTTAACCGAAACATGCACTCCTAAATCAAACAATTTAAACAAATGTTTTCAAACTTTAACACCTTTAATAAAAATGGCACAGCAACATTGGAGTTTTATAAAATCACTTAAATAATTTAAATTAAGCTCACTAACCCCACTTAGCATAGACTAATATCATTTCTTTACTCTTAAACACTTAACTAAATATCATTTTAATTAAATCGTCATAATAATTAAACTAGGACAGCAACAAACAATAATATATCATGTTATTCAATCACACTTAACACACATTACTAGTCAGTTATCATCATATAAAATCATACACAATCTTTTACACAAACAACACTTAAATCATGCAATTTCTTGACTTAATCATGATTAATTAAACTATAATCAAGATTAACCATCCTAATTACATTTTTAATCTCAAACTGTAACACCACTAATTTTCATCTCCCAAATAACCAAGAAATTAATTATAACAATTACTTTATAATTGATTTATATTGGTTTTGAAGGTTTTAGTTTTTGTACATTATGTGTTTTATATAAAAATATTAGATATATTTTTATATGGTTATTTTGTACAAAAGTGTGAATATTGTAAATTAGCCCTTGGGTTGGGACCTAATTGCAATATTAAAAAGGTTTTTGAAGAAAGAGTAATTAAATTATTAATTTTTGAATTTTATCAGTATGTAACCGGTTAGAAGGGCTGTGTAACCGGTTACACGATGAACTCAGAATCTGGGTTAGTGGATTTTGATTAGTAATCACCCAATTAATCCAGAAATCGCCACGAAACCAGCCTCAGATTAATGGAGAACACGCGTCAACGTGCATGTCAACCTTGTTGATCTATAAATAGTGGAATTCCTGAAGAATTGAGGGTTGATTGCTGCAATTTGTGTTGAAGAAGGGCGATTAGGGTTTCGAATTCGTTCTGAGCAATTCGTCTTCGTCCTTGAGAGTTAGAGAGTGAAACACACATTTCTGAAAAGCTTGAATCAAGGGCTTTTCATTGATATACACCTTGTGAGCTGAGTGTTTGTGTGGGAGGAGGAATCGATCTTGGAAGCTAAGAGTTGGAGACTGAACTCTGTTTTCTATTGATTCTGGAAGCTGAGTTCAAGCTTCGATTTTGGTAAGCACACAAACCCTTTTGGTTTCAAATCTGTTCCTACCTCTATTGCATGTTGCAGAGAATTCAATCTGACTATTTTCCCCAATTTTTGATTGGGTTTTGCATGTCAATCTCTCTGGTTTTGGTACCCTGTCCAACTCTATCAGCATGGAGTGGATTTAATGGAAATCTGTGTTGGAGCCTTTCTCTCTGCAATGTTTTGGATCAAGCACAATTTAGAGGTAAGGGGGAAGCTTACTATTTGCTAGAATGAGAATAAATTGTGGTAGTATATAGGATGAGTCACCAAGAGACTCAAAGGGCATAAGTTGAAATGGTTAAGTGGCTTGGAGGCCAATCTAAGCTCAATTATTGTTATGAGCAATGTTATTGAGATGCATGCAAGCTATATCGATGTTGGATTCATGACTTATTTGGATATTATGTGAATTGATGCATTAAGTTGTGAAATATGTGCAATTATGTGCAATTTGAGTATCCAAATTGAATGCATGCAAGATAGATATGTTTTTGTATTTAAACATATTTATTTAAGGTATATGTACTCTGTTAAAGGTTGAAATTTGGTTAGATTTGAGTAGTGAAGAGAATGGTTTGTTAAAACTCATGTCTTAGTGTCAGACTGCATAATCTAACCGGTTACTCGATATTCGTAACCGGTTAAACACTGTTAAAATGCAAAAGAAAATAAGTTTACAAAATCAGTGTTGTGGTGTTATAAATCCTACTCAAATCTAGGCCTTAATTTCATGGAAAACAATCTGAAAATAAGTTGATTTCACGGTTATAGTTCAGATTGCAGTTAAAGAATTAATACCTCAAGGTAATGAGATAATTTCAAGAGGAAATTATGCATAAATGAAATTGGATTATGACTTAGATATTTTGAATGATATTATGTGTTGAACTTGAGGTATTCTGTTATGCTAAGACCTTGTTATTGGATTGAGTAGAGAATTTAAGAAAAGATTCTTGGAAAATCAGTGGTTTTATATTCAGGTCTGTAATTCTAACCGGTTAGGTGATGATGTAACCGGTTAGTACCTGAAACTTAAAAATAAAAGTTAAGTTTTTGAATAAGGGTTGTTAATACCAATGATTATATTCTCTCAATCCAGGTCTATGAGCATATGTTAAATTTAAATTCAAAGGTGAATTTTATAAGTAAAGCCATACCTCAAGATATCATTCAGAAGTTGTGTTTTCTAAGTCATAATAATGGAATTAATGGGAATATGACCCTGTACTCTAGGAGTACCAAATTGATGCAACCTACTTGATGACACATTCTGGGAATGTGGCCATTGTCCGGGACATGGTTTCTTGGATACGTTTTGGGAACGTGATGCACACTCCGGGAGTTATGCTTGATTTTATTCCAAGTATGGTTTGCGATATGTTCTGGGAACGTATGTGAGTGTTCTGGGAACACATTGGTATAATAATAGAATTAAAGATAAAAACCAACCTTATTGATCGTGCATCCATATAGAATGAAAGTTTGGTTGGTAGGAACGTTTATCATATTCTGGGAATATGAGGAGGGTACTCCGGGAGTACCAAATTATAACCTACTTGATGACACATTATAGATATGTGGCCAGTGTCTAGGACCTGGTTTTTATACGTTCTGGGAACGTATGTTAGTGTTCTGGGAACACATTGATTTGCAACCTACTTGATGACACATTATAGATATGTGGCCAGTGTCCGGGACCTGGTTTTTATGCGTTCTGGGAACATATGCGTTCTGGGAACGTGGTGCACACTCTAGGAGTGATGCTTACTATTCCAAGTATGGTTTGCTACACGTTCTAGGAACGTGGTGCACACTCTGGGAGTGATGCTTATTATCCAAGTATGGTTCGGCATTACGTTCTGGGAACGAATGTCGGTGTTCCGGGAACACAAAGATGTATTGGATGGACATCCAAGATGGACTTTAGAGGCCTCAGTTGTGGAAGGAAATCATGCATCATGCCACCTGCATTGAAAGAATTATTAAGATTAACCGGGTGTGCTCATATGATTATGCATCATGGTTTGCTACATGTTGACTTGTGGTTGTTAGATTTATTCTCATTTGATTATGCGAATATGTATAGCTAACCCCCATGCCCTTATTAGGTGTTGATCGTGCATCTAGCTTGCACAAGAATCTGTAAAGGGAGATGTCCCTTAGGTGCATGCAGAGTGTAGAAAGTGTGGGTTGGGAACCCGTTGTGCAGATATTGAGGATCCGACCAGATGAATGTTTGGACAGAGGACCAGTGACCAGCTCTATAACATCTCTGTTTTTAATAGTATTTATATGATACACATTTTGAAAGAAGTATCATAAGATGAATTTGGTTTCATAATAATATTTATTTGGAATCCATGGACTTGTTACACTTGATATATTTTGGGGCATAATACGATTACTTTACTATATTTCCGCAAACTCTGATTTTGTTAGTCAACCTCATTATTAATCAAGTGTTTGTGAAAAGGAATTTTCAAGGGAAGGGAAAATTCTTATTTTCAGATCTTTTTCCAACAATAACAAGTCCAAGTATTCTTAAACTTATTACTTTTCTTATAAAGTAAGATGATATTAAAAGGAGTGTTACACACTTTTATGGTATCAGAGCAATGGTCCTGACTCTTGGTCCTTGGGTGTGTGGTCCAATATGCTGGTCATCGATATCTGTGATGTTCTCGGGAAGTATGCTTTCATACCCTTCCAAACTAGAGCTAAGGTTATGGGTAATGGCTCTAGATAAGTAGCTCATTCTGCTATTAGGAAGTGTTCTATGTAGTCTAAGTAAAAGTATGATAGATGTATGCTTCTCTTTAGACATGTGGTAACCCTAAAACCATAGTGTTGGTTTATTTCGTTCTCATAGAACCAGTGATAAGGAAATCTTAAAGGAGTTGTAGTTAAGTCCTTGACTCTGGGGAGGAGTATTTACCCTCACTAGTGTTAAAGTTAATCAACTTCTCAGGTCGAGTGCAAGGCAGTCATCTTCTTAAGGATTGATCTTGTTGAGTTCGTTAAACTCTAAAGCTATTCCTTCATTTGTTCCTTATGGATAAGGGTATTGATCAAAGTTGCTCTATACCTTATCCAATCTTCTATCTCAAAGCAGAGGATCTTACAAATCTTCTTGTAGTGGTTTCCAAAGTATGTCGGAATCGTTCTATTAAGGTATTAGACTTTGTCTATCTACCTGTGTCATGATTTCATTTGATCTTAAGCACGGTTCGGGAGCCGAAGGATCAAGTGATCATGATTAATGACGATAGAACAACTCTGTATTGGGATTCCCAAGTTTCGAATCTGGAATCCAATGAACCCAGGTGTTGCTTCTGGACAGCGGTGAAGGAGAAAGGGGGGGTTAAAGAAATCTTGGTTGTAAGAAATGATGTTAGGTTCACCCTTGAGCAAAAGAGATAGAGTTTGGAATCAAGTTAATTCTTGAAGCTGATTCTCTCTCTACTACCCTTACGATATGATATCATCGGGAATGGTCAAATGGAAGAAACACGTAGAGAAGTTGCTAAAAAGGTTTGGTCGGATCAGATTAAAGGAGTCTAAGTGTTTTCTAAGATTGATTGGCGGTTGAATTAACCCCAAATCAGGATTTGGGACAGGGATACACTTAAGACTGCATTTTTTATCTCGATACGGACATTATAAGTAGGAAATAATTCCGTTCGGATTGACTAATGCACCTGTTCTTTTATGGGTTATAAGAACTGGACCCTTAGTCGGATTCGTTTGTGGTTTATCCTAAGAATCTGGAGGAGCATGAGGAACATCTCAGGATTGTGTGAAGAATCCTGCAAGAAGAGTAGTGGTGTGTTAAGCTCGCCAAAGATGAGTTTTGGTTGAGCGAAGTTACGTTCGCAGGGCATGTGATCTTTAAAGAAGAAATTGCGATGGATCCAGCAAAGGTAAGTTTAGGGTTGAAATAGGAACAGCCTAAGACTGTGACTGAGGTGAGAAGTTTCTTAGGGCTGGCTGGATATTATCGCCGGAATATTGAGGGATTTTCTAGGATCGCATGGCCTATGATTAAGTTGACTTGGAAAGATCAACTGATTGTATGAAATGATTGGATGTTGTTTAATTATGGTGGGGCAGTGATGGATTATACCCCAATATAATAGGATTAGTCCAAGAGGAATTATGGAAAAAAAAAGTGAGTATATAATGATTTAAATCATTTCAGTGATGAATTCAGTTGGAATCAAGGTATTAGAGTATGATTAAATCCTATTTTGAGTTGGATTGGATGATGTAAAGAAAATGGTTTTTGAAAGTTCTTTGGTTTTTATTTCTAAAACTATACTTCATAACCGGTTAGAGTTTCTTGTAACCGGTTAGAAGCTGAAAGTTTAAAATAAAAATTTAAGTCCTTGTGAAGTAACTTTTGGCATCAATAAACATTTTTCTCCAATCCAAACTCAATGTCAATTACCTAACTAAAATTTAAGGAAGGATTTAGTGTGATAAAATAACTTAATGCCTTGATTCATCATTGAAAATGATTTAAGAGGATTGAATCGTAATATTTATGGACTAATCAAGAGTTAAAATTAGGGAGATACTCCAATCGGAGAAGGTAGAAAATTGAGCTGGATAATGCAAAGGAGTCAATAGATACTAAGATAAGAAGGTTGTGATTCATGAACAAGTTTGGAGTTCGAAAGTATGAATGACAATAAGAGGAGGAGGAGTTGAATGTAAAATAAAAGCGATGGATGGAGTTTCTTAAAGATTATGGCTTTGAGCTCCATTATCATCCTGGCATAGAAAACATAGTTGCAGACGATTTAAGCTGAAAGACTATTTATGTGAGCTTAATGATGGTCAAGGAGGCTATTCTGATTGAGGAATTCAGAGACCTAAGTCTAGGAAACCCAAGAGGAACCCTCTAGTATTAGATTGGGAATGTTGCCAATCACCAACGAATTCTTGAATCGGATTCGTGAATTTCAACCAGGAAATGAGGAGTTAGATTCCTACGAAGATACGAATGAGATTTAATCTTTGAAATTAAAGTCAGGGATTATGGATATTAGAAAATATATTATTGAAGTAAGGGATTTAGGAAGTGTTTTCTGGTACAACCTAGATGAGAAATCCAAAGGCATGAACTTCAAGAGTAGATTATGTTCGAACCCAAGTTAGCTATCAATTATCAAGGAAGAAGGAATTTCTCGATGTTGGTAAGCATGTATGAGGACTATGGGAAAGTACATAAAATTCATGCGAGAAATGTCTGAGTTCAGAATAGGAGAAAGAATGATGAAATACAGGCCCAACTGGAGAAAGAGGAAAAAGTAAATGGGAGAATATCAACCACGGAAATATCAAGGTTAAGGAATCCTTGATTGAAGAAAAGTGACTAAGGAAGAAATAGGGAAGGGAACATTTGTCCATCTCAAGGTAATAATGTGAGGCACATCACTTGGAGTTTAGTTGTGATGTACCTAAGGGAATAGTCAATTCCGATTGTAGGAATCTGGAGTATTATTCACCGAAGTGTCTTGAAGGAAAAAGTGAGAAAGGAATGGACGAATCCGGCACGAGAAGAATTCACCGGCTGAGATGACAGTTGAGTGTAATCCTGACGTAGACAACCCAAGTCTATCTCTTCCTTTGATCTTAGTTAACGTAGTTA
This sequence comes from Crotalaria pallida, assembly GCA_037953625.1. Taxonomy (NCBI): domain Eukaryota; kingdom Viridiplantae; phylum Streptophyta; class Magnoliopsida; order Fabales; family Fabaceae; genus Crotalaria; species Crotalaria pallida. Next base: position 104,200,009 of record CM075650.1, read on the forward strand.
AATGTTTTCGATTACGTTAATCTAATCGTTTGAGAATATCAATATCCTGTTGAAAGTTCAACTCAAATCCTTTTGTGATCAAAACCCTTATCACAGTTGGATGTGATAATATCTATGGACACTACGGAAATAGAAAGATCAGTTATGGCTAGAGAGATTAACAACCACCGGGATAGGACAAATCTTTGTCTCCCCAACGGAAATGTCTCTAGAACTTGACTATCTAACTAAGTCTGATAGTGATAATTACCCTATCTTTAAGTTCATCTAACTTAAAGACCTGTCTAATGGTCTTTCTTGCGAAAGATTATATCTGAAAGGGATGATTTTGTTATTAATGGATTGAATATTAGGACTGATCACCCTAATGTCTCAAACTATTAAGAAATGAAGTCATACAAATGTTTCTTTGATCATGCTTGAGAGATCAGAGTGCGCAGCCCAAACAGTTTTTCCAAAAAGTTTATTGGAAAGTATTTTAATTGAAGAATATTTATGTGAAGTGTAAAGAGTATTTCTTTTAAAAGAAATTCTTCCACCTAAGAGTTTTATGCAAAGAATTTTGGTTTAAAGTGAAAGGTTTTATTAGAAATTTTTCGAAATAAAAGAACTATATCAAAACTCTTTTAAGTGGGGGAGGACCCTAAAGAACAAATTTTTGGGAGCAAGATGAAGTTTTCTAGTATAAAAATATTTTGGAAAAGTGGAAAATTTCAAAAGATGAATTTCGGGGACGAAATTCCTTTTAAGTGGAGGAGTAGTGTAACACCCCTAATTTTCGTCTCCCAAATAACCATAAAATTTATTATAACAATTACTTTATAATTGATTTATATTGGTTTTGAAGGTTTTAGTTTTTGTACATTATGTGTTTTATATAAAAAATATTAGATATATTTTTATATGGTTATTTTGTACAAAAGTGTGAATATTGTAAATTAGCCCTTGGGTTGGGACCTAATTGCAATATTAAAAAGGTTTTTGAAGAAAGAGTAATTAAATTATTAATTTTTGAATTTTATCAGTATGTAACCGGTTAGAAGGGCTGTGTAACCGGTTACACGATGAACTCAGAATCTGGGTTAGTGGATTTTGATTAGTAATCACCCAATTAATCCAGAAATCGCCACGAAACCAGCCTCAGATTAATGGAGAACACGCGTCAACGTGCATGTCAACCTTGTTGATCTATAAATAGTGGAATTCCTGAAGAATTGAGGGTTGATTGCTGCAATTTGTGTTGAAGAAGGGCGATTAGGGTTTCGAATTCGTTCTGAGCAATTCGTCTTCGTCCTTGAGAGTTAGAGAGTGAAACACACATTTCTGAAAAGCTTGAATCAAGGGCTTTTCATTGATATACACCTTGTGAGCTGAGTGTTTGTGTGGGAGGAGGAATCGATCTTGGAAGCTAAGAGTTGGAGACTGAACTCTGTTTTCTATTGATTCTGGAAGCTGAGTTCAAGCTTCGATTTTGGTAAGCACACAAACCCTTTTGGTTTCAAATCTGTTCCTACCTCTATTGCATGTTGCAGAGAATTCAATCTGACTATTTTCCCCAATTTTTGATTGGGTTTTGCATGTCAATCTCTCTGGTTTTGGTACCCTGTCCAACTCTATCAGCATGGAGTGGATTTAATGGAAATCTGTGTTGGAGCCTTTCTCTCTGCAATGTTTTGGATCAAGCACAATTTAGAGGTAAGGGGGAAGCTTACTATTTGCTAGAATGAGAATAAATTGTGGTAGAATATAGGATGAGTCACCAAGAGACTCAAAGGGCATAAGTTGAAATGGTTAAGTGGCTTGGAGGCCAATCTAAGCTCAATTATTGTTATGAGCAATGTTATTGAGATGCATGCAAGCTATATCGATGTTGGATTCATGACTTATTTGGATATTATGTGAATTGATGCATTAAGTTGTGAAATATGTGCAATTATGTGCAATTTGAGTATCCAAATTGAATGCATGCAAGATAGATATGTTTCTGTGTTTAAACATATTTATTTAAGGTATATGTACTCTGTTAAAGGTTGAAATTTGGTTAGATTTGAGTAGTGAAGAGAATGGTTTGTTAAAACTCATGTCTTAGTGTCAGACTGCATAATCTAACCGGTTACTCGATATTCGTAACCGGTTAGACACTGTTAAAATGCAAAAGAAAATAAGTTTACAAAATCAGTGTTGTGGTCTTACAAATCCTACTCAAATCTAGGCCTTAATTTCATGGAAAACAATCTGAAAATAAGTTGATTTCATGGTTATAGTTCAGATTGCAGTTAAAGAATTAATACCTCAAGGTAATGAGATAATTTCAAGAGGAAATTATGCATAAATGAAATTGGATTATGACTTAGATATTTTGAATGATATTATGTGTTGAACTTGAGGTATTCTGTTATGCTAAGACCTTGTTATTGGATTGAGTAGAGAATTTAAGAAAAGATTCTTGGAAAATCAGTGGTTTTATATTCAGGTCTGTAATTCTAACCGGTTAGGTGATGATGTAACCGGTTAGTACTTGAAACTTAAAAATAAAAGTTAAGTTTTTGAATAAGGGTTGTTAATACCAATGATTATATTCTCTCAATCTAGGTCTATGAGCATATTTTAAATTTAAATTCAAAGGTGAATTTTATGAGTAAAGCCATACCTCAAGATATCATTCAGAAGTTGTGTTTTCTAAGTCATAATAATGTAATTAATGGGAACATGACCCTGTACTCTAGGAGTACCAAACTGATGCAACCTACTTGATGACACATTCTGGGAATGTGGCCATTGTCTGGGACATGGTTTCTTGGATACGTTTTGGGAATGTGATGCATACTCCGGGAGTGGTGCTTGATTTTATTCCATGTATGGTTTGCGATACGTTCTGGGAACGTATGTGAGTGTTCTGGGAACACATTGGTATAATAATAGAATTAAAGATAAAAACCAACCTTAATGATTGTGCATCCATATAGAATGGAAGTTTGGTTGGTAGGAACGTTTATCATATTCTGGGAATATGAGGAGGGTACTCCGGGAGTACCAAATTATAACCTACTTGATGACACATTATAGATGTGTGGCCAGTGTCTGGGACCTGGTTTTTATACGTTTTGGGAATGTATGTTAGTGTTCTGGGAACACATTGATTTGCAACCTACTTGATGACACATTATAGATATGTGGCCAGTGTCCGGGACCTGGTTTTTATGCGTTCTTGGAACGTATGCGTTCCGGGAACGTGGTGCACACTCTGGGAATGATGCTTATTATTCCAAGTATGGTTTGCTACACGTTCTGGGAACGTGGTGCACACTCTGGGAGTGATGCTTATTATCCAAGTATGGTTCGGCATTACGTTCTGGGAACGAATGTCGGTGTTCCGGGAACACAAAGATGTATTGGATGGACGTCCAAGATGGACTTTAGAGGCCTCCGTTGTGGAAGGAAATCATGCATCATGCCACCTGCATTGAAAGAATTATTAAGATTAACCGGGTGTGCTCATATGATTATGCATCATGGTTTGCTACATGTTGACTTGTGGTTGTTAGTTTTATTCTCATTTGATTATGCGAATATGTATAGCTAACCCCCATGCCCTTATTAGGTGTTGATCATGCATCTAGCTTGCACAAGAATCTGTAAAGGGAGATGTCCCTTAGGTGCATGCAGAGTGTAGAAAGTGTGGGTTGGGAACCCGTTGTGCAGATATTGAGGATCCGACCAGATGAATGTTTGGACAGAGGACCAGTGACCAACTCTATAACATCTCTGTTTTTAATAGTATTTATATGATACACATTTTGAAAGAAGTATCATAAGATGAATTTGGTTTCATAATAATATTTATTTGGAATCCATGGATTTGTTACACTTGATATATTTTGGGGCATAATACGATTACTTTACTATGTTTCCGCAAACTCTGATTTTGTTAGTCAACCTCATTATTAATCAAGTGTTTGTGAAAAGGAATTTTCAAGGGAAGGGAAAATTCTTATTTTCAGATCTTTTTCCAACAATAACAAGTCCAAGTATTCTTAAACTTATTACTTTTCTTATAAAGTAAGATGATATTAAAAGGAGTGTTACACAAACCAAAGTATACTTAAGGAAATAAAACAAATTACGCTTCCTAATTAACTTTATAAGATTGAATTAACAAGAATCAACATACAATCATAATTATCTTTTTAAATCATATTTTTTTTCTTAAACTAATCATTTTAAAAATTACTTCAACTTGATCACTCCTTAAAAACAATACCTTTTTATTTAACAAAATTATTTTACCTATGTTATTTCTCCAAAACCGAATTGAATAAAAGAATAATACAAATGGGGAATTAATTTCTTAATATCAAAATCAATAAAAACCAACATATTAATCATGCTTACAACAATTTTGTCATTTTAATCATGGAGATTCTCAATCCTTCATATGCATGCAAGACTAAACAATTTTCCAAACACTCTCATGTATAGAGAATCATCTTCAAGTATTCATTTTCTTCAAACCAAATTCTAACCTATTTTTCTTAACCTCTCACCGAGCAGAAGATGTTCCAGTTATATTTGGGTGCCTTCGCGCCACATCTTTAGAACCTCTCACCGAGCTTTCGGACCTATGCCGAGTCCGAGGCCCACTTTGATCCCGAGCGTTTCACAGACCTTATGAACTCGACACAAGCCTTTTCAGGCTTTACCGAGTAGGGGACTAGTATGTGATGAGGCGTATACATCGGGACATTGGCCGACCTTGAATACTGGTATTATGTGATGCATAAGTTACTCGTGATCAAATGTCGTGCCAAAGAGGACCACCACGTACCATGAGGCACCAAATTGGACATTTACCGTCCTCATTAAGGACATATGTTAAACTCACTCACTTCGGATCATGTTTTTACGCACTTGCCCACGATCTCGGTTAGCCGGCCAGATCGGCGAGGCTACAAGTGAAAACGAGGATTGCGACCCGATAGCTTGGCTTAGCCTCTCGGCTCAAAGCCTCTCGGCTCATATCTGGCCCAATACATCGCGGATCGAGGAATACACCTCGGCTAAGGTTGTCATTCCGACAAGCAATCCCTCGTAAACGTTACGGTCCAATTGGTGATAATCTTGGCACACTTCGAACTTCAAATAACAGTTTGAGTCGTGCCAGCATACATTGGCACAAGCCTTTCGGCTTTCACCATGGCAAGCGCATAAAAGGATGTCTCCTTGAAAATGACGTGACTTTTAAAACAATAGTCCAATTCGACTTTGACTACACTCATAAATTCATCACCCTCATCTCGGAGCATCCCCAAATCCATTCTGGAACTCCCCCCGCGGGAACTCTGTTCGAGATGTTCCTCATCGAGCTTGTACTTGGTTCGAGATGATGTACCTCATCGAGCTTGCACACGGTTCGAGATGAGCCTCACCGAGCTTGCCTATCCGAGCTTGTGGCGGATCCCCCCGCGGGAACTCGGTTCGATATCGGGGTACTCATTCAGTTTCATCATCCGAGCACAAAAGAGCACTATCAACCATCCGCAACACTCTTCCGAGTGGAAGACCATGCCTGCAAACAATTTTTTAATGTTACCACCAACTCTCAGAAGCTCAGCACAGGCTCTTCGAGCCTATACGAGCTTGGGGGGCTTGTAGGGTTAACCAATAATAAATCCTACCGCTACAGGATAAGCATGAGCTCTCTAGTACAGGATAAGGGTGAATAACTCATCCTTCTTATCCTCTAAGAGCCACGTCAGCCCTACTGGGCCGAACAGGCCCATAAGGCACCACAACACAACTTCCCCTATAAGTATCGCCATGCTATAGGGGCTAAGGTATGTTCTCTCATCCCTACTCTCAAGAACTACGTGTGGCTTGATCCCCTTATCACTGAGGGTACGTAGGACCGGGGTCACCCTCGTCAGCTGCAACAATCACAAACACACATCGTGGTGTTCCATCAATACCGGGACACTACAACCTTGGCCGAATTTCAAAACAAGAAAAGACTAACTTTTACTCAAAAATTAACTTGTAAAACACAAAAATAATTTCCTCCTAATTGATCCTAAAACTGTGAGCCTCACTGTCCAGCAAATAAAAATCTTAACTTATTTTTCGTAGACCAAAACAAGACTATAACTTTAGAAAAAAAAATCAAGATTTTAACTTAAAAAAAATATCAAGACTGCACTTTAAAAATTAAGACTTTTATGCATGCACCTTAAATCTTTAAGATCAACTCACAATTATTACATGCATGACATTTCAAGAAGCTACTCATCCTAAAAATTTCACTTTTAATCATGTAACATTATGTATGTTCATAAAGCTTCCTAGATCTAACCAAAATCAACATGCATGTGCATAAAATCCATAAATCTAGTCATGAAACTAACATGCATGAACTCAAACAAAATTTAAAAGTACAAGCTCCTATTTTTCTAGACATGGCCGAATTTAGTATTAAGAAAAGAGGATATTTTGTCAAAATTTTAACATGCAAAAATCAAGCTTTTCACTTTTCTACTTAAATCTTACAAGACTAAAATAAATAAATAAAATTCACATCAACATTTTTCATTTTGTTTTCAACCAAAACCTTAGATCTCTAAAATCAAAGTTACATATTAACATGCAAACACTTAAAACTCATAGATCTAATCCTAAAACTAACATGCATGTGCTCAAATAAATTATCAAAGCATAAACTCTATTAATTTTACTAGACTTGGCCGAATTACATCACTAAAAATGAACATCCACACAAATTTTCACAACACAAAATCATGATCAATCACATATAAAGTACATGCATGCTTTAATTACACATAATCTAAGTTAAATCTTCAATCATGCATTACAATCTTAACACAAAAAAAATATTTTAAAGACTTCAAATAAAATATCAAGAAGAAGAAATGCAACTCCTACATGCAAAATCACTTGAGAACACTCTTGAATCTTCAAGAAAATTTCTTCTTTTCTCCTTCTCCCTTCCACGGTTTTCTTCTTTCTTTTTTTTTTTTAATTTTTGTTCTAGAGTTTGATGGGTTCTAGAGATTTTTGTAGAAATGAAGAAGAAGCAAAAGCAATCAACACACAACACACTAGGTATTTATAAGCAATCAAGGATCCATGGGTGAAAGCCCAAAAAAATTCGGGTTCATGGGTCAAGACTAAGGGTAATTTGGCATCACAATAAGTTGCATGTAAATGGCCATTCCAAGTACTATTCACTCATCACATCATCCTTAAAGATATGTTAATTTATTCATTGCATATTTTGTTCATTTTTGTTCACTTAATCAAGAAGGAAATGACTCATAAAAATTTTAATCCTAGGTATATATTTATATATACACACCGTAGCACACACACAATCACATTGCATTTTTATTTTCAATCATGCACACACATGAACACATTACACTATAAAATGCAAACATTTAAAAAAAATCATACATTATACAAACATTCTCATACACATCAAATCATATACTCATTTAATTCTAAATTTGCTTTATAAGGTCACACAAAATAATTTTCCTTTGCATAGGAAGACAAACATCAAGATTAAAGAATAAAACTCCAAAATACGTTTTTTTTAAATAATTAACTGCACTGATTGGCTATAGATACAACACCCATTTCATTTTATTAAAGCATATTTTCATATATAAAAGGGATTCCCAGAAGAAAGAGTTTATTGGAGGTCTCTAGCTATTTTTAATGATTATTATTTTCAAAATTCGTATTTTACAGACCTGAAAAATAATTTTTTATAAATCAATCCAGAAAATTATAAAAGTTGCATTTTTAAATTCTACATTTCAATACGATCGTTATCATATAAAGATCATAATTTTCGGAGTTACGGTTAAAAAGTTATGAATTTTCAAAGTTTAATAACTCACTAAAACAATTCCTTATTCAATAAGATGACTATTTAAAATGTCTAAAATTATCTTTCATGAAACACCTTAAAATAACAATATATAAAACTTTACTTGAAAATACTTGTTGTATATATTTATATTTTTTTAACAAAACCTTAAGTCTAATATCAAATAACCACATCAAAACCATACTTTAAATAAAATGTACTGTATTTGAAATGTCACTTTATCAATCAGACATTCATTTATTTTATTTTTGAAATACTCTTATTTACAAAATATATTGTAAAATAATATTTTAAAATATACGAGAATTTTGGCGAATGTTACATCCATTTCTTTGTTTCTCGTTCCATTTTTTTTCTTTTGTTACTCAAATATTTTAACAATTTCCCATCCACAATAAAAAAAAAGTAGAAAAAAAAAAAACAACAGCGTGTTCGGGGGAAAGAGGGGGCATTCTTGATGGTGCTGCGCCGCTGTTCACGGTGATGTTCACGGTTGCCGGTTCAATGAAGTCGCCGCCATCAAGGCTGTTCTAGACCATGTGTTCCTCTGGCAATCAGATGGCAGAATCAAGGATTCATTGAAGACGGAGAAGAACAAGGACATCAAGAACAAGGGCGCCTTTGTTCATCTCTGTACGTGAGGTCACAGCGGTAATTGCTGCTTCAAATCAGCGCCGCCGCCACGCCTTCGTTCTCCATGGATGAAGGTACACGGAGGCTTCGGGAGGAAGGAGACGAACGAAGGAGGCAAGCCACAGGTTGCGGTCGAGCCACCATATCACTCTCCTTCTTCGCGCGTCGAGTCTCCGAGGCCACCATAGCCCGCCGCCGCACCTCATCGTGCTCAGGGCAACGAACACCGTTCGGACTGGAAGTCACCGTGCTGTCGCTCGCGCCCTCACGGTACGCCTCTGCTAGCAACGATCGGCGCCACTGGTCCAGGATGAACAAGACCACCGCCTCCACCGTGTAAGCCGGCAAGCCGCACCACCCGTGGTGGTTTTCGATCTCTAGTGCAGCCGCCGCCGCTGCAACCAAGCAGCACCCATTGGGGCACAGCAGCTGCTGCTAGAGGTTGAGAATTAAAGTAAGGTAAAATTGTCATTGCAGCAAAAGTGTGTAAAGAAAAAAAATTACAAATGCCACACGTCACCATTTGGTGTGTAGGCACATTTGTAATTGTAGGCACATATATCATTTCTCATTCTTATTTCCTAAAGCTCTCTGAACGTCACCACTCACCAACATCATTATATTCCCATCAAAACACAAAAGCGACCAAAATAAAAAAAAAAATGGCGTTTTTGTTGAACAAAACAACCCTTGCTTCTCATTTCCGATCTCACGCCCAGGTATTCTTTCTTATCATTTTCCCTTCCTCTCCAATCATTTTTTCAATAATCACTTCTCTCTTTGATTCTTTTTCTTTGATTATCAAGCAGAAGGCGGAAGATTCCATTTATCTCTCGCGCCGTGGATTCCACATCGAACCCGGGACTCGTGAAAAAGCTGTAAGGCTTTTAAAGCTTTTCTGTTTTGTTAATTCCTTCCACGATTTGAATAATAAACGGTGCTTCTAGATCACCCATTTTAATTTGTGGTTAATCTGATTATCACTTATGATTGAGGCAAAAATAAAATAAAGGATGCATTTTTCACTAATCATTTTACACACAAAAATGTACATCCATCAATTTTATGATTTAGTGATTTTTAGGGATGATAATTTGCGTGTGTTTAGAGATCCAAGGGGACTTCCTTTTTTTTATCAGAAGATTCCCCATTCGAATTAGAGCAGCTGCAAATAAAAATGCAACAAGGGTAGACGGAAATTTTATGCTCAGAGACTTCTTTAATTTACATACTGCCAAGTGCCCACAAAGGCAAATTACTCTGTCTTCTTCCTATTCATATGCGGAGCTACTGTACTCTTGATCTTGTTGATGGCCTTGTCATCAATAATTTCGTAAGATCTCTTGCTTTTCTCCTTCAACCAATCTCTTAATCTTGTCCTCATCAATAATTTCGTAAGAAGAAAAGTTGGGCTGTGACTCCGATATCATGATTTAAACCATGCCACAAATTATGTGGTAGGCGATGTGTGATTTCCAACAAAATATGTAGAGAATTTGCAAAACATTATAATGTAAAAGGCGATACACATAATCTCTCTTAGTAAATTTGTGTCCCTTGAAAAGTAGTATCATTTTTGTGATTTACTCTTTGGTTTGTTTGTACTTTCAATTTTGCTACATCGATTATTTGCAGCTCTTGGCAGAAGATTCAGCTCTGAAGCCATTCAAATCATACAAGAAGAGTGTGAAAAGCCTCAAAAGAATTGGGGATGTTCTAACAATTGTTGTTGTAGCAGGTATGTGGTCTCTTATTATTGGTTTTGATGTGAGGAGTTGGGAATTGTTGAGTAGTGAGAGGTTAATGATTCTTTTGTTTTTTACTTCTTTGACGTGGACAAATAAATTATTAAAACTACGAGTGTTAATGAGTGACTGATTTATGTTTATTAATGTAGTTTGGCGTTGTTTTACTTATACAGTCAATATGCTGATGAATCCCGATAAAGCAATTTGAGATGTTAAGTCCGGTAGTTGATAAAATATTTCTTTGGGCCTCTCATGGTCTATCTTTGAATATCATTTTAGTTTCAATTCAAATTCACTTGCCTTACTCTCCTTCTCATAGCATTCTAGATATCAAACTTATTGTTGTACTCTTAATAACCTAACTTTGATAAGCATAATATTCTTTTGTAATATGTTTATCGAAGTTCTAATGCTATTTATAAGCAGTGAATATTTAATCTTACCTGCTTTTTGCAAAAAGTAGAGGGGCTGTTTGCCAAAGTAAACAATCCAGCCAAATGTGAAAAAGAAGACAATTTTAAAGTTAGTTTTTTGTATAGCTTAAAAGAAAAAATGCATTGTTCCAATATTTCTGATTAAAGTTGGTTTAGGTTGAACTTATGAATATCTTGGCAAATGCTAACAAATGCCCTAAAAACCTAAAAGTAGTAAAAAGCCATTGGAATATGTATCTTTTTGTATTTTCGGGAGATAGAATGATGTGCACTTATCATTATTTTTCTTATTGCACTTGTTAGCAAGACCCGAATATCTTAAATAGAAATGATTTGAGCCAGATTAGGGGTTTGGCAAGTCTGTAGTGATTTAGAAATCCAGTATGCTTTAGCTGATTAACTGCTGAAACTAGATTGCTTCTCAGGTAAAACTTTGCTGAATATCATAGATTATGAAAAGTATACTATAAATATCTAAACAAAAGAGTACCATAGAAAAGAGGACGTTGTTCTCTTTATCATTGGGTGGAGGGGCATTTTGGACATTGTTATTACAAGGCCAATTTGTGATTGAGTCAATAGGTCATTTTCTTTTTGACTGTATTGTGTGCTTATGTGTATGTTTTTAGTTTCTACATTAATCATTTCCTCAAAACTTGACATTTTAAGTACTGTAAAAGTCTAGTTATAGTTTGTAATATGGAGTGTCGTCTCTTTGGCTTTGAAGGTCCTCTCCTCTGATCACCAGCGATAAAATATTCTAGTGGTTGGGATGTTTCAGATGAAAAAAAAAATTTAAAATAAAATTAGCTTGTAGTTGAAATCCAAATTTTTTGATTCTGCCATTATTGATGAACACCTTTCCTGTCTTTGAAATTAGCCAACACAACCAGGAAGAAATAGGACTGACATCGAGACAGAACTCGTGAATCGACAATTATGCATGCATTGAACGTTTTGCATTATGTACGTTCGTATTGAGCATACCTTCACTAGTTTCTAGAAGATCACTTTTTTAAAAACATTCATACAAATAAATACTCGTTTTTATATTTATTTCAGTGTCAACCATTTTACTTCCTTCCCACGTTTTAAATTGCCTATATGCCCCGAATAGGAAATGTCTCTATGAATCTAGTTATCTCTACTGCTTAAATCCGAGATGTGCTTGTTTAGATTGGACTTGAAATTGCATGACTTGGATAATGTTTTACAATGCCAATCTTAATATCTCTTTCATGTTCTGTTACATCTTTTCATTATTCTTCTATGCATACATGATGTTTCAGGATGCTGTTACGAGATATATGTCAGAGCAGTTACGAGAGAAGAGGCTCGCAAACAATGATGTTCTAAAAATACAGACTGAAGTGAATACTGGGATGCTAGTTTTCTATTACTTTTTATTTTTATGGAAACAACTTGGACCTTATGGTTTAGCCATGTTAAAATAAGCAGAACAACATGTGAACCCAAAATGCTTGGGCATCAGTAGTATTTTTACTGTTCAAGATGTACTCTTTCTGATGATAACTTCGTTTGGCAGATTATAAGTTTTTGGCCATGGGTCTGAAAAATAGTTCTAACTTATTCAACCATAAAATGCAAGGGTGACAATAAGGAGTGGGAGTGGTTGGTGATGATTTGTGTTAGTATTATTTCATGCAAGGCATTGTCTAACCTGCTCCGGGTACTGTAGCTTTTTCTTTTTTCAATGTAGGGAAAAGTCCAGTTTGCCTTTACTTTTTATTTTCAACTAGGGTTTGAAATGAGAGGATGAGAAGAGAGAAACGAGACACTAGTGGTGGGGTTACCATGGTGGTGGAGGTACGGTGGTGGTGAGGAACGATGGTGGGCGGCAGGAAAGGTGGTGGCAACGGAACTCTTGGTTGAATGTTGTGGTAAGACGGAGGAGAAAAGTAAAGAGTAATTTTGTCATTTACTAATTTTTTCTTTTTAATTTTAGCTGTTAAAATTTTTTAATAATAAAAAATAACTACAGTAACCAGTGCATGAAATTATAGTATTGCTTGAAATGCAGTCAATCTAATGATCATAATGTATTGCTTGAAATGTAGTCAATCTAATGATCATAATATTAGTATGGTGAAATTCTATTCAATGATTTTTTGGTAACTTTGTCAATTCTATGCGGGGAATTCTACGGTGCATGTAATATGTGACATGCATTAAATACATGTGATTGTACCAGTACTCCATTATCTCTTATTGCAGGTTATCGGGTTTTGAGCAAAAAACCACTTAATTAATGAAGTTATTTTACCAAAATGACCTTCACTTGTCACCAAGCCCAACCTCTCCTTCCTTTCCTAACATTATCAGTTATAAACCCCAACCATTGTAAACATTCGGGTTCGACCACTGCCGCCGCCGCCATTATCGATCTCTCTAGTCATAGTACTTGCAATTCGGTTGAAATCGAATCAGGTGTCGATCGAACTCGTCTATTACCCTGAAGCAATTGAGTTAGTAATCAATCCCACAAGTTAATCAAGTTACTAATGTGAACTCCACAAGTTAATTAAATGAACCCCATGCTTTTTTTAAATATTTTTTTGCTTCATAAGAATAATACATACCGTTAATTAAGGGACAATATCATCCATTAAGCTAATTCACAGACTAATAAACTCTTAACCGCACATTGCATAAAAACGCTGCGTTTTGCGGCCTTAAACCTAAACACCCATCAAACTCTACTTCTCATTCTCAGGTTCCCTAATTTGAAAAATCAGATCTCATCCCTTTGCCTCCTTGTCCAATGGAAAATGACCACCGAATCTTCTTCTAGATCTAGCGTTCCAAACACACACCACACAATCAATGATGATTCACGCACCTCTAACAACTCTAATCGGTCTGATGCTTCTAGAGACTCCCTTCGTAAAATCAATTTTGAGGAGCTTACAAGTTCTTGTGGGAGATTGAGGATGCATACCTCCACCAACAATGACAACCCGAGGAGACGCTTTATTCGTTGCCCACTTTGGAGGGTACGTATTAAGTTCAATCTCCATTCATAGTTCCATTTGATTATCTAACCAATGGTTCACAATATCAAGTTAACTCTTCTAATATCAAGTTAACATTTGTAATATTGTTCACAGGATGACTGCAACTTCTTCCATTGGGAGGACAAATTCGCACGGAAATTGTTGGCTTATCTGTTAGGAAATAGGATGCGACAAACGCAGCGAAAAAAAATATATCCTATTTCCATCCAGGATCCATGTGAAAGCATGATTTGAGATAGGGAATAAAATTACCTTTTGCAGGGAAGAGGAGACCAACGAATCTTATCACGAACGCTTCGTCAATCACGAGCACATCAATGTGTTGTGCCTCTATTGGTATCCACAAGAACAAATTCCCAATTGGAGTCACGTCTCTCTTCTTAGTGCTAGCAGAGAAGAGAGAGTCTGTGTATCACTCACTCTCTAATATGATGGCTAGGGTTACCGTTCTGTGTCTCACACATCTAAAAAACCAACAAACCCCTAAAGCTAATAATATTATTTATAATATTATCAGACCAACCGGTTGGGCTTTTTTTAGGAGATAAATTCGAATTCTATCTTATATGTAGAAAATAAAATCAAATTTATATCTTATACATAAAGATAAAACGAATCATATCTTAATCATATCAGAAAGATTTAATTTTATAAAAATACAACTATTGTATTTTTATCAAATGTGATATCTCCAATTTTATCTGCTCCTAGTGTGTGACCCTATAGGTTCCTGTAACGTTGGCAGTAATGTTAAAATCACATTTTAACTTTACAAGCAATGAGCGGTATCTAGCAACACATCATTGCTACCCAAGTGACAGGAATGTCTGTGATTTGACTAAACCTTTTACTGTGACCAATGAACATGTGTAAGTTTAATCCCTTTGTCCAAATATCATAGTTACACTCATGGCATGGAACGTGTCACCCATGAATAGTGTAACCTATGGTTTCTTGATCTCTGAGTAGACGCGTCTAAACAAGTCTCGTCAATATCTCATATTGACTGTCTTGAGTATGGCCATACATTTCACCGTCTCACTCAATCAAGGGGCCCAGAGATATAATTCCTATTGATAAGGAAGGACAAATCACATCTACGTCACTCACATCCCTCTACATGATTTGTCATATACTCGACTACAACCGTTATGATCACCTGGTTAAAGATGACGTTTGATTGCGTGAAAGCATATAATTCCTCATGTTGGGAACCGTAGCGACTTCAGGTCGAAGGACCATGTACACCATTGTCACTATGAGAATCGCTTATGACACTCACTTAATAACCCATGTAGCATTCTCATGGCGGGTCAATCCAGTACACAATTGTCTCAATGTGTACTTACGTGAAGACTTGATATCCCATATCCATGACCGGTGAGATACAATCATCAGTCTGCCACATACTAGTCTCGATGTATTATAGTTGTCCTTAATAACTATAATACTCGACTAGGAAATCTTTAAGGATAATTATCAATCAATAAGATCTCACTATCAAGTCATGTACTTGATATTCTTATGACATTGAACTTATAATCCTAAGGACTTTATTACATCTATTTTAATTAAACAATTAAAGCATAAATATAATAAATGAAATGCCTCATTATTATTAATAGTAATAATCCATAAACATGAAATAAGTACAAGTAAAAGAGAAAATACGATTGCCACTAGGGCACTCTCCAACAATCTCCCACTTGCACTAGAGCCAATCGTTCATGTATCTAATACCATAAGCCCTAACATGTCCCTCATGCTTTTTTATGGCAATAGGTTTAGTCAGTGGATCAGCAATATTATCATATGTTGAAACTCTGCATATCTTCACATCTCCTCTGTCAATTATCTCTCGAATGATGTGAAAACGCCGAAGTATATGTTTGGATTTCTGGTGAGATCTTGGTTCCTTAGCTTGCGCAATGGCTCCATTGTTGTCACAATAGAGGTCCACTGGAAACTCAATACTAGGAACAACATCAAGTTCAGTTATGAACTTCTTAATCCAAACCGCTTCCTTTGCTGCTTCTGATGCAGCTATATACTCAGCTTCTGTTGTAGAATCGGCTACAGTCTCTTGCTTTGAACTCTTCCAGCATATAGCCCCACCATTCAAACAAAATACAAATCCAGATTGTGATCTGAAATTATCCTTATCAGTCTGGAAGCTAGCGTCGGTGTAACCCTTTACAACCAGCTCATCTTCACCTCCATATACCAAGAAAGCATCCTTAGTTCTTCTTAAGTACTTTAGGATATTGTTGACTGATGTCCAGTGACCTTCACCTGGATCTGACTGGTATCTGCTCGTCATGCTCAAAGCATACGAAACATCAAGTCGAGTACATATCATGGCATACATGATAGATCCAATTGCAGATGCATATGGAATTCTATCCATGTGTTCCCTTTCTTCCTTAGTGGAAGGACATTGTTCCTTTGACAAGGTTATACCATGTGACATTGGCAAAGATCCCCTTTTGGAATCCTGCATGTTGAACCGTTTCAACACTTTGTCTATGTACGAACTTTGACTTAGGCCAAGCAATCTCCTTGATCTATCTCTATAAATCTTGATGCCTAATATATAGGTTGCTTCACCCAAATCCTTCATAGAAAAGCAATTCCCTTACCAAGTCTTAACAGACTGTAAGGTAGGAATGTCATTCCCGATGAGTAGTATGTCATCCACATACAACACAAGAAAGACAATTGCGCTCCCACTAACCTTCTTATATACACAAGACTCTTCTTCGTTCTTGATGAAACCAAATGGTTTGATTGCATCATCGAATCGAATATTCCAACTCCTAGAAGCTTGTTTCAATCCATAAATGGATCGTTGCAGCTTACAAACCTTTCCAGCATCCTTTGGATCAACAAAACCTTCAGGCTGTGTCATATACACATCCTCTAAAAGATTTCCATTAAGGAAAGCAGTTTTGACATCCATCTGCCAGATTTCATAATCATGAAATGTTGCAATAGCAAGCAAGATCCTAATGGATTTAAGCATGGCAACTGGTGAAAAAGTTTCATCATAGTCAATACCATGAACTTGTTTGAAACCTTTAGCAACCAATCGTCCTTTAAAGGTATGTACATTACCATCCATGTCAGTCTTCTTCTTGAAAACCCATTTGCACCCAATTGGTTTTACCCCATCAGGTAGATCAACCAAGATCCAAACATGGTTGGTGTGCATGGACTCCATCTCAGATCTCATGGCTTGAAGCCATTTCTCAGAGTCAGGGCTGTTTATAGCCTCTTGGTAAGTAGTAGGTTCATCTTGATCAAAAATCATAATGTCATCCTCTTGAGTCAAGAGAAATCCATATCTCTCTGGTTGAAGAGGAATCCTACTTGACCTACGCAAAACTTGTGTAACTTGAGCAGGTTGTACATCCACAACATCTTGTGGAACTTGCTCAACATCCATCGCTTGGTCTTGGCTACTTTGGGATTCTTGAATCTCATCAAGATCTATTTTCCTCCCACTATTTTCTTTAGAGAGAAATTCTCTTTCAAGAAACATGCCTGTGCGAGCGACAAACACTTTGCCTTCTGTGGGATTGTAGAAATAGTATCCCTTAGTTTCTTTGGGATATCCTACGAAGTAGCATTTGTCAGATTTGGGACTAAGTTTATCAGAAAGTAGACGTTTCACATAAACATCACAACCCCAAATCCTGAGAAAAGACATACTAGGACGCCTCCCAGTCCATATCTCATATGGTGTCTTTTCAACCGCTTTCGATGGGGATAAGTTAAGTGTAAAAGCAGCTGTAAGTAGAGCATGTCCCCAAAAAGAGATTGGAAGGTCCGATTGACTCATCATACACCTAACCATGTCCAACAAGGTTCGGTTTCTCCTTTCTGAAACACCATTCCACTGGGGCGTTCCAGGAGGAGTGAGTTGAGATACTATACCACACTCTTTTAGATAGTCATCGAACTCTTGGCTAAGGTATTCACCACCTCGATCAGATCGAAGGGCTTTAATACTTTTGCCAAGTTGATTTTGTACTTCATTCTTGAATTCCTTGAACTTTTCAAAGGTTTCATGTTTGTATTTCATTAGATATACATACCCATATCTACTAAAATCATCAGTAAATGTGACGAAGTACAGGTAACCTCCTCTAGCATTTGAACTCATAGGCCCACATACATCTGTATGTATGAGTCCCAAAAGTTCATTAGCCCGTTCATTGCTGCCAGTAAATGGGCCCTTTGTCATCTTGCCCAACAAACAAGACTCACATGTCTCATAAGATTCAAAATCAAATGAGTCTAAGAATCCATCTTTATGAAGCTTAGAAATGCGTTTCTCATTTATATGGCCCAAACGACAATGCCAAAGAAAAGTTTGGTTTGTATCACTTGATTTAAACCTTTTAGCATTAATGTTATAGACTGGATGATCAAGATCTAACAAATAAAGACCATTTATTAATTGTGCACTGCCATAAAACATCTCATTCAAATAAATGGAACAACACTTGTTCCTTATTGAAAACAAAAAACCTACTTTGTCTAAACATGAAACTGAAATAATATTCCTACGAATAGCAGGTACACAATAAACATCCTCTAGTTCTAAAACTAATCCACTAGGTAAGGTTAAACTACAAGTTCCAACAGCAATGGCGGTAACTCTTGCTCCATTTCCAACTCGCAGTTCGACTTCACCTTTAGCTAATCTTCTACTCCTTTTTAGATCCTACACATTAACACAAATGTGAGATCCACATCCAGTATCTAATACCCATGATGTTGAAGCAGAAAAATTAACTTCTATAACAAAAATACCTGAAGAAGAGGCCGCTTTTCTTCATTTCTTTCTCTTTAAGGTAATATGGGAAATTCCTCTTCCAATGTCCCTCCTTGTTACAATGGAAGCAATTTCCCTCCTTAGCCACCCCACCTTTAGGCTTAAGAGCCTTAGCTACTCTAGCTTTGCCCTTATCCTTAGATTTTTGTGCTTTCCCTTTGGCCTTACCTTTGCCCTTTCCATTTTGAACCAACAATACAGTTTTTCCCTTGTTGATATCATGCTCAGGAGTTTTCAACTTCCCTAACAATTCAGTTAGAGTGCTGTCAATGTTGTTCATGTTGTAATTCATGACAAACTGACTAAAGCTCTGTGGTAAGGAATGCAGAACTAAGTCAATGGCCAACTCTTGACCTAGTGGGAAACCCATCCTCTCAATGTTCTCAATATAACCAATCATCTTGATTACATGATGACTAACTGGGCTTCCCTCTGTCATCTTACAAGTGAAAAGGGACCTTGTGACCTCAAAACGCTCATGCCTTGCTTGCCCTTGATAGAGCTCCTTAAGGTGTACGATCATATCATACACACTCATGTTGTCATGAACCTTCTGAAGGTCAGGGGTCATAGTGACAAGCATGAGAGTTCCAACCTCTAAGGCATCATCTTGATGCCTACGGAAAGCATTCCGCTCAGCAGCCGGTGCATTAGCGGGGGGTGCTTCAGGGAGCGGTTGCTCTAGCACATACATCTTTTTCTCATTCCTAAGGACAA
Organism: Crotalaria pallida; assembly: GCA_037953625.1. NCBI lineage: Eukaryota > Viridiplantae > Streptophyta > Magnoliopsida > Fabales > Fabaceae > Crotalaria > Crotalaria pallida. Next base: position 104,219,322 of record CM075650.1, read on the forward strand.
TCCTTAGGGTTCGATACCAGTCCAGGAAATTAATTCCCGTCAGCTTGTCCTTCTCAAGGACCGATAGCAGTGATAAGTTATTTGAATTGTTTGAAGCCATGGTGATCTAACAACAAAATAAAAGCAGAATTAAAATCATGTTTATTAAATATTTAATAAGGACTTTCATTAAATATTACTCCCACTATTTTCCTCAAATCAATAACCCTCAATATTGACGACTCGGAAAATCTCAGTGCAAGATTTTCTAGTGGGACCAAGATCCATATTTCATCTTATCATGAGTCAACTTTAGCTGATTACCCACAATTAGATTATTTAGGTAAGGAACTCTTTCCCAATCACATCTCATGTGACTCTTGGATCAATTGGGTGAATAACATTTATTCAAAATTAACTTATTAATTTATACCCAATTCTTTTGCCTATAGATCTTCAATCCTATTGAACCATCCATTTAAGTTAGACCCAATGGTTGACATAACGAATATTACATTTATTCCTTCGCGTCTGACCAATGTAGATAAACGTACTCTACTTTAGCAGACCCACATTCAAAACGACATCAATCAAGACGAGTGTCAAGCATTGGAAGACATATAACTTAATATTTCAGTTTGAGGGGTTTTATATTTAAGTGATCTCACCTGTTTTATCTTACATTAACATACATTATAACGATAACATGCATCACATACATACTATAATTATAAACTACATGATATGGTCATGGCCTAGAAAAAACTAATTCACCCAAGCCAATGAGTGAATTAAAAACAAAAAATCCTAAACGCATAGCTTCTTCTCCAAGAGCATTCCTTGAATGTATACACCGGTCCTTCTCCAAGAGCCTTCCTTAAATCTCCTTTCCTTTTCATCTTCAAGTCTTTCGCAATATTTAATAAAATATTACATATAGAAACCTCGTTCATGAGGGGATTTAGATGAGAAAAGAAATACATATTGAATATAGAGAGAGGCACGACACGCAGGCCGTATTTAAAAATAAACCAAAAGAAAATAAAACATACACAAGGCGCGAAATGATTTAAGAGCCCATGACCATTCACCATACAACAACCAACATATTAAATAAAATAAATTATTATTTTATTAAAAAATTATGTTTGTTACGGCCAAGGAATTAAATTCCAATTCGGCTTGCCAAGGAATTCTTGTGCCGTGAATTCACGAGATATACGTTAATCAATCGGTGAATTCTTGTGCTGGGTATCATGCGGCGCAAACATGTATCAACATGTATCAAATTGGGTGAATTCATGAATTCATGCGGCGCAAACAAATCAACATTTGTTTTTTTTATTTTTAATTTTCGATTAAACCCAACACATCATAATCATATTAAAACATGTTTAATCAAAAATAATCAAATCATGGTTTCACAAGTGGCTCTGATACCACTGTTAGGAAATAGGATGCGACAAACGCAGCGGAAAAAAAAAATATATCCTATTTCCATCCAGGATCCATGTGAAAGCATGATTTGAGATAGGGAATAAAATTACCTTTTGCAGGGAAGAGGAGACCAACGAATCTTATCACGAACGCTTCGTCAATCATGAGCACATCAAATGTGTTGTGCCTCTATTGGTATCCACACGAACAAATTCCCAATTGGAGTCACGTCTCTCTTCTCAGTGCTAGCAGAGAAGAGAGAGTCTATGTATCACTCACTCTCTGATATGACGGCTAGGGTTACCGTTCTGTGTCTCACACATCTAAAAAACCAACAAACCCCTAAAGCTAATAATATTATTTATAATATTATCAGACCAACCGGTTGGGCTTTTTTTAGGAGATAAATTCGAATTCTATCTTATATGTAGAAGATAAAATCAAATTTATATCTTATACATAAAGATAAAACGAATCATATCTTAATCATATCAGAAAGATTTAATTTTATAAAAATACAACTATTGTATTTTTATCAAATGTGATATCTCCAATTTTATCTGCTCTTAGTGTGTGACCCTATAGGTTCCTGTAACGTTGGCAGTAATGTTAAAATCACATTTTAACTTTACAAGCAATGAACGGTATCTAGCAACACATCATTGCTACCCAAGTTACAGGAATGTCTGTGATTTGACTAAACCTTTTACTGTGACCAATGAACATGTGTAAGTTTAATCCCTTTGTCCAAATATCATAGTTACACTCATGGCATGGAACGTGTCACCCATGAATAGTGTAACCTATGGTTTCTTGATCCCTGAGTAGACGCGTTTAAACAAGTCTCGTCAATATCTCATATTGACTGTCTTGAGTATGGCCATACATTTCACCGTCTCACTCAATCAAGGGGCCCAGAGATATAATTCCTATTGATAAGGAAGGACAAATCCCATGTACGTCACTCACATCCCTCTACATGATTTTTCATATACCCGACTACAACCGTTATGATCACCTGGTTAAAGATGATGTTTGATTGCGTGAAAGCATATAATTCCTCATGTTGGGAACCGTAACGACTTCAGGTCGAAGGACCATGTACACCATTGTCACTATGAGAATCGCTTATGCACTCACTTAATAACCCATGTAGCATTCTCATGGCGGGTCAATCTAGTACACAATTGTCCCAATGTGTACTTACGTGAAGACTTGATATCCCATATCCATGACCGGTGAGATACAGTCATCAGTCTGCCACATACTAGTCTCGATGTATTATAGTTGTCCTTATTAACTATAATACTCGACTAGGGAATCTTTAAGGATAATTATCAATCAATAAGATCTCACTATCAAGTCTTGTACTTGATATTCTTATGACATTGAACTTATAATCCTAAGGACTTTATTACATCTATTTTAATTAAACAATTAAAGCATAAATATAATAAATGAAATGCCTTATTATTATTAATAGTAATAATCCATAAACATGAAATAAGTACAAGTAAAAGAGAAAATATGTAACACCCCGCAAATTCCTCGTATTAACTTAAAAACACCAAAGAAATTTATTTCGAGAAAAGTGTTTTGAAAGAGCATTTTCTTAAATGAGTTTCCTAAGTCACGTTTCCAAAAATGATTAATGCTTTTAAAGAAATTGTTTTCTAATATATGTGCTAGTTAATATGTATTTGATGTGTGATTGTGTGATTAGATGTTCTAAAATAGAATTAATTAAGAAATGAAATGATATATGTGTGTACATGTATGATACGTGTATATGTGTGTATGCATAAATGTATAGGTGTTATATGTATATATATGAATACACATGAATATGCTTAGAATTAAACTAGTAAAATAAAGTCATGCATGCATAAGTGTTGATGTGTGTGTGTGATACGTGTGAGAGTGTGTGAGTGTGTGCTACGTGTATGCATGCATGAATGGAGGCTAGGACTTTTAAGTTAGGGAGTCATGGACTAGGGTGGGGTTATAAGTAACTAAGTGTAACCAAAATCCTAACTAAACCCCTAACCAAGCCCTAACTAAATATTAAAACCTAATGGAGAACCTCAAAGGTCAACAAACCTAGAATGACTCCTAAGCACCTAATGTCCCCTATATTGTCTCCTTGGCAATGTTAACCTCCACCCATGCAAAATTATAGAGAACCGAATTTACCCCTCCCTTAAACACACCTTGGCCGAACTTATCAAGGATAAAAGAGGGAATCATGAGTTGCCTATATAAGCCTTTACCCTTAGTTCATCTCACCCATCTTCCCATTCATTTCTTTCATTCCCTTTCACTTTTCAAACACAATTGTTGAGAGCAAGTACCAAGCTCTCAACACATAGAGGAAATAGGGAGAGGCCGTGGATAAGAAGGAGGAAGAAGGAGGGAATCAAGCCCAAAAACCCTAGAGTTTTCTTTTAAGAATCAAGAACTAAGAAGCTAGGAGATCAACCTTAAGCTTGGTGGGTATTTCGAGTGGCCAAGAAGAAATTGCAATAGTTTAGATTCTTCTTTTTTTTCTATGATCTTTCTTTTCTTTCTTTGCATGTTAATTTCTAAAGCTTGAACGATGAGTACAAGTGTGTTTGTAATTGATCATGGATTTTAAAGTTTAAAGAAACTTGTAAGCTTCTAACTAACGGATTCTATAACTCATTTAAGGTCTTCATGAAAGATCTTAAGGTTTTTCAACATAGATCTTAAAGATCTAAAAAGTTTGTTGAGATTTTTGTGAAGCAAACCTTTTTGCATGTTAATTTTTCAAGCTCAAAGGAACTTAAAAACGTCTAATGAACGGATTTCATAACCTGTTTAAAGTTTTTCACAAGAGATCCAAAAGCTTCTAAATCAAAAGGTTTGATGGGGTTTTTGTAAAGCCCAAAGTAAATCTCTTTGTGCGTTGAATTCTCTTTCTTAAAACCGTGATTTAAGGATGTACTGGTGTTGCATGTTAACTTGTTGAGGATCTTAATGGTTTCAGTACATGCATGTGTTGATTGTGTATTGATCTTGAATTTTTAAGAACAAATAAACTTATAAAACCCTAGGTCAAGAGCCCAATGATTCGGCCTTGACTAGATTTATGGATCTTAATGCTTTTAATTTGATCTAAATCATTGCAAGATAACTTTATGATTAGGAAAATTGATTTGAGTGTTTGAAATTGTTTAATCCTAACTTGATCTATGATACCTAGGTGCATGCATGTCATTTTTAAGTGAGAAAGATTTGAAGATGAACCTTAATTTTTGGTGATAAGGCATTCGACCTAGGCTTAGAAATCAAGGAGTCATGTTTTGATTTTCATAAAAGATACATGCATGATTTTCTTGATTCAAAGATTTTGATGTATGCATGAAAATAAAAATTAAAATGAAAACTTGGTTTAAGGAAATACTATTTTTTTGAGTTCTGTGTGAAAAGGGTACATGGTTAGATTCATGACCTTTGATGTTTGCATGTTGAAAAAGTGGACTAAAAACCTTGTTTTTGGTCAACGTAGGGTTCGGTCTATGTATGTAAGCTAGGCTAGGATCTTTTTCAATAAGATGACACAAAAACAATGAGTGTGTTTTGTGAAATCATGATAAATTATTTGAAATTGAGTTGTGAATATTTATTTTCCAATAGGTTTTTGATCTTAAAATAAAGGAGATGAATAAACTAAACGATTTTGGGGAAAGTATTGTGTGTGTGCATGTGTATTCAGTTTAGAGGGAAAGGAAGGGTAAATGAGATTGTTGCATGAGGAAGAAAATAGAATTTAAGTGCTTAAAATGAATTAAGTCGATTTATGAGTTTTTAAACTTGTGATCCTCAAATTGTTTCTCTCGAGGTTGCTCGGTCATAAGGAGAAAATAAATTTAGGGAGCTTAGTTGCATAAAATAAAATGTACATGTTTGGTTTATATCTTGTAAGTGGGTGGATGCTTAAGTGTTTAATTTATAATCAAGTTAAATAATTTATTTTGTGTTACTTGTCCTTTATGTGTTAATTGATGTTTGAACAATATATGTATGTGTAATTGGTTGGGTTCAAATGTTTGTTTGTGATTTATAACTAAGTAAAACGATTGGTTTTGAAATTAATTGAATTTGGATTAAAATAATTTCTCATGAAGTAATCCCTTGATGTCCCGAATTAAATAAAATTGTTTTTTATTTTTAAAAGGTGTTTTCAAATGATTTAAAGTAAAGTTTTCAAGAAATAATTAATTTAAGAAAAACCCGGATCAAAAACGATGCATTTTTCAATGTTTTCAAACATGTTTAAGGTGCTGTCCAAAACGGACCAGCCCCCAAACTAAATAGTTTAAATAACTTTTCATAATAATTTCAAATGATTTTTGAAAGTACTTAAAGTGTTAAAAACATCCGAGTTGTTTGAAAGAAAAACGAGTCTGTTTTAAAGTCTTCCGACGAGGAACGAGTGGTGTCTAAGTTTTAAAAAAAAAAGAATTTCTTAATACAAGTTAATAACATAAGTGTATTTTATTTAGTATGAGGAAAATCTTAAAGACGAGGGATTGGGGCAGCCGGCAGCACAAAGGATCCGAAGTGACGGTACGCACTTAATAGCTGGACCTCAGGTGAGAGAGAAGCTTTCCTAAGACACTGTGGTGTTTAGGTGATATATTAGGACGTTCCGTATCATCTCAAATATCGGAACCAAGTGGTTAGAGTCAGTAGTATAAGTGGCAATTGTTTGATTGTGTGGCCACTTATACGAAGGGGACGAAGACCACAATGATGTTGTGTGATGTTTGTGTGATTGGTAGCATGCTTCTGTTTATTTAGTTATTTATTTATTTAATCATGCCAGTTGAAATTAAGTGTTGTTGGTTATTATTGATAATCCGTTGAGGGACGTCTGCTACGTCCTGAGTAAGAGAATGAAAACAAAGAAAATTGAATAAGAAGTAAAGAGATGAGTTGGATTAGAAAAGAGAAAGAGTTGAGATTGGGGAAAATATGTAATGATAATGTTGAGAACGAGCCAGAGCTGGGGAAGGTGATGTTGATTATGAGAATGAGATACGATTTGGACGGAGCTGGGCTCCTTTGTTAGGTTTTAGTCTGGGACTAGTGTCGAGTTGAGCTTGCTCCTCCATTAGCGCCCAGCAAAGTTGTGATCTTTGAAAGGGTTTTTGAAAAGTAGTTTTTGAAAAGATTTTTATAAAGAGATTTTTGAAAATATCTTTATGATTGTGAAAGAAGGATTTTGAAAAGATTTGTAAAAGGGTGGTTTATGGAAAAAGGTTTTCGAGAGGAAATTTTGTAAAAAGAAGTCCGTGAAAAAGGTTTGCGAAACGAAATCTTTGAAAGGGTTTTGAAATGGGATTTGTGAAGAAGTTTGTAAAACAATGTCTTCAAAGGAGTTTTTATGAAACAATCTTGTTGAACAGATTTGGGAAAGAATGTAATTTTGAGAAAAGTTTTGGGAATCCATCTGATGAGGAAATTTTGGAATGACATTTTGGAAACTATTTGTGAAACAGTATTTTGGGGAATGTTGGTGAAAGGAGATTTTGCGGAAGTTTTGGAAATGGTATTTTGAGATTGTTGAGACAAGTCGAGTAATAAGATGCAAGTGTGATAAGGTGAACCCAGCTCTGTGCTCTGATGAGAAAAGATTGTGCAAAGTTAGTGGTCAGGACTCATTGAAGGGATGCACGAAGGATGGGCCGACCTTAGGGTAATTAAAAGATAAAAGACACTAAAAGACATTAACGCGGTGAGGTATTAGAGTGCGAAGTAGTGGAGAGGAAGGTACCCCGGATATCAGGGATATTCGGGTTGTGAATGCAATAGGGTAGGCTCGGGCGGTAAAACGCCACGTTGCCTTGAGTACTATTCTGGGCAGAACGAACTCCACATGTGGTGCACTAACGTGGTGGGGACTGGGTCTAATACCGTGGTAAGTTCTGCACCCGGGACCGGAATAGTGCTGTCACCCCTATGGCATTTCGAGAACAGTGGAGAGGGACTGGAACGGGGCAATGTGTTTTGCCACTGCGAGGCAGTGAGCCTTGATTATATGATTTGAGGACGAGATCCTCCTGGTCTGGGACCATATGTGTTGAGACAGTTGTCGTGCCCGCGTGGTAAAGGTCCTGTACTCCTGTTCGCTTCCGACTAGGCTGGGTGGATGACCGAGGAGATGTAGACGTGTGTGACAATGACAACGAAACGAGTACCTCGATGATCTTCTAAGTTTTCCCCAATCATCGAAGGTTATGATTTGATAAGTCGTGATAAGAAAAATTGAAACGAGATTGAGAAAGTAGATGAGAAAGAAGGAATGTTAATAAGTTTGGTAAGACAAAGAATATAATGGTAAGAAATATGATGATAATAATGATATATTTGATTGTTATGTTGTATGTGTGTTGTATACTTGTATGGTCTTGATATCTCGCCTACTGTAATCCCACACCGTCGACGATACGTCGTTCGGATTGCTTACTCTCTCCTGTTCGTTGGCATATCGGGGCTGCTGATATCTCAACGGGCAGACGGAACATCATATGGAGGTTTCCACTTTAGACGAAATGAAGTTGGAGTTTAAAGACAATGGGAAAGCAGAGACAAGAGGTGGCTTCGTCTTCAGGAGTGACGAAAGGGCGCAAGAAGAAAGAAGGACTTCATCTGGATGTCTTCCACCGAAGGAAGCGAAAGTAGTGTGTTTAGTTCAAGTTTGTGGATTATGTTTTGAGTCGAGGATTACCAAGCAATGTGCCACTTATGTAACTGAGCCAAGTTTTAATTCTGTATTGTGGAATACTCTATTTTGGAAGAATAAACAATGTAGTCTTTGGGAAAAAATATCATGATGATTTGGAAACAAGTCTTTTTGTGAAAATGAAAGTGTTCTGAAAATAAATGTTTTAGTAACAACTCGGTTTTCAAAAAGGTGATGAGAACACCAAGGACTTTTCATCATGTTTTCAAACGCTTCCACAATGTTTTATAATAAAAAAAAAATTGGCCTCATTTTTGCAACTTTAAAAAGTAAAAGTTAATTATTTTTGGTTTACGAAAATCGGGCTGTTACAAAATACGATTGCCACCAGGGCACTCTCCAACATTATCATCTCCAGCACATTAAACCCCGCAAACATGGTGGCATGAGTGATGTTGTGGAAGCTATTGTGGAGGCTAAACCTATTGAGGATGAAGAACAAATAAAGAAGATTATAAGGCTTCGAACAAAACTAGTAGCTGAAAGAAAGAAGTCACATTTTCTTCTAGGTTGTGTAGTCCTGTCAATTGGGGTTTTGTTTGGGTTTCTGTTATTCGGTAGAAATTAGTTGTTAATTGTGGTTATGTGTAAAATTAACTCTCAATCCCTGTCAAGTTCGAACCATTTATGTTGTTAACTGTTTGGCCACGTGTTAAATCTTTCAATTCATGTCTTTATCCCTCCGGTGAACCTCTTTTTTTTATTGGCCTCCTCTGTATTTTTTGCAAAACGACATAGCATTCATTGTTGAATTGGGAATCAACAGATGCATTTGATGAGTGGTCCACAATCAACACTATCGGATGTAAGTGTGTTATCCCCATTGTTAACTTACACATTAACCCTTCTATTCTCTATTTCGGTTAGTAACCAGTGTTAAAATGTAATTTCACCATGTAACTTATTGGAAAATGAGAAAGAAAACGAGGAACATGAGCTCCTTCGCCGTTCGAGTTTATCTATTGGAACCTAATACGAAAATGGAGCATGTGAATCACATCAACAACATGGAAACGACTTCCTTGAACACCCGACTACAAGGATGGTCATTGAGAGTAACGAGAAATCGTAAGTCTTTTCTTCTCATTTTTATGGTGTTTCTATTATATGAAAATAGAATCCATCCTCATTTCCAAAATCCAAAATTTTTTTATTTTTTTGTTTGGAAGATGAAATTAGGGTTTCAACTCGTTTTAATTAGGGGTTCAAATAAATTACAGTTGAGAATCTCAATTAGCGTTAAGTATTAAAATTACATTTGGGATGGGATTCAAAATCATGTCTTACACCCGTATTAAATGTTAACTTAATTGTGGCTTCGAGAATGACATTGCTCATTTTAGATTTTATTTAGTATTTTGCATTTAGGAATCAATGTATTGTTTTGCATTTTTTTTTCTGCATATATTTTTCACTTCGGTCTTTGGAGAGAATTTAACCCTATACAGAGAACCTTCACAGATATAAAAACCACATATTCGTAACTGAATGAACCATAAATTTAACATAGGATTGACAAAATGAACATTACATGCAAAACAATGTATGAAAATAAACAACGAAAGACATTGAAATAGACAAAGTAATTAGATCGTACAGTAAAGTTACTAACTGCTTCCTCCACATTTCATATTTAGTAATATGAGCCACATGAGAACAATCGTTGTTCTCATCCTCATCCAATTCGCGTAAACCCGCAAGTTCCTCCTCAATATGGTGAACCCTCTCCAAGATAGAGGGATACTTGATTCCATTCCAACCGGGCACCTCAACTCGGAAACACTGACCGCCAAGGTAGTGAAAGTGAACTTCCCTGCCATGCCCCAAGCCAAACCTGAACTTAATTTCAGCCCACTCATCCCCTCCAATTGAAGATGTTGTGATCCCAGAAGGACAGAAGACAAGCCTTACCATCTCCCCATCCAGGCAGAAGCACACCCAGTGTGCTCCGATGATCCTACCAAATAGGACCATGAATTCTAGGTTAACGTTGAAAATGCACTGTAACGAGTATTTCTAGCATGCAAATTACCTTGCGAGAGTCCACTATGTAACACCCCAAATTTTTAATCCCTGATTAATGAAAGTTTAATTATGAAGTTTATTTATAATTAATTATTTTTATTTTAATCCTCGATTAATTATGTGTTTTGTGTGTGCAATTGAAGAATGAGAATGCATGAAAAATAATTTGAAAATCATTATTATGTGAAAATAAGGTTTTTGCATGTTAGTCCCTGTTTTAGGACCTAGAAGCAATATTAGTAAGGTTTTCGAGGGAAAGGAAATAAAATAATTATTTTTCAAAGATTAGCCAAAAGACTCGAGTCTTTCTGCTAAGACTCGAGTATTATGGGCAGCAATGCACGAGTTAGCATTTGATGAGTCACCCACTCGAATATCCCACGAGGGTGCACGAAATCAACCCAGAAACGTGTCCCTGTTGTCGTGTTGAGCTGCATGATTGCTTGGTCATGCTATATAAGCTCTTGGTTGATGAATCAACCAACCATTTTTGCCATTTTCGTGAAGAATCCATGTGTTAGGGTTCATAACTTTCTCTCTTCGATTCTCTATTGTTTCTAAGAGTTTATACAAAAACCATACACCATTGTAAAGCTCACATCACGAGCTTTACAAAGACATAAAAATCGTGAGTTGAGGTTGAGTGTGGATCGAGAACGAGGTTGATCTTTTGGTGGTGTAGAAGCTGCCTCTGTAACACCCCGTTATTTTTAATATATACTTTTAGTAAAATAATTAAATGATTTAATATGATCTTTTCAATATTGGAGTGTAGTAACAAAATTTTGACTTCATCATTATATTTGAAATATGTTTCCTAATCGAAATAAGTATTAATTTGTTATAATACGCTTTACAAAAATAAAAGAGTACTTTTATTTAGTTTAATTAATATTTTGATATGGAGCTCAACTGACAAGCCTTAGAGACATTTTCATAAATTGTTTCTTTAGAAAGATATGTTCAATTTAATATTTTAAACATTTCTGTAAATTTCATAGCATTATGAGACTGTTTTATTTTTACCTCACGGACTGATTTTAATATATTACCGGTATAAGTTATATTTAATGACTTATATTTCAATATTTTGAATATTATATTTTATCAAGTTTGACGTCAAGATTGAAAAATGTATTTATATTTGTATTTTTGTACTTTTTCTTATGCAGCAGCTATCTGTAGGATTGATAACTTTACTATTTTTCAATCAATTTTGAGTTATTAAAAAAAATATATTGTTTTACTTAAATGTATTTTATTTTTAGGATCATCAAACTTTTAGTTATAATACAAAATACCTACACACATTAACCCACAAATGAGAGCAAACTATTAAAATATAATTAAGTACCTAACATCTACCCGATTAACCCACCGTCCCACTACTTCCATGTTAATTTTTAAGTACCCCAAGCCAACAGTACAAACTAAAATAAATATAAGAAGAGTAATATGTCAGATTAGTCCCTGACTTTGTCAGGGTCGGTCAAGTTAGTCCCTGATTTTATCGAAACAGCAATTTAGTCCCTGAGATAGGAGAACGTCGATCAAGTTAGTCCCTGCCGTCACTATCACAAGGATGTATTTGCTTTAAAATGAGATAAAGATAGGGACGTATTTGAATTAAAATGAAACCTCAGGGACCAAATTGCTATTTCGATAAAGTCAGGGACTAATTTGATCGACGTTTACAAAGTCAGGGACTAATCTGACATATTACTCAATATAAGAAATAAAGAAAGAGAGTAGGAGCACTAGAACAAAGAAATGAAGAAAGAACCAGCGACAGAGAGCAAGGGTCGCTAGAGAGAGAATCATTTTTGGGTTTTTCAATCTTCCCGGTCCAATAATTTAAGATTCAACCGTCCAATCTCAAATCCTTTTTAGGTAAATGATCCCCTCAACTCCCTCTACCCATCTATGTAATTTATTCGTTGATCCGTCAATATTTTTATTATCCCTATATTTTAAAATAAAGAGATGTTTTAGGGAAAAGTAATATATTTTCATTCTATAATGATATATATTTATTATTTTGACAAAAATGAATTTAGTTGATATATATATATATATATATATATATTTTAATGTTTTACTTAGTTTTAACATGTGTCCCTATTTAGATCCAACACGTTATTGTTGATCTTGATCATGGAGTAAGTCGCGGACGTGAATGTGACCATGTCCTTATTGCTAGGAATTCCAGGTAAGGGGGAGTTGTTTACTTAAATTAGGAAGATTTAATAATAATGATGATGATATAGATATATCTATGTGCATGATAGATATGCGAATGTTTGGTTTGTATATTAAATGTTAAATTATATGGTTCATGAACCTAGGGTGTATGTGAAATAATGAATGATGAGGATGATGATTGATTAAATTATGTTATGCATAAGGAATGAATAATGATATATTAATGAATGATATTGATGTCCCCATGATTGAATATTACTTACTTATGTTTATGCTCACTTATAATAAGTGAGGAAATTGATATAATTAATTAAAGCTTTGATAATCAATGCATTAAAATGAAGTGGAAACACATGCATTCAAGAAGTGAGGTGGACGATAGGAATTAGGAAAGATGACGTGAAGGCCAGATTCTATGAATTGATGGACATTATCGTGAAGATTCATAGAATTAATGGACGAGAGTATTATAGTGATTTGATTGTGCTTATGAAACAATCACGAAAACTATTATAGGGGACTTTGATCTACCCTAGAAGAGACCAGTATGATGGACGTATTCGTGATGTACTGGTTGAATTGGTGATTGGTCCAGTGCACACTATAATAGTTCTATCGGTCACTTACATACTTCGTGACTACAGAGGATGGTTCTTACCCTGTATGATGGACGTTTTCGTGAAGTACAAAAGGTTTGTAACATCCCTGACAGGCAAATGGATTGCGACTGTCCCCACATACCAACACGAGTCTTTTCAACGTGCTTTGTCCTCACTCGCACACTTCCCGGGAAAACTTTCCAAGAGGTTACCCATTCCAGAATTACCCCAAGTCAAGCACGCTTAACCATGGAGTTTTTATGTGATGGGCTACCGAAAAGAAGATGCATCTTGTTGATATGGGTAGTACTAATCAATTCATTTAAGCCTTCCTGTAGTGTAACACCCTTATTTTATATACAAAATAATAAGTAAAAGTCTATATTTAAAATAGTGTATTTAAAATTTTCCTTTCACAAATCAAGTTTACAAATTGATATTGGGCATCCATTTACAATATAGATAGCATAACTATCGTTCCTTCTTTCCAATCATCCGCTGCGCCACTCTGATCCATAAGCTCCTTAGCAAACACCTAAAATGTTAACCACATAAAGGTGAGACCTTTTCACAACATAGTGAATCAGAGGATAATATAAAGCTCATAATATAAACTCAAGAATAACAATCTAATCAAGTCAGGGATCAACCAGTTCATTCCATTCCCATTTCCTTATACATTCCTTTTTATCCATTTTCCATTATCCCTTTTTCCTTTCCTAAATCCTTTGCATTACCATGTTCATTATTTATTCCCTTTAATTCCTTTATCAATTCTATTTTCATTTCCTTTGTTCATTTTCCATTATGTGTAACCTCAATCAGAGATCTACACTTTCCATTGGGCGTAACCTCAAATAGAGATCTACACCTTACCATCATGTGTAACCCCAAACAGAGATCTACACACTGTGCATGCAACCACAGACAGTGATCTGCATACACTCCATCTCGTTTATGTAACCTCAAACAGAGATCTACATAAACTTCCCTTTCCCTTTTTACCTTCCCATTATTCATTTTCCATTAATGTGTGTAACCCCAAGCAGAGATCTACACACACAGTGTAAGCAACCACAGAAAGTGATCTGCAAACACTTCCATTTTTACCGTACACCACTAGGATTTGGATACCTGCTAGGTAATTGGCACACCTGTCTAGGGACTTGGAACACCTGCCCAGGACTTTACACCCATCCAGACCATCACCTGTAGGACTATGTACTTTTACCAATCCATTAATTATTCCAGTTATTGGTGTGGAAAACTGATCCTGTGGGTCACCCGGCGCCTACAGGGCGGTTTGGCCTGATGGGTAATTGGCCTGGCAGGTAATTGGCCCTAACAGGTAATTGGAACACCTAGCCGGGTACCTAGTGTTCCGGGCCCCACTGATCAGTTTCCACTTTAGTTACCTTTGCCATTTTCATTTAATCAACAGTCCATTCCATTAATTATCAACCATACACAAAGTTCCACCAATAATCATAAATATGCATAATTATAATCCTTTCCAAGTAATCACACATATATTCGTAAATAAGCACTTATCATCCATAATCATATACAGTTCCAATTACTCCCATTAAGGGTCACATTACACAATTATCATTTATATCCATTTTCCCTTATTACCACATAATCCCATCTATCCACTTGCAATTCATAAATTCTTGTCAAAATCTATACCCCTTTAGTACTCAAAATTAGCTCTGCATATTTTCAAATAGGCATGAACATTCTTAAATAACTAATCATATCATCACATTCTATTCCATTCGAGTTACACTTCATAATTACTTTTTTTCTTCCATTATATGCATTTCCATTTTATTTGGTCATTTACACCCCCTACTACCCAGCCTTAATTCAAAATAGCATATATGACACTTAAAGAAATTCACATATATCCACAAATCAGTCGACATACTCAGATATGTCTCAGAGTGCTTTAAAATAAATCATCTCCCTAGGGTTCTTCACTTCCTACTTATTTAATATACAAAAATTAAACCTTAACAATTTCCAAAATAACAACATTACCCAAATACTACCATTACCCTTCTTTAATTCTAATTACCTCTTAATCCATCACCCACAACCCAACTTGACTATTAAACTCAAATCCTATTATAAACCCCAACTATCCCTAACTCAAAGTGTGGAAAAGAGACTCCCCTTACCTTGGAGAAGGAGGAAACTCAATTGAAGCTCCAAGGATCCGTAATCTACCTCTGATCTACTTGATTTCCAACTATCTAGACCGGTTCCCAATTTGATTCCAAAATTGGAGGAGAGAGAAAGAAAACCCTAGAGGAGAGAGAAAGATTCAAGAGGAGAGAGAGAGAGAGACACAATGGAAGAAGGTAGAGGATAATACATGGGGAAGGAGATAAATCCTCATAAATGAAGAATGGAAGGTGGCTTTGTGGGTATTGATGGTTGTTGGTGGAAATTGGGGTGAAGAAGGGAGTAAGAGCCATGGAGATGGGAGAATAAGAGAAGCTTCATGGAAATGGAAGAGAAGAAGAAAAACAAGGAGGAAAGGGTGATTTGTCATGGGTGGAGGTTGGAGGTTAAGCTATGGATGTAACACTCTCACTTTTATTAGTTACTTTTAGGTTTTATTAAAATTAGAGATTAAAAATTCCTTTTTAAGCTTAATTACTTATAAAAAACTTTTACGAAAATCCTGCAGAGTTTCCTCTGTTTTCCGGACTTCCCAAAAATTTTCTTCTAAAAACCTGTCAGTCCAGAATTGTTTAAAAACATAAACAACAACAATTTAATAAGTACACAGATCCTAATGCCCAAATAATACAAGTTGCGGGGCAAGCTACTAATTCATATTATAAATTACATTAAATAATTATCCACTCATAATATCTAATAAACATTCCACGTAATGGAATGAAAATCCTGCTCGGCCGGCACGGGTGTATGCTCCACTTGTGTACCTGAAAAATATTAACCACACAGGGGAAGCATCACACAGAACTTAAAAAGGATATTTCTAAGCAGATATATACGACACACCAAGACCATTCAAGCCTATGCTATACTATTTAATTCATGCTCATCTTTTCCCCTTTTTACTTCCTAAGTGTTTCCCGATTCTTTTTCCTTTTAATTGTTTCCTTTTAAATAATCCCTAACCTCTAATTATTTCTGTTCCTCTTTACTTTCGCTCTATCCTTTTTACTCCTTTTTCCTAATCACCCTAATTTTCCTATTCACTCTTTTTCCAACCAACCTATTTCTTATTCTTCCTTTCCCATCCTATTATTTCCATCCTTTACCCGTTTTCCATTATTCATTTATAGTTAGCATTTCCATAATTATTCTCCTTATTTATTTCCTTTAATTCCTATATCGATTCCATTGTATACCTTTTTAGTTCATTTCTCAATTGTCCATGCTATTATCCGTTTTTCCTTTTTATTACCATTTTCCATTTCCTTTTCCATTTTTTTTCCTTTTTAATTATTTTCCCCGTTTCCAAATAAATCCCTTTTTAAAACCCTTACCTTTTCCTTATTTTACGGTGTATGTATGTCTCCACCAAATCGAAGGCCTACATACATACACCAATCACGATGTATGCCTCCACCAAATCGAAGGCCTACATACATCGCTTTTCCATTTCCATTTTACCTCTTTATTATTTGGTCACAGGGTCAATACAACCACCTGCGCCGTGCCACAGGGTCAGTACAACCACCTGTGACATGTACCATTTCCTCTAGGCCATAGGGTCAATACAACCACCTGCGCCGTGCCACAGGGTCAATACAACCACCTGTAACATTTACCATTTATCGGGCCACAGGGTCAATACAACCACCTGCGCCGTGCCACAGGGTCAATACAACCACCTGTGACATTTACCATCTATCGGGCCACAGGGTCAATACAACCACTTGCGCCGTGCCACAAGGTCAATACAACCACCTGTGACATTTTCCATTTTTATTTCCCTATTCACCATTTCTATTCTTTTACCACAGCCTACCAATCTAATTAATTAATTATTCTATTACTTACCTTTTATTCATCACTATTTGATTCCCCTATTTACTCCGTCTATCTTTCTTCATTATTAGCGGGTTATCCTAAGGTTCGTTAACAATTAACTTTTCCCCCGGTCCTAGCGATAGATATAACTACCCAGAAATACACCCCTTAAGGACTGGTAATGAAACCCCTTACCTTAATCGGTGATAGTGGGGGATAACCTTAATCTGGCGCTTTACTCCCCGACTCACGCTTTTAGCTCGGCTCCAACTTGATCCTAAGCTTCCCCAATCCTTGATTCCAAGCACGATGGGGACAATCGATCTCGATCACGGCGACGGTGTTGCTCTTCGACACCGGGAGGAGAGAGAGAAAGCTCGTGGGAGAGAGAGAGGGATCGAAGTCAAGGGAAGAGAAACAAAGGGGAGAGGGAGAGGTCTTGATGGTGGTGGTGGGGGATAGTGATGGTGGTTCGTGGTGGAGTGGCGGTGGTGGCCGGAGATGGCGGCGGCCGGTTGGTGGAGGGTGAGAGGGGAGGAGAGAGAGAGGGTCAAGTGAGAGAAAGAGAGAGATCTATGGAGTGGAGGAGAGGGAAAGAGAGAGGAAGAGAAGGCTATGGTGGTGGTGGTGGCTCTGGGCGGCGGTGATGGTGGCCGTCGGAGTCGGAGGAGGGAGGGAGGTCAAGTGGAGAGAGAAAGTGGGGTTGGAATGGGGGTTTCAACCCCTAAAACCCGAATTTATTGTTTCAGTTCGAAGGAATTTCGCTTAAGCGAAATCTGTTCGCTTAAGCGAACCCCATATGTGTTGCTACTGGACCGTTTTCGCTTAAGCGAAATGAGCAAATACTGCTACTTCATTTTTCTATTTTTTCAGCTATTTTCTCCAAACTTCAAATAGCCATAACTTCTTCGTTCACCGTCGGATCTTGCTCAAATTTGACGAGTAACTTCCTAAAAATCATATCTTCATATCCAACGGTGGGAATTGTGTTTGGAGTCTTAAATCTTTTATTTTGAATTTCCTAATTTTGGGTGTTTATAACACCGAAAAATCGATTTTTAACACTCGTTTGGTCTTCTTAAATTTGCTTTTCGATGCCAATGCTCCTGGACTCCTATATGGCACTCAAAGCACTCCTAATCCATCATTTTAAATCCCTTCTAGGATAATTCTTACTTCCAAATCTTACTATTATTCTAATTATTATTAGAATTAAAATTCGGGATGTTACATTTCTCCCCCACTTATTAGAATTTTGTCCCCGAAATTCCAGTTGTCCCTTATCTGGAAGGAGTATCCCTTGACATAACTTCCGACCATGTCATTTTAATTCCTCCGGTTCCAATATTCCCTTTGAGGAATTTCTAAGTTAAGAGTTCTGTGGTATAATTACTCGCCTCAGGTATGGTTTATCTCAGCCACTCAGAAATCCGCGCAATACACAGAGTCTTACGAGACTGAGACAACTATTTGCGGTGCTCCGACATAACCTCTTAAGTGAGACTTCACTTCGCGACTCCGCTTATTCCCTGTTCGTTTCTTACTCCTTTAAGTGAGTCTAGTTAGGTCGCCCTTCAAATCCACTTTAGCTATATCTGCGTTCTACTCCGATGGTACTTTTCTTCCGTTCGTTTGACGAGTTCAATTTGGTATAGGTGTTTCCTACGGGTTATGGTTTGGTCATCGGACATTGAGTCCGGATCGATGCAATCTTCCTTACGCTTCGTTACCGTTCTGTATTCTGCCTTGTTACTCGGATAGGATTCACGATTTTCTTATTGTTAAAGTTCCATCTCCCATTTCTTGGATTGAAATCCTCCCCCACTTAGCATTGTCATACTTGATTATATCCTTGCTAAGGGGTATGCTCATTCGCAGCTCAGAATTGGGTACACAAGTTCCTGACCGGTATTCAAGGCTGAGAAGAGGACGCGTGGGTGACTATCTATCGATAGGCATAGAACTACGCCGGGCTTCTACGACTTGGCCAATTCTCACCTTTGCATCTGAGATGCTTGAAGCTTGAAGGGAGTGAAGATGAAAAGAAGAAACATGAAGTACTCAAGAATGAGTCTCATGGTCTTTGCAAGATGACCCAAGATGGACTGGATACATGTCAAGCAAAAAGACAATGGAGATTATCCCAAAAGTGTGCCTTTTCAGCAGAGAGTCGTCGAAGGATGCGTTTTCTATGGATTTGCGGTTAATTGATTGGTCTCGGTCACTCGGGGTCCTATCAAATGCACCGAGTCCCAAAAGACCTAGAATATCACTTGCGGTGTTCCAACATAACGTCTTGAATTAGATTCCCACTTTGTGACTTCACTTTTATCCCGTTCACCTTTTACTCCTTCACGTGAGTCTAGCAAAGTCACTCTTAAAATCAATCTTCACCGCGTTTGCATTCTACTTCAATGCTACTTCCTTCTCATTCGTTTAATAATTCCAATTCGGTAAAAGAATTCCTAGAGATCGATTCCACTTGAGGGTCAAGGTCAAGGTCTAGTTGTTGCTTCTCAATTCGGTGTTATTTTGGGGGGGTCTTGTTTTATCTCTAGTTTAACCCTCATTCGATTCTCCGCGAAATGTTTGGAATTATCTGTTTAGTAGTCCTATGGCTTACGGTATGATTACGAGTTATTGCCGCTCGTGTAGGATCCGAAATTGAGTCGTCAAGTCTCCCCCACTTAGTATCAACATACCTGAGTAAGTCGAAAGCAGGGAGGAAACTGGGTTGATTCCAAGAATTGACTAGCTAGGCTCTTCATACTTACGCATACGGCTAAGTTCTCATACGAGTTAGAAGGGTGGTTCGATCATTTAGTTGGATGTTCTCGGTAGAAATATAAAATAAGAGTGTCTTGAAGGAGGTTGGTTTGTGAATCAATGTTCACGAGTCTTGGTAAAGATCCTATAGGATTAGAGTTCAATCGGGCTTTTGACAGAGATAGAATTCCCAGATGGTTTATTCGGGATCTCAACTAGATGATTGCAATAATATAACATGTCAATAAACGCGAAGACCAAGGTGGTCAGTCCCAATCTCACATTTATTAACTGTACATCACTGCGTTATTGAATGATAGCATTATCTTTTAATAGATGCAAGAGAAAGGATGACCAATCCTGACCTTACACTCTATTAGAGGACGACACTATCACAATTGAGCTTGGTGGGATTTCTAACTAAGGTTTTAACACTTATCTACTCCTTCTAGATTACACTACTCACACTTATTCTAGGCAAAGACGTTAAAGTAATCAGTTGATGCAGCATTAACATGAAAAGTACCTTGGATAAGTTCATTCCTCGTTCTACGTGCCCATAGGACAGTTTGCAGCATGGTGCCCGGGTTGCCCGCATTGGAAGCAGAGACCTTCCTTTCTACGCTGTTCAAGCATCCAACACATACGAGTATGGGATCCTCCACAATGTGGACATGGTGGCCTTGTCCTTGGAGCGGTCGCACTATGTCCCGCATTCTCTGGCACTACTGCTCTGGTGCGGTTAACAGCGTACGGACCTGATCCTTGAGCCAGTCCCTTACCCTTGTTGAGACCTACTTCATTTGGTATATTCTTGCTCCTTTCCTCTGCTTCCTGCTGATTCAAACTCTTCTCATAAGCGCTAGTCATATTCACCAGCTGAGAGAGGTTAGCTATACCCTGGTGCACAAAGATAGTCCGAATTCTGGCATTGAGACCTGTTTCAAATTTAATACACTTGGTGCGTTCGTCTGCGTCCCGATAACTGCCAGAATAGCGAATCAGATCTTCAAATTGTGCCGCATACTCACCGACATTCATACTTCCCTACTCCAGCTGCAGAAAAGCGATCTCCTTTTCTCTACGAACATCCTCAGGAAAATACTTCCCCAGGAAGTGAGCCTTAAACAGATCAAAAGTGATATCCTGATTGGCTGCCTCCAATTCTCTTCGCACTCGTTCCCACCAATACTCTGCTTCATCAGTCAATATATACTGCGCTAGCAACACAGTTTGTTCAACAGGTGGCGCCATGGTGCGAAGGATCTTCTCAATTTCCTTGAGCCATCGCTGAGCTCCATCAGGATTATACCCTCCTTCGAACCTAGGCGGTTTGCATTTTCTAAATCGAGCCATCCAGTCAATTTCGACAGGAATGGGTGGTGGATTCAATGCTACTGCTGCTGCGGCTGCGGCTGCTGTGATGTTTTCAGCTTGGTTCTGTTGCATTCGGGCCTGATTCAGATTCATTTGAATCAGATTCTCCAATATGGCAGCCATCCGCTCATTTTTGGCACGCCGTCCAACCATACTGTTAGGTCATGAAGGGAACAACCAATTAAAGGCTGAATACTTAATCGATAACCTAAATATCCTAATCCTAGACTTAGACTCTTACTAAACAAATCAGTTATTCGCTTGGTGAGTAACCATCGGAGATGTGAGTCCACACTCCAAAGGCCGAGGAAAAACTGCTTTGATACCAAAATGTAACACTCTCACTTTTATTAGTTACTTTTAGGTTTTATTAAAATTAGAGATTAAAAATTCCTTTTTAAGCTTAATTACTTATAAAAAACTTTTACGAAAATCCGGCAGAGTTTCCTCTGTTTTCCGGACTTCCCAAAAATTTTCTTCTAAAAACCTGTCAGTCCAGAATTGTTTAAAAACATAAACAACAACAGTTTAATAAGTACACAGATCCTAATGCCCAAATAATACAAGTTGCGGGGCAAGCTACTAATTCATATTATAAATTACATTAAATAATTATCCACTCATAATATCTAATAAACATTCCACGTAATGGAATGAAAATCCTGCTCGGCCGGCACGGGTGTATGCTCCACTTGTGTACCTGAAAAATATTAACCACACAGGGGAAGCATCACACAGAACTTAAAAAGGAGATTTCTAAGCAGATATATACGACACACCAAGACCATTCAAGCCTATGCTATACTATTTAATTCATGCTCATCTTTTCCCCTTTTTACTTCCTAAGTGTTTCCCAATTCTTTTTCCTTTTAATTGTTTCCTTTTAAATAATCCCTAACCTCTAATTATTTCTGTTCCTCTTTACTTTCGCTCTATCCTTTTTACTCCTTTTTCCTAATCACCCTAATTTTCCTATTCACTCTTTTTCCAACCAACCTATTTCTTATTCTTCCTTTCCCATCCTATTATTTCCATCCTTTACCCGTTTTCCATTATTCATTTATAGTTAGCATTTCCATAATTATTCTCCTTATTTATTTCCTTTAATTCCTATATCGATTCCATTGTATACCTTTTTAGTTCATTTCTCAATTGTCCATGCTATTATCCGTTTTTCCTTTTTATTACCATTTTCCATTTCCTTTTCCATTTTTTTTTCCTTTTTAATTATTTTCCCCGTTTCCAAATAAATCCCTTTTTAAAACCCTTACCTTTTCCTTATTTTACGGTGTATGTATGTCTCCACCAAATCGAAGGCCTACATACATACACCAATCACGATGTATGCCTCCACCAAATCGAAGGCCTACATACATCGCTTTTCCATTTCCATTTTACCTCTTTATTATTTGGTCACAGGGTCAATACAACCACCTGCGCCGTGCCACAGGGTCAGTACAACCACCTGTGACATGTACCATTTCCTCTAGGCCATAGGGTCAATACAACCACCTGCGCCGTGCCACAGGGTCAATACAACCACCTGTGACATTTACCATTTATCGGGCCACAGGGTCAATACAACCACCTGCGCCGTGCCACAGGGTCAATACAACCACCTGCGCCGTGCCACAGGGTCAATACAACCACCTGTGACATTTACCATCTATCGGGCCACAGGGTCAATACAACCACCTGCGCCGTGCCACAGGGTCAATACAACCACCTGTGACATTTTCCATTTTTATTTCCCTATTCACCATTTCTATTCTTTTACCACACCCTACCAATCTAATTAATTAATTATTCTATTACTTACCTTTTATTCATCACTATTTGATTCCCCTATTTACTCCGTCTTTCTTTCTTCATTATTAGCGGGTTATCCTAAGGTTCGTTAACAATTAACTTTTCCCCCGGTCCTAGCGATAGATATAACTACCCAGAAATACACCCGTTAAGGACTGGTAAAGAAACCCCTTAACTTAATCGGTGATAGTGGGGGATAACCTTAATCTGGCGCTTTACTCCCCGACTCACGCTTTTAGCTCGGCTCCAACTTGATCCTAAGCTTCCCCAATCCTTGATTCCAAGCACGGTGGGGACAATCGATCTCGATCACGGCGACGGTGTTGCTCTTCGACACCGGGAGGAGAGAGAGAAAGCTCGTGGGAGAGAGAGAGGGATCGAAGTCAAGGGAAGAGAAACAAAGGGGAGAGGGAGAGGTCTTGATGGTGGTGGTGGGGGATAGTGATGGTGGTTCGTGGTGGAGTGGCGGTGGTGGCCGGAGATGGCGGCGACCGGTTGGTGGAGGGTGAGAGGGGAGGAGAGAGAGAGGGTCAAGTGAGAGAAAGAGAGAGATCTATGGAGTGGAGGAGAGGGAAAGAGAGAGGAAGAGAAGGCTATGGTGGTGGTGGTGGCTCTGGGCGGCGGTGATGGTGGCCGTCGGAGTCGGAGGAGGGAGGGAGGTCAAGTGGAGAGAGAAAGTGGGGTTGGAATGGGGGTTTCAACCCCCAAAACCCGAATTTATTGTTTCAGTTCGAAGGAATTTCGCTTAAGCGAAATCTGTTCGCTTAAGCGAACCCCATATGTGTTGCTACTGGACCGTTTTCGCTTAAGCGAAATATTTTCGCTTAAGCGAAATGAGCAGATACTGCTACTTCATTTTTCTATTTTTTCAACTATTTTCTCCAAACTTCAAATAGCCATAACTTCTTCGTTCACCGTCGGATCTTGCTCAAATTTGACGAGTAACTTCCTAAAAATCATATCTTCATATCCAACGGTGGGAATTGTGTTTGGAGTCTTAAATCTTTTATTTTGAATTTCCTAATTTTGGGTGTTTATAACACCGAAAAATCGATTTTTAACACTCGTTTGGTCTTCTTAAATTTGCTTTTCGATGCCAATGCTCCTGGACTCCTATATGGCACTCAAAGCACTCCTAATCCATCATTTTAAATCCCTTCTAGGATAATCCTTACTTCCAAATCTTACTATTATTCTAATTATTATTAGAATTAAAATTCGGGATGTTACAATGGAGGTTTGGTGGTGGTGGGAGGTGGTTTTGGGGTGAGGAGAGGGATAAAGGGGCGGAAAAAAAGAGAAGAGGGAGAAGCTAGCGCGTCTCCTATGAGACTGGTGCAGATTTTATGCACCCGCGCGCCTGCGCGCGGGGTTAGGCGCGCCTGCGCGCACCACACGCGCAACTGATGCGCGGACTGATCCCCATCGGGAGCCTAAGCGCTGGAGCGCCTGAGTTGATGCATCTGATGCATCCCGGTGCGCCTGGGCGTGCCCTGGGGGGTCCTGACTTCAAATCGCCATAACTTCTCCGATAATCGTTGGATCTTGCTCAAATTTTGAGACAAGCTTACTAAAATCCTAAACTTCACATCCAACGGTGGAAATTGGGTTTAAAGCTATGGATATTTTATTCTTAATTTTCTTTGCACCGGACGAGTTCAAACACTTAAAACCCCGATTTAACTCCCGATTTCACTTCTATAATTCTACTTCTTGCTACCGATGCACCCTACGCAACCCCTAGTACTTAAAACTACTAGTCACCTTACTCCCAAAATTCTTTAAGCAGATAATCTACCTATTCTCTACACTATAAACCTATTAATTCATTAATTAGGCTTGGAATTAATTTAGGGATGTTACAATTCTCCCCCACTTATTGGAATTTCGTCCCCGAAATTTCGTTCAACATCCTTAATTGGAGAACCATCCCGGATAAAGGGTTTCTAAGCTATGAGGTCTACTTCACTTTAGTTCTACTCCCCCACTTAGAATCGGCATACCGTTCCGCATGAGTATACCCCTAAGCTCTTGTACTCATTGAGGAGTACCGACAATGGTTTAATTTAGTCCGCCTCGAAGCGAAGATCCTACCGGGTTTTGCGGGTACTAATACACTCTAAACACTATTACCCTCAAGGGTTGATTATACTCTAGTTCCAAAGTCTAACACTTATACTATTCCTAGGCCCTAGACGACCACATTCATTATTCATACAAACATAGATCATGTAAAGTTCATTCAAAGTTAAAGCATACACCACAACAATTCCCAATAACATATAATTCAAGTACAAACGTCATACCAAGCACTAGACATGGAGATTTAGAATTTAATAAAAAGATTCCATATTAGTGATGCTTTGTAGAAAACGGTTTTGCATTTATAAGACAAAGTCCCTTGAAATCGGGTTCCTCTCTTAATGAGGGGAACACTGAGTTTTACTTGAAAATTCAATGAAACTTTGAATCGTGCACGTCACCATAAAGAGCTACCTCCATCTAGTTTCACAAGAATCTAGATGGGAAAGTGTAATCTTGTTCCAATTCGTCAAACTCAAAGAAAAGGGATATGCCGTTACTTTAAACAAAAATTTGTTTGATGAGTTTTCACAGTTTAGAACAATTACATTCCCCTTTTTCGCCAAGTTTGAAAATTGAGTTTCATTCCAAATTGATTTGGGTTTGTATATAGAGAATTCCTATTTAATCGACGAGTGACTTGGTTAAAGCAATTGAGCTAATTCACTGATCTATTACTTAGAAATCCTTTCATCCTTTATTACTTTCTTAAAAATTTGACGTGTAACCTCATAATCCATTTAGAATGTTTGTGGTTCGGTGCACTCTTTTGAAATTTATTTTGAACATTCACATACGCAAACAAATAATCGTAATACTATTCACTCACAAATATCAAGCACTTAGGTCAATCAGACAACCACAAATATGCATAAATAATGGTCCTATCTATCCTAGGATTTCACAAATACTAACTAGTCCCATAATCCTGGCAACTCACTAAGGACTATCTAGGATCCTACTCCTAGGACAAAACACAAAAGCTCATAATTGGAAAGTCAATTGAAACGTTTGTAGACTTTAGAACCATTCATTCTTAAGCATAAATTGTGTAC
Source organism: Crotalaria pallida (assembly GCA_037953625.1). NCBI lineage: Eukaryota > Viridiplantae > Streptophyta > Magnoliopsida > Fabales > Fabaceae > Crotalaria > Crotalaria pallida. The sequence continues at coordinate 104,245,436 of CM075650.1, forward strand.
CTGTACATATGTTGATGTACGCATACACCAACACAGTCAAATTTTATTTTGAAAGCAAATCCTGAAAATAATACTTTTAGTCACTGTTGTGATTGAAATGGATTTGGGACTTTTAAATATGGGAATGGTGATTAAAAAGCTCTTAGTCCCAAATTAGTATTTGATAGCATTTTCGAAAATTTGAATCCATCTCAATCATAACATAAACTTTCGGGATCTGCACATATGTAGATATATTCATTCAAATATACAAAAATAATCTTGAGTCCGAAAATAGGAGTTCCCTTTATATCGGGAAGCCTTTTTGAAATCGAACGGAAATGGAAACACAATTAGTTTTTGAAATGGTTTAGAATCATGTTGCAAAAACGTTTAATAACTTGCGTTGTAAGAATATCCGACACAAAATGCAACAACCGAATATAATGACAACCAAGAGATATTAATACTATAGTGTGACCATCTGAAGATACAAATAAGAAAATAACTTAGTAGCGTTAGGCACAAGCATGCACGAACACAAGACATATGAAATAACAGACATATGCAAAGCACCACGATCATTTAGCACAACACCTAGTATATATAATAGTACCATTAAGTGTGTTATGTATACACATATACATGTGGAACAACACATACATGTGTATATAGCTACACACAAATACTATTATAGATCTAATCCAAAACTCATGTAAAGACCTCCTGATTGAATTTAAACCCTTGGTTCTGATTGAGTAAAAATCTCCTGGCATTCAAAAATCCAATTATTGTCACTTGGGTTTAACTTCAATCGATAGGGCTCCATATTTATCTTTCGTTTAGTGTTAAAGTTAATGGAATTAAATTAGTGGTGGAGTCAATTACAAATCTGATATAAAAGTTGTTGTTGTTGCTCGTGGATTCTAATCTAAGCGACGTAACTGAATCACTCGTTTAGATTAGAATTAGATCGGGAATTATTTTGATTCTCCCGATTCCACCTCTAATTTCCGTCCGCTTACTTTAACGCTAAACTATTCCGCGTATAAATATATTTTGAGAACCTTTCGATTGAATCTGAACCGCTTCCCCAAGTTAGGCAAAAGTCCTTTTATATTCGTAGATCAAATCGGTGCGGTTCAAATTCAATTGGTCAGTACTCAATACTTGTTTCACATTTGGGGTCACAGTTAATTGAATCGAGATTAGTTATGGAACCAACTATTGCTTTACTTTAAACATTATTTTTTTTGCTCTCCTAGATACTAGTCTAATCAATGTGAATTTAATCATTTGGTTAGATTAGCATCGAGATCGTAATCTATTTGATTTGTGCGGCTCCATTTCTAACCCCTGTCCAATTACTTTGATACCAAACTAGTTGTCAAACACATATATTCAAAACATAAATAATTAAACATAGCAAAGCAAAGAGAAGCATATCATTGGCATTAAGGTTTCATACATAGGAAATCGTTTGCAACTTCACGATAGTACACAAACTCTTGAATTTCGGTGACTTCACCTCCCAATAGATATAATGTCGGATTGGCCATTTCCAACATTACATTTAATAAGTGGTAGCAGTCCTCGCAATTCGGTTGAATTCCTGTACTACATGTTCGAATGCTTAATTAGATTTCCCCAATTTTCACCCCAATTTTCATTATTGTTTCATGTGTCAACCAATTCGGTTTTGATACTCTGCTGAAAATTTCTCTATTCAGTGAGGATTTAGTGGGATTAAGTGGTAGAGCATCTTTCTCTGCGAATTCTTGGATCAAACACGACCTAGAGGTAAGGGTGAAGCTATACATTCGCTAGAATAAGATTAATTTGTTGTGTTTAATGTATAAAGTCACCATGAGACTCTATGGGCTTAGTTTGAAATATGATTATGGCATGGATGCCCTTCTGAGTTTCAAATTCAGTTTGAGCAAGCTCAATATGTTGCATGTGTGCTGTATAAACACTGTTTTCATGCCAAATGTGAGTGGAATTGATTTTGGTATCTTAAGTTGCACAAAATGTGATTTTATGCATAATTGATGAATGGCTTTGATTCTCTGTGACTTTGATGTAATATCAGTATTGAGACATGTTTAAAATGTGCAAACAAAGTTCTGTTGATCATTGGTTTAAGTTAAAATTGGTTAGAATCGAAAATGGCATGTAAAAACCCAAATTTTAGTGTTTCTGCTGTCAGAAAGACTCGAGTCCTGATGCAGATTTTCCAGATCTTCATGTAATACCCGAGTGTTTTAGGAAATACTCGAGGGTTCTAAACTAATGAACTACTCGAGTATTTTGTAAAAGACTCGAGTATTCTGGGCAGTCTGATGCACGTTTTCAGAAAATGGATGAAGGACTCGAGTATTTTGCAAAAGACTCGAGTATTCTAGGCAGTCTGATGCACGTTTTCAGAAAATGGATGAACGACTCGAGTATTTTGTAAAAGACTCGAGTATTATAGGCAGTCTGATGCACAGTTTTCGAATATGGATGAACTACTCGAGTATCTGAAGCTAATACTCGAGTATTTTTATGTTGAGAAACACCATTTCTAATCTAACCATTTTTATTTAATTTCAATGACACTTTAAAGAAATGATACAATACTGCATTTGATAATTTTGTTATCAATTATATTTTGCATAAAGAATGTTATATCTCACTGCTATACTTATTGCATGTTGCATATAATGAGATTAATGACTAATCTTTAATGAAAAGATTTATGTGCACTCATGCATGATGAATGGTGATAAGTTATCGTTTGTCATGTTCGTGGAACATGAGGAGGGTACTCTGGGAGTACCAAATTGATTGCGACTTGCTTGATGACACATTTATGAGTGAGAAATGTGGCCAGTATTGTGGGATACTGTTGATGTAATTATTACGTCTTCGCGACGTGATGTTCACCTGAGGAGTGACATTTTGTATCACGTTCCGAGCAAGTTTCGCTATACGTTATGAGAACGTATAATTGTGCTCTAGGACTATATTTGGGTTGTTTGGTTGGACGTCCATAAAGTGATAGATGTAGAATCTTAGGAATTTGAGAGATAGCAAGCATGCATCATGCCGCGATAATTAAAGAAATTAATTAAAATTTAAAATGGTATGCTCATATGTTTATGCATATTACTTGGTAAATGTGAATGTTAACTTTTGTAATTATTCTTATTTGATAAGTGAACTGTATTGCTTACCTTTTGCCCATTTAGGTGATGCCTCGCTATCTAGCTTACATCGAGTTGCGCCCACTCCCTAGCGAAGTGTGGTACTACGAGGACCACAGAGCCACCTTTGAGGGGGAGGTAGAGGTGACACTCTATCACCCGAACCCTTTGGCTCGTGTCCGTCCTCGTAGGTTCCGCATCCCTATTATCTATACCCTGCATGTGCCCCCTTTTTATACATACCATGGACCACCCCTGGCTCGACCAGCTGGACGTTTTTACAGTTTTCGTTTTAGAGCAGCTACCCGATCTCATCCCTATGCTTCCCGAGTTATACGTGAGGAGACTCCTGTTCCTAGTCCGATGAGTCCGATTCATGGGACTTCATCTGCTGACCCAGTGCCCAATGATCGGGCACCGACTCAGTCGGACGAGGTCGAAGTGAACCCCGAGGAGGCAGAGAGCAAGGGCGAGCCAGTCGAGCACTCCACTGGGAGACAGTGGGGAGATGGGGATCCACCAAGCGATGCATGCTATGGGTGACTGGGATGAGGGACGGTGGAGCAGCTGCAAGAGACCAGGAGGAGGATCATTGCTGTTTGGAGGATCATCAGAATATCTCTGAGATTTCAATATTTTTGAGTTGTATTATATTGTATATATTTTTGATAGATTTCGGAGAGTTGGTCTATCTTTATATTTTAGTTTTTATGGACTTGTATATGAGACTTTTACTTTTGCCACTCTGGACCATGATGATGATGATGATGTACTTATGTTTATATATATATATATATATATATATATATATCGATCATGTTTTGGTGTTCATCAAATCAAGGGTACTATTTTAAATGTTTCCGCTTACTCTGATATTAAGGTGTATGATTTCATAAATTTTAATATTTCAAAAAAAAGTTGTATCTTATGAGTTCGAGATAACAACACTTTATTTATAATATATGTTTTGTATACCACAACACGTTATCTTGAAACACAATATTTTCGTTCCAAGGTAAATAAACTCAACTGTGAAGCATTATACAAATTATGTTGGTAATCTTTTTAATTCAATAAAAATAATTTATGAACCATATTTTGTATACAATTCAAGTCCATATGACATCTTTATAAGTTGATCATTTACTTAACTATATCGGATAGTTAGAGAGTGTCACACCCTTTTGTGGTATCAGAGCAAATGGTCCTGATTCTTGATCCTCGAAAGATTGATTGGACGAAATGGTTCTCCACATGAGTAATGTTTTCGTGCTTATTGATTTTGTTCATGTAGCTTAAGTCTTGTTAATGTTTTTTTTAAGCTAGATTAGGTAGTTATGTAGCAGTTTCAATAGACCTTTAATGACCTAAGTCCATAGTGCAGGTCTACTATGGCGGCGCGATATAGAGACCATACGAATGAAATGTTGGAAAGAATCACTGCAGTGTTGGAAAACATGTAGCAACATCAGCATCGACATAAACAAGCTAATCCACCACCGGTGAATGTGGCAACTATTGAGGTTAAGACCTTATCCGAATTCAGAAGTCGCAATCCTTCAAAATTTGAAGGAGGGTATAAGCCTAAAGAAGCTAACAAATGGATCATGGAAATGGATAAGATCTTTAGAACTTTGGAATGAACCAATGCTCAGAAGGTAGCTTATGCTACTTACATGTTAGAAGGGGAAGCTGAGAATTGGTGGAATCATACTACCCAGTTATTGACCTATGAAGGGAGAGAGATAACATGGGGAGTATTCATGGAAAAATTTCTAAGTAAATATTTTCCAGAAGATCTGAGAAGGAAGAGGGAGGTTGAGTTTATGCAACTCAAACAAGGCAGTATGAGTGTGGGCGAGTACACCGCAAAATTTGAAGAATTGATGAAGTACTCTCCTTATTATCAGTGAAACCCTGATGAAAAGAGTAAATGTATTAAGTTTGAAGGAGGACTGAGACCTGAGTTGAAATCAGTGTTCAGTTATCAAAGAATTCAGAGCTTTCCTACTCTTGTAGATATGTGTAGGATGTATGAAGATGATAAGAAAGCGGAGGTATTGCAAATTCAAGAGGTGAAGAAGGAACAACAAGGGCATGGACCACAAAGGCGAAAAGGGCATGATCAACGTCGCAAGGGTCTATATTCCCACAAGAATCGGGGAAAAGACAAGATGACATCCGGTGACCGAAACAATTCTTACAATAATGCTCCCTATTGTGAGAAATGTAAGCATCATCATTTTGGAAGATTTTGTTGGACCACAAATGGATGCTTCAATTGTGGGAAGCCTGATAATTTCTCTCGTGATTGCAAGGAACCACCCAAGAACAACCAGTGAGGACCCACAAGTAAGCCAATGGTTCAAGGTCGGGTTTTCATTCTTAGTGGTGTTGAAACTAATCAGACTCCTGAACTCGTTCAAGGTAATTATTTGCTTATTGACCAACCTTGTAAGATTTTGTTTGATTCAGGAGCTACCCATTCATTCATTTCTTTTGAATGCATGAATCATTTAAGGTTGTCTATGTCTGATTCACCTTATTGCCTTAGGTTAGAAACACCTACCAATCCTCCTGTGATTGCTTCAAAGGTATGCCTTAATTGTTATGTTAAGGTATTAGATCGAGTTTCTCAGGTAGATCTGATTTGTCTACCTTTGTCCCAATTAGATGTGATCTTGGGTATGGATTGGATGATTAGCAACCAAGTGATCATCGATTGTGATAAAAAGACAATCCTTTATAGGAACCCTGTTCCAGAAGAGTACCTTTGTTTGTTCTTCTCCATTGGAATTGATGAGGAGGAGAAGTCTATTGAGGAGATTCCTGTTGTTCGAAATTTCCCTGAAGTATTCCCCCAGGAGATGCCAGGATTGCCACCAAAAAGGGAGATTGAGTTTGGGATTGAGCTGATTCCGGGAGCTGGTCCCATTTCTATTGCTCCTTATAGAATGGTACCACCGGAAATGGTTGAGTTGAAGAAGCGGATAGAGGAGTTATTACAAAAGCAACTCATAAGACCAAGTGTATCACCGTGGGGAGCTCCAGTTTTGTTTGTTAAGAAGAAGGACGGGAGTCTGAGGATGTGTGTGGACTATAGGCAGCTAAACAAAGTGACTATTAAGAACAAGTATCCTTTCCGAGGATTGATGATCTTATAGATCAGGTTCGAGGAGCCTTTGTGTTCTTTAAAGTATATCTGAGATCAGGGTATCATCAGATTAGAATTAAGGAGGAAGATATCCCTAAGACCGCATTTCGATCACGATACGGACATTATGAGTATGTTGTAATGTCGTTCGGATTGACTAATGCCCCAGCCATTTTCATGGATTACATGAACCGGATTTTATGACCTTATCTGGATTCATTTGTGGTGGTATTTATCGATGACATCTTGATACATTCCAAGAATCTGGAAGAGCATGTTGAACATCTCCAGATAGTATTGAAGATTCATGAGGTAAATTATCCCACCCATGATCTGGAGCTTGCTGCAATAGTTTTTGCTCTAAAGATTTGGAGGCATCATCTCTATGGCACTACGTTTAGAGTGTTTAGTGACCATAAGAGTTTAAAGTACTTGTTTGATCAAAAGGAATTAAATATGAGACAGCGTGGGTGGATGGAGTTTTTAAAAGATTATGAGTTTGAGATTCATTATCACCCCGATAAGGCCAATGTAGTGGCAGATGCTCTGAGTCGGAAAGCGATTCATGTTAGCTCAAAGATGATTGAAGAAGCAGCTTTGATTGAAGAATTTCGGGATCTGAGTTTGGTGATGCAAGTGGAACCAACCGGTATTAAGATGGGTATGTTGCAAATTTCCAATGAATTTTTGACCCGAATTCATGAATTACAACGAGAGGACAAAGAGCTAAAGGAGAAGAGAGAATTGATGATTGAGGGAAAGGAACCTAACTTTTCAGAAGGATCAGATGAAATTCTTCATTTCAAAACAAGAATTTGCATACCAAGGAATTCAGAAGTTAGGAGGTTAATCCTGGATGAAGCACACAAAAGTCAGATAAGTATTCATCCTGGATCAACTAAGATGTGGATGAACTAAGATGTATCGGGATTTGAAGAATATGATTTTGTGGTCGGGTTTAAACAAGGACGTGGCAGATTATGTAGCGTCCTGTTTAATCTGCCAGAAGGTTAAAATGTAGCACCAGAAACCTGGAGGAAGGTTGCAACCCTTGGATATCCCTCTGTGAAAATGGGATAGTATTTCTATGGACTTCGTAACAGGACTGTCAAGGACAGTTGCAAACCACGATGCAATCTGGGTAATTGTGGATCATTTGACCAAGTCGGCGCATTTCATCTCGGTGAATATGCGTTATTCTTTGGAAAAGCTCACCCAGCTTTACATCAAGGAAGTAGTACGATTGCATGGGATACCTTCCAGTATTATTTCTTATCGTGATCCAAGATTCATGTCAAGGTTTTGACATAGTCTACATCAGGCCCTGGGGACAAGATTTCAGCCTATCATCCTCAGTTTGATGGGTAGACAAAAAGGACCATTCAATCTTTGGAAGATATTCTGCGAGCTTGTGCATTGGAGGAACAAGGAAATTGGGATCAAGTATTGCCATTCGCTGAATTCACATACAATAATAGTTATCATGCAAGCATCGGTATGGCACTGTTCGAAGCTTTGTATGGGAGAAAGTGTCAAACCCCGCTACGTTGATTTCAAGTGGGGGAGAACCTGCACCTTGGTCCTGAAGTTGTGCAACAAACAACTGAAAAGATTCAAATGACTCAAGAGAAAATTAAGACAGGACAAAGTCATTAGAAAAGTTATGCGGATCGAAGAAGGACCTTTGGAATTTTCGGAGGGTGACCATGTATTTCTTAGAATTGTGCCAATGAAGGGAGTGAGTAGTGCCTTAAAACCTCAAAAGTTTTCACCCAAGTTTATCGGTCCCTACCAAGTCCTTAAACGATTTGGCCCTGTAGCTTACCAGATAGCCTTACCACCATCTCTGGCCAATTTGCACAATTTTTTTCATGTGTCTCAACTGAAAAAGTATGTGCATGACCCAACTGCAATCATCCAAATCCGTCCTGAGGATTTGACCCTTCGAGAGAACCTAACCTTTAAAGCCGGCCCAGTTCGGATTGAAGATAGAAGGATAAAACATCTTATAGGAAAAGAAATTTCGTTAGTCAAGGTTTTATGGCAAAGCGGAGATGTGTTTGAAGCAACATGGGAATTAGAGGATAGGATGCGTAAGGATTATCTTGAGCTGTTCATGTAAGGTTAAATTTCGGGGACGAAATTCCTGTTAAGTGGGGGAGTAGTGTAACACCCCAAATTTTTAATCCCTGATTAATGAAAGTTTAATTATGAAGTTTAGTTATAATTAATTATTTTTTATTTAATCCTCGATTAATTATGTGTTTTGTGTGTACGATTGATGAATGAGAATGCATGAAAAATAATTTGAAAATCATTATTATGTGAAAATAAGGTTTTTGCATGTTAGTCCATGTTTTAGGACCTAGAAGCAATATTAGAAAGGTTTTGGAGGGGAAGGAAATAAAATAATTATTTTTCAAAAATTAGCCAAAAGACTCGAGTCTTTCTGCTAAGACTCGAGTATTCTGGGCAGCAATGCATGAGTTAGTGTGTTTGATGAGTCACCCACTCGAATATCCCACGAGTTGACACGAAATAAACCCAGAAACGTGTCCCTGTTGTCGTGTCGAGCTGCATGATTGCTTGGTCATGCTATATAAGCTCTTGGTTGACGAATCAACCAACCATTTTTGCCATTTTCGTGAAGAATCTGCGTGTTAGGGTTCATAACTTTTTCTCTTCGATTCTCTATCGTTTATAAGATTTGATACGGAAACCATACACCATTGTAAAGCTCACATCACGAGCTTTAAAAAGACACAAAAATTGTGAGTTGAGGTTAAGTGTGGATCGAGAACGAGGTTGATCTTTTGGTGGTGTAGAAGCTGCCTCAGTTGCCTGGAGCTTACTTTAGGGCTCGATTTTTGTATGCTCAAGCGACCATTCCATTTCAAACTTGTTTCTTTAGTTAGTACATGTTGCAGAGAATCTAGAGAAACTAATTTCCTCAATATTCATTATTGTTTCATGTGTCAACCAAATCGGTTTGGATACTTTGCTGAAAACTGCTCTGTTCAGTGAGGATCTAGTGGGATTAAGTGGTAGAGCATCTTTCTTTGCGAATTCTTGGGTCAAACACGACCTAGAGGTAAGGGTGAAGCTATAAATTTGCTAGAATAAGATTAATTTGTTGTGTTTAATGTATAGAGTCACCATGAGTCTCTATGGGCTTAGTTTGAAATAGGATTATGGCATGGAGGCATTTCTGAATTTCCAATTCAATTTGAGCAAGCTCAATATGTTGCACGAGTGCTGTATAAACACTATTTTCATGCCAAATGTGAGTGGAATTGATTTTGGTATCTTAAGTTGCACAAAATGTGATTTTATGCATAATTGATGAATGACTTTGATTCTCTTTGATTTGATGTAATATCAGTATTGAGACATGTTTAAAATGTGCAAACAAAGTTCTATTGATCATTGGTTTAAGTTAAAATTGGTTAGAATCGAAAATGGCATGTAAAACCCCAAATTTTAGTGTTTCTGCTGTCAGAAAGACTCGAGTATTTGGGAAAATATTCGAGTATTTCTTGATGCAGATTTTCCAGATCTTCATGTAATACCTGAGTGTTTTATGAAATACTCGAGGGTTATGGACTGATGAACTACTCGAGTATTTTGTAAAAGACTCGAGTACTCTGGGCAGTCTGATGCACGTTTTCAGAAAATGGATGAACGACTCGAGTATTTTGTAAAAGACTCGAGTATTCTGGGCAGTCTGATGCACAGTTTTAGAAAATGGATGAACTACTCGAGTATCTGAAGCTAATACTCGAGCATTTTTATGTTGAGAAAACCATTTCTAGTCTAACCATTTTTATTTAAATTCAATGACAGTTCAAAGAAATGATACAATACTGCATTTAATAATTTTGTTATCAATTTTATTATGCAAAAAGATTTTTATATCTTACTGCTACACTTATTGCATGTTGCATATAATGAGATTAATGACTAATCTTGAATGAAAAGATTTATGTGCACTCATGCATAGTGAATTGTGATAAGTTATTGTTTGTCATGTTCTTGGAACATGAGGAGGGTACTCTGGGAGTACCAAATTGATTGCGACTTGCTTGATGACACATTTATGAGTGAGAAATGTGACCAGTATTTGGGGATACTGTTGATGTGATTATTACGTCTTCGCGACGTGACGTTGACCTGAGGAGTGACGTTATGTATCACGTTCCGAGCAAGCTTCGCTATACGTTATGAGAACTAATAATTGTGCTCTAGGAGCATATTTGGATTGTTTGGTTGGACGTCCATAAAGTGATAGATGGAGAATCTCAGGAATTTGAGAGATAGGAAGCATGCATCATGCCGCGATAATTAAAGAAATTAATTATAATTGAAAATGGTTTGCTCATATGTTTATGCATATTACTTGATTACTTAGTAAATGTGAATGTTTACTTTTGTAATTATTCTTATTTGATAATGTGAACTGTATTGCTTACCCTTTTGCCCATTTAGGTGATGGCTCGCTATCTAGCTTGCATCGAGTTGCGCCCACTTCCTAGCGGAGTGTGGTACTACGAGGACCACAGAGCCACCTTTGAGGGGGAGGTAGAGGTGACACTCTATCACCCGAACCCTCTAGCTTGTGCCCTTCCTCGTAGGTTCTGCATCCCTATTATCTATACCCTGCATGTGCCCCCTTTTTATACATACCTTGGACCACCCCCGACTCGACTAGCTCGATGTTTTCACAGTTTTCGTTTTAGAGCAGCTACCCAATCTCATCCTTCTGCTTCCCGAGTTATACGTGAGGAAACTCCTGTTCCTAGTCGGATGAGTCCGATTCATGGGACTCCATCTGCTGACCCAGTGCCCAGTGGTCGGGCACCGACTCAATCAGACGAGGTCGAGGAGGACCCCGAGTAGGCAGAGAGCGAGGGCGAGCCAGTCAAGCACTCCATCGGGAGCCAGTGGGGAGTTGGGGATCCACCGGGCTATGCATGATATGGGTGACTGAGATGAGGGACGATGGAGAGCTGCAAGAGACCAGGAGGAGGATCATTGCTGCTTGAAGGATCATCAGACCATCTCTGAGATTTCTATATTTTGAGTTGTATTATATTGTATATATTTTTGAGAGATTTCGGAGAGTTGGTCTATCTTTATATTTTAGTTTTTATGGACTTGTATATGAGACTTTTACTTTTGCCACTCTGGACCTTGATGATGATGATGTACTTATGTTTACACATACACACACACACACACACACACACACACACACACATATATATATATCGATCATGTTTTGGTTTTCATTAAATCAAGGGTACTATTTTAAATGTTTCCGCTTACTATGATATTAAGGTGTATGATTTCGTAAATTTTATATTTAAAAAAAAAGTTGTATCTTATGAGTTCGAGATAACAACACTTTATTTATAATATACGTTTTGTATACCACAACTCGTTATCTCGAAACACAACCTTTTCGTTCCAAGGTAAATACACTCAACCATCAAGCATTTTAAAAATTATGTTGGTAACCTTTTTAATTTAATAAAAAATTTTATGAACCATATTTTGTATACAATTCAAGTCCATATAACATCTATATAAGTTGATCATTTACTTGACTATATCGGATAGTAAGAGAGTGTCACACCCTACAACACCATGATTGTAGAGGGATGGAAGTATTGTGATACCCTGATTTTCCATTTTTCTACACACAAAAGTATAGGCAAAAGGGTCAAAATTTCTACACACAAAGGTATGAACGAAGGAGGGAGGAATATGAAAATTTTCAATGCAAATTTTCTTCCACCTTGGCTCATAATTGAAATTTTCTCCCTCCTTTGCTCATAACTTTTGTGTAAAGAAAAATGGAAAATCAGGATATCACAATACTTCCATCCCTCTATGATCATGGTGTTGTAGCGAACTCTCGCAGGGTAATTTGCATGCCAAAAATACTTGGTTCTATTTCAATTAAATTCGGGTACCGGTGTAATATGACCTAAGCAAGTTTCTATTTTGTTACAGTGCATTTTCAACGTTGACCCAGAATTCATGATCCTGTTTGGCAGAGACATCGGAGCACATTGGGTGTGCTTCTGCCCGGATGGGGAGATGGTAAGGCTTGTCTTCTGTCCTTCTGGGATCACAACATCCTCGGTTGGAGGGGATGGTTGGACGGAAATTAAGTTCAGGTTTGGCTTGGGGCATGGCAGAAAAGTTCACTTTCACTACCTTGGAGGTCAGCGGTTTCCGGGTTGAGGTGCTCAGTTGGAATGGACTCATGTATCCCTCTCTCTTATAAAGGGTTCACCATATTGAGGAGGAACTTGCGGATTTAGGAGAACTGGATGAGGATAAGAACAACAATTGTTCTCAATCAAGTGTGGTTCACGTTACTAAATGTGGAGGAAGCAGTTATAACTCTAATATATGATCTAATTACTTTGTCTATTTCAATGTCTTTCAGTCCTGTGTTAGAAGCTCCTCTTAACACATGCTTCTTGCCTTGCACAGTAAACTCCATTCGAAGCTTATCAAAGTTCCATGTGATCTCTCCAAGCTGCACCAACCATTCTATGCCTAGCACCATGTCACAGCAACCCAAAGGAATCAACATCATATATGCTTTAAAGGTGTTCTGTTGCAAAGACCAACACAAATCTCTTACAATAGAAGAAATCTGTAGTTTACTACCATCTGCCACAGTTACCATCCATGCATTAAGGTTGTCAATTCTACAGCCCAGTTTCTTGGCTACATTAGCATCCAAGAAATTGTGAGTGCTACCGCTATTTATTAAGATGTGCAGTGATTTCTTCTTGTATTTACTAGTGACTCGCATAGTTCTAAAGCTTGGAATTCCTGTCAAGGCATTGACTAAAATATGATGTTCACCCAAATCTTGGTGATGCATTACTTCTTCCTTAGTTGTCTGCTCCTCAAGCTCATCATCCTCCTCCTCAATTACATGTAGTTGCAACTTTTTGAGTTAAACTATGCTCTAGTGTGAAAGGCTCATCACAAAAATAGCATAGACCTTTAGCTCTTCTTTCATTAATGTATGCTGGAGTGAAATTCTTACCAACCTTCTTGGCCTTAGCAGGTTCAGTCACACTGTTCTCCACAATTGACATTGGTTTGTTAGGTATTAAGGGTTTATTACTTACTGCTATCTTAGTACCCTTCCACCTCTGATTGCCTCCATTCTTGTGAGAAGACTCATACAATTTAGCTAATGTATAAGCTTTCATAACAGATTGTGGTTGGAACATTCGCACCATAATTTGGATATCTTGCCTCAATCCACCTAAAAAACAACTCAGTGTATACTCATTAGACAAATTCAACCTAGTGATTATTGCATCAAATTCCTCTTAATAATCACTCACTGTACTCTTTTGTCTCAAATTCATTAATTCTACCATAGGATCTTCACACACTTCACCAAATCTTTCAATCAACAATTCAGTATAATCATCCCAATTAGGCCACTGATTAGTTTTTAGGGATTTCAAATAGGCATGATGCCAATGTAGTGCTTTGCCCTCAAAATGTATCACTGCTAGACTAACCTGTCAACACTTCAGTTGCTTGGACCTCAAGTTAGTGATTTAAAGCATGTGAATCACGAGCACAAGCAAACACACGAGATGCAATCAGCTGCAGCAACCGTTTCAAGAAGCTCATCAACTATATTGGATCAGAATCTATTGCATCACGTGGGCTTTAATATTCAACCAACTTGAAGTACAACTGGCACAGTTAGTTAGAATTAGTTTCTTAGATTCATTGAATCTAGACTAGCTAATCACTTGTAAGTAAATCTGTATATATAGTTGATAGGTTTATTGTATTCCCTTAAGGGAATTAACTCATTCATTCTTCTGTTAATAGAAAGTAATATTTTCCTTAAAGCTCTTTACATTCAGATTTATAGTTTTCCTTGAGAATCCATTAATGGAGAAAGCTAATTTCACATGGTATCAAAGCTCCTTCTAGGAAGGAGGAGCTCTGCTGCGCACACAATTTTTCTTCCTTTTCTATTGATCTCTAAATCTCTGAAGACATTCATAATACCAGAGATTCTGAGTCTCATTTTTACTTTCTTCATCTCATTCTGATTTTGTTTTGCAAATCATTTCTCTGAAATCATGAACAACTTGATGATGGATCCTTTGAGTCCATATTATATGCTACCGAACGAGAATCCAGGTGCAATGATCGTGAATATTCAGCTGAAAGGAGAGAATTATCATTCCTGGTCAAGACCAATGGTTTGAGCTTTGAAGTCCAAAAATAAACTTCAATTCATTGATGGTTCGATTCGGAAACCACCAGAAACAGATCCGTAGTTTGAAGCATGGGACAGATGCAACACCTTAGTAGTGTCATGGTTATGTCAATCATTCAATGAAGAAATTGATCAAAGTTTTCAATGGATGAAAACTGCATATGAAATCTGGCAAGATCTAAAAGAGAGGTATTATCAGGGTGACATTTTTAGAATTTCTGAAATTGAAGAAGAAATGTATATGTTCAAACAAGGAAAAATATAAATCTGAATGTAAAGAGCTTTAAGGAAAATATTACTTTCTATTAACAGAAAAATGAATGAGTTATTTCCCTTAAGGGAATACAATAAACCTATCAACTATATATACAGATTAACTTACAAGTGATTAGCTAGTCTAGATTCAATGAATCTAAGAAACTAATTCTAACTAACTGTGCCAGTTGTAAAACCCTAACTTAATTAATATTCTAATTACCCCAATTTATTTAGTGACTTAAAAATTTCTTTTTAAAACCATTTTAGCTTATAAAAATCTCTGTCAAATCGGACAGAGTTTCCTTTGTTTTATGGACATTCCAAAAATAAGAGTTCGCCTTGAAAACCAGTAATAATATTTTCATGTAATCAACAGTATGCCAGCAGGGCAAAATATAATATAGTGCGTCTCAATACATCATTTCCAAAATAACAAAGAGATTATAAAATAGTTTTAGTCCCCAAAAGATAATACATCGCATATATATACATCAAAGGCCAAGTTTGCAATTCTCGGACCCACATATTATCATACCCCTAATATTCACACTCCACAACGGGGAGTGTGCCCTTGCTCGGCCACGACTAGTGCATGCTCCGCTTCGGTACCTGTAAAAATATATCAAGAAGGGTAGCATTACATAGAACTTAGAAATATAGCTTCTACAAAAGCATAGTAACAAACCAAGGACCTACCCTAACCCATACTATCCAAATTATATACTAATTCACTTTCCTTTTATAAACCTCAACCTTTCCTTATCCTTTCACTTACATGATTTCCCTATGCCATTCTAGTCTTTCCATTCCATTCCATTCTTTCGTGCACCTTTCGGTGAGTCCTATTACCATTTATTCGCACACCACGAGGGCGCGTCTTAATCACATTTACACACACCATATAGGCGGGTCCATAACATACATAATCACGCTCCCTTAGAGAGGGTCCATTATTCACATATATTCACCACATTCACATATATCACACTCCCTACGGGAGGGTCTATAATTCACACTCCATTATAGAGGGTCCTATTATATATTTCAATCCACTCCTTTCGGAGGGTCCATAACATGCATCTATCCACTCCTCTATGGAGGGTCCATATACATACACATATCCACTCCTTTATGGAGGGTCCATTATTCACGCTCCGTTATGGAGGGTCCATTTATATACACGCTCCGTTATGGAGGGTCCATTTATATACACGCTCCGTTTTGGAGGGTCCATTTATATACTTTCACACTCCACTTAGGGAGGGTCCATATAAATTTATGCCTATTCTCACTTCCATTTGGAAGGGTCCTTCCTAATCATTCATATAGTCACGCTCCCTTTGGGAGGGTCGTTCATACATACACCATCATCCATATCCTAAATTTACCATTTCACATTCCTTTATCCACACCTAAATAGGTGGGTCTTTCTCACATTAACAATATAATTTCCCATTGTCCAATTATTACCCTCATTACTAATCCGTTCATTATATAATTTCCTTTCAATTCCATTACAAGCATTAGCACTCTTGCCCCTTTTTAGTCACAATTACCCTTTCCGTTATTAATTCACTTCTATACACATTTATCATTCGTGTTTCCCCCTTCTAAATCCATTCTATGTTCCAGAGTTTCCTAACATATTCATTTGTCAAATACATTATTTATTTAGCCCACAATCGTCATTTTCCCCTAGCATACATTCATCGTTTTCATTTAGCATACACTTACTATATTTTCCATATTTATTTCCCATTAACCTCTTAAATTAAAACAAGCCTACTGCTAACTCTTCCCTTTTCTTTATCCACTTAAAATTCTATTATCTACCCTTATTTCTCTTTTATATTCCCCTTATAGGAAATTAACTTAAGTAGTCTCCTCACTCCATAATTTATCATTCACTTAATCAATAATTCTCTTTCTAACCATAACTATATACATATATATACCCATTCTCGAACACTTCAACTACTTTGCCTTTCTATTCTCTACTAATTACTTCATTTATTTCATTATCAACTACCCTAAAGTTTGGTACTCTACTCATACTCTACCCCTAGCCATCACTATAACTAAAGAGAATCTATTTCCTAAGCTAAGGTAATACGAACCCTCTTACCTCAAATAATGGTGGAGAGAGAGAGAATGTTGATTCCCAAAGCCTTAGTGTAGAGAGAGAAAGAGAGCAGCTCCAATGGAGGAGAGAGAATGAGCTATGGAACCCCGGATACACAAATAGTTAGAATTGAGAGTGGGAAATTCGTGTACCATGAATAAAATAAGGAGAAAAGCATGAATCTAACTTACTTTGAGCTTGGGAGGATGAAAATCAAAATTGGGTGTTGGTGTTCTTGAACCCTAACTCATGGGTATGATGGAAGAGAGGGAAAAATGAGAGAATAAAGGAGTTTGAGTGGTTATGAGTGATGGGGAACCAATATGTGATGAGGATTTGTTGTGTTTTTGGGTGGATTTTTGGTGTGGAAGAAGCTAGGGTTTTCGGGGGTAAGAATCGCCCAAGAAGAAAGAGGAGGAAGAGTGGTGCGATTTGGCTAATTCTGGCTGCACCAGTTTTTAAAACTGGTGCGTGCCTGGGCGTGGTCTTGGCGCGCCTGGGCACGCGGCGTGGTGCGGGACAGGGTGCGTGAGGCTGGCGCGCGAGCTGGTGCGGGAGTGGGGGCATCTGGTGCGTTCGGCTGGTGCGCCAAAACGGGGTCAGATGCGTCTGGCGTGCTCCTGGGCGAGTTGATGCTGCTCCTGGGCGAAAAACTGACTGAGTTGGTGCATCTGATGCACCCTGGTGCGCCTGGGCGTGCACCGGTGCGAATGGGCGTGCACCAGTTGACTTTCCCTTGACTTTCCCATAACTTCTTCATTAACCGTCGGATCTTGCTCAAATTTTGAGACAAGCTTCCTAAGACCCTTATCTTCACATCCAACAGTGGGAACTGGGTTTAGAGCTAGGATATTTTATTCCTAATTTTCTTGCACAGGATGCTTTGTAACACTTAAAACCCCGATTTAACTCCCGATTCGACATCAATAATTCTATTTCTTGTTACCAATGCACCCTACGCAACCCCTAGTACTTAAAATTACTAACCACCTTGCTCCCAAAATTCTTAAAGTAATTAATATACCCAACCTCTTCATTCTAACCCTATTAACTAGCTAATTGGGCTTAGAATTAGAATTCGGGATGTTACAATTCTCCCCCACTTATTGGAATTTCGTCCCCGAAATTCCGTTCGATTCCTTCAGTGGAGAACCATCCCATTGGAAATTTTTACTAATATAGTCCTTAATTCCGTCGCTCCTGCTTGTCTACACTTCATTCTGTGGTTACCCCGACAAGGTCTTTAAAGTTTCGTAAATAAGCTCTCCCCCACTTATTGTAGGCATACCCCTTCGTATCCTTATACCCTTAAGTTCTCGTACTCAATGGGAGCACGAATACGAATCAAGCTAACTGATTTTTGTGTGGCTCCTTCACACAATTGTTAAGATTGGTTTCTCTTACGTTTGTCTGTTCAGGGATCTTGGTGAGATCCCGGGGGTTTTGAGGTACCAGCACCTACACTGGTTCCCACGAAAACTAAAGGCGTTTTCTATGAAGTTTTACCTTCTTCCCAAAGGATCTATGCTTGATTACACTACTATTGGTTGATAATATAGCTGAAGGCTCTTATCCACAAGCTTTGTTGTGGGGTCTAATACCCGATTTGATGTAAGGAATTTTTGGGAAGAACACCACTCAGGTTAGTGTCTATCCTACTATTGGTTCTGTGTATTTGTAGAATTCCTATCGCAATTAATTTCCCATTTTATTAAGAAAGTTGCCATGATATTGTCCGTTAATAGATGCAAAGATCGAGGCGACCAACCCCAATCTTACGTCCATTAACAGCACATCATCGACGGTTTTGCTGATAGCATCATCATTTAACAGATGTAGGATCAGAGTGGTCAGTTCTAACCTTACATTCTATTAAACAACGACATTATCAAGGAGTTTGGTTATTATCTACTTGGCATTCAAAGACTTAGTACTTTATTCTTTATGATTTCTTCCTAATAAGTGGGGTTGCATCTATGTGTTTTTCGTAAATCATACAGAGGTTAGGGGTCACGGCTCTAAGCAGCACATGTTTTTCTAAGTTTTCACTAAAAATGTTCCTGATCATCAAAGATCTTCACCTAAGACTCTTAGGGCATTTCTAATTTGGAGTAATTCCATTTCCGTTCATGTAATTAAGGAAAACATATAAGCATGTGACTCAATAATCAAACGTCATCTCCCAGAGAGTATTAGGGACTCAGCGTTTACCTCAATTCGGCTTGCCTGCATCCTCCACTTCCTTCCCTTCCGAAGTGAGTACTTTTCCTCTCTGGATAGATCGTCCTGCACCTACTGGATGGGCTCTAGTTGCATTCACCTCCTTCCTCATAGCATTCTTGGGACAATCAGCAGCATAGTGTCCGGGTTGTCCGCACACAAAACAACTAAAATTTCTTCTAGTTTGGTTCCGAAACCAACACTCTCCACCATGCTGCTTTCCAAAATATTAGCATAATGGAGGAGCATCCACAGCAGTCTCACTCTTGCCAATAATTCTTGGGACTGTTGCTCTGTTGTGGGGAACAACATAAGGGCTTGATCTTTGAGTTGGCCCATCATTTCTGATTGGGCCTCCTGCCTTCTGCCCACTCTTAACTTTCTCTTTTGCTAATTTCTGTGCTGCCTTGTCCCGCTCTTCTGTCATTTCCTGCTAGTGTGCATTCTCATAAGCACTTGCCATGTTCACCAATTGGGAAAGATTGGCGATGCCCTGATAGGTGAACGCAGTCCTAATCTTGGCATTCAGGCCAGACTCGAATTTGATGCACTTGGTGCGCTCGCCTGCGTCCCTTTAGCTGCCTGAGTATCGGATCAGATATTCAAATCGTGCCGCATATTCGACGACACTCATGTTACCCTGCTCCAACTTGAGGAAGGCCATTTCTTTCTCCCTTCGGACATCCTCTGGAAAATACTTCTCAAGGAAACGGATTTTGAAGAGATCCCAAGAAATAACTTCATTCGCTGCCTCCAAACTTCGTCTTTGTTGCTCCCACCAATGCTCCGCATCACTGGACAGAACATATTCCACCAACCTAACATAGTGATCGGCTGGTGGTTGCAGCGAGCGGAGAATCTTTTCCATCTCCTGGAGCCACTTCTGTGCACCGTCTGGATTGTACCCGCCTTCGAATCTTGGTGGGTCGTTCTTTCTAAATCTCGCCATCCAGTCAATTTCAACCGGAGCTGGTGGTGGAGGTTGTAGAGCTGCTGCTGCAGCTGCTGCGGCTGCCGCTATGTTCTGGGCTTGATTCTCAGCCTGGTTCTGCTGCAACTGAACCAGAGTTTCAAGGATTGCAGCGAATCGATCATTGTCAGTCCGTCTCCTAGCCATACTATTTAGTCATGGAGGAAACAGCCTGTTAAAGACTGAATACTTAATCAATAACGTAATATCCTATTCCTAGACTTAGACTCTTACTAAACGAATTAGTTACTCGCTTGGTGAGTAACCATTGGAGATGTGAGTCCACACTCCAAAGGCCGAGGGAAACTGCTCTGATACCAAAATGTAAAACCCTAACTTAATTAATATTCTAATTACCCCAATTTATTTAGTGACTTAAAAATTTCTTTTTAAAACCATTTTAGCTTATAAAAATCTCTGTCAAATCGGACAGAGTTCCCTTTGTTTTATGGACATTCCAAAAATAAGAGTTCGCCTTGAAAACCTGTAATAATATTTTTATGTAATCAACAGTATGCCAGCAGGGCAAAATATAATATAGTGCGTCTCATACATCATTTCCAAAATAACAAAGAGAATATAAAATAGTTTTAGTCCCCAAAAGATAATACATCGCATATATATACATCAAAGGCCAAGTTTGCAATTATCGGACCCACATATTATCATACCCCTAATATTCACACTCCACGTTGTGGAGTGTGCCCCTGCTCGGCCACGACTAGTGCATGCTCCGCTTCGGTACCTGTAAAAATATATCAAGAAGGGTAGCATTACACAGAACTTAGAAATATAGCTTCTACAAAAGCAAAGTAACAAACCAAGGACCTACCCCAACCCATACTATCCAAATTATATACTAATTCACTTTCCTTTTATAAACCTCAACCTTTCCTTATCCTTTCACTTACATGATTTCCCTATGCCTTTCTAGTCTTTCCATTCCATTCCATTCTTTCGCGCACCTTTCGGTGAGTCCTATTACCATTTATTCGCACACCACGAGGGCGGGTCTTAATCACATTTACACACACCATATAGGCGAGTCCATAACATACATAATCACGCTCCCTTAGAGAGGGTCCATTATTCACATATATTCACCACATTCACATATATCACACTCCCTACATGAGGGTCTATAATTCACACTCCATTATAGATGGTCCTATTATATATTTCAATCCACTCCTTTCGGAGGGTCCATAACATGCATCTATCCACTCCTCTATGGAGGGTCCATATACATACACATATCCACTCCTTTATGGAGAGTCCATTATTCACGCTCCGTTATGGAGGGTCTATTTATATACACGCTCCGTTATGGAGGGTCCATTTATATACACGC
Organism: Crotalaria pallida; assembly: GCA_037953625.1. Lineage (NCBI taxonomy): Eukaryota > Viridiplantae > Streptophyta > Magnoliopsida > Fabales > Fabaceae > Crotalaria > Crotalaria pallida. The sequence goes on from CM075650.1 coordinate 104,266,959, forward strand.
TCCGTTTTGGAGGGTCCATTTATATACTTTCACACTCCACTTAGGGAGGGTCCATATAAATTTACGCCTATTCTCACTTCCATTTGGAAGGGTCCTTCCTATTCATTCATATAGTCACGCTCCCTTTGGGAGGGTCGTTCATACATACATCATCATCCATATCCTAAATTTACCATTTCACATTCCTTTATCCACACCTAAATAGGTGGGTCTTTCTCACATTAACAATATAATTTCCCATTGTCCAATTATTACCCTCATTACTAATCCGTTCATTATATAATTTCCTTTCAATTCCATTACAAGCTTTAGCACTCTTGCCCCATTTTAGTCACAATTACCCTTTCCGTCATTAATTCACTTCCATACACATTTATCATTCGTGTTTCCCCCTTCTAAATCCATTCTATGTTCCAGAGTTTCCTAACATATTCATTTGTCAAATACATTATTTATTTAGCCCACAATCGTCATTTTCCCCTAACATACATTCATCGTTTTCATTTAGCATACACTTACTATATTTTCCATATTTATTTCCCATCAACCTCTTAAATTAAAACAAGCCTACTGCTAACTCTTCCCTTTTCTTTATCCACTTAAAATTCTATTATCTACCCTTATTTCTCTTTTATATTCCCCTTATAGGAAATTAACTTAAGTAGTCTCCTCACTCCATAATTTATCATTCACTTAATCAATAATTCCCTTTCTAACCATAACTATATACATATATATATATATATACCCATTCTCGTACACTTCAACTACTTTGCCTTTCTATTCTCTACTAATTACTTCATTTATTTCATTATCAACTACCCTAAAGTTTGGTACTCTACTCATACTCTACCCCTAGCCATCACTATAACTAAAGAGAATCTATTTCCTAAGCTAAGGTAATACGAACCCTCTTACCTCAAATAATGGTGGAGAGAGAGAATGTTGATTCCCAAAGCCTTAGTGTAGAGAGAGAAAGAGAGCAAGCTCCAATGGAGGAGAGAGAATGAGCTATGGAACCCCGGATACACAAATAGTTAGAATTGAGAGTGGGAAATTCGTGTACCATGAATAAAATAAGGAGAAAAGCATGAATCTAACTTACTTTGAGCTTGGGAGGATGAAAATCAAAATTGGGTGTTGGCGTTCTTGAACCCTAACTCATGGGTATGATGGAAGAGAGGGAAAAATGAGAGAATAAAGGAGTTTGAGTGGTTATGAGTGATAGGGAACCAATATGTGATGAGGATTTGTTGTGTTTTTGGGTGGATTTTTGGTGTGGAAGAAGCTAGGGTTTTCGGGGGTAAGAATCGCCCAAGAAGAAAGAGGAGGAAGAGTGGTGCGATTTGGCTAATTCTGGCTGCACCAGTTTTTAAAACTGGTGCGCGCCTGGGCGTGGTCTTGGCGCGGCGTGGTGCGGGACAGGGTGCGTGAGGTTGGCGCGCGAGCTGGTGCGGGAGTGGGGGCATCTGGTGCCTTCGGCTGGTGCGTCAAAACGGGGTCAGATGCGTCTGGCGCTTGCCTGGGCGAGTTGATGGTGCGCCTGGGCGAAAAACTGACTGAGTTGGTGCATCTGATGCACCCTGGTGCGCCTGGGCGTGCACTAGTTGACTTTCCCTTGAATTTCCCATAACTTCTTCATTAACCGTCGGAACTTGCTCAAATTTTGAGACAAGCTTCCTAAGACCCTTATCTTCACATCCAACGGTGGGAATTGGGTTTAGAGATATGGATATTTTATTCCTGATTTCCTTGCACAGGATGCTTTGTAACACTTAAAACCCCGATTTAACTCCTGATTCGACTTCAATAATTCTATTTCTTGTTACCAATGCACCCTACGCAACCCCTAGTACTTAAAATTACTAACCACCTTGCTCCCAAAATTCTTAAAGTAATTAATCTACCCAACCTCTTCATTCTAAACCTATTAACTAGCTAATTGGGCTTAGAATTAGAATTCGGGATGTTACACCAGTTGTACTTCAAGTTGGTTGAATATTAAAGCCCACGTGATGCAATAGATTCTGATCCAATACAGTTGATGAGCTTCTAGAAACTGTTGCTGCAGCTGATTGCATCTCGTGTGTTTGCTTGTGCTCGTGATTCACATGCTTTAAATCACTAACTTGAGGTCCAAGCAACTGAAGTGTTGACATAAAACACTTCAAAATAAAACACAAGGCTTATGGTTCAATTGATAAAAATAAAGCACGATTAGTTGCTAAAGGGTTTACTCAGACAGAAGGAATCGACTACAAGGATACTTTCAGTCCAGTAGTCAAAATGACAACAATCCGAATTTTATTGGCATTAGCAGCTGCTCACAATTGGCATTTGCACCAGCTTGATGTGAACACAGCTTTCTTACATGGTGACCTTGATGAAGAGGTTTATATGAAGGTTCCCCCTGGCCTTGATCATGCTGGTCCACATCAAGTATGCAAATTGCAGAAGTCTTTATATGGGCTCAAACAGGCAAGTAAACAGTGGAATGCCAAACTATCAGAATTCCTTCTCTCTGTAGGTTAAACAAGATCCAAGGCAGATTACTCTCTTTATACAAAATCATCAGCTAATGCCTTCACTGCCATTCTAGTTTATGTTGATGATTTAGTGTTGGCAGGCAATGATTTAGCAGAAATCAAGCACATAAAGCAGTCATTAGATGATGCATTCAGCATCAAAGATCTTGGTGAACTGAAGTACTTTTTAGGTATGGAGGTTGCCAGATCTTCCAAAGGCTTGGTTCTATATCAAAGGAAATACACCTTGGATTTATTGGAAGAAACTGGTCTTCTTGGTTGTAAAGGGGTTTCAACTCCTATGGATAGTTCTCTCAAGCTTAGCAAGTCCTCTGGAGTACCTTATTCTGATCCTAATGCATTCAGAAGACTCATGGGCAGATTGATCTATCTAACACATACTAGACCAGACATATGCTTTGCTGTCAGCCACTTGAGCCAGTTTTTAGATTGTCCTACTAATATACACTACAATGCTGCTCTCAGAATTATCAAGTATCTCAAGACATCTCCTGGGAAAGGTTTATTCTATGCTGCTTCTCCTAATCTTACAGTTCAAGGTTTCAGTGATTCAGATTGGGGGGCATGTTTGGACACTAAGAGATCTGTGACAGGTTTCTGTTTTTTCCTAGGAAGGTCTCTAATCTCTTGGAAGAGCAAGAGGCAGAAAACAGTATCCAGCTCATCTGCTGAAGCAGAATATAGGGCACTTGCAAAGACAACAAGAGAAGCACAATGGTTGTCCTATTTGTTACAGGATTTTCACATTAAAATTACACCTATTTCTCTATTCTGTGACAATAAGTCTGCACTTCATATTGCTGCGAATCCTGTTTTCCATGAGAGAACTAAACATATTGAAATGGATTGTCATGTAGTAAGGGAACAATTTACTTCCTATATCCACAAAATCTCAGGTTGTTGATATAATGACTAAGGCACTTGCTTCAGGTCCTTTTCATTCTATGCATTCCAAGCTGAACATGTTTGATATACATGCTCCAGCTTGCGGGGGGATGTCAACACTTCAGTTGCTTGACCTCAAGTTAGTGATTTAAAGCATGTGAATCACGAGCACAAGCAAACACACGAGATGCAATCAGCTGCAGCAACAGTTTCTAGAAGCTCATCAACTGTATTGGATCAGAATCTATTGCATCACGTGGGCTTTAATATTCAACCAACTTGAAGTACAGCTGGCACAGTTAGTTAGAATTAGTTTCTTAGATTCATTGAATCTAGACTAGCTAATCACTTGTAAGTTAATCTGTATATATAGTTGATAGGTTTATTGTATTCCCTTAAGGGAAATAACTCATTCATTCTTCTGTTAATAGAAAGTAATATTTTCCTTAAAGCTCTTTACATTCAGATTTATAGTTTTCCTTGAGAATCCATTAATGGAGAAAGCTAATTTCACATAACCTTCAGATCCTGTGGAGTCTTATCAATCGCAAAATACATTTCGCATTGGTAAATCCACTGCTTAACGTTTTCTCCATTAAAACAAGGAAAATCAATTCTAGCCAAACTTGTTCCACAAGCATAACTAGCAGAATTATTGTGATTATCACCTGAATTAGCCTTTCGATGCTTGGAATCATGCATGAATGAACCAGATTTCTGATTGTGAGGAGATTCCAGATTGTTCTGTCACAATTCTTCCATCGTATTCTTCAAAGAGTCACCAAGAGCCTTCTGCATCGAACCTGCGATCTCCATCATCCGCTTCTCAATCTTTTCAGAAAATCGATTCTCCAATCCGTCTTCATTTTTGCGCATAGCAGTTTGATTTCTAGTGGATTCCGCCATTGTTCCCCAGAATGAAGTAGCTTTGATACCAATTAATATTGAAATTCTAGGAAATGCTGAGAATTCGAAGAACTTCTAGAAGCACAGGGAACTCTATGAAGGAAAGAGTTCCGAGTTCTTATTATTGATAAAGAGAGAATTACAATAGAAGAGAAATTTCAGGAAAAAAAAATGAATGTTTTAGAATGTGTTCTGCAACTACCCATCCTCCTATATGTACAACTCATATCTGAAACAGTTATGTAACAGCTAACCACTAACTAACATAACACTTTCCCAACTAACTCACTAATTACAATTATACGCTCATCTCAACTAATACTATATCAATTTATCACCATTTTATCCCTGTTTGTTTTTCCCCAAACCCTAATTTTTGGTTGCCATAAAGAAGTGGGAACCCTACGTACGAGAGAACCACCGTAAATGAAATCCTATATTGAGGAACTATGGATATGAAATTAAGCATGGTTTACTTTTCTGATTGGGACTGTGATTTAGAGGGTGGCTGGTTGTTACCAATGCTATTTGGTTATGGGTAGTTGTTTTACTGGATGTGTTTTATTATGTTTGTGTTGTGGGTGGGGTGGTGTTGTGGCTATTTCTATGTATTTGTAATCTATAATGTCTTGTTTTGGCTAAGTGCATTTCTTGTGCTTCTTAGCTTTTTCTTTTATCCAAAAAAAAAAGCATGGTTTACTCATTTTTGGTTATTTTTGGATTGGCATTTTTGACTTAGTCTTCATTGGCTTTTTTCTAACTAAGGACTTGAAGGAACATGAAGCTAGAAAGTGGAGCACACCATGCTGATATTGTTGTTTGTGTTAGGATTGACATCCATCATCCAAGAGGGATGAATTGGATTTTTACAAAATCATTGATAAATATTTGAATTAAATCGTTTTCAACAAATTTAAATAAACTTTGCAGCGGAAAACAATAAAACGTTGAAAAACGATTGCGCGGAAGCGGATAATAATAATAATAATAATAATAATAGAAAAATTAATACGCGCAGAGACAATTGATAGAATAAAAACGAAAATGTTACCGCGTTAATTAATTTAAAACAGTTAAATTAATATATTGATAAAATAGTTGTTACGATGCAATAACGATAAATATAACAACAACGAATAAGCAACGGTAACAACGAAAAATAAAAGAGATGAGGGATACAGAAAATTGCACCAGGATTTTTATACTGGTTCAGCCTTTCCAGTGAAAGACCTACGTCCAGTCCCCAAGTGACCCGCTTGAGCTTTTATCAATTAACCAAAGACGCCTCGCGTCCCCAATTACAACCAGAGCGCCCCGCACACTACTAGGAAATTCCGTTCGCTAGGGACCTCAATCAATAACACTAGGAAGTCACTTCCTAGAACCCAAGGTAGCCCTTTCTACTAAATGCCCCACAGTTCGTCTAGCCACTACCCCAGATACGAACGCCGCACGTCTGAATTAGGAGATTCACTCCCTAATCACTAAGGGTCACATACCCCTTTACAACAACGGTTACAAATATGAGTGATTGGGTACAAGAACTATATTGCACTCAATGTAATGCGAATACAACAATTAGGCTTCTAACATATATATGTGTTCTAATCAACATGAACACAACAATAAAGCTCTAATGGCTATGGTAATGGTTTCACTATAGCATAGACCAAAACTTAGAGTTGGAGAAGAAGAAGAAGAAGAAGAAGAAAACGTGAAACGTTTTTGCAAAAGTGTGATCAGAATCGTTCTTAGAAAACAAAGAGAAAAACTTTCTATTTAAAAATATTTGAATTTGAATTTGAATTTCAAAATTTAAAAAAGAATCAAATCAAAAACGATTTTGGAAATAATTCAAATTCAAAATCAAAATCAAATTCGGAAATATAAAAAGATTGATTCTCAAAATAATAAAAGATATGAAATTTAAAAATTAAATCTTAACTTTAAAATTCGAACAAATCAGAATCAATTAAGTAAAAACAAATCTGTAAATATTTCAGATTGATTCTGATACGGATTTCAAAAATACTTAAAAGTAATCGATTACTTTTCAAAGGTAATCGATTATCTCTTTTATGTGAAAACAGTGAAATTAATTTTTTAAGACAGTAATCGATCACTAAAACAAGGTAATCGATTATCTATTCCCTGTAAAGAAGGTAATCGAATATTTTTAATTAAAACTCTCAGATCACAACTCAGAGGCATGATAATCGATTATCCAGATTCTGCTTATTTTCATAAAAATGATTTTCTAAAGCAAAGTTTGTAACCATAGGTTTTCATAAATAATTTTAGCTAAAAATCAAACTTAAAGCATTTTTAGTTAAAACACTTTTTGCAATCAAAACATTCTTCTCCAATAACTATAAATAAAGCCTATTACTAAAATGAAGCAATTGCATAGCCTTACATTGATTCCTAATTAGGGAAGGGAGGAAACCACTTGAAGCTTCTTGCTTGACACTTGACTTTGTTTGGTCTTTGTTTGACATCATCAAAACTTCAACGTACTTCCACGTTGACTTCTAACACTCCACCTTTTTGTTGATGTCAAACCTATTCTGCAAGACGAGGGTTAAAACATATGCAAATATGTATTTCTCCCCCTCACACATAGGAACATCAATACAGTCATGCAAACATTAATAATATATAGCAATTACAAATCAATCATGCAGACAGTCATTCTCTCACTATATTGATGCATATAAATATAATTAATACAATATTACCCTTGGCATCAACTAGAGACTCCAATATCCTACAAGAGGGTATCTCCAACGCTGTTGATGTCTAGCCAGAGTACTAGGTCGACAAGTAATACAGATAGTAAGTGAGTATCGTTCCACTCGGGGATTGCAAATTGTTTCTAATAACTTTTCACCAATTCGTAATTATTAATGCAACTTGTTATTGAATTTTAGAAGGAGAAGGATAATTAAAAAAAATAAACAGATTGAGGAGATAAGATGATTAGAAAGCAATAGAAAAAGGTTAGGAACTTGGTTTCGTTGTATGATTCACTTATTTAACTATGAATTACGTTTTCCTTCAAATCAAGAACAATTCCTAAATTAGTAACTATCAGATCTCTCATGTTTAGTTACCGTTTATTTTTCCGATTATTAATTCTCAATCTCTCGAGTAATTAAATTATCGAATAAATAATTTATTAAGAACATGGAATTAATTAGTTATATAACTAACCAATTAGATCTCTCTGTGTTGAATAGCTATACCGTTGAATTGCATGGCCTATTCTAAATCCTAATTCTCATTAGTAACTTAGAAAATCCACAACATAAATTGCGCAGGTTTATGTGATAAAAACACAATCAACGCTTGATTTAAAACAGGAAAACACTAAATCATAAATTAAAATAAGTTACACCATACAATTTACACCATGTTCCTAATAAGAGGTTTTAGTTACACATAGAAATAAAGAAAACAGAGCAAAGAGAAAACCTGATATCATAGACAATATAGGTTAACTCTCCAAGAGACCTTCAATCCTCACGCAGATCTCTCTTGTAGTGATGATCTCCAATCTTTGTGCCTTGCCTCCTTGCTCTCAATAGATGTTACTAACCTCTCTCTCTAATCCTAATTGAATTCTATGATCTCAAAACCTACTGAAAACTATTTACAAATCCTCTATTTAAAGAATAAAACAAATCCTAAAATAAATCTTAATTAAATCTAGTAGATAGGGTCCATGTTTATCTCCTAATTTCTAACCAAGTCTAAGATATGAAGCCAAATTAGACTTCTTTTCTTCTACTTTGTTCAGAATCTGGTCAAATTGGGCCTCCAGCAGGTACGTGCGCCCCAGGCGCACGCGGCCACTCGCCCCAGGCGCGCGGGTCTGATAACTGTAACATCCCAAATTTTAATCCCAAGTATAATTTGAATAATAGCGCGATTAGAATAATAGTAATAATAATAACAAGGTTAAATGAGTGTTGAAAAGGGATCTTGTTAGAAACGTATAATAATAGAAAATTAAGAATAAAGTAATTAAATGATTTAATATGATGTTTTCAATATTTGAGTGTCGTAATAAAATTTTGATTTCATCATTATAATTGAAATATGTTTTATAGTAAAAAATAAGTGTAAATTTGTTATCCTACGTTTTTCAAAAATAAAATAGTACTTTTATCTAGTTTAATTAACATTATAACAGGGAGCTCAAGTGGCAAGCCTTAGAGGCATTTTTATAAATAGTTTCTTTAGAAAGATATGTTTAATTTAATATTTTGAGCGCCCATGTAAATTTTCATAGCGTTCGAAGGCTATTTTATTTTTAACTTCTGGACTGGTTTTAATATATTACCCGTATAAGTTATATATAACGATCTTCTATTTCAAAATTATAAATACTAGTAAGCTAGCCCGTGCGATGCACAGGGTCATTACGCATTATTAAAGGTTTTATATCATAACTTAAATTTGATTAACAAACAATTGATTAAAATTTATTATCATGACTTAAATTTTATATTTTAAAAATAACCAAATTCTAAAGAAATTCAAATTAAAACATGATTAAAACATGTCAAGTGACAAAACTTTACTTAACCAACTTAATTTGGTTGTTTTAGAATTTGTTGATTTGTTACATTATTTTCATGATTTTTTATTTTTGTAATTTTTCATCATTTTTTTTAAGACAAATGAAGCATTTCGAATATTTTTTTTGTAGTTTTCTTAACTTCAATCCTAAAAACCCATAATCTTTTGATTTTTTCAAGATAATAAAGTTTATCCCTTTTTAGAATACTATTCTCAACCCAAGATTATTAAAAACTCTTTTTTTTAACAATTTTCGTAACTTATGCATCAATGCATAACAAAAACCATTAATTAATAATAATCAACTTGAAAATATTCTTTATTTCTCTTCTATTAGTAATAGATTTCTTTTTTTTTTTTTTTGGTAAAAGGAAAATCTTATTACCACAGATCAAAATCAAAACATCACCAGGCACCACTCAAGCACCATGCCACCTTCTAGGAAGGGTTCAAGGTGCTAAAATGACCCAACTTAATAATTCCCTGCCACCTTCTATGAAGGGTTCAGAGAATTAAAAAGCTAATTAAAGTTCATTACAAATCTTCTGTAATAAAATATTATTATTCCAAGTCCTAAACTTAACTAATTGGCTATGGACCCTGATGGCTAAATCTCTTTTCACTAATCTGAAGATATGTTCCATCGTTCTTCTTGTGTCCTCAAACGTTCGCAAATTCCTCTCCTTCCAGATTTGGTAGCATACAGATGCCCAAAGAGCCACCACAATCCATCTACGGTGCTTGTCCCTGAATGCGAACTGCAACCAACGCTTCCACTGCTCCAATTGATAAGGGTAAGAATCTAACCCAATCCATGCACAGCTTCTTCTCATAATTTCTCTAGACCACACACACTCACAGAACAGGTGATTATGGGATTCATTTGCAGCAATACACAAACAGCAAAAATTGGGAATACCCAGCCATCTCATGCGATCCCTTGTGTCGAGCTTCCCAAGAATCAGGAGCCAGAAATTGAACCGATGCTTTGGTTGAGTAAGGGAATTCCAGACGATCTTGTGAAGAGGAAAAGGTTGATGCACACCATCCAGGAATTTGTAACCCGAAGTGATGCTATACACTCCTTGCATGTCAGCAATCCAGGTATTTCCTTGAAACCCAGCCTTGATTTTGTCTCTAATGTTAATAATTTTCTTCCAATGCCAACTATGATGAGGTAAAGCGAGACAATCCCAGAAGCTTTGATCCTTTATGTAATTAGAATGCACCCATTTAACCCATAGGTTCTCCTGATCACTCACTATCCACCAAACATGCTTCCCAATAGCTGCATAGTTCCAAATCTCTGTGTTCTTTATGTTGAGTCCTCCATTTCTTCTAGGTCTACATACCACATTCCAAGCTACCTTAGCTCTGTACTGACCCTGATCATTTTTTCCCCATAAAAAACCCCTGCAGAGCCTATCCACTTCCTTAATAACTGATTTAGGAAGAATAAAGCAAGATGCCCAGTAAACATGAAGGTTCATAAGCACAGAGTTAACCAAGCATAATCTACCTTGATAAGATAAATTCCTAGTCTTCCAAGTTAGGAGCCTAGAAGTAATTTTATGAATCATAAAACTGCAAGTATTCTTGTTCCATTTCCTAGCCATAAGAGGTATACCCAAATATTTACAAGGAAAGACTCCAGCCTGAAACCCAGTGATGTGTAAAAGGTCTTGTTGAGCATTCACATTAACTCCAGCCATAAACATAGAGGATTTAAGCTGATTTGCTTGTAACCCAAACCACTGTGAAAATTGAGTAAAGGCACTCCATAGAATAGACACACTAGCAGGGTGAGCTTTTGAAAACACCATAAGATCATATGCAAAAGCAATATTAACCAGTCCAAGCTCCTTACACTAGGGTGAAATCTAAAATTCCTAGCTTTTGAAGCATACTGGAATTGTCTTGTTAAAGTTTCCATAGCTATTAGAGGAGACAAGGGATCACCTTGTCTGATACCCCTAGTACCTTTAAATTTCTGCCCCTTTACACCATTAATCACTATACTGTAGGAGGCTGATCTGATACAAACCATAACCCAGGAAATGAATTTAGGAGGAAATCTCATAGCCTCTAGGATCTGTTCTATAAAGTACCACTCAATAGAATCATAAGCTTTCCTAAGATCTATCTTCATCATGCATCTAGGAGAAACATTCCTTCTCTGATAGAGCTTAATCAAATCCTGGGTGATTAAAATATTATGGAGAATACTCCTATCCTTCACAAAAGCATCCTGGTTATCTTGAACTAGATGAGGTAATACCTTGCTTAATCTGCTGCACATTAGCTTAGTAATACATTTATAAATGCTATTACAACAGGCAATAGGTCTAAAATCACTCACAGATGTAGGACTATCCACTTTAGGAATCATTACCAATAAGGTATGATTCAATTCCTGAAGAAGCTTTCCTGTCTAGAAAAACTGATGGACAGCCTCAATACAATCAGGACCAATTATATCCCAGGCAGATTTATAAAATCCAGCGCCATATCCATCAGGACCAGGAGCCCTGGTGGATAGAGAACATAGCATCTTTAATCTCTTGATCAGAGAATGGAAGAATAAGAGATACCTGCTACTCAGATGATAGAACATTCCCTTCAGTAAAGATAACATCATTAATTGTAGCCATATTATTTCTGGACCTGAAAAGCTCTTCATAGTAGAGCAGAAAAGCCTGTTCAATCTGATGCTGGCCATTTATAGTTCCTTGAGGAGATTGAAGCCTCAGAATTCTATTCCTATACTGCCTTTGTCGAATTGAATTGTGAAACACCTTAGTATTCTCATCCCCATGCACAAGCCAACTGACTTTAGCCTTCTGTCTTAGGAAACTATAAGCTGCCTCTTTTACCTCCATATAATCTCTAATTAAGACCTTCTCTTTTTGCTGAAGAGAAATATCCACTGGGTTGGTCATGAGGGCAGTTTGCACACCATCTAACTCCTTTCTAATCTGAGCTTCCCTTCTATCTATATCACCAAAATCTTCTCTGCTTAGCTCCTTCAGAGGCTGCTGCAGATTCTTCAGCTTCCTACAAATTTGAAACATTTTATGACCCTGAATAGAATTGTTCCAAATTTGTTGCACTAGGGTCATAAATTCCCTGTGAGCAGCCCACATATTAAAGAATTTGAACCCTGCTCCTTTTCTCACCTGCTGATTGCCCCAATCTATAAGGATAGGACAATGATCTGACACCCCAGGATTAATGAAATTCGTGAAAGCTGTTGGCCACTCTGAGCACCATAGGTCATTAACAAGGCACCTATCCAACTTGCAACTCACCATGTCCACTCCTGTCTGCTTGTTAGTCCAAGTGAGTTTATGACCAATAAATCTCATATCAACCAGGTCACAGGCCCCAATACACTCCTTAAACTCAGCCATGCTTCTATAATCCACTGTATTACCTCCGACTTTCTCACTTTCATCAACGTAACAATTGAAGTCCCCTATCACCATCCATGGTAGATCAATAAAGCTTTGAACACCACTAAGGACCTACCATAACTCTTGCCTCTCAATCATATCATTTGAAGCATATACAAAAGTAATGTAGCATGTATTCATAGTTTGCTTCATAGTTACTAAGCAGTGCATATATTGCTGAGATCTAGCTATTAGCATCACATCAAAACTATCTTGCTTCCAAATTATCCATATTCTACCAATACTACACACATCCAGATTATATAAAGAGTCCCAGCCATAAGCCACCTTATTCCTAACTTGCTGAAAACATCTAGTTCTCAGTTTATTCTCCAATATGGCAACTAACCCTATACTATTATTTCTACACAACTCTTGAATAGCATCTTGTTTAAGAGGGCTATTCATCCCTCTTATATTCCAAGCTGCAATCTTATCCATCATTTCCTTGCTTTGAGGTAGAGCCTCTCAGCAATCCCTTACTCTTATTATGTGCCCTACTCCTAGTATGAACTGGAGTCCACCCTTCCTCATTTCCTTCTACATCTGATTCTGCCTGGTGGCTTCCTTTTACATTGTCAATTTGAATCTCTTTTCCTTTATCTATGGCAGCTTCAAGGACCTTTTCAGCCTCAACCCTTGCACCCTCTACATTCTCTGGTGGGATAGTTCCAGCAGCAATTGCTTCCTGAGTCTGAACAGCACTTACCACCTCTTCAATCTCCTTTTGTGAAGGCTTATTTTTCTGGACCCATTGTTGCTTAATACCCCTCCTACACATCTTAGAATCATGGCCATAAGTTGAGCATCTTGCACATAGGACTGGTTTCCACTCATACACCACTTTCTGGTTAATAACAATACCCTTCTCATCCTCAAAGTAAACTTCATCTGGCAGCACTTTGGGATTAACCTCTACAAGGACCCTGGCATAGTTAATTCTATTTCTGTCCTTTGTAACTTGGTCCACCATAATTGGTGTGCCAATCAAGCTAGATATCTTGCCCAGAGCCACAGCCCCCCAATACTTAAGGTTTAAATTAGGCAATTGCACCCACACAGAGACTCTATCTAAAAATTCCCTTGTCATAGGCTTCCCAGTCCATGGAGCAAGGATTATAGATTTTTTATCAAAATGAAACAAACCTATGTCCAATACAGCATTCATGCCATCTCCACTATTGAATCGCACAATAAAAGTGCCATCAGCATTCATCAAATCCTTGTCAACTCCATGTTCACCCCACACCTTCCTGATGTAGCCGTTCAGTACAGGGAATGGAGGTTTAGCTCCTAATACATAGCAGACCAAAGCATTTTTCCAATAAGTCAACTCATTCTCAACATCTTTACTGTCAATTTTGCCTACTGCCACTCCTTCCTTCAATTCAGGTTTAAAGAATTGCAGCTTCTCCCCTGCATTCCGCAGTTTGCTTATATCAAATCTCTCCCATACATTAGGCTGTTTAGGCCATTCTTTCTCCTGATCTGGGCCTGATTCAATATTAGGATTAGCAGCCAGATCCTTCTGAATTATTGAACCTTCACTATTAGGATTAGTAGCCAGGTCCTTCTGAATCCTAGTTTCTCCCTCCCCATGCTGGAATTCCTTGTTCCCTGTCGAGGTTGCCTTCTCCTTAATCTTTGCTCGCAGTATGTCAATCTTCTGCATCCATAAATCCGCTTGCTTGGGGCTTAAGTTTTCAATATCTTCCAAATCATCATCATCAAGCTGTGAGAAATCCACCGTTTTTGGAGAAATCGGTTCATTCACATTTTTTGACGGAGGGGTCTTTGGAGTTTTAGGAGGCCTCCCTCTCTTTTTGCCCATTACGGCAGTGAGCGACGGCGGCGCCTAGGTTAAGGTCCTGAGGCACAGTCGCGAGAGAGAGAGAGTTTTTAGAGTTTTAGATAATACTATTATTAAAAAGATTTAGAGTTTTTAGAGTTTTTTGTTTGAAAAAGATTTGAATCAGATTTGGAATAAAATAATTACATTCAAAAGAATAATATAATACCAGAGATTGAAACTTTTTAATGGAATACAAATTTTCGTAACTTATGCATCAATGCATAACAAAAACCATTAATTAATAATAACGAACTTGAAAATATTCCTTAAATTTTGTAAATATTTTTCACCATTAATTAATAATAATCAACTTGAAAATATTCTTTAAATGTTATAGATATTTCTCTCATATTTGTCTTCTCAATCATCCAATTAATTTCGATCTTCTCAATGATCCCATTAAGTTCTATTCTATTAGTAAATTTCTCTTCTATTAGTAATATATTTCTTTTTTTTTTGTTTGAAAAAGATTTGAATCAAATTTGGAATAAAATAATTACATTCAAAAGAATAATATAATACCCGAGATTGAAACTTTTTAATAGAATACAAATTTTCGTAACTTATGCATCAACGCATAACAAAAACCATTAATTAATAATAATCAACTTGAAAATATTCCTTAAATGTTGTAAATATTTCTCACCTATTTGTCTTCTCAATGATCCCATTAATTTCGGTCTTTTCTATGCCATTAATTTCAGTTTTAAATATGGTAGATATTCTCTCCTATTTGTCTTCTCAATAATCCTATTAATTTTGGTCTTAAATATTGTAGATATTTCTCTCCTATTTGTCTTCACAATAAACCCATTAATTTCGGTCTTCTCAATGATCCCATTAAGTTCTTTTCTATTAGTAAATTTCTCTTTTATTAGTAATTGATTTCTTTTTTTTTGTTTGAAAAAGATTTGAATCATATTTGGAATAAAATAATTACATTCAAAAGAATAATATAATACCTAAAATTGAAACTTTTTAATGGAATACAAATTTTCGTAACTTATGCATCAATGCATAACAAAAACCCTTAATTAATAATAATCAACTTGAAAATATTCCTTAAATGTTGTAAATATTTCTCACCTATTTGTCTTCTCAATGATCCCATTAATTTCGGTCTTCTCAATGCCATTAATTTCGATCTTAAATGTTGGAGATATTTCTCTCCTATTTGTCTTCTCAATAATCCCATTAATTTCGGTATTAAATATTGTAAATCTGATTGTGAGGAGATTCCAGATTGTTCTGTCACAATTCTTCCATCGTATTCTTCAAAGAGTCACGAAGAGCCTTTTGCATTGAACCTGCGATCTCCATCATCCGCTTCTCAATCTTTTCAGAAAATCGATTCTCCAATCCGTCTTCCTTTTTGCGCATAGCAGTTTGATTTCTGGTGGATTCCGCCATTGTTCCCCAGAATGAAGTAGCTTTGATACCAATTAATATGGAAATTCTAGGAAATGCTGAGAATTCGAAGAACTTCTAGAAGCACAGGGAACTCTATGAAGGAAAGAGTTCCGAGTTCTTATTATTGATAAAGAGAGAATTACAATAGAAGAGAAATTTCAGGAAAAAAAATGAATGTTTTAGAATGTGTTCTGCAACTACCCATCCTCCTATATGTACAACTCATATCTGAAACAGTTATGTAATAGCTAACCACTAACTAACATAACACTTTCCCAACTAACTCACTAATTACAATTACACTCTCATCTCAACTAATACTATATCAATTTATCACCATTTTATCCATGTTTGTTTTTCCCCAAACCCTAATTTTTGGTTTCCATAAAGAAGTGGGAACCCTACGTACGAGAGAACCACCGTAAATGAAATCCTATATTGAGGAACTATGGATATGAAATTAAGCATGGTTTACTTTTCTGATTGGGACTGTGATTTAGAGGGTGGCTGGTTGTTACCAATGCTATTTGGTTATGGGTAGTTGTTTTACTGGATGTGTTTTATTATGTTTGTGTTGTGGGTGGGGTGGTGTTGTGGCTATTTCTATGTATTTGTAATCTATAATGTCTTGTTTTGGCTAAGTGCATTTCTTGTGCTTCTTAGCTTTTTCTTTTATCCAAAAAAAAAGCATGGTTTACTCATTTTTGGTTATTTTTGGATTGGCATTTTTGACTTAGTCTTCATTGGCTTTTTCTAACTAAGGACTTGAAGGAACATGAAGCTAGAAAATGGAGCACACCATGCTGATATTGTTGTTTGTGTTAGGATTGACATCCATCATCCAAGAGGGATGAATTGGATTTTTACAAAATCATTGATAAATATTTGAATTAAATCGTTTTCAACAAATTTAAATAAACTTTGCAGCGGAAAACAATAAAACGTTGAAAAACGATTGCGCAGAAGCGGATAATAATAATAATAATAATAATAATAGAAAAATTAATACGCGCGGAGACAATTGATAGAATAAAAACGAAAACGTTACCGCGTTAATTAATTTAAAACAATTAAATTAATATATTGATAAAATAGTTGTTACGATGCAATAACGATAAATATAACAACAACGAATAAGCAACGGTAACAACGAAAAATAAAAGAGATGAGGGATACAGAAAATTGCACCAGGATTTTTATACTGGTTCAGCCTTTCTATTGAAAGACCTACGTCCAGTCCCCAAGCGACCCGCTTGAGCTTTTATCAATTAACCAAAGACGCCTCGCGTCCCCAATTACAACCAGAGCGCCCCGCACACTACTAGGAAATTCCGTTCGCTAGGGATCTCAATCAATAACACTAGGAAGTCACTTCCTAGAACCCAAGGTAGCCCTTTCTACTAAATGCCCCACCGTTCGTCTAGCCACTACCCCAGATACGAACGCCGCACGTCCGAATTAGGAGATTCACTCCCTAATCACTAAGGGTCACATGCCCCTTTACAACAACGGTTACAAATATGAGTGATTGGGTACAAGAACTATATTGCACTCAATGTAATGCGAATACAACAATTAGGCTTCTAACATATATATGTGTTCTAATCAACATGAATACAACAATAAAGCTCTAATGACTATGGTAATGGTTTCACTATAGCATAGACCAAAACTTAGAGTTGGAGAAGAAGAAGAAGAAGAAGAAAACGTGAAACGTTTTTGCAAAAGTGTGATCAGAATCGTTCTTAGAAAACAAAGAGAAAAACTTTCTATTTAAAAATATTTGAATTTGAATTTGAATTTCAAAATTTAAAAAAGAATCAAATCAAAAACGATTTTGGAAATAATTCAAATTCAAAATCAAAATCAAATTCGGAAATATAAAAAGATTGATTCTCAAAATAATAAAAGATATGAAATTTAAAAATTAAATCTTAACTTTAAAATCCGAACAAATCAGAATCAATTAAGTAAAAACAAATCTGTAAATATTTCAGATTGATTCTGATACGAATTTCAAAAATACTTAAAAGTAATCGATTACTTTTCAAAGGTAATCGATTATCTCTTTTATGTGAAAACAGTGAAATTAATTTTTTAAGACAGTAATCGATCACTAAAACAAGGTAATCGATTATCTATTCCCTGTAAAGAAGGTAATCGAATATTTTTAATTAAAACTCTCATATCACAACTCAGAGGCATGATAATCGATTATCCAGATTCTGCTTATTTTCATAAAAATGATTTTCTAAAGCAAAGTTTGTAACCATAGGTTTTCATAAATAATTTTAGCTAAAAATCAAACTTAAATCATTTTTAGTTAAAACACTTTTTGCAATCAAAACATTCTTCTCTAATAACTATAAATAAAGCCTATTACTAAAATGAAGCAATTGCATAGCCTTACATTGATTCCTAATTAGGGAAGGGAGGAAACCACTTGAAGCTTCTTGCTTGACACTTGACTTTGTTTGGTCTTTGTTTGACATCATCAAAACTTCAACGTACTTCCACGTTGACTTCTAACACTCCACCTTTTTGTTGATGTCAAACCTATTCTGCAAGACGAGGGTTAAAACATATGCAAATATGTATTTCTCCCCCTCACACATAGGAACATCAATACAGTCATGCAAACATTAATAATATATAGCAATTACAAATCAATCATGCAGACAGTCATTCTCCCACTATATTGATGCATATAAATATAATTAATACAATATTACCCTTGGCATCAACTAGAGACTCCAATATCCTACAAGAGGGTATCTCCAACGCTGTTGATGTCTAGCCAGAGTACTAGGTCGACAAGTAATACAGATAGTAAGTGAGTATCGTTCTACTCGGGGATTGCAAATTGTTTCTAATAACTTTTCACCAATTCGTAATTATTAATGCAACTTGTTATTGAATTTTAGAAGGAGAAGGATAATTAAAAAAAATAAACAGATTGAGGAGATAAGATGATTAGAAAGCAATAGAAAAAGGTTAGGAACTTGGTTTCGTTGTATGATTCACTTATTTAACTATGAATTACGTTTTCCTTCAAATCAAGAACAATTCCTAAATTAGTAACTATCAGATCTATCATGTTTAGTTACCGTTTATTTTTCCGATTATTAATTCTCAATCTCTCAAGTAATTAAATTATCGAATAAATAATTTATTAAGAACATGGAATTAATTAGTTATATAACTAACCAATTAGATCTCTCTGTGTTGAATAGCTATACCGTTGAATTTCATGGCCTATTCTAAATCCTAATTCTCATTAGTAACTTAGAAAATCCACAACATAAATTGCGCAGATTTATGTGATAAAAACACAATCAACGCTTGATTTAAAATAGGAAAACACTAAATCATAAATTAAAATAAGTTACACCATACAATTTACACCATGTTCCTAATAAGAGGTTTTAGTTACACATAGAAATAAAGAAAACAGAAGCAAAGAGAAAACCTCATATCATAGACAATATAGGTTAACTCTCCAAGAGACCTTCAATCCTCACGCAGATCTCTCTTGTAGTGATGATCTCCAATTTTTGTGCCTTGCCTCCTTGCTCTCAATAGATGTTACTAACCTCTCTCTCTAATCCTAATTGAATTCTATGATCTCAAAACCTACTGAAAACTATTTACAAATCCTCTATTTAAAGAATAAAACAAATCCTAAAATAAATCTTAATTAAATCTAGTAGATAGGGTCCATGTTTATCTTCTAATTTCTAACCAAGTCTAAGATATGAAGCCAAATTAGACTTCTCTTCTTCTACTTTGTTCAGAATCTGGTCAAATTGGGCCTCCAGCAGGTACGTGCGCCCCAGGCGCACGCGGCCACTCGCCCCAGGCGCGCGGGTCTGATAACTGTAACATCCCAAATTTTAATACCAAGTATAATTTGAATAATAGCGCGATTAGAATAATAGTAATAATAATAACAAGGTTAAATGAGTGTTGAAAAGGGATCTTGTTAGAAACGTATAATAATTGAAAATTAAGAATAAAGTAATTAAATGATTTAATATGATGTTTTCAATATTTGAGTGTCGTAATAAAATTTTGATTTCATCATTATAATTGAAATATGTTTTATAGTAAAAAATAAGTGTAAATTTGTTATTATACGTTTTTTAAAAATAAAATAGTACTTTTATCTAATTTAATTAACATTATAACAGGGAGCTCAAGTGGCAAGCCTTAGAGACATTTTTATAAATAGTTTCTTTAGAAAGATATGTTTAATTTAATATTTTGAGCGTCCATGTAAATTTTCATAGCGTTCGGAGGCTGTTTTGTTTTTAACTTCTGGACTGGTTTTAATATATTACCAGTATAAGTTATATATAACGATCTTCTATTTCAAAATTATAAATACTAGTAAGCTAGCCCGTGCGATGCACAGGGCCATTACGCGAAGCCCCTAATTTAAACATGAAATTATTAAAGGTTTTATATCATAACTTAAATTTGATTAACAAACAATTGATTAAAATTTATTATCATGACTTAAATTTTATATTTTAAAAATAACCAAATTCTAAAAAAATTCAAATTAAAACATGATTAAAACATGTCAAGTGACAAAACTTTACTTAACCAACTTAATTTGGTTGTTTTAGAATTTGTTGATTTGTTACATTATTTTCATGATTTTTTATTTTTTAATTTTTCATCATTTTTTTTAAGACAAATGAAGCATTTCGAATATTTTTTTTGTAGTTTTCTTAACTTCAATCCTAAAAACCCATAATCTTTTGATTTTTTCAAGATAATAAAGTTTATCCCTTTTTAGAATACTATTCTCAACCCAAGATTATTAAAAACTCTTTTTTTTAACAATTTTCGTAACTTATGCATCAATGCATAACAAAAACCATTAATTAATAATAATCAACTTGAAAATATTCTTTATTTCTCTTCTATTAATAATAGATTTCTTTTTTTTTTGGTAAAAGGAAAATCTTATTACCACAGATCAAAATCAAAACATCACCAGGCACCACTCAAGCACCATGCCACCTTCTAGGAAGGGTTCAAGGTGCTAAAATGACCCAACTTAATAATTCCCTGCCACCTTCTATGAAGGGTTCAGAGAATTAAAAAGCTAATTAAAGTTCATTACAAATCTTCTGTAATAAAATATTATTATTCCAAGTCCTAAACTTAACTAATTGGCTATGGACCCTGATGGCTAAATCTCTTTTCACTAATCTGAAGATATGTTCCATCGTTCTTCTTGTATCCTCAAACGTTCGCAAATTCCTCTCCTTCCAGATTTGGTAGCATACAGATGCCCAAAGAGCCACCACAATCCATCTACGGTGCTTGTCCCTAAATGCGAACTGCAACCAACGCTTCCACTGCTCCAATTGATAAGGGTAAGAATCTAACCCAATCCATGCACAGCTTCTTCTCATAATTTCTCTAGACCACACACACTCACAGAACAGGTGATTATGGGAATCATTTGCAGCAATACACAAACAGCAAAAATTGGGAATACCCAGCCATCTCATGCGATCCCTTGTGTCAAGCTTCCCATGAATCAGGAGCCAGAAATTGAACCGATGCTTTGGTTGAGTAAGGGAATTCCAGACGATCTTGTGAAGAGGAAAAGGTTGATGCACACCATCCAGGAATTTGTAACCCGAAGTGATGCTATACACTCCTTGCATGTCAGCAATCCAAGTATTTCCTTGAAACCCAGCCTTGGTTTTGTCTCTAATGTTAATAATTTTCTTCCAATGCCAACTATGATGAGGTAAAGCGAGACAATCCCAGAAGCTTTGATCCTTTATGTAATTAGAATGCACCCATTTAACCCATAGGTTCTCCTGATCACTCGCTATCCACCAAACATGCTTCCCAATAGTTGCATAGTTCCAAATCTCTGTGTTCTTTATGTTGAGTCCTCCATTTCTTCTAGGTCTACAGACCACATCCCAAGCTACCTTAGCTCTGTACTGACCCTGATCATTTTTTCCCCATAAAAAACCCCTGCAGAGCCTATCCACTTCCTTAATAACTGATTTAGGAAGAATAAAGCAAGATGCCCAGTAAACATGAAGGTTCATAAGCACAGAGTTAACCAAGCATAATCTACCTTGATAAGATAAATTCCTAGTCTTCCAAGTTAGGAGCCTAGAAGTAATTTTCTGAATCATAAAACTGCAAGTATTCTTGTTCCATTTCCTAGCCATAAGAGGTATACCCAAATATTTACAAGGAAAGACTCCAGCCTGAAACCCAGTGATGTGTAAAAGGTCTTGTTGAGCATTCACATTAACTCCAGCCATAAACATAGAGGATTTAAGCTGATTTGCTTGTAACCCAGACCACTGTGAAAATTGAGTAAAGGCACTCCATAGAATAGACACACTAGCAGGGTGAGCTTTTGAAAACACCATAAGATCATCTGCAAAAGCAATATTAACCAGTCCAAGCTCCTTACACTAGGGTGAAATCTAAAATTCCTAGCTTTTGAAGCATACTGGAATTGTCTTGTTAAAGTTTCCATAGCTATTAGAGGAGACAAGGGATCACCTTGTCTGATACCCCTAGTACCTTTAAATTTCTGCCCCTTTACACCATTAATCACTATACTGTAGGAGGCTGATCTGATACAAACCATAACCCAGGAAATGAATTTAGGAGGAAATCTCATAGCCTCTAGGATCTGTTCTATAAAGTACCACTCAATAGAATCATAAGCTTTCCTAAGATCTATCTTCATCATGCATCTAGGAGAAACATTCCTTCTCTGATAGAGCTTAATCAAATCCTGGGTGATTAAAATATTATGGAGAATACTCCTATCCTTCACAAAAGCATCCTGGTTATCTTGAACTAGATGAGGCAATACCTTGCTTAATCTGCTGCACATTAGCTTAGTAATACATTTATAAATGCTATTACAACAGGCAATAGGTCTAAAATCACTCACAGATGTAGGACTATCCACTTTAGGAATCATTACCAATAAGGTATGATTCAATTCCTGAAGAAGCTTTCCTGTCTGGAAAAACTGATGGACAACCTCAATACAATCAGGACCAATTATATCCCAGGCAGATTTATAAAATCCAGCCCCATATCCATCAGGACCAGGAGCCCTGTCCTTGTGGATAGAGAACATAGCATCTTTAATCTCTTGATCAGAGAATGGAAGAATAAGAGATACCTGCTGCTCAAATGATAGAACATTCCCTTCAGTAAAGATAACATCATTAATTGTAGCCATATTATTTCTGGACCTGAAAAGCTCTTCATAGTAGAGCAGAAAAGCCTGTTCAATCTGATGCTGGCCATTTATAGTTCCTTGAGGAGATTGAAGCCTCAGAATTCTATTCCTATACTGCCTTTGTCGAATTGAATTGTGAAACACCTTAGTATTCTCATCCCCATGCACAAGCCAACTGACTTTAGCCTTCTGTCTTAGGAAACTATAAGCTGCCTCTTTTACCTCCATATAATCTCTAATTAAGACCTTCTCTTTTTGCTGAAGAGAAATATCCACTGGGTTGGTCATGAGGGCAGTTTGCACACCATCTAACTCCTTTCTAATCTGAGCTTCCCTTCTATCTATATCACCAAAAGCTTCTCTGTTTAGCTCCTTCAGAGGCTGCTGCAGATTCTTCAGCTTCCTACAAATCTGAAACATTTTATGACCCTGAATAGAATTGTTCCAAATTTGTTGCACTAGGGTCATAAATTCCCTGTGAGCAGCCTACATATTAAAGAATTTGAACCCTGCTCCTTTTCTCACCTGCTGATTGCCCCAATCTATAAGGATAGGACAATGATCTGACACCCCAGGATTAATGAAATTCGTGAAAGCTGTTGGCCACTCTGAGCACCATAGGTCATTAACAAGGCACCTATCCAACTTGCAACTCACCATGTCCACTCCTGTCTGCTTGTTAGTCCAAGTGAGTTTATGACCAATAAATCTCATATCAACCAGGTCACAGGCCCCAATACACTCCTTAAACTCAGCCATGCTTCTATAATCCACTGTATTACCTCCAACTTTCTCACTTTCATCAACGTAACAATTGAAGTCCCCTATCACCATCCATGGTAGATCAATAAAGCTTTGAACACCACTAAGGACCTACCATAACTCTTGCCTCTCAATCATATCATTTGAAGCATATACAAAAGTAATGTAGCATGTATTCATAGTTTGCTTCATAGTTACTAAGCAGTGCATATATTGCTGAGATCTAGCTATTAGCATCACATCAAAACTATCTTGCTTCCAAATTATCCATATTCTACCAATACTACACACATCCAGATTATATAAAGAGTCCCAGCCATAAGCCACCTTATTCCTAACTTGCTGAAAACATCTAGTTCTCAGTTTATTCTCCAATATGGCAACTAACCCTATACTATTATTTCTACACAACTCTTGAATAGCATCTTGTTTAAGAGGGCTATTCATCCCTCTTATATTCCAAGCTGCAATCTTATCCATCATTTCCTTGCTTTGAGGTAGAGCCTCTCAGCAATCCCTTACTCTTATTATGTGCCCTACTCCTAGTATGAACTGGAGTCCACCCTTCCTCATTTCCTTCTACATCTGATTCTGCCTGGTGGCTTCCTTTTACACTGTCAATTTGAATCTCTTTTCCTTTATCTATGGCAGCTTCAAGGACCTTTTCAGCCTCAACCCTTGCACCCACTACATTCTCTGGTGGGATAGTTCCGGCAGCAATTGCTTCCTGAGTCTGAACAACACTTACCACCTCTTCAATCTCCTTTTGTGAAGGCTTATTTTTCTGGACCCATTGTTGCTTAATACCCCTTCTACACATCTTAGAATCATGGCCATAAGTTGAGCATCTTGCACATAGGACTGGTTTCCACTCATACACCACCTTCTGGTTAATAACAATACCCTTCTCATCCTCAAAGTAAACTTCATCTGGCAGCACTTTGGGATTAACCTCTACAAGGACCCTGGCATAATTAATTCTATTTCTGTCCTTTGTAACTTGGTCCACCATAATTGGTGTGCCAATCAAGCTAGATATCTTGCCCAGAGCCACAGCCCCCCAATACTTAAGGTTTAAATTAGGCAATTGCACCCACACAGAGACTCTATCTAAAAATTCCCTTGTCATAGGCTTCCCAGTCCATGGAGCAAGGATTATAGGTTTTTTATCAAAATGAAACAAACCTATGTCCAATACAGCATTCATGCCATCTCCACTATTGAATCGCACAATAAAAGTGCCATCAGCATTCATCAAAACCTTGTCAACTCCATGTTCACCCCACACCTTCCTGATGTAGCCGTGCCATCTCCACTATTGAATCGCACAATAAAAGTGCCATCAGCATTCATCAAAACCTTGTCAACTCCATGTTCACCCCACACCTTCCTGATGTAGCCGTTCAGTACAGGGAATGGAGGTTTAGCTCCTAATACATAGCAGACCAAAGCATTTTTCCAATAAGTCAACTCATTCTCAACATCTTTACTGTCAATTTTGCCTACTGCCACTCCTTCCTTCAATTCAGGTTTAAAGAATTGCAGCTTCTTCCCTGCATTCCGCAGTTTGCTTATATCAAATCTCTCCCATACATTAGGCTGTTTAGGGCATTCTTTCTCCTGATCTGGGCCTGATTCAATATTAGGATTAGCAGCCAGATCCTTCTGAATTATTGAACCTTCACTATTAGGATTAGTAGCCAGGTCCTTCTGAATCCTAGTTTCTCCCTCCCCATGCTGGAATTCCTTGTTCCCTGTGGAGGTTGCCTTCTCCTTAATCTTTGCTCGCAGTATGTCAATCTTCTGCATCCATAAATCCGCTTGCTTGGGGCTTAAGTTTTCAATATCTTCCAAATCATCATCATCAAGCTGTGAGAAATCCACCGGTTTTTGGAGAAATCGGTTCATTCACATTTGTTGACGGAGGGGTCTTTGGAGTTTTAGGAGGCCTCCCTCTCTTTTTGCGCATTACGGCAGTGAACGACGGCGGTGCCTAGGTTAAGGTCCTGAGGCACAGTCGCGAGAGAGAGAGAGTTTTTAGAGTTTTAGATAATACTATTATTAAAAAGATTTAGAGTTTTTAGAGTTTTTTGTTTGAAAAAGATTTGAATCAGATTTGGAATAAAATAATTACATTCAAAAGAATAATATAATACCAGAGATTGAAACTTTTTAATGGAATACAAATTTTCGTAACTTATGCATCAATGCATAACAAAAACCATTAATTAATAATAACGAACTTGAAAATATTCCTTAAATTTTGTAAATATTTTTCACCATTAATTAATAATAATCAACTTGAAAATATTCTTTAAATGTTATAGATATTTCTCTCATATTTGTCTTCTCAATGATCCAATTAATTTCGATCTTCTCAATGATCTCATTACGTTCTCTTCTATTAGTAAATTTCTCTTCTATTAGTAATATATTTCTTTTTTTTTGTTTGAAAAAGATTTGAATCAGATTTGGAATAAAATAATTACATTCAAAAGAATAATATAATACCCGAGATTGAAACTTTTTAATAGAATACAAATTTTCGTAACTTATGCATCAACGCATAACAAAAACCATTAATTAATAATAATCAACTTGAAAATATTCCTTAAATGTTGTAAATATTTCTCACCTATTTGTCTTCTCAATGATCCCATTAATTTCGGTCTTCTCAATGCCATTAATTTCAGTTTTAAATATAGTAGATATTTCTCTCCTATTTGTCTTCTCAATAATCCCATTAATTTTGGTCTTAAATGTTGTAGATATTTCTCTCCTATTTGTCTTCACAATAAACCCATTAATTTCGGTCTTCTCAATGATCCCATTAAGTTCTCTTCTATTAGTAAATTTCTCTTTTATTAGTAATTGATTTCTTTTTTTTTTGTTTGAAAAAGATTTGAATGAAATTTGGAATAAAATAATTACATTCAAAAGAATAATATAATACCTAAAATTGAAACTTTTTAATGGAATACAAATTTTCGTAACTTATGCATCAATGCATAACAAAAACCATTAATTAATAATAATCAACTTGAAAAGATTCCTTAAATGTTGTAAATATTTCTCACCTATTTGTCTTCTCAATGATCCCATTAATTTCGGTCTTCTCAATGCCATTAATTTCGATCTTAAATGTTGGAGATATTTCTCTCCTATTTGTCTTCTCAATAATCCCATTAATTTCGGTATTAAATATTGTAAATGTTTCTCTCTTATTTGTCTTGCCAATAATCCCATTAATTTTGGTCTTCTCAATGCCATTAATTTCGGTCTTCTCAATGATCCCATTAAGTTCTCTTTTGTATGTATATATAGATTTCTTTTTTTTTGTTTGAAAAAGATTTGAATCAGATTTGGAATAAAATAATTACATTCAAAAGAATAATATAATACCTAAAATTGAAACTTTTTAATGGAATACATATTTTCGTAACTTATGCATCAATGCATAACAAAAACCATTGATTAAGAATAACCAACTTGAAAATATTCCTTAAATGTTTTAAATATTTCTCACCATTAATTAATAATAATCAACTTGAAAATATTCTTTAAATGTTGCAGATATTTCTCTCATATTTGTCTTCTCAATGTTCCAATTAATTTCGGTCTTCTCAATGCCATTAATTTCGATCTTAAAAGTTGGAGATATTTCTCTCCTATTTGTCTTCTCAATAATCTCATTAATTTCGGTATTAAATATTGTAAATATTTCTCTCTTATTTGTCTTGCCAATAATCCCATTAATTTTGGTCTTCTCAATGTCATTAATTTCGGTCTTCTCACCATTAAGTTCTCTTTTATATGTATATATAGATTTCTTTTTTTTTTTGTTTGAAAAAGATTTGAAACAGATTTGGAATAAAATAATTACATTCAAAAGAATAATATAATACCTAAAATTGAAACTTTTTAATGGAATACAAATTTTCATAACTTATGCATCAATGCATAACAAAAACCATTGATTAATAATAACCAACTTGAAAATATTCCTTAAATGTTGTAAATATTTCTCACCATTAATTAATAATAATCAACTTGAAAATATTCTTTAAATGTTGTAGATATTTCTCTCATATTTGTCTTCTTAATGATTCAATTAATTTCGGTCTTCTCAATGATTCCATTAAGTTCTCTTTTATTAGTAAATTTCTCTTCTATTAGTAATAGATTTCTTTTTTTTTATTTGAAAAAGATTTGAATCAGATTTGGAATAAAATAATTACATTCAAAAGAATAATATAATACCCAAGATTGAAACTTTTTAATAGAATACAAATTTTCGTAACTTATGCATCAATGCATAACAAAAACCATTAATTAATAATAATCAACTTGAAAATATTCCTTAAATGTTGTAAATATTTCTCACCTATTTATCTTCTCAATGATCCCACTAATTTCGATCTTCTCAATGCCATTAATTTCGATCTTAAATGTTGGAGATATTTCTCTCCTATTTGTCTTCTGAATAATCCCATTAATTTCGGTATTAAATATTGTAAATATTTCTCTCTTGTTTGTCTTCCCAATAATCCCATTAATTTTGGTTTTCTCAATGCCATTAATTTCGGTCTTCTCAATGATCCCATTAAGTTCTCTTCTATTAGTAATAGATTTCTTTTTTTTTTTGGTATGAAAAATATTTGAATGAAATTTGGAATAAAATAATTACATTCAAAAGAATAATATAATACCTCTAAAATTGAAACTTTTTAATGGAATACAAATTTTCGTAACTTATGCATCAATGCATAACAAAAACCATTAATTAATAATAATAAACTTGAAAATATTCCTTAAATGTAAATATTTCTCACCTATTTGTCTTCTCAATGATCCCATAATTTCGGTCTTCTCAATGCCATTAATTTTGATCTTAAATGCTGGAGATATTTCTCTCCTATTTGTCTTCCCAATAATCCCATTAATTCTGGTCTTCTCAATGCCATTAATTTCAGTCTTCTCAATGATACCATTAAGTTCTCTTCTATTAGAAATTTATCTTCTATTAATTAATGAATCGCACCATATTTTTATACTTTTAGTAACTAATTAGTAATTGATTTTTTTTCTTCTATCAGTAACTGTTTGTTTTTTTTTGTTTATAGTAACTGATTTCTATGGAAAAAAATATTGATTAAAAAAAACCTAAAAAACCAAAAGTTAAGAAACTAAAAAATATATTTTAATCTTCAATCATAATAACTACCTAATATATTTCTCTATGTTTTTTTGTTTGGAAAAGATTTGAATCAGAATTGGAATAAAATAATTACATTCAAAAGAATAATATAATACCTAAAATTGAAACTTTTTAATGGAATGCAAATTTCCGTAACAAAAAAGCACTAAAAGAAGAGGAAGAACAAATTGTATAATAGATATTTATATTATTAATATAATTAAAATTAAATACTTGCTTAGAATACAAATACTTGCTTCTGTCAGATATCACCTGATCTACAAAAGTGGTATGGATATCACCTGCATATGGTACCACAGAAATATGACATATTTGATACAAAACAAACATTGAAATTCTGGTTTTCTTTGCCTGGAGCTATGCAGCTTTCAGCTTCCGCTTTGCCTCTTCTTCCATCATATTTGCACTCCATTCAAGTAGTAGGCATCCACCTTGAATTCATTAGCATCCTACACTGCCAATTCCTTGCTCTTATGAGCATATCACTAAAATAATCACATAATTAAGGGTTTCAAACAATAGATGATTTTTATCAAACATGAGATGTGCAATATTTTTAGTCTCAAAAATACTCTTATGAGCATTCTTGAAAACAAAATCCAATGGACAACAAAATCCAAACCAAACGCATCACATCTTCCATGCAACAACAGATTAAACCCAAACACAAAGCATAAAAAAAATTAAAGATTCAATTCAAAAGGTTGAAAAGGTTAAAAAAACTATTAGTCCATTCTATGAGGCATTTGAGATGGGTTAAAAAAAATTAATTACAGAATATTGAAAAGGTTTCACTACTCCTTGTTTAGAGGAGATTGAAAAGGTCCTTCAAATCCTCACTCTCATATTCGAATTCCAAAACTGCAGTGAATAATAATAAAAAAAATGATGTCTCAATAACCTAAGGATTCACACTTAAAACATGATCGATAATAATGTGATTAAAATGAAAAATGGCAGTGAATATAAATTATGATAGAAATAATGTATCAAGAATCAGGACAGACATATGTAATAACTCAATAAAAGAATAGAATAGCTAAAAAATTCAATGCAAGTGCACAAACAAATGACAGACCTTTTGCAGTTTCATCATAACAGAATCCTCAAAAGCTTGATAACTTCAAATAACATGAAGAATCATGGACTGAAACACAAATCTTGATCCTTGATTTTGCATCATGTAAAATCTTCAAATATTGATTGAAATATTATAACATGTGGGCAACATACCTATAGTTGTTGCAAATTATATTGATTCCCAGTGCTGCATAAACCAAACCAACCATTAATTGCAACATTTCTTTAAGGACAGTTAGTAAGTAGTGCCTATGTGGTTAAGTGCGTGAGAGAGAATTTGTGAATATAAGGAAGCTTTGTGTTTTATTTTAACTCTTTTCAGGTCTGATTGGTTTATATGGCATGGATTAAATGGCGTATAAGTCTAGCCAAATTGATTGCTATCAGTCTGTCCAAAGTTTTTCTACCCAATTTATAAGTTCTCTGATATGGTTCCTTCAACACATAACAACTTATATACAACACCATTAAGACAATACACTTTCCAATTGCATTCAACC
Source organism: Crotalaria pallida (assembly GCA_037953625.1). Lineage (NCBI taxonomy): Eukaryota > Viridiplantae > Streptophyta > Magnoliopsida > Fabales > Fabaceae > Crotalaria > Crotalaria pallida. Next base: position 104,297,406 of record CM075650.1, read on the forward strand.
TATCGCCTGAAATTTCTTCATACTCCTCTTCCATCATGAAGAACCCTTGAAAAAAATGGCTTGATGCATTTAGAAATCATAGATCATAATAAAAAGTCAGATATGATATATAGTTATGAAGCAAATTTGAAGAATTGTGAGATAGAGCTGGTACCAAATCCATGTGATAAGTGAGAAAACAAATTGCATTACCAGGAATGATTGTATTAAAAAAGGTATATAGTAAGCAAGCTCAAGGTAAATGTATATGTTGTAAGCAAGCCAAGAAAGATTGTATTTAAAAAAAAAAAAGAAAGATCAGCAAAGACAAAGTTTACAATTTATTTGCCAAAAGACTCGTTTATCAATTTCATCTTAAGAATGATAATCATCACCTTGATCTATACGATCTTTTGCTGAATTGTAGTCCTGTGTGAGAGGAACTGTGGTTGCAGAAGACATTGATTGAAGACCAGGTGAATTTTATACTTAAACTAAATATGATTCATATGAAGACAATCTGCAAAAGCTGGGTAAAAGAAGGATCCTACTCCCAGCTGATCAAATGAAGACAATCAGCATAAGCACATGAATAACAACAATCAACATAGTCATTTTCTAATACTACCAATAATCATTTATAGTTAAACTCAAACATATCAATAACATATAGGAACCTATATCTAATGCCTGTCAAAAAGAACTTAATAGAGTCCACACCATAAATTTATTTCTATTGTGTAAAGCTAAAACTTTCAATTATAACAATAAGAAGAATAAAACAACTGCATCTATTATCTCCCTAAGCTCACTATCCTCTACATTATGTTGCATTATGTTGCAAGGGATTATCACTTAGGATAACCTGCAAGAAAATAAGCAACCATTATTCTTTGATGCATATAATCTCTTTTCAAATGACAATATGCATAAAACAAATGAAAACTGTTATAGTTAAAGAAAGGAGTAACATGCAAATTAAGAAGAAATCCAAACATTCATAGTCCGTACCATTGATGTCATTTAGACTGAAAAATGATGGATGTAATAGTTGGATAAGTCTGAACTTTTTATTTATCATGGTTGGGTAATAACAGGATCCAATAGGAGTAGCTGGAAGTTGCTTACATATATGAGTAGCTTCAGTTTCTGAAAACTCTTTAATTGCTAAAAGAAAAAAGAATTGAATGAAAGTATGCTACATACCGTGACATCTGTAAAAGGAGTTGCATCTCCTTCTTTTCCCATGTGCGCTGCTACCTTCCCCATGATACACTCAATTAGCTGGCCAATTGTCATTCGAGAAGGAATAGCATGAGGATTGACAATAATATCAGGTGTGATGCCTTCAACAGTCCGGGCATGTCTTCTTGTGTATACGTCATACCAACTGTCCCCTTCTGACCATGTCGACTACTGAATTTGTCACCAATTTGTGGTATACGAACAGATCTCACACGTACTTTCACAAATCTAAGTCCATCAGCATTTGTGGTCAGCAGAACCTACAAAATAGGCAATTGTACAAATCCATCAATAAATTTTTTTTAATAAAAATTATACCAAAATATTCAGCATTTTGGTATATTAATTAATAGTAAGCTCTGACTTCAGATGCATAAATTTTGTTTTTTGTCAAGTAACTCATTATATGGTAATTGAAAATCTCCGTTCATCAGCTTACATAACATAGGCTCATACCCAAAATAAGTTCAAACCCAGTTTATAACCCATCAAAGTAAATAATTGTGATACTTACTTGATCAACAATTCCAGTTTCACTATGTCGCAAGCTTATACTGTGATCACGTTTTGTGTAACGTAGATTTTGTCCCTGTGCCTCTTCCTGAGATATTGGAGTGGTCTTTCCAATAATAACATCCTCACCAGATACTCTTGTACCCTGTTACATGGTCATCAATTTTTAAGCAGATCCAGAAGTTTATTTGGATTTAATCCATTTAAAAGTACTATTCATCTTCAAACTTATATTCTAAACTCTCATAATCATAGAAATAAGTAAAGTTAGGCCACCGTATTGGAGTTATTAAAAATTAAAAAGAAAGCAAAAGTACCTGCCACCATATTGAAGAGACGGAAGACTTAATTGATGAGGGAGAAGCCATATTACACATATTACACACTGTCTATTCAGTTTATGTGAAGCTTCTTTAAGACTCCACTCAAAATTATTAAAAAGTCAAAATTAAGTCAAAATTGGAATTAAGGAGATGGGTTTAGGAGGAAAAATTGCAATTAATGCAATTTTAGAGATGGAAGTGACTGCTCTTCTTTTATATATAATATTGATTGATTATATTTTATCAAGTTTAATATCAAGATTGATAAAATGTATTTACATTTGAATTTTTATACTTTTTATTACGCAATAACTATCTGTAGGGATTAATAACATTATTGTTTTTCTATCAGTTTTGAGTAATTAAAAATACAATATTATTGTACTTAAATGTATTTTATTTTTTTAGGATCATCAAATTTTTAATTATAATGCAAAATACCTACACACATTGACTCACAAACGAGAAAAAAAACATAAAATATACTATTCCTAACATGCTACCCGTTACCCCACCATAACCTAACCAAAATAAAAAAAAAAAAGAAGCCCAACCCAAAAGCCCACGCCCCAAACAAAAGAAAATAGTATAAAGAAGAAGAAACCCCACCCAGCGTGAAAAGCAAGGAGTCGAAGAGAGAGTATGCGTGAAGAGAAACTTTAAGGTTTTTCAACTTCCCGGTCCAATAACTCAAGATCCGACCGTTCAATCTCAAATCCGTCTTAGGTAAATAACCTTCTCATCTCTCTCTATCCATCCATGTAATTTATTCGACGATCCATCAATATTTTTATTATCCCTATATTTTCAAATAAAGAGATGTTTTGGGGAAATGAGCTATATTTTTATTGTATAATAATATATAGTTATTATTTTGACAAAAATGAATTTAGTTTATTATATATATATATATATATATATAATGTTATAATTATTTTCAATGTGTGTCCCTGTTTAGATCTAACACGTTATTGTTGTCTCTGACCTTCGGGTAAGGCACGGATGTGAAAGTGACATTGTTCCTTTGGTCAGGAATCCCAGGTAAGAGGGTTGTATTACCTTAATTTAGGGCATGATTTCTAGGTTGCTTATAGTGGTGGTTAGGAGTAGAAAAGATTAATTAGAATAATGAACAATAGGGTAGTTAATGTTGATAATAAGTCTGTTATTAAATTAAAGAAATGAACACGCTTATGTTTTGATGAATTGATTATTTTTTATTGATTATTGGTTAATTGATTATTTGGTTAATTTTTGGTGAACTTAAAATTTGTTATGAATTGATTAATTGTATTGAGTATTTTTATTGATTATTGGATGATATCTCGTTGGTATTTAATTGTGGAGTAAAAATTTGACTGCTGCATGTTAGTGTGAATCAAATATGTTTGAATTAAATTGGACTTGATTGTCATTGAAATAAACGAATTAAGAAAAAGGCAACAGCTATTGATCCCGTGACGGGTATCCGTACCCATTAGGTGCCCTGTTAGGACAGAGTCTATTTTAAGGAATAGACTCGAATTCCCAATAGGTGAAGTCCTCACTCAGGTAAGTAAATCCCATAGATCTAAAGTCTCGTTAGGTGTTTGGGACCCGCGCGAGATCAATAGCTGCCTGGTAAATCAATAAAATAAATAATGAAACATGTAAGGAAGCACGAAAGAAAAGAACAAAGAAAAGGCCCTAACGAGCTAATGGTCTATGCGGTAAGAAAATCCTAGGTGAAGGTAAGAAATCCTATTGGGTGAAGACACCATCCTAACAGGTGCATACAAAAATACCTAATGGTACATTATAAGAAAAGACAAGAAAGAAAAGAAATGAATAAAGGAAAGAGGAAAGATGAGTAAAACTAAGAAAGCTGAAAAAGAAAGTTAAGAAAATAATTTTGAAGGAAATGCCACATATTGTGATTGTGAATGATGCATGTCTGTATTGTGAAATACTTGAAAATGATTATGATTATTACGATGTAAATATAAATGTTAGACTTAGTTTATTATTATGACTTCTTAGAAATTATTTCCTAAGTTCTGGTAAAGCTACCCTTCTTGCTATATTTTTACAGGTAAAGAAGTGGAGCTTACACAAGTCATGGCCGAACAGGAGTACACTCCACGCCGTGGAGTGTAATTTAGTCACGAGAGAACCTAAATTAATTTGGTGTAATTATTATGGTTTAATTTCTTTTTTAAAAGCCCAAAAACTTATGTTATTTTTGAAAAGGGCATTAGTGCGAGGTAGCCGAAGTTAAATATAATTTTAGGTTTTGTAATATTCTGGATTGGCAGGTTTAAAAGATGCAAATTTTTGCGAGGTCCGATAAACAGAGGAAACTCTACCGGATTCTCGTTGAAATTTTCAAGTACGAATTTTAATAAAACCTAATTTTAACTAATTAAAAGTGAGGGTGTTACAATAACTGTTGCTCCTCTTGAATCAGCGCGCCCCAGGCGCACCCATCCCCACGCCTCAGGCGCGCGGGGTAGTTCCTGACTCCGTTTTGCTTCGTTCTTTTTCCATTTGCAAGATCTTTTCGTCCTCTTTTCAGGTCCATAAATATTTTCTCCATTTGAGCTCCAAAAAGTACCTGAAACAATAGCAAACGGATCAAAACGTTCAAAGGACCCTAAACTACTAAAAATAATTAAAATCTACTAAAAAGTCTTAAATTTGCTAGAGAAACAAGCCAAATACATAGTAAAAGGCAGTCCAAATAATGATCAAATCTATATATATTGGACCTAAATCACTCCCCCAAACTTAGCATTTTGCATGTCCCAGGCAAAAGTAAAATAAAAATCTAAACAAAAGACAACCTCCCTAAATCAATATGAACACACCTAATCTAAGACTTCGAATCATGACTTCGACACATATTTTCACAAGCTATTTACACAATGAAAAACTAGCTAGAGTAACAAACTCAATAAGAACTCAAGGCTAGTGAACATTCTCAACCTCTCCAGTGTATCTCTCAAAAGTGTATCAGGGTCATATTTTCAATTCACTCAAGTTCAACAACGATAATGTGTTACCATAGACTTGACCATAGACCAAAATCGCCACTGAAATTATTGAATGCATGCACAAATCAAAAGGTTTTATTTTTGGTTGTAATGGGGTCTGGCTAAAGTGTCAGGTGGGGTAAAAGAAAGAAGGAATAATGAACTAAGGGCTAAAAATGCAAAGCAAAATTCCCCTAGAATCATGAATGAGCACTAAGTATATTACCATGGAATCACAACTCAATTCACAACTTTATTCTTCTTACTTTGCAATTTTTCCTCTACCCTCTTCCTTTTCACTTTTATTTGATTTTTACATCACTTTTTTTTCATTAGAAGAGGAGTAGGCACATAATGTAACACCCCGATTTTCTTAATATAAAAATATATAGAAATAAAAATTTCGGAAATAAGTAAGGAGCTTTAAAAGTTGTTTCATTGAAATAGAATACCTAAATCAGAGTTTGGACATACAACGGAAAACTTAAACCTTTATTTTTACAAAACATTTAATTACAAAATGTGGGGTGCCCAATTACAATATAGAATAAGAATACAAAATTAGTTTCCTTTCTTCCGACTTGTTCCGCTGCACACTCTGATCCCCAAGCTCCTTGAACATGTACCTAAATTGTTATCCACTAAGGGTGAGATCTTTCACAGCACAGTGAATTAAAAGGACAGTATACAATTCATAATAAAGACATAAGAATAACAACCAAATTAAAGAACAGAGGCAACGCAATGCAGTCACAATCACAGTTCCCTTTTCATTCATATTTATTTTAAATTTCCATTATTCATTTTAATCCACTATTCGATTCTAACACTTTAACCCTTAACCATTTACACTTTCCCTTTTCTTTATTCTCTTAACTATCTATTCACAATCCATTTTCAGTCTCACAATTTAACAATTGAAACACTAAATCACAATTAGAAACATATGGCACTTAGTTTGTTCAAAAACTAATTTATAATCAATACAAACAACAACAACCAACAGATAACCGACAACCAGTCGACATACACAGGTATGTCTCAGAGTGCAGTAAAATAAGTCGGCTCCCTAGGGTTCTTCACTTCCTACTTTACAATTTACCAACGAATAATTAACATAAACATTTATAAAATATCAAAGTAAATTAAAATACCAGAACAACTCTAAGCAAACACTAATTGCTACCTACACTCTAATTTAATTATTATCCCCAAATCCTATTATAAATTCTAACTATCCGTAACTCAAAGTGTGGAAAGAGTCCCCCCTTACCGGTTGAAGAGTAGAGGAGAAGGAGAGAGAGAGAGAGCTCCACCAAGCTCTTGGGACAAGCTCCTAAGCTCTTAGTTCCTTGCTCCATGGCCAATTCCTAGCTCCCTTGATGATTGCCTAAAGAAAAGAGAAGGATTGAGGGAGTTAGGGTTTTGAATTGGGAATTGGGGATTTGAGAGATTGAGAATGAAATTGGGGTTTTTGTTGGTAGAAAATCATGGGGAGTTGATGCGAAATGATTATGGGATGATGGATTGAAGTTATTTGGTGTTGATTTGAAGATTGGAAGAGTTTGGGATGAGAGAAGAGAGAAGGTCCGTGAAAGAGGAGAGAAAGAAATGAAGAACAACACAATAAAATTGTGTTTTATTTCTGATTTTACAGTGGTTAATCGATTAACCACTTTGGTTAATCGATTAACTCCCCTATTTTACAAAGGATTAATCGATTAGCATCTGAGTTAATCGATTAGTGCCAGAAGGTGCACAAAATCTAATCGATTAAGCTATGCCTTAATCGATTAGTGCCTGAATGATGCTCAAAGATTAATCGATTAACAGACCCATTAATCGATTAATGCACTACTTTTTCCTTTCTTCAAGCATTCTAAGAGTTCTAAGCCGATCCTAATGCACCCTAACTTATCCTATCATAATACCACTATCTAAACACCTTCTAAACACCTCATAACACACACAAAACATCACAATCATAAATCACAACACTAAACACACAATTCACCAACACGAAAAGACGAACGAATCGACACTCCGAAATCTAGACTTAACCTATTCTTAAACACTCGATCTAACTCGATCGATCTAAGACATATCCTATTACCACTTAACCCTAATACCAACCACTCTCGCACCTTTATCGGATTTCGGAACTCAATCGAAGTGTGAGTTCGAGGAAATTCTCCGACATAGACCCTAAGGTCCAATCTTATACTCGAGGCTCTATTCTAGGACTCTTACTCCACTCACTCTATCGAGATCGAAACCCTAAAAGCACTCACAAGGACTCTGGAACTCCTTGGCACCCGTTCCTACACAAACCTACTCAATCAACCATAACAACATCAATCTAGGATCTAAACCGATTACCCTCCGATTTATACTACCGACTCTAGAGCACTTCCCTATCCAACCCTAACAATGCGATCACACAACGAATACACACATACACACAAGGACATGAACACGAACACGAACACCTAAGAATACACACGAGCACACACACATATATATACATAGACACATATCCTAACTTAACCTAAATACATATACCTATACATACATACATATAAATATACACATACAAATACACACATAGTTACAAATACTAATATCTACGCAAAGATATATTTATACAAATATATATATATACATCTACTAGAAAACGTTTACAAATACTTATTCATACACATATTTTGATTCAACATAATAGTATACGTATAAGAAAATAGTTGAGAATCATCTTTAACGCGAAAATAAAATATTCTTAAATGTACTTATTAGGTTAATAAAAATGAGGATGTTACAATTCTCCCCCACTTATAAGAATTTCGTCCCCGAAATTCATTCTTTGAAAAACAGTTAAAAAGAATTGGAGGAAGGTTTCTGTAAAATTGTTTTTCTCAAAACCTTTTTAAAATTAACGAAATACTTAAAGTTTCAAAACCATTTAGTTTTATATAGTAAAAATCATAATAGTAAAAATCACGATAGTAAAAATAACGATTTCTCAGAATTTCCACAATCTTAAATTTTATTTCTGGGGTGCTCCCCCACTTAGGCTTGGGCTATCCTGGTAGACTCTGGTTGGGTGTAGAGTGGTTTTACTCATCTGGTTCTGACTTTGGTTCTACTTAGTAGGTGCTAAACTTTCCTCATCCTCCGGTACCCTAAGAGTTGTTGGGTTTTAACAAGATGAGGTAATCCTCTCATGGTTTACTTTCTCACTAATGGTTTCTCTTTCCAGAACTTGCATAAAAATCAATCAGAAGTTCTCTGATGATTCTTATGCCATGGTTAGGTTCTAACCTCAAGGTACTTTCTAGTCTTGTTGATCTACGCACTGAGGGTATGGTTTGCGATTCTATGTTTCTTTGGTTGGGTTCTCTTGTTTGGGTAGGCGTTGACACTCTTACTCGCAAATTCACTCCGGTAATATAGGTTTGGGAAATCTGCTAACTATTTGATCTCTCTCAATTCTTGGAAAATTGGAGAGCACTAGGATGTGTTACTTATGGGCTAGTCCTGTATTCGATTTAGGACTTAGGTTTTAGCTCTCTATTTCCCTTAAGGTATTTACTGGTTCATGCTAACCTAGCATATTCTCGGGATAACAAAACACAACTTTAATTCTTATGTGACATGGTTCTAGAACACTTTACTTCACTCGGTTTTCCAGACAAAAGGTTTTGATAGTTCTTTGGTTTGGTAGTTTACTAGGTTGGTCAGTTTTCGTGGGTGCTATGGTTCTCCTGTGGACTTTATGGGGAAATTAACATTGTAGAGTTCCCGAGAAATACTTTATGAAAATAAGGCAAGAACAACATAACTTTGCACATATGTATATGGATATATTTATATGTAAACACAAGCATGTCGATCATGAAAACATATACATATAAATACACATAAGCATATTCTGAAAATATTCGCATATACGCTATTATTCGTATTTCAAAACTTAGTTGGAAAACTCTTTTTAAAATAATCTGAGAAAACAATGGATATACATTTATATACAAACATATAACGGCAATATATATTAATCATTTTAAATCTTAAAATAGGGTTTCCAATTATATCGGAAAGCCTTTTAGAAAAAGAGGGAAATTAAAATTTAAGACATACAGAGTTTTGGAAATAGCTGGGAGTTAGTGTACACAACGTCAAATAATTCATCCACACATAACAACAACCATGCATCACCACCATTCGACTGACAGAATAAACCTACACACACAAACCTATACTTATACCAATCTCCCAATTGAACTTAAATCATTGGTTCTGCTTAATTAAAACTTCTTTATCATTCATAAATTTAATCCGGGGTTTAAGTTCAACTGATAGAACTCCATACTTGACTTTCGTTTAATGTTGAAGTTATCGAACTCAATTTTACAGTGGAAATTATTCATAAGTTCAATATAAAAGTTGTTTTAATTTTCTTTGGATTTTAGTCTATCCGATGTCCACTAATTCATTCGGATAGATTAGAATCGCAAAAATAACTTATTTGATTTTCATGATTCCACTCAAATCTTCGTTCGCTTACTTTAACACTAAATTAGTCCATATCCGAATACATTTCGAGGACCTCTTGATTGAATTCGAACCGCTTCCCACTTAGGTAAAAGTTTCTTTTTGTTTTTGCAAGTTTCCAATTGGAATAGTTGTAACACCCCAATTTCGGCAACTTGAAAACATCACCTCTTTAACAAAATATAGTGAAAATTTGGGTAAATCTTTTTTTTTACATGGTGACATGGACATGAGAAGCTTTAAGTTCAAAAACATTTCATTAACTGAATTGAAATAGAATAACGTTCTCATGTCACACATCACAAGTCAAGTTCCAAACCGAGATGTTACTTAACATCGCACTTTGTAACTTGGCTTCATAAATCTGATTTAAGAAAACATTTTCAAATCTTGTTTCATAAAACTTTATTCTTTCAAAAGCCATACTCAATAAAATACCAAGCGGGGTACAAAATGATATAGCAATGTTAACCAAGTTGTTGCAAGGGATACAGTGCTCGAAGGGATTACCTACTACTAATCTTGATCTCTAGTCTTCCTCGCTGAAGTCCACTGCCGAAGCCGCATCGAGATGAAAGTATAGATTTTACTACAGGGTCGGCCATCTATCCGTTGCAATACCGGAGTAACCCGATACATCAACATGATAGGAGAGATGGTCATCATTCCAGAAGTACAACATGACAAGACAGTAGAATAATGACTTCACATAAAATAGAAAGAACAGGGTAAACTATGTAAATTAAACGCAGGACTTGACAAACACTTATCACTAACTAGGACATAAAACATAGGATCCACCAACACTCATGCAATGATAATTTCTCATGCTATGCATATGACAAACATATTCACATAAGCATATAGGAAACACTTATAAACAAAGCACATCATGATAAACTAAATGTGTCAAAATCATAACTCATTCCCATACACATCACTGCACTTGGCCTCACAGGCCTTCGAACTTTCAAATCTTATCACCATCTCTTTCGAGCATCCAAGTCCTTTCACAATCTTTCTCAATCATTCGGAGTTTCACTTACACTTTCATTCTTTGAATCTTTTATTAATCTTAAGTTTTATCGTAATCGGTTCGCTCAATGAGGTGGGGAAAACCATCATTGAGGAAAAGCACACACATCTACATCTCCTCGGTCATCCACCCAACCTAGTCGGAAGCTAACAGGAGTACATGACCTTTACCACGCGGGCACGACGGCTGCCTCACAATCAATTGGCTCCAAGCCAGGAGGACTACAGCCTCAAATCAATCAATTCATTTCATATCATATCATTTCATATATCATAAATGCACACTGTAGAAAATTCGGGTACAGTGGCAAATCACAAATTCCCCGTTCTAGTCCCTCTCACTGTTCTCGAAATGCCATAGGGGTGACAGTACTATTCCGGTTCGCGGTGCAGAACTTACCACGGCATTGGGACCCAGTCCCCACCACGTCTGGCTACCACATATGGAATTCGTTCCGCCCAGAATAGTACTCAAAGCATCATGGCGTTTTACCGCCCTAGCTTACCCTATTGCATTCACAACCCGAATATCCCTGATATCCGGGGTATCTTCCTCTCCACTACTTCACACTCTCATACCTCATCGCGTATGTTAATGTCTTTTAAAGTCTTTTAAGTATTTTAATTCTTTTAATTAACCTAAGGTCGGCTCGCCCTTGGTGCATCCCTTCAACGAGTCCCGACCACTAAGGATTTTATCCTTTCCCCAATACTTTCACATATCTCTTTCTCTTTCACTGCCACTTGGCAACTCATCACTTAACTGTTCCCGCAGGAATTCTTATACTTCTCTTGCATTCTCATTCTCAATAGTCACTTTGGCAGTCATCCTCCATCTTGAATCCTCGAGCGTCAGCTCAGCTTCACGAACAGAGTCTCCATCTCACGAGCACAATCTCCGCATCATTGTCTGCTGCCACATCCTTGGGTCTCCATATCACGAGCACGATCACCGCATCGTTGTTTATTGCCACATTCTTGCATCTCCTCTCTTATCATCTTTCTTTAATTTCCCACTTAATCTCAAGTCTTACTCTTTCTCATAATTCTCATCATCACATATAACCACATTCAGCTTTTCCAGGCAGAACAATATATACTCCACAGTATAATTCACAGAGAAATCCAATACATAACAAAATCAATCATGCATCATATCTAACAGAACAGATAAACATCTAACACATATATATCACATATAATCATGCAGACATAACCTATGACAATTACTCAAGTACACTCGATGTACTCAGTTTAGAACCGAGTCTACGCGTCACGATGACTTAGGCCTACTGCATCTCTCACCTCTCGTTCCATCATCTGAAATCGTTGCGGGTCCTTCCCAATAAGTCAGTTGTTCCACTTCTCGACTTATACGCACCTTGTACTAAATGGACGATACCAACGTTACAAGTCTATTTAATTAATCGTCATATTCATTATCTAAACGTGTTTTCGAAAACTCTTTTTATTTCTCGTCGGAAAATCGTAAAACATCAGAACTTTTTCAAATCAAATTCGACTTTTGAAAATACTTTAAACATCTCAAAACCTTTTTAAAACAATTGACAAAACACTTAAAAATCATTTTTTTTTGTTGCTGGTCTGTTCCGGACAGCCATTAACCAAAACTCATAAACACCGAAAAACTTAACTTTTTCAATCCAACTCTTTCTCAATTTAAATATCACTTAAAACTTAAACTTTAAACCAATCAAACACATTTTTCAGGATTGAAAAACAATTTAAATAAAATCTGGACAGCAATTATACGTCCATAAATTATTCTTCAGAAAATCCGAAAACACCGTAAAATTATACTTTAGTTCATATAATACTTTGCTTTAAAATAACACTTAAACGATTTATTTTTCAAACTTAAAACCGTGAAATGAATCAAGGGCTGCAATCAATAAGTCCAAGGTTTTTCAATTAACTCAAGACTAACTACTTCAAAACCAATTACAAAATCAAACACAACACTTTGGCTAAATAATTTATTCATGCATAACCTAAACATATCATCAAACAATCACTCATTCAATCATTTAAAGGCATCATAATTATCACACAAGCCAGCCAAGTCATAACATCAAGTATAAAAATTCATATTCATCAAAAACATTCAAATGGAATCTTAGTATGATTACAAGTAAAACACAAAAGATAACATCCAAAACTATATCAAATAAATTTATTTAATCTTCAAAATTTCCAGAACACACACATATATGCCAAAATTCATCAAGTAAAATTTTCAAGTCATTTAAACAATCCTAAGCTAGGTTTCAAATCAGATTTCGCATGAAAAACAAAACGGTACTGTTGCTGCTCTGAGGCAAAAACGTCATTATTAAAAATAGTTGTTCAACTCTGAATTGCATAAAAATTGGTATAAATCTTCCTTATACAATCAAGACTATCTCATAAAATTTTCAGATTATTTGAAGTTGTTCAAGTCATACTTTTCCAATTAAATTCGTCACTAAGTCTAGAAAATCTGAACCAAACGGTTCACTGTTTTGCCTTTAGTAAAAATATCAAATCAACTCCAAATCTCTTCAAATTTTACAGAGAGTATCTAGAGATGTTCAGGAAGCTACCATAAAAATTTCAAGCAATTTAAAGTAGTACAAGTTCGAAAATTCTGTTCCTCTTTAAACCGAAAAACTTATTTTCTTGAAATCGTTTTCACAAAGTTGGCTCTCTTAGAAATAGAAAATCAATTCCAAAAATCATTCAAAAATTTAGAGAAGTTCATTTTAACATACTTAGGTTAGTGACAAAATTTCAGAATTATTGAACATACACAAATATCATTTATCAAATTTAAATTCACACATATCACAATTTTCAGCACAACACTTTATCAAAAATACACTCAAGAAAACAATAAAGCTTAACTTTTTATCAAACAAACACCATTGGTTCACTTTAAACACTTAAACATACAAATCAATACAAAAAAATCAATCCATCAACTATTTTTCTTCAAAACCGAATTAATATATCATGAAAACAACTTACTTTAACTCAAATAAAACATGCATCAACCTCTAGAAATAAAATCAAGCCTTTTAAACTAAAAATCAAGAATCAGATTAAACTATCCTAGATCTAGTCATGCACATACTCAAAATTAGTAGATCTTAAGAAAAATCATACATGCATCAACATTCAAGAACCAAAATCAAGACTTTAAGAGAAAAATCAAAACAAACATTAAAGCATACTCTTTATCACTAGATCATCACATACATGCATCAAATCCTTCAAGTAAAAATCATTTCTAAAGATTTAGGCCAACACCGAAACACACATAAGAAAAATAAATTCATTTTATCAAAGGGTTCATGCTTTTAAATTAAACTCTCTTAAAAATAATTTCCCTTACATGCACACTGTAACACTCTCACTTTTATTAGTTTTATTAAGTTTTATTGAAAAGTGGACTTGAAAATTTCGACGAAAATCTGGCAGAGTTTCCTCTGTTTTTCGGACTTTCCCAAAATTCCTTCTTAAAACCTGTCAGTCCAGATTTGTTTAAAAACATAAACAACAACAGTTTAATAGTTATAACAGATCCCAATGCCCAAATAATACAAGTTGCGGGGCAAGCTACTAATTCATATTATAAATTACATTAAATAGTTATCCACTCATAATATCTAATAAACATTCCACGTAATGGACTGAAAATCCTGCTCGGCCGGCACTGGTGTATGCTCCACTTGTGTACCTGAAAAATATTAACCACACAGGGGAAGCATCACACAGAACTTAAAAAGAGATTTCTAAGCAGATATATACGACACACCAAGACCATTCAAGCCTATGCCATACTACTTAATTCATACTCTTCTTTTCCTTTTTACTTCCTAACTGTTTCCCAACTCTTTTTCTTTTTAATTGTTTTCTTTTAAATAATCTCTAGCCCATAATTATTCTTGTTGCTCATTACTTTCGCTCTATCCTTTTTACTCCTTTTCCTAATCACCCTAATTTCTCTATTCACTCTCTTTCCAAATAACCTATTTCTTTCTCTTCCTTTCCCATCCCCTTATTTTCATCCTTTATCCGTTTTCCATTATTCGTTTATGCTTAGCATTTCCACAATTATTCCCATTAGTTATTTCCTCTAACTTCTACATCATTTCCATTGTTCACTTTCTTATTTCATTTTTTCCAATATCCGTTCTATTATCCATCTTTCCTTTTTATTCCATTTTCATTACCTTTCCATTTTTATTTCCTTTTTATTCCATTTTCATTACCTTTCCATTTTAATTTCTTTTTACTTACGGTGTATGTATGTCTCCACCAAATCGAAGGCCTACATACATCGCTTTTCCATTACCATTTACATTATTTTATCCATTTTTAATTCCCTTTTTCCTTTATTCATTTCCTTTTACTTCCGGTGTATGTATGTCTCCACCAAATTGAAGGCCTACATACATCGCTTTTCCATTACCATTTTACCTCTTTATTATTTGGCCACAGGGTCAATACAACCACCTGCGCCGTGCCACAGGGTCAATACAACCACCTGTTACATGTACCATTTTATTTAGGCCACAGGGTCAATACAACCACCTGCGCCGCGCCACAGGGTCAATACAACCACTTGTGACACTTACCATTTATTAGGCCACAGGGTCAATACAACCACCTGCGCCGTGCCATAGGGTCAATACAACCATCTGTGACATTTACCATTTTTATTTCCTTTTCCTTTTTATTTACGGTGTATGTATGTCTCCACCAAATCGAAGGCCTACATACATACACCATCGACGATGTATGTCTCCACCAAATCGAAGGCCTACATACATCGCCCCAGTTTCGTTGTATTGTCTCCCCCAAATCCAAGGCCTACAATACAACCCATATTTACGATGTATATCTCCCCCAAATCGAAGGCCTATATACATCACCATATTCATCCAGTATTAGTTATCCATATTATATGTCATTAATTTACCAACCAATTCTGTTTAACTTTTACCTAAACATTTCAAGCACCAACCTCATCTTATATATATATATATAACCAAATAGCCATATACATTATAGTTTAATTCTCGTCACTAACTCTTAATTAATTCCATTTCCGTTTCTTATTTTCCGTTTATTTTGTCGCTAATTGCTTCGACTCTTCTTTAACTAAATTTTCTTTCCTGATTATCTTCCTTATTACATATCCTATTATTATATTATTAGTCCTATTCTACTCAGCGGTCTCACTAAATTCTCTTTACTCTCATTTGTTCATTTCTAAATTTATTTCCCTATTCACCATTTCTATTCTTTTGCCACACCCTACCGATCTAATTGATTAGTTATTCTGTTACCTACCTTTTTACTCATCACTATTTGTTTCCCCTATTTACTCCATCTATCTTTCTTCATTATTAGCGGGTTACCCTAAGGTTCATTAGCAATCAACATTTCCCCCGGTCCTAGCGATAGATATAACTACCCTGAAATACACCCCTTAAGGACTGGTAATGAAACCCCTTACCTCAATCGATGACAGTGAGAGGGGTAACCTTAATCTGACGCTTTACTCCCCGACTCACGCTTTAGCTCGGCTCCAACTGGATCCTAAGCTTCCCCAATCTTCGATTCCAAGCACGGTGGGGATAATCGACCTCGATCACGGTGACGGTGTTGCTCTTCGACACCGGGAAGAGAGAGAGCACGATAGAGAGGGGATATGGGGATGAAAGGTGACTGTGGTGATTTGGTGATGGTGGCGGTCACCACCGCGAGTGGCGGCGATGGCGGCTGTGGTGGTGAGGGGCGGCTGTGTGTGTGTGGGTGGAGAGGAAGAGAGACAAAGTAAGGCAATGGAGAGAGAGAGATGGAGGAGGAAGAAGGTGATGATGGGTGGTGGTTGGGAGGCGGTTTTGGGTGGCGGCGACCAGAGGTGGGTGGCTCGTGGTGGTGGAGGCCGGAAGTGGTGGAGGAGAGAGGGAAAGAGAGAGAAGGAGACTAAGAGGGAGGAGAGGGAAAGAAAGGATCTATGAGGAGGAGGAAGAACAAGGAGGTGGGGTGGCGGCCATGAGCTCCGATGGTGGTGGTTGGAGGTGTTGGGGCGGTTTGGGGGAGGAGGGAGAAGTTGGTGCGGAAGGGATGGGGTTTTGGGGGGGCTGGCGCGCTGATTTATGGACCTGGTGCGGTCCTGATTCGCGTCGCGCGCCTGGGCGTGATTTAGGTGCGCCTGAGCGCACAAGCACCTGAGTTGGTGCATCTGATTCACTCTGGTGCGCCTGGGCGTGCACCGGTGCGCCTGGGCGTGCACCAGTGATTCCAGACTTCGATTAGCCATAACTTCTTCGTTAACCGTCGGATCAGGCCCAAAGTTTTGGACAAGCTTCTTAATCCCTTAAACTTTATATCCAACGGTGGAATTTAATTTCTTAACATCATATAATAAATTCCTAATTTTCTCTTTTCGGCTGATTTCTAACATTTAAAACGCCGACTTAACTCCCGATTTCGCTTAGATAATTTTGCCCCTTGCTACCAATGTCTCCTAAACAACTCCTAATACCTATAATTACAATCACCTTGCTCCCAAAATTCTTTAAGCAATTAATCTACCCCTTCCTTCCACTTTAATTCTATTAATTCCTTAATTATTGCTTGGAATTAAATTAGGGATGTTACAATTCTCCCCCACTTATTAGAATTTCGTCCCCGAAATTCCGTTCAATTCCTTCAAATGGAGAACCATCCCATTGGTAAGCTTCTGACTACGATTTTCACTTCCCTTTGATTTTTATTTTCCACTCCATAGGTGGTTAGGGCCATGCCCATTTCGACGTCTGTCTTCCAGCACTACGTATTATTTCGATCTTCACAGGTTCGTCAGTTTTCTTATTATTAAAGTTCCATCTCCCATTCCTTGGATTGAAGTCCTCCCCCACTTAGCATCGACATACTTGATTATGTCCATGCTAGGGGGTATGCTCATTCGTTGCTCAGAATAAGGTACGCAAGTTCTTTACCGGTATCCAAGGCTGAGAAGAGGGCATGTGGGTGACTATCTAACGGTAGGCATAGAACTATGCCGGGTTTCTACGACTTAGCAACTTCTCACCTAGGCATCTGAGATGCTTGAAGCTTGAAGAGAGTGAAGATGAAAAGAAGGAACATGAAGTGCTCAAGAATGAGTCTCATGGTCTTTGCAAGATGACCCAGGATGGACTGGATACATGTCAAGCAAGAAGACAATGGAGATCATCCCCAAAGTATGCATCTTCAGCAGAGAGTCGTCGAAGGATGCGCCTCTATGGATCTGCGGCTAACTGGTTGGTCTCGGTCAATCGGGGTCCTATCAAATGCACAGGGTCCCAAAAGACTGAGATTATCACTTGCGGTGTTCCGACGTAACGTCTTGATTGAAATTCCACTTCGTGACTTCACTTTTATCCCGTTCACCTTTTACTCCTTCAAGTGAGTCTAGCAAAGTCACTCTTAAAATCAATCTTCACCGCGTTTGCATTCTACTTTGATGCTATTTCCTTCTCATTCGTTTAATAATTCCAATTCGGTAAAAGAATTCCTAGAGATCGATTCCACCTGAGGGTCAAGGTCAAGGTCTATTTGTTGCTTCTCAATTCGGTGTGATTTTGGGGGATTTTGTTTTATTTCTAGTTTAACCCTCATTCGATTCTCCGCGAAATGTTTGGAATTATCTGTTTAGTAGTCCTATGGCTTACGCGTGATTACTAGTTATTGTCGCTCGGGTAGAATCCAAATTGAGTCGTCACGTCTCCCCGACCTATTATCAACATACCTGAGTAAGTCGAAGGCAGGGAGGAAACTGGGTTGATTCCAAGAATTGATTAGCTAGGCTCTTCATACCTACGCATACGGCTAAATTCTCATACGAGTTAGAAGGGTGATTCGATCATTTAGTTGGGTGTTCTCGGTAGAAATATAAAATAAGAGTGTCCTGAATGGGGCTAGTTTGTGAATCACTGTTCATGAGTCTTAGTAAAGATCCTATAGGATTAAAGTCTAATCGGGCTTTTGATAGAGATAGAATTCCTAGACGGTTTATTTGGATCTCAACTAGATGATTGCAATAATATAACATGTCAATAAACGCGAAGACCGAGGTGGTCAGTCCCAATCTCACATTCATTAACTGTACATCACTGCGTTATTGAATGATAGCATTATCTTTTAACAGATGCAAGAGAAAGGATGACCAATCCTGACCTTACACTCTATTAGAGGATGACACTATCATAATTGAGCTTGGTGGAATTTCTAACTAAGGTTTTAACACTTATCGACTCCTTCTAGATTACACTACTCACACTTACTCTAGGCAAAGACGCTAAAGTAATCAGTTGATGCAGCATTAACATGAAAAGTACCTTGGATAAGTTTATTCCTCGTTCTACGTGCCCATGGGACAGTCTGCAGCATGGTGTCCAGGTTGCCCGCATTGAAAGCAGAGACCTTCTTTTCTACGCTGCTCAAGCATCCAACACATACGAGTATGGGATCCTCCACAATGTGGACATGGTGGCCTGGTCCTTGGAGCGGTCGCACTCTGACCCGCATTCTCTATCACTACTGCTCTGGTGCGGTTCACAGCGTACGGACCTGATCCTTGAGCCAGTCCCTTACCCTTGTTGAGACCTACTTCATTCGGTATATTCTTGCTCCTTTCCTCTGCTTCATGCTGATTAAAACTCTTCTCATAAGCGCTAGTCATATTCACCAGCTGAGAGAGGTTAGCTATACCCTGGTGCACAAAGATAGTCCGAATCCTGGCATTGAGACATGCTTCAAATTTAATACACTTGGTGCGTTCGTCTGCGTCCCGATAACTGCCAGAATAGCGAATCAGATCTTCAAATTGTGCCGCATATTCGCCAACACTCATACTTCCTTGTTCCAGATGCAGAAAGGCGATCTCTTTTTCCCTACGAACATCCTCAGGAAAATACTTTCCCAGGAAGTGAGCCTTAAACAGATCAAAAGTGATAACCTGCTTAGCTCCCTCCAATTCTCTTCGCACTCGTTCCCACCAATACTCTGCTTCATCAGTCAACATATACTGCGCTAGCAACACAGTTTGTTCAGCAGGTGGCGCCATGGTGCGAAGGATCTTCTCAATTTCCTTGAGCCATCGCTGAGCTCCATCAGGATTATACCCTCCTTCGAACCTAGGTGGTTCGCATTTCCTAAATCGAGCCATCCAGTCAATTTCAACAGGAATGGGTGGTAGATTTAATGTTGCTGCTGCTGCGGCTGCTGCGATGTTTTCAACTTGGTTCTGATGCATTCGGGCCTGATTCTGATTCATTTGAATCAGGTTCTCCAATATAGCAGCCATCCGCTCATTTTCGGCACGTCGCCCAGCCATACTGTTAGGTCATGAAGGGAACAGTCAGTTAAAGACTGAATACTTAATCAATAATCTAAATATCCTATTCCTAGACTTAGACTCTTACTAAACGAATCAGTTACTCGCGTGGTGAGTAACCATCGGAGATGTGAGTCCATACTCCAAAGGCCGAGGAAAAACTGCTCTGATACCAAAATGTAACACTCTCACTTTTATTAGTTTTATTAAGTTTTATTGAAAAGTGGACTTGAAAATTTCGACGAAAATCCGGCAGATTTTCCTCTGTTTTTCGAACTTTCCCAAAATTCCTTCTTAAAACCTGTCAGTCCAGAATTGTTTAAAAACATAAACAACAACGGTTTAATAGTTATAACAGATCCCAATGCCCAAATAATACAAGTTGCGGGGAAAGCTACTAATTCATATTATAAATTACATTAAATAGTTATCCACTCATAATATCTAATAAACATTCCACGTAATGGAATGAAAATCCTGCTCGGCCGGCACTGGTGTATGCTCCACTTGTGTACCTGAAAAATATTAACCACACAGGGGAAGCATCACACAGAACTTAAAAAGAGATTTCTAAGCAGATATATACGACACACCAAGACCATTCAAGCCTATGCCATACTACTTAATTCATACTCTTCTTTTCCTTTTTACTTCCTAACTGTTTCCCAACTCTTTTTCTTTTTAATTGTTTTCTTTTAAATAATCTCTAGCCCATAATTATTCTTGTTGCTCATTACTTTCGCTCTATCCTTTTTACTCCTTTTCCTAATCACCCTAATTTCTCTATTCACTCTCTTTCCAAATAACCTATTTCTTTCTCTTCCTTTCCCATCCCCTTATTTTCATCCTTTATCCGTTTTCCATTATTCGTTTATTCTTAGCATTTCCACAATTATTCCCATTAGTTATTTCCTCTAACTTATACATCATTTCCATTGTTCACTTTCTTATTTCATTTTTTCCAATATCCGTTCTATTATCCATCTTTCCTTTTTATTCCATTTTCATTACCTTTCCATTTTTATTTCCGTTTTATTCCATTTTCATTACCTTTTCATTTTTATTTCCTTTTTACTTACGGTGTATGTATGTCTCCACCAAATCGAAGGCCTACATACATACACCATTTACGATGTATGTCTCCACCAAATCGAAGGCTTACATACATCGCTTTTCCATTACCATTTACATTATTTTATCCATTTTTTATTCCCTTTTTCCTTTATTCATTTCCTTTTACTTCCGGTGTATGTATGTCTCCACCAAATCGAAGGTCTACATACATACACCAATTACGATGTATGTCTCCACCAAATCGAAGGCCTACATACATCGCTTTTCCATTACCGTTTTACCTCTTTATTATTTGGCCACAGGGTCAATACAACCACCTACGCCGTGCCACAGGGTCAATACAACCACCTGTTACATGTACCATTTTATTTAGGCCACAGGGTCAATACAACCACCTGCGCTGCGCCACAGGGTCAATATAACCACCTGTGACACTTACCATTTATTAGGCCACAGGGTCAATACAACCACCTGCGCCGTGCCACAGGGTCAATACAACCACCTGTGACATTTACCATTTTTATTTCCTTTTCCTTTTTATTTACGGTGTTTGTATGTCTCCACCAAATCGAAGGCCTACATACATACACCATCGACGATGTATGTCTCCACCAAATCGAAGGCCTACATACATCGCCCCAATTTCGTTGTATTGTCTCCCCCAAATCCAAGGCCTACAATACAACCCATATTTACGATGTATATCTCCCCCAAATCGAAGGCCTATATACATCACCATATTCATCCAGTATTAGTTATCCATATTATATGTCATTAATTTACCAACCAATTCTGTTTAACTTTTACCTAAACATTTCAAGCACCTGCCTCATCTTATATATATATAACCAAATAGCCATATACATTATAGTTTAATTCTCGTCACTAACTCTTAATTAATTCCATTTCCGTTTCTTATTTTTCGTTTATTTTGTCGCTAATTGCTTCGACTCTTCTTTAACTAAATTTTCTTTCCTGATTATCTTCCTTATTACATATCCTATTATTATATTATTAGTCCTATTCTACTCAACGGTCTCACTAAATTCTCTTTACTCTCATTTGTTCATTTCTAAATTTATTTCCCTATTCACCATTTCTATTCTTTTGCCACACCCTACCGATCTAATTGATTAGTTATTCTGTTACCTACCTTTTTACTCATCACTATTTGTTTCCCCTATTTACTCCATCTATCTTTCTTCATTATTAGCGGGTTACCCTAAGGTTCAATAGCAATCAACATTTCCCCCGGTCCTAGCGATAGATATAACTACCCAGAAATACACCCCTCAAGGACTGGTAATGAAACCCCTTACCTCAATCGATGACAGTGAGAGGGGTAACCTTAATCTGACGCTTTACTCCCCGACTCACGCTTTAGCTCGGCTCCAACTGGATCCTAAGCTTCCCCAATCTTCGATTCCAAGCACGGTGGGGATAATCGACCTCGATCACGGTGACGGTGTTGCTCTTCGACACCGGGAAGAGAGAGAGCACGATAGAGAGGGGATATGGGGATGAAAGGTGACTGTGGTGATTTGGTGATGGTGGCGGTCACCACAGCGAGTGGCGGCGATGGCGGCTGTGGTGGTGAGGGGCGGCTGTGTGTGTGTGGGTGGAGAGGGAGAGAGAGAAAGTAAGGCAATGGAGAGAAAGAGATGGAGGAGGAAGAAGGTGATGATGGGTGGTGGTTGGGAGGCGGTTTTGGGTGGCGGCGACCGGAGGTGGGTGGCTCGTGGTGGTGGAGGCGGGAAGTGGTGGAGGAGAGAGGGAAAGAGACGAGGGAAAGAGAGAGAAGGAGACTAAGAGGGAGGAGAGGGAAAGAAAGGATCTATGAGGAGGAGGAAGAACAAGGAGGTGGGGTGGCGACCATGAGCTCCGGTGGTGGTGGTTGGAGGTGTTGGGGTGGTTTGGGGGAGGAGGGAGAAGTTGGTGCGGAAGGGATGGGGTTTTGGGGGGGCTGGCGCGCTGATTTATGGACCTAGTGCGGTCCTGATTCGCGTCGCGCGCCTGGGCGTGATTTAGGTGTGCCTGAGCGCACAAGCACCTGAGTTGGTGCATCTGATGCACCCTGGTGCGCCTGGGCGTGCACCGGTGCACCTGGGCGTGCACTAGTGATTCCAGACTTCGATTTGCCATAACTTCTTCGTTAACCGTCGGATCGGGCCCAAATTTTTGGACAGCTTCTTAATCCCTTAAACTTTATATCCAACGGTGGAATTTAATTTCTTAACATCATATAATAAATTCCTAATTTTCTCTTTTCGGCTGATTTCTAACATTTAAAACGCCGACTTAACTCCCGATTTCGCTTAGATAATTTTGCCCCTTGCTACCAATGTCTCCTAAACAACTCCTAATACCTATAATTACTACTCACCTTGCTCCCAAAATTCTTTAAGCAATTAATCTACCCCTTCCTTCCACTTTAATTCTATTAATTCCTTAATTATTGCTTGGAATTAAATTAGGGATGTTACACACACAAAACCGAATTGAACATCAAGTTCTTAAACATAGTAGATCTCTTGTTTTTAAATCAAGATGTTTCACATGCATATAAGAAAAATTAAGATCAACTTGAGAAAATCACATGGATGCAAAGAGAAACACTAGATCTAGCTCAAAATCAACATGCATCAAAGAACAACTTCAAAAATCAATTTCTTTTTCCAAATACAAGCATAAAACCAAGGTACATCAAAGAAAACAAGGATCCTTCAAACAAAATAGTTGTAAAAACCGAATCACTCTTCAATCCTTTTTGCATGTTCATTTTTTTGTTTTAAAGCTTTAATCTTTACTTATTATTCTTTGAAAAACATAGATCAACATTAAAAATTAACATGCAAGAACAAACTTTGAACAAATCAACATTTTTACAATAAAAACATGTAGATCCGAAAATAAAAAATGATGGAGAAGGAAGAACAACAAGGATCAAGTTACTACCTAAGGAGATGAATGAAAATAAGCTAAGGATCAAAGCTTTCTCTCTTCCTCTTCTTCTCTAATTAATTCGGTCCTCTCTCTCTCTATATGTTTCTCTCTTTTTCTCTCTCTGTCTCAAGAGCTAATGTTGCTCTTTGAGACTTAGTGTTTGTTGTGGAAGTGAAGAAATGAGAAGAAGAATGGGAATGAATTAAGGAAATGAACTAAGGCCACCTACATTTTTAGGCAAACTCACGAATTCCCTCTTTGCCCTTAGGTCTTGGTTTGGTCATGCACAAATGGGAGGGGCGGTTTTGTCCTTCCAAAAGTTTGCATGGGTGGTGTTTAGCAAATTTAAGGGGACAAGGTAGAATAGGTTGGGTACTAGGGGTCACTTTAGGCTTAATGACTAGTTGGCTAATAGTTAGGATTTTTACTAACTTAGTTGGCCTGGGTTCTAGTTCTAACTTAGTTTCCTCCTAACTCTAACTTGCTCTCCAAGCCTCTTGTCCTAGAAAATAAAAATCCTAGGTTCATACATGCACACACAAAAACCGTGGCACTCATGCACACATCATACATACACATATAAGCACACATTCACATATCATACACACACTAATTTCTTCTTTCATTAAACAATCACACATAAATCTTAACACTTAAACACATTTTTCTTTAAATAATAAACTGCACTAATTGGTTGCAATTATAGCCCTCATTTCACTTTCTAAAATCATACTTTAATATATTAAAGATAATCCCAAAAGGAAAAATTCATTAAAAATCAAAAAGTATTTTTCATGATTAATTCCTTTAAAATTCGTACTTTACAACCCTAAGGAAAAATTTTCGCAAAGCAATGCAGAAAATTATAAAAGATACATTTTTGAAATATATGTTTCGATATGATCGTTTTTATATAAAGATCATAAAAATCGGAGTTACGGTTAAAAAGTTATGGATTTTCGAAGTTGATAAATCTTTCAAAGTCCATAAAGAAATCCATTTTTATAATAAATCACCAACAATAAAAATCATTTCTCATTTCTTAATTATCAAATCAGTCCACTTTCAATAAAAATCATTTTCACTAACTCCATAAAAATATTTGTTTATCAAAACTCCGTAAAATCAACACTTTACTTCGTAATCGAACAAAATACTCATTGAAAACTCTTTGCAAAACCTTTTCTCAAAATTCTTCTTTAATAAAATTTTATTTATCCTAGTCGGAAAAACGCGGGATGTTACATTCTCCCCAACTTGCAGATTTCTCGTCCTCGAGAAATGCTACGCTGAATTCCACGATCAACGGATGTCGGATTCCTTGGAGTGCTTCTCCCAATCTATAACAGTAGTCGTCGCCTTCGAGTCGTCGCATACGCATCGTTCTTTCAAAGGTGATCTTCGTAGGCCATTTCATCATCGGACACAACGGAATACTAATGGTATAGCTTTGTCAACAAGAGTTCGAAGGGTTCAATGGGTTCGAAGCGAAATTTCGAAAAGAATAGCACGCTTATGCCAATCCTGACAAGGATACTACTTTCCTCATGGTCTTTCTTCCTTAATTTGACTCTTCTTATCCTTTTAAGCATAGGTGGGTTATTACAAACCTAAAATCTCCGTTTACTCCCCAACTTTGACAGATCATATTCCTATACATCACATCTATCCAATAACATTTGACAAGGACTAAGGTCTTAAAATCTTCCAACATCCACTAACTCTAGTTTATCTTACAAAACTTCCCATCACTTTGTTCAAGCCTATCTGAGCATCATCCTAAATTCTGCTGACTAAACCAAATTTTCGTTCTCATCGAGTCACTACGGTGACCACTGTTCCTTCCTTTTCCCTCTAACAGTCACTACTTCGGAAAGAAATATATATTATTTTACTCCTCATCTTCAGTACTTATTCAAACAACTTAAGTATTCTAAACCTTCATGATCTATTTTCGTGCTCTAAACCATTAAAAACTCTCCAACTTAGGGATTTACCCTTCAGATTAACGATCTTAGCACCTAATGACACCCTCAACTCCACAGCTTATGATCACTTATGTCCATTAAAATGTCAAGACTTGGTCATTTAACCTAATTTTGGTCGTTACTTAAAGGTTCTATCCGTTAATTTCACCACTCCATCTAGTCGATCTCATGGTCCTATTATAAGTTCACACCTACCCCAATCATTCACCTACTCCAACTAGAGCTTTTCTAACTTCAACTCTTTCAGACTCATCCCAGATATCCACCATCTTAACACCATCTATACCATTACTTGGGTTAGACTACTATCAAACCTTTCAGTTTTAATCCTTTTTATACATTCCACTATCTTATTTAAGGTTCTAGGGGTACTCTCATTCTAACGTATCACATCCGTTCAGGCATATTCCTTCCTCAACCATTATGACTCTTTCCTTAACAACATCTCACCGTCCGCCTCATAACTTTAAATATGTCTAGTTGATTGGCATAAGGTGTCAGGGTCCAAAGTTTTCATGGAAGGCTTTTAGAGAGAACAGACGTCTTGTCGAGGCAACTCAACATCCCATAGGGTTTACATAGGAGGGAGTGTCAACAAGGAAAAGAGGGTTTTAGTCGCAAAACAAAGTCGCATGTCAATAGCTCAGAGGTCGTTACAAACAGAAAGGGATTCTCAACAAAAAGGGGTTTCAACAGTCAAGAGAGGTTCAGGTCACAAAGAATAAAGTCTCCTTATGATTCTGATCACTATTCCTTGTACCATCATAGACAAATTCTTGACACATTCCACAGATAGAGAGATAGAACGATAGAGACTGAATGATAGGGACAGAACGATAGACATAGAACGATAGGGATAGAACGATCGCTCACGTGACTTCGTACTCCTATTCTCACTCATCGTAATTCTAACACTAACGCACAGACAGACACACACAAGCAAGAATGTAAGCCCATGCATCAGGCTACTTAGGACAACCATTGCTCTGATACCATTCTGTAACACCCCAATTTCGGCAACTTGAAAACATCACCTCTTTAACAAAATATAGTGAAAATTTGGGTAAATTTTTTTTACATGGTGACATGGACATGAGAAGCTTTCAGTTCAAAAACATTTCATTAACTGAATTGAAATAGAATAATGTTCTCATGTCACACATCACAAGTCAAGTTCCAAACCGAGATGTTACTTAACATCGCACTTTGTAACTTGCCTTCATAAATCTGATTTAAGAAAACATTTTCAAATCTTGTTTCATAAAACTTTATTCTTTCAAAAGCCATACTCAATAAAATACCAAGCGGGGTACAAAATGATATGGAAATGTTAACCAAGTAGTTGCAAGTGATACAGTGCTCGAAGGGATTACCTACTACTAATCTTGATCTCTAGTCTTCCTCGCTGAAGTCCACTGCCGAAGCTGCATCGAGATGAAAGTATAGATTTTACTACAGGGTCGGCCATCTATCCGTTGCAATACCGGAGTAATCCGATACGACAACATGATAGGAGAGATGGTCAGCATTCCAGAAGTACAACATGACAAGACAGTAGAATAATGACTTCACATAAAATAGAAAGAACAGGGTAAACTATGTAAATTAAACGCAGGACTTGACAAACACTTATCACTAACTAGGACATAAAACATAGGATCCACCAACACTCATGCAATGATAATTTCTCATGCTATGCATATGACAAACATATTCACATAAGCATATAGGAAACACTTATAAACAAAGCACATCATGATAAACTAAATGTGTCAAAATAATAACTCATTCCCATATACATCACTGCACTTGGCCTCACAGGCCTTCGAACTTTCAAATCTTATCACCATCTCTTTCGAGCATCCACGTCCTTTCACAATCTTTCTCAATCATTCGGAGTTTCACTTACACTTTCATTCTTTGAATCTTTTATTAATCTTTAGTTTTATCGTAATTGGTTCGCTCAATGAGGTGAGGAAAACCATCACTGAGGAAAAGCACACACGTCTACATCTCCTCGGTCATCCACCCAACCTAGTCGGAAGCTAATAGGAGTACAGGACCTTTACCACGCGGGCACGACGGCTGCCTCACAATCAATTGGCTCCAAGCCAGGAGGACTACAGCCTCAAATCAATCAATTCATTTCATATCATATCATTTCATATATCATAAACGCACACTGTAGAAAATTCGGGTACAGTGGCAAATCACAAATGCCTCGTTCCAGTCCCTCTCACTGTTCTCGAAATGCCATAGGGGTGACAGTACTATTCCGGTTCACGGTGCAGAACTTACCACGGCATTGGGACCCAGTCCCCACCACGTATGGCTACCACATATGGAATTCGTTCCGCCCAGAATAGTACTCAAAGCATCATGGCGTTTTACCGCCCTAGCTTACCCTATTGCATTCACAACCCGAATATCCCTGATATCCGGGGTATCTTCCTCTCCACTACTTCGCACTCTCATACCTCACCGCGTATGTTAATGTCTTTTAAAGTCTTTTAAGTATTTTAATTCTTTTAATTAACCTAAGGTCGGCTTTTCCTTGGTGCATCCCTTCAACGAGTCCCGACCACTAAGGATTTTATCCTTTCCCCAATACTTTCACATATCTCTTTCTCTTTCGCTGCCACTTGGCAACTCATCACTTAACTGTTCCCGCAGGAATTCTTATACTTCTCTTGCATTCTCATTCTCAATAGTCACTTTGGCAGTCATCCTCCATCTTGAATCCTCGAGCGTCATCTCAGCTTCACGAACAGAGTCTCCATCTCACGAGCACAATCTCTGCATCATTGTCTGCTGCCACATCCTTGGGTCTCCATATCACGAGCACGATCACCGCATCGTTGTTTATTGCCACATTCTTGCATCTCCTCTCTTATCATCTTTCTTTAATTTCCCACTTAATCTCAAGTCTTACTCTTTCTCATAATTCTCATCATCACATATAACCACATTCAGCTTTTCCAGGCAGAACAATATATACTCCACAGTATAATTCACAGAGAAATCCAATACATAACAAAATCAATCATGCATCATATCTAACAGAACAGATAAACATCTAACACATATATATCACATATAATCATGCAGACATAACCTATGACAATTACTCAAGTACACTCGATGTACTCAGTTTAGAACCGAGTCTACGCGTCACGATGACTTAGGCCTACTGCATCTCTCACCTCTCGTTCCAACATCTGAAATCGTTGCGGGTCCTTCCCAATAAGTCAGTTGTTCCACTTCTCGACTTATACGCACCTTGTACTAAATGGATGATACCAACGTTACAAGTCTATTTAATTTATCTTCATATTCATTATCTAAACGTGTTTTCGAAAACTCTTTTTATTTCTCGTCGGAAAATCGTAAAACATCAGAACTTTTTCAAATCAAATTCGACTTTTGAAAATACTTTAAACATCTCAAAATCTTTTTAAAACAATTGACAAAACACTTAAAAATCATTTGTTTTGGTTGCTGGTCCGTTCCGGACAGCCATTAACCAAAACTCATAAACACCGAAAAACTTAACTTTTTCAATCCAACTCTTTCTCATTTTAAATATAACTTAAAACATAAACTTTAAACCAATCAAACACATTTTTCAGGATTGAAAAACAATTTAAATAAAATCTGGACAGCAATTATACGTCCATAAATTATTCTTCAGAAAATCTGAAAACACCGTAAAATTATACTTTAGTTCATATAATACTTTGCTTTAAAATAACACTTAAACGATTTATTTTTCAAACTTAAAACCGTGAAATGAATCAAGGGCAGCAACCAATAAGTCCAAGGTTTTTCAATTAACTCAAGACTAACTACTTCAAAACCAATTACAAAATCAAACACAACACTCACTCAATCATTTCAAGGCATCATAATTATCACACAAGCCAGCCAAGTCATAACATCAAGTATAAAAATTCATATTCATCAAAAACATTCAAATGGAATCTTAGTATGATTACAAGTAAAACACAAAAGATAAGATCCAAAACTATATCAAATAAATTTATTTAATCTTCAAAATTTCCAGAACACAAACATATATGCCAAAATTCATCAAGTAAAATTTTCAAGTCATTTAAACAATCCTAAGCTAGGTTTCAAATCAGATTTTGCATGAAAAACAAAACGGCACTGTTGCTGGTCTGAGGAAAAAACGTCATTATTAAAAATAGTTTTTCAACTCCGAATTGCATAAAAATTGGTATAAATCTTCCTTATACAATCAAGACTATCTCATAAAATTTTCAGATTATTTGGAGTTGTGAAAGTCATACTTTTCCAATTAAATTCGTCACTAAGTCTAGAAAATCTGAACCAAACAGTTCACTGTTTTGCTTTTAGTAAAAATATCAAATCAACTCCAAATCTCTTCAAATTTTACAGAGAGTATCTAGAGATGTTCAGGAAGCTACCATAAAAAGTTCAAGCAATTTAAAGTAGTACAAGTTCGAAAATTCTGTTCCTATTTAAACCGAAAAACTTATTTTCTTAAAATCGTTTTCACAAAGTTGGCTCTCTTAGAAATAGAAAATCAATTCCAAAAATCATTCAAAAATTTAGAGAAGTTCATTTTAACATACTTAGATTAGTGACAAAATTTCAGAATTATTGAACATACACAAATATCATTTATCAAAGTTAAATTCACACATATCACAATTTTCAGCACAACACTTTATCAAAAATACACTCAAGAAAACAATAAAGCTTAACTTTTTATCAAACAAATACGGTAACACCTAGGATTTATACCCTTACAATAAAATACGGACTTAAAAATTCATTTTTATTATATTAAAATCAACCGTCAAACGGACGGAGTTTTGTTTGTTTTTCGGACTAATCCAAAATTTAACCTGTGATAAATAATTTCAAATAAACAACTAATAGCCAGCAGGGCTTCAGATTATATATGTAAATCATAACAAGGCCCAACGGGCTCCAAATATATCAGAGTAATAGCGGAAAATACTAAGTTTAAGTGTCATAACCAAAATATATAACTTTGTCAAAACAAAACATCCTAAGCCTCATTCAGAATATGCATATTAAATTTACATCAAAATAATATAAGAGGCTTAGGTCCATATTATACTCTAAACCCATAACACCCTACTCTCCCTGTAAGGGAAAGTACTCCTGCTCGGCCGGGGGCTGTGCCAGCTCAATTTCCGTACCTGAAAAATGTAAGGGAGTGAGCATTGCACATGAAATAGAAAGCAGTTTCTAACTAGACATAACAACCCACTAGGTCAAACACATTTAGCAAATAAGCATATATTCACATATTGCACAACATACTCATTTCATTATTTCCATATTCATTATTCATTTCAACATCCATTTCCATTATTCATTTCAACATCCCTTTCCTTTACTTTTATTTCTTTTCACACACTTACTTTATTTAAGTACATCACCTCAAATCAGAGGCCAATGTACAATTTCATTCAACACAATTATCACCTCAAATCAGAGGCTCTCATACTTTTCCTTATTTAAATTATGTGCCCCTCAGGTCAGAGGTCAACACTTCAATTTCTTAATTCACGGTGTGTCTCTCAAGTCAGAGGTCAACACACCAATACACATTTCATCCGGTGTCCCTCAGGTCAGAGGTCAACACCCAATTCTTTATTTAATCCGGTGTCCCTCAGGTCAGAGGTCAACACTCATTCATTCTAATTCATATCGTGTCCCTCAGGTCAGAGGTCAACACACACTTTCATTGTAATTTATCCGGTGTCCCTCAGGTCAGAGGTCAACACTCATTAACATTCATTTCATCTTGTGTCCCTCAGGTCAGAGGTCAACACATTATTACTTTAATTCATTTTGTGCCCCTCATATCAGAGGTCAGCATAATCACCACTTTCCATTAATCGTCACCTCAAATCAGAGGCCAACACACTTATTACATTTTCCTATTCATTACCTCACATCAGAGGCCAAAACATAATTTCATATTCTTACACAAACAATTTATAACACATACATTTACTCAATATTTGGCACCTCAACTCAGAGGCCATAAATTATTCACTTTCTTGGTCCATCAATTATATCACATTTAAATTCAACAACACACATTCAACATCTAATCATTCATGCAATTTTCCTTATTCATTTCCTTTCTCAGTTATCACAATCATACCAAGTAGTATTCTCTTTTATAGCCCAACCTTCATATTGCCCTTCATTTTAATTTACATACATCACCTTTTACTTTTGTTTACACATAACCATTTTACTTCCATTTTCACCTTTATACATATTTAACATTTAGTGTACAAATATATTCAACCGAAACATACATATTATCACCTTCACATATTTTTGTTTTAACAACACATATATTCGTTTCCATTCCATTCCTTCCTATATCCATTTATTCCACAACACATACATATATTTGCTACAGTAATTAATTATCATTTAATTCACAACTTTACAACTAAGATCAATAATCATAGAATTCATTTATGTCAACTTCATTATCACATTACCCAATTCCTCATGTAATTCAATTTAATCCTTATCCAAGTTTCATTTATCAAATAATTCATTGTCATATTATTGGGTTTCCTTTTACTAGTCTTAACATCCAATCATCATGTATATTTAATTAATTAAAATTTCATATTTAATAACCTAGGGATTTATAATCTAATTTTCTCCCCTAACACATAACCCTAACAAGTATTATATACTAACTAGAACCTACTCCCTAGAACAAGGCAAAGCTCACTATATCCACTCCCTTACCTTAACCTTGTAGAGAGAGAAGGGAGTACCAAACCCTAACTCTTTGAAATCTTCCCCTTTTAAGTTTCAATCAAATAGCCTCCAAGTGTATAGTGAGAGTGAGGAGGAGAGCTTGATCCTACTTAGCCATGATGTAGAGAGAGAAAGCTTCAAGGCTATGGAGGAGAGAGAAACTATACCCACAATGACCAAACAAAGCAAGAACGATTAGAGATTGATGATAGTTTGTGTAAGTTGAAGGAGAAAGGAACGAAACTCAAATCAACTTACTTAGATGTGATGATTCTCCATGGTGGGTGTTCTTGAAGCTTCAAGGATGGAGAGAGAAAATTGGGGATTGAAGTGGGTGAGAGGAAATAGAAGAGATTGATGAATGATTATGTGTTAGTGTGTGATGGGGATTGATTTTTGGTAGTTTATTATGGATCTAAGGGAGGATTTGAGGATGAAATTAGAGAGAGAGAAGAGAGAGCTTCGTGCCCTAGAGAGAGAAAGACAAAGGAATGAATGAGGAAGAAGACCCCAAGCACGTTTTATTTCTGATGCAGTACGCACTACTCGAGTAGTCAGTGGACTACTCGAGTAGTCCAAGTTTTCTGGACTTTCTGTTTCTCCCAACTAATCGATTACCCAGTGAACTAATCGATTAGTTGGTGAACTACTCGATTAATTCAGGTACTACTCGAGTAGTCTGGCCAGTTCTCTTTTTCATTGGTATTTCAAAATGCCATTACTTCTTCGTTACCCGTCGGATCTTGCTCAAATTTTAAAGCAAGCTTCCTCACCTATCCTACTTCACATCCAACGGTGGAATTTGTGTTTAGATTTGTAAATCTTTTATTTTTAATTTCCTAATATAGGGTGTTTACAACACCGAAAACATTGCTTCTAACGCTCTTTTGTTCATCTTTCAACCTCCTTTCTGATGCCAATACTTCTTGACTTCCTTATGACATTCAAAGAACTCCTAATCCATCATTTTAAATCCTTTTTACAATAATCCTTAGTTCCAAATACCATTGGTTCACTTTAAACACTTACACATATAAATCAATACAAAAAAATCAATCCATCAATTATTTTTCTTCAAAACCAAATTAATATATCATGAAAACAACTTACTTTAACTCAAATAAAACATTCATAAACCTCTAGAAATAAAATCAAGCCTTTTAAACTAAAAATCAAGAATCAGATTAAACAATCCTAGATCTAGTCATGCACATACTCAAAATTAGTAGATCTTAAGAAAAATCATACATGCATAAACATTCAAGAACCAAAATCAAGACTTTAAGAGAAAAATCAAAACAAACATTAAAGCATACTCTTTATCACTAGATCATCACATACATGCATCAAATCCTTCAAGTAAAAATCATTTCTAAAGATTTAGGCCAACACCGAAACACACATAAGAAAAATAAATTCATTTTATCAAAGGGTTCATGCTTTTAAATTAAACTCTCTTAAAAATAATTTCCCTTACATGCACACAAAACCGAATTGAACATCAAGTTCTTAAACATAGTAGATCTCTTGTTTTTAAATCAAGATGTTTCACATGCATGTAAGAAAAATTAAGATCAACTTGAGAAAATCACATGGATGCAAAGAGAAACACTAGATCTAGCTCAAAATCAACATGCATCAAAGAACAACTTCAAAAATCAATTTCTTTTTCCAAATACAAGCATAAAACCAAGGTACATCAAAGAAAACAAGGATCCTTCACACAAAATAGTTGTAAAAACCGAATCACTCTTCAATCCTTTTTGCATGTTCATTTTTTTGTTTTAAAGCTTTAATCTTTACTTATTATTCTTTGAAAAACATAGATCAACATTAAAAATTAACATGCAAGAACAAACTTTGAACAAATCAACATTTTTACAATAAAAACATGTAGATCCGAAAATAAAAAATGATGGAGAAGGAAGAACAACAAGGATCAAGTTACTACCTAAGGAGATGAATGAAAATAAGCTAAGGATCAAAGCTTTCTCTCTTCCTCTTCTTCTCTAATTAATTCGGTCCTCTCTCTCTCTATATGTTTCTCTCTTTTTCTCTCTCTGTCTCAAGAGCTAATGTTGCTCTTTGAGACTTAGTGTTTGTTGTGGAAGTGAAGAAATGAGAAGAAGAATGGGAATGAATTAAGGAAATGAACTAAGGCCACCTACATTTTTAGGCAAACTCACGAATTCCCTCTTTGCCCTTAGGTCTTGGTTTGGTCATGCACAAATGGGAGGGGCGGTTTTGTCCTTCCAAAAGTTTGCATGGGTGGTGTTTAGCAAATTTAAGGGGACAAGGTAGAATAGGTTGGGTACTAGGGGTCACTTTAGGCTTAATGACTAGTTGGCTAATAGTTAGGATTTTTACTAACTTAGTTGGCCTGGGTTCTAGTTCTAACTTAGTTTCCTCCTAACTCTAACTTGCTCTCCAAGCCTCTTGTCCTAGAAAATAAAAATCCTAGGTTCATACATGCACACACAAAAACCGTGGCACTCATGCACACATCATACATACACATATAAGCACACATTCACATATCATACACACACTAATTTCTTCTTTCATTAAACAATCACACATAAATCTTAACACTTAAACACATTTTTCTTTAAATAATAAACTGCACTAATTGGTTGCAATTATAGCCCTCATTTCACTTTCTAAAATCATACTTTAATATATTAAAGATAATCCCAAAAGGAAAAATTCATTAAAAATCAAAAACTATTTTTCATGATTAATTCCTTTAAAATTCGTACTTTACAACCCTGAGGAAAAATTTTCGCAAACCAATCCAGAAAATTATAAAAGATACATTTTTGAAATCTACGTTTCGATACGATCGTTTTTATATAAAGATCATAAAAATCGGAGTTACGGTTAAAAAGTTATGGATTTTCGAAGTTGATAAATCTTTCAAAGTCCATAAAGAAATCCATTTTTATAATAAATCACCAACAATAAAAATCATTTCTCATTTCTTAATTATCAAATCAGCCCACTTTCAATAAAAATCATTTTCACTAACTCCATAAAAATATTTTTTAATCAAAACTCCGTAAAATCAACACTTTACTTCGTAATCGAACAAAATACTCATTGAAAACTCTTTGTAAAACCTTATCTCAAAATTCTTCTTTAATAAAATTTTATTTATCCCCATACTACGATTTTAATTGCTTTGGCATTATTCGGATTTTCCCTTGTATAAAACTTTGGCTTTTCCTTAGCCCAACACTTAAAACACTTCTACTCTCAACCATATACCTAATGCCACTTAGGTTTGTGGTTTGCAATGGGAAACACTTGCAACATTTAAAAATTTCCAAGTTTTCTTCGTTTATCACTTGTTAGTATTTCCCTTTGCAAACTTAAACCCATGCTCTATTCCCTTAGCATAAAACACTCTATATGTATATATATATATATATATATATATACTCACTCCTACGATAACTATTCGTACACAATCCCTTCACTACAAAGCATCAACTAATATCTATCAAGCACAAATCAATATTCTAAGTACGATGCAAATGCAATGCGATGCGAATGCCATGTGATGCTAATGCAATGCAGAAACAATTCATTTTCCTTTACTTTTTGCTTTAAATACTTTTACTTTTCAATGCAATGCAACTTTATACCTCTTGATTTAATTCCTGAATCCAATGTCACACTTTTCATTTCACTTTATACACTTTAACACTTTAACACTTCCATTGGATTCAGTGAATTAAAACAATATAGATATACATCAATGTATGCACTTCCCCCTCTTTTCACATTTTAGCAGCAGCAGCCATGTACATTGTACTTCACCTCCACTCCGGAAGGTCCCTCACACAATGCACAAGGACTAACCGTAACAATCATGTACATTGTACTTCACCTCCACTTCGGAAGGTCCCTCATACAATGGACAAGAAATAACTATGACAATCATGTACATTGTACTTCACCTCCACTGCGGAAGGTCCCTCATACAATGCACAAGAAATAACTATGACAATCATGTACATTGTATTTCACCTCCACTGCGGAAGGTCCCTCATACAATGCACAAGAAATAACTATGACAATCATGTACATTGTACTTCACCTCCACTGCGGAAGGTCCCTCATACAATGCACAAGAAATGACTATACAACATTCTCACATACACCCTCCACTCTGTGGAAAAGTCGACCAGGAGTAAGCATTTCTCAACCCCTAGTTGGGTGCTTCACCTCCACTTAGGAAGGTCCCTCGCTCACCCGCTTGCACAACACTTCACCTCCACAGCGGAAGGTCCCTCATGTGATTTGGGTTGATTTGTCCAAATCAGGCTTTAGCAGAAATCACTATCACTGGCCACAAGGAGCCAAAGTAAATAGAACTACTATGGTTTGCATAGAACCAATCCCCAACACGGGTAGCGAACCCGTGTCCTGTGGAAGATCAAAGTCCTCCATAGTAATTTCTAACATTTACTCTGGTCCTCATCAATCGTTAAAACGACGTATGTTTTTCCCCGTATACCTAAGGTCCACCTTTCTCCATGAATGCACGTGTTTCTAGTTCGTTTTAGGGGTATTAATCATTCGTCCTTTAGTTATACCGATTTGTTGGGAGAGTTTTTCTACCCTAAGACATGAGGCCATATGATGCAACACTCACATTTCAAATATGCACACACTTAT
Source organism: Crotalaria pallida (assembly GCA_037953625.1). Classification (NCBI taxonomy): domain Eukaryota; kingdom Viridiplantae; phylum Streptophyta; class Magnoliopsida; order Fabales; family Fabaceae; genus Crotalaria; species Crotalaria pallida. The sequence goes on from CM075650.1 coordinate 104,334,958, forward strand.
CCACAAACATTTAGCAACCAATATGCACGATTATTCCTAATTATGCTTAACAATAAAATCAAACATGCACAACAAGCAATTGACATTAACATTTTCACTTAAACATATAAGTCTCACCTTTATTCAATAAACTTGAGATTGGAGTGTTTGCAGCGGATTCGGGATTACTTTCCCTCAGGTCGAAAGGAAGAACTGCTCTGATACCATATTGTAACACCCCGATTTTCTTAATATAAAAATATATAGAAATAAAAATTTCGGAAATAAGTAAGGAGCTTTAAAAGTTGTTTAATTGAAATAGAATACCTAAATCAGAGTTTGGACACATACAACGGAAAACTTAGACCTTTATTTTTACAAAACATTTAATTACAAAACGTGGGGTTCCCAATTACAATATAGAATAAGAATACAAAATTAGTTTCCTTTCTTCCGACTTGTTCCGCTGCACACTCTGATCCCCAAGCTCCTTGAACATGTACCTAAATTGTTATCCACTAAGGGTGAGATCTTTCATAGCACAGTGAATTAAAAGGACAGTATACAATTCATAATAAAGACATAAGAATAACAACCAAATTAAAGAATAGAGGCAACACAATGCAGTCACAATCACAGTTCCCTTTTCATTCATATTTATTTTAAATTTCCATTATTAATTTTAATCCACTATTCGATTCTAACACTTTAACCCTTAACCATTTACACTTTCCCTTTTCTTTATTCTCTTAACTATCTATTCACAATCCATTTTCAGTCTCACAATTTAACAATTGAAACAGTAAATCACAATTAGAAACATATGGCACTTCGTTTGTTCAACAACTAACTTATAATCAATACAAACAACAACAACCAACAGATAACCAACAACCAGTCGACATACACAGGTATGTCTCAGAGTGCAGTAAAATAAGTCGGCTCCCTAGGGTTCATCACTTCCTACTTTACAATTTACCAAGGAATAATTAACATAAACATTTATAAAATATCAAAGTAAATTAAAATACCAGAACAACTCTAAGCAAACACTAATTGCTACTGTAACACCCCGATTTGGAAAACTCGAAATAAACACTCATCAAATACTGATTAATTCTTTTTAGGAAAAATAGGGTGAAATTTTTTTTTGAAAGCAAACAAGAATAAAACTCGACTGTCAAGCTTTCCAAAACAAGGTATTACTTTTTTTTTTTAAAAATCCTTTTTCTCAAAAACGTTTGCGGAAATTTCTGAAATCAGTTTGACATTTGGAAACTCACTTTCAACAAGTAAGGAAAACGTTTGGACCATTCAGAAGATATGTTCGACTTGCTTAAGAAGGGTTTACCTGTCTGGCTGTGACAGTCCTTCAAATAAACAATTTGAAAACAGATCATAAAGGTTTTTACAAAAGTGGCCACCAAAGTTCAGCGGTGCCATTCTTACATAACATTGTTCTTACCAAAACATTTCAAAAGAAAAGGGGTACACTTGATAAGCATAACAGCAAGGGTCCATCGGGAACCTAGTTGTATCTACTAGCAGAAACTCTTTCTCGATCCACAACGTAAGTCTTCAAAAGCAATATTTGTCGTCCATCAGTAGCCCTCTCGTCGGCGCATCACGATCAGTAGGTCCTCCCTCCGGGAGTAGCATCACCAGCTCCACCGTCTTTTAGAATCGAAGATTCATAGTCACATGTGCACAAGAAGTTGAGAGAGTAAGTTATCCGAATGGAATTACTCCCATCGACTTCTTGGAATTACACTAGCGACGCATACCAGAACATAACAAACAATACAAACAGTACAACAGATAGTTATGCAAAATGCATGAGGATGCAATGCAATCGTCGCCCTCACTAACATTTTATCTTTCACTTAAGGGAATTCTTTTAATTAATTATCTCGCAGAGTCGAATCTATTAACCAACATGTCTCGCAAAGTCGAAGTCACTTGATTCACAAAACTCGAGTCTATATCTCGGAATTCAAGCTTTAGGGTTTCGGGTTCAGGTCTACATCTCCTCATAATCCATCCACCTAGTCGGAAGCAATCAGAAGTACAGGATCTCTACCACACCGGCTTCAGGAGACCACACCAAGATACACTATAAAATTGCCCGGGAAAAATGTCATGACAAAGGGTGTCGACCTCCACCGTGTTCAAGCATCCCTCTTCCGATCCTGATTTAGTCAAGGGGGTGTCAGTCATCTGTCTAGTGATCATGCAGTACTTCAGCTACGACACCAGACTACTCACCCTACCCGGATGGTCAACCCAGGTTACTGTAGCTTTTCCCCGCCTAGACAGACTCCTCTTAGGCTTCTTGACAAGTCACTGTCATTGCCTTCCCCTATCCTAATCAACAAGTGATTACCACGCAGGTAAACACCGTGTCTTCCTCTCCACTACTTCGGGTAAGGGTTTTAAGTCGTAAAGGTTATATTCGATTATCCTAATGTCGACCCATCCTAAGTCGCCTCCGTCATATAGCACCAACCATATGCGGGTTACTTCTTGTGGGACTCGACTGCTATATTTGACGGGCTCCGACCCATCCTGAATCATTCTCAACACGCGGCCACAATCATATAGATACACTTTCAACATGTGGCTAACCGCCATTCAGATACACTTTCAACATGTGGCTAACCGCCATTCAGATACACTTTCGACATCGTCGTCGTCACAGCATCAGCTCGTACCACGTACTCGGCGCATCAGCATCATCCGGTTCCGTCACGCGTTCCACCCCTTGAAGTTTCGCTCTAGTCTTTGGGGGATTTCTTATAATTTTCTACGTCTTTTCTATTCTTATTCTATAACGCGGGATGATGCAATATGAACATGCAATGATAATATAAGAAACATTATATCTCAACATACACAAGCATATCAGTCAATCAATACCATGGAATGGTATAGGTCTGAGTCTTCGTATACCTCGATACAAGCAATCACACAATTTATCGGGTATACTACTAACTACGATAGACCTTTACTCCGACTTTGAGAGAGTACGGAGTGTCCTAGCATACTCACTAGACAACAAAGCGTCTTAGGATAACTTCTCTCTCACCTGGATTCGCAGCTACCGAATCTACAAGTTCCGAGTGATTTGCTTCCTTCCTCGTCTGCCCGACTCCAACTTCTTTCAAGTCCCAGAAAGTAGATATATGAGTATTAAGCTTTATTTAATTATTATTCTTAAAATTATTCTCAAGACAACTTAAGAAAATCCAAACATCGATTTCATTGAGAAACTGAAACATCAATTCCTTTCACTCAAACTTGTCCAAAATCAAACACTAACTTTCATGCTTTAAAATCATGAGAAAACAATTAATTAAAAAGAGTTTCTTTGCTGGTCCTTCTTGGACAGCATTGAGTTCAATTCCAAAAACTCCGAAAAATCGTACTTTTCAAACCAACTTTGTCTTGGATTAAATATCCACAAAAACTAAACTTCAAAACACCTTGAAAACACTTTTAAAACACTTTTAAATAAGAAACATAGTCTATAAAATTCTGGACAGCATCATGTCCTAAGTTTCAAATTCATTTTCCATGTTTAAAAACCAATTCAAACACATAGATAAATCATGCATCTTGAAAACAACCAAATAAACACTTTAATCAATAATTTATCAAGTTCAAACACTTAGATCTTCATGAGGGCAGCAAGGTATTCAAGTAAAACAAATCAAACAAACATTCATTCATTCCAAACATTTCACAACCACAAGCCATCAATTATACATAAACATGTTCACAAACTTATTCATACATATAGCCCAATCAAATAAGGAAATCTAACACTTAAGCATACACAAATCAAATCATGCATCACACATACACTTAGTCACATTCTCATTGATCTTTCACTTAGTTAATTTCATCTTAGCAAAACTTCATCTTATCATTCTTAAGCATATCAAAACCGTATGCATCATGGGTTGTTTAGACAATTTTCATTTCACTTTTTAACACCAAAAGTATCTCAAAGTTCATGGGAATCACATACACATAACCAAAATACAACATTAAAACCTCTAACCTAAAAATCAACTACAAACCGTGACCAACACATCAAGATCACAACCATCACATAAATGTTATTCACTTAAAGCATCATTACATCTCAAGATCACATCATGTAAAGGATCAATCAAAAGAAAACAAGCTCATACTCACAATAACAACAAAACCGTGGCTACCATAGTAAATCACATAATTTCTATTCATTCCAAAACATCATTAAACTTAAGATTGTAACATGCAAAGGATCAATCAAAAGAAAATCAAGTCTTCACACATAACAATCATCGAACAGTGGCCATCATGAAGAGGATCATCAAGAAGGATTCAATCATTCCAAAAGTTTTTATATCACAACTCAAACATCAAATTCATCATAGATCAAACATAGATCTTGACATGCATGGAATCAAAAACATTAGATCTTTGGAAAATCTTTTAAGAAACTTAAAATCAAGTCCTCTTCCAAAACATTTTTAAGAAATCAAAGAGAAAACTCAAGATCATGAAGAAAAACATTTTCTTAATAAAACTTTTAGAATCAAGCTTAGAAAAATAACATGCATCAACACTTTTTCAAACAAAACCAAAGTCTTTAGAAGGAAAGCATGAAAATGAAAAAGAATCAAAGAAAAGGTTTAAAACTTTTTAGATCATGAAGCAAAACTCTTACTTAATCAAAAACTTTAAAGAATTCAAGTCCAATTCTTTGGTTTCTCTCCTCTCTCCCCACGATTCACCACTCTTCTTCCTAGTCCATGGTTTTCTCCTTCTTTTCTTCACTATCTTAGCTTGATCTTTTTTAGGTTTTGAAGAGTCTAAGGTTTGGTTCTCTTCCTCTCAAGGTTTGGTCACTCTCTCTTTCTCTCTTTCTCACCAAGAGTTTGATGATTCTCTTGGTGCTATGTGTTTGGTTTTGGAAAAGAAATGGAAGAAAGTTTGTGTTTGATGAAGGAATGAAGAGAAATTCATTCACTCCCTCACGGTCTTGGTGTTTGGTGTGTGTATTGGTGTTGTTGAGAGAAGAAAGAAATGGTGAAGATGGAATGAAGAATGAAAGGGTGAAAATGAGCTCTCTCCCTCTCTCTCACGGTTTGGTCCTTCTTTTATTCTTCTTCACTTTTTCCTAATTGCCATCAAGGGCTTACATGGGGGGCTTGGTTGCAATTCCTTGGCCTTGGTTCCTTCCCCCACGGCTCCTTCCTCTTTCTTTCCTTTTCTTCACTTTTTCTTCCTTTAAGTCATGCTTAGGTCATGTTGATGATGTCATAAATTTGACTAAAATGCACCCTAGCTCATGACTAAGTAAGGCTACATGAAGACCAAGTGGAACAACTTGGTGACCAAGTCATTCACTTAGAATTCGGCCACATGGTGTTAGGGTAGGTTAGATTAGCTTAATTAGGTTTAAGGCACTAATTAGGGTTCTAATCATGATTAGGGTAGGATTAGGTTAATTAATCTAGGTTTAGTCCACTAATCCTTAGTGATTAGGGCTTAATCAAGGATTAAGGTACTAATCAAAAACTTAATCATGGGTTTAAGGAAAATTAATTTTGGATTAGCTCACTAATCTTGAGGGTTTAGGGCTTTAAGAAAGTGATTAAGCACTTAATCAAGGATTAAGAGCTCGATTAGGGTTTGATCAACGATTAGGGTTTCTAGAGGTAATTGGACTTTGATCCTTTAAAATAATTTTCCATGAAATCATATGAATCAATAAAACAAAATCTTAATTAAAACCTTAACAATCAAGCACACAAAGTCACACACACAAGCAAATCAGATTTCAAAACATAAGAATTCATCATGAAATCAAAACTCTTTTAAATCAATCCTTTAATTAATTAGGTTAAAACAATTTTCTTGATTAGGGACTTGTATAAGTGAGTCAAAAGGCAGATGTTACAGATACCTACACTCTAATTTAATTATTATCCCCAAATCCTATTATAAATTCTAACTATCCCTAACTCAAAGTGTGGAAAGAGTCCCCCCTTACCGGTTGAAGAGTAGAGGAGAAGGAGAGAGAGAGAGAGAGCTCCACCAAGCTCTTGGGACAAGCTCCTAAGCTCTTAGTTCCTTGCTCCATGGCCAATTCCTAGCTCCCTTGATGATTGCCCAAAGAAAAGAGAAGGATTGAGGGAGTTAGGGTTTTGAATTGGGAATTGGGGATTTGAGAGATTGAGAATGAAATTGGGGTTTTTGTTGGTAGAAAATCATGGGGAGTTGATGGGAAATGATTATGGGATGATGGATTGAAGTTATTTGGTGTTGATTTGAAGATTCTAAGAGTTTGGGATGAGAGAAGAGAGAAGGGTCGTGAAAGAGGAGAGAAAGAAATGAAGAACAACACAATAAAATCGTGTTTTATTTCTGATTTTACAGTGGTTAATCGATTAACCACTTTGGTTAATCGATTAGCATCTGAGTTAATCGATTAGTGCCAGAAGGTGCACAAAATCTAATCGATTAAGCTATGCCTTAATCGATTAGTGCCTGAATGATGCTCAAAGATTAATCGATTAACAGACCCATTAATCGATTAATGCACTACTTTTTCCTTTCTTCAAGCCTTCTAAGAGTTCTAAGCCGATCCTAATGCACCCTAACTTATCCTATCATAATACCACTATCTAAACACCTTCTAAACACCTCATAACACACACAAAACATCACAATCATAAATCAAAACACTAAACACACAATTCACCAACACGAAAAGACGAACGAATCGACACTCCGAAATCTAGACTTAAACTATTCTTAAACACTCGATCTAACTCGATCGATCTAAGACATATCCTATTACCACTTAACCCTAATACCAACCACTCTCGAGGCATAGCCAATGGGATCGAATTGATCCTAATTGCCTCACACCTTTATCGGATTCCGGAGCTCAATCGAAGTGTGAGTTCGAGGAAATTCTCCGACATAGACCCTAAGGTCCAATCTTATACTCGAGGCTCTATTCTAGGACTCTTACTCCACTCACTCTATCGAGATCGAAACCCTAAAAGCACTCACAAGGACTCTAGAACTCCTTGGCACCCGTTCCTACACAAACCTACTCAATCAACCATAACCACATCAATCTAGGATCTAAACCGATTACCCTCCAATTTATACTACCGACTCTAGAGCACTTCCCTATCCAACCCTAACAATGCGATCACACAACGAATACACACATACACACAAGGAAATGAACACTAACACCTAAGAATACACACGAGCACACACATATATGTTAGAATTATTGATAGGATTGGCAGCCGACACCCAAGAGGGGGGTGAATTGGGTGTTTACGAAAACATTGGAAAATATTCGCTTTAAAACTTTTTCAACAAACTTAAAGAGATTTTGCAGAGGAAAACAATATGATGTTGAAAACGGTTGCACGAAAGCGAATAATATTAATAATATTATGAAAACTAATATGCGCAGATACGAATTAAATGAGAACAACAAAAACCGTTACCGCGCTTATTATTTTAAATTCGCTTAAAATAGATTATTACGAAAATAGTTGTTATGATGCACAACAAATAAATATAACAACAGAATATAAAAGAGATAGGGATAGAAGAGATTGCACCGGAGATTTTATCCTGGTTCGGCAAACCCGGTCTACTCCAGTCCCCAAGCGACCCGCTTGAGCTTTTCACTAAACCAAAACGCCACGCGTCCCCAAGTACAACCAGAGCGCCCCGCAAGCTACTAGGAACCTCCTTTCGCCAGGGACCTCGATACACAACTAGGAAAACCTTTCCTAGATTTCCAGATAGCCTAACTACTAGGTGATCCACCGTTCGTCTAGAACTACCCACACAACAAAGGGTTCCTCACCCTACAACCACGAACGCCGCACGTCCGCACTAGGAGATTCACTCCCTAGTCACTAAGGGTTACACACCCCTTACAACACTGGTTATGGTATGAGTGATCGGGTACAAGACCTATAGTGCACTCTCAATAGTGCAAATACAACAATATGAGGCCACTCTAACAAATATGTGTTCTAGTTAACACAGATACAACAATATAGCACTAGGATAATGAAGTCAAATGAAAAACGTTACAAGGCCAACACAAGGTTTTGTTTTCTTAAAAAAATATCTTAACGTGAAAAACAAAGAATAGGAGAAGAAGAGAAAAAGCGTGAATGATCAGAGTTGTTCAAATGTAGAAGTGTTGAAATGATTTTGTAAAACAAATAAATAGAGTTAGTTTTGAAATCAAAACAAATCAAAAAATAAAATAAAAGATTTAAGAATTAAAACCAAAGATTTGAAATTTGAAATTTGAATTTGAAAAAGGAATCAGAATCAAATCAAAAACGATTTTGGAAATAAAATAATTTAAGTTTTAAAATCAAAACCAAATAAAAAAGATTTAGAAAATAAAACAAAGATTTGATTCTTAAAACGAAAAAGGAAATAATTCAAATTTAAAATCATTTTCGAATTTTGTAAAATAAATCAGAATCTTTTATATAAAAACAAATTAGGAAATAATCAAAATGATTCTGACACATTTTTCAATAAAAGTTGAGGTAATCGATTACTTGAGGGAGGTAATCGATTATCCCTTTAAAAATAGAAACTTTGAAATTCATTTTAAAAACCAGTAATGGATTATCACATGCATGTAATCGATTACTTCACTTCTGTTTAATATATGATGCAACTCATATAATCGATTACCACTATTCTAATAATCGATTACAGAGCCTCTGATTTTTATATGATGCAACATCATGTAATTGATTATCTCAAAGCAATAATCGATTACTTTGTCTCAGGAAAATATATGATGCAACAATTTTAATTGATTACTTGAGCCAGGTAATCGATTACTCTCATACAAAAAGTAATTGATTAACAAGATTCATTTAATCGATTACAACCTCTCTGATTTTTCTATGATGCAACAAAGTTAATCGATTAACTTTGGCAAGTAATCGATTATTCTCTCTTGCATACATAAAGATATTCAGAGTTTTGTAACATCAAGTATTTTCACCAAAACTAAGATAGAAAAACTGATTTTCACAAAACTTCTTTTTCTTCTCCTTAATTATGAAAAATATATTTAGAAAAACTTATATTGGCCTTTTAACATATTATAAACCTTGACTTCATTACCTTACATGATGTCCTAAGGGAAAGGTTTAACATCTTCATTTGCTTGAGCCTTTCAACTTCAGCTGCTTGAGTCTTCAAAATGAAGCTTGGACTTGCAGGTTGAAGAGCTTGTGATTGCACTTGATGAACTTGAGAATCCTGAGTTTGTTATCATCAAAACCATATAATACTTGCACTTGAAGTCCTTGGGAAAGCTTGACTTCCAACACTCCCCCTTTTTGATGATGACAAACCTGTATTCTGAATGATCTGCATCACAAGTGTTATACAAGCAAATGTATATATAATAAACATGTCCTTATCCCTAGAACACAAAGATTACAAGAAGGATACAAAAAGGATACTCTCCCCCTGTATAGATGCATTAGATATAACAGATACATGCTTCGCATTCTTGCATCATTCAGCATCATTCAACATCATTCAGGAATTCTTATCCCCCTTTTGTCAACAGCAAAAAGTGGGTTCAGAATTCTTCACTTGTTGTTATGCTTGAATTTTTCTTCTCCCCCTTTTGTTATCCATTAGATATGCTATGCAGCTCAGACTTCTTCTCCCCATGAGTAAGCTTGACTTCTCACTTTTCTTTCCATGGGAGTTATCACATGATCCCTTTTGTTTTGTCGACGACATTTGGTTCTCTTCCCCTTTTGTCTTCATTAAGCCCATGTCTTCTGTAAAATATCTCTCCCCTTTTGATCAAATAAACCAAATGCTAAACTCCCCCTGAAACACTGGGTAGAAGCATTAATAATAACAAGGAGATTTGTTACATACTTTACTCCCCCTATTTGACATCAGCATAAGGAGTTATGGGAAAGAAAAAAAATTTTGTCCCAATACATGGTTAAAAAGCGCATGATGTCAAGATAGAGTGAAGTAGCAATCATGTTTTCATGCAAATTTCAAAATTTTTTTCTCCCCCTTTCTAAAAGAATGATTCAACTAATCAAGATATAAAGGGAGATCAAATGCATCAATAAAACATGTTTATGCTTACTATATAAAGCAACATCAAAACTTTATGAGCCTATATGCCATGACAAAAAAATATTTAATGCAATTCAATTCAGCAAACTTTGTCATCTAAGGCATATATCACATAAACAAGATGTATCACAAGAATGAAAAGTTTTAGGAGTAATGATACTTATCGAGATAAGATTTTTCAAGATAGTAAGCTTTGGAGTTCCTTCCATTCGGATATTCAAAATTCTTTAATTTAAGGAACTCTCCTCTTATTCAATGTGCTGCACTTCTTCCATTCCAAGTGATCATTTTGATGTCGCCGTATCACCTTCAAGTATTTGAGTATTTTCTCTTTTCATTTTAATCCATTAACGACGTTGGTAGAGGACGTTGCATACTTATACTTGTAGGAATACCTGCAAAACTAATTAGCACGTTTCTCTTGGTATCCAAGTTAATTGGATCCTTAGGTATTAGTGACACATGAATATAGTGTATGCTGAAAAAGAATTTATCCTTCAAAAAGATTTGTGCAAATATATCGAAGAAGGAATAAATCACAAAATCATTTCAGCATCAAGATAAACATGTGTATCATAGAGATAAGTAACATAAAATAGTTAAAAAAAAATAAGAATGGTGATACTTATCGTTTGTGACACATTCTCAAGTTATAATGTTTGGGCACTTGTGAAGTTCTTCCTTAAAGAGTTTTCCTATTCTTTGCCTTGAAGGAAGTCTCCACCTTTTTAATATGTTCCCCTTTTTCTCAAGCATCATGATGAAGGAGAGTCTTAATTCCTCCTTTGGAATTCTTTCATATAATCTCAATGCTCATACCTTCTCTTGTACTTGATGCATTACCTGTAAAAGTACTTAGGAACAATTCTTTTGGTATCCAAGGACTTAGGTTTGTTGACCAATGAAGTTCTTGCCTTTATGTAACACCCCAAAATTTTAATCCCCGATTAATGAAATGTTAATTATAAATTGATTATAATTAATTATTTCCATATTAATCCTTGATTAAAATATGTGTTCATATAGTTGGTATATGTGTGTGAATTAATTTAATAAACATAATAATGCATAAAATAAGTAGTTTTGCATATTAGTCTCTGGGTAGGGACCTAGAAGCAATTATAGGAAAGGTTTTGGAGGAAAAGTAAATAAAATAATTATTTTTCAAAATCTGGGCAAAACACTCGAGTATTATTCTGAATACTCGAGTATTCTGGGTCAATCTGCACGAGTGAGTGCGTTTGGTGAGTCACCATGAACGATTCCCTCTTCTTGCCACGAATACTCCATCATCAACAGCTCGAAGGCGTCGTGTCGTCCTGCATGGGCCTTCTCCATGTCTATAAAAGCTTATCAACACTGATTTGTTGAAGCTCTTGGTCAAATTCGAAGCTTGTTGAGGAGTTAGGGTTTTTGAACTTGTTCCTTTCAATTCGTCCTCTGTGAGTTGTTTTGAGCTACAAACTATAAACGAATACAAAGCTCACATCTCGAGCATTGTATAAACACCAAAATCGTGAGGATTGAGTGAGTGTGGTGGAAGATTCAAGGAGTTGAAGTGAAGCTGTTTCTGTCAAGCCTTGGTCTGGGAGCTTACTTTGATCATTGATTCTGGTAAGCTCACGAATCCTTGAGTCTCAAATTCAGTTTCTTTAGTGAGTTCATGTTGTATAGAGTCTAGAAAATCTAATTTCCGTAATTCTATTCTCTGTTTCATGTATAAACCAATTCCACTTTAGTGTTGCACTCAAAATGCTCTGCATGTGATGCTTGAAGTTGGTCTGAGAAGTTTGGAGCTTTGTTCTTGTCAATTCTTGGTTGATTCACGTCTGAGAGGTAAGGGGAAGTAATTATATTTACTAGATAGAGATTAAATTCCATGAATTGTGTTAGAGAGCCACCAAGAGGCTCTAAGGGCTTAGATTGAATAGGAACTTTGGTTTGGAGACCAATCCATGCTCTAAAACTGTGTTGAGCAAGTTCTATATCATGCATGCAAGCTTAAATGAACTTTACCTTATGAGTTTTATGCATATTATGCAATTTGAGGTGTTGAGTTGTTAAAATGTGCATTTTATGCATAATTGTTGGATTCTTTGTCAAATCTATGTTTTGATATGAAATAAGTGTTGTAACATGTTTAAATGATGTTATGTTAACTCTGTGGATCCCTGGAATGGACTAGAATTAAGTAGAAATGAAAATGTTATGTGAAAACCAAGTTTCAGTGTTTTCTGCTATAAAACACTCGAGTAAAAGACAGGATACTAGAGTAAAATGTTTATGAAACAATGTAAATTGAGCAAGAACACTCGAGTATTTTGTCTGATACTCGAGTATCGTGCATGACCTGAGAACAAGTTAAGGCTAATCACTCGAGTCATTCAGGGTCACTCGAGTATTCTGGAAATCAGGATGAACACTCGAGTAACCTATGGACTACTCGAGTAATTTATTGAATTTGAAACCCAAATATTCAGAAAGTCATGAACACTCGAGTAACTTTAAGAATACTCGAGTAATCTGGAAAAGTTAATGAATACTCGAGTGTACTGAATTTTACTCGAGTAAATTACCCAGAACCTGAAAACACCATTTTCAATTCTGACTTAATTAATTAAGGAATTATTAATAATAGTTCAAGGGATCAAGACTTAGAGAAATTGATTAATACAAATAGATCGTTTGGTGACGGTCCTTTTTGATAAAGAAATAAGCCTAGGTGGCCTGTAAAGTATTAATCAACTTCCCTTAAGTCCAAAAGATAAAATGCATTCATTCTGGAGTTTGGATGGTAGGACGTATTTCATGTTTTGTTAAACATGTGGAGGGCCTCTGGGAGTGCCAATACGCTTGCTTGATGACACGCCGTTGGCGTGGTCGGCTTAGTGGATGCCGATATGGTTATACCGTTTGGATGACGGGATATGCTCGGGTGGCATGGATTCCAAGCTTGTCGTGTACATTCTAGGTGAATGTACGAATTGTTGTATACCTAGGAATACAACGCACTGTTGAGTGCTGGGTTGTCAGGGATGGACGTCAGAGAGTGACATAGTATGATGGAGATAGGCTTGAGAGCTAAAGTCATGCATCATGCCACTCATTTAAATTAATTGTGATAAATGGAATAAGTGTGAGCATTCTATGTGCATTAATTAACTGCTAAGTGTTATATGTGATTGTTGTTAATTGATGCATATTTACATACTCATATTGCACAATTTATTCTCTGTTGATTATGTGTATAGAATTGCTTACCCCTATGCCCTTGTAGGTGATGTCTCGTTACATTGCTTGCATCGAGATCCGGCCACTTCCTAGTGGCATATGGATCTATGAGGACCATCGCGTGGTCTTCGAGGGGGAGGTGGAGATTACCTTCTACCACCCGAACCCGCTGATGCGATTCCGTCCTCGTAGGTTTAGGATTCCCATCATATACACTATGCACGTACCCCCATTTTATACTTATCATGGACCACCTCCCATGCGACCAGCTCGCTCTTACCATAGTTTTCATTTTCGACCTACCCGCTCTCACCCTTTCACTTCGAGAGTCGTCCACGAGGAGACTCCCCCTTCTGATCCGAGGAGCCCAGTCAGGGTTTCACCATCACCTGACCCGATACCCAGTGGTAGGGTACAATCTCCCTCGGATGAGATCGAGGAGGATCCGGTGGAGGACGAGAGTGGGAGCGAGCCTGTCGTGCATTCTACTGGGAGTGACTGGAGGGACGATGATCCCTAGGTACGTGTATAGAGTATGTGATGAGTATCCGAGGATCCGGTGTGTGGAGGCTGTGGAGGAGTTTTGCTGCTGCTATGATGATGATGATGCTACTACCTTACTACTTTTACTTTTGGGAGACTACTACTGCTACTACTACATCTGATGCTGCCAGATCTACGTGACTACTCCTGGAGTTTATGTTTTGGTTATGTATATATTGTAGATATACTTTTGGAGTACTCTAGGGTTGTGGTTACACTGTTATGTAGATCTGTTTCATGGACTTGTATATTTTGGAACTTGGAGACTCTGTTATGGGCTATGTACTTATGACTTTCTTATATATAAAACCTAAGTTTATATTATTATCAGTTGCATAGTCCAATGAATTCTGCTTACTCTGATTTAATCCAATTAAGAGCTCAGCTATAAATATTATTTGATGGTATCAGTTTTATCGAACAAAGCATGGGTAACTTTAACTACTTGTATAATACATAGATGTTTCCAAAGAACGAATGTTACCCTATTTGTGAAAAGGTTTCAGAAGTCGCCGAACTCGATACAATGATTTTGAGATGATTTAGATTTTACTCTCCAAGATTTCCAAGTGACGATTTGTGCACCCACTTTAAAAGAAAATCTTATTGACATATTTTCTTAAAAACTCACAAGTCCATATATTATACAATATTCAATCTTGATTACTATATTATATTTGGTTAATACGGAAGGGTGTCACACTTTACCCATTGCTTCACCTTTTGATTTTTGAACATATCGGATCTTCCATTTTTCTCATGTGAGGCTTTGATGTTGGTAGGCATCTTTCTCCTTTGATTGACCCATTTGGTTTTTGTCCTCTTAGGTACCATCTTTGTTATTTTCCCTTTTTCTCCTCCACTTGGTTTATGCCATTGCTTTTTGTCTAAAGTCCTCAATCTTATGATTTCACCTTTTTGCACGTGAGAGGCTTTGGTTGTGAACATCTTCTTATTTCGACCACATTGCTTATTTTTGGACCATTGACCCTTTGACTTCATTGACTTCCCCTTACGTTGTCCAATTGGTTCACCCTTTGATTTCATTTCCTGCACATTTATAACACAAGGAGAACCTTTTGGTACCCATTTCATCTTGGGTCCTTGGGGGTTAGTCATAGATTCCTTAGAGGCCTTTGGAACCCATTGCATATTATTTCTCATATTTAAATTTTTACGATAAAACCATAAATGAGAAATATGTCCTAAATAACCAGAATAATTACATGTAATGGGTTTGGACGATGATTTGATTTTTTCAAACTTATTTTCATGAAACTTGGAATTTTTAACTTCACATTGAAAAATTTCATTGTCAAACACTTTGCTTGATTTTTGAATATCAACATCCTTTTCAATTTCACATTCAAGCAAGGAATTTGAACAAATGGATTTTTCAATGTTACTATATTCAAAGAGTGCATCCTCAACTTGCTTTTAAATATCAAAACAATTTTCAAAAATAGTTGAGGAGCTATTTTCTAAAAACATCTCTTTATCAAAAATATCTCCATTTTTCAAAAAATCAATTTCATTTTCAGTTTGAGATAATTTTTGTAAAGAGTCCAAGTTTCTATTTTCTAAAGATAACAAATCATCACTCAAATCATTATATGCAAATTGTAGAGATTTAGAACAAGGATTAATTGAAATTACCTCATGGTCCTCATGAGCCAAGTAGTCGGATGTTTTAATTTCATCTGCCATTGATTCCGCATCCGAGTCACTTGATTCCTCTAGTGAGTCCATAAAGGTTTCAAAAATCCTCTCTAAGTCATCACAGTCGCTTGTTGAGTTACTCCCCACGCTTTCACTTTCATCATCAGAATCTTCGTCTAGGGAGTTGGTCCTTTCACGTTCTATAACAACTTCTTGTTGTTCCTTCTCCTCTTTCTTGTGAACACTTACACTTTCAACAAGATCATTAGTAGCATAGTGTAGATGTAGAGTGCCCCAAATATCCTTAGAATTTTCACAATTTTCAATAATAGCAAATGCATCATGGTTCAAAGCATTTTTAAAAACATGCATAGCTTGAAAATTCAAGGAAGAAGATTTTTCATCAAAACCATTAAGAACAACATGAAATAAACGAAGGCTAATAGATTGTAAAAATATTTTCATTCTCGCACTCCAATAATGAAAATTATTTCCATCAAAAAATGGTGCTTCATCGAATGAAAAACCCTCCATGTTAAAACAAATAAAATATCCCAACGCTGCCAATCTACAACGGATCTTTAACTCAGGCTGTTAGGCCTTTACCAGAGCACGAAGCTCTGATACCAATTGTTAGAATTATTGATAGGATTGGCAGCCGACACCCAAGAGGGGGGTGAATTGGGTGTTTACGAAAACATTGGAAAATATTCGCTTTAAAACTTTTTCAACAAACTTAAAGAGATTTTGCAGCGGAAAACAATATGATGTTGAAAACGGTTGCACGAAAGCGAATAATATTAATAATATTATGAAAACTAATATGCGTAGATACGAATTAAATGAGAACAAAAACCGTTACCGCGCTTATTATTTTAAATTCGCTTAAAATAGATTATTATGAAAATAGTTGTTATGATGCACAACAAATAAATATAATAACAGAATATAAAAGAGATAGGGATAGAAGAGATTGCACCGGAGATTTTATCCTGGTTCGGCAAACCCGGCCTACTCCAGTCCCCAAGCGACCCGCTTGAGCTTTTCACTAAACCAAATCGCCACGCGTCCCCAAGTACAACCAAAGCGCCCCGCAAGCTATTAGGAACCTCCTTTCGCCAGGGACCTCGATACACAACTAGGAAAACCTTTCCTAGATTTCCAGATAGCCTAGCTACTAGGTGACCCACCGTTCGTCTAGCACTACCCACACAACAAAGGGTTCCTCACCCTACAACCACGAACGCCGCACGTCCGCACTAGGAGATTCACTCCCTAGTCACTAAGGGTTACACACCCCTTACAACACTGGTTATGGTATGAGTGATCGGGTACAAGACCTATAGTGCACTCTCAATAGTGCAGATACAACAATATGAGGCCACTCTAACAAATATGTGTTCTAGTTAACACAGATACAACAATATAGCACTAGGATAATGAAGTCAAATGAAAAACATTACAAGGCCAACACAAGGTTTTGTTTTCTTAAAAAAATATCTTAACGTGAAGAACAGAGAATAGGAGAAGAAGAGAAAAAGCGTGAATGATCAGAGTTGTTCAAATGTAGAAGTGTTGAAATGATTTTGAAAAACAAATAAATAGAGTTAGTTTTGAAATCAAAACAAATCAAAAAATAAAATAAAAGATTTAAGAATTAAAATCAAAGATTTGAATTTTGAATTTTGAATTTGAAAAAGGAATCAGAATCAAATCAATAACGATTTTGGAAATAAAATAATTTAAGTTTTAAAATCAAAACCAAATAAAAAAGATTTAGAAAATAAAACAAAGATTTGATTCTTAAAACGAAAAAGGAAATAATTCAAATTTAAAATCATTTTCGAATTTTGTAAAATAAATCAGAATCTTTTATATAAAAACAAATCAGGAAATAATCAAAATGATTCTGACA
This sequence comes from Crotalaria pallida, assembly GCA_037953625.1. Lineage (NCBI taxonomy): Eukaryota > Viridiplantae > Streptophyta > Magnoliopsida > Fabales > Fabaceae > Crotalaria > Crotalaria pallida. Next base: position 104,352,470 of record CM075650.1, read on the forward strand.
CGTTTTTCAATAAAAGTTGAGGTAATCGATTACTTGAGGGAGGTAATCGATTATCCCTTTAAAAATAGAAACTTTGAAATTCATTTTAAAAACCAGTAATCGATTATCACATGCATGTAATCGATTACTTCACTTCTGTTTAATATATGATGCAACTCATATCATCGATTACCACTATTCTAATAATCGATTACAGAGCCTCTGATTTTTATATGATGCAACATCATGTAATCGATTATCTCAAAGCTGTAACACCCCAAAATTTTAATCCCCGATTAATGAAATGTTAATTATAATTTAATTATAATTAATAGTTTTCAAATTAATCCTTGATTAAAATATGTGTGTATGTAATTAGCTTGCATGTGAGAAATTATTTAGTAAATGATTTAAATGCCTAAAATGTATATTTTGCATATTAGTCCCTGGGTTGGGACCTAGAAGCAATTATAGGAAAGATTTTGGAGGGAAAGTAAATAAAATAATTATTTTTCAAAATTTGGGAAAAATACTCGAGTATTTTCTGAAAAACTCGAGTATTCTGGGTCAAACTGCACGAGTTAGTGCGTTTGGTGAGTCACAGCCAACGATTTCGTGATGGTGACACGAAATCACCACCATGCCAACGCCATAGGCGTCGTGTCGCCCCGTATGAGCTTTCCATTGGCCTATTTAAACGCATCATTGTCCCTTGGTCGAGAATTTTGATCAACTTGTTGAAGATTAGAAGAGTTAGGGTTTTCGAATTGTGTTCTTCGATTCTTCCTCTGTGAGTTGAGTTGAGTGATAATCTATACACCAATATAAAGCTCACATCACGAGCTTTGTATAAGACACCAAAGTTGTGAGGTTTGAGTGTGTGGATTGAGGGAATCGAAGGCTTGAAGTGAAGCTGTCCTTGCTTGAGTTGGTGTCTGGAGCTTACTTTGATCATCGATTTCGGTAAGCTCGTGAATCCCTGAGTCTCAAACTTAATTCCTTTAGTTATTTGATGTTGTATAGAGTCTAGAAATCTAATTTTCCCCAATTCTTATCTCTGTTTTGTGGGTAAACCAATTCGGTTTTGGTGATGCACTCAAAACTGCTCTGCATGTGAAGTTCAAGTTGATTTCTGGTGTTGGAGCTCTTTTCTTGGATTTCTTTCTGTTGATTCACATCTGAAAGGTAAGGGGAAGTAATTATATTCACTAGATAGGGTTTAAATTTCATTAATTGTGTTAGAGAGCCACCAAGAGGCTCTAAGGGCTTAGTTTGAATAGGAACTTTGGTTTGGAGACCAATCCATGCTCTATGACTGTGATGAGCAAGTTCTATATCATGCATGCAAGCTTAAATGAACTTTGTTTCATGAATATTGTGCTTATTTTGCAATTTGAAGTGTTGAGTTGCTAAATTGTATATTTCATGCATAATGGATTGATTCTCTGTCAAATTTGTTATTTGATATGAAATGAGTATGTTAACATGTTCAATATGTGGTATATGAACTATTGTGATAACTGTTTTGGGTTAAAAATGTTTAGAAATTGAAAAGGCATGTAAAAACCAAGTTTCACTCTGTTCTGTCTGCAGAGACTCGAGTATTTGGCTGAATACTCGAGTATTTCGTGGTGCACCAGAGTGAAAATTGGCACACCAACTTGGGAATCAGATTGAACACTCGAGTAATGTATGAACTACTCGAGTATTCTGGGAGATGAAATACTCGAGTATCTCATGAATTACTCGAGTATATTTATGAAAACCTGAAACCCTAAATCTCTTAAAAGACATGAACGACTCGAGTATAATTATGAACAACTCGAGTAGAATCTGGAAAATGATTAACTACTCGAGTATTTTGGAGAAAACTCGAGTATTTTTAGTCAGATACTTAAAAATACCATTTTCAATTCTAAGTCATTTTGTAACTCTTAGAGGACAATAAACCAAGTGATCCTGGACTTAGAGGAAATTGATTGACGTTACGATGTTTTCATTTGAATAATGATACGTTGCTCGGGAGGCACGTAATGTGTTAATAAAAGGATAAAACGTCAATCAATCTCTTTTAAGTAAGATAATGCATTCATTCTGGAGTTTGGTTGGTAGGACGTATATCATGTTTTTGGTAAACATGTGGAGGGCCTCTGGGAGTGCCAATACGCTTGCTTGATGACACGTCGTTGACGTGGTCGGCTGAGGGAATGCCGATATGGTTATACCGTTTGGATGACGGTCCGTTTGGATGACGGGATATGCTCGGGTGGCATGGATACCAAGCTTGTCGTGTACATTCTAGGTGAATGTACGAATTGTTGTATACCTAGGAATACAACGCACTGTTGAGTGCTGGGTTGTCAGGGATGGACGTCAAAGAGTGACATAGTATGATGGAGATAGGCTTGAGAGCTAAAGTCATGCATCATGCCACTCATTTAAATTAATTGTGATAAACGGAATAAGTGTGAGCATCCTATGTGCATTCATTAATTGCTAAGTGTTATATGTGATTGTTGTTAATTGATGCATACTACATATTCATATTGCACAATTTATTCTCTATTGATTATGTGTATAGAATTGCTTACCCTTATGCCCTTGTAGGTGATGTCTCGTTACATTGCTTGCATCGAGATCCGGCCACTTCCTAGTGGCGTATGGATCTATGAGGACCATCGCGCAGTGTATGAGGGGGAGGTAGAGTTCACATTCTACCACCCTAACCCGCTGATGCGATCCCGTTCTCGTAGGTTTAGGATTCCCATCATATACACTATGCATGTACCCCCGTTTTATATTTATCATGGACCACCTCCCATGCGACCAGCTCGCTCTTACCATAGTTTTCATTTTCGACCTACCCGCTCTCACCCTTTTACTTCGAGAGTTGTCCGCGAGGAGACTCCCCCTTCTTATCCGAGGAGCCCCGTCAGGGTTTCACCATCACCTGACCCGGTACCCAGTGGTAGGGTACACTCTCCTTCGGATGAGATCGAGGAGGATCCGGTGGAGGACGAGAGTGGGAGCGAGCCTGTCGTGCATTCTATTGGGAGTGACTGGAGGGACGATGATCCCTAGGTACATGTATATGGTGTATGATGTGGATCCGAGGATCCGGTGTGTGGAGGAGATGTGCTGCTGCTGCTGCGATGATGATGCTACTACCTTATTACCTATGTTTTTGGGAGACTACTGCTGCTACTACTACTGCATCTGATGCTGATGGATCTACATGACTATCCCTGGGGTTGTATTTTGATGATGTATATATTGTACATATGATTTACTCTAGGGTTATAGTATCATAGTGATGTAGATCTGTTTATATGGACTTGCTATATTTTGGAACTTAGTGACTTATCTCATGGACTATGTATGTATGACTCTTTCGTACATATGAAAAGCTATGTTTATATTATATCAGTTGCATAGTCCAGTAATTTCCGCTTACTCTGATTTAACTTATGAATGAGCTCGGCTATAAGTATTAGTTGACGGTATCAGTTTTATTGAACAAAGTATGGGTAGCTTCAATGGATTGTAAAATGTATAGAAATTTTAAAGAACGAATGTTATCCTGTCTGAGAAAAGGTTTTAGAAATCGCCGAACTCGATACAAGTGTTTTAAAGGATTTTAGAATTTGTTCTCCAGGAGTTCCATTTGATGAACTGTGCACCCGCTTTAAAGAAAATTTTATTTACCATATTTTCTTAGCTCACAAGTCCATATATTATCCAATATAAAGCATAAATACTATTTTATATTTGGGTAAACTGGAAGGGTGTCACACTTAGTGGTATCAGAGCAAAAGTCAGATCCTGTAGTAGTAGAAGTGGTTCCAGAAAGGTAGCCATCAACATCAAGCAGGTATCTCCAAGGCATGTACATTATTTCGTATGTTAATATTTTGTTTGTTGAGGTTTAAATACCCTTGATTTGTTTGTATCTTGTCTCTTTGAGTACAAGACGCAATTGATTGTAGATTCAATAAGTTTAAGATAGAGCCTTAGTATAGGTAGTGTAATGGAAGTTTCTTTAGTTCAACATATGTGACCATAAGTCCATAGCGCAGGTCTAATATGGCAACTAGAAACCAAAATCACACTAATACGATGTTAGAAAGGATCACCACGGTATTGGAAGCCATGCAAAGGCAGTCTCAGCAACCATCTCAACCGGCAAATCTGTCTCATCAGTGTAATATGGGAAACACTGAGGCGAAGACTCTGGCTGATTTTAGGAGCTGCAATCCGCCAAAGTTTGAAGGAGGATTTAAACCGGAGGAAGCCAACAAATGGATTCATACTATGGACAAGATTTTGAGGACTTTGGAGTGTTCTGATATTCAGAAGGTGGCGTATGCAACCTATATGTTGGAGGATGAAGCGGAGAATTGGTGGAATCACACCATGCAGCTTCTGCAATATGAAGGAAGAGATGTAAGCTGGGGAGTATTCATGGAAAAATTTCTTCAGAAATATTTTCCTGAGGATCTAAGGAGGAAAAAGGAAGTGGAATTCTTGCAGTTGAAGCAAGGTAACATGAGTGTGGGTGAGTACGCGGCAAAGTTTGAAGAGCTGATGAAGTACTCTCCATACTATCAGAACAATCCAGATGAGAGAAGCAAGTGCATTAAGTTTGAAGGAGGTTTGAGGCCAAAGTTGAAGTCGATCTTCAGTTACCAGCGGATTCAAAGTTTTCCTGCACTCGTGGACATGTGTAGGATGTATGAAGACGACACCAAAGCTGAGGAGGTGCAAGTCTCGGAAAATAAGGACAATCAAGTTTATGGATTTCAAAGGCGTAAAGGTTTCAACAACCGAGGCAAAGGTCCGTATGATCGTCAGGGAAAAGGCAAAGGAAAAGCTGGTGGTTCTGAGGGAAGGAATTATCGGAGTGAAGCTCCATTCTGCGACAAGTGCAAGCGCAATCACTATGGTAGGGTATGTCTGGGAACCAGTGGATGTTTCAACTGTGGGAAGCCAGGGCACTTTGCAAGAGATTGCAAGGAACCAGCCAAGGCCAATTCCAGAGGAGCTGCAGATAGACCGGTGACTCAAGGAAGGGTCTTCACCCTTAGTGGTGTGGAAGCTAATCGATCTTCTGATCTGGTGCAAGGTAAATACTTGCTTAATGGTCAGTTTTGCCATGTTTTGTTTGACTCTGGTGCAACGCATTCATTTGTTTCACATGAATGTGTAGACCGTTTAGGCTTGATTGTGTCTGAGATGCCTTATACTCTCAGAGTAGAAACTCCTACCAATGCTCCTGTAATTGTTTCTAGAGCATGTCTTAACTGTTGTATAGAAGTGTTAGGACAGACCTCTAAAGTAGATTTGATCTGCTTACCCTTAGCACAATTAGATGTGATCTTGGGGATGGACTGGTTAAGTCAGAACCAAGTGATCATTGACTGTGATAGAAAACTGGTAACCTATAGAAACCCAAAACCATCTGGTTACGTGTGTCTGTTCAATGCTGAGATGGAGGAAGTTGGTCCGAAGGTGGAAGAGATTCCTGTTGTCCGAGAGTTTCCGGAAGTGTTTGCTGACGAGATTCCTGGTTTGCCACCATGAAGAGAGATTGAATTCGGTATCGACCTAATTCCAGGAGCTGGTCCCATTTCTATCGCTCCCTATAGAATGGCACCACCGGAAATGGCGGAAATGAAGAAGCAGATTGAGGAGCTTCTGCAGAAACAGATGATTCGACCAAGCGTGTCACCTTGGGGTGCTCCTGTCTTGTTCGTCAGGAAGAAAGATGGTAGTATGAGGATGTGCATCGACTACCGACAACTTAATAAGGTCACCATCAAGAACAAGTATCCGTTGCCACGGATAGATGACCTTATGGATCAAGTTCGTGGGGCTTCAGTATTTTCCAAGATTGATTTAAGGTCGGGGTACCATCAGATCAGAATTAGAGAAGAGGATATCTCTAAGACTGCATTTCGATCTCGATACGGACATTATGAGTATGTCGTGATGCCATTCAGATTGACTAATGCACCAGCTATCTTCATGGACTACATGAATCGAATCTTTAGACCTTATTTAGATTCATTCGTGGTTGTGTTCATTGATGATATTCTGATTTACTCTAAGAGCCCGGAGGAGCATGCTGAACACTTGAAGATAGTGTTAAGCATCTTGAAGGAGAAGCAGTTGTACGCCAAACTTACAAAATGTGAATTCTGGCTGAAGGAGGTTAAGTTCTTGGGGCATGTGATTTCAGACAAAGGAATAGCCGTTGATCCGACGAAGGTAAGTTCGGTTTTGCAATGGGAGCAACCAAAGTCGGTCACGGAAGTCAGAAGTTTTCTTGGTTTGGCTGGGTATTATAGAAGGTTCATCGAAGGTTTCTCGAAGATTGCACTGCCTCTGACAAAGTTGACTAGGAAAGATCAACCGTTCCTATGGGATGAGAAGTGTGAGAGAAGTTTTCGGGAGTTGAAGGAAAGGTTGACATCGTCTCCTGTGTTGGTGCTGCCCGATACGCTGAAGAGCTTCGATGTGTATTGTGACGCGTCGAAACAAGGTCTTGGGTGTGTCTGGATGCAAGATGGACAAGTCGTCGCTTACGCTTCGAGACAGTTAAAGGTTCATGAGATGAACTATCCAACCCATGATCTGGAGTTAGCAACTGTGGTGTTTTCCTTAAAGATCTGGAGACACTATCTCTATGGCACTACGTTCCGGGTGTTTAGTGACCATAAGAGTTTAAAATACCTCTTTGATCAAAAGGAGTTGAATATGAGGCAACGCCGATGGATGGAGTTTTTGAAGGATTATGAGTTTGAACTCCATTATCATCCTGGAAAGGCCAATGTTGTGGCAGATGCATTGAGTAGGAAGGCAATGCACATCAGTGCAATGATGGTCAGAGAAGCTGCACTGATAGAGGAATTCCGGGATTTGAGTCTGACGATGCAAGTGGAGCCGACAAGTATCAAGATGGGGATGCTGCAGATTGCTAATGAGTTTCTACAGAGGATTCGGGAATTGCAACACAAGGATGAGAAGCTCATGGAAAAGAGGAAGTTGATGGAAGAAAGCAAGGAAATGGAGTTTCAAGAAGGGAAGGATGGAATCCTTCGCTTTAAAACCAGGATTTGTGTGCCTGGTGATTTAGAAGTAAGAAGGATGATTCTGGACGAAGCACATAAGAGTAAGATGAGTATGCATCCGGGAGCTACCAAAATGTACCAGGACTTAAAGAAGCTATTTTGGTGGCCTGGTTTGAAGAGAGACGTAGCTGAGTATGTGGCATGTTGTTTGGTATGTCAGAAGGCCAAGGTGGAACATCAAAGACCAGGAGGAGAGTTACTTCCTTTGGAGATTCCGTTGTGGAAATGGGATAGTATCTCGATGGATTTTGTGTCGGGATTGCCAAGGACATCTGCTGGTCATGATGCAATCTGGGTGATCGTGGATCGTTTGACCAAGTCAGCGCATTTCATTCCCGTAAATATGCGTTACTCATTGGAAAAGCTCACTCAGTTGTACATCAAGGAAGTTGTTCGTCTGCACGGAGTACCATCAAGCATTGTGTATGATCGCGATCCAAGGTTTACATCAAAGTTTTGGGAAGATCTGCATAGAGCCTTGGGTTCAAGATTGAAGCTAAGTTCTACATATCACCCTTAGACTGATGGTCAAACGGAAAGGACTATTCAGTCGTTGGAGGACATTCTACGAGCCTGTGCTTTGGAAGGACAAGGGAATTGGGAGCAAATGTTGCCACTCGTGGAGTTCACTTACAACAACAGCCATCACACGAGCATTGGAATGGCACCATTTGAAGCTTTGTATGGGAGAAAGTGTCAGACGCCGTTATGCTGGTTTCAAGTGGGGGAGAATTCTCTGGTTGGGCCAGATTTTGTGCAAGAGACCACGGAGCAGATCAAGATGATTCAAGCAAAGATGAAGACGGCTCAGAGTAGGCAGAAAAGCTATGCTGATAGGAGAAGGAAACCTTTAGAGTTTGCTGAAGGAGACCACGTGTTCATTAGAATAGTACCAACCAAAGGTGTTAGTAGAGCCTTGAAAACCCAGAAATTATCACCTAAGTTCATTGGTCCCTACCAAATTCTCAAAAGAATCGGCCCAGTAGCTTATCAGTTAGCCCTGCCTCCATCATTAGCTAACCTCCACAATGTGTTCCATGTGTCTCAGTTGAAGAAATATGTCCATGACCCCACCATTGTTCTTAGCATCCAACCTGATGACTTAGAAGTTCATAAGAACCTAACCTTCAAAGCTGTGCCAGTTCGCATCGAAGATCGAAGAATCAAGGAGCTGAGAGGGAAGGATATCCATCTGGTTAAGGTTGTCTGGGTCTGCGGAGATGTAATAGAAGCATCTTGGGAACTAGCCGATAAGATGCGTCAGGATTATCCTGACTTGTTTGTATGAGTTGAATTTCGGGGACGAAATTCCTTGTAAGTGGGGGAGTAGTGTAACACCCCAAAATTTTAATCCCCGATTAATGAAATGTTAATTATAATTTAATTATAATTAATAGTTTTCAAATTAATCCTTGATTAAAATATGTGTGTATGTAATTAGCTTGCATGTGAGAAATTATTTAGTAAATGATTTAAATGCCTAAAATTTATATTTTGCATATTAGTCCCTGGGTTGGGACCTAGAAGCAATTATAGGAAAGATTTTGGAGGTAAAGTAAATAAAATAATTATTTTTCAAAATTTGGGAAAAATACTCGAGTATTTTCTGAAAAACACGAGTATTCTGGGTCAAACTGCACGAGTTAGTGCGTTTGGTGAGTCACAGCCAACGATTTCGTGATGGTGACACGAAATCACCACCATGCCAACGCCATAGGCGTCGTGTCGCCCCACATGAGCTTTCCATTGGCCTATTTAAACGCATCATTGTCCCTTGGTCGAGAATTTTGATCAACTTGTTGAAGATTAGAAGAGTTAGGGTTTTCGAATTGTGTTCTTCGATTCTTCCTCTGTGAGTTGAGTTGAGTGATAATCTATACACCAATATAAAGCTCACATCACGAGCTTTGTATAAGACACCAAAGTTGTGAGGTTTGAGTGTGTGGATTGAGGGAATCGAAGGCTTGAAGTGAAGCTGTCCTTGCTTGAGTTGGTGTCTGGAGCTTACTTTGATCATCGATTTCGGTAAGCTCGTGAATCCCTGAGTCTCAAACTTAATTCCTTTAGTTAGATGATGTTGTATAGAGTCTATAAATCTAATTTTCCCCAATTCTTATATCTGTTTTGTGGGTAAACCAATTCGGTTTTGGTGATGCACTCAAAACTGCTCTGCATGTGAAGTTCAAGTTGATTTCTGGTGTTGGAGCTCTTTTCTTGGATTTCTTTCCGTTGATTCACATCTGAAAGGTAAGGGGAAGTAATTATATTCACTAGATAGGGTTTAAATTTCATTAATTGTGTTAGAGAGCCACCAAGAGGCTCTAAGGGCTTAGTTTGAATAGGAACTTTGGTTTGGAGACCAATCCATGCTCTATGACTGTGATGAGCAAGTTCTATATCATGCATGCAAGCTTAAATGAACTTTGTTTCATGAATATTGTGCTTATTTTGCAATTTGAAGTGTTGAGTTGCTAAATTGTATATTTCATGCAAAATGGATTGATTCTCTGTCAAATTTGTTATTTGATATGAAATGAGTATGTTAACATGTTCAATATGTGGTATATGAACTATTGTGATCACTGTTTTGGGTTAAAAATGTTTAGAAATTGAAAAGGCATGTAAAAACCAAGTTTCACTCTGTTCTGTCTGCAGTTACTCGAGTATTTGGCTGAATACTCGAGTATTTCGTGGTGCACCAGAGTGAAAATTGGCGCACCAACTTGGGAATCAGATTGAACACTCGAGTAATGTATGAACTACTCGAGTATTCTGGGAGATGAAATACTCGAGTATCTCATGAATTACTCGAGTATATTTATGAAAACCTGAAACCCTAAATCTCTTAAAAGACATGAACGACTCGAGTATAATTATGAACAACTCGAGTAGAATCTGGAAAATGATTAACTACTCGAGTATTTTGGAGAAAACTCGAGTATTTTTAGTCAGATACTTAAAAATACCATTTTCAATTCTAAGTCATTTTGTAACTCTTAGAGGACAATAAACCAAGTGATCCTGGACTTAGAGGAAATTGATTGACGTTACGATGTTTTCATTTGAATAATGATACGTTGCTCGGGAGGCACGTAATGTGTTAATAAAAGGATAAAACGTCAATCAATCTCTTTTAAGTAAGATAATGCATTCATTCTGGAGTTTGGTTGGTAGGACGTATATCATGTTTTTGGTAAACATGTGGAGGGCCTCTGGGAGTGCCAATACGCTTGCTTGATGACACGTCGTTGACGTGGTCGGCTGAGGGAATGTCGATATGGTTATACCGTTTGGATGACGGGATATGCTCGGGTGGCATGGATACCAAGCTTGTTGTGTACATTCTAGGTGAATGTACGAATTGTTGTATACCTAGGAATACAACGCACTGTTGAGTGCTGGGTTGTCAGGGATGGACGTCAGAGAGTGACATAGTATGATGGAGATAGGCTTGAGAGCTAAAGTCATGCATCATGCCACTCATTTAAATTAATTGTGATAAACGGAATAAGTGTGAGCATCCTATGTGCATTCATTAATTTCTAAGTGTTATATGTGATTGTTGTTAATTGATGCATACTACATATTCATATTGCACAATTTATTCTCTATTGATTATGTGTATAGAATTGCTTACCCTTATGCCCTTGTAGGTGATGTCTCGTTACATTGCTTGCATCGAGATCCGGCCACTTCCTAGTGGCGTATGGATCTATGAGGACCATCGCGCGGTGTATGAGGGGGAGGTAGAGTTCACATTCTACCACCCTAACCCGCTGATGCGATCCCGTCCTCGTAGGTTTAGGATTCCCATCATATACACTATGCATGTACCCCCGTTTTATACTTATCATGGACCACCTCCCATGCGACGAGCTCGCTCTTACCATAGTTTTCATTTTCGACCTACCCGCTCTCACCCTTTTACTTCGAGAGTTGTCCGCGAGGAGACTCCCCCTTCTTATCCGAGGAGCCCCGTCAGGGTTTCACCATCACCTGACCCGATACCCAGTGGTAGGGTACACTCTCCTTCGGATGAGATCGAGGAGGATCCGGTGGAGGACGAGAGTGGGAGCGAGCCTGTTGTGCATTCTACTGGGAGTGACTGGAGGGAAGATGATCCCTAGGTACATGTATATGGTGTATGATGTGGATCCGAGGATCCGGTGTGTGGAGGAGATGTGCTGCTGCTGCTGCGATGATGATGCTACTACCTTATTACCTATGTTTTTGGGAGACTACTGCTGCTACTACTACTGCATCTGATGCTGATGGATCTACATGACTATCCATGGGGTTGTATTTTTATGATGTATATATTGTACATATGTTTTACTCTAGGGTTATAGTATCATAGTGATGTAGATCTGTTTATATGGACTTGCTATATTTTGGAACTTAGTGACTTATCTCATGGACTATGTATGTATGACTCTTTCGTACATATGAAAAACTATGTTTATATTATATCAGTTGCATAGTCCAGTAATTTCCGCTTACTCTGATTTAACTTATGAATGAGCTCGGCTATAAGTATTAGTTGACGGTATCAGTTTTATTGAACAAAGTATGGGTAGCTTCAATGGATTGTAAAATGTACAGAAATTTTAAAGAACGAATGTTATCCTGTCTGAGAAAAGGTTTTAGAAATCGCCGAACTCGATACAAGTGTTTTAAAGGATTTTAGAATTTGTTCTCCAGGAATTCCATTTGATGAACTGTGCACCCGCTTTAAAGAAAATTTTATTTACCATATTTTCTTAGCTCACAAGTCCATATATTATCCAATATAAAGCATAAATACTATTTTATATTTGGGTAAACTGGAAGGGTGTCACAAAAGCAATAATCGATTACTTTGTCTCCGGAAAATATATGATGCAACAATTTTAATCGATTACTTGAGCCAGGTAATCGATTACTCTCATACAGAAAGTAATTGATTAACAAGATTCATTTAATCGATTACAACCTCTCTGATTTTTCTATGATGCAACAAAGTTAATCGATTAACTTAGGCAAGTAATCGATTATTCTCTCTTGCATACATAAAGATATTCAGAGTTTTGTAACATCAAGTATTTTCACCAAAACTAAGATAGAAAAACTGATTTTCACATAACTTCTTTTTCTTCTCCTTAATTATGAAAAATATATTTAGAAAAACTTATACTGGTCTTTTAACATATTATAAACCTTGACTTCATTACCTTACATGATGTCCTAAGGGAAAGGTTTAACATCTTCATTTGCTTGAGCCTTTAAACTTCAGCTGCTTGAGTCTTCAAAATGAAGCTTGGACTTGCAGGTTGAAGAGCTTGTGATTGCACTTGATGAACTTGAGAATCCTGAGTTTGTTATCATCAAAACCATATAATACTTGCACTTGAAGTCCTTGGGAAAGCTTGACTTCCAACAATATATATATACATAGACACATATCCTAACTTAACCTAAATACATATACCTATACATACATACATATAAATATACACATATAGTTACAAATACTAATATCTACGCAAAGATATATTTATACAAATATATATATACATCTACTAGAAAACGTTTACAAATACTTATTCATACACATATTTTGATTCAACATAATAGTATATGTATAAGAAAATAGTTGAGAATAATCTTTAACTCGTAAATAAAATATTCTTAAATGTACTTATTAGGTTAATAAAAATGAGGATGTTACACATAACACTTTATTTATTTTTCTTTTCTTTTGCATCACATTCCACTTAATATTTCATCCAAAATTCCTAAGGTACTCTCAAAGAATTATGCAATTAATGCAGGGTACCAAAGAAAAATCATATAATATCATTAGGCTCAAAGTGGGCAACTAAGGGAAAAGGTATCAATGCAAAACATCTGAAGGCCTCAAAAACACATCCTAAGTGCCTTAATCATTTTCATGCATGCAAACAAAAATCAATCTTGAAATGGTCACAGGTCAAGTTCTAGAGCACAATCATCAAAGAGAACACACTCATGAAAGAAACAGGGGTCTCAAAATCAGAATAGATCAAATATAACATACCCCTCAATAGGCTCAAAAACTCACAGGGTTAAAGTCAGTTCACTAATCACAAGTTCTGAAAGCATTTGTCAAAATAACCAGTTCACAACAGTATTTACAGCTCAATCAAACAGAGTCAAAAGTCAATGAGTCTATGTCCTAAACTAAGTATGTACATGCATCATCAGAGAAAAAGTCCTAAGCTTAGAATAATCACTTACTTTCACTAAGGACACAAACCAATACAAAAATATGGGTGAAAAATTCAGATCTGAAAATTTTTTATTTTGTATATACTCTCCCCCAAACTTAGATGTTGGCTTGTCCTCAAGCAAACTAAACTATCCTATACTACAAAATAAAAATTAAAACTACCTAAGAAAGCTGGACATATTTTTGGTGAGGTACCGGTCCTGGGGTGCAATATTGAAAAAAAATTGGGGCTAATGGGGTCCAAATCCTAAAAATACAAATCTAATCCTAAAAAAAATGTATCCCTAAAAATTAGAAAATAAAAAAAACAAAAATAAAAAAATCTATTCTAAAAATAATCCTAAGAAGATAAATCTAATCCTAAAAAGATAAAAACAAAATCCTAAAAAGATATAAAACTAATCTAATCCAAAAAGATAATAAAAAAAAATATCTATTGCTAAAAAAAAATAAGATAAACATAAAAAAAACTTCCTAGAGATAAAGATAAATCTAATCCTAAGAGATAAAATGGTAGAATCAGAATTTGACCCCAAAACTGAACTTTTGCACCCCTTAGACCTGTAGCTTCGGTTTTTTTTTATTTTTTTAACAACAACTACCTAAGAATTGAAACCTACAATACTACTTATGTACAAAAAAATCCACCAGGATCCCAAATTCTATGGGTCAAATCCCATGTGACGCAACAATAATGAGTTGTGCCCACATCCCATGGGGAAGACCTTGGGTGATGATGGTGGATTAAGGAATTTTCAAAATAGAGTTCAAACCCACCAGGGTTAAAAGGTATATTCCTTAATCCATACATCATCGCAAAATTTTCTTTTCTTCCATCATCCATCATGAAGTTGTTAACTCCATTAGTCAGGAAGATTACTTTCTCATGCTTCCCATTGCCTAATAATGACTCAGATTGCTCTAGATATTTTTCATAAAAGTACTTAGGCTGAATATAATAGAAAAATTTTGAATCACTCAAGCATGAACTAGATTTAATAAAATTCTCTATAACAAAAAATTCCTCATGCAAGGGTGGTTCAATTCTTTCTACAATTTTCAAACCTTCTATTGTTATATTTCGATCCTCTTCCTCAAACCTATCATGCACAATTTCTTTTTCAGATTTTTGCTCCTCCAAAGGGATTTGATCATTGGTCACATCCATCACCACAACTTCTTCCTCTTTTTTAGGAGAGTAAAAAATTGTTGATAATGATTGTGACTCCTCAGATAAATGTTTTGAAATTTGCTCAAGTGCTATTTTTCTGTTCTCAAAACTTTTTCTGTTTTCTTCATCTATAAAATTAATTTCTTGAACATTACTACTAACTTTTTGAGCTAATTTCTCTTGGTTAATTTCCCATGACTCTTTCTCCACGGGGGAAGGAATTGGTTCAACACGAGGGAATCCAAAATTATTTTTGCAATCTTTAGCATAATCCACAGCGGTTCGAGCCAATTTCTCTAGAGCTATTTCCATTGGGGTTTTACTAGGAGGGGGAGGCTTCACATGAGAAAATTGAGAATAGAATCTTTCCTTTTTCATATCATTAATCTGTTGATTCATTATCTCTATATCTATTTCCCATTGGGCCTTCCTAGGAGTTATATTTTGTGCAACATAGTATGGAGGATAAGGATAATATGGAATAAATCTATCACAATCTGAATCACTATTACAACTATAATTATACATGAGAAAGTACAAATTACACAAATAATTACAAAAAGTACCGAAAAGAAATTAGAATCAAATTTCAATCCCCGGCAACGGCGCCAAAAACTTGTTGATGTCTAGCAAGAGTACTAGGTCGACAAGTAATACAGATAGTAAGTGAGTATCGTTCCACTCGGGGATTGCAAATTGTTTCTAAGAACTTTTCACCAATTAGTAATTATTAATGCAACTTGTTATTGAATTTTAGAAGGAGAAGGATAATTAAAAAAATAAAAAGATTGAGGAGATAAGATGATTAGAAAGCAATAGAAAAAGGTTAGGAACTTGGTTTCGTTGTATGATTCACTTATTTAACTATGAATTAGGTTTTCCTTCAAATCAAGAACAATTCCTAAATTAGTAACTATGAGATCTCTCATGTTTAGTTACCGTTTATTTTTCCGATTATTAATTCTCAATCTCTCAAGTAATTAAATTACCGAATAAATAATTTATTAAGAACATGGAATTAATTAGTTATATAACTAACCAATTAGATCTCTCTGTGTTGAATAGCTATACCGTTGAATTTCATGGCCTATTCTAAATCCTAATTCTCATTAGTAACTTAGAAAATCCACAACATAAATTGCGCAGGTTTATGTGATAAAAACACAACCAACGCTTGATTTAAAACAGGAAAACACTAAATCATAAATTAAAATAAGTTACACCATACAATTTACACCATGTTCCTAACAAGAGGTTTTAGTTACACATAGAAATAAAGAAAACAGAAGTAAAGAGAAAACCTCATATCATAGACAATACAGGTTAACTCTCCAAGAGACCTTCAATCCTCACGCAAATCTCTCTTTTAGTGATGATCTCCAATCTTTGTGCCTTGCCTCCTTGCTCTCAAATAGATGTTACTAACCTCTCTCTCTAATCCTAATTGAATTCTATGATCTCAAAACCTACTGAAAACTATTTACAAATCCTCTATTTAAAGAATAAAACAAATCCTAAAATAAATCTTAATTAAATCTAGTAGATAGGGTCCATGTTTATCTTCTAATTTCTGACCAAGTCTAAGATATGAAGCCAAATTAGACTTCTCTTCTTCTACTTTGTTCAGAATCTGGTCAAATTGGGCCTCCAGCAGGTACGCGCGCCCCAGGCGCACGTGGCCACTCGCCCCAGGCACGCGGGTCTGATAACTGTTGCTCCTCTTGAATCAGCGCGCCCCAGGCGCACCCGTCCCCGCACCTCAGGCGCGCGGGGTAGTTCCTGACTCCATTTTGCTCCGTTTTTTTCCATTTGCAAGATTTTTTCGTCCTCTTTTCAGGTCCATAAATATTTTCTCCATTTGAGCTCCAAAAAGTACCTGAAACACTAGCAAACGGATCAAAACGTTCAAAGGACCCTAAACTACTAAAAATAATTAAAATCTACTAAAAAGTCTTAAATTTGCAAGAGAAACAAGCCAAATACATAGTAAAAGGGAGTCCAAATAATGCTCAAATCTATACCGTTGCCGGGGAGTGATTTTGTTTTAATTAATTTTGGTACTAATTTAATTTTACTTAGTGTAACTTGGGTATATATTTTTATTTCTTTTTTTTTATTATTATTATTATGTAACATGGCTTATTCTCATGATGACATAGAATTTATCAAATTTATTTTGTCGTCACCTATTCCATCCTGTTTTGCACAAAATATTTTTGATGAGATTAAAGTTTCTGATGGTCTTTTAGAGGTGGTGGTACAAAAATCTTCTATTACGGAAGACCAAAGTGCTTCCTTTTCTAAACCAATAGAAAAAGAAGAAATTGTGCACGATAAGATTGAGGAAGTGAAACAAGATAAATTGAATAATGAGACGAGTCCAGGGGTTGAATTAGGGTCCACTTTGCATGATGAATTTCCTACTCTTGCTAAATGTATTGGATTGCATGAATATGTTGAATCCTCAAAAAAATTTCCTTCAATTTACCCCTTAATTTTTTATGACTTCCCTGATGCTCATGATGATGATAAGCCATTGTTCTCCTTTTCAGGGCCTGAAAAGGCAACCTTGCTAAGCCATGGAGTTTACACTTTCATAGACTCCATGCATGATGGAAAAGACAAGCACCATGTGATGATGCTTGGAGTGAAAAATGCACCATTTGACCCGGGAGGGTTTAAAACTATTTTTAAACATTTGCTCCAACATCATCCGTGCATATTTCCATGGGATCCAGGAATAACTTGTTATTGCTGCATAACATAGAAGCTGTGCTATAGGATTTGGGATCCTGGTGGATTCTCTTTAGTTTTGTAGTAGTGTAGGATTTAAATTTTTAATTAGGAGATTGAATAAAGAGTTTAGAGTTTTCTATATGTAACTGCTAATGGGGTGCTTCTAGCACTATTTTTAGTTGTTCATGTGACACAGGTGAATAAGTTTGGGGGAGTCTCCTCCATGGTGCATCAAGAGAGAATGTTGTGCTACAAAGGGAAGTCTCTAACTCCTTTCTTTTGTTTTTAGTTTTTAATTTTTATTTTGTATTTTAGCTAGTTTAGTTTGCTTGAGGACAAGCCAACCTCTGAGTTTGGGGAGTAGACAAAATAAAAATTCAAATTTTTATGACTTGAATTATTCTCCCCTATTTTGTGTTGGTTTGTGTCTTGGGTAAAGATAGATGATTATTCTAGGATTAGGACTATTTTTCTGATTATATATGTAAATACTTGATTTAGGATGATGACTCATTGATTGTATGACACTGTTTTGGATTGAGTTTTAAGTTTTATTGAGAACTGGTTATTTTGATAAACTGTTTTGGAACAAGTTATTAATGAACTGATTGTTTAGCCTGTGAGATATTTGAGCCTATATACATGACAAGGGTATGTGTTTTATATTGAATATTTATTTTGTGATTGAGACCCCTATTTCTTTCATAAGTGTGTTCACTTTGATTTTGTATTCTAGAACTTGACCGATGACCATTTTGAGATTGATAATTGTTTGTATGCATTAAGATGATTAAGGCACCTAGGATTATTTTTCGGGCCTTCAACAGATTTTTGATAAATATTATCCCTTAGTGGCCCACTTTGAGCCTATTGATATATGATTTCTTTGGTACCCTTTTCATAAATGTTATATATTTTTGGTATCCTTCGAAATGTGAATGGTGCAATTGGGAATATGTTGATTCAGAAAGTGTTGAGCTGAAAGTATTAATTGTGATCTCTATTTCTCTTCAAAAAAGAAAAAGAAAAAATACAAGGAAAAAGAGAAGAGAATAGAGATAATGGGAATGAAAAAGAATGAAGGGGAATTAAATATTGGAGTTGATATTTGTTATAAAACCAATGCTCCATTCAGATGTTAAAGGGATGTTGTTCGATTTCATATTTTTAGCCCTTTGTATAATCCTTTGTTTCTTTTATCACACCTTTCATTTTTAGCCATGGCCTCGTTACAACCAAAATTAAGACCTTTTGATTTTTGCATGTATTCAATAATTTCAATGGAGATATTGGTCTATGGTCAAGCATATGGTAACACATTATCATTGGATGAACTTGAGTGAATTGTTATAACCCTTGATACACATGAGAGATATACACAGTGAGGTTGAGAGAGTTCACTAGTTCCTGCTTCTTTTGGAGTTTGTTTCTTTAACCAGTTTTTGATGGAAGTTATTGCTTGTGAAGAAAAGTGTATGAGTCATGAGTCTGAAGTCTTAGATTAGGTGTTTGCATATTAATTTAGAAAATGGTCCTGTGTTTTAGAATTTTTATTTTACTTTTGCCTGGGACATGCTAAATGCTAAGTTTGGGGGTGTGATTGAGGTCTAATATGTGATGTTTTTGTACCTTTTTTTGTCTCCCTTTTACATAGTAAGTGGCTTGTTTCTTGAGTAAATTGGAATAAAACAATGGAATTTTGTCATTAAAAGATTTTTGGAACCTTTTGATGTGTTTGGTTTGTTTTCAGGTATTTAAACTCTTAAAACAATGATTTTTGCAAAGGAATGAAGAAGGAGAGCTTGGTACTTGAATTGGGAAGAAAAAGAGGAAAAAATGAAGAAAAGTTGATCCTGGGCGCGCAAAATGCGAGAAAGTGACACTGTTCGCTGTTTTGATCATCACTTGAGCTATTCTTATCCAAATGAGGCGATCTATATATCATTTTAAAGCTAAGGAAAAGATCTAAAACTTTGCCAGAAATAGCCTTGCTCAAATTCGTCCATCTTGGGGGTCAAAATCAGTACCGAAGTTGCTGTCAGACACAAATACGGGATTCTAGAAGGATTTTAATGATAAATTCTATTTGTAGATAAGATTCTTAAAGATTAGTTTATTTTAATAGGATCTTATCATATTATATTCAGATTTAGGATTAGTTTTATTTAAATAAAAATCTTATCACATTAGATTGAAAATTAGGTTAGTTTTTATCTATATAATAATAGGATTAGGATTCATTCCAGGAGGGGAGAGACACTCATACAACTCCATAGAATAATAGTAGATTAGGATTTGAGACTTGGAGACGGAACAAGGATTGGAGATTTTTGTGAAGAACGCGGAGTTAGCTCAAGGATTCATGGTAATTATTATCATGTTTATTGTGTTTTCTCTTGTAAGTATGAACTAATTCCATCTTTGGGATGTAGGAGTAGATGAATGGAACCTTTTCAATATTTCTAGTAATAAATTAATCTTATTTTCCGTTATTGAATTCTGTGTTTGATTGTTCTTATTTGTTTCTCATGAAAAAAGTTGTTTCATGACTTTTCAAAATCCTTTATGAATAGACATATGAATTTAGGATTTAGTCATTAATCAAACAACTCAATTGCATAGGCATAGACATGTTTTCTATGAATTGGGTAATTTTATAAAAAAGAGGTTTTGACTGAACTTAACGAAAGGGTTAGGTTTTAAGGCTCCCTTGAGACATCATTGGGAGATTAATCTCTAAAATATAGAAACATGCTAAGACATTAGGTGTTATCTAATTTTGCAAAAGCAATTCGGAATTCAAGGAAAATAAATTAATTTGTTATAGAATATTTAGGAACCTGCATCGAAACTACATCATGCCTTTCCCCTTGTCAAAGAGTCATTTATTTTAATTTCTGTTTTTATTTACAAATTCATAAATCCTTTGTCTCGTTTACTAAGTAATATCAATTAGGTGGAATTAATTAAACGGTCACTCCCTTGGGTACGATACTCGGACTTCATTGTCTATATTACTTGTACGATCTGGTACACTTGCCAGAATCCCAACAAGTTTTTGGCAAAAACTTGTTGATGTTCCAGCAAGTGTACTAGGTCAACGAGTAATATAGTCAATGGAAGACCGAATATCGTCCCACAGAGAATTGTGTTTTTAGTATATTTTCACCTTAATGTAATTAGAAATAAATCCTATAACTAAAAAGTTGTTTAAATTAAAATTCAGATTTGAAGCTATTAATTAACTAAAATGGGAGAAAGTGGTTAGGAACATTGGTTGCATTGTAGGTTTCACTTATTCAACTATAGTTTTGATTTTCCTTTAATTCATGGACAATTCCTCTTTAATAGCAATTATTAGATCTCTCTATAATTACCCTTTACTCTCTAAATTTGTAATCCTTGATCTCTCAACAAATTACAGCATTGGAAAATAAGTTATTTAGCACAATGGAATTACCAAATCATATAATCATTCAATTATATCTCTATTTTTGAGTGATTATACCGTTAATTGCAAGGCCTATTCAAAATCCCTAGCTTTCATTAAGAATTAAGAAGATCCAAAACATAAAGTGATCAGTTTTACGTATTCAATAAAAACACAATTAACGCATGAATTAAAAACGGGAAACACTAAACTATAAATTGAAATAAGCTATGCCATACAAATTCACCGTGTTCCTAACATGAGGGTTTTAGTTACACATAGAAATAGGAAGAATAAAAGACATAATAAGGAAATTCATAGACAAATTACCCCAAATTCTTCAATCCTTCACTTGTGCTCTCCAAAGTGATGTAATTTCCCTCTTCAATTCTAATTTCTGTTTTCTCTTCTAGTTGGCTGCCTAACCTAATTCTAAATCACTAATTTATATTTACAAAATAATCCTAAGTAGAATCCCCATCAATTTATGAAGTTTTGGCCCAATTGGGCCTGTTTTGGTACACGCGCGCCCCAGGCGCGCGAGTCTACTGATTCTTCTTTTCTTCAGTAGGCGCGCCCCAGGCGCACCCGTCCCCGTGCCCCAGGCGCGGGGAGTAGGTTCCGGCTCTGTTTCGCTCCGTTCTTTTTCCTACTTCAAGGTCTTTATGTGCCCTTTCCAATTCCATAATTAATTTTTGCATTTGAGCTCCAAAATCACCTGAAACAATGAACAAACGGATCAAAAAGTTTAAGGGAAACTACAACTACTAAAATTCCTAAAAAGTAATAAAAAGATCCTAAGTTTGCTATGAAAACAAGCCAAATCAAAGTAAAAGAGGGTAAAATGAAGTCCAAAAGATACATATATCAGACCCAAATCACTCCCCCAAACTTAACATTTTGCATGTCCCAGGAAAAAGTAAAATAAAATTCTAAACAAAAGACAAACTCCCTAAATCAACATGTATACACCTCATCTAAGACTATGACTCACGACTCCAACACATATTATCACAAACTATTTACACAATTACAAACTAGTAAGAGTAACAAACCCAACCAGAACTCAGGACTAGTGAACACTCTCAACCTCAGAAATGTTTCTCTCAAAAGTGTATAAGGTAATATTTCAATTAAGCACACCAGTTCATCAATGATAAAGTGCTACCATATGCTTGACCATAGACCATCATCTCCAATGAAATTATCGATTGCACACAAAAATCAAAAGGTCTTAATATTGGTTGTAATGTGGCCTGGATAAAGTGTTAGGTGGGATAAAAGAAAGAAGAGATAAAACTAAGGGCTAAAATGCAAAAACAAATTCCCCTAGAAATTATGAATGAGCAACTAGCAGTATTACAATGAATCACAACTCAATTCACAACTTTATTATTCTTCTCACTTTTCAATTTTAATTCCTCTACTCTCTTCCTTTTCACTTTTATTTGATTTATTTTTTCCTTTTTTTTAGGAAGAGAAGTAGGCACAACACCTTTCACTTTTTCACTTTTGCATTACTTTCCACTTAATTGCTCATTCAAAATTCCTAAGGTACTCACAATAAAATTAATGAAATCAATGCAGGGTACCAAAGAAAAATCATATATCACATATCAGGTTCAAAATGGGCAACTAAGGGAACAATTTTCAATGCAACATTCTGAAGGCCTCAAAAACACAACCTGGGTGCCTTAATCATTTTCATGCATGCAATCAATCATCAATTTTGAAATGGTCACAGGTCAAGTTCTAGAACAACAATACCAAAGTGAACACACTCATGAAAGAATAGGGGTCTCAATATCAGAATATTTCAATAATCACATACCCGATCAATAGGCTCAAAACCTCACAGGGTTAAAGTCAGTTCACTAATCACAAGTTCTGAAAGTATTTGTCAAAATAACCAATTTACAATCATATTTACAGCTCAATCAAATAGAATCAAAAGTTAATGAGTCTAAGTCCTAAACTAAGTATGTAAATGCATCAAAAGAGAAAAAGTCCTAAATCTAGAATAATCACCTACTTTCACTAGAGACACAAACCAACACCAAATATGGGGAAACAATTCAAGTCTGAAAAAAAATCAATTTTTATTTTGTATACTCCCCCAAACTTAAATGTTGGCTTGTCCTCAAGCAAACTACTCTACCTAAATACTACAAAATAAAAATAAAAAACCTATACTAAAAAAAACTAACCAAAAATGACAAGGATAAAGATTAAGAATATTACCTATCACATCCACATAAAAAGTACTAAACACAAGTGAGATATTGCTCCCCCAAACTTAAAACCTGCAATGGTTAGCACTAGTGCAACAAAGCACCACTAATGGTAGGAGACAACATTCACGCCTGGACAAAACTCAGCAATACAGATGCAACAAGATAATAATCGAAATAAATATCCATGCATTAAAAATAAATTAAGTCCTAAAAAATGCAAAACATGTTTTTTTATAGTATAACAAGTACAGAGCGGGGGCAGGGAAATACATCAGATATAGCAAATAAGAACATCCCCCAAACTAATCCTCATCCATCCCCCTAGCATCAAGCTCAGGCACATCCACAGGATAATCCAGTAAACTCCTCTCATAATCAAAATAAGGGCGCAGCTCCAAAGAGTAACCATGATCAGCACCCCAGGCCCTCAGAATATCATCACGGACCTCGTCCCTATGTAACTGGACACGTTGGAACTCAGCCTGCTGCCATAAATACCGCCCCTGCAGTGCCTGCTCCCTCATCATAGACTGCATCATAACCCTCAGGTCCTCC
Source organism: Crotalaria pallida (assembly GCA_037953625.1). Taxonomy (NCBI): domain Eukaryota; kingdom Viridiplantae; phylum Streptophyta; class Magnoliopsida; order Fabales; family Fabaceae; genus Crotalaria; species Crotalaria pallida. The sequence continues at coordinate 104,375,952 of CM075650.1, forward strand.
ACACCATCCGACGACTGTGCCGGTCGGCGAGAAGATCCTGCTCTATCCTGGACTGGTGGTTGGGGGTCAAGAATAATCGATGGGTGTCTATCCTCTCTAGCTGTCTTAATTGCAAGTAGAACATAATTATCCCAGACAGCTTTAGTCAACATGATGGCCCTCTTAATATCTTGCATCTCATCACTCCCAGGCACTACCCCCACAGCAGCACATAATTGGTGTATCACCCAAGGGAATCTCACATATCCCTTATCACTCAAAGCAAAGCGGTGCAACTGATCAGAGATAAGCGACGCCACATCAACAACAACACAGGACTTAAGGGCATACACTAATCGGCAAATGGTTGGGGAAATCTCAGTGTCATGGGAGTGAGGGTACAAGTTGTGCATAACAAACCGGACCCAAAATCGGGCAGCTCCTTGCATATTCCTCTGAGGCACATGTTTTGGCCTATTATTAATATTAAAATTCCAAGTTTTTCCGGCCAAAAACAAGTGTTTCTGAAGCATATCCAGAGGATACATACCCTCATCCTCATAGCTATCAGTGTTGAACAAAGCGGGGGCCATATTAGGCGAGTAGCTAGGAAGGCATAGGACACGTGCTATAGTAGCAGCATCATAAGGCACTTCCTTGCCCCTCACGTAAGCAACCCTCCTATGCTCAACTTTACCATGCAACTGCTCCTCCTTCTTCTCTAATTGAGCACGCCACCAACCATGCGAATAAAACTCCCACACCAGCTTCTGACTCAAGTACTCAGGTGGACCCCTAACCCATGGCTCCCATTTGTTTACATTAATAACCTCCATCACCTCCTCTACTGCTCTAAGGCCCACCACTTGCTGACCAAAAACGACCTCATCAAGGATCATACCCAATTCTGGCTGCACCTTCCGCTTAACCATCTTCCCATCATAAAACTCGGAGACTTTCGGATGCTCAAAAGTCATCCCAACCTCTCCGCTACTCTTCACCATAGGCCTCTTTCCTCTTCTCAACATGTTTAAGTGCAAAAACTCAGATGGACAATATATCGAACACCTGGTAGGCAGCAAAAAGCTTTCACAATTTTAAAGAGAGAGCTCAATCCTAACCTTCCAAATCCAAATAAATCAGGCCAGAGAAGGATAGAGAAGAGATTCTTACCTTAAAACAATGAAAAATTCGTGCTCCTTGGCCCGTTTTAATAAAAAAACCGAATTGAGAAGAGAAGAGAGGAGAATGGGGTTTTTTAAAAATTGGATGAAAAGGGAGAGATATTAATGATGGGAATGATGATTAATGGAAAAATGAGGGAATAATTTGATGAAATTTGGGTGGATTTGATGAAATTATTGAATTGGGGGTGAAATTGGGGGTTAGGGTTCTAAGTATTTGAATTGGGGATGAAAGGAAGTGGGGGAAATATGTGAACTCCCCCCAGGCGCACTGGCCAAAAGGCCCTCATCAGACGCACGCCCCAAGCGCGCCTGGTCTGTACAGTGACTTCTTTTTTTTATATATAAATAAAAAAAATGCAGACATAATAAATAAAAAAAATAAACTACCATTGTTCTCAGAGGAATATGCAGGGAGCTGCCCGATTTTGGGTCCGGTTTATTATGCACAACTTGTACCCTCACTCCCATGACACTGAAATTTCCCCAGCCATTTGCCGATTAGTGTATGCCCTTAAGTCCTGTGTTGTTGTTGATGCGGCGTCGCTTATCTTTGATCAGTTGCACCGCTTTGCTTTGAGTGATAAGGGATATGTGGGATTCCCTTGGGTGATACACCAATTATGTGCTGTTGTGGGGGTAGTGCCTGGGAGTGATGAGATGACTGATATTAAGAGGGCCACCATGTTGACTAAAGCTGTCTGGGATAATTATGTTCTACTTGCAATTAAGACAGCTAGAGAGGATAGACACCCACCGATTATTCCTAAATGGCTGGGGAAATTTCAGTGTCATGAGAGTAAGGGTACAAGTTGTGCATAATAAACCGGACCCAAAATCGGGCAGCTCCCTGCATATTCCTCTGAGAACAATGGTAGTTTATTTTTTTTATTTATTATGTCTGCATTTTTTTATTTATATATATAAAAAAAGAAGTCACTGTACAGACCAGGCGCGCCTGGGGCGCATGGCCCAGCGCGCCTTGGGCGCGCGTCTGATGAGGGCCTTTTGGCCAGTGCGCCTGGGGGGAGTTCACATATTTCCCCCACTTCCTTTCATCCCCAATTCAAATACTTAGAACCCTAACCCCTAATTTCACCCCCAATTCAATAATTTAATCAAATCCACCCAAATATCATCAAATTATTCACTCATTTTTCCATTAATCATCATTCCCATCATTAATATCTCTCCCTTTTCATCCAATTTTTCAAAAACCCCATTCTCCTCTCTTCTCTTCTCAATTCGGTTTTTTATTAAAACGGGCCAAGGAGCATGAATTTTTCATTGTTTTAAGGTAAGAATCTCTTCTCTATCCTTCTCTGGCCTGATTTATTTGGATTTGGAAGGTTAGGATTGAGCTCTCTCTTTAAAATTATGAAAGCTTTTTGCTGCCTACCAGGTGTTCGATATATTGTCCATCTGAGTTTTTGCACTTAAACATGTTGAGAAGAGGAAAGAGGCCTATGGTGAAGAGTAGCGGAGAGGTTGGGATGACTTTTGAGCATCCGAAAGTCTCCGAGTTTTATGATGGGAAGATGGTTAAGCGGAAGGTGCAGCCAGAATTGGGTATGATCCTTGATGAGGTCGTTTTTGGTCAGCAAGTGGTGGGCCTTAGAGAAGTAGAGGAGGTGATGGAGGTTATTAATGTAAACAAATGGGAGCCATGGGTTAGGGGTCCACCTGAGTACTTGAGTCAGAAGCTGGTGTGGGAGTTTTATTCGCATGCTTGGTGGCGTGCTCAATTAGAGAAGAAGGAGGAGCAGTTGCATGGTACAGTTGAGCATAGGAGGGTTGCTTACGTGAGGGGCAAGGAAGTGCCTTATGATGCTGCTACTATAGCACGTGTCCTACGCCTTCCTAGCTACTCGCCTAATATGGCCCCCGCTTTGTTCAACACTGATAGCTATGAGGATGAGGGTATGTATCCTCTGGATATGCTTCAGAAACACTTGTTTTTGGCTGGAAGAACTTGGAATTTTAATATCAATAATAGGCCAAAACATGTGCCTCAGAGGAATATGCAGGGAGCTGCCCGATTTTGGGTCCGGTTTATTATGCACAACTTGTACCCTCACTCCCATGACACTGAAATTTCCCCAGCCATTTGCCGATTAGTGTATGCCCTTAAGTCCTGTGTTGTTGTTGATGCGGCGTCGCTTATCTCTGATCAGTTGCACCGCTTTGCTTTGAGTGATAAGGGATATGTGGGATTCCCTTGGGTGATACACCAATTATGTGCTGCTGTGGGGGTAGTGCCTGGGAGTGATGAGATGACTGATATTAAGAGGGCCACCATGTTGACTAAAGCTGTCTGGGATAATTATGTTCTACTTGTAATTAAGACAGCTAGAGAGCATAGACACCCACCGATTATTCTTGACCCCCAACCACCAGTCCAGGATAGAGCAGGATCTTCTCGCCGACCGGCACAGTCGTCGGATGGTGTGGAGGACTTGAGGGTTATGATGCAGTCTATGATGAGGGAGCAGGAACTGCAGGGGCGGTATTTACGGCAGTAGGCTGAGTTCCAACGTGTCTAGTTACACAGGGACGAGGTCCGTGATGATATTCTGAGGACCTGGGGTGCTGATCATGGTTACTCTTTGGAGCTGCGCCCTTATTCTGACTATGAGAGGAGTTTATTGGATTATTCTGTGGATGTGCCTGAGCCTGATGCTAAGGGGAAGGATGAGGATTAGTTTGGGGGATGTTCTTATTTGCTATATCTGATGTATTTCCCTGCCCCGCACTGTACTTGTGATACTAAAAAAACATGTTTTGCATTTTCTAGGACTTAATTTATTTTTAATGCATGAATATTTATTTCGACTATTATCTTGTTGCATCTGTATTGCTGAATTTTGTGCAGGCGTGAATGTTCTCTCCTACCATTAGTGGTGCTTTGTTGCACTAGTGCTAATCATTGCAGGTTTTAAGTTTGGGGGAGCAACATCTCACTTGTGTTAAGTGCTGTTTTTGTGGATGTGATAGGTAGTATTCTTAATCTTTATCCTTGTCATTTTTGGTTAGTTTTTTTTAGTATAGGTTTTTAATTTTTATTTTGTAGTTTTTAGGTAGAGTAGTTTGCTTGAGGACAAGCCAACCTCTAAGTTTGGGGGAGTATACAAAATAAAAATTGATTTTTCAGACTTGAATTGTTTCCCCATATTTGGTGTTGGTTTGTGTCTCTAGTGAAAGTAGATGATTATTCTAGATTTAGGACTTTTTCTCTTTTGATGCATGTATATACTTAGTTTAGGACTTAGACTCATTGACTTTCAACTCTATTTGATTGAGCTGTAAATATGGTTGTGAACTGGTTATTTTGACAAATGCTTTCAGAACTTGTGATTAGTGAACTGACTTTAGCCATGTGAGGTTTTGAGCCCTATATTGAGGGGTATGAATTTCATTGAAATATTCTAATTGTGAGACCCCTATTCTTTCATGAGTGTGTTCTCTTTGATAATTGTGCTCTAGAACTTGACCTGTGACCATTTCAAAATTGATAATTGATTGCATGCATGAAAATGATTAAGGCACCTAGGTTGTGTTTTTGAGGCCTTCAGAATGATTGCATTGAAAATTGTTCCCTTAGTTGTCCACTTTGAGCCTTATAATGATATATGATTTTTCTTTGGTACCCTGTAATTGTTGCATTAATTCTATTGTGAGTACCTTAGGAATTTTGGATGAGCAATTAAGTGGAATGTAATGCAAAAGAAAAGAAAATGAAAAGTGTTATGTGCCTACTTTCTCCTCCTTTGAAAAAAAAATAAATAAATTGAATGAAAGTGAAAAGGAAGAGAGTAGAGGAATTAAATTGAAAAGTGAGAAGAATAAAGTTGTGATTGAGTTGTGCTTATTGAAATATACTTAGCGCTCATTCATGATTTCTAGGGGAATTTGGTGGAAAAAATGAAAAATATTAAAATTATCTTTAGGAAGAATTTGTAACTAATGTAGTATTTGTATTACGAGTGGGGAAAGAAATTGAAATTGTTAAATTTAAAAATAAAAAATTATTAGGTATATATATTCATTTGTTTAAACAAAATAAATTGTATAGTAGTATTATGCGTTGATAAATAGTTTGAAATTTATAATTAGTTTTATAATTTTTTTTGTTTATTAAAATAGTTATTTGGTATATCGATATTGCCAAACGTTCCAAATAGGTGACGTAAAAAAATGCAAAAGAAAATGTGTCTGAACCCTAGGTTATTCTTTGATATATGTGTGACTTGTATGTTAATTGGTGAAATTAATATGTTATGGACCTAGGATTTTATGTTAAACTAAGTGAATGAATGTTAAATTGTTATAATGATAATAGTGTTTTTAAATAAGAATTTAATGTTGAAAAGTAATTAATGTGATTGATTGACTGTTATTGGTTATTAAAGGATAGTGTATATATATATATAATTGTTATTATATTGCTATGGCCTAACACTCTAAGTTAGATAACCCAACCAATTTGGTATAAATATATAAAGGCTTGACTATTGTAAATATCTTAAAACGAACTAGTAACATGTGCAATATGGAGTAAGGTGGACCTTAGGAAATTGGGAAAGATAATTGATTTTCAGGTTCTATGAACTGAAGAACCCTCCTACAGGGAGAATGTGAAGGTTCAAAGAACTAGTGGGCGTGAGTAGATAGTGATTTGATTGTGTTTATGAAACAATCACGGGAGTTACTATAGGGGACTTTGATCACCCCAGCAGAAACTAGTGTGAGGAACCCTCCTTCGGGGAGAATGTGAAGTACTAGTTGATTTGGTGATTGGTCCGGTGCACACTATTGTAATTCTATCGGTCACTTCCCTACTTCGTGGCTACGGAGGGTGGTTCCTCCCCTGTACGATGGACGCGATACGTGAAGTACAGCGGGGCCTACATTGCATGAGGAACCCTCCTACGGGGAGAATGTGAAGTGCAATGTAGGTAAAGGTAGAGGAACATTTACTCCTAGTCTATCTTTCTCAAAGTGTGGAGGGGATGTGAGGCAAAAGTGTTATAAAGTGTACATTGTACGAAGAACCCTCCTTCGGGGAGAATGTGAAGTACAATGATTGTTATAAAGTGGACAATTGTTAAAGGGCAAAGTGAAAAGTGTTAAAGTGTTATAAAGTGGAAAGGAAAAGGAAATTGAAGTGTTATGGTATTATGATTATTGTTTATGCAGTATCGTTAATAGTGGATGAATGTGATTATGAATATGGTTAGGTAAAGTGTCCCATATTAAAAGAAAGAAGTAAAGAGGAATTGTATTATATAAATGTATAGTATTATTGTTTTTAATTGTTTGAAACATGCACTTTCTTTATGTTTTATTATTGTCATTTTAAGTGTTTCTCTCGATTTATATTCAAATTACTCATCCTTACTGTGGACATCTTAGGTACCCATCGAAGGAAGACATTCATCGCTTCGACGCCGAGAAAGTGAAAGAGAGTACATTATTGAATGTGACCTTCTTGGTCTCATTCTTATTGAATTGCAATCATTCTAGGATCCTGTAATGTAGAATATTTTCATTAATTAAAGTTGGATTTAAATTTTAACCGCTTATTTTGATTAAGTTACTTTTAAGTTGAGAAAAAGATTGTTTAAAGCATTTGAAAGAAATGTATTAATGAATTGTGAAGGATATAAAGATATCCTCTTCTAAATGAATTTGAATGTATGGCACAACCACTAAAAGCGTGATTATAGGTTTTGTTTATGTAGCTTGACAGGTACAAATTTAACTTGGGGAAAATCCATATTTCAAACAAAACTCCGTCAAAATTTTATAAACCCCAAGTCTTTAACATCAAAACATAAATTTTAAATGATATATTTTAAGAACTAAAAAGTAGGATGTTACATTATGGTATCAGAGCAATTGTTGCAATCCTCGGCTGCGGAGTATGAATTTCTTACTCCTAAAGAGTTACTCCACATGAGAGTAACTAATAAGTAGTTAGCTAAGTAGCACGTTTTAGTAGTATACGCATGCATATTTAGCTGAAGTCGGTATAATTAGTAGTGTTGGAATAGTGTTAGTTATAGTCTAGTAATCATAAAGTTACATCTTCAGTTTAAAGTAGGCTAAGTAAATTTTTCAACGGTGGCTTTGTTCTATTTAGAAATGGACAGAAAGTAGAGACTAAGGTAAGTGAAAACTCTCAATGGGTCAGAGCATGAAATTGCTACCCCAACGGGAAGGACTAAACCTTAGTTTTAAATAAAATAGGTCAACTTCGAATATGATGAAGAAACTGAAACTTTTTATGTAAAATTAAACTGCAAAGCCTCTTTTGAATGAAGATGAGTTATCTCTTATTTGATTGGAATTCAGGTAGTACGAAAATGATTCTATTCTCCAATGCAATGTAGAATCGAGAAGGGCCCCTCGAGATTTACATTTATTTGGAAGATGGCATCATTAAGTCCTGGGATCCAAACAAATAATTGTCAGATGTATTTTTTTATGCCTAGGGATAGGATAGGTATTAGAGGTCGTCCAATCTTATCCACTCCGAGCATTCTTTATCAGAGTGCGCAGCGGAAGTGAATAGGAGTTAACCCTTTGTGATTGTCTTTAACTGTAATTATTAAGTGTCGTCTTTAGTAAGACCTAAGTGCCTTCTACATTTCCACATCATATTTTGGTGATAAAAGTACTATTATTGGTAAGATGTAAATTCATTTTTGTAACAAACTCTTCTAAGACTTTATTTTTGAAAAGTATTAGTATTATGATTTATAATGAATGTTAAGTACACTATTATTCTGATACTTTCCAAGGTATGGGATTGGTTTCAACTTTGATAATTGATTGAATGTCGCAACACCAACTTTCAAGAAAGTATTGTTAACAATGTGAATTCCTAACTAATGGAGCGATGGTGTAGTTTATTCTTAAATTACACCAATTGTCGATTAAATGAGAATTCACTGAATGCGACATCAGTCAATTCAAAACAAAGCTTGAACTTCAAATTTAAAATAAAAGGAAATGCATTCACTCATATTTGAAAATGTGAACGAAACTAAACTCTTAACCAAATAATACATTCCTTTTATTTGAGTTTGATGAATCGTAGAGGACCCTCATTTGCTTGGTCCAAAGAGTCCTCAAAGCTTTTGAATTAGTTTCAAAGCTAATGTGAGATGACCTTGGAAGCCTATAAGAATATTTTGAACTTTTGAATGCTTGACATGTCTTTTTCCCATCTAATAATTTTGTTAAAGTTTTAAATGAAAATGATTTACAAATTACAAAGTGTCTTCCTTATTGTCAGGAAGATGCAAATTCTTGAAAGTTCCTTTATCACCAAGTACCAAAATCTTTTCCGCGTAAGTTGGTACTTTATTGCTTTCTACTATATTGTGGAAGTGAGAAATGTAAAGGAAGGTAGCAAGGTGGGTTAAAGGCAATGCATTTATCCTAGATTTAAGATTTAATCTAGAACCTAAGTTAAGGTGATGGATGTTATATCATTTCCTTTAAGTTCACGTAGAACTTCGAGGAAATGTGTGGTTATTATTGAACAAGCTATATTCCGGAACTACAAAAAATTTTCAAATCATTATGAACTATTTCATGGAATATAGTTTGTTGAATGTTAAAGTCCTAATTTTAATATCCATCATAAAAGTCCTAGTACCAGAGTTTAGATCGTGATAGGGAAGTTTCAATTAAGGTTTAGGAATAAGGAACAGATTTGTGAAGCTCTACCCTAAAAGAACCAAATAGGAAGCCTCGTACCTTATGGAGAATACTAAGCTTAGAGTTAGTTGGAGCCCTGCATTATGGAGTTTATCTTTTAGAAGGCGTGTCAAACCTCAATAGTTTTAATTTGTAGAGTGAGTGGTAGCAACTAGGCTCGATTTGTTGGAACCTTAGAGTTTAAGACATAGGCATATAGATATATACATGTTCATATAGGAAGTTGGTTTTAGATGCTTCTGAATGATTGACTTGCATGTGTGTGTATTTCCAATTTTAAATTTATTATGATTATATATATTACATCAAACTATATTTTATATATATATATATATATATGTAGACAATTGTTTGGGATCTTATGTGATAGTTCCCAAATTTTAATTATTTGCATATGCTTTGTAGACTGTTCAAAGTTAAATTCAGATAAAGTATATTTTCTACCTACTATTGAAAGAGATTTTTCTTTGAAGAAGTATTATGCTATATTTTACCAACTAAGGATTAAATACAATTTTTCAAAGCTAATTGCCTTGTGTTCCTTGCATGGCAATTCTTCATTTTGATTCTCTTTCTATTATTATATCTATATTCTTTAATGTAAACTTTTTCTTAAAGAAAGCTTTGCAAAGGATAAAACTTGTAATTTCAATAAATTACATTTTGGGTGTCTCAAATCTTCTTTCTTCTATATTTAGTTATCGTTGTTAAAGCTTGAAAGTATTTTCTACCCTATTCATTTAACTATTTTCTCTCCAAACTTTGATTTCATCATTCCATATTTCACAAATTTCTTTTATACTAAGTAAGTCTTGCCATTATCAAAACCTTTCAAACTTATATTCAATTCAATTTAATTCAATGCAAGACTATTTTAGTATATATTGATTGTTTTCACATACTTGTGTACGGTCGATGTTTTATTCTTCTTTTAAAAAGTTTATCTTTAATAAATTTCAAATAATATTTCTGGTATTTTGTTTGTGTTTGATTTTACATGAAATTTTAAACGAATAATATTGTAAAGATTTTGTGTGTGTTAGTTCTTTCTTTTGATTGTTTTTGAATTATAATTTTGTCGTATTAACTTTTCTTATTGATAAATGCTTTATGTTCGTTCCTCTTTGGGTATGTCATTTATGACTGTATATTTAAAATGTCTTTCCTGCTGTTAATGCTAGGAAGTTAATGTCTGTATCTTATGGAATGTGAATATGTTATAAGGGAATTTAGGACTACCTTCCTTGTGCTGATGATTAGTTGTAGTGAATTAGGTTCTTAGAATTGAACCTCATTGATGTAGTAGGATTTCTTGTCGGAAAGGAGCCTCATTAGCAGTAAGGTAGTTATGTTATAGAAACCCAAACGAAGTTGTATTCTAAGTGGGGGAGCAAATACCCAACGCCATAACCATCTCTTTGTCTAGGCTAAAATCCATCCTATTGTTTGAGCATATAGCTCTACATCCCTGTTTATTTTGTTGAAGCGAGTCGAATTTTGGGGACGAAATTCATATAAGTGGGGAAAGTATTGTAACATCCCCAATTTTATAAAATCGTTAAGTGTCGAAATTAGTAGGATTTTGATAAGTATAGCAACCTCCTTAAGTGTTTGTTGTTGTTTAGAATGTGTTTAGGAAGTGGATATTAGCCAAGTATTGGTTAGTATGGGTTAAGAGTGCTTTATAAACCATTAAATTGCCTTTAAGAATGGAAAAGTGCAACCCTTAATCGATTAAGGTGGAGCTTAATCGATTAATATTTAGCCACCCTTCAGGCCTTAATCGATTAATCTTAGTGTTAATTGATTAGCCAAAAGCCACCCTTCAGGCCCTAATCGATTAATCCCTTTAAAACAATGGGTGCTAATCGATTAACCAAAGTGGTTAATCGATTAACCACTGCAGAATCAGGCTTAAAACACGATTCTAACGTGTTGGTGTTCATTATTCTTCTCTTCTTCTTCATGAGTTCCTCTTCTTTCTCAACCCTAAGTTCTTCCAATCTTCAAATCAACACCAAATCACATCAAATTAACACCATATAATCATTCCCCATCAAGTTCCTACCAATTTCCACCCTTAAATCCTCTATTTCATCTCTTTCTCTCAAAATCCCCAATTCCCACACAAAACCCTAACTCTCTCAATCCTTCTCATAGAGTTTGGTGATCATCAAGGGAGTCTTAGAAAGTGTTCAAGGGCAAGGAATAGGAGGCTAAGGAGCTAGGATTGGAGCTTGGTGCATGGGTTCCAAGAAAACCCCCATTTCCTCCTCTTCTCTCCAAGAGGTAAGGGGAGTACTTTGTTATATATTAGGGGAAAGGTTTGATGATAGTAATAAATACATAATTAGGTGTATCTATGTATATCTTATTGATTAATTGTTATATTTGATAGGAATTAGTGTATGAACCCTAGGTTATTCTTTGATATATGTGTGACTTGTATGTTAATTGGTGAAATTAATATGTTATGGACCTAGGATTTTATGTTAAACTAAGTGAATGAATGTTAAATTGTTATAATGATAATAGTGTTGTTAAATAAGAATTTAATGTTGAAAAGTAATTAATGTGATTGATTGACTGTTATTGGTTATTAAAGGATAGTATATATATATATATAGTTGTTATTATATTGCTATGGCCTAACACTCAAAGTAAGAGAACCCAACCAATTTGGTATAAATATATAAAGGCTTGACTATTGTAAATATCTTAAAATGAACTAGAAACATGTGCATTATGGAGTAAGGTGGACCTTAGGAAATTGGGAAAGATAATCGATTTTCAGGTTCTATGAACTGAAGAACCCTCCTACGGGGAGAATGTGAAGGTTCATAGAACTAGTGGGCGTGAGTAGATAGTGATTTGATTGTGTTTATGAAATAATCACGGGAGTTACTATAGGGGAATTTGATCACCCCAGCAGAAACTAGTATGAGGAACCCTCCTTCGGGGAGAATGTGGAGTACTAGTTGAATTGGTGATTGGTCCGGTGCACACTATAGTAATTCTATCGGTCACTTCCCTACTTCATGGCTACGGAGGGTGGCTCCTCCCCTGTACGATGGACGCGATACGTGAAGTACAGTGGGGCCTACATTGCATGAGGAACCCTCCTACGGGGAGAATGTGAAGTGCAATGTAGGTAAAGGAAGAGGAACATTTATGTGACGCTCTTATTTTCCAAAAGGTTTTGCTTGATTTGGACTTGTAAGGTTTTCCAAAAATTAGGGTGGAAATTTTTTTCTTTTTAAAACACTTGATTGGAAAGTAAAATCAGAGAGTTGAAATCCGGAAAGTTAAAAGAAGTTGAAAGGCAGTCGAGGGGTTTTCGCAATAAATTTTATTTTCATAAATGAAACCTTTAGTCCCTCGGTTGCGAGTGCTTTTAAAATAAAATTGATCAATACCGGATTTCAAAAATTATTAAAAGCAAGCGAAATATTGAAATGCGTAAAGTGAACCATAGTTGTGGATAATAGGTCATAAAAGGTCTGATACAAAATAGTTACAAGTCCATTGGAAATAAAACACGCTGACAATACCTCACTAAAAACAACTTTTACAAAAGGTAAAACTCAAAAAGAAAGGGTATCATCAGAGCTGGTCGTTGCTCCACTGCAGCTATTCCATAGAGAGAGATCACCGGTTTTGTCCCACGAAACCTACGAGGACGAAAGCGAACTACGGGATTGGGATGGTAGAGAGGGATCTCTACTTCACCCTTAAAACAGCCCGGTGATCCCGATACTCCCAAGCACCATCAAGGAGCGGGCGAATCTCGATGCAAGGCAGGCATCCGGCCATCACCTAAAAGGGCAGGAGAGTAAGCCTAACACAGTCGCATTATCGAATAAGCCTAAGCCCTAACATTCACAGCCAGATAAACAGCAGCAATCACCAGTGCAGAAAATGCATATACATATGAGCAAACACCAGTTTAATTATTATCTTCGAGATAAGTGGCATGATGCATGTACATGTTCTCCAACTCTGAGGCCTCTGTTCCACCGGGTCCAGATCTGAGGAACGGTGCGTCCCAGACGCGGCACGGCTTACGGCACGTCTGCCAGCGTAAACGGCATGACTTATAGTGTTTCCACCAGCGTAAAAGACACGACTTACAGTGTTTCCACCAGTGTAAACGGCACGACTTACAGTGTTTCCACCAGCGTAAATTGTAACACCCCGCATTTTTCCCGTGCGTGCGTAAACGATTTTTAACAAAAAGAAGCTTTGAAATTATGATTTTTCAAGAAAAGTAATTTTAAGAAAGGAATGAAGTGCTAATTTTTATGAACTTTTATAAACAAGATGTTGTATAGAAGAAAAATATGTGAGCTATGTTATTTTTAAGAAAGAATTTGCTAAACAAATGTGTGATGTGAACTTGACCTAGGATCTTTTGCTTGGCATGTTAATTTCTTGGTGATTTATGATGTACTTGTGTGATTTCTTCATGAACAAACACAGGATCCGAGTTTGATTAAAAAAATAAATTAAGACCTTTGGTTTTGGCTTATGACCTTGTTGATTTATGTGTATGATCCATGTTCTTAAAGAATGCATGATGATTTTAAGTAGAAAAAAAAATTATGTCTCTATTCTATGCATGCCACGGTTTTTAAAGAAGAAAAAATTAAGAAACAAGTTTTAAAAGTGATTCTTGAAGTGCAAACATGAATTGTCTTTAGTAATGGAATCTATGTGTGCTATTTTGGTATTAGGCCATTCGGCCATACTTAATTAAAAATGAAATTCATGTTTTTATTTTATGAAAAGTGGATGCATGTTTGTCCTAGGAATAGATCTAATGATTTTAAGTGTTTACATGTCACTTTTAAAGATTTAAAGTACAACCTTGATTTTTATTAAATAATGAACTTGAGTTTATTTTATGCATGTTAAAGATATTTGAAAAAGATTTTGTTATAATAAATGTTATTGCATGATGAACTCTAAATAATAATATGGCTTGATTGATTGTTGTGTGTGTTGAAAAAATGAAAACATTGTTTTGCTCCATGTCGACTTTAAGCTATCCTAGGTACTAGGTAGAGACTATGTTGTCCCTCATATAAGTTGCAATCATCATGAGGTTAAATGAATTTAAGATTTCAAAATGCATGCATGTGTGATGTTTGGTGATTTAAATTATTGTGTTGATTTTGTTTTAAAAATGAAATAAAAAAAATTTGTTGATTCTCCTACTATATGCTTTCGGTTTTAATTATAAAGTACAGGAATAATTTCATGATTCTAAGCTTCATTTGTGTAGTTAATTCTTGCAAAAAAATTCTATATGCATAATTCGGTCTATGTATGTTTAAATGGCTGGACAGTTATTATCATGAAGATGATGTGTGATTACTTTTAATAAAAATAAATAAGTTTATTTGATTATGAGAAAAGATTTTTAATTCAATGATTTTTAGTTTTAAAAATCAATTTGTGATTAGAAAATCATGACTGTGTAATTCGGTTTTATTTAACTAATTAAAAGGATTAAATTAAATTATTTTCTTAAGAGTAATTGAATTAATATATTAATATTATAGTTTAATTAATTTAGTAAGATTATAGTTTAATTGATGATATGAGGTGTGACTTGTAATGTGAATACTGTGTGTACCTTGAAACTTGTATGTGTTGATTTCATACTAAGTGAATGTATGGAATTGAAAATGTTTGGAATGTTGCTTGTGTGTCTTGACTGTGAAAAGTTTATGTATGGATTTTAAAGTAATTGAAAAGTGTGTCAAGAGAATGATTTAAATAGCTTAAATTAATTTGAAATTCTTAATTTACACTCTCTGATCAGTACCCTACAAGGTTGAGAAATGTAGAAATAAAATAAATTAATCTGATTGGTGTTGAAGTTTTACTCCTTGAATTTTTATTTGATCTGAGAAAGATTTTTAAAGAGTGTTTTCTAAAGGTTTCATTCAGTACTTAAAGAAAATGCTTCTTGTAACCAAAGTATTTTAAATTAAGAAGAATGAATTTTTGTTAAAAACCTTTTTATTAAAGAATCGATTTGGATTTAAAAGTCCTTTGGATATTGGCAATATGCTTTTAAAAAGGGAATTGTTTCAAAGTGCTTTTAAAACAAAAATTAAGAATTTACGTAAATCGTTTCTAACGCACGGGGAAAAATGTTTAGTTCGGGTGTCGGACGTGATGGACTCGTGGCAAGGTTAGCGACTGGAAATCTTGGAAAGTTTCTGGATATGTCGTCATCCAGGTGAGTGAGAGTGCGGTGATCCCGTAACGTGGTTGCTCGTAATTCGAGTAGACGGATTACGGGAGTACTGCGAGTTAGGCAATGCATATACTCGTGCTAAATGTTTATTTGTTCCGTTTGCATACTGAGTGTTTATTTATTATACATACTTCATTTTATTGAGAATTGTTTGATTGTGTTTGGATAGTGAAATAGTGATAATCGTGAAAGTAATGAGAAAATTGAAAAGAGAAAAAGGGAAACAAATAAGAAACATGAGGAATAATTAAGAAGGAAATAAGTGATGAGATGAGAACGAAGAGAGAGTCCGAGAAGTAATTGAGAAAGAAATAAGCAATGAGTTAAGAATAATGAGAAGGTATGGGAACGATTGAGAGAGAAATGAAACGTGATGCGAATGAGATTGGAAAAGATATGAAGAGTGAGAGTTGAAAGAGATGAGGTCTGAGTAGAGATGAGGTTCCTCGTTCACATTTTTGGGAAGAAGCTTAGTGTTGAGTTGAGCTTGCTCCTCCATTAACACTCACCCAAAAATGTGATTTTTGAAAAAAGGTTTTGAAAAGAAATTTTTGAAAAGCTTTTGTGGAAATGACATTCTTGTGAAAGTTTTTGGAAAGATTATTTTTGAAAAAGTTTTGTGAAATCTTGTTTCGAAAAGTTTTGCGAACGATGTTTTGGAAAGACGAGGAAAATCTGTTGAAGATGTGAATTAGAATGAGTTTTTGAGAATGTTGATGATGAGATGAGAAAGTAATTTGTGGCCTGGGGCCAATGAGATTTAGGGGGAATAGTTTGCGATTAGTGGTCGGGCTTCGTTGAAGGGATGCACCAAGGACGAGCCGATCATTAGGAATAAGCCGCTAATTAAAACGCTAAAACTTTAAAAGACATTTACAAACGCGGTGAGATATGAGTGTCGTATCGAAGTATTGGAGAGGAAGATACTATGGGTATCTGCGGATACTCGGGTGGGGATTGCAGGAGGGGAGGACGATGACGGTGATACGTCAAGAAGTCTAGAGTACAATTCTAGGCAGACAACTCCACATGTGGCGCACTAACGTGGTGGGGACTGGGTCTAATGCCATGGTAGTTCTGCACCGGAACTAGAATTGTACTGTCGCCCCCTCGATGCAAGTCTAGAACAGTGAGAGGGACTGGAACGGGGCATTTGTGTTTGCCGCCGAGGGCGTGCATTGATGATACGATTATGATTTGAGGCTGAGCCTCCTGGTCTGGGACCATTTGTTGTGTGACAGCTGTCGTGCCCGCGTGGTAAAGGTCTTGTACTCCTGTTTGCTTCCGACTAGGTTGGGTGGTTGACCGAGGAGATGTAGACGTGTGTGAGCTCAATGATGTTTCACCCTCATCATTGATGCTAACCGAATCAATAAAACTTAACAGACAAAGATGTTCCAGAAGAAAAGTACAATAAGCATTATAAGTCGAGCATGAGAAATGATTTGTGGAATAATTCATAAATCTCGAGGCAGCAATTGAGAACGAATGGAAAAAGGAATTGTGATGCAAGCATAATGAAAGAATTGGCTATGAGTGATGAGATTAATGTGTTTGGAGTGTCGTGCTATGCCTTGTTATATGTGACTCATATGCTAGGTGCATAACATGTGACATATGTGATTATGTGATTGCATTATAAATGTTTATGTTTTGGTTCAGTTGCATTATCTGTATGTTTTATATTGAATCTACCCTGAGACCGCATGGTCAACCAGTTAGTGTTCGGAACACTAACTCTCTCCTACCATGTTGTCGTATCGGCAATCACTGATATTGCAACTGGTAGATGGCGCAGTGGAAGCGTGGTGGCTTCATTGAACAAGGTCTGGAGTTAGACGACGAATACTAGGAAGCATGACTAGAGGATAGGAAATCCCCCTCAGAGCATGGTACTCCAATGTAAGTTCTTAGTTAACCTAGCTCTATCATACTGTACCCCGGCACAAGTTTTATTTAACACTGATGTTTTGAAACAATGAATCGGGCCAATGATTTAAATGATGTTTTGAAAACGGGTTTCAAAGTGTGGTGTCTTGTGACATCTCGGTTTGGAACTTGAAATAGTTTGTGTATGATGAGGACATGAGTTTTAAATGTAACTATGTTTTGAAAGTTTAAGTGTTCTCATGTTACACGTGTTTTTAAAAAAAATGGCCCTAATTTTCACTATATTTAAGTTAAGTTTCAAGTTGCCGAATCGGGGTGTTACAGAATGGTATCAGAGCCGTGGTTAAACTAAGTAACCTTGTACATGGAC
Source organism: Crotalaria pallida (assembly GCA_037953625.1). Classification (NCBI taxonomy): domain Eukaryota; kingdom Viridiplantae; phylum Streptophyta; class Magnoliopsida; order Fabales; family Fabaceae; genus Crotalaria; species Crotalaria pallida. The sequence goes on from CM075650.1 coordinate 104,393,371, forward strand.
TTACGTACTCTGCCGTGTGTCTCTGTGTGTGAGTTAGTATTAGGATAGCGATAGAACGTTAAGAGTACGCGGATGTTCTTCTGGATTACGTTGGTTCTCATCTATAGTGGAGCGAGGAAGCAGAGATTCGTGTAGTCATGGACGTCGACGTATGATTCGGGTCTTCTTTCGTTGAGCTTTTCCTTGATATGAATCCCTTTTGTTTGTTATAACCCTTGAACTCTTGATATGAGATTTTGTTATGTCACTAGAACCTTTCTTTTCTTGATTAAAAATTTTCTTGAAAAACCCTATGCGTGCCAAATTGCTTTGGCATGACGTTTGAGGGTACCTTCTTTCCGAAAATTTTAGCCCCTGATTTTTCATGAACCCGAAGCTTTCCCTTTTTGGTATGTGACCAGACATTCATTCTTTCTTAAACTCTTGATTGAAATATTCAACCCAAGCATCTTGTACCAAGTCAAGTAAATGGTTCTAGAGTAGAGAGTGGGTTGTGAAGTGTTCAAGATTAAGAATTTTTATACCGGATAGGTTAAAGGTTTAGATGGAGATAAGATGAGGAAGAAAATTAAGGTGATATTTATAATTAGAGTCATAAGTGTCTTGATTGGAATTGGGAAATGGTTAGATAAAGGTGAATAAGTGATGACATGGTATAGTCGAAGTGATAGGGTGGTGGAATTTGATGGTATAGAATGTAAGAAAAATTGTAAAAGGTGAAAAAAGGTTTAGAATTGTCTAAGCTATGTGATCCAGTGTCAGGAACAAGTAGTGAGATGCTGTATGTTTCTTGAGGACTAGTGGTTGATAAAGCAAGAGGAGGATCTAATAGTAACCATAGAGGTATGATGAGGGCAATTAGTTGGTGAAAAGTAAGGTAATGAGAGGATAGAGTGGAGTTAAGTGATGGGAATTTTTGTAAGATTAGCTAAGGGGTGGTGAAGGATATAGGTATTTAGAGTTTAAGTCAGTGATGATGAGTATGGTGTATAGAGGTATGCTTATCTAAGTTGGGGAGTAGTCGGAAATATGAGGTCTTTGAGGAGAAAATCTTTTAGGCTTGAACCAATGAGAAGAATTTGACCCTAAGTGTAGTAACGTCTCGACCTCAAATGTCCGTAACCTTACTATTTTGGGCACTGTTTTGATGTCGTTTGATATCTTTGAACCCTCAGTCTTGTGTTACCGGTGGAACCGTATTAACCCATCATGTTTGTTGAAAGTACCCAAGATATTACTTTTGTAAGTAATCCATTCGATTCATTTGGAAAGTCGACGAGTAGATAGTTCATATTCGAGGATGCGACGATTGCGACAGTAGAAGAGGGAAGGATTTTCTTCATGGAGTAACGCGTCCGCCGACTAGACAGACTCTACACGGTATTTCTCGAGGACGAGAAATCTTCAAGTTGGGGAGAATGTAACACCCCGCATTTTTCCCGTGCGTAAACGATTTTTAACAAAAAGAAGCTTTGAAATTATGAGTTTTCAAGAAAAGTAATTTTAAGAAAGGAATGAAGTGCTAATTTTTATGAACTTTTATAAACAAGATGTTGTATAGAAGAAAAATAAATGGTTTTGTTGAGATGGAAAAATAATTTGTTGAATTGTGAATTTTATTTTTGGGGTCTGTTATCTTAAAAAAAAGAGTGAAGGGACACTTTGGTCCCTCAAGTTTTTCGACAGGGACACTTTAGTCCCTCAAGAAATTTAATTCATTTTTAGTCCCCATGTTTTTCAAAAGTACCAATTTAGTCCCTCATGTTTTCATAAAGTACCAATTTAGTCCCTCAACGAAGTGGCTAACGAAAATAGGACAGGGACTAAACTGGTACTTTTGAAAAACTTTGGGGACTAAAAATGAATTAAATTTTTTCAGGGACTAAAGTGTCCCTGTCGAAAAACTTGAGGGTCCAAAGTGTCCCTTCACTCAAAAAAAAAATCCATAACTTTTAAACCGTAACTCAGAATTTCATGATCCATATATGAAAACGATCGTTTTGAAATGAAGAACTTGAAAATGTAATTTTTATAATTTTCTGAGCTGATTTATAAAGATTTATTTTCAGAGTTAAAGGAAAACGAATTTTGAGAAAATGTGTTTTGTGATGTGTCTTGGCATGAATTTTGTATGATGTGTGTATCTGATGTAATGTGTGTGCATTATGTGATGGTTGTGAATGTAATTTCCTAAAAATAAATGCATTAGTATAGGAATTAATAAATTAACTATGATTAGAAAATAAAAGAACACTCATCATGTATGCATGTGTGTGTGAAATGTGTGTATGTGTGATAGTGCCACGGTAGGAGTTGGTGTATGTAAGTGTGTGTATGTGTCATGCGTGTAAATGAGCCTAGGATTGTTGGGACTTAGAGATTAAGAAACTAAGGAACCAAATAGAACCAAACTAGAATTAAGGAGTAACTAAGTGCCAAAACTCTAACCAAGAGCAAACTACCCATTAGCCCTAAAGTGACCCCTAGTAAGCTAGTCCATGCCCTCTTGTCTCCTTGACTTTGGAGACCCTTAGCCATGCAAACTTTTGAGAGGACCACTTCGCCCTTCTTGGTTGTGCTTAGGTCGAATTGTACAAGGCCAATTTGGGAAATTGTGAACTTGCTTACATATAGGAGTAAGCCTTGATCCACTTCCTCTCATCCATTTCATTTCCACCTTCTAAACACAAACACTACTCTAAAGGACTCATCAAACCTTTAGAGAGAAATAAGAAAAGAAATAGAGAAAGAGAGAGGGAGAGGGAACCGTGAGCATAGGAGGAAGAAGAAGGAAATCCAAACTTTAGATCAAACCTTTCCCTTTGAAGATCCAAGCATTAGGAGCTTGAAGAACCCACCCTCTTGCTAGGAAACACGAAGAACAAGAGAAGAATGTAATAGTCTAGTTTTTCTTTTTAGCTTGTAGATCCTTCCTTATTTTCCTCTTGCATGTTCATTTCTATGCTCTGTAAGATGAAATTATGTGTTATTCTTTCTTGATCTTGGACTTTTGAGGACTAAACATTATTTGTAATATTTGTAACTCTTTGTTTGTGATCCGGTTTGTGTTTTCTTGTTAGATCTAAATACTTTTCTAGCTAAGACTTAAAGATCTAGAGTTTCTTTAAGATTTTGTGAAACTCGACATAGATCCCTCATGCATGTATATTTTCCTTGTTCCAAATCATGATCTACATGTGTTTATGTGCTTATTTGATAAATTAATCTGTGATCTAAGTTTAATGAATGGTAAAATGAACTATTTGACTTTGCATGTTAAATTTCTTGACTAAAACCATGAGCTATGTTATTTTTAAGAAAGAATTTTCTAAACAAATGTGTGATGTGAACTTGACCTAGGATCTTTTGCTTCGCATGTTAATTTCTTGGTGATTTATGATGTACTTGTGTGATTTCTTCATGAACAAACACAGGATCCGAGTTTGATTAAAAAAATAAATTAAGACCTTTGGTTTTGGCTTATGACCTTGTTGATTTATGTGTATGATCCATGTTCTTAAAGCATGCATGATGATTTTAAGTAGAAAAAAAAAATTATGTCTCTATTCTATGCATGCCACGGTTTTTAAAGAAGAAAAAATTAAGAAACAAGTTTTAAAAGTGATTCTTGAAGTGCAAACATGAATTGTCTTTAGTAATGGAATCTATGTGTGCTATTTTGGTATTAGGCCATTCGGCCATACTTAATTAAAAATGAAATTCATGTTTTTATTTTATGAAAAGTGGATGCATGTTTGTCCTAGGAATAGATCTAATGATTTTAAGTGTTTACATGTCACTTTTAAAGATTTAAAGTACAACCTTGATTTTTATTAAATAATGAACTTGAGTTTATTTTATGCATGTTAAAGATATTTGAAAAAGATTTTGTTATAATAAATGTTATTGCATGATGAACTCTAAATAATAATATGACTTGATTGATTGTTGTGTGTGTTGAAAAAATGAAAACATTGTTTTGCTCCATGTTGACTTTAAGCTATCCTAGGTACTAGGTAGAGACTATGTTGTCCCTCATATAAGTTGCATTCATCATGAGGTTAAATGAATTTAAGATTTCAAAATGCATGCATGTGTGATGTTTGGTGATTTAAATTATTGTGTTGATTTTGTTTTAAAAATGAAATAAAAAAAAATTTGTTGATTCTCCTACTGTATGCTTTCGGTTTTAATTATAAAGTACAGGAATAATTTCATGATTCTAAGCTTCATTTGTGTAGTTAATTCTTGCAAAAAAATTCTATATGCATAATTCGGTCTATGTATGTTTAAATGGCTGGACAGTTATTATCATGAAGATGATGTGTGATTACTTTTAATAAAAATAAATAAGTTTATTTGATTATGAGAAAAGATTTTTAATTCAATGATTTTTAGTTTTAAAAATCAATTTGTGATTAGAAAATCATGACTGTGTAATTCGGTTTTATTTAACTAATTAAAAGGATTAAATTAAATTATTTTCTTAAGAGTAATTGAATTAATATATTAATATTATAATTTAATTAATTTAGTAAGATTATAGTTTAATTGATTATATGAGGTGTGACTTGTAATGTGAATACTGTGTGTACCTTGAAACTTGTATGTGTTGATTTCATACTAAGTGAATGTATGGAATTGAAATTGTTTGGAATGTTGCTTGTGTGTCTTGACTGTGAAAAGTTTATGTATGGATTTTAAAGTAATTGAAAAGTGTGTCAAGAGAATGATTTAAATAGCTTAAATTAATTTGAAATTCTTAATTTACACTCTCTGATCAGTACCCTACAAGGTTGAGAAATGTAGAAATAAAATAAATTAATCTGATTGGTGTTGAAGTTTTACTCCTTGAATTTTTATTTGATCTGAGAAAGATTTTTAAAGAGTGTTTTCTAAAGGTTTCATTCAGTACTTAAAGAAAATGCTTCTTGTAACCAAAGTATTTTAAATTAAGAAGAATGAATTTTTGTTAAAAACCTTTTTATTAAAGAATCGATTTGGATTTAAAAGTCCTTTGGATATTGGCAATATGCTTTTAAAAAGGGAATTGTTTCAAAGTGCTTTTAAAACAAAAATTAAGAATTTACGTAAATCGTTTCTAACGCACGGGGAAAAATGTTTAGTTCGGGTGTCGGACGTGATGGACTCGTGGCAAGGTTAGCGACTGGAAATCTTGGAAAGTTTCTGGATATGTCGTCATCCAGGTGAGTGAGAGTGCGGTGATCCCGTAACGTGGTTGCTCGTAATTCGAGTAGACGGATTATGGGAGTACTGCGAGTTAGGCAATGCATATACTCGTGCTAAATGTTTATTTGTTCCGTTTGCATACTGAGTGTTTATTTATTATACATACTTCATTTTATTGAGAATTGTTTGATTGTGTTTGGATAGTGAAATAGTGATAATCGTGAAAGTAATGAGAAAATTGAAAAGAGAAAAAGGGAAACGAATAAGAAACATGAGGAATAATTAAGAAGGAAATAAGTGATGAGATGAGAACGAAGAGAGAGTCCGAGAAGTAATTGAGAAAGAAATAAGCAATGAGTTAAGAATAATGAGAAGGTATGGGAACGATTGAGAGAGAAATGAAACGTGATGCGAATGAGATTGGAAAAGATATGAAGAGTGAGAGTTGAAAGAGATGAGGTCTGAGTAGAGATGAGGTTCCTCGTTCACATTTTTGGGAAGAAGCTTAGTGTTGAGTTGAGCTTGCTCCTCCATTAACACTCACCCAAAAATGTGATTTTTTAAAAAAGGTTTTGAAAAGAAATTTTTGAAAAGCTTTTGTGGAAATGATATTCTTGTGAAAGTTTTTGGAAAGATTATTTTTGAAAAAGTTTTGTGAAATCTTGTTTCGAAAAGTTTTGCGAACGATGTTTTGGAAAGACGAGGAAAATCTGTTGAAGATGTGAATGAGAATGAGTTTTTGAGAATGTTGATGATGAGATGAGAAAGTAATTTGTGGCCTGGGGCCAATGAGATTTAGGGGGAATAGTTTGCGATTAGTGGTCGGGCTTCGTTGAAGGGATGCACCAAGGACGAGCCGATCATTAGGAATAAGCCGCTAATTAAAACGCTAAAACTTTAAAAGACATTTACAAACACGGTGAGATATGAGTGTCATATCGAAGTAGTGGAGAGGAAGATACTATGGGTATCTGCGGATACTCAGGTGGGGATTGCAGGAGGGGAGGACGATGACGATGATACGTCAAGAAGTCTAGAGTACAATTCTAGGCAGACAACTCCACATGTGGCGCACTAACGTGGTGAGGACTGGGTCTAATGCAGTGGTAGTTCTGCACCGGAACTAGAATTGTACTGTCGCCCCGTCGATGCAAGTCTAGAACAGTGAGAGGGACTGGAACGGGGCATTTGTGTTTGCCGCCGTGGGCGTGCATTGATGATATGATTATGATTTGAGGCTGAGCCTCCTGGTCTGGGACCATTTGTTGTGTGACAGCTGTCGTGCCCGCGTGGTAAAGGTCCTGTACTCCTGTTTGCTTCCTACTAGGTTGGGTGGTTGACCGAGGAGATGTAGACGTGTGTGAGCTCAATGATGTGTCCCCCTCATCATTGATGCTAACCGAATCAATAAAACTTAACAGACAAAGATGTTCCAGAAGAAAAGTACAATAAGCATTATAAGTCGAGCATGAGAAATGATTTGTGGAATAATTCATAAATCTCGAGGCAGCAATTGAGAACGAATGGAAAAAGGAATTGTGATGCAAACGTAATGAAAGAATTGGCTATGAGTGATGAGATTAATGTGTTTGGAATGTCGTGCTATGCCTTGTTATATGTGACTCATATGCTAGGTGCATAACATGTGACATATGTGATTATGTGATTGCATTATAAATGTTTATGTTTTGGTTCAGTTGCATTATCTGTATGTTTTATATTGAATCTACCCTGAGACCGCATGGTCAACCAGTTAGTGTTCGGAACACTGACTCTCTCCTACCATGTTGTCGTATCGGCAATCGCTGATATTGCAACTGGTAGATGGTGCAGTGGAAGCGTGGTGGCTTCATCGAACAAGGTCTGGAGTTAGACGACGAATACTAGGAAGCATGACTAGAGGATAGGAAATCCCCCTCAGAGCATGGTACTCCAATGTAAGTTCTTAGTTAACCTAGCTCTATCATACTGTACCCCGGCACAAGTTTTATTTAACACTGATGTTTTGAAACAATGAATTGGGCCAATGATTTAAATGATGTTTTGAAAACGGGTTTCAAAGTGTGGTGTCTTGTGACATCTCGGTTTGGAACTTGAAAGAGTTTGTGTAAGATGAGGACATGAGTTTTAAATGTAACTATGTTTTGAAAGTTTAAGTGTTTTCATGTTACACGTGTTTTTTTAAAAAAAAAAATGGCCCTAATTTTCACTATATTTAAGTTAAGTTTCAAGTTGCCGAATCGGGGTGTTACATAAATGGCACGACTTACAGTGTTTCCACCAGCGTATACGGCACGACTTACTGTGTTTCCACCAGCGTAAAAGACACGACTTACAGTGTTTCCACCAGCGTAAACGGCACGACTTACAGTATTTCTACCAGCGTAAAAGGCACGACTTACAGTGCGCACCAACGTAAACGGCATGACTTACAGTGTTTCCACCAGCGTAAACGGCACGACTTACGGTGAACCCTGTGCGGGCTTTCATAAAATATCAAGTTCAGTTACAAAACAGTTCATAGGTTCACCGGCGTAGGAGAGGCACGCCTTACGGTGTTTCCACCTGCGTAGGTGTTCCTCAGTTTGGGACTGGTCTGATAACCTAGCTCATGTCATGTATGTTCTCGATGCAACTCTTGCAATCCTAGGTTATCATGCACATGTTCAAGTTCCAGGTTTATTATTAGTCCAACTATGTCATGACCATTCGACATCAGTTCAGCATGGATACATCCATAGCCATAGGCATCCAACATGTATCCCTAAGTATCTAAGCATACAGATGACATAGCAGATTCATACTAGTACTAGATTACGTCTATGTCTGAGTGTTCGGTCAAGGTCCATCATTTCTTGACCTAAGTCACCTCAAGTGACTAAAACTTGGGATAAGCAAGTCTTAACTACTTAAGACTTCGGTTAAGTGAGTCCTAATCACTTAAGACTAGGTTTAACTGACTTCAGTTGACTAATCATGGACTAAGTCCACTAATCTTGGACTAAATCTCACTAATCAGGAGTTTAGTCTCACTAATCAGGAGTTACGTCTAACTTAATTGACTAATCTTGGATTAAATCCGGCTAATCATGGATTAGGTCCAACTAATCGTGGATTAGTTGACTAATCAGGGGATTAGGGTTACAAATCGGGGATTAAGTCTAACTAATCTTGGATTAGTTGACTAATCAGGATTAAGGTCACAAATCAAGGATTAAGTCCAACTAATCTTGGATTAGTTGACTAATCAGGTTTAAAGCCACTTATCGAGGATTAGGTCCAACTAATCTTAAATTAGTTGACTAATCATGGTTAAGGTCACTAATCGAGGATTAGGTCTAACTAATCATGGATTAGTTGACTAATCATGGTTAAGGTCACTAATCGAGGATTAGGTCTAACTAATCATGGATTAGTTGACTAATCACGGTTGAGGGAGACTTAATTTGGTCTAAGTGCTACTTAGTTGTCTAGGATTCGGTTTAATTAACACTTAGTTAGCTAAACCATTCTTAGTTATTGGGTCATCTTCCTAATCAAGGCTTAGAAACCTAAAACCGAATTGATCAACACCCTAATTACCTTATCTAATTGTCAATTAAGGCCTAATTGGCTCAATTCCTTTAGTTAACGCTTAAGCCTAGTTCCTTCAAGGATCTAAGCATTCCCTTAACAACATAACCTATGGAATTAATCACCAACACAAAGCATAATCACAAAATTCAGCATAGAACATTTCATTAACAACATAACACAAGTAATATAATCATCAACACAAAACATAATCATAAAATTCAGCATTACACATTCAATAATAACAAGTTATCATTCATCCAAATTCGGGCTCCAAGCCCAAAATCAAAGTCTAACTAGTGCCCTTGAGTCTCATGGTGACTCACCCTAAATTTCTAAGCTTAAAACTTATTCTAGCAATTGTGTAAGCTTCTCTCTTACCTCTTGAAGACAAACTAAGAAGACTTAGAACCTTTGGGTCTCTTTCTCACCAAAACCGTGAGCAACACTCCCTCCTTGGACACTTGAAATTTGACTTCCAAGCTTCTAAGACTCTAAGACTCCTCTTGATCTACCAAGCCAAAGATCCTAATGCCTTGAACAAGGTTTGGCGTGAGGTCTATTTGGGTTTTGATTGAAATTTCTTCAACACAACTTCAAGCAAGTGGCATATTCATGATCTAGGGTATGAATATGCCAAGGTTTCTTGTGTTTGGTAAGTGTTTGGGCTTGAACAAGGGTGGTGGTGGTTATGGCCGTGAGGTTCTTAAGAGGAGGAAAGGTTGAATTTGAACTTCTAAGCTTCAATCACTTATGCATGTTGTGTATTCATGATCTAGGCTTAGAGGATGTAAGGATTTCTTGGTTTTAATGGAAGAAAATGGTTGGGTGGTGGTGTTTAGGGAGGTGGCCGTGAGCTTCTTGGAAAAGAAGAAGAAGAAGAAGAAAGTGGTGTGAAGATGGCATGAAGAAAAGGGAGCAAAAGTGGTGGTCATCAACACAAGGCCATTTTTATAAAAGCTTATGGTCAAATGGTGAGGTGTTAAGGTGGCTAAGTGGTGTGCTAAGGTGTGGACACCTCACTACTTCATGCAAGGAAAGAAATGTGGAGTTGCCACCTAATGTTTGACCAACATTCATGAAATGTGAGGTTGACACCTCACTTTCTTCATGCAACTCATAAATCACTCTACACACTCACACACCACACGGCCTACACATGCACACACAAGGCCCATCACACAATCTTGGCCCAACATCACCCATAAGGCCCATTTGGTTCACTTAGGCTTAATCTAGTCCACTTAACCCTTAAGCTATTCATTAACCAAGCTAATCTAACTCAAGACTAACTATTAGCTAACTAAACCAAATTAACTTAAAACCACACAAGTCTAAACCTAATAAATTAGGTTTGATCTAACCCTAATCACGATTTGCTATCTAAACACGATTAAACTCTAACACATCAATCTAGGGCAAAACATTTAAATCACAAAGCACGAATTATTTGGGAACTAAAATTCAGGGATGTTACACTCTCCCCCACTTACAGGAATTTCGTCCCCGAAATTCTGTTTCACTGGAACAACTCAGGATATTCTCTATGCATCGAAGCTTCGGGTTCCCAAGTTGACTCTTGAACATCATTGTGTTCCCAAACAACTCTGACCAAGGGTATCTCTTTTCCCCTAAGTTGCTTGATTCGGCGGTCTGCTATAAAAATCGGGCCAGCTTCTAGAGTTAGGTTTTCTCGCACCGACAGGTCATCGGGTCGGATATCTAGGATAGAGTTGGGGTCGTGCACAAACTTTCGAAGTTGTGAAACATGAAAGACATTGTGCATACTAGACAAGGATGATGGTAAGGCTATCTGGTACGCAACTGGGCCAATCTTCCTAAGGATTTGGTACGGACCGATGAACCTGGGTGAAAGTTTCTTGGTTCTCAACGCTCTGCCTACACCTTTCATCGGGGATACCTTGATAAATACATGCTCTCTTTCTGCAAACTCAAGAGGTCTTCTCCTCTTATCCGCATAACTCTTCTGCCTTCCCTGAGTCGTCCTCATCTTCTCTTGTATCATCTTAATCTTTTCAGTTGTTTCTTGTACCAGTTATGGACCGATTAAAGCATTCTCCCCCACTTGAAACCAACATAGTGGGGTCTGACACTTTCTACCATACAACGCTTCAAACGGTGCCATCCCAATACTCGCATGATAGCTGTTATTATAGGTAAACTCCACCAACGGTAACATCTTATCCCAACTTCTTTGTTCCTCCAAAGCACACGCTCTTAACATATCTTCCAACGTCTGAATGGTTCGCTCTGTTTGTCCGTCAGTTTGAGGATGATAAGCAGATCCCATCTTTAACTTGGTTCTCAGGGCTCGATGCAGACTGTTCCAAAACCGAGACGTAAACCTTGGATCGCGGTCAGACAGTATACTGGAAGGTATACCATGCAGTCGTACCACCTCATCAACGTAAAGTTGAGCAAGCCTTTCCAATGAATAATGCATATTTACGGGGATAAATGCGCTGATTTAGTTAACCGATCTACCACAACCCATATGGCATCAAAATTCCGGTCCGTCCTTGGTAAACTTGTCACAAAATCCATCGATATGTTGTCCCATTTCCACTGAGGGACCTCCAAACATTGTAATTCTCCTCCTGGCTTCTTATGCTCGACCTTCGTCTTCTGACAAATTAGACACGATGCTACATACTCTGCCACATCTTTCTTTAATCCAGACCACCAGAACAACTTTTTCAAATCCTGATACATCTTAGTTGTTCCCGGATGCATACTCATCCGACTCTTGTGCGCTTCCTCCAATATCATTCTTCTAAGTTCTGCGTCCTTTGGAATGCATATCCTCATTTTGAAACGAAGAAGTCCATCCTTTCCCTCTTGAAAGTTCAGTTCTTTCCCTTCAGATGCTAATCTTTTCTTTTCCTTAAGCTCACCGTCTTCTTGTTGTCGCTCGCGGATCAGAGTCATAAACTTATTCGTGATCTGCAGCATTCCTAACTTTAAGCTTGTTGGCTCGACTTCCATTACCAAACTCATATCCCGAAACTTCTCTAGTAACGCAACCTCCTTGATCATCATGGCACTCGCATGCAATGCCTTTCTGCTTAGGGCATCGGCAACCTTATTCGCCTTTCCAGGATGATAGTGGAGTTCAAAGTCATAATCTTTGAGAAACTCCGTCCACCGTCGTTGTCCCATGTTCAATTCTTTCTGGTCAAAGAGATACTTCAAACTCTTATGGTCACTGAATACTCGGAACACAGTGCCATAGAAATAGTGTCTCCAGATCTTAAGAGCAAAAATTATTGCGGCCAACTCCAAGTCGTGCGTCGGATAATTCACCTCATGCACTTTCAACTGCCTTGATGCATATGCCACCACCTTACCTTCTTGCATCAGCACACATCCGAGGCCTTGCCCTGAAGCGTCGCAGTACACATCAAAACTCTTCTGCGGATTAGGTAGGATTAACACCGGTGAAGTGGTCAGCTTTTCCTTCAGCTTTTGGAAACTCTCTTCGCACTTTGAGTTCCAGACAAAAGGTTGATCCTTCTTGGTCAACTTAGTCAAGGGTTGGGAAATCTTCGAAAATCCTTCTATAAACCTTCGATAGTACCTGGCAAGTCCTAAGAAACTCCGGACCTCCGTCACCGTCTTAGGTTGTTCCCATCGAAGAACTGATTCAACCTTTGTTGGATCGACAGCTATTCCTCCATTCGAGATCACGTGTCCCAAAAACTTAACCTCCTCCAGCCAAAACTCGCACTTCGAGAGTTTGGCGTACAACTGTTTCTCCTTTAAAACTTTCAACACAATTCTTAAGTGTTCTGCATGTTCCTCTGGACTCTTTGAGTAGACCAGAATATCGTCTATAAAGACTACTACAAACGAGTCCAAGAACGGTCTGAAGACCCTGTTCATGTAGTCCATAAAAACAGTAGGAGCATTCGTCAAACCGAACGGCATTACCACATACTCATAGTGCCCATAACGAGACTGAAACACCGTCTTGGGAATGTCCTGTTCCCGAATCCTTATCTGATGGTACCCAGATCTTAGATCTATCTTCGAGAAAACAGAAGCTCCACAAACTTGATCCATAAGATCGTCTATCCTCGGCAGAGGGTATTTGTTCTTGATGGTCACCTTGTTCAACTGCCGGTAGTCCACACACATACGCAGACTTCCATCCTTCTTTCTCACAAACAACACTGGCGCACCCCAGGGAGACACACTTGGTCTGATCAATTGTTTCTGTAGCAACTCTTCTACTTGCTTCTTCAACTCAGCCATTTCCGGCGGCGCCATCCTATATGGTGCTATGGAGATTGGGCCAGCTCCTGGGATTAGATCGATACCAAACTCGATTTCTCGAGTTCGCGGCAACCCCGGTACATCATCCGTGAACACTTCCGGAAACTCCTTTACCACTGGTATTCCTTCTATCTCTTTCTCCTCTTCTTCCCTCGATACAGAGAACAGACACATGAAGCCTTTGGGTTCTGGGTTCGAGGGTTGAAGGTCTTTGTACAAGGCTATTCTCCTATCACAGTCGATGATCACTCGGTTCCTCGTCATCCAATCCATACCCAGAATGACATCTAACTGTGACAAAGGTAAACAGACTAGGTCTACACTCGAGACGCGGCCTAGTACCTCGACCAAACAGTTTAGACAGACTTTGGAAGTAAGGACAGGGGAATTAGTTGGGGTTTCTACTCTAAAGCAATATGGTGAATCGGATAGGGGCAAGTTCAAACGATTCACACACACATATGAAACGAAAGAATGACTAGCTCCAAAATCAAGAAAAACTTTACAAGGTTGACTATTAAGAAGAAGGGTACCTTGCACGAGATCAGGGGTTTGATTTGCTTCAGCACCACTGAGAGTAAACACCTTCCCTCTAGCCATAGGTCTATTCACCGATCCCTTCAAGTCATTCTTCTCGGGTTCTCTGCAGTCTCTTGACCAATAACCCGGCTTACCACACTTGTAGCAACCAGAGAACGGTTTCCGACAAACCTCTTCGAAGTGATGACGTTTGCACTTATCGCACAACGGAGCACTTCCCTGATAACTTGCTGCTTGTCCCGATGACATGCTTTTACCCTTGTGCTTGAAGTGCGGCCTTTGGCCTCTAAAGTTCGACTCCTTGTGCTTCTGCGACCCGAAACTCTGCCGATTCCTCTTACTTTGCAGGTATAGCTCCTCAGCCCTCTTATCATCTTCATAAACTCGGCACATGTCGACCAGAGTTGAGAAGTTCTGATTCTTCTGATAACTAAAAGCGGCTTTTAAATCCGGTCTTAGCCCATTCTCGAACTTGATTCACTTGCTTCGTTCGTCAGGATGTTGCTGAAAGTAAGGAGAATACTTAAGCAACTCCTCGAACTTAGCCGTGTATTCGCCCACACTCATGTCGCCTTGCTGCAGTTGCAGAAACTCTACCTCCTTCTTCCGCCTCAGATCCTCGGGAAAGTACTTATCCAGAAACTTTTCCATGAACACTTGCCATGTGACTTCCCGACCTTCATGAGCCAAGAGTTGAACAGCGTGCTTCCACCAGTTTTCAGCTTCCCCAAACAACATGTACGTGGCGTAGGTCACCCGCTAAGCGTCCGTACATCCTAAGGTTTGGAAGATTTTGTCCAGTTCGCTTATCCACTTGTTAGCCTCATCGGGTTTGAAACCTCCCTCAAACCTAGGAGGGTTATAGTTTCGGAACTCGGACAGACTACGGAACTCGACTTGTCCCGCTTGGTCTGGGGGTGGTTGGTTAGCTTGTTGTTGCATGTTCTCGATCACCGTAGTGATCCTATCTAAAACGTCAGCTAAGTTACGTTGATTCCTAGCTGCCATTGTGAACCTGCACTAAAGGCTAAGTATCACAATAGTCCTAAGGGAACTGAAGTCCTACAACTATCTTAATCCTATAACTATTCTAGTCTTTATGGGACTACCTATGGACCAGGTGCAGGACCTTCAGCTCTGATACCACAAAAGGGTGTGATGCTCTTATTTTCCAAAAGGTTTTGCTTGATTTGGACTTGTAAGGTTTTCCAAAAATTAGGGTGGAAAAATTTTTCTTTTTAAAACACTTGATTGGAAAGTAAAATCAGAGAGTTGAAATCCGAAAAGTTAAAAGAAGTTGAAAGGCAGTCGAGGGGTTTTCGCAATAAATATTATTTTCATAAATGAAACCTTAGTCCCTCGATTGCGAGTGCTTTTAAAAAAAACTGATCAATACCGGATTTCAAAAATTATTAAAAGCAAGCGGAATATTGAAATGTGTAAAGGGAACCATAGTTGTGGATAATAGGTCATAAAAGGTCTGATACAAAATAGTTACAAGTCCATTGGAAATAAAACACCCTGACAATACCTCACTAAAAACAACTTTTACAAAAGGTAAAACTCAAAAAGAAAGGGTATCATCAGAGCTGGTCATCGGTCCACTGCAGCTATTCCATAGAGAGAGATCACCGGTTTCGTCCCACGAAACCTACGAGGACGAAAGCGAACTACGGGATTGGGATGGTAGAGAGGGATCTCTACTTCACCCTTAAAACAGCCCGGTGATCCCGATACTCCCAAGCACCATCAAGGAGCGGGCAAATCTCGATGCAAGGCAGGCATCCGGCCATCACCTAAAAGGGCAGGAGAGTAAGCCTAACACAGTCGCATTATCGAATAAGCCTAAGCCCTAACATTCACATCCAGATAAACAGCAGCAATCACCAGTGCAGAAAATGCATATACATATGAGCAAACACCAGTTTAATTATTATCTTCGAGATAAGTGGCATGATGCATGTACATGTTCTCCAACTCTGAGGCCTCTGTGTCCACCGGGTCCAGATCTGAGGAACGGTGCGTCCCAGACGCGGCACGGCTTACGGCACGTCTGCCAGCGTAAACGACACGACTTACAGTGTTTCCACCAGCGTAAACGGCACGACTTACAGTGTTTCCACCAGTGTAAATGGCATGACTTACAGTGTTTCCACCAGCGTAAAAGACACGACTTACAGTGTTTCCACCAGCGTAAACAGCATGACTTACAGTATTTCTACCAGCGTAAAAGGCACGACTTACAGTGCGTCCACCAGCGTAAACGGCACGACTTACAGTGTTTCCACCAGCTTAAATGGCACGACTTACGGTGAACCCTGTGCAGGCTTTCATAAAATATCAAGTTCAGTTACAAAACAGTTCACAGGTTCACCGGCGTAGGAGAGGCACGCCTTATGGTGTTTCCACCTGCGTAGGTGTTCCTCAGATTGGGACTGGTCTGATAACCTAGCTCATGTCATGTATGTTCTCGATGCAACTCTTGCAATCCTAGGTTATCATGCACATGTTCAAGTTCCAGGTTTATTATTAGTCCAACTATGTCATGACCATTCGACATCAGTTCAGCATGGATACATCCATAGCCATAGGCATCCAACATGTATCCATAAGTATCTAAGCATACAGATGACATAGCAGATTCATACTAGTTCTAGATTACGTCTATGTCTGAGTGTTCGGTCAAGGTCCATCATTTCTTGACCTAAGTCACCTCAAGTGACTAAAACTTGGGATAAGCAAGTCTTAACTACTTAAGACTTCGGTTAAGTGAGTCCTAATCACTTAAGACTAGGTTTAACTGACTTCAGTTGACTAATCATGGACTAAGTCCACTAATCTTGGACTAAATCTCACTAATCAAGAGTTTAGTCTCACTAATCAGGAGTTACGTCTAACTTAATTGACTAATCTTGGATTAAATTCGGCTAATCATGGATTAGGTCCAACTAATCGTGGATTAGTTGACTAATCAGGGGATTAGGGTTACAAATCGGGGATTAAGTCTAACTAATCTTGGATTAGTTGACTAATCAGGATTAAGGTCACAAATCAAGGATTAAGTCCAACTAATCTTGGATTAGTTGACTAATCAGGTTTAAAGCCACTTATCGAGGATTAGGTCCAACTAATCTTAAATTAGTTGACTAATCATGGTTAAGGTCACTAATCGAGGATTAGGTCTAACTAATCATGGATTAGTTGACTAATCATGGTTAAGGTCACTAATCGAGGATTAGGTCTAACTAATCATGGATTAGTTGACTAATCATGGTTGAGGGAGACTTAATTTGGTCTAAGTGCTACTTAGTTGTCTAGGATTAGGTTTAATTAACACTTAGTTAGCTAAACCATTCTTAGTTATTGGGTCATCTTCCTAATCAAGGCTTAGAAACCTAAAACCGAATTGATCAACACCCTAATTACCTTATCTAATTGTCAATTAAGGCCTAATTGGCTCAATTCCTTTAGTTAACGCTTAAGCCTAGTTCCTTCAAGGATCTAAGCATTCCCTTAACAACATAACCTATGGAATTAATCACCAACACAAAGCATAATCACAAAATTCAGCATAGAACATTTCATTAACAACATAACACAAGTAATGTAATCATCAACACAAAACATAATCATAAAATTCAGCATTGCACATTCAACAATAACAAGTTACCGTTCATCCAAATTCGGCCTCCAAGCCCAAAATCAAAGTCTAACTAGTGCCCTTGAGTCTCATGGTGACTCACCCTAAATTTCTAAGCTTAAAACTTATTCTAGAAATTGTGTAAGCTTCTCTCTTACCTCTTGAAGACAAACTAAGAATACTTAGAACCTTTAGGTCTCTTTCTCACCAAAACCGTGAGCAACACTCCCTCCTTGGACACTTGAAATTTGACTTCCAAGCTTCTAAGACTCTAAGACTCCTCTTGATCTACCAAGCCAAAGATCCTAATGCCTTGAACAAGGTTTGGCCGTGAGGTCTATTTGGGTTTTGATTGAAATTTCTTCAACACAACTTCAAGCAAGTGGCATATTCATGATCTAGGGTATGAATATGCCAAGGTTTCTTGTGTTTGGTAAGTGTTTGGGCTTGAACAAGGGTGGTGGTGGTTATGGCCGTGAGGTTCTTAAGAGGAGGAAAGGTTGAATTTGAACTTCTAAGCTTCAATCACTTATGCATGTTGTGTATTCATGATCTAGGCTTAGAGGATGTAAGGATTTCTTGGTTTTAATGGAAGAAAATGGTTGGGTGGTGGTCTTTAGGGAGGTGGCCGTGAGCTTCTTGGAAAATAAGAAGAAGAAGAAAGTGGTGTGAAGATGGCATGAAGAAAAGGGAGCAAAAGTGGTGGTCATCAACACAAGGCCATTTTTATAAAAGCTTATGGTCAAATGGTGAGGTGTTAAGGTGGCTAAGTGGTGTGCTAAGGTGTGGACACCTCACTACTTCATGCAAGGAAAGAAATGTGGAGTTGCCACCTAATGTTTACCAACATGCATGAAATGTGAGGTTGACACCTCACTTTCTTCATGCAACTCACAAATCACTCTACACACTCACACACCACACGGCCTACACATGCACACACAAGGCCCATCACACAATCTTGGCCCAACATCACCCATAAGGCCCATTTGGTTCACTTAGGCTTAATCTAGTCCACTTAACCCTTAAGCTATTCATTAACCAAGCTAATCTAACTCAAGACTAACTATTATCTAACTAAACCAAATTAACTTAAAACCACACAAGTCTAAACCTAATAAATTAGGTTTGATCTAACCCTAATCACGATTTGCTATCTAAACACGATTAAACTCTAACACATCAATCTAGGGCAAAACATTTAAATCACAAAGCACGAATTATTTGGGAACTAAAATTCAGGGATGTTACAATTTACTCCTAGTCTATCTTTCTCAAAGTGTGGAGGGGATGTGAGGCAAAAGTGTTATAAAGTGTACATTGTACGAAGAACCCTCCTTCGGGGAGAATGTGAAGTACAATGATTGTTATAAAGTGGACAATTGTTAAAGGGCAAAGTGAAAAGTGTTAAAGTGTTATAAAGTGGAAAGGAAAAGGAAATTGAAGTGTTATGGTATTATGATTATTGTTTATGCAGTATCGTTAATAGTGGACGAATGTGATTATGAATATGGTTAGGTAAAGTGTCCCATATTAAAATAAAGAAGTAAATAGGAATTGTATTATATATATGTATAGTATTATTGTTTTTAATTGTTTGAAGCATGCACTTTCCTTATGTTTTATTATTTTCATATTAAGTGTTTCTCTCGATTTATATTCAAATTACTCATCCTTACTGTGGACATCTTAGGTACCCATCGGAGGAAGACATTCATCGCTTCGACGCCGAGAAAGTGAAAGAGAGTACATTATTGAATGTGACCTTCTTGGTCTCATTCTTATTGAATTGCAATCATTCTAGGATTCTGTAATGTAGAATATTTTCATTAATTAAAGTTGTATTTAAATTTGAACCGCTTATTTTGATTAAGTTACTTTTAAGTTGAGAAAAAGATTGTTTAAAGCATTTGAAAGAAATGTATTAATGAATTGTGAAGGATATAAAGATATCCTCTTCTAAATGAATTTGAATGTATGGCACAACCACTAAAAGCGTGATTATAGGTTTTGTTTATGTATAAGAAAACTGTTCTGGACTTGACAGGTACAAATTTAACTTGGGGAAAGTCCATATTTCAAACAAAACACCATCAAAATTTTATAAACCCCAAGTCTTTAACATCAAAACATAAATTTTAAATGTTATATTTTAAGAACTAAAAAGTAGGAGGTTACAAGCAGCCAAACACCGTGGGTTATAAAAGTAATAAATGTAACATATATAAAGGATATTTGATAACTCTAATAGCCCAACAACCCTCCTAGTACAACAATAAATTTGGTGAAGAATAGAAGTCAACAACATTTAACTCTGGAAGTAGCAGGTAGCAATTCAAATTATTGAGATATTAACAATTCATTCGCATAGTATTTATCGACTTCTCTCTTTTTTTTTATAACAACAACAACAACAACAAACTGCATAGAATTGAGATTTTAAATCGGCATTTAACAACATTTAACAACAACATACAATAATAATCGGCATGAGTATACACTATCTACAATCTATATCAGGTGACATGACTGAAAATATTAACCAAGTGGTTCTCATTATTAAAAATTAAATATCCCATAGTCCATAATAAAACCAAAGTGCATAGAATTGAGATTTTAAAATAAGACTCAAATTAAAATTAAACTTGACAGGAAATGGTTATATGCTTATTTACTCTCTCTATATACTCATAAAATGATATACTCTTCCTGCACATTGAAAGGCAACACCCGTTATATGTTTTAGAAAACCTGAAATTTAAAATATCATGAACATAGGAACTCATTAGAAATGAGAAAGGGTTCAAACCTGAAATTTAACGCACCATTTCTTAGTACAAATCCTACAATGATTGTCTTATTGCAGCTAAAGGAAATTATGTAACACCCCGCATTTTTCCCACACGTGCGTAAACGATTTCGTTAAGATAAATCTTGAAGTTTTGGGATATAGAGGATTTTAAGAAAAATATTTTGTGTGAAAAAGAAAATAGAGTGATGGTTTTCATGGATGTTTATAAACAAAATGTTTTTATAAATGTGAAGTGAATAATTTTGTTGAGTTTTGAAATGATTTGATTTTTAAGAAATTAGTTGTGATTTTATTGAAGAGTGATTTTTATTTAAAGTGAAGTTTTGGGTCTGTAAGCTTTAAAAATGCATATCTTTTTAACCGTAACTCGGATTTTTACAAATTTTATATCAAAACGACCGTCTCGAAACATAGATTTTGAAAATATAACTTTCAGAATTTTCTGGGTTGCTTTACAAAAAATTATTTTCTGAACAGTGGAATACGAGTTTTTGAAATTTAGTTTTAAAGAAAATGAATTTGTTGATTGGGCATGAATCTTTATGTGAAATATGCTTGATTTAATGTGTGTGTACTGTGTGATGTGTGGAAATAATTATGTTAATGTAAAATTGTTAGAATTAATTGCCTTGTATGTGTAATTGCAATTGAATAAGAATTAATAAAATAAAATTTGTATGTGTATGCATGTGTGTATATGTAAGTGCCTTGGTATGAATGTGTGTGTGTTGAATGTAGATGCATGTGTATGTGTGTGAGGTTGCCACGGTTGTGCATGAGCATTAGGTGTGTGTATATGTGTCAAGCATGTGTGTGTGTAGAAGACTTAGAGATTAAGACACTAAGGGACTAAGTGAACCAAACTAGACCAAACTAAGTTAGGATGCAACCAAAACCCTAACTATCTCCTAACTAAGTCTTAAGCCTAAGATGACCCTAAGCTCTAGCCCATCCCACCTTGTCTCCTTAGTTATGATAAAATCCACCCATGCATATTTTTAGAAGCCCAAAACCGCCCCTCCTTGTGTGCATAACCAATACCTAAACTTGAGGGCATAAGAGGAAATTGTGGATGGCTTATAACATAGTGAAGCCTTAGTACACCTTCTCATTTTCACTCCCTTCACCCATTTCCCCACTTCCACCGTAGCAACACTAGAAACACATTCTCTAAGAGTCCATTTTACTCTTAGAGAAAGAAAAAGAAATAGAAAATGAGAGAGAGAGGAAGGAAAGACCGTGGAAGAGAAGGAAGAAGGAGGAACTTAAGAGCTTGATCTAGGAGCCATTTCTTTTGAAGATCTAAGAGATTAGAAGCCAAGAGACCAACCCTTCTTGATAGGAGATTCGGAGAACCCAAATAAGAAATGTAATAGTCTAGTTTTCCTTTTTAGTTTGTAAATCCCTTTTCATTTTCTTCTTGCATGTCCATTTTTATGCTTTGTAAGATGAGTTTATGTGCTATTCTTTCTTAATTTTGGACTTTCATGGACTAAAAGTAATTTGTAATAATTGTTACTCTATGTTTGTGATTCGGTTTGTATTCTCCTTGCTTGATCTAAATATTTTTCTAACTTAAACTTAAAGATCTAGAGTTTTGTTTAAGTTTTTGTAAAACTTGACATAGATCCTTTTTGCATGTGTGTTCTTCTTGTTTTAAATCATGATCTATATGTTTATGTACTTATTTGACAAGTTAATCTATGATCTAAGTTTAATAAATGGTAAAGTAAAATTATTTGGTTTTGCATGTTAATTTTCTTATTGAAAACCGTGAGCTATGATGATCTTTGATCTTGCATGTTAAATTTTCTTGTTTAAAATGATGATCTATGTTGTGTTTGGGTGATTCCTTAATAAACAAATATATGATCTAAGTTGCTTGAAAATAAACTTGAGATCTTGTCTTTACATGTTGATTTCATAATGTTCTTGTTGATTTATGTGCAAATATTTTATGACCTATGTTCTTGAAGCATGCAAGTTGATTTTAAGTGAAAGGATTATGTTTTCACTTTATGCATGTCACGGTCTCAAAGAGAAAATTAAACAAGCCTTAAAAATAAATTTTTTGAAGCATGACCATGATTTAGCCTAAGTATTTGATTATGGGTATGCCTTACTTTTTTTTAGAAGGCCATTCGGCCATACTTATTTAAAAACGAAATTCATGTTTTTATTTATAAAAAGTGGATGCATGTTTGTTCTAAGACTAGATCTAACAATTTCTAACACATGCATGTTATTTTCATAAGATCTATATTTTTGAATTCATTTGTGTGTTGACATTCGGCCATCCTAGGCTTAGGGAGAGATCTATGCTTGTTCCTCATATAGGATACATGCATGTTAAGACCAATTGAATTTAAGGTCCAAAAAAGTGTTTTCATGAAATAATTAAATTTAAGAGACAATGCATGTAAGTCTTTGAAATAATTTGTGCTTCAAATTGTTGTTTTGATTCTGTTTGAATTGAAAATTGTTGATTCTCCCTACTGGATGCTCACGGTCTAATTATAAAAGAAAGAAAATAAATTTCATGCTTTTATGTCTTTAATTGTTGTGTTGAGTTTGTTTTATGAAATTGGAAATTTGTTGGTTTTCTTCTCTGGATGTTCACGGTCTTGATCCTAAAATAAATAAAAAGATTTCATGATTTCGTTTCTTTATTTGTGCATTAAAACTTTGCAAAATTATATGTATGTCATTCGGTCAAAGTATGTTCATGTGATTGGAAAATTGTCTCCATAACAGTGATATGTGAATTCTTTGTCTTTTTGGTTGATCTAATTCTGTGAAAAGATTTTGTAAAGTTAATTCAATGATTTTTAGCTTTAAAGTTTATGTCTGATTGGAAATTATCAACCTGTGTGATTCGGTTTTGTTGAACTAATTAACAGGATTAAATTAAATTATTTTCTTAAGAATAATTTGATTAATATATTAAAGTTATAATTTAATTAATTAATGTAAATAAAGTGAAGATGTCATTTACTGTATGAATATTGTGAATGCTTGGAATCTGTGTGGGTGTCTGTTCTTTGTACTGCTTGTATGTGTTGGGGATTTTATTGAATACTGTTTGTGAAATTTATTTGTGAAAAATGTTTTACTTAAAAAGAATGATTTAAACAACTTAAATTAACTTGAAATTTAATTAACATTATTTGATCAGTGTTCAATGATAATGTGAAATTTAGTAATTTAACAAACTAATTTGATTGGTTTTGAAGTTCGGTCTTCTTGAATTTTTGTATTTGATTTGAGAAATATTTTCAAAGAGTTGTTTTTCATTTAATGTTTAAAGAAAATGATTTTCTTTAACCTAAGTGTTTTGAACTAAGAGTAATGGATTCTCTTTTGAAAAAGAAATTGTTTTAGCAATTGTTTTAAGAAGTTTCTTGGAAATGTTTTATAAAAGAAATGATTTGGATTTAAAGTCTTTTGGATATTGGCAATGTGCTTTTAAAAAGGGGATTATTTTAAAATGTTTTAAAACGAAATTTAGAATTCACGTAAATCGTTTCTAACGCACGGGGAAAAATGTCTAGTTCGGGTGTCGGACGCGGAGGAAGCGTGGCAAGGATACCGACTGGAAATATTAGAGAGTTTTTGGATGTGTCGTCATCCAGGTGAGTGAGAGTGCGGTGATCCCATAACGTGGTTGCTCGTAATTCGAGTAGATGGATTACGGGAGTACTGCGAGTTAGGCAATGCAGATGTTCATGCTAAATGTTTATCTGTTCTGTTGCATACTAAATGTTTATTTATTGTGCATACTCTACTTTGTTGAGAATTGTTTGATTGTGTTTGGATAGCGAAATGATGGTGATAGAACTATGGAAGTAATAAGATAAATTGAAAAGAGAAAAGAGAAACGAATGAGAAACATGAGGGTTATGGAGAAAGAGATGAATCGTGTTGTGAATAAAAGTTTGAGAAAGAGATAAAGGTGATGCGAGTGAAGGAAAGAGACAAAGAGTTGAGATTTGAAAAAGGTTGTGATTATGAAAGTGGTTGAGTAGAGACGTGATTCCTCGTTCACGTTTTTGGGAAGAAGCTTAGTGTTGAGTTGAGCTTGCTCCTCCATTAACACTCACCCAAAAATGTGGTGTTTGAAAAAAGGTTTTTGAAAAGAGATTTTGAAAGAGCTTTTGTGAAAATGGAATTTTGTGAAAGTTTTTGGAAAGATTATTTTTGAAGAAGTTTTGTGAAACCGTGTTTTCGAAAAAGTTTTGCGAAAGATGTGTTGGAAAGACGAGGAAAATCTGTTGATGATGTGAATGAGAATGAGTTTTGAGAATGTTGATGATGAGATGAGATGAGAAAGTGATTTGCGGCTTGAGGCCATTGAGATTTTAGGGGGAAAAGATTGCGATTAGTGGTCGGGCTTCGTTGAAGGGATGCACCAAGGACGAGCCGATCATTAGGAATAAGCCGCTAATTAAAACTCAAAACTTTAAAAGACTTAAAAGATATTTATATACGCGGTGAGTATGAGTGCGAAGTAGTGGAGAGGAAGATACCCCGGAGTATCTGCGGATATTCGGGTTGTGATTGCAATAGGGGAGGATAAGGACGGTGATATGTCAAGAAGCCTTGAGTGCTATTCTAGGCAGAACGAGTTCCATATGTGGTACGGGCAGATCGGTCCTATGCCGTGGTAGTTCTGCACGATCAACTAGAATTAGTACTGTCGCCCCCTATGGCAATTCGAGAACAGTGAGAGGGACTGGAACGGGGCATTTGTGATTGCCGCTGAGAGCGTGCATTGTTATTATGTGAATTATGATTATGATTTGAGGCAGGGCCTCCTGGTCTGGGACCATTTGTTTGTGTGACAGCTGTCGTGCCCGCGTGGTAAAGGTCCTGTACTCCTGTTTGCTTCCGATTAGGTTGGGTGGTTGACCGAGGAGATGTAGACGTGTGTGAGCTCAATGATGTTTCCCCCTCATCATTGACGCTAATCGAAATAATAAAACTTAAAAGATAAACATGTTTCAAAGAAAAGTATATCAAAAGATATCAAGTGTTGAATAAAGGCTATAGGTCGAGCACGAGAATTGGTTCGTGATGTAAGAAATCATGAGGCAACTATTTGAATGGAAAAGGAATTGTGAGGCAAGTGGGATGAAGGTTTTGGCTTTAAGTGAGGATATTGGTGTGTTAAGAATATTTCTGTATGCATTGTTTTATATGATCCATATATGCTAAGTGCATGACATGTTGCATATGATGATGATGATGGGATGGAATTAGGATAAGTGGTTATGCTCCGCTGTTCTAGTTTTACTATTTATTTTTATATTAAGTCTACCGAGACCGTAAGGTCAACCCGTTAGTGTTCGGAACACTGACTCTCTCCTACCATGTTGTCGTATCGGCACTTGCTGATATTGCAACTGGTAGATGGCGCAGCGGAAGCGTGGTGGGCTTCATCGACCAAGGCCGAAGTTAGACGACGAGTCTTCGTGTGTCTGACTAGAAGTTAGGCAATCCCCTGGCGGAATGTACTCCATTGTAAGTACTTAGTTACCTAACTATATCCTTCTGTACCCTGGCAAAAGTTTTTAAATTAGCATTGATGATTGAAACAAGTAAATGGGCTATGTTTTCTTTTAAATGTTGTTTTCGAAAACGAGTTTCAAAGTGCGGTGTCTTGTGACACCTCGGTTTGGAACTTGAAGGATGTTATGCAATGTGAGACACCAGTTTTCAAGAGTAACTATGTTTTAAAAATTTAAGTGTTCTCACGTTCACATAACACTTGAAAAAAAAAATGGCCCTAATCTTCACTACTTTTAAGTTAAGTTTTCAAGTTGCCGAATCGGGGTGTTACAAATTACACTCATATAAGAAGCTAACTTGACAAAAGGAAAAATACAGTGAACAATAATGAAAACCTCATAATTCCAAACAACATACAGGAATAAGATAACTCAAGGCAAAACTTCTCATGCTCTGTACCTATTCTGCAATGACCATAGCATATATGTATGCTCAAATCTAAAAAATCATAAAATAGAGAAAACAAAATGATCTTAACAGACCATTCAGTGCAGCTGGAAGGACATGTGTATAATATATAACCATTACGAGAGTGATTTTGTTGCTTGAAAACAAACAATGACATAATAATCTATTTCCAATAACAAATTAATTATATAATTTGGACCAAACCAAGCTGAAACACATAACTTCAATGACATCTTGATGCCCATTCCTCTATTTGAACCAACAATCTCCCAAAAAAAAGAACATAAGCAATAGAATAAGAGCAAAATACAAATAGAGTCAAATACATAGAGGAATCTTAGGCTTTCGAAAAAACTTAAACCATCAACAAATATAGCATTAAGGATTAAAGAACAAATGCATCGTTAAGAAATTTCAAAGGCAAAATATATTTATAACTCAAACATCAGAGTAGTTTTCCATGATTTTTTCTTAAATCTAGGAAGTCAAATATATCAGCATGCCATGGCTCCAGGTACATAGCAAAGAAGTAGCAAAGAATTGAGGAAAGCAAATGCACAACAACTCAAAGTAAGGAAACAAACATCTACAACAGTACCAGCAATAAGCAAATAGCAGTAGTAGAAATTAAGAGCATAGCAGCAACCATTTCTGCATGAAAATCAAGTATTTTAGAGGGCATAAAATTAGCAGATTAGTTCTCTCCGAATAAGGCAATAAGCACAAATATATACATCAAGCATACATATTAGTTTTGTGAATGAGCATGATTACTTGAACAAAATACATTATGCAGCCAAAGTAAATACAATGATTGTTAGCATGTACTTTCTCCTTTACCTTTTTGACACATGTTCCTACATAATCTTTAAAAAAAAAAGACTGCTACACTAATTATTTCTAACATACCCCAAAACATTGGAGCAAGTTGCTGACACCATGTCATTTCAATGTTTTTTTCCTTGAGCATCAACTAAACTACCATGTCAAGGTAAATCTGAGAAAGAAAATAGAATTAGATAACATACACTAATTATTTATAACCATCATTATCAACAAAATTAAATATTTAAAAATAAAACCAAAATCTTGATGCAAGTATACCTGATGTAAATCAAGATGTTTTTTCTTCATTTCTTTCACAGCATCATGTCTATCTTGAATTTCATCAACTGTGCTTAAAACCTGCAACAACATAGATATCACAAATCCAACTTTTACATGAAAATTTTAATTAATTCTCAACACAAGCAAATGACAAATCAATCACTACTCCTAGGTGTAACGTTCCTTTATTATACTACTTTATTAAAGAGAATTTCTCTGTTGTTATTTGAATAGAATATATGGACTTGCTCGAGAAGAGATATAATTAAAAACTCTTTTATAAAGCTCTTGTAAAATAACTTGGTATTCATTAGTGGTTATTAAAAAAAATCTTTCCAGAATCATTTATGAAATCATTTTTATTTTATTTTTTTTATTAAAGTGAAATACCGTAATTATCAGAGTAAGCGGAAAATAGAGACTTTGACTTGATAATTCATATGTACAAACTATTTATAGAAAGAAAATAGATATATATATATATATATATATATATATATATATCATCCATAAAAAGAGTCAACATACATCCAAGTCAAGTCGAGGTAGCAGGTTTGTACAAAATACAAGTCCATAATATAAAACTAAAAGATAGGACCACGTCACTGAGATCTCCCAAAAATATGTACAATATATATAGAGCAAAAGATGAAATCCCAAAAGTGGTCCAATGATCCTCCTCCATAGCATGATCTCCAGAGTCTCCAGCAGCTGCTCCACCCGTCCCACATCCTAACCATCTATACTATGCATCACCTGGTGGATCCCCAACTCCCCACTGGCTCCTAGTGGAGTGCTCGACTGGCTCGTCCTCATCCTCACCCTCCTCCGGATCCTCCTCTACCTCCTCCGACTGAGTGGGTACCCTCCCACTGGGCACTGGGTCCGCTGAAGGTGTCCCCTGAACCGGACTCATCGGACTAGGTATAGGAGTCTCTTCTCGAATCACTCGAGAAGCAGAGGGATGAGATCTAGTAGCAGCTCGAAAACGGAAAGAGTGGAAGCGACGAGCAGGTCGAGTCGGGGGTGGTCCATGATAAGTATAGAAAGGGGGTACATGCAAAGAATAGATAATAGGGATGCGAAACCTACGAGGACGGACACGAGCCAAAGGGTTGGGGTGGTATAGAGTCACCTCCACCTCACCCTCGAATGTGGCTCTGTGGTCCTCGTAGTACCACACTCCACTAGGGAGCGGGCGCAACTCGATGCAAGCTAGATAGCGTGCCATCACCTAACATGGGCAATAAGGGGTGAGCACATTATTCACATAATCGAATAAGGATAAATAAAGCATATAACAATTTCCAGTTACAAACATCCAATGCAAATGCAGATGTAAATGAACATGTGTATTTCATTTATAATAATTCCATTAATTATGAGAAATGATGCATGTCTCCCAATTCCATTGTCCATTGAACGTTCATTCTAATAATTCGCATACATGACCAACATGTATTGTGGAACTGCTCGGATAGTGTGCACACAACGTCACCAAGACGTGACAGCATTCCCAAATGCTGCCCACATTACCAAAATGTGTCATCGAGCCAGTCACCACCGAATTATCCCCAACCTTTCACCATGCATGTATGCCCATAAAATTATACACTAAGATTAACCAATAATCTTATTATGTGCATCCGATATTATTCCTTCAGTGAGTTAAACTGTTGTTAATACTTCCCTAATCCATTTATTGGAACATGATACCTTTCCCACAAGCATAATTGATCTTAATCGACATTCCATCAGGTATGTTAGAGGAAAAAAAATTGTTTTCTGTCTCTGGTCCCAAAATACTCGAGTAGATTCTCCTAGACTCGAGTGTTTCTCAGTTTTGAAAAAAATTACTCGAGTGTTCCTCCTGGAACTCGAGTGTTCATACATTTTCCAGAAAAACCTTCAAACTCCATCAAGATACTCGAGTGTTCTCCATGAAACTCGAGTGTTCTTAAGTTTTCCAGAAGTATCTTTAAAATTCATCAGAATACTCGAGTGTTCCTCATGAATACTCGAGTGTTCTAGAGTTTTCCAGAAATACCTTTAAAATTCACCAGAATACTCGAGTGTTCCTCATGAAAACTCGAGTGTTCTTGAGTTTCCCAGAAAATCAATTTTCCCAAAACCAGCAAAATACTCGAGTATCACCCATAATACTCGAGTGTTTGCAGACAGACAACACTGAAATTTGAGTTTTAACATACCATTTTCGATTATAGGCCATTCCAGTCCAAACCAAAGATCAATCTAGCTTACATTACACATTTTATACATGCTCCAATACTGAATTAACAACATCTAACACTGGATCACAGGATTTCACCAATTATGCATAAAATCCAATCTTTCCACAACTTAACATACCAAAATATATTCTACACATATTCATCACATTTTCAGCTTTGGTACACCTTGCATGTGACCAAATAAACATGTCCAAACTCTCATTGAACCCAGAAGAAAGCCTCCAAGCCTCAAACCTATTTCCAACTATGCCCATGGAGTCATTTATTGACTCCCATCCTAATTTCACATAATTTAAACTTATTCTAGTGAATTAGAAGCTTCACCCTTACCTCTAATTCGTGAATCAACACTGAGATTGCAGAGAAATTGGCTGGAAATGTGAAACCTCAAAAATCCTTGCATGCAGCCATAGTTGGACAGAGTACCAAAACCAGAGAATTTAACATGCAAAATCGTTGTAAAAATTAGGGAAAGAGGTTAGGAGTTGTTCTCTGCAACATAAACTAGAGGTATGAACGAATTTGAGATTCAGGGGGCTCATTAACTTACCAAAATCCGAGCTCCAAGTAGGCTTCCAGACCTCAGGAACTTGGTTTGGCAACAACAATCCTTCTCCTTTCGATCCTCGATTCTCCTTCCACACAGCACCTTAACTCACGATTTTTATATGTTTGTAAAGCTCGAGATGTGAGCTTTACAATGGTGTATCACTCTCGATTCAACACTCAAAAACGCTCGAGTAATCAACGTTCGAAATCAGGAACCCTAACTCTTCGTTTTCAGAGAAAAGCCAACAAAATCCTCCATCTTCTTCAACTCAGGGTTTATATAGACGTTCCCAGCTATCATGCAGCTCGCCACGACATCCATCATCGTGTACTAAGGGTGTTTTCGTGTCAAACCAGGGAAATCGTTGTGTGTTGACTCATCAACCGCATTAACGAGTTCTCCACTGATTCGAATACTCGAGTATTTCCAGAAATACTCGAGTCTTTTGGTCAAATTTTCAAAAATATTTATTTTAATGTCCTTCCCTCCAAAATCTTTCTAATATTGCTTTTAGGTCCTCATTCAGGGACTAATATGTAAAAATCTCATTTTCACATATTATTCTCTTGCTAAAATATTTTTTCTACTTCCGCAAATACCAATACCAACTCATAATCATCCTAATTGATTTATGAAATATAATTATGATTAAGAAAATAATTATAAAATTATCTTCCATAAATCATAATTGTATTACATCGGGAAACGAAATTTGGGGTGTTACACTACTCCCCCACTTAACAGGAATTTCGTCCCCGAAATTCAGCTTACAAAAATAACTCGGGATAATCCTTGCGCATTCGATCCTCTAATTCCCAAGTTGACTCGAATACATTCCCACTTTGCCAAATAACTTTGACCAACGGAATCTCCTTTCCTCTAAGCTGCTTGGTCCTCCTATCTTCCACTTTTACTGGGCCAGCTTTAAAGGTTAGGTTTTCTCGTAAGGTTAAGTCATCTGGACGAATCTGAAGGATCGAGGTTGGATCATGCACAAACTTTTTCAATTGAGAGACATGAAAAACATTGTGCAGGTTAGCTAAAGATGGCAGGAGGGCTATTTGGTAGGCTACAGGTCCTACTCGCTTAAGGATTCGGTAAGGACCTATAAACTTAGGTGACAGCTTCTGAGGTTTCAGTGCTCTACTCACACCCTTTAGCGGCACAATCCTGAGAAATACATGATCGCCTTCTGCGAACTCTAAAGGTCTTCTTCTTCGATCTGAATAACTCTGCTGACGACTAACTGCAGTCCTGATTTTTTATTGAATCATTCTGATCTTCTCGGTTGTCCGTTGTACCACATCCGGACCAAGATGCAAATTCTCCCCCACTTGAAACCAACATAGTGGGGTTTGGCATTTTCTCCCATACAATGCCTCGAACGGTACCATACCAATACTTGTATGATATCCGTTGTTGTATGTGAATTCTGCGAGTGGTAATATTTGATCCCAACTTCCTCTTTCTTCCAACACACAAGCTCGCAAAATATCCTCAAAAGTTTGAATGGTCCTTTCGGTTTGTCCATCGGTCTGAGGGTGATAAGCTGAACTCATCTTAAGCTTTGTCCCCAGAGCTTGATGCAAACTTGACCAGAATCTCGACATGAATCTCGGATCACGATCCGAAATAATACTGGATGGTACTCCATGCAATCGTACCACTTCCCGAATATAAATTTGGGTAAGTTTCTCCAAAGAGTAGTGCATATTCACCGGAATGAAATGCGCCGACTTAGTAAGACGATCCACAATTACCCAGATTGCGTCATGGTTTGCAACTGTCCTTGGCAATCCAGTCACAAAATCCATGGAGATACTATCCCACTTCCATTGTGGAATATCTAGAGGCTGCAACATTCCTCCAGGTTTCTGATGTTCCACTTTAACTTTTTGGCAGATTATACACGATGCTACATAGTCTGCTACATCCTTCTTAAGACCAGGCCACCAAAACATGCTTTTCAAATCCTGGTACATCTTTGTCGATCCAGGGTGCATGCTCATCTGACTCTTATGTGCCTCATCCAAAATCATCCTCCTAATCTCCGAGTCCTTCGGTATGCAAATTCTCGTTTTAAAGCGAAGAATTCCATCCGACCCTTCTGAAAAATCTGACTCTTTTCCTTCTTCCATTAACTTCTTCTTCTCTAGTAATTCCGGATCTTCACGTTGCAATTCTCGAATTCGAGCCAAGAATTCGCTAGAAATTTGCAACATACCCAACGTAATCTGACCTGGTTCCACTTGCATCACCAGGCTTAGATCCCAAAACTCTTCAATCAAAGCCGCTTCCTTGAGCATCATGGAACTCGCATAAATTGCTTTACGGCTCAAAGCGTCTACTACAACATTGGCCTTACCAGGATGGTAATGAAGCTCAAAGTCGTAATCTTTCAAAAATTCCATCCATCGATGCTGTCTCATATTTAACTCCTTCTGGTCAAATAAGTATTTCAAACTCTTATGGTCACTAAACACTCGAAACGTAGTGCCATAGAGATAATGCCTCCATACCTTCAATGCAAAGACTATTGCAGCAAGTTCCAAATCATGGGTGGGGTAGTTTACCTCGTGAACTTTCAGTTGACGAGATGCATACGCCACAACCTTTCCTTCTTGCATTAGGACACTCCCAAGTCCTTGTCCCGATGCATCACAGTACACTTCGTACTCCTTGTGAGAGTCAGGTAAGATTAACACTGGTGAGGATGTTAACCTTTCCTTAAGCATCAGAAAACTCCTTTCATACTTCTCATCCCATACGAATGGTTGATCCTTCCTAGTCAGCTTGGTGAGGGGTAATGCAATCTTCGAAAATCCCTCAATAAATCTTCTATAATATCCGGCCAGTCCTAAGAAACTTCTGACTTTTGTGACTGTCTTTGGTTGAACCCACTGCAAAACTGATTCCACCTTGGCTGGGTCAACAGCTATGCCACCTTCCGAGATCACATGCCCCAAGAACTGAACTTCTTTTAACCAAAACTCACACTTAGAGATTTTGGCATAGAGCTGCTTCTCCTTCAGAATCTTCAACACTACTCGGAGGTGTTCGGCATGTTCCTCCGGACTCTTTAGAATATATCAGGATGTCATCAATAAAGACTACCACAAATGAATCCAGATACGGTCTAAAAATCCGATTCATGTAGTCCATGAAAATAGCTGGTGCATTTGTTAATCCGAACGGCATTACAACATATTCATAATGTCCGTATCGAGATCGAAATGCAGTCTTAGGGATATCTTCCTCCTTGATTCTGATCTGATGATACCCAGATCTCAGATCGATCTTAGAAAACATCGAAGCTCCTCTCACTTGATCCATGAGATCATCTATCCTTGGCAAAGGATACTTGTTCTTTATGGTCACCTTATTCAGCTGTCTATAATCCACGCACATTCTAAGGCTTCCATCTTTCTTCTTGACAAACAACACCGGAGCACCCCATGGGGATACACTTGGCCTAATAAGTTGTTTTTGCAGCAACTCCTCAATCTGATTCTTTAATTCGACCATCTCGGGTGGTGCCATTCTATAAGGAGCAATAGAAATGGGACCAGTTCCTGGAATCAGCTCGATTCCAAACTCAATCTCCCTCTTGGTGGTAATCCCGGCATTTCTTCGGAAAACACTTCCGGAAATTCCCGAACAATCGGAATCTCTTCCACGGACCTTTCTTCTTTCTCCGGCTCAACAGCAGAGACCAAGCAGAGATACTTCTCCGAGATCGAATCCTTGAATAAAAGCGTCTTCTTAGCACAATCAATAACCACATGATTGCTAGCCATCCAATCCATGCCCAAAATTACATCCAATTGGGACAAAGGGAGGCAGATCAAATTTAAATGAAAGACGCGATCTACTATTCTAATTTTACAATTAAGACACACCTTTGAAGCGATTACAGGAGGGTTAGTAGGGGTCTCTACCCTAAGACAATAGGGTGATTCGGACACAGGCAATTTCAAACGATTCACACATTCAAATGAAACAAATGAATGAGTGGCTCCTGAATCGAATAAAATTCTACAAGGTTGATCATTGAGCAGATAAGTACCTTGCATGAGTCCCGGGGCTTGGTTTGCCTCAGCACCACTAAGGGTGAAAACTCGACCTTGAGTCACTGGCTTGTCCATAGATCCTCTTGGAGTGTTCTTGGGTGGTTCCTTACAATCGCGAGAAAAATGAACAGGTTTCCCGCAGTTAAAACACCCACTGTGAGACCAACAGAATTTTCCAGAGTGATGACGCCTGCACTTCTCACAATAAGGAGCATTATTGTAAGAGGTGTTTCGATCATCAGACATCTTGCCCTTCCCCCTATTCCTATGAGAATAAGGGCTTTTGTTACGGTGGTCATGCCCCTTCCGCTTCTGCGGACCATATCCCAAATGTTCCTTCTTTCCTTCTACAATCTGAACTGTCTCCGCCTTTTTTATCATCCTCATACATCCTACACATATCTACCAGCGTAGGGAAACTTTGAATCTTTTGATAACTGAACACCGACTTCAATTCGGGTCTCAGTCCTCCCTCAAACTTGATACATTTACTCCTCTCGTTTGGATTCATCTGATAGTAAGGGGAGTATTTCATTAGTTCTTCAAATTTCGCAGCATATTCACCTACACTCATGCTGCCTTGTCTAAGTTGTAGAAACTCAACCTCTTTCTTCCTCCTTAAATCTTCAGGAAAATATTTCTTGAGAAATTCTCCCATGAATACTTCCCAAGTTACCCCTCTTCCTTCATGAGCAAGTAACTGGGCAGTATGATTCCACCAATGTTCCGCTTCTCCCTCCAGCATGAACACAGCATAAGCTATCCTCTGGGCGTCGGAGCATTCTAAAGTTCTAAAGATCTTGTCCATCTCCAAGATCCACTTGTTAGCTTCTTCTGGTTTAAACGCACCAGCAAACTTTGAGGGATTGCAACTCCTGAAATCCGACAAAGTTTTGGCTTCTGCAGCTACCGCACCTGCTGGAGGTGGATTAACGGGCTGAGGTTGATGTTGCTGATGTTGATTCTGCTGCAAATTTTCTAACACTGTAGCCATCCTTTCCAGCAGATAGTTCGTATGATCTCTATATCGCGATGCCATAGTGAGCCTGCACTATGGACCTATGTCGTTAAAGATCTATCTAGACTTTGAAATCCATCTAGTTCTATTCTAAACTATCACTAATAGAACTAAGCCATATGAAATAAATCAAATAGCTAAGAAACTTTACCCAGCTGTAGCAACTTCTGGCAGGTTATGCTTGGGAGAATCAAGAATCAGGACCATTATGCTCTGATACCATAAATGTGTAACGTTCCTTTATTATACTACTTTATTAAAGAGAATTTCTCTGTTGTTATTTGAATAGAATATATGGAGTTGCTCGAGAAGAGATATAATTAAAAACTCTTTTATAAAGCTCTTGTAAAATAACTTGGTATTCATTAGTGGTTATTAAAAAAAATCTTTCCAGAATCATTTATGAAATCATTTTTATTTTATTTTATTTTTTTTATTAAAGTGAAATACCGTAATTATCAGAGTAAGCGGAAAATAGAAACCTTGACTTTATAATTCACATGTACAAACTATTTATAGAAAGAAAATAGATATATATATATATATATATATATATATATCATCATCCATAAAAAGAGTCAACATACATCCAAGTCAAGTCGAGGTAGCAGGTTTGTACAAAATACAAGTCCATAATATAAAACTAAAAGATAGGACCACGTCACTGAGATCTCCCAAAAATATGTACAATATATAGAGAGCAAAAGATGAAATCCCAAAAGTGGTCCAATGATCCTCCTCCATAGCATGATCTCCAGAGTCTCCAGCAGCTGCTCCATGTAACACCTAGAATTCTAATCCTATATACCATTACTTTATAAAAAAAATCTTAGAAAAATTTTGACAGGGTTTGTTTTAAAATTAGAGCTTTCCCTTTATAGAAAACCTGTCACCTGTCAGCCAGAACATTCAAAAGTATATGTTTATATTCATTCATAACAAAGTATGTACTTATACAAGTCATCAGTCAAGGCCACATTCAGCCCAAAGTTAAGTTTTACACATCAAAAATGTGGAGTATCACCATTTCAAAAAAAACATATACATATAAGTTTTTCCAACAAAGTCCATAAGTGGTGATATCCGGAAATTTACATTAAAAGTTCATATACATAATATTTTCCAAAATACATGATATTAGAGCATAGGTCAGCTGAAAGAGTGGATCCATAAAGAGATGGGTTTCACTTCCTTAGGAGGAGTGTACCCGTCCTCGGCCTTAGGGAAAGCAGAAATATCTCCAGCCTCATTACCTAAAATGGTCAACACAGAGGGTAAGATATAGCTCAAAATCAAAGGAAACACATAAAAGCAGTAATAAGACATAATAATATACATGTTACAAAAACATGTAAGAAATAATGCAATGATACATAAATATGCAATATTCCAGAATTGTGCCATATTCCATAATTATTCCTTTCCATAATTTCCATAGTTTCCAGAATTTCCATAATATAACCATATCCCATTGGTTTCCATAAAACCTCACATCACCCTCCGCACTATTGGAAAAGATCAACTAAGAGTAAGTGTTCCCCAACCAATGCTTGCACAGTACTTCACGTGACCGTCCTTCGTACAATTTGGGCTGTTTACCCAAATTGGCTATAGCGGGAACCACTTTGCACTAGTCCAGAAATGTTTAAGTGACCAATAGAATTATTATAGGGCGCGTAGGACCAATCCCCAACGTGGTACATTTTCCACGTCCTTTGGTAGATCAAAGTCCAACTACAATAATTCTAGTGATTGTGATTTTAACACAATCTCGCCACTATACCATTCTCGTCCGTCTATTCTATGGAACCTTCACATGACTGTTCTTTTCCAATTTCCTACCGTCCTGCCTCACTTCATTAATTACGTGTTTCTAAATCTTTTAGTAGTTTTCCTTTAATCCAATTATTAACACATATTCATTTCCATAATATGAGAGTTTAGGTTTCCAACATAAAAGTCCATATCATTACCATTTAATACTCATAAATTTAGAAGCATAATAACATATTCCAAACCATTTATAATTCAAGCATAATCAAACATAAACCCCTAAAATTTCAGCCAAGCCACAACCTAGAAATTTGGAAATTCCTAAGCTAATAATCCATATACAATCAAAAACATGCCTAAGATTATGAGCTAACTACTAAAATCATGCCCTTCCTCTAATTAAAAGTATATCTCCCCTCTTACCTTGATTTAGAGAAAGTGGAGGTGAGAGATGGAGAGAGAGAACCGTGAATTGATGGAGGAAAAGAAGAGATTGATGGTGAAGGAGAGTTGAAACCTTGCTTTGATGAAGGGAAAAGATGATTTGATGAAGGAATCAAGAGGTTGGAGGTTGGGGGGTGATAAACCCTAATTTTCCCAAGAGGTTCGAGTGAGCCCTTTTGATTTTTCCCTAAATGAACTCAGCCAAATGCCTTAAAAACTGATTCTGCAGGTCGTGGAAATCGATGTCCACCTATGGATATCGATGTGCAACATCGATGTGCACAACAAGGACATCTATGTCCACAGATAAAATCTGACAGCAACTTTCACATTCAAACAGCCATAACGTTTTCGTTAACCGTTGGATCTTGCTCAAATTTGGAGATAAGCTCCCTAATATTCCAACTTCACATCCAACAGTGGGTTTTAGGTTTTAAGCTATAAATCCTACAATCCAATCTCCTAGGCTTATGGTTTTCCTAACTTGATCTCCACGATTCTAAGGTTAAACATAATGCATGAATGCCACTTAACTACTCTTCCTAATCAAGGTTAAAACTTCACATACTTATATTAGCTTAAATAAAAAGAGGATGTTACAATCCTCCCCCACTTACATTGAATTTCGTCCCCGAAATTCAGCTAGCTCTGAAGAGATGCGGATGAGATGCCTTCATCTTAGATTCCAACTCCCATGTTGCTTCTTCAACATTGTTGCGAATCCATACCACTTTCACTAAAGGGATTTCTTTACCTCGAAGCTGCTTAACTTTCCGATCTTCGATTCGGATTGGTTGCATTTCGAAGGTCAAGTTCTCCCTTAAAGGAATTTCTTCTGCTGGAATGACATGGGATGAATCATAGATGTACTTGCGAAGCTGCGAAACATGAAACACATCATGTAGATTGAATAGCTGGGGTGGCAAGGCAATTCTATAGGCCATTTTTCCAACTTTCTTCAAAATCTGATACGGCCCAATGAATCGCGAAGTGAGCTTCTTGGGCTTCAACACCCTTCCAACACCTGTAGTCGACACCACTTTCAAGAACACATGCTCACCTTCAGCAAATTCCACTGGATTCCTTTTCTTATCTGCATAACTCTTTTGCCAATCCTGTGCTGCTTTCATTTTCTCTTGGATCATTCTGATCTTCTCTGTTGATTCTTGAACAATCTCAGGTCCAATGAGTTGATTCTCCCCCACTTGAAACCAGCATAGGGGAGTCCTACACCTCCTTCCATACAATGCCTCGAAGGGAGCCATTCCAATACTAGAATGGTAGGAATTATTATATGTAAATTCCACTAGAGGCAATAACTGTTCCCAACTCTGATGTTGCTCCAAGGTACAAGTTCTCAACAAGTCCTCCAAGGATTGGATAGTGCGCTCAGTCTGTCCATCAGTTTGAGGATGATAAGCAGAACTGAGTCTCAATTCTGTCCCCAGAGCCTGTTGAAGACTTTGCCAAAACCTTGATAAAAATTTGGGATCACGATCCGAAATGATATTAGAAGGAACTCCATGCAGCTTGACAATCTCCTTAACATAAAGCTGGGCTAACCTTTCCATTGAAAACTTCATACTAATGGAAATGAAGTGAGCAGACTTTGTCAATCTGTCCACTATCACCCAAATTGCATCATGACCGACATTGGTTCTTGGCAAGCCCGACACAAAATTCATAGCTATGCTATCCCATTTCCACACTGGAACTTCAAGTGGGTGTAGCATTCCACCTGGCTTCTTGTGTTCCATTTTGGACTTTTGACAAATCAAGCATCTTGCCACATATTCTGCCACATCTCTTTTAATTTCGGGCCACCAGAACATCCTCTTAAGATCTTGATACATTTTTGTTGTTCCAGGGTGCAGGCTCAACTTACTCTTGTGAGCCTTATCCAGGAGTGCTTTCTTCAAATCTGGGTTGGAAGGAATTCATATCCTGTTTCTGAACCTCAGGACTCCATCCTTCCCTTCCTGGAAATCAGGTTCATTCCTGGATACTTCCATTCTCTTCTGCTCCTGCAATTCGACATCTTTTAACTGCTTATGCCGAATTGAATCCAGGAAATCATTGGTAATTTGGAGCATACCAACACTGATACTGTTCTTTTTGAATTGGACTCCAAGATTGAGGTTGTTGAATTCCTCAATCAATTCCAACTCTTTGATCATCATGCTACTGATGTGGAGGGTTTTGCGGCTAAGTGCATCAGCCACAACATTAGCCTTTCCTGGATGGTATTGCAGATTGAAATCATAATCCTTCAAAAATTCCATCCACCTCCTTTGTCTCATATTGAGCTCCTTCTGATCAAACAGGTACTTGAGACTTTTATGATCACTAAACACTTCGAACCTTGTACCATACAAGTAATGCCTCCATACCTTAAGAGCAAAAACAATAGCTGCTAGCTCCAGATCATGAGTAGGGTAATTCTCCTCATGAGGTCTCAATTGCCTGGAAACATAGGCAATCACCCTACCTTCTTGCATCAGAACACAACCTAGACCTTGCCTTGATGCATCACAATAAACATCAAAGTTCTTCTAAGGATCAGGCAAGATTAAGACTGGCGGAGAAGTCAATCTACTCTTCAATTCCAAGAAGCTATCCTCACACTTGGGAGTCCACCTAAATGGAGTCTCCTTCCTGGTCAACTTTGTCAATGGCAAGGCTATTTTAGAAAAATCCTTGATAAATCTCCTATAATAACCTGCCAGACCAAGAAAACTCCTGACTTCAATCACATTTTTGGGCTGTTCCCACTTCAACACAGCCTCTATCTTTGCAGGGTCCACTGCGATACCTTCACTAGTAATCACATGGCCTAAGAATTTTACTTTCTCGAGCCAAAATTCACACTTGGAAAACTTTGCATACAGCTGCTTCTCTTTCAAAGTTCGCAGGACTATCCGAAGATGCTCTTGGTGCTCATTGGGATTCTTTGAGTAGATCAAGATATCATCAATAAAGACTACTACAAAGGAATCCAAGTAAGGTCGGAAAATCCTGTTCATATAGTCCATGAACACAGCTGGTGCATTGGTTAGACCAAATGGCATAACCACATATTCATAATGGCCATACCGTGATCTAAATGCAGTCTTGGGGATGTCCTCTTCCTTGACTCTGATTTGATGATAGCCGGACCGAAGATCAATCTTAGAAAAGACTGCTGCTCCACGCAACTGATCCATCAAATCATCGATTCGCGGCAAAGGATACTTATTCTTGATGGTTACTTTATTAAGCTGCCGGTAGTCAACACACAACCTGAGGCTTCCATCCTTCTTTTTAACAAAGAGTACTGGAGCTCCCCAGGGTGAGACACTCGGCCTTATGAACTTCTTCTCCAACATATCTTCTAATTGCTTCTTCAATTCCACTAATTCCATTGGAGCCATTCGATGAGGAGGCAAAGAAATTGGTCCAGTCCCTGGCACCAAATCAATGCTAAACTCTACTTCCCGCACTGGTGGTAATCCAGGAACTTCCTCCGGAAAAACTTCTGGGAATTCATTCACTATTGGGATCTGAGAAAGGGATGGAACTAATTCAGCTTCCATGGTGGCTAATTCTAGTTTTGGTTCTTTAGGTTGGCTGAAGATAATGGTTTTATTGTGACAGTCTATGACTACATGGTTACTAGACATCCAGTCCATACCTAGGATTATGTATAATTGGGTTAAGGGTAAACATATAAGGTCAATTTGAAATTCATGGTCTAGGATTTTAAGGTTACAGTTGGAACACATTTTTGAAGTAATAACAGAAGGGTTTGTGGGGGTTGACACTACTAGTTTATAAGGTGTTTCTATGATAGGTAATTTTAGTCTATGAACACAATCTAAGGATATGAAGGAATGGGTTGCACCACAATCATACAACATGCTGCAAGGAAAACCATTCAGATAACAGGTACCTTTGATCAACTCTTCTGATTCTTCTGCTTGGGCTCCAGACATTGTATAGACTTTTCCATAAGCAGTGGAAGGATTAGCTCAAGACTTTATAACATTTCCTCCTCTCCTTGCATTCTGATTCTGAGGGCAATTGCTAACAATATGCCCTGGCTGCTGACATAAGAAGCAAACAATCTGATTCCCTGGATTTAGCAATCTCCGGCAAACTCCTGTGTGGCGCTTATTGCAATGAGGACACATAGGATAAGGATTCTGAACAATAGGAGATGCTCTCCCTGCAGCTACCCCTGGCGCTTTCACATCAGCTACCTTTGGAATGGGGTAAGGATTCCTTCTAACCGCCGGTCCTTTATCCCTGCCTCGAATTGGTCCATGGGTTTTGGGAGCTACCTGCAAACTCCTCTTATGAGCTTCCTTCGCCTTCCGATCATCTTCATATGTGCGGCACATATTCACCAACTGAGGATAACTACGGATATTCTGATATCCGATAGCCATCTTAATCTCCGGGCGAAGACCGCCCTCAAATTTTGTGCACTTGGACCTTTCATCTGGATGGAACTGAAAATAAGGAGAGAATCGGATTAACTCCTCAAACTTTGCTGAATATTCTCCGACACTCATCTCCCCTTGTTTCAGCTCCAGAAATTCAATTTCCTTTTTGCGGCGAACATTCTCTGGAAAGTATTTCTCTAGGAACTTCTCCTTGAAGAGTTCCCATGAGATAACACTTCCTTCAGCCTCCACAAATCTCCTGGTATCCTCCCACCAGGCTTCAGCATCACCAACTAGCATGTGAGTAGAATAAGCCACCTTCTCCTCATCAGAACAAACAAAAGATCGAAAGATCTTTTCCAATTCTTGCAGCCACAGCTGAGCTCTCATAGGATC
Organism: Crotalaria pallida; assembly: GCA_037953625.1. Classification (NCBI taxonomy): domain Eukaryota; kingdom Viridiplantae; phylum Streptophyta; class Magnoliopsida; order Fabales; family Fabaceae; genus Crotalaria; species Crotalaria pallida. The sequence continues at coordinate 104,435,432 of CM075650.1, forward strand.
AAAGCCGCCTTCAAATCTGGGAGGGTCCATCTTCTTAAATTCAGAAATTCCATTTGCAACAGCTGGCTCATGCCTTTGGTTGGCCTGATTAGCACTGGCTTGAACCAGATTCTCCAAGACTTCAGCTTGACGATCATTAGATCGGGTAAGATTACCAAGGACCTCAGTAAGTCTTTCAAAGACTTGATTAGATCTACCTGCCATCTGATATTCATGTGTGATTAGTACCATCATCACCAATGAATAACAAATAACCCAGCATTACTACTAAGACTCTACTAACTTACTACTTCCTATTAACTTATAAAAATTGAGTGATTACTCGCTTGGTGAGTAACACTTTGGGAGTATGGTAATCCCATACTCACAACCGAGGAATGCCACCTTTGCTCTGATACCATAAAATGTAACACCTAGAATTCTAATCCTATATACCATTACTTTATAAAAAAAATCTTAGAAAAATTTTGACAGGGTTTGTTTTAAAATTAGAGCTTTCCCTTTATAGAAAACCTGTCACCTGTCAGCCAGAACATTCAAAAGTATATGTTTATATTCATTCATAACAAAGTATGTACTTATACAAGTCATCAGTCAAGGCCACATCCAGTCCAAAGTTAAGTTTTACACATCAAAAATGTGGAGTATCACCATTTCAAAAAAAAACATATACATATAAGTTTTTCCAACAAAGTCCATAAGTGGTGATATCCGGAAATTTACATTAAAAGTTCATATACATAATATTTTCCAAAATACATGATATTAGAGCATAGGTCAGCTGAAAGAGTGGATCCATAAAGAGATGGGTTTCACTTCCTTAGGAGGAGTGTAACCGTCCTCGGCCTTAGGGAAAGCAGAAATATCTCCAGCCTCATTACCTAAAATGGTCAACACAGAGGGTAAGATATAGCTCAAAATCAAAGGAAACACATAAAAGCAGTAATAAGACATAATAATATACATGTTACAAAAACATGTAAGAAATAATGCAATGATACATAAATATGCAATATTTGCCATATTCCATAATTATTCCTTTCCATAATTTCCATAGTTTCCAGAATTTCCATAATATAACCATATCCCATTGGTTTCCATAAAACCTCACATCACCCTCCACACTATTGGAAAAGATCAACTAGGAGTAAGTGTTCCCCAACCAATGCTTGCACAGTACTTCACGTGACCGTCCTTCGTACAATTTGGGCTGTTTACCCAAATTGGCTATAGCGGAACCACTTTGCAATAGTCCAGAAATGTTTAAGTGACCAATAGAATTATTATAGGGCGCGTAGGACCAATCCCCAACGTGGTGCATTTTCCACGTCCTTTGGTAGATCAAAGTCCAACTACAATAATTCTAGTGATTGTGATTTTAACACAATCTCGCCACTATACCATTCTCGTCCGTCTATTCTATGGAACCTTCACATGACTGTCCTTCGGTCCATAAAATGTTCTCGTATCTTTTCCAATTTCCTACCGTCCTGCCTCACTTCATTAATTGCGTGTTTCTAAATCTTTTAGTAGTTTTCCTTTAATCCAATTATTAACACATATTCATTTCCATAATATGAGAGTTTAGGTTTCCAACATAAAAGTCCATATCATTACCATTTAATACTCATAAATTTAGAAGCATAATAACATATTCCAAACCATTTATAATTCAAGCATAATCAAACATAAACCCCTAAAATTTCAGCCAAGCCACAACCTAGAAATTTGGAAATTCCTAAGCTAATAATCCATATACAATCAAAAACATGCCTAAGATTATGAGCTAACTACTAAAATCATGCCCTTCCTCTAATTAAAAGTATATCTCCCCTCTTACCTTGATTTAGAGAAAGTGGAGGTGAGAGATGGAGAGAGAGAACCGTGAATTGATGGAGGAAAAGAAGAGATTGATGGTGAAGGAGAGTTGAAACCTTGCTTTGATGAAGGGAAAAGATGATTTGATGAAGGAATCAAGAGGTTGGAGGTTGGGGGGGTGATAAACCCTAATTTTCCCAAAAGGTTCGAGTGAGCCCTTTTGATTTTTCCCTAAATGAACTCAGCCAAATGCCTTAAAAACTGATTCTGCAGGTCGTGGACATCGATGTCCACCTATGGATATCGATGTGCAACATCGATGTGCACAACAAGGACATCTATGTCCACAGATAAAATCTGACAGCAACTTTCGCATTCAAACAGCCATAACTTTTTCGTTAACCGTTGGATCTTGCTCAAATTTGGAGATAAGCTCCCTAATAATCCCAACTTCACATCCAACGGTAGGTTTTAGGTTTTAAGCTATAAATCCTACAATCCAATCTCCTAGGCTTATGGTTTTCCTAACTTGATCTCCACGATTCTAAGGTTAAACATAATGCATGAATGCCACTTAACTACTCTTCCTAATCAAGGTTAAAACTTCACATACTTATATTAGCTTAAATAAAAAGAGGATGTTACACTCCACCCATCCCACATCCTAACCATCTATACTATGCATCACCTGGTGGATCCCCAACTCCCCACTGGCTCCCAGTGGAGTGCTCGACTGGCTCGTCCTCATCCTCACCCTCCTCCGGATCCTCCTCTACCTCCTCCGACTGAGTGGATACCCTCCCACTGGGCACTGGGTCCGCTGAAGGTGTCCCCTGAACCGGACTCATCGGACTAGGTATAGGAGTCTCTTCTCGAATCACTCGAGAAGCAGAGGGATGAGATCTAGTAGCAGCTCGAAAACGGAAAGAGTGGAAGCGACGAGCAGGTCGAGTCGGGGGTGGTCCATGATAAGTATAGAAAGGGGGTACATGCAAAGTATAGATAATAGGGATGCGAAACCTACGAGGACGGACACGAGCCAAAGGGTTGGGGTGGTATAGAGTCACCTCCACCTCACCCTCGAATGTGGCTCTGTGGTCCTCGTAGTACCACACTCCACTAGGGAGCGGGCGCAACTCGATGCAAGCTAGATAGCGTGCCATCACCTAACATGGGCAATAAGGGGTGAGCACATAATTCACATAATCGAATAAGGATAAATAAAGCATATAACAATTTCCAGTTACAAACATCCAATGCAAATGCAGATGTAAATGAACATGTGTATTTCATTTATAATAATTCCATTAATTATGAGAAATGATGCATGTCTCCCAATTCCATTGTCCATTGAACGTTCATTCTAATAATTCGCATACATGACCAACATGTATTGTGGAACTGCTCGGATAGTGTGCACACAACGTCACCAAGACGTGACAGCATTCCCAAATGTTGCCCACATTACCAAAATGTGTCATCGAGCCAGTCACCACCGAATTATCCCCAACCTTTCACCATGCATGTATGCACATAAAATTATACACTAAGATTAACCAATAATCTTATTATGTGCATCCGATATTATTCCTTCAGTGAGTTAAACTGTTGTTAATACTTCCCTAATCCATTTATTGGAACATGATACCTTTCCCACAAGCATAATTGATCTTAATCGACATTCCATCAGGTATGTTAGAGGAAAAAAAATTGTTTTCTGTCTCTGGTCCCAAAATACTCGAGTAGATTCTCCTAGACTCGAGTGTTTCTCAGTTTTGAAAAAAATTACTCAAGTGTTCCTCCTGGAACTCGAGTGTTCATACATTTTCCAGAAAAACCTTCAAACTTCATCAAGATACTCGAGTGTTCTCCATGAAACTCGAGTGTTCTTAAGTTTTCCAAAAGTATCTTTAAAATTCATCAGAATACTCGAGTGTTCCTCATGAACACTCGAGTGTTCTTGAGTTTTCCAGAAATACCTTTAAAATTCACCAGAATACTCGAGTGTTCCTCATGAATACTCGAGTGTTCTTGAGTTTCCTAGAAAATCAATTTTCCCAAAACCAGCAAAATACTCGAGTATCACCCATAATACTCGAGTGTTTGCAGACAGACAACACTGAAATTTGAGTTTTAACATACCATTTTCGATTATAGGCCATTCCAGTCCAAACCAAAGATCAATCTAGCTTACATTACACATTTTATACATGCTCCAATACTGAATTAACAACATCTAACACTGGATCACAGGATTTCACCAATTATGCATAAAATCCAATCTTTCCACAACTTAACATACCAAAATATATTCTACACATATTCATCACATTTTCAGCTTTGGTACACCTTGCATGTGACCAAATAAACATGTCCAAACTCTCATTGAACCCAGAAGAAAGCCTCCAAGCCTCAAACCTATTTCCAACTATGCCCATGGAGTCATTCATTGACTCCCATCCTAATTTCACATAATTTAAACTTATTCTAGTGAATTAGAAGCTTCACCCTTACCTCTAATTCGTGAATCAACACTGAGATTGCAGAGAAATTGGCTGGAAATGTGAAACCTCAAAAATCCTTGCATGCAGCCATAGTTGGACAGAGTACCAAAACCAGAGAATTTAACATGCAAAATCGTTGTAAAAATTAGGGAAAGAGGTTAGGAGTTGTTCTCTGCAACATAAACTAGAGGTATGAACGAATTTGAGATTCAGGGGGCTCATTAACTTACCAAAATCCGAGCTCCAAGTAGGCTTCCAGACCTCAGGAACTTGGTTTGGCAGCAACAATCCTTCTCCTTTCGATCCTCGATTCTCCTTCCACACAGCACCTTAACTCACGATTTTTTTATGTTTGTAAAGCTCGAGATGTGAGCTTTACAATGGTGTATCACTCTCGATTCAACACTCAAAAATGCTCGAGTAATCAACGTTCGAAATCAGGAACCCTAACTCTTCGTTTTCAGAGAAAAGCCAACAAAATCCTCCATCTTCTTCAACTCAGGGTTTATATAGACGTTCCCAGCTATCATGCAGCTCACCACGACATCCATCATCGTGTACTAAGGGTGTTTTCGTGTCAAACCAGGGAAATCGTTGTGTGTTGACTCATCAACCGCACTAACGAGTTCTCCACTGATTCGAATACTCGAGTATTTCCAGAAATACTCAAATACTCGAGTCTTTTGGTCAAATTTTCAAAAATATTTATTTTAATGTCCTTCCCTCCAAAATCTTTCTAATATTGCTTTTAGGTCCTCATTCAGGGACTAATATGTAAAAATCTCATTTTCACATATTATTCTCTTGCTAAAATATTTTTCCTACTTCCGCAAATACCAATACCAACTCATAATCATCCTAATTGATTTATGAAATATAATTATGATTAAGAAAATAATTATAAAATAATCTTCCATAAATCATAATTGTATTACATCGGGAAACGAAATTTGGGGTGTTACACTAGGGACTTTCCACCTTCCATTCATTAGCATTCACCTTCAATATAAACTGCTCTCTTTAAAATATGAATCAAAGTGTGTATCCACAAAACTAAGTAAACGTCAAATACTAGTCGATTAATTCTTTGAAGCATAAGGACACCAAAATAGTAGCAGCATAGCAAAACAACAATGGTAGCATAACACAGAACAACAACAACAACACAATATATTTTCATCTCAAATTAGCTTCAAAACCATTGCATGTTAGTTCTTTAATTATACTCATCAAACCCCCTATTTTATCACTTGTACCTCTGTTTCAACCCTAAGCCACAACCCTTAATATCAAAAGAAGTTACCACTTTCTAAAGTATGCACTTGGTGGCTCCGTAATTGTTGTTGTTGTTCGTTCGTAGCTGCCTCCAGATCCGCCGCCATGGCAGCCGCCGCTCACCAGATCCGTTTTGTTTCTCACCGCCATAGCCGGCGATATGACTCGTTAGCCTTCCGCCATGATCCCCTTCCTCTGCTTTTGAAGATTTATGAATGGCTTCTTAGAATGCACTTGAAACTCATTTCTGTTCCTAAATTTAATACAATGTTGATGTTGATAAGGTCACACTAAATAGAATCAATGGGTAAAAAGAGCAAGGAAAAAGAGAAAAGTGACAAAAGAACATAATCAACAACAGCATACCAAAAGTGGCGCCTTACCTAAACCAATAATCGGAAAAAAAATACCTCCAATAATAATGGCACCAAATATTTGTCGCAGACGAGAAAGGCAGCACAACCAAAAGTGGAACAGTGAGTTATAAAAAATGAAAGTGAAATATAGGAGGAAAAGTGGAAGAAAGGAGGGACACCAAAAGTTAGTCTACTTCAGAGAGTAAAGCTTATTGTGTAAGCTTCTTGTGGAATGCACATAATTTTTTATTCCCCTTCTTGTTTAAGTTTGTCGACCTTTTGGCACTATAGTGGGTACTAAACATTGTTATTTAATATGTTAAGTTGAGAGTTGGGACAAGTTGCTGAAGGCCATTGGGCGAAAAAATGCACAAATTTATTCAACATTTCTTAACAATGTTGATAATAAACTAAATACATAATAAAACTCATGTCTTATTCTATAATATTCTAATATGCGTACTGTTCTTATACATGTCTGTTAATGTGCTCATTATTGTGCACACACATGACATGCTGACGTGGCACTCTGTTAGCCACGTCACCAATTAACACTAGATCTCTAACGGCATGGACCAAAACCAAAAAATTTAAACTTTTAAGAATAACTGGTCAAATAAAAAGATAGAGAGTAAAACCAAAACCCGGTCAACTTTCAGGGACCAAAAACTTAAATAAGCCTTTATAAAAAATAGATAGTTTCAAAATTATTAACAAAATATGGACGAGTCAACAAAACTTTTTATGAAAATGGGACAATTAAAGTTAACTAAATTTTTTTTATTTTTTTTGTCAATATCACATCACTACATCATAGGCAGTAACACAACCCTCGTACCACATGCCAGGTTTTGTTTAGGCAATAAAAAAATTTGCAAAAAAAAAAGGTCAATGTTAATGGCAGTGACACAACCTTCGTGTTGTGACACGTTCACCAGCAACAACCACTAGGCCACAAGCTTTGTGTATAATGTGTATACAACAAAAATATTTATGATACTTTTCGTTTAGGTTTTTAACAATATTTCATCTATTTCATCAATCCGTACTCTGTCCATGGGGTATTGTAGAGGATATTTTGGTGAAAGTGGATAAGTTCCTTCTGCCCATGGACTTTATGGTGGTAGATATTGATGAGGATCAACACGTTCCTCTCATTTTGGAAAGCATTTTTTGGCCATTGCTAGGGTAGTTATTGATGTACCAAGGGACGAATTGATTTTCAAGGTGAATGGTGACCAAGTCACTATGAAAATGTTTGAAAACCTGACGCTTCTTGGAAGACAGGCCATGGTGATTTTCCTTTTTGATATTGGATACATGTTTTGATTTTAATTTGTTAAAAAAATTGGTTATTGATGTGGTGACTGTTTCTGGTTTTGCTCTTGTGAATTACATGTGTGAATAAATTGGAAAAGCATACCAAGTGCTAGATTCTTGTGCCACGATATCCAAGTGTCCACAAAGGAAAGTCCCGACTCAACTTTTATTTTTGTTTCTTAATTGTTTTTGTTTAGAATAATTTGGTGTTTTTTTTAAGTGCTTAGAGATATACAATAGGCTTAATTATGTCACAAGTTCCTGAAGTTTGAGGTACTTTTGTCAGATACCTTTATTTTTTTCAATGTCTAACTCCTCAAAGTTACTTCTAGGTTTGTCATATACTCATACTACCAATTCTAGCCAATTTTTCTGACATGTAATATCAGAATCCTGATCAGACGCAAGAGGTTAAGCACCTGGTGCCCCGTGGGCGAATATTCTTTTTTTAAAAAATTTAAAAAACTAAAAAACTTAATATTTTTAGTTAAATAAAAAAGAAAAAAAAAGAATTGAAGAGAGATGTCGTCTTCGCCCATGTGACATCACGTGGCACCACATGATCAATGTAACATCCTACTTTTATACTGAAAGAAATTACTTTAAATTAATATTTATTTATGAAAAGGTTCAGGGTTTACAAAACTTTTGGCAGAGTTTCCTTTCAAAATCGGACTTTTCCCCGAATAAAATTTAAACCTGTCAGTCCAGAACAGTTTTCAATCCAGTAAAAATAAAACTTTCAGTTCAGAATATTCAACACTAGGCCATGCATCAAAACTTATCAAAATAAGGGTATACATATAACTCTTCAAATATACAAAAATGCTTAAGCAAAATAAAATCATTAATTACAATTACATTTACAAAAATCTATGTATTACAAAATAGGACCTATGAATGGTTGCTCGAACTTCGTGACCCTTGGGTCACTTATACTAATATACTCTCTATTGTGAGTATACCTTTCTCGGCCTCGAACTTTTGTGCCTGAATCCTTGGTGTACCTAATATGTCCACCGTAAGGGTGAGTACTTTGAAATCTAGATCAAAGAAAACGTTTAAAAACAGTAATAAATCATAAAGAGGCATATTCATACACACATTGAGCAGTTAAGCAAATCACAATTCGATTAACAATTAAAACAACCTAACCTTATTAAATATGTATCTATACATACTTAGAGTATAATAATTTAATATATAATACTATAATGCACAATCACATGGTTATGTTCTGCTAACGTCACACTTAGATGATTAAATTCTCGAATCCGATATTAAACATTTCATTTCATTTAATAACTTTTACACTTGGATCGGATTCAACGAATTAAGACATCTATAACAATGCATTCACACTTTCCCTTTCACTTTCACACTTTTAACAATAACAATTAACATTTTTTTTACACTTTTTAACAATTGGGTACATTGTGCTTCACATTCTCCCCGCAGGAGGGTTCCTCACACAATGTACCTATAACACTTTTCCCTTTTTCCAATAACAATATATATATATATCCTCACATACACCCTCCACTCTGGGGAAAAACCGACCAGGAGTAAGCATTTCACAACCGAAGTATTTCACCCCTATAGGGTTCGTCATACCGCACTTCACCCCTCTAGGGTTCGTCATGCTTGCTTGCACAGTACTTCACCCCTCTAGGGTTCGTCATACAATTTGGATTGATTCGCCCAAATTGGCTTTAGCAGAAATCACCCTCGACTGGCTAAAACGAGCCAAAGTAATGGAATTACTATGGTTTGCGTAGAACCAATCCCCAATACGGGAAGCAAACCCGTATCCTTTGCAGGATCAAAGTTCTCCATAATAATTCCAGTATTATACTCTTGCCCTCATCAATCGTAAAACGACGTGTGTTTTTCCCCTACTCCTAACGTCCACCTTTACACCATGCATGATCCAATATGCTAAGTGTTCCTCAATTGAATTCAAAGCCCTTTTTGTCCTTTAGAAAATATCATTTGTTTGGTCCAAATTCAATTGAGAAAGACTTGGCCCTATTTAATGCATAACTATATGAATGCAACTTGATACTTTTATAAACACATTATTCATATACAACCATATCATTTACAATTAAAATAACAATTTCAAAAAGGACCATACCAATTTCTAAACAAACCATATAAAACATACACAATTAACATAGCAAAATACTTAGGGTTTCTAAACTAACTCTACCCTCTTAACCAAAACCAAACCAATCAACTAAATATACCTATTTATAACTCTATTACTATAATTAAACCCATTCTCTAATACTAAACCCAAAGTACACCCCTTACCTCTTGAAGAGAAGAGGATAAGGATGAGAATTTGAGGGAGCACCAACACCAACTCCAATCCAAGCTCCTATATGCTTCCTCTCTTGATTCCTATGGCTCCCCAAGCTCCTAGGATGAGTTTGAAACTCCAATTGCTCCATTAAACAATTTGGGTTTTAGGGTTTTATTTGGGGGTTTTGTGAGAAAGGGAGGAAATTGAGAATTGAGAGAGGGAAAAGCATGAGGGAGTGATAGGTGGAAGATTTAGGGGGTTTGATTTGATTTTCTTTGGTGGAGACTTGAAGAAATTAAAAGCCCTAGGTGAGAAGAGAAGAAGAAGTCGTGAGGGAAGAGAGAGGAAACATTGAGAAAAATGGCCCAAAACACGTGTTCTTTGGCTGATATAACAGTGGTTAATCAATTAACCACTTTGGTTAATCGATTAACACTTGACAATTACAAAGGATTAATCGATTAACTTTGACCTTAACCGATTAGTGCCAGAATGTGGCCAAAAACTTAATCGATTAATCTACTCATTAATCGAGTAGTGGCTGAATGTTGCATAAAATCTAATCGATTAATGCTTCAGTTAATCGATTAACTGGTTTAACCCATCATTCCCTTGCACTTCAAATTGTCATAACTTCTTCGTTAACCGTTGGATCTTGCTCAATTTTGAAAGAAAGCTTCCTAAGAAGTCCAACTTCATATCCAACGGTGGAATTTGGGTTTAGAGCTATGGATCTTTTATTCTTAATTTCCTAAAGTCCCGGGCTCTTAACTCTTAAATAACATTTCTAAACCACTAGCCCAACCTAACACATTCCTTTCTCTACACTCCAAACCTATTCTAACCTATTTCTATCTCATATAAACCTACCCTTAGCTGACTACCACATTCTAAACACTTAAGCACACACTAATTCTAATACCAATTAACGCTTTCTAAACGAAATCTGACACTTGAGAAAGCTACAACGCTTATCATACTTCTACTAACTAATGCACCTAACCACTTATTAAATTTGGGGATGTTACAACCAACTTCATGCGTCTTACTAGGATTCTAATGTTACATGTCATCAAAATTGGTCAGAAATGGCAGTAGGGGTATATGACAAACCCAAAAGTAACTTCGAGGAGTCAGACATTGGAAAAAAAGTATAAGGGTATCTGTCAAAAATACCCCAAACTTCAGGGACTTGTGACATAATTAAGCCTATACAATATTCTAAGTTTTGGGAAGGACTTTGTAACACCCCGATTTAGTAACTTGAATTTATTTTTATTTAATAAAAATTTGGGAATATTTTTTTTTACATTGATGACGTAGACATGGGTTCATTCTTGTAAAGTATATTACATTTAGAAACATTTTCATTAAATAAATATTTCATTCATGTCCCACGTCATCCATCAAATTCCAAATCGAGATGTTACCAACACCGCGCTTTGAAACCTGATTCACCGAAAATCGGAACAATCAAACTCGTGTCTAAATTACAAAGTTAAAAAGCAATATTACAAAACGAGAGTTACATGGTATCCAGGCAGAGTCATCAAAGTTAATTTTGATTAAAATACAAAGCCAAATGGACACATAACATTAACTAAGGATGGTACTGACTCCCATTGCTGAAATTTACTGCCGGCGTCTCCTCCGGAAATAATGCTTTGCTCGCGTCCCTCCTTGTCCGTAGATCCCCCATCTAATTGGTCAACAAAAGACCAATAGGAATATACATCAGAGACATAGAGAGAGTCAACTTTTCCGGGCGGATAAGCCGACGGTGTGGAATTACAATAGGCAATATATCAAGGTATAACAAATAAATAACAACACATCAAACATACATTCATACTTCATCATTCCCATTTATCATTTTCAATATTATCATTTATCGTTATCATCTCTTTTATCTCAACTCATTTCTTCACATAATTCACGACTTCAACATCATCACAAATATCTCTTCGTTGGCCTTATCCATAATATTCTCATCGCTTGGGTACTTATAGGGTAGGCTACCATTAAATAGGGTAGGTTGTTTTTAATTGGGTTACCCTAGGGTCTTGTGCACTAATAAATGGATGTCTTACAATTCAAATTTCAAAATGCATACAATAACTAATTAAAACCGTGTGACACTAATAAATAGTAGAAATAATATTTTTCCAATACAGTAAATAACACTTGAAAATCATGATTCAATTTGCTTAAATAAAACATTATAATGTCTTTAGAATAATAAAATTTCGTGGACTGCAGAAATAAATTCCAAACCTTACAAAAATAAATTCGACATTTCAACACGATCATTTTGACTATAAATTCGTCTGATTCCGATTCACCAGTTAAAAATTATGAATTTTCCAAGTTAAATAATCCTTTTACATCAACAAATAATAATTCCTCCAAGACACAAAATAAAATAATTTATCATTATAAAAATAAATTCCAAATAATTATTTTCACTCATAAATATAAAAAAAAAATAACATGTTTATATAAATTTTAAAATAGTTGTCCAATCATAAATCTTCAAAAATCAATTTATTAAAATGAGGAAAATTGCGGGTGTTACAAACTTTATCATTGGAGTTTTTATGAAATTTCTCTCCCATTTATATATCTTTTGTATGTCCTTTGTCTTGTAGTTTGTAAATGTTTTTGTTTCTGCCCCATCAATAGATGATGTAAATACTTGGATGAAGGGACAACTTTATTTTTTTTATATAATTGAATCTTATTGGCTAATTTATTTTTTTCCTATAATAAGTTGGTTAGACAAATTCTTTTAGAAAATGTGATCAATGATATTCCCCACCTTGTGAGTCTCATGCCTATATAGGTGATCATCCTTATGCTACCATGATATTTTTCTTGTGGGATATTCACTATGACTAAGTTACTCTAGAATTTGTCATTGTTCTCTTTAAAATCACTTAGAATTTCATGCATGTGTTGAAATGATTTCGAAGTTTGTTCCTAAAGCCCACTTTTAGCCAAAAATTAATCAAATAGAACTGGACCTTTTTCTAACCATTTTGAGTCGATTAATGTTAAACCTTTTATTTAGAAACTCTTCAAAAACTTGAACATAATGAGCAACTTAAAGATGAGAGGGGCATTGGAGAAAAGGAATGATGATAAAGTGGTTACAAGGTATTAAGAATGCATCAAATGTGAAAGAAGAAGGCACAATAAAAATGTGCTATATTCTTAAATGTGAAGGTAAAAAGTGCGCAAAGTGAAAGCGAAATGTAAAGTGAAAAATCCCCGAAAAGAGTCGAACAAACAAGTAATGCAATTAGTGATGTGAGAAAATATTCATAAAAAAAATTTCAATACTCCTATAAATCATGAGTTCTTCACCCTAAACACTTTTATTTCCTTTTCCTTAGTTTAAAACCTTGAAAAAGTCCTTTTAATTTGAGCATGTTTGTAATCATTGTGGTGGAGAATGAGAGATTTGGCAAGCTTATGGTAGTGTTGTGTTCATTAGATGAATGGAGTGTATACACTTGACCAAACAATTGAGTGATTGAGAGAATCGTGTATACATGCTACTAATTATAATATTCTTTTAGAAATTGTTCTTCTTGCTGATTTTTGAAGGAATTAACATGCTTTTGATGTGAAGGTTATGAGCAAGGAATTTTAATTTCTTTGAATTGTAGATATGTTATAAAATTGGTTGGGGGTAGGTGTCTAAATTAGTTTTATATTGCCTAGGACATACAAAATGCTAAGTTTGGGGGAGTGTTGATGGTAAAAAAAATATGTTATATTTCATCGATGTTATCCCGTCTTTATCTTAGTATTTGTTTGTTTCTAAAGATTTTTAAGTTAGTGTATTTGCTTTTGATTGTTTAGTTTTGCAAAATAAACTTCATCACATAATGAATCTATTGACCATGATTTCAGGTGCTTTAGGGCATAGATTAAAGGATTATTGAGATGGAAGCATTCAAGGATGAAAGGAGTCGTGAAAATAGCACAAAAGAAGTGGAAAAGCCCAAAAACTCGTCTCAAGGGCACCCAGACGCACAAGCAAAGGAGAATTGCACTCAAACAGGGACAAGTGGGCACCCAAGTTCCAGGCAACCTAAGTGAATTGCGCCCCAGGACCAAATTCTGGGACCTTGGGTGCGAGCACAAATATTTTCGCTCTTTTGATGGAAATTTGATGACATTTGGGCTCCCTTATGAATAAATGCCTTGAGAGGGTAAAAAAAAACACAAAAAAAAATGTGGGGGAAGAGAAGAATAGAACTCTGAAGCAAAAATGGGGAACTCAACCTCAAATGGAAGGAATTCCAAGCGAGAGGGGCTTCGAGTGTGCATCTCCCTCACTATCATGGAGTTTGCTTCTCTAACTTTTTCCTACTTTCTTTCTATCACTATGTCAAGCTACTTACCTTGTTAGGGATATGGTGGAATTGGTTGTAATTATGTGATTTGCAATTTGATTATGAATGAATTCTTCTTTTATGTTAAATGTTTGACTATGTTTGTCAAGTTATTCATAAAATTAGCTACTCTGTGATTTGGGAGTTCAATCCTTTAATTGAAAAATTAGGGATTGAATTAGTCCCTCTAATGAAACTTTATAATTTCACAACTGGTAGGAATACTTTTGGGAAATTATATAACATTTGTGATTCCAGTGTTCTTAAACAAACAATTGTAAGTTTAGGATTCACTTAAGGGATTAAGGTATTCTAAACTTACAATACAAAGTATGTGCCTTGAGGAATCAATTTCTCACTACCTTTGCAATCGTTGTTAACATAATAGGAGTTATATTCATAATCAAACTAAATCGTTTTGTTTGGAATCCAGCGTCCATTCAGAAACACTGTTTTATTTTGTGGTTAACTATTAGAGATAGACTAAGGACAAAGGATGCAATGGCTATGTTCACCCAATTGTCTCCTGAATGTGAATTCTGCCATGAAGCCATGGAGACTCGGGATCACCTATTTTTTGGCTATAGTTGGACCCATGACCTTCTTCAGCTGGTTTGCAATTGGTATTGTTTGAATATTGGTCATTTTCAGTTTGAGCAATGGTATAGATGGCTGCACTATAGTTTTAAAGAGAAGCAAAGGCGACAATTGGTCTATGCAGCGATGGCTGCAACAATTTATCATATTTGGCTTGAGAGGAATCGTCATTTGTTCCAGCATTCTTACAAGCGGCCAGATCAAATTTTTGTTATCTTGAGGAAGGAGCTTGCCATTAGGATCTCATTAGTTTTTAAAGAGTTTAGAAGCTGGTCTAATAGGACTTTAGTCCATAGGATTTTATTAGACATTTAGTTTGTTTTTTGTGTTTATTTTTGGCTAATTGTAAAGTTCCAACCCTACATAGTAGATGGGGAATTTTGTAATTAGTTTGTATGAGACTTATTCTTTGCAAGTTGGAATGAAGATTATTACTTCTTCCAAAAAAAAAAACTAAATCATTGTTATTGCCAAGGAGACCATGTCCCTAGCCCTATTAACCATTCCACAACTCAAACCATTTTAATGTTTGTTCTTTTCAATTAAAAAATCGAACAAATCCACAATCTTTGAATTCCAATTTCACTTAGTCTAATCATGATAAGGTGAGAATTGACATAAGACATTAATCCTTGTGGGTTCGACACTTTATTTTACCGCTATATTACCTATATGATCCAGTATACTAGCTAGTGTCCCAACAAAAACCTTTCCGTTATCAATGCAGCACGTGTTTTCTCTAATTCAATTGTGTCATAGTATAATAAAAGTGTCAATAATAAAATAACTATAATTTTTATTAATATCTTTATACTTGTTTGGTTCGTGAAAACGGAGTCCTTTTTTAAGGATATTTAGTATGGCAAGAGGGATCTCCCAGTCATATGTACATGTTCAAACTACGTTATGGAGAATCAAGATTACATAGTTCTCTATTATAAGTAGAGAGACTGCATATCTAGGGGAGTATTGGGACATGGGCAAATATACCGGATTGTACAAACAGTATAGTGATAAATTAGAGTGTTGAACACACAAGGATTAGTTAGTTCTAGAAACTATCACCTTATCGTGATTAAACTAATGAAATTAGATTAAATTTTTTTGAAGATTGTTAATATTTGTAACACACTATGTATAATTATCCTTAATTACCCAATAGTGAGAAGATGAACTTAAAAATTTTCTTTTTAAAACCTTTTTAACTCATAAATATCTCCGTGAAAATGGATGGAGTTTCCTTTGTTTCTTTAACGTTGCCAAAATAAAGTTTTCCTGAAACCCGTTATAAACAAAATATTCTTTTCATGAGGAAAGCCAACAAGGCCCAAAAAATCTCATGATGCATCAAACGCATTCACATTAAAGTTAATTACATCAAAGATAGCAGCAAATATAATCAAGTTATGGAATTGTTTAAGTTTTCCAATAAGGACTATATTGCAATAAGAATTTAAAATTAAAAAGATTGAATTAATAAGGACTATATTAATTACATCAGAGATAGCAACAAATAAGAATTTAAAAAGATTGAATTAAAATTAAAAATGTTTAATTAATAAGGACTATATTGCAATAAAAAAATATTTACTATTTAAATTTTAAAAAAAATATGGCATTAATATAATATTTATCATTTTATTATTGGTCCACATAAATATGGAACCAAAACTTATCAACTTTTGAAGGTGCCAAAGCAATGAAAAATTATAAAAGCTTGGTATATGTAACAATGACCAGGTGCAAATAACATCTCGTTCTTTGTTTTTGTACCAGACGCACAATTTTACTCTCACCGTATGGTATTGACCATTTCAAAGTGCCGGCAGCCAAATTTACTATTGCTACTTTCTGCCCTTTGGCTCGTTTCCGGGGCTTCCCATTGTCAAAGACATCCAGAATATCACACTATTATTATTGTTGTTATATCAAACATTTGGCAATGAAAAATGTTAACGGTTTAAGTGACATTGACATTTCCAATTATAGATCATGTGCACCTAACTTTACCCTCCTTCAAGACAGTGAAACCATAATATAGAATCACTTTAAAGCAAGGAACCCAATACTGCCGCTGCAAAAATGGGTTTAGTTCAAAAACACATTATTAGTGCATTTTCTACTTGCTTCTTTGTGTGTTTTATAATGGTTAATTCAGAGAAAGAAGAGGTGAAGCAGGCCTTAGTTACATTCATGGAAAAACTTGCACCAGGGAATCAACAAAGAGATGCTATGTTGGGTTGGAACCTTACATCTGATCCATGCATTGGTAAGTGGCATGGAGTGAGTTGCTATTCAGACAATTACTACGTGAAGAGTATAATTCTTGAGAAATCCAATCTAAGTGGCGTAGTAGACTCCGCATCGCTTTGCTTGGCAAGGTTTCTTCAAATCATTAGCCTTAAGAACAACATGATACGTGGTTCGATATCGGAGGATATTGGAAATTGCAAGTCCTTGACTCACTTGTTTTTAAGTGGGAATAAATTATCCGCCAAGATTCCGATTTCTGTTTCTAAACTAGGTAACTTGAAAAGGCTTCATATTTCGGATAATTTCTTCACCGGAGAGCTTCCCAATATGGCTCATGTTTCGGGTTTGATTTCGTTTCTTGCTGAAAACAACAACTTCACAGGGGAAATTCCTGTTTTTGACTTCTCCAATCTTGAGGAGTTTAATGTCTCCAACAACAATTTACAAGGTCATATTCTTGATGTTGGTGGCAAATTCCATGTAGACAGCTTTTATAGTAATCCCAAGTTATGTGGAAAACCACTTCCAAACGCGTGTGCATATCCACCTTCTCTACCTCCTTATCCTATGCCACATGAGATGAAACGCCGAAAATCTTTCGGCGATGCATTGTATATATATTCAGGATACATAATTCTTGGCGGCGTGGTCCTGATTTTCGTGGCCTACAAAATGATAAGTAAATTTAAGACCAAACAAGAAGCTGGAAAGAAGGAAATGGGAGAAGAAACTAGTGGGGTCAACGTTATTCAAACTTCCAATTCCAGTGGATCTAACAGTGGCAATGGGATTAGATCAGGGTATTCGATGACTACTTCGGAAAGTGGGATGATTAAATCATCTCTTATTTTTCTTTCAAGTCCGGTGCTTAAGGGATTGACATTCGAGGACTTGCTCAGTTGTCCTGCTGAATTGATTAGAAGAGGAAATCATGGAAGCCTCTACAAGGTGATGGTTGACAATGGGGTGTTTTTGGCAGTCAAGAGGATAAGGGATTGGGAGATTTCAAGGAAAGATTTTCAGAGGAGGATGGAACTGATAGAACAAGCGAAGCATCCACGTGTGCTGCCACCTGTTGCATATTATTTCTCCCAGCAAGAGAAGCTCCTGGCATATGAATATCAGCAGAATGGTAGTCTCTTCATGTTGCTCTATGGTAAGTTAAGCAAGATCTCATTACATCTATTAGTAATTAGTAGAAAGTTAGGTAGCATTTGGCAGATGTATTAATATTAGAGTAGAGTAGCACAACATGAGTTCTATTATTGTATTACATTATTAGTGTATTTTATAAATGGAACTGAAGACAAGAGGTTTCAAATTCATACACTTCGGTTCATTATTCGTGTATTTTATATTCTCATGTCCTATTTTTCTTCTATTTATATATTTAGTGCAACAAACATAGAATAGAAGTCATATATCATGTTTCATTCTGTTCTATGACGTCTACTAAATGCTAGTGTTCCTAGTTTGGCATATGATTACATGACTACTCCCTAGGAAATGGAAGTGCTTTTATCCTAGAAAAAAGTGACTTTCTACCTATGACAAAATAAAATTTACCTACCATCTTAATGATGATGTCTAGTAAATCATTGCTTATATTACTTTTCCGAATATGATGTTTAGTTAAAACTTTTGTGAGATATCTCTTCATCTTTTGCATTCTCTAAGGGACTAAGACCTTTTTCTAATACAATAGAACTAGATGACGAATTGAAATGTAACCTCCAAGAATTCATCTAATCAAATATTTGCATTCACCTTCAATGATCTCAGGATCCCAAAATGGTCAGTATTTTGGCTGGGGGAGCAGACTAAATGTTGCTGCTAACATAGCTGAGGCTTTGGCATATATGCATGAGAAGCTTCATGAAAGTGGAATAGCACATGGTAACTTAAAGTCAAGTAACATTATGTTTGACAAGAACATGGATCCATGCATAAGCGAATATGGCCTAATGGTTGCTGAAAACCAAGATCAATCCGACATTTCTCCCAACAAAAGCCTCACAAACCAAAATCGGATTGCCGATGCTGTGTTTAAAGCTGATATATATGCCTTTGGCGTGATACTTCTCGAGCTGCTGACAGGAAAAGTAGTTAAAAATGATGGTTTTGATCTGGTGGAGTGGGTAAAGTCGGTAGTCACAGAGGAATGGAGTGTTGAAGTTTTTGACAAGTCCCTGATCTTACAAGGTGCTTCAGAAGAGCAGATGATTAACTTGTTGCAGGTAGCACTAAAATGCATAAATCCTTCTCCAGATGATAGGCCAAGCATGATTCAAGTTGCAATGATAACAAATTCTTTGAAAGAGGAAGAGAAAAAGTCCATATCCTTTGACTCATGACCAAAATTGAACTTATGAACTTCTTTGGGGTAGAGTCTCTTCTATAATTTCTATCAGTTACACACTTTCTTAATCTGTACCCATTCATATTGAAATTTAACTAATGTGATAAAACGAATAGAAGATTACTTGTAATTTAAGTTTACAAAAATACCTCTTATTCTCTAGCTAGGCTGGTTTTATGATGTCTAAACTTGTCTTGTTACAATGTTACTCTTCCTATCTCTATAGTAGCATGTGTGCTTTTTTACAGAATTCTATGCCTCACCAGCAGGAAACAAAATTCAAGTTACGTAAGTAAAAATGATGCAAACAATAACAAAATGAGCAAACTATATATTCAAGAAGTCTAACGAGCTCGGAATGTAACTTTAGCAGTTCTAGAACTTGAGGAGAATTCTTACGAGAATGGCTCAGAAGCATAGTTACATGATTCACTCATTTAACCTAACTACCACGTACCGGGTTCGGCGTACCACGTACCGGGTTCACTATAAAAGAAATCTCGTAAAAATAATGTAATAGGTGACGAACCGATACAAATCACCTACCGTGTACCGAACCGGTACCACGTAGCATCTAACTATGCTATGAAGAGGTGCGGTATTAATTGCCAAATGATGATACTCTTAGCTTCTTCTGTGGGAATCAGGGGGAGGACTTACTACACCTTCTCATGAACTGCAGCTGTGCATCTAGTGTTTGGAAAAGCTTTAATAACTGGATGAGAGTGCCTGCTATCAACTTAATCAATTGTCTTGATCATTTTTGTCAACATGTGGGAATTTTTACAGCATCAACACTCAAGAAACCTGGACTATTTTGTGGCTAATATTTACTCATCAATACTCAACATGTGGGAACTTTTACAATATCAACACTCATCAATTGGCTTTATAAGGAATGATGGAGTGTTTTTGAGGAAGCCTCTACGTTACGCCGTTACGGCCTCCATTTCATCCGTGTTCATAAATCTTTTTCATCTTGTTTTATGTTCTTCGTTCCTTAACAAATTTAATGCATAATTAATATTTTTTTTATGATACTCTTATTTATTACTCCCTCGATTCAGAATATTAGGCCTTTTAAACTTTTTTTTTTCTTTCATAACATTAGGCGTTTTACAATTCCAATACATAAACATATTTTTCTTTCCAATTCTAATTTTTATTCAATCATTTCGTTCTCTCCTCATTAATTCTACTTTTATCATCTTTCTCATCTCTAAACCACTATACATTAATTAATGGACACACTTACTAATAAACATTAAATACTACTACAATTTTCAATAAGGATTGATAGGGGCATTTTGGACAAATTATACTTAACACTTACAATAATTAACACTTTCTTAATCTGTGTGCTCAGATCTAAAAGGCCCAATGTTCTGAAACGGAGGGAGTATAACTTCTTTTTCACCTATAACTCTTATATCATTCAATAATTTCTTTTAAGGAATTTTTTAACCTTACTCCTTAAGGCTAAGGATAAAAGACTAAAAAAACATGTGTATATTAAAAAACTAAAAATTTAATACTTAAATAATAATGAACTTAATTTTTTAATACACTTTAACCATTTTGTCTTCTTATCCTCAACCAAGGTTAACCAATCCCTTTTATTATTACTAAGTTAGGCCTTGGCAGAGTTGTGAATTGAGGAAAAGAGATTCTTCATGAAGCCAAGGCTTTCCGTTTCCTCCATCGCAGGTTCCACAATGAAGACAGATTCCACAATGAAGACAGAAAGATCAGAGTATTGCTTTGAACAAGTGATTCACACGTTGGAGCTTCACAGCATCATAGAATCCAAGGGATGGAAGCAAGTGGTATAATAATAGTACTTTATTTTGCTAAATTTTGAATTTAATATAAATTTAGATTCTCATTGTATACTCTTTTTGTCGGTTTTGTTTGAAGCTTGATATGAAAGATTCACCGATTCAACAGATTGGTTCTCTTTCATGAAATTTACTCCATTATTAGCATAACTAATGGTACACAGGCGTACCATGGCCTCTGAAAATGTACGCTATCTGTTGATTTATTTTAAAAATGGCTTATTTATTTCTTTAATCACTGAAAATTCAGTGTGTTTTGATTTTAGTCCCTAAAAGTTATTTTGATCGGGTCTATCCTTAAATTTTCAAACATTTTGGTTTTGGTCCGATACGCAAAATGGTTTTGTACGCAAAATTTTGAATTCATAGGCCTGAATCATGCATATCACAACACCTATTTGGCGCTACTTCACACCCCGTGACAGCTGGTGTGGATTTTCGCTAACCATGTTAGCAAATAACTGATTTTTTGTAACGAAGAGGACCAAAACCAAAATGATTGAAAAATTAAGGACTGATCCTCATCAAAATAACTTCTAGAAACTAAAACCAAAACACTTTGAACTTTTGGACCAAAATCATAAATAAGCCTTTAAAAATGTTTATGTTTTCTATTTTTGTGCACAATCCATTGTTTTCTTTGGTACAAAGTAGTAAATGGTATTCGTGGGAAAATTATTTGATGTTTCACTTTTTAAATGATTTTTTTTTTTAATTTTGTTCTTGAAAAATGTTTTAGTGTTGCTTTCAACCTCATATTTTATCCATGTTTATATTACTCTACTGTAAATAGTTTAACATTACTCACTTCACTTTACCACTTGTTGCCATATCTAATCATATATGTCCAGATCCACCTTAGACAATCATTTCACCAATTTGACAACATTATTGACTTTAGCAATCTTTCCAAAAAAGATACTCCCTCTAGTCATTATTATAAGCACCCTTTTTATGAGAGAGAAAAGAGACTTATAATAAGGACCGGGGGAGTAGTAGATTTTATCATCTCCTACTTACCTTTAGGCCAATGTTACAATTTATCGTGATTTCAACTTTTAACCTTGTGAAGAAGAGGAATGTCTTTAAACCCTAACACAGTCAAGATGTTAATATAGGACTTTTAGATTTTAGAATGCCCAGTTGGGATATCTTGGATCTCCGTTCTAGTCAGCAGTGTGGGTAGAGTATGTGTCAACTTAGGGATAAAGAGAACATCCCTGAGTCCCATGCCTGATGATGCTATTTATAGGGGAAGCTTCGGTGTGGATGTTGGGCTAAACTGGGCCTGGTGGGATAACGTATAGCTAGTGGAATAAGAGGGAAAAGTGTTCGGAATATCCTCGGTCTTTACGGGAGAATCAACATGTTCCCAACCTTTGAGAATTATGGGGGCGATAATGTAGGAGAGAATTGCGAAAGTGCATAAATGTTGTTGGATCTTCGGTCTTGTAACATTCTAAGTTTTATATGTATATAAAAATTTTAGAAATTAATAATTTAGTGTTTATGGCCTTTAGGATGCATATAAGTAACTTAGAAACAATTAGAATGCATTAGAAAAATGAAGTTTTCCAAGAAATACTCGAGTATTGTAAGAAATACTCGAGTATTCACTTAATCAAACAATCAACCTCTCTCAGGCAATACTCGAGTATTGTAAAAAATACTCGAGTATTCAATTAATCAAACAATCAGCCTCTCTCAGGCAATACTCGAGTATTCCTTGCAATACTCGAGTATTCTATAAGCCAGTCAATCAGAGAAAAATGACTAATTAATACTCGAGTATTGCAAGGCCTCCATTTCATCCGTGTTCATAAATCTTTTTCATCTTGTTTTATGTACATTGTTATTTTACAAATTTAATGCATAATTAATACTATTTTTTTTCTATTATACCCTTATTTATTATAACTTCTTTTCTACCTCTAATTCTTACATCATTTAAAATTTTTTTATAACCGTCTATAATTTTAAAACACATTACATATGAAACAGAAAAAATATATATATTGATGACTTGATTCAAATAACATTTAGGAGATATTTTTTTTTTTTGGGAAGAAGGGGAGCATTGGTTATGATTTCCTTCAATAGAGAAGTAGCACTTTTAGCTTGCCTTAGTTAGGTTCTCTTCGTTTCCTTTGCCATTTTGGTTTATCCCACCAATTGTATTGGGTTTAGCATTCTTAGTGATCCACTAATATAATGAGTTTTAGTTCTTTATCCCTATACTTATAGTTCCAAATTCCATTTTAAAAATAAAATGACTATAATACTTCTGTTATATATTTTTTGCTTTGAAATTCTAAATCTTCTTATCTTCATATTCAAATCTCAAACCCCCTCACCTTGTCGCTGATCGAATTTTTTCCGACACTGATTTGTTTGAAATGAGCAAAACGATAATAGTGAGCAAGAGAGAAAAATGATAACAAAAGGGAAAACGAAAACTTCCAATGAGTGGGAGAGAGGTTTGGGTGTGAGAGAAGGGTTTGATTTGGGTATGGGAGAGAAATGGGGTTTGCGATTTTTGAAATAATGAAAGGATGGGAAAATGTTAGAAATGGGGTTTGCGATTTTTGAAATAAGAAGGGGAACTTTTGGGATTAAAAAAATTGTTGGGGTTTGAGAATTAAAATCATCATCTATAGAATAAAAATTGCATGTTGGGAGGATTAGAGTCAATAAAATAGTTCAAACTTCATTTACTTTCTCCACCCTTTTTTTTAAGTCACTTTTTTTTAAGGTTTATTTTTTCTTAAATATAAATCACTTTTCAATATTTACAACATTAAACAACCTATATCAAATATATTCTAATGATTTCACTCTATATTCCAAGAAATATTATTACTTTTTTCATAATAATAACAAAACCGATATAGATTGTATTTAATTTTAATTTATATAGGAGTAATTTTTTAACTTTGCATTTTTTTTTAGAGAAAATATCGGTGCATCATAGATTCGACAGTGTAAAGATTTTTTACACTATCGGTGCATCATTCACCGTTCATGAGTTTATGGTTGTTGACTTTCAAATAAAAGTAAAATAAATGAATGATGGATGATGAACCGATGGTGTAAAAAAGGTTACAACATCAATGCACACTCATGAATCTCATTTTTTTTATAACTTTGAAGAACTTTGAATAACATTATTAGCCTAAGAAGTTATACGATGAAACAATAATGGATGAGATATAGGATTCAAATCCCACCTAGCTCTCATAGATTCGAACCTTAAATACCATAATTGATTATTGAAATACGTAACCGGTTAATAAATCCTAAATTTGACACTTAATTAATTTTGTCAAATGTTAGGGGTTCGATTTATTGTTGGTTGAGTCAAAACTCACTTTAATGATCTCTATGTCTCGAAGGATTAGTTTTGGACTATCGATTAAAGGATACCCTTAATGTTAAAAAAATAAATTTAATTTTGTCAAATGTTATTTAACTTATAAGATTTAAACATTATTTTAAATTTAATTTTAAGCCAAATAATGATGCACACATTTATTTAAAAATATTTTTAAAAACCTTACACATCATTTTCGAAATTTAATTTTGCAATAAATTATTTTATTGTTATTAATTATTTATTAATTGAAATTCACTAGTACTATCCAACACAAATTCAAACAATCAAGCAAGAACACTTTAATATTCATTGTAATATAAACTCTTAAATATAAACATTGAAAATTTGAATCTCACAAATGTTGTTTGCTTTCTCATGCATGGACGGATTTAATTAATTGTAGTCAACAACCGTTGGCTTGTTGATAAGGATTAAGTCTGGAGTAGTGAGAGATTTTGGGATCGAATCTTACCGATGTGAAAACGGTATTAGTAGGTAATTTAGAAATACCTCTGTAAATGTTCTTTGAATCTGAAGACTTGCCCTGACTCAGAATCCTACTCACCAAAACTACTTATATCCAAAATAGGATTTAATTAACTGCACCCTATGAACTTTTGGTCAAAATCTGCCATTAGAGGATTACTCCATCTAATCTTATTTATAGGTAATAGTTAACTATATCACATAGATTAAAGAGGCCAAAAACTTTAAAAAGCATTTTAACATTACAATTTTACCATTTTAACTTGCATTGGATATTTCACAATGTATAGTTTCGCATTAATGAACAAAGGATAAATAAGAGAAAATAATAATAAGTGCCTCATAGAAAATACAAAATAACTTAATAATAGGACCAAATAATTCTTCTAAAAGGCAACTTTTTTTTTATAGGCAAAGTATTTTTGATTTTTTTACGGGGATAGGGGAAGGGGACTTAAATCTACCAAATGGTGACCTAGGATAGAATCCGAGACTTCCAACTCCCAAGTCTTAAGACTTGAAACTAGGGGTGTAACGGTCTGGTCCGGTCTGATCTTTTATGAATATTATTAGGGACTGGACCAATTCAATTAATATGGTCTAGTCTAGTTGGATCCAATCCAATTCAATCTAGTCTATTTAGCACACAAGCTAGCGGTCGGCAAAAATTATTAGTAATATGCAATTGCTAGTGTTTCAGATAGAATAATTATTTTTGGGCTTCATTCCATTAAAGAAAGAATAAACAAAATTAAGAGAAGGCCCAAGAAAGTGCAGGCCCAAAGTCTAGAAGGAAGCCCTTCCACATGACCAGATCAGGATGAGAAAGGCGTCCCTCCCCTAGAGCATCCCCTCCAGGCAGCAAAAGTAAAGGAACCTGAAGTCCCAATGAGAGTCTTCTCCAACAAACTTTTCCACTCTTGGGCCCAACGCTTAATCAGAGAAGTCACTCAACATGCCATTAGTGGAAATTGTGCTATTCCAATCAACAACAAAAGTGGAATTACTTGTACTCCTTGCTGAAGGCAACAGTAAAAGGAAGTAACCAGTGGACAAGCAGGAAAATGTTACAGTAACCACCAGTCCAAGATGAGGAAGAACGTGAAGGTCAAGTTGTATGAATGCATCTGCTCCACGTGATAGTGACCAGGGCAGGAAAGGGCGTTCTTCTCCTAGCAATATTCTTCCTTCCAGAAGGTGCCTATGCAGAACAACAAAGTACCAGAATGCACCCTTCCTCCACAAGTCTCATCCCTTGGGCCCAACGCCCAATTAGCCATGTCAATCAAAATGCCACAAATGGGAAAGATGCCATTTCACTCAAATACTAAATATAGTGTGTTGATGGAAGAAGATGTTATTCCACTCAAGAAGAAAAGGCACTGTTCATCTCCCCTACCAAGGATGAGGGAAGTAACGACCAGTGGACAATGAAGGGAGTATCACAATACCCATCAGACAAGGAGAAGGCCAAACTTGAAGGCCAAGACACAAGACCTCTATATAAGGATCACAACTCATAGCTAAAGGCAAGCCAACACAAGCTAAAGCAAGTAACCACAAATCCACCATATTCAGAAAGTCACAATGAAGCAACCAGAGAGAAACCTTAGGGAGTTTGGGGAAGGAAAACAGAGAGCGTCCTAGAAAATACTTAGCCATTGTATATTTTATCATCTAATAATCACACCCCCATTACTCCTTGTACTTCTCTCTCGGTAAATTAATAGAAGAAGCCTTGATTTCACTAAGTTTACGAACCCACTATTTTATTTGCATTTTGTATTATTTTCTTCAAGAAATACAAAATCTTGGCAGAAACAATTGGCGCCGTTGCCGGGGAAATCATGTCTTCAACTTTAGAAGGAGATACACCAAGTGGTGTTCGGAGAGTGGTCCTTGATGATGGCACAAGGATGACCACTAGAGGAAGTTCTGGAACAACAGCATCATGAATCATCAACCCATGAAGCGTTGCAGCAAGGAAGTTGTCTTTCTGCTCCAAAAGCGTCTTTTCCAAAAGGCTTCCATGTTCGCTCTTACCCAACTTCCCAGAAAGCGATGAGGCAACTAGAAGGGCGAAAGTACCCTCTCACTGAAGAAGGCGCTCCTTTATAGAAAATGAAAACTCAGCAGCAAAGGCGCACCTAGCTAGGAAGTTTTACATGGCAACACTTCTACAAGTTATCCACGCTATGAGCTATAAGTACATACAACTCTCAACTTAGTCCAATTTATTATTATGCCTATTATTTATATGCTAGTATGCCTTTTCATGAAACTGATAATAATATACTTAGATCATGATAAGATGAAATGTGTATTGTATTATGCATTAGTTACTGCATGTGCAATTAAATATATATATATATATACACAAAAAATAATAATAAAGAAAAATATAGTTACAGTATGCATATGCTCATTATGTTGCTAGTTTTTGTCTGCATCCATGTCTAAATATGGCTTTGGTAGGATCACTTTCTTAAGATATCATGTTTTGCCTAGCCAGTTTCATGTTTCACATGACAGTAATTTATTTTTACCTTGTCTGAATGACATGAAATGATGTGGAGGATTTGATTTTTAGACTCTGTGTTTGTCATGGTTAGGAACTGCATATATGTAAAAAATATTTTGATTAAAAAAGCAATAATTAGATGACTATGTACATATGAATGTTTGATATGTATGCTATAGAACTAAAATTAGTCTATCATGATAGTTATTGTTGCCATAATCTTGCTAAATGTTCTCTGCTCAACCATTGCATGATTTGAATAAACTATTTTTTCATGATTCCAACATGCAAACACAGTGTTTCATGTTATAAGCTGCATAGATGCTTAGAGGGCGTGCTTTTGAAAAAAAAATTATATGAAAACAAGATCTTGGCAATGTTATATAATGATGCATGATTGATTTTGTATATAATTTATTAAAGAGAACTAACAAAACGGGCATGCATAGCATGAAAATATCCGAAAAATGAAATTTGTTTATGTAGAAACAAGAAGTGACCTCTTTCTAAGATTTGAGAAGCCCATGGTACGCTCTCAAGCCATGATTTACCAAGTTTTGCTAAGACACTGAATGCCATGGGAGGATCGATTCCTCCTGTGAAAACCTACACTCGGTGGGTGAAACAACTAGGAGACACTAGGAAAACACCTAGAAGGGGGGGGGGGTTGAATAGGTGTAAAAGAAACCTTGAAAGATTTTCGAAAGAAACAAATCAAAACGATTAAAACAAATGATTTTCTTGAAAATTCTTTAGCCTTAATCGATTAATGACATGAACTAATCGATTAATGCCTCTATATATTGAAAAATCACTTTTCAAACAAATACGAAAATCAATCAATTAACAAGTATAACCAGAGATTCAGCGGAAACAATTAACACCTATATTCTTATTGATTAACCTAGGTAATAAAAATGATTTTCCCAAAACTTAATTTGAACAATAAAGATTCAATTTAATCAATTATGAAAAATCAATCTTTTTCTAGATTTTCAACCAAGAACACAATTAAAGACTTGAATTGTAAAGAGTAGAGAGTTTAGAGATACGACACAGTGATTTATCCTGGTTCACTTTCATCCACTTGAAAGCTACTCCAGTCCCCTCTTCAACCAAGAGAGATTCTTCACTATGAGGAATTAGAGTTTCTCAAATTACAAGTAAATGCCTCACAAGACTTCCTTCTTGCTAGCCTACAAGAGATACCACACCCTTGCCTTGTAACCCTATTGATATCTAATCTAACCTATTCTCTTTTGCTTGCCGATACCCCACAACAAGACTTCCAATTGCTTGTTAACACAACAAGGCTTCCAAGTGCTTGATGAAATGTCACACCAAGACTTCCAATATAACTTTGCTTGATTCACAACCAAGACTTCCAATTGTTGTAGATAGCTTGCCTCTTGCAAAGATTACAACTCAAATAAAAACAAAATAACAATCCTATGAATCTCTTTCAAAAACTATGAAAAGATCAACATGAGAGATTCAAGGTTCTTGATCAAAGAATGTAAAAGTTAAAGCTTTGATCTTGAGAAAGTGAGAGAGAATAGAGTGGCTTTGATTCTTTGTAAAATGAATATCAAAATGATGGAATATTGTAATAAAAATGATTCACAAATGTTAGGAATAAGTTTATATAGAATACCCAAAAGTTAGGAATGATTAGAAGTGCTTTTGAGAAGTGAAAAACTCATTTAAAAACAGTAACAGCTCGTGTTACTCGAGTAACAAAGTCACTACTTGAGTAACAAGTGTAAAACTTGTTCACTACTCGAGTATTTAAGTTTCTACTCGAGTATTTATGCAAGGCTGAATAATTCTACTCGAGTAATCAGCCCCTTAATCGAGTAATTGCGCAAGACACAAAAATTCTACTCGAGTAATCAAGTGGCTAATCGAGTAGTCAGTTCAAAAAACACTTAAAAACTTGTTTTCTCAAAATCTAAACCTTTTCTTTCAAACCTTTAAGCCACCTATTGATTTTAAGCAAAGTGAATACTCAAAATATGATATAATCATGCAATCAAAAGAGATTCACTACCCTCTAATAAACTCTACCCAAACTCATAAACTAAGAGACTTGTGAGGCAAAAGATAAAACAATAAAACATAAACTACCAAACTACGTCTTCATGAGTTGGCTCTCTCTTCATCACTTGATGTTTGTTGTTGCTTGTTGAGCTTGAACTTGATCAACACATTTGTAGCTTGTTCAAAACCTTTTGGCATTTATCAAAACATTCTTCATGGATCTTACACCTCCATCGTGAACAATAAACTCCTGATCTATCTAAAGTAGAAAAGCACTCTATGTCCCACCCAGTGAGAAGGCAATCAAAAGTAAAGGGTTAGAAAGCGAATAAGGAAACAAAAGGCAAAGTTTCAAGAGAAGTAAACACAAACAGAAAGATCAGTGACAATCAAGCAAACGACATCAAGCAAAGAGAAAAGATGAAATCATACTAGAAGACGACGCCCTGCCCAGAATCATCCGTCTAAAGGCATCCTCATTTCAGTCCCAAGGGCGACGCCCTGCCCAGAATCAGTAGTCTAAAGGCGTCCTCAGAACCAAGGGAGACACCCTGTCCAAAATCAGCAGTCTAAAGGCATCCTCAGTTTAGCCCCAAGGGCGACTGCTTGCCCACTATCATGTGGTCTGAAGGTGTCCCCCAGTTCAGTCTCAAAGGGAAGAAAGGGAGAAGAAAGTGTGCAAGTCCAAGAGCGACTTCTGAAGGCGCTCTATTGTCAAAGGCGCTCCATTGTTAAAGGCGCACCATGTTCAGATTCAACAGGATCAATGAACCGAAGGCCCACCCTCGTCGAAAGCGCCCCCTGATAAGTTTCAATACATCGTTCAGATTCAATAGAATCAGTCAATCGAAGGCGCACCATTGTCAAAAGCGCCCCTGTTCAGTGTTCATATTCAACAGAATCAGCCAACCGAATGCGTAACCTCGTCAAAAGCACCCCCTGTTTAGTGTTCAGATTCAATAGACTCTATCACCCGAAGGCGCACCCTCGTCGAAAGCGCCCCCTGTTCAATTTCAAATACACCGTTCGGTTCCAACCCAATCGATTAACTAAAGGCGCACAAGTGCATAAGGCGCACCCCTGTAGAAGGCACATTGAAAAAAAAAGAGCGTGTTGAATCTAGAAATCCTGGAGGAAATGCAAACAAAAGGTTGAGAGCAAAGTTATAGCAGAAGTTGAAATCAAAAGCTGACAATGAATTCAATCCGAAAAGACCAAGGCAACTTTAGATCAAAAGCGTGCCAGAGATGACAAGCCAGAAAGTTAAAGCAAAATGAATGCAGAAATCTGAGCATAACAGCAAAACAAGATGCAGAGCTCATACTTCCTCATACAATGAAGAAAACACACAATGTTCAAATGCAATAGAAGGCAAACATGACAAAACTCAAAGGCAGATAAAACAAAAGACGCTTCCCCAACTAGAAAACAAAGGCAGACCTGAAAGGTGGCTATGATCACGTTTGAAAAAGACAGACATAAAAATCAATTGAAATATCAAAAGGCGTACATGCAATACGAAGGGTGAAACACAAGTACAACGATCCAGAAAAGCATGTTGCTCAAAAGCGCACTTAAATGCATGGACGAAACACTAAATCTAGTGTAAGAGCAAGTTGCAAGACGAAAGGTGGCCTAAAAGCATGCAAGAAATTGAAGCAGATACAGTCCAGAAATATGACAAAACCAAGGCGTACTCAGTTTGCTTGATGATTGAACAACGACCACGATAAATTCAAGAATTCATCCCAGTCCGCTCTTATAAGCAAGCCAAAGCATATTGACACAATTAAAACGAAGAAGTCTGTAGTAATGACAAACTCTTGAAGCAAGGCGCACCTGGGTATATTCATACATCAAAGCAGATAATGAAAAGGCGAGCTTAAACACAAAGTCAAGAAGACAGAGCAGTATAGAAATCCAAGTGTTTGTAAACTGATAATGGCAAGAAAAGCAGCAATAAGAAAGAAAAGTAGCACCAATGACAAGAGATGTTACCAAAAAAAAGGAAGATGGGAAGATGAGAAGATGATGATAAAATTGAGTGAAAGTGCCAAAGACTTGCACAAGTAGCTCCCTGATAAAGCGCCCAGTTATTTGCGCTCTGAAAAATTGCACCCTGATATGTGCACCCTGATATGTGCAAAGCGCCCAGTTATTTTCACTCTGAAAAACCGCACCCTGATATGTGCACCCTGTGCACCCTGATATGTGCGAAGCGCCCAGTTATTTGCGCTCTGAAAAAATTGCACCCTGATATGTGCACCCTGATTTGTGCTCTGATAAGCACCCTGATTTGCACTCTGAAACCGCACCATGTTTTGTGCAACCTGAAAAGCGCCCTGAAAAGTGCACCCTGTTTTGTGCATCCTGATAAGCACCCTGATTTGTGCTCAGAAAAGCGTTCAGATTTGCGCTCTGTTTATGCCAAAAGCTGCACCTAGACTGAATATTGCAAATACTCATGAGCAAAATGCCAAAGTATCAAAGAATTGCAAAACTCACAAGAAATCAGCCTCCAGTAAAGGGAAAAGGTTAC
The DNA here is from genome assembly GCA_037953625.1 of Crotalaria pallida. Classification (NCBI taxonomy): domain Eukaryota; kingdom Viridiplantae; phylum Streptophyta; class Magnoliopsida; order Fabales; family Fabaceae; genus Crotalaria; species Crotalaria pallida. Next base: position 104,467,422 of record CM075650.1, read on the forward strand.
AGTCAGAATAGCAGAAAAGCACATTCACCGTCATGCAAAAGAAAGCGAGCCTTACAAAGGGGCTAGAAAATATCCAGAAATACACAAGAACAACAAGCAAAACACCGCAAGAATCACAAGTGTACAATTCAGAATGTAAAAGAAGAGAAGAAGGAAAAAGAAAAGGAAAAGAAGAAGAAAAAGAGAAAAGAGAAAAGAAGAGAAACATTTAACAAAGAAGTACACAAGCAAGTAATCTTGAAGCTCCAAAGGAGATTTTATTCAAAGGAATCCAAAACAAAGGAGTCAAATACAAAGTGCTCAACAAGCATTCCAAAAGCCTGTCATAAAGGCACCAGATACAATAAAAAATGAAAGCAACAAGTCAAAGTACAAGAATCCTGATCCAAATAGCAAGCAACCAAATGCATATATCCTGATCCAACAGCACAACAAAACAACTAGACTTTAAAGAGAGGGTCCAACGAAGAAGTTATGAAGGCAACAACATGTGATTCCTGTTGGGAATCAATATCTACATCCAAGACCACCAAGTCAGAAGTAGTTTTGGACAAACTCGCAGACAAGTCATCAATCAGATTCCCTAGCTCAGCACGACGCTCTACGAAATGTTTCTTCTTTGCTGCCAAAGCCTCCACATCTAAACTTGTCAAGTTAGCAGTAAGGATGCACGACGCTCCACCATGTCTTGTTTGCTACCAAAGCATTGGCTTCAAAAGTACCACGTTGACCTTCCATTTGCTTGAGGACGCCCTCAATTCAGGAACCTGAATACTGGTGAAGCCTCAACAATTGCAAAAATCAAGTAAAGAGGCCTTCTGTTCCCAAAAGAAAGCATCAACATCATGAGCGGTGGAGAGTTTTGAGCACCTTCAACATAATGATCAAGCAACCACAAAATGGCAGCCTCAAAGTGGCAGAACACAAAAATACCAGTATGTCACAAGCTGTGAAAAAAAAACGGTAATGCAGAAAAGAGAGATTGCATGATTCGAGTCTTGAAAGGAGGATCAATAACAACATGAAATAAAAGCCAAGTCTAACAAAAGGTGCAATAGCATAATGTCAAAACAGTGACGCAGTCAAAATACAATAGCATGCTTGAAACAGTACAATTACCAAATCTTGAAGAAGACGTCCTGGGATGAAGTTCTCCAGACATCCTCATAACCAGATGCATCAGATGACAAAGCAAAATAACAAGCAGCACATCACAACCTCTACAGTATGAAAATGATTCAATCCAAGAGCATGATCCAGGTTTCCAAAGACAGAATTATTATCAAAGCAGCATGGTGCAAAATGCATATTTCAACATCAGAACATTATCAAAATTGCATAAATGCATCATTGAACAGTATGAAGGCAGTAAAGTGCAAAGTGCAAAAAAGAAAGAAGTTCAAGTCAGTACTACCAAAGCAAGTAACCCAAATTTCCAAGAGTCAAGTATACTAAAGCGGCACAAAGCTCAGTGACCACAAAGGTGCACAAGTTTTTAATAGAAGTATCAGTGCCTTCAGCAGTAGACATAACATGACAAAAGCAACAAGCATAAGATCAGCAGCAAAGTAGTTCTTTCAAGCTCGGTCATGAGTGACACCCAAGGCATGCTGCAAGAAAAGAAAAGTTTCCTCTATTTCAGTCACTGTCCGCCTTCATGTTAATTGAGGGGTGTTGGCTTTCTCCTTAAGCAATACAGATTATCAAGCCAGTAATCAGACCACAATTATACCTCCCAAATTGGACAACTCTATTCATTCAATAGAGAAGGCGCTCAACGCAGCAGAAAAATACTGTAAAATCTGAAGATTCAGAAGGCACAAAGTACATAGAGTTGAGTTTGAGTATGGAACTCAAGCATAAAGAAACAGACAACAAAGAAATTTCAGAAAACAAATCAAGAATTCAAAGTACAAAGAAGCAAAGTCCACCAAGTCATTGATCATTATGCAAGGTTGCACATGCAATAGAAAGAAGAGCTCGCTTCCCTTACAAATTCATAAAAAGAAGATCAAGTTGAATAAGAAGCAAGTGAAAAGTGAAGTTTCAGTTTGCAAGGGGGCTGATCCCTCTTATCAGATCTGCATATAGAAAACAACGATAAAGGCGCCTCCAAGGTGCCTAAGCAGATAGAAATTCAATGATACTCCAAAGCTGGAAGCATCCAAGTTGCCCAAAAGTCCAAAAGAACAAAAGAAAGAAAGTGCCCACATCTTGATGTGCAAGTGCCCACAAAAGAAAGGAATACAAGAATAAAGAAAAGCAACAACCTGGAAAATTTGAAAACACACTCGATGAAGGCGGCATGACGTAGCAGTGTCAAGATGATGCTCAACAAATGTCAAGCACTCACAACTATTTTGTAAGCAAAAATCAATCACTGAGAGGCATGACAAATAAAACAAAGACGACCCTAACAAAGGCGATCCCATCCAAGGTGGTCCTATCAAAGCCAAAAAATAAGAGCCTCGTCAAGACCAAGTCATCAATATAACAATAAGGAAAGTTACAAAGTTACAAGCGCGGAAGGCATATTCAAACGCCCACAGGGAATGAAAAGCATGATCAGATACTCGCAAGCAGTGAAATCTTTAGAATCAATCCTAGTTTCTGACGCCTTTCAAGTAAAGCAGAAGTCAAAACAGGCATCGAAAACAAAGCATAAAGCTCACTGAACGAATGCTTCTAAATAAAAAATTGCAGCCACAATTAAAAGGCAAGACCGGTTCAAAAATCAAAGTGAACCCAGTCCAGGAGTCAACAAGCGCAATCCAAGTGATACATGTAACACCCTAAATATTTACCCTTAAATACCCATAATAAAATAGTAAATTTAAATTTTTCTGATTAATACCATTTTAACTTATAAAAATCTCTGTCAAAACTAACAGAGTTTGCTTTGTAATATGGACATTCCAAAAATGAGTTCTTTTCCTGTAAACCTGTTAATTTAATAATTCCAGTGAAATCAGAAAGCCATCAGGGCCAAACCATATATTAAAGCATTTATATCAGAGTTTCAGTGCGGCGGAAAATTATAAACTAATACAAGTTTTAGCATTTATTTAAATTCCATAAAATCTTCCGAAATTACTCCCTTCCCACAAGGAGTGGTCCTGACTATACCCCAAAATGATGTTTTTCAGTACATACACCTAATCATCATCATATACAAAAATCCCAAAAGTAGTCAGGACGAGACACACGACTCAACTAATATGACTTACTCTCCCTGTGAGGGAGAGCGAACCTGCTCGGCCGGGGGCTGTGCTAGCTCAATCGCAGTACCTGTGGAAATAGTAAGGAGTGAGCATTACACATAAAATGGGAAAAGCAGTTTCCAATATGACATAATAACCGACTAAGTCACACACAATTACCACATAGTTCAATCAATTGCACAACAGCCACATTAATACCGACATGCATTAATATTCTGATTCCATTATTTTTTCCTAAGTTATAGTTCACTTTACCTATCCGACTAATCCACCTATGCTCCTATTTCCGTTTCCTTTTTACCCATTAATTACCTAACTCTTTAATTCGTTTTACATACCCTGTTGTCCTATTATTACTAGTACACTTCTAATACAATCCCAAATTATCTTGTTATGTCCTTCTACCAACCTTCCTATCTTATGTTTCTTGTATTTTTTCCATTTTCATTCTTCATTCCTTTCTTCCTATCCTTTTCATTTCCTTTATTTTTCAATTCCCATTTACGATGTATGTCACCTCAGGTCAAAGGCCCACATACATCCCCAGTTTACAAAGTACGTCACCTCAGGTCAAAGGCCAACATACTCACCCTATACACACATGATAAGTATGTCACCTCAGGTCAAAGGCCCACATACTTACCATATTCACAAAGTATGTCACCTCAGGTCAAAGGCCAACATACTCACTCTATACACACATGATAAGTATGCCACCTCAGGTCAAAGGCCTACATACTTACCATATTTACAAAGTATGCCACCTCAGGTCAAAGGCCAACATACTCACCACTTCCAAACAATCATAACAAGCATCAGATATCAATATACAATAGTAAACACACCATTCCTAATAATCCCATATAAACCATCTAGTAAATAAACACAATTACAATTCACAACACTTAAACACTTAGAGCGGCAAATGAACAGTTCACAATAGTTATCAAGAATACACCAAATATATATAACAATTAGCAACAAATCAGATAAGCACCTAAAATAGCCTACACATTAGCACTTAACAATTATTCTCAAATAGAACCTATAATAACATATAGTAGCAAGATCATGCATTTAGCTAGTTCAATTTATTGGTTTGCCTAATCAAATTATATTTCCTATTCCCCATCATAGAGTTACACTATGTTCGTTTCTAATATTACCATTATTTTCTAACTTAGGTTTCCTAATCCTTATACTAACACCTAACTCTTAGCAAGCATTATATACATACTATAAACTATTCCCCAGAGTATGATAATACTCACTAATACCCACTCCTTACCTCAACACTTAGAGATAAGGCGGTTACACTTGTTTTAAGCTTGAGAGTCTTGCCACCAATTGAGTTATGATCCAAGGAAGAGAGAGAAACCTATTACAAGAGTTATGAGAAGGAAAGTTGTTATCTTTGCCTTGGTCTTCACTAAGGTTCATGAAATAGTGAGACTTCCATGGCTTAGAGCTTGAAATCCACCATGGAAGGAAGAGAGAGAAAGAGAGAGAGAGAGTACGAATTGATGAAGGAGAAAGAGAAGATCTTTGGCTTACCCTTGCTTGGAGTTAGGAAGGAAGATTGTTGTTGATGGAAAGATGGAATCCTTTGCTCCTTGGATGATTTGATGATCGGGAAAGAAAACCCCAAGGAGAGAAGAAGAAGAAGAAGTCGTAGATGAGAAGAGGGAGAGAGAAAATTGTTGGTGTTGATGTTGTGTTTATCTTTTCCCCTTTCTTTTATGGAATAGCCTTAGCCTCCAAGCCAATTTGTGTGGCTGAAAATCGTTCCCTTCTAAGATAAGCCACGAATTAAGTGGCCCCACACGGTTATTTTTTTCCAGATTTACACAAGGGTAATCGATTACTTGCCCACAGTAATCGATTACTCCATTGATGCAACATTTCTAGTATATTCAGCAGAGCCTAAGTAATCGATTAACCCCCTGAATTTAATCGATTATTTACTCAAAGTAATCGATTACTTTGCCCTTGAAATCGATTAAATTGCTGCAACATTTTGTGTAACTTAACCTGAGGCCTAGTAATCGATTACTGCCATGCAGAGTAATCGATTACTTCAGTGAAAAGTTATATTTTGATGATTTTCTAACTCCAATTCATTTTCTTAGGCTCGTTACTCATTTAAGGTTGGATTGATACCCAAAACCTTCCTCAATTCTTGGAAATTCTTCCTAAATACTTGGCATAATTTCCTATTATGCTGAAATAAAAATTTGGGATGTTACAATACATGAGTACAAATAAGCTGGTAACAAATTTTAATCACAAAAGCATACACTCATGAGCGCTCATGATATGCATTCATGCATAACATTCATGTCATTCATTCATACATAACACCCATGACATTAATACATGCATGAACGCATACAAGAACTCGAGTATCACGAGACAGAACTAAACCAGGGGGCTTGCCCTTACAAAAGGAACTCTACTATCTTCAACTCATAAGCAAAATTCAAAACATCTTGGGAAGTTCCTATTTGCTCTCAAATGTATTTTGAAGTGTGAAAACACATTTATCTGCTAACAAGTTTTTTGAAGAGCTGGTAATCACAGGAAATGGAGTTGTCAAAATCAACCCCAACAGAAAAGCAAGTATGGTCGCCTTCAAAGAGTTTTGCATCAAAGAGAAAAAACTTTTCTCTTTCATGCAAAAGGGGGCTATTGTTTCAGATAGAATAATTATTTTTGGGCTTCATTCCATTAAAGAAAGAATAAACAAAATTAAGAGAAGGCCCAAGAAAGTGCAGGACCAAAGTCTAGAAGGAAGCCCTTCCACATGACCAGATCAGGATGAGAAAGGCGTCCCTCCCTAGAGCGTCCCCTCCAGGCAGCAAAAGTATAGGAACGTGAAGTCCCTAGGAGAGTCTTCTCCAACAAGCTTTTCCACTCTTGGGCCCAACGCTTAATTAGAGAAGTCACTCAACATGCCATTAGTGGAAATTGTGCTATTCCAATCAACAACAAAAGTGGAATTACTTGTACTCCTTGCTGAAGGCAACAGTAAAAGGAAGTAACCAGTGGACAAGCATGAAAACGTTACAGTAACCACCAGTCCAAGATGAGGAAGAACGTGAAGGTCAAGTTGTATGAATGCATCTACTCCACGTGATAGTGACCATGGCAGGAAAGGGCGTCCTCCTCCTAGCAATATTCTTCCTTCCAGAAGGTGCCTATGCAGAACAACAAAAGTACTAGAATGCACCCTTCCTCCACAAGTCTCCTCCCTTGGGACCAACGCCCAATTAGCCATGTCAATCAAAATGCCACAAATGGGAAAGATGCCATTTCACTCAAATACTAAATATAGTGTGTTGATGGAAGAAGATGCTATTCCACTCAAGAAGAAAAGGCACTGTTCATCTCCCATACCAAGGATGAGGGAAGTAACGACCAGCGGACAATGAAGGGAGTATCACAATACCCATCAGACAAGGAGAAGACCAAACTTGAAGGCCAAGACACAAGACCTCTATATAAGGATCACAACTCATAGCTAAAGGCAAGCCAACACAAGCTAAAGCAAGTAAGCACAAATCCACCATATTCAGAAAGTCACAACGATGCAACCAGAGAGAAACCTTAGGGAGTTTGGGGAAGGAAAACAGAGAGCGTCCTAGAAAATACTTAGCCATTGTATATTTTACCATCTGATAATCACACCCCCATTACTCCTTGTACTTCTCTCTCAGTAAATTAACAGAAGAAGCCTTGATTTCACTAAGTTTATGAACCCACTATTTTATTTGCATTTTGTATTATTTTCTTCAAGAAATACAAAATCTTGGCAGCGACTAAAGCAATACCACAACTTTTCGCAAGCTTCTGCATAGGTGTAATCAATCTACATAACATTGTATCATAGTCACTAAAACATTAGACTAAGAAGTCAGATACTTCAAAAAACCGGAGGGAACAGTGTTGGAAACATGGTGATAACTAGAGGGAACTTCAGAAATTGTTTTTTTTTTAAATAATTGGTTTGGTGCTTTTTTTTATGCTTTGAGTCTCTGAACTTTGTTCAATTTTTGGAAATGGTTCTTTCGTCACTTAAGTGATGATATAGCCGATGACATGTCACGTCAATTTCACAATATCGACGAGTGATATGTTATGTAGAGTCACGGGACACTACATGATTTTTTTTAATTAAAAATTATTAAAAGATTCGATTTTCTTTTTAAAAAAATACAATTCTTAATTATTTTTAATAAATTTGAATTTTTTTAATTTAAAAATTCACATATACATCATTTGGCACATTACCTATAAATATGGCAAAGGTGACGTGACATATCCTTGGGGTCATATCTTTAGGTAAAGCCATGAAATGACCATTATCAAAATTTGAGCAAAGTTTAGAGACTTAAAGTATAAAAAAAAACTTTAAAAACTAATTCCAAAAGAACACCTAAGTTCAGGGACTAAAAACTTAAATAAGCCTTAATAAAAAGATAGGTTCTTTGGTCTGTTATAGGCATATCCTGCTGGTATCTTAGTAGTATATGAACTTATATTTACGTGGAATTCAAGATTAGAGTTGAACAAGATTCGGAGCATGTCAAGTACTCAAGTGTTGCTCTTTTCAGCAAGTTAGTTGGGCTTCTAGTAATAAGTAATCTATGCATACTTTCACGTAACTCATTGGCATATTCTTTCGTTTTGGAGTTTCTGCAACCTGTATGTGACTATTCCATTGCTATTATGCTTTGGGCAAAATTGCATCAATTGTTGTGTTCATCTAGGTCACTACTCTCGGTTTTCTAATTTGGGTCTGTTGATGGTGATGATAGGAAGCTAGGAACTTCATGTATTTCCATAAACAGTACAGTTGAAAGAAATTTTTCGTTATGTGGTTTGTGGAAAAATTGAGAATGGTTATCCTATTTTGATATTTTTCGTAATGTGCATGAAATTAAATCAAGAAAGAAGTTGAGTAGTAGCAATATTCTTTCCCAAAGTATCCAGAGTCTATTCCATTTTTTCTTTCTTATTTTGTATATTCTGTTATTTATAGAGATATATAAGACCATAAGATTTAATATACTTAGCTCATAATAAATCAGATGACGTACGTTTAATACACGATCAATTCGTTGGGGACACTACAATTGAATGCTTTTACATTCAATCTTCGCTGGCTATAAATTGATCTTGTTTATGAAATTGGGTAATCAGAACCTTAATTTCGCATATATATATATATATATATATATATATATATATATATATATATATATATATAACATTGGATTAGAGGATAGGAAAACACAGGGGAATTGATATGGCAACATTGAATGAGAACAAAAAATATGTTCAAGTAGTTATGATCTTGATTATTATGGTAATCTTAACTCGTGCTGATGACGGCACTCCAAATAAATCCAAATTTTCATTTAAACGCTTCTTCTGTCTTGCACAATGCATTTTTGAATGCGTGAAGGCTGGTCAAACAGATCCCATCAAATTTCCAGTTTGCGTAGGTTCATGTTATGTCAAATGCCAAACCATAGGGTCCAATGATGTGGATGACTGTACTGCTGGTTGTGTTTTGTTCAAATCCATTAGCGATACCACTACCAGCGGTAACCATGCTTCTGTTTTCTTTGCTTTTTTTTTTTAAAAAAAAAATAAATTGTTTTTGTTTTAGGAAAATAACCATATATAACTTCATTTTGTTAGTCAACTTATCAATTTGTTTTAAAAAGTTGACTTGATGTCAGGTACAATGGGAGCGGATGCCGTTGTAGATTCATGCATGAAGGTTTGCAAAAATGAGTGAAGTCTTCCGATGTTGTACGAGAATAAATGTTTAAGAAAAAATATAGTGATTGGAAATAATAATTGGAACTCTAACAATGTTTCATCGTCTCATTTCGTTTTTTTTTTTTCATTTTTTTATATTTTTATTTTATATTTTCTTCTCGGCGCAAATCGTCACTATCATTTAAATACTCTCCCTTTTTTTTTATTATCTTAGTAAAAAAATACAAATTTTTTTTATCAAATAGATGTGAAAACTGAAAATAATAAATTAAATATCTTAAAAATTATATATTATGTTTATGATTGAGTAATTAAGGAAATATAATGCACAATAGATTAGTAGAAAAGAAAATATGTGATTCTCTCATAGTGAATGAAAACATTGATATATAGATAGTTTTTATTTGTAATAAATGAATTGCATTAATTGTTATTTTCTTTGATTTTCAATTTTTTTTATGAAGATATTGGGACGGAGAGAGTTCTAATTTTTAATGAATAATATGTTATATTGGTCCTTGACTTTGTGAGCATCGGTCAAATTAATCTGTGAGATTATCAAAATTCTAAATTAGTCTCCGAGATAAGAACACGTCATTCAGATTAGTCCCTGACTTAGGTCCCGTTTGGAAAAATAGCTTATTGAAGCACTTATGTAATAAGAGCTTAACATATGAGAGCTTACCTTATAAGGGCTTAAGATTAATAAGTTGTTTGCGTTTGCATGCGCATTTTGAAAAGTACTTATAGAATTAAAGAGTTTGGATACATAACTACAAAACACTTATAAGCACTTATTATAATTCTTAAAAATGAATTATAAATCATACTCCCTCCGTCCCATTATCTTGGTAAAAAAAATGCAAAAATTTTGTCCCATATTAAAGTAAAAAAATAAATGAAAAATCTTAAAGATTGTATATTATATCAATGATTGATAAGTAAATAAGGAAAATACATTTAAAGATCTTTGTTTAGGCAATATTGCAATATGTATTAATTGTAATGATATGAAAATTTGTATAATATCAATTTATAATTAATGAGTAAATCATAACATTATGTTAAACAGATACTCTCTTATTTTCATTGACTTTTTTGACTTTTACCAAGATAATGAGACAGAGGGAGTAATTTAACTTGTTGAATGTAATATTAAAAATTATTACCATATATAACACCATTTCATGATTAAAAAATAATTTTTTTATTATTTGATTAAAATTTATAATCATATCATAATTAAAAAATAATTTAATCAATTATTTTTTAAAAAGTTCCTTAAAAACAATTATATCAAGGAATAAAAGGGGAGAAAAGGTTGAATAACAGATAGCAGAAACATTTTGGTATGACATAATGATAAATGATTTGCATTATGAAAGACAACTGATTGAGCATATATAGGAATCGTGTATCCAGTCTTTATTCTTTTGAGACGGAAATTGAGCATCATGAAAGACAATCGATTAGAAGTTAAAATGATACTCTCTTCGTTCCTATATATAAGACCTTTCTAGAAGAGTGTTTGTCGAAAAAAAGTAATTAATTATTATTGAAAATTGGTATAAAGTCTTATAAAATATGGACAAAATAAAAATATGAAAAGAGTCTTATATTTAGAGACGAAGATAATAAATAATTAAATATATCTGAAATATAAATTGGTTTCAAAAAAAGAAATCACAAATTAAAAGAGAAAGAGTGAGGAAGGCTAGTACTAGAACAAGAGAGAAGCAGTTTTGTGCTTTGAAATGAGCAAAAACAAGGCAATAAGGATTTGCCTTTTTCTTCTATATTCAACAAAAAGAAAGGGAAAAAAAAGGTGCTTAGCAAGATTCGAACTGCGGCTCAGAATTAAAATGTGTCAACTTCGTGTAAGCTGCTCCAATTCTGTATAAGCTCATGCTAATAAGCTTCATATATGAGCTCATCAAAATATGATAATAAGAGCTTATAATTTATCATAAGCTAATTTTTTAAGCTCTTTCAAATATTTAAATAAGTACTTATATGATAAGATAAGCTTTAATAAGCCTAAAATAAGCCCATCCAAACGGAACCTTATCATAACTGGAATTATCATACTTGGTGATTCTTCATACGTCACCATAACAGTATACTCTAAGGACCATGGAACTTAGAGCAACGTAACATTTCGTGTACTTCAGAAAAGACCTGTGGCATAGTGGCACATTATATCTTTAAAGATAAATGTAAGCACAATGATACGAACACGATGATAAATGTAAGTGGTTCGTTTAGAGATCAGAAATGAGAAAGTGAAAAAGTAAAGTTTATTTATGTTATAAAAATGAGCGAAAATAAATTAGAATAATGAATAAGTGTGATTCAGCTTATAGCTTACTCCAAGCATAAAATGATGTTATACAACGATGTTGTTATTTGACAATAACTCAAACCCCAAATACACCCAAAATACGACACGGTATTTACTAACCGCTGTATCTACTAAATTCTCTATAACTAGTAAGCAAGTCCGTGCGATGCCCAAGACCATTACGCGAAGCCCCTACTTTAAAGGTGAAATTACTAAAGGTTTCATATCATGACTTAAATTTGTTTAACAAACAATTGATTCAAATTTGTTATCATGACTTAAATTTTATATTTTAAAAATAACTAATTTTTTTTTGTTTTTTTAAAATAAATTTTATATCCAAAAACAATAATTTCTCTTAGATTTTTTCTAATCTTCCAAATTCCTTCCTTTTTCTAATCTTCCAAAAATCTTGCAAAAACAATGAGAAAAATATCATATATCATATATAAGTCCATGGAAAATGTGACAAAAAGAAGCAATAAGCATTTCTAAGCTCAATTAATCAAATTAGACTCCTATAGAAGTCCAGAGTGATGCATATGTGAAGTATTGAATTATTATGGGTTTAAATATATGGTGAGATGTATTGGTAAACTAAAGAAATTAGGGTGCCATAAAATATGGGAGATTAATGGCTTCATAATTAGAGAAAGGGAAATATATTTCTAGAGAAAATTTTAGCTTCAGTAAATAGAAGAAAAGACCAAATATGTAAAGTCAAAGAAAGTTTATTATGGATAGTGTGTCATGGTAAATGTTGTTGTTCCATTTAAAGTTAGTGAGTGAATATGGTGCTGCCTGTTGCTCCCTAAAAAAATTTATCAAGCAAAACACATAGAATGTATTGTGACATTAATCTAAGAAACACTAAACTATTTAAAAATTATTTATATTTATCTAAGCATTTGCTCAGAATTGAATTAAGAAAAACATCATTTAGTATGAGTTGAAGCATCATTTAAATTTTGTGTTTTCCTTATGTTAAATAAATAGCCAAATAAATTGTTCCGGTAACATCATTTTGAAGGCATCACACATAAACACAATCTACATCACAAAACTTTATTTTTTCGTTTCTTTAATTTACACCAAGAACTTAGTAGCTACAAACTCACCCCACATAAATACAATGATCAACAATAGTTTGAATACAGTACATGATGCAACACCAAAAAACAATAAAGCACATGGTGCAACAGCAACATTCAAGTTCAAAATGCTCCAACATTGCATATAGCAATCTCGAAAATTCATCACTAACTTGTGAACATGACAATACTACAAGACACTACTCTATAGCTGCAAATGCATTAAGAAGATGACTTTTAACTCCATACTTTAGCAAATTATTATTGAGAGACCGGCGAGCTATATCTTCATAAATCTCAATTGACTTCTGATATCTGCAAAATTATAAATACAAGCTAATGTGATACAAAGGAAGGCCATCTACCAAGCAATTAAACATAGGTACCAAACAGTAATAGTAAGGTGATACAAAGGAAGTTGCTTTTTCAAAGTAAAAATCAGCTGCCTTTTCAAAGTAAACAACAGCCTACTCTATGTTCTGTTTAGACTCGTACAACTCAGCAATTTCCTGTGTGTATAATAGTAAAACTTAGTTATGCCATGTTCACGGTGATTCTTATAACAACACCTCATGAAAGATACCCAAGAGGAGGGATACCATGTATAACCAAACACACATTCCAAGAAATTAACTTAAATGATACTAATAGTGAAAGAAGAATCTATAATTTATTGTAGAATGTAGATATATATACCTTCAAGTATCTAGCAGCCATAGAGAGTCTTCCAATTTCACAGAAAAGATTTACAGCATTGTTTAGGCAAGATATGGATTCTGCATTAAAAGAGAGGGAAAAGGAGCTTAAAACTAAGTGTTATGTCTTCATAATAATGTATCTGATAGTGAGCAGACAAATGTTTGACGAATTTATAATTAATATATTTATTCAGCTACTACAGAAGAAACTTGTCAAAATATAGGCATTATTGGTGTTATTACTGATTTCTAATATCCTTCATGATGCTTCCTTTTTATTTTTCTTTTTTTGGTTTCGTAGAGTATCTTACCACCTGATTTGTGAGAGACTAATCTCCCGGGGTAGGCTTAGGCGCATGAACAGGGACCCCTTAACCTTATTCTTGTCAGATGTTATTCCTGTCTACATTTTCGAGTTGTGATAAAAAAAACCTTGGGTCTAAATACACCTAATCTGACCCCCTTTCCAACCCCATTCTTTGTGGTACGGGGAAAAATAAAAGTGGAAAGATCAGAGAAAACAATAGATTCCAGAGTGAACATCCTGACTATCAGGGCCATGCTCAGGTGGATATCATAAATTAAAGGTTTTTAATCAACTTGAGGTGTATAGACAGAAGCAAAAGGGTAAGTCATAATTTGGGAGGATATTGGTGAGTGGAGAATGTCCATTCAACCACATAAAATGCTATTGGATCCTAAAACTACATATTTGAATTGCTATTGGATCCTGCCTTTTTTTATCTGATGATTGAGCAATGGATCAACTTTTTTTATCTGATGAAACCTCACTTGATAAGCTTTGCAGTATGTGAGCGAACATAAGGAACTCTGAAACAAAAACAAACTGCACTTTCTTAGCATCGAATCAAAATTAAACTTGATGGTTAAAGATGTCGAAAAAGTTGAACATATATCATATTTATAGTAACTTATCAACCTCATATGCATTATCCACACAAAGAGAACAACATCAGTAATATGTTTAAGATTTTGAAGAGATAAAAATTTCCAAATTCAATAAAGATAACATCAATTGTCCCTTACCAAAGCTACACAAACTTTCAAAGCTACATGCATCAACATTTAGATGATGCTTCTTAAAAGGTGAATTATGGGTGTGTGAATTTGAGTTTTATTTAATCCAAGCACTGACACAAAACAGTTCACCATGTAAGTAGCAGCAACATTGCACTGACCAGTAAAACACACATACAAAAAGTCAAAAACATGTTGCACTTCCAACCGACCATTTAATGTAATATATTAGTTGTTGTTTGCATATAAATTATGGCATGTAGCAATGCAATGAAGTTAGGGGTAAAGTTTCCTTACATGGTAACTAATTGAGCAACATTAGCCTGTTGCTTAACTAATCTATAAAAAGCATAGATACTCAGATTTAATGCCGCTTCTTTTTCCTGCAAAGAAATGAGAAAGCATTAGCAACTCCTGATTTACCTTAACCATTTCGGGTCAAACACGTATGAGACCACCAAAGACACTAATTGATGGCAAGAAAGAACCTTCTCAGATCTGGATGACCGAAACTCTTCCCAGTATCTCTTGAAGTCCAATTCCAGTTCATGCTTGTCCCTAATTTGAAGGCAGAAAAGATCATATTCAAATCATGCTTAAAAAAAATCCTTGAGGATTAGTTCTTGTCGATTATGAATTGGTAGATACAAAAAGTTGAAATTAGATACATACATTAGATAAAAGTTTGCAGATAAAAGTTCAAAAAGTTTGTTAGTATTTTCCACCAAGTCTTATACCAGCACCAATGCATTTGTATAAGTTATACATACAGGTCACCTGCTGTAGACATACATACAACACTTCACCAGCCTTCATTCAAGTAATCAAAATGAACAATTAAACATAACTAACTACTACAGTTCCTATATATTATACATGTAACATCCCAAAATTTTATTTCAGCATAATAGGAAATTATGCCAAGTATTTAGGAAGAATTTCCAAGAATTGAGGAAGGTTTGGGGTATCAATCCAAACCTAAATGAGTAATGAGCCTAAGGAAATGAATTG
Organism: Crotalaria pallida; assembly: GCA_037953625.1. Taxonomy (NCBI): domain Eukaryota; kingdom Viridiplantae; phylum Streptophyta; class Magnoliopsida; order Fabales; family Fabaceae; genus Crotalaria; species Crotalaria pallida. Next base: position 104,482,612 of record CM075650.1, read on the forward strand.
GAGTTAGAAAATCATCAAAATATAACTTTTCACTGAAGTAATCGATTACTCTGCATGGCAGTAATCGATTACCAGGCCTCAGGTTAAGTTACACAAAATGTTGCAGCAATTTAATCGATTACAAGGGCAAAGTAATCGATTACTTTGAGTAAATAATCGATTAAATTCAGGGGGTTAATCGATTACACAGGCTCTGATGAATGTACTGAGAAATGTTGCATCACATAGGTAATCGATTATTTGGAGTGAGTAATCGATTACTCACTGGAAAAATCAGAAAAAAAAAATAACGCGTGGCAGCCACTCATTCGTGGCTAAGTGGATAAGAAGGCATCCACAGCCACACAAAAAACATGGGGTTTGTTGATAAGAGATAAGAAGGGGAAAAACAAACAAAACAAACAACATTCTCTCTCTCTTCTTCCTCTCCACCACGTCTTCTTCTTCTTCCTCCCTAAGGGTTCCATTTCTCTTCTTCAAATCAACCAAGATCAAGAGGCTTCTTCCTTATCTATCATCAAATCCTTTCTTCCCTCACTCCATGTAAGTATTTAAGCATTGGATTTCCTTATCTCTCTCCCTCCCTCTCTAAATTCGTGTTCTCTCTCTCATCTAGGGCTCAAGCTTTTCTCACTTCAAATTGATCAAGAATCAAGTGAGTGGCATTCATTCCATCAACAAGACTTGTTATTCCCATCTCCAAGTAAGTACTCAAGCCCTTGATTTCTTCTCTCCCTCTCTAATTCGAATTCTCTCTCCTCCCTCTCATGGAGGTTTTCATTTCTAAGCATAGAACCTTCAAGTTTTCCATGGGGTTTAGTTTGGGAATCATGGAATGAGCAATAATCCTCCTTTTTGTGGCTTTATAATAGGTTCTATCACTCTCTTGTGGATTTTGAGCTCTTGGTGGGAAAACTCAAGCATAGGACACTTGGAATCTCCTTATCCTTAAGTGTTTGAGGTAAGGGGGTGGATATTGTGAGCATTGCCTTGTTCTAGGGAGTTGGTTCTAATTAGTATATAATGATTTGTTAGGGTTATGTGTTAGGGGAGAAAATTAGATTATAAAACCCTAGGTTATTAAATATAAAATTCTAGTAATTAAATATGCGTGATGATTGGATGTTAAGACTAGGAAAAGGAAACCCAATAACTTGAGAATGAATTATTTGATAAAATGAAATTTGGTTAATGATTATAATGAAGTACAAGAAGATTTGGGTAATATGATAATGAAGATGATATGAATGATTTCTATGACTATGGATTTTAATTGTCATGTTTTGTATAAAATGATCATTGACTGATGTTGCAAATATATGTAGGTATTATGGAGTAAATTGATATAGGAAGAAAATGGAATGGAAACGATTATATGTGATGAATGTGCGTATTTGTATCTAAATGCTAAATGAGTATAAATGTTAAGTGTTAACGATTGTAAGGTCATGGCTTATGAATTGAATTTGGGGAATATAGGAAAATGGAGTAAAATGATTATGTGTTGATTGTGGTTAGTTGTGACTAAATGTGTTATGATTGATTGAACAAGAAAGTGAACAATCCTTGGCCTCTGAATTGAGGCGCCAAATAATGAGAATGTGGTATATATGTTGGCCTCTGTTTTGAGGTGACGATTAATGGAAAGATTTGATAATTGATATGGGGAATGAGTATGGATAATGAATGAATGGGAAATGTGTGTAATGTATTTGTGATTGTATATGTTAAGTTGTTGGGTAGGAAGATGAAAGTATGATTTGGTCTCTGATATGAGGATATGTGTAATGAATTGTTGATAATGAAAATGATGTTTTAGTATAACCTATGTGGTGATATGAGGTACCTTCCTATGTGGAGGTGAAGTACCACTAGGCCAAATTGTATGAGGTACCTTCCGGTGTGGAGGTGAAGTACAATGGTATGAGGTACCTTCCGGTGTGGAGGTGAAGTACCCATAGGCCAAGTGTATGAGGTACCTTCCCGCGTGGAGGTGAAGTACGATAAAGTGTTGGCCTCTGACCTGAGGGACACGAAATGAATAAGATGATAGAGTGTTGACCTCTGACCTGAGGGACACTGAATGAAATAGAGTGTTGACCTCTGACCTGAGGGACACTGAATGAAATAGAGTGTTGACCTCTGACCTGAGGGACACAAGATGAAATGAATGTTATTGGGTGTTGACCTCTGACCTGAGGGACACCGGATGAAATAAAGAAATGAGTGTTGACCTCTGACCTGAGGGACACATAATTTAAATATGGAAAAGTATAAGGGCCTCTGTTTTGAGGTGATAAATGTGTTGAATGAAAATTGTTCATTGGCCTCTGATTTGAGGTGCTGTATTGAAATGAAATGAGTATGTGAAATGAATAAATTAATAATGGAAATGGACGTTGAAATGAGTAATGAAAATGGATGTTGAAATGAATAATGAACATGGAAATGTGAAATAAATAATGAGTATGGAAATAATGAAATGAGTGTGGTGTGCAATATGTGAATATATGCTTATTTCCTAATTGTGCTTGACCTAGTGGGTTGTTATGTCTAGTTAGAAACTGTTTTCTATTTCATGTGCAATGCTCACTCCCTTACATTTTTCAGGTACGGAGATTGAGCTGGCACAGCCCCCGGCCGAGCAGGAGTACTTTCCCTTACAGGGAGAGTAGGGTGTTATGGGTTTAGAGTATAATATAGACCTAAGCCTCTTATATTATTTTGATGTAAGTTTAATATGCATATTTTGAATGAGGCTTAGGATGTTTTGTTTTAACAAAGTTATATGTTTTGGATTGACACTCAAACTTAGTATTTTCCGCTATTACTCTGATTAATTAGTGCACTGGTACATTTGGAGCCCATGGGGCAACTATGTGATGCATATATATATATATTTATATTCGAGCCCTGCTGGCTCCTGTTGATATCATATAAATGTGTTTATCAGGTGGAAGTTTTAGAAAAGTCCGAAAAACAAGCAAAACTCCGTCCGTTCGACGGTTGATTTTAATATAACAAAAATGAATTTTTAAGTTCGTATTTTAATATAAGGGGAATTAAGGGTATAAATCCTAGGTGTTACAATACATCCGCGATTTGTCTGTATAATGATGTGTATTACTTAGACTAACAGTAAGTATATATTATGATTGGAATAAAGTGTATTGTCTCCAGATCCATCCATTAGGGGTGACTTCCCACGCTCCCCCCGCTAGGGGCCACATGGTAATCTCGATGTTGTACACCATCTGCCCGGTGCTTCCCCACGAAGAACGAAGAGAAACAACAAGCAAGAGAAAGAATAAGCTTTTTCGGACGCATACCATGCCATTAAAACCGGCATACCACCAACACATCTCAAGCGTAAAATGAATAACAACATAATGCAAAGGAATGCTGAATGAATGCATGATTCTCATCTTATTCAATTTCACATCATTATTCTCATAGCAACTCTTACTGCCTTCAACACTTTATCACCATCACACTTCATATTTCGCAATGGTAACTTTCTCAGAATATTTTACTAAGTCTTATCAAGAATTCACATCACTTGTAATGTCAGGGGAATTATAGGACATCCTGTGAAAGTTTTATTATTAGCACACGTCTACATCTCCTTCATATCCTCCCAAAAACCTAGTCGGAAGCAAACGGGACGTACAGGAACCTTAACCCACGCCGGTCGAATAGTCGAGAAACCACTGCATAAATATGAATGTCAGCCACAACCGCACAGGCCGGCTATCATGACAATTGATATTCCACACGATCCAATCTCCAGCCGATCTGCCCGCCTCGTTCAGGTTCCCTCTCACCGTTTCGAATTTGATCAAGAGGGCGACAGTACTTTTCTAGTTCGCGGTGCAGAACACGCTACGATCCCTTGGGTATTAATCACCGATCACTTATAGACTAGTTCCGCTAGAAAAGAATTCCAGGTTTTTTGACGTTTCACCGTCATCACCCTCTCCTATCACAATCACACACCTGAATATCCGCAGATAGACAGGGTATCTTCCTCTACACTACTTCACACTCATCTCGCTGCATATAATTATTGTCTTTTAATGTGTTTCAGTTGTATTAAAGTTTTTAATTAATCCTATGGTCAGACGAGTCACCCTTATCCATTACTTCGGTGATCCTCGACCTCTAATTACACAACTTTTCCTTATCGTCCAAACTTTTCCAATGTCGCTTACTTGACTGATCAAGGCTCGGATCCATGGCATACTGCACACGTGGCCAGCTCCATCCATCTTAACCATAATCATGACATCACTGATCAAAGAATTCATTTCCACCTATTACTTTTCCTTTTCATCACATATTCTTTCAATGCTTTATTTTCATGCTCAATGTCATGCATCATGCTAAACAAAATATAACGTGATGAATCATTATGCATGAGCAGGCATCATGTAATCATGTTCTCATGTTCACATAGCTCAATCAAAAAATAACACATAAATGCAATAGTGATCAGAGTCTTTCGCGCGAGGAGCCAGACAATCACAGACCAATTGCCCTCACACTAATCAACCTTATTCGATCACGGTTCCGATTTAAACAATCGAAACTAAACATAATTACTCATGGCATACAGTTCAGATAAGCTATTATTCTCACCTTGATTACGAATTGAAACTCCTTGAGAATTCACGAAACTCTGATCTCCACGATCACGACCCACAACAACACCTTTAATTCCTCAAATCAAATATAATATATTAATATTCAACTTCCTATTTCTTAAATCATCCTCAAAGTAAAACCACAACCTAAGTATTAAAACACTTTGAAAATAATCCATAAATAAATTTTAAAAATAAATGCAGGTTGCTGGTCCGCCTTGGACACCACCTCAAAACAACTCCGAAACACCGAAAATTCACCGTTTTCAATCTGACTTTTTCCTAAATCAAATACCACTTAAAAGCTTTGCTTTAAATCACTTAAACACATTTTTAAAGTTTAAGAACAAACTTAAAAAATTCTGGACAGCAAGGTACTGCTTCCAAAAATCACTTTTTAAAATTTCCGAAAACAACGTAAAAGTACTTTTTGCTTCCAAATATTCCTTAATATAAAACCAACACTTTGACACTTTAAAATTCAAGCTTTTCATCATAAAACCAAACATGGACAGCAACCAAACCAGTCCATCAAATCCAAATTCAAAGAAATCAAACTTAAAATCAATTAGGTTTCAAAGCTATTTTCATAACCAAACATTTTCCAAACTTAGTTTGAATTTCAAATGACAACAACACTTTAACCAATCAATCTACACAAGTCATACACTTATCAAATATCAATTAACACTTAGAAAAATAAATTCCTATCCTATTTAACTTACCCTGGTCGAATGACACACAAAGACAAAACAATGTTCTTAAATTTTTCTAACAACCTTAAAGCATCAAGACAACACTAAACCAATTCAATTCAAGCACATAATCGATAAACCAACACTTATTCACTTATAGAACACATAATCATTTTCCAAAATAATTCATTTTCATATTTACCTACTTAAGTGATTTTGACATAGGTTCACCCCGACCATTACAAATCTTTTACAAAGTGGTCATAGGGTCAAAAGTGAATCTAATGAACTGATTGACTGGAAGATTTCTATAATGTTCTTTTAGGTGCAGGGACACTGTCTTGCAATTCTTCAAAAACCTTGGGAAATTGAATTTATAAAATGAATTTTTGGTTGCAAACTATGTAAGTCCTATTCCCCGAACCCCTTTTATAAACGTTTTTGTTTAAAATGTGTGATGATAATTGTGAATGTGTTTGTAGAGGTAAGTGTTAGCCCTAAGATAGACTAGAAATAGTTAGGAAGAAAGCCAAGTCTAGTCGTGTTTAGGTTTAAGGTGTAAGATGTTGTGGATTGTTGTGGTGTATGACTGAACTTTGTATGAGATTTACATGATCTATGTTTGTTTGAATAATGTTTACATGATTTATGTTTGCGTGAATAATGAATGTGTTTGATTAGAGATTAGATTTAGGACATAAGTGGTAGGTTTTGGAATTAGAGTATACCCAACCCTTTAGGGTAATAGTGTATAGAGTGTTTTTAAGTGCCCTGTCCAACCTTCGAAGTAGGATTCCGCAGGAAAGCCAGCTGACCTTAGAAATCTGTTAGAATAGTAGCCTAGAGGTTGACCCAAATTAAGCTATAGTCGACACTCTTCAAATGAGTGCAAGGGTCTTGTGGCACATTCATGTTGAATGGTATGCCAATCCCAAGTGGGGGAGTAGACCTAAGATGAGTTAGTTGCGTAGCTTAGCAAACTTTTTTTTCTGGGATGGTTCTCCAATTAAGGATTGTGAGCGGAATTTCGGGGACAAAATTCCAATAAGTGGGGGAGAATTGTAACATCCCAAAACTTTAATTCCTAGTTAATTAAGAAAACCTAAGCTAGAATTTATGATAAGAACCATAGGAAAACCATGGGTAGGAGTTAAGTGTTGTGTCTTAGAGTTAGAATTGGTCAAATAGGAGTTTTCATTAGAGTAATCGATTATTCTGTAGGGGTTAATCGATTACTAGGCCTCTGATGAAAACACTTAAAGGTTGCAGCATTGATAATCGATTAACTCATGGAAGTAATCGATTATCTTGTGAAGTAATCGATTATTTTAGGTGAATTAATCGATTACTTGCCCTCTGACAGAAACACAATGAACTGTTGCATTGAAGAGTAATCGATTACTTTGGGTCAAGTAATCGATTATTCTAGGTATGATGCAGAAAATAAAAATAAAAGTAAGGGTCAAAAACGTATTTTCATCCTTATATCTCCCTATTTCAGCCACTCATCTTCCCCTCCTTATCCATAAGCACGATCCCCTCTCTCTCTTCCTCTCTTTCTCTCTTCTTCTCCCTCTCCTACGCGTTCCTCCTCCCTCTTCCACCCAAACCATCACCAAATCTCTACCAACACCCATTAATAACCAAGCTCCCATCTTCAATCCTCCTTTCATGGTGACCCATCTTCCTCCTCACACCTTCTTCTTAATTCTTTCCCTCTCCTTCATGGATCCCTCCTCCTCCATGAACTCACACTCCATATCCACCCCAAAAACACCAAACTTCCTTTCCAAACCTCACCCATGGGATCTAAACTTGATTTTGGGATTAGATCCTACACATAAACACTTCCTCCCTCATTCCTTGCCTTTGGTGTCTCTCCCTCCCCCATGGAAGCTCCTTCTCTCTCTAAGGATTTTCTCTCTCCTCCAATCTTGAAGAACGGAGTGGAGATCGGTCAAGAGGATAGGATCAAGGTAGATCCAATGTAGATTTGGTGTCTTTGAAGCTTTGTGTGGGCTCTCTCCCTCTCTAAGGTAAGGGGAGTCTCTTTTCCACACTTTGAGTTAGGGATAGTTGGGGTATATAATATTTTGGTAAAATAAATAATTTTATTTAACCACAAGCAAAAAAAAATGAATCATACAAATCACTCCATGGTCCAAGTGCCACCTTCTAGGAAGGGTTCACCAGACCAGGAGGATTAAACCAAAAAGGACCACCACCAGCCCAAAAAACAAAACTGGCCCAGAAACAATACCAACCCAAACGACCAAAAATAAGGCAACTAGAGTTCAGACATTATTCTATTAACTAGTGTGCTGTCTTTCCATGTTCTGAATTGGGGAAAGCAGAAAGAGATTCTCATCGCCATCTCCTTCCTCAACGCATGCATCACCACTGCAATCGATCTACTCATACCCATGAAGATTCGTTTATTCCTCTCAGTCCACACTGCATAGAGAACTGCTGAATACAAGGTAAACAAACACTTTCTCCTTGATTTATCCTTGAAAGCATGAATAATCCATCTAATCCAATTCGTGAACTTAAAAGGCCAATTGTTGATACCAATCCACAGGCAAGCTGATTCCAGCAGCTCTTGCGACCAAGGACATTCAAAAAAGAGGTGATTCCGCGTTTCATCATTTCCATTACATAGAACACAGGTACGGTCTTGTATAAACAATCTGTCCTTTGTTTTTAATTTATTGTGAACAGCTAGCCATGAAATAAACATGTGTTTAGGAATCGAGGTAGAATTCCAAACAAAACGATGTAAGTGAAAAGAAGGAACAGATCCTAGTAAGAATAGATAACCACTTTTGATAGTATAGAGCCCTGTAGAATTTGCATTCCAGTAGTCACCAGCAAATCCAGAAACTAGCTTGTTCTTAACCTTAACAATTTGTTTCCAGTGCCAACTATCCCCTTGCCTTGTGTCAGCCTGCCAGAAATCTCTGTCTTTTAGATAAATTGAACTTATCCACTTAACCCACAGATACTCCTTCTTAGCTCCAATATGCCAAACTTGCTTCCCTATAGCAGCCATGTTCCACAAAATAGCATTTTTAAAACCCAAACCTCCATTCTTCTTAGGCCTACACACTGTTTCCCAAGCCACTGAAGCATGATACTGCCCTTCTGAATTCACACCCCATAAAAAGTCCCTACACTTCTTCTCCACACCCTTTAAAACTGCTTTAGGAATGATAAAAATAGAGGCCCAGTAAGTGTGAAGAGACAAGAGCACATAATTAATTAGGGTACACCTTGCCTGATAAGATAGATTCTTAGACTTCCAAGAATTGATCCTGCTGCTGATTTTGTCAACTAGGATAGAGCATGTAGAATTTGACCACTTCTTAGCTGATATAGGGATACCAAGGTATCTGAAAGGAAAAGCCCCTTTCTGGAATCCAGTGATATTAAGAATATCACTCTCCCTAGCATGATGAACCCCTGCCAAAAAAACCTGGGATTTGTCCCTGCTAGGCTGCAAACCTGAGCTTTCAGCAAACTCCTTAATTGCTGAACAAACAATGCCCACACTGGCTGGAAGCCCCTTGCAAAAAACCATCAGATCATCAGCAAAAGCAAGGCTGATTAATCTATGGGTTTTGCACAAGGGATGGAATCGAAAATTCCTATTAAGAGCAGCCTTTTGTAAACCTCTTGTTAGTACCTCCATTGCTAAGACAAAAAGGAGAGGGGACAAAGGGTCACCTTGTCTTATCCATCTAGATCCCTGAATGGTCTCTGAATCCTGGCCATTAATGCAAATTGAATAGGAAGCAGTAGTTATACACACCATAACCCATCTTCTGAATTGCATAGGAAATTTGAAAGCTATAAGCATATCTTCAATAAAGCTCCAGTCCAGAGTATCATATGCTTTCCTGATGTCTATTTTCATTAGACATCTAGGAGAGCAATTCTTCCTACCATACAGCCTTAATAGCTCCTGAGAAATCAAAATGTTATGAATAATGCTTCTTTCCTTTATGAATGCAGTCTGATTCTCCTGAATAATGCTAGGTAACACTACACCCAACCTTAAGCATAAAAGCTTGGAAATACATTTATAAAGGAAGTTACAACAGGCAATAGGTCTGAAATCCTTAACCTGAGAAGGCATTTCCACTTTAGGAACCATAACTAAAGTTGTTGCATTAAGGCTTTTAGGCATTATAGAAGTTCTGAAAAATTCACTAATAGCCTTAATACAATCCTCACCAACAATACTCCAAGCAGACCTATAGAAGCCAGCACCATAGCCATCAGGCCCTGGTGCCTTATCCTTATGAATAGAGAACACCACCTCCTTTATTTCTTCATGAGAGAAAGGCCTCAACAGTAACAACTGCTGCTCAGCAGATAGAACAGGACCACAATCAACTATCCCCTCATTCCACTGATAAAATTGCTTCCTGGTGAATAGGCTAGTGTAATAATTAGTGAATTGCTCAGTGACTGCCTTCTGACCTGAAATATAATTACCTCTCTCATCAGAGATAGAGATGATTTGATTCCTATACATTCTCTGTCTGATGGCTTGATAGAAAAAAGCAGTGTTCTGATCCCCTTCTTGAATCCAGCACACCTTAGCCTTCTGCTTGAGGAAAGAAAAGGCTGCATGGCTAGCTTTCCTGTGCAATTTAGTAACTTCCTTCTCTTCTTGCTGAAGTAAAACATTTGCTGGATCAGTACTCAAAAGATACTGAACACACTCTAGCCTTCCTCTAATCTCTTTTTCTTTATTAACAATATCAACATAGCTAGTTTTATTAAGAATAAGAAAATCCCTCTTTAACAATGCTAGCTTCTTTATGATTTGCACCATAGGATAGCCAGTAACATGCTTACTCCACCCAGCCTGACAATAGCTAAGAAAGTGTCATCCTCAGTCCACATATTAAAGAATTTGAACTTAGGTCTAACAACTTCAACATTCTGATTCCAATCAAGAACAATAGGACAATGATCAGATAGCCCTGGATTCATGAAATTAGCTTCTGAACCTGGCCATTCATCAATCCATCTTTGATTCACCACCATCCTGTCCAGCTTACAATAGATTCTATTATCACCATCTTGCTTGTTACACCATGTAAAATAGTGCCCTGTAGACTTCAGATCCATCAAGTTGCAGTCATTAAACCAGTCCCTAAGATCTTCAAACTGACTCACATCCAGAGGGATACCCCCAAGCTTTTCCTCAGGCTGAAGCATTGTATTGAAATCACGAAGAATAATCCAAGGTAGATCAACAAACCTTTCAACTCCTTTTAGAACCTCCCAAAGCTCCTTCCTTTCCAAGATGTCATTTGAGGCATAAATGAAAGTGGCATAGAAAGATTTGTTAGCAATTCTCTCTGTTATCAAACAGTGAGTATATTGTCCTGATCTGGCCATCACTACCACATTAAACATGTCCTTCCTCCACATCACCAGAATCCTCCCAATAGCACAAAAATCAGAGTCTGCAAAGAAACCCCAGCCTGGTGCAATATTCCCCATTACATAGTCAATAGCATCACTCCTAAGCTTATTTTCCAACACTCCTAGTAATCCTACTTTATTCAATCTAAGGAAGTTCTTCACTTCCTTCTGCTTAGAGGGCCCATTTAGCCCTCTAATATTCCAACTAGCAATTTTATCCATGGTGCTGTAGGTGAGAACCCTCACCCCTCAGCTGAGTCCTGCTTCTTGTTTTTACTGGAGTCCAAGGACCTCCCTGATCATTCTCAGAAGTTGCTATAGACTTATTACCACCAATGTTCATACTAGCTTTTGAATTGCTGCCAGTAGTCACCATCTGCATTTGATTCCCTCCAGCTTCACTCAATTTTCCTGGTCCCAGATTCCTAGCATCCCCTGACTCTTCAGCAGTTTTGGTAGGAGTTGAAACCACTGTCCCCTCTGTTTGGATAATATTTCCTCCCATATTCTCCTCAGAATTAACTTCAGTCACCTGAGCTTGGAGCTTAAGCCTGTCATCCAATTCCTCAATTTTCTCTCTTGATGGCTTCTTTTTTTCCACCCATTGCTTCTTCACATTCCTTCTACACATCTTACCATCATGACCATACATTGAACACTTGGAACATAGAACAGGTTTCCATTCATAAGTTACCCCTTTAGTAATGATATTCCCTTTATCATCTTCAAAGAAGACTTCTTCAGGTAGAACTGCAGGGTCAACCTCCACTAGAACTCTGGCAAAATTTATTCTATTCCTTTCCTAGGTAATTTTGTCAACCATAATTGGGCTGCCCACCAAACTTGCTATCTTGCTAAGAGCCCCAGCACCCCAAAACCGAGGGCTTAGATTAGGGAATGGAATCCAAATAGGCACACGGTCAATAAAGCTTTTTGACATAGTCCTACCAGTCCATGGGGCCAAAATAATGGGTTTTTTTTATCAAAGTGATAAACCCCTATTTCTAGGACAGTATTCCTTGCCTCAAGGGAATTAAATCTAACAACAACTGTCCCATCCCCATTCATAAGAATTTTATCTATGCCATATTGACCCCAAGCTTTTTTTATAAACCCACTAATTACTGAGTAAGGAGGCCTAGCACCCAACACATAACACGTTAGGGCAGACTCCCGATACTTTAGTTCTGGTTCAACATCAACTGACTCTATTTTTCCAATGGACACACCCTCTTTTAACTCTGGCTGTATAAAAGATAGTTTCTCACCTGAATTACGAAGTTTTGTGATATCAAAGGAGTCCCATACAGATGCTTTCCTTCCTTGATTGGCATCCGATTGATTGGCTGCATTAGAACCATTATTCTCAATACCTTTATCAATCGCACTATTTTCCTCTACTGTTTTCCCTTTTAATTTTGATCTGATCAGATCAAGGCTTTTCAACAGGTCTGCTGATTGCTTGGCGCTCAAGGTTTCCAGTTTTGCAAGGTCTTCTTCATCAATGTTAGAGAAGTCCATAAAAGGATCATTGTCATCTTTTTGTTTCCCAGCAGAAGACGGAGAGGCAGGAGGCCTCCCTTTTTTCTTAGCCATCACGGCGCAGGCGGTGGCCTGAGAGACCACCACAAGAGGGAGAGAAAAGGGTTGCTCTGCTAGGGTTATGAGTGATTTATTTAGGTGAATTGGGGTATATAATAGGATTTGGGCTAAGTAGTTAAATTGGGTTATGGGTAGTAAAATAGCACCTGTCAGAGTTGGTTAAGGAGAATTGAATGTATGTTGATTTAATTGAATAATTTAATTTAATGTCATATATTTGTTAAAAACCCTCTTTATGTATGTGGTAATTGTAGGAAGTAAAGAACCCTAGGGAGTTGACTTATATTTATGCACGCTGAGACATACCTGAGTATGTCGATTGATTCTGTGAATATATGTTGTTTGTTGGGAGTTGTTACGTTTGCAATGTGTGTAAAATGATTATATTAATGGCTAAGAGTTAATTAAGGTGGTAAATTAATAATGTTGGCTATGAGGTGGAGTAATAACTAATGGACATAGGGATAATACTTGAATGCTTAAATAAGAAGTGTAATATAATCGTTTATTTAAGGTTGATGATGATTATTGGGAATGCAAGGGATTGGTTTCTTTAGTGTTAATTAATAGTACGAATATTAGGGGGGAAGAGAATGATTTCTTGTTTTGAATTGGTAATATTTTAAAATGATGATAAATAATTGTGATTATGTGATGTTTGTAAATCTGAATGATATATGTACTTGAATGTGAATTTCTGCTAATTGATGTAAAAGACTAAATGAATGATGTTGAATTATTTGTTGTTATGTAATGTATGAAAATTGGAATGCTGTAAGTGTTTGTATGTAAATCCTTGCTGCTTGATGTAAATGGCTATTTGAAATGTGTGCATTGTGGTGAATGTGTTTGTGTTGTTAAGGACGGTTGAATTGATCATTGGGACATTGGGACACTAGGTGTTCTTTCTAGGTGTACAAACGCCCCATTAGGGCCAAACGCCCCATCAGGCTAAAACGCCCCACTAGGTATAAATGCCCCGTTAGGAGTCAATGTCCCAAAATGATCAATTCAACGAAAACTAAAAGAATGGAAAATGTGTAAAATACTAAAGTTTGTAAAGGGAATATTTTAATGAAAGAGATAAGTATTAGTATAAGATTATATGTATTAGTCCTAACGGGTGAGACCTAGTGGGTGATAGTACTGATGGGTGAATAAAGTCCCTAATGGGTGTACAAACGCCCTAGCAGGAGCAACCAAGTCCTAGTGGTACAAATTAAAAGATAAGTGGTATGTTGTCCTCTGACCGTGAGGAGACATGCGGTATTATGATGGGTGTGTTGTTCTCTGATCGTGAGAAGACACACGTTAAATGGATTATAATGGGATATGAAAATAATTTTGGAAATGACAATGTAATGCATTTTGTTATTCATGGCTTGATTTGATTATGATGCTTAAGTTTTTATTATGTGCCTTTTTACTATCTTCTAATTCAATGTGTCGTGAAAAGGTCTCACCCTTATGTGGTTAACATTTTAGGTGAATGTCAAGGAGCTTGAGGATCAGAGTGTCGCAGTGGAAGTTTTGGAAAGAAGGAAGAAATTATATGTTGCGCTACTCATATTGTAAAGGAACTACCCAATTTTATATGTAAACTTAATTTATGAAAAGGAACTTTTAAGTTCTCCATTTTAATTATCAAACCTTTTGAATAATATTTTTAAATAAAAGCTGGGTGTTACATTTATGGTATCAGAGCAGTTCCTTCCTTTCCGACCTGAGGGAAAGTGGTCCCGATCTCGCTGCGAACACTCTCATCTCAAGCTTCTTCTCTAGAGGTGAGACCCTTTTAAGTGAAAATTTTAATGTTTGGTGATTGGTGCAAAAGTTGGATAGTAAAGGAAAATAGAATGTGATTATTTGGGAACATAAGTAGGATCCCTTAGGGATTCAAAGAATTACATCCTATAAGTGTGGCACGCTTGTAAGCAGAAAACTTCAAAGGTGCAATAGATTATTGTTTAAGGGATGCAAAGTCTAAGTTGAGTTAATTAAAAGTTAAAGTTTCTTACAAAGGAAGTCTTTCTAATTAATAATGAAGTACAGAAACTTAAGCTAGATGGCGAGGGCTATGACCACTGATGAAATGTAGTATCGGGACTGGCCAATCCAATGTTGCATTTATCGGGAGGTGATGTTGTCGGAATCTAGGAGTTTGTGCATCATCGGTAATTAGAAATGGATCTCCCGTGTATAAAACTTATGTGTTTATTATTTTATGCTTGTTTGCTTTGCTATGTGCTTTGTCTGTGATTTTAATGTATGTTTTTTGAGTAATTTGGTGTCAAAGTAATTGAACCGGGATTAGAAATGGAACAGCATGGAACACATAAATTATGAATCTCGAATACTAATCCAACCAAGTGATTAAAGTCATGTTGATTAGATTAGTATTTAAGAGAAACGAAAAATAATGTTTATACTAAATTAATAAGCGGTTCTGTAACTAAACTTGATTCAAGTGATTGTGGCATCAAATGAAAATAGGCATCGAGAACTAATCGATCGGATTTAAACCACTGAATCATATTAATTTGAGTTTCAAATAAAAACGAACTTTTTGCCCAAATTGAGAAATGGTTTGAATCCAATCAAAAGGATTCTCGAAATATGCTTATATGTGATATAAGTGTAAGTGTTAAAGTAAGCGGACAATAAATTAGAAGTGGAACCATGAGAATCAAAATGATTTACTACCTCGATTTTAATCTATCCGAGTGACTCAGTTTACATCGGTTAGACTAAAATCCATAGAAACAACAAAAATAATGTTGTTGAACTCGTAGTTGAATCCACCACTAATTTGATTTCCGGCGACTTTGATACTAATCGAAAGTAAGTTGGAAGCTTCTAATGATTGAATTTGAACCCCAAGCTACTATCATAAAAATTTTATAACCAAAAGAGGTTTATTCAATCGAGGAAGGGGTTAAAATTCAACATAGAGGTTCTTACCTCACTTTTGATTACATCATCAGTAGTGTATTTGGTATATAGATGAAAAAGTCTATGTCTATGTGGAAATGAATTTAAACTTTCGAAAATGTTTTCAAAATGATTTGGGATTAATAACTTTTCATTTGCCCTCTTTATGTTTGAAGTCCTAAATTACTTTCCACTAAGCATTGACTAAAAGTATTGTTTTTGAAAATTGTATTCTTGATGAAACTGAATTTTGTCTGGGTATGCTTGATTGATATGTGTGCTTGATATTTCTATGTGCAAAGTGAAATTTGGGTTTGATGCTTGTGAGTGTTTAAAATTAATTTCAAAAGTCGCACCGAACTACAATCATTCCAAATGGATTGTGAGGTCGCATGACAAATTTTTAAGAAATAGTAAGAAAACAAGGATTTCTAAGTGACCTAGTAGTGAATTTTGTAACCAAGTCACACATCGGTCAAATAGGAACCCTTCTTATGCGACTCAAATCAATTCGGAATGAAAACTCAAATTTTAAACTTGAAGTAAAAAGGGAATGTAATTGTCTCAACTTTTGAAGATGAATTAAAATTAAATTTTCTCAAGACCGAGGCACATTCCTTCTTTCTTTGAGTTTATTCATCTTGAGTGATTTGTCGCTCCTTCATCTAGGATCTTATGAAATTAGATGAAGGTAGCTCATCATGGTAAGGTGCATGATTAAAAGTTTAAGTGAATTTTCAAATGAAATCATTTGTTCCTCATTAAGAGAGGAACCTAAATTGCAAAGGAATTCTGTTTTTATAAAT
Organism: Crotalaria pallida; assembly: GCA_037953625.1. Classification (NCBI taxonomy): domain Eukaryota; kingdom Viridiplantae; phylum Streptophyta; class Magnoliopsida; order Fabales; family Fabaceae; genus Crotalaria; species Crotalaria pallida. Next base: position 104,498,731 of record CM075650.1, read on the forward strand.
GTGTTATTGTTTTCTAAATGTTCCACTTGTATGGGATCCTTTTCTTAAATTTTGAATCCCCATACTTAGTGATTTTTTGAACCAAAGGTTTTAAAGACGCATGTGTTGGTAGCTAAGTGTTTTTGGGTAGTCAGGGTTTTTATATAAAGGAAAAACTAAGTTTTTGGGTTTAGGCTATTTGTTTGACATGGAAGAATTGATATAAGCACCCTAAGGTTGAATTATTGCCTTATGTAACACTTCAAACCAATTGGAGCAAGTCAGCGTGTTTAAACAAAATGAATTTAATGTGCTCTAATCGGTTTGACAATTTTACACAACCTTGGGCTAAGTTTAAGTGATGTCCCATCAAATTTTGAGGCCAATTGGAGTTTGTCTACTAATTTTTAAGTGATTTTGACATAGGTTCACCCCGACCATTACAAATCTTTTACAAAGTGGTCATAGGGTCAAAAGTGAATCTAATGAACTCTGATTGACTGGAAGATTTGCTATAATGTTATTTTAGGTGCAGGGACACTGTCTTCCAATTCTTCAAAAACCATGGGAAATTGAATTTATAAAATGAATTTTTGGTTGCAAACTATGTAAGTCCTATTCCCCGAACCCCTTTTATAAACGTTTTTGTTTAAAATGTGTGATGATAATTGTGAATGTGTTTGTAGAGGTAAGTGTTAGCCCTAATATAGACTAGAAATAGTTAGGAAGAAAGCCAAGTCTAGTCGTGTTTAGGTTTAAGGTGTAAGATGTTGTGGATTGTTGTGGTGTATGACTGAACTTTGTATGAGATTTACATGATCTATGTTTGTTTGAATAATGTTTACATGATTTATGTTTGCGTGAATAATGAATGTGTTTGATTAGAGATTAGGTTTAGGACATAAGTGGTAGGTTTTGGAATTAGAGTATACCCAACCCTTTAGGGTAATAGTGTATAGAGTGTTTTTAAGTGCCCTGTCCAACCTTCGAAATAGGATTCCGCAGGAAAGCCAGCTGACCTTAGAAATCTGTTAGAATAGTAGCCTAGAGGTTGACCCAAATTAAGCTATAGTCGACACTCTTCAAATGAGTGCAAGGGTCTTGTGGCACATTCATGTTGAATGGTATGCCAATCCCAAGTGGGGGAGTAGACCTAAGATGAGTTAGTTGCGTAGCTTAGCAAACTTTTTTTTCCGGGATGGTTCTCCAATTAAGGATTGTGAGCGGAATTTCGGGGACAAAATTCCAATAAGTGGGGGAGAATTGTAACATCCCAAAACTTTAATTCCTAGTTAATTAAGAAAACCTAAGCTAGAATTTATGATAAGAACCATAGGAAAACCATGGGTAGGAGTTAAGTGTTGTGTCTTAGAGTTAGAATTGGCCAAATAGGAGTTTTCATTAGAGTAATCGATTATTCTGTAGGGGTTAATCGATTACTAGGCCTCTGATGAAAACACTTAAAGGTTGCAGCATTGATAATCGATTAACTCATGGAAGTAATCGATTATCTTGTGAAGTAATCGATTATTTTAGGTGAATTAATCGATTACTTGCCCTCTGACAGAAACACAATGAACTGTTGCATTGAAGAGTAATCGATTACTTTGGGTCAAGTAATCGATTATTCTAGGTCTGATGCAGAAAATAAAAATAAAAGTAAGGGGCAAAAACGTATTTTCACCCTTATATCTCCCTATTTCAGCCACTCATCTTCCCCTCCTTATCCATAAGCACGATCCCCTCTCTCTCTTCCTCTCTTTCTCTCTTCTTCTCCCTCTCCTACGCGTTCCTCCTCCCTCTTCCACCCAAACCATCACCAAATCTCTACCAACACCCATTAATAACCAAGCTCCCATCTTCAATCCTCCTTTCATGGTGACCCATCTTCCTCCTCACACCTACTTCTTAATTCTTTCCCTCTCCTTCATGGATCCCTCCTCCTCCATGAACTCACACTCCAAAACACCAAACTTCCTTTCCAAGCCTCACCCATGGGATCTAAACTTGATTTTGGGATTAGATCCTACACATAAACACTTCCTCCCTCATTCCTTGCCTTTGGTGTCTCTCCCTCCCCCATGGAAGCTCCTTCTCTCTCTAAGGGTTTTCTCTCTCCTCCAATCTTGAAGAACGGAGTGGAGATCGGTCAAGAGGATAGGAATCAAGGTAGATCCGGTGTAGATTTGGTGTCTTTGGAGCTTTGTGTGGGCTCTCTTCCTCTCTAAGGTAAGGGGAGTCTCTTTTCCACACTTTGAGTTAGGGATAGTTGGGGTATATAATAGGATTTGGGCTAAGTAGTTAAATTGGGTTGTGGGTAGTAAAATAGCATCTGTCAGAGTTGGTTAAGGAGAATTGAATGTATGTTGATTTAATTGAATAATTTAATTTAATGTCATAAATTTGTTAAAAACCCTCTTTATGTATGTGGTAATTGTAGGAAGTGAAGAACCCTAGGGAGTTGACTTATATTTATGCACGCTGAGACATACCTGAGTATGTCGATTGATTCTGTGAATATATGTTGTTTGTTGGGAGTTGTTACGTTTGCAATGTGTGTAAAATGATTATATTAATGGCTAAGAGTTAACTAAGGTGGTAAATTAATAATGTTGGCTATGAGGTGGAGTAATAACTAATGGACATAGGGATAATACTTGAATGCTTAAATAAGAAGTGTAATATAATCGTTTATTTAAGGTTGATGATGATTATTGGGAATGCAAGGGATTGGTTTCTTTAGTGTTAATTAATAGTACGAATATTAGGGGGGAAGAGAATGATTTCTTGTTTTGAATTGGTAATAATGTAAAATAATGATGAATAATTGTGATTATGTGATGTTTGTAAATCTGAATGATATATGTACTTGAATGTAAATCTGAATCGACGATTGCGACAGTTAAAGAGGGAAAGGATTTCTTCCGGTGACTACGCGACCGCAGATCAGACAGATTCTGCACAGTCTTCAAGTTGGGAGAATGTAACACCCCACATTTTTCCCGTACGTGCGAGAACGAATTTTGTTAAAAAGAACTTTGAAGTTTTGATTTATAAAAGATTTCTGGAAAAGTGTTTTACGTGAGAAAGAAATAAAGAGTGATTTTCAAGGATTTTTATAAACAAGATGTTTTTATAGAAGAATAAGTGAATGATTTTGGTTGATTGGATTTTTAAGAAATGAGTGGTGATTTTATTTAAAAGTGATTTTTGTTTGAAATGAAGTTTTTGGATCTGTATCTTGGAGAATTTATAAATTTTTAACCGTAACTCGGATTTTCGCAATCTTTATATCAAAACGATCGTCTTGAAACGTAGATTTTAAAAAATATAATTTTCAGAATTTTATGGGTTGATTTGTAAAAATTTATTTTCAGAATTAGGAAATACGAATTTTTGGATTTGTGTTTTAAGAAAATAAACTTATTCATTTGGTTTGAATTTTTATGTGAAAAATGTTTGATTTAATGTGTGTGTACTGTATGATGCATGGAAATGATTGTATGAGTGTGAGTTTTGAATTAATTGCCTTGTTGTGTGAATTGATGAATTTAAGTAAATATGATTAAGAAAATAAAGTGTAAATTGTATGTGTATATATGTATGTGCCACGGTTTGTATGTGAGTGTATGAATGTATATATGTGTGTATGTGTGTGTATGCCATGTTTATGTATGTGTGTATGAGCTAGGACTAGAAGCTTGTAGACTAAGGAATTAGAAAACCAATCAAATTAGTAACCAAACTAAACTAGTAACTAAGTAACCAAACCCTAACTATGGCCAACAAGTCCTTAAGCCTAGATTGACTTCTAAGAACCTAGCCATGCTACCTTGTCCCCTTCAATATGATAACATCCACCCATGCAAATAATTGGAAGGCCAAAATTACCCTCCTCATTTCTCATGGCCGAAACCCACACCCAAGGACATAAGGGGAAGATTGAACTTGCTTATAAATAGGAATGCCTTGGCTCATTTTTCATTTCACCCATTCTCACTTCTTCCACCAACACTAAACAACTCTAAGAGACTCATCAACCTCTTAGAGAAAAGAAAGAAAAGAAATAGAGAAGAGAAAGAAGAGTTTGGCCGTGAGGCCTAGAGGAAAAAGGAGAAGGAAGTTTGAAGCTTAACCAAGCCTCACCTTTGGAGATCTAAGTGTAGAAGAGCTAGAAGACCAACCTCTTTCATGGTAGGAACCGAAGATCCAAGAAGAAAATTGTAATAGCCTAGATTTTCCTATTCGTTGTAGATCTTTCATTTTCTTTTTTGCATGTTGCTATTATATGTTAATCTTGCTTGATCAAGGACTTTTATGGACTAAGAATAATTTGTAATAAGTTAAACTTATGTTTGATTTCCGGTTAAGGTTCTTGTTGATGGATCTAATAATTTTCTAACTAAACTCTTAAAGATCTAAAGAAAACTAAGATTTTTGTGAAAAGCTAAAATAGATCTTCTTGCATATCTATTTTCCTTTCTCTAGACCGTGATTTGTAAGATGATTTGATAAGTAAATTCTTGATCTATGTTTGTTTATTTATAAATTGAAATTCTTTGCCTTAAACCGTGATGCATAATGTGTTTTCTTGAATGATTGATTATGATCTAAGCTTATTTGGCTTTGCACGTTAAATCTTTTGCTAGATCCATACTCATGATATGTTTCCATGTTTATTTGATGATTAATTTCATGATCTAAACCTAAAGTTGTAAAGAAGTTTAATTCCTTGGCTTTGCATGTTATCTTTGTTGATAATTTTAGTTGTTTTAAGTATGTGTATGTAATTATCTTTGCTTGATAAATGAAAATTTAAGGTCCTTGGTTTGCATGTTGATTATAATGAAAAATCATGTTTTCCTTCATGTGTATATGTTTCGGTCTCAAAGAAAATTAAAGAAACAAAGTTTTTTCTAAATGATTTTCAAGCACAAAAATGTTTTGATCTAAGTATTTGAATATGTGCATGAGTTGTTTTTAGGAGGCCATTCGGCCAAGCTTGGAAATGATAGGATCTATGCTTTTTTTATTTTGTAAAAGTGGATGCATGTTTGTTTTAAAGTTAGATCCATTGATTTCAAGTGCATGCATGAAATGATTAAGTATTAAAAAGAAATTGCATGTGAATTGTAATTCGAATTGTTGTTTGATTTAAAGTCTTGAAGATAAATTAAAATTGTTGATTTTCCTTACTGCATGCTCTTGGTTTTTACTCATAAAAGAAAGTAAAATGATTTTGGAGTAGTTTATGATTTAAATTACTGTTTTGATTTAAATCAAAATTGTTAATGTTTTCAAAAAGTGCTCACGGTTTTAATTAAAATAAAGGAAAATGATTTCATGATTGTATGTTTGTGTTTGTGCATTAAATCCTTGCAAAAGTGGTGTATGTATAATTCGGCCAGCATGTAGTTAATTGGTAGGAAAATTATTTTCATAAAATGACCATGATGATAGCTATATTCCTAGGTGCATGATGTGTGGTTCTCTTTGGTTTCATGTGATTATGTGAAAAGATTTTTTGGAAAAATTAATTCAATGGTTTCTGGTTAAAAATTTACTTGTGATAAGGAATTTTTAAGAATATGTGATTTGGTTTGTATTTAAAAGGATTAAATTAAATTATTTTCTTAAGTGTAATTAAATTAATTTATTGAGATTATAATATAACTAATGATTTTTAAGTGATTAAAAATATGATTTGTATGATGTGTGCTTTGTATGCTTTAAAAATTTTTGTCTGCTGTTTTGTGCCAATTGGATGTACTGAATTAAAATTGTTTTGGATTCTGTTGGTGGCTTTGTTTGCGTATTTTAAGAAATTAAAAATATTTTATTTAAAGGGTATAATTTAAACTACTTAAATTAAATTGAGATTTTGTATGACCTTCTTTGATCGATGTTTAATAAATGAATCAATTTGATGTGGTTTTAGAACCTTATTTTCTAGAGTTTGAATTTTGTTTAAAGATTCAGGAAAATGATTTTTATAAACAAAGTGTTTTTGAATTAAGAAGGATGGATTTGGTTTTAATAAAGATAAATTTTGTAATTTGTTTTAAAGTCTTCTTGAAAATCTTTTATTTGAAATCTGATTTGGTTTTGGAGTCTTTGGATAATAATAATGAATTCTTAAGAAAAGAATTATTTCAAAGAGTTTTCAAAACGAAATTAAGAAATTATCGAAAACGTTCTAACGCACGGGGAAAAAAATGTTCTAGTTCGGGTGTTACATCGGACGCGAGGAAAACGTGGCAAGGTTGAGGCTGGGAACCTTTGGATAGCTTTCGGATGATTCGTCATCCAGGTGAGTGAGAGTGCTGTGTTCCCGCAACGCGGTTGCTCGCAATCCGAATGGATGGATTGCGAATGTACTGCAAAGTAGGAAATATAGATATGTGTGCTAAATGCTTATTTGTTTTATTTGCATACTTCCTGTTTAATTGTTGAGCATACTTTATTCTGTTTGAAATTGTTTGATTATGTTTGAAGTAGTGAAACTATAATAATGAAATCGTGAAAGTGATGAGATGAGATTGAAAGGAGAAAAGAGAATACAAATGAGAAACATGAGTATAATTAAGTGAAAGATGAGTGAGAAGTAAGAACAAAGAAAAGGTTGTTGGAATGATTGAGAAAAGGATAAAGTATGAGGCGATTGGAATGCAAAAGAGATAAAGTAAGAAAGAAAGTGAAAATTGAGTTGAAAAGAAATGAAACATCTATGAGGCGAGCGGAAGCATGGTGGTGAAAGTGTAATGCGGTTGAATTGAGATGTGATTCCTCGTTCATGTTTTTGGGAAGAAGCTTAGTGTTGAGTTGAGCTTGCTCCTCCATTAACACTCACCCAAAAAGATGAGTTTTTGAAAATGGTTTTGAAAATAGATTTTTGAAAAGTTTTTGAGAAAACGATATTTTGTGAAAGTTTGTGGAAATATTATCTTTTGAGTAAAGTTTTGCGAAAAGGTTTTTGAAAATATTTTGTGAAGTAAAGTTTTGCAAAATCGTGTTTTCGAAAAGTTTTGTGAAAAGATGTTTTGAGAAAGACGAGGAAAAGAGACTGATGATGTTGATAAGGAATACTGTCGAGTATGAGTTGTTGAGAATAATGCTGAGATGCATGAGATGTGATGTTGAGGCCTAGGGCCATTGAGATTTAGGGGGAATGGATTGCGATTAGTGGTCGGGCTTCGTTGAAGGGATGCACCAAGGACGAGCCGACTGTTAGGATTAAGCCCCTATTAAAACGTAAAACTTTAAAAGACATTTACAAACGCGGTGAGGTATGAGTGTCATATCGAAGTAGTGGAGAGGAAGGAACCATAGGTATCAGCGGATACTTAGGAGGAGATTGCATGAGGGGAGGACGATGACGGTGAAACGTCAAGAAGTCTAGAGTATATTTCTAGGCGGAACAACTCCACATGTGGCGTACTAACGTGGTAGGGACTGGGTCTAATGCCGTGGCACGTTCTGCACTACAGACTAGAAATATACTGTCGCCCCCTTGATTGCAAATCGAGAACAGTGAGAGGGACTTGAACGGGGCATTTGTGATTGCCGCTGAGAGCGTGCATTGTTATTTGAATTATGATTAAGATTTGAGGCAGGGCCTCCTGGTCTGGGACCATTTGTTTGTGTGACAGCTGTCGTGCCCGCGTGGTAAAGGTCCTGTACTCCTGTTTGCTTCCGACTAGGTTGGGTGGTTGATCGAGGAGATGTAGATTGTGTGTGAGCTCAATGATGTTTCCCCCTCATCATTGATGCTAACCGAATTAATAAAACTTAAAAGACAAAGAAGTTTCAAAGAAAAGTACATTGAAGATATTAAGCAAGAACCATAAGACTAATATAAGGAAGAATTCTCGAGATGATGGATAAGGAAAGAAAGATTGAGAGGAAATGTGAAAGCTTTCAATAGAAATTCTGAGAATATGGTTATAAGAGCATGAATGATTTAAGTGGTTATGAATGATGGATCGATGTGTTTAGAAAATTATGCTATGTTTTGTTCTATGTGATTCATATGTGCTATGTGCATTACATGTTATGTATGTTGACGATGCTGTAGTTAGGTTGTTTTATTATATTATCTGTCTATTTTCATTTTCAACCTATCCTGAGACTGCATGGTCAACCCGTTGGTGTTCGGAACACTGACTCTCTCCTACCGTGTTGTCGTATTGGCAAATGCTGATATTGCAACCGGTAGATGGCATAGTGCTAGGAAAGGCAAGTACCCGACGACTCTCTGAGTGAAACTCCTGAGATGGTTGGATGTGACAACTCTGCCGGTGGACCGAGAGTGTGGGCTGCCAAGATGCGAGGATAAAGAGATAGTTTTGGTGTGCATGACCAGAAGCTAGGTGATTCCCCTGGCAGAATGTACTCCAATGTAAGTTCTTAGTTACCTAGCTCTATCATACTGTACCCCGGCAAAAGTTGTTATTTAACACTGATGTTTTGAAACTAGTAAATGGGCTATGTTTTAATGATGTCTGAAAACGGGTTTCAAAGTGCGGTGTCTTGTGACATCTCGGTTTGGAACTTGAAAAGAGTTGTGCAACATGAGAACATGAGTTTTAATTGTAACTGTGTTTTGAAAATCGAAATGTTCTCATCTTGTGTAACGCTTGTTTTTTTTTAAAAAAAATGGCCCTAATTTTCACTACTTTGAGTTTAAGTTTTCAAGTGGCCGAATCGGGGTGTTATAGTTGTGGTATCAGAGCAAGGGTTAATCTAAGTAACCTCTGCATGGACTTACATACTCTGCTGTGTGTCTCTGTGTGTGAGTTAGTATTAGAATTGCGATAGATGAGAATAGGAACGCTAAGAGTGCGCGAATGTTTTCATGGAGCGTGTCGGTTTTCGTTTATAGCGGGAACGAGGAGCAGAGATCAGTGTCGTCATGGAATGTTATGCGTGATTCGGATTCTCTTTCGTTGAACTCTTCTTTGATGTGAACCCTTATTTTTCTACGATGACCCTTACTCTATGAGATTTGTCTTGTGACTAGAACCCTTCCTTACTTGTTGAAGCTTTTCTTGTATAAACCTTATGTGATGCCAAACTGCTTTGGCATGACGTTTGAAAGAACCTTTTTCTGAAAATTTTAGACCCTGTTTTTGACAAAACCTTGATTATTGATGAACCCAAAGTTTCTTCTTGATCCTTGACCCAACATTGTTCTTTCCTAAAGCTTTAGCAAGAATGCTAAACCCTTGCATCCTGTACCAGTCCAATAGATATCCCTAAGATAGGGAGTAAGTTGTGAAATGTTGATAGGAAAAGGTTTCAAAGGTTAAGGAAGAATGTATGAGTCTTGGAGAAATTAGAAGTACCCTTTTTAGTCTTAGATGAGTGGTGAGTCATGAAAATTGATTAGAATTAAGAAGTTTTGATGGTTTAGAATAGGAGGAAAATGGTGGAAAGTATAAAAAGGGTTCAGAATTGTCTAAGTTATATGATTGAATGGTGAGATAGTGTGTGTCTCTTGAGGAATTAGTGGTTGTTAGGATAAAAGGAAGACTTAATGGTAACTCTAGGAGTCTGATTAAGGCAAGTATATGGTGAGAAGTAAGACAATCAGAGGATAGATCGAAGTTAAGTGATGGGAAATTTTGTAAGGTTGACCAGAAAATAGTGAACGGTGGGAGTATTTGGAGGATAAGTCTCTAAGAATAAATGTGGTATGTGTCATCCAAGTTGGGGAGTAGTCGGAAAATGTGAAGTTTCGAGGAATAGATTGTTTCGGCTTGAACTGATTAGAAGAGTTTAAACCCGAGTGCGGCAATGTCTCAACCCCAAATGTCCACAACCTTGTTATCTCTGGTCCCTGTTTTGATGCCATTGAACCCCTCAGTTCTTTGTTGACAATGAAATTGTGATTACTTCACCCCTTCATATTGTTATTGAGAGTCCATTGAGAGATTACTTTTGCAAGTAATCCGTTTGATCCGCTCTTAAGAATGACGAGTAGATAGTACATGTTCGAAGATACGACGATTGCGACAGTTAAAGAGGGAAAGGATTTCTTCCGGTGACTACGCGACCGCAGATCAGACAGATTCTGCACAGCATTTCTCGAGGACGAGAAATCTTCAAGTTGGGGAGAATGTAACACCCCACATTTTTCCCGTACGTGCGAGAACGAATTTTGTTAAAAAGAACTTTGAAGTTTTGATTTATAAAAGATTTCTGGAAAAGTGTTTTACGTGAGAAAGAAATAAAGAGTGATTTTCAAGGATTTTTATAAACAAGATGTTTTTATAGAAGAATAAGTGAATGATTTTGGTTGATTGGATTTTTAAGAAATGAGTGGTGATTTTATTTAAAAGTGATTTTTGTTTGAAATGAAGTTTTTGGATCTGTATCTTGGAAAATTTATAACTTTTTAACCGTAACTCGGATTTTCGCAATCTTTATATCAAAACGATCGTCTTGAAACGTAGATATTAAAAAATATAATTTTCAGAATTTTCTGGGTTGATTTGTAAAAATTTATTTTCAGAATTAGGAAATACGAATTTTTGGATTTGTGTTTTAAGAAAATAAACTTATTGATTTGGTTTGAATTTTTATGTGAAATATGTTTGATTTAATGTGTGTGTACTGTATGATGCATGGAAATGATTGTATGAGTGTGAGTTTTGAATTAATTGCCTTGTTGTGTGAATTGATGAAATTAAGTAAATATGATTAAGAAAATAAAGTGTAAATTGTATGTGTATAAATGTATGTGCCACGGTTTGTATGTGAGTGTATGAATGTATATATGTGTGTACGTGTGTGTGTGTATGCCGTGTGTATGTATGTGTATATGAGCTAGGACTAGAAGTTTGTAGACTAAGGAATTAGAAAACCAATCAAATTAGTAACCAAACTAAACTAGTAACTAAGTAACCAAACCCTAACTATGGCCAACAAGTCCTTAAGCCTAGATTGACTTCTAAGAACCTAGCCATGCTACCTTTTCCCCTTCCATATGATTGTAAGATCCATTGAGAATGTTTTGATAAATGACAAAAGGTTTTGAACAAGCTACAAATGTGTTGATCAAGATCAAGCTCAACAAGCAACAACAAACATCAAATGATGAAGAGAGAGCAAGCTCATGAAGACTTAGTTGGTTTAGTTTATGTTTTATTGTAATATCTTTCGCCTCTCAAGTCTTTTAGTTTATGAGTTTGGGTAGAGTTAATAGAGGGTAGTGAATCTCTATCAAGGTCATGATTATATCATATTTTGAGTATTCACTTAACCTAAAATCAATAGGTGGCTTAAAGGTTTGAAAGAAAAGGTTTAGTTTTTGAGAAAACAAGTTTTAATTGATTTTTCACTAAACTAATCGATTAAGGCCTAAACTAATCGATTAAGGCTTATGTTAATCGATTAGAATTTTCAAAGCTTGCGCACTTAATCGATTAAAGCATGTATTAATCGATTAAGACATGTATTAATCGATTAACACGTACAGATCTTTTTTTTTAAATACGTTTTTCACTTCTCAAAAGCACTTTGAAGTGTTCCTAACTTTTGGGTATTCTATATAAACCTTTTCCCAATTATTGTGATCATCTAGAATCATTTTCATACACTTTTTACGAAGAATCAAGTCACTCTATTCTCTCTCACTTTCATAGATCAAAGCTTTCACTTTTACATTCTTTGATCAAGAATCTTTGAATCTCTTATGTTGATATTTTCATAGCTTTTGAAAGAGATTCATAGGATTGTTATTTTGTTTTCATTTGAGTTGTAATCATTGCAAAGAAGGCAAACATTCTACAACAATTGGAAGACTTGGTTGTGCATCAAGCAAACAAGCAATTGGAAGTCTTGATTGTTATCAAGCATTTGGAAGTCTTGGTTGTGCATCAAGCAAATTGGAAGTCTTGGTGTGAGGCATCATCAAGCAAGTGGAAGTCTTTGAAGCATTTCAAAGCAAATTGGAAGACTTGTTGTGGGGTATCGGCAAGCAAGAAAAGCGGTTAGATTAGATTCAATAGGGTTGCAAGGCAAGGGTGTGGTATCTCTTGTAGGCTAGCAAGAAGGGAGTCTTGTGAGGCATTTACTTGTAATTTGAGAACTCTAATTCCTCATAGTGAAGAATCTCTCTTGGTTGAAGAGGGGACTGGATGTAGCTTTCAAGTGGATGAAAGTGAACCAGGATAAATCACTGTGTCGTATCTCTAAACCCTTAACTCTTTACATTCAAGTCATTCATTGTGTTCTTGGTTGAAAACCTAGAAAAGATTGATTTTCATAATTGATTGAATTGAATATTAATTGTGTAAATTGATTTGGGGAAAATCATTTTCATAACCTAGGTAATTAATAAGAATATTGGTGTTAATCAATTCCGCTTTATCTCTGATCATATGTGTTAATTGATTGATTTTCGTATTTGATTGAAAAGTGTTTTTTAAGTTTTAACAGTGATTAATCGATTATCTGGTTTCATTAATCGATTAGTTCAAATTGATCTTTCGGCATTAATCGATTAGTTGCCTTATTAATCGATTAACAGTAGGTTTTAATCGATTAACTTCTTGTTTTAATCGATTAAGACTGAGGATATTTGTGAAAACCATTTGTTTTAATTGTTTAGATTTGTTTCTTTCGAAAATCTTTCAAGGTTTATCTAACACCTATTCAACCCCCCCTTCTAGGTGTTCTCCTAGTGTCTCCTAGTTATTTCACCCACCGATTGTAGGTTCTTACAATTGGTATCAGAGCTCGGTCGAAAGACACGAGCATAGAGCTTTTTCACAAAGATCCTTGAGAAACTACAATGGGTTCTACGAATCCCTTTGGTGGTGAAGGTGCTTCAATAAATCGCCCTCCTATGTTTGGTGGAGAGGGTTATGGTTATTGGAAAATTAGGATGATAATCTTTATGGAAGCCATAGATGTGAACATTTGGGAAGCCATTGAAAATGGTCCTTATATTCCCTCAAAAGATGTAGAAGGTGTTCTTACACTAACTCCTGTAACACCCTCAAAATAACCCAAGTACTTAATACAAAATGAATACTATTACTTGAGAATATATGGACTTGTAAAATGTTAGAAAATACTGGATTCAAAATTTTCTTTTATATTTTCCAAATAGTCGGGTGCACAAACCAAAACATAGGATGTTTGGAGCATAGTTTACGTATTACTTTTAAAATCGAATTCGGCATTTACTTTGCTCAAAAGGTAATTTCGCAAATCTTGGATAGCATTCTCTTTGAGGATAAATGTACTCTATTTCATATAAAGGAACTCAAGTATTGCCATCCAGTTTTCGTCTAGCCAAGTGATACCATTTCCAAAATGTCATAGCCGAATTCTTTCAAATCAATATCAGAGTAAGCGGAAATATCAGGACTATGTAATAGACTTTAGTATAAGCATGGATTTTATTTATATCAAAAGGTACGTAATACGTAGTCCGGCGGTAAGGGTCTCCAAAATCCCAGAACAAGTCCATAAGGCTATGTATTTATATGTACATTAAAATAGACCATGGCTCCAGAGTTTTCAAAAGAAATTCCCACAATATATAAAACTCCCAAAGCTGGTCTCATAGCACTGGTCGTGACAATAGTAGTAGAAGTCTCCAAGAAGTAGCAACAACCATCATCCAACATCAGCATCAGCAGCTATTCTTCTCCACAGCATCCATCACACCGGATCCTTGATCCTCATCATTTACCTTATGCACATACCTAGGGATCATCACCTCTCCATTGACTCCCGATAGATTAAACGACAAGCTCGCTTCCGCTCTCGTATTCGACAGGATCCTCCTTGATCTTATTTGAAGGAGTAATTACCCTACCACTGGGTACAAGGTCTGATGAAAACGTGACCTTAATAGGAATCCTTGAAATAGACGGGGAAGTCTCCTCTCGAATGACTCTAAGAGAAAAAGGGTATGAGCGGGTAGGTTCGAATTGAAAACTGTTAGACAAGCGAGCTGGTCGAGTGGGAGATGATCCATGGTAAGTATAAAAAGTAGATACATGCATAGCGTATATGATGGGAATCCTAAACCTACGAGGATATGACCGAACCAGTGGATTAGGGTGATCGAAGGTAACCACTATCTCACCCTCATACACTACTCGGCAATCCTCGCAGATCCATATGCCACTAAGAAGTGGGCGGACCTCGATGCAAGCGATGTAACGCGACATCACCTACAAGGGCATAGGGGTAAGCAAATCTATACACATAATCAATAGAGCTTAAATGTAGAAGTGATCATGATTATGCACATATAACCCCAAATCAGTTAACAGCCATGGTTAACACTTAGCAGCACTTAATGCAGATACGATATTCATACTCATTCTTAATATCAAACCTTAGCTCAAATAAGGTTAAGTGGCATGATTTCCTGACATTCTTCTCTTTCTGAGATTCTCCATCTAATGTCCTCACGGACGCCAATCCAATACCACAATGCATTTCCAAACCACGAATACGTTACCAAAACGTATGGCGTACTAGCTCGGAAGTGATAAAAACGTCACACTACCTGGTGAACGTCACGTCGCCCAAGGACGTAAACCTATCACTTCTCAACATACAATGGGTGTGATAAAAAACGTCACCACATCCGATGATCGTCACGTCGCCTAAGGACGTAAACCTTATCACTTGTGATACACGACAGAGGTGATAAACAACGTCACCATGTCTGATGAACGTCACGTCGCCTAAGGACGTAAACCTTATCACTTGTGTGCACCACACCCTTCTCAACAAACAACGGGTGTGATAAAAAACGTCACCACATCTGATGAACGTCACGTCGCCTAAGGACGTAAACCTTATCACTTGTGATACACGACAGAGGTGATAAACAATGTCACCATGTCTGATGAACGTCACGTCGCCAAAACGTAAACCTTACCACTTGTGTGCAACACACCGTTGAACCATCAAATCAACAGTATACCACATACTGTCCACATTGTCCACCTTAATGTGTCATCGAGCTAGCAGCAACTTTTTGTCATTCCAGAGGTCCTCCTCATGTCACCCGAACATGAGTAAACGATCTAATATCTTTGCTTAAAGAAATTGATTGGTATATTTCAATATGTAACGTTCCACCCAAGCAACGTTATGACGTGCCACCCGAGCAACGTCCCATCGTCCAAAATGAATAACCATATAATCAATCAATCTCTTTTAAGTCCTAGATCACTTGGATTATTGTAGTTAAATTCTTAACCAACTAAGTCAGAATTGAAAATGCTGTTTCTCAGGTTCAGGTAAATTACTCGAGTATAATCCAGCATACTCGAGTGTTTTTTTCAATTTTTCCAGATTACTCGAGTGTTTTTTAGGGTTACTCGAGTGTTCATGACTTTCTGGGGATTTGAGTTTCAAATTCATTAAATTACTCGAGTAGTTCATGGGTTACTCGAGTGTTCATCATAATTTCCAGAATACTCGAGTCATCCCTGCATTACTCGAGTGGTTTGCCTTAACATGTCCCCAGTTCTTACTCGATACTCAAGTACTAGACACAATACTCGAGTGTTCTTGCTCAAATTACATTGTTTTTCAAACATTTTACTCGAGTACCTTGTCCAATACTCGAGTGTTTCACAGCAGAACAGACTGAAATCTTAGTTTTAACACACCATTTTCAGTCCTACTCAATTCTAGTCCAATCCAGGGATCCACAAAGTTCATATATCATAAATAGAACATGTTACAACACTCATTTCATATCAAATTACAGATTTGGCAGAGAATCAATCCTTAATGCATAAAATACACAATTTGACAACTCAACACTTCAAATTGCATAATAAGCACAATACATATGAAGTAGTGTTCATTTAAGTTCACATGCATGATTTAGAACTTGCTCAACACAGTTTTAGAGCATGACTTGGTTTCCAAACCAAAGTTCCTATTCAATCTAAGCCCTTAGAGCCTCTTGGTGGCTCTCTAATGCATTTAATGGAATTTAAACTCTATCTAGTGTACGAAATTACTTCCCCTTACCTCTTAGATGTGAATCAACAGAGACTTTACCCCAAACTTAGCTTCCAAGCTGAATTCCCCAAAATCCCCACTGAAACAGAGCAGTTTCAGCAGAGCACCAAGATTGAATTGGTTGATGCATGAAACAGCCATAAAAATTGGGGAAATTAGTCTCTATATACTCTCTACAATTCACACTAACTAAAGAAACAAGATTCACATGAGGAGGTTGTCTGAGCTTACCAGAATCAAGCTCCAAAGTAAGCTCCAGAAAACCTGAGACAACAAACGGACTCCACTTCCAAGCTTCGATTCTTCCAATCTACTCACTCTCAGCTCACAATCTTGGTGTCTATACAAAGCTCGGGATGTGAGCTTTGTATTGGTGTATGATTTGTGGTTTGAATCAGAATATAGAGGATGAATCGAAAGAAACAAGCTCGGAACCCTAACTTAATCAACACACTCGAAGTTTGCCAAAATGGTTGATTTCCAGCAACCATTGAGCTTAAATACTTGAACCTAACAATCATGCATGGCGACACGAAAGCTAGGACGTGTTGAGGAAGACGATTTCGTGTCAACACACGAGAATCGTTAATGGTGACTCACCAAAACGCACTAACTCGTTCTTCACTGACCAGAATACTCGAGTATTTCCAAAACTACTCGAGTATTTTGACCAGTTTTTGAAAAATATAATTTTATTTTCTTTCCCTCCAAAACCTTTCTAAAATTACTTCAAGGTCCCAAACAGGGATTAATGTGAAAATATTTATTTTCTCATATTAAAATTCTCTAATATCATCTTTCATAATAAATTACATGAAATCAAGGCTAAAAAATAATTAATTATAAATAAACTTTATAATTAACATTTTATTAATCAGGGGTTAAAAATCAGGGATGTTACACTCTTCCCCACTTAAAAGGAATTTCGTCCCCGAAATTCTTCTTTAAAAGTTCTATAATTTCCAAAGTTACACAAAAGTTGTTCTAAGGTTATATATTCAAAATATAGTTAGGAAGAACCCTTCCCCACTTAAAAAGAATTTTCTTATATATATATTTTTTTTTTCAAACTCTCTGACCCAAAACGTTTCACAAAATATTTCAATTGAACTTTTTCTCCATTAAAACTTTTGCATTCTAAAGCACATACAAATCCTTGTTTCTCATAAAAGGGTTTTTCTTAAATTTCCTCAAGATTATCTTGTAATTCCTTCAAATGAAATCTTTTGACTAAAAACTTTTTCGAATAACACCTTTAAAATATATATATATATATACTCCTCAATTAAAACATTTTCCAAAGATCCTTTTTGAGGAAAACCCCGTCCCGTTGCGCACTCTGATCACTCGGCACGAGTAGGGAAATATTCGTATGACTTCATTTCTTAATAGTTGTAAACATCAGGGTGATCAGTCCTAATATTTAAACTATCAGTAATGAAATCATCCCTTTCAAATATAATCTTACTCAAGAAAGACTATATGATTTACCTTTAAGTTAGATGAACTTAAAGATTAAGAGTATTATTGTCACTATCAGACTTATTCAGATAGCCAAGTTCTAGAGAAACTTCCGTTGGGGAGACAAATACTTGTCCTATCCTGGTGATTCTTAATCTCTCTAGTCTTAACTGATCTTCCTCTTTTTGTAGTGCCCAAAGACATTTATCACATCCAACTGTGATAAGGGTTTTGATCACAGAAATTCAAGTTAAAGACTTGTTCAGATATACCAATTACAAAATGATTTAATTAACGCAGTCGAAAGCATTTGACCACGTTAATTCGAGTCGACAAAGGGATAACTCAGACTACCTATATCCGAATCTAATCACGCATCCTAACAGGATGGAAAACTCTC
This sequence comes from Crotalaria pallida, assembly GCA_037953625.1. Lineage (NCBI taxonomy): Eukaryota > Viridiplantae > Streptophyta > Magnoliopsida > Fabales > Fabaceae > Crotalaria > Crotalaria pallida. The sequence continues at coordinate 104,516,582 of CM075650.1, forward strand.
CCATTCTTGATTTGCTGGCTGACCATTCCCTTTTTGTATTTCTTCTTTAAGCAATCCGGCGAATAAGACTTCATTTTCTTGTGACCGAAATCAAATATTCCTTTCCGTTCATCACTATTCAATCCATGATGATGCACCTTACCTTCTCAAATAATTTCTTTCCATCGGCTTTTCAGTTACTTTCATGCGATTGAGGTTTCCTTAACTCCTTATGAAATTCTAGTCCCCATAAGGGATTCACTCATAAGCTTCTTGTGCTTATAAGTTTCATGTGCTTTCCTCATTATCCATACCAATTCTATACATGCTTGCTAGTGTCAGGAATCCCTTGTTCCTCAATGATTGACAACTGGTTTGAAGTTCAAACATCATTCTTTTCCCGACTCCGCATGTTTGAATCTTCTATCAAAATTGCAACGAAACATACTTCTCCGATACTTTGAACTTGGCAATGTCTTCCCCGAGATTCATATTGCCCTACCTTATTTCCAACAATTTAATCTCCTTGATCTTTCAAAACTTCATCCTTGAGTGATTCCCAAGTGACATGCCAATCCTATGCTTCCAATATCAAATTCACATAGTTCCACTATGTCTTAGTTCCACCATTTATCATATAAGTGGTATAACCTTTACTCATCCATTTTGCTTGATCCCATAACTAATTTTCATCTTCCAAATCGTCTGGAATCCAAATTCTTACCCTTGAAATATCCCCTATGGAACTTAGGTTTCTTCCCTTTCGAATCAATCTCTTATTGGTCCTTAATTCTTCGGTTCTTTGTTGCAATTCACGAATTCGAGTTAGGAATTCTACTGTGATTTGCAACCTCCACTCCTTACTTCTCGTCGGTCTACTTGTATCCTCAAGCTCGAATCTATTAGACTCCTTAAATCCACTTCCTTAAACTCCGTAGAGCTCACATGAATTGCCTTTCAGTCCATTGTGATTGCTTCCTCATTTGATTTGTCATAACGACGACAGAGTCTCCGATCATGAGCCTTTAAGATTCTGTCTGTCGACATTGTCCCTTGTTCAACTCCTCCTCTTGGTTGGACAATTACTTAGACTCTCCAGGGTCATTAACGTTTAAAGCGTAGTGACGCGAGGAAAGGCCTCGAGCCCTCACAACAATCATGATCGTTGCAAAGCTCAAGTCATGCGCCAAGTGTATCACCTTGTATATTCAATCCCTTTGATGCACACACACATCTACCTTTCTTTCATAAAACTACTTCCTTCCAAGTCCCGTTCTCGACACATGAAAGTATGCTCCAATACTTTGGCATGAATCAAGTAGGAGTAACACAGGAGGAAATGTTATCCTTCCCCAGAATCACGTCCAAATGTGATAAAGGATGATAGAATGAATTTAACTTAGTGTCGCGATCAAATATCTCGATACTATAATCTAACAACTTTAGAAACATGTTTGGGTAGTTTCATAGGGTCTCAAATTTTAAAACAATTAGGGAAATCCGACTTCAATCTACTCACACATATATGTTGAACAAAAGAATAAGTAACTCCCAAATCGAACACAATCATGCAAAGTTGGTTTTGAAATAAATGGTTACCTTGCACGAGATCGGGAGATTGGTTCTTTTCTACTCTATTCAGGGTAAACGCTTTGCCTTGAGTCTTTGGTTTGCTAGCAATCTGGTGTGGTTACTTTTCACAGACTCTCTGCAGTAACGTGCAATATGACCCTGCTTTCCACAATTGAAGCAATAACTTGTTGCCCAGCAGATCCTTCCATAATGATGATGCTTACACTTTTCACAGTAAGGAGCATTACTGCGAGACTTAACCCCATCCTTAACTTCAACTCTTCCTTTGCCTCGATTCGGATCCAAATATGGACCCTTATTCCGAGGATCAAATCTTTTCTTTCTCTGTGGTCCATAATCTTGCTGGTTACTATTTGCCTGATCAGCTAATACTTCAGCCTTCTCATCATCCTCATACATTCGACACATATCTACTAACGTAGAAAAACTTTGAATCTTCTGATAACTGAAAACAGATTTCAGTTCAGGTCTCAGACCACCTTCAAACTTGATGCATTTGCTCCTCTCATCAGGATTATTTTGATAGTATGGAGAGTACTTCATCAGTTCCTCGAACTTAGCTGCGTACTCACCCACACTCATGTCTCCTTGCTTTAATTGCAGAAACTCAATTTCCTTCTTCCTTCTTAAGTCTTTCGGGAAATATTTATTGAGAAAATTTTCCGTAAACACACCCCAATTAATATCCCTTCCTTCATAGTGCAGGAGCTGAACTGTGTGATTCCACCAGTTCTCCGCCTCGTCTTCTAACATATAAACTGCATACGCCACCTTCTGAGCCTCAGTGCAGTCTAATGTTCTAAAGATCTTATCCATAGTATGAATCCACTTATTAGCCTCCTCAGGCCTAAATCCTCCTTCGAACTTAGGTGGATTACAACTTCTAAAATCCGCCAAACTCTTAGTTTCCGAATTACCAACGTTATATTGATGAGGCGGTTGTTGGGATTGCTGTTGCTGCCATTGATGCATAGATTCCATCACAGCGGTGATTCTTTCTAATATCGCATCGGTGCGATTTTGGTTTCTAGTCGTCATAGTAGACCTGCGCTATAACCTATGGTCACATATGATGGACTACCAAAAACATTCTTCCCACAATCTATACTAAAGTTCTAATAATAGCTTTCAACAATGCATTCAATTTCTACATTGTATCAATTGCTCAACCCGAGCAAGATACTAGTATTCAAAACAATAAATATGCCCGATGGATACCTGCTTGATGTTGATGACTACCATTCTGGAGCTACTTCCACTACTACAGGATCTGACTTTTGCTCTGATACCACTAATTGTAACACCCTCAAAATAACCCAAGTAATTAATACAAAATGAATACTATTACTTGAGAATATATGGACTTGTAAAATGTTAGAAAATACTGGATTCAAAATTTTCTTTTATATTTTCCAAATAGTCGGGTGTACAAACCAAAACATAGGATGTTTGGAGCATAGTTTACGTATTACTTTTAAAATCGAATTCGGCATTTACTTTGCTCAAAAGGTAATTTCGCAAATCTTGGATAGCATTCTCTTTGAGGATAAATGTACTCTATTTCATATAAAGGAACTCAAGTATTGCCATCCAGTTTTCGTCTAGCCAAGTGATACCATTTCCAAAATGTCATAGCCGAATTCTTTCAAATCAATATCAGAGTAAGCGGAAATATCAGGACTATGTAATAGACTTTAGTATAAGCATGGATTTTATTTATATCAAAAGGTACGTAATACGTAGTCCGGCGGTAAGGGTCTCCAAAATCCCAGAACAAGTCCATAAGGCTATGTATTTATATGTACATTAAAATAGACCATGGCTCCAGAGTTTTCAAAAGAAATTCCCACAATATATAAAACTCCCAAAGCTGGTCTCATAGCACTGGTCGTGACAGTAGTAGTAGAAGTCTCCAAGAAGTAGCAGCAACCATCATCCAACATCAGCATCAGCAGCTATTCTTCTCCACAGAATCCATCACACCGGATCCTTGATCCTCATCATTTACCTTATGCACATATCTAGGGATCATCGCCTCTCCATTGACTCCCGATAGATTAAACGACAAGCTCGCTTCCGCTCTCGTATTCGACAGGATCCTCCTTGATCTTATTTGAAGGAGTAATTAGCCTACCACTGGGTACAAGGTCTGATGAAAACGTGACCTTAATAGGACTCCTTGAAATAGACGGGGAAGTCTCCTCTCGAATGACTCTAAGAGAAAAAGGGTATGAGCGGGTAGGTTCGAATTGAAAACTGTTAGACAAGCGAGCTGGTCGAGTGGGAGATGATCCATGGTAAGTATAAAAAGTAGATACATGCATAGCGTATATGATGGGAATCCTAAACCTACGAGGATATGACCGAACCAGTGGATTAGGGTGATCGAAGGTAACCACTATCTCACCCTCATACACTACTCGGCAATCCTCGCAGATCCATATGCCACTAAGAAGTGGGCGGACCTCGATGCAAGCGATGTAACGCGACATCACCTTCAAGGGCATAGGGGTAAGCAAATCTATACACATAATCAATAGAGCTTAAATGTAGAAGTGATCATGATTATGCACATATAACCCCAAATCACTTAACAGCCATGGTTAACACTTAGCAGCACTTAATGCAGATACAATATTCATACTCATTCTTAATATCAAACCTTAGCTCAAATAAGGTTAAGTGGCATGATTGCCTGACATTCTTCTCTTTCTGAGATTCTCCATCTAATGTCCTCACGGACGCCAATCCAATACCACAATGCATTTCCAAATCACGAATACGTTACCAAAACGTATGGCGTACTAGCTCGGAAGTGATAAAAACGTCACACTACCTGGTGAACGTCACGTCGCCCAAGGACGTAAACCTATCACTTCTCAACATACAATGGGTATGATAAAAAACGTCACCACATCTGATGATCGTCACGTCGCCTAAGGACGTAAACCTTATCACTTGTGATACACGACAGAGGTGATAAACAACGTCACCATGTCTGATGAACGTCACGTAACCTAAGGACGTAAACCTTATCACTTGTGTGCACCACACCCTTCTCAACAAACAACGGGTGTGATAAAAAACGTCACCACATCTGATGAACGTCACGTCGCCTAAGGACGTAAACCTTATCACTTGTGATACACGACAGAGGTGATAAACAATGTCACCATGTCTGATGAACGTCACGTCGCCAAAACGTAAACCTTACCACTTGTGTGCAACACACCGTTGAACCATCAAATCAACAGTATAACACATACTGTCCACATTGTCCACCTTAATGTGTCATCGAGCTAGCAGCAACTTTTTGTCATTCCAGAGGTCCTCCTCATGTCACCCGAACATGAGTAAACGATCTAATATCTTTGCTTAAAGAAATTGATTGGTATATTTCAATATGTAACGTGCCACCCAAGCAACGTTATGACGTGCCACCCGAGCAACGTCTCATCGTCCAAAATGAATAACCATATAATCAATCAATCTCTTTTAAGTCCTAGATCACTTGGATTATTGTAGTTAAATTCTTAACCAACTAAGTTAGAATTGAAAATGCTGTTTCTCAGGTTCAGGTAAATTACTCGAGTATAATCCAGCATACTCGAGTGTTTTTTTTCAATTTTTCCAGATTACTCGAGTGTTTTTTAGGGTTACTCGAGTGTTCATGACTTTCTGGGGATTTGAGTTTCAAATTCATTAAATTACTCGAGTAGTTCATGGGTTACTCGAGTGTTCATCATAATTTCCAGAATACTCGAGTCATCCCTGCATTACTCGAGTGGTTTGCCTTAACATGTCCCCAGTTCTTACTCGATACTCGAGTACTAGACACAATACTCGAGTGTTCTTGCTCAAATTACATTGTTTTTCAAACATTTTACTCGAGTACCTTGTCCAATACTCGAGTGTTTCACAGCAGAACAGACTGAAATCTTAGTTTTAACACACCATTTTCAGTCCTACTCAATTCTAGTCCAATCCAGGGATCCACAAAGTTCATATATCATAAATAGAACATGTTACAACACTCATTTCATATCAAATTACAGATTTGGCAGAGAATCAATCCTTAATGCATAAAATACACAATTTGACAACTCAACACTTCAAATTGCATAATAAGCACAATACATATGAAGTAGTGTTCATTTAAGTTCACATGCATGATTTAGAACTTGCTCAACACAGTTTTAGAGCATGACTTGGTCTCCAAACCAAAGTTCCTATTCAATCTAAGCCCTTAGAGCCTCTTGGTGGCTCTCTAATGCATTTAATGGAATTTAAACTCTATCTAGTGTACGAAATTACTTCCCCTTACCTCTTAGATGTGAATCAACAGAGACTTTACCCCAAACTTAGCTTCCAAGCTGAATTCCCCAAAATCCCCACTGAAACAGAGCAGTTTCAGCAGAGCACCAAGATTGAATTGGTTGATGCATGAAACAGCCATAAAAATTGGGGAAATTAGTCTCTATATACTCTCTACAATTCACACTAACTAAAGAAACAAGATTCACATGAGGAGGTTGTCTGAGCTTACCAGAATCAAGCTCCAAAGTAAGCTCCAGAAAACCTGAGACAACAAACGGACTCCACTTCCAAGCTTCGATTCTTCCAATCTACTCACTCTCAGCTCACAATCTTGGTGTCTATACAAAGCTCGGGATGTGAGCTTTGTATTGGTGTATGATTTGTGGTTTGAATCAGAATATAGAGGATGAATCGAAAGAAACAAGCTCGGAACCCTAACTTAATCAACACACTCGAAGTTTGCCAAAATGGTTGATTTCCAGCAACCATTGAGCTTAAATACTTGAACCTAACAATCATGCATGGCGACACGAAAGCTAGGACGTGTTGAGGAAGACGATTTCGTGTCAACACACGAGAATCGTTAATGGTGACTCACCAAAACGCACTAACTCGTTCTTCACTGACCAGAATACTCGAGTATTTCCAAAACTACTCGAGTATTTTGACCAGTTTTTGAAAAATATAATTTTATTTTCTTTCCCTCCAAAACCTTTCTAAAATTACTTCAAGGTCCCAAACAGGGATTAATGTGAAAATATTTATTTTCTCATATTAAAATTCTCTAATATCATCTTTCATAATAAATTACATGAAATCAAGGCTAAAAAATAATTAATTATAAATAAACTTTATAATTAACATTTTATTAATCAGGAAAACGTTTTACTCATATTGTTAATCATCTCATTGCTCTTGGAAAAACTTTCTTGAATTGTGAACTTGTTAACAAAGTTTTAAGATGTCTAAGTAGGGAATGAAAACCTAAGGTTACCGCAATTGTTGAATCAAAGGACTTGGACACCATGGACTTAGCAACACTTTTCGGAAAGCTTCAAGAACATGAAATGGAGCTTGGACGCTTACATATGCATGAAGAATCGGAAAAGAACAAAGAAAGAAAAGGAATCGCTCTTAAAGCTCAAAGATCATATCAAAAGGAAGAGAGTTCTGATAATGATGATAATGAAGATTCCGATTCGGACATTGATGAAGAGGAGATGAAGCTTCTACTAAGAAAGTTCAATAAGATTCTAAGGAGAAAAGGAAGGTTGAACAAGGATAAAAGTAAAGAGAAGAATCCCCCACACTACAAGACCAAGACATCAAAAGAAGGTATAGTTTGCCATGAATGTGGAAAGCCCGGTCATCTCAAGTACTCATGCTCTAAGTATCTCAAGAAGAAGGAGAAAGAAAAGAAAAATTCAAAATCTAAAAGAGCATACATAGTTTGGAATAGTGATGATGAAGAAGACAAGAAAAGCACATCGAATAGTTCTTCGGATGATGAAGATGCCGCTTGTCTCAACTTGATAGCTCTAGTAGAAGAAGAGGAAAGTTCAAACGATGAATCAAGTGAGCAAAGCTACGAAAGCGATGTAAGTGAAACTAAATCCGAAATTTCTTCTAAATATGAAATTCTATATAATGCTTATGAAGAAATGCATGAACATCTCAAGAAACTAGCTTCAAAAAATATTGAAAGGAAGAAGCTCATTTTGAAACTTCAACAAGAGATTTTAGAACTTCAAAAGCAAGTTGATGAGCTTAATCTTCAAAATGAAACTCTTGATCTTATATATGCTAGTTCTTCTTGTGATTGTGCTAGTAGATTGAATAATGTGGTTGATTGTGAGGATTGCAAGTTGCTTAAAGATGAAAATACTATTTTGAAAAATAAGCTTGCAAGTTTCACAAATGGTGACATTAGATTGCGCACATTGTTAAATTTTCAAAGAGAAAATTCAAACAAGTTTGGTTTGGGTTATACTAATGCTAAGAGTAAATCTCATAGAAATGTTGTTGATCTTTCTAAAGTTGATTTTTCAAATGCACCAACATGTTTCTATTGTGGTACTCATGGACATACTTCAAATGTGTGTTATATTAAAGTGCATGGTATACCTAAAGGAAAGTTTGTTTGGATGAAAAAGGGTGAAAGTCCCTACACTAACAAAAATGGATCCAAAACCATTTGGATACCAAAAGGCAAAGCATGATTGTTTTTGTAGGTATGATTGAAGAGCAAAAGGACTTTCATGTGTTATTCATTCATTTGCATCTTCAATTGGTATCAAGAGAAAATCCTACAAATTGATAATATTTGATATTGTTAGATATTGATCATAGTTCTCTTAATTGATATTATTTCTCTTAATGTGATACTGTTTATACAATTGAGAAAATACAATTGGTATCATTGAGTGATCATTATATGATTATCATGCTATTGTTGCTTATATGATATTTCTTTACCATTGATATCTTACTTTGTTAAGTGATGTGATGACTTTCTAGTTTCAATTAGTTTGTTACATTTGGTATTATATTTCATTGTCATACTTTCTTACCAATTGGTATCACATTTCAAAGTATAGTTCTTACATTTGTTTCTACATTGGTATAGTTCTTGTGTTTATACAAATGGTATCAATGTTGTGAAGAAATGAATGATCATTATTTCTCTTATTTTGGCTTAGTGTTTTATATTTCAATTGGTATATATTACTTTTTGATAATGCCAAAAGGGGGAGAAATGGTTGTTTTGGAGAAAGGTTGTTTTTGTTGTTTTTATATAGGTTGAGCAAAGTTGTTGAAGATAGGGGGAGAATAGGTTGAGCAAAGTTGTTGAAGATAGGGGGAGAATCAAGCTTTCTATCAATTGGAATCAAATGTCAAAGCATTAATTGAGGGGGAGCAAGTTTCTCACCAAGTGATCAAATGTTTCAAGCATCAACAACTTCAAACAACTTCAAAACATGTTTGTCATTTACAAAAAGGGGGAGATTGTAAGATCCATTGAGAATGTTTTGATAAATGACAAAAGGTTTTGAACAAGCTACAAATGTGTTGATCAAGATCAAGCTCAACAAGCAACAACAAACATCAAATGATGAAGAGAGAGCAAGCTCATGAAGACTTAGTTGGTTTAGTTTATGTTTTATTGTAATATCTTTCGCCTCTCAAGTATTTTAGTTTATGAGTTTGGGTAGTGTTAATAGAGGGTAGTGAATCTCTATCAAGGTCATGATTATATCATATTTTGAGTATTCACTTAACCTAAAATCAATAGGTGGCTTAAAGGTTTGAAAGAAAAGGTTTAGTTTTTGAGAAAACAAGTTTTAATTGATTTTTCACTAAACTAATCGATTAAGGCCTAAACTAATCGATTAAGGCTTATGTTAATCGATTAGAATTTTCAAAGCTTGCGCACTTAATCGATTAAAGCATGTATTAATCGATTAAGACATGTATTAATCGATTAACACGTACAGATCTTTTTTTTAAATACGTTTTTCACTTCTCAAAAGCACTTTGAAGTGTTCCTAACTTTTGGGTATTCTATATAAACCTTTTCCCAATTATTGTGATCATCTAGAATCATTTTCATACACTTTTTACAAAGAATCAAGTCACTCTATTCTCTCTCACTTTCATAGATCAAAGCTTTCACTTTTACATTCTTTGATCAAGAATCTTTGAATCTCTTATGTTGATATTTTCATAGCATTTGAAAGAGATTCATAGGATTCTTATTTTGTTTTCATTTGAGTTGTAATCATTGCAAAGAAGGCAAACATTCTACAACAATTGGAAGACTTGGTTGTTCATCAAGCAAACAAGCAATTGGAAGTCTTGATTGTTATCAAGCATTTGGAAGTCTTGATTGTGAATCAAGCAAATTGGAAGTCTTGGTGAGAGGCATCATCAAGCAAGTGGAAGTCTTTGAAGCATCTCAAAGCAAATTGGAACACTTGTGGGGTATCGGCAAGCAAGAAAAGAGGTTAGATTAGATTCAATAGGGTTGCAAGGCAAGGGTGTGGTATCTCTTGTAGGCTAGCAAGAAGGGAGTCTTGTGAGGCATTTACTTGTAATTTGAGAACTCTAATTCCTCATAGTGAAGAATCTCTCTTGGTTGAAGAGGGGACTGGATGTAGCTTTCAAGTGGATGAAAGTGAACCAGGATAAATCACTGTGTCGTATCTCTAAACCCTTAACTCTTTACATTCAAGTCATTCATTGTGTTCTTGGTTGAAAACCTAGAAAAGATTGATTTTCATAATTGATTGAATTGAATATTAATTGTGTAAATTAATTTGGGGAAAATCATTTTCATAACCTAGGTAATCAATAAGAATATTGGTGTTAATCAATTCCGCTTTATCTCTGATCATATGTGTTAATTGATTGATTTTCGTATTTGATTGAAAAGTGTTTTTTAAGTTTTAACAGTGATTAATCGATTAACTGGTTTCATTAATCGATTAGTTCAAATTGATCTTTCGGCATTAATCGATTAGTTGCCTTATTAATCGATTAACAGTAGGTTTTAATCGATTAACTTCTTGTTTTAATCGATTAAGACTGAGGATATTTGTGAAAATCATTTGTTTTAATCGTTTAGATTTGTTTCTTTCGAAAATCTTTCAAGGTTTATCTAACACCTATTCAACCCCCCTTCTAGGTGTTCTCCTAGTGTCTCCTAGTTATTTCAACCACCGATTGTAGGTTCTTACAATGATAACATCCACCCATGCAAATAATTGGAAGGCCAAAATTACCCTCCTCATTTCTCATGGCCGAAACCCACACCCAAGGACATAAAGGGGGAGATTGAACTTGCTTACAAATAGGAATGCCTTGGCTCATTTTTCATTTCACCCATTCTCACTTCTTCCACCAACACTAAACAACTCTAAGAGACTCATCAACCTCTTAGAGAAAAGAAAGAAAAGAAATAGAGAAGAGAAAGAAGAGTTTGGCCGTGAGGCCTAGAGGAAAAAGGAGAAGGAAGTTTGAAGCTTAACCAAGCCTCACCTTTGGAGATCTAAGTGTAGAAGAGCTAGAAGACCAACCTCTTTCATGGTAGGAACCGAAGATCCAAGAAGAAAATTGTAATAGCCTAGATTTTCCTTTTCGTTGTAGATCTCTTTCATTTTCTCTCTTGCATGTTGCTATTGAGGAAACCGCAATTGGTGGTTGAAACAACTAAGGAACACTAGGAACACACCTAGAAGGGGGGTTGAATAGGTGTTTAAGAAACCTTGAAAGATTTTCGAAAGAAATGAATCGAAACAATCAAAACAAATGATTTTTGCAAATTTGTACTGTCTTAATCGATTATTCTGAAGTTTAATCGATTAAGCCTGAAAGTTCAAAAGTCCTTAATCGATTATGAATATGCTTAATCGATTAAATCTATCAGAAACTGAAAAATCACTTTTCAATCGCATACGAAAATCAATCAATCAACATGTAAGATCAGAGATTCAGCGAAAACAATTAACACCTATATTCTTATCGATTACCTAGGTTATGAAAATGATTTTCCCCAAGTTAATTTGAACAATAAAGATTCAATTCAATCAGTTATGAAAATCACTCTTTTCTAGGTTTTCAACCAAGAACACAATCAATGACTTGAATGTAAAGAGTTAAGGGTTTAGAGATACGACACAGTGATTTATCCTGGTTCACTTTCATCCTCTTGAAAGCTACATCCAGTCCCCTCCTCAACCAAGAGATATTCTTCACTATGAGGAATTAAAGTTCTCAAATTACAAGTAAATGCCTCACAAGACTCCCTTCTTGCTAGCCTACAAGAGATAGCACACCCTTGCCTTGTAATCCTATTGATCTTCTCTCTAATCTAACCTCTACCCCTTGTTGATAATTGACACAAGTCTTCAATTGCTTGATGATAATCCACACACCAAGGCTTCACTTTGCTTGATTCACAACCAAGACTTTCTTCTTCTCCAATGAGATTTGCTTGATGATAATCGACACACCAAGGCTTCTTGTTGTTGTAGATGGCTTGCCTTCTTGCAAAGATTAAAACACAATAGAAAACACAATGACAATTCTATGAATCTCAATCAATAGCTATGACAATTCACAATAAGAGATTCAAAGGTTCTTGATCAAAGAATATGAAAATATGAAAGCTTTGATCTTTGAAATTGAGAGAGAATAGAGTGGCTTGATTCTTGTAAAATTGATTATGAAAGTGTTCTAATTAATCACAAAGGTTAGGAAAAGGTTTATATAGAATACTCAAAAGTTGTAGCACTTGAAAACTGATTTTGAGAAGTGAAAATCGTATTTTAAAAAACCAGTTCAGCAGTGTTTAATCGATTAAATCTTCACTTAATCGAGTAGTAATCGATTAAATTCATCCTTAATCGATTAAATCCATACTGCACATTTTAGAAACTTGTTTTCTCAAAACTAAACCTTTCCTTTCAAACCTTTAAGCCACCTATTGATTCTAGGTTAAGTGAAAACTCAAATTATGATTAAATCATGACTATGATAGAGATTCACTACCCTCTAAATAATCTACCCAAATAAAAGACCTAAGAAGCTTGAGAGGCAAAAGATAAAACAATTACAATTACACTCAAACTAAGTCTTCATGAGCTTGTTTTCTCTCTTCTTCATTTGATGTTTGTTGTTGCTTGTTGAACTTGAACTTGATCAACATCTTTGTAGCTTGTTCAAAACACTTTGTCATTATCAAAACATTCATCGTGGAACTTACAGCTATTATATGTTGATCTTGCTTGATCAAGGACTTTTATGGACTAAGAATAATTTGTAATAAGTTAAACTTATGTTTGATTTCCGGTTAAGGTTCTTGTTGATGGATCTAATAATTTTCTAACTAAACTCTTAAAGATCTAAAGAAAACTAAGATTTTTGTGAAAATCTAAAATAGATCTTCTTGCATATCTATTTTCCTTTCTCTAGACCGTGATTTGTATGATGATTTGATAAGTAAATTCATGATCTATGTTTGTTTATTTATAAATTGAAATTCTTTGCCTTAAATCGTGATGCATAATGTGTTTTCTTGAATGATTGATTATGATCTAAGCTTATTTGGCTTTGAATGTTAAATCTTTTGCTAGATCCAGACTCATGATATGTTTCCATGTTTATTTGATGATTAATTTCATGATCTAAACCTAAAGTTGTAAAAAAGTTTAATTCCTTGGCTTTGCATGTTAACTTTGTTGATAATTTTAGTTGTTTTAAGTATGTGTATGTAATTATCTTTGCTTGATAAATGAAAATTTAAGGTCCTTGGTTTGCATGTTGATTATAATGAAAAATCATGTTTTCCTTCATGTGTATATGTTTCGGTCTCAAAGAAAATTAAAGAAACAAAGTTTTTTCTAAATGATTTTCAAGAAAAAAAATGTTTTGATCTAAGTATTTGAATATGTGCATGAGTTGTTTTTAGGAGGCCATTCGGCCAAGCTTGGAAATGCTAGGATCTATGCTTTTTTATTTTGTAAAAGTGGATGCATGTTTGTTTTAAAGTTAGATCCATTGATTTCAAGTGCATGCATGAAATGATTAAGTATTAAAAAGAAATTGCATGTGAATTGTAATTCGAATTGTTGTTTGATTTAAAGTCTTGAAGATAAATTAAAATTGTTGATTTTCCTTACTGCATGCTCTTGGTTTTTACTCATAAAAGAAAGTAAAATGATTTTGGAGTAGTTTATGATTTAAATTACTGTTTTGATTTAAATCAAAATTGTTAATGTTTTCAAAAAGTGCTCACGGTTTTAGTTACAATAAAGGAAAATGATTTCATGATTGTATGTTTGTGTTTGTGCATTAAATCCTTGCAAAAGTGGTGTATGTATAATTCGGCCAGCATGTAGTTAATTGGTAGGAAAATTATTTTCATAAAATGACCATGATGATAGCTATATTCCTAGGTGCATGATGTGTGGTTCTCTTTGGTTTCATGTGATTATGTGAAAAGATTTTTTGGAAAAATTAATTCAATGGTTTCTGGTTAAAAATTTACTTGTGATAAGGAATTTTTAAGAATATGTGATTCGGTTTGTATTTAAAAGGATTAAATTAAATTATTTTCTTAAGTGTAATTAAATTAATTTATTGAGATTATAATATAACTAATGATTTGTAAGTGATTAAAAATATGATTTGTATGATGTGTGCTTTGTATGCTTTAAAAATTTTTGTCTGCTGTTTTGTGCCAATTTGATGTACGGAATTAAAATTGTTTTGGATTCTGTTGGTGGGCTTTGTTTGTGTATTTTAAGAAATTAAAAATATTTTATTTAAAGGGTATAATTTAAACTACTTAAATTAAATTGAGATTTTGTATGACCTTCTTTGATCGATGTTTAATAAATGAATCAATTTGATGTGGTTTTAGAACCTTATTTTCTAGAGTTTGAATTTTGTTTAAAGATTCAGGAAAATGATTTTTATAAACAAAGTGTTTTTGAATTAAGAAGGATGGATTTGGTTTTAATAAAGATAAATTTTGTAATTTGTTTTAAAGTCTTCTTGAAAATCTTTTATTTGAAATCTGATTTGGTTTTGGAGTCTTTGGATATTAATAATGAATTCTTAAGAAAAGAATTATTTCAAAGAGTTTTCAAAACGAAATTAAGAAATTATCGAAAACGTTCTAACGCACAGGGAAAAAAATGTTCTAGTTCGGGTGTTACATCGGACGCGAGGAAAACGTGGCAAGGTTGAGGCTGGGAACCTTTGGAAAGCTTTCGGATGATTCATCATCCAGGTGAGTGAGAGTGTTGTGTTCCCGCAACGCGGTTGCTCGCAATCCGAATGGATGGATTGCGAATGTCTGCAAAGTAGGCAATATAGATATGTGTGCTAAATGCTTATTTGTTTTATTTGCATACTTCCTTTTTAATTGTTGAGCATACTTTATTCTGTTTGAAATTGTTTGATTATGTTTGAAGTAGTGAAACTATAATAATGAAACCGTGAAAGTGATGAGATGAGATTGAAAGGAGAAAAGAGAATACGAATGAGAAACATGAGTATAATTAAGTGAAAGATGAGTGATAAGTAAGAATAAAGAAAAGGTTGTTGGAATGATTGAGAAAAGGATAAAGTATGAGGCAATTGGAATGCAAAAGAGATAAAGTAAGAAAGAAAGTGAAAATTGAGTTGAAAAGAAATGAAGCATCTATGAGGCGAGCGGAAGCGTGGAGGTGAAAGCGTAATGCGGTTGAATTGAGATGTGATTCCTCGTTCATGTTTTTGGGAAGAAGCTTAGTGTTGAGTTGAGCTTGCTCCTCCATTAACACTCACCCAAAAATATGAGTTTTTGAAAATGGTTTTGAAAAGAGATTTTTGAAAAGTTTTTGAGAAAACGATATTTTGTGAAAGTTTGTGGAAATATTATCTTTTGAGTAAAGTTTTGCGAAAAGGTTTTTGAAAATATTTTGTGAAGTAAAGTTTTGCGAAATCGTGTTTTCGAAAAGTTTTGTGAAAAGATGTTTTGAGAAAGACGAGGAAAAGAGACTGATGATGTTGATAAGGAATACTGTCGAGTATGAGTTGTTGAGAATAATGCTGAGATGCATGAGATGTGATGTTGAGGCCTAGGGCCATTGAGATTTAGGGGGAATGGATTGCGATTAGTGGTCGGGCTTCGTTGAAGGGATGCACCAAGGACGAGCCGATTGTTAGGATTAAGCCGCTAATTAAAACGTAAAACTTTAAAAGACTTTAAAAGACATTTACAAACGCAGTGAGGTATGAGTGTCGTATCGAAGTAGTGGAGAGGAAGGAACCATAGGTATCTGCGGATACTTAGGAGGAGATTGCATGAGGGGAGGACGATGACGGTGAAACGTCAAGAAGTCTAGAGTATATTTCTAGGCGGAACAACTCCACATGTGGCGTACTAACGTGGTAGGGACTGGGTCTAATGCCGTGGCACGTTCTGCACTGCAGACTAGAAATATACTGTCGCCCCTTGATTGCAAATCGAGAACAGTGAGAGGGACTGGAACGGGGCATTTGTGATTGCCGCTGAGAGCGTGCATTGTTATTTGAATTATGATTAAGATTTGAGGCAGGGCCTCCTGGTCTGGGACCATTTGTTTGTGTGACAGCTGTCGTACCCGCGTGGTAAAGGTCCTGTACTCCTGTTTGCTTCCGACTAGGTTGGGTGGTTGACCGAGGAGATGTAGACGTGTGTGAGCTCAATGATGTTTCCCCCTCATCATTGATGCTAACCGAATTAATAAAACTTAAAAGACAAAGAAGTTTCAAAGAAAAGTACATTGAAGATATTAAGCAAGAACTATAAGACTAATATAAGGAAGAATTCTCGAGACGATGGATAAGGAAAGAAAGATTGATAGGAAATGTGAAAGCTTTCAATAGAGATTCTGAGAATGTGGTTATAAGAGAATGAATGATTTAAGTGGTTATGAATGATGGATCGATGTGTTTAGAAAATTATGTTATGTTTTGTTCTATGTGATTCATATGTGCTATGTGCATTACATGTTATGTATGTTGACGATGCTATAGTTAGGTTGTTTTATTATATTATCTGTCTATTTTCATTTTCAACCTATCCCGAGACCGCATGGTCAACCCGTTGGTGTTCGGAACACTGACTCTCTCCTACCGTGTTGTCGTATTGGCAAATGCTGATATTGCAACCGGTAGATGGCATAGTGCTAGGAAAGGCAAGTATCCGACGACTCTCTGAGTGAAACTCCTGAGTTGGTTGGATGTGACAACTCTGCCAGTGGACCGAGAGTGTGGACTGCCAAGATGCGAGGATAAAGAGATAGTTTTGGTGTGCATGACCAGAAGCTAGGTGATTCCCCTGGCAGAATGTACTCCAATGTAAGTTCTTAGTTACCTAGCTCTATCATACTGTACCCCGGCAAAAGTTGTTATTTAACACTGATGTTTTGAAACTAGTAAATGGGCTATGTTTTAATGATGTCTGAAAACGGGTTTCAAAGTGCGGTGTCTTGTGACATCTCGGTTTGGAACTTGAAAAGAGTTGTGCAACATGAGAACATGAGTTTTAATTGTAACTGTGTTTTGAAAATCGAAATGTTCTCATCTTGTGTAACGCTTGTTTTTAAAAAAAATGACCCTAATTTTCACTACTTTGAGTTTAAGTTTTCAAGTGGCCGAATCGGGGTGTTACAATGTGAATATCTGTTAATTGATGTAAAAGACTAAATGAATGATGTTGAATTATTTGTTGTTATGTAATGTATGAAAATCGGAATGCTGTAAGTGTTTGTATGTAAATCCTTGCTGTTTGATGTAAATGGCTATTTGAAATGTGTGCATTGTGGTGAATGTGTTTGTGTTGTTAAGGACGGTTGAATTGATCATTGGGACATTGGGACACTAGGTGTTCCTGCTAGGTGTACAAACGCCCCATTAGGGCCAAACGCGCTAAAACGCCCCACTAGGTATAAATGCCCCGTTAGGAGTCAATGTCCCAAAATGATCAATTCAACGAAAACTAAAAGAATGGAAAATGTGTAAAATACTAAAGTTTGTAAAGGGAATATTTTAATGAAAGAGATAAGTATGAGTATAAGATTATATGTATTAGTCCTAACGGGTGAGGCCTAGTGGGTGATAGTCCTGATGGGTGAATAAAGTCCCTAATGGGTGTACAAACGCCCTAGCAGGAGCAACCAAGTCCTAGTGGTACAAATTAAAAGATAAGTGGTATGTTGTCCTCTGACCGTGAGGAGACATGCGGTATTATGATGGGTGTGTTGTTCTCTGACCGTGAGAAGACACACGTTAAATGGATTATAATGGGATATGAAAATAATTTTGGAAATGAAAATGTAATGCATTTTGTTAGTCATGGCTTGATTTGATTATGATGCTTAAGTTTTTATTATGTGCCTTTTTACTATCTTCTAATTCAATGTGTCGTGAAAAGGTCTCACCCTTATGTGGTTAACATTTTAGGTGAATGTCAAGGAGCTTGAGGATCAGAGTGTCGCAGCGGAAGTTTTGGAAAGAAGGAAGAAATTATATGTTGCGCTACTCATATTGTAAAGGAACTACCCAATTGTATATGTAAACTTAATTTATGAAAAGGAACTTTTAAGTTCTCCATTTTAATTATCAAACCTTTTGAATAATATTTTTAAATAAAAGCTGGGTGTTACATATACACTCACAAACCGAATTGAATCAAAGAAATAAACCAAACTCATTTTGTTTTCCTTGCTTTCAACAACTTAATTCTTTCAAGAATCATTATACCAATTTGTTTTCATACAACTAAATTTCCTAAACCTATTTATACTACATGGCCGAATGGAATCAATGAAAACAAGCCAAAGATTACAACTAAAATACATAAACCAACTTAATTCAATTCAAGCATTCAAACATCAATTTTATTTTCATGAAACTAAATCATTTACTCTTTCTTTTGCTCTTGACCAAATTGCACACACATATACAAATTAAATTACAAAACTTTATCAAACAAATTTATTTATTCATTTCCTTCATGAAAATCAAGAATGACTTAGGAAAATAATTAAACTTAACAAATCATGAACACACACACAAAGTAAACTCATTCTCCTAATTCTTATGCCAAAACCGAATATACACATATATGCAAGAACAAAACTTAAACTTTGAAAATCAAAAATCATTTTATTCATTTTCTCTTGATTTGGCCGAATTACATATACACAAGTATATACATTTGTTTTGTCAAATAAGCACATAAACACACTTAGATTAATCTCTTCCTTAAGCACAATCATACAACAAAATTATTGAACTTATTTTCATGATTCTTAGGCCAAAACCGTATAGCCCATAAATAACACAAATCAACACAAAAATTCATTTTTCATGCATCCTTTGATGAGAACTCAAAAATACACTTAATATACATCAATAATCATCAATCCATGACATGCAAATAAAAATAAATTCATTTACCTCATACTCTTGCTTAGGCCGTGACATGCACATAGAAAACAAAGTGAATTTTTGCAAATCAAACACACAAAACTCATAAACAATATAATCACACTTATATTCAAGCATCCTTATTAAAAATCAATGAACAAAAATTATTTTAACACATAGGGACTAAAAACCGAATGCCCTCATACACATATACCACATCAAAATTTCATTTTATCATACAATCCTTTATAGAAATCAAAAATATACCAAATAAATATCAACATTCATGAATCAATTGCATGCAAAACAAAACAAAATTATTTTCCCCCAAATCAAACCCTAGCCGTGACATGCATAGGGGAAATTGGAAATTTTTTTGTAAATCAACAACAAGTAACTCAAGAACATAATAAATCAACTCATTATCAAGCATAAAAACTTAAATCAAAGAACAAAAATTATTTGGGTCAAAAAGGGACCAAAACCGTGAGCATCATCATCATTGATGCATGTCCATTTTTTTTCCAATCTCAAATACAAGTAGAATCAAGTATAAAAAAGTTTAAGAAAGCTTAAAAATAAACATGCATGAAGCTTTGTTCATGAAATAAAAATTTTTGCTTGGAGAACTTGAAGAAACCAAAAATACAAGGAAGAAAAGAACAAGAACAAGAAGCTATAGGCCATACCTAGAAGAAAACCAACAAAAATGAGCGAAAATCCAAGTTTCCTTCTCCCTCTCGGCCTTCTCCTTCTTCTCTCTTCTTCTCTCCTTTTTTTTTTGTTTCTAAAAGTATGAAGAAATGGCAAGGGGGTAGTCTTAGGACATGGGGGTGTTGGTTTAGGCCTCAAAATCTCGAGAGGGGGGGGGGGGGTGAATCGAGTTTTATTAATGTACTGTGAAATCCTTTAAAAAATAAAAATATTGATTTGAGATGGAGAGATTAGACGTTCGAGACGGATCGCGAAACCGATAGATAGAAATAAATTGAGTAGCGCGGAAACGTAAAATATTGAAATATGCGGAAAATAAAGAGATAGGGATAGAAAAGCTTGCACTAGGAAATTTTATACTGGTTCAGCCTTCCTGTCGAAAGGCCTAGTCCAGTCCCCAAGCGACCCGCTTGAGAGTTCTATAATCAGCAATAGAGCCGCACCCTATTACACCCAAGAGCACCCCGCACACTACTAAGAACCTCCGTTCGCTAGGGGCCTCAAGTTCACACAGCAGGGTTCCTCGCCCTATGACGTATCACACGTCCACTAAGGGATTCTCTCCCTAACCACTAAGGTTTCAAATACAATGATTATGAGAGTGATTACAATAGCAATATATGTTCTCAACAACACAGATACAACAATATGCTCTTATGATAATGAAGAACTTTTTCTCTAAGAGTTAATCAGCCAATAAGGTTTTTGTTCTTCAAAAGGATATGAACGTGAAAACCAGATGTTTAGAGAAGAAGAAGAGAGAACGTGTGATCAGAAAAGATGTCAGATGTGAATCAATGATCAACTGAATGTTGGAGTGAATTTCTTTTTAAAATAGAAAAACATTTTAGAATCAAAAAGATTTAGAATAAGTAAAACTCGAAATCAAAACAGAATAAAATAAGATTTGAAGTAAGTTTTAAAATCAAAACTAAATCAAAACGATTTACGAAATAAAATAAAGATTTGATTCTTAAAACGAAAAAGGAAATAATTCAAATTTTAAAATCATTTTCGAATTTTATAAAATAAATCAAAATCTTATATATAAAAATAAATCAGGAAATAATCACAATGATTCTAACACGTTTTTCAATAAAACATGAAGTAATCGATTACTTTCTGAAGGTAATCGATTATTCCTTCAAAAATAGAAATTCTTAAATACATTTGAAAAAACAAGTAATCGATTAGACCAACAATGATTAATCGATTACATCACTCATGTTCAATATGTGATGCAACTCATTTAATCGATTAACACACAAAAATTAATCGATTACTGAGCCTCTGTTATGCACATGATGCAACATCATGTAATCGATTACTACAGAGCCTGTAATCGATTACTAAGCCTCTGAAAAATATATGATGCAACAATTATAATCGATTACTTAATCGATTACAACCTCTCTGATTTTTCTATGATACAACAAAGTTAATCGATTATCTTGGGCAGGTAATCGATTACTCCTTCTTGCACAGTAGAACTATACAGAGTTTTGTAACATCAAGTATTTTCACAAAGATTTTAAGATTGAAAACAACTTTTCATGAAAAACACATTTTCTTCTTCTCTCTTTTAAATGAAAAACTTATTGGCCTTTTAAACTCGTAAAGAATAGAAACTTCATTACCTTACAAATGATCTAAGGGAAAAGGCTTCTAATCTATGTCTTGTGCGAATCTTCATTCTTGAACATGAAGAAAACTTGTGAGCTTGAACTTGAGTTGGTTTGTTATCATCAAAACATCATCTTGAAATATACTTGAAGTCCATAAGAGAGTTTGAAGCATGTCTTCCAACACTAGCTTGACTTCCAACACTCCCCCTTTTTGATGATGACAAACAACGATTCTGATATGCTCTTTACTATCTGCATCACAAGTATTATACAAGCAAAAACACACACACACATATATATATATATAATAGATTAACCTTCCCTAGAGCAATAATAATAAAAAATATAGCAATGCATAGCATCTTGTAGCATCTCCCCCTGTATTGATGCATAAGCAATATATATCAATTCAAATTAATATCTTCAGAATATCTCTCCCCCTATATCAAAATATAAAAATATCTCTCCCCCTTTTGTAATCATAAAAAAGAATGTGCTATCTCCCCCTGAAACACTGAGAAGACGCATCAATAATAACAAGATATATAAAAATAATCACATACTCAAAATAGGTTGTTGGAAAACTACACTCGGTAGGTGAAACAACTAGGAACACTAGGAGAACACCTAGAAGGGGGGTTGAATAGGTGTTATAGAAACTTTGAAAGATTTTCGCAAGAAACAAATCTAAACGATTAAAACCAATGAAAATCAATCAATTAACAAATATTATATGAGAGATTAAGCGGAAACAATCAACACCAATATTCTTATTGATTCACCTAGGTTATGAAAATGATTTTCCCTTTATCAATTTTGCACAATAAAGATTCAATTCAATCAAATATGAAAAATCACTTTTTCTAGGTTTTCAACCAAGAACACAATTAATAACAAGAATTGTAAAGAGTAGAGAGTTTAGAGATACGACACAGTGATTTATCCTGGTTCACTTTCATCCACTTGAAAGCTACTCCAGTCCCCTCTTCAACCAAGAGAGATTCTTCACTATGAGGAATTAGAGTTTCTCAAATTACAAGTAAATGCCTCACAAGACTTCCTTCTTGCTAGCCTACAAGAGATACCACACCCTTGCCTTGTAATCCTATTGATATCTAATCTAACCTCTTCTCTTGCTTGCCAAATCCCCTCAACAAGACTTCCAATGCTTGCTTTACTACAAGACTTCCAATTGCTTGTTCTTCAACAAGGCTTCCAAGTGCTTGATGAAATGCCTCACCAAGGCTTCCAATGAAACTTGCTTGATTCACAAAATCAAGGCTTCCAATGTTGTAGATAGCTTGCCTCTTGCAAAGATTACAACTCAAATAAAAACAAAATAACAATCCTAAGAATCTCTTTCAAAAGCTATGAAATATCAACATGAGAGATTCAAGGTTCTTGATCAAAGAATGTAAAAGTGAAAGCTTTGATCTTGAGAGAGTGAGAGAGAATAGTGTGGCTTTGATTCTTTGTAAAATTGTGTATCAAAATGATTCTAGTTGATAGAAATGATTAGGAAAAGGTTTATATAGAATACCCAAAAGTTGGAGCAACTTAGAATAGCTTTTGAGAAGTGAAAAACGTATTTAAAACAGTTACAGACCCTGTTTACTCGAGTAAAATAAGTGTTAATCGAGTAATACGAAAACTCCATAAATTTCACTCGAGTAAGCAAAGATTTACTCGAGTAAAAGTTCAGATAATCGATTATCAAAAGTTTGTTAATCGATTATCAGTTCAAAATACACTGTCAATCAATTATCAAAATCTGTTAATCGATTATTAACATTAAAAATCACTTAAAACTTGTTTTCTAAAAAACTAAACCTTTTCTTTCAAACCTTTAAGCCACCTATTGATTTTAGGCAAAGTGAATACTCAAAATATGATATAATCATGCAATCAAAAGAGATTCACTACCCTCTAATAAACTCTACCCAAACTCATAAACTAAAAGACTTGTGAGGCAAAAGATAAAACAATAAAACATAAACTACCAAACTAAGTCTTCATGAGTTGGTTCTCTCTTCATAACTTGATGTTTGTTGTTGCTTGTTGAGCTTGAACTTGATCAACACATTTGTAGCTTGTTCAAAACCTTTTGGCATTTATCAAAACATTCTTCATGGATCTTACAATCTCCCCCTTTTTGAAAATGACAAACATGTTTTGAAATTATTTGAAGTTCATTGAAGTTGTTGATGCTTGAACCATTTGATCACTTGGTGAGACTCTTGCTCCCCCTCAATTAATGCTTTTGACATTTGAAATCCAATTGAGTAAGCTTGATTCTCCCCCTATCTTCAACAACTTTGCTCAACCTACATAAAAACAACAAAACAACCTTTCTCCAAACATACCATTTAAAAAAATATTTCTCCCCTTTGTTTCAAAACATCATATTTCTCCCCCTTTGGCATTATCAAAAAGAAATATATACCAATTGTAACTAAATAAATACCAATTGAAATAAGATCTAAGCCAAAATAGAAGAAATATAACCAAAGCATGATAATCATCTAATGATTACTCAATGATATCAATTATAACAAATTGTATACCAATAACATGATACCAATTGTAAAACAATTGTAAGAAATTGATAACAATAGTATTTTCTCAATAGTATAAACAATATCACATTATAAGAAATAATACCAATTGAGAGAACTATGAGCAATATCCAACAATATCAAATTGAAAAACCAATTGTATAATATCAAATGTTACCAATTTGTAGGATCTTTTCTTCATAATACCAATTGAAGAAGCAAATGAATGAATATCACATGAAAGTCCTTTTGCTCTTCAATCATACCTACAAAAACAGTCATGCTTTGCTTTTTGGTATCCAAATGGTTTTGGATCCATTTTTGTTAGTGTAGGGACTTTCACCCTTTTTTACCCAAACAAAGTCTCCTTTAGGTATACCATGCACTTTAATATAACACACATTTGAAGTATGTCCATGAGTACCACAATTGAAACATGTTGGTGCATTTGAAAAATCAACCTTTGAAAAATCAACAACATTTCTATGAGATTTACTCTTAGCATTAGTATAACCCAAACCAAACTTGTTTGAATTTTCTCTTTGAAAATTTAACAATGTTCGCAATCTAATATCACCATTTGTGAAACTTGCAAGCTTATTTTTCAAAATAGCATTTTCATCCTTAAGCAACTTGCAATCCTCACAATCAACCACATTATTCAATCTACTAGCACAATCACAAGTAGAATTATCAATGATAAGATGCAAAGTCTCATTGTCTAACTTAAGGTCATCAACTTGCTTTTGAAGATCTAAAATCTTTTGTTGATGTTCCTCAATGAGCTTCTTCCTATCAATATTTTTCTTAGCTAATTTCTTGAGATGTTCATGCATTTCTTCATAAGCATTATATAACATTTCATAATTTGAAGAAATTTCGGATTTAGTAAGACTTACATCGCTTTCGTCACTTTGCTCACTTGATTCATCATTTGAGCTTTCCTCTTCATGTACTTGAGCTATCAAGTTGAGACAAGTGGCATGTTCATCATCCGAAGAACTACTAGTTGTGTTTTTCTTGTCTTGTTCATCATCACTATTCCAAACTATGTATGCCCTTTTGTGTTTTGCATTTTTCTTCTCTTTCTCCTTCTTCTTGAGATACTTAGAGCATGAGTACTTGAGATGACCGGGCTTTCCACATTCATGGCAAACTACACCTTCTTTTGAAGTCTTGGTCTTGTAGTGTGGGGAATTCTTCTCTTTACTTTTGTCTTTGTTCAACCTTCCTTTTCTCCTTAGAATCTTATTGAACTTTCTTAGTAGAAGCTTCATCTCCTCTTCATCAATGTCCGAATCGGAATCTTCATTATCATCATCATCGGAACTCTCTTCCTTTTGATATGACCTTTGAGCTTTAAGAGCAATTCCTTTTCTTTCTCCATACTTGACCGATTCTTCATGCTTATGCAAACGTTGAAGCTCCATTTCATGTTCTTGTAACTTTCCGAAAAGTGTTGCTAAGTCCATTGTGTCCAAGTCCTTTGATTCAACAATTGCGGTAACCTTGGGTTGCCATTCCCTACTTAGACATCTTAAAACTTTGTTAACAAGTTCACAATTCACGAAAGTTTTACCAAGAGCAATGAGATGATTAACAATATGAGTAAAACGTTTTTGCATAAAACATATAGATTCATTAGGCAACATATGAAACAATTTATATTCATGCATCAAAGAATTCAATCTAGCACGCCTAACTTCACTAGTGCCTTCATGTGTGACTTGCAAGGTGTCCCACATTTCTTTGGCATCTTTACATTGGGAGACTCTAAAGAACCCATCATAAGATAGAGCGGAGGTGATGATATTTTTTGCTTTTAAATCATATTGAATTTTCCTTTTATCATCATTGGTCCACTTATCTTTGGGAGTAAGGGTAAGCACACCTTCTACATCTTTTGAGGGAATATAAGGACCATTTTCTATGGCTTTCCAAATGTTCATATCTATGGCTTCTATAAAGATTCTCATCCTAATTTTCCAATAACCATAACCCTCTCCACCAAACATAGGAGGACGATTTATTGAAGCACCTTCACCACCAAAAGGATTCGTAGAACCCATTGTAGTTTCCTTAAGAATCTTTAACGAAAAAGCTCTATGCTCGTGTCTTTCGACCGAGCTCTGATACCAATTGTTGGAAAACTACACTCGGTAGGTGAAACAACTAGGAACACTAGGAGAACACCTAGAAGGGGGGTTGAATAGGTGTTATAGAAACTTTGAAAGATTTTCGCAAGAAACAAATCTAAACGATTAAAACCAATGAAAATCAATCAATTAACAAATATTATATGAGAGATTAAGCGGAAACAATCAACACCAATATTCTTATTGATTCACCTAGGTTATGAAAATGATTTTCCCTTTATCAATTTTGCACAATAAAGATTCAATTCAATCAAATATGAAAAATCACTTTTTCTAGGTTTTCAACCAAGAACACAATTAATAACAAGAATTGTAAAGAGTAGAGAGTTTAGAGATACGACACAGTGATTTATCCTGGTTCACTTTCATCCACTTGAAAGCTACTCCAGTCCCCTCTTCAACCAAGAGAGATTCTTCACTATGAGGAATTAGAGTTTCTCAAATTACAAGTAAATGCCTCACAAGACTTCCTTCTTGCTAGCCTACAAGAGATACCACACCCTTGCCTTGTAATCCTATTGATATCTAATCTAACCTCTTCTCTTGCTTGCCAAATCCCCTCAACAAGACTTCCAATGCTTGCTTTACTACAAGACTTCCAATTGCTTGTTCTTCAACAAGGCTTCCAAGTGCTTGATGAAATGCCTCACCAAGGCTTCCAATGAAACTTGCTTGATTCACAAAATCAAGGCTTCCAATGTTGTAGATAGCTTGCCTCTTGCAAAGATTACAAATCAAATAAAAACAAAATAACAATCCTAAGAATCTCTTTCAAAAGCTATGAAATATCAACATGAGAGATTCAAGGTTCTTGATCAAAGAATGTAAAAGTGAAAGCTTTGATCTTGAGAGAGTGAGAGAGAATAGTGTGGCTTTGATTCTTTGTAAAATTGTGTATCAAAATGATTCTAGTTGATAGAAATGATTAGGAAAAGGTTTATATAGAATACCCAAAAGTTGGAGCAACTTAGAATAGCTTTTGAGAAGTGAAAAACGTATTTAAAACAGTTACAGACCCTGTTTACTCGAGTAAAATAAGTGTTAATCGAGTAATACGAAAACTCCATAAATTTCACTCGAGTAAGCAAAGATTTACTCGAGTAAAAGTTCATATAATCGATTATCAAAAGTTTGTTAATCTATTATCAGTTCAAAATACACTGTTAATCAATTATCAAAATCTGTTAATCGATTATTAACATTAAAAATCACTTAAAACTTGTTTTCTCAAAAACTAAACCTTTTCTTTCAAACCTTTAAGCCACCTATTGATTTTAGGCAAAGTGAATACTCAAAATATGATATAATCATGCAATCAAAAGAGATTCACTACCCTCTAATAAACTCTACCCAAACTCATAAACTAAAAGACTTGTGAGGCAAAAGATAAAACAATAAAACATAAACTACCAAACTAAGTCTTCATGAGTTGGTTCTCTCTTCATAACTTGATGTTTGTTGTTGCTTGTTGAGCTTGAACTTGATCAACACATTTGTAGCTTGTTCAAAACCTTTTGGCATTTATCAAAACATTCTTCATGGATCTTACATAGGTGAGAGGCAGAAGTTAAACCAATTTCTCTACGAATGAAAAAGAAATTTTCTTTTGGAAGCGGTTTCGTAAAGATATCAGCCAACTGCCGCGAAGTATCAACATACTCAATAATACAGTCACCCTTTTGAATATGATCAT
Organism: Crotalaria pallida; assembly: GCA_037953625.1. Taxonomy (NCBI): domain Eukaryota; kingdom Viridiplantae; phylum Streptophyta; class Magnoliopsida; order Fabales; family Fabaceae; genus Crotalaria; species Crotalaria pallida. The sequence goes on from CM075650.1 coordinate 104,544,177, forward strand.
GTATAAAATGGTGACGAATCTCAATATGCTTAGTACGAGAATGTTGCACAGGGTTTTTGGTAATACTAATAGCACTGGTATTATCACATTTTATAGGAATGTGATCTAGACTTACACTGAAGTCTAGAAGTTTCTGTTTCAACCATAAGATTTGAGCACAACAGCTACCCGCGGCGACATATTCAGCCTCAGCTGTGGATAGGGCTACACTCGTCTGTTTCTTGCTAGCCCATGATACTAAAGAATTGCCAAGAAGATGACAAGTGTCGCTAGTGCTTTTCCTGTCTACTTTGCACCCAGCAAAGTCAGAATCAGAATACCCAACAAGGTTACACGAAGAACCTTTGGGATACCATAAACCCATGTCAGTTGTGCCAGAAAGATATTTCATTATTCGTTTGGCAGCAACCATGTGCGTTTCTTTTGGATTCGCTTGAAAACAAGCACATAAACAAACACTAAACATAATATTCGGCCTACTTGCCGTTAAATAAAGAAGGAATCCGATTATACCTCGATATTTAGTGATTTCTACGGATTTACCTCCTTCATCTTTGTCCAGATAGCAAGATGTGCTTATTGGTGTTGTTACTGCCTTGGCCTTATCCATGCCAAATCGTTTCAATAGTTCCTTGCAGTATTTTGTTTGGCTAATGAAGATCCCATCCTTTGCTTGTTTTATTTGCAATCCTAGGAAAAAGTTCAGCTCACCCATCATAGACATCTCGAACTCTTCTTGCATCATACTTGAAAAATCCTTGCAAAGGGTTTCATTAGTAGCACCGAAAATAATATCATCTACATAAATCTGAACTAAAAGAAAGTCCTTTCCATTCTTTTTAATAAAAAGAGTGTTATCAACCTTCCCTCTTTCAAAATTATTTTCTAGTAAAAATTTGCTAAGACGGTCATACCATGCTCTAGGAGCTTGTTTGAGTTCGTATAAAGCCTTTTTAAATTTATAAACATAATCTGGGTGTTCATAATTTTCAAAGCCGGGAGGTTGACACACATACACTTCTTCATTTATAAAACCATTCAGAAAGGCACTCTTTACGTCCATTTGATATAATTTAAAATCCAAAATGCATGCAAAAGCTAATAGCAGTCTAATGGCTTCCAACCTAGCAACAGGGGCAAATGTTTCCTCATAATCTATCCCCTCTTCCTGGTTGTAACCTTGTGCAACTAACCTAGCTTTGTTTCGAACAATTAAACCAGCCTCATCGAGTTTATTTTTATAAATCCACTTAGTTCCAATAATCGGATGAGACTCAGGCCTAGGAACAAGTTCCCAAACCTGATTTCTTTAGAACTGGTTTAATTCCTCTTGCATTGCTAGAAGCCAATGCTCATCAAGCGTAGCCTCATAAATATTCTTTGGCTCCACTTGAGAAACAAATGCGAAGTAGTTACACAGATTGCTAATAGAATTGCGAGCACTTACACCTTTTGTGATGTTACCTATGATTTGATCAATGGGATGGTGCCTCGATGTTCTTCATTCCTTAGGCAAATCAGCGTTGAGCTCCATGGATTTTTCTTGATTTTTCTCCTCAACTGATTCAACTGATTTTTCATTGCATTCGGAATGTTCCTTTCCTTTAGCATTTGGCTCCTCATCCTCATCAATGTATAGATCTCCAAGGATACCTGAAATGTCATTAACAGATACCTTTCCCAACTTTCTGGGATCAGATTCATCAAATGATACATGAATAGATTCTTCAATAGTATTACGAGATTTATTGTAAATCCTATATGTTTTGCTCGAAACAGAATATCCAAGGAATATGCCCTCATTAGCTCTAGCCTCAAAACTTCCTAGATTGTCTTTACCATTATTATGCACAAAACATTTACATCCAAAGACACGAAAATGGGAAATATTTGGTTTTCTCCCCTTGTACAGCTCATAGGGGGTTTTATTTAAAATAGGCCGTATCAAAACACGGTTCATAACATAGCAAGTTGTACTCACTGCATCGGCCCAAAAATATATAGGCAAATTCATGTCATTAAGCATTTTTCTTGAAAGCTCTTTTAATGAAAGATTTTTCCTCTCCACAACCCCGTTTTGCTCCGGAGTTCTTGGAGCTGAAAAATAATGCTTAATTCCATGTTTTTCGCAAAATTTTTCAAAAAGATGATTTTCAAATTCTCCACCATGATCAGTCTTAATGGATGCAATGCTCAAATGCAATTGGTTTTGAAAAATCTTGGCTAGCTTTTTAAATTCATGAAATGCATCATTTTTATGAGTAATAAAAAGCGTCTATGTATACCTAGAATAGTCATCCACAATAACTAGACAATAATAGTTGCCACCAAAGCTTTTTGTTTGACAAGGTCCAAAAATATCCATATGTAAAAGTTCCAAGGGCTTTTGAGTTGAAACAAGATTTTTAGAAGGAAAAGATGGCCTTGTGAGTTTTGATTTTGAACAAGGATCACATTTTTCAGAAATAGAAAAAATTTGCTTTGGCAAACCAACTACTAAGTTTTTAGAAAAAATTTTATTTAAATGAGCCATGTGGATGTGACCTATTCTACGATGTCATAGCCACGATTCATCCTCTTTACTTAATAAACATTTCGCATCATTTGAGGTATTGAGTTAAAATCAATAACATAAACATTGTTTATCCTACGAGCAATTAGCTTAATAAGATTATCAACTTTACCCTCGATAATACATCTATCAGAATCAAAAATAACCCTATTGCCCTTATCACACAATTGACTAATACTTAGCAAATTGTGTTTTAGGCCTTCAACATGTAAAACATTCTCTATGCAAGGGTTAGGAGGTGTACCAATTTTACCGATTCCGAAAACCTTTCCTTGATTGTTATCTCCGAAAGTCACATGTCCTTGGTCCTTTGGAACGAGATGCGAAAATTTAGATTTGTCTCCCGTCATATTTTTTGACCATCCGCTGTCCAAGTACCACCACGATTTTCTTTCTTCCGGAGTAACCTCATCTCTGTGAGCCATCAAGCATATGTTGGTCGTCTCTTCTTGTTCGTCTGAGTCCTCATCCGAACTTCCTTCGTTGTCTAGCCAGGCCAAATACGCTTGCTTCCCTTTCTTTGAATTCGAGGTGCCTTTTTCTGAATTTTCTTTCTTTTTCAGTTGGTAGCAAGCTTGCCACACTTATGACATGTGATGGATGACCCTTCACTTTTGTTGTTGTCCCTCCTATTGAAGTTGCTTTTCTTCCTCAGAAATCTCCCGAACTTTTTGACCAACAGACCCATGTGTTCATCATTTATCAGTTCTTTGTCCGAGTCACTTTCTGTTGCTGGTGCTTCAGCCTTGAATGCCAAACTTTTGACCGTCTTGTTTTCTTCTTCATGTTGAGCCAATCTTTTCAGTTCACTTTCATGCTCTTGTAACTTCCCGAAGAGAGTTGTCAGCGTCATAGTTGAAAGGTTTCTTGATTCAGCAATCGCCGTCACATTGGGTTGCGATTCTCTTCCCAAACACCACTACTACAAAAAAAACCTTTTGAGGGCGGTTATTTAAGCTAAAAGAGGGCCGTTCCGAACCTCCCTTAAATCTAGTGCCCTTGTAAGTGGCACAGTTATGAGGGTAGTTCAGAACCGCCCTCTATACTTTTAAAGAGGGCGGTTCCAAACCCCCCTCATAATTGTGTGTGGAACCGCCCTCTAAAAAAGTATAGAGGGCGGTTCCGAACCACCCTCATAATTGTGCCACTTACAAGGGCACTAGATTTAAGGGAGGTTCGGAACGGCCCTCTTCTAACTTAAATAACCGCCTTCATTTATTCTATTTTTTTATTTTTTTTTATTTTTTATGAACCGTCATCTTTAACTACTTTTTGAACCGCACTCGTATATCTTTTTACTAACCATCATTATTTTTTAGGAATTTTTTTTTTATATTTTCTGAACCGTTCTGTTTTGCATTATCATGACACACGCAACATCATACATAATTCTAATTCTATGGAATATAATATATAATACAAGATATATTACTTATTTAATTCGACAAAATGACTTCCTTGTATCATTAAAGAGCTACATTTAAAAATGATATCATTAGATACACATATGATGATGATAGCTAGTGTTAACATCAAAAACCCAAAATAAAAAATCCAGCAACCCAAAATAAACTTCTCTTGAATAAGCTTTAATCTGTTATAAGCTGGGATTTGGAGCTTTAATATGGTAATATATTCTTTTTTGGGGGACTTTGGAAACCAAAAGAATTTATTCCAAAAAACTGAGAAGTATAAGATATACTTGTGGCAAGACCAAAGTTTGATACAGAGATCAGTAGAAGCACATGACAAAACAACTTTAACTACCTAAAAAAAACTCATAAGATACAACCATAAAACAAAAGCATATAGCAGGCTGCCAAAGAAAGTATATCTGCAACCATTCATCACGTCCAAGCTGAACTTATACCATTTCAACTTAAACCTTAATCCTGAACTTGTCACATATTCAATGCCCGGTACAATCATTTGTACAACATATTAAGAAAAATTAAAAAAAATACAATCGGATTAAGACAGCAGAAACTGATTGTTGCACAAAAACATTCTGTCACAGGATTGTTGTGGTGGACCTGGCTAGGCCGAGCTCCCCATAAACCCCGCTAAAAGCTCAAGGACCTAACAAGGGACCTACTGAACGCTTGGCCGAGCTCAGGGCTCAACGGCCGAACAAGCGCCAGATACAGGCCGACCTCATGCCTCTGCTCAGGTCCGATCTCTGTACGTCTTCCCAGGTCTGACATCACCCCAAAGATTCCGACACCAAGGACGTGATGACGTCCCCCAGCCTTATCCGCAAGGACAGCGCACCACTCCTAGCTCATTACAGGCTAGCCCTACTTGGGCCCCAAGTTGGCCCATTAGGGCAACCAGTAGCTCAGTACTACATGGGGCAAAGGTACGTCCTCTTACCCTAATCGCCACCCTCACACACCAGTGATTAGGGTATCTCTTTGGCTTCCCCTTTGGCCACTAGAGGACTCCCAACAAACATCACACATAAACCCTAGGCAGAGTCCCCTCTAAGGTAGATTTCCCCTCCTTAGAGGTTCTCCTCGCCCTAGGACATCACATTGGCGCCGTCTGTGGGGAAAAGATAAACATCGACCACAAGATTCGAGGATCTCGAATAACGTCACAATGATAGTGACACTTCGAAAAAAGAGCTTTCGGACACGTGTCAGGTACCACATCGGTACTAGATAAATGGGCAGCTGTCAAGTGTACTCTGACGTTAAGGTGGAGACATCTGGAACCAGTCCTTCCACTTGACCAGATGGCCAAGTCCTGAAACCCTCCGGAACCTCGGAGCAAGCCCCAAAGAGCCTTGACCGAGCTGGGGGGCTTATGTGGTAAACTCGACCGTAAAATGATGGACTTCGGGAAGATATCTAAACCACGACCTCGGAGCAAGCCTCAAATAGCCTTGACCGAGCTGGGGGGCTTATGTGGTGGACCTGGCTAGGCCGAGTTCCCCATAAACCCCACTAAAAGCTCAAGGACCTAACAAGGGACCTACTGAACGCTTGGCCGAGCTCAAGGCTCAACGGCCGAACAAGCGCCAGATACAGGCCGACCTCATGCCTCTGCTCAGGTCCGATCTCCGTACGTCTTCCCAGGTCCGACATCACCCCAAAGATTCCGACACCAAGGACGTGATGACGTCCCCCAGCCTTATCCGCAAGGACAGCTCACCCCAGCCTTATCCGCAAGGACAGTTCACCCCATCCTTATCCGGAAGGACAGCGCACCACTCCTAGCTCATTACAGGCTGGCCCTACTTGGGCCCCAAGTTGGCCCATTAGGGCAACCAGCTCCCCCCTATAAGTAGCTCAGTACTACATGGGGCAAAGGTACGTCCTCTTACCCTAATGCCACCCTCACACACCAGTGATTAGGGTATCTCTTTGGCTTCCCCTTTGGCCACTAGAGGACTCCCAACAAACATCACACATAAACCCTAGGCAGAGTCCCCTCTAAGGTAGATTTCCCCTCCTTAGAGGTTCTCCTCGCCCTAGGACATCACAATTGTAAAAAATTGAAGTCACTAAAAAACAAACATTTAAATGCCAAGGACGCATATGCAAAGAGCGTGCCGACAAATTCTGCAAATAACATCACCCAAAAAAATGGTTTAAGTTTCCTCCTAATTGTACAACAGCAAATTTTAATGACAATCAAATTCCAGAGACCTAACAGTAGCAATTGCGAAAGAAAGTTAAGGCTACACCTTTTCATTGAAGAATTTGACTACCATAATCATCATTGAACTTCTCATATTTGTAGGCATGGAGATGAGCAGATGGCCTTGTGTTCTTTAGAGCTGTGTCTATATCTTCAGGTCTGATTGGCCCAACTTTTGGCAACTCTGCAAACAAATGATTACTCTAAGTTCACGAGCAGAGAAATTAAACTGAAGTACTTAACTGAATATTTTTATGATAATAGCTAACAATTGTCGAATGAGAATTGCTCAAATATGAGAATTCATTGATGAACAAGTATATAAGTTCCAGTGTAGACACATTTACACAAGCAACCGTTTTGCAGGCAGTAGGGTACATGAATAAAAAATTTAGATGAGGCAAAATAAGTGTCTAACATAAAAAGTAACAAAAGCCTCTTATGATTCAGGTTTAATCATCACTGGTTGACATCATAGAACTTCCAACACAAAACTCAAATTTAAAAACCTTCACATATATAAATTATTAAAAACCAAATGATGGAGCAATAATTCATTGATAGTTAAGAAAGAAATAGTAGCAAATATATATTAGACATTCTTACATAATCCCAGCTATGAGATTATGAAAAGTTACAGAAAACATATATAACAAAATATGTTGGAGGTCAAAGATAATTTAAATAGCAGCTTGCAGTAAGTTATAACTAAGGTTTTTGAGATATTCCATTATTCCCAGAATAACGCTCACAAAATCTCAATCTTATAATGCTCATGTCTTCTCTTTTGGTACGAAATGCAACCTCATTACTTCCAATATTTTCTACCATACAATCCATTTACAGAACCTAAACCTTAAAGGAAGTTACCTCTGAAAACAAGTTATTTTCAGGATCATCCAAACTCCTCAAGGGTCCATCATTTATAGTGAAACCATTACTCCAAAAAACAATGTTGTGAACAACAGCCTCCGGCTGCTGAGGAGCAGACTGTACAGTTTCCCCTGAGAGTAACCTGCCGGTTCCAGTAAAGCTAGTCGACCTAGGAGGTTCCTGTAATTGATCAAGAGGCCTTTCTACAGCTCCAAGTTGCCTTGCTTGATTGAAAATTGCATCCACGTCATTTCCCTTTGTAGGATTTTGGACAAGCATTCCACCAGAGATATAATGCACAGTTAAAAAATCAGTAACAAGTGCCAAATCAAAATACCAAATGTACATGTGCACAAAACATAAATGTTCAGCAGGTATGGCTACAGATGTGCAAATCAATCAACACGAGTAAATAACTCTTGAAGCCAAATTCTAATATACAAAATTTAGAAAATTCTTATCAAGGTAAATCAACATAACACATTATAACTTATAAGCACTGAGCAGTGCTTTATAACTAGTATCGTTTTATTTTATTTTTTGCAGAAATGGGTTCTCAATGTTTGTAATGAATCTGGAAATTATACTATTATAAACGAATGCATGACACTTGATTGTTATACACAGGAACAAATTAATCTGCTGAGAATATTCATTATGTAATATATGTCACGAGTCATGACAGATTACAGAAAGTACTCCTACTCCCTATGAGAACGGCTGCCACTTCCTCAAACACTTATACATACCATCTCAAAGAAGCAAAGCAACCATGGAATACCAGAAAAGGAATATACATACACACATACATACATACATACATACATACATACATATATACATACATACATAGACATACCTTCAGTGGGGTCGGTGATACCATCCTGCACCGGAGCCGGTAGCAAACAGCAGCAGAACGACAAGCTGAAAAAAAATAACTCCAAGCTTGCAACCTTTGGACAGATACATCCTAGGAATGTAGAAATCACCAGAATTCTTAGAAATCTCTCATGAAATAAGCAGGTACTTTTCTCTCCCTGATAACAACAAACCAAGTTCATTATAAAATTAAAAAAAATAAAAAAAAAGGTCAAATTAGGTAAGAAACATCCATTCATGTATGATGTATGTGAATTCAAAAAACATCTTAGTCGAAAATCCTAATAGCTACCAAACTACTACAGAAGAATAGTCATTTCAAAAGCAACCAACTGCAAAATCTCGGCGGCTATCAAACTAAGGCTGAAAACCCATTTTCAAAATCAACCCCACAAATTCATCGAAGAAGAAAATCAGCTAACAAACTAAAAAAAATAATACTGAATTGAAGCATATCAATAACTTAAGCAAATTCCATGTCAAAATTGAAAAAAGACTCAAACTTCAAAACAAAAACAATGAATAAAGCAGAAAGTAACACATGGGGTGTTGCAGCCAAGGCCTTGTCAAAAACTATGTGCATCATATCTCTGCAGTAAAACAAAAAACACAAGAGGAAGTTTAAAAAAAATTAAAAAATTCAGTATATGATGTACATCGATAACTTAATCATTATCTACCATTATGAGAAGGAGAGGGGATATCTTGTCAAGGTCTAACACTCAAAAGCTAAAGCTTTAAGGTCAAGGCTCATGACTAGTTTTATATCACTAACAAAGTGTATGCACATGCACACACAAATATCCTAAAATGCAAATTTTCAATGGCCACATATATCAGTAATGAAAATCCACCAGACATAAATGAGAAGTAAATGGATGAATCTGCAGAATACCTTCTCTTTTTCTCTCTCCGTTCTCTTCTCTTCCTCTTCTTTCTTCTTACGAGCCCTCTCCCTTTCAATTACATTTAAAAAAAATTAAATGATTACACAACACAGACTTTAGATAATCCAGTAGTATAACAACAACAACAACAACAACTAAGCCTTTGTCCCACTAGGTGGGGTCGGCTACATGGATCAAACGACGCCATAAAGGCTTATCATAAAGCATGTCTTTTGATAAGGCATTGATTGTCATATCCTTCTCAATTGTTTCGCCTATAGTTTTTCTAGGTCTTCCTCTTCCTCTAGCCCTTGTAGTACCCTCCATTTGGTCTACCCTCCTAACCGGGGCTTCCACCGGTCTCCTCCACACATGCCCAAACCACCTAAGACGAGATTCAACCATTTTTTCAACAATAGGAGCAACCCCAACTTTTTCTCGAATATACTCATTTCTAATCCGATCTTGTCTGGTATGCCCACTCATCCACCGCAACATCCTCATCTCTGCAACATGAAGTTTATTCTCTTGTGTGCCTTTTGCCGCCCAACACTCTGTCCCATATAACATCGCCGGTCTTACAGCAGTGCGGTAGAACCTTCCTTTAAGTTTAAGTGGTACCTTCTTATCACATAACACGCCCGAGGCACTCCTCCATTTCATCCACCCTGCTTGAATACTATGATTTACATCCCCTTCTATTTCTGCATCCTGCTGTAAGATAGAACCAAGATACTTAAACTTCGGGACTTGTGCTAAAACATGCTCTCCAACCTTCACCTCCCGAGTAAGGCCCACGTGCCTCTTGCTAAAATTACACTCCATATACTCTGTCTTGCTTCGACTTATCCGGAATCCCGACCCTTCTAAAGCTTGTCTCCACATTTCAATCTTCCCATTTATTTCCTCTCTAGTATCCCCAATAAGCACAATATCATCCGCAAAGAGCATGCATTTGGGCACTGGTTCTTGGACATGTTCCGTAAGCACATCCAAGACCAATGTAAAGAGGTAGGGGCTCAAACTTGACCCTTGGTGTAGACCTATCGAGATGGGAAAATCCTCTGAAATCCCACTTTGTGTCCTCACGCTCGTCTTGACCCCGTCATACATATCCTTAATGGCTCTGATATAGGCAACAGGCACCCCTTTCTTCTCGAGAGCCCTCCATAGTACCTCTCTAGGCACTCTATCATAAGCTTTCTCCAGATCAAGAAAAACCATATGCAGATCCTTTTGTTGCCTCCGGTATTCCTCCATCAACCGGCGCAGTAAGTATATTGCCTCCATAGTTGATCTCCCCGGCATGAAGCCAAATTGATTCTCATTAACATGAGTCTCCTGTCTCAATCTTCGCTCTATCACCCTTTCCCAAAGTTTCATGGTATGACTCATTAGCTTAATCCCTCTATAATTCGCACAATCTTGTATGTCACCTTTGTTCTTGTAGATAGGGATTAAAGTGCTCCTCCTCCACTCGTCCGGCATCTTCTTGGATCTTAAGATCTCATTAAACAACTTGGTGAGCCAACTGATGCCCCTCTCTCCCAAGGTTTTTCATACCTCAATGGGGATACTATCCGGACCAACCGCTTTACCATTATCCATCCTTTGTTCTTGAGAAGGATGGATAATCCAGTAGTATAACATTGGCTTAAAATTCTACATGCAAATTACAGTTCTGGGCACAAGATATACAAGCAGATGTTGCTAAAGGATTCAACAAAATCTAGATATAGAAATATCAACTGAACATAATTTCAGAATGCACACAACCAAACACAATACAAAGACACAAATTCAAGCAAATTTGATACTGTAGTATATTAACATCCCAAATATAACCTGCATGCATTGATAGAAAACAGAGGTCTGCAGACATATTTCTAACATTTAACATCTTTGACACTACCTAATATTTTTTTGTTTCAATAAATCATTATTTTTATAGTTCCTAATATTTTAATAAATCAATAATACTTCAAAAATAATCAATAATAATAAATAATGAGTAGTTGTGTACCTCATTTAAAAAAAAAATACCTTGACACAAAACCGTCGACAGAGAAGACGGAGAAGAGGAAGAGAAGACGGCGAAATTCGAATCGGCGAAGAGAAGACATTCACGACCTGCGACGGCATTCACGACCTGCGACGACATTCACGACCTGCGACGGAGTTCACGACGGCCAGATGGTGTTCTCCTCTGCGAATCGAAGTGTGAACAGGAGTTGCGATCGAAGTGCGATCGGTGTTCTCCTCTGCGAATCGAAGTGCGAACAGGAGCGCTTCTCCTCTGCGACCTGGCGGTTGGCATCGGCGACGGCCGGATGGCGGAGGACGGCGGCAAACCCTAGCCCGTCTTCGGTTCTTCCCAGCTCACTATTTGTGACAAGTATCGGTCTATGTGTAGTTGTGTGTGACTGTGTTTTCAGTGTGATTTTTTTAAAAGGTTTAAGTAGGCGATTCAACAACGGAAACCCCCTTCTATAGTCCTCTGAATTTTATTTGATTTTAATATTTTTTAAATAGGCTAAATGAAGGTGGTTTCGGTAAGCAACCGCCCCTAAAAATAAGATTTTTAAGGCTGGTTAAAGAAAAAAACCTTTCTTTTAAATTAATTTACACAAAAGAGGGCAGTTCCGTTAAGCAACTGCCCCTAAAATTAATATTTTTAAGGCTGGTTAAAGAAAATAATCTTTCTCTTAAATCAATTTAAAAAAAAGAGGGCAGTTCCGTTAAGGAATCGCCCTTAAAATACCGCCTTTAATTATCCATTTTGTAGTAGTGCACCTTAGAAATTTGTTGATGAGATCCTCATTTGTGAATTTCTTCCCCAATGTTGTTAGCTGATTTACAATCATCGTGAAACGTTTTTGGATCTCTTGAATCGATTCTCCATCTTTCATTCTGAATAATTCGTATTCACCAGTCAGAGTATTGATTCTCGACCTTTTCACTTCAGTTGTACCTTCATGCGTGACTTCTAGCGTATCCCACATTTGTTGTGCAGTCTCGCATGTCGATAACCTGAAAAACTCATCATAGCTCAAAGCAGATGTTATAATATTTTTCGCTTTCAGGTCGTACTGGACTCTACGTTCCTCCTCCTCCGTCCACTCAGCCATAGGCTTTTCGACGGTGTTACCATTAACCACATAGGTAGGAATATAGGGACCATTTACGAAGGCATCCCAAACTTTTAATCCAACTCCTTGAATAAAAATTTTCATACAGGCTTTCCAATATGCATACCCTACCCCATCAAACATGGGAGGACGGTTAATAGAACTCCCTTCATCACCAAACAGAGAGTTTGAAGCCATACCCTTGAGACGGTTAAGTCTTAACACAAGAAACTAGCTCTGATGCCAATTGTTAGTTTAGGCCTCAAAATCTCGAGAGGGGGGGTGAATCGAGTTTTATTAATGTATTGTGAAATCCTTTAAAAAATAAAAAATTGATTTGAGATGGAGAGATTAGACGTTCGAGACGGATCGCGAAACCGATAGATAGAAATAAATTGAGTAGCGCCGAAACGTAAAAAATTGAAATATGCGGAAAATAAAGAGATAGGGATAGAAAAGCTTGCACCAGGAAATTTTATACTGGTTCAGCCTTCCCGTCGAAAGGCCTAGTCCAGTCCCCAAGCGACCCGCTTGAGAGTTCTATAATCAGCAATAGAGTCGCACCCTATTACACCCAAGAGCACCCCGCACACTACTAGGAACCTCCGTTCGCTAGGGGCCTCAAGTTCACACAGCAGCGTTCCTCTCCCTACGACGTATCACACGTCCACTAAGGGATTCTCTCCCTGACCATTAAGGTTTCAAATACAATGATTATGAGAGTGATTACAATAGTAATATGTGTTCTCAACAACACAGATACAACAATATGCTCTTATGATAATGAAGAACTTTTTCTCTAAGAGTTAATCAGCCAATAAGGTTTTTGTTCTTCAAAAGGATATGAATGTGAAAACCAGATGTTTAGAGAAGAAGAAGAGAGAACGTGTGATCAAAAAAGATGTTAGATGTGAATCAATGATCAACTGAATGTTGGAGTGAATTTATTTTTAAAATAGAAAAACATTTTAGAATAAAAAAGATTTAGAATAAGTAAAACAAAATCAAAACAGAATAAAATAAGATTTGAAATAAGTTTTAAAATCAAAACGATTTACGAAATAAAATAAAGATTTGATTCTTAAAACGAAAAAGGAAATAATTCAAATTTTAAAATCATTTTCGAATTTTATAAAATAAATCAGAATCTTATATATAAAGACAAATCAGGAAATAATCAAAATGATTCTGACACGTTTTTCAATAAAACATGAAGTAACCGAAGGTAATCGATTATTCCTTCAAAAATAGAAATTCTTAAATACATTTGAAAAAACAAGTAATCGATTAGACCAACAATGATTAATCTATTACATCACTCATGTTCAATATGTGATGCAACTCATTTAATCGATTAACACACAACAATTAATCGATTACTGAGCCTCTGTTATGCATATGATGCAACATCATGTAATCGATTACTACAGAGCCTGTAATCAATTACTAAGCCTCTGAAAAATATATGATGCAACAATTATAATCGATTACTTGAGCCAGGTAATCGATTACTTCCATAAGAAAGTAATGGATTAACAAAGATCACTTAATCGATTACAACCTCTCTGATTTTTCTATGATGCAACAAAGTTAATCGATTATCTTGGGCAGGTAATCGATTACTCCTTCTTGCACAGTAGAACTATACAGAGTTTTGTAGCATCAAGTATTTTCACAAATATTTTAAGATTGAAAACAACTTTTCATGAAAAACACATTTTCTTCTTCTCTCTTTTAAATGAAAAACTTATTGGCCTTTTAAACTCGTAAAGAATAGAAACTTCATTACCTTACAAATGATCTAAGGGAAAAGGCTTCTAATCTATGTCTTGCTTGAATCTTAATTCTTGAACATGAAGAAAACTTGTGAGATTGAACTTGAGTTGGTTTGTTATCATCAAAACATCATCTTGAAATATACTTGAAGTCCATAAGAGAGTTTGAAGCATGTCTTCCAACACTAGCTTGACTTCCAACAGGGGGTATTTATAACAAAACTTAAAATGGGGTCATGAATCTAAAAGAGGGGGTCGAACAAGCTAAAGGGGCAATAAGGGCTTTTGTGCAAATTTTTTTAATTGGGGTACACCATTAAAATATGGGGTTCGAATTTATCAAGAGGCAACAAGGGTTCATTTGCAATTTTTAGTCATCTAGGTTCAAGACAAACTAGATTAGGCTCTTAATGATAGCCACCCTAGGTTTTAATGGTGTTTTACTTAGTGGGGAACATAATTAATCAAAGCATTAACTACATGTCTCCCTAGGGTTTAGGGTATATTTGAAATTTGAATCTTGGCTCTTAAACTCAAAGTTTTCCTTCCCTCCTACATACTTGGCCATGACATACACACACAAATAGGGGAAATAAAATTTTCCTCTCAACTTTAAAGGAAGTAAAAAATAAAAATCTAATTAAATAAAATAATATACTCCCACGGTTTTAAAATAATTAAAACACAAAAATTCATAATTTATTAAATTCATGAAAATCAAATCAATTACTAATTAAATTAAATTATGGAATTAAAATTTCATTCAATAAATCAAATACATAATTTCTATTCCATTTTTAATTACTAAAAATAATTGAGGAAAAATACGGGTGTTACAGAACGCAGCGCGAATGCCAAGCCAAGTAAATACGCCCCGTTGGGTGCATTGGTTGCGTAAGTCGCATGATTTAATGGCGTGCGCCGCGGTAAGACGACCTCGTTTTGGTGCGCAGTGGTGGGTTCGCAATGCCGTCAGAAAGAATGGTATTAGGATGTCGGTAGGAAGACATGAATGACGATAGTGGGATAAATAAGATTGGAATGGGAATAGTTGAATAAAAAGAAGAGTCGGATAAGAACGAGAGATAGAGAATAAAATGAGAATGTAATGACAAGCGTTTGTGAATGCAATGAGTTGGATTGTGTTCGTCTTGAACTTATATGATTATCTGATGTACTATGTATTACTTAGTTATTGTTATATCTATTTAGATTTCATTCGCTAAATTCTGTGTAATACTCACCTCTTAGCTGTTTTTACAGGTTCAGAGCTTGAGATTGCACAACCCCCGACCGAGCAGGTGCAGTCTCCCTCACAGGGAGAGTAGATAGTTGTTGATCTAGTTGTTTTGTTGGGTCGTGGGTCAGTTCATGAGTCATATTTGAACTGTTGTGCTTTATGTGAGATGTGTTTATATAATTTGATGTATATATACAGCAGGGTCGCCAGACCATGTCTTTTGGGATCCAGGGTACTTTTGGGGAGTTACTCTCATTTCCTTAGATGTGTTATATTTACATGTTAAGGTATTTTCCAGGATGCATGTTATGGCATCATATTATGTGGCATGATATGGCCGAATATGATGTGATATGATATGATATGTTTGATTTATCGTCTCGAACTATCTGGATTATTTTTGACAGGTTTTACAGGTGAAAGATAATATTTTGGGAAGTCCGAAAAACAGAGTAAACTCCGCCGAATTTTCTGGAGATTTTATAATAGATTTATCTTATAAAAAGAAATTTTCAAGTTGTTAATTTTATTTAAGGGTCTAATTAGAATTTAAAAATTAGGATGTCACACTGGTTGCCTCTGATAATCGATTATCAGAGGAGGATAATCAATTATCGGGGTCAATCCTAGACAGGATCAATGGTCAATGAGTAAATAATCGATTATCATGGGTGAATAATCGATTGTCACTCCTTATCATTATAAGGGTTTATTTAAATGCAATGGATAATAAAATGGTAAAGTCTAACTATTTTAGAAAGATGGATGTTGGGATTTAAAGTCTAACTAAACAACCTATAGTTTATCCATAACGTACCCACTTGTTATCAATGTTGGGGAAATTAATATGATGGAAAAATAAAGAGGAAGTGAAAATGAAATTATTATGGATCATGCATGACTTGTATGAGTACCAAGCACGAAAAAATTCTTTTAGTACGGAATGGTTGTAAGGGATGTACATGAGAATGTTGATATCGCAGTATATCGTGTCTTGTGGGAAATGACTGCTGCGGATAAGACGCTATTCGTAGACGATATATCAATAGAGTCCCCATCTTACCGTGTCTTGTGGGAAGAGACCTGGTGCGAATAGGACGCTATTCGTAGGCGGTAGATCAAGAGCCCAAGTATACCGTGTCCCTTGGGAAAGGACCTGGTGCGGATAGGACGCTATTATAGGCAATATAACCAGAGATCCGATATATTGTGTCTTGTGGGAAGAGACCATGTGCAGATGGGACGCTATCTGTGAGCAGTATACCAATGTTTATATCCTGATATGACGTGCCACTTTGGAAAGGACCTGGTGCAATTAAGAAAGACTATATTTGTAGGCATCGTAGCCAAGAGTACATGAGACCCTTGTGCAGCCGAGATGTTTATGAAAAGTGAAGGGCATACATATGAATCCTTTTGTGGAAGAGAGAAAGAGTCCGACATTGCATACATAATAATAAGATAATAATTATGAGTGATAAGACACATGCTTGTATGAACCATGAGCATTATGATATGATAGTTGTGATTGTCGACTTTCCAGTCATTCGATTACTAATCTGATTATGAGACGTGACAATGACTTACTCCCTATCGCATAATGTTTGTTAGGTTCCCAACGTATGGGCATTGAGAAGATTTTGCTTCACATGAAGCAATCTGTCAAGCAAGGAGCTCAAGCTAAAGAAGGAAATATCTGTAAATATATTTTATTGTTGTTCGATTCCATTGTAACTCTAAATTGAAATGTATTTCAAAGAAAAATTTTATTCATCACTTTTCAATAAAGGGAATTATTATTCTTCCATTGAAACATTTTAAATAAATTTCTTTATTCCCTTTATAAAAACCAGGTTGTTACAAATTTCGTCCTTCAATCCAAATGCTCACTAATAGTACAAACATGACTAACGTTTGGACATGTGTCAGCCTCTCATTGATTCTCGTTGAAATTTAATGTAATTAATTTAATTCAAAAATAAATAAAGTTAAAAAATTATTAAAAATTGAAAATAATTAAAAGTCCTATCCAATCATTCTCTAACGTCGATTTTGGTAAGACAATTTTCACGAAAATCTTAATCCTATGTAAATATGTTATCAATTGCAATTGTTCATTTTATATACATTGATTTTGCGTTTTACATGCCAAATTTAGAATTAATATGAGATGTTGACAAAGGTTCATTGGTTCACTTCATAGTAGCTCGAAAAAATAGTCATTGTGTTGTATTTTAAAAAAAAAATGATTTCAAGTGTAGTGTATACAAATTAGAGGATGCAACCATTATAAGAAGATAAGAGCTGATTCCTACGAAAATCATTGAGAAACTGACACGTGTTCTGATATTAGCCACATCTATATCATTAGTGGACATTTGGATGCAAAAACAAAATTGGTGACGAATTGAAAATTTTGAGATTAAATTGATCACAAGTAATAGAAAGGGGACTAGATTTTACAAATTTACCAAATTGGGAGATCACAAATGCAACTATGCCTTTTTTTTTTGTTAAATTTTAATTTTTATAATTAAATTAATTAAAAAAAATCATGGAGGACAATCAAGTGCTGACTCGTCATGGTGTTAAACACAGTAGCATTATTACCTTGAATTTTGACGAAATGACAAAATTTGTCGCAAATTGAAAATTGAGAAACAAAATCAACCAAATTTAAAAAAAAAAGACTAAATTCATTAAATTAAAAACATTGAAAAATCAAAAGTGCAATTAAACTAATAAAAATTACAAGCCAACTTTATCAAAGTAATCTGTTTATATATTTCTTTCATGTAAATCCAAGATTACTCCTATCATTACCCTCAGGACAACACTCCATGCCACCACCATTGCATGATATTTATTGATAATAACCGGGAAAAAAAAACTTATATACATAATATATTTTTTTTGTTTTTTATTATCTGCCCCTTTTTTAAATTTTTTCTGTTATTTATCTGTTTTATTCAGATATTTAAGAATATAATAAATATTTTCTTATGTTTATCTTTATATAATAAGATACTTATTTAAATAAATAGTAAAAAATAATAATTACTGGAAAAAAAAGGTATTTTATGAAAAAACACAAAAAAAAATATTTTTTCTTAAATAAGATAAACAAATAAAAATGGAGGGAGTTTATAATACTCGTAAAAGAAATATAATAGTAATCCACTAGAAAAGAAATACTGAGAATATCAAAAAAGAAAAGAAATACTGAAAACTAAGATAGGTCAAAACAAGGTGACGTCACGTTGCCACCACTCACGCTAAACTCGCGTCATCTGGTCCCCCTTCTCTTCTTTCTCAGCTAAAAACGACGACGTCTTGATCGTAGTAGCAGCAACGTACCGAGTAGAGAAATTACGATACCCATCATAGTCACCATCTTCGAAATCCCCGTTTCGCCCTGGTCCTTCATCGAAGTTCAACGCGTAACTCAAAGGGTCGTACTGGTATTTCCCAGTGTTCCTAAACCCGCCGCTTCGGTTCCTGTTGAACCGGCGAATGAAAGTCTTCCAGCGTGGGCCAGCAACGATCTCGGACCACTCGCGCACTTTCATGAACCCGCGACGCCACCACCGGTCACCTGCGCTTCCGGTTTGAGGCTCGGACTGAGACGTGGTTTGCGCGCGCTCCCACCAGGTGAAGCCAGTGGATGGTGAGCGGTGGGAACCGAAGCAGCAGGGAAGGCAGAAACTGCAGCGAGTGTTGGATAAGAGAGAATTCGACTTGTCTTCCACGTTGGCGGTGGAATCTAGTTCGATGGGGTTGGAATTGGACATAGCAGAAGCTTAATTCACTTCACCCGCTGTGGATATACTACACTAGTTTTCTTTTTTTTTTTTTTTTTCCTTTTTGGTTGTCGTTTGAAGCAGTAAAATAGCAAAACAGGGTTTCAGTTAAGATTATCTAGTGTTGTTATAAATAATGTACTAATGGATACCAACCCAATCATTTTCTTTCACAGCTAAGTTCATAAGCGACTCTGTCAGCGCCCACTATACAGCTGTGAATTTGTTTGTTATTTTAAACGTTTGTCCTTCGTTTGTCCTTTAATAAGGACAAATTGATAATTTGCGCTTTTCAATGTCTAATGTTGATCAATGATAAAAATGTCACTTTAGTCCCTGAATTTACAAGTCACTTTCACTTTCGTTCTTGAAATTTAAAGAAATGGCTTTTTGATCCTAGATTTGTAAAAAAAAACGTTTCATTTTAGTCCCTGGAGTTGACTACCGTTAACGTCGTTAAGACTATGCTGACCTAACCATTACTGAAGTGGGAGACGATGTCGTTTTGGGGTTGGGAAAAAAAAGACACGTGGTTTTGGGGCCAACGATCAATAACGACCACTTTGTTGTTCTTCCACAATATAATATTAAACCCTAATTCCCAAATTTGGGTCCCAAAATTCATCTTCTTCTATAGTACATTGCCAAATTCTTCTTCTTCACTGAGCTTTTACTATTTTGTCGCAAACCCTAACTCGAAATTTACACCCAATTTGTTTAACTGAAACCTTAAATCACTCATTTCCTTAGTGTAACACCCCAATTTGGACATAGAATTTTCACTAAAAATTTGGGCCATTTTTTTTTATAACATTATCTAAGTCAATTCGGTTTAATTCTTTTACAAAAAGATTTTCATAAATACAATTTAATTCATTTGGTTTACAAAAATGTTTTGGTACTTAGACTTGCGTCATAAAATTCCATTCCCAAAAAGAGATGTTAACATCCAACACATTTCCAAAAACTCATTTTCTCAATGTCATATTTAGTCGATGGTTAACTTGCGGAAAAATAGTTTAATTACTTTATGAACATGATATATAACAAAAAAACTTCTTTTATTTCATTTAAAATAATCCATATTACAACTGGGGTTACATTCGGGATAGAGTAATCATGTCCTACCCATCCAAAGATGGTGTGGTGGACTCGGCCTAGCCGAGGTCCTCGGACGACCTCGCCAAAGTCCTAAGGACCCTTCAGGAAGCCTTCTGAGCGCTTGGCCGAGCTCAATGCTCAACGGCCGAACAGACGCCAGATACGGGCCGACCTCACTCTCCATCTCAGGCCCGACGTCCAAGTCTCCATCTCAGGCCCGACGTCCAAGTCCGACACCTAGGACATGATGACGTCTCCCTTCTTATCCGCAAGGACAACTCACCACCTTATCCGCAAGGACAGCCTATCCACTCACAGCTCAGTACAGGCTGGCCCTACTTGGGCCTAAAGCAAGCCCATCAGGGCAACCAGCCCCCCTATAAGAAATTCCGTACTACATGGGGCTCAGGTACGTCCTCTAACCCTAACTGCCATCCTCACACACCAGTGATTAGGGTTGCTTCCTGGCTCTTTTCCTTAGCCACCAGAGGACTTCCCCCAAACATCACATATCAACCCTAGACAGAGGCTCCTTTGAAGGTCATCTCCCATACCCTTGGAGGTCCTCACTGTCTAGGACATCACATTGGTGCCGTTTGTGGGGAGAGATAAACTTCAACCTCACCCAAAAGATTCTACCATGTCTGAAGAACAGCCAGTCCAGAGGAGAAGGAGGGGGCGTCCAAGGAGGGTGCCGTCAACTGAGGACCTGCGCCTGCATCTCGAAGCCAACAGGGCAGCGAGGTCCTCACCGCCACCCCCTCCACCTCCTCCCCCGCCACCTCCGCCACCTCCGCCACCAGAATTCACCCACACCCACAGTGGACCTTATACCATCCACATTGGAGATACTACAAATCCAACCCAGCTTCTTGGCGGAGGTCGGCGCGTGCAGCTACGCTCTGAGCTCGGAGAAACCAACACTGAACAGCACCGCCACCGCGGCGAACGTGCTCACTCTATCAGCACAACACACCGTTCCCACTCTCGACAGTCTACGCTCTCTCGGGATGCTGAACTCTTATCCTTGATGAGACAGTAGATGAGAATCGTAGAACAACAAGGCAAAGCTATTGCAGATCTCCAACAAGTTGCCATGCAACGTTTAGCTGAACGAGCTGCGGTTCAAGCTCCAGCCCCAAACGAGTTCCCCCCACCACCCCCTCCTCCTCCCCTTCCACCACAACCTCCGTTAACTCCACAAACCCTCGCAACACCACACACGACCGTCACACAACTTACCCTTCCCCCTGACCAGCAACAACCTGAGGTGGATGATTCCCACCCTGGGCATCCCTTTACTCCTGCCGTCATGGCCTATGAACCACCACCTGGGTACCTCGGGCCCAGTAACATCCCCAGATACAATGTCCTCACAGATCCTCAGGAACATGTCCTTTCTTACGAGGGAGCTGTGAACTTTCACGGGGGAGGAGATCGGCTCAAGTGCCGAGCTTTCTCCATGACCCTACAGGCTCCGGTCCTTCGGTGGTACTCAACGCTCCCTAAAAATTCTGTCAACAACTGGGCAGAAATGAAGCGCGTCTTCCTTAACAGATACACGGCTAGCTGTGTGCAACCCAGGTCAGACCACACGCTAGCGACAGTGACCCAGAAACCAGAAGAATCCTTACGCGCATACTTGCACAGGTTCCACAGCGAGTCCAGCTCGGTCCCAAATCTGTCTCCCGAAGTAGCGGTTCTCCTTTTGACCCAAGGATTGGCCGAAGGAGGATTCAAAGATTCACTTATTGGAAAGCCACCAAGGGACATGGCCGAACTGAGACATAGATCAAATAAATACATCAATCTCGAAGAATTTAACAAGGGACAGTCGAGCAGGCTGGAAAATGCTCAAGCCGCCTCGCAGAATACCCTGCCCTGAGGTCGTTCTCGAGGCAACAGGGATGAAAGAGGAGGAAGAACAGACCAGGGGGACCGAGGTCGGTCCCACACCGGCCAACAAGAGGACCGCCGACGTCCATACATCACCAAATATGACTCTTACACCCCCCTGACGGTCCCACGGTCTCAAGTCTGGAGAGAGACCATGCAGACCGAACTCAGGAGTGTACCTCGCCCCCTCTTTCTCAGAAATCAAAACTATGTCAGGGACAAATCCAAATATTGCAATTTCCATGACGGGTACGGCCACCATACCGACTAATGCACCTGGCTCCGGGATGTCATTGAGGATATGGTAAGAAGAGTCAAGCAGTGGAAAGACGAGGCCGAAGAAGGTCTCGCAGCCCAGACAATGATAAAGGGAAAGCCAAAGCCAACCCGTCTCCAGAGAAGAAGGAAGAGGAACCATCGCGGGTGAACATGATCGTAGTTCAAGACCTAGACAAGTCGCCAGAGAACTTCCGAGTAGAAACCATCTCGGGAGGCTTCGCTGGTGGCGAAGAAAGGAGGGCGGAAAGGAAAAGGTACATCAACCAAGTTCTCGTTGTCCATCACAAACCCGTTGGCAAAAAACCATCTCGGAATGTGCCTATTATTTTTTCTGACCAAGATATGGAAAACGTCATCCCAGATCACAACGATCCTATGGTGATAACGGCGTTAATTGGCAATTTTGAGGTCGCCTGAGTGTTCGTTGACCAAGGAAGCTCGGCTGACATCCTCTTTCTGCATACGTTCCAAGCTTTGAAGCTGAGGTCCGCCGACCTCATAGGATTTGAAGGTAATCTCATCAGCTTCACAGGTGAGGCAATTCGCCCCCTAGGAGCCATTCATCTCCCGGTGACCCTAGGCAACCAGCCTTCGGCCAGAACGAAGATCATCAAATTTTTGGTAGTTGACTCTGACTCCCCATATAATGTAATATTGGGACGAACATGCCTACAAGCTTTTGGGGCGGTGGTCTCGACAGTGCACTTGGCAATGAAGTTCGTCGGATCAGATGATAAGGTTGTTACAGTCAAAGCTGACCAAGTGAAAGCCCGACTCTGTTACAACGCGAGCCTACGGGAGGGAAAGAAGAAGCAAAAAGAGTTCATCGATCCGACACTATCCAAGGGAAGAGTCTTATTGGCCGAGGTTCAGTCCGAACGAAATATCCAAATGTTCCCCCCTCATGAAGAGCGGGTGGTAATTCCCCCCTTCACCTCTCTCCCAAGCCAAGATGCTATCATGAATGACAAACTCCTCCAAAAAATCCAAAGTGCAGTCAACAGAAATCTCTTCTCTCTTTCAGTCCTCCCCTACCCCGCACGGGGAGAATTTTCTTTTTCATCTAACTCTCACTAACCCCACCCCCCGTTCGGTACGTCTCCGAGTTGAGGGCTGAGGTGAACTTCTTGCCCGTGCTTTCAGCCGAGCTTTTCAGACCCCCAAGCTCGGGTGCTTCAAAAGGGAAATGTTCTCACTTTTCAACATTACCAACAATCTCGGTAACCTCTTCTTTCAGCTCACCTCGGAGGACCATCACAAGGAAATACCACAAGATGCCCCTGGTCCGAAGGAGATAGCGATGAAAGAGCCAGCCGACTATGACAAGAAAGCAAAGCAACCAGGGTCATCTGAGTCCGATCACCTCGCCCCCCGAGGATCAGACATCGGCCCTAACGACCAGAAAAGCGGGAAATGAGCTCGAGGTCAGTAATCCCCACCAGAGGCGGTTTAGAAACATACTCTGGATAATTACCAAGCTCAAGGAATCCCAAAACTTCACAACACTGAGAACCTGTTTCAAATAGGTTTACCTCAGATATTTCGGCAGTCACCAACATCCTCATCTCAGGAATTCAAATTCAACTTCCTTTAATTTCCATTATTGTTCATGTTTTCTAATTTCCATTGTGAGATATTCACCTTTCAAAAGAAAAAGCAATGTACTCGTGACTACAATTAATTAAAAGTACAAACTTGCTCATACTCAAGTGCAACAGTCTAATATACGTACGTACTAGCTTCTCATTTAACACTAGCCACCTAAATGTTGCATGGCGCTATGCACAGCCAACGTCTTCTAGATAAGATCGGCTCATATGCACAGTGTACAAGGGACACCCGATAAAGAACAGACTGCTGTGAAATGTTTTCACATAGCTTCACTCAGCACTCTCTTTTACATCGGGGCCGAGGACACCCACCTCGGCTAAGGTGGGTAGATCCAAGCTCCCTACCGTATGCACTTATATACAGTACCTTTATTCAGAGGAACACTTATAAGATTACTGCACTTACTGAGTCGTCCGATCTATTAATATACTATTTCAAACACCAATGATTAGGTACAAGTTCTCTTAGGTCCGATCAGGCCGAAATACAACAAGTTGGTAAAGGACTTGTATTCTCAAAAGTAGTTTTACTTCTAAAACGGCCTCGGTTACCATATGTATGCGACAAGTTAAAGCAAGAACTTGCATAAAAGTTCCAGCATGCAAAAAATTTCAAACACTTGCATCCTTTATTGAAAATCTTCCTGATAGCCACCTAATCAATCGTGGTCCGCACTGAGGTCGAACGGATAAGCATGCAACAAGTTGGTTAAGAAAAACTCGCGTTCACGCAACGAGTTGAAGAAAAGGCTTGCATGACTCCGACCGCGGACATGGTGCATGTGCGACGAGTTAAAGTAAGAACTTGCATAAATATGACAACACGCAACAGGCCAAAACTGCGGTAAACTTGCATTAAAAAGAAAAGTTATATAATAAACAAAACAGAATCCCACATTGTCAAACATGTTATAAAAGAACATAGACAAATCATAAGCTGCCCAGCATAAGGGACTTATGCTGCTTCATCCTCAACATCGGATAGGACAACGGAGTTTGGGTTGAACTCCTCATCCGGTCTCTCCACCAAAGGATTGGGCAGGTTCTCCTCAGGTTGGTTAAGGTCAACCTCAAGCCCATCCTTATCATAGTCGACCATCTTTCCTTCCTTCACCCCGAACCCAGCAGAGGCGCCGATGTTCCGAATTCGGAGCCCTCAGTTCAGATGAAGAATCTGCTCTATTGCACTGGTAAAAATTTTACCTGCCGCCCTCTCAAGATTGAAATCCGATTCATGTGCGGCTACCTTGTGCTTAAGAGCCTGAGCGGCTCTTCTCTTCAGCAGGGTCCTCACCTTCTCCACCTCGGCTTGTCCTTCCTTCCGACCAGCCTCCTTTGCCTCCGTCGTCGCCTGAGCCAGGGCCTCCTCTTGATTTTTCCGAAGCTCTTCCATCTCCCGGCGGTGCTTCTCTCCTATCTCGGCCAACTGTTGCTCGGTAGAACTTTTACTATCCCTCAGCTCCGCCACTTCGGCTGCCATATCAGATCGGGCCTTCTTCCTGGCTGGTGACACGCCTTCCTGAATGTCGTCAGAAACATCGGCCAACACATTGAAAATATTTGTTGACCTTTTCAAGTGGTAGGCCAACCCTTCGGCCATCTTTTTCCATTCGGCTCCCGACATCTTCACAAGTGTCTCTTTGACTGAGGCCTTAGTAGTGGGAGTCGCCAGCCCGGGGGTACTGGCGGCATTGGCGTGCTCAATACTTAGAGATGGAGAGTGAGGAGGAGGCGGGGTAGTGATCACCGCAGGCAGAGTAGAGCGCGGCAGAGCGGAGTCGGCTGATGTCATCTCGGCAATTGCGGCTTCATTGGAAGTACTCCCCGACTTCTTCCTTTTGCGATTCAGCGCAACCTTCAATGCCTTAGATGACATCGCGGACCAATATTCCTCTGCAAACGAAAAAGACAAAGAAGGGTTAAAAAAAAAATTTAAAGGTATAAGTGCGAGGTTAACTACCAATTTTGGCTAACACGTCATTGTCAGAACACTTCATGAAAATTCCAATATCAAGTTGGACTTTCCGAGCTTGATATTCATTTTGAAAATGATGGACTGTGGCGGCCTCGTCGGCATCGAGAGTCGCGCCCGACCACCTTTGTGGTGTACTGAGGTGACGGTCGAAGAACTCCGGAGTCCACTCTAAGGGAAACCTCGGACCTGTCTCGTCCCGAAACCAAGGTCGACCAGCACCCACGAACTTATATTTGAAGAATCTAGGTTTAAAGTGCTTCCAAGATTCCGTAAACATGCCGAACAGCCCACAACGAGCTCGGGCTTTGGCCGATACCCAAAGTCGCCCAGTAACCCCGTCTTTGTTATTGACGAACGGGTTGTACATCCACAGAAAGAGCCAGACTGTGCATACCAACCCTTTGGCCCGACAATATCTTTGAAAAGCCCTCAAGAACGACCAGGTGTTGGGGTGAAGTTGCGAAGGAGCCAACCCGAGCTCCTTCAAAACCCTCATCTCGAGGTCAGTGAACGACAAAGTCACGCCTGTTGGAAACCAACAAGCGGGCTAAGCAAATACTGGAGGGGGGGTGAATAGTATTTTGAAGCACTAATACCAAATATTTCGATTGATAATTGAAGAATGGAGCTAAGACTGAATTTTCTGGAATCAGACACAAAAGACTCGAGTCTTTTGTGAAATACTCGAGTTTTTCAGTGATGAACAACTCGAGTCTTTTCTGAAATACTCGAGTTTTTCCTATCAGATAGCAGAAAAACCAGAAACGAAAATTCAGCAATTTAACTCAAATCAATTCAATAATAAACAGGAACTTATCCAACAGAATAGCAAGCAATCTAAATAAACACAAAGATTCCTTGAACTTGCTACCTAATTGTATAAATCCTAATTGATTGAAATGACTTAAGTCTATTGAGCTAGAAAGTAGATTAAAAGCAATAAACCAACACTCAAGCAATTTTATCCTGGTTCACTCCAACAATGAGCTACATCCAGTCCTCCTAATCACTTAGGAGTTTCTACTAATAATCAAATTGTTAGAAATTACAAAGGATTGCTTGAGAATGGCCTCACTCAACCTAACCCTTTCAAGAGTGTACCAAACTCTTGATTTCTACCCCAATTTGATTCCGGTGATTGAAGAACTCTTCACAAAGCTTCCTTGAACTCCCTTCAAGAAACTCCACCGGGCTAGGAACCTCCTAGTCTTGTGCTTGAGAACCTCTCAAGACTTCCAACACCCTAAGCCACTTAGGGTTTGCTTGGGAACAATCCAAGACTTTGAATAATCAAGCTTTTTGTATGTGTATTACTAATCTCACAATGGATTAGCACAAATAAGCACAGCTCAATGTAAGAATTGAGGCCTAAAACTCAACTTGGAATAAAATGACAATATGAGTGAGAAGTTGAGCTTTTTGGGAATTAACACTTGAGAAGAGGAAATTAAGAAAGCTTGAATCAATATGATCTTGTTGTCTTGTTTGTTCTTGCACAAATTCAAAGAGAAATTTTACAATCAGGTTCTGAATTGCTCTCTTGGGTTGGATGAGACTCAAATGTCCTCAATTGGTTTTTGAGTCTCTCCAACGTTCATTTTTGCTGACTGGACAAAAATACTCGAGTCTTTTGGTAAATACTCGAGTCTTTTTGGTCGGTCACGAGTGAATTGGTGCACGAACAAGACTAACGGTCATATTTGCTGACCTGGCACAAACACTCGAGTTTTTCTATAAATACTCGAGTATATACTCGAGTCTTTATCAAAATACTCGAGTATTTTGATCAGATATGGGAAAAATTATTTTTCAATTTTATTTTTCCTCTCAAGTATTAATTTTTGGTCAATCTCAACTTAATAAACATATAAAAATTTATTCCTAGAAGAGACTAACTATTTCTACCCACTCTCAACCACTCTCAACATAAATTAGAAATTTACAATTAATATTTGATTGAGAATGATTGGGCACTTGTCTTCTTTTCTTGACTTCTTGTTGATGTTGATGTTGCAATATCTTCAAGGCATGATTTGTTAATTATTTTGTCATCATCAAAACATAATCCACCTAATTAGGAGCATTGAATTCACAACGCCGAGGTTGTGAATTAAATCGGCATAAAAAAAGAAGGAGTTGTCATCAGTCTTGGTGCAGATTCGGTCATTCACCGAACAAGGAAGAACTTCGTAAGAAGTGCCGGCGGCGTCTCCCGAACAGGGTAGTATAACTCTCTTAACGTCGGAGAGCTTATCCTCAAAATCTAGATTAGACCGCACTCCCTTCGGCTCCACGTCGACCCATTGATATTGGTTGGCATCAGTGGGCGCAGGATACAGATCCGGTCGGCTGGCACACTTCCGGGGCAGCATGGTACCTGCGGAAGAATAGGGGAGCTCGACGTTAGTCCTACGGGTTACAAAGAATAACCCCCCAGAAAACCCCCTCGAAGTTGTCCCGGGGGGCGAGCAACTCCCCTCCACCACAGGTACCCCCCGTTCATATCCTCTTCACTCCCCCATATTCTCGAAATCGACATAGCCCTCACTGTAACATCCTCAAATTTACTAAGTGTTTAGATGCCTTAGCAAATAGAATTGCCCTACGCGTCGTAGCTTTCTTAGGTTTCGATTTTCAGTCGAAAACGTTAATTGGTATTAGGATTAGTGTGTGTTTAAGTGTTTAGAGTGTAGTAGTTAGCTCAGAGTGGGTTTATATGAAATAGAAGTAAGTTCGAATAGGGTTAGAGTGAAGAGAAAGGAATGTGTTAGGTTAAGATTGTTGTTTAGAAATGTTATTTAAGGATTAAGAGCATAGGACTTTAGGAAATTAAGAATAAAAGATCCATACCTCTAAACCCAAATTCCACCGTTGGATATTAAGATAAGTGTGTTAGGAATCTTTCCTCAAAATTTGAGCAAGATCCGACGGTTAACGAAAAAGTTATAGCACTTCGAAGTACAAGGGTTTAAGTGGGCTGAACTGGTTACTCGAGTAACACTGGAGTTAATCGAGTAATGGTCGAAGGGTGCACTTAAGTTACTCGATTAACACTTGAGTTAATCGAGTAAGGCCGAATGATGCTCACGAATTAATCGAGTAAGCATGCGACTAATCGAGTAAGGCCGAAGGCTGTTCTAAGCCAAATTTACATTGGTTACTCGATTACCGTCAGATCAGCTTAAAAACACGATTTTTGGGTGCTAAACTCATTTCCCTCTTCCTCTTCTTCGAAGTTCTTCTTCTCCTTCCCTCTTTGGCTCTTCAATCCATCAAGTTAACATCAAAAACTCAAGACATTAACACCCTACATCATCTCCCTATCAATCCCCAATCATTTTCCCTCTTTTAAATCTCAATTTAATCCCTCCTTCTCAAAACCCCCAAATTGAACCCTAAACCCTAAAGTGTGCAATTGGAGCTTCAACTCATCCTAGGAGCTTGAGGAGTCATAGGAATCAAGAGAGGAAGCACATAGGAGCTTGGATTGGAGTGGGTGTTGGTGCTCCCTCAATCTCTCACTTTCTCCTCTTCTCTTCAAGAGGTAAGGGGTGTACTTTGGTCTAGTATTAGAGGAAGGGTTTATTAATAGTAATAGAGTTATAATTGGGTATATTATTGATTGGTTAGGTTGATGGGTAGGAGGGTAGAGTATAGTTAGAAACTCTAAGTGTTAGGGATATGTTATTTATGTATATATGTTATATTAATTGATTTTTATAAATTGTTAAGTAGGAAGTGAAAAACCCTAGGAAGATGATTTAAATTACAGTCCCTGAGACATACCTGAGTATGTCGACTGATTGTTGATTGATATTGTTTGTATTAATATTATTAAAGTCTATATAAGTAAATTGTAAATGACATTCATATAGTTATGCATTAAATAGGGCCAAGTATTTCTCAATTGAATTTAAACCAATTAAATGACATTTTCTAAAGAACAAAGAGGGCCTTAAATTCAATTGAGAAACACTTGAGATATTGGATCATGCATGGTGTAAAGGTGGACGTTAGGAGTAGGGGAAAAACACACGTCGCTTCGCGATTGATGAGGACAAGAGTAAATGTTAGGAATTATAATGGAGAACTTTGATCCTGCAAAGGATACGGGTTTGCTTCCCGTATTGGGGGTTGGTTCTATGCAAACCATAATAATTCTATTTACTTTGGTTTCTTTGGGCCAGTCGAGGGTGATTTCTGCTAAAGCCCGATTTGGACAAATCAACCCAAATCGCATGAGGAACCTTCCTAAGTGGAGGTGAAGTGTTGTGCAAGCGGGTGAGCGAGGGACCTTCCTAAGTGGAGGTGAAGCACCCAACTAGAGGTTGAGAAATGCTTACTCCTGGTCGGTTTTTCCCCAGAGTGGAGGGAGGGTTGTGAGGTGGTTGTGTTATTATTGATATGGAAAAGGGAAAGTGTATAGGTACATTGTGTGAGGAACCCTCCTGCGGGGAGAATGTGAAGCACAATGTACCCAATAGTGTGAAAGTGTTAACATGAAATAAAGTGTTCAATGTTGGATTCGAGAATTAATCCACCTAAGTGTGACGTTAGCAAG
This sequence comes from Crotalaria pallida, assembly GCA_037953625.1. Lineage (NCBI taxonomy): Eukaryota > Viridiplantae > Streptophyta > Magnoliopsida > Fabales > Fabaceae > Crotalaria > Crotalaria pallida. Next base: position 104,574,398 of record CM075650.1, read on the forward strand.
GCATAACCATGTGATTGCGCATTAATGCATGATATTAAAGATATATATATATATATATATATATATGCGATATAGTTAAACTGGATAGTATTATGATGTTGTACTTGATAAGTGAATTGTGATTTGCTTATTTGTTATTGTTTGTGTTTGGATATACCTATTTATGATCTATTACTGTTTTTAAGCATTTTCTTTGATCTAGATTTCAAAGTACTCACCCTTACAGTGGACATATTAGGTAGACCAAGGAGACAGGCACAAAAGGATCAAGGCCGAGAACGGTATACTCATAGTAGAGAGTATATTGGTATCAGTGACCCAAGGGTCACGAGGTTGAGCAACCATGCATAGGTTATATTGTAATAAATAGATTCTGTAAATATATATTTGTAATTAAGGATTTTATTTTGTTTAAGTGTTTTGTATATTGAACAGTTATATGTACATTTTTATTTTGAATTGAAAGTTTTATTTTACTCGAATTGCAAACTGTTCTGGACTGACAGGTTTAATTCTATTTGGGGAAAGTCCAATTTTTAAGGGAAACTCTGTCAAAATTTTTATAAACCCCGAATATTTTCATAATTTAATATTAAATTAAAGTATTTTCTTAAAGTATAAAAATGTAGGATGTTACAGTTGGTATCAGAGCAATGGTTGCAATCCTCGGCCCGGAGTATGGATTCTCCTACTCCCAATGAGTTACTCCACATGAGAGTAACTAATAGGTAGCTGAATAAGTAGTGCACTCTAGTGTTTTTTGCATGCATGCATCATTAGTGGGAACACGTATAGTTTATTAGGGTGAGTCATAGTTTAGTATTCATAGGAGTATATCTTCAATTTAAAGTGGGCTAACCAAATTTTTCAAAGTATAACTTTGTTGTATTTAGAAATGGACAGGGAGTAGAAACTAAGGGGAAGGAAAACTCCCAACGGGACAGAGCATGAAATTGCTACCCCAACGGGAAGGACTGACTCTTAGTTTTGAATCGATTGTGTCTATTTTAAATATGACAAGGAAGTGAGATTTCGCTTTAAGACGAAATTTCAAGCCTCCTTTTGCATCGAAGATGAGTCATTTTCTTATTTGATTGGAACTCAAGTAGCACGAAAACAATTTTGTTTCCAATGCAATATAGAATCGAGACGGATCCCTCGCATTTTGTATTTATCGGAAGATGACATTGTTAAAGTCCTTGAACCCAACCAAATAATTGTTGGATTTATTTTCTAAGTTTAAGAATAGGGTCGGTACTAGAAATTGTCTAGTTTACCTTCCGAGCATTCTTCATCAGAGTGCGCAGCGGAAGTGATTAGGAGTTAATCTTTTGCAATTGCCTTTAACTACAATTACTAAGTGTCGACTTAGTAAGATCTAATTGCCTTCACAGTTCCACATTATATTTCGGTAATAAATGTATTCTAATTTTTGTTTTTAGAATATGAAAGCGTTTTGCAATGGACTTTTCACAAGGCTCTATTTTCGAAAAGTATTAATACTATAATTTGAAATGAATGTCAAGTACAATAATGTTTTCATATTTTTTTCGAAGTATGAAATTGATTCACACTCTGATAATTGATCGAATGTCACAACCTCGATTTCCAAGAAAGTTTTACTCATAATGTGAATTCCTCGCTGATTGAATGATAGTGTAATTTACTCGTAAGTTACACCCATTATCAATTGATAGGAATTCAGTTAAGGCGACATAAGTCAATTTGATTCTACAAACTAAAATGAAAGGAAAGGCATTCACGGGGATTTGGAAAGGTGAATGACATTAAACTTTTGACCGGAGAATCCGTTCTTTCATTTGAGTTTGATGACTATAGAGGATTCTCATTTTCTTTGACAAAGGAATCCTCAAGCTTCAGAGTCAATTGCAAATGGTTGTGAAATGATTTTGAAAACTTATATGAATGATTTGAACTTGTAAGTGCTTGACATGTTTTTCCTAAACAATAATTTTGTGTGAGTTTTAAATAAACATAATTTACAAAAGTATAAAGTGTTTTCCGCATTTTAAAGGAAATGCAAATTCTTGAAAACTCTTTTATCACCAAGTACCAAACCTTTACATCGAATTTGGTACTTCATTGTTTCTATTGTAATGTGGAAGTGGAAAATGTAAATCGAAGGTAGTAAGGTAAGTTAAAGGTAATATGACTACCCTAGAATCAAAGTCTAGTTTAGCACCCGAACTAGAGTAGTGGATGTTGATCCTTTTTCCTTCAAGTTCACATAGAACTCCAAGGAAATTATTGTACTTGTTGAACAAACTGTATTCCGGAAGTGCCGACTATTTTCAAACCATAATTAGCTCTTCCATGGAATGTAGTTTGTGAATGTCCAAGTTCTAGTCTCAACATCCATTATAGAAGTTGTAGCACCAAAGTCTAGTTAGTAATAAGGAAGTTTCAACTAGGACTTAAGAGCGAGTCTTAGTTGTGCGATCTTAAACCTAAGGAACCAATTAGGAAACCTTAAACCTTAGGGAGATTAGTGAGTGTAGTACTAGTTAAAGTCTTACATTGTAAAGTTTCTTTTAGGTTGAATGTAGAACCTCAATAGTTTTCCTTCATAGACTGGGTGATAGAAGTTAGGTTCGATCTTAGTGAGTCATAGAGTTCGGACATAGTTGTGTAGGCATATAGATGTGCATATAGGAAGCGGTTTTCAAATGTTTTCGAACGCTGGAATTTTATATATATGTATTTACAATTTTAATCTTATTAGGACTATATGTTAAGTCCAAACGTTTTCATAAACCTTTTCTTATGATTTTGGGTAGTTCCCCAACTTCCAAAATTCCTTCAAGTCTTTTGTTTACTATTTCGAATCGATTTTGACTAAGATTATTTTTCTACCTTCTACTAAAAGTACTTTTAAAAATAATACTATATTAGTTTTTATTAACCAATTATCACATCAAATTTTCAAAGTTAAATTGCCTTGTGTTTCCTCACATGGTAATTTAGAATTTCTATCTTTCTCTAGTATATATATTTTTTTCAAAGTAATCTTTTTAGAGAAAACCTTACAAGTGATAAGCTTGTAATAGAAAACAACAACTTATTTTCTATACCTATGATTAAAATGTATTTTCCATCACCTGTCTTAAATATATTTCCAATTTTTTATGGATACATATATATAGTATTCAACTATTTAAGTTTCTCAATGGATGTTTACATTTGTTTTGGGAAAGCCAATTCATTTAACTATTTCCTTTCAAAACCTTATTTTCATCCATACGCCAATCATAACTCCCTGTGATCCTAAGGGAGCCTTGCTATTTGCAAACTTTTCAAACCCTTTTCTCCTCCTCAATGCAAAACTCCTTTTGGTGTGTATGGATTGTTTTTACCTGATCTTGTGTTGAACTGATGTTTTGCTTTTCTTTTAAGAAATGTACTCCTTAATAAAGTTTAATTTAAATTTAAATGATGTTTCTTTTACTCAATTTATGTTTGATTTTAAAATGAAAATTTTTATGTATTATAATACTTTGATGCTTTGTTTTGTATTTGTTTTCCCCTTTAACTTATGTTTGAATTATAATTTTGTGACATTGACTTTTCTTAAATAATAAATGTTTTGTGTCTTGATTGTCTCTCTCTGTATCGTGTGTGAGTATGTGTTGTGAAAGTTTGAATGTTTAGATTCTATTGAATAGTGTTAGGTAGTGTTGGATATAGGACTAAGTAGGTCTGTATTTCCAGGTATTGCCCCTAGGCTTCGAACTTCATGTTTTGAACCTTAAGGAACTAAGTGGGACATTATGGTAAGAGTCTCAATGGAAATCAAGTAGATATAGTAATAGGAACCCAACCGGAGTCGTATCCTAAGTGGGGGAGTGAATTCCCCAAAGTTATGTCTATCCTGAACTAGGTTAAGACCTTTCCTTCAACCGAGCATATAGCTCCATATATCCTTTCTTTGAAGTGAGCCGAATTTCGGGGACGAAATTCATATAAGTGGGGGAGAATTGTAACATCCCCAAATTTACTAAGTGTTTAGATGCCTTAGCAAATAGAATTGCCCTACGCGTCGTAGCTTTCTTAGGTTTCGATTTTCAGTCGAAAACGTTAATTGGTATTAGGATTAGTGTGTGTTTAAGTGTTTAGAGTGTAGTAGTTAGCTCAGAGTGGGTTTATATGAAATAGAAGTAAGTTCGAATAGGGTTAGAGTGAAGAGAAAGGAATGTGTTAGGTTAAGATTGTTGTTTAGAAATGTTATTTAAGGATTAAGAGCATAGGACTTTAGGAAATTAAGAATAAAAGATCCATAGCTCTAAACCCAAATTCCACCGTTGGATATTAAGATAAGTGTGTTAGGAAGCTTTCCTCAAAATTTGAGCAAGATCCGACGGTTAACGAAAAAGTTATAGCACTTCGAAGTACAAGGGTTTAAGTGGGCTGAACTGGTTACTCGAGTAACACTGGAGTTAATCGAGTAATGGTCGAAGGGTGCACTTAAGTTACTCGATTAACACTTGAGTTAATCGAGTAAGGCCGAATGATGCTCACGAATTAATCGAGTAAGCATGCGACTAATCGAGTAAGGCCAAAGGCTATTCTAAGCCAAATTTACATGGGTTACTCGATTAACCCAAGTGGATAATCGAGTAACCACCGTCAGATCAGCTTAAAAACACGATTTTTGGGTGCTGAACTCATTTCCCTCTTCCTCTTCTTCGAAGTTCTTCTTCTCCTTCCCTCTTTGGCTCTTCAATCCATCAAGTTAACATCAAAAACTCAAGACATTAACACCCTACATCATCTCCCTATCAATCCCCAATCATTTTCCCTCTTTTAAATCTCAATTTAATCCCTCCTTCTCAAAACCCCCAAATTGAAACCTAAACCCTAAAGTGTGCAATTGGAGCTTCAACTCATCCTAGGAGCTTGAGGAGTCATAGGAATCAAGAGAGGAAGCACATAGGAGCTTGGATTGGAGTGGGTGTTGGTGCTCCCTCAATCTCTCACTTTCTCCTCTTCTCTTCAAGAGGTAAGGGGTGTACTTTGGTCTAGTATTAGAGGAAGGGTTTATTAATAGTAATAGAGTTATAATTGGGTATATTATTGATTGGTTAGGTTGATGGGTAGGAGGGTAGAGTATAGTTAGAAACTCTAAGTGTTAGGGATATGTTATTTATGTATATATGTTATATTAATTGATTTTTATAAATTGTTAAGTAGGAAGTGAAAAACCCTAGGAAGATGATTTAAATTACAGTCCCTGAGACATACCTGAGTATGTCGACTGTTTGTTGATTGATATTGTTTGTATTAATATTATTAAAGTGTATATAAGTAAATTGTAAATGACATTCATATAGTTATGCATTAAATAGGGCCAAGTATTTCTCAATTGAATTTAAACCAATTAAATGACATTTTCTAAAGAACAAAGAGGGCCTTAAATTCAATTGAGAAACACTTGAGATATTGGATCATGCATGGTGTAAAGGTGGACGTTAGGAGTAGGGGAAAAACACACGTCGCTTCGCGATTGATGAGGACAAGAGTAAATGTTAGGAATTATTATGGAGAACTTTGATCCTGCAAAGGATACGGGTTTGCTTCCCGTATTGGGGGTTGGTTCTATGCAAACCATAATAATTCTATTTACTTTGGTTTCTTTGGGCCAGTCGAGGGTGATTTCTGCTAAAGCCCGATTTGGACAAATCAACCCAAATCGCATGAGGAACCTTCCTAAGTGGAGGTGAAGTGTTGTGCAAGCGGGTGAGCGAGGGACCTTCCTAAGTGGAGGTGAAGCACCCAACTAGAGGTTGAGAAATGCTTACTCCTGATCGGTTTTTCCCCAGAGTGGAGGGAGGGTTGTGAGGTGGTTGTGTTATTATTGATATGGAAAAGGGAAAGTGTATAGGTACATTGTGTGAGGAACCCTCCTGCGGGGAGAATGTGAAGCACAATGTACCCAATAGTGTGAAAGTGTTAAAATGAAATAAAGTGTTCAATGTTGGATTCGAGAATTAATCCACCTAAGTGTGACGTTAGCAAGGCATAACCATGTGATTGCGCATTAATGCATGATATTAAAGATATATATATATATATGCGATATAGTTAAACTGGATAGTATTATGATGTTGTACTTGATAAGTGAATTGTGATTTGCTTAATTGTTATTGTTTGTGTTTGGATATACATATTTATGATCTATTACTGTTTTTAAGTGTTTTCTTTGATCTAGATTTCAAAGTACTCACCCTTACAATGGACATATTAGGTACACCAAGGAGACAGGCACGAAAGGATCAAGGCTGAGAACGGTATACTCATAGTAGAGAGTATATTGGTATCAGTGACCCAAGGGTCACGAGGTTGAGCAACCATGCATATGTTATATTGTAATAAATAGATTCTGTAAATATATATTTGTAATTAAGGATTTTATTTTGTTTAAGTGTTTTGTATATTGAACAGTTATATGTACATTTTTATTTTGAATTGAAAGTTTTATTTTACTCGAATTGCAAACTGTTCTGGACTGACAGGTTTAATTCTATTTGGGGAAAGTCCAATTTTTAAGGGAAACTCTGTCAAAATTTTTATAAACCCCGAATATTTTCATAATTTAATATTAAATTAAAGTATTTTCTTAAAGTATAAAAATGTAGGATGTTACACTCACCACCAATAAACTCGGCCTAGGCGCATGGCCAAACCCACTCTTTCCTCCGCTCCCAACCCCGAGGATGAACTACCTCAACGGGATCAACCTCTAAAACCTATTCCTCATATTCCTTGTCGATCTCCAGGGAGGAACAGGATGAGGAAGAGGAGCCGTCCTCTTCCTCGTTACTGCTACAGGATAGGGAGATCACTGCAGACTATTCCCCAACCCGTTCCCTACTCATAATGAACCCAATATATCCCTTTGATTCCTCGAAAAATGAAAGCAACAACCCTCCAATAAGTCCTAAACCGCCCCAAACCCAGAAACATTGTAAGCCACCAATTCCTTTTAACACGAAACCCAGTAAGCAGAAAAAATCGCCCCTATAGAAACAGAGCCTTTAGAATAATAAATCCTACCCAGACGAACCAGAACAGAGAAGAAGAAGAGGCAAAAACAAAAGGAGAAAAGGAGCAAGAGAATACCTTGAATATGCAACCGTGAAGAATGAATAAGAAGGAGAGTAAGCTGCTGTCGGTTTTTTGCAAAAAAAGAAGGCAAGAAGAGCACGATCTCAGAGTGCAGTCTCGAAAAAAGGGGGGAGAATGGAACTGGTGTAAGTGAATGAAGGTGCAGCCATTTGGTGGAGAAAAGAAGAAGAACGATTTTTGTCAGAATAAGAGAAGAGGAACCACCTTCCCTCCACTTTCGAAATTTGGGCCAAGCCTGAAAGGCCCAACCCAACATGCAGCCATATCAATTGGGACACGTGGTACGCAGCAGCTGAAATAGTGGACCTCGAGCAACGTCACAATAATGATGACGCTTCGTAGGTCGTGATTCCTGACACGCGTCAGATCCAGTAAAAGCAAACGTCACATCAGCACTGGGGATTAGACAGCTGTCAAACCTGCTCCGCCATAATGAAAGGACGTCAGTGACAGCTGGATCCAACGTATCGGAGACTTATCGTCCGAACTCCCTAGAACCTCGGAACAAGGCTCAGTTGGCCTTGACCGAGCTGGGGGGCTTATGTGTGGCGGACTCAGCCCTTATGAGGTGGACTTGGGAGAAGGTCCTAAACCAGAACCTCGGAACAAGGCTCAGTTGGCCTTGACCGAGCTGGGGGGCTTATGTGGTGGACTCGGCCTAGCCGAGGTCCTTGGACGACCTTGCCAAAGTCCTAAGGACCCTTCAGGAAGCCTTCTGAGCGCTTGGCCGAGCTCAATGCTCAACGGCCGAACAGACGCCAGATACGGGCCGACCTCACTCTCCATCTCAGGCCCGACGTCCAAGTCTCCATCTCAGGCCCAACGTCCAAGTCCGACACCTTCCCAAGTCCAACACCTAGGACATGATGACGTCTCCCTTCTTATCCGCAAGGACAGCTCACCACCTTATCCGCAAGGACAGCCTATCCACTCACAGCTCAGTACAGGCTGGCCCTACTTGGGCCTAAAGCAAGCCCATTAGGGCAACCAGCCCCCTATAAGTAGCTCCGTACTACATGGGGCTCAAGTACGTCCTCCAACCCTAATTTCCATCCTCACACACCAGTGATTAGGGTTGCTTCCTGGCTCTTTTCCTTAGCCACCTGAGGACTTCCCCCAAACATCACATATCAACCCTAGACAGAGGCTCCTTTGAAGGTCATCTCCCATACCCTTGGAGGTCCTCACTGTCTAGGACATCACAGATGGAATACAAAACAAGAACTATCATAGACTATTAGTCTTCATCATTTTCCTCCACCGCAATTGTCTGGAATATTCTTTGATTGCTGCTTCTGCTTCCTCCTCGTATGTACGTTGTCTCGTGATCCTCTTTCGACTTGAACAACCGCTACTCGAGATAGTACATGATCTGTCATCTATGAACATTGTTCCCCAATGTCCACAGGAAAGGGAAATAGAGAGAGTAAGCACTTCCGAACGATATGATCGTCGACGGCGTGGGCTTACAATAGGGGAATATTAAGACCAAAAGGGTAATTATCATGAAACCATATCCATTATATTTAATTATCTTTAGGCTCTAAGTTTTATTATCGTAACCACCGGAAATTCGAAAATGGGTACCACCACCGAAGCTCAAGGATTTGGTAGCACTCACGTTACATCTCCTTCATCATTCCAACCACATCCTAGTTCGGAAAGCAGATGGGACGCATAGGAACCCTAACCATGCTGGCATCGATGTCGAAGGGTACGCACCAAAAGTTTCTAACAACCGAAGTAAAATCATTTCGTACAGCTTCACCAAAATACAGCGACATCTAGCCCCATTCGGGTTCCCTCTCACCATCTAAGATTTGCTCCAGGGGGCGACAACGCTATCTCTAGTTGATCGTGCAGTTCCTTGCTACGACATTACCTACAACCGAAAGACAAGTCCTTGTAGTCTTGTCCCGCCTAGAGAAGCACTCGAGGCTTCTTGACGTTCACCATCCTTGCCTTCCCCTATCGCAATCACCACTTGAAGAGACACCTACCTCCAAGTATACGGTATCTTTCCTCTCCACTACTTCACTCTCAACGCGTAGGTTTAGGAGAGGGGTTCCTAAGTCTTTTAAGTCTTTTAAGTATTTTCTTAAACCTAAGTTTTGGTCGACCCATTCTAAGCCTTGCTGCTAACGGGCCTCGACCTCTAAGGGAAACATCAAACACCCTTCTACAGTACAGTGGAATCCACAAGACTTAGACCACGGCACAGTCATCCACGTGGCCAGTCACTTAAAGGGAATATTTCCAAAGTTATCGTGTCGTTTGCACCATCACTGTACACTAATATCGCTTACAAATTTCATTGATCATTCTCATATTTTTCATATTAGTATTTACAAAATATGCCAATTCCATTTCATGGAACAACCGATCGAAAAACACAAAGAACTCTTTTCATAGGAACCACCGAACATTAATTTTCTTTCCATAAGATGAACCATTATTTCCAAAATATAATATACAATACAAAAATATACAACATAGCATAAGCAATTAGCAACCGACATACAATAAATATCGAGGAATCGTGTTTTTTGTATAAACGGCAGGGATACACACTCAATTGCCGTTTTACTACTCGACCGATAGATTCCTAGTTCCGACCTTTGAGATGATATGAAACGTCCTAATATTACCCTACATGCCACTATGTCGTAAGAAGGCTTCTCTCTCACCTGGAGTTGAAGCTACCAAAATTAGTGTCCTCTTGCTTTGAAGTCACGTCACCCAAATCCGAACGAAAGCCTTTACCAAATAATATTTACAAAATAATTTCATAAATAACTACTCAATTACAAGTAAGCAAACCACAAGACCTATGTCCTTAACAACAATTTCCTTTATCACTTTTAGGAAATCCAAAAGACTTGAACCAAAACTTCCAATACTTAAAATAAATCATACTTTACAAAATCAAAACCTTTAAAACGTCAATGGAAATTTTTAGAACTAATTATTAAATCAAAAGAGATTATTAACTCAAAATCAACAACAACTACCACTCAAGGATTAACATAAGCCATTTAAAACAAATAACTTAAACTTGATGCAACCTTTTTAATCATTTGGACAGCCAAGAAACACATTTTTAAAATCAATACAAACACTTAACACATCAACAATCATTCTAAATTATGAACTCATTCACTTATCAAGTCAAAACAAGTTCTATTTTAAATATCATGCAACTATATAAAAATCTTCTCTGGACAGCAGCACGAATAAAGCTGCATTACTTCACAGTTACCCAAAAATTCATTCTTTTCAATTTCCTACTAAAAGATTCACATCCAAATTCTAAAAATGAAATTAAGCTTAAGAAAGTAATGTTTTTTCCACACTTATTCAATTTTGGGCAGCACTTAAATCATTTCAATTCACCTTAAATCTTATACTACTAAGGTAAATATAAAACAAATTTGGACAGCCACTCAAACAAATTGCACTTACTCACAATTTTCATTAAATTAAAGTTATAACCTCTATTTTCAAAGAACTAAGAATTATAACTCAAAAATACTCATAACTTATAAAAATAGTTACATATGGATTATTTAGAGAAGTATCGTCTCACTTAGACAACAATATTTATAGCATACATTTACTTATCTAATAAAATACTATAACTTGCCTAAAAATTCTTAACATTATATTTTTACATCAAAATACAACCCACTTCTTATTTACTAAATTCAAACAATATGATAACTATACCCAAACATACACACATACATTAAAATCATTTTTATAATTACTTAAATCAATTTATTAAATTTGGACAGTATACAATACAAACTCAAAATCACTTTTACAAGACATTCCACAATTATCATACAAGCACCAGTAAGACAGCAATTTAGTAAACAACTAGAACATTAAGGCATACATTTACAAAGTCATTTTTATATTTCCTTTTTAACTCTATATATAAAAAGTCTTAGCATAAAATTCACATATTGATTTAATCCAAAACAATTTCTATCATTGGTGCCACACACTTTAGATTTTTAGACAGCATGCATACTTAAACTTAAAAATTCAATTTCTCTCAAACAGAAAATCGAAAACACATGTCGTTTCTTCCTAAATTCTTATTACAACTTCTACTTGTGATGTCCTAGACGGTAAGGACCTCCAAGGGTGTAGGAGATGACCTTCAAAGGTACCTCTGTCTAGGGTTGATCTGTGATGTTTGGGGGAAGTCCTCAGATGGCTAAAGGAAAGAGCCAAGAAGCAACCCTAATCACTGGTGTGTGAGGATGGCAATTAGGGTTAGAGGACGTACCTGAGCCCCATGTAGTACGGAGCTACTTATAGGGGGGGAGCTGGTTGCCCTAATGGGCTTGCTTTAGGCCCAAGTAGGGCCAGCCTGTACTGAGCTAGGAGTGGATAGGCTGTCCTTGCGGATAAGGTTGTGAGCTGTCCTTGTGGATAAGGTGGTGAGCTGTCCTTGTGGATAAGGTAGGGGGACGTCATCATATCCTATATGTCGGACTCGGGGAGGTGTCGGACCTGGATGGGAACACGAGTCGGCCTGTATCTGGCATCTGTTCGGCCGTTGAGCATTGAGCTCGGCCAAGCGCTTAGAAGGCCTCCTGAAGGGTCCTCAGGACTTCGGCGAGGTGGTTTGAGGACCTCGGCTAGGCCGAGTCCACCACATAAGCCCCCCAGCTCGGTCAAGGCTATCAGAGCCTTGTTCCGAGGTTCTGGTTTAGGTCTTTTCCCCAAATCCACCTCATAAGGTCCGAGTCCACCACATAAGCCCCCCAGCTCGGTCAAGGCTATCGGAGCCTTGTTCCGAGGTTCTAGGGAGTTCGGACGATGAGTTGCCGGTAAGTTGGATCCAACTGTTTCTGATGTCCTTTCATTATGACAGAGCAGGTTTGACAGTTGTCAAGTCACCTGTACCGATGTGACGTTTGATTTTACTGGATCTGACCCGTGTCAGAAATCACGACCTTCGAAGCGTCATCATTACTGTGACGTTGCTCGAGGTCCACTGTTTCAGCTGCCACATGACACGCGTCCCAATTGGTATGGCTGCGTGTTGGGTTGGGCCTTTCAGGCTTGGCCCAACTTTCGAAAGTGGAGGGAAGGTGGTTCCTCTTCCCTTATCTAGGCACAAACTGTTCTGCTTCTTCTTTCCACCACACGGCTGCACCTTCTTTCACTTACACGAGATCCACTCTCCCACCTTCTCTCGAGATTACATTTTGGAATTGTGCTCTTCTCTCCTTCTTTCTCCGCAGATAACAAATCACTCTCCACCCCCTTCGTTCTTCGCGATTGCATACTTGAGGTATTCTCTCACTTCTTTTTCCCTTTTGTTTTTATTTCTTCTCCTTCCCTGTTCTGGTTCACCTGGGTAGGATTTAGGGTTCTAAAGTTCTGTTTCTATAGGGGTGGTTTTTTCTGTCTGTTGGGTTTTGTGCTAGCCTTGGGGGATCCAATTGGTGGCTTATAATGTTTCTGGGTTTGGGGCGTTTTAGGACTTGCTTTGCGGGTTTTTGCACTGCTTTTTCTTTTTCCAGGAATTGAAAGGGTACACTGGGTTTATTATGAGTAGGGGATGGGTTAGGGAATGGTCTGTAATGACTTCCTTATCCCGTAGTAGTAACGAGGAAGAGGACGGCCCCTCTTCCTCCTCCTGCTCTTCCTTGGAGGTCGACGAGGAATATGAGTCTAACCTAGGGATAGGTTTTAGAGGAATATGAGGGATAAGTTTTAGAGGTTGATCCCGTTGAGGTAGCCTAACCTCGGGATTGTTGGCGGAGGAAAGAGTGGATATGAATGGGGGGTAGGGGGTATCTGTGGTAGAGGGAAGGTGCTCGCCCCTCGGGACGACTTCGAGGGGGGTTTCTGGGGGGTTATTTTGTAACCCGTAAGACTGACATCGAGCTCCCCTGTTCTTCCACAGGTACCATGCCGCCCCGGAGATGCGTGAGCCGACCTGAGCTGTATCCTGCGCCCACCGATGCCGACCAATATCTATGGGTCGACGTGGAGCCGAAGGGAGTGCGGTCTAATCTAGATTCCGAGGATAAACTCTCCGACGTGAAGAGAGTTATATTACCCTGTTCGGGCGACACCGCTGGTACTTCTTACGAAGTTCTTCCCTGTTCGGCGAATGACCGAATTTGCACCAAGACCGATGTCAACTCCTTCTTTTTTTATGCCGATTTAATTCACAACCTTGGCGTTACCTTGCCGTTTACTGACCTTGAGATGGGGGTTCTGAAAGAGCTCGGCCTAGCTCCCTCGCAACTCCACCCCAACACTTGGTCATTCTTGAGGGCGTTTCAGAGATATTGTCGGGCCAAGGGATTAGTATGCACAGTCCGACTTTTTCTGTGGATGTACAACCCGTTCATCAATAACAAAGATGGGGTCACTCGGCGACTTTGGGTATCGGCCAAAGCCCGAGCTCGCTGTGGGCTCTTCGGGATGTTTACGGAATCCTGGAAGCACTTTAAACCCAGGTTCTTCAAGTATAAATTTGTGGGTGCTGGCCGACCTTGGTTCCGGGACGAGACGGGTCCGAGGTTTCCCCTAGAGTGGACCCCGGAGTTCTTTGACCGCCACCTTGGTACTCTACAACGGTGGTCAGGCGCGACTCTTGATGCGGACGAGGCTGCCACAATCCATCACTTTCAAAATGAATATCAAGCTCGGAAAGTCCAACTTGATATTGGGGTTTTTATGAAGTGTTCCGACAATGACGTATTAGCCAAAATTGGTAGTTAACCTCGCTCTTGTGACTAGCAAAAATATGTATACAAACACACTTTTTTTTATTGATTTGTCTTCGTCTCTTCTTTTTTGTTTGCAGAGGAATATTGGTCAGCGATGTCGTCTAAGGCGTTGAAGGTTGCGCTGAGTCGCAAAAGGAAGAAGTCGGAGAGCACTTCCACTGATGCCGCGACGGCCGAGACGACGTCAGCTGACTCCGCTCTACCACATTCTACTCAGCCTGCGGTGATCTCTACCTCGTCCCTTCCTCAGCCTCCCTCTCCCAGTACCGAACCTGTCCAAGTTGCTGGTGCCCCAAGGCCAACAACTCCTACTACTAAGCCCTCGGTTAAAGAGTCGCTTGTGAAGATGTCGGGGGCCGAATGGAAGAAGACGACCGAAGGGTTGGCTTATCATTTAAGAAGGTCGACTAACTTTTTCAACGTGTTGGCCGATGTCGCCGATGACGTTGCGGAAGGCGTGTCGCCGGCCAGGAAGAAGGCCCGGTCTGATATGGCGGCGGAGGTGGCGGAGCTGAGGGAGAATAAAAACTCGGCTGAGCGAAAGTTGGCCGAGTTAAAGGAGGAGCACCGGCGGAAGTTAGAGGAGCTCCAGAAGAGTCAGGAGGAGGCCCTGGCCCGGGCGACGGCGGTTGCAAAAGGGGTAGGTCGGCAAGAAGGGCTAGCCGAGATGGAGAAGGCGAGAACACTGTTGAAGAGAAGAGCCGCTCAAGCTCTTAAACACAAAGTAGCCGCACGTGAAGCGGATTTCAACCTTGAGAGGGCGGCGGGTAAAGTTTTTACCAGCACGATAGAGCAGATTCTGCACCTGAACCAAGGGCTCCAAATACGGTACCTTGGCGCCTCAGCTGGTTTCGGGGTGGAGGATGGGAAAATGGTCGATTATGACAAGGACGGGCTTGAAGTCGACCTAAACCAACCCAAGGAGAACCTGCCCGACCCTTTGGTGGAGAAGGCAGATGAGGAGTTCAACTCGAACTCGGTTGTCCTATCTGATGTCGAAGATGAAGCAGCGTAAGTCCCTTATGCTGGGCAGCTTGTGATTTGTGACTTGTCAATGTTTTTTGTAACATGTTTGACAGTGTTGGATTGTATTTAACTTTATTGTGTACAACATTTTGTTCTTATGCAAGTTCTTTCCAGTTTCAACTTGTTGCATACTATCAGTCTATGCAAGTTTTTATTCTAACTTGTTGCATTCGTATAGAGTCCGAGGTCATTTTTAAATAACTAAGTAGAACTACCTTTGAGGATACAAGTTTTTTGTCAACTTGTTGTATTTGGATTTGATCGGATTTAAAACTTACCAATGTTAAACTCGGACGACTCAGTAAGTGCAGTAATCTTATAAGTTTTCCTCTGAATAAAGATACTGTATATAAGTGCATACGGTAGGGAACTCGGATCTACCCACTTTAGCCGAAGTGGGTGTCCTTGGCCCCGATGTAAAAGAGAGTGCTGAGTGAAGCTATGTATAAACATTTCACAGCAGTCTGTTCTTTATCGGGTGTCCCTTGTACACTGTGCATATGATCCGATCTTATCTGGGAGACGTTGGCTGTGCATAGCGCCATGCAACATTTAGGTGGCTAGTGCTAAATGAGAAGCTAGTACGTACGTATATAAAACTGTGGCACTTGAGTATGAGCAAGTTTGTACTTTTCATTAATTACCATGAGTACATTGCTTATAGATTGAGAAGGTGGGTATGTCCCCACGTGGAAAATGAGAGCATGATTAGGAAAAGTAAGTGCGAAATATTAATAGAAATGAAGATAAAATTATGAAGATAAAATTTAAACTTTTAACTGGGGCAGCCGATAACACCTGAGGTAAACCTAGCTGAAGTAGGTTCTCAGTTTTGCCACGTTCCAAGAATTTTTAAGCTCGGCCCCTTCAAGGGTTTCTAGTCTATATGCCCCAGAGTGTGTTTTTGAGATGACTATGTAGGGCCCTTCCCAATTTTGAGCAAATTTCCCGTCTCTTCGGTTTTTAAGACCGATGTCAGCCCTCCTAAGAACGAGATAACCGACCTCAAAAGACCTGGGTTGTACCGCTTTGTTATACTGCTTGGCTTGCCTTTCTTTCGCTTTCTTTTCCCGAGCAGAAGTGGCGTCCCGAATCTCCTCGGCCAAAATCAAGTTTTCTTTTATCAAATTTCCGTTTTCCTCCTCGGGTCTGTCCCTCATTTGGAAGGTATGAATTCTTCGTTCGATGACCGCATCACAACCATAGGTGAGTCTGAAGGGGGTTTCTCCAGTTGAGGACTGAACCGTGGTCCTGATTGACCAGAGGACCTCGGGTAGAAGATCGGCCCATGCTCCTTTGGCCTGTGTGATTCTCTTCTTGAGGCCGTCAACAATAGCTCGGTTGGCGGCTTCTGCTTGGCCATTAGTCTGGGGGTGCTCAACCGAGGAAAAACAATGGGAGATCCCGAGACTCTCAGCTAATATCTGGAAGTTGTTGGCGGCGAATTGACTGCCGTTGTCGGTGATTAATGTGAGAGGAAGGCTGAAACGGGAGATGACTTGTTTTATGAAAAACTTCTGGATCCTTGCCGAAGTGATGGTTGCTAGGGGCTCGGCTTCGATCCATTTGGTGAAGTAGTCTATTGCTACCACGATGAATTTTAGTTGGGCTGGAGCCGTTGGGAACTGTCCCACAATGTCCATCCCCCACATGCTGAAAGGCCAGGGGGAGGCTAGAGAGTGGAGCTCCTCGGACGGTTTCTGGTAAACATCACTGAAGAATTGGCATTGGGGACATCGTCGAACATGGTCAATGGAATCCATTACTAAGGTTGGCCAGAAATATCCGGCCCTTAGTATCTTTCTCGC
This sequence comes from Crotalaria pallida, assembly GCA_037953625.1. Lineage (NCBI taxonomy): Eukaryota > Viridiplantae > Streptophyta > Magnoliopsida > Fabales > Fabaceae > Crotalaria > Crotalaria pallida. The sequence goes on from CM075650.1 coordinate 104,591,139, forward strand.
CAAGGATTTTCCTCCGACGTGATGGCTCCCCATTCCTCCATGGACCTTGTTCAAGGTCTCCTGAGCTTCCTCGGAGGTAAGACATCGGAGGAGTGGAGATGACATTCCTCTCCTATAAAGGACTTCATCAATAATAACATACTCAGCTGCTTTTCTCTTAAGTTTCTTTGCTTCCTTTTGATCGGCAGGGAGTATTCCATGTTTGAGGTACGCCCTGATCGGGTGCATCCAGTTCGGCGATACCGAAATGGCCATTACTACGCTTGGGGTTGCGATTTGCTCTAGAATGAGGCTTTTATTATTCCCTCCGCCTTTTGTGCTTGCCAACTTGGAAAGCACATCGGCTCGGGAATTTGAACTGCGGGGGATATGGGTGATGGAAAATTTTTCAAAATCGAGAGCGAGGGATTTAACTTTGTCGAGATATTTCTGCAGGATGGGTTCTTTGGCTTGGTAGTCCCCAACAACTTGGGAAACCACCAACTGGGAGTCGCTCATAACTTGAACTTCGGACGCACCGAGCTTTTTGGCCATGCGGAGGCCAGCAATGACTGCCTCGTACTCGGCCTGATTATTCGAAGTTAGAAACTCGAACTTCAGGGAATACTCGATGCTGAGCCCTTCCGCGTTTTCCAAAATAACTCCAGCTCCTGCACCCTTTTGATTGCTTGAACCGTCAACATATATTACCCAAATATCCGAGCTAGAGCTTTGGTGGGGCTCTGTAAACTCGGACACAAAATCTGCTAACACTTGTGACTTGATTGCCTTCCTCGGTTCATAGGAGATGTCGAACTCGGACAGTTCGATTGACCAGGCCATCATTCTCCCCGCGAGGTCGGGCTTTTGCAGAACTTGTTTAATGGGCTGGGCGGTTCGTACGACGATAGGGTGGCTTTGAAAATATTGTCGTAACCGCGTGCAGCCAGGATAAGACAGAATGCAAATTTCTCAATCTTGGAATACCGAAGCTCGGGGCCCTGGAGAGCTCGGCTTATGAAATAAACGGGGAATTCACTCCGACCTTCATCTCGAACCAACACGGAGCTAAGGGTTGACTCCCCAACGGAGAGGTAAATAAAAAGGTTCTCCCCCTCACGGGGGCTGGAGAGAACTGGAGGGGAAGAGAGGTATTCTTTCAGAGCAAGGAAAGAGGCTTCACAGTCCTGATCCCAATTGAAAGTTGTGCCCTTTTTCAAAAGTTGGTACCAGGGTAAGGCCTTTTTAGCAGCTTGAGGAAGAAATCTAGACAGAGCCGCCATCCTGCCAGTTAATTGTTGCACCCCTCTGAGGTCGGCAGGGCTTTTCATCTCTAGTATAGCGCGACATTTGTCGGGGTTTGCTTCGATTCCTCTCTCGGAGAGCATGAACCCGAGGAAAGCGCCAGCGGGGACTCTGAAAGTACACTTCTCCGGATTCAACCTCATCCTATGGGTTCTTACCCTTTCCAGGACCGTGGTTAGGTCCTTGGCATGGTCTTCCCTTTTCTTACTCTTTGTGATCATGTCGTCGATGTAAACTTCCATGGTAGCGCCAATGATCCCATCAAAAACTTTATTCATCATCCTTTGATAGGTTGCGCCAGCATTCTTAAGGCCGAAAGACATGACGGTGTAACAGTAAGTTGCCTTTCCGGTCGTGAATGTGGTCTTATCTTGATCAGGGGGATACATAGGGATCTGGTTATATCCCGAATATGCATCAGTGAATGATAACAATTGGTAACCTGTCGAATTATCGACGAGCTGGTCAATAATCGGCAGTGGATATTGGTCCTTGGGGCAGGCTTTGTTGAGGTCGGTGTAATCTACACACATCCTCCAACTACCGTTTGCATTTTTAACCAGGACTGTATTTGCAACCCATTCGGCGTATGGGACTTCTTTTATAAACCCGGCTTCGAGCAACTCGGACACCTTTTCCTGGATAACTTTTGCCTTCTCATTTCCGACCCGTCTCATTTTCTGCGCCACCGGCCTTGCTTTTGGGTCTACACTGAGCCTGTGACAGATAAAGTTCGGGTCGATCCCCGGCATATCGGCCGAGGTCCAGGCAAACAGGTCCAAATTAGCTCGCAATAGTGCGATGATTTCCTCCTGTACATCCTTAGGGAGGTCGGCAGCCACCTTGACAGTTCTGCTAGGGTCGGCGGGATCGATGGGAACTGCCAACCACTCTCCTTGAGGAGACGGTCTGAGGTCATCTTGTTCAGCCCGGACATCCAACTCGGCCAAAAGGACCTTCCCTTTGGCTAGTGTCGGACCCGAGAGTTCTTCTTGCTTTTTCTTACTTTCCCGTAGACTCGCGTTGTAGCATAGTCGGGCTCTGGGCTGATCAGCTTTGACGGTGACAAGGTTGTCGTCAGAACCAACGAATTTCATTACTAGGTGAACTGTTGAGACCACTGCTCCAAAGGCTTGAAGGCAGGTTCGTCCTAGTATCACATTGTAGGGGGATTCATAGTCAATTACCAAAAACTTAATAAACTCCGTTCGGGCCGAAGGTAGCTTGCCCAAGGTCACCGGGAGGAGGATGGCTCCAAGGGGGCGTATTGTCTCGCCCATGAAGCTGATAAGATGCCCTTCAAAATGTACGAGGTCGGCGGATCTTAGTTTTAATGCTTGAAATGTGTGGAGAAAAAGAATGTCGGCCGAGCTCCCCTGGTCAACGAGAACTCGGGCGACTTTGGAGTTGCTAATCATGGTCGCGATCACCATTGGGTCATTGTGATCCGGGATGATATCTCCTAGATCCTCATCAGAGAAACTGATTGGGATGTTCCGGGATGGTTTCTTACCCATAGGCTTGTGGCGAACGGCTAACACCTGCTGAACATACCTTCTCCTTTCCGACTTCCTTTCGCTGCCACCGGCGAAACCTCCAGAGATAGTGTCCACCCGGAAGTTTGCCGGTATTTTGAACAGATCTTGTATAACCAAATTTCTTGGATGTTGTTGGGACCCATCAGGAGCTGAGGCTTGAATGGTGTTTTGATGCGACGATAGTGACGGTGGGTAAAGAGAGGGGGTGGTGGGGACCTTGCTGCCCAGCTAGCCCCAAGGTGCGACCGCAGGTCTTCAGCTGGCGGGATTCTCCCAGAGCATTCCCTCCTCCTTTTCTGATCCGGTTGAGCTTCAGAAATGGTAGAATCTTCTGAGTGGGGTTGAAGTTTATCTTTCCCCACAGACGGCGCCAATGTGATGTCCTAGACGGTAAGGACCTCCAAGGGTGTAGGAGATGACCTTCAAAGGTACCTCTGTCTAGGGTTGATCTGTGATGTTTGGGGGAAGTCCTCAGATGGCTAAAGGAAAGAGCCAAGAAGCAACCCTAATCACTGGTGTGTGAGGATGGCAATTAGGGTTAGAGGATGTGCCTGAGCCCCATGTAGTACGGAGCTACTTATAGGGGGGAGCTGGTTGCCCTAATGGGCTTGCTTTAGGCCCAAGTAAGGCCAGCCTGTACTGAGCTAGGAGTGGATAGGCTGTCCTTGCGGATAAGGTTGTGAGCTGTCCTTGTGGATAAGGTGGTGAGCTGTCCTTGTGGATAAGGTAGGGGGACGTCATCATATCCTATATGCCGGACTCGGGGAGGTGTCGGACCTGGATGGGAACACGAGGTCGGCCTGTATCTGGCATCTGTTCGGCCGTTGAGCATTGAGCTCGGCCAAGCGCTTAGAAGGCCTCCTGAAGGGTCCTCAGGACTTTGGCGAGGTGGTTTGAGGACCTCGGCTAGGCCGAGTCCACCACACTACTATAATAAAATGACAAAATTAAACAAAATAAAATAGTTGCATCTGCTGTACAGCCACAGAAAAGTTCCATTACTTCAATAAGTTCAAGTAAAATAATCCAAAACAATTATATACAATTCTAACTTATGCCAAAGACTTATAACTACAATTATTTCTAATAAAATATTACTTTTTCATTAATTCTAAATTCTGGACAGCAACTTAATATTTTTATTTAAATTACTTTAATCACTCAAAAATACTTATTTTTATTTGTTTCTATATTACATTTGCACATATAAACAAGGTATCATTAACATTCTCAAAAATAATCATTTGGGGTCTTAAATAAATAAATTTTTCAGATTAAAATTTCCAGAACTAAAATGAAACTTTCAAAATTAATATTTTCCATATAAACATGTAATATATTCCCTAAACATACTAAAACAATCATCAAATCAATTAGAAAAATTTAATTACTTGTATTCCTTTTTCTCTAAAATTCAGCTAGCATATAGAAAAGTCAGAAAAATATTTTCAATTCCTAAAGCATCTATATAATATAATTACATCATTTGGTATACTAAAAATAAGAGGTTTAATCATTAACAAAATATAAAATAGATCTCTTTTATAAAATAATTCACTTTTTCCAGCAACTAATATTTATAAATACATCAACCACATACTCATACAATTATTCAAAAATACATGTTCTTATAAGTTTATAACAACTTCCATTTGTTCCTATTTCTTTTAAACAATTAACTATAATTTAATTATACATCAAACAACAAGCAATTTACCAAAAATAATTTCAAAACAACATCATAGACCTCACGGTCTATTATTTTTATTTTTCCAGAAATTTATTTTTTTGTTCATTTACTTAAATCAAACAAAAGGAAATAACATACAATCAAAATATAACAATTACATAAAAATTGCATAACATATAATTCCATACACTTCAAGAACATCAAAATTTTCCAGAATTAATTTTATTTCTAAAAAAATCATTTCTAGTTCCTTTAAGTCATTTTCATTTCATTTCTACTTTAAGGAAAATACTTATTTGTTTTCATTCTTTTTAGAGACTTAATTATAACTCAAATATACATGAAATAACAACAATTATCACACAATATACATACATACATACACGGTCCAGAAAAGAAAAGAAATAAAAACCAAAAATAAAAATCCATTTTAAATCTTTTATTCATTTCTATTCTCTTTTATTATATTAAACAACAACACAATACACATATTAAAATACACAATCAATCCTCATTTTTTCTAATATGTCACACGGTTCATATATATATATATATATATATATATTAGAAATTATTATTTTCCATCGTTATTTACTTATTTCTTTTTCATTCCTTAAAACAAAGAACAAAACAATTAAAAAGACAATGAATAAAAACTTTATTTGTTCACACAAAATTCTCTACAATTCTTATATTCTAATTAAAATAAACCCAGAAATTAAATTACTCAAACTTATCAAAAACTTTTAGCCATCTTAAGAATTAAAGAAAAGGGGAGATAAATCCCTTTAAACACCCCTTTTTGTGTCCCTTTTCTCTTTCTTAATTCATATGACTTAAGAACAATTTCATATATTCAAAAATAACTTTAAAATGAAAAAGAAATTTAGAACTTGACCATAGAAGAAATTTAGAAGATTTAAACAAAATATAAACAAGCAACTTAAAAATAACTTAAATAAATAATAAGTGATTTTGGGTTACCTCTACTCCTTAAGATTTTTAGAAAACTTCAAGCAACCAAGCTAATCCTCCCTTCTTCCTAGCTTACTCGTCCCTCTCTCTCTATTTCTCTCTTAGAATTTTTTTTTCTTGTGAAACCATCAAGGTTTGTGTGTGAAAAATGTGGGAACTAAGGCTATCTATTTATAGGTGTTGAAGTGATCCATTTCCCTAAATTTTAAGACTCAAATTTCGGTCCCTCTTCATCAAGTCTTGGTCAAAAATTTTCAAATACTACTTGGAACATGAACTAGCATTAAATGGGATTTTGTTGATTCCTAAAGCCTTTTAATTCATGGTTTATTCTCACAAACTTCAGAACTATTCTTTCCCTCTTTCTACCTTATTTTGGATGGTTCATGTATATTAAAATAGGAGAGAAAATTTTTCATTGGTTCATTGTGGAGGTGCCTACACTATTAACTAATCATATTAAACTATTAAAATTTGATTTTCTACCTACTGTACAGAAATTTTAGTAAATACCAATATAAAAATTTTATTTTTACATATTAAGATTCTACATTTTAATACGATCGTTTTCATATAAAGTTTATGATTTTTGGACTTACGGTTTGAAAGTTATGAATTTTTGAAGTCCTAAGGTCATTTCTTCAAAAATACACTTCCTAAGCTTTTCAAATATTTTAAAATAAGAAAAATACGAAAATACATTTTATTTAAATGATAATACATTATACAACTTCAGAAATGTATTTTTATTTTAAAAATAATTATACTTGAGTCAAAAGGTTATTAAATGCATTAAAACCATACATTGATTCTTAAAACTCAAAAATTCGTTTACTACTGTAGAAGTGATAAAATTTCGAAAACTATAAAATAAAAATCAAAGCTTTACATTTTCATAATCTAGATTTCGATACGATCGTTTTGACATATCATTTGTAATTTTTCGACGTACGGTTGAAAAGATATGAATTTCTAAAGATAAGATACTCTAATCCATCAAAAGACAATTCATCTTCTAAAAATCATTTAAATCAAATACTTTACCTTAAAATATTTCATTTAAATAGGCTAGGGAAAACATTGGTATATATATAATATATACATATATGTCACGTATATATATATATATTCATATATATATATATATATATATATATATATATATATATATATTTCATATGATTTTTAATTAAATCCAGGTATCAAAATCAAGCATAATTTCCTAATTTCAATTATAAAATCACAAATAAATTGGGTAAAATTGTGGGTCTCACAATCCTCCCCAACTTAAAGATTTCTCGTCCCCGAGAAATACGCACAGAGACAAGCAAGGAAACACACAAGGTTATTCAGACATTTCTACTACCCTTTACTTTGTTATTCACTTCTTTTGAGAATATATCCTTCCTTCGATGTCTACGTCGATCAACATTCCTTTACTGGTCAACCTTTGCCGTAACGCCTCGCGGGAGTCGAATTGAGTCAAGTTCAAAGGTAGGCAACAACAATAATTGTCACAATAGGAGTTTGGTCAAACCAGAAATATTAAAGGTAAGTGAGTATGAATTATTCATAAGGATATTGGCATCTTGATAATAGACTTGATAAGAAGAGTTTGTTATTTTAGAACTTGGTGTCAATCCAGAAGTACTTTCTTGTATGCATATCAAAACCATAATCACCAGTTGAATTACTACTTATGCCATACAGGTACTTGTCACTACACTTTTCTAACATAGACTCTACTTAACCTTTTGCTCCTCAACTTTGATCAATCTTATACCATCATAAGACTATGATTACTCCCTAACTACCCGACTTTTCACTTACTACCTTGCCTTCTTAGTACCACTTAGGGACCGAGTCTAAACCATTATTCCCATAACTCCTAACTTTTCACACAACCGTACCATCACCTTGTCCCTTTAGCCTCCTAAAATTCATGTGTTATGCATACAAGTGTTACTTCCTTTATAACTTTATGAGGTAGGGTTCTGTTTTAGTCACAAGAATCCAAGAAAAGAACTTTGAATTTACCGAAATTTGGCATTTGGTCAAATATTTGGATGGATGTAATCATTAGATTGGGTATTTTCTGACAAAAAGGAAGTCTTTTTAATTTGCAAGGGTCGAATTATCGCAGAAATCAAGGTCACAACTAGATAAAATGGCAATTGCGTTTACAAAAATTGATAATAACGTAGGGTAACGCCTTGACTTGAACTCAATTCACCTCCGGCAGTCTTTAAAATGCCACACCTTTCCAAGAACTGATTTCCACGTTCATACCAGAATTTCTACACTTCGTACTTTAAGCACAACATTCATTGAACTCACAAAGATTTCAATATTATTGTATCATAAAAAGCAAAAAGAAGGAATAATCCTTCAACATAGCCAGTCAAGAAGCAAAAGTTAAATCCAACAAGAGAAACAAACACACTAGTAGTGGATAACCCCACACCGTTTAAACAATTCATAACAACACTTAAAATATAGAAAAACTCCTAAGGCACAAACGTAAACACTGTCATTACTTCTTCTGATTATAGCGGAGACCCTTCCATATCCCAGCAGGCCGATTAGAACCTAATTCGCGTCTTGGCTCTGAGCAATCTTTTGAGATGTGTCCTGGTTTGTTGCAGTTAAAGCAGTTCGGGTTTTCATAAGGGCAGTTCGGTCCATAATGGTTCTTATTGCAGCGATTGCACAACGGAATTACTCCTCCCTGACCTTTTTCACCATTTCCATTACCATGAGCATTACCATTGCTGTTGTTGTTGCTTTGATGGTTATTGTTGTTGTTACGCTCATTTCCATGCCTATTCCGATTGCCACTGCTACGATTGTTGCCTCCGGCTGAATTATTTCCTCTAGTTCTATTGTCTCTTCGTCCACTTCCTTGTCCATAAGGGCCTTGATATCGGGCTCCACTGTTTCGGTTTCCATTTTCTGAGAGGTGCCTCACAGGACCACCCCTTGTAACTTGTGCATCTGACTTCCCTGTTGAATCCTTCGACTTCAGACCACTTTCCACAATACTCCCTTTATTTACCAAGGTTGTGAACACATTTATCTCCAAAGGTGCCAGGGCTTGCTTAATCTCCGGCTTTAGACCATCCAAAAACTTTGCACACTTCGACCTCTCATTTCCAGCTTCTCCATAGTAGGGCATAAACCTCGCCAGATTCTCGAATTTGGCAGCATACTCCCCTACACTCATGCTACCTTGTTCCAATCGCAGAAATTCTAACTCCTTAGCTGTCTTCAGATGTTCCGGAAAGTATTTCACCAAAAGTCTATCTTTGAATTGATTCCAAGTTAGTGCTCCAAGTGCTTCTCCTAATGCTTGTTTCTCATTGCGCCACCAGTCGGCCGCTTCTCCTACCATCATGTATCCAGCATAGGCGATCTTTTGCTCATCGGTGCATTGCATCATTCCTCCAAAAATCCTTTCCAAACTTGCTATCCAGGTCTCTGTCTCTTCCGATGCGAAACATCCAGCGAATTCCTTTGGATTCCTACGACAAAACTCGTCGAGTCCTCTGATTCCTTGCCCACCAGCAATCACATTGTGATTCAAACATAATTACACTTATATAAAATCACAATATCCTAGGGTTTTCACACTAAACTATTTCCTCCTAATTCTAATCTCAACCAAACATTTAAATATACCTAATCATGTCCCAATTACTAATTTCAAACCCTTCCCCTATGCTAAACCCAATTTACCCCCTTTACCTTGAGGAGAGAGAAAGAGAATTGGGGATTTTGTTGGAGCTCCACACCAAGCTCCAATCCATGCTCCACGACTCCTATTCCTTGCCCCTATAGCATCTCCTAAGACCAATTGAATGAGTTGGAGGCTCAATTTGATGAATTAGAAAAGTTAGGGTTTTGGGGTTTGATTTGGGGGTTTTTGAGAGAGAGGAATTTAATGGAGATTGAGAGAGGGAAAATGATTGGGGATTGATAGGGAGTGATTATATGAAGTTGATTCCATGGGATTTGGTGTTACTTTGATGATTTTAAGAAGATTGGAGAAGAGAGAGAAGAGAGCTCGTGAAACTAGAGAGAGAAAGAGCTGCTGAACTGATTTGGAATTCACGTGATTTTCAGTTTATCTGCAGGTGTTACTCGATTAATTCGACCCATTAATCGAGTAACGAGACCATTACTCGATTAATGCCGAAAGGGCAATAAAATTTAATCGATTAATCTGCTCTCTACTCGAGTAGACCCGAAAGGTGCTTAAATTCTAATCGATTAAGGCCCTTATTAATCGATTAACTCAGTGCAAAATGGCTTTCTTTCACACTTCTAAGACTCTTAGGCTTTCACAACTCTTTCTAACTTAACTTAACACCAAAACCTACACTCTAAACACAATCTAACCTATTCTTAACTCAATCCAACTTACACTTAGCTAAATTTCTAATTCTAAACAAGTCTAAACAATTCTAAACAATTATAATTACTATTGTCAATACTAATTAACACTTCTAACCGAATCTGACACTTAAGGATTCTCTAATACTTATGAAATTCTACTAACTAATATTCCTAATGCCTTTATAAAATTGGGGATGTTACAATACTCCCCCACTTGAAGGAATTTCGTCCCCGAAATTCGACTGAGTTCAAAGAACTAAAAGAGATATAGAGCTATGTGCTCTAGAACACGATGGATCTTATCTTGGTCAATGAGAGGGCTATGGCCTTTGGGGATGCACTCCCCCACTTAAAACACAACTAAGGCTAAGGTTTCACTCTCAGGGAAACTAACCTGTCAAGCAATCAGAGAAGCAACAGGTCCTCAATTCTCCTCTAACATATAATCATTCAAAAGAATAGAGACTACAATATCAGGAAAATATTTTAAACAGATAGTTATGAATAACAGGCTCAAAAAGGAACAAAACATAAAGCATTTATCAATAAAAAGAAATCCACCTAACAAAACATAATTCAAACACACAGCAAAGTAGATAACAGTGCACATCAACAGTTTTAAAATATTATTTGTCTATCTAAAATCAAACACAAAGAACATCATGGCTTGGAATTTTATCAATCAGTTTACTTTTGAAAGAAAAGTGAAACATCAACTCAACACAAGTAAATGGAAATAATTACTACACACTAAAATAGTCTTGCGTTGAATTAAATTTAATTTGATAAAAGTTTGAAAGATTTGGTATGGCAAGACTTGTTTGGGTAAAAGAGATTGGTGAATTATGAAATATCAAAATCAAGGTTTGTGGAGAAAATCATTAAAAGAATAGGATTTACAAACGACAAGGTACAAGAATCAACATTAGAAATCGGGGAATAAATGCCAAAACCTTAATGCACCCCAATACGAAAATTAGTTCGCAATCTTACTTATGAAAATAGATGTTTGATATTCACACTATAACATATAGAAAGGATAAGGTTTGGAATGTCCACATGAAATGAGAACATAAGAACAGTTACAATTTCATTTTACAAAGAGCATTTTCTCAAAGAGGTAAACAAAATTAGGGAAGACTTTATACATGGACATGATTAGAAAATAAGGGTTATAATAAAAGAAAGGTATAAGAATTGTTCTTATAAAATTAAACTGATGTTCATAAAGAGGATTTGCAAATAATACATAATAGGTATACTTTAATAGTAATATGCATAGAGAAAATGAATTATCAATTATCCCAAAACTTAATTTATTAAAATTATAAGTTTTATTATGTGCAACACTTTCTCTAAGAAAGAAGTTGCATTGAAAACATATGTATACACTAATGAAAGAATCAAAATTAGAAATTGCCATGCAAGGAACACAACAAGGTTTATAAAAAGCCAAACTTGAAACTAAAGCTAAAGGATTTTCATAAAAGAAATACGAGTTGCTTATTTTAAAAGAATTTGATTGGATAATTAGTTAATAAGGATTAGTAAAATATTCTTTCAAAATCATTCTCAAAATGGGTAGAAATATTCTTTATCGAAAACTAACTTTGATTCGTAGACGAAACATATAAAAATACTTAAAGGTTGGGAACTATCATAAAAAGATCCCACATAATTTGATTATTAGAATAGTTTAACTTAGCATATAATCTTAGGAAATTCGAATTTGTAAATACACACACAGTCACATACGAGTCAACCATTCAAAAACACATAAAGCCTACTTCCTACATGAACATCTATACATCTATAGGACTTAGACTTAACTCTAAGACTCCATCAAATCGGACTTAACTTCTACCACTCGACCTACGACTCAGAAACTAAGGAGGTGCTACATTCAATCTAATAAATACTCCACAAAACAAGCCTCAACTAATCCTAGGTTTATTATTTCTATAAGGCTCAAGGCTTCCTATTCGGTTCCTAAGGTTAGGACTTTATATGATGATTTCTCGTCTCTCATCCTAATCGAGGCTTAACTATTACAATCTAGACTTCAGCACTAAGGCTTTCCCACCGGATGTTAAAATTGGGACTTTAACATTCAACAAGCCACATTCCTTGAAACAGTTCATAAGGGTTTTGAAAATCATTTGTAATTTCGGAATATCGCTTGTTCAATACTACCCACACATTTCCTCGGAGTTCTAAGTGAACTTAAAGCAAAAGACATAACATCCTTCACTTTGACTTAAGTTCTAACTTAAACCTTAACTCTAAGGTAACATACATTGCTTTTACTCCACCTTGCTACCTTCACTTACATTCCTCAAATCCACATTATTGACTTGCAAAAAAAAGATTTGGCATTTGGTGATAAAGTACTTTTTAAAGATTTGCATCTTCTTCATCATAAGGAAAACACTTTGTATTCGGAAAATTCTTTTTCATTTAAACTTTGACGAAATTGTCAGGTAGAAAAAAAAAAGACATGTCAAGCCTTCAAAAGTTTAAAGTGTTTTTATAAGTTTTTCCAAGGTCATGTCACATTAGCTTTGAAAATAATTCAGAAGCTTTGAGGACTCTTTGGATCGAACAAACGTGAGTCCTCCATGATTCATCAAGCTCAAATAAAAGGAATGTATTCCTCGGTTAAAAGTTTGATTTCATTTAAATTTTCAAATCTTAATGAATACATTTCCTTTTATTTTAACTTCGAAGTTCACACTTTGATTCGAACTAACTTATGTCGCATTCGGTGAATTCCCATCTAATCGGCAATTGGTGTAATTTGAGAATAGACTACACCATCATTCAATTAGTTAGGAATTCACAGTATTGACAGTACGTTCTTAAAAACTGGTGTTGCGACCCTTAATCAGTTATCAAAGTTGGAATCAACTTCATGCCTTGGAAAATATTAGAATACTAGTATACTTGACATGTATCATTAGTAATAGTACTTGGATTTTTTAAAGAAAAAGTCTCAAAATAGTTTGATGCAAAAACGATTTTATACTCTATCAATAATAGTATGTTTATCACCAAATATAATGTGGAAAATGAAGAAAAGGCACTTAGGTCTCACTAAGATGACACTTAGTGATTAAAGTGAAAGACAATTACAAAGGGGTAACACCTATTCACTTCCGCTGCGCACTCTAATAAAGAATGCCCGGAGTGTACGAAATTGGGTGGTCTCTAATACCTTTCCTATTCCTAGAAAATAAAATAAACCTGGCAATTATTTGATTGGGTTCAAGGACGTAATGACCTTATCTTCCAACAAATGTAAATCTCAAGGTGGCCAATCTCGACTTCACATTACATTGAAGATAATATCACTTCTCGTGCTACCTGAGTTCCAATTAAATAATCTTAAAATGAAACAAACAACTACTCCTCTTCAATTCAAATGAGGACTTTGAAACTTCACCAAACAGAAAAGTTGCAACCCTTTATTATTTTTGAAATGGTATTCAGTTTCAAAACTAAGGTTTAGTTCTGCCCGTTGGGGTAGTCATTTCCTGCTCTGACCCGTTGGGAGTTTTCACTTTCCTTAGTCTTTACTTTCCGTCCACTTCTAAATATAACAAAGTCACAATTAAAAATTTAGTTTCAATCCCTCTTTAAATTGAAGGTAGAACCTTAAGGTTGCTAAGCTATAGCTATCACTGTCCCACACTACTAAACTATACCAACTTCAACTAAAGATGCATGAACGTAGTACTAAATTATGCAACCTATCTAACTATCTTCAGTTACTCTCATGTGGAGTAACTCTTTTAGGAGTAGGAAATCCATACTCCATCGCCAAGGATATGCAACCATTGCTCTGATACCATTTGTAACATCCTGACTTTTTAATTTAAAATTTATTAATTAAAATCTTTGATTTAATTAGAAAATACTTGGGGTTTTAAAAAAATTTTGGCGGAGTTTCGTTTAAAATACGGACTTTCCCCAATTAGAATTTAAACCTGTCAAGTCCAGAACAATTGTAGTAAAATAGAAAAGAGACCTACAATTCTATTCTTGAAACCATGCAAAAGGGATATCATTATATCCACTCCCGACACTAATACTTCCATAAAAATCATTATAGAGTCCCTTTTTACAAAAGTTCCAAATAATCTTAGTACCAAATAAAATGTAAAATTGAATTACAACTTTAATTTAATGAAAATCTTTTATAGTACAGGGCCCTAGAATGATTGCAATCGGACTGAGACCAAAAAGGTCTCAACCAATAATATACTCTCTTTCAATGAGAGCGTACTATTTCGGCGTAGAAGCTATGCACATCTTTCTCCACTGGGTACCTAATATGCTCAACAGTAAGGGTGAGTACTTGGATATAGATTAGAGAAAAACGTTTGAACGTAATAATAAGGCATAACTAGGTTCAATCACAACATAAAGGAACTAAAGAGAAAGGAAAATTATCAATCACACTCAGTAAAACTATTCATAATTATAATACTATAATTTAATGCACATTCGCATGATTATGATATGCACGTCACACTTATGAATTGAATCATGGAATCCGATGTTACACAATTCATTTCCTTTCATTAACTTTGACAATTCCATCGGATTCAATGATCTAACTCAATTATGCAATTCCCTTTCACACTTTCACTTTAACACTTTTACACTTTAACTTTAACTTTAACTTTAACACTTTTCACACTTTTTAACAATTGGGTACATTGTGCTTCACATTCTTCCCGAAGGAGGGTTCCTCACACAATGTACCTATAACACTTTTCCCTTTTTCCAATAACAACACAACCACCTCACAACCCACCCTCCACTCTGGGGAAAAACCGACCAGGAGTAAGTATTTCTCAACCTATAGTTGGGTGCTTCACCTCCACTTAGGAAGGTCCCTCGCTCACCCGCTTGCACAACACTTCACCTTCTCTTAGGAAGGTCCCTCATGTAATTCGGATTGATTTTCCCGAATTGGCTTTAGCAGAAATCACCCTCGACTGGCCCAAAGAAACCAAAGTAAATGGAATTATTATGGTTTGCCTGGACCAATCCGCAACATGGGAATCAAACCCATGTCCTATGCAAGATCAAAGTCCCCCATAATAATCCTCCTAATTTACTTTTGTCCTCATCAATCAAAAGAGACGTGTGTTTTTCCCCTACACCTAACGTCCACCTTTACACCATGAATGACACTAAACGCAGTGCTATTCAATTGAGATTGAAATCCCTTTTTGTTCTTCCTTTTTAAATCACATTACTTTGGTTCAAACTCAATTGAATAGGACTAGACCCTAAGGTATGCATAACTATTAATACTTCTAATAATATAATAGCAAACACATCATAATCACATAGAAATCAACAATTATATAACCAACACAATGTTCAACACATTCAAACATAATTACACTTATATAAAATCACAATATCCTAGGGTTTTCACAGTAAACTATTTCCTCCTAATTCTAATCTCAACCAAACATTTAAATATACCTAATCATGTCCCAATTACTAATTTCAAACCCTTCCCCTAAGCTAAACCCAATTTACCCCCCTTACCTTGAGGAGAGAGAAAGAGAATTGGGGATTTTGTTGGAGCTCCACACCAAGCTCCAATCCATGCTCCACGACTCCTATTCCTTGCCACTCTAGCATCTCCTAAGACTAATTGAATGATTTGGAGGCTCCATTTGATGAATTAGAAAAGTTAGGGTTTTGGGGTTTGATTTGGGGGTTTTTGAGAGAGAGGAATTTAATGGAGATTGAGAGAGGGAAAATGATTGGGGATTGATAGGGAGTGATTATATGAAGTTGATTCCATGGGATTTGGTGTTACTTTGAAGATTTGAAGAAGATTGGAGAAGAGAGAGAAGAGAGCTCGTGAAACAAGAGAGAGAAAGAGCTGCTGAACTGATTTGGAATTCACGTGATTTTCAGTTTATCTGCAGGTGTTACTCGATTAATTCGACCCATTAATCGAGTAACGAGACCATTACTCGATTAATGCCGAAAGGGCAATAAAATTTAATCGATTAATCTTCTCTCTACTCGAGTAGACCCGAAAGGTGCTTAAATTCTAATCGATTAAGGCCCTTATTAATCGATTAACTCAGTGCAAAATGGCTTTCTTTCACACTTCTAAGACTCTTAGGCTTTCACAACTCTTTCTAACTTAACTTAACACCAAAACCTACACTCTAAACACAATCTAACCTATTCTTAACTCAATCCAACTTACACTTAGCTAAATTTCTAATTCTAAACAAGTCTAAACAATTCTAAACAATTATAATTACTATTGTCAATACTAATTAACACTTCTAACCGAATCTGACACTTAAGGATTCTCTAATACTTATGAAATTCTACTAACTAATATTCCTAATGCCTTTATAAAATTGGGGATGTTACAATACTCCCCCACTTGAAGGAATTTCGTCCCCGAAATTCGACTGAGTTCAAAGAACTAAAAGAGATATAGAGCTATGTGCTCTAGAACACGATGGATCTTATCTTGGTCAATGAGAGGGCTATGGCCTTTGGGGATGCACTCCCCCACTTAAAACACAACTAAGGTTAAGGTTTCACTCTCAGGGAAACTAACCTGTCAAGCAATCAGAGAAGCAACAGGTCCTCAATTCTCCTCTAACATATAATCATTCAAAAGAATAGAGACTACAATATCAGGAAAATATTTTAAACAGATAGTTATGAATAACAGGCTCAAAAAGGAACAAAACATAAAGCATTTATCAATAAAAAGAAATCCACCTAACAAAACATAATTCAAACACACAGCAAAGTAGATAACAGTGCACATCAACAGTTTTAAAATATTATTTGTCTATCTAAGTCAATTCGGTCTAATTCTTTTACAAAAAGATTTTCATAAATACAATTTAATTCATTTGGTTTACAAAAATGTTTTGGTACTTAGACTTGCGTCATAAAATTCTATTCCCAAAAAGAGATGTTAACATCCAACACATTTCCAAAAACTCATTTTCTCAATGTCGTATTTAGTCGATGGTTAACTTGCGGAAAAATAGTTTAATTACTTTATGAACATGATATATAACAAAGAAACTTCTTTTATTTAATTTAAAATAATCCATATTACAACTGGGGTTACACTCGGGATAGAGTAATCATGTCCTACCCATCCAAAGATGGAATACAAAACAAGAACTATCCTAGACTATTAGTCTTCATCATTTTCCTCCACCGCAATTGTCTGGAATATTCTTTGATTGCTGCTTCTGCTTCCTCCTCGTATGTACGTTGTCTCGTGATCCTCTTTCGACTTGAACAACCGCTACTCGAGATAGTACATGATCTGTCATCTGTGAACATTGTTCCCCAATGTCCACAGGAAAGGGAAATAGAGAGAGTAAGTACTTCCGAATGATATGATCGTCGACGGCGCGGGCTTACAATAGGGGAATATTAAGACCAAAAGGGTAATTATCATGAAACCATATCCATTATATTTAATTATCTTTAGGCTCTAAGTTTTATTATCGTAACCATCGGAAATTCGAGAAGGGGTACCACCACCGAAGCTCAAGGATTTGGTAGCACTCACGTTACATCTCCTTCATCATTCCAACCACATCCTAGTTCGGAAAGCAGATGGGACGCACAGGAACCCTAACCATGCTGGCATCGATGTCGAAGGGTACGCACCAAAAGTTTCTAACAACCGAAGTAAAATCATTTCGTACAGCTTCACCAAAATACAGCGACATCTAGCCCCATTCGGGTTCCCTCTCACCATTTAAGATTTGCTCCAGGGGGCGATAGCGCTATCTCTAGTTGATCTTGCAGTTCCTTGCTACGACATTACCTACAACCGAAAGACAAGTCCTTGTAGTCTTGTCCCGCCTAGAGAAGCACTCGAGGCTTCTTGACGTTCACCATCCTTGCCTTCCCCTATCGCAATCACCACTTGAAGAGACACCTACCTCCAAGTATACGGTATCTTTCCTCTCCACTACTTCACTCTCAACGCGTAGGTTTAGGAGAGGGGTTCCTAAGTCTTTTAAGTCTTTTCTTAAACCTAAGTTTTGGTCGATCGACCCATTCTAAGCCTTGCTGCTAACGGGCCTCGACCTCTAAGGGAAACATCAAACACCCTTCTACAGTACAGTGGAATCCACAAGACTTAGACCATGGCACAGTCATCCACGTGGCCAGTCACTTAAAGGGAATATTTCCAAAGTTATCGTGCCGTTTGCACCATCACTGTACACTAATATCGCTTACAAATTTCATTGATCATTCTCATATTTTCATATTAGTATTTACAAAATATGCCAATTCCATTTCATGGAACAACCGATCGAAAAACACAAAGAACTCTTTTCATAGGAACCACCGAACATTAATTTTCTTTCCATAAGATGAACCATTATTTCCAAAATATAATATACAATACAAAAATATACAACATAGCACAAGCAATTAGCAACCGACATACAATAAATATCGAGGAATCGTGTTTTTCGTATAAACGACAGGGATACACACTCAATTGCCGTTTTACTACTCGACCGATAGATTCCTAGTTCCGACCTTTGAGATTATACGGAACGTCCTAATATTACCCTACATGCCACTATGTCGTAAGAAGGCTTCTCTCTCACCTGAAGTTAAAGCTACCAAAATTAGTGTCCTCTTGCTTTGAAGTCACGTCACCCAAATCCGAACGAAAGCCTTTACCAAATAATATTTACAAAATAATTTCATAAATAACTACTCAATTACCAGTAAGCAAACCACAAGATCTATGTCCTTAACAACAATTTCCTTTATCACTTTTAGGAAATCCAAAAGACTTGAACCAAAACTTCCAATACTTAAAATAAATCATACTTTACAAAATCAAAACCTTTAAAACGTCAATGAAAATTTTTAGAACTAATTATTAAATCAAAAGAGATTATTAACTCAAAATCAACAACAACTACCACTCAAGGATTAACATAAGCCATTTAAAACAAATAACTTAAACTTGATGCAACCTTTTTAATCATTTGGACAGCCAAGAAACACATTTTTAAAATCAATACAAACACTTAACACATCAACAATCATTCTAAATTATGAACTCATTCACTTATCAAGTCAAAACAAGTTCTATTTTAAATATCATGCAACTATATAAAAATCTTCTCTGGACAGCAGCACGAATAAAGTTGCATTACTTCACAGTTACCCAAAAATTCATTCTTTTCAATTTCCTACTAAAAGATTCACATCCAAATTCTAAAAATGAAATTAAGCTTAAGAAAGTAATGTTTTTTCCACACTTATTCAATTATGGGCATCACTTAAATCATTTCAATTCACCTTAAATCTTATACTACTAAGGTAAATATAAAACAAATCTGGACAGTCACTCAAACAAATTGCACTTACCCACAATTTTCATCAAATTAAAGTTCCAACCTCTATTTTCAAAGAACTAAGAATTATAACTCAAAAATACTCATAACTTATAAAAATAGTTACATATGGATTATTTAGAGAAGTATCGTATCACTTAGACAACAATATTTATAGCATACATTTACTTATCTAATAAAATACTATAACTTGCCTAAAAATTCTTAACATTATATTTTTACATCAAAATACAACCCACTTCTTATTTACTAAATTCAAACAATATGATAACTATACCCAAACATACACACATACATTAAAATCATTTTTATAATTACTTAAATCAATTTATTAAATTTGGACAGTATACAATACAAACTCAAAATCACTTTTACAAGACATTCCACAATTATCATACAAGCACCAGTAAGATAGCAATTTAGTAAACAACTAGAACATTAAGGCATATATTTACAAAGTTATTTTTATATTTCCTTTTTAACTCTATATATAAAAAGTCTTAGCATAAAATTCACATATTGATTTAATCCAAAACAATTTCTATCATTGGTGCCACACACTTTAGATTTTTAGACAGCATGCATACTTAAACTTAAAAATTCAATTTCTCTCAAACAGAAAATCGAAAACACATGTCGTTTCTTCCTAAATTCTTATTACAAATTCTACTATAATAAAATGAAAAAATTAAACAAAATAAAATAGTTGCATCTGCTGTACAGCCACAGAAAAGTTGCGTTACTTCAATAAGTTCAAGTAAAACAATCCAAAACAATTATATACAATTCTAACTTATGCCAAAGACTTATAACTACAATTATTTCTAATAAAATATTACTTTTTCATTAATTCTAAATTCTGGACAGCAACTTAATATTTTTATTTAAATTACTTTAATCACTCAAAAATACTTATTTCTATTTGTTTCTATATTACATTTGCACATATAAACAAGGTATCATTAACATTCTCAAAAATAATCATTTGGGATCTTAAATAAATAAATTTTTCAGATTAAAATTTCCAGAACTAAAATGAAACTTTCAAAATTAATCTTTTCCATATAAACATGTAATATATTCCCTAAACATACTAAAACAATCATCAAATCAATTAGAAAAATTTAATTACTTGTATTCCTTTTTCTCTAAAATTTGACTAGCATATAGAAAAGTCAGAAAAATATTTTCAATTCCTAAAGCATCTATATAATATAATTACATCATTTGGTATACTAAAAATAAGAGGTTTAATCATTAACAAAATATAAAATAGATCTCTTTTATAAAATAGTTCACTTTTTCCAGCAACTAATATTTATAAATACATCAACCACATACTCATACAATTATTCAAAAATACATGTTCTTATAAGTTTATAACAACTACCATTTGTTCCTATTTCTTTTAAACATTTAACTATAATTTAATTACACATCAAACAACAAGCAATTTACCAAAAATAATTTCAAAATAACATCATAGACCTCACGGTCTATTATTTTTATTTTTCCAGAAATTTATTTTTTTGTTCATTTACTTAAATCAAACAAAAGGAAATAACATACAATCAAACAATAACAATTACATAAAAATTGCATAACATATAATTCCATACACTTCAAGAACATCAAAATTTTCCAGAATTAATTTTATTTCTAAAAAAATCATTTCTAGTTCCTTTAAGTCATTTTAATTTCATTTCTACTTTAAGGAAAATACTTATTTGTTTTCATTCTTTTTAGAGACTTAATTATAACTCAAATATACATGAAATAACAACAATTATCACACAATATACATACATACATACACGGTCCAGAAAAGAAAAGAAATAAAAACCAAAAATAAAAATCCATTTTAAATCTTTTATTCATTTCTATTCTCTTTTATTATATTAAACAACAACACAATACACATATTAAAATACACAATCAATCCTCATTTTTTCTAATATGTCACACGGTTCATATATATATATATATATATATATATATTAGAAATTATTATTTTCCATTGTTATTTACTTATTTCTTTTTCATTCCTTAAAACAAAGAACAAAACAATTAAAAAGACAATGAATAAAAACTTTATTTGTTCACACAAAATTCTCTACAATTCTTATATTCTAATTAAAATAAACCCAGAAATTAAATTACTCAAACTTATCAAAAACTTTTAGCCATCTTAAGAATTAAAGAAAATGGGAGATAAATCCCTTTAAACACCCCTTTTTGTGTCCCTTTTCTCTTTCTTAATTCATATGACTTAAGAACAATTTCATATATTCAAAAATAACTTTAAAATGAAAAAGAAATTTAGAACTTGACCATAGAAGAAATTTAGAAGATTTAAACAAAATATAAACAAACAACTTAAAAATAACTTAAATAAAAAATAAGTGATATTGGGTTACCTCTACTCCTTAAGCTTTTTAGAAAACTTCAAGCAACCAAGCTAATCCTCCCTTCTTCCTAGCTTACTCGTCCCTCTCTCTCTATTTCTCTCTTAGAATTTTATTTTTTTTCCTTGTGAAACCATCAAGGTTTGTGTGTGAAAAATGTGGGAACTAAGGCTATCTATTTATAGGTGTTGAAGTGATCCATTTCCCTCAATTTTCATACTCAAATTTCGGTCCCTCTTCATCAAGTCTTGGTCAAAAATTTTCAAATACTACTTGGAACATGAACTAGCATTTGTAAGATCCATGAAGAATGTTTTGATAAATGCCAAAAGGTTTTGAACAAGCTACAAAAGGTTTCGAACAAGCTTCAAATGTGTTGATCAAGATCAAGCTCAACAAGCAACAACAAACATCAAGTTATGAAGAGAGAACCAACTCATGAAGACTTAGTTTGGTAGTTTATGTTTTATATTTTATCTTTCGCCTCACAAGTCTTTTTGTTTATGAGTTTGGGTAGAGTTCTTAGAGGGTAGTGAATCTCTTTTGATTGCATGATTATATCATATTTTGAGTATTCATTTTGCCTAAAATCAATAGGTGGCTTAAAGGTTTGAAAGAAAAGGTTTAGTTTTTGAGAAAACAAATTTTAAGTGTTTTTTGAACTGACTACTCGATTAGCCACTTGTTTACTCGAGTAGAATTTTGCAGTCTTGCACAAATACTCGATTAAGGGGCTGATTACTCGATTAGAATTTTGAAGCCTTGCGCAAATACTCGAGTAGTAACTTAAATACTTGAGTTTTGAACACTTATTACACTTGTTACTCGAGTAGTAACTTTGTTACTCGAGTAACACGAGCTGTTACTGTTTTTAAATGAGTTTTTCACTTCTCAAAAGCACTTCTAACCATTCCTAACTTTTGGGTATTCTATATAAACCTATTCCTAACCTTTGTGGTTCATTATTACAATTACCTATAATTTTTATATCAATTTTACAAAGAATCAAAGTCACTCTATTCTCTCTCACTTTCTCAAGATCAAAGCTTTCACTTTTACATTCTTTGATCAAGAACCTTGAATCTCTCATGTTGATATTTCATAACTTTTGAAAGAGATTCATAGGATTGTTATTTTGTTTTTATTTGAGTTGTAATCTTTGCAAGAGGCAAGCTATCTACAACATTGGAAGTCTTGGTTGTAAATCAAGCAAAGTTATATTGGAAGCCTTGGTGTGGCATTTCATCAAGCACTTGGAAGCCTTGTTTTGTTAACAAGCAATTGGAAGTCTTGTAGTGAAGCAAGCATTGGAAGTCTTGTTGTGGGGTATCGGCAAGCAAAAGAGAAGAGGTTAGATTAGATATCAATAGGGTTACAAGGCAAGGGTGTGGTATCTCTTGTAGGCTAGCAAGAAGGGAGTCTTGTGAGGCATTTACTTGTAATTTGAGAAACTCTAATTCCTCATAGTGAAGAATCTCTCTTGGTTGAAGAGGGGACTGGAGTAGCTTTCAAGTGGATGAAAGTGAACCAGGATAAATCACTGTGTCGTATCTCTAAACTCTTAACTCTTTACATTCTTGTTATTAATTGTGTTCTTGGTTGAAAACCTAGAAAAAGTGATCTTTCATAATTGATTGAATTGAATCTTAATTGTGCAAAATTGATTTGGGGAAAATCATTTTCATAACCTAGGTTAATCAATAAGAATATTGGTGTTAATCTTTTCCGCTGAATCTCTAATTATACATGTTGGTTGATTGATTTTCGTATTTGATTGAAAAGTGATTTTTCAATTTTGAAAGGGATTAATCGATTAACTAGTGTCATTACTCGATTAGATTGAATCAAGCATTCGGAACTAATCGATTAATAGCCTTTGCTAATCGATTAACATCAAGAGAATTTGCAAAAATCATTTGTTTTAATTGTTTTTGATTTGTTTCTTGCGAAAATCTTTCAAGGTTTACCCAACACCTATTCAACCCCCCCTTCTAGGTGTTCTCCTAGTGTTTCCTAGTTGTTTCACCCACCGATTGTAGGTTCTAACAGCATTAAATGGGATTTTGTTGATTCCTAAAGCCTTTTAATTCATGGTTTATTCTCACAAACTTCAGAACTATTCTTCCCCTCTTTCTACCTTATTTTGGATGGTTCATGTATATTAAAATAGGAGAGAAAATTTTTCATTGGTTCATTGTGGAGGTGCCTACACTATTAACTAATCATATTAAACTATTAAAATTTGATTTTCTACCTACTGTACAGAAATTTTCGTAAATACCAAAATAAAAATTTTATTTTTACATATTAAGATTCTACATTTTAATACGATCGTTTTCATATAAAGTTTATAATTTTTGGACTTACGGTTTGAAAGTTATGAATTTTTGAAGTCCTAAGGTCATTTCTTCAAAAATACACTTCCTAAGCTTTTCAAATATTTTAAAATAAGAAAAATATGAAAATACATTTTATTTAAATGATAATAAATTATACAACTTCATAAATGTATTTTTATTTTAAAAATAATTATACTTGAGTCAAAAGGTTATTAAATGCATTAAAACCATACATTGATTCTTAAAACTCAAAAATTCGTTTACTACTGTAGCAGTGATAAAATTTCGAAAACTATAAAATAAAAATCAAAGCTTTAAATTTTCATAATCTAGATTTCGATACGATCGTTTTGACATATCATTTGTAATTTTTCGACGTACGGTTGAAAAGATATGAATTTCTAAAGATAGGATACTCTAATCCATCAAAAGACAATTCATCTTCTAAAAATCATTTAAATCAAATACTTTACCTTAAAATATTTCATTTAAATAGGCTAAGGAAAACATTGGTATATATATAATATATACATATATGTCACGTATATATATATATATATATTCATATATATATATATATATATATTTCATATGATTTTTAATTAAATCCAGGTATCAAAATCAAGCATAATTTCCTAATTTCAATTATAAAATCACAAATAAATTGGGTATAATTGTGGGTCTCACACTTAGCATTTCAAAATCCGCACAATCCCAAATGGAAATCTCGAAACCCAGAACATCAGAGCTGCAAATATAGGTGGCGATAGCAGCAGCTGGAGCAGGAGTGAAGGTTCCAAGTTTGAGAAAATTCGTAGAAAGCAAGTTGAGCATCCAACCTTATGCTATTGTGCTTTGAAAAGTGCTTTGAGGAGATCCAAAACTCCTCTCAACCCGGGAAGATTATTCTTTGGATGTCCTATGTACAAGGTTAGAGTTTAATTTTTTCAGTTGAATGATATTTTTCTGAAATGTTTGAGTGCTAATTGAAATTATGGTTTTTTTTTTTAGTATGGAACACAATTCAATTTCTTTTCCTGGGTTGATGATGAAGACAGTAATGAATGTTCAATTGACAGCAAGCATAAAGAGCCTAATTCAACTGTTGATGGTGATGAAGGATAGAGCATTGATTTGACTGTGAATTTTTTGCCACAGGTGCTATACACAAAGTCTATGATGCACTACAGGCATTACCTCCTGTAATGCAGGAATCAGCCCCTAAAAAACAAAAGATCGTATTTCATTTTAGTCCTTGAAGTGCATTAAAATAATTCAATTTAGTCCCTACAAAAATTAAAATAATTCATTTTAGTCCCTAAAAAAAATTAAAATAATTCAGTTTAGTCCTTAAAAAATCGCACTCTTCATTTTAGTCCCTGAGTTATTTCCAGTATATCAGTATATCAGGTATAAACATATTTGAGATGCAATTAATATCATTATATCAGTTTATCATTATATGCTCAGTATATTTGTATATCATTATCAATGTATATCAGTATATCAGTTTCAATGTATATCAGTATCAATCTAAGTAACTAATGTAAACAAAGATAATAACAATAGTGTTACCTTCTGCATATCAGAGATGAAATTCCAGCCATTGTCTTTGTAATAGCCCAAATCAAGATGCAAATGCTCTAAAAACTATTTCCAATTATCTTTATTCTCTACATCCACAACAGCATATGCAATAATCCATATATGGTTATTTGCATTTTGGCCTATAGCAGTTAACAGTTGCCCTCCATAATAACCCTTCAAGAATGCACCATCCAATCCTAATAGAGGTCTATTGTAACACCCTGATTTATCACTTGACAAATTATTCTTTATTCAATAAGATATAGTGAAAATTTAGTAAGGTTTTTTTTTTTACATGATAACATGGACATGAGAGTCTTGAAGTTCCAAAATATTTCATTAAACATTTCGGTAAATAAAGTCGACTTCTCATATTTCATATTATCCCTCAAGTTCCAAACCGAGATGTTACTTAACATCGCACTTTGAAACCTTCTTTCATAAAGTTCTTTCAAGAAACACGTTCATTTTCTCATTAACTGAAAACCTTTTCTTTGAATAGCAATACATACTGAAACATAATCAAGGGGTACATCGTGGTACAGCAACAGTGTTTAAGTAACTGCAATGGTACAATGACTTAAAAGAAAATACCTATTAATTACTACTATCTACTAATCTTCATCACTGGAGTCCATTGCAGGAGTCTTATCAGGGTCGAAGATGTGAACCTCTGCGTCTCTGCGCCATTCCCAACCACAATGATTAATCTCCCATTGCCCGTCATTACGAATGTTGAAGGTAAACTTGATCGGATCCATCAGCTATAGGGTGGCACCACATAGACAATATACAAGACAAAACTCGAGAGAGTAAGTATTCCGAACGACAAATCATCGACGATGTGGGTTTACAACAGGCAAGATATTAAGACAACACAACATAGGAAAATAACAAATAAACCACACAGTATACATGATCATCATCATCATCAATTATTCAATTACCAGTACGAGCTTACTTTCACATATCAATATCATCAATCTCTTCTCGACATAATAATTCATTCTTTCTCAAGTTCTTTTCTCAACATCATCACATCTTATGAATCTTTTAATTGTATTCATTTCCATCTTTCATAAAGTCTAATACATTTCCATTCTTTTATTATCAAGTCTTATGAATTCGCGTCCTTCAATGATGCGGGGAATTGGTCATCATTGAGGAGGTTGGTTAGCACACACGACTACATCTCCTCATATCCACCCATGCCTAAGTCGGAAGCAAACAGCAGTACAGGACCTTCCCCATGCAGGCTGGCTGTCGAAATACATCATAATCATAAACATATATCATCATCATATCATTCGTAATTCATCATCAAGATCATCAGAGTTCAACAGCAACGACGACAACCACCTCGCTCCAGTCCCTCTCCACTGTTCACGAATTGCCATAGGGGTGACAACACTATTCCAGTTGGTCGTGCAGGACTTACTACGGTTATTTGGGACCGGCCTACCCGTACCGCATATGGACTTTTCCCGCCCAGAATAGTACTCAAGACATCATGACGTTTTACCGCCCTAGCCTACCCTAATGCAATCATCTCCTGAGTATCCGCAAATAACCCAGGGTATCTTCCTCTCCACTACTTCACACTCGTACTCACCACGTTAGCCAATGTCTTTTAAAGCTCTATAATTAACTTTCAGACTTATTAACTTGGTCGACTCATTCTTAGTCCATCTCTTCAATGAACCTCGACCTCTAACAGATTCTTTTCTTTTCCCCAACAATAGCATTGTACAAGACTTCAAGTTCCATCAGCCGTTCGGCACCACGGCCATAAATAGCTCACGTGGTTGACTTAAAGTCCGATCCTCACAGGTGTTCCTCAAGAAGTGACTTGGTACAAGCATCGTTCCATAATCATATTCTCATATCATAAGCATTCCCATTTTAACCTTCTCAATCTTTGGAACATTACTCTTTGATCATCATCCTTGCCATCACAACTCGGCTCATTTTTCGTAATACAATCTCTTTGAATCATCATTCATCTCATTCTCATAACAACAACGTTTCGATCTTTCTTTCTCAACTTTGGGATTCAGCTGATCGAATTCAACACATTACTCTTTTAATCAACGTCCTTTCCTCATAACACTTGGAAACTTTCCATACAATCTTTAATCATCAATCTCATAACTTTTCCATAGTCTTTCTTATCAGTCTTATCTTAAGCAACATAATTATTTTCTTTATAACTGGTCTTGATTCTTGTCATAATTTCATAAGTTCCATTGTCTACTTAATTACAAATCGGAATCAAGACGTAACAGACGTCTCTCAGCATACTACTCCTAATCAACAACAGATATCATGTTCATCATGCATAAATATAATAAAAACATGCTATCATCAAAACATTATCATACTGAGCATATCATAACATAATATGTGGTCTTTGTCTCCTTCGTATAAGTGGCCACACAATCACAAACAATTGCCACTATACTACTGACTCAGAACCATGAAGTTCCGACCCTTGACATGATCGAGAACATCCTAATATGTTACCTAAATACCACGGTGTCTTAGGAAAGCTTCTCTCTAAGACGTGTAGGTCTCCAAGCGTCGTCCTCGAATTGCCGATCCGTTATTCCTTTCCCCGCTCTCTTCCCGTAATTCGAAGCTTAAAAATAAAATTACAAGGCTTTAAATCTCAAGATCTTCTCCTTCTCCTCCTATTTTGGCTTCATCCTTCTCTCTTCTTTGGTGGGGGTGATTTTCTTCTCTAAGTTTGTGAATGAAAGTGAGGTTAGGAAGAAAGTTTGTAAGTCTTGAAAAATCAAATGGACTTTCTCTCTTTCTCTCTCTCAATCCTACGGTCTCTCTCTCTAAGACATGAAGGTTTGATTTGCCTTCATGCTTTGTTGGTGTTTGGAAGAATGGTGAGTGTGAAAAATGAATCAAATGTGAAGCCTAAGGGTATATATATATATATATATATATATATATATATATATATAGGAATGAGTGGCTTGGGGTTGATGTTCTAACTTAGGGGTTAAGAATCAAGAAGCTAGGGGTAGTTTAGGCATTCTAAATTGTTGCATGTGAATAGTAACTTTGGTTGAATCTTGTTGAGTAAGAAAATGAGTTTTGCAATGAATCAAATGATGATATGCTTCCTTAATTTAGGGGATATGACTAATGCATGGTACCACATCAAGTTATCAAACTAATATTTCTACTCCCTTATTCATGCACCATACGACCCACACATACACACACATGCACATATTATTTTCACTTCCAATCATGCATTACATGAAAGCATTTCAAATACTGCACTATCTTAATAAAAATAATATAATGTAAACTCTTCAAGAAATCATTGATCATACCAAATTCATATAAACATCAAGTCAAACATTCATTTTATTTTTGGTTTACTTTATAAGATTGAATAAAGTAATTTTCCTTGCTTAAGAAAAAATGTATTAATAATTATGGACAAAACTCCGAAAAATACACTTTTAGGAAAAATAATTAAATATACTTATTGGCTATAAGTACAGACCCCATTTCATTTTCTAAAATCACTTTTTCATATATAAAAGAGATTCCCAAAAGGAAAAGATCATTAGAGATCTTTAACTATTTTTAATGATTTATGCACTCAAAATTTGTATAATATGCACCCAGAAAATAATTTTTCATAAATCAACCCAGAAAATTATAAATTTTAAAGTTTTAAATTCTAAATTTTAATACGATCATTTTCATATAAAAATCATAATTTTCGGACTTACGGTTAAAAAGTTATGAATTTTCAAAGTTAATATTTCAATTAGAGTCTATAAAGAATTTCATTACTTAAAAGAATAAAAAATAATAAAACCATCACTATTCCTTTATCAATTCTAAACATTCCATGCTTAATAAAATCATTTACTTCAAATCTATACAAATTATTTATCTATAAAACTTCATAAAAATTTATGACTTCTTACTTAAATAAGTAAAATATTCACTTCGAATTCTTTTATAAAATCAAATCTCAAAATTTATATTAATGAAAATTAATTTATGCAAGTAGGAAAAATGCGGGATGTCACATTCTCCCCCACTTGGAGATTTCTCGTCCTCGAGAAATGCTAAGCTAGATTCACGCACTCACTCATACGACACTCTTATTACGAAAAACTCTACCGATTACGATCTTCGTTGTTCATCAAGCTTCAAGCCATCTTTCCTTGAAGCGACTTGCGTTTCCGCGCTACTGATCCTTCAGTCCTTTTACAGCGACACTTTGTGCCATTTTGGGTTCGTAATCAGATTCGGATCAAATGAGGCCGGGGGATTTGACATAATTTCCAAGATTACAAATGAAAGTACTCGGGATCGGTTGAAAATTTTGGGATCAATAACGATTGCATAGATGACAAAATTTCTGATCATGAAGGGCTGGTAAAGACATGACTCATACAGGGTGATTTTGGAGGGTCTCTGTGTCTCTAATTCAATTCTAGAAAATTATTTTTCCTAATGTAGGTCTCCACCGGTCATTGTTGGTTTCTTTACTTCACTAAAGCGTGCTTTGCTATGTCGCCTTTTCTGACTTCCCGTCTTTCCTTCTTGTCACCATGGTAGATTCTAAGCCTACGCTCCTTTCGTCTTCCAGTTTCCTGTTTCACAATGGTGTCACTACCCCTTTACAATCACTTAGGTTATCTATAGCACATACATATTTCTTACTTCCATGCTCTTACTCGTTGCCTTAGGTGTTCTTCTACTGTAAATTTGACCAATTTCGCCACTTAATTTTTTTTTCTCTTACAAAACTTCCCATCACTTTCCAATTTTGATTTCGTTCTATCTTCTCGTCTTGAGGTCAACTTCACAATTTCAATTCTTCTACGTTTTCACTTTCTTTGCTAATCCTTCAATTTCCACACATATTTCTCATTTACTATTCCTAAGGTTATCACTCTTGATCCTTCCATTCTACTTGCTCATGTTTAATTGGGCTTGAAGTTTCCGAAATCACCGTTGTATCTGCTGTCTTAATCATGCTCCTAACATTAAGACTCCCTAACATTTTGGGATTGTACTCCTTTTAGTAGTTATATTCACGTTAAGGTCTTTTACAATCTCCAATTAATCCCCTTCACTAGCAGGATTAAGCGCTCAAGTTCCTCAACTTCTCTATCAGTCTCCTATTCTCTTCACTTGGGTCTCTGTTGAAACCTATTCTGACACCTCATTTCGTTTGTTCCTTTAGCTCAGTGGAATCGATAGTACGCCATTTCATCGTCCATCCTTCCGTTAACCTTGTATTTTCAGGCCTATTCCTACCATCACCTACATCTTTTTACTGACTTGGGGTTACCTATCAATTATTTAATGATGTTGGAAGGGTCTAATCTCTCTTTCATCCAAACAATTGTCCAACTAGTCTCTTTTCTATGCTTAACTTTTATACCTTTGTTGCTACACACGCACTATTTCTCACCTAATTCCCCAAAATCCTTATTATGGCTGGCACACAAGCACTTGAAGACAAAGGTTGGAAAAGATTCCTAAGGGTCTCTTTAAGATTTAAGGTCTTACTTCAACGATTAGGTGATACCTGGGCATCATAGAGAAAAGTTTTCTAGTTCCATCGAGGGGTTTGGCCTTTATAATGTTATGAAAACAAAAGTCTCTATGCAAGGGTTCAGAGGTCATTACAGACGAAGAGGGTTCACAACAAAAAGGTATTCAACAAAGGATAGAAAAGTTTGGGTTACAAAATAGGGCCTCATTGCGAACTCTGATCACTAGCCTTTGTACTAACTGTAGACGAATACTGTACGCATTCCAGAAAGGCGTTCGCTTAACTTCGTACTTTCTACTCTCACACCATCGCAGTCCTAACACTAATATACACACAGAGTCACACAAGCAAAGCATGTAAGCCCATGCTTAAGGCTACTTAGGACAACCATTGCTCTGATACCATTCTCTAACACCCCGATTTATCACTTGACAAATTATTCTTTATTCAATAAGATATAGTGAAAATTTGGTAAGTTTTTTTTACATGATAACATGGACATGAGACCAAAATATTTCATTAAACATTTCGGTAAATAAAGTCGACTTCTCATATCTCATATTATCCCTCAAGTTCCAAACCGAAATGTTACTTAACATCGCACTTTGAAACCTTCTTTCATAAAGTTCTTCCATGAAACACGTTCATTTTCTCATTAACTGAAAACCTTTGCTCTGAATAGCAATACATACTGAAACATAATCAAGGGGTACATCATGGTACAACAACAGTGTCTAAGTAACTGCAATGGGTACAATGCCTTAAAAGAAAATACCTATTAACTACTCATATCTACTAATCTTCATCACTGGAGTCCATTGCAGGAACCTTATCAGGGTCGAAGATGCGAACCTCGGCGTCTCCGCGCCATTCCCAACCACGATGATTAATCTCCCATTGTCCGTCATTACGAATGTTGAAGGTAAACTTGATCGAATCCATCAGCTATAGGGTGGCACCACATAGACAATATACAAGACAAAACTCGAGAGAGTAAGCATTCCGAACGACAAATCATCGACGATTTGGGTTTACAACAGGCAAGATATTAAGACAACACAACATAGGAAAATAACAAATAAACAACACAGTATACATGATCATCATCATCATCATCAATTATTCAATTACCTGTACGAGCTTACTTTCACATATCAATATCATCAATCTCTTCTTGACATAATAATTCTTTCTTTCTCAAGTTCTTTTCTCAACATCATCACATCTTATGAATATTTTAATTGTATTCATTCCCATCTTTAATAAAGTCTAATACATTTCCATTCTTTTATTATCAAGTCTTATGAATTTGTGTCCTTCAATGATGCGGGGAATTGGTCATCATTGAGGAGTTTGGTTAGTGTAACACACTAACTTAATTAATACTCTAATTACCCCGATTAAATTTGTGACTTGAAATTTTATTTTTGAAACTCTCATTTAATTATATTACTTATAAAAAAAATCTCTGTAAAATCGGACAGAGTTTACTTTGTTTTAGGGACATTCCCAAAATTTACATTTCCTGCTTATCCTGCTTAAAAACGGTCCTGTAAACAACAGTAGGCCAGCAGGGCCAAAATATAATTTAGTTCATTCGTTACAACATTTCCAAAATATAAGCGAGTTCTTGGAGTTATTTTTAACTTCACAAAATACCATCTTTGTATGCATTAAAATATTCAAAATAAACCCAGGACCCAACTATGGTCCTGCCCCTAAATATCCACGCTCCACGAAGTGGAGTGTGCTCCTGCTCGACCAAGACTTGTGGATGCTCCATCTGTACCTGTAAAAAAATAGCAAGAAGGATAGCATTACACAGAACTAAGGATATAACTTCTAAGAAGTCATAGTAATAAACTAAGCCTAACCCTATTATTAGCTCATAACACTCATACACCATCATACTTTCAATTCATTTACACCTTCAGTTTCATTCCCTTATTAGTTAACTCTTTTACTCTTTTTATCGTTCTTGATTCTCAATTTCTTTTACCTCATCTTTTACATTTACTTTCTTATCCCTGGAGCACATGGGCCGTCCAGGTTATGCTTTTCTATTTCTTTCAGTCTTACATTTATTTTCTTTATTTTCTTTTCTTTTCTTTCCCAGTCCTGGAGCACATAGGCCGTCCAGGTTGAGATTAATTGTCCTCGGAGCACATGGGCCGTCCGAGTTTGCGCTAGTAATCCCCAGAGCACATGGGCCGGCCGGGTCCTCGGAGCACATGAGCCGTCCGAGTTGCGCTTCGACAGAGCACATGGGTCATCCGCCAATATTCATTTTAATTATCCTTGGAGCACATGGACCGTCCGAGTTGCGCTAGAAATCCCCAGTGCACATGGGCCGTCCGGGTTGCGCTTCGACAGAGCACATGGGCCATCCGCCGATATTCATTTTAATTATCCTCGGAGCACATGGGCCGTCCGAGTTGCGCTAGTAATCCCCAGAGCACATGGGCCGTCCGGGTTGCGCTTCGACAGAGCACATGGGTCGTCTGCCGATTTTACTCTTTCTTTTATTTCCAGTCTTATTACTTTATTTTCCCCGAGCACATGGGCCGTCAGGGTTGTGTTTCTTTATCCTCGGAGCACATGGGCCGTCCGAGTTTGATTTTTCTTCCTCTTTCTCATTTAATCTTTTCTTACTTTTCTCATCAAGTCTTTTCTTCTTTTTCTTTACTTAGCTTACTTCTTTACTTACTTGTTATATTTCTCACTTTTAAATTTCTTAAATTATTTATCCTTTCTCTTCTTTAGTCTATATTACTCATTCTCTTCTCTCTTCACTTTCATTAATTATCTATGAACATTTTATTATTATTACTTAACAGTTAATCAACAAAACCAACGTTTCTAACTCACACATTCGCAATCATTTTTTTAATAGTAGTTCACAATTCTTCTTTTATCTTCTTAATTAATTACTTCGTTCATATTCTTGTTTACTATTCCTTATTCACTTCTTATTAGTTCACTATATACTAGACTCATTTTAAAACCCAACCCACATACACTTCACATACATAATATCCCTCATACCTAACACCTCAATCATGCATACATTTAATCATGACCCACAAGTAGTCTCTTTACCCTCATTTTCTTACTCAACCTATTATTAACTTTTCTTTTGTATTTCCATTCATTATTAAATTATAACACACATATTTTTATATCATTCAATTGGTTTCATTTCTTTATTTTCATTCCGAAGTTATTGTCAATATCCACTACCCTATTCTTTATCATTCTTTCAAATTTTCTCTATTCTCAGCCATCACCATAATCGACCTAGAAATCACAGCCTAAATTAAGGTAAGACAACCCTCTTACCCGGAATCCTAGCAATAGAAACAATATGACGCTCGCGTCTGCGCCTTACTCGAGGGTCAGGAATAACAATGGATCTAAATAGGGACACACGTTAAAACTAATTATAACATTAAATATATATATATATATATATATATATATATATAATCAACTAAATTTATTTTTGTCAAAAGAATAGATATATATCATTATACAATAAAAATATATAACTTTTCCCCAAAACATCTCTTTATTTGAAAATATAGGGATAGTAAAAATATTGATGGATCGTCGAATAAATTACATGGATGAGTAGAGAGAGTTGAGAAGGTTATTTACCTAAAAAGGATTTGAGATTGGATGGTTAGATCTTGAGTTATAGGATTGGAAAAATTGAAAAACAACGTTTTCTTTCTCTCCGCAACTCGCCCCTTCTTTCTCGCACCGGGGCGTTTTCTTTCATCTTCACTAGGCAGTCTCTTTCTTTCAGGTCCATCTTTATTTCTTAGTTTTCTTCTTTTCATTTTATTTCTTTCTTCTTCGCTACGCGTTTTCTTTTTCTTTGGCGGTGGGTACTTTAAAGTGGGCATACTCGTTGTGGTGGACCTGGCTAGGCCGAGCTCCCCATAAACCCCGCTAAAAGACTCAAGGACCTAACAAGGGACCTACTGAACGCTTGGCCGAGCTCAGGGCTCAACGGCCGAACAAGCGCCAGATACAGGCCGACCTCGTGCCTCTGCCCAGGTCCGATCTCCGTACGTCTTCCCAGGTCCGACATCACCCCAAAGATTCCGACACCAAGGACATGATGACGTCCCCCAGCCTTATCCGCAAGGACAGCTCACCCCATCCTTATCCGCAAGGACAGCTCACCCCATCCTTATCCGGAAGGACAGCGCACCACTCCTAGCTCATTACAGGCTGGCCCTACTTGGGCCCCAAGTTGGCCCATTAGGGCAACCAGCTCCCCCATATAAGTAGCTCAGTACTACATGGGGCAAAGGTACGTCCTCTTACCCTAATCGCCACCCTCACACACCAGTGATTAGGGTATCTCTTTGGCTTCCCCTTTGGCCACTAGAGGACCCCCAACAAACATCACACATAAACCCTAGGCAGAGCCCCCTCTAAGGTAGTTTTCCCCTCCTTAGAGGTTCTCCTCGCCCTAGGACATCACATTGGCGCCGTCTGTGGGAACCAGATAAAATCACTCCCACCAGTACCTACCATGACTAAACACACATCAACCCAGAAAAAGAAGAAAGAGTTCCGCGAGGAACGTAGCCCCGATCAGCCTCTACAGTTTGCTGTCAACAGGACACCAGATCTCCCCCCCTTGCCACCCCCACCTAATTCAACCGCAAGCTTCCCAGTTTGTAATATCTCGGGAGGTTTCGCCGGTGGTGGTGAGACCAAGGCGGAGAGGAAAAAGTACATCAACCAAATTCTGGCCGTTCGCCACAAGCAGATCTACAAGAGACCACCTCAAAAGGTACCCATTAGTTTCTCTAATCACGACCTGGAAGGCATAGTCCCTAACCACAACGATCCAATGGTGGTTGCGGCCATGATCGCCAACTTTAAGGTCGCCCGGGTCCTGGTAGACCAGGGCAGCTCAGTCGATATCCTCTTTATGCAGACCTTCCAGGCGCTAAAGTTGAAAACCTCTGATCTCCGAAGCTTCGAAGGAAAGCTGTTTGGATTCGCGAACGAGGCGATCCGTCCTGTAGGAGCAATCCACCTCCCGGTAACCCTAGGCGAACAACCTTCGGCCCGAATGGAGATTGTCGGATTCCTGGTAGTCAATTGTGATTCCCCCTACAACGCTATCTTGGGAAGAACCTGTTTGCAGGCCTTCGGAGCAGTAGTTTCAACAGTTCATCTAGCGTTAAAATTCATCGGCTCAGATGACGCGCTCGTCACGATCAGGGCAGATCAGGTCAGAGCCCGACTTTGTTACAATGCAAGTCTACGGGGAAAAGTAAAGGAGAAAGAGAATGAGGAGCTCGTCGGACCGATGTTGGCTAAAGGAAGAATCTCGTTAGCCGACCTGGACGTCCGGGCAGAGCAAGACGACTTGAGACCCTCCCCACAAGGAAATTGGTCGGCTGTCCCGATCAACCCTTCCGACCCTAGTAAAACCCTCAAGGTGGGATCCGACCTCTCCCCAGAAATCCGAGAAGCAATAATAGACCTACTGCGAACCAACTCGGACTTATTTGCTTGGACCTCGGTTGACATACCAGGAATTGACCTGAATTTCATCTGCCACAAGCTGAGTGTAGACCCGAAAGCCAAACCAGTAGCTCAGAAAATGAGGCGAGTAGGGACGGAGAAGGCGAAAGTCATCCAGGAGAAGTTTCCGACCTATTGCAGGCAGGGTTCATCAAAGAAGTCCCATAAGCTGAGTGGGTAGCAAACACCGTCCTGGTGAAGAAAGCAAACGGCAGCTGGAGAATGTGCGTAGATTATACCGACCTCAACAAGGCATGCCCAAAAGACCAATACCCACTGCCGATCATCGATCAGCTCGTCGACAACTCGATGGGCTACCAACTATTATCTTTCATGGACGCTTACTCAGGTTACAACCAAATCCCCATGTACCCCTCAGACCAGGACAAAACTACTTTTACAACCGGAAAGGCGACCTACTGCTACACTGTCATGCCCTTTGGACTGAAGAATGCCAGAGCAACCTACCAAAGGATGATGAACAAAGTCTTCAACGGCATCGAAGGTGATATTATGGAGGTGTATATTGACGATATGATTACCAAGAGCAGAAAAAAAGAAGACCATGTCAAAGACTTGGCTGCTGTACTAGAGCGTGTTAGAGCACACAATATGAGATTGAACCCAGAAAAGTGAACTTTTGGCGTTCCAGCAGGCGCCTTCCTCGGTTTTATGTTATCAGAAAGGGGGATCGAGGCCAACCCTGATAAATGCCGAGCTATCTTGGAAATTAAAAGCCCCACCGACCTCAGAGGAGTGCAACAACTAGCAGGAAGGATGGCCGCGCTTTCAAGATTCCTCCCCCAAGCTGCCAGAAAAGCCTTACCTTGGTACCAGCTACTAAAGAAAGGAGCAGCTTTTAATTGGGACTAGGAGTGCGAAGCCTCCTTCTTGGCACTTAAAGAGTATATTTCATCCCCCCAATCCTCTCTAGTCCCGCCCAAGGAGAAACCCTCTTCATTTACCTGTCAGCAGGAAGTTCGGCACTTAGCTTGGTGCTGATCCGAGAAGAGGGTAAGAATGAGTTGCCAATCTACTTTATAAGCCGAGCTTTGCAAGGCCCCGAGCTCCGCTATACTAAAGTGGAAAAATTCGCGTTTTGCCTTATCCTGGCTGCACGACGTCTTCGGCAATACTTTCAAAGCCATCCTATTGTCGTAAGAACGGCCCAGCCTATAAAACAAGTCCTTCAGAAGCCGGACCTCGCAGGGAGAATGATGGCTTGGGCGATAGAATTGTCCGAGTTTGATATTTCCTATGAACCAAGAAAGGCAGTCAAGTCTCAAGTGCTTGCAGACTTTGTGTCCGAGTTCACAGAGTCCCATCCAAGCCCTAACTCGGACACTTGGGTTATATACGTCGACGGATCAAGCAACCAGAAAGGAGCGGGCGCAGGAGTAATTCTGGAAAATGCAGAGGGAATCAGCATTGAATATTCTCTAAAATTCAAGTTCCTCGCCTCGAATAACCAAGCAGAGTACGAAGCCGTCCTCGCTGGTCTTCGCATGGCCAAGGAGCTCGGCGCATCCGAAGTCCAAATTTTGAGCGATTCCCAGTTGGTGGTGTCCCAGATCACCGGAGACTACCAGGCAAAAGAACCTATTCTGCAAAAGTACTTAGATAAATTCAAAACCCTGGTTCTAGAATTTGAAAAATTCTCCATTAACCATATCCCCCGAAGCTCCAATTCCCGTGCCGACGTTCTTTCCAAGTTGGCAAGCACCAAGGGCGGAGGGAACAATAAAAGCCTAATTCAGGAGCAAATTTCAAACCCAAGCGTGGTGATGGCCATCTCGATCTCAACAACCTGGATGGACCCAATAAGGTCGTTTTTGGAACACAATATCGTCCCGGCTGATCAGAAAGAAGCAAGAACCTTAAGACGGAAGGCGGCAGAGTATGTCGTTATAGATGGGATCCTCTACAGAAGAGGAATGTCATCTCCTCTTCTGCGGTGTCTCACTCTTGACGAAGCCCAGGAGGCATTGGACGAAGTTCATGGGGGGTTTGGGAGCCACCACGTCGGAGGCAAATCCTTAGCACGAAAAATACTAAGGGCTGGATATTTTTGGCCGACCTTAGTGGCAGATTCTATTGACCAGGTTCGCCGATGTCCCAAATGCCAATTCTTCAGTGACATTCATCAGAAACCGTCTGAGGAGCTGCATTCCCTGGCATCACCTTGGCCCTTCAGCATGTGGGGAATGGACATCGTGGGACCATTCCCAACAGCACCAGGTCAACTAAAGTTCATAGTGGTAGCCGTGGACTACTTTACCAAGTGGATCGAGGCTGAGCCACTAGCCACCATCACATCGGCAAGAATCCAAAAATTCTTCATGAAGCAAGTCGTTTCTCGCTTCGGGCTCCCGCTAACATTAATCACCGATAATGGCAGTCAGTTTGCAGCCAACAATTTCCAGATATTGGCAGAAAACCTCGGTATTTCCCACCATTTTTCCTCATTTGAACATCCCCAAACCAACGGACAAGCTGAAGCCGCCAACAAAGTTATTGTGGACGGACTAAAAAGGAGGATTTTGGAAGCTAAGGGATTATGGGCCGAGCTCTTACCGGAGGTCCTTTGGTCAATCAGAACCACGGTCCAGACCTCTACAGGTGAAACCCCGTTCAGATTAACCTATGGTTGTGACGCGATCATCCCCATTGAACGAAGAATCCATACCTTCAGGATGAGGGAGAGACCCACAGGGAAAAACGAAAGTTTGATCAAAGAAAATCTAATCCTGGCCGAAGAAGTCCGAGAAGCGGCATCGGTTCGAGAAAAGAAAGCAAAAGAAAGGCAAGCCAGGCAACACAACAAAGAAGTTCGGCCCAGGTCGTTCGAGGTAGGAGATTTGGTACTCCGAAGGGCCGATATTGGCCTCAAGAACCGAAGAGACGGGAAGTTCGCCCAAAACTGGGAGGGCCCCTACAGAGTAATCTCAAAAACAAACTCTGGGGCGTACCGACCAGAAACTCTTGAAGGCTCCGAACTTAAGAACTCGTGGAACGTCGCGAAACTAAAGATATATTACAGTTAGTCTCACCTCGGTAGATTACCATTGTTTGCAAGGAATGATGTACTGATCCTTTAAGTAATGAAAAGAACTTTTTTTTTCTCTCAAGTGCCACAGTCTTACATACATACGTACTAGCTTCTCATTTAGCATTAGCCACCTAAATGTTGCATGGCGCTACGAACAGCTTACATCTCCTAAAAGAGACCGGCTTGTATGCACAATGTACAAGGGATACCCGATGATGTACAGCTTGCAGTGAAATGTTTTCACATCTCTTCACTCAGCAACCTCTTCTACATCGGGGCTGAGGATACCCACCTCGGCCAAGACGGGTAATCCGAGTTCCCCACCGTATTCCCTTATATACAGTGCCTCTTTTCAGAGAACACTTATAAGCCTACTGCACTTACTGAGATATTCAAGTTAAAACTCACTCCTTCTTAATTCACATTCAACTTACATTTTCAAAATTTCATAGTACCTTACAGGGTTTCAAGTTAAACCTTAGGCTTAAAATAGATAAAGCATGCAACAAGTTAAAAACAAAACTTGCATTGAAATTTATAATGTGCTACAAGTATGATCCAAACAAAGTTCACACTATGAAAAGCTGTTGTACACAAAACATAGTACTTGCACAAAATATTAGCCGCCCAGCATAAGGGGCTTACGCTAACTCATCCTCCACATTGGACAGTATAACTGAACTCGGATCAAACTCCTCGTCAGTTTTCTCTTCCAACGGGTTTGGCAAATCCGCCTCGGGTTGGTTCAGATCGACTTCCACACCGTCCTTGTCATAGTCGACCAGCTTCCCATCTTCAACCCCGAACCCAGCGGAGGCACCAATAACTCGGATCCTCAAGCCCGGATTTAAATGCAAAAGTTGCTCCACAGCTCCGACAAAAATCTTGTTACCAAATTTCTCAAAACTAAAATCAGCTTCATGCGCCGCTACCTTATGCTTCAGAGCTTGAGCAACACTTTTTTCAAGCTTCGCCTCCACTTGCCCCATCTCGGCCAAGCCTTCCTTTCGACCAGCTTCTTTCACCTTAACCCTTGCTTGCGCAAACCGAACTTCGTGATCCTTGAGAAGCTCCTCCACTTGTTGACGGTGTTTTTCCTCCAGATCGGCCAACTTTTGCTCAGCGGCCCTGGTACTGGTCCTTAGCTCGACCACCTCAGTTTGGATTTCGGCACGACTCCTTTTTTGATCGGCTGATATCCTTGCAGCTACTTCATCTCCATACTCGGATAGAACGCTAAAGAGATTGGTAGCCCTCTTCAGATGAAATGCTAACCCCTCGGTCATCATCTTCAGCTCATACCCCGAAAGATTAACAACAGCTTCTTTGATCGACCTCTTGACAACAGGCGGCCGGGGTGGAGCATCAGCGGCACTATCGACCTCCGCGCTCGTCGCCGGCGATTGGGCGAGGAAACTGAAGGTCGGATGAGTAGAGTCGGGCAGTGTCGGCCGAGCAGCAGGTTCAGTGGCTGCTCGGGAAACATTTCCTCTCCTTTTCCGCTTGCGGGCCTCCAGGGACGCTTTCAAAGCCCTTGCCGACATGGTGGACCAATATTTCTCTGCGAAAAGAAAAAGAAGCACATTAAATAAATGGAAAGGACTTGACAAAGACAAGACATCAAGAAATATTACCGATCTCAGTTAAAACCACGTCATCCGCACAAGTCATGAATACCCCAACGTCGAGCTGGGATTTTCGACTAAGGTATTCAGTACGAAAATGCAAAGCTGCCTCCGCCTCGGCAGCGTCAAGAGTCTCTCCCGACCATTGTTGGGGTGTGTCTCGATGTCGATTAAAAAACTCTTGGGTCCACTGCAAAGGAAATTTTGGCCCCGCCTCATCTTAGAACCAAGGTCGCCCGTTACCGACATATTTATATTTGAAGAACCTGTGTTTAAAATGTTTCCAAGACTCGGCGAATAATCCGAGAAGCCCATAGCGAGCTCGAGCCTTGGTGGACACCCACAACCGACCAGTCACCCCCTCTCTGTTTCCAACGAAGGGGTTGTATATCCAAAGGAAGAGCTTAATGGTACATGTCAGCCCCTTTGCCCCACAGTACCTCTGGAAGGCCTGGAGGAAGGACCAAGTGTTCGGATGCAGTTGCGAAGGGGCCACCCCCAGCTCGTTCAGAACGCCCGTATCAAACTCCGTAAACGGAAGAGTTATGCCAAGCTTATGTATCAGGTCGGCGTAGAAGAAGAAAGAGTCGGGGTCGGTTCGAGAGCAGATTCGGTCGTCGGCCGAACAGGGCAAAACTTCATAAGAAGTCCCGCTAGGATCTTGGGAACAAGGCAGTATCGCCCTCTTCACGTTGAAGAGTAAGCCATCGCAATCCAGTTGAGACCGGATCCCCTTCGGCTCAACGTCCACCCAGTGATAGTGGGAGGCGTTAGTAGGAGCTGGGTACAAGTCGGGACGACTGGAACATTTCCGAGGAGGCATCGTACCTGTGGAAGAACAGGGGAGCTCGAATGTCAGTTCTATGGGTCATGAAAAATAACCCCACAAAAAACCCCCATCCACAAGTACCCTGCGCTCCTCCCCGAACAGCCTCAATAGGAACTGCTCCTGGTTCCCAAAAAAAAAAAAAAAAAAAAC
The DNA here is from genome assembly GCA_037953625.1 of Crotalaria pallida. Taxonomy (NCBI): domain Eukaryota; kingdom Viridiplantae; phylum Streptophyta; class Magnoliopsida; order Fabales; family Fabaceae; genus Crotalaria; species Crotalaria pallida. The sequence goes on from CM075650.1 coordinate 104,633,522, forward strand.
CGATACCAGAGGGGTCGTCCTCTTCCTTGCCACTATAGGAGAACAACGAAAATACTCCTCTGGCTCCACCCAAACCAGCGCTTACTCAAACGCCCCTAGCACTACCCACCATACCCCAAATACCTTTTAAACCAAAGATTCCCCAGAAAACTCAGTGTGCCCACATGAAAGACCGTCCCCTTAAAAGCATGACTAACCCATTGCCACACAGATAAACCCACAAAAAACCCACCCAAATAATCACGCAAATGCAGAAACCAAAACTCAGGAATGAGGAAAGAAGAAGCAAGAAGAATACCTTATGTATATTGCAGAAAAGAGATGAGTATGTCGAAGGAAGGGAAGAACAAGTCACGAAAGTCTCGCTGAAACCAAACCTTGCCTTGGAAACGTATTCGCAGGGAAGAAGAAATGTGGGTATAGTGAGAAGGTAAACCAACCGTTCAATAGTACAGAGAAGAGTAACCGTCCTCCCTCTCTTTTTGAATATTGGGCTTAGCCCAGAAGGCCCAACCCAGTGAGGAGCCATAAGAACCGACACACGTGGCGTGCAACAGCCAAAAGCGTGGACCTCGATTAACGTCACAATGATGGTGACGCTCCATAGACCGTGAATGTCTGACACATGCCTGGGAAAAATAAATGTCATTCCAAGTCTAAGTGATTAGACAGCTGTCAAAGCTCATGTCATCGTCACTGCCAAACCAGAAGGTTGCAGCTCACACGCGCCAACCAGAGACGGAACATCACGACCTCGGAGCAAGCCTCAAATAGCCTTGACCGAGCTGGGGGGCTTATGTGATAAACTCGGCCATAAAGTGATGGACCTCGGGAAGAATACCCGAACCACGACCTCGGAGCAAGCCTCAAATAGCCTTGACCGAGCTGGGGGGCTTATGTGGTGGACCTGGCTAGGCCGAGCTCCCCATAAACCCCGCTAAAAGACTCAAGGACCTAACAAGGGACCTACTGAATGCTTGGCCGAGCTCAGGGCTCAACGGCCGAACAAGCGCCAGATACAGGCCGACCTCATGCCTCTGCCCAGGTCCGATCTCCGTACGTCTTCCCAGGTCCGACATCACCCCAAAGATTCTGACACCAAGGACATGATGACGTCCCCCAGCCTTATCCGCAAGGACAGCTCACCTCATCCTTATCCGCAAGGACAGCTCACCCCATCCTTATCTGGAAGGACAGCGCACCACTCCTAGCTCATTACAGGCTCGCCCTACTTGGGCCCCAAGTTGGCCCATTAGGGCAACCAGCTCCCCCTATAAGTAGCTCAGTACTACATGGGGCAAAGGTACGTCCTCTTACCCTAATCGCCACCCTCACACACCAGTGATTAGGGTATCTCTTTGGCTTCCCCTTTGGCCACTAGAGGACCCCCAACAAACATCACACATAAACCCTAGGCAGAGCCCCCTCTAAGGTTGTTTTCCCCTCCTTAGAGGTTCTCCTCGCCCTAGGACATCACACTCGTATATAGTTGGGGCTTTGTAGTAGTATATATATTATATATATACATTAGTTGGGGAATATATATTATATAAATATTGTATTTTTAATTACTCAAAACTGATTGAAAAATAATAAAGTTATCGGTCCCTATAGCTATTGCTTAAGAAAAAGTATCGAAAATCGAAAGTAAATATAGTTTCGCAATTCTGATATTAAATTTGATAAAATATAATATTTATAATTTTGAAATAACAAATCATTAAATATAACATATATTGGCAATATATTAAAATCAGTCCAGAAGCTAAAAATAAAAGAGTCTCCGAAAGCTCTGAAAATTTATAGGGATGCTCAAAATATTAAATTAAACATATCTTTCTAAAGAAATTATTTGTGAAAATGCCTCTAAGGCTTGTCACTTGAGCTTCCTGTCTAAATATTAATTAAACTAAGTAAAAGTACTCTTTTATTTTTGTAAAGCTTATAATAACAAATTTATACTTATTTTGGCTAGAAAATATATTTCGATTATAATGATGAAATCAAAATTTTATTACGACACTCAAATCTTTAAAACATCATATTAAATCATTTAAGTACTTTATTCTCAATTTTCTATTATTATACAGTTCTAACGCTAAAAGATCCCTTTTTAACACTCATTTAACCTTGTTATTATTATTACTATTATTTCAATCTCGCTATTATTCTAATTATATTTGGTATTAAAATCTGGGATGTTACAATTCTCCCCCACTTTTTAGAATTTTGTCCTCGAAATTTCGTTGGGTTCCTCAAATGGAGAATCATCCCCTCTCGTTTCATCGTCGTTTAGGCGAGACATGTGTTGGACTACCAGGTTCTCCCCCACTTGAAATCGACATACCTGGTTGTATCGACACCAAGACATAGGGTAAATCACTATTAAGGATTATAAACACAAGTTCCTGGCCATTTTCTAGACTGTATGCTGTGTTCTAGTCGATTACCAAGTGCTGATCGATGGGTTGGAAACTAATCCCTAAGGTTTGCAAAGCTTCATATTTGCACGAATCTAAATTCTTGTACTCACCAAGAGTACGAACTAGGGGTTTAACTCTGCTGGTCTCGGTGTGGAGACTTACAAAGCTGCTAAGGTTTGCTCTTTATGAAAGTTTAAAGATGATTCCTATAGAGTTCGCTCTACTCTTACCAATGTCCTATGTTCAGCTATATTGCTCTTAGACAGATAAGATATTCTAAGGCTCTTATTATCTAGTTGGGTTTTGGGTTTTACTTCCCGATTCCGTGTAACGAGTTCGGAAAAGACACCCCTTTGGCTTGATTTCTTCTTTCTAAGGGATTCCATCTCCTTGGAGAGTTCCTACTTTGATTATTTCAATTTTTTCTAAGAAGGTTGCAATGATATCATCCATTAATAGATGCAATGATTGAGACGACCAATCCCAACCTCACGTCTATCAACATTATATCATCGGCGGATTTGCTAATAACATCGTCACTTAACAAATGCAAGAATCAAAGTGGTCAACTCTAACCTTACATTCTATTAAACGACCACGCCATTTCAGATAGAATTTGGTTCACTTCCAACTATACTACGAAGCTTATTAATTTTTCTTAGGGCTTTTCACAATTTCCTAAAAGCTGGATTAAGCTTACTTACTCTTTAGGTTCCACAGTCCTTCGTTTGAAGGACTGAGGATTCTATTTTTTCCTTAGCATCAGGGGAAATTACTTTTCTCAGAATTCTAATCTAAGAAAATTGTCGCGGAACGAGATTTTGCAAGTCTTCTTTTAGAAAGATATAGGGATGTTGGTTATCTAACCTCATTCAGTTAGGCTCACACATCTTGGCTTGGTTCGAAACCCTTGGCTCAATGCCTAAACGGAATGAGTGGAGTACGCTTTGTGAGATCTTTATTAAAAGACTCATGGGGTTGAAGACATAGTGTTTACTAAGCATTTTTCATGTTGGAACGTTCTAATCTTTTCCTATAGTCAAAAGGGAATAAAAAAGAGCATAAGGAATTATAATCACACAATACGTCCTATTGAAATTCATTAGCACAACGCATACCTTTTTCCATAGGTTGGCTCCCAACTGCCAGTTGTACCTTCATTCTATTCACTTCCTAATGCGCTCGGGACAACTTGCAACAACATGTCCCGGTTGCCCGCAACGAATACAAAGTCCCTCTTTCATGCGCTTGTCCATAATCCAACACAACCGTTTATGGGATTGCCCGCAATGTGGACATGGTCGCCTAGCACTTGGATTGTTCGCACTTTGAGTGTTGTGATTAGCATATGGACCCGCTTCATGAACCGATCCCTTTCCCCGGATAGGACCTCCAATCCTCTGTACATTCCTGTTCTTTTCCCCTGCCTCCCTTCGCTTCAAGCCCTTCTCATAAGTGCTTGTCATATTCACAAGCTGAGAAAGGTTAGCAATGTTATGATATTCACAAGCAAGTCGAATATCCTCGCGGAGTCCGGATTCAAACTTTATACATTTTGCGCGCTCATCCGCATCCCTATAGCTGCCAGAGTAACGAATCGGATCCTCAAACTGTGCCGCATACTCGCCGACACTCATACTCCCCTGCACCAACTGGAGAAAAGCTATCTCCTTGTCCTTTCTCACGTCTTCGGGAAAATACTTCCCAAGAAAACAGATCTTGAATAGATCCCACGTAACCTCTTGGTTCGCCATTTCAAAGCCTCTCCGTTGTTGCTCCCACTAATGCTCTGCTTCACTGGCCAACCTATACTCAGCCAATCGGACCCTGTGATCGGCAGGTAGTGTCAAAGAGCGAAAAATCTTTTCTATTTCCTGGAGCCATCCTTGAGCTCCGTCAGGATTGTAGCCTCCTTCGAATCCAGGCAGTTTGCTCTTCCGGAACTGTTGGCAATTCGGCAAGTGTACCGATCGCACAAGTAATAAAGAGTAAGTAAAATTATCGTTCCACTCGGGGATTGCAAATTGTTTCTAATTTCTTTCACCTAATTGTGATTACTATGTATAACTTGTATGAGTTTAGAGTTTAGAGATAGGAGTGTAGAATTAAAGGTATGAAACAATTCAGAAACTAAAAAGGAATTAGAAGCAAATATGGAAAAGGTTAGGAACTTGGTTTCATTGTAGGATCAGGTTATTAATTATGAAAACATGTTTTCCAATAAACCAAAAACTCCAGAAACAATAAAAGCTAGATCCTTCATGACAATTATGTTTCTTCCTAAACTTTAACCTTTAATCCCTTAAGTGAGTAAAATTTATAAAAGTTATACAATTACCCAAAAGTATCCCTATGAGTTGAATAATTATATTGTTTGGTTGAAAGGCCTAATCTTAATCCTAATTTTCCAATTAAGGTTCAGATTACCAAAGCAAAACATAAAGTGATCAATTCTATGAATTGTAATTAAAACGCAACCAAGCAATTGATTTGAAAGGAAAAACATTAATTCATAAATAAACAGCCAAATTAAGATCCATACAAATCCACCTTATTCCTAACAAGAGGTTCAATTATACATATTGGAAGAAGAAATACAAGGAATGGGAAAAACAAATCATCATAGACAATAATCAATTTACCCCTAAGAGATCTTCAATCTTCAAGTGGATCCCTCCAGCAATGTTGATCTTCAATCCTTGTGCCTTGCCTCCTTGCTCTCAATTGCATAACAACCTCTCTTCTCTAATCCTAATTTTATTCTAATCTCTTATTTGGCTCTGAAAAGTCTACCAAACCTAAAGGAAAAACCTATATTTAAAGTCTACAACTAATCCCAATTGATATGATATGATAATATCCTATTATAATAATCTAATCTTTAAGAATCTTATCTACAAATAGAATTTATCATCAAAATCCTTTTAGAATCCCGTATTTGTGTTTGACAGAAACTTCGGCACTGATTTTGACCCCAAAGATGGACGAATTTGAGCAAGGCTATTTCTGGCAAAGTTGTAGATATTTTCCATAGCTTTAAAATGATACCAAGATAGCCTCATTTGGATAAGCGTAGCTCAAGTTATGGTCAAAACAACGAACAATGTCACTTTCTCGCACTTTGCGCGCCTGGGCGCCAGGGCCTCACGCTTGGGCGTGCGTCACTTGCTCCGGCTCCGTTTCGTTCCGTTCTTGCGCCATTTTCAAGGTCTTTTCATCCTCTTTCATGCTCCATATTTATTTTCTTCATTTAAGCTCCGAAAGTACCTGAAACAAATCCAAAACGGATCAAAACGTTCAAAGGATTCTAAATTACCTAACTTCCTAAAAACTATACAAAAAGTCCTAAATTTACAAGAGAAACAAGCCAAATCCATAGTAAAAGGGAGTCTAAATCATACTCAAAACATCATATATTAGACCCAAATCACTCCCCCAAACTTAGAATTTTGCATATCCCAGGCAAAAGTAAAATAAAAACTCTAGAACACAAAACCAATTTTCTAAGTTAATATGAAAACACCTAATCTAAGACTTCAGACTCATGACTCAAACACTTTTATTCACAAGCATTAACTTCATCAAAAACTGGTTAGAAAAACAAATTCCAAAAGAATCAGAACTAGTGAACACTCTCAACCTCACTATGTGTATCTCTCATGTGTATCAAGGGTTTTATAAATATTCACTCAAGTTCATCTAATGACAACGGGTTATCATAAGTTTGACCATAGACCCAAATCTCCACTGAAATTATTGAATACATGCAAAAATCAAAAGGTCTTAATTTTGGTTGTAATGAGGCCATGGCTAAAAGTGTTAGGAGGGATAAAAGAAAATAAGGTTAAAACTATTGGCCAAAATGCAAAAACAAATTTCCCTCAAAAAATTATGAATGAGCAATGAATACAATTGAGACTCACACTCAAATCACAATCAATTTCATACTTCTTTTCTTTTCAATTTTTTTTACTCTCTTCCAAATTTCTCTTTATTTATTTTTTATTTTTCATTTTTTTTCACTTAGAAGAGAAATAGAACTCATAACACTTTTCACCACTTACTTTAACTTTTTCTTTCGTCATTCCTCTCAATTGCTCATTCAAAATTTCCAGGGTACTAACAAAAATATTTCAATAGATGCAGGGTACCAAAGAAAAATCATAATGTCTCATAAGGCTCAAATGGGCAACTAAGGGACATTATCAATACACATCAGTTGAAGGCCACAAAAACACATCCTACGTGCCTTAATCATCTTAATGCATGCAAACAATTATCAATCTCAAAATGGTCACAGGTCAAGTTCTAGAACACAAAGTCAAAGTGAACACACTCATAAAAGAAATAGGGGTTTAAATCAAAAAAATCAATATAAATCACATATCCCTGTCAACTGTATAGGCTCAAAAATCTCACAGGCTAATAGTAAGTTCACTAATACTTATTCCAAAACAGTTTATAAAAATAACCAGTCCTCAACAAAACTTACAACTCAATCCAATTAGTGTTATACAATCAATGAGTCATCATCCTAAATCAAGTATTTACATATATAATCATAAAAATAGTCCTAAGCCTAGAATAATCATCTACTTCTACCCAAGACACAACCCAACACCAAACATGGGAGACAAATTCAGATCTTAACAACATTAATTTTTATTTTGTCCACTCCCCCAAACTTAGAGGTTGGCTTGTCCTCAAGCAAACTAAACTATCCTAAAACTACAAAATAAAAATTAAAAACAAAAGCAAGGAGTTAGGAAACTTCCCTTTGCAGCACAGCTTTCTCTCTTGTTGCACCATGGAGGAGACTCCCCCAAATTTATTCACCTGTGTCACATGAACAACTAAAAATAGTGCTAGAAGCACCTCATTAACAGTTACATAGAAAGTTCCAACTCTTTATTCACTAACTAACTAAAAAAATAAAAACAAAACCCTACACTACTACATAATTACAAAGAATCCACCAGGATCCCAAATCCTATAGGTTAATTCCCATGTGATGCAACAATAACAAGTTATTCCCACATCCCATGGGACAAACCTTGGATGATGGTGGAGTAAGGAAATTTTAAAAATAAGTTCAATCCCACCAAGGTCAAAAGGTGCATTCCTTACTCCATGCATCATCTCATATAAGTTATTTCTTTTCCCATTCATGAAAGTGTTAATTCCATGAATTAGGAAAACTATCTTTTCAGGCTCCCTATTGTTCAACAATGATTTAGATTGATTTTTAGAATTTTCATGAAAGCCCAAAGGTTGAATATAGTGAAAAAATTTTGAGTCATCCAAGCATGCAATAGATTTGACCAAATTTTTAATTGCTAGAAATTCATCATGCAAGGGTCGATCAAATTTTTCTGCCATATTCAAACCTTCTAAAGTTTTATTTAGGTCCTCTTCCTCAAACTCATTATGCACATTTTTCTCAATTTGATCCTCCATAGGAGTTTCATCATTGGTCACATCCATCACCACCACTTTTTCCTCTCTTTGAAGAGAGTCAAAAATAGTTGGTGATGCTTGTGACTCTTCATCTAATGGCTTTGAAATGTGTTCAACTTTGATTTCAAGGTTCCTTGAATTGGAACCTTGAATCGGGTAATAGGTTCTGGCTTCTTCAATAAATTCTTTAGTGTTTTGAGTACATTTCTCTAAAGCTATTTCCCATGGAGCTTTCTCCACGTGAATTGGCTCCACATAAAATGGTTTCTTAGATGCAACTTCTAATTTCTCTAAAGCTATTTCCCATGGAGCTTTTGTTGGAAACCAACAAGCGGGCTAAGCAAATACTAGAGGGGGGTGAATAGTATTTTGAAGCACTAATACCAAATATTTCGATTGATAATTGAATAATGGAGCTAAGACTGAATTTTCTGGAATCAGACACAAAAGACTCGAGTCTTTTGTGAAATACTTGAGTTTTTCAGTGATGAACAACTCGAGTCTTTTCTTAAATACTCGAGTTTTTCCTATCAGATAGCAGAAAAACCAGAAACGAAAATTCAGCAATTTAACTCAAATCAATTCAATAATAAACAGGAACTTATCCAACAGAATAGCAAGCAATCTAAATAAATTTTAACACAAAGATTCCTTGAACTTGCTACCTAATTGTATAAATCCTAATTGATTGAAATGACTTAAGTCTATTGAGCTAGAAAGTAGATTAAAAGCAATAAACCACCACTCAAGCAATTTTATCCTGGTTCACTCCAACAATGAGCTACATCCAGTCCTCCTAATCACTTAGGAGTTTCTACTAATAATCAAATTGTTAGAAATTACAAAGGATTGCTTGAGAATGGCCTCACTCAACCTAACCCTTCAAGAGTGTACCAAACTCTTGATTTCTACCCCAATTTGATTCCGGTGATTGAAGAACTCTTCACAAAGCTTCCTTGAACTCCCTTCAAGAAACTCCACCGGGCTAGGAACCTCCTAGTCTTGTGCTTGAGAACCTCTCAAGACTTCCAACACCCTAAGCCACTTAGGGTTTGCTTGGGAACAATCCAAGACTTTGAATAATCAAGCTTTTTGTATGTGTATTACTAATCTCACAATGGATTAGCACAAATAAGCACAGCTCAATGTAAGAATTGAGACCTAAAACTCAACTTGGAATAAAATGACAATATGAGTGAGAAGTTGAGCTTTTTGGGAATTAACACTTGTTAAGAGGAAATTATAAAAGCTTGAACACACTATGATCTTGTTGTCTTGTTTGTTCTTGCACAAATTCAAAGAGCAATTTTTACAATAAAATTCAGAATCCTCTCTTGGGGTTGGATGAGACTCAAATGCCCTCAATTGGTTTTTGAGTCTCTCCAACGTTCATTTTTGCTGACTGGACAAAAATACTCGAGTCTTTTGGAAAATACTCGAGTCTTTTTGGTCGGTCACGAGTGAATTGGTGCACGAACCAGACTAACGGTCATATTTGCTGACCTGGCACAAATACTCGAGTTTTTCGATAAATACTCGAGTATATACTCGAGTCTTTCTCAATATACTCGAGTATTTTGATCAGATATGGGAAAAATTATTTTTCAATTTTATTTTTCCTCTCAAGTATTAATTTTTGGTCAATCTCAACTTAATAATCATATAAAAATTTATTCCTAGAAGAGACTAACTATTTCTACCCACTCTCAACCACTCTCAACATAAATTAGAGATTTACAATTAATATTTGATTGAGAATGATTGGGCACTTGTCTTCTTTTCTTGACTTCTTGTTAATGTTGATGTTGCAATATCTTCAAGGTATGATTTGTTAATTATTTTGTCATCATCAAAACATAATCCACATAATTAGGAGCATTGAATTCACAATCTCCCCCTTTTTGGTGATGACAAAATAATTAACACTTGATCCATTTGTTGAGCTTGATCCACTTGGAGATGCAACTCCTCCTCACTATATGATACTTTTCACCTATCTAAAAATTCAGCTTGAGCAAGATGTTAAGACAATTTAATTTTAGCACCAAGCCTATTGTATTAGAGTATTTAACAATTATCAGAGTATATACTATAATTAGAGATTTTAGGTGCAACAATATCAAGACAAGGTATAATATCTCTCCACCTTTTTGTCATACGCCAAAAAGATGTAACAATTTAAAAAAAAGATTAAGGGAGGAGAGGTGCATAATTGGAAAACCCATAACCAACTATGCAAAAAAAATAGACTTAATAATAAACATAAAGAGCTCCCCCTGAAGCTTTGCACAAACATCATAATGAAAACCAAATTCATTAACATAAAAACATCATAAAAGGTCCAAATCAAAAGGTGCAATAATAAACCCAAAGTCTCAAAACACCAAGTTCTCAAAGTACAGAAAATGCAACAAGATCAACATGATGAAAACATAATGAAAACTAAAATAGAGAATCCATAAGCAGCAGCATCAAAACATGGAAAGAGCTGGATCATCTGGAGGAGGATAGAACCGAGAGAAGGCCGCCATCATCTCATCAAACCGGCGGTGCATCTCCCCTGACTGCTGGTCCAGGCGGGCATTAATCTGGGCCGAGTGCTGATCCAAATGAGAATAAAACATGGCAGACTCTGCACTCATCCTAGTGTCTAAGCGAACAAAATCATCACGCTGGGCGTCCATAGCATGCACAAGGGAGTCCATCCTCCCATCTAAAGTGTCCAGCCGTGTGATAACATTGTCTCTCCAGCCCAAGTTATCAAACCCAGATTGAGATCCAGTAAAGTCATCAAAATTAATCTGATCCTCAATAGGGTCCCCTCCTTCAGCCTGCGCAAATGCTGCAGCTTCCTCTTCCATCTGTTGGGCATCCACCTCTTGTCGAGCTGCAACATTCGCAACCCTCTCCATCTCAGCAATATCAGATCGGTACAAGTATTGGCCAGAGGGTTCATGAAATGCCATGTCTTGATGACTCAAGGTGCCTTTGTTGAGGCAGTGCTGGTTCACATGAAGAGTCTTTTTCTCTTCATTCCGTGGGATAGGCACTTTGAAGTAACGCAACAGGAAACAAACATGCATGGCATAAGGCAAGGTTTTCGGGTGTTTAGACTTTGCAGCAAGGAGCATTCGGTCCAAAATTATGCGAGACCAATTTAGCTTCTCATTGTTCAGGATGGCACTAAGAAGCCTAAGTTCATTGTTTGTGGGCTTAGCATAATTGGGTGAGGTTTGAGGCACTAACTGATGGCATACTATATAGTGCAACACCCTAGTGTGGACAGTCATATATGACGAATGCTTAATTCCTTCGGTCCATACACGACCGGGGCGCAAACAACTTTGAAAAATTCCGTCCGCATCTGCCTTTAAAGAATTGTCCCCGTGTCGTGTAGTCCCAAAAGCAACAAAAAGGTCCTTAGCGCTAATTTTGAATCTAACACCCTCAACCATGGTTTCTATGACATCATTATGTAGCCTAAGGTTCGCATAAAAGGTTCTAACTAACCTAGGATAGATAGGGCCATTAAATTCCAGAAATTGAATAAGTTTTTGATACCTAAGGTTAGTAACAAATGAGAAACCCTTACTTTCAAGGAATGCACTGTTGATCCAAGAGATAACTCCGAACTCCCTAGTGGCAAAGCCTTCCAACCGTTCCAAGCATTCATCTTCTTGATAGAACTCCGGAATATCCTCCTCAGAAGATGATTCGGCAATCCTAACTCTCTTTCCTTTACCAGATGAGGAAGCCATAGAGGAATTGATGAAAAATTGAAGTTTTGGAAAGTTGGGGTTTGAAAAGGGGGTGACGGATTTGAGGTTGAAAAGTGTTGAAATTCGTTGAAATAATGGTAGAAAAGTGATTAGAGGATGTAAAACTAGTAAGATTTGGCAAAAATTTGAGTAAAAACGGAGTTTTGAGGAGAGAGATATGAGAAAACCGAGAGAGAAGAGAAAGGGGTTCGTGAAACTCGAGTTTGTGGGGGCTGGAGTATATATAAACTCGCCAAAATACTCGAGTATATTCAACAATACTCGAGTTGTTCGTTGAAAAATACTCGAGTGTTTGAGAATATACTCGAGTCGTTCGTGACTCAGCCCAGATTTCCCCAGAAAACTCGAGTAAAAACTTAAAAACTCGAGTTTGGTCAGAAAGTTCAAATTTCAGGAAAACGCAAAATACTCGAGTTTTTGGAAAATACTCGAGTTTGGTCTGAAAGTTCAAAAATTGGGGGTTTCGAAAGACTCGAGTGTTTTGAAAAAAACTCGAGTATTTTTATCAGACCCTGATTAAAAACTTTTTCAATTTAAAACTGATTTTATTTTGAATTAATATACTCGAGTTTTTTTTGGAAAAACTCGAGTATTTTGACAGAACAGAAAGTAAAAACACAGTTTTGAAAGACCAAACACAAATCAAACACAAATGCTTCACTACCAACTTGGAATACAGTACAGAATCACACACAATTAACACATACAATTTCAAATATCATCAAGGACAATTTAACTAAGAATCAATAACACATTAGAGTAAGACTAATATGGTGATTTTTCAAAAAATGACACACAATGCAATTAGCCTATATTAGCTTCATCTAAAATACCAAGTTCTCTCCTAATATGATAAAAGGTGTCCCTTGGTAGAGGTTTTGTAAAAATGTCGGCTAATTGATTTGTGGTACTAACAAATTCAATTGTGCAATCACCCTTTTGTACATGATCTCTTAAAAAGTGATGTCTTATTTCAATGTGTTTAGTTCTTGAGTGATACACCGGATTCTTAGTCAAATTGATTGCACTCGTGTTATCGCATCTAATCGGAATATTTTCAAGTTTCAAACCAAAATCCGATAATCTTTGTTTCATCCATAACAGTTGAGCACAACAACTACCGGCTGCGATATATTCCGCTTCGGCGGTAGAAAGAGCGACACAAGCTTGCTTTTTAGAAAACCATGACACCAATGAACTTCCCAAGAAATGGCAAGTACCACTGGTGCTTTTGCGATCAAGCTTGCATCCCGCGAAGTCGGAATCCGAGTAACCAACTAAACTAAGATTGGCATCAGCAGGATACCATAAACCAGTGTTAATTGTTCCTTTTAGATACTTAAATATATGTTTAACTGCGGATAGGTGAGATTCTTTAGGATTAGCTTGAAATCTAGCACACATGCATACACTAAACATAATATCCGGTCTAGATGCAGTGAGATATAGGAGACTACCTATCATACCCCTATACTTACTAACATCAACCGGTGTACCTATTTCATCCTTGTCTAGGTAGCATGATGTGCTCATTGGAGTGTAGGCTTCCTTGCACTTGTCCAATCCGAATTTCTCAAGGAGCTCTTTTCAATATTTCCCTTGATGCACAAATATCCCCTCCTTGACTTGCTTTATTTGTAAGCCTAGGAAGAACTTGAGTTCTCCCATCATTGACATTTCAAATTCCTTTTTCATCAAATTTGAAAACTTTCTACAAAGAGACACGTTAGTAGCACCGAAAATGATATCATCAACATAGATTTGTACTAACAAAATGTCATCCTTGGTTTTATAAATAAATAGTGTATTATCAACATTCCCTCTTTGAAACTTGTTTTCTAATAGAAAGGAACTCAATCGATCATACCAAGCTCTAGGAGCTTGTTTCAATCCATAGAGTGCCTTTTTCAATTTATAAACATGGTTTGGAAATTCACTATTTTCAAAACCGGGGGGTTGTTTGACATACACTTCTTCATTTATAAACCCATTCAAGAAAGCACTTTTAACATCCATTTGATATAAAGTGAATTTCATGATTGAAGCATAAGCAAGTAAAATTCGGATTGCTTCAAGACGTGCAACCGGAGCAAAGGTCTCATCATAATTGATACCTTCCTCTTGGTTGTACCCTTGAGCTACTAGTCTAGCTTTGTTTCTTATAATCAACCCGGATTCATCAAGTTTGTTTCTATAAATCCATTTAGTACCAATTATGGTATGATCATCGGGTTTAGGGACTAGATCCCAAACTTCATTTCTTTCAAATTGGTTTATTCTTCTTGCATAGCAAGAACCCAATGATCATCCTCAATGGCCTTTTTAATTGAATCGGGTTCAATTTGAGAAACAAATGAGACATAGTGGCAAATGTTTTGAATAGACCTACGAGTAAGTACTCCCTTTGACATATCTCCTATGATTTTGTCTATAGGATGAGCCTTGACCGATTTCCAAGTTGGAGGAAGTTCTTCCCTTACTTCTCCTTCATCAACTTTTGAATTCTCTCTCTCTTTTTCTTCTTTTGAAAAGACAATGCCATCTTCACTAGCATCACATAAAACACTATCTTCTTTTGAAGATTCATTAAAAACCACATGAATTGATTCCTCAATAGTTAAAGTTCTTTTATTGAAAATTCTATAAGCTTTACTATGAGAAGAATAGCCTAAAAATATGCTTTCATCGGATTTGGAATCAAACTTGCCAATGTGTTCTTTTCCATTATTTAAAACAAAAACTTGGCATCCGAAGACATGAAAATGAGATATATTTGGCTTTCTTCCCTTGTAAAGTTCATAGGGGGTTTTATCCAAAGAGGGCCTTATCAAAATACGATTTAAAACATAACAAGCCGTATTGACGGCATCGACCCAAAAATATTGAGGTACTTGAGAATCATTTAACATGGTTCTAGCAAGTTCCTCTAGCACCCTATTTTTCCGCTCTACCACTCCGTTTTGTTCCGGAGTCCTTGGTGCGGAGAATTGGTGCTCAATACCATTTTTAGCACAAAATCTATCAAATTTGTGGTTTTCGAATTCACCACCATGATCGGTACGAATAATAATTACTTTTTGATTTACTTGGTTTTGCAAAAGTTTGACATGATGCTTAAAAGATTTGTAGGTCTCACTCTTAGTAGTTAAAAATAAAGTCCAAGTAAACCTAGAGAAGTCATCAACAGTCACCAATGCATAATAGTTGCCACCAAAGCTTTTTATTTGTGATGGTCCAAACAAGTCCATATGAAGCATTTCTAATGGCCTTGATGTGGACATCACCATTTTTGATCCAAAGGTGTTTTTAGTTTGTTTACATTTCTTGCAAGGGGAACAAACACCTTCAATAGAAAAATTTAGCTTTGGTAAACCAACTACTAGATCTTTAGATTGAATTTTCTTCAATTGGTTTACATTTATATGAGCGGTCCTACGATGCCATAACCAAGTGTCATTTTCTTTGCTCACTAAACAAGTAGAGACCAAAGAAGTGACTTTGTTCAAATCAACTAAGTAAGTATTATTTGACCTTCTACCAACAAATTTGATTGATTCATCTTTGTCACTTTTAATGAGGCAATGGGTAGAGGTAAAAACTACATGATTGCCAATATCACATAATTGGCTTATGCTCAAGAGATTATGTTCTAATCCTTGAACATAGAGCACATTATCAATAATCAAGTTTGAAGAGTTTCCGATTTTACCAATACCAAGGATTTTGCCTTTGTTGTTGTCCCCATAAGTGACATAACCCTTTTCCTTTGGAGTAAGCTCAATGAAGTGCCGCTTATCTCCCGTCATGTGCTTAGAACATCCACTATCAAGATACCACAATTGTTTTCCCGTTCGAAGACACGCCTACAAAATGAAATCACTTGTTCACTTTGGGTACCCAAACAATGTTGGGTCCCTTAGGGTTAGTGTTGGGACTTTCTCCCTTCTTAATCCACATATAAGTGCCCTTTTTCATTTCAAACTTCTTAATGTGGCACTCAATGTTGATATGTCCAACTTTTCCACAATAAGTACAAGTTGGTCTCTTTGATGAATTTTTCTTAGAAAATGTTCCAACCACCTTGTACTTTTTGTCCTTTTTATGAACATATCCTAAACCGGTTTTGTTGTGATTATGTCTTTGAGAGTTCAACAACCGGTTGAGGTTTCTATCACTATGTGAGATTGTGAGTTTGTTTTTCAACTCTTTCACTTCTTTTTCAAGTTCATCACATCTCTCACATGGAATGATAATCTCCTCATGATTTGCACAATCACTTTGATGACTAGAATTAATAAGTTCCAAGGATTCATTTTGAAGTTTCAACTCATTTATAGATTTTTGCAATTCATCAATTTCTTGTTGAAACTCCAAAATTTTTTTTCCTTTTTCCTTATTGATTTTAGCAAGCCTTCTAAATTGAATTAACATTTCATTGTAGGCTTCTTGCAAATCATCATAGGAAATAGAGTTTGAAGAGGAACAAGAAGAGCTAGAGGTTACCTCATCATCACTTTCACCCATGTCATGATTAGCTCTTGATGAGGACTCATGATTGTTCTTGGCCATGAGACAAAGATTTGCATTTTCATCACCGGAACTACTTGAAGATGATTCATTGCTCTTCTCCGGTGCATCCCAAACAATGTATGCACGCTTCCCTTTGGTCTCTTGGGTCTTCTTGTCATTCTTCTTCAAGAATGTGGCACATTCCATTCTTATGTGACCAACCCCACCACATTCATGACACTTAACTCCATCATTGGTACTCTTTTCTCTTTGTTTGGAGTCTTTGGTTCTCTTGAAATTGGATGAAGATCCACCTTTCTTCCCTTTGAAAAATTTGTTGAATCTTTTCACAAACATCCCAAATTCTTCTTGATTTGGTTCACCATCGGAATCTCCACTTGTAGAGCATTCTTCAACTTCTTTTGTAGCTTTAGTTGAAGCTTTGAGTGCTATGCCCTTTTTCTTTTTGTCCGATTCCTCATGCATCCCAAGTCTTGTAAGTTCCATCTCATGCTCTTGGAGTTTGCCAAACAAAGTGGCTAAGTCCATGCTATTTATGTCTCTTGATTCCTTGATGGCAGTTACCTTGGGTTGCCAAATCCTATCAAGACATCTTAGAATTTTGTTAGTAGTTTCACCATTGCGAAATACTTTTCCCAAGGAAATCAAATGATTAACTATGTGAGAGAATCGCTTTTGCAAGTCACTAATGGTTTCATTTGGCAACATGTGGAACAATTCATATTCGTGTGTTAGAGAATTCAATCTTGCATCTCTAACCTCACTTGTTCCCTCATGTGTGACTTGCAAAGTATCCCACATTTCTTTTGCCGATTTACATTGGGAAACTCTATAAAATTCATCATGGGATAGAGCCGAAAAGATGATGTTTTTAGCTTTTAAATCAAATGAGACTTTTCTCTTTTCATCATCATTCCAACTACTCCTTGGAATTTCAACAATTTCATCATTTATTTTCTTTTTGGGAATGAAAGGACCATTTTCAATTGCATCCCAAATATCCATATCAATTGCTTCAATAAAAACTTTCATGCGAGTTTTCCAATAAACATATCCTTCACCATTAAATAGTGGAGGACGGTTTATTGAAGCTCCTTCTCCACCAAAGTTATTGCTAGAGCCCATTAAGTTTCCAAAAGGATCTTTTTCGAAAAAGTTGTTACACTCGATCTTTCGACCGAGCTCTGATACCACTTGTTGGAAACCAACAAGCGGGCTAAGCAAATACTAGAGGGGGGGTGAATAGTATTTTGAAGCACTAATACCAAATATTTCGATTGATAATTGAATAATGGAGCTAAGACTGAATTTTCTGGAATCAGACACAAAAGACTCGAGTCTTTTGTGAAATACTTGAGTTTTTCAGTGATGAACAACTCGAGTCTTTTCTTAAATACTCGAGTTTTTCCTATCAGATAGCAGAAAAACCAGAAACGAAAATTCAGCAATTTAACTCAAATCAATTCAATAATAAACAGGAACTTATCCAACAGAATAGCAAGCAATCTAAATAACTTTTAACACAAAGATTCCTTGAACTTGCTACCTAATTGTATAAATCCTAATTGATTGAAATGACTTAAGTCTATTGAGCTAGAAAGTAGATTAAAAGCAATAAACCACCACTCAAGCAATTTTATCCTGGGTCACTCCAACAATGAGCTACATCCAGTCCTCCTAATCACTTAGGAGTTTCTACTAATAATCAAATTGTTAGAAATTACAAAGGATTGCTTGAGAATGGCCTCACTCAACCTAACCCTTCAAGAGTGTACCAAACTCTTGATTTCTACCCCAATTTGATTCCGGTGATTGAAGAACTCTTCACAAAGCTTCCTTGAACTCCCTTCAAGAAACTCCACCGGGCTAGGAACCTCCTAGTCTTGTGCTTGAGAACCTCTCAAGACTTCCAACACCCTAAGCCACTTAGGGTTTGCTTGGGAACAATCCAAGACTTTGAATAATCAAGCTTTTTGTATGTGTATTACTAATCTCACAATGGATTAGCACAAATAAGCACAGCTCAATGTAAGAATTGAGACCTAAAACTCAACTTGGAATAAAATGACAATATGAGTGAGAAGTTGAGCTTTTTGGGAATTAACACTTGATAAGAGGAAATTATAAAAGCTTGAACACACTATGATCTTGTTGTCTTGTTTGTTCTTGCACAAATTCAAAGAGCAATTTTTACAATAAAATTCAGAATCCTCTCTTGGGGTTGGATGAGACTCAAATGCCCTCAATTGGTTTTTGAGTCTCTCCAACGTTCATTTTTGCTGACTGGACAAAAATACTCGAGTCTTTTGGAAAATACTCGAGTCTTTTTGGTCGGTCACGAGTGAATTGGTGCACGAACCAGACTAACGGTCATATTTGCTGACCTGGCACAAATACTCGAGTTTTTCGATAAATACTCGAGTATATACTCGAGTCTTTCTCAATATACTCGAGTATTTTGATCAGATATGGGAAAAATTATTTTTCAATTTTATTTTTCCTCTCAAGTATTAATTTTTGGTCAATCTCAACTTAATAATCATATAAAAATTTATTCCTAGAAGAGACTAACTATTTCTACCCACTCTCAACCACTCTCAACATAAATTAGAGATTTACAATTAATATTTGATTGAGAATGTTTGGGCACTTGTCTTCTTTTCTTGACTTCTTGTTAATGTTGATGTTGCAATATCTTCAAGGTATGATTTGTTAATTATTTTGTCATCATCAAAACATAATCCACATAATTAGGAGCATTGAATTCACAGCTTTCCTATCACTTATGTTTTGTGCATAATAGTATGGAGAATAGGGATCCGAAATAAATCTATCACAATCAGAATCATCATTAAAACTATAGTTATACATGAAAAGGTACAAGTTACACAAGTAATCACAAATAAGGTACCAAAAAAATTAGAATCCAATTTCAATCCCCGGCAACGGCACCAAAAACTTGTTGGCAATTCGGCAAGTGTAACGATCGCACAAGTAATAAAGAGTAAGTAAAATTATCGTTCCACTCGGGGATTGCAAATTTTTTCTAATTTCTTTCACCTAATTGTGATTACTATGTATAACTTGTATGAGTTTAGAGTTTAGAGATAGGAGTGTAGAATTAAAGGTATGAAACAATTCAGAAACTAAAAAGGAATTAGGAGCAAATATGGAAAAGGTTAGGAACTTGGTTTCATTGCAGGATCAGGTTATTAATTATGAAAACATGTTTTGCAATAAATCAAAAACTCCAGAAACAATAAAAGCTAGATCTCTCATGGCAATTATGTTTCTTACTAAACTTTACCCCTTAATCCCTTAAGTGAGTAAAATTTATAAAAGATATACAATTACCCAAAAGTATCCCTACGAGTTGAATAATTATATTGCTTGGTTGAAAGGCCTAATCCTAATCCTAATTTTCCAATTAAGGTTCAGATTACCAAAGCAAAACATAAAGTGATCAATTCTATGAATTGTAATTAAAACGCAACCAAGCAATTGATTTGAAAGGAAAAACATTAATTCATAAATAAACAGCCAAATTAAGATCCATACAAATTCACCTTATTCCTAACAAGAGGTTCAATTATACATATTGGAAGAAGAAATACAAGGAATGGGAAAAATAAATCATAATTAGACAATAATCAATTTATCCCTAAGAGATCTTCAATCTTCAAGTGGATCCCTCTGGCAATGTTGATCTTCAATCCTTGTGCGTTGCCTCCTTGCTCTCAATTGCATAACAACCTCTCTTCTCTAATCCTAATTTTATTCTAATCGCTTATTTCACTCTGAAAAGTCTACCAAACCTAAAGGAAAAACCTATATTTAAAGTCTACAACTAATCCCAATTGATATGATATGATAATATCCTAGTAGAATAATCTAATCTTTAAGAATCTTATCTACAAATAGAATTTATCATCAAAATCCTTTTAGAATCCCGTATTTGTGTCTGACAGCAATTTCGGCACTGATTTTGACCCCAAAGATGGACGAATTTGAGCAAAGCTATTTCTGGAAACGTTGTAGATCTTTTCCTTAGCTTTAAAATGATACCAAGATTGCCTCATTTTGATAAGCTTAGCTCAAGTTATGGTCAAAACATCAAACAGTGTCACTTTCTCGCACTTTGCAGGGCCTCACGCCTGGGCGTGCGTCACCTGTTTCGGCTCCGTTTCGTTCCGTTCTTGCGCCATTTTCAAGGTCTTTTCATCCTCTTTCATGCTCCATATTTATTTTCTTCATTTAAGCTCCGAAAGTACCTGAAAGAAACCCAAAACGGATCAAAACGTTCAAAGGATTCTAAATTACCCAACTTCCTAAAAACTATACAAAAAGTCCTAAACTTACAAGAGAAATAAGCCAAATCCATAGTAAAAGGGAGTCTAAATCATACTCAAAACATCATATATTAGACCAAAATCAGGAACCGTGTCAACCAATTAATCTCAACAAGAGCTGGTGGTGGATTCAGTGCTGCTGCTGCGACTGCTGTTGCTATGTTCTGCGCCTGGTTTTGTTGCATCTGAGCCTGGGTTTGCTACATTTGAATATGGTTCTGCTGCATTTGAGCCATATGCGCTGCCTGATTCTGCTGCATCTGAATCAAACTTTCTAGGATGGTAGCCACCTGTCATTTTTGGCACGTCTCCCAGCCATACTGCTTAGTCATGGAGGGAACAGCTAGTTAAAGATCGAACAATTAATCAATTATGTAAACATCCTATTTTTCAACTTAGACTCTTAGCTATACAATTCAGTTACTCGCTTGGTAAGTAACCATGGGAGTAATGAGTTACTCCAAGGCCGAGGACAAACTGCTCTGATACCATAAATGTAACACCCTAACTTAATTAATACTCTAATTACCCCGATTAAATTTGTGACTTGAAATTTTCTTTTGAAACTCTCATTTAATTATATTACTTATAAAAAAATCTCTGTAAAATCGGACAAAGTTTACTTTGTTTTAAGGACATTCCCAAAATTTACATTTCCTGTTTATCCTGCTTAAAAACGTTCCTGTAAACAACCAGTATGCCAGCAGAGCCAAAATATAATTTAGTTCATTTGTTACAACATTTCTAAAATATAAGCGAGTTCTTGGAGTTATTTTTAACTTCACAAAATACCATCTTTGTATGCATTAAAATAGTCAAAATAAACCCAGGACCCAACTATGGTCCTGCCCCTAAATATCCACGCTCCTGCTCGGCCAAGACTTGTGCATGCTCCTTCTGTACCTGTAAAAAAAATAGCAAGAAGGGTAGCATTACACAAAACTTAGGATATAACTTCTAAGAAATCATAGTAATAAACTAAGCCTAACCCTATTATTAGCTCATAACACTCATACATCATCATACTTTCAATTCATTCATACCTTCAGTTTCATTCCCTTATTAGTTAACTCTTTTACTCTTTTTATCGTTCTTGATTCTCAATTTCTTTTACCTCATCTTTTACATTTACTTTCTTATCCCTGGAGCACACAGGCCGTCCAGGTTATGCTTTCTCATTTCTTTCAGTCTTACATTTATTTTCTTTCTTTTCTTTTCTTTTCTTTCCCAGTCCTAGAGCACATAGGTCGTCCAGGTTGAGATTAATTGTCCTCAGAGCACATGGGCCGTTCGAGTTTGCGCTAGTAATCCCCATAGCACATGGGCTGGCCGGGTCCTCGGGGCACATGGGTCGTCCGAGTTGCGCTTCGACAGAGCACATGGGTCGTCCGTCCGAGTTGTGCTAGTAATCCGAGTTGCGCTAGTAAGGGCTGAAAAGAGAAAAAGTAATACTCTCTCTGTCCCTTATTATAAATCATTTTTACCTAATTCACGCAAAATAAGAAAAGTAATTATTACTCTCAAATTTAATCTATCTTTCCCTCAATATAAGTTACTTTTACCTAATACACGCAGATTAAGAAAAGTAATTATTACTCTCAAATTTATCAAAAACTATGTTGTCATTCCAAAGTTACCCCTATTTAATAGGCTTATTTAACTTTTTAGTCCCTGAACTTAGGTGCTCTTTTGGAATTAGTCCTTAAAATTTTTTTTCGATGTTTTGGGTCCCTGAACTTTGTTCAATATTTTGGAAATGGTCCTTTCGTTACTTAAATGATGATATAGCCGACGACATGCCACGTCACTATGACAATATCGACGAGTGATGTGTTATGTAGCGTCGCGAGACACTACAAGATTTTTTTATTAAAAAAAGTCATTTCTTATAAAAATTATTAAAAGATTCTATTTTCTTTAAATAAACAATTTTTAATAAATTTAATTTTTTTTAAATTTAAAAAATTCACGTGACATCATCTGGCATGTTACCTATCGATGCGACGAAGGTTACGTGACATGTCCTCGATCATATCACCACTTAAGTGATGAAAGGACCATTTCCAAAATTTGAGCAAAGTTTAGGGACTCAAAACATCGAAAAAAAAGTTTAAGGACCAATTCCAAAAGAGCACCTAATTTTAGGGACAAATAACATAAAAAAGCCTTAAAACTTTACAACTCTATTCATTTCTCTCTATTGTAATTATTAACCTATCACCCTTACGCAATTATGAGAGGTGTATTTGGAATAAACTCTTTAATACTACCTAGATATTTTAAAACGACTTATAAAAAGAGACATCAATTCTACCAAAATGGTGCCCTATAATAAGGGACGGAGGGAATATCAAAAAGTATGTTGTCATTCCAAAGTTACCCATATTTAAAACTTTACAACTCTATTCATTTCTCTCTCTATGGTAATTATGAGAGATGTATTTGGAATAAACTCTTTAATACTACATAGATATTTTAAAACGACTTATAAAAAGAGACACCAATTCTACCAAAATGGTACCCTATAATAAGGGATGGAGGGAGTAAATGATACATAAGAAAAATAAAGTGATATATACTCTATCTGTTCCAATTTAATTGTCGCTTTAGAAATTTTACACGGATTAAGAATGTAACAACCCTCATTTTTATAAAAAGAATAAATAACTATTTTATCATTAAAAATTATTTTAAGGGAAGTATTTTGGAAAAATAAACATAAAGAAACATTTCGGAAATAAAATATTTTTGGCAAGAATGATTTAAGTAGAATATTTAAGAAAGTGATATTTTGGTAAAATATCACGAAAAGATCAGAGAATATCTCCTTCATTAACCGTTGGATCTTGCTCAAATTTTTAGACAAACTTCCTAACCCTTTTACGTTCGCATCCAATTGTGGAAATTTTGTTTTGAGGAGTAAAACCCTTAAAAATCAATTTTTATGCAAAACAATTATTTTAATATTATATTTTGAATTTAAAAGTGTTAACCGGTTAATGGATCATTTAACTGGTTAAAAGTATCAGTCCTATAGAAAATTAAGTCGGTTTAAGCATGGAAACTCGTAGAAACCTTGATTTTTCCTTCTCCAGGACACATGGAACATCCGTAGGTTGTCTAGGACAAGTGTACGGTATAG
The DNA here is from genome assembly GCA_037953625.1 of Crotalaria pallida. Lineage (NCBI taxonomy): Eukaryota > Viridiplantae > Streptophyta > Magnoliopsida > Fabales > Fabaceae > Crotalaria > Crotalaria pallida. The sequence goes on from CM075650.1 coordinate 104,657,202, forward strand.
AAGAAAGAGAGGTGCCATGGCAAGAGTCATCCCTACCTCATTCTTACATCATTTTATCTTCTTCTCTTTATAAATAAAAGTAGTGTTGTTGCTGTTTTGTGTATATTTTTTCACATTTTTCTTTAGTAAAACTCTGCCAAAATACACTTTCAATTCGTGCATATAACTTACCTTGAGTTGATGCACAAAGAGAGTGAGAATTGTGAGTGAAATCTTAAGAATTCTTGGTGCTTATTCTCTAGTTTTTCTTGTTGTTGTTGTTGCTGCCTTGTTGTTGTTCTTAGTGTTGATTTACAGTGATTTAGTTCTGTCCAAATCACATAAGGTAAGGGAAAAGTCATACATATTGTTAGGATTTATGATTGTGAAGTTTGTTACATATTTTATGTGAATTGTCAAATGAAAACCATGACAAGGATTGCTTGGTATTAAGACCAAGACAACCCATGGTTTTTAATTAATTCTAATGAGTGTTTAGTTGTGTAAAGAGAATGTCTTTAACTGAATTTAAGTAATTGTTATTGTGACACCCCTAATTTTCGTCTCCCGAATAATAGGAAATTAATAATAAAAGTTTTATTATTAATTTATAGAAATTTTCCAAGTTTATATTTTGTATTTAATTAGCCTTAAATATAAAAATAAGTTGAAATATTTTTATAAGGCAAATAAATGCAAAATATAAGGATATTGCATTTTGGTCCCTGAATGAGGACTTAAAGGTAATATTGAAAAGATTCTTGGAGGGAAAGATTTAAAAATATTAATTTTTAAATTTTGTACTAATCTAACCGGTTAGTAATGCCCTGTAACCGGTTAGACGATGAAACCAGAAACTGGGTTAGTGGATTTTGATGAGTAATCACTTGATTAATCCCAAATTCGCCACGATTACAGCCTTGGATTAGTGGAGAACCACACGTCAACCTGCATGTTCATTCAATTTGCTTATAAATAGATGAATTTCTGAAGAATGGAGGGTTGATGCAACTGATTTCATGTTGAGTGAGTGAATTAGGGTTCCATTTTCGTCTAGAGAAATTATTTCTTGTTACTGAGAGTGAGACTGAGAGCCATACACTATTGCAAAGCTTACATCTTGAGCTTTGTAAAGACACCAAGTTTGTGAGTTGAGGGTTCGTGTGGAAGGAGAAATCAACTTGGGAAGTTGGAAGTAGAAGTCTGAGTTCTTGGTCATTCCTGTTCTGGAAGCTGGATTCCAGCCTTGATTTTGGTAAGTGTAGTTCACCATTAAGTCTCAAATCTCTTTGATTCTCTGGTGCATGTTACCTATTTTGAGTTCTAATGGTTTTCCCCAATTTCTTTGGCCATTTGCTACGTCAAAACTTCTGATCTTTGGACCCTGTTGGTGGAATTCGTGGCTGAGAGCAGAGTTGTGAGTTTGTGAGAAATCTGTGGAGTTTCTTCAATTTCTGTGTCAATCTTCATCAAACTCTGTCTTAAGGTATGGGAGAAGTCTACCTTATACTAGATTTAGACTAAAAATCAAGTGAATTAGGATTTGAGTTAACAAAACTCAAAAAGGGCATTATGTGCAATATGGCACAAAGGCTTGGAGGCCAAATTCTTGCTCCATATTGTTTTGAGCAACTTTATATTGATGCATGCAAAGTATATTGATACTGAATTTTGGATTTAAATGCTTATGATAAGTTTTGTTGTATTAAATTGTGTTTATGTGAATTTTTATGCAATTTGATGCAAAAAACTTGATGCATGCACTTTGAATTTGGTTTCTGTGATGAAACATGTTTGTTTAAGGTATATGAACCCCGTTGAATGATGAATAATGGTTAGATTTGAGAATTAAAGAAAATGATGTGTTAAAACCCTTATTTTGAAGGACTAACTGCATAATCTAACCGGTTACTCAATATTCGTAACCTGTTAGACACTGCAGAATTTCAAAAGAAAATTAGTTTATGAAACAGTCCTGAAGTTTCACTAATTTTACTCAAATCTATACCTTAATTTCACTGGAAAGAATCTGAAAATGAGGTAACAATACTTTCTTGGTTCAGATTTTAAGGTAAAGGGTTAATACCTTAAATTAATGGAATAATTTCAAGAGGAAATTATACATTATTGGACACAGAATGTGATTGGAACTTTTGAATGATGAAAACTGTGATTTTTGAGGCACAAAACAATGTTTAACTTGTGTATGGATTGGGTAGGGAATTCAAGAAAAAGGGTTTTTCTGAATTGCAATGGTAAATAGTTCAGGTCTGTAATTCTAACCGGTTAGCCTGAAACTGTAACCGGTTAGTACCTGAATCTGAAAAATAAAAAGTTAAGTTTTTGAATACCATTGACTTTGTTTTACCCAATCTAAAGTTTAAAAGGGCATGTTTTGAGAAAATTCAAAGGAGAATTTTATGCCAAAGAGTATGCCTCAAATAAATCATTCAAAAGGGAAATTGGAATATTTCTAAATCACATTAATTAATGTAAAGATAAAACCAACCCTGATATTTGTGCATCCATATAGACTGGAAGTCCGGTTGGTAGGAACATTTATCATATTCTGGGAATATGAGGAGGGTACTCCGGGAGTACCAAATTATAACCTACTTGATGACACATTATAGATATGTGGCCAGTGTCCGGGACCTGGTTTTTATGCGTTCTGGGAACATATGCGTTCTGGGAACGTGGTGCACACTCTGGGAGTGATGCTTATTATCCAAGTATGGTTCAACATTATGTTCTGGGAACAAATGTCGGTGTTCCGGGAACACAAGGGTGTATTGGATGGACGTCCAAGATGGACTTTTAGAGGCCTCAGTTGTGGATAGAAAATCATACATCATGCCACTTGCATTATAAGAGTTATAATGTTGAAAACTGGTGTGCTCATATGTACTTGCATTATGATCTGTCCATGATATATTTGTGATTGTAATTTTAGTCTTTATCAATTATGTATATGTGTATACTTACTCCCTGTGCCCTGTTTAGGTGATGGCCAGATACCTAGCTTGCATCGAGATACGCCCTATCCCTAGCGGTATATGGACGTATGAGGAGCACCGTGCCACTTTTGAGGGGGAGGTTGAGATTACTCTCTACCACCCTAACCCTCTGGTGCGAGTGCGACCTCGTCGATTTAGGATTCCCTTAGTCTACACTATGCATGTTCCACCTTTTTATACATATAGAGGACCACCCCCGGCTCGACCTATGCGTCGTTTTCATAGTTTTCGTTTCAGAGCTGCCACTCGTTCCCATCCTTCCTCCCATAGAGTTGTCACTGAGGAGACTCCTTCTCCTGGTCCGACTGACTTGGATAGGACTGCTTCTGCAGACCTTAGACCCAGTGGTGGGGTCTCTACACAGTCGGGCGAGGTCGAGGATGACCCTGTGGAGGATGAGAGCGAGGAGGAGGTGCATGTTGAGCCGACTGTTTCAGCTAGAGGTGGACCCGCTGGTTCATAGGAGCCTGCATAGCGTAGATGTTTTGGATCCTAGATCCTAGGGATAGAGCTGTGGAGGAGCTGAGGAGCTGCTGAGGACACAGACGACTTGCTCTGAGACTTCTGTTTTTGGACTTTGTTATATATTGTATATATCTGAGAGGTCTGAGAGTGAGGTTTTATTTTATGCAGCTGGTCTGTATATGTTTCATCCAAAACTTGCTATCTTGACTTTTTATCACTGGCTACTGACTGTACTGATGGGGTTATGTTATGACTTATATAAATATATGGTGTTTTCTTTACCTCAGCAGTGCCCCATAAGTATTACTTTTACTTCCGCGAACTCTGATTTCTATTAAGAAAGGATTCGGCAATAAGTTTATGCTTTATATATTCAAATTTAACTCGAGAGGCAAATGGTATGTTTTAATATTAACTATGAACAATATTTTCTATAATTAAGAAAATGTCATCTCAAGAGCCCTTTTCGAATCTAAGATATTACTACGCCGAATTCAAAAATGGTTTATGTTAAAAAGGATTTATGAACGAGCAAGTACTAGTTCTAAAAGGAAAAATTTTCTAGTCTAAATATTTGATAGCAAGTATTCAATAATTTGGAAATATTAATTATTTTCAAGTTAAAAAGAGAGTGTCACAGTTATATGGTGAAATAAGGAACAAGTCAATGATTTAAGGATTTGTTCAATAACTCAATGTGCCTTGCTTATGTCTTTGTGAGTATATGTTTCTATGAAAAAGTGTGTGTAATTAAACTAGAAATTATGTGTTAGTATGCTATTAAGATGTACTAAGTGTTAGTTGAGTTATTGAATTAAATGGAGACTTGAGAAACTAAAGTTTTACTCCCAGGTCTATCATATTAACCGGTTAACGATGAAGGATAACCGGTTAAGATGACCTTGCAGACCAGTAATAGATAGTAATTAGCTTAGACTCGAGATTTGAATCTTAGGATATTGTAAAGAAGTGGTAGTGCGTAATTGAATTATTAATCCCTGTAAAAAAAAGATAAGAAATTAAGACTAATACTTACTCATGAAAATTTGAAAGTTAATAATGAACTTAGTTTGATCCAAATATGATAATAACTTGTTTTAATGCTTGAGATCATGCCCAATATGTATGTGAGGATACTGCATCAATATAGGAAGAGATTAGTTTGAAGGTTGGAGTGCAATAAACATAGAATTAGTATAATTTACTCTTGGGTCTGCATAATCTAACCGATTAAAATGCATATTTACCAGTTAGGACCTGAGAGAAATAAACCATGTTAAGTATAATGTATAATATCTTGGAAGGGAATTACCAAGTATTTCCTTTTACAAGTATGAAATGTTGTTAGATGTGTTGAAAGAAAATAATTAGTTCTAGTTATTAATCCCTTAATCAACTATTTATTGTATAGAAAAAGAGCAAAAGAGTTTTCCTCTTAATATAAGTCAAGGATTTTAATAAATTCAAAATGATATTAAAATTAACTTTAAGCTTGATGTGTTTCCCAAGGACAGGACAAGTTAGAATAAGTCTGGAAGTAATTTGATTTTGAGATCATAAGGCTACTAGTTAAAGCTTCATAATCTAACCGGTTAGTAGATGAGCCTAACCGGTTAGGAGCTGTAAGAAATTGAGAAAAAATTCCTTGTTTTATATGTTCATTGATGATGATGGGAAAATGATGAATATGAAATCAAATATGAATAACTAAGATGAATGGATGCTAAATGTCTAAGGACAACTAGTTATGAGAATTGTTTGGGTTTTCTTAAGAGTGACTTTTGATGAGATTTTAGAAAGGATATGACTGATGAGTATTGAAGGATTAATCCTGCATTAGTCATGCATGGTTTAATTCGATGTTCAAGTCCAAAAGAATTCATGAGGTATGAATAAATTATATTGAAATCAGTATATGAAATGTGAATAGAATATGAGGAACGTACACGAGAATGATGAGAATCCTGGTATTTCGTGTCTGCTGGGAACGAGCCCGGTGCGAATACGATATTATTCGTAGGCGATATACTACTAGAGTCACGATCTTACCGTGTCTTGTGGGAATAGACCTGGTGCGAATAGGACGTTATTCGTAGGCGGTAGATATAGTGATCCGGATATACCGTGTCTTGTGAGAAGAGGCCTGGTGCAGATGGGACGCTATCTGTAGGCAGCATATCAGTGTTGATATCCCGATATGCCGTGTCCCTTGGGAAAGGACCTGGTGCAGACACGAAGGAATGTATCTGTAGGCGTCATAGTCTAGTGTACGTGAGACCCTTGTACAGTTGAAATGTTTGTGAAAGTGATGAATGTACCTATGAATTATTTCGTGGAAAAGAAAGAAAGAGTCTGACATTGCATACATATCAATAAATTAATCATTATGAATGATAAGACACTTGATCCAACATGCATCATTTGCATTGTAATGGTTTTTCGTGTGTATGACTCAATCATTTATCTGCTTATACGATATAACAAGTGACTTTCTCCCATCTACCATGTGTGTGTAGTAGGTACAAGTCCTAACCAGAGTTAACCATTTTGTCCAAGCCAAAGACTCAAGCGGAGAAGGAAGATGCTCAATTGGATCTGATCCGTTGTAACCCTGAGATGTTGTACTTTGAAAAGGAAAAATTTTATTTTCCACTGTAACTCTTTTAATAAATTATCTTATTCTCTTTATAAAAGAATCAGAGTGTTACAAAGAAAGTCATGCATTTAATGCTTCAATTTTCAAGAGAATTATTAAATAGTTTTACTATAATATCCTCACAGTATAATAATTATCACTCATTTCACATATTTCAACATATTAAATACAAGGTTAAATTTGAAAATAAAAATTAATTAATATATCCTCGAATTCCTAAAGAAACAAGTTAAAAAGGCTAAAGTGACAGATAAAGTGGAACGAAGGGAGTAATTAGGACTAAAAAAATCTTCTGGAAGGTGACCAATAATAAGGACCGGAGGGAATATTTTATTTTTATGATTCACTTTTATCTTTAATTTTTTTTATTTTTTATTTTTTTATAAAAAATTTAATTTGGTCATTTTATGACTTAACAGTGTTAGTTTTATCGAAAATATTTATATCATTATCGAAAAACATAAAATGTTGCCAAAATTTGCAAATATTACATGCCACCATCTTGTAAGGATAGGAATAGTGATATTGCTTTGCCAATGGTGAAGCAATCTAACTTTATCAAGATAGAAATGATAATTGATAAAGATATGAATGAAAATGATATTAGAAGCTCTATCAAGATAGAGTCGTAGGAATATCTGTTAAACTCTATCGTTGGAATGGTAATAGGTGTGAATTATATTGAATTTTTTGAAAAAAAAATTAATGACCAAAATCAGTAAAAAAAATTAAAGACCAAAGTGAATCTTAAAAATAAAAGAAATATGAAAAATACTATAATTAAGTCATCCTATAAAGTTGTCCGGTTCTAACAAAATCTTATGCTCCTCTTATCCAAAAGTTTTGATCGTATAACTTTTTATTCTCGATTCATATGTCTTGACAGTTTATAAACTCAATACATAATTATCTTATTTATTTCAACTATACCCTTATTCATAACTATCTCTTTTTCACTTCATATCTTTTTCTCTCCCCTCGATAATTAATGATTATAAAATGATACGTCATCCTTTCTTATTTACTCCCTCTGTCTCATAAGTTACGTTCATTTAGCTATTTTACTTTATCCCATAAGTTGTGTACTTTTTAAAATCCAATACTCATTTATACTTATTTTTTCAAGCATACCCTTATTTATCACATATTCTTTTTCATCACTCATTCCTTCATCTCTACTCAACATATATAACCTTCATACATTTATTATTACTCTCTCTCCTATTATTAAATGAGGGTAGTTTAGTCAAAAATACCAAATTCTTACATTATTTACTTATTTCTTAATCTATGTTAAATTTCTAAACATAACTTATCAGACAGAAGGAGTATTTGCCCTATTTTAAAAAAAAAATTCATTTAAGAAATGCAATGATTACTTAGATTTTCAATAAATTAATTATGTTTTTCCCTAACATATCATTTCTATCTCTTTGTAATCATTATTTTTCTCTACTACTTACATAAATCATTACCTTATTAAATAGCGGTAAACACGAAAAATAACATTTATTACACTCTTGAATTTCTAAATTGGAAAGATAAATAAAAACAAAAAAATTCTTCAAAAAATGACAGATTATAAGGAACGAAGGGAGTGTTTTAGTTAAACTTGTAACATCCCCAATTTATAAAATAATAGTTAAAATACTTTTACTCTAGCATATAAAGATAATAATAGTTAAATTTCTTCAAAATATTTTAGTCATTGCTCATTCCAAGAGAAGGGATGTATATTTGGCTTTCAGACCTTTGTCAATACGAGTTGGTGGCGAGACGTTTACTCCCAGTTGTTTTTCCTAATTACATAGTTTGTGACAAATATTAAAGAAGAAAGTGTGAAATTTGATTGAGGGGGTAGAATATTAAGTTGATATCTATGCACTCATACCCAAAAGATATATGTGATAATATGCTTTGATTGTTAAGTATCATGCATCAAGCTGATATGCTAAATGATAAATGTGATTGTTAACTTTAAATCATATCATTTCTTATTAATATAGCGATGTACAATGACTCAATCCCAACCCTTACCTATGTTAGGTAACAATGACATCCAGGAATCTACTTTGTGTGAAGATGAGACCACTCCTGCCTAGGGAGTAGTGGGGGAGTTTGAGCATGACTGTTCTATGATTGAGGGCGACGTGGCAGTCACCCTCCGCCACCCCAATCCTTGCTCGAGGATCAGGCCTAGGTGAATGTGTAACACCACAAATTTTTAATCCCTGATTAATGAAAGTTTAATTATAAAGTTTATTTATAATTAATTATATTTATTTTAATTCTCGATTAAATTACGTATTTTGTGTGTGCATTTGTTAAGTGAAAATGCATAAAAAATAATTTGATAGTTATTTTTATGAAAAAATAGGAGTTTTGCATATAAGGCCCTGTTTAAGGACCTAAAGGTAATATTAGAAAAGGTTTTGGAGGGAAATGCAATAAAATAATAATTTTTGAAAATTTCAGTCTTGGTAATCGATTACCCAATTGGGTAATCGATTACCAAAGTTCAGCAGCACCAGTTCATAGTGTGTTTGATGAGTCATTGCTCAAATTCTCCAGTTTTGACACGAAATTAGCTCATGGACACGACCACGAACGCGTGTCAAGCTGCATGTAACCTGGAATTGCCTATATATACCCATCTTTGTATTGATTCAATCTCATTTGGTCAATTTTCTCAAGAAATTGCATGTACAACTCAACTTAGGGTTCTTGATTTCGAACCTTTCATTCTCCTTGATTCCTGAGTGTTAAGCTACAAAATATACACCATTGCAAAGCTTAGATTTCAAGCTTGCAGTGACATAAAAATCGTGAGCTGAAGGTGTGTGTGGAAAGAGAATCGAAGCCTGCAAGTTGAGGGTCCAATTCTGCAGAAACCAGAAATTGATTTTTTGGAGCTTACTTTAGGTCTCGATTTTGTTAAGCTCATGAACCCTCTTACTCCCAAACTTGTTTCATTCTCTTGTCCTTGTTGCAGAGAACAAACCCTAACCATTTTCCCCAAAGCTTTTGCTTGTTTGATTTGTCAAAAACTATGATCTTGTGACCCTGTTCAAACTGTTATGCATGTGCTGCTGACAAAGGGGTTTTTTAGGAAATCGTGTGTGGAAGCTATTTATTTGTGAAGTTTATGTTAGAACATGTCTGTGAGGTAAGGGGAAAGCTAAACCTACACTAGTTTGAGATTAAAGAGCCAGATTGTCATAGGAGAGCCACCAAGAGGCTCTAAGGGCTTAGATTGAATTAGTAATTTGGTTTGGAGACCAAAATGTGCTCTAAAAATGATTTGAGCAAGTCATATTTGATTCATGAAAGCTATTAAGAATATGAAATCATGAATTAATTGAGTAATTTGAGTTTTGGTATGTTGAGTTGTTGAAATACATGGTTTTATGCATAATTAAGTGAACTTGTGCAATTTTTGTAAATTGTTGTAGTATCAATGCATGAACATGTTCAAAATATGTTATGTCAACTCTGTGAATGTTTGGTTTGGTTAAATTTGGTTAGAAATTAAAATGGTATGTTAAAACCCATTTTTTCAGTGTTTTACTGTCAGGGGTAATCGATTACCACGATATGGTAATCGATTATCTACCCTGTTCTGAACCAGATAGCAAAAATACACGTGGTAATCGATTACCAGCTTCTGATAATCGATTACCAAGGCAGAAAATACTTTAAAATGCCATTTTTATTTATGAGCCATTAATTTAACATTCAAATAAACATTATGGAATGAATATGGGACTGAAATATGACTGATTGGGTATTTTAGTAATTTTCTTCAAAGTGTTCATGAAATATGTTTTAATTACTTGGATTTAGTGTTGGATATTATTATCAAGTATTTTAAATACCAATCAATAAAATTTATTATGATGCATTCATGCATGGAGACTGGATGATAGATCGAATTGTCACGGTTTTTTTTATAACCTGAGGAGGGCCTCTGGGAGAGCCAAACATGTCCTGCTTGATGACACATTTATGTGTAATAAAAACATGGCCAGTGTGAGGATACTGATGATGTAATTATTACGTTGGAGCGTGACGTTTGCAAGGTTGCGGCATTTTGAATCTCTACCAAGTTTGAGCGTAATACATTCCACGGAATGGTATTGAATTGTACCCCGCAAAGGTACCGAGTACTAAAATTGTACATGAAGTTATAAGGATGTCCGCCCTTGAAGAGGGAAATAGTTTCTATGGAAGCTAGGATTGATGATAGGATATTCATACATCATGCCACTCATAAATAATTAATTCTTATTTGAATTATAACCTGAGTGTGAGCATATTATATGCATTCTTACTTGTCATTGATTTGTTTGTGTAATGACTTGTATTTGAATTATATGATTGACCAGTATCTGTTATGCATATAAATTGTTAAACCTTTATTCTCTTGCGATTATGTGTATGTTGTTGCTTATCCCCATGCCCTTGTAGGTGATGTCTCGCTATCTCACCTGCATCGAGATCCGCCCTCTCCTTAGTGGAGTGTGGGCCTATGAGGACCACCGATCACTGTATGAGGGTGAGGTAGAGTTGACCTTCTATCACCCTAATCCACTAATCCGTGTTTGTCCTCGTAGATTCAGGATCCCCATTATCTATACTATGCATGTACCACCCATTTATACTTATCATGGACCAGCTATTGCTCGACCTGCCCGTGTTTACCATCACTTTCATTTTTCGTTCGGTTCATCGCTCTCACCCTTTTTCCTCTCGAGTTTTCCGGGAGGATACTCCTACACCTGATCCGACGAGCCCAATCGGGGCTACACCATCACCCGACCCTGTGCCCAGTGGAAGGGTACCATCCCCGTTGGATGAGGTGGAGGAGGATCCTATCGGGGCAGGGAGCGGAGATGAGCCAGTCGAGCACTCTACTGGTAGCTAGTGGAGGGATGATGACCCTTAGGTACGTGCTATGTAACACCCTCACAACTATTTAGTTTTATTATGAATTATAAAAATATGGACTCGAAAATTTCGACGAAAATCCGGCAGAGTTTCCTCTGTTTTTCGGACTTTCCCCAAAATTTCCTTTTGTACCTGTCCAGAACAGAATAGTTCTAAAGCTTAAATCATAAATATTTACAATAAATAAAAACCTAATGCCCACAAATACACAACTCTGGGCATACACTAATACACACATTTAATTATAAAAATACATTCTTAAACTTAATTAAAATTCACTCTTGGTATCATAAAAGACACCCCTCATGGGGAGGGTTTCCTGCTCGGCCCAAATAACAGCTATGCTCCTGACCTGCACCTGTATTGTTTGTAAGGGTGAGTACCGCACTAACTAACAATGCATAAGATATGCCAAGTCAAAACACAAATAATTACAATTAGCAATTAGTTGACATGCATACAAATCATAATTCACACTCTATGCTACAAACACATGCATCTCCAATAATTTTATCTCACTCTCATGAACCTAGTCTGTTTTTCCCAACTTCCATTTTCTTGTCTCTTTTCATCTTTATTTTCTTATTCAATTCTTTCCTTTTTCTTTTTCTTTTCTATTCGGTATTGTGGACATCCTCCCACTGCGTTCCCCAAGACCAGGGATGCGTCTTACCGATGCGCCAACTCGCTGGTTGGTCGTCTTACTCAATCCATGCGCACGGTCGGCTCGCGGCTTACTGCAGGTGTTGTGCACCCGACTTGTTGCACCCCGCCGCACGTCTTCTAGGACTAGTCTCCACAATCCGGGGAATGGGTGATGCGAATCCCTCCATTGCGTTCCCCAAGACCAGGGATACGTCTTACCGATGCGCCAACTCGCTGGTTGGTCGTCTTACTCAATCCATGCGCACGGTCAGCTCGCGACTTACTGCAGGTGTTACGCACCCAGCTTACAGAACCCCGCCGCACGTCTTCTAGGACCAGTACTCGCATACTCAGGGTATTTAATCATAATTACCTTTATTTCCTTGTTCGTTCTTTCCTTTGTAATGTCTAATTAGTTCTCCTCTTGCCTAATAATTTCCTTTTACCTTAAATTTCCCTTTTTGTCTATACTTTCTTCCAATTAATCCCTTAATTGTTCTAAGTGACATTGACCCCTTTAACTTTGTAAAAAGCCCCTTCCTAGGTACACACAAAACTTACACAAACGTTTAGCATACAACAACAATTAAAATATCACAAGTATAATCAACCAACATTTAATTCACATAATTCAAGCATTTAATAAGGGAAAGTGCTAAATTTCCTATTTATTCTATTTTCTATCCCTATTCTAATTTTTCCTAAACAAGCCAAATATTCTCAACACACTCACACACCGCTAGCTATACAACCACTGTACGGCGGCACATCCCCTTACCTTGGGGTTCTACCAGAACCTGTTTTGAGGCACGACGAGGAGATCCTGTTCCGGCTCACGACGCTATGCAGTTTGTTATTCGCATCACAACGGTCTCTAAAATCCTTCGTCGTCTGACTATATTTATTAAATTAAATAGAAATCAATTGGATGCGCCAAAACCGACTCAATTTGAAATTTCAACAATTAACATTTAGTTTCAAATTAAATTCGTAGTTTTCTCAATAAAATAGTGTAGTTTCTTATTGAAAAGCATTTAACCCCCAGGCTAAGATAATAATTAGAATACTTTAAAGTTAAGTAACTTTAACTTGGAATTCGAAATAAGTTAATCTTGAAAACATTTAACTAAAATTCATAAATCAATGTCAAGTAGAAATTTAGACTTAAGACTATTGTTTCTCAATAAAATACTAGATCTTTTGTTAAAAGCATGCTAACTTTCGAAAGTAACATATCCGTCAGAAATACATTAAGTAAAGTAATTTTTGTTTTAAGTTACAAAATCAATTGCGTAACCTGACACTATTAATTCCGAACTAAAAAGGAAGTATGCTCAATTCAAAATAAGTCCAAGTCGCCATTATCATCTTAAAACAATTACACTTCCCTTCAGTTTGAAATTAATGTTCAACGCCCTATCTCGGATTAACGTTACGCCAAATATATGAAGTTCCTCATTAACTGAGATATTGTTTAGCCTAGGGACAATTCCACTAAGCTAAACGACAGCTCACTTACTTTGGGACCCTTAAATAAAGTACTCTTTAAAACAATTTATTTGACATAACATTTAATCTGATATTACCCCAAATCAAAATAACTAATTAAAATCATTAAAAATAATACTTTAACTAAGATAAACACTAATTCATTGTATAATTCAATTTTCATTACCAATATTATTAATATTATTATCATTATTATTTTTTAAAATACAACATAAAGCAATTAAAAAGAGATATTAGAGATTTACCCTCGAAGACGGTTTTGGATGCCGGTTCGGTCGACCCGGTTCAAAGCACAAAGAAACGGCTGGCCCAGTAACGATGACGATGATACCGGCGTCGGTGGCGAGAACCGTGACGGTGACAGGCGGAGATGCACGAACCAGTTAACGGTTCAGTCCCGGTTCACTCAAACCGTAGCACACAATGGCGGCAGCAAGAAAACCAGCTGCAGCTACGACGGATTGCGAGTGGTTGAGGCGCTTGGGACCCTTGGAATCGCAATCCCAGTCCTAAAGGGAGAGAGAGATCGCGATTTGCGGATCTCTAAGAAGAGGGAGAAGCTCGAGTTCGGTGGCTATGGGGTGGTGGCAGTGATTCGTGGTTGTTTGGTGGTGGTTGGCGGCTGCAGCGTGACCGGAGGAAGGAGAATGCGCCTGGCGGCGGTCCTTTGTAGCTGCGGCGGAGAGAGACCAGCGTGAGGTGAGAGAGAAAACCGAGAGGAGAGAGAGAGCAATGGTGATGGTGGATCGATGTGTGGTGGCCGGCGGTGGGAGAGAAGGAAGTGAGGGTGAGAGGGGGTTAGGGCCGGCGCCCTTTGTCTTGAGAAGGAGGAGTTGGGGAGGGGAGGGTTTCGAACCCCCCTTCCTCTGTTTTATTTCTTTTTTTTTTTTTTGTTTTTTTTTATTCTAAAATACTTATTTTAAATACATATTGATGGTTTATTATTATTATTATTGTAGGTTAGTATTATTTTAAAAGTACTACACATATATACTAATACACACTTTTATTTATTTATTTATTTTATTTTATTTATTCTTTTATTTTAAAACTCAAAATACCAATAATCAATTTAAATACTAGAATAAAAATTATAAAATAAGAAACTTATAAATATATTAGGGATTAAAATTAGGGATGTTACATTTCTCCCCTACTTATTTGAATTTCGTCCCCGAAATTCCATTGAGTAATCTTGGGAGATAACAAACCCTAGGGAATTAATGTATCACACCCTTGTATCTCTTCGTCATTTACTCCCCTACTTAGTCTTTGTCCAAGAGACTTAAGTGCCACAACTTCCACTCGTTTCCTAGCTCCGCTTTGTTAGTTCCATGATGAACATGATGAATGTTTTGATAATGACAAAGTGTTTTTGAACAAGCTACAAGTGTTGATCAAGTTTCAAGCTCAACAAGCAACAACAAACATCAAATGAAGAAGAGAGAAAGCAAGCTCATAAAGACCTAAGTTTGAGTGTATTTGTATTTCTTTTATCTTTTGCCTCTCAAGCTTCATAGGTTTTTTATTTGGGTAGATTATTATAGAGGGTAGTGAATCTCATTCATAAGTCATGATTTAATCATAATTTGAGTTTTCACTTAACCTAGAATCAATAGGTGGCTTAAAGGTTTTAAAGGAAAGGTTGGATTTTGAGAAAACAAGTTTTGAACATGTACAGTACCAACTTAATCGATTAAGTGATAACTTAATCGAGTACTACTCGAGTACACGACTTGCTTAATCGATTAAGTACTGCTGAACTGATTTTTAAAATACGTTTTTCACTTCTCAAAATCAGTTTTTAAGTGCTACAACTTTTGGGTATTCTATATAAACCTTTTCCTATTATTTGTGATTAATTAGAATCATTTCATACAAGTTTTAAAAAGAATCAAGCCACTCTATTCTCTCTCATTTTCAAAAGATCAAAGTTCTCATATTTTCATATTCTTTGATCAAGAACCTTTGAATCTCTTATGGTGAATTGTCATAACTCTTGATTGAGATTCATAGGATTATTTTGTGTTTTCTATTGTGTTGTAATCTTTGCAAGAAGGCAAGCCACTACAACAAACAAGAAGTCTTGGTGTGTCGATTTTATCATCAAGCAAGTGCATTCTTATTGAAGAAGAAGAAGAAGTCTTGGTTGTGAATCAAGCAAGTGAAGCCTTGGTGTGTGGATTATCATCAAGCAATTGAAGACTTGTTGTGTCGATTATCAACAAGAGGTAGAGGTTAGATTAGAGAGAAGATCAATAGGATTACAAGGCAAGGGTGTCGGTTATCTCTTGTAGGCTAGCAAGAAGGGAGTCTTGTGAGGCAATCACTTGTAATTTGAGAACTCTAATTCCTCATAGTGAAGAATCTCTCTTGGTTGAAGAGGGGACTGGATGTAGCTTTCAAGTGGATGAAAGTGAACCAGGATAAATCACTGTGTCGTATCTCTAAACTCTTACTCTTTATATTCAAGTCATTTGATTGCGTTCTTGATTGAAAACCTAGAAAGATTGATTTTCATAATTGATTGAATTGAATCTTTGATTGTTCAAATTGATAAAGGGAAAATCATTTTCATAACTAGGTTAATCAATAAGAATATAGGTGTTAATCATTTCCACTGAATCTCTGATCTTGCATGTGAATTGATTGATTTTCGTATTCGAATGAAAATTGATTTTTCTGTTTTCTGTCATATTTAATCGATTAAGTTCAAGCTTAATCGAGTACTACTCGAGTACACGATTTGCTTAATCGATTAAGTACTGTAGAATTTGTAAAAATCATTTGTTTTGATTGTTTAGATTTGTTTCGTTTGAAAATCTTTCAAGGTAGCTTCAACACCTATTCAACCCCCCCTTCTAGGTGTATTCCTAGGGTTCCTAAGTCTCTCCAACCACCAATTGCGATTTCCTCAATTGGTATCAGAGCTCGGTCGAAAGACACGAGCATAAGAGCTTTTTCGTAAAGATCCTTTAAGAAAATCGCAATGGGTTCTACGAATCCCTTTGGTGGTGAAGGTGCTTCAATAAGTCGTCCTCCATTGTTTGCCGGAGAAGGCTATGCATATTGGAAAGTTAGAATGAAAATCTTTATCCAAGCCATAGATAGTGAAATTTGGAAAGTAGTTGAAAAAGGTCCTCATATCCCCTCTAGTTTAGTTGAAGGTGTAGAACAATTGATCCCCGAGGATAAGTGGAAGGATGATGATAGAAAGAAAGTACAATATGATTATAAAGCAAAGAATATCATTACATCCGCTTTATCCTATGACGAGTTCTTTAGAGTTTCTCAATGTTCTAGTGCTAAGGAAATGTGGGACACTTTACAAGTGACTCATGAAGGAACTAGTGAGGTTAGGAGAGCTAGATTGAATGCTTTAATGCGTGATTATGAATTGTTTCATATGCTTCCAAATGAATCTATAAATGATATGCAAAAGCGTTTTACTCATATTATAAATCATTTACTTGCTCTTGGTAAAACTTTTCTACAAGGTGAACTTTCTAACAAAGTGTTGAGATGTTTAGACAGGAATTGGCAACCAAAAGTAACGGCTATTGTTGAATCTAAAAATTTGGATGCTATGGATCTAGCAACACTTTTCGGAAAGCTTCAAGAACATGAAATGGAGCTTGGACGATTAAGTATCAATGAAGAGTCGGATAAGAACAAATCAAGGAAAGGACTTGCTCTTAGAGTCAAAAGTGCATATAAAAAGAAAGATAGTTCCGATGATGATGATAGTGAAGATTCCGATTCCGATGTTGATGAAAAAGACATGAAACTTTTGTTAAAAGAGTTTGACAAGTTTCTAAGGAGAAAAGGAAGGTTGAACAAGGACAAAAGTAAAGAGAAGGATTCTCCACACTACAAGACCAAGACATCAAAAGAAGGTGTAGTTTGCCATGAATGTGGAAAACCCGGTCATCTCAAGTATTCATGCTCTAGGTATCTCAAGAAGAAGGAGAAAGACAGGAAAAATTCTAAATCTAAAAGAGCATACATAGTTTGGGATAGTGATGAAGATAACAAGAAAAGCACATCGAGTAGTTCATCGGATGATGAAGAAGCCGCTTGTCTCAACTTGATAACTCTAGTAGATGATGAAGAACAAAGTTCAAATGATGAATCAAGTTATCAAAGCGAGGATAGCAATGTAAGTGAATCTAAATCCGAAATTTCTTCTAAATATGAATTGTTACATAATGCTTATGAAGAAATGTATGAACAACTTGAAAAACTAGCTTTGAAAAACATTGAAAGAAAGAAGCTCATTTTGAAACATCAAAAAGAGATTTTAGATCTTCAAAAACAAGTTGATGAGCTTAATCTTGAAAATGAAACTCTTGATCTTATCTATGCTAGTTCTTCTTGTGATTGTGCTAGTAGATTGAATGTTGTGGTTGATTGTGAGAGTTGCAAGTTGCTCAAGGATGAAAATGCTATTTTGAAAAATAAGCTTGCAAGTTTCTCAAGTGGAGATATTAGATTGCGCACATTGTTAAATTTTCAAAGAGAAAATTCAAACAAGTTTGGTTTGGGTTATACTAATGCTAAGAGTAAATCTCATAGAAATGTTGTTGATTTTTCTAAAGTTGATTTTTCAAATCCTCCAACATGTTTCTATTGTGGTACTCATGGACATACTTCAAATGTGTGTTATGTTAAAGTGCATGGTATACCTAAAGGAAATTTTGTTTGGATGAAAAAGGGTGAAAGTCCCTACACTAACAAAAATGGATCCAAAATCATTTGGATACCAAAAAGCAAAGCATGATTGTTTTGTAGGTTTGATTGAAGATGCAAATGAATGACACATGTTCTCAATTGGTCTCAACTATGAATGTCTATATTCACATCTTCAATTGGTATCACACTTGCATCTTAAGTGAATGTCCTACAAAGTGGTAATATTTGATATTGATATATTATCTCAATTGGTATCTTCTCAATTGATATTACTTTTCTAAATGTTTAGTTAATTCAATTTGTATCATTGAGAGATTATTAGTTGATTATCATGTTTTTGTGATTATTGATTCTTCTTTACAATTGATATCTTCTTTGTTAAGTGATATTATGATCTTTTTAGTTCTCAATTGGTATTATATTTCATTGTTATATTCTCTTACCAATTGATATCACATTTCAAAGTAAAGCTCTATTGTATTTGTTCAATTGGTATCAATGTTGTGAAGAAATGATCATTGATTTCTTACCTTGGCTTAGATGTTATATTTCAATTGGTATATATTACTTTTTGATAATGCCAAAGGGGGAGAAATATTATGTTTTGAATTGAATGAAATGTTTCTCAAAGAGGGAGAAATGGTATATTTTTAACAAATGGGAGAAATATGATATTATATTTTTTGGAGAAAGGTTGTTTTGTTGTTTTTATGTAGGTTGAGCTAAGTTGTTGAAGATAGGGGGAGAATCAAGCTTCTATCTCAATTGGATTCAAGTGTTATAGCATTGATTGAGAGGGAGAAAGAGTCTTCTCAAGTGATCAAATGTTTCAAGCATCAACAACTTCAAGTGATTTCAAAACATGGATTGTCATTTTCAAAAAGGGGGAGATTGTTAGTTCCATGATGAACATGATGAATGTTTTGATAATGACAAAGTGTTTTTGAACAAGCTACAAGTGTTGATCAAGTTTCAAGCTCAACAAGCAACAACAAACATCAAATGAAGAAGAGAGAAAGCAAGCTCATAAAGACCTAAGTTTGAGTGTATTTGTATTTCTTTTATCTTTTGCCTCTCAAGCTTCATAGGTTTTTTATTTGGGTAGATTATTATAGAGGGTAGTGAATCTCATTCATAAGTCATGATTTAATCATAATTTGAGTTTTCACTTAACCTAGAATCAATAGGTGGCTTAAAGGTTTTAAAGGAAAGGTTGGATTTTGAGAAAACAAGTTTTGAACATGTACAGTACCAACTTAATCGATTAAGTGATAACTTAATCGAGTACTACTCGAGTACACGACTTGCTTAATCGATTAAGTACTGCTGAACTGATTTTTAAAATACGTTTTTCACTTCTCAAAATCAGTTTTTAAGTGCTACAACTTTTGGGTATTCTATATAAACCTTTTCCTATTATTTGTGATTAATTAGAATCATTTCATACAAGTTTTAAAAAGAATCAAGCCACTCTATTCTCTCTCATTTTCAAAAGATCAAAGTTCTCATATTTTCATATTCTTTGATCAAGAACCTTTGAATCTCTTATGGTGAATTGTCATAACTCTTGATTGAGATTCATAGGATTATTTTGTGTTTTCTATTGTGTTGTAATCTTTGCAAGAAGGCAAGCCACTACAACAAACAAGAAGTCTTGGTGTGTCGATTTTATCATCAAGCAAGTGCATTCTTATTGAAGAAGAAGAAGAAGTCTTGGTTGTGAATCAAGCAAGTGAAGCCTTGGTGTGTGGATTATCATCAAGCAATTGAAGACTTGTTGTGTCGATTATCAACAAGAGGTAGAGGTTAGATTAGAGAGAAGATCAATAGGATTACAAGGCAAGGGTGTCGGTTATCTCTTGTAGGCTAGCAAGAAGGGAGTCTTGTGAGGCAATCACTTGTAATTTGAGAACTCTAATTCCTCATAGTGAAGAATCTCTCTTGGTTGAAGAGGGGACTGGATGTAGCTTTCAAGTGGATGAAAGTGAACCAGGATAAATCACTGTGTCGTATCTCTAAACTCTTACTCTTTATATTCAAGTCATTTGATTGCGTTCTTGATTGAAAACCTAGAAAGATTGATTTTCATAATTGATTGAATTGAATCTTTGATTGTTCAAATTGATAAAGGGAAAATCATTTTCATAACTAGGTTAATCAATAAGAATATAGGTGTTAATCATTTCCACTGAATCTCTGATCTTGCATGTGAATTGATTGATTTTCGTATTCGAATGAAAATTGATTTTTCTGTTTTCTGTCATATTTAATCGATTAAGTTCAAGCTTAATCGAGTACTACTCGAGTACACGATTTGCTTAATCGATTAAGTACTGTAGAATTTGTAAAAATCATTTGTTTTGATTGTTTAGATTTGTTTCGTTTGAAAATCTTTCAAGGTAGCTTCAACACCTATTCAACCCCCCCTTCTAGGTGTATTCCTAGGGTTCCTAAGTCTCTCCAACCACCAATTGTGATTTCCTCACGCTTCGTCTCGAAAGAGGCTAAGATTGGTTTCTACTTGGGACTAGGATCAAGATCTAATTCTACTTCTCAGTTCTGTGTTTGTTCGGATTTATCCTAACTCGTTCGAGGTTGGTTCTCCGCCAGTTCCTAGTGACCTTCTTAGCGGTTTACGGGAGGTTTTTAAGGATAACGGTCTTGGGCAACCATTGATGAGGATAACATTGTTAAAAGTTGGATTGATGCCCGACATAATGTCATCATCAATTTGAGAGATATTGGTGGCTTGTGCAAGTCTGTTATACCTTTCCAAAGTGTGGGAAGAGATAACAACGGATGTCCGACTTCTCATCCGTTTTGGGTTTTGATATTTATATGGGTACACTAATGCAGTTTACGTTCTAGTTCTGCTAGGTTGTTGTTCTCATTCTTTGCCATCACTCGGATGGGTTTCGGATAAGACTATAAGGTTCTCCCCTACTTAGTATCAACATACCTACGTAGATCGATACCAAGAGGTAACTGAGCAAATGTTAAGAATTAGTGATTCTACTTTTTGATTAAGTGACGGGTTTGGAAAACAAGGTTGGATGAACTGCTTGTTGGGTTTTCTTAGGATATGGCGGTTTCACGAACTTGCATCTCTCTATGTTCCTATACTAAATAGGATTGTTATGGGTAGATTGTCGCACGATCGATTGTCACGAATTTCCACAAGATTTCTAGTGAGCTTGAACTTAATTTGACCTTCTTCGGGTCGGAATTCCTATGTCAATGGTTCTATTCGAATTTGAGAGATTGCAATGATATATCTGCCAATAAATGCAAGGACTGGGGTAGCTAGTCCCACTCCTTCATCTAGCAACAACACATCATCACGTTCTTCAGGATTTGCAATGCTGTTGTCAGTTAATAAACGTGAAAACCGAGGTAGTCAGTCCCAATCTCACCTTTATCAACTGTACATCACTGCGTCATGAAATGATAGCATTATCTTTTAACAGATGCAAGAGAAAGGATGACTAGTCCTGACCTTACACTATATTAGAGGACAACACTATCACAAGGTTCTTGGTTAAGTCTCTTGTCACAGTCTTATAACTAAGTAAGGTTTTTCCTACGTATTCCATTAGATGGTACTTAAGATTAGATTGGAGGTGAATATTTCTTAGGTTTCATCACGTCTGGAATTACAGGATTAGGAATTTAAAATTCCAAGAGAATTGATTTAGGATGCTTTACACTGAGACTTAATAGAAATGAAGCCTTAAAACACTTAGAGTACTTTTCTAAAATTCAGGATTAAATCGAAAACATAGAATTCCTATATATTGTAATTATTCGGTAATAGAGGTTTAGGAAGTACGATTCTAGGTAATTCGGATTAAGATGTTCCCGCTGAAAATAAATAGAGAGGCAGATCGAAAGCACTTAAAATGTTTATCTAAGTTTTGAATCGCCTCATACCTTTTGTTGGTTTGGTCCTGATCTCCTTAAGTAGCTGCACCGCATACTTCAAGGGTGTGGATCAGGGAGCTGATATTGTCGGAATGTAAGGTTGAGACGTCCAGGACGAAGTCCTGTGTCATCGAGTAATCCCTCTGGGGCTGTGTCTGGTATGATTGCTGACACACCATGAAAGATGTGACGAGACTCGCCACCGAATATTAACACATCGCCTGACTCCAAGATAATTCTTTCTGCTCTCCTTGGATCTCTCTGGTCTCCATAGAGAAATTCAGCCGAGTCTCCAATGCAGAATGATACTATCGGTATCCCTCTTTGCAGGCTTCCAACACTTTCGTCACGGTCCTGATGAAGACCAAGCTTTCCTTTTTCTTCATAGAAATTGACAATGCAGATATCAGGAGACATGGAAGGGAGTATGTCCTCCACTTCACTTACACCACATTCTTTCTCAATCAAAGATTGTGCTTCTTGCATCGCTCCCATAACCATTTGAATGAAATGATCAGGAATGTTGGGTGGTACGCTTCCATCAATTACCCTTGTGTGTCCATATACTCGGGTTTGAGGATTCCAATCTAAGCCGAGGCACATCATTTTCAGTCGGAGTCTCGCTCCACTCGTAAAACCTGGTTGATAAAAACCTCCAGGACCTAAGCCCATCTCACGACAGTTCTTTACTACGTCCACCTGCTCATCATGAGTCAAGTATTGTTTCAAAAGCACCATTCCCGGTCTCAAAATTATACTCTTCTTCTCACCCACTTGTACTCCTACGTGTTGCTCCTTGTCTTCAATAGTCGATCTAAGCTTAACCATTGCAGGAGTTTGCCCTTCTTGAAAACAGATGTCATACGGCTCGGATTTCAAAGAATCGGCTGGGGAATTGATCTTACGATCAGTAGCCGAACTGCTAGCAGGGGAATCGAAAAACTGATTCTTCATGTTGCTACAGTGTGGCAACGAAGGATTCTGTTGATGCAGACACATATATAATTTAGTACATAACTACATAGGATTTTATAGCTATAAACCTAAGTAACTACTATAGGACTTGACACTACTTTTCGGTTACTCTCTTGGTGAGTTAACCATTGGAGTAACTCGCAACTCCGAGGCCGAGGACAACTGCTCTGATACCATAAATGTAACACCCTCACAACTATTTAGTTTTATTATGAATTATAAAAATATGGACTCGAAAATTTCGACGAAAATCCGGCAGAGTTTCCTCTGTTTTTCGGACTTTCCCCAAAATTTCCTTTTGTACCTGTCCAGAACAGAATAGTTCTAAAGCTTAAATCATAAATATTTACAATAAATAAAAACCTAATGCCCACAAATACACAACTCTGGGCATAAACTAATACACACATTTAATTATAAAAATACATTCTTAAACTTAATTAAAATTCACTCTTGGTATCATAAAAGACACCCCTCATGGGGAGGGTTTCCTGCTCGGCCCAAATAACAGCTATGCTCCTGACCTGCACCTGTATTGTTTGTAAGGGTGAGTACCGCACTAACTAGCAATGCATAAGATATGCCAAGTCAAAACACAAATAATTACAATTAGCAATTAGTTGACATGCATACAAATCATAATTCACACTCTATGCTACAAACACATGCATCTCCAATAATTTTATCTCACTCTCATGAACCTAGTCTATTTTTCCCAACTTCCATTTTCTTGTCTCTTTTCATCTTTATTTTCTTATTCAATTCTTTCCTTTTTCTTTTTCTTTTCTATTCGGTATTGTGGACATCCTCCCACTGCGTTCCCCAAGACCAGGGATGCGTCTTACCGATGCGCCAACTCGCTGGTTGGTCATCTTACTCAATCCATGCGCACGGTCGGCTCGCGGCTTACTGCAGGTGTTGTGCACCCGACTTGTTGCACCCCGCCGCACGTCTTCTAGGACTAGTCTCCACAATCCGGGGAATGGGTGATGCGAATCCCTCCACTGCGTTCCCCAAGACCAGGGATACGTCTTACCGATGCGCCAACTCGCTGGTTGGTCGTCTTACTCAATCCATGCGCACGGTCAGCTCGCGACTTACTGCAGGTGTTACGCACCCGGCTTACAGCACCCTGCCGCACGTCTTCTAGGACCAGTACTCGCATACTCAGGGTATTTAATCATAATTTCCTTTATTTCCTTGTTCGTTCTTTCCTTTGTAATGTCTAATTAGTTCTCCTCTTGCCTAATAATTTCCTTTTACCTTAAATTTCCCTTTTTGTCTATACTTTCTTCCAATTAATCCCTTAATTGTTCTAAGTGACATTGACCCCTTTAACTTTGTAAAAAGCCCCTTCCTAGGTACACACAAAACTTACACAAACGTTTAGCATACAACAACAATTAAAATATCACAAGTATAATCAACCAACATTTAATTCACATAATTCAAGCATTTAATAAGGGAAAGTGCTAAATTTCCTATTTATTCTATTTTCTATCCCTATTCTAATTTTTCCTAAACAAGCCAAATATTCTCAACACACTCACACACCGCTAGCTATACAACCACCGTACGGCGGCACATCCCCTTACCTTGGGGTTCTACCAGAACCTGTTTTGAGGCACGACGAGGAGATACTATTCCGGCTCACGACGCTATGCAGTTTGTTATTCGCATCACAACGGTCCCTAAAATCCTTCGTCGTCTGACTATATTTATTAAATTAAATAGAAATCAATTGGATGCGCCAAAACCGACTCAATTTGAAATTTCAACAATTAACATTTAGTTTCAAATTAAATTCGTAGTTTTCTCAATAAAATAGTGTAGTTTCTTATTGAAAAGCATTTAACCCCAGGCTAAGATAATAATTAGAATACTTTAAAGTTAAGTAACTTTAACTTGGAATTCGAAATAAGTTAATCTTTAAAACATTTAACTAAAATTCATAAATCAATGTCAAGTAGAAATTTAGACTTAAGACTATTGTTTCTCAATAAAATACGAGATCTTTTGTTAAAAGCATGCTAACTTTCGAAAGTAACATATTCGTCAGAAATACATTAAGTAAAGTAATTTTTGTTTTAAGTTACAAAATCAATTGCGTAACCTGACACTATTAATTCCGAACTAAAAAGGAAGTATGCTCAATTCAAAATAAGTCCAAGTCGCCATTATCATCTTAAAACAATTACACTTCCCTTCAGTTTGAAATTAATGTTCAACGCCCTATCTCGGATTAACGTTACGCCAAATATATGAAGTTCCTCATTAACTGAGATATTGTTTAGCCTAGGGACAATTCCACTAAGCTAAACGACAGCTCACTTACTTAGGGACCCTTAAATAAAGTACTCTTTAAAACAATTTATTTGACATAACATTTAATCTGATATTATCCCAAATCAAAATAACTAATTAAAATCATTAAAAATAATACTTTAACTAAGATAAACACTAATTCATTGTATAATTCAATTTTCAAAATAATAAACACGTACTAAAACAATTTAACATTATATTTTTATTACCAATATTATTAATATTATTATCATTATTATTTTTTAAAATACAACATAAAGCAATTAAAAAGAGATATTAGAGATTTACCCTCGAAGACGGTTTTGGATGCCGGTTCGGTCGACCCGGTTCAAAGCACAAAGAAACGGCTGGCCCAGTAACGATGACGACGATACCGGCGTCGGTGGCGAGAACCGTGACGGTGACAGGCGGAGATGCACGAACCAGTTAACGGTTCAGTCCCGGTTCACTCAAACCGCAGCACACAATGGCGGCAGCAAGAAAACCAGCTGCAGCTGCGACGGATTGCGAGTGGTTGAGGTGCTTGGGACTCTTGGAATCGCAATCCCAGTCCTAAAGGGAGAGAGAGATCGCGATTTGCGGATCTCTAAGAAGAGGGAGAAGCTCGAGTTCGGTGGCTATGGGGTGGTGGCGGTGATTCGTGGTTGTTTGGTGGTGGTTGGCGGCTGCAGCGTGACCGGAGGAAGGAGAACGCGCCTGGCGGCGGTCCTTTGTAGCTGCGGCGGAGAGAGACCAGCGTGAGGTGAGAGAGAAAACCGAGAGGAGAGAGAGAGCAATGGTGATGGTGGATCGATGTGTGGTGGCCGGCGGTGGGAGAGAAGGAAGTGAGGGTGAGAGGGGGTTAGGGCCGGCGCCCTTTGTCTTGAGAAGGAGGAGTTGGGGAGGGGAGGGTTTCGAACCCCCCTTCCTCTGTTTTATTTCTTTTTTTTTTTTTTTTTTTTTATTCTAAAATACTTATTTTAAATACCTATTGATGGTTTATTATTATTATTGTAGGTTAGTATTATTTTAAAAGTACTAAACATATATACTAATACACACTTTTATTTATTTATTTTATTTTATTTATTCTTTTATTTTAAAACTCAAAATACCAATAATTAATTTAAATACTAGAATAAAAATTATAAAATAAGAAACTTATAAATATATTAGGGATGTTACATGCTAAGTATAGGTAGTGTGGGTCAGGGACCCGATCTGCAGCTGTTGTGGACTCTGATGGTGGATGGATGAATGCTTCTCTGGTGACTTGGACTACTACTACTGCTGCTGCTACTCCTGGATCAGCTCTGGAGCCTTTATGTTGGGTTGATATATATGTTGTACATATTTTTAGGGAGCTCTAGAGTGTAGATCCTTACTTTTTACATTTCAGTTGTATGGACTTGTTTTACTTGGACTATGTACCCTTTTTATCACTACTATATATATATATATATATATATATATATATATATATATATATATATATGCTATGTTTATCTCTATTACACTACAAAAAAAACCCTTTATTGCAACCACCTTTTGCAACGACTTAAAAAAATCGTTGCAGAAAATATGTTTATCTCGGTTCCGATCTCCTCTCAGGCTCTCAGTCTTGTTCTCGCGCCTCCTCTCTTTGGCAGTAATCGCCGTCGCCCGTCGCCGTTCTCGCCCGTCGCCGTTCTCGCCCGTCGCCGTTCTCCTCTCTTTGGTGAGTTCGATTTCACTAATATTTGGGGTTTGCTTCTACTGTCATTCTCCTTTGATTTAGGGTTCTGTTTAACTCCACTCTAATTATTTGATTTAGGGTTTGATTTGGGGTTCTGTTTAACTCCTTTGATTTAGGGTTCTATTTGATTTAGGTTCTGTTTAACCCTTGATTAGATATATGAATGACTTTGTTATATCTGTAACAAACTTTGTGCGTTCCCTTTAGAATCTTGTTTTGAAATATACTCCTATATACTTTGGTATTGTGATTGTTAGTGATGCTCACAGGAGCTTGTTGAATGGGAACACAAGAGCAAAATTGATGGCAGAATGCATGGATGTGAACATGATGCTTACACAACAATGCTGCTTGGTGCTGCAAAGTTCTTCTCAAATTCTAAGTTTGCTAATTTTAGTGGATCTGTCAACTTTGTCTCGTTAAGGTGATGCTTAACACCCATGCACCAAAATTTAATCATTCATAAAGTCAGAACTAAGAACCCAAGTCCCTAATTGACAGTACAATCACTTTTAGGTCCTGTCCAAGCAGTACAACCGGTCACTTTTAGGAAAGATGTTAAGAAGTAATTAATGTCTTATCTTGTATAGATTTGAATTCTTGATCCGGAAAATACCTTGTTTTTTTATTTTGATTTTTCATTATTTTAATGAATAGGAACATCTTATAGACCATGGGAGTTAGTTGATTAAAACCATTATCCTTGTAATAATTGTGCAGGAATCAATCAACAATGATAATGACTTTGATTTATTTGGCCAAATTTTTACAGTATTTCTTTATTGATTAAAAATGGACTCGTAGGGGATCTAGGGGGACTGGAACTCTGAAGTAGAAAAAGCAGTCCTGACTTGTATTATATAATAGATGTTATGAGAAATAGAAAAGGGAGAGGGAGTAGAGTACAGGTAAGGTTAAAATAGGCAAATTTGATTCTTTTGGTAATTTGAATTCAGAAATTTTGGAAACAAAGTACCTGAGCCTATGATATGCATAACCAATTTTGCTGGTCTAATATGATATAATCTGTAGTTCTCAAATGTACTTTAGTACTGTATATGAAAGTCTTCTCATACCTCACTTACCATCCTTGCAACCTACAGTTAGAACTTAGAAGGCTTTATGCATGTATATGGCAGATAATGTGAATGTGATTTGCCTGCTTATCAAAGCCACTCTAACAATTTGGTATTGCAGGGAGTTCTAGCTGATGGAAGAGAGATTGCTATCAAGAGGTTATTTTTCAACAACAGACATAGAGCAGCAGATTTCTACAATGAAGTCAACATAATTAGTAGCGTGGAACACAAGAATTTTGTTAGATTGTTAGGATGTAGTTGTTCAGGACCTGAAAGCCTGCTTGTATATGAATTTCTGCCCAACAAAAGTCTTGATCGCTTCATTTTTGGTAATGATCAAACTCATGGAGTAGTTGTCTCTTTTCATATCTGAAAACGACTCCATTTCATGGCCAGTAATTTGGACAAAACTACTTCATGTTTGTTCAAGCTATTACCTATAACACCTCACTTTGAGCATTAAGTGATTATCAGTTTATCATATTGTGAACTAAATAATATTTCTCAATTTATTCATGACAGATAAAAACAAGGGAAGAGAATTGAAATGGGAAAAGAGATATGAAATTATCATCGGGACAGCTGAAGGATCAGCTTACCTGCACGAGAACTCCAAAGTCAAGATAATTCACAGAGATATAAAAGCCAGCAATGTGACATCCCGTATTTTCCCGACTAAGATAGACAAATTTTCATTAAAGAGGAGTTTTGAGATATTGCTTTACAAAGGATTTTCAATGAGTTTTTTATTCGGTTACGTAAGAAGTTGTCGATTTTATGGAATTTTGGTAAACAAAGATTTTCATAGAGACCAAAGCAAATGATTTTATTGAGTTTGGATTGATTTAATTGAATAGATTTAATCTAATTGATTTAAGAATTGATTAAAGAAGTTTGATTTCATGATGGATTTCTACACTTTGGAATTTAATCCACTTGTGTTATGATTTCATGTGATTGTTTTTCTAAGGTTTTCGATGAATTATATTACTTAAGGTTTTGACTAAGATTTTACCTTTTTAAATTAATGCATACGATTTTATGGTAATTAAAGTGGAAAATTATTTCTACCCCAAGTTTCAAAAATCAAAGTCCAATCATTTTATCATACCCTTAATCTAGAATCATCTCTAGAAACCCTAATTAGCATCCCTCATCTTTGATTAAACCCTAATCAAGTTCCTAATCCTTGATTAAGTACTTAATCACTCTCTTAAACCCTAAACCCTCAAGGATTGTAAACTAACCTAGAATTAGTTTTCCTAAACCTATACTAGTATGGATTAAGTCATTGATTAGTACCTTAATCCTTGATTAAGCCCTAAACCCTAGGGATTAGTGAACTAAACCTAATTTAGATCCTAATTAACACCTTAAACCTAGATTAATTAGCCTAATCTACCCTTAAACCCCCCAAAACCGAATGCACACTCACATGTGCATTGTGGACACTATTCCATACTTGGTATCCAAGTTATTTAACTTGGTAGCCAAGTTTATGATGTCACCATAGTGACACAAGCATGACATGGAGGAGAAAAAGAAAAAAATAAAGAAAAGAAGAAAAGTGTAGCTGTGGGGAGGGAAAAGGAAACCAAGCCCAAGCCCAAATCTTGTGTGAATATAAACACTCACACACACCCTTCACTTGGTTTTCCACTTCTTTATTCTTACCCATTCTAAAGCAAAGTGTTGAGAGAGAAAGAAATTTAGAGAGAGAGAGAGAGAGGAGGCCGAAGCCTTGAAGGAGAAGGAGAAGGAGGATTTTAGCTTCTTTAATAGAATTTCAAGCTTGATCTAGGTATTTCCTTAAGTTCCTAACCTCTTTTCTTTAGTTCATTATTTATTTTCATGTTTTCATTTCTAAAGTTTTGATTTTTGTTTGAAAATGTTGATGCATGTTTGTTTTCAAGCTAGATCTAGTGTTTTTATTTACATGCATGTTAATTTCTAAACTTGATTTTGAAGCTTTTGTTAAGAAAGCATTTTTCTTTCATGAATCTTAAGTTATCTCATGAACTCATTCATTTTCTTCTTGATTTCTTAAAGTGTTTTTGAGAAAGTTTGATTTTGAGTTGCATGAAGGATTTTTCAAGAGATCTAGTGTTTTTATTTGCATGCATGTCAAGATCAATGCTTAAACTATGATATATTTGATGCTTGTGTTTTGATGCAAAGGTTTTTGAAAAAGATTGAATTTTTCTTAGTGATTTTCCTTTATGATGGCCACGGTTTGTGATTGATTTTTGGGTTAGAGGTTTTGATGATGGATTTGTGATATGTGCATGTTGTAGGTTTGTGATGTTTTGATGCTAACAAACTAAAGCCAAGCAACAACATTCAACAAGGAAAGCACCACTCATGGAGATTAGATTTAGATTAAGTCTTATTTAATTCTTAATCAAATGTAATATTTTATTTTCCATATTTCATGAGAGTGGGTGGTAGCTTAGGAATCTCAATTAGGTTTTTAATATTGTTTGATTAATAGTGAAGAAAGGTTAATCTTGATAAAAATAGCTCTAATTAAAGTGTTGTTCAAAGAACTTTTGAAAAGCTTTATTTTTAATCACTTTGTACAGTGGTTAATCGATTAGCACGATAGGCTTAATCGATTAACACGTTAAACCTGTACGACACTGATTGTGTTAATAAAGGTTAATCGATTAGTGATTTATATGTTAATCGATTAGCACGAGTTAACACAGGTTAATCGATTAGTGGTTGTTCGTTAATCGATTAATTACTGTTGTATCAGAAAAATAATATTTTGTTTAAAAGCTTTTAATTTCTACTTTGACAAGGTTACACACACTTTCATATTTTTTCTATAGAGAATCATACTTTCATAATCTTTCAAGAGCTATTACTATTTTCCAATTGTTCCATCAAGATTCAATATTCTTTCAATCTTCTTCACTTACAATCATTCAATATTCTATGTTTCATTGAGATTCAAGTTTTCTAGTTTTAGTATTTTGTGTTGAAGCAATTCACAACAAGAGGTTGTATCAATCAAGCTTTCAACAACAAGTGAAGATTCTATCAATTGGAAGTCTTTGAAGCATCTCAAAGCAAGTTGAAAAGAATTAGTTGGAGAGCATCCTTCAACAAATTCAAGAGGACAAGATACAGATTCAATTGGGTAGATTATCAAAGAGATTGGTACTCTCTTTGAAGGGGTTAAGATAGGAGAGCTAGAGTGAGCTGCATCGTAACATTGTAATCTAACAATTGAAGTATCTAGTAGAAACTCTCTATCTTTGTATAGAGGGGACTGGATGTAGCTCTCAAGTGGTAGAGAGTGAACCAGGATAAAATCTTGTCTTCTTTGCTTTTCTTTCTTCAAGCTTTCTTTAACCAAGAACAATCAATTGATTAGGTTAATTTTGGGGTTTTTCATTTCCTAGTTAATCAACCTAAAATTGACTTGGTAAATTTACTTAGCTTTGTTAATTCTTTCATAAATCATTTGTTAGTGCATCATTGAATTGCAATCTCCATAGAATTCTGAATAAAATTGTTTTTCTGAAAAAAAAATTTTCTATCGTATTAATCGATTAAGGGGTTAATTAATCGATTAGTTTTTAAGTATCATTCGATCTTAATCGAGTAACGCTTTAGTTAATCGATTAGTTTTTGAATGAGCTTCGACATTAATCGATTAACCTTGAAATTAATCGATTAAACAGTGTATTTTTTGTTAGAAAATTTGTTTTCTCAAATCCATTCTCTTTAGCAATCGAAAAATTTGTATTGAGGCTTCAAAATACTATTCACCCCCCCTCTAGTCTATTTTGAGCCGCTTGTTGGTTTCCAACACATGTGAATGTCTTGAGCTTGTGAATATGTTTTGGAAGTTTGAACCTTTAAGAAATTTTTTGAGAAAACCATGAACAAAGCCACGGTTTTGATGTTGTTATGGTTGAAAGTTTGATTTTCCTTATGTTTGATCACATGCATGTTATGATCTTGGAGTTTGATGATGTTTTGGATGAATAAAAATTTGTGTGATGTTGTGATTTTTAAGTGATGCTCATGGTTTGGTAAATAAATGTATGTTAGGATTATGTTTCTACTTGTTTGATGAATCATGTGAAATTGTTGTTGAATTTGGAATTGTTTTTAGAAGTCTTGAACTCTTGAAAAGTTTTTTTAAGAAACTTAGTCAAGGTCACGGTTTGGACCTTAGTTTTTGAGTTAAACTTTCTTGAGTATATGTGTGTTGATGTCATGAAACTATGTGTTGATTTGTGAAGTTATTCTTTGAGGAAATAATTTTTGAAAGACAAATGATGCATACGGTTTTGATATGATTAGGTATAATGAGATGAAGTTTTGCTAAGCTTGAGTCCTATGTGTAAATATATGCTAAGTTAGAATTGATAAAGTGTAAGTTAAATGAAAATTTGTCTAAGTGTTTATGTGAGTATGATTCGGTTTGTATGTGCCTATAAGTTTAACTACTTTATTTGATTAAGATATATGCATGAATAAGTATGTGAGCATGTTGAGAAGAAATTTGTTTAAGTTCAATTTAATGACTTATGGTTATGTAAGGTTTGAAATGAATGAAAGTTAGTTTGTGGATTGAATAAATGTTTGTTTGAGATTTTTAAATAATGTAAGAACGATTCTTGAAGTGCATGAAAAGTGTTTAAGTAATTTGTTTTATTTGAGCATCATGCTGCCCATACTTGATTTTAAGTGTTTGAGCTTGAGAAATTGTTGATCAAAGTGTTTATTTAATTGTTTTCAAGATACTTAGCTTGTCTATGGATTTAAATTGGTTTTGGACAATGGAAAGTGAACTTGGGACTTAAAATATGATGCTGTCCAGAATTTTTCTAAGTTGTATTTCTTATTAAAAATGTTTTCAAAGTGATTTGAAGTTGAGTTTTGATGAGTACTTAATATAAGATAAAGTTGGTTTAAAAAGTGCAATTTTTCGGTGTTTTCGGAGTTGAATTCATTTCTGCCCAAGAGAGACCAGCAAAGAAACTTTTGGATTAAATTAATTTATTTGATCATTTTCTCATGAATTTAAAGTATAAAAGTTAGTGTTTGGTTTTGGACAAGTTTGAGCAAAAGAATTGATGTTTTGGTTTTACATGAAGACAAAGTTTGAATTTTTCTTAAGTTACTTTGAGAATAAGTTCAAAAATAATATTTAAATAAAGTTTTAATACTCATGTGTCTATCTTGTGGGACTTAGAAGAAGTTGGAGTCGAGCAGACTAGGAAGGAAGCGGATCGTTCGGAACTTGTGGAATCGGTAACTGCAAACCAAGGTGAGAGAGAAGTTATCCTAAGACACTTTGGTGTCTAGTGAGTATATTAGGACACTCCGTACTCTCTCAAAGTCGGAGTAAAGGTCTACTGAAGGTAGTAGTATACCCGATAGTTTGTATGCTTTGTTTGTATCGTGGTATACGAAGACTCCAGACCTATACTATCACATGCTATTGATTGATTGATATAATGTTGCTTATATTGTCATTGGATGAGCATGATGCATCATCCCGCGATGTAAGATAAGAATAGCAAAGACATTAGAAAACTATAAGAAATCCCCCAAAGAATAGAACGAAACTCTAATGGATTTAGCACGCTATGGAACCGGATGATGCTGATGCGCCCGCATACGTGGATTGAGCTGACGATATGGCTAATGGATTAGTGTCCGGATGATGATGATGCCTTTGGACCTGGACGCAACGATTGCAGAGTTCCACAAAGACAGTCCCCATATGGTCGTAGCCATATGTTGGAATGACTTAAGATAGGTCGGAGCCTATCTATCAAAGACTGATTTATAATTCGCATATGGTCGGAGCTATATGCCGAAGATGATTCAGAATGGGTTGGTGCCCATCAAAATAATTATCGACATCCCGCATATAGTCGGAGCTATATGCTGAAAGTGATTTAGAATGGGTCGGTGCCCATCAAAATAATTATCGACATCCCGCATATAGTCGGAGCTATATGCCGAAAGTGATTCAGAACGGGTCGGTGCCCGTCAAAATGATTGTCGATATCCCGAATATAATCGGAGCTATATGCCGAAAGTGAATCAGAATGGGTTGGTGCCCATCAAACATGTTGGTCGAGTCCGACAGAAGCATTCCGCATATAGTCGGAGCTATATGACGGAGATGACTTAGGATGGGTCGACGTTGGAACAACTGAGTATAACATTATGACCTAGAACCCTAACCCGATGTAGTGGAGAGGAAGATACACCTGAATTACCCGTGTGGTGTTCAGCTAGATGATTAAGAGAGGGGATGGCAATGACGGTGATTCGTCAAGAAGCCTTGAGAAGTCTGTCTAGGTGGGAAAAACCATAGGGGCTCTGGCTTAACCGGTCGGAGCTGGTAACTCAGTGGCATGGACAAAGTACCACATGATCACTAGACAGATGACTGACACCCCCTTGACTAAATCTAGATCAGTGAGAGGGATGCTCGAACACGGCTGGATGTGCCCACTTTATTTCCCGGGACATTATATGCATTCATTTACTGCGCCATCCGTGAAAGGCCGGTGTGGTTAGAGATCTTGTACTCCTGATTGCTTCCGACTAGGTGGATGGATTCCGAGGAGATGTAGACCCAAATCATAAAGCCTGAATTCCCGATGTTATGGACTCGACAAATATGGACAAAGAGACTTTGATCCCATGAGATGAACTGATTAAGATATCCCCTTAAGTGAAAGATAAAGCGTTAGATAATGCGACTATTGCATCCTCATGCATCATGCATATTTATCTGTTTGTATGATTGTTATGTTCTGATATACGTCGCTAGTGTAAAACCAAGAAGTCGATGGGAGTAATTCCATTCGGGTAAGTTACTCTCTCAACTTCTTGTGCGCATGTGATGGTGAACATCTGGTTCTAAAAGATGGTGGAGCTGATGCTGCTTCTCCTGGAAGAAACACTTGCTGATCGTGATACACCGATGAGATGGCTACTGCTGGGAGACGGATGTTGGTTTTGGCCTCAAAATCTCGAGAGGGGGGGGGGGGGGGGTGAATTGAGTTTTATTAATGTATTGTAAAAACCGTTACAAATTAAAAAATTGATTTGAGACGGAGAGATTAAGTGTTTGAAACGGATCGCGAAAACGAAAGATTAAAATGATTCGAGTAGCACGGAAACGTAAAAAATGAAATAAGCGGAAATTAAAAGAGATAGGGATAGAAAAGCTTGCACCGGAGAATTTTATACTGGTTCAGCCTTCCCGTCGAAAGGCCTAGTCCAGTCCCCAAGCGATCCGCCTGAGAGTTCTTATACCAAGCAATAGAGCCGCACCCTATTACAACCAAGAGCACCCCACGCACTACTAGGAACCTCCGTTCGCTAGGGGCCTCAATCACACAGCAGGGTTCCTCACCCTACGACGTATCACACGTCCACTAAGGGATTCTCTCCTTAACCACTAAGGTTTAGAACAATTCAATGAGAGTGATTACAATAGTTTGATGTGTTCTTTCAACAACACAGATACAACAATCAAGTACTATGATAATGTAGTAGTTGTTTCTCTAGAAGTTACTCAGCCAACAAGGATTTTTGTTCTTCAAAAATATGAACGTGAAAAGCAGAAGACTAGAGAAGAAGAAGAAGAGAGAAACGTGAATGTCAGAGAAAAGTGTGAATGATCAACTTCTTTTTGTTGGAGTGATTTTGTTTTTAAAATAGAAAACGATTTAGAATCAAAAAGGATTTCGATTAAGTAAAACAAAATCAAAATAAAATAAAATAGGATTTGAAATAAGTTTTAAAATCAAAACCAAATCAAAATGATTTACGAAATGAAATAAAGATTTGATTCTTAAAACCAAAAAGGAAATAATTCAAATTTAAAATCATTTTCGAATTTTTATAAAATAAATCAGAATCTTTTATATAAAAACAAATCAGGAAATAATCAAAATGATTCTGACACGTTTTTCAATAAAACATGAAGTAATCGATTACTTTATGAAGGTAATCGATTATTCCTTCAAAAATAGAAATTCTTAAATACATTGAAAACCATGTAATCGATTATACTAATAATAGTTAATCGATTACACCACTCCTGTTCAATGTATGATGCAACTCATTATAATCGATTACACTAGTAAGTTAATCGATTACTGAGCCTCTGATATGCATATGATGCAACATCATGTAACCTATTACTACAGAGCTTGTAATCGATTACTAAGCCTCTGAAAAATATATGATGCAACAATTATAATCGATTACTTGACCCATGTAATCGATTACTTCCATAAGAAAGTAACTGATTAGCAAAATTCAATTAATCGATTACAACCTCTCTGATTTTTCTATGATGCAACAAAGTTAATTGATTACTTGAGAAGATAACCGATTACTCTCTCTTGCAAACATACAAATATACAGAGTTTTGTAACATCACGTATTTTTACTAAGATTGAATGCAGAAAACACTTTTATCATGCAAAAACACGTTTTTCTTCTTCTCTCTTTGAAATGAAAAACTTGTTCGCTTTTGTAACTCTTAAAGAAATAAAAAGCTCCATTACCTTACAATTGATCTAAGGAGAAGGTTTCTAATCTATGCCTTGCTTGAGTCTTCAATCTTGAATATGACTGACACTTGCACTTGTGAGCTTGAACTTGAGTTGGCTTGTTATCATCAAAACACTCTTGAAATAACCTTGAAGTCCATAGAGAGTTTGAAGCATGTCTTCCAACTAGCTTGACTTCCAACACTCCCCCTTTTTGATGATGACAAACAACGATTCTGATATGCTCTTTATTATCTGCACCACAATTGTTATACAAGCAAAAACACATATATATATTTATAACAATAACCTTCCTTAGAACAATAAACACAGGAGAATAATAATTCCTATTATCTCCCCCTGAATAGATGCATAAGATATATCACAACGAAAAAGATTTGCATCTTCAGAGTATCTCCCCCTGTATGAATCAATAATAAATCATAATATCAGAATATCTCTCCCCCTTTTGTAATCATCAAAAAGCTGTGCTATCTCCCCCTGAAACACTAAGAAGACGCATCAATAATAACAAGAGAGATAAACATAGTCACATACTCAAAAGAGGTGAGAGGCATAAGTTAAACCAATTTCTCTACGAATGAAAAAGAAATTTTCTTTTGGAAGCGGTTTCATAAAGATATCAGCCAACTGCCTCGAAGTATCAACATACTCAATAATACAATCACCCTTTTGAATATGATCACAAATAAAATGGTGTCGAATCTCTATATGCTTAGTGCGAGAATGTTGCACTGGGTTTTTGGTGATACTAATAGCACTGGTATTATCACATTTTATGGGAATGTGATCTAGACTTACACCGAAGTCTAGGAGTTGCTGTTTCAACCATAAGATTTGCACACAACAACTACCCGCGGCGACATATTCAGCCTCAGCTGTAGATAGGGCCACACTAGACTGTTTCTTGCTAGCCCATGATACCAATGAATTTCCAAGAAGATGACAAGTGCCGCTAGTGCTTTTTCTATCTACTTTGCAACCAGCAAAGTCAGAATCAGAATACCCAACAAGATTACATTATGAACCTTTGGGGTACTATAAACCCATGTCAGTTGTGCCAGACAAATATTTCATTATACGCTTGGCAGCAACCATGTGCGTTTCTTTTGGATTCGATTGAAAACGTGCACAAAGACAGACACTAAACATTATATCCGGCCTACTTGCCGTTAAATAAAGAAGGGATCCGATAATACCTCGATATTTTGTGATTTCTACGGATTTACCTCCTTCATCTTTGTCCAAATAGCAAGATGTGCTTATAGGTGTTGCTACTGCCTTGGCCTTATCCATTCCAAATCTTTTCAATAGCTCCTTGCAGTACTTTGTTTGGCTAATGAAAATCCCATCCTTTGCGCTCGCCCATCATAGACATCTCGAACTCTTCCTGCATCATACTCGAAAATTCCTTGCAAAGGATTTCATTAGTAGCACCGAAAATAATATCATCAACATAAATTTGAACTAAAAGAATGTCCTTTCCTTTCTTTTTAATAAAAAGCGTGTTATCAACCTTCCCTCTTTCAAAATTATTTTCTAACAAAAATTTGCTAAGACGGTCATACCACGCTCTAGGAGCTTGTTTGAGTCCGTACAAAGCCTTTTTCAATTTAAAAACATAATCCGGGTGTTCATAATTTTCAAAGCTGGGAGGTTGACACACATAGACTTCTTCATTTATAAAACCATTAAGAAAGGCACTCTTTACGTCCATTTGATATAATTTAAAATCTAAAATGCATGCAAAAGCTAAAAGCAGTCTAATGGCTTCCAACCTAGCAACAGGGGCAAATGTTTCCTCATAATCTATCCTCTCTTCCTGGTTGTAACCTTGTGCAACTAACCAAGCTTTGTTTCGAACAATTAAACCAGCCTCATCAAGTTTATTTTTTTAAATCCACTTAGTTCCAATTATCGGATGAGACTCAGGCCTAGGAACAAGTTCCCACACCTGATTTCTTTCGAATTGGTTTAATTCCTCTTGCATTGCCAAAAGCCAATGCTCATCAAGCGTAGCCTCAGAAATATTCTTTGGCTCCACTTGAGAAACAAATGCAAAGTAGTTACATAGATTGCTAATAGAATTGCGAGTACTTACACCTTTTGTGATGTCACCTATGATTTGGTCAATGGGATGGTGCCTCGAAGTTCTTCATTCCTTAGGTAAATCAGCGTTGAGCTCCATGGATTGTTCTTGATTTTTCTCCTCAACTGGTTCAACTGATTTTTCCTTGCTTTCGGAATGTTCCTTTCTTTTAGCATTTGGCTCATCATCCTCATCAATGAATAGATCTCCAAGAATACCTGAAATGTCATTAACAGATACCTTCCCCAACTTTCTGGGATCGGATTCGTCAAATGATACATGAATAGATTCTTCAATAGTATTACGAGATTTATTGTAAATCCTATATGCTTTGCTCGAAACAGAATATCCAAGGAATATGCCCTCATCAGCTCTAGCCTCAAAACTTCCTAGACTTTCTCTACCATTATTATGCACATAACATTTACATCCAAAAACACGAAAATGGGAAATATTTGGTTTTCTCCCCTTGTACAGCTCATAGGGGGTTTTCTTTAAAATAGGCCTTATTAAAACACGGTTCATAACATAACAAGCTGTACTCACTGCATCGGCCCAAAAATATGCAGGCAAATTCATGCCATTAAGCATTGTTCTTGAAAGCTCTTTTAATGAACGATTTTTCCTCTCCACAACTCCGTTTTGCTCAGGAGTTCTTGGAGCTGAAAAATAATGCTTAATTCCATGTTTTTCGAAAAGATGATTTTCAAATTCTCCACCATGATCACTTTTAATGGATGCAATGCTCAAATGCAATTGGTTTTGAATAATCTTGGCTAGCTTTTTAAATTCATGAAATGCGTCATTTTTATGAATAGTAAACAGCGTCCATGTATACCTAGAATAGTCATCCACAACAACTAAACAATAATAGTTGCCACCAAAGCTTTTTGTTTGACACGGTCCAAAAAGATCCATATGTAAAAGTTCCAAGGGCCTTTGAGATGAAACAAGGTTTTTAGAAGGAAAAGATGCCCTTGTGAGTTTTGATTTTGAACAAGGATCACATTTTTCAGAAATAGAAAAATTTTGCTTTGGCAGACCAACTACTAAGTTTTTAGAAGAAATTTTATTTAAATGAGCCATGTGGATGTGACCTATTCTACGATGCCGTAGCCACGATTCATCCTCTTTAGATAATAAACATTTCGCATCATTTGAGGGTATTGAATTAAAATCAATAACATAAACATTGTTTATCCTGCGAGCAATTAGCTTAATAAGATT
This sequence comes from Crotalaria pallida, assembly GCA_037953625.1. NCBI lineage: Eukaryota > Viridiplantae > Streptophyta > Magnoliopsida > Fabales > Fabaceae > Crotalaria > Crotalaria pallida. The sequence goes on from CM075650.1 coordinate 104,697,012, forward strand.
ATCAATTTTACCCTCGATAATACATCTATCAGAATCAAAAATAACCCTATTGCCCTTATCACACAATTGACTAATACTTAGCAGATTGTGTTTTAGGCCCTCAACATGTAAGACATTTTCAATACAAGGGTTAGGAGGTGTACCAATTTTACCGACTCCGAGAATCTTTCCTTGATTGTTATCTCCGAAAGTCACATGTCCTTGGTCCTTAGGCACGAGATGCGAGAATTTAGATTTATCTCCAGTCATATGTTTTGAGCATCTGCTGTCCAAGTACCACCACGACTTCCTTTCTTCCAGAGTAACCTACAAGCAAAGAGTTCAAGGTTTCTTTTTAGGTACCCATATCTTTTTGGGTCCTTGAGCGTTAGTATAGCCATAGTTTAAATCATGCCACCTTCTAGTTTCATTGTTCGGTTTAACGAACTTCACTTTTCGGTGTATGCATTCATGTGCACCATGACCCTTTTTACCACAAATATGACAAATAATTAAAGGTTTCTTATGATTACTAGCAGAGACAAAAATGGTACTCAATTTCTTTTGATGCCTACCGGGTTGATATCCTAAACCCGCTCTATTAAAGAAACATTTTTGTCTCCCTAGCATCAAATTTAAAGTATTTCTACCTTTTGTAAATTTAGCAAGGGTTTCTTTTAAATCCTCAACTTCTTTAACCAAGTCCTTGCAGAATTTACAAGAAGAAGAACTAGCTTTAAATTTAATGTCATTACTCGAGGTGTTTGAAGTATTTTTCAAAGTCAAATTCAGCTCCTTATTTTGATTTTTCAAAAAATCATTTTCTTTAATAAGGTTTTTATTCTTTTCTAAAAGAGAAGCTGAATTTTTCTTTTCTAGAGAAACCAATAAGGATAACCTCATCGATTCCTCATGCAATTCTTCAAATGCCTCTTGTAATTCATCATAAGAAAAATTTAGATCAGAAGTTACCTCTTCTCCGTGAGCCATTAAGCATATGTTGGCGGTCTCCTCTTGTTCGTCTGAATCCTCATTCGAACTTCCTTCATTGTCTAGCCATGAAAAGTATGCTTGCTTCCCATTCTTTGAATTTGAGGTGCCTTTTTCTGAGTTCTCTTTCTTTTTCAATTGATAGCAGTCTGCTCTGATGTGACCAGGCTTGCCACACTCATGACATGTAATAGTTGAGCCTCCACTCTTATTGTTGTCTCTTCTGTTGAAATTCTTCTTCCTCAGAAATTTCCCGAACTTTTTCACCAATAGACCCTTGTGTTCATAATTTAATAATTCTTTGTCCGAGTCACTTTCTGTTACAGGTGCTTCAGCCTTGAATGCCAAACTTTTAACCTTCTTGTTCTCTTCTTCATGTTGAGCCAATATTTTTAACTTACTTTCATGCTCTTGTAACTTCCCAAAGAGAGTTGCCAGCGTCATAGTTGAAAGATTTCTTGATTCATCAATCGCCGTCACTTTGGGTTGCCATTCTCTTCCCAAGCACCTTAGGACTTTGTTGATGAGATCCTCATTGGTGAATTTCTTCCCCAATGTCGTCAGTTGATTTACAATCATTCTGAAGCGTTTTTGGATCTCCTGAATAGATTCTCCATCTTTCATTTTTAATAACTCATATTCACCAGTCAGCGTGTTTATTCTCGACCTCTTCACTTCAGTCGTACCTTCATGCATGACTTCCAGCGTATCCCACATTTGTTGTGTTGTCTCACATGTTGATATCCTGAAAAAGTCATCATAGCTCAAAGCAGATGTTATAATATTTTTCGCTTTCAGATCGTACTGGACTCTACGTTCTTCCTCCTCCGTCCACTCAGCCATAGGCTTTTTGATGGTGTTACCATTAACTACATAGGTAGGAACATAGGGACCATTTACGACTGCATCCCAAACTTTTAATCCTACTCCTTGAATAAAAATTTTCATACGGGCTTTCCAATACGCGTACCCTACCCCATCAAACATGGGAGGACGGTTAATAGAACTCCCTTCACCACCAAACAGAGAGTTTGAAGCCATACTCTTGAGACGGTTAAGTCTTAATACAAGAGACTAGCTCTGATGCCAATTGTTGGTTTTGGCCTCAAAATCTCGAGAGGGGGGGTGAATCGAGTTTTATTAATGTACTGTAAAAACCGTTACAAATTAAAAAATTGATTTGAGACGGAGAGATTAAGCGTTTGAAACGGATCGCGAAAACGAAAGATTAAAATGATTCGAGTAGCGCGGAAACGTAAAAAATGAAATAAGCGGAAATTAAAAGAGATAGGGATAGAAAAGCTTGCACCGGTGAATTTTATACTGGTTCAGCCTTCCCGTCGAAAGGCCTAGTCCAGTCCCCAAGCGACCCGCCTGAGAGTTCTTATACCAAGCAATAGAGCCGCACCCTATTACAACCAAGAGCACCCCGCGCACTACTAGGAATCTCCGTTCGCTAGGGGCCTCAATCACACAGCAGGGTTCCTCACCCTACGACGTATCACACGTCCACTAAGAGATTCTCTCCCTAACCACTAAGGTTTAGAACAATTCAATGAGAGTGATTACAATAGTTTGATGTGTTCTTTCAACAACACAGATACAACAATCAAGTACTATGATAATGTAGTAGTTGTTTCTCTAGAAGTTACTCAGCCAACAAGGATTTTTGTTCTTCAAAAATATGAACGTGAAAAGCAGAAGACTAGAGAAGAAGAAGAAGAGAGAAACGTGAATGTCAGAGAAAAGTGTGAATGATCAACTTCTTTTTGTTGGAGTGATTTTGTTTTTAAAATAGAAAACGATTTAGAATCAAAAAGGATTTCGATTAAGTAAAACAAAATCAAAATAAAATAAAATAAGATTTGAAATAATTTTTAAAATCAAAACCAAATCAAAATGATTTACGAAATGTGTAACATCCCGAATTTTTGTCCCAATTATAATTAGATTAATTACATGTTTGGGGTAATCGGAGTAATAATCACGAGTCGTAGTTGGGCGTTTGTGTAAGATATTCTTTAGCGCTTACGGAAAAATATTTTTGTATATAGTTTAAGGTAAATTCATTTAAAATAGTTATCCTATATAAAAATACACTTTATATGTTTTACTTTACTTTTGATATATGTAACACCCCAAAATTTAATTCCAGGATTAATTAGGAAAACCTAAGCTAGAATTTATGATAAGAACCATAGGAAAATCATGGGTAGGAGTTAAGTGTTGTGTTTTAGAGTTAGAATTGGCCAAATAGGAGTTTTCACTAGAGTAATCGATTACTTTGTAGGGGTTAATCGATTACTAGCCCTCTGGTAAAAACACTTAAATGTTGCAGCATTGATAATCGATTAACTCATAGAATTAATCGATTATTTTGGTGAAGTAATCGATTACTTCAGGTGACTTAATCGATTACTTGCCCTCTGTCAGAAACACTAAGGAATGTTGCATTGAAGGGTAATCGATTACTTGGGGTCAAGTAATCGATTATTTCAAGTCTGATGCAGAAAATAAAAATAAAGTCTGGGGGCAGAAACGTAATTTCCACCCCCTTATCCCTTATTTCAACCACCCATTCCCCTTCCCCTTATCCCCTTCGACTCTCCCCTCTCTCTCTCATGTTTCACGCTATTCTCTCCTTCTTCTCCCTAAGATTTTCCTTCCTCCTCCAACAAATCAACCAAGCCCAAGTGGATTCTTCCATTTCCATCATCATCAAGCTCATCACCCATAATCAATCACCATCCAACTCACTTGGTAAACCCCTTTTCTCTCTCTTCTCTCTCATTCGTTTTCTCTCCCTCTCCTCCACTTAATCACTATAAATCATCATAAAACCACCCAAAATCCTTCCTTCTAAGCCTATAATCATAAAATCCTCCTCCCAACATCTCTCTCCATGCGTGACTCTCTCTCTCTTTCTCTCTCCAAGGGTTTGTTTTCTCCCTCCTCCAATCTCAAGACTCAAGTGGAATTTGGGCCTAGAGAGTTGGAATCAAGGTAGATCCGGAGTAGACTTGGAGTCCCTGGAGCTTTGTGTGGGCTCTCTCCCTCTCTAAGGTAAGGGGAGTCTCTTTTCCACACTTTGAGTTCGGGATAGTTGGGGTATATAATAGAATTTGGGCTAAGTAGTTGAATTGGGTTGTGGGTAGCAAAATAGCACCAGTTATAAGTTGGTTTAAGAAGAATTGAATGTATGTTGATTTAATTTAATAATTTAATTTAATGTCATAAATTTGTTAAAAACCCCCTTTACGTATGTTGGTAATGTAGGAAGTGAAGAACCCTAGGGAGTTGACTTATATTAAATTACTCTGAGCCATACCTGAGTATGTCGAATTGATTGATGTTAATTGTTGTCTGATAAAAGTATTAGGTCCACTACATGAGTGATGATGTGTTATAATTGAATTTTTAATGATATAGTTATGGAATGAACTGGCAAAGGTATAAATGGGAATAAAATGACTATGTGTAACTAAAAGTATAGTGTGGTGCTAAATGTATGACAAGGCTGGATAATAGCTATAAATGCTAATTTTCAGAGGTGAATTGATATGTGAATATGTCACGCTCCTTCATATTCTACTACTTTATTATAAAGAAATACTCTCGTTTTATATTAGAATAGGGTATATGGACTTGCTCGAGTAGAGATATAATTAAAAATTCTTTCGTAAAGCTCTTATAGAATAACTTGGTGTTTATTTGTGGTTATTAAAAATCTTTCCAGAATCATTTATGAAAACATTTCTTATTATAGCAGAATACTTTAATTATCAGAGTAAGCGGAAATAGTGACCTTGACTTGATAATTCACATTCATAAACTATTTATAGGAAAAGAGTAGGTATATATATATATATATATATATATATATATATCATCATCCATAAAAGTCACATACAACCAAGTCAAAGTCAAGATAGCAGGTGTTACGAAAATACAAGTCCATAATATAAACTAAAGATAAGACCACCTCTCTGAGATCTCTCAAAAATATGTACAATATATATATAGAGCAAAATGTGAAATCTCCAATGGTGGTCCAGTGATCCTCCTCTATAGCATGATCTCCAAAGTCTCCAGCAGCTGCTCCACCCGTCCCACATCCTAATCATCTATACTATGCATCACCTGGTGGATCCCCAACTCCCCACTGGCTCCCAGTGGAGTGCTCGACTGGCTCGTCCTCACCATCGCCCTCCTCCGGGTCCTCCTCTACCTCCTCCGACTGAGTGGGTATCCCACCACTGGGCACTGGGTCCGCTGAGGGTGTCCTATGAACCGGACTCATCGGACTAGGTATAGGAGTCTCCTCTCGAATCACTCGAGAAGCAGAGGGGTGAGATCTAGTAACAGCTCGAAAACGGAAAGAGTGGAAGCGACGAGCAGGTCGAGTCGGGGGTGGTCCATGATAAGTATAGAAAGGGGGTACATGCAAAGTATAGACAATAGGGATGCGAAACCTACGAGGACGGACACGAGCCAAAGGGTTGGGGTGATACAGAGTCACCTCCACCTCACCCTCAAATGTGGCTCGATGGTCCTCGTAGTACCACACTCCGCTAGGGAGCGGGCGCAACTCGATGCAAGCTAGATAGCGTGCCATCACCTAACATGGGCAATAAGGGGTAAGCACATAATTCACATAATCGAATAAGAATAAATAAAACATGTAACAATAGCCAGTTACAAATATCCAATGCAAAGGTAAATGCAGATGAATGTATTCCATTTATATTAATACCATTAATTATGAGTAATGATGCATGTCTCCCAATTCCATTGTCCATTGAACGTTCATTCCAACAATTCGCATACATGACCAACATGTATTGTGGAACTGCTCGGATAGTGTGCACAGAACGTCACCAACACGTAACAGCATTCCCAAATGCTGCCCACATTACCAAAATGTGTCATCGAGCCAGTTACCACCGAATTATCCCCAACCTTACACCATGCATGTATGCACATAAAAATTATACACCAAGATTAACCAATAATCTTATTATGTGCATCCAATATTTTTCCCTCAGTAGGTTAAACTGTTGTTAATAGTTTCCCAGTCCTTTTATTGGAACATGACACTTTTTCCCATAAGCATAATTGATCTTAATCGATATCCCATTAGGTATGTTAAAAGTAAAATTGTGTTTCTGTCCTGATCCAAATATACTCGAGTAAACTTCTCCAGACTCGAGTGTTTTCTTGATTTATCAAAGTACTCGAGTGTTCCTCCTGGTACTCGAGTGTTCTTTATTTCCATAACTAAATTTACAAAGATTCAACCATGTACTCGAGTGTTCCAGGCAAGACTCGAGTGTTCTTGAGTTTTCCAGAAAATTGATTTCCCAAAACAGGCAAAATACTCGAGTATTACCCATAATACTCGAGTGTTTGCAGACAGACAGCACTAAAATCAAGTTTTAACATACCAATTTCGATTATAGTCCATTCCAGTCCAAACCAAAGATCAATATAGCTTACATTACACATTTTAAACATGTTCCAACACAGAATTAACAACATTTAACACTGAATCACAGATTATCAATAATTATGCATAAAAATGCATTTTTCCACAACTTGACATACCAATTCCAATTCTACATATATCCATTCCATTCTCAGCATTGGTACACCTTGCATGTGACCAAATAAACATGTCCAAACTCTCAGTTAAGTCCAGAAGGGCCTCCAAGCCTCAAACCTATTTCAAACTATGCCCATAGAGTCATTCATTGACTCCCATCCTAATTCCACACAATATACCCTTATTCTAGTGAATTAAGAGCTTCACCCTTACCTCAAATTCGTGACTCAACTCTGAAATTGCAGAGAAATTGGCTGGAGATGCTCAAACCCAAAAATCCTTTGCATGCAGCCACAGTTTGAACAGAGCACCAAAACCAGAGAATTTAACATGCAAAATCGTTTTAAAAATTGGGGAAAATGATTAGAATCAATTCTCTGCAACTTAAACTAGAGGTATAAACGAATTTGAGGGTCATAGGGTCCAGGAGCTTACCACAATCCAAGCTGGAAGTGAGCTCCAAGCTTCAAGTTTCTGAACTTGGTCACAGAAAACGCCTCACTTTCGAGCTTCGATTCCCCTTCCTCAGGAAACCACAACTATCAAATCTTAGGTCTTTGTAAAGCTCGTGATGTGAGCTTTACAATGATGTGTATCACTCAACTCAACTCTCAGAATCAGAGGAGAACATGGAAGACAAAATTGAAAACCCTAACTCTATATTTTCAGAGAAAAACCAACCAAATCCTCCATTATCTTCAACCAAAGGCTTAAATAGACATTCCCACTCGTCATGCAACTCGACACGAAGGTCCTTAACGTGTACTCATGGTGTTTTCGTGTCAAACTCGGGGATCGTCGTGTGTTGACTCATCAACCGCACTAAAGAGTCATCCACTGACTCGATTACTCGAGTATTTCCAGGAATACTCGAGTGTTTTGGTCAAATTTTCAAAAATATTTATTTTAATGCCCCTTCCCTCCAAGACCTTCCTAATATTGCTTCTATGTCCTTTTCTAGGGACTAATATGTAAAAACCTTATTTTTACATATTATTCTCTTGCTCCAATATTTTTCTACTTTCGCAATTACTAATACTAACTCATACTAAACTTAATTTATTTATAAAATATAATTATGATTAAGAAAGTAATTCTAAATTAATCTTTCAATAATCACAATTGTATTACATCAGGAGGCGAAAATTTGGGGTGTTACACTACTCTCCCACTTAACAGGAATTTCGTCCCCGAAATTCAGCTTACAAAAATAACTCAGGATAATCCTTGCGCATTCGATCCTCTAATTCCCAGGTTGACTCGAATACATTCCCACTTTGCCACATAACTTTGACCAACGGAATCTCCTTTCCTCTAAGCTGCTTAGTCCTCCTATCTTCCACTTTCACTGGGCCAGCTTTAAAGGTTAAGTTTTCTCGTAAGGTTAAATCATTTGGACGAATTTGAAGGATCGAGGTTGGATCATGCACAAACTTTTTCAATTGAGAGACATGGAAAACATTGTGTAGGTTGGCTAAAGATGGCGGGAGAGCTATTTAGTAGGCTACAGGTCCTACTCGCTTAAGGATTTGATAGGGACCTATAAACTTAGGTGATAGCTTTTGAGGTTTCAATGCTCTACTCACACCCTTTAGCGTTACAATCCTGAGAAATACATGGTCGCCTTCTGCAAACTCTAAAGGTCTTCTTCTTCGATCCGAATAACTCTGCTGACGACTAACCGCAGTCCTGATCTTTTCTTGAATCATTCTGATCTTTTCGGTTGTCTGTTGCACCACATCCGGACCAAGATGTAAATTCTCCCCCACTTGAAACCAGCATAGCGGGGTTTGGCATTTTCTCCCATACAATGCCTCAAACGGTGCCATACCGATACTGGTATGGTATCCGTTGTTGTATGTAAATTCTACGAGTGGTAGTATCTGATCCCAACTTCCTCTTTCTTCTAACACACACGCTCGCAATATGTCCTCCAAAGTTTGGATGGTCCTTTCGGTTTGTCCATCGGTCTGAGGGTGATAAGATGAACTCAACTTAAGTCTCGTCCCCAGAGCTTGATGCAAACTTGTCCAAAATCTAGACATGAATCTCGGATCACGATCCGAAATAATACTGGATGGTACTCCATGCAATCGTACCACTTCCCGAATATAAATCTGGGTCAGTTTCTCCAAAGAGTAGTGCATATTCACCGGAATGAAATGCGCTGACTTAGTAAGACGGTCCACAATTACCCAGATTGCGTCATGGTTTGCAACTGTCCTTGGCAATTCAGTCACAAAGTCCATGGAAATGCTGTCCCACTTCCATTGTGGAATATCTAGGGGCTGTAACACTCCCCCAGGCTTCTGATGTTCCACTTTAACCTTTTGGAAAATTAAACATGACGATACATATTCTGCTACATCCTTCTTAAGACCAGGCCACCAGAACATGCTTTTCAAATCCTGGTACATCTTTGTCGATCCAGGGTGCATACTCATCTGACTCTTATGTGCCTCATCCAAAATCATCCTCCTAATCTCCGAGTTCTTCGGTATGCAAATTCTCGTTTTAAAACGAAGAATTCCATCTGACCCTTCTGAAAAATCTGACTCCTTTTCTTTTTCCATCAATTCCCTCTTTTCTAGCAATTCCGGATCTTTACGTTGCAATTCTCGAATTTGAGCCAAGAATTCGTTAGAAATTTGCAACATACCCAACGTAATCTGACCTGGTTCCACTTGCATCACCAGGCTTAGATCCCGAAACTCTTCAATCAAAGCCGCTTCCTTAATCATCATGGAACTTACATAAATCGCTTTACGGCTCAAAGCGTCTGCCACAACATTGGCTTTACCAGGATGGTAATGAAGCTCAAAGTCGTAGTCTTTCAAAAATTCCATCCATCGACGCTGCCTCATATTTAATTCCTTTTGATCGAATAAATACTTCAAACTCTTATGGTCACTAAACACCCGAAACGTAGTGCCATAGAGATAATGCCTCCATATCTTCAGTGCAAAGACTATTGCAGCAAGTTCCAAATCATGGGTAGGGTAGTTTACCTCGTGAACTTTCAGTTGACGAGATGTATACGCCACAACCTTTCCTTCTTGCATTAGGACACTCCCAAGTCCTTGTCCCGATGCATCACAGTACACTTCGTACTCCTTGTGAGGGTCAGGTAAGATTAACACTGGTGAGGATGTTAATCTTTCCTTAAGCATCAGAAAACTCTTTTCACACTTCTCATCCCATACAAATGGTTGATCCTTCCTAGTCAGCTTGGTGAGGGGTAATGCAATCTTCGAAAATCCCCCAATAAATCTTCTATAATATCCGGCCAATCCTAAGAAACTTCTGACTTCAGTGACCGTCTTTGGTTGAACCCACTGCAAAACTGATTCCACCTTGGCTGGGTCAACTGCTATGCCACCTTCCGAGATCACATGTCCCAAGAACTGGACTTCTTTTAACCAAAACTCACACTTAGAGATTTTGGCGTAGAGTTGCTTCTCCTTCAAAATTTTCAACACTACTCGGAGGTGTTCGGCATGTTCTTCCGGACTCTTAGAATATATCAGGATGTCATCAATGAAAACTACCACGAATGAATCCAGATATGGTCTAAAAATCCGGTTCATATAGTCCATAAAAATGGCTGGTGCATTTGTTAATCCGAACGGCATTACGACATACTCATAATGTCCGTATCGAGATCGAAATGCAGTCTTAGGGATATCTTCCTCCTTGATTCTGATCTGATGATATCCAGATCTCAGATCGATCTTAGAAAACACCAAAGCTCCTCTCACTTGATCCATGAGATCATCTATCCTTGGCAAAGGATACTTGTTCTTTATAGTCACCTTATTCAACTGTCTATAATCCACACACATCCTAAGGCTTTTACCTTTCTTCTTGACAAACAACACTGGAGCACCCCATGGGGATACACTTGGCCTAATAAGTTGTTTTTGCAGTAATTCCTCAATCTGGTTCTTCAATTCGACCATCTCGGGTGGTGCCATTCTATAAGGAGCAATAGAAATGGGACCAGTTCCTGGAATCAACTCGATTCCAAACTCAATCTCCCTCTTGGGTGGTAATCCCGGCATCTCTTCGGAAAACACTTCCGGAAATTCCCTAACAATCGGAATCTCCTCCACAGACCTTTCTCCTTTCTCCGGCTCAACAGCAGAGACCAAACAGAGATACTTCTCCAAGATTGGGTCTTTAAACAAAAGCGTCTTCTTAGCACAATCAATAACTACGTGGTTGCTAATCATCCAGTCCATACCCAAAATCACATCCAATTGGGACAAAGGTAGACAAATCAAATCTAACTGAAAGACTCGGTCTGCTATCCTAATTTTACAATTAAGACACACCTTTGAGGTGATTACAGGAGAGTTAGTAGGGGTCTCTACCCTAAGATAATAGGGTGATTCAGACACAGGCAATTTCAAATGATTCACACATTCAAATAACACAAATGAATGAGTGGCTCCTGAATCGAATAAAATTCTACAAGGTTGATCATTGAGTAAATAAGTACCTTGCATGAGTCCTGGAGTCTGATTCGCTTCAGCACCACTAAGGGTGAAAACTCTACCTTGAGTTACCGGTCTGTCCGTAGAACCTCTTTGAGCGTTCTTGGGTGGTTCCTTGCAATCGCGAGAAAAATGACCAGGTTTCCCACAGTTAAAGCACCCACTGTGAGACCAGCAGAACTTTCCAAAGTGATGACGCCTGCACTTCTCACAATAAGGAGCATTATTGTAAGAGGTGTTTCGATCATCAGACATCTTGCCCTTCCCCCTATTCTTATGAGAATAAGGGCCTTTATTACGGTGGTCATGCCCCTTCCGTCTCTGTGGACCATAACCCAAATGTTCCTTCTTTCCTTCCACAATCTGAACTGCCTCCGCCCTTTTATCATCCTCATACATCCTACACATATCAACCAGCGTAGGGAAACTTTGAATCTTTTGATAACTGAACACCGACTTCAATTCGGGTCTCAGTTCTCCCTGAAACTTGATACATTTACTTCTCTCATCCGGATTCATCTGATAGTAAGGGGAGTATTTCATTAGTTCTTCAAATTTCGCAGCATATTCTCCTACACTCATGTTGCCTTGTCTGAGTTGTAGAAACTCAACCTCTTTCTTCCTCCTTAAATCCTCAGGAAAATACTTCTTGAGAAATTCTCCCATGAACACTTCCCAAGTTACCTCTCTTCCTTCATGAGCGAGTAACTGGGCAGTATGATTCCACCAATGTTCTTCTTCTCCCTCCAGCATGAAAACAGCATAAGCTATCCTCTGGGCATCGGAGCATTCTAAAGTTCTAAAGATCTTGTCCATCTCCAAGATCCACTTGTTAGCTTCTTCTGGTTTAAATCCACCAGCAAACTTTGAGGGATTGCAGCTCCTGAAATCCGATAAGGTCTTGGCTTCTGCAGCTATCGCACCTGTTGGAGGTGGGTTGACGGGCTGAGGTTGATGTTGCTGCTGCTGATTCTGCTGCAAATTTTCTAACACGGTAGCCATCCTTTCCAGCAGATCGTTCGTATGGTTTCTATATCGCGATGACATAGTGAGCCTGCACTATGGACCTATGTCGTTAAAGATCTATCTAGACTTTGAAATCTATCTAGTTCTATTCTAAACTATCACTAATAGAACTAAGCCATATGAAATGAATCAAATAGCTAAGAAACTTTACCCAGCTGTAGCAACTTCTGGCAGATTATGCTCGAGAGGATCAAGAATCAGGACCATTATGCTCTGATACCACAAAAGGTGTCACGCTCCTTCATATTCTACTACTTTATTATAAAGAAATACTCCCGTTTTATATTAGAATAGGGTATATGGACTTGCTCGAGTAGAGATATAATTAAAAATTCTTTCGTAAAGCTCTTATAGAATAACTTGGTGTTTATTTGTGGTTATTAAAAATCTTTCCAGAATCATTTATGAAAACATTTCTTATTATAGCAGAATACCGTAATTATCAGAGTAAGCGGAAATAGTGACCTTGACTTGATAATTCACATTCATAAACTATTTATAGGAAAAGAGTAGGTATATATATATATATATATCATCATCCATAAAAGTCACATACAACCAAGTCAAAGTCAAGATAGCAGGTGTTACGAAAATACAAGTCCATAATATAAACTAAAGATAAGACCACCTCTCTGAGATCTCTCAAAAATATGTACAATATATATATAGAGCAAAATGTGAAATCTCCAATGGTGGTCCAGTGATCCTCCTCTATAGCATGATCTCCAAAGTCTCCAGCAGCTGCTCCACCCGTCCCACATCCTAATCATCTATACTATGCATCACCTGGTGGATCCCCAACTCCCCACTGGCTCCCAGTGGAGTGCTCGACTGGCTCGTCCTCACCATCGCCCTCCTCCGAGTCCTCCTCTACCTCCTCCGACTGAGTGGGTATCCCACCACTGGGCACTGGGTCCGCTGAGGGTGTCCTATGAACCGGACTCATCGGACTAGGTATAGGAGTCTCCTCTCGAATCACTCGAGAAGCAGAGGGGTGAGATCTAGTAACAGCTCGAAAACGGAAAGAGTGGAAGCGACGAGCAGGTCGAGTCGGGGGTGGTCCATGATAAGTATAGAAAGGGGGTACATGCAAAGTATAGACAATAGGGATGCGAAACCTACGAGGACGGACACGAGCCAAAGGGTTGGGGTGATACAGAGTCACCTCCACCTCACCCTCAAATGTGGCTCGATGGTCCTCGTAGTACCACACTCTGCTAGGGAGCGGGCGCAACTCGATGCAAGCTAGATAGCGTGCCATCACCTAACATGGGCAATAAGGGGTAAGCACATAATTCACATAATCGAATAAGAATAAATAAAACATGTAACAATAGCCAGTTACAAATATCCAATGCAAAGGTAAATGCGGATGAATGTATTCCATTTATATTAATACCATTAATTATGAGTAATGATGCATGTCTCCCAATTCCATTGTCCATTGAACGTTCATTCCAATAATTCGCATACATGACCAACATGTATTGTGGAACTGCTCGGATAGTGTGCACACAACGTCACCAAGACGTAACAGCATTCCCAAATGCTGCCCACATTACCAAAATGTGTCATCGAGCCAGTTACCACCGAATTATCCCCAACCTTACACCATGCATGTATGCACATAAAAATTATACACCAAGATTAACCAATAATCTTATTATGTGCATCCAATATTTTTCCCTCAGTAGGTTAAACTGTTGTTAATAGTTTCCCAGTCCTTTTATTGGAACATGACACTTTTTCCCATAAGCATAATTGATCTTAATCGATATCCCATTAGGTATGTTAAAAGTAAAATTGTGTTTCTGTCCTGATCCAAATATACTCGAGTAAACTTCTCCAGACTCGAGTGTTTTCTTGATTTATCAAAGTACTCGAGTGTTCCTCCTGGTACTCGAGTGTTCTTTATTTCCAGAACTAAATTTACAAAGATTCAACCATGTACTCGAGTGTTCCAGGCAAGACTTGAGTGTTCTTGAGTTTTCCAGAAAATTAATTTCCCAAAATAGGCAAAATACTCGAGTATTACCCATAATACTCGAGTGTTTGCAGACAGACAGCACTAAAATCAAGTTTTAACATACCAATTTCGATTATAGTCCATTCCAGTCCAAACCAAAGATCAATATAGCTTACATTACACATTTTAAACATGTTCCAACACAGAATTAACAACATTTAACACTGAATCACAGATTATCAATAATTATGCATAAAAATGCATTTTTCCACAACTTGACATACCAATTCCAATTCTACATATATCCATTCCATTCTCAGCATTGGTACACCTTGCATGTGACCAAATAAACATGTCCAAACTCTCAGTTAAGTCCAGAAGGGCCTCCAAGCCTCAAACCTATTTCAAACTATGCCCAAAGAGTCATTCATTGACTCCCATCCTAATTCCACACAATATACCCTTATTCTAGTGAATTAAGAGCTTCACCCTTACCTCAAATTCGTGACTCAACTCTGAAATTGCAGAGAAATTGGCTGGAGATGCTCAAACCCAAAAATCCTTTGCATGCAGCCACAGTTTGAATAGAGCACCAAAACCAGAGAATTTAACATGCAAAATCGTTTTAAAAATTGGGGAAAATGATTACAATCAATTCTCTGCAACTTAAACTAGAGGTATAAACGAATTTGAGGGTCATAGGGTCCAGGAGCTTACCACAATCCAAGCTGGAAGTGAGCTCTAAGCTTCAAGTTTCTGAACTTGGTCACAGAAAATGCCTCACTTTCGAGCTTCGATTCCCCTTCCTCAGGCAACCACAACTCTCAAATCTTAGGTCTTTGTAAAGCTCGTGATGTGAGCTTTACAATGATGTGTATCACTCAACTCAACTCTCAGAATCAGAGGAGAACGTGGAAGACGAAATTGAAAACCCTAACTCTATATTTTCAGATAAAAACCAACCAAATCCTCCATTATCTTCAACGAAAGGCTTAAATAGACATTCCCACTCGTCATGCAACTCGACACGAAGGTCCTTAACGTGTACTCATGGTGTTTTCGTGTCAAACTCGGGGATCGTCGTGTGTTGACTCATCAACCGCACTAACGAGTCCTCCACTGACTCGATTACTCGAGTATTTCCAGGAATACTCGAGTGTTTTGGTCAAATTTTCAAAAATATTTATTTTAATGCCCCTTCCCTCCAAGACCTTCCTAATATTGTTTCTATGTCCTTTTCCAGGGACTAATATGTAAAAACCTTATTTTTACATATTATTCTCTTGCTCCAATATTTTTCTACTTTCGCAATTACTAATACTAACTCATACTAAACTTAATTTATTTATGAAATATAATTATGATTAAGAAAGTAATTATAAATTAATCTTTCAATAATCACAATTGTATTACATCAGGAGGCGAAAATTTGGGGTGTTACAGAATACTCGGTCAATGGTTATGATTATTGGTACTATAATGATATGTGATGAAAAGAAAAATATGAATGTTCGGAATTAAACAAAGTGCAAATGTGTATGGTGATGCTTTAATATTATTATCTATATGAAGAACATATGTGGTGGTATGAGGTACCTTCCGGTGTGGAGGTGAAGTACCATCAAGCCAAATTGTATGAGGTACCTTCCGGTGTGGAGGTGAAGTACAATGGTATGAGGTACCTTCCGGTGTGGAGGTGAAGTACCCATAGGCCAAACCGTATGAGGTACCTTCCTGTTGTGGAGGTGAAGTACAATGGTATGAGGTACCTTCCGGTGTGGAGGTGAAGTACCCATTGGCCAATTTGTATGAGGTACCTTTCGGTGTGGAGGTGAAGTACAATGGTATGAGGTACCTTCCGGTGTGGAGGTGAAGTACCCATAGGCCCAAATTGTATGAGGTACCTTCCGGTGTGGAGGTGAAGTACAATGCTCAGAGATATGTCTTAAAAATGAAATGGAAAATGAATTAATATGTTTAAGTGTTGACCTCTGACCTGAGGGACACCAAAATGAAATAGAGTAAAAAGGGTGCTGACCTCTGACCTGAGGGGCACATAACTTAATTAAGGAATATATTTTAGGCCAAATTGTATGAGGTACCTTCCGGTGTGGAGGTGAAGTACGATGGTATGAGGTACCTTCCGGTGTGGAGGTGAAGTACCCATAGGCCAAATTGTATGAGGTACCTTCCGGTGAGGAGGTGAAGTACAATGAGATGAGGTTCATCTTAAGAATGAAATGAAGAAAAGAAAACAAGAAAAGAAAAATGAATTATGATGATTATGTTTGTTTCATTGACCTCTGGCTTGAGGTGATGTACAGAATAAAAGGAAAATGTGTTGTTACTGAATAATTTGTTAATGGGAAGCATTTTGTTATTCATAGCTTGATTTGATTATGATGCTTAAGTTGCTATTATGTGCTTTTTACTATCTTCTAATTCAATGTGTTGTGAAAAGGTCTCACCCTTATGTGGTTAACATTTTAGGTGAAAGTCAAGGAGCTTGAGGATCAGAGTGTCGCAGTGGAAGAATTGGAAAGAAGGAAAACTTTATTTGTTTGTGCTACCCATAGTGTAATTGGAAACACCCAAATTTCATGTGTAAACTTGATTTATGAAAGGAAATTTTAAGTTCCCCATTTTTATTATTAAACTTTTTGAGTGATATTTTTAAATAAAAGCTGGGTGTTAGAATATATTTCATATGGAAATACTGTTGGAAACCAACAAGCGGACTAAGCAAATACTAGAGGGGGGGTGAATAGTATTTTGAAGCACTAATACCAAATATTTCGATTGGTAATTGAAGAATGGAGCTAAGACTGAATTTTCTGGAATCAGACACAAAAGACTCGAGTCTTTTGTGAAATACTCGAGTTTTTCAGTGATGAACAACTCGAGTCTTTTCTTAAATACTCGAGTTTTTCCTATCAGATAGCAGAAAAACCAGAAACGAAAATTCAGCAATTTTAACTCAAATCAATTCAATATTAAACAGGAACTTATCCAACAGAATAGCAAGCAATCTAAATAACTTTTAAACACAAAGATTCCTTGAACTTGCTACCTAATTGTATAAATCCTAATTGATTGAAATGACTTAAGTCTATTGAGCTAGAAAGTAGATTAAAAGCAATAAACCAACACTCAAGCAATTTTATCCTGGTTCACTCCAACAATGAGCTACATCCAGTCCTCCTAATCACTTAGGAGTTTCTACTAATAATCAAATTGTTAGAAATTACAAAGGATTGCTTGAGAATGGACTCACTCAACCTAACCCTTCAAGAGTGTACCAAACTCTTGATTTCTACCCCAATTTGATTCCGGTGATTGAAGAACTCTTCACAAAGCTTCCTTGAACTCCCTTCAAGAAACTCCACCGGGCTAGGAACCTCCTAGTCTTGTGCTTGAGAACCTCTCAAGACTTCCAACACCCTAAGCCACTTAGGGTTTGCTTGGGAACAATCCAAGACTTTGAATAATCAAGCTTTTTGTATGTGTATTACTAATCTCACAATGTATTAGCACAAATAAGCACAGCTCAATGTAAGAATTGAGGCCTAAAACTCAACTTGGAATAAAATGACAATATGAGTGAGAAGTTGAGCTTTTTGGGAATTAACACTTGAGAAGAGGAAATTATGAAAGCTTGTAATCAATGATGTGTTGTTGTCTTGTTTGTTCTTGCACAAATTCAAAGAGAAATTTTACAATAAGGTTCTGAATTCTCTCTTGGGGTTGGATGAGACTCAAATGCCCTCAATTGAGTTTTTGAGTCTCTCCAACGTTCATTTTTGCTGACTGGACAAAAATACTCGAGTCTTTTGGTAAATACTCGAGTCTTTTTGGTCGGTCACGAGTGAATTGGTGCACGAACAAGACTAGCGGTCATAATTGCTGACCTGGCACAAATACTCGAGTTTTTCTATAAATACTCGAGTATATACTCGAGTCTTTATCAAAATACTCGAGTATTTTGATCAGATATGGGAAAAATTATTTTTCAATTTTATTTTTCCTCTCAAGTATTAATTTTTGGTCAATCTCAACTTAATAAACATATAAAAATTTATTCCTAGAAGAGACTAACTATTTCTACCCACTCTCAACCACTCTCAACATAAATTAGAAATTTACAATTAATATTTGATTGAGAATGATTGGGCACTTGTCTTCTTTTCTTGACTTCTTGTTGATGTTGATGTTGCAATATCTTCAAGGCATGATTTGTTAATTATTTTGTCATCATCAAAACATAATCCACATAATTAGGAGCATTGAATTCACAATCTCCCCCTTTTTGGTGATGACAAAATAATTAACACTTGATCCATTTGTTAAGCTTGATCCACTTGGAGATGCAACTCCCCCTCACTATATGATACTTTTCACCTATCTAAAAAATTCAGCTTGAGCAAGATGTTATGACAATTTAATTTTAGCACCAAGCCTATGGTATTAGAGAATTTAACAATTATCAGAGTATATACCATAATTAGAGATTTTAGGTGCAACAATATCAAGACAAGACAAGTGTAATATCTCTCCCCCTTTTTGTCATACGCCAAAAAGATGTAACAATTTAGAAAAAGATCAAGGGAGGAGAGGTGCAGAATCGGAAAAACCCCATAACCAACTATGCAAAAAAAATAAACTTAATAATAAATATAAAGAGCTCCCCCTGAAGCTTTGCACAAACATCATAATGAAAACCAAATTCATTAACATAAAAACATCATAAAAGGTCCAAATCAAAGGTGCAATAATAAACCCAAAGTCTCAAAACACCAAGTTCTCAAAATACAGAAAATGTAACAAAGACCAATATGATAAAAACAGAATGAAAACTAAGATAGACTGCAAAGGTCAACATCATCAAAACATCGAAGGAGCTGGATCATCTGGAGGAGGATAAAATCGAGAGAAGGCCGCCATCATCTCATCAAACCGGCGGTGCATCTCCCCTGACTGCTGGTCCAGGCGGGCATTAATCTGGGCCGAGTACTGATCCAAATGAGAATAAAACATGGCAGACTCTGCACTCATCCTAGTGTCTAAGCTAACAAAATCATCACGCTGGCTGTCCAAAGCATGCACAAGGGAGTCCATTCTCCCATCTAAAGTGTCCAGACGTGTGATCATATTCTCTCTCCAGCCCGAGTTGTCAAACCCAGATTGAGATCCAGCGAAGTCATCAAAGTTAATCTGATCAATAGGATCCCCTTCTTCAGCCTGGGCAAATGCAGCAGCTTCCTCTTCCATCTGATGGGCATCCATCCCTTGTTGAGCTGCCACATTTGCAACCCTCTCTAGCTCAGCAATATCAGATCGGTACAAGTATTGACCAGAGGGTTCATGGAATGCCATGTCCTGGTGACTCAAGGTGCCTTTGTTGAGGCAATGCTGGTTCACATGAAGAGTCTTTTTCTCTTCATTGCGTGGGATAGGCACCTTGAAGTAACTCAACAGATAACAAACATGCATGGCATAGGGCAGGGTTTTTGGGTGTTTAGACTTAGCAGCAAGGATCCAAAATTATGCGACTCCAGTTCAGCTTCTCATTGTTCAGGATGGCACTAAGAAGCCTAAGTTCATTGTTTGTGGGTTTGGCATAATTGGGTGAGGTTTGAGGCACTAATTGATGACAAACAATATAATGCAACACCCTAGATTGGACAGTCATGTATGAGGAATGCTTAACTCCTTCGGTCCATACACGACCGGGGCGCAAACAACTTTGAAAAATGCCGTCCGCATCGGCCTTTAGAGAATTGTCCCCGTGACGGGTTGTCCCAAAAGCTACAAAGAGGTCCTTAGTGCTAATTTTAAAACGAACACCCTCAACCATTGTTTCTATGACATTGTCCTTTAGCCTAAGGTTTGCATAGAATGTTCTAACTAACCTAGGATATATAGGTCCATGAAATTCCAGAAATTGAATCAGTTTCTGATATCTAAGGTTAGTAACAAAATGGAAACCCTTACTCTCAAGGAAAGTACTATTGATCCATGTGATTACTCCGAATTCTCTGGTGGCAAAGCCTTCCATCCTTTCCAAGCGTTCATCCTCTTGATAGTAGTCGGAAATTTCCTCCTCGGAAGATGAGTCAGCAATCCTTACTCTCTTTCCTTTGCCAGATGATGAAGCCATAGAGGAATTGATGAAAATTGAAGTTTTGGAAAGTTAGGGTTTGAAAAGGGGGTGACGGATTTGAGGTTGAAAAGAGTTGAAATTCGTTGAAATAATGGTAGAAAAGTGATTAGAGGATGTAAAACTAGTAAGATTTGGCAAAAATTTGAGTAAAAACGGAGTTTTGAGGAGAGAGATATGAGAAAACCGAGAGAGAAGAGAAAGGGGTTCGTGAAACTCGAGTTTGTGGGGGCTGGAGTATATATAAACTCGCCAAAATACTCGAGTATATTCAACAATACTCGAGTTGTTCGTTGAAAAATACTCGAGTGTTTGAGAATATACTCGAGTCATTCATGACTCAGCCCAGATTTCCCCAGAAAACTCGAGTAAAACGTAAAAACTCGAGTTTGGTCCGAAAGTTCAAATTTCAGGGAAAGGCAAAATAATCGAGTTTTTGGAAAATACTCGAGTTTGGTCTGAAAGTTCAAAAATTGGGGGTTTCGAAAGACTCGAGTGTTTTGAAAAACACTGGAGTAATTTAATAAAGACTCGAGTGTTTGGAGAAACACTCGAGTATTTTTCTCAGACCCTGATTAAAAACTTTTTCAATTTAAAACTAATTTAATTTTGAATTAAAATACTCGAGTGTTTTTGGAAAAACTCGAGTATTTTGACAGAACAGAAAGTAAAAACTCAGTTTTAAAAGACCAAACACAAATCAAACACAAATGCTTCACTACCAACTTGGAATACAGTACAGAATCACACACAATTAACATATACAATTTCAAATATCATCAAGGACAATTTAACTAAGAATCAATAACACATTAGAGTAAGACTAATATGGTGATTTTCCAAAAATGACACACAATGCAATTAGCCTATATTAACTTCATCTAAAATACCAAGTTCTCTCCTAATATGATAAAAGGTGTCCCTTGGTAGAGGTTTTGTAAAAATGTCGGCTAATTGATTTGTGGTACTAACAAATTCAATTGTGCAATCACCCTTTTGTACATGATCTCTTAAAAAATGATGTCTTATTTCAATGTGTTTAGTTCTTGAGTGATACACCGGATTCTTAGTCAAATTGATTGCACTCGTGTTATCGCATCTAATCGGAATATTTTCAAGTTTCAAACCAAAATCCGATAATTGTTGTTTCATCCATAACAGTTGAGCAGAACAACTACCGGCTGCGATATATTCCGCTTCGGCGGTAGAAAGATCGACACAAGCTTGCTTTTTAGAAAACCATGACACCAATGAACTTCCCAAGAAATGGCAAGTACCACTGGTGCTTTTGCGATCAAGCTTGCATCCGGCGAAGTCGGAATCCGAGTAACCAACTAAACAAAGATTGGCATCAGCAGGATACCATAAACCAGTGTTAATTGTTCCTTTTAGATACTTAAATATATGTTTAACTGCGGATAGGTGAGATTCTTTAGGATTAGCTTGAAATCTAGCACACATGCATACACTAAACATAATATCCGGTCTAGATGCAGTGAGATATAGGAGACTACCTATCATACCCCTATACTTACTAACATCAACCGGTGTACCTTGTTCATCCTTGTCTAGGTAGCATGATGTGCTCATTGGAGTGTAGGCTTCCTTGCACTTGTCCAATCCGAATTTCTCAAGGAGCTCTTTGCAATATTTCCCTTGATGCACAAATATCCCCTCCTTGACTTGCTTTATTTGTAAGCCTAGGAAGAACTTGAGTTCTCCCATCATTGACATTTCAAATTCCTTTTTCATCAAATTTGAAAACTTTCTACAAAGAGACACATTAGTAGCACCGAAAATGATATCATCAACATAGATTTGTACTAACAAAATGTCATCCTTGGTTTTATAAATAAATAGTGTATTATCAACCTTCCCTCTTTGAAACTTGTTTTCTAATAGAAAGGAACTCAATCGATCATACCAAGCTCTAGGAGCTTGTTTCAATCCATAGAGTGCCTTTTTCAATTTATAAACATGGTTTGGAAATTCACTATTTTCAAAACCGGGGGGTTGTTTGACATACACTTCTTCATTTATAAACCCATTCAAGAAAGCACTTTTAACATCCATTTGATATAAAGTGAATTTCATGATTGAAGCATAAGCAAGTAAAATTCGGATTGCTTCAAGACGTGCAACCGGAGCAAAGGTCTCATCATAATCGATACCTTCCTCTTGGTTGTACCCTTGAGCTACTAGTCTAGCTTTGTTTCTTATAATCAACCCGAATTCATCAAGTTTGTTTCTATAAATCCATTTAGTACCAATTATGGTATGATCATCGGGTTTAGGGACTAGATCCCAAACTTCATTTCTTTCAAATTGGTTTAATTCTTCTTGCATAGCAAGAACCCAATGATCATCCTCAATGGCCTTTTTAATTGAATCGGGTTCAATTTGAGAAACAAATGAGACATAGTGGCAAATGTTTTGAATAGACCTACGAGTAAGTACTCCCTTTGACATATCTCCTATGACTTTGTCTATAGGATGAGCCTTGACCGATTTCCAAGTTGGAGGAAGTTCTTCCCTTACTTCTCCTTCATCAACTTTTGAATTCTCTCTCTCTTTTTCTTCTTTTGAAAAGACAATGCCATCTTCACTAGCATCACATAAAACACTATCTTCTTTTGAAGACTCATTAAAAACCACATGAATTGATTCCTCAATAGTTAAAGTTCTTTTATTGAAAATTCTATAAGCTTTACTATGAGAAGAATAGCCTAAAAATATGCCTTCATCGGATTTGGAATCAAACTTGCCAATGTGTTCTTTTCCATTATTTAAAACAAAAACTTGGCATCCGAAGACATGAAAATGAGATATATTTGGCTTTCTTCCCTTGTAAAGTTCATAGGGGGTTTTATCCAAAGAGGGCCTTATCAAAATACGATTTAAAACATAACAAGCCGTATTGACGGCATCGGCCCAAAAATATTGAGGTACTTGAGAATCATTTAACATGGTTCTAGCAAGTTCCTCTAGCACCCTATTTTTCCGCTCTACCACTCTGTTTTGTTCCGGAGTCCTTGGTGCGGAGAATTGATGCTCAATACCATTTTTAGCACAAAATCTATCAAATTTGTGGTTTTCGAATTCACCACCATGATCGGTTCGAATAATAATTACTTTTTGATTTACTTGGTTTTGCAAAAGTTTGACATGATGTTTAAAAGATTTGTAGGTCTCACTCTTAGTAGTTAAAAATAAAGTCCAAGTAAACCTAGAGAAGTCATCAACAATCACCAATGCATAATAGTTGCCACCAAAGCTTTTTATTTGTGATGGTCCAAACAAGTCCATATGAAGCATTTCTAATGGCCTTGATGTGGACATAACCATTTTTGATCCAAAGGTGTTTTTAGTTTGTTTACATTTCTTGCAAGGGGAACAAACACCTTCAATAGAAAAATTTAGCTTTGGTAAACCAACTACTAGATCTTTAGATTGAATTTTCTTCAATTGGTTTACATTTATATGAGCGGTCCTACGATGCCATAACCAAGTGTCATTTTCTTTGCTCACTAAACAAGTAGAGACCAAAGAAGTGACTTTGTTCAAATCAACTAAGTAAGTATTATTTGACCTTCTACCAACAAATTTGATTGATTCATCTTTGTCACTTTTAATGAGGCAATGGGTAGAGGTAAAAACTACATGATTGCCAATATCACATAATTGGCTTATGCTCAAGAGATTATGTTCTAATCCTTGAACATAGAGCACATTATCAATAATCAAGTTTGAAGAGTTTCCGATTTTACCAATACCAAGGATTTTGCCTTTGTTGTTGTCCCCATAAGTGACATAACCCTTTTCCTTTGGAGTAAGCTCAATGAAGTGCCGCTTATCTCCCATCATGTGCTTCGAACATCCACTATCAAGATACCACAATTGTTTTCCCGTTCGAAGACACACCTACAAAATGAAATCACTTTTTCACTTTGGGTACCCAAACAATGTTGGGTCCCTTAGGGTTAGTGTTGGGACTTTCTCCCTTCTTAATCCACATATAAGTGCCCTTATTTATTTCAAACTTCTTAATATGGCACTCAATGTTGATATGTCCAACTTTTCCACAATAAGTACAAGTTGGTCTCTTTGATGAGTTTTTCTTAGAAAATGTTCCAACCACCTTGTACTTTTTGTCCTTTTTATGAACATATCCTAAACCGGTTTTGTTGTGATTATGTCTTTGAGAGTTCAACAACCGGTTGAGGTTTCTATCACTATGTGAGATTGTGAGTTTGTTTTTCAACTCTTTCACTTCTTTTTCAAGATCATCACATCTCTCACATGAAGTGATAATTTCCTCATGATTTGCACAATCACTTTGATGACTAGAATTAATAAGTTCCAAGGATTCATTTTGAAGTTTCAACTCATTTATAGATTTTTGCAATTCATCAATTTCATGTTGAAACTCCAAAATTTTCTTTCCTTTTTCCTTATTAATTTTAGCAAGCCTTTTAAATTGAATTAACATTTCATTGTAAGCTTCTTGCAAATCATCATATGAAATGGAGTTTGAAGATGAACAAGAAGAGCTAGAGGTTACCTCATCATCACTTTCACTCATGCCATGATTAGCTCTTGATGAGGACTCATGATTGTTCTTGGCCATGAGACAAAGGTTTGCATTTTCATCACCGGAGCTACTTGAAGATGATTCATTGCTCTTTTCCGGTGCATCCCAAACAATGTATGCACGCTTCCCTTTGGTCTCTTGGGTCTTCTTGTCATTCTTCTTCAAGAATGTGGCACATTCCATTCTTATGTGACCAATCCCTCCACATTCATGACACTTAACTCCGTCATTGGTACTCTTTTCTCTTTGTTTGGAGTCTTTGGTTCTCTTAAAATTGGATGAAGATCCACCTTTCTTCCCTTTGAAAAATTTGTTGAATCTTTTCACAAACATCCCAAATTCTTCTTGATTTGGTTCACCATCGGAATCTCCACTTGTAGAGCATTCTTCAACTTCTTTTGTAGCTTTAGTTGAAGCTTTGAGTGTTATGCCCTTTTTCTTTTTGTCCGATTCCTCATGCATCCCAAGTCTTGTAAGCTCCATCTCATGCTCTTGGAGTTTGCCAAACAAAGTGGCTAAGTCCATGCTATTTATGTTTCTAGATTCCTTGATGGCGGTTACCTTGGGTTGCCAACTCCTATCAAGACATCTTAAAATTTTGTTAGTAGTTTCACCATTGCGAAATACTTTTCCCAAGGAAATCAAATGATTAACAATGTGAGAGAATCGCCTTTGCAAGTCACTAATGGTTTCATTTGGCAACATGTGGAACAATTCATATTCGTGAGTTAGAGAATTCATTCTTGCTTCTCTAACCTCACTTGTTCCCTCATGTGTGACTTGCAAAGTATCCCACATTTCTTTTGCCGATTTACATTGGGAAACTCTATAAAATTCATCATGGGATAAGGCTGAAAAGATGATGTTTTTAGCTTTTAAATCAAATGAAACTTTTCTCTTTTCATCATCATTCCAACTACTCCTTGGAATTTCAACAATTTCATCATTTATTTTCTTTTTGGGAATGAAAGGACCATTTTCAATTGCATCCCAAATATCCATATCAATTGCTTCAATAAAAACTTTCATGCGAGTTTTCCAATAAACATATCCTTCACCATTAAATAGTGGAGGACGGTTTATTGAAGCTCCTTCTCCACCAAAGTTATTGCTAGAGCCCATTTAGTTTCCAAAAGGATCTTTTTCGAAAAAGTTGTTACACTCGATCTTTCGACCGAGCTCTGATACCACTTGTTGGAAACCAACAAGCGGACTAAGCAAATACTAGAGGGGGGGTGAATAGTATTTTGAAGCACTAATACCAAATATTTCGATTGGTAATTGAAGAATGGAGCTAAGACTGAATTTTCTGGAATCAGACACAAAAGACTCGAGTCTTTTGTGAAATACTCGAGTTTTTCAGTGATGAACAACTCGAGTCTTTTCTTAAATACTCGAGTTTTTCCTATCAGATAGCAGAAAAACCAGAAACGAAAATTCAGCAATTTTAACTCAAATCAATTCAATATTAAACAGGAACTTATCCAACAGAATAGCAAGCAATCTAAATAACTTTTAAACACAAAGATTCCTTGAACTTGCTACCTAATTGTATAAATCCTAATTGATTGAAATGACTTAAGTCTATTGAGCTAGAAAGTAGATTAAAAGCAATAAACCAACACTCAAGCAATTTTATCCTGGTTCACTCCAACAATGAGCTACATCCAGTCCTCCTAATCACTTAGGAGTTTCTACTAATAATCAAATTGTTAGAAATTACAAAGGATTGCTTGAGAATGGCCTCACTCA
Source organism: Crotalaria pallida (assembly GCA_037953625.1). NCBI lineage: Eukaryota > Viridiplantae > Streptophyta > Magnoliopsida > Fabales > Fabaceae > Crotalaria > Crotalaria pallida. The sequence continues at coordinate 104,723,571 of CM075650.1, forward strand.
ACCTAACCCTTCAAGAGTGTACCAAACTCTTGATTTCTACCCCAATTTGATTCCGGTGATTGAAGAACTCTTCACAAAGCTTCCTTGAACTCCCTTCAAGAAACTCCACCGGGCTAGGAACCTCCTAGTCTTGTGCTTGAGAACCTCTCAAGACTTCCAACACCCTAAGCCACTTAGGGTTTGCTTGGGAACAATCCAAGACTTTGAATAATCAAGCTTTTTGTATGTATATTACTAATCTCACAATGGATTAGCACAAATAAGCACAGCTCAATGTAAGAATTGAGGCCTAAAACTCAACTTGGAATAAAATGACAATATGAGTGAGAAGTTGAGCTTTTTGGGAATTAACACTTGAGAAGAGGAAATTATGAAAGCTTGTAATCAATGATGTGTTGTTGTCTTGTTTGTTCTTGCACAAATTCAAAGAGAAATTTTACAATAAGGTTCTGAATTCTCTCTTGGGGTTGGATGAGACTCAAATGCCCTCAATTGAGTTTTTGAGTCTCTCCAACGTTCATTTTTGCTGACTGGACAAAAATACTCGAGTCTTTTGGTAATTACTCGAGTCTTTTTGGTCGGTCATGAGTGAATTGGTGCACGAACAAGACTAACGGTCATAATTGCTGACCTGGCACAAATACTCGAGTTTTTCTATAAATACTCGAGTCTTTATCAAAATACTCGAGTATTTTGATCAGATATGGGAAAAATTATTTTTCAATTTTATTTTTCCTCTCAAGTATTAATTTTTGGTCAATCTCAACTTAATAAACATATAAAAATTTATTCCTAGAAGAGACTAACTATTTCTACCCACTCTCAACCACTCTCAACATAAATTAGAAATTTACAATTAATATTTGATTGAGAATGATTGGGCACTTGTCTTCTTTTCTTGACTTCTTGTTGATGTTGATGTTGCAATATCTTCAAGGCATGATTTGTTAATTATTTTGTCATCATCAAAACATAATCCACATAATTAGGAGCATTGAATTCACAAATACTTTATTGGAAATACTTATAAGTTTATTATTTTAATTTTTGTTCTAGTATTAATGTCTAGTGTTTAAAATTGATTATTGGTATTTTGAGTTTTAAAATAAAAGAATAAACAAAATAAAATAAATAAATAAATAAAAGTGTGTATTAGTATATATGTTTAAAAAAAATGTTTATTAGTACTTTTAAAATAATACTAACATACACTAACAACAACAACAATAATAATAATAATAATAATAATAATAATAATAAAATAAAAAAAAATAAAGGGGAAGGGGTTCGAACCCCCTCCTAGTTTTCTCCTCCCGCCGGCCCTAATTCTTTGCCCCCCATCCTCTCACTATCCCCCTCATGTTCCTTCCATCTCTCTCCGGCACTCCCACGCTCTCTCTCCACCCAGGACCGCCGGCGCCGCCACACCGAAAACCATCACCGTGCGTCCCTCCTTCTCTCCTAGCCTTCTCCAGCGCAACAATCTCTCTCTCCGCCGCAGCTACGAAGAATTGCCGCCACCGCCCCATAGCCACCGAACTCGAGCTTCTTCCTCTTCTTAGAGATCCACAAATCGCGATCTCTCACTCCCTTTAGGACTAGGATCGCGACTCCAAGGGTCCCAAGTAGAACCGTCGCCTCTTCTTTCCTCTCTCCGGTGCGTCTGCTGGAACCGCCGCCTCTTCTTTCCTCTCTCCGGTGCGTCTGCTGGAATTGCCGCCGCTGTGAAGCCACGGTCGCAGCCGTTGCTGCGGTTCGGGTGAACCGGGACTGAACCGCTAGCTGGTTTGTGCACCTCCGCCAGTCACCGTCACCGTTCTCGCCACCGACGCCGATATCGTCGTCACCATCATCGTACCGTTTCCAGCCTCTCTGTTGTGTTTGAACCGGGTTAACCGAACCGGCCTTCAAAACCTTGTCTGAGGGTATATTCTAATACCTTTTTATTTGCTCTATGTTGTGTTTTAATTTTAATACTAATATTGATTTTAACGTTATTGGTAATAATTACTTAGTATGAATTTGTTTTAGAAATTAAATTCTATTATAGTTTATATTGATTTTAATTATACTGTTAAGGATGATGATTTTAATTAATTACTTTGATTTGTAATAACGTCGAATTAAACGTTATGTCGAATTATGAGCCTTGAAAGTGTTTTTGTTAAATGCTTTTCAATAAGAAACTACACTATTTTATTGAGAAAACCACGATTTTAATTTGAGACGATTTTGGCGCAATAAATTGATTTCTATTTGATTTAATAATATAGTCAGACGATGAAGGACTTTAGGACCAGCTAAAATGCGAGCAACGAATCGCGTAATGCCGTGAATAGAAACAGGATCTCCTCGTCGTGCCTCGAAACAGGTTCTGGTAGAACCCCAAGGTAAGGGGTTCTTTACCTTGCTTTAGAGAGTATTCTCTGATTAGTATATAATACTTGTTAAGAGTATATGGGTGTGCTTATGTTTGAACACCTAGGTAATTAATTAGACTAAGGATTTGTTTGGATGGGAGGGAGCCAAGGGGATGGAAAGGAATGGAAGGGGAAAAATTTAATGTTCCATTGTTTGGGAGTAAAGGGTGGAATGGAAAGGGAATCCCAAATCCCTAATTTTCCAAATACTTACCCTCCAAACCCCCAAATTCTCCCCCCCCCCCCAATTTGGGAGGTAAAGGGTGGAATGGAAAGGGAATCCTTATATTTCCATTCCATCCCCTTCCCTTCCAAACTCCCAAACAAAGCATAAAGAGTAAAGTAGGAAAAAGGTAAAAAAAAAAAGAATAAATGAGGTGTTTGTGATGAAATGACATGCTTAATTGCTAAAGGTGAAAATATATGTACTAAGGTGTATTTTGACTATGTGAATGTATATGTGATAATATCTGTTATGCTTTTATGTATGAATAATTGAAGTATAATTGTGGTGGAATGTTTATGTGAAATATTATAAGTTGTCATGTATGCTCCGGTGGGAAATGTGGGGTTAATTGGTATGTCATTATGTATGTATGTATGATTGAGGAATGTGAGACTATTAGTTGTGAAAGAATAAATGTGTTAAATGATATGTGCTAATATGTATGAATAGTTGGATGAAAAATTGATATATATTATATGGTGTAAAATGATGATAGATGTATAAGTTAAGTGAATGAATGAATGGTATGCTCGGAATTATGTGTATTGTTATGCTTTAATCTTATTCTCTATATGTATAACCTATGTGGTGGTATGAGGTACCTTCCGGTGTGGAGGTCAAGTACCCACAGGCCAAATTGTATGAGGTACCTTCCGGTGTGGAGGTGAAGTACAATGGTATGAGGTACCTTCCGGTGTGGAGGTGAAGTACCCACAGGCCAAATTGTATGAGGTACCTTCCGGTGTGGAGGTGAAGTACCCACAGGCCAAATTGTATGAGGTACCTTCCGGTGTGGAGGTGAAGTACAATGGTATGAGGTACCTTCCGGTGTGGAGGTGAAGTACCCACAGGCCAAATTGTATGAGGTACCTTCCGGTGTGGAGGTGAAGTACAATGGTATGAGGTACCTTCCGGTGTGGAGGTGAAGTACCCACAGGCCAAATTGTAGAAGGTACCTTCCAGTGTGGAGGTGAAGTACCCACAGGCCAAATTGTATGAGGTACCTTCCGGTGTGGAGGTGAAGTACAATGGTATGAGGTACCTTCCGGTGTGGAGGTGAAGTACCCACAGGCCAAATTGTATGAGGTACCTTCCGGTGTGGAGGTGAAGTACAATGGTATGAGGTACCTTCCGGTGTGGAGGTGACGTACCCACAGACCATATTGTATGAGGTACCTTCCGGTGTGGAGGTGAAGTACAATGGTATGAGATACATCTTAAAAAATGAAATGGAAATATAGACGGAATTGTATGTTGGGAAATTAGAACGCTAAGGTAAATGAAGAAGAGAATGTGAAATATAAAAGTAAATAAGTGATGTGTTTGGAATAGGTGAAATTTGTAATTAGATGATAACTGATCATGTGTGTGAGAGGGTTATTCATTAGAAAGTTGATAGGAGAATGAGATTAATGAGAAAATATGGAAAAGCTAATATGGACATAATGAACAAGAGATGAAGAAATGAGATTGTTGTTTGTGTTTGAGCATGCTGGTTTGACTACATGGAAATATGTGTGCTATGTGCTAATTGTGTTTGACTTGGTAGGTCATTATGTCTAGTTAGAAACTACTTTCTATTTCATGCGTAAAGCTCACCCTTGCAACCATTTTTATAGGTTCAAAGTCTGAGCAGACACAGTTTCCGGCCGAGCAGGAGTGTAATTTAGTTAAGAGGGAATTATATTCTTTTTATTATAATTAATTTAATTTGGTGTTGAAGCAATTCGTTGTAAGCCCTGAGTTTTGTTTTACTTTGTTAGCAGGGCATGAAAATCAAATTAGTATATTTATAAATATTTTCTGAACTGTACTGGTTTGACAGGTTATAAAATGTAATTTTTGGGAAATCCGAAAAACAGAGGAAGCTTTGTCTGTTTTTCCGGAAAAATATTCTTAAGTATTTTAATTTAAAAAGAAATTTTCAAGTACCATTTTTATTAAAATCCTAAATTAATTAAATAATTGTGAGGGTGTTACATTATGGTATCAAAGCAGTTTTTCCTCGGCCTTGGAGTGTGGACTCACAACTCCTGTGGTTTACTCACTTAGCGAGTAACCAATAGATAATTAGATGTCTAAGCTAGTTAGATTAGGGATTTGAATTTAGGGCACATAGTATCACATCTCTAAATTTATAGTTGAATTCTTAGTGGTTGTTTCGCACTTCTTAAAGTGTTCGAATCCAATATCTTTAATTGTTGTCTTATCACACTTGGAAAACATGTAGTTGTCAACACTAAGGGAAGTGAGAGACCCCAACGGGCTAGGGCATGCTAGTTGCCACCCCAACGGGAAGGATCAACCCTTAGGAATTGCATCAAGTGCACGAATTCTGAATGTGACAATTCACACCAAATAATTCAAATAAAATTTTTGTACAAGAGCAATATCAAGTTGTTCGTAGTATGACAAAAAATTCAGTTAATGCGGAAATGATTTTACCCCCAATGGAATGTAAGGTTGGGCTTGATCATCCCAATGTTTGCATTTATTGGAAGGTGATATCATTAAAGTTTCTGAGTTTAAGTTGACAATTAGTAATATCCAATAGTTTACTTAAAACAATTCGTGGTAGTTAACACCATATTGATTTGGAATGCTCTAAAATCAGAGTGTGCGATGGAATGACTAGAAGACAATCCCAAAAAAAAATCTTATAGATTTTCCTTTTCCTTTTCACGTTTCCAAATTATGTTCGGTGTCTCGAATCTGGAGAGTTGACTCTGTTTGTGTAAAACCTTGATAATTGCATGGCATCTTAAATCTTTCTGGATGAGTGGGATTCCGTGTGGTAAGCATAATTAAGAGAATAGTTTACCCTTCCTCTAGTCGCGTATCAGTTCCTGAAGGCAACATACGGTTATGACTTGATAAGTCGATCCCTGAATCTATCTTTGGTTCATAATCCTTATCACCTCTTATAGGTCAAAAATCTGATTATTTGGTAATTCTTTCAATTCCAATTGAATCGTGATCGACATAGACACGATTTGTCTCTTGTTGTGACACCCTTCCGTATTAACCAAATATAATATAGTAATCAAGATTGAATATTGTATAATATATGGACTTGTGAGTTTTTAAGAAAATATGTCAATAAGATTTTCTTTTAAAGCGGGTGCACAAATCGTCACTTGGAAATCTTGGAGAGTAAAATCTAAATATCTCAAAATCATTGTATCGAGTTCGGCGACTTCTGAAACCTTTTCACAAATAGGGTAACATTCGTTCTTTGGAAACATCTTTGTATTATACAAGTAGTTAAAGTTACCCATGCTTTGTTCGATAAAACTTATACCATCAAATAATATTTATAGCCGAGCTCTTAATTGGATTAAATCAGAGTAAGCGGAATTCATTGGACTATGCAACTGATAATAATATAAACTTAGGTTTTATATATAAGAAAGTCATAAGTACATAGCCCATAACATAGTCTCCAAGTTCCAAAATATACAAGTCCATGAAACATATCTACATAACAGTGTAACCACAACCCTAGAGTACTCCAAAAGTATATCTACAATATATACATAACCAAAACATAAACTCCAGGAGTAGTCACGTAGATCTGACAACATCAGATGTAGTAGTAGCAGTAGCAGTCTCCCAAAAGTAAAAGTAGTAAGGTAGTAGCATCATCATCATCATAGCAGTGGCAAAACTTCTCCACAGCCTCCACACACCGGATCCTCAGATCCTCATCACATACTCTATACACGTACCTAGGGATCATCGTCCCTCCAGTCACTCCCAGTAGAATGCACGACAGGCTCGCTCCCACTCTCGTCCTCCACCGGATCCTCCTCGATCTCATCCGAGGGAGAGTGTACCCTACCACTGGGTACCGGGTCAGGTGATGGTGAAACCCTGACTGGGCTCCTCGGATCAAAAGGGGGAGTCTCCTCGCGGACGACTCACGAAGTGAAAGGGTGAGAGCGGGTAGGTCGAAAATGAAAACTATGGTAAGAGCGAGCTGGTCACATGGGAGGTGGTCCATGATAAGTATAAAACGGGGGTACGTGCATAGTGTATATGATGGGAATCCTAAACCTACGAGGACGAAATCGCATCAGCGGGTTCGGGTGGTAGAAGGTAATCTCCACCTCCCCCTCGAAGACCGCGCGATGGTCCTCATAGATCCATATGCCACTAGGAAGTGGCCGGATCTCGATGCAAGCAATGTAACGAGACATCACCTACAAGGGCATAGGGGTAAGCAATTCTATACACATAATCAACAGAGAATAAATTGTGCAATATGAGTATGTAAATATGCATCAATTAACAACAATCACATATAACACTTAGCAGTTAATTAATGCACATAGGATGCTCACACTTATTCCATTTATCACAATTAATTTAAATGAGTGGCATGATGCATGACTTTAGCTCTCAAGCCTATCTCCATCATACTATGTCACTCTCTGACGTCCATCCCTGACAACCCAGCACTCAATAGTGCGTTGTATTCCTAGGTATACAACAATTCGTACATTCACCTAGAATGTACACGACAAGCTTGGAATCCATGCCACCCGAGCATATCCCGTCATCCAAACGGTATAACCATATCGGCATCCACTAAGCCGACCACGCCAACGACGTGTCATCAAGCAAGCGTATTGGCACTCCCAGAGGCCCTCCACATGTTTAACAAAACATGAAATACGTCCTACCATCCAAACTCCAGAATGAATGCATTTTATCTTTTGGACTTAAGGGAAGTTGATTAATACTTTACAGGCCACCTAGGCTTATTTCTTTATCAAAAAGGACCGTCACCAAACGATCTATTCGTATTAATCAATTTCTCTAAGTCTTGATCCCTTGAACTATTATTAATAATTCCTTAATTAATTAAGTCAGAATTGAAAATGGTGTTTTCAGGTTCTGGGTAATTTACTCGAGTAAAATTCAGTACACTCGAGTATTCATTAACTTTTCCAGATTACTCGAGTATTCTTAAAGTTACTCGAGTCTTCATGACATTCTGAGGATTTGGGTTTCAAATTCAATAAATTACTCGAGTAGTCCATAGGTTACTCGAGTGTTCATCCTGATTTCCAGAATACTCGAGTGACCCTGAATGACTCGAGTGATTAGCCTTAACTTGTTCTCAGGTCATGCACGATACTCGAGTATCAGACAAAATACTCGAGTGTTCTTGCTCAATTTACATTGTTTCATAAACATTTTACTCGAGTATCCTGTCTTTTACTCGAGTGTTTTATAGAAGAAAACACTGAAACTTGGTTTTCACATAACATTTTCAATTCTACTTAATTCTAGTCCATTCCAGGGATCCACAGAGTTAACATAACATCATTTAAACATGTTACAACACTTATTTCATATCAAAACACAGATTTGACAGAGAATCCAACAATTATGCATAAAATGCACATTTTAACAACTCAACACCTCAAATTTCATAATATGCATAAAACTCATAAGGTAAAGTTCATTTAAGCTTGCATGCATGATATAGAACTTGCTCAACACAGTTTTAGAGCATGGATTGGTCTCCAAACGAAAGTTCCTATTCAATCTAAGCCCTTAGAGCCTCTTGGTGGCTCTCTAACACAATTCATGGAATTTAATCTCTATCTAGTGAATATAATTACTTCCCCTTACCTCTCAGACGTGAATCAACCAAGAATTGACAAGAACATAGCTCCAAACTTCTCAGACCAACTTCAAGCATCACATGCAGAGCATTTTGAGTGCAACACCAAAGTGGAATTGGTTTATACATGAAACAGAGAATAGAATTGGGGAAATTAGATTTTCTAGACTCTATACAACATGAACTCACTAAAGAAACTGAATTTGAGACTCAAGGATTCGTGAGCTTACCAGAATCAATGATCAAAGTAAGCTCCCAGACCAAGGCTTGACAGAAACAGCTTCACTTCAACTCCTTGAATCTTCCACCACACTCACTCAATCCTCACGATTTTGGTGTTTATACAAAGCTCGAGATGTGAGCTTTGTATTCGTGTATAGTTTGTAGCTCAAAACAACTCACAGAGGACGAATTGAAAGGAACAAGTTCAAAAACCCTAACTCCTCAACAAGCTTCGAATTTGACCAAGAGCTTCAACAAATCAGTGTTGATAAGCTTTTATAGACAAGGAGAAGGCCCATGCAGGACGACACGACACCTTCGAGCTGTTGATGATGGAGTATTCGTGGCAAGAAGAGGGAATCGTTCATGGTGACTCACCAAACGCACTCACTCGTGCAGATTGACCCAGAATACTCGAGTATTCAGAATAATACTCGAGTGTTTTGCCCAGATTTTGAAAAATAATTATTTTATTTACTTTCCCTCCAAAACCTTTCCTATAATTGCTTCTAGGTCTCTACCCAGGGACTAATATGCAAAACTACTTATTTTATGCATTATTATGTTTATTAAATTAAGTCACACACATATACCAACTATATGAACACATATTTTAATCAAGGATTAATATGGAAATAATTAATTATAATCAATTTATAATTAACATTTCATTAATCGGGGATTAAAATTTTGGGGTGTTACACTACTCCCCCACTTACAAGGAATTTCGTCCCCGAAATTCACTCATACAAACAAGTCTGGATAATCCTGACGCATCTTATCCTCTAATTCCCAAGATGATTCTATCACATCTCCACAAACCCAGACGACTTTGACCAGACGAATATCTTTCCTTCTAAGTTGTTTGATCCTTCAATCTTCAATGCGGACTGGCACAACTTTGAAGGTTAGATTCTCATGAACTTCTAAGTCATCAGGTTGGATTCTAAGGACAACGATGGGGTCATGGACATATCTCTTTAATTGAGACACATGGAATACATTATGAAGGTTAGCTAATGACGGAGGCAGGGCTAACTGATATGCTACTGGGCCGACTCTTTTGAGGATTTGATAGGGACCAATAAACTTAGGTGATAGTTTCTGGGTTTTTAAGGCTCTACTAACACCTTTTGTTGGTACTATTCTAATGAATACATGGTCTCCTTCGGCAAACTCTAAAGGGTTCCTTCTCCTATCAGCATAGCTTTTCTGCCTACTCTGAGCCGTCTTTATCTTTTCTTGTATCATCTTGATATGTTCCGTGGTCTCTTGCACAAAATCTGGCCCAACCAGAAAACTCTCCCCTACTTGAAACCAGCATAACGGCGTCTGGCACTTTCTCCCATACAAAGCTTCTAATGGTGCCATTCCAATACTCGTGTGGTAACTGTTGTTATAAGTAAACTCCACGAGCGGCAACACCTGCTCCCAATTCCCTTGACCTTCCAAGACACAGGCTCGTAGAATGTCCTCCAATGACTGAATAGTCCTCTCCGTTTGGCCATCAGTCTGAGGATGGTATGCAGAACTCAGCTTCAATCTTGAACCCAAGGCTCTATGCAGATCTTCCCAAAACTTCGATGTAAACCTCGGATCACGATCTGACACAATGCTTGATGGTACACCGTGCAGACGAACAACTTCTTTGATGTACAACTGAGTAAGCTTTTCCAACGAGTAGCGCATATTCACGGGAATGAAATGCGCTGACTTAGTTAAACGATCCACGATCACCCAGATGGCATCATGACCAGTAGATGTCTTTGGCAATCCTGACACAAAGTCCATCGAGATACTATCCCATTTCCACACAGGAACTTCCAAGGAAAGTAACTCTCCTCCTGGCCTTTGATGTTCCACTTTCGCCTTTTGACACACCAAACAACAGGCCACATACTCAGCTACATCTTTCTTCAAACCAGGCCACCAAAATAGCTTCTTTAAGTCCTGGTACATTTTGGTAGCTCCCGGATGCATACTCATCTTACTTTTATGCGCTTCATCCAGAATCATTCTTCTTACTTCCAAGTCAGCAGGGACACATATCCTTGTCTTAAAACGCAAAATTCCATCCTTCCCTTCTTGGAATTCCAATTCCTTGCCTTCTTCCATCCATTTCTTCTTTTCCATAAGCTTCTCATCCTTGTGTTGCAATTCCCGAATCCTTTGTAGAAACTCATTAGCAATCTGCAGCATCCCCATCTTGATACTTGTCGGCTCCACTTGCATCGTCAGACTCAAATCCCGGAACTCCTCTATCAGTGCAGCTTCTCTGACCATCATTGCACTGATGTGCATTGCATTTCTACTCAATGCATCTGCCACAACATTGGCCTTCCCCGGATGGTAATAGAGCTCGAACTCATAATCTTTCAAAAACTCCATCCATCGACGCTGCCTCATATTCAACTCCTTTTGATCGAAGAGGTACTTTAAACTCTTATGGTCACTAAATACCCGGAACGTAGTGCCATAAAGATAATGCCTCCAGATCTTTAATGCAAACACCACAGCTGCCAGCTCCAGATCATGAGTTGGATAGTTCATTTCATGAACTTTTAGCTGTCTCGAGGCGTAGGCGACGACTTGCCCTTCTTGCATCAAAACACTCCCAATACCTTGTTTCGATGCGTCACAATACACATCAAAACTCTTCTGTGTATCGGGCAACACCAATACAGGAGATGATGTCAACCATTCCTTCAACTCTAGAAAACTCCTTTCACATTTCTCATCCCATAGGAATGGTTGATCTTTCCGAGTCAACTTCGTCAAAGGCTGTGCGATCTTCGAGAAACCTTCTATAAACCTACTATAGTACCCAGCCAAGCCAAGAAAGCTTCTCACCTCCGTGACCGACTTCGGTTGCTCCCATTGCAAAACCGAACTCACTTTCGTCGGATCCACGGCTATTCCTTTGTCTGAAATCACATGCCCTAAGAACTTAACCTCCTTCAGCCAGAACTCACATTTTGTAAGTTTGGCGTACAATTGCTTTTCCTTTAGGATGCTCAACACCATTCTCAAGTGTTCAGCATGCTCCTCCGGGCTCTTGGAATAAATAAGGATATCATCTATGAACACAACCACGAATGAATCTAAATAAGGTCTAAAGATTCGATTCATGTAGTCCATAAAGATAGCTGGTGCATTAGTCAATCCGAACGGCATCACAACATACTCATAATGCCCGTATCGGGATCAAAATGCAGTCTTAGAGATATCCTCTTCTCTAATCCTGATTTGATGGTATCCTGACCTCAAATCGATCTTGGAAAATACTGAAGCTCCACGAACTTGATCCATAAGATCATCTATCCTTGGCAACGGATACTTGTTCTTGATGGTGACCTTATTCAGCTGCCGGTAGTCAATGCACATCCTCATACTACCATCTTTCTTCTTGACAAACAAAACCGGAGCACCCCAAGGTGGCACACTTGGTCGAATCATCTACTTCTGTAGTAGTTCCTCAATCTGCTTCTTCATTTCTGCCATTTCCGGTGATGCCATTCTATAGGGAGCGATAGAAATGGGACCAGCTCCCGGAACTAGGTCGATACCGAATTCAATTTCTCTTCTTGGTGGCAGACCAGGGATCTCGTCAGCAAAAACTTCCGGAAAGTCTCTGACAATAGGGATCTCTTCCATTCTTGGACCATTTTCCTCCACCTCAGAGTTGAACAGGCACACGTAGGCGGAGGGTTTTGAATTTCTATAGGTCACTACTTCTCTATCACAATCAATGATTACTTGGTTTTGACTTAACCAGTCCATTCCCAAGATCACATCTAGTTGTGCCAAGGGTAAGCAGATCAAATATACTTTAGAGGTTTGTCCTAACACTTCTATACAACAGTTAAGACATGCTCTAGAAACAATTACAGGAGCATTGGTAGGGGTTTCTACTTTAAGAGTATATGGCATTTCAGACATAATCAAGCCTAACCGGTTTACACATTCATACGAAATGAATGAATGTGTTGCACCAGAGTCAAACAAAACATGACAAAACTGACCATTAAGCAAGTATTTACCTTGCACCAGATCAGAAGACCGACTTGCTTCCACACCGCTAAGGGTGAAAACTCTTCCTTGAGCCATAGGTCTATCAGCAGTTCCCCTTGAGTTGGCTTTGGCCGGTTCCTTGCAGTCCCTTGCAAAATGTCCCGACTTCCCACAGTTAAAGCAACCACTTGTCCCCCAACACACACGGCCATAGTGATTGCGCTTGCACTTGTCGCAGAATGGAGCCTCGCTCCGATAATTCCTTCCCTCAAAACCACCAGCTTTGCCCTTGCCTTTCCCTCTACGATCATACAGACCCTTGCCTCGATTGTTGGAACCCTTACATCTTTGTGGTCCATAGATCTGATTGTCCTTCTTTTCCAAGACTTGCACCTCCTCAGCCTTTGTATCATCTTCATACATCCTACACATATCCACAAGTGCAAGAAAGCTTTGAATCCGCTGGTAGCTGAAAATCGACTTCAACTTTGGCCTCAAGCCTCCTTCAAACTTAATGCATTTACTCCTCTCATCTGGATTGTTCTAATAGTATGGAGAGTACTTCATCAGTTCCTCGAACTTAGCTGCGTACTCACCCACACTCATGTTCCCTTGCTTCAGCTGCAAGAACTCCACTTCCTTCTTCCTTCTCAAGTCCTCAGGGAAATACTTTTGGAGAAACTTCTCCATGAATACTCCCCAACTTACATCCCTTCCTTCATATTGCAGAAGCTGCATCGTATGATTCCACCAATTCTCAGCTTCATCCTCTAACATATAAGTTGCATACGCCACCTTTTGAGCATCCGAACACTCCAACGTCCTCAGAATCTTGTCCATAGTGTGAATCCACTTATTTGCTTCTTCCGGCTTAAATCCTCCTTCGAACTTTGGCTGATTGCAACTCCTAAAATCAGCCAAAGTCTTCGCCTCAGCGTTACCCACATTACACTGATGAGGCGGTTAACCGGTTGAGATGGTTGCGGAGACTGCCGTTGCATAGCTTCCAACACCGTGGTGATTCGTTCTAGCATCGCGTTGGTGTGATTTTGGTTTCTAGTTGCCATATTAGACCTGCGCTATGGGCATATGGTCACATATGTTGAACTAAAGAAACTTCCATTATACCACCTATACTACTGCTCTATCTTAAACTTCTAAATCTACAATCAATTGCGTCTTGTACTCAAAAGAGACAAGATACAAACAAATCAAGGGTATTTAAACCTCAACAAGCAAAAATAATAACATTCAAAGTAATATGAATGCTTTGGAGATACCTGCTTGATGTTGATGACTACCTTTCTGAACTACTTCCACTACTACAGGATCTGACTTTTGCTCTGATACCACTAAGTGTGACACCCTTCCGTATTAACCAAATATAATATAGTAATCAAGATTGAATATTGTATAATATATGGACTTGTGAGTTTTTAAGAAAATATGTCAATAAGATTTTCTTTTAAAGCGGGTGCACAAAATCGTCACTTGGAAATCTTTGAGAGTAAAATCTAAATCATCTCAAAATCATTGTATCGAGTTCGGCGACTTCTGAAACCTTTTCACAAATAGGGTAACATTCGTTCTTTGGAAACATCTTTGTATTATACAAGTAGTTAAAGTTACCCATGCTTTGTTCGATAAAATTGATACCATCAAATAATATTTATAGCCGAGCTCTTAATTGGATTAAATCAGAGTAAGCGGAATTCATTGGACTATGCAACTGATAATAATATAAACTTAGGTTTTATATATAAGAAAGTCATAAGTACATAGCCCATAACAGAGTCTCCAAGTTCCAAAATATACAAGTCCATGAAACAGATCTACATAACAGTGTAACCACAACCCTAGAGTACTCCAAAAGTATATCTACAATATATACATAACCAAAACATAAACTCCAGGAGTAGTCACGTAGATCTGGCAGCATCAGATGTAGTAGTAGCAGTAGAATTCTCCCAAAAGTAAAAGTAGTAAGGTAGTAGCATCATCATCATCATAGCAGCGGCAAAACTCCTCCACAGCCTCCACACACCGGATCCTCGGATCCTCATCACATACTCTATACACGTACCTAGGGATCATCGTCCCTCCAGTCACTCCCAGTAGAATGCACGACAGGCTCGCTCCCACTCTCGTCCTCCACCGGATCCTCCTCGATCTCATCCGAGGGAGAGTGTACCCTACCACTGGGTACCGGGTCAGGTGATGGTGAAACCCTGACTGGGCTCCTCGGATCAGAAGGGGGAGTCTCCTCGCGGACGACTCTCGAAGTGAAAGGGTGAGAGCGGGTAGGTCGAAAATGAAAACTATGGTAAGAGCGAGCTGGTCGCATGGGAGGTGGTCCATGATAAGTATAAAACGGGGGTACGTGCATAGTGTATATGATGGGAATCCTAAACCTACGACGACGGAATCGCATCAGCGGGTTCGGGTGGTAGAAGGTAATCTCCACCTCCCCCTCGAAGACCGTGCGATGATCCTCATAGATCCATATGCCACTAGGAAGTGGCCGGATCTCGATGCAAGCAATGTAACGAGACATCACCTACAAGGGCATAGGGGTAAGCAATTCTATACACATAATCAATAGAGAATAAATTGTGCAATATGAGTATGTAAATATGCATCAATTAACAACAGTTACATATAACACTTAGCAGTTAATTAATGCACATAGGATGCTCACACTTATTCCATTTATCACAATTAATTTAAATGAGTGGCATGATGCATGACTTTAGCTCTCAAGCTTATCTCCATCATACTATGTCACTCTCTGACGTCCATCCCTGACAACCCAGCACTCAATAGTGCGTTGTATTCCTAGGTATACAACAATTCGTACATTCACCTAGAATGTACACGACAAGCTTGGAATCCATGCCACCCGAGCATATCTCGTCATCCAAACGGACCGTCATCCAAACGGTATAACCATATCGGCATCCACTAAGCCGACCACGCCAACGACGTGTCATCAAGCAAGCGTATTGGCACTCCCAGAGGCCCTCCACATGTTTAACAAAACATGAAATACGTCCTACCATCCAAACTCCAGAATGAATGCATTTTATCTTTTGGACTTAAGGGAAGTTGATTAATACTTTACAGGCCACCTAGGCTTATTTCTTTATCAAAAAGGACCGTCACCAAACGATCTATTCGTATTAATCAATTTCTCTAAGTCTTGATCCCTTGAACTATTATTAATAATTCCTTAATTAATTAAGTCAGAATTGAAAATGGTGTTTTCAGGTTCTGGGTAATTTACTCGAGTAAAATTCAGTACTCTCGAGTATTCATTAACTTTTCCAAATTACTCGAGTATTCTTAAAGTTACTCGAGTGTTCATGACTTTCTAAGGATTTGGGTTTCAAATTCAATAAATTACTCGAGTAGTCCATAGGTTACTCGAGTGTTCATCCTGATTTCCAGAATACTCGAGTGACCCTGAATGACTCGAGTGATTAGCCTTAACTTGTTCTCAGGTCATGCACGATACTCGAGTATCAGACAAAATACTCGAGTGTTCTTGCTCAATTTACATTGTTTCATAAACATTTTACTCGAGTATCCTATCTTTTACTCGAGTGTTTTATAGCAGAAAACACTGAAACTTGGTTTTCACATAACATTTTCATTTCTACTTAATTCTAGTCCATTCCAGGGATCCACAGAGTTAACATAACATCATTTAAACATGTTACAACACTTATTTCATATCAAAACACAGATTTGACAGAGAATCCAACAATTATGCATAAAATGCACATTTTAACAACTCAGCACCTCAAATTGCATAATATGCATAAAACTCATAAGGTAAAGTTCATTTAAGCTTGCATGCATGATATAGAACTTGCTCAACACAGTTTTAGAGCATGGATTGGTCTCCAAACCAAAGTTCCTATTCAATCTAAGCCCTTAGAGCCTCTTGGTGGCTCTCTAACACAATTCATGGAATTTAATCTCTATCTAGTGAATATAATTACTTCCCCTTACCTCTCAGACGTGAATCAACCAAGAATTGACAAGAACAAAGCTCCAAACTTCTCAGACCAACTTCAAGCATCACATGCAGAGCATTTTGAGTGCAACACCAAAGTGGAATTGGTTTATACATGAAACAGAGAATAGAATTGGGGAAATTAGATTTTCTAGACTCTATACAACATGAACTCACTAAAGAAACTGAATTTGAGACTCAAGGATTCGTGAGCTTACCAGAATCAATGATCAAAGTAAGCTCCCAGACCAAGGCTTGACAGAAACAGCTTCACTTCAACTCCTTGAATCTTCCACCACACTCACTCAATCCTCACGATTTTGGTGTTTATACAAAGCTCGAGATGTGAGCTTTGTATTCGTGTATAGTTTGTAGCTCAAAACAACTCACAGAGGACGAATTGAAAGGAACAAGTTCAAAAACCCTAACTCCTCAACAAGCTTCGAATTTGACCAAGAGCTTCAACAAATCAGTGTTGATAAGCTTTTATAGACATGGAGAAGACCCATGCAGGACGACACGACGCCTTCGAGCTGTTGATGATGGAGTATTCGTGGCAAGAAGAGGGAATCGTTCATGGTGACTCACCAAACGCACTCACTCGTGCAGATTGACCCAGAATACTCGAGTATTCAGAATAATACTTGAGTGTTTTGCCCAGATTTTGAAAAATAATTATTTTATTTACTTTCCCTCCAAAACCTTTCCTATAATTGCTTCTAGGTCCCTACCCAGGGACTAATATGCAAAACTACTTATTTTATGCATTATTATGTTTATTAAATTAATTCACACACATATACCAACTATATGAACACATATTTTAATCAAGGATTAATATGGAAATAATTAATTATAATCAATTTATAATTAACATTTCATTAATCGGGGATTAAAATTTTGGGGTGTTACACTTGCTAAGTTTAAAAACATGCTTGCTAGTTTGAAATACTCCAAGTAACATGAAATCACTTTCATGTGGTCCATGATTGGATGATCATGTTTGTTTTGATCATGCCTCTTAATATTTTCAAAGAGGTAACTCCTGAGACTCTATCCTTACTTCTTGTTAGAAACTGAAAACGACTCTTTTTATAACCTCTTGGCTTGTTTTATCCTTGGATTCAATTGATATTTTCATGAGTCTATTATATCGTGCCTCTCTAATGTGTAGTCAGAAAAGTCCCCTATCCTACCTGGAATAGTGTTGACAACCAAGAGAATCTTAATTTCGCTCATTGTTATCTAATGTTATCGTGCTATTGTCAAATTGACAACCCACGAGTCAATCAAATTGTCAGTGATGGTTTACCCTACGTTCTTCCTTGCTAGAATAGTTGCTCTGTGCCTTGCAAAGTGTTTAACAAACTCGCGGAGTTTGATATCGGCATGAAATGTATATCTCAGCTTGCAAGTTGACTAAGACCCTCGTGCTACACATAGTGCTTGTTTACAGTTACGTTTGTCTTGGTTTGTTGAAACAAACGTCAAGAATTCTCGGATGAGTGAACCTTGGTCCTACTTTAGAAATCCTAAACAGGAACTCAACCGTACTCATTGGTGTTAAGGAAAGAAGGTATTAGCATGAAACGACTTTGGGCCGATGCAGTCGGAAATAAATTTGAGAAAAACACCAAAGCGTACTGCTCTAGGAGCATCATAAGTGGGGGAGTGAACCTGGAAAGAGTTAGATATCATAGTTAGATGCCTTGTTTAAGTGATGGTCCTCCATTCACTTGAACCAATCGGAATTTCGGGGACGAAATTCTCCTAAGTGGGGGAGAAATGTAACATCCCGAATTTTTGTCCCAATTATAATTACATTAATTACATGTTTGGGGTAATCGGAGTAATAATCACGAGTCGTAGTTGGGCGTTTGTGTAAGATATTCTTTAGTGCTTACAGAAAAATATTTTTGTATATAGTTTAAGGTATATTCATTTAAAATAGTTATCCTATATAAAAATACACTTTATATGTTTTACTTTACTTTTGATATATTTCATATGGAAATATTTTATTGGAAATATTTATAAGTTTCTTATTTTAATTTTTATTCTAGTATTAATGTCTAGTGTTTAAAATTGATTATTGGTATTTTGAGTTTTCAAATAAAAGAATAAACAAAATAAAATAAATAAATAAATAAAAGTGTGTATTAGTATATATGTTTTTTAAAAAATATTTATTAGTACTTTTAAAATAATACTAACATACACTAATAATAATAATAATAATAATGATAATAATAATAATAATAAATAAAAAAAAATAAAGGGGAAGGGGTTCGAACCCCCTCCTAGTTTTCTCCTCCGGCCGGCCCTAATTCTTTGCCCCCCATCCTCTCACTATCCCCCTCATGTTCCTTTCCTCTCTCTCTGGCGCTCCCTGTAACATCCCGCGTTTTTCCGACTAGGACAAATAAAACTTATTAAAGAAAAAGTTTTGAGAAATCGTTTTACAAAGAGTTTTCAATGAATATTTTATTCGATTTCGAAGTAAAGAGCTTATTTTACGGAGTTTTGATAAACGAATATTTTACTGGAGTTAGTAAAAATGATTTTTAATGAAAAATGATTTTTATTGATGATGATTTGTCAAAATGAATTTTCTTTATAGACTTTGAAAGATTGACTAACTTAGAAAATCCATAACTTTTTAACCGTAACTCCGATTTTTATAATCTTTATATCAAAACGATCGTACCGAAATGTAGCTTTCAAAAATGTATCTTTCATAATTTTCTGGATTGGTTTACGAAAATTATTTTTCAGGACTGTAAAGGACGAATTTTAAAGGAATTAATCATAAAAAAATAGTTTTTGACTTTTAATGAACCTTTCCTTTTGGGATTATCTTTAATATATTAAATTATGATTTTAGAAAATGAAATGAGGGCTATAAGTGCAACCAATAAGTACAGTTTATTATTTAATAAGAAAATGTATTTAATTGTTACTATATATGTTGGTTATTTTTTTTGGTAGAAGAAAAAAATCTATTACCACTTGAAAATTTAACACAAAACTAATGGCCATTTAATGAAACTTTGCCACCTTCTAGGAAGGGTTCAAAGTTTTAATAAATGCCTGATCAAAGAATAGCTCTAATTCTTTTAATATATGTTGGCCATTTATATGTTGGTTATTTGCTTTGTGATCAAGTGTGTGATTACTTTATGAATGTGTGTATGCTATGTGAATATGTGCTTATATGTGTATGTATGATTGTGTGAATGGGATTTTTTTTTAGTTAATTGCTTGGTTATGAGTTGATAATTATAAATAAATATGATTAAGAAATGAAAATTGTGAAGACATGTGTATGTACCTGGGTATGCCACGGTTTGTTTGTGGGTGCATGTGTGATAGGTGTGTGAGTGACACATGTATGCATGGTGTGTGTATGTGTGTGCTTCTAAAGCTTTGCTTGGGTGACTAAATCAAAAAGGAAAAGTAAATAAAAGGAAAAAGAATATGTAAAAACTTGGGGACCAAGTAATGATATTAGAATGTCAAAAATACCCCCTCCTAGTTGTATGCATAGGCCGAACAATTCAAAGGCCAAAGAAGGGAAATGAGGCTTTACCCATAGCATATTTCATTTCATTCTCCTTTCCTTCGTTCCTTCATCCTTCCATCCCATTTCTTTCACTTCCTTCATTTCACACCAACACAAACACAAACACTTAGTCCCAAGAGCAACATTAGCTCTTGAGACATGGAAAAAAAAGAGAGAACCGTGAGGAAGAAGAAGGAGGAAGAGGAAATCCATGCTAGATCAAGCTTAAACCTAGGAAGTCCTTTGAAGATCAAGTGTTAGAAGACTCTTTTTCCTTGGTATAACCGAAGATCCAAGAAGATTAGGACTAGTTCTTATTTTGTAGTTTTGTAATTTTCTTTTCTTCTTTTGCATGTTCCCTTTTTATGCACTTCATGTGTTGATCTTCCTCAACTATGGACTTTTAAGGACTCTAATTAATTTTTAATATGTGATCTTTATGCTTTATGTTTCGGTTGAGGATTTTCTCCTTTGATCTAATGTTTTCCCAACTAAATCTTTAAAGATCTAAAGTATGGTTAGAGATTTTGTGAAGTTTAACATGAATCCTTCTTGCATGTTTATTTTTCTTGTTTAGATCCGTGATCTATGTGTGTGTGTATGTAATTATTTGACAAAATGCATGATCTAAACTTGATTTGTAAATTTTTGGTTTGCATGTTAAATTCCAAAGAAATATCATGTTTTTCTTTTATGTGTGCCATGGTTTAAATGGAAATTTAAAGAGACAAGCTTTAAAAATGATTTTTTCAAGTTCAAGCATGATTTAACTAAGTATTTGATTTTTGTGTATGTCTTGTTTTGAGAAAGGCCATTCGGCCATGTTTGATTAATTTAGGATCTATGCTTTGTGTTTTGTAAAAAGTTCATGCATGTTGTTTTCATGAAGTTAAAATTAAATCTTTATTTTTGATTTAAGAAGAGTAATGATCTTGAGTTTGTGTTATGCATGTTAAAAATATTTTGGAGAGAGTTTGTTTTAATGATGTGATGCATGTTGTGTTTGAATGAAAGAGAATTGTTTTAAAAAAAAAATTATTAATTCGGTTTTCAAAAGAAATAATAATTGATGAATTGATTTTTGTATTGATTTGTATGTATGAGTGTGTTTTTGATTTTCATAAAAATAAATGAATAAATAAATTTGTTGGATAAAATGTTATGCTGAAAATTGTGATTCGTGTGTTTTCACATTGATAAATGATATGTACGTATGCTCAATAATTCAGGAATGTTGTCACTGACTTAAATATGATAACATTAACTTCTCTGAATTTTTAAATTATTTTTGGAATTAATTTCCTATTTTTATAAGAGTAAACTTTGTGAAAACCATTTTAAGAAAATCAGTTTTTCAGTTTAAAGAGAAATATAATTTTCGAACTTGTGCTGCTTGAAATTGCTTGAAATTTTTATGGTAGCTTCCTGAATCTCTCTAGATATTCTCTGTAAAATTTGAAGAGATTTGGAGTTGAATTGATATTTTTACCAAAGGCAAAACAGTGAACCACATGGTTCAGATTTTCTGGACTTAGTGGCAAATTTAATTGGAAAAATATAACTTTCACAACTCCAAATATTCTGAAAATTTTATGAGATAGTCTTGGCTATATAAGGAAGATTTATACCAATTTTTATGAAGTTCTGAGTTGAGAAACTATTTTTAATAATAACGTTTTTGTCTCTGACCAGCAACAGTACCATGTTGTTTTCATGTGAAATTTTATTTGAAACCTAGCTTAGGGTTGTTAAAATGGCTTGAAATTTTTATATGATGAACTTTATCATATATGTGTATGTTCTGGAAATTTTGATTATTAGATAAATTTATTTGATTTAGTTTTGGATTTTATCTTTTGTGTTTCACCTTTAAGCACACAGTTTCTATTTGAATGTTTTTGATGAATGTAAATTTTTATGCTTTATGTTATGACCTTGGCTGCCTTGTATGATGATTATGATGTCTTGAAATGATTGAATGAGTGATTGTTTGATGAATTGTCTAGGTTATGCATGAATGATTTAATTAACCAAAGTGTTGTGTGTGACTTTGTAATTGGTTGTGAAAATTAATTGGCTTTTGAAATAGTTTAATTTAAATGAAAAACCTTGGACTTAATGGTTGTTGCCCTTAATTCATTTCACGGTATTAAGTTTGAAAAATAAATCATTTAAGTGTTTATTTTATAACAAAGTTTTACATGAACAAAAGTTGAGTTTTTGGGTGTTTTTGGGTTTTGATTAATGGCTATCCGGGATGGACCAGCAACCAAAACAAATGGTTTTAAATTGTTTTGTCAATTGTTTTAAAAAGATTTTGAGATGTTTAAAGTATTTTAAAAAGTTGAAATTGATTTGAAAAAGTTTTAACGATTTACGATTTTCCGACGAGAAATAAAAAGAGTTTTCGAAAACGCGTTTGATATTAAGTAGGACGATTGTTTAAGATAGAATTATAACGTTAGTGTCATCTCCCTTAGTACAAGGTGCGTATAAGTCGAGAAGCGGAACGGCCGACTTGTTGGGAAGGACCCGCGACGATTTCAGATGCTGGAGTGTGAGGTGAGAGATGCAGTAGGCCTAGGTCATCGTGACGCGTAGACTCAGTTCTAAACTGAGTACATCGAGTCTAATATGTTACATGCTGCATTATCATACGTGATGCATATATGTGTTAGATATTTACCTATTTGTTTAAATATGATGCATTATTGATTTTATTACGTATTGAATTTCTCTGTGAATTATTCTGTGGAGTATATCTTGTTCTGTTTGGAAAAGTTGTGCGTAATGATGAGAATCATAAAAAGAAATGAGTTATGAGACGAAGGAATTGTAAAAGTGGAATGTGGTTATATGTGGTAATGAGAAAGAGTAAGACTTGAGAAGTATGAGAAAGAAATAAGATGAGTAAATCGCAAAACATGTGAAGAGTTGAGATTTGAAAAGAGAAAGTGTGTGACACCCTTCTTATAATTCAGTAATTAATACACTAATTATACTATTAGGTCGAGTAATATATGGACTTGTAAGTATATAAGAAAATGTGGAAATAAAATTTATTTTCTTTTAAAGCGGGTGCACAAACTAAAACATGGACTCTTGGAGAAAATAATTCATATGGTTTATAACATTGCATTGAATTTGGCAATTTCGGAAACCTTTTTACAAACATGATAGCATCGACACTTTGAAATCACATTTACATAATAGAAATTAAGCGATGCTATCCTTACTTTCGTTTCGCGGAACTGATACCATTCTTTCTCATTGGCCAAATTCTTTAGACAAGTTAAATCAGAGTAAGCGGAAATAATGAGACTATGTATACTCGTAAGATAGGCATAATATGCATATATATATAAGTCATAAGTACATAGTCCCATGGTCGAAACTCCAAGATCCATATACAAGTCCATCAAAAGATCTATGTCTAAAGAAAACCATAGCCCTAGAGTTCTCAAAAGTATATCTACAATAAATACATCTCAAAATATATACTCTAGAGGTGGTCACATAGATCTGGCAGCAGTAGTAGTAGTAATAGCAGTAGCAGTCTCCAGGTAGCAAAAGAAAACATCATCATCAACAGCAGCAGCAGCAGAATCTCCTCCATGGCATCTCCACATCGGATCCCCTGATCCTCATCATACACCCTATACACATACCTAGGGATCATCATCCCTCCACTGACTCCCGGTGGAATGAACAACAGGCTCGCCTCCGCTCTCATCCTCCACGGGATCCTCCTCGATCTCATCCGATGGAGAGTGTACCCCACCACTGGGTACGGGGTCAGGAGATGGTGTGGCCCTGACTGGACTCCTCGGATCAGAAGGGGAGTATCCTCGCGGACGACTCTCGAGGAAAAAGGGTGTGAGCGGGTAGGTCTGAAACGAAAACTATGATAAGAGCGAGCTGGCCGTGTGGGAGGTGGTCCATGATATATGTAAAACGGGGGTACATGCATAGTGTATATGATGGGAATCCTAAATCTACGAGGACGAAATCGAATCAACGGGTTCGGGTGGTAGAAGGTAATCTCTACCTCTCCCTCGAACACCGCGCGATGGTCCTCATAGATCCATGTGCCACTAGGAAGTGGCCAGATCTCGATGCAAGCGATGTATCGAGACATCACCTACAAGGGCATAGGGGTAAGCAATTCTATACACATAATCAACAGAGTTTAAATATGTATAACATGGAGATGTAAATAGGCAACAATGAACAACAATCACATTTAGCACTTAGCAGGTATTGAGTGCAAGTAGGATGCTCATACTTATTTCATTTATCACAGTTAATTTAAATGAATGACATGATGCATGGATTTATCTCTCAAACCTATCTCCATAAATCTATGTCACTCTCTGACGTCCATCCCTGACAACCCAGCACTTACCAGTGCGTTGTATTCCTAGGTATACAACAATTCGTACATTCACCTAGAATGTACAGGACAAGCTTGGAATCTGTGCCACCCGAGCACATCCCGTCATCCAAACGGACCGTCATCCAAACGGTATAACCATATCGGCATCCACTAAGCCGACCACGTCTTCAACATGTCATCAAACAAGCGTATTGGCACTCCCAGAGGCCCTCCTCATGTTACTAATACATGATAAACGACCTACCATCCAAACTCCAAATGAATGCATCATCTTTTAAGCTTAAAGGAAATTGGTTAATATATATAACGTGCCACCCGAGCACATCCCGTCATCCAAACGGTACACTCATATTAATCAATTTCTTTTAAGTCTAGATCCCTTGGATTATTGTTGTTCAATTATTAATTAAATGATTTAGAATTGAAATGGTATTTTTAAGATTTTGGGATTAATTACTCGAGTATTCTTCAGAAGACTCGAGTGTTCTTCAAACTATTTCCAGATTACTCGAGTGTTCATGTCTTTCTGGGATTTGGGTTTCAGATTCATAAAAATACTTGAGTGATTCATGAGTTACTCGAGTGTCCTTCAGCATTTCCAGAATACTCGAGTGACCCCTGAATTACTCGAGTGGTTTACCTTAACATATCCCATGCAACACTCGATTACTCGAGTGCTGGGCATGGTACTCGAGTGTTCTTGCTCAAAATACATTGTTTTGCCAAAATTTTACTCGAGTAACCAGCCTAATACTCGAGTGTTTTATTGCAGAACAGACTGAAATCTTGGTTTTAATACACCATTTTCAATCCTAATCATTTTTAGTCCAATCCAATGATCAACAGTGTTCACATACCATATAATGAACATGTTACAACACTCATTTCATACCAAATTACAGATTTGAAGACAATCAATCATTAATGCATAAAATACACAATTTGACAACTTAACACCTCAAATTGCAAAATAAGCAACAAATTCATGAATTAATGTTCATCACAGCTTGCATGCATCATGAGAAACTTGCTCCAAACAATCATAGAGCATAACTTGGTCTCCAAACCAAAGTTCCTATTCAAACTAAGCCCTTAGAGCCTCTTGGTGGCTCACTAATGAAAATAATGAAATTCAAACTCTATCTAGTGCATAAAACAACTTCCCCTTACCTCTCAGACGTGTTCCAACAAAGAATTTTCAAAAGAAAGCTCTCCAACCCCAGAAATCACTTTGAGCTTCACATGCATGACAGTTTGAGTGCACCACCAAGATTGAATTGGTTTACATGGAAAACAGAGATGACAATTGGGGAAATTAGATTTTCTGGACTCTATACAACACATACTAACTAGAGAAATCGAATTTGGAACTCAAAGAATCATGAGCTTACCAGAAATCAGAATCAAACTAAGCTCCAGACTAAGACTTGACCAAGAACAGCTCCACTTCCAAGCCTTGATTCTTCCACCACACTCACTCAAACCTCACGATTTTGGTGTTTATACAAAGCTCGTGATGTGAGCTTTGTATTCGTGTATAATTTGTTACTCAATTTGACTCAGAGAAGGAGAATCGAAGGGAGTAAATTAAGAACCCTAATTTGCTCAACAACCCAAGCTTTGCCAAAATTCTTCACGAATTCGGGGTTGATAGGCTTAAATAGAATGGGGGAACGTTCATGCAGGTCGACACGACCTCCATGGACGTTGGTGGTGACTCACCAAACGCACTAACTCGTGCAACTCTGTCCAGAATACTCGAGTGTTCCAGAAAATACTCGTGTATTTTGCTCAATTTTTGAAAATTATTTACTTTCCCTCCAAAACCTTTCCTATATTTACTTCTAGGTCCCAACCCAGGGACTAATATGCAAAATACTTATTTTACATATAATTATATTTATTAAATGAATTCACACACATTTTCTAACTACGTAAACACATATTTTAATCAAGGATTAATATAGAAATCATTAATTATAATTAATTTTTATAATTAACATTTCATTAATCGGGGATTAAAATTTTGGGGTGTTACACTACTCCCCCACTTTCAAGGAATTTCGCCCCCGAAATTCAACTTATACAAACAACTCAGGATAGACCTGACGCATCTTATCCTCTAATTCCCAAGATGCTTCCATCACATCGCCACAAACCCAGACGACTTTGACCAGACAAATATCCTTCCCTCTAAGCTGCTTGACTCTTCGGTCTTCAATGCGAACTGGCATAGCTTCGAAGGTTAGGTTCTCATGAATTTCTAGGTCATCAAGTTGGATTCTAAGGACAATGGTGGGGTCATGGACATATCTTTTCAGTTGAGACACATGGAATACATTATGAAGGTTAGCTAGTGACGGGGGTAGGGCTAACTGATATGCTACTGGGCCGACTCTTTCAAGGATTTGATAGGGACCAATGAACTTAGGTGATAGTTTCTGGGTTTTCAAAGCTCTACTAACACCTTTGGTTGGTACTATTCTAATGAACCCATGGTCACCTTCAGCAAACTCTAAGGGTTTCCTTCTCCTATCAGCATAGCTCTTCTGCCTACTCTGAGCCATCTTCATCTTCTCTTGTATCATCTTGATCTGTTCCGTGGTCTCTTGTACAAAGTCTGGTCCAACCAGAGAACTCTCCCCCACTTGAAACCAGCATAACGGTGTCTGACACTTTCTTCCATACAAGGCTTCAAATGGTGCCATTCCAATGCTCGTGTGATAACTTTTGTTGTAAGTAAATTCCACGAGCGGCAACATTTGCTCCCAATTCCCTTGACCTTCCAGAACACAAGCCCTCAAGATGTCCTCCAATGACTGAATAGTCCTTTCCGTTTGACCATCAGTCTGAGGGTGGTATGCAGAACTCAGCTTCAATCTTGAACCCAAGGCTTTATGCAGATCTTCCCAAAACTTCGATGTAAACCTCGGGTCGCGATCTGACACAATGCTTGATGGTACCCCATGAAGACGAACAACTTCCTTGATATACAACTGGGTGAGCTTCTCCAAAGAGTAGCGCATGTTAACAGGAATAAAATGCGCCGATTTGGTCAGACGATCCACAACCACCCAGATTGCATCATGACCAGTAGCTGTTCTTGGCAATCCCGACACAAAATCCATCGAGATACTATCCCATTTCCACAACGGAATCTCCAAGGGAAGTAATTCTCCTCCTGGACTTTGGTGTTCCACTTTCGCCTTCTGACACACCAAGCAACATGCCACATATTCAGCCACGTCCTTCTTCAAGCCAGGCCACCAAAATATCCTCTTCAGGTCCTGATACATTTTGGTAGCTCCCGGATGCATACTCATTTTTCTCTTATGTGCTTCATCCAGAATCATCCTTCTTACTTCCAGATTATTAGGCACACAAATCCTTGCTCTAAAACGAAGGATTCCATCCTTCCCTTCTTGAAACTCCAACTCCTTTCCTTCATCCATCAGCTTCTTTTTCTCCTTAAGTCTCTCATCCTTGTGTTGCAATTCCCGAATCCTTTGCAGAAACTCGTTAGCAATCTGCAGCATCCCCATCTTGATACTTGTTGGCTCTACTTGCATTGTCAGGCTCAGATCCCGGAATTCTTCTATCAGTGCAGCTTCTCTGACCATCATGGCACTGATATGCATTGCCTTTCTACTTAATGCGTTCGCCACGACGTTTGCCTTCCCAGGGTGGTAATGGAGCTTAAACTCATAATCCTTCAAGAACTCCATCCATCGACGCTGCCTCATATTCAACTCTTTCTGATCGAAGAGGTACTTTAAACTCTTATGGTCACTAAACACCCTGAACGTAGTGCCATAGAGATAGTGCCTCCAAACTTTTAGAGCGAAAACGACCGCTGCCAGCTCTAGATCATGAGTTGGATAGTTCATTTCATGAACTTTTAGCTGTCTCGAGGCGTAAGCAACTACTTTTCCCTCCTGCATCAAAACACTTCCAAGACCCTGTTTCGATGCGTCACAATACACCTCAAAACTCTGTTGTGGGTCAGGCAAAACCAACACAGGAGATGACGTCAACCTTTCCTTCAACTCTTGAAAACTCCTTTCACACTTCTCATTCCAGATGAAAGGTTGATCCTTCCGAGTCAACTTTGTCAAAGGTAGCACAATCTTCGAGAAACCTTCTATAAATGTTCTATAATAACCAGCCAAACCAAGAAAGCTTCTCACCTCTGTGACCGACTTCGGCTGTTCCCATTGCAACACTGAACTTACTTTATCCAGGTCAGCCGCTATTCCCTTGCTTGAAATCACATGCCCCAAAACTTAACCTCCTCCAGCCAGAACTCACACTTTGTAAGTTTGGCGTACAACTGCTTCTCCTTCAGAATACTCAACACTATCCTCAAGTGTTCAGCATGCTCCTCCGGGCTCTTAGAGTAGATAAGGATATCGTCAATGAACACAACCACGAATGAATCTAGATAAGGTCTAAAGATTCGATTCATGTAGTCCATGAAAATAGCTGGTGCATTAGTCAACCCGAACGGCATCACAACATACTCATAATGTCCGTATCTAGATTGAAATACGGTCTTAGAGATATCCTCTTCTCTAATCCTGATCTGATGGTACCCCGACCTCAAATCAATCTTGTAAAATACCGAAGCCCCACGAACTTGATCCATAAGGTCATCGATCCTTGGTAATGGATACTTGTTCTTGATTGTGACCTTATTCAGCTGCCGGTAGTCGATGCACATCCTCATACTACCATCTTTCTTCTTGACGAACAGAACCGGAGCACCCCAAGGTGACACACTTGGTCGTATCATCTGCTTCTGCAATAGCTCCTCGATCTGCTTCTTCATTTCAGCCATTTCCGGTGGTGCCATTCTATAAGGAGCGATAAAAATGGGACCAGCTCCCAGAACTAAGTCAATACCAAATTCAATCTCTCTTTTTGGTGGTAGTCCAGGGATCTCATCCGCAAATACCTCCGGGAAGTCTCTAACAATAGGAACTTCTTCCAACCTTGGACCATTCTTCTCTAATTCAGTGTTGAACAGACACATGTAGCCGGAGGGTTTTGGGTTTCTATAGGTCACTATCCTCTTATCACAATCGATGATCACTTGGTTTTGACTTAACCAGTCCATCCCCAAGATCACATCCAATTGTGCTAAGGGTAAACAGATTAAATCTACCTTAGAGGTTTGTCCTAACACTTCTACACTACAGTTAAGACATGCTCTAGAAACAACTACAGGAGCATTAGTAGGGGTTTCTACTTTCAAAGCATAAGGTAATTCAGACCTAGGTAAACTTAACCGATCCACACATTCATATGAAACAAATGAATGTGTTGCACCAGAATCAAACAAGACATTACAGAGCTGACCATTTAGCAAGTATTTACCTTGCACCAGATCAGAAGATCGGCTTGCTTCCACACCACTAAGGGTGAAAACCCTTCCTTGAGCCATAGGCCTATCCGCAGCCCCTCTTGAGTTAGCCTTGACCGGTTCCTTGCAGTCTCTCGCAAAGTGTCCCGGCTTCCCACAGTTGAAACATCCACTTGTTCCCCAACAAACACGGCCATAATGATGGCGCTTGCACTTGTCACAGAATGGAGCCTTGCTCCGAAAATTCCTTCCATCCAAACCACCAGCCTTTCCCTTGCCTTTCCCTCGTCGGTCATACGGACCCTTGCCTCGGTTATTGAAACCTTTCCGCTTCTGAGGTCCAAGATTCTGGTTGTCCTTTCTCTCTGCGGCTTGCAATTCTTCAGCTTTCGTGTCATCTTCATACACCCTACACATATCCACGAGTGCAGGAAAACTTTGGATCCGTTGATAGCTAAAGATCGACTTCAACTTGGGCTTCAAACCTCCCTCAAACTTGATACACTTGCTCCTTTCGTCGAGGTTGTTCTGATAGTAGGGAGAGTACTTCATCAATTCCTCGAACTTGGCCGCGTACTCGCCCACACTCATACTTCCTTGCTTCAGCTGTAAGAATTCCACCTCTTTCTTCCTCCTTAGATCTTCAGGGAAATATTTATTGAGAAACTTCTCCATAAATACACCCCAATTCACATCCCTTCCTTCTTAACGCAGAAGCTGAACCGTGTGATTCCACCAATTCTCAGCTTCGTCTTCTAGCATGTAGACAGCATATGCCACCTTCTGAGCTTCTGTGCAATCCAGGGTTCTCAGAATCTTGTCCATGGTATGAATCCACTTGTTGGACTCCTCAGGTCTAAATCCTCCTTCAAACTTAGGCGGATTACAACTCCTAAAATCAGCCAGACTCTTTGCCTCGGTGTTACCCACATCGCATTGATGAGGTGGGTTAACCGGCTGAGATGGTTGCTGAGATTGTTGCTGCATGGTCTCCAACACCGCGGTTATCCTTTCTAACATCGCATTGGTGTAATTTTGGTTTCTAGTTGCCATAATAGACCGGCGCTATATGCTCATGGTCACATATGTTGAACTAAGGAAACATTCCTCACACCACCTATACTAAGACTATAGCTTATAACTTTAAATCAACATTCAATTGTGTCTTGTGCTCAAAAGAGACAAGATACAAACATTCATAACAATAAATATGCCCTGCGGATACCTGCTTGATGTTGATGGCTACCTTTCTGGAGCTACTTCCACTACTACAGGATCTGACTTTTGCTCTGATACCACTCAGTATGACACCCTTCTTATAATCCAGTAATTAATACACTAATTATACTATTAGGTCGAGTAATATATGAACTTGTAAGTATATAAGAAAATGTGGAAATAAAATTTATTTTCTTTTAAAGCGGGTGCACAAACTAAAACATGGACTCTTGGAGAAAATAATTCATATGGTTTATAACATTGCATTGAATTTGGCAATTTCGGAAACCTTTTTACAAACATGATAGCATCGGCACTTTGAAATCACATTTACATAATAGAAATTAAGCGATGCTATCCTTACTTTCGTTTCGCGGAACTGATACCATTCTTTCTCATTAGCCAAATTCTTTAGACAAGTTAAATCAGAGTAAGCGGAAATAATGAGACTATGTATACTCGTAAGATAGGCATAATATGCATATATATATAAGTCATAAGTACATAGTCCCATGGTCGAAACTCCAAGATCCATATACAAGTCCATCAAAAGATCTATGTCTAAAGAAAACCATAGCCCTAGAGTTCTCAAAAGTATATCTACAATAAATACATCTCAAAATATAGACTCTAGAGGTGGTCACATAGATCTGGCAGCAGTAGTAGTAGTAATAGCAGTAGCAGTCTCCAGGTAGCAAAAGAAAACATCATCATCAATAGCAGCAGCAGCAGAATCTCCTCCATGGCATCTCCACATAGGATCCCCTGATACTCATCATACACACTATACACATACCTAGGGATCATCATCCCTCCACTGACTCCCGGTGGAATGAACGACAGGCTCGCCTCCGCTCTCATCCTCCACGGGATCCTCCTCGATCTCATCCAATGGACAGTGTACCCTACCACTGGGTACGGGGTTAGGAGATGGTGTGGCCCTGACTGGAATCCTCGGATCAGAAGGGGGAGTATCCTCGCGGACGACTCTCGAGGAAAAAGGGTGTGAGCGGGTAGGTCTGAAACGAAAACTATGATAAGAGCGAGCTGGCCGTGTGGGAGGTGGTCCATGATATATGTAAAACGGGGGTACATGCATAGTGTATATGATGGGAATCCTAAATCTACGAGGACGAAATCGAATCAACGGGTTCGGGTGGTAGAAGGTAATCTCTACCTCTCCCTCGAACACCACGCGATGGTCCTCATAGATCCATGTGCCACTAGGAAGTGGCCGGATCTCGATGCAAGCGATGTATAGAGACATCACCTACAAGGGCATAGGGGTAAGCAATTCTATACACATAATCAACAGAGTTTAAATATGTATAACATGGAGATGTAAATAGGCAACAATGAACAACAATCACATTTAGCACTTAGCAGGTATTGAGTGCAAGTAGGATGCTCATACTTATTTCATTTATCACAGTTAATTTAAATGAATGACATGATGCATGGATTTATCTCTCAAACCTATCTCCATAAATCTATGTCACTCTCTGACGTCCATCCCTGACAACCCAGCACTTACCAGTGCATTGTATTCCTAGGTATACAACAATTCGTACATTCACGTAGAATGTACACGACAAGCTTGGAATATGTGCCACCCGAGCACATCCCGTCATCCAAACGGACCGTCATCCAAACGGTATAACCATATCGGCATCCACTAAGCCGACCACGTCTTCAACGTGTCAACAAGCAAGCGTATTGGCACTCCCAGAGGCCCTCCTCATGTTACTAATACATGATAAACGACCTACCATCCAAACTCCAAATGAATGCATCATCTTTTATGCTTAAAGGAAATTGGTTAATATATATAATGTGCCACCCGAGCACATCCCGTCATCCAAACGGTACACTCATATTAATCAATTTCTTTTAAGTCTAGATCCCTTGGATTATTGTTGTTCAATTATTAATTAAATGATTCAGAATTGAAATGGTATTTTTAAGATTTTGGGATGAATTACTCGAGTATTCTTCAGAAGACTCGAGTGTTCTTCAAACTATTTCCAGATTACTCGAGTGTTCTTCAAACTACTCGAGTGTTCATGTCTTTCTGGGATTTGGGTTTCAGATTCATAAAAATACTCGAGTGATTCATGAGTTACTCGAGTGTCATTTAGCATTTCCAGAATACTCGAGTGACCCCTGAATTACTCGAGTGGTTTACCTTAACATATCCCATGCAACACTCGATTACTCGAGTGCTGGGCATGGTACTCGAGTGTTCTTGCTCAAAATACATTGATTTGCCAAAATTTTACTCGAGTAACCAGCCTAATACTCGAGTGTTTTATTGCAGAACAGACTGAAATCTTGGTTTTAACACACCATTTTCAATCCTAATCATTTTTAGTCCAATCCAATGATCAACAGTGTTCACATACCATATAATGAACACGTTACAACACTCATTTCATATCAAATTATAGATTTGACAGAGAATCAATCATTAATGCATAAAATACACAATTTGACAACTTAACACCTCAAATTGCAAAATAAGCAACAAATTCATGAATTAATGTTCATCACAGCTTGCATGCATCATGAGAAACTTGCTCCAAACAATCATAGAGCATAACTTGGTCTCCAAACCAAAGTTCCTATTCAAACTAAGCCCTTAGAGCCTCTTGGTGGCTCTCTAATGAAAATAATGAAATTCAAACTCTATCTAGTGCATAAAACAACTTCCCCTTACCTCTCAGACGTGTTCCAACAAAGAATTTTCAAAAGAAAGCTCTCCAACCCCAGAAATCACTTTGAGCTTCACATGCATGACAGTTTGAGTGCACCACCAAGATTGAATTGGTTTACATGGAAAACAGAGATGACAATTGGGGAAATTAGATTTTCTGGACTCTATACAACACATACTAACTAGAGAAATCGAATTTGGAACTCAGAGAATCATGGGCTTACCAGAAATCAGAATCAAAGTAAGCTCCAGACTAAGACTTGACTAAGAACAGCTCCACTTCCAAGCCTTGATTCTTCCACCACACTCACTCAAACCTCACGATTTTGGTGTTTATACAAAGCTCGTGATGTGAGCTTTGTATACGTGTATAATTTGTTACTCAATTTGACTCAGAAAAGGAGAATCGAAGGGAGAAAATTAAGAACCCTAATTTGCTCAACAACCCAAGCTTTGCCTAAATTCTTCACGAATTCGGGGTTGATAGACTTAAATAGAATGGGGGAACGTTCATGCAGGTCGACACGACCTCCATGGACGTGGAGTGATGGTGATTTCGTGTCAACGACACGAAATCGTTGGTGGTGACTCACCAAACGCACTAACTCGTGCAACTCTGTCCAGAATACTCGAGTGTTCCAGAAAATACTCGAGTATTTTGCTCAGTTTTTGAAAAATAATTATTTTATTTACTTTCCCTCCAAAACCTTTCTTATATTTACTTCTAGGTCCCAACCCAGGGACTAATATGCAAAATACTTATTTTACATATAATTATATTTATTAAATGAATTCACACACATTTTCTAACTACGTAAACACATATTTTAATCAAGGATTAATATAGAAATCATTAATTATAATTAATTTTTATAATTAACATTTCATTAATCGGGGATTAAAATTTTGGGGTGTTACAAAGTGGTTGTGAAAGTGAGATGTGGTTGAATGGAGATGTGATTCCTCGTTCATGTTTTTGGGAAGAAGCTTAGTGTTGAGTTGAGTTTGCTCCTCCATTAACACTCACCCAAAAATGTGATTTTTTGAAAAAGGTTTTTGAAAAGAGATTTTGAAAAAGCTTTTGTGAAAGTTTTTGGAAACAGTATTTTTGAAAAAGTTTTGTGAAGGGATTTTTGAAATGAGGTTTCTGAAAATGTTTTGTGAAGCAAAGGTTTTGTGAAATCAAGCTTTCGAAAAAGTTTTGTGAAAAGAGAATTTGAGAAAGACGAGGAAAAGATGTTGATGATGTTGATGAGAAGATGCTGAGCATGAGTATGTGAATTGTGATGATGAGATGAAAGTGATGTGAGGCCAAGGGCCATTGAGATTTAGGGGGAACGGATTGCGATTAGTGGTCGGGTTTCGTTGAAGGGATGCACCAAGGACGAGCCGACTGTTAGGATTAAGCCGTTTATTAAAACATTAAAAATTTAAAAGACTTAAAAAGAGATTTATATACGCGGTGAGGTATGAGTGTCGTATCAAAGTAGTGGAGAGGAAGGAACCATAGGTATCTGCGGATACTTAGGAGGAGATTGCATGAGGGGAGGACAATGACGGTGAAACGTCAAGAAGTCTAGAGTATATTTCTAGGCGGAACAAATCCCACATGTGGTGCACTAACGTGGTGGGGACTGGGTCTAATACCGTGGTAAGTTCCGCATCGCGAACTAGAAATTATACTGTCGCCCCCTTGATTGCAAATCGAGAACAGTGAGAGGGACTGGAACGGGGCATTTGTGATTGCCGCTGAGAGCGTGCATTGTTATTATGTGAATTATGATTATGATTTGAGGCAGGGCCTCCTGGTCTGGGACCATTTGTTGTGTGACAGCTGTCGTGCCCTCGTGGTAAAGGTCCTGTACTCCTGTTTGCTTCCGACTAGGTTGGGTGGATGACCGAGGAGATGTAGACGTGTGCGAGCTCAATGATGTTTTCCCCCTCATCATTGATGCTAACCGTTTAATAAAACTTAATAATGATAAAAGATTACAAGAAAGAAAGCATAAAGAAATTGTGAATAAAATTGAGAAAGATTCCAAGAAGGAAAGTGTAAGTGATTGTGAAAAGATTGAGAAAGGTTGTGAAAGGACTTGGATGTGTGAGAATGATAATGACGAGAGTTGAAAGTTCAAAGGCTGTGAGGCCAAGTGAAGTGATGCATGGTGAAAGGATTTATGATTTTGATATACTTGATGTATTATGATGTGCTTGTTTATAAGTGTTTTCTATATGCTTATGTGAATATACTTGTCATATGCATTGCATGAGTAATTGTCGTTGCATGAGGATTAATAAATCCTACGTCTCTAGTATATGTCTTTAGTCATTATTCTCCTGCTTGTCATGTTGTACTTCTGGAATACTGACCATCTCTCCTACCATGTTGTCGTGTCAGGTTACTCCGATATTGCAACGGGTAGATGGTCGACCCTGCAGCGAATCTGTACGTCATCTCGATGAGGCTGCTGCAGTGGACTTCAGTTAGGAAGAATAAAGGTCAAGACTAGTAGTAGGTAATCCCTTCGAGCACTGTATTCCTTGCATCTACTTGGGTACATTTTCGTATCATTCTGAACCCCACTTGGAATTTTATTGAGAATGGTTTTAAGAAACAAGAAACGAAATTGTTTTCTCAATTTAGATTTATGAAGCTAAGTTACAAAGCGCGATGTTAAGTAACATCTCGGTTTGGAACTTGACATGGGATGTGTGACATGAGAATCTTATTACAATCAAGTTAATGAAATGTTTTTGAACTTAAAGGTTCTCATGCCCGTGTCACTGTGTATAAAAAAAAATTTCCCAAATTTTTACTACATTTTGTTAAAGAGAGGATGTTTTTTTCAAGTTGCCGAAATCGGGGTGTTACACTCCCACGCTCTCTCTCCACCCAGGACCGCCGGCGCCGCCACACCGAAAACCATCACCGTGCGTCCCTCCTTCTCTCCTAGCCTTCTCCAGCGCAGCAATCTCTCTCTCTCTGCCGCAGCTACGAAGAATCGCAGCCACCGCCCCATAGCCACCGAACTCGAGCTTCTTCCTCTTCTTTGAGATCCACAAATTGCAATCTCTCTCTCCCTTTAGGACTAGGATCGCGACTCCAAGGGTCCCAAGTAGAACCACCGCCTCTTCTTTCCTCTCTCCGGTGCGTCTGCTGGAATCGCTGCCGCTGTGAAGCAACGGTCGCAGCCGTTGCTGCGGTTCGGGTGAACCGGGACTGAACCGCTAGCTGGTTTGTGCACCTCCGCCCATCACCATCACCGTTCTCGCCATCGACGCCGATATCGTTGTCACCATCATTGTACCGTGGCCAGCCTCTCTGTTGTGTTTGAACCGGGTTAACCGAACCGGCCTTCAAAACCCTGTTTGAGGGTATATCTCTAATACCTTTTAATTTGCTCTATGTTGTGTTTTAATTTTAATACTAATATTGATTTTAACGTTATTGGTAATAATTACTTAGTATGAATTTGTTTTAGAAATTAAATTCTATTATAGTTTATATTGATTTTAATTATACTGTTAAGGATGATGATTTTAATTATTTACTTTGATTTGTAATAACGTCGAATTAAACGTTATGTCGAATCATGAGTCTTGAAATTGTTTTTGTTAAATGCTTTTCAATAAGAAACTACACTATTTTATTGAGAAAACCACGATTTTAATTTGAAACTTCATGTTAATTGTTGAGATTTCAAATTGAGACGATTTTGGCGCAATAAATTCATTTCTATTTGATTTAATAATATAGTCAGACGATGAAGGACTTTAGGACCAGCTAAAATGCGAGCAACGAACCGCGTAATGCCGTGAATAGAAACAGGATCTCCTCGTCGTGCCTCGAAACAGGTTCTGGTAGAACCCCAAGGTAAGGGGTTCTTTACCTTTCTTTAGAGAGTATTCTCTGATTAGTATATAATACTTGTTAAGAGTATATGGGCGTGCTTATGTTTGAACACCTAGGTAATTAATTAGACTAAAGAGTAAAGTAGGAAAAAGGTAAAAAAAAAAAGAATAAATGAGGTGTTTGTGATGAAATGACATGCTTAATTGCTAAAGGGGAAAATATATGTACTAAGGTGTATTTTGACTATGTGAATGTATATGTGATAATATCTGTTATGCTTTTATGTATGAATAATTGAAGTATAATTGTGGTGGAATGTTTATGTGAAATATTATAAGTTGTCATGTATGCTCCGGTGGGAAATGTGGGGTTAATTGGTATGTCATTTTGTATGTATGTATGATTGAGGATTGTGAGACTATTAGTTGTGAAAGAATAAATGAGTTAAATGATATGTGCTAATAGGTATGAATAGTTGGATGAAAAATTGATATATATATTATATGGTGTAAAATGATGATAGATGTATAAGTTAAGTGAATGAAGGAATGGTGTGCTCGGAATTATCTGTATTGTTATGCTTTAATCTTATTCTCTATATGTATAACCTATGTGGTGGTATGAGGTACCTTCCAGTGTGGAGGTGAAGTACCCACAGGCCAAATTGTATGAGGTACCTTCCGGCGTGGAGGTGAAGTACAATGGTATGAGGTACCTTCCGGTGTGGAGGTGAAGTACCCACAGGCCAAATTGTATGAGGTACCTTCCGGTGTGGAGGTGAAGTACAATGGTATGAGGTACCTTCCGGTGTGGAGGTGAAGTACCCACAGGCCAAATTGTATGAGGTACCTTCCGGTGTGGAGGTGAAGTACCCACAGGCCAAATTGTATGAGGTACCTTCGCGTGTGGAGGTGAAGTACAATGGTATGAGGTACCTTCCGGTGTGGAGGTGAAGTACCCACAGGCCAAATTGTATGAGGTACCTTCCGGTGTGGAGGTGACGTACAATGGTATAAGGTACCTTCCGGTGTGAAGGTGAAGTACCCACAGGCCATATTGTATGAGGTACCTTCCGGTGTGGAGGTGAAG
This sequence comes from Crotalaria pallida, assembly GCA_037953625.1. Classification (NCBI taxonomy): domain Eukaryota; kingdom Viridiplantae; phylum Streptophyta; class Magnoliopsida; order Fabales; family Fabaceae; genus Crotalaria; species Crotalaria pallida. Next base: position 104,762,296 of record CM075650.1, read on the forward strand.
TACAATGGTATGAGATACATCTTAAAAAATGAAATGGAAATATTGACGGAATTGTATGTTGGGAAATTAGAACGCTAAAGGTAAATGAAGAAGAGAATGTGAAATATAAAAGTAAATAAGTGATGTGTTTGGAATAGGTGAAATTTGTAATTAGATGATAACTGATCATGTGTGTGAGAGGGTTATTCATTAGATAGTTGATAGGAGAATGAGATTAATGAGAAAATATGGAAAAGCTAATATGGACATAATGAACAAGAGATGAAGAAATAAGATTGTTGTTTGTGTTTGAGCATGCTGGTTTGACTAAATGGAAATATGTGTGCTATGTGTTAATTGTGTTTGACTTGGTAGGTCATTATGTCTAGTTAGAAACTACTTTCTATTTCATGTGTAAAGCTCACCCTTGCAACCATTTTTACAGGTTCAAAGTCTGAGCAGACACAGTTTCCGGCCGAGCAGGAGTACACTCCACACCGTGGAGTGTAATTTAGTTAAGAGGGAATTATATTCTTTTTATTATAATTAATTTAATTTGGTGTTGAAACAATTCGTTGTAAGCCCTGAGTTTTGTTTTACTTTGTTAGCAGGGCATGAAAATCAAATTAGTATATTTATAAACATTTTCTGAACTGTACTGGTTTGACAGGTTATAAAATGTAATTTTTGGGAAATCCGAAAAACAGAGGAAGCTCTGTCCGTTTTTCCGGAAAAATATTCTTAAGTATTTTAATTTAAAAAGAAATTTTCAAGTACCATTTTTATTAAAATCCTAAATTAACTAAATAATTGTTAGGGTGTTACAAAATGAAATAAAGATTTGATTCTTAAAACCAAAAAGGAAATAATTCAATTAAAATCATTTTCGAATTTTTATAAAATAAATCAGAATCTTTTATATAAAAACAAATCAGGAAATAATCAAAATGATTCTGACACGTTTTTCAATAAAACATGAAGTAATCGATTACTTTATGAAGGTAATCGATTATTCCTTCAAAAATAGAAATTCTTAAATACATTTGAAAACCATGTAATCGATTATACCAAGAATAGTTAATCGATTACACCACTCCTGTTCAATGTATGATGCAACTCATTATAATCGATTACACTAGTAAGTTAATCGATTACTGAGCCTCTGATATGCATATGATGCAACATCATGTAATCGATTACTACAGAGCTTGTAATCGATTACTAAGCCTCTGAAAAATATATGATGCAACAATTATAATCGATTACTTGACCCATGTAATCGATTACTTCCATAAGAAAGTAACTGATTAGCAAAATTCAATTAATCGATTACAACCTCTCTGATTTTTCTATGATGCAACAAAGTTAATTGATTACTTGAGAAGATAATCGATTACTCTCTCTTGCAAACATACAAATATACAGAGTTTTGTAACATCACGTATTTTTACTAATATTGAATGTAGAAAACACTTTTATCATGCAAAAACACGTTTTTCTTCTTCTCTCTTTGAAATGAAAAACTTGTTGGCTTTTGTAACTCTTAAAGAAATAAAAAACTCCATTACCTTACAAGTGTTCTAAGGAGAAGGTTTCTAATATATGCCTTTCTTGAGTCTTCAATCTTGAATATGACTGACACTTGCACTTGTGAGCTTGAACTTGAGTTGGCTTGTTATCATCAAAACACTATCTTGAAATAACCTTGAAGTCCATAGAGAGTTTGAAGCATGTCTTCCAACTAGCTTGACTTCCAACAACGGAGACTGATTTTGAGGACTTATGTTCCGAATCGAGAAGGAGATGCTGCTTAGTAGTTTATAATTAGGTTTCGATGGACCCTTGCTGATATATATATATATATATATATATATATATCAAGTGTACCCCTTTTCTTTCGAACTGTTTTGATAAGGTAAAGATTTATGTAAGACTGATACTGATGAACTATGGTGACTACTTATGAAAGAACCGTTATGACATGTTACTAAACTAAAAAAAATAAAAAAATTTCACCCTATTTTTCATATACAAATTAGTTAGTAATTGACATTGTTTATTTCGAGTTTTCCAAATGGGATGTTAGACTTGGTGGTATCAGAGCAATGGTTGTCCTTGTGGCCTGAACATGGCCTTACATGTTCTCTGTTGTGTGATCTCTAGATGTGTTTAAGTTGTGTGACTAGATGTGTTAGTAAGTGTATTAAACTGTAAGTGCGTTAATGAATATAGCTTACGATGTCTGGAAGAGGAAGAGGTAGACATGCTCCTGGAGTAGCTCGGGACACCGAAGACATGTTACACGATCTGACTGCTGCAGTTCTGGGCATGAGTGAGAATCTCAACATGATGCATCAACAGGCCCAACAGAACAACCAAAACCAAAACTTAGGACCTCAGGAGTATAGGGGTTTAGATGAGTTTTGCAAGAGGAACCCTAAAGAGTTCGTCGGTGGATATGCCTCGGATAACGCTAATGAATGGATCAGAGAGTTGGAAACGATCTTCACCGCTATGCAATGCACCGATGCTCAGAAGGTGACCTATGCGGTCTACATGCTAACCAAGGAGGCATCTGACTGGCGGGAAAATACTAAGCAAGTTATGGAGATTCAACAGCAAGTTGTCACCTGGGACTCCTTCAAGCAAAGGTTCTTGGAGAAATATTTTCCCATGGACATGAAGTTGAAGAAGGAAATAGAGTTCATGCACTTGACTCAAGGAAACATGTCGGTCGGCGAGTATGCTGCGAAGTTTGAGGAACTGGTGAAGTACGTACCGCACTACAATCAACCCGGAAACGATCAGTCAAAGTGTGCAAAGTTCCTAGATGGACTTAAGACTGAGATTAAGATGGCCTTCCACATGGGGATCGACAGCTTTCCACTCTTAGTGAGCAGATGCAGAGTCTTTGAGGATGGACTCAAGGCGAAGAACATGGGCAATAAGACTGCTGTACCCTCGAGTTCCCATGGACCAGTGAGAAACACCCCCAATTATCAGAATGCGAGGCAAGGAGCCCAACATGGGCAAGGACCCTACTATCGATTTGGAGGAAGAAGGGACAATCAATATAGAGGATCGAGGTTCCGAAGGAATAACAATCGCAACAATGGCAACCGGGGTAATAGGAACACCAACTCTTGGAGCAACAATGGAAGTAGAAATCGCTACAACAACAACATTACTGATAGGAACTCTGAAACATCACCTCCCTTCTGTGCTCGATGCCACAGACGCCACTTTGGTAATGAGTGTAAACCCAAGCCAGTTTGTTTCATCTGTCAAGAATCTGGCCACTATGCAAGGCAATGCCCCAACCCAAGAAAAGGGAGTGATGATGGAAATGCTGCAAGGCCACAAACTAGGGGAAAGGTGTTTACGATGAGCGGTGTAGAGGCTTCAAACCATGATGGTCTCATCCAAGGTACATGTTTTATAAGCGAGAATTCCTTAAGTGTGTTGTATGATTCGGGTGCCACGCACTCTTTTATATCTAATGATGTTGCGAGTAGGTTGCACTTAATGGTAGATTCCTGTTGATATACCAGCAAGTGGACTGGGTCAACGAGTAATATAGTCTGGAAGACCGAATATCGTCCCACAGGGAGTTGTGTTTTTAGTATATTTTCACCTTAATGTAATTAAAAATAAATCCTATAAACTAAAAAGTGTTTAAATTAATATTTCAGATTTAAAAACTATAATTAACTAAACTACTAAGTTGCTGAAATTAAATTAAATTTGAGAAACTATGGGAGAAAAGTGGTTAGGAACGTTGGTTGCATTGTAGGTTTCACTTATTCAATTATAATTCAGATTTTCCTTTAATTATCCTTCAATTCATGGACCATTCCTCTCAAGTAGCAATAGTTAGATCTCTATAATATTACCCTTATTTTCTAAATACTTAATCCTTGATCTCTCAACAAATTACAATATAAGAAAATATCAATTTCAACACAAGAGAATTATAAAGTCATATAATCATTTAATCATATCTCTATAACTAAACTGATTATACCATTAATTGCATGGCCTATTCAAAATCCCAACTCTCGTTGCGAATTAAGAGATCCAAAACATAAATTGTGCGGGTTTATGTATGTAATAAAAACACAATTAATGCATGAATTGAAAACAGCAAAATCCTAAATCATAAATTGAAATAAGCTACGCCATACAAATTCACCGTGTTCCTAACACGAGGGTTTTAGTTACACATAGAAATAAGAAGAAGAAAAGACATAATAGGGAAATTCATAGACAAATTACCCCAAATTCTTCAATCTTCAATTGCTTCAAAGTATTGGTAATCTCCCTCTTCAATTCTAATTTCTGTTTTCTCCTCTAGTTGGATGCCTAACCTAATTCTGAATCACTAATTTATAATTACAATCTATCTCTAAGTAGAATCCCAATCAATTTATGAAGTTTAGCCCAATTGGGCTTTTTCTGGTGCACGTGCGCCCCAGGTGCACGCGGTGTCGCACCCCAGGCGCGCGCCTCTGCTGCTGCTGTTGTTCCTCAGATGGCGCGCCCCAGGCGCACCCGTCCACGCACCCCAGGCGCGTGGACCTGTTCCGGCTCCGATTTTCTCCGTTCTTTTTCCTACTTCAAAGTCTTTAAATACTCTTTCCAATTCCATAATTTATTTTTGCAATTGAGCTCCAAAATCACCTGAAACACTGAACAAACGATCAAAAAGTTCATGGGAAACTACAACTACTAAAATTCCTAAAAACTAATAAAAAGATCCTAAGTTTGCTATGAAAACAAGCCAAATCAAAGTAAAAGAGGATAAAATGAAGTCCAAAAGGTATATATATCAGACCCAAATCACTCCCCCAAACTTAGCATTTTGCATGTCCCAGGCAAAAGTAAAATAAAAATTCTAAATAAAAGACAAACTCCCTAAATCAACTTCAACACACCTAATCCAAGACTACGACTCATCACTTCGACACATATTATCACAAACTATATACACAATTACATACTAGTTAACATAACAATTCCATTCAGAACTCAGAACTAATGAACACTCTCAACCTCTCAATTGTTTCTCTCAAAAGTGTATAAGGGTCATATTTTCAATTCACTCAAGTTCAACAATGATAATGTGTTACCATAGGCTTGACCATAGACCAACATCTCCACTGAAATTATTGAAAGTATGCAAAAATCAAAAGGTCTTAATTTTTTGTTGTAATGGGGCCATGGCTAAAAGTGTTAGGTGGGATACAACAAAGGCTAACTCGCAAAAATATTTACAAAAACAAGTTTCCCTCAAAAACCATGAATGAGCAATGGATACAATAAAGACTCACACTCACATCAGGAACATTTTATTCTTCCTTTCTTTTTCAATTTTTTTTCTTTTCTATTCTCTTCCTTTACATTTGTTATTTTTTAATTCTCTTTTTTTTTTGAAAGAGAAATAGAACTCATACACTTTTCACCAATTACTTTCACTTTTTCTTTCTATATTCCTCTCAATTGCTCATTCAAAATTCCCAAGGTACTACAAAGAATATGCAATAAATGCAAGGTACCAAAGAAAAATCATAATGTCTCATAAGGCTCAAAATGGGCAACTAAGGGAAAATTATCAATGCAAAACATCTGAAGGCCACAAAAACACACCCTAAGTGCCTTAATCATCTTAATGCATGCAATCAATTATCAATTTTGAAATGGTCACCGGTCAAGTTCTAGAAGACAATATCAAAGTGAACACACTCATGAAAGAATAGGGGTCTCAATATCAAAATATTTCAATAAAATTCATACCCCCCCAATATAAGGCTCAAAATCTCACAGGGCTAAAGTCAGTTCACTAATCACAAGTTCTGAAAGCATTTGTCGAAATAACCCAGTCACCATAATCATATTTACAGTTCAATCACATAGAGTTGAATACCAATGAGTCTAAGTCCTAAACTAAATATACACATGCATCAAAAGAGAAAAAGTCCTAAATCTAGAATAATCACCTACTTTCACTAGAGACACAAACCAATACCAAATATGGGGAAACAATTCAAGTCTGAAAAATCAATTTTTATTTTGTATACTCCCCCAAACTTAGAGATTGGCTTGTCCTCAAGCAAACTACTCTACCTAAAAAAACTACAAAATAAAAATTAAAAACCTATACTAAAAAAAACTAACCAAAAATGACAAGGATAAAGATTAAGAATACTACCTATCACATCCACAAAATAGCATTAATCACAAGAGAAATGTTGCTCCCCCAAACTTAATACCTGCAATGTTTAGTACTGGTGCAACAAAGCACCACCAATGGGAGGAGACAACAGTCACGCCTGCACAAAACTCAGGAATACAGATGCAACAAGATAATAATCGAAATAAATATCCATGCATTAAAAATAAATTAAAATCCTAGAAAGTGCAAACTCAAATAATATCACAGGTACAGAGCGGGGTGGGGAAAATACATTAGATATATCAAAATAAGAACAACCCCAACTAGTCCTCATCCATCCCTCGAGCATCAGGCTCAGGCACATCCACCGGATAGTCCAACAGACTCCTCTCATAGTCCGAATAAGGGGGCAAATCAAAAGCATAACCCTGATCAACACTCCAGGCTCTCATAATATCATCACGGACCTAGTCCCTGCGTAACTGAACACGCTGGAACTCAGCCTGCTGCCTCAAATACCGCCCCTGCAGTGCCTGCTCCCTCATCATGGACTGCATCATAACCCTCAGGTCCTCCACACCATCCGACGACTGTGCCGGTCGGCGAGAAGATCCTGCTCTATCCTGAACTAGTGGCTGTGGGTCAAAAATAATGGGTGGGTGTCTATCCTCCCTAGCTGTCTTAATAGCAAGTAAAACATAATTATCCCAGACAGCTTTAGTCAGCATGGTGGCCCTCTTAATCTCCTTCAGCTCATCACTCCCAGGCACTACCCCTACAGCAGAACACAACTGGTGTATTACCCAAGGAAATCCCACGTATCCCTTATCACTCATAGCAAAGCGGTGCAGCTGATCAGAAATCAGCGACGCCGCATCAACAACAACACAGGACTTCAGGGCATACACTAATCGACATATGGCTGGGGAAATCTCAGTATCATGGGAATGAGGGTACAAGTTGTGCATAATGAACCTAACCCAAAACCGGGCAGCTCCCTGCATATTCCTCTGAGACACATGTTTTGGCCTTTGATTAATATTTAAATTCCATGTTTTTCCAGCCAAGAACAAATGTCTCTGAAGCATATCCAGAGAATACATACCCTCATCGTCATAACTATCCGTGTTGAACAAAGCGGGGGCCATAGTAGGCGAGTAGCTAGGAAGGTGTAGGACACGTGCTATAGTAGCAGCATCATACGGGACCTCCTTGCCTCTCACATACGCAACCCTCTGATGCTCAACCGTCCCATGCAACAACTCCTCCTTCTTCTCTAATTGTGCACGCCACCAAGCATGAGAATAGAACTCCCACACCAATTTTTGACTCAAATACTCCGGTGGTCCTCTAACCCATGATTCCCATTTGTTCACTTGAATCACCTCCATCACCTCCTCCACACCTCTCAGACCAACCACCTGTTGACCGGAAACGGTCTCATCAAGGACCATGCCCAATTCCGGTTGCACCCTCCTCTTAACCATCTTTCCATCATGAAACTCGGCGACTTTCGGATGCTCAAAAGTCGTCCCAACCTCTCCACTACTGTCCACCATTGGCCTCTTTCCTCTTCTCAACATGTTTTAGTTCAAAAATTGCAAAAGGCAATATATCGAACACCTGGCAGGCAGCACAAAACCTTCAAAATTTTAAAAAGAGAACTCAATCCTAACCTTCCAAATCCAAATAAATCAGACCAGAGAAGGATAGAGAAGAGATTCTTACCTTAAAACAATGAAAAATTTGTGTTCCCTAGCCTTTTTTTCAAAAATCCGAATTGAGAAGAGAATGGAGGGGAATGGGGTTTTTGAAAATATTTGAATGAAAAAGGAGAGAAATTGATGATGTTTATGATGATTAATGGAGTTGTGAGTGATTAATTTGATGAAATATGGGTGGATTTGATGGAATATATGAATTGGGGATTGAATTTGGGGGTTAGGGTTCTTAGTGTTTTCTAATTGGGGATGAAAGGAAGTGAGGGGAATTTGACTTCTCCCCTCAGGCGTGTTGCACAAATTGGCAGTAGTGGACGCGCGCCCCAGGCGCGCCAGGCCATGCGCCCCAGGCGCGCCTGGTCTGTACTTAATTTTTTTTAAAATAAAATGAAATAAATGTAGATAAAAAAACTACCAAAACTAAAAATCATCTAATAAATGGAGTTAGGAACTTACCTTTGTAACACAGCTTTTTCTATTGATGCACATTGAGGAACTCCCCCAAACTTATTTACCTGTGTCACAAGAACAACTAAAAGTAGTGCTAGAAAGCACCTCATTAGTAGTTACTTATAGAAAATTCCAACTCCTTATTCACAAACTAAAATAAAACCTACATTGCTACATATTTACAAAGAATCCACCAGGATCCCAAATTCTATGGCTCAACTCCCATGTGATATAGGAATAACAAGTTACTCCCATGTCCCATAGGAATGAGCAGGGATGATGATGAAATAAGGAAATTTTAAAAATAAATTTAAACCCACCAGGGTCAAAAGGTATATTCCTTACATCATGCATCATCATAGAAAGTTTGTCTTTTTCCCCATTCATGAAGGTGTAAATTTCATGAACAAGGAAAATAAAATTTTTAGGATCTTTATTCATCCATGTGTACAACAATGCCTTATGTTGATGTTTTAGAAAAACATCATACAAACTCAAGGGTCGAACATAATTGAAAAAATTTGAATCATCCACACATGCTAAGGATTTAACACAATTTTTAAGTTCAGAAAATTCAGCACGCAAGGATGAGTCAAATTTTTCTACTATTATTCTATCCCCATCTGTTTTGTTTTGTTTCACCTCTTCTACCTCATGATGCACCTCAATTACTTTTTCTTCTTCAAAATTTTCAGAGAAGTTAGTACTTAAGTCTTCCTTAATGGAGAACTCTTGCACCAACTTTTCTATGACAGCTTTCTTATATACATTGAAGTACAATTTCTCAATCTCGAAAATCGAGGTATTTGCATCATAAGTAAGAGGAGGTGAATTCAAAACAAAATTAAAAAATTTTGACTTTACAAAAGGCATTATTATACATTTCAATGAAAAACAGAAAAATAAAAAGAAAAATAGAATTTACTAATAACTACACTAAGTACCAAAAATAAACTAAAGAAGACTACTCCCCGGCAACGGCGCCAAAAACTTGTTGATATACCAGCAAGTGGACTGGGTCAACGAGTAATATAGTCTGGAAGACCGAATATCGTCCCACAGGGAGTTGTGTTTTTAGTATATTTTCACCTTAATGTAATTAAAAATAAATCCTATAAACTAAAAAGTGTTTAAATTAATAATTCAGATATAAAAACTATAATTAACTAAACTACTAAGTTGCTGAAATTAAATTAAATTTGAGAAACTATGGGAGAAAAGTGGTTAGGAACGTTGGTTGTATTGTAGGTTTCACTTATTCAATTATAATTCAGATTTTCCTTTAATTATCCTTCAATTCATGGACCATTCCTCTCAAGTAGCAATAATTAGATCTCTCTAATATTACACTTATTTCCTAAATACTTAATCCTTGATCTCTCAACAAATTACAATATAAGAAAATATCAATTTCAGCACAAGGGAATTATAAAGTCATATAATCATTTAATCATATCTCTATAACTAAACTGATTATACCATTAATTGCATGGCCTATTCAAAATCCCAACTCTCGTTGCGAATTAAGAGATCCAAAACATAAATTGCGCGGGTTTATGTATGTAATAAAAACACAATTAATGCATGAATTGAAAACAACAAAATCCTAAATCATAAATTGAAATAAGCTACGCCATACAAATTCACCGTGTTCCTAACACGAGGGTTTTAGTTACACATAGAAATAAGAAGAAGAAAAGACATAATAGGGAAATTCATAGACAAATTACCCCAAATTCTTCAATCTTCAATTGCTTCAAAGTATTGGTAATCTCCCTCTTCAATTCTAATTTCTGTTTTCTCCTCTAGTTGGCTGCCTAACCTAATTCTAAATCACTAATTTATAATTACAATCTATCTCTAAGTAGAATCCCAATCAATTTCTGAAGTTTTGGCCCAATTGGGCTTTTTCTGGTGCACGTGCGCCCCAGGCGCACGCGGTGTCGCGCCCCAGGCGCGCGCCTCTGCTGCTGCTATTGTTCCTCAGATGGCGCGCCCTAGGCGCACCCGTCCACGCGCCCCAGGCGCGTGGACCTGTTCCGGCTCCGATTTTCTCCGTTCTTTTTCCTACTTCAAGGTCTTTAAATGCTCTTTCCAATTCCATAATTTATTTTTGCAATTGAGCTCCAAAATCACCTAAAACACTGAACAAACGATCAAAAAGTTCATGGGAAACTACAACTACTAAAATTCCTAAAAACTAATAAAAAGATCCTAAGTTTGCTATGAAAACAAGCCAAATCAAAGTAAAAGAGGATAAAATGAAGTCCAAAAGGTATATATATCAGACCCAAATCAATTCCCTACCATATGACCTGATTGTATTTACCCCTACTAGTGACCCGGTCACAGTTTCAACTTTTTGCCCTAACTGTCCTGTAGTGATAGATGATAGGACTTTTCCCACTGACCTGATAACATTGCCCCTATCCCAAATTGATGTTATCTTTGGGATGGACTGGTTATCCGCTAACCATGTTCAGTTGAATTGTTTCACTAAAACCCTAACCTTTGGAAACCCTGGCGATTCCTTACCAAAGCACGTAACTGCCAATCAAGTCATGGCTTCTCTGAGAGAGGGAGCCCATGTATACATGCTCTCAACTTCCTTCGACGTCGAGACTTTCCAGAAGTCTTCCTTGACGACATTCCTGGATTACCACCTGTTCGAGAGGTCGAGTTCTCAATCGATGTGATATCGAGGACTGGATCAATCTCTAGAGCACCTTACCGAATGGCACCAGTAGAGCTAGCTGAGCTGAAAAAGCAGATCGAGGAGTTGGCAGAAAAGCAACTCATCAGGCCCAGTGTGTCACCTTGGGGAGCTCCAGTTTTGCTAGTTAAGAAGAAGCACGACAATATGAGGTTGTATGTCGACTATCGCCAGCTAAATAAGGTAACGATCAAGAACAAGTATCCTCTGCCTCGGATAGACGACTTGATGGATCAGTTGAGGGGAGCAGCGATGTTTTCGAAGATCAACCTTCGATCGAGTTATCACCAGATTCGGGTAAAGGAAGATGATATTCCGAAGACTGCTTTTAGGACCCGATATGGGCATTTCGAGTATTTAGTCATGCCTTTTGGAGTGACTAATGCTCCTGCAGTGTTTATGGACTACATGAACAAAATCTTTCAGCCATACTTAGATTCGTTCGTGGTAGTATTCATAGATGATATCCTCATTTATTCCAAGAACAAGGAGGAACATGAGGAACATTTGAGGATAGTTCTGCAGATTTTGAAGGAAAAGCAGTTGTATGCGAAGCTCTCGAAGTGCGAATTCTGGTTGGGAGAAGTGAATTTCTTGGGTCATATAATCTCAAAGGAAGGAATAGTGGTAGATCCGGCCAAAGTAAAGGCGGTGTTGGATTGGAAAGTGCCAACGACGATGACGAAGTTTTCTCGGTTTGGCAGGATATTATAGGCGTTTCATCGAAGGATTCTCAAGATTATCCTTGCCAATGATGAAGTTAACAAGGAAGGGACAGCCGTTCGTGTGGACAACGAAGTGCGAGGAGAGTTTTCAGGAGCTTAAAAGGAGATTAACTACAGCTCCAGTACTTATTTTACCTGACCCCGAGAAGATTTTTAGTGTCTACTGCGATGCGTCGAAGCAAGGTTTGGGTTGTGTCCTGATGCAAGAGCGAAAAGTCGTAGCTTATGCCTCTAGACAACTAAAGGTTCACGAGCAAAATTACCCAACTCATGACTTGGAGTTAGCTGCGGTGGTTTTTGCTCTAAAGATATGGCGACATCACCTCTACGGAGAAAGGATCGAGGTATTCAGTGATCATAAGAGTCTTAAGTATCTCTTTGATCAAAAGGAGTTAAATATGAGACAAAGGCGATGGATGGAGTTTTTGAAGGATTACGACTTTGAGCTACAGTACCATCCGGGGAAAGCGAACGTGGTAGCAGATGCTTTGAGTAGGAAATCTCTTCATGTGTTTGCAATGATGGTGAAAGAGATGGAGTTAATCGAGAGATTCAGAGATATGAACTTGGAAGTCAGGATGAATCCATGAAGTATGACTCTAGGAATGCTGGTTGTGTCGAACGAGTTTATAGAACAAGTCAAGGAATGGAAATCAAACGATCCAGAGTTACAAACAAAGAAGCAGTTGGTTTCAGAAGGGAAAGAGACTGAGTTTCAAGTAGGAACTGATAAATTATTAAAATATAAGAATCGAATTTGTGTGCCACAAGACAAGGGAATAAGGGAAATAATTTTGGAAGAAGCTCATAAGAGTAAGTTGAGTATCCATCCGGGAGCAACCAAAATGTACCAAGACTTGAAGAAGATGTTTTGGTGGCCTGGTATGAAAAGAGAAGTAGCGGAGTATGTGTCAAGGTGTTTGGTGTGTCAGAAAGCTAAGGTCGAACACAAGAAACCCGGCGGAGTGTTACAACCATTGGAAATCCCAAGTTGGAAATGGGACAGTATTTCCATGGATATTGTAACTGCTTTGCCTAAGACCCGAAGAGGATTTGACGCTATTTGGGTAATTGTGGACCGATTAACCAAAAGCGCTCATTTCCTACCTGTCAATGTGAAGTACCCGTTGGAGAAACTGGCAACCATATATGTCAATGAAGTAGTGAGACTCCATGGGGTACCCTCAAACATCATATCAGACAGAGATCCGAGATTTGTTTCAAAGTTTTGGAGTAGTCTACATGCTGCACTTGGGACAAGACTCCAGTTGAGTTCATCTTATCATCCTCAGATGGACAGACAATCAGAAAGGACCATTCAATCACTAGAGGATCTTCTTAGAGCCTGTGTTCTGGAGCAAGCAGGAGAATCGGACGCTTTATTGCCACTGATTGAATTCACATACAATAACAGCTATCACTCGAGCATAGGGATTGCCCCTTATGAGGCTTTGTATGGAAGGAAGTGCAGGATGTCGTTATGTTGGTTTGAAACCGGAGAAAATCTTGTGCTGGGTCCGGAAATGGTTCAACAAACAACAGAAAAGATTAAAATGATTCAGGAGAAGATGAGAAGTGCACAAAGCAGGCAGAAAAGCTACTATGATCAGAGAAGGACTCCTATCGAGTTTAAAGAAGGGGATCATGTATTCATGCGAGTAGTACCAACTACTGGGATTGGCAGAGTGCTTAAAACCCGAAAACATACCCCAAAATTCATAGGACCTTACCAAATCCTGAGACATGTAGGACCGGTAGCTTATGAAATTGCCTTACCCCCAATGTTTTCCAACCTACACAACGTCTTTCATGTGTTACAACTTAGAAAGTACATTGGTGATCCTTCTCACATCATCGAACCCGACTCTATACAACTTAAGGAAAATCTCACGTACGAGACCTTACCCTTAAGAATAGACAGTCGAAGTGTAAAGACTCTACGAGGAAAGGACATCCCTCTGGTCAAGGTTATCTGGAGTTCTGTGAATGGCGAGACTGCTACTTGGGAGCGTGAGAGTAGCATGAGGGATTCGTACCCTCACTTGTTTGAAACAGGTACGTCATTTCTCGAGGACGAGAAATCTTCAAGTTGGGGAGGATGTGACATACCGTATTTTCCTGACTAAGATAGGCAAATTTTCATTAAAGAGGAGTTTTGAGATATTGTTTTACAAAGGATTTTCAATGAGTGTTTTATTCGGTTACGTAAGAAGTTGTCGATTTTATGGAATTTTGGTAAACAAAGATTTTGATAGAGACCAAAGCAAATGATTTTATTGAGTTTGGATTGATTTAATTGAATAGATTTAATCTAAATGATTTAAGAATTGATTAAAGAAGTTTGATTTCATGATGGATTTCTACACTTTGGAATTTAATCCACTTGTGTTATGATTTCATGTGTTTGTTTTTCTAAGGTTTTTGATGAATTATATTACTTAAGGTTTTGACTAAGATTTTACCTTCTTAAATTAATGCATACGGTTTTATGGTAATTAAAGTGGAAAATTATTTCTACCCCAAGTTTCAAAAATCAAAGTCCAATCATCTTATCATACCCTTAATCTAGAATCATCTCTAGAAACCCTAATTAGCATCCCTAATCTTTGATTAAACCCTAATCAAGTTCCTAATCCTTGATTAAGTACTTAATCACTCTCTTAAACTCTAAACCCTCAAGGATTGTAAACTAACCTAGAATTAGTTTTCCTAAACCTATACTAGTATGGATTAAGTCTTTGATTAGTACCTTAATCCTTGATTAAGACCTAAACCCTAGGGATTAGTGAACTAAACCTAATTTAGTTTTCCTAACCTTACCTTAATCATGATTAGATCCTAATTAACACCTTAAACCTAGATTAATTAACCTAATCTACCCTTAAACCCCCCAAAACTGAATGCACACTCACATGTGCATTGTGGACACTATTCCATACTTGGTCTCCAAGTTATTTAACTTGGTAGCCAAGTTTATGATGTCACCATAGTGACACAAGCATGACATGGAGGAGAAAAAGAAAAAAATAAAGAAAAGAAGAAAGGTGTAGCCGTGGGGAGGAAAAAGGAAACCAAGCCCAAGCCCAAATCTTGTGTGAATATAAAAACTCACACACACCCTTCACTTGGTTTTCCACTTCTTCATTCTTACCCATTCTAAAGCAAAGTGTTGAGAGAGAAAGAAATTTAGAGATAGAGAGAGAGGAGGCCGAAGCCTTGAAGGAGAAGGAGAAGGAGGATTTTAGCTTCTTTAATAGAATTTCAAGCTTGATCTAGGTATTTCCTTAAGTTCCTAACCTCTTTTCTTTAGTTCATTTTCGGTTTTCATGTTTTCATTTCTAAAGTTTTGATTTTTGTTTGAAAATGTTGATGCATGTTTGTTTTCAAGCTAGATCTAGTGTTTTTTTTACATGCATGTTAATTTCTAAACTTGATTTTGAAGCTTTTGTTAAGAAAGCATTTTTCTTTCATGAATCTTAAGTTATCTCATGAACTCATTCATTTTCTTCTTGATTTCTTAAAGTGTTTTTGAGAAAGTTTGATTTTGAGTTGCATGAAGGATTTTTCAAGAGATCTAGTGTTTTTATTTGCATGCATGTCAAGATCAATGCTTAAACTATGATATATTTGATGCTTGTGTTATGATGCAATTGTTTTTGAAAAAGATTGAATTTTTCCTTTATGATGGCCACGATTTGTGATTGATTTTTGGGTTAGAGGTTTTGATGATGGATTTGTGATATGTGCATGTGAATGTCTTGAGCTTGTGAATATGTTTTGGAAGTTTGAACCTTTAAGAATATTTTTGAGAAAACCATGAACAAAGCCACGGTTTTGATGTTGTTATGCTTGAAAGTTTGATTTTCCTTATGTTTGATCACATGCATGTTATGATCTTGGAGTTTGATGATGTTTTGGATGAATAAAAATTTGTGTGATGTTGTGATTTTTAAGTGATACTCACGGTTTGGTAAATAAATGTATGTTAGGATTATGTTTCTACTTGTTTGATGAATCATGTGAAATTGTTGTTGAATTTGGAATTGTTTTTAGAAGTCTTGAACTCTTGAAAAGTTTTTTTAAGAAACTTAGTCAAGGTCACGGTTTGGACCTTAGTTTTTGAGTTAAACTTTATTGAGCATATGTGTGTTGATGTCATGAAACTATGTGTTGATTTGTGAAGTTATTCTTTGAGGAAATAATTTTTGAAAGACAAATGATGCATACGGTTTTGATATGATTAGGTATAATGAGATGAAGTTTTGCTAAGTTTGAGTCCTATGTGTAAATATATGCTAAGTTAGAATTGATAAAGTGTAAGTTAAATGAAAATTTGTCTAAGTGTTTATGTGAGTATGATTCGGTTTGTATGTGCCTATAGGTTTAACTACTTTATTTGATTGAGATATATGCATGAATAAGTATGTGAGCATGTTGAGAAGAAATTTGTTTAAGTTCAATTTAATGACTTATGGTTATGTAACGTTTGAAATGAATGAAAGTTAGTTTGTGGATTGAATAAATGTTTGTTTGAGATTTTTAAATAATGTAAGAACGATTCTTGAAGTGCATTAAAAGTGTTTAAGTAATTTGTTTTATTTGAGCATCATGCTGCCCACACTTTATTTTAAGTGTTTGAGCTTGAGAAATTGTTGATCAAAGTGTTTATTTAATTGTTTTCAAGATACTTAGCTTGTCTATGGATTTAAATTGGTTTTGGACAATGGAAAGTGAACTTGGGACTTAAAATATGATGCTGTCCAGAATTTTTCTAAGTTGTATTTCTTATTTAAAAATGTTTTCAAAGTGATTTGAAGTTGAGTTTTGATGAGTACTTAATATAAGATAAAGTTGGTTTAAAAAGTGCAATTTTTCGGTGTTTTCGGAGTTGAATTCATTGCTGTCCAAGAGAGACCAGCAAAGAAACTTTTGGATTAAATTAATTTATTTGATCATTTTCTCATGAATTTAAAGTATAAAAGTTAGTGTTTGGTTTTGGACAAGTTTGAGCAAAAGAAATGATGTTTTGGTTTTACATGAAGACAAAGTTTGAATTTTTATTAAGTTACTTTGAGAATAAGTTCAAAAATAATATTTAAATAAAGTTTTAATACTCATGTGTCTATCTTGCGGGACTTAGAAGAAGTTGGAGTCGAGCAGGCTAGGAAGGAAGCGGATCGTTCGGAACTTGTGGAATCGGTAACTGCAAACCAAGGTGAGAGAGAAGTTATCCTAAGACACTTTGGTGTCTAGTGAGTATATTAGGACACTTCGTACTCTCTCAAAGTCGGAGTAAAGGTCTACTAAAGGTAGTAGTATACCCGATAGTTTGTATGCTTTGTTTGCATCGTGGTATACGAAGACTCCAGACCTATACTATCACATGCTATTGATTGATTGATATAATGTTGCTTATATTGTCATTGCATGAGCATGATGCATCATCCCGCGATGTAAGATAAGAATAGCAAAAACATTAGAAAACTATAAGAAATCCCCCAAAGAATAGAACGGAACTCTAATGGATTAAGCACGCTATGGAACCGGATGATGCTGATGTGCCCGCATACGTGGATTGAGCTGACGATATGGCTAATGGATTAGTGTCCGGATGATGATGATGGCTTTGGACCCGGACGCAACGATTGCAGAGTTCCACAAAGACAGTCCCCATATGGTCGTAGCCATATGTTGGAATGACTTAAGATAGGTCGGAGCCACTGATTTATAATTCGCATATGGTAGGAGCTATATGCTAAAGATGATTCAGAATGGGTCGGTGCCCATCAAAATAATTATCGACATCCCGCATATAGTCGGAGCTATATGCCGAAAGTGATTCAGAATGGGTCGGTGCCCATCAAAATAATTATCGACATCCCGCATATAGTCGGAGCTATATGCCGAAAGTGGTTCAGAACGGGTCGGTGCCCATCAAAATAATTATCGACATCCCGCATATAGTCGGAGCTATATGCCGAAAGTGATTCAGAACGGGTCGGTGCCCGTCAAAATGATTGTCGATATCCCGCATATAGTGGAAGCTATATGCCGAAAGTGAATTAGAATGGGTCGGTGCCCATCAAACATGTTGGTCGAGTCCCACAGAAGCATTCCGTATATAGTCGGAGCTATATGACGGAGATGACTTAGGATGGGTCGACGTTGGAACAACTGAGTATAACATTATGACCTAGAACCCTAACCCGAAGTAGTGGAGAGGAAGATACACCTGAATTACCCGTGTGGTGTTCAGCTGGATGATTAAGAGAGGGGATGGCAATGACGGTGATTCGTCAAGAAGCCTTGAGAAGTCTGTCTAGGTGGGAAAAACCATAGGGGCTCTGGCTTACCCGGACGGAGCTGGTAACTTAGTGGCGTGGACGAAGTACCACATGATCACTAGACAGATGACTGACACCCCCTTGACTAAATCTAGATCAGTGAGAGGGATGCTCGAACACGACTGGATGTGCCCACTTTATTTCCCGGGACATTATATGAATTCATTTACTGCGCCATCCGTGAAAAGCCGGTGTGGTTAGAGATCCTGTACTCCTGATTGCTTCCGACTAGGTGGATGGATTCCGAGGAGATGTAGACCCAAATCATAAAGCCTGAATTCCTGATGTCATGGACTCGAAAAATATGGACAAAGAGACTTTGATCCCATTAGATGAACTGATTAAGATATCCCCTTAAGTGAAAGATAAAGCGTTAGATAATGCGACTATTGCATCCTCATGCATCATGCATATTTATCTGTTTGTATGATTGTTATGTTCTGATATACGTCGCTAGTGTAAAACCAAGAAGTCGATGGGAGTAATTCCATTCGGGTAACTTACTCTCTCAACTTCTTGTGCGCATGTGATGGTGAACCTCTGGTTCTAAAAGATGGTGGAGCTGATGCTGCTTCTCCTGGAAGAAACACTTGTTGATCGTGATACGCCGATGAGATGGCTACTGCTGGGAGACGGAGACTGCTTTTGAGGACTTATGGTCCGAATCAAGAAGGAGATGTTTCTTAGTAGTTTATAATTAGGTTTCGATGGACCCTTGCTGATATATATATCAAGTGTACCCCTTTTCTTTTGAACTATTTTGATAAGGTAAAGATTTATGTAAGACTGATACTGATGAACTATGGTGACTACTTATGAAAGAACCTTTATGACATGTTACTAAACTAAAAAAAAAAAAATTCACCCTATTTTTCATAAACAAATTAGTCAGTAATTGACATTGTTTATTTCGAGTTTTCCAAATCGGGGTGTTACAAGCAACATCCTGTTGGATGCAAAGCTTCGAGCTAAGATTGCAGATTTTGGTTTGGCCAGGTCCTTGCACGAAGACAAGACCCACATAAGCACAGCAATCGCAGGAACTCTGTAAGCATTTAATAGAGCTTTACCAGAAAATATTGTAAAAGATGAAGTTTTCTTGATAAAACTCTTCTCCCTAAATCTGAATCAGAGAGGGAATACAAGGGTTGCAGTAAATTTAGCAATGGAGACACTTGCTACAAACACTCTGCTTAAGACATTCGAGAGTCTTTTGGCTCTCCCAATTCTCTCCTAAGTCCAAAACTGGCCTAAACCTCCCATTTGACACCCCCTCCTACTTATATCCAAAAACTCCATTCAATAACAGTTAATAGTTACACAGTTATCAATAATAGAATAAGGTCCTAATCCTTATGCTTGGGTATCAAACAGCATCTTTAATCATAATGCATTCTTTTGGCAACTAAAAATAGGATTTTGACCAAAGTAGAGTAAGAGCAACTATTGAAGAAATGCCAGAAAACCAATTTGAATAATATCTGAAATAGTTTCTTTCTCTCCTGAACCTGCAGGGGGTATCTAGCTCCAGAGCACCTAGCTCATGGTCAGTTAACAGAAAAGGCAGACATATATAGTTTTGGAGTGGTATTGCTAGAGATAGTTACACGAAGACAGAACAGCAGGAGCAAAATGTTGGAGTATACGGACAGCCTAGTTACGGTGGTAAGTTGAGATTCCTTAAAAGATGATTTGTTACAATTACTGTTCTATTTCACATCAATCATGTTTTTAACAAGATTAAGTTCTGAACTAACTATCTCTATCTTTCTTTTATATGCTATATTATTGCTCCATCTAATCCACCCTTCCTAGATGAGAGTACCATGGAGCTCCATGACACTAGTGGTGACCCATTTTACCTACTCAATGCTTCAGATTCAATCGCTACTATGTCCAATAGCTCCTTTTATCCTAGGTGATGACAAGAATGCACAAAACTGCACACCATGCAACAAGTCTGCAGCACAACTTCACTCATGATTGGCAAATAACATGGCCTGGCTCAAACCTCTAACAATGAAGGCTGCTAAGTGCTAACAATGTATCTTATAAAAATTGCTATTTAAATTGTATATACTTTAGATAAGGGGAGATGTTAAGCCAAATTTTCAATGCAATGGTAAGCAAATGGTGTATACTGTATAGTGCCCTGATTAACATATAGAATTTTTTATTAATATATGTAACAGCTTATAATTACTACGTTCTAGATACTCTTATATTATTTACTACCATGAAAGAACAATTTTATTACATAGAACAAAAAAATCATGAGAGAAATATAAGTCCTAAAGTTCAGTTTTTAAATGAAGAAAAAGAAAAATTACCAGCTATTAATATTTTGCACTTTCTTTGCATGCTTATTTCACTGCATTGGCTTTGTCTTACTGCAAAGATTTTGATGGTTCATTTGCATTTTTATTCTTTTGTGTGTGGTAATATAAGGATGGATAGTAAAAATGCTTTTGTTCAATAAACTTTTTTAACTTATGTTGTTAGGAAAAACTTGCAGGTTATTGAAGGACAAGCAGTCGTGCACAGATGTAAAGCATATGTTCATTTCAAAGAAGAAGACTTCACCCCTTATCCTTCTGTTGTCAATGATAATGATTTACATTTGCATGTGAAAAGAGTTGGCCAACTTCTCCTTGGTTCAGACAATGGTCATGAATATTTACATTAGAGAATGAAAATGTAAACGTATATTCATATTAATCGATTAAAGCTCAGGATTTAAAATGATCATTAGAATACACACTACATTTTCTAATTTCTAACATATTCTATATGATAATATGAGGTTTTTCTAACATATGTTCATTAGATACTATTTTTGAATATTTACAACTATGGTCATGATCAGTCCAAGTCTGAGCTCTTTCATTGGGATCTGTGATCAGAGATGGCATAATTTGGCAGGGAATGATTTTTTGAACTGTAAGTATATTCATTTTATTTCCCTCTGTTAATTATGTGACCATTTTTTTTGGATTCATTTTTATTGGGTTGTAATGCAGGTGACTGACTATGATGAATTGAGATTCTTTAGCTGCTTTAATTTTGTTTCATGCCTATAATTATGGAAGGTCGGTTTATTATAATCTCTCTTGTCTATCTTATTATATACTCTATTTTGTAGGCTTTATATATTATTAAGTGAGGAAACTTGCTAGCGAGTTTTGGAGTTTTGAAACTGTGATCTACCAATTTAGTCTTTTTTTTTCTCACTTAAGTTTATTGTGATTCTCCACTGAACCTCTTTACTCATCCTTTATACTTTGATTATAGATTTGCTTATTGGATTGTGCTTAGTGCTGCTCATACTTCCTCTTGTCTATCATTTTGATTTAATTCTAACTTGTAGTAAAATTTCCCTCGAGAAACAAATATGGAAAAAGAACTTGACACATTATACCATCAGGAATTAGGAATTACTCTTTTCCCAATGAAAGTAGAAGAATTTTCAGCATGTTTGCAAATTCTTCTTTTTCTTGACCTCCTTCCTTTCTGGTTATATCATCCCTCCATTAATTCTTCGTTTTGTACAATTTGTTTTTTCTTCACAAGTATTCAATTAATTCATCTCTTCTATTTATGTTGTTGCTAGCTTGTTACAGGTTTAACATTATGGAAAGAAAAGTGACATTGGCCATGCTGCATATGGCGATGAGAAGATATTTTGTTTATTGTCAGAAATTTATGTCAAGGGCTTTGAATTGTTATTTTGGATTATTAGGTACTAAATAGATTTTTATTTTAATATTTTGGGCTGATGTAATGTTAGATTGTTGAGATTTGAGCTCTTTATTTATGGGCAATTTAATAATATAAAGTTATTAATTATTTTTAATTAATTATTTTTAATTATCATCATAATATTTCAGGATTTAAAATGGCTATATCAGGTTAACAAGATTATTATTTTTTTAATATAAATAAAGGCTATTGCAACGACAATTTTGTCGTTTCAAAAATCAAAGGTGTTTTGTTACGACAATATCGTTGCAAATAAAAAACTACTGCAACGACAATTTTGTCGTTTCAAAAATCAGTGGTGTTTTGCAACGACAATATCGTTGCAAATAAAAGACTACTGCAACGATAATTTTGTCGTTTCAATAATCAGTGGTGTTTTGTAACGACAATGTCGTTGCGAAATAGATTACCAATACAGCTCCGTTGGCGTTGTTTTGCAACGACATTTCTTATGCAACGATTCATGTCGTTGCTGAAAACCGTTCTTTATAACAACGAAAAAAGTCGTTGCTCTACCCTTTTGCAACGGCTTTACCAAGGTTGTTGCATAAAACATTTTTTGCAACGACTTTTTGTTTTTTGCAACGACTTTTGTCGTTGCAATAAAGGGTTTTCTTGTAGTGTTACTCATAGTCTAATGATTTTCCGCTTACTCTAATATTATTTTAAAAGGATTCGGTTATGCCATTGTGAAAGGAAAAATATTTTATGTTCTGAAACAATAGGAGATAGCTTCATTATTATTTTAATAATAAAAGTTATACTAAGTTTTAATGTCAAACGAATGCTATCTCATTCTTTAATTTTCTAAGTTCCTAAGTTATATTTTTATTGATGTCAAAGGACGCCGGATCCAAGGTTTAATGATAGTAAACGTTATTTTTCCAAGATCCAAAGGTTTTTGTGAATTGCGCACCCGACCCATTAGAATTTCAAAGGAAAAGAAAAAGTAAAAAATTTATTTCCTATAAATTCTAATACATTAACAAGTCCATAATATTCCCAGGTAATATCTTTATTTATTTAATTATTCCTTAATTACCCGAATAACGAAAGAGGGTGTTGCAGAATGCGGGTTCCTATGATGTATATTATGCAAGCTCCACCGGGATACTCATACTGGAGAGATTCCCTGCCACAAGCTTCTCCTCCACCTACTCCGTATCCGAGAGCCCACAAGACTCCTTCTGCTTCTTCCTCGAAACAAAACTTTGAGATGCCTTCCCCCTCTCTTCCTATGGGCAGAGTTAGATTCACATCATCACCCGAGTGAGGAAGATAACTCTATGGAGGAAGAAGGAGAAGAAGACCCTTTGGAGGGGGATCCCGTGGTGGATTGGAGAAATAATTAGATCGGGAGGGTATTCTGGTGAAGGGGTAAGCATGGTGGCTCATCTCTGGGAATGGTTTGAATTTTAAGAAGAGTTGTTAACTTGCTTTGTGTGTGTCTTGTTCTTATAACACATAGAGTATTATGAATATGTATATATATAGGTAGTAGTTTGAATGGAGAAGGGATATGTCCTTTCTCCTAATGTAAAAATTATAATGTAAAATAATTTGAACAATGTATTATAAATGTAAGATATATTTGTGTGATCATTTATCCTGAGTTTGGTTATTTGGTAATTGTTTTATTTATTTTTTAAAAATGGTCAATATTTTTAAATAATTATTTATGTAAATAAATTGGGTCGTTACAAGTCACATAGAGTGACAAAATAAACACAATTTAAATCAAGTAGGAAAAACCTTAGCAAAATGCTCAAAGTGGGTACGTAAACTTTACACCTAGATTTGAAATCAAAATACTTCATAGATTTAGAATAAACAACTTGGGAATTTTTCTTAAATAACGACATTTATTCGCTACTACTGCGTACTCTTATTTTTATCAACTTAATAACTCTGAAGAAACTTAGAAGTGACATTGGGTTAAAAACTCTTCGAACATTATTCTTTGATTCACAGATACCCCTTATATTATCGATTATTAATTGGTACCATTAAACTCGGGGACTTTGATGATTGCATCTTCCAATAAATGCAAATATTGGGGTGGTCAGACCCAACGTTACATTTCATTGGTGGTGAAACCAATTCCATACAACCTGAGTTTTGTTGTATGCCCAAAAATTTGATAACCTTTTCAATGAAGATTATAGAAAATGACTTCATTCGGGATGATACAAGAATCAGAAGATTCTGGTTTGTATATGTCACAATTAGAATTAGTCCAGCTAGTCAAACACTAGGGATTCGTCCTTGTAATTCAATATTATCTACAATCATCAATTCATGTGTATGTTGTTCGACATGTATCTTGTTTGCAACTAGTGCACAATTATAATACAACAACACCTCAAACCCCTAGGCATCTCACTTAGGCTATAAGTATGACACTCATTTCTTTGTACAAGTCCTAGACTTGTCATTGATGCATGCCATTTGCAAACGTTACACTTGTTCCAGAATTACGATCATACCACATGATTCTGTTCTGATCTTAAAACTTGATGCAATTCCTTGCCCATTAGGACTTTTTTTTATCTATTTTCAGTGATATGCACATTGGATTTACATATATGCAACGCCCAGCCTCTCACTGGTTGTGTAACACCTATCGTCCTCTCAAGTCTCACCGATACAAAGTGTTGCACAATATTGCATTGGGTTTACGAATGTACAACGCCTGGTCTCTCATAGGTAATGTAACACTCGTCCGACATCTCACCGATATGAAATGCTACACAGTATCAAATAGGCACATTAGGTTTAAGGATGTGCACCACACGGCCTCTCACCGGTGGTGTAACACTCGTCCGACATCTCACTGGTATGAAGTCTATACAATATTCAATACACACATTTATCATCTTCTTCAATCTAATATATTCATTTATTAATGTAGGGCTAACTTGTGGACTGAGAATTATCCCTTTTGTTGCTCCGTTTGTTGTAATAAAGGATTTTCCTCTACTGTGATCTTGTTTATTTCTGTACTGTTTTGTTATCACTATCTTAAGGTTGGTTAAGCAGGATATTGTAATAGAAGAACTTTGGTTCTATGTAGTTTTTTATCGAGATTGCCAGAGGGGTGAGTTTGAGTGAGTTTTCTAATCAAGGATTTGCGTGAATAACAATGTAGGTAGAAAACAAGCCATTTGCAGTGTATGTAACTTGTTCTAAACAGAAGGGGTGTGTTTTACAACTTAAGGGTTTAAATACCCCTTTTTAAACCTTAGGGGTATGTGTTGACCGCTTCGAGATTCCTATGCAGGAGCATGACTAGTTGACTACACACCACAATTACGGGGTAATGCAGATGTTTGCAAACACTAAATTATATTCCATGTCCATAATTTAGAACCTTTGATGTTTCCCTTCAGATGTTGAAGCTCATTAAACGCTACTACGAATGACGACTCATCCTGAAATTATTTAATGCTCAAAGCTCTATTGTTCTACAGTTCTACTACAAGAATTTAAGCATGGTTCATGACATAAGGAAGTTAAAGGTATAAGTTGTTATGATCATAAGAGAAAGTAATGAATTCTACTTGGAGTATCACATTGTTATATAAGTATTTGGGCCCTCTCACTACAATAGATAGTTTTTGTGATGAGGTTATCCCAAGATCAATATCAATTGGTATGGGTGGTGATATCGTCATACCAGTGTTTGCTCGAGACTTGTCAAAGAGGTGGTGGAATGTTACGATCACAATTGCAAGAGAAAGTAATGAATTTTAACGTATGGTTTATAAGGATTTGGGCTCTCCCAATACAATAACTAGTTTTTATGGTGTGACTCTCCCAAAATCCTTACAATAAGTGATGAGCAATAGACTTTTGAAAGGTTAAAGCCCTTGGTTCTGCCTTACTTTGTTTCTTTCTTATCTTTTTTTTGAAAGATAAGTCATGATTTTATTCCAAAGATGCAAAAATATTTACATGACTTATGCCAGTTCCAAAAAAAGGAACAAGTACAGAAGGCATTTCATCAAGCCATAATCTGTCGTGCTCAATAAAAGCATATCTAGCTGAGCAGTCTGCTTCCTTATTATCTGATCTAGACTTGTGTTGAAACTCCAACTTGTCAAAGCTTGTGACTTGAGCCTTGCAATCAGCCACTGCATCATCAAGAAAGGACCTATTCCGTTTCTTTCTTTTCCAGGCTTGTACTAGAAGGAGGCAGTCTGAGAATAGATGTGCATGTGTTATGCCCAATTCTTTGAGCAAACCCAAAGACCAGTTTAGCACCGCAGCTTCGGCTAGAGAAGGATCAAGCGCACCTTGTAGCATTGTTGTTGCTGGCTGCTGCCATGAATTCCCCGGAGTGGTTTCCAATTATTAGACCAGCACCCGTGCCAATACCCTCTTTCATAGATGCGTCAAAGTGAACTATAAGACAGGAGGGGTCAACATGTTCATTTGCACTGGCTTGACCTGTTGCTATTGTATGGTCTCTGTTCATTCCCATCTTTCTGGGAAATTTCTATGCTGCTCAGGTTTATCATGCATCTGGCAGCTTTTTTACTTTTTTTTTTTAAAAAAAAATTTAATTTTTTTTAATGTAGATTTACTCAGAATATTTTTTAATGCAGATTTTTAATACAGATTTACTAAAGTATGTCAATTTTTAATGCAGATTTACTCAATATAATTTTTTGGCTTAATTATGTCACAAGTCCCTGAAGTTTGTGGTATTTTTGTCAAATACCTTATTTTTATTTTTTCAATGTCTAACTCCCCGAAATTTTGTCATATACCTCTACTACCAATTCTAGCCAATTTGGTGACATGTAACATCGGAATCCTGGTCTGATGCAAGAAGTTAGACACGTGGTGCCCCATGGGCAAAGATCATTTCTTTCTTTAAATTAAAAACCTAAAAAACTTAATATTTTTATATTTTTAGTTAAATAAAAAAAGAAAAAAAAATTGAAGAGAGAGGTTGTCTTCGCCCACGTGACATCATGCGACACCACATGACCAACCTAAACCTAAAAAACTTAATATTTTTATATTTTTAGTTAAATAAAATAAGAAAAAAAAAATTGAAGAGAGAGGTTGTCTTCGCCCACGTGACATCACGCGGCACCACATGACCAACCTCCTGCGTCTGGTTAGGATTCTGATGTTACATGTAAGCAAAACTGGCTAAAATTGATAGTAGGGGTACATGACAAACCCAGAAGTAATTTTGGGGAGTCAGACATTGAAAATAAAAAAAAAAATAAGGGTATCTGACAAAAGTACCACAAACTTCAGGGACTTGTAACATAATTAAACCTAATTTTTTTACTTGTGTCAAAAAGGTTATAATAAAAAAATTCAAATCCAAATAAAAAAAATATGTGCATATCATTAAACCCCAGAGTATTGGAACCCAGACCGCAGTAACATCAATCTTTCTATCCTTCCTATGGCCTTACGACCCCAAACTGCAAGACACCTTTAATTTATTTTCCCTCAACCTCAACTAACCTTTGGACAAAAAAGAAAAGAAAGAAAAAAGGAAGAGAAAACCTCTGCCAACCTAACCTTTTACTACATCTATGAAAAGGACTATAGTCTATAGTTGTAGATGCTAAGAAATAAAGAACCCTTTGCTCAATTTTTGTGTTTTGACTAAATTATGATGCTTTTCCCCCAAGATACTTTATATTCGCAAATTATATTGGACTCCTCCTAATCAGAGTTGAGTTAGGAAGACCCATTTATTAGATGGTTGTATTATTGGAGATTTTGAATGGCATTCATGTATTCAACGAACTTGTTCAAATATTACAGCTTGTTCTCGCAGCTAGAATGCCTAGATTCTATACCTAAGAATATAATCAGTACCCTTGTTTCAAAGGTACTCCTAAAGGCCAACAGAAACATTCATTCTTCACCACTTGCCAATTAAAAGTTGAAAACCAAGCACTGCAATCCCTGGCCAACTTTCTATAATCTAAAGCCACAACAATCTCTATAAGCAAAACTACTAAGTCATATCTGAAACTATCATATTATGGTTTGCAATTCAAACTGAATTCTCAAAAGAGAGATGAGATTCTTAGGCAACAGCTGCTGCGGTTCTCGCTATAATGCCTGAAGCAGCAGCAAGACTCTGAAGTAACATCAGCACATCCTTGGGGTCGTCTAGGTAGTACCTTGCCTTGCTAGGTTTCTGCCCAACAGTACATGCAAATATTGCTGGGTCTGTGGAGGAGGTTGAACCATATGCATTAGTTGTTATGCTCTCAAACATATCCTCGTCGGATTGATCATTCCCAATGCACAATAAAAAATCTGGAGGTTTTCCAGTTCTGGTTAGAGTAGACAGAACTTCCTGCGCAACTGACCCTTTAATAACCCACTGCAATGTTGATTATCCAATGTTAGCATTTAAGAACAGTAAAATCATGAGACAAAGAGATTGATACATACATTGGGTTTGACTTCAACAATGTTCTTTCCCTTTTAACAGTAACTGGCTCATTCGCAAGCACACTTTCAAGGTGCTCCAATAGCTCTCTAGATTGCCAAGATCCAAAATCAGGATCGGCATGATGATGATGCCATACCAAGGCACTCTCTTTGGTTTCTATGTAGGAGCCGTCGGTTGCCTCAGTATATGATCTCATCACAGGTTCCACAATCGTTTTCCATTCAAAATTTGTACCTGCATGGCTCATTTTCCAGCTTGACTCCGTACCCCACCTATGGCAAAGATCAAACAATACCATCAGTTTTGAGAAGTTCCAAGTGACATGACAATATCAAGAAAACATACCCATAAAATGATGTCATAAAAAAGGCAAATTTTAGTTTTCATGGTACAGAAGGTAATAATTCATTACTGGAAGCCCTGGGCAAGATCCAGCATCGATTCATTTACTTCTTTCTCTTTCTTAAGGGATGTCATTATGATTGCAAGGTTAACTGCACACAACAAACTAAACAAAAAAAAAACAACTGACCTTATAAAATAACCATGTTCAGCTGCTATACCAAGATTCTTACACTGATCAAACCATTCACTCAATGAGGATTGCCCCCTGCCACTTACAATGAACACAGTGTTGCTAGGATCACTGCAGAGGTTGCTTAGCATAGATATGACAGCAGGACTGGGGGCTTTAACAATGGAAGACTGAGGTACAAGTGTACCATCATAATCCAAAAAGATTGCCCTGTGATTTGTCCTTTTATATGCAGAGAGAATGTGATCTATGGACAGCTTCCTGAAGTTAGGAGAAAGTGCCAAGACTCTGAAATCCAAGCCTAAGCCAAGACCCCAGCAACATTTAATATAGTGATCCTTGCATGAGAACACAAGATCTTGCTCAAAACTTCGGGCCCAGTAAGCCACATCATGAGAACTAACATAACGGTAGTGCTTCTCGTGCCGCAATTGTTTCTCTCCATCATTCATTGTGATTGCCAACTTTAGTGCATCAGCTACAACATTAATATCCCATGGGTTTATCCTGATCGCTCCACTAAGAGAAGGAGAGCAACCAATAAACTCAGAAACAACAAGTGAACTTGTACGAGGGGAGTCAGAAACAATTTCTAAGGCTTCATCCATTTCAGGACTCCCCTGCCTGCAAACAATGTACTTGTACGGAACCAAATTCATACCATCCCGCACCGCAGTCACGATGCAACATTCTGCCAAAGCATAATATGCTGTCTTCTCATAGAAAGGAACATCACGATCAATGATGATGATCGGTTCATAATAACCTGGGATCCCAAACCTTCCATATATCCCTGCGGCAGTAATGTGAGCCTCGTGCATTGCTTCTTCAACATCATTCCCAGTACCCATCAGGGGATTCAAAATTTGGACCAGTACTAACCCTGTAGTTGTGGATATTGCTGCAAGAGTTATTCTATGGCCAAGAACTTTAAACTGATGCCTTTGATTATATCAATATCATCAACCCCAATAATTACTCTTTTTCCCTTCAATTGTTGGCATATTTCTCTGGCTTTGATAGAAGAAGAAGGGTGATTCAAGGCAGACTGAATTCGACCCATATGAATCCCTGCCGGCAATATTTTGATGAATACAGTACGGCCACAGTATTCAATCCCAAGGTAACCTCTTTTGGCTTCATATTCCAAGCCAAGAATTCTACTACAGCAGGTCAGAAAATGGCGAGCATAGCCAAATGTGTGAAATCCTATTAAATCTGCATTAAGCAATGCTTTTAGAATTTCAACTCTGACTGGCAGTGTTCGATAAATTTCTGATGATGGAAAAGGACTGTGAAGGAAGAAACCTAGCTTGGCTCGGCTGAACCTCTTCCGCAAAAATGTTGGAAGAACCATGAGCTGATAGTCATGAATCCATACATAATCTTCTTCTGGATTGAGAACCTCCAGGACTTTATCTGCAAATATCCTGTTAGCTGAGATATAAGCCAACCACAGTGACCTATCAAAGTGATTGCAATTGCTTGTATTCATGGGTAACATATAATGAAATAGTGGCCACAAATGCTTCTTGCAGAATCCATCATGAAACATTTTCTCAAGGTCCGAAGGAATGAAAGTAGGCACACAATTAAACTCCTCCAGCAACTGAAGAGTGACTTTCTCTTGGTCACTCTCATCAATACAAGCATTTAGAGATCCCACATACACAACTTGAGAATGAGAAGAGATACCATCCTTTAACTGCATAAAAATTGAATCTTCATTATAGCTAAAGATCCATTTCCCAGATATGTTATCCTTTCTAGCATTAAGAGGAAGAAAGTTTGCAACGATAATCATCTTATTCTGGTATTTTGAATCATCATCACTACTTGGTTTGCTATCTACAACAGACAGAATTCCTGGATCAGTCATAACTCGTTGAAGAGGGCTGGGAGTTTCAGGGAAATTAAAAATATCTGTTGTCACCAAGTCCAACAAACTGCTGCCTGATCTGGCCACCATTTTCACTCCAATTCCCAGTTTTTGAGATTAAAGTGCAGTATTATGCAAGAACCAGTATCCACAACGATATGGAGTTTTAATAAATAACCCACAGAAAAGCAAGAACCTGTGACGATAAAAGAGAAATAGTTATAACTACTTATGCAATGCAGCAGTTCAAGACACAAGTACATAACATAACTTGATCAAAACCCACAAGTTCAATTATTCAGCAACATTTATGTTAGTTGATAATCACTTGTGTTTTCAGAAAATATATTTACTAAATGCATTAATTGTTGAAATGGGAAAACAAATTAATACTTTTCACATGATGAGTTACTATGTACCAATTAAGTCCGACCAGTGACAATACCAGTGGATGCTACAGAGATAATTCACCATATATGTGTATGAACAAATCATTACAGAAACGCCACCAATATACACTACTACTCGGATAATCTACGATGCACCATTTTAGAAGCAAAGATATACATCAATTAATAAAGAGAAAAAAAAAGTAATTGGCAACACCATTTATTTTATTGAAAAAAAATCACTACTATCAATTAATTAAGAGAAAACATCAACCCAGTTCCCAGTTACTAACCAAAGAATCAAGTTGTCCTGTGTGATACTTCGTCCTGCTTGTATTTTACTATCCAAGTTAAAGAATAAGAAAACAACAACAACCAAGCCTTTTCCCACTAGTCAAAGCTAGCTATATGAATCAAACGACTCCAGATGAGAAGAAAACAAACTCGATAGGAATAAGAAAACAAGCTATCCACAATCAAAAGCTAAAGAGTAAAAAATAAGGTTAAAATAACTACAATCATTGGATACCATGATTGTGATCTTTCCGACGATCATATACACTTTAAACAATCTACTATCCAAATAAAACACAATGATTCTCTTACCCAGGATAAAAACTACAGAAAATATTTTCAAATGATTCAATTCTATAAAACTACAACCAGATCAAATCAGAAACAAATAATTTAAAAATAAAACAAAAAAGTATTAAAGATCAAAACAGAGATAAGAAAACCTATGCATGTTTACCTGGATTTCACTCAAAATCATGCAACTAATCTCATGAATATCTCTTTATATCCAATCTTCAAATCATCCAAGTCTATACAAGCACAATCAGATTTGATCGGAAACACGGAATTAACAAGTTAAAATAAAAATCTATTTGTGATGAAAAGCATGTAAGAAAAACTCACAAGCATACTCAAACTCATGCTCACCTCTTTTAAATTAGTAACCATTCACACAATTCCTCACTGCCTGTCATATGAAGCTAGTGAACACGAAGACGTTACACAAAAGGACAGCTAGGTAAAACGCGGTAGAGGGACCTACCTACCATATACAACACACTGACTCACGTTCCTATCCTTATCACATAAAAATTTCAGCAAAATCATTTAATTGCACTAATCAGTTTCACAAGTGAATAAATTAGTTGAATTGAATTTCCTTAGTGAGTTCCTTCCTTTTGCTCGTACCTAGTAAAAAATATTGAAATAAAGCTAATGTACCCAAAAAAAAACTAATCAATGGATATTTTTTAAAAGACAAGGAAAATTAATAACAAAAATGCAATGGATAAAGGGCCACCTATTCCGTGCAAACAAAATAGGTGTTGGCAGCATAAACGTGCTACTTGCTAGTTACAGCTAAGCAAAATCACGAAGGATGCTTTGCTGGTTACTGCATAAAAGGTTTAATCCAAAGGTAGCGTTTGACAATAGGACAAAATGAAACCGTTGCCTTTGGTCCCACTCTTTCAGTGGAATCAAAATGCATCCCTTTTTAACTCTTTGTCTGTAAAATACACCAAGTATACAACAGAACACATATTTATGCTTTGTCTTGTTCTAGCATGTCTACCGATAGCTACCTAAATGTAGCATTTCAAATTTTATGTGTAGTTATAAAATCCTTAGGAGTTCCATACATACATTGTCTATACATATGCACTCTGAGACTAGCATACCAACTAGCCCTCATGCCAATTTCAGCAACTCGTAACATTACATTATTACATTCAAGTACATGCAACAACCGGGTTTCCAACTTTCATTTTGATCCAGGTAAAGACATTTTCTCCCCCAAATGAACAGCTCCAAATGCAAATAGCAATCGTGCGTGCAAAACCCAAATAATATTGAAGATAGAAACAGCAAGTATTTACTTTAGAAGCATCAAACGGATCCAGACAACAAAAGATTAACATAAAAAATGACTGCACAGCCAAGCAAAATGTGGCTTAGTGGACCTACTATATACAGAAGACCCTCCATATACAACATGTTGACTCACACTACTATACTTATTTATTACTTGAAAAATTTAGCAAGACCATTTAATTGCGTTGTTCAGTTTCACAATTGAATAGTTTAATTGAATTCATGTATTTACCAAGGTCACCCATTCTGCCTATATCTACCAGAAAATATTGTTACAGAATTCAGCCAATGAATGTTTCAAAAACAAAACAGCAAAATAGAGTACAACATGAAAGGACATTTTCTACCCAACAAGTTTTAATCAATGAATAGCTTTTAATACACAGGGAAAATTACTTGCATGAGTGCAATGGGCAAGGGCTACTAATTCAGACATATTCACACTTATATTTAAAAATAAAAAATCAAATTTTTACCGCAGGAGAACCAAATATTGAAATTGGCAGCTCAAGAATGCTACTCACTAGTTTCAACTAAGCAAAATCATTAGGGATGCTTTGGCATCAGGACAGAATAGAACCATTCTCTATGGTTTCACCATTTTAATATAATAAGAAATGTATCCGATTTTAACTCCCGTGTTGTTTTTTTTTTTTTTAGTGTGAATCAAGGGTGTTCTCCGGCCAACAACCAGAGACTAATCCCTTTCGAGGCGGAGAGATCACCGATGTGGGTACAGCCACTCCCAACAAAGCCTTTACCATACCCACCACAGCAAGAGTTGAACCCCTGACATCATGCTTAAGGAACTCAACTATCTACCAACTGTGCTGAGCTTTGTTGGCTTTAACTCCCGTGTTCTGTTCTGCTTATAAAATACATCAACCATACCCTACCTAATTGTTGCATATCCAATCTTATGTTTAGTTATAAAATTTTCAGGAGTCTAATACACACATTATTGTCTTATATACCAAGTAACCCTCTTTCAAACTTCACCAGCACATAGCATTACATTGTTACATTCATTTACATGCAATAATCGCGGTTCAAAATTTTCATTTCTATTCAGGCAAAGACATCTTCTACCCCAAACAACAAACAGGTCCAAATGCAAATCGTAATGCAATACCCAAATAGCAAGAAAGACAAAGAAGAGCAAGCATTTACCTTAAAAGCATCAACCTGATCAAAGCCAGATCAATTCGGGTCAGGCACTCGCTATCTATTTGCCTTACAATGAATAGCCAATATGCTTTTCTTCATCAAGCAACAAAAGACTAATATCCACAATAACTTGAAAATCTTCATCCTGCTTGAAAAAAGAAAAAAAAAAAAAAAAAAAAAAGAATCAAAAGTTCATGTCAATGTGATCACGCTGAGGAAGAAAGAGACATGAGAAGAGAGCTTCATTATTAGGGAGAAGAGAATTCAATAAAAAGCAAAGTTAGTCAACGAAAACTGAAGTGGTGGTTTTTTTACCTTGACCTGCGCTGACAACCAAGAAGACCCTTTATGAGTAGAGTCTGAATGAGAATAAACATTGCGGGAGGAAAAGAGAGAGAAAGAGGGGCAAGAAAATAGAAATTGGTAAAGCAGAATTGACCACGAATGAAAAAATAGCCCGTAAAAGTTTTTTAGATAAGTGTTTTTCCTTAAAAAAAAAAAAAAAAAGTTATTTCAATATCTATTTCAATATCCATGTGTACCGGTGTAGCACCTTTCAAAAAAGATAAATTGAAAAGTCTATCATTTCTTATTTAAAATTACACGTGTTAAGCTTAAATATCAAAAATAAATATACAAATAATATTATTGTTTTACTTATGTGTAGCTAAGGGTACGCTTTAACTTGTAAAAAAAAAGCACTAAAAATATTACATTTCAGTTGTGAAATAACTCATTTTTCATATGAATTTATTTTTCTAAAATTTCTTAAAATGAGTCTCAAAGCATACATTGAAAAAATATTTTAAATACATATCAAACATGGATCAACATAGGTCGAAAGGAGCGGTAAATGGTTTTGTCTCACTTAAGCAATGTCTCAAATTCGATATTTTGTTGATGTTATAAAATGATACTCCCTCCGTCTCATAAGGATGGTAAAAAATGACTAAATTTTTGTCTCAAATTATCGTTAAAATAATTAATATAATTAATGAAAAGTTTAGAAATTATAAACTTTGAATTGTGATTGGTTGATCCATGCAAAATGCATTAAATTAGTTGTTAGATTATTGGTTGATGTGTTAAACAAACCATTAAATGCATGTCTCCTTAATTTTTTTACTTTTGAACTTTTAACCATCCTTGTGAGA
This sequence comes from Crotalaria pallida, assembly GCA_037953625.1. Taxonomy (NCBI): domain Eukaryota; kingdom Viridiplantae; phylum Streptophyta; class Magnoliopsida; order Fabales; family Fabaceae; genus Crotalaria; species Crotalaria pallida. Next base: position 104,797,609 of record CM075650.1, read on the forward strand.
CGGAGGGAGTATATTTTAAAATATTGATGACAATGAACAAAACTTTACTAAGGAGATCAAGCCCATGCATTCATCTAAGAAAACTTGTGTAAGGCATCGTATATCTAAGACTCAAGTTAGCGTTTAGAATACTAGGTATGTAGAAGAAAAAGTTAAAAATCCTTTTTAAAACTGTTTATCTAGTAATTGTAGTTGACATAAATATTTTTAATCAATGTCTTAACTGTGTAGAATGAGAAAATAAGTTATCGTGAAAATAAGCATGAAGTAATTGATTACTTTGTTGTATCATACAAATTCTAGAGAGTTTTGAATCGATTATTAAAGATAGTCTAGTCGATTACTTTTTTCCAACACAAATCAATTACTCTATGGTTGAATAGATTACTTTGTTGCATCATACAATTATCTAGGAAATTTTGAATTGATTACTTTTATATAGTGAATCAATTACTTTTGTTTAAAATAATCTATTAGCTTGTTTGGTTACTGAGTTAGAAAATCAATTTTGACTCCAAAATCACGTTGGAGCAGAAGCAACTATTAGTAGCGTTGGCATTCTAAAATTGATTACGGGCTAACTCATCGCAGAACCAAACATGCACTATTACTCCAAGGCACAAATTGTTTACTTTTTTGAAAATTAGAATAACGACTATGAATCACCTGTATTTATTACTTGGATTATTTTTTTTATTTTCCCGAATTGAAATTCTGATCAAAAACTGGCCAGGATCGGGTTTTTAAAAATCGCTCACTCGTTCATCTTTTTAAATCTTAATCCTACTTTTTTAAAACTCAGAGAAAACTCTCTTCTTCTCCTTCTCCATCTCCATATCCATATTCTTCTAAGAGCTTGCGTGTTAGCTATATTATTGTTATAGTTCTTCAACTTGTATTTTTCCACGGTTAAGAGTGCTTTATTAATTGTGTACTTTTTATTCTATTTTTCAAAGGTATCCCATAGTGGGTAGGGAGAGACATCCCTGGTGAAAGAATGTGTGGCCCCTTCATTGTAATAGGGTGAGGTATCCTATGGTGTGCATTCGAGGTCCCTTACAAAAGATTGAGTTCTGGTAGTTTGCGGGACACTCCATGTAACGCCCTGCTATTTTTAATACTTTATTAAAATAATTTCATATGAAATTTTCAAAATCAAAGTGTCGCAATAAAATTTTGATTTCATCATGATATTTGAAATATGCTTTCTAGTCAAAATAAATATAAATTTGTTATCATACATTTTCCAAAAATAAAAGAGTACTTTTATTTAGTTTAATTAATATTTTGACAGGGAGCTCAAATGGCATGTCTTAAAAGCCATTTTTACAAACTATTTCTTTAAGAAAATATGTTTAATTTAATGCTTGGAATATTCCTGTCAATTTTGATGACGTTCTGAGACTGTTTTATTTTTAACTCTCGAACTAATTTTAATATATTACCAGTGTAAATCATATTTAATGATTTGTTATTTCAAAATTTTGAATATTATATTTTATCAAATTTGATATCAGGATTGAGAAAAATATATTTATATTTGAATTTGTAAAATTTAATTGATGATCCATCAATATTTTATATCCTTAAATTTAACAAATAAAGAAATGTTTTAAGGAAAATTGCTAGATTTCGATTTATATAATGATATATGTAGTGGATATGAAATGTAGAAATGTTGCTGATCTCTGTGATCCTAGGACGACCAGTGTCTTATGGCCTTTGAATCAGTGAAGAATCAGACAATTAATGTGTGACTTGTATAGAAATATTTGAATATCTAGTTGGGATATTCAGGGTCTCCCTTTGTCAACAAAAGTGTGTGCTAAAGTGACAACTTAAGGATGAGAGAACGTACCTGAGCCCTAGAGCATTATGCCTTTTATAAGTTCATACGGATAGGGCCTGAAATGGAGGCCCTTTAGGGTTTCCATGCTGACGTCAGGTTCTGTGGGAAATATCTACAAACACTACAACAGAAATGCTAAAAGATCCCGGTTCCGCACCCACATTGATCCCGGTTCCGAACCGGGATTGTATCCACTGGTATAACAAGTCTGACACTTGTGATTCCAGGTGTTTTAGAAAACACGGAACCGGGATCAATAAAATACAAGGAACCGGGATCAATAAAATACAAAGAACCGGGATCAATAACATATATGATCACTGTTGAGTATTTTATAATGAACCGGGATCTTTAGTATATATGATCACTGTTGAGTTTTTTAAAATCAACCGGGATCTTTAGTGTGTGTGTGTGTGTGTCTATATATATATATATATATATATATATATATATATATATTTTAATTTATAATATTTCCTATATCCATATATTTAAATAAATTGTCAACTTTTTTTTTGCAACAAATAAATGTCATAATTATATACATTAGAAACATGAATGTCAATACACATTTAAGATAGATATATAACTCCTAAATCAAAACAAATGGCTCCATACATACAAAATCATAAACAAGCTCGATCATATAGATGCTACATAGTCACATTCAAAAAAATATATAATGCCCTAAATTCAAAACTAAACTAAGGTGGTAACTAGTCAAGAACGTATGCTGTCGATTCATCCTTGACTTCATTCAGCAATTCATCGGAGTAGTAGGTGTACTGGCAATCTTCAAAATGCTATACAATTTAATAGAAAATGAAATTATAATTGTGTTGATAAAATAAACAATATATTTGTTATCAAATATGTGATAAACATAAACCATATAATGAAAATTACAAACTGGGATTCATTATCATTGAATTAAACTCAGCATATGTACTACTGAAACTACAAAGGGGGGCGAAATATAAGAAAAAGAACAACATTATCACTTCACACACTTGATCACTAAGGGCAACTTTGGAACCTACTACTTCAGGTTTTGCCAATTTTCAGCTCACAAGTGCTATTGAGAAAAATAGAAATTTAGAACTCTAAGTTTATATAAAAGTTCTAACTGTTTTTTAGCCTAGGTGCATCTAATAACAAGATCAAGAGTAATCAAACTATGAGTCCACACTCCACAACACAAATAGCAATTAGTAATGTGGCCTTCTCTTAGAATGAAAAGTAATCAAAATTACACCATGCATTAAGTGCAAACTCATTATTCCATGTATGGAGAATCACTCACCAAATTTCAATAGTCTTGCAAATGTTTAGCAAATAGTAATTACTATCAACTTTTTAAAAATAATTTTAGAGGAATTATTAGCAGAAAGGAAATATTCAAGTATAGCTGAAAAGGAATAAGAATCTAGAAAGATTGAGGACATTCAAGAATAGCTAAAAAAAACACTTCTACCTTGAAATCAATTGAATGGAGAAGGCAGAAGACAGGAATTACAGTAGAGCAGAGTCCACAACTAAAGATTGTTGGTTAACTTTCTTACTAAGACACACAGATACACAAAAAGAAAGGAGCAAAATTATGACTCAGGGAAGAACTCCACTTAATGAATAAAAACTAAAAAAGACACACCTTTAGAACATCATCCAGGAATTGAAATAAAAAATTTGGAAGGTTATCTTTAAATACCTGCATGCGAGTTCTAGCAAGTTCAATAGGATTACAAGTTGCTCAAGCCAGTGAATATAATCTCTGCTTTGAACTCTTTCAATATATTAATTACCAACACACATTCAATAAATTTACATCTTCTAATAAATTTCAACTCTTCAAGACATTGAATGCTAATCTGAATAAAGGCCTGCAGAGCCAATCTTGTATATTTTCAATTCAAAAGCTTGGATAAGAATGATTAGAACAATTTGATTATAAAGAAAAAAAAAATTAATTCTCATAATCAACCAAGAAACAATAGCTGTCAATTATCATGAAATAGTTGCCAATATACATCGTTACCAGAAATTGCTAGAAATATGAATATAAATGCATAAGAGAAGCAATATCAAACCCTCTCTTTGGCCAAGATATTAAACATAATAATCATCACTCAAAACTTCCTCCTCTTTTATTTTACCTATAGAATTCAGCAAGCAAATCTTTGTCACTAATATAAGCAAGTAGCTTGACCACCTGCAAATTCACAAAACAAAGCCCAAACTTAAGAGTCAAAACACATTTATCAGGTCAATATAAGTATATGGAACATCAAGAAAGATTTAGACCTTTTCCAGGGTTTCTTCGATTGCTTCATCACTCAGTTTTTCGCTTCCTCCTTTCTTGAGAAAATTATCACAAAAAGTGGCAAGCAATTCTGCACTTGAGCTTCCAGCAACTCCCTTGTTGCAAAAGACCTCAAAAGCTTCTTTAAGTGCTTATTGTATCAATTCTGCACACACACACTTGATCCTGTTCCAATTTCTTGACCTTCTCCCTTGGTGAAGTGGATCACCATTCCAGCACCGACATATATTCCTGTTATCTTGCATGAAAGCTGTTTTCGAAACAAAGATGACAATTTCAATATCATACACAAGATAAACAGACGGCGTAGGCTCTTAATCCATTTCAAGTTAAAGTCACCTAACGATCCATTTCAATTTTCAAACACGAAAAAGGACTAAAAGATGTAACAAGATCAATGGTATCTTATGATCAACGAATCTGACAAAAAATACTAATTAATCCTAGAACTGTCGTCAAATGGTATCATTCTTGTCCCGGTGTTTTCTCTATACACAAAGAGCATAAGTTTTGACTTACTCTCCCTGCCAAAAAAGAGCCACACAGACTGCCAGAGTACTATTCACCCCCCCACCATTTAGTAATTCCTCAATGCAAAAACGTTAGATAATCAATGCAGTTTAAATGTTATCTTAGTTTCTACATAAATCAAGTGTCAAGTAAAACATTGGCTGCCATTAATCACTAAACAAAGTTTAAGTGTTCAGCATATCTGATATGTTTGTCTGTATGCAATTATGTATTAGCTTTAGAAGTCCTAGGAATAGTAATTTTGGTTATAAAGTACTTGTATATTTCTGGACATAGAATATGCAATTAGATCATAATAATCAATGAAACTCATCATTATAGGCTTGCCGTTCAGGGACAGATACATATTTAGTTTAACTGCCAAAATTGTGTGGTAGACCGACCCTCGGTCTACCCTTAGTATACTCGGCCGACCAGATTACCCTATCTGATAGGTCACACCATACCAATCCGAGCGATCGTCCCAGGACCCATCCTAGGACCTCAGGACCGACCACATGGGGCTTACCCCCCGAGGAGTCCGAGCTAGGGGCGCGTGAGCCTAACTTGCCAACAGGGATAAGATTCTCCACTACAGGATAAGGATGAATGACTCATCCTACATCCTAAATGGGACACGTCAGCTGCCTTGCTGGCCCTCCGTACAGGCCCACAAAGTACAATGCCACCCCTATAAATAGCTATCTCCAGCAAGGGGCTCTGGTACGTTCTCTCTCTCCCTAATTGCACATCTGCACACACTGTGATTAGGGAAACCCTAGTTGTCCCAACTGGACCTCTAGTATACCTAAACAATCATACACTAACCTCAGTCCATCCACTAGTTCTTAGGTCTCTCTATACCTTTGAGCTAGGGGTGCATCTGATACACCGTGTCCTAGACACGACATTGGCGCCGTCTGTGGGGATCTGATAAACTGTTACCCCCACTCAAAAAATTGTAAACCCACGTGGAAACGCCGCAAACAGCTCGAGCGGCGCAAACCACCCGACCGGGAGGAACCGCCAGAGACTGGAAGAAGGCAGCGCTGACAATGGAAGAGATCTGGAAGGAAGAAATCCTCCCCACCAAAGCATGCCTTCGGTGAGACTGGAAATTCCATCCCGCAGCCACCACTCAGTACCAGCCCGAACTCACAGTGGTCCATACACCGTTCATTCAAGGCAAACAAACCCCAACCCCCCCAATCATGTAACAAACCACGGCTCCGGCCGCTCATTTGACGCTCGTGTCTCCGGTGAAGAGAGGGGACATTCCCAAGGCCGAAGGGAAACCCAGCTTGAAGAAATAATCAAACAACAAGCCCAAATGTTGGAGCAGCAGGGAAGGGCCATAGCAGAGCTCCAGCAGATCCACATGCAGGCGGTTGCTGCGCGGGCAGTAGAAACGACCCCGGTAACCATACCAGCCCAGGATCCTCAAGGCCCCATCGCCCTTCCCCCACCACCTCCGATGAACCCAGCCCTTGTAGCCAATTATGAGACCGATGATAGCGCTCACCCTGGCCACCCCTTCACTCCGCGAATCATGGCTTATGAGACACCTTCCGCATTCCTCGGCCCCATCAGTGTAGCAAAATATAACGGGTTAACCGACCCCCTGGAACACATTTTATCTTTTGAAGGCGCTATGAACTTTTATGATGGAGGAGACCTGATGAAGTGCCGAGCCTTTTCTATGACCCTTCAACCACCTGTTTTGAGATGGTACTCGGCCCTGCCTAGGAACTCTGTTAACTCCTGGGCAGAAATGAAGAGAGTTTTCCTGAACAGATATACCGCTAGCTGCGTCCAGCCAAAGTCCGACCACGCACTAGCAGGTGTCATGCAACAACCTGAAGAACCCTTGAGAGAGTATCTATCCTGTTTCCATTCCGAGGCAGGATCCGTCCCAAACCTTGAACCGAGCTTCTCGGTCTTCCTATTCACTCAGGGACTTCGGAATGGAGACTTCAAAAACTCACTAGTGGGAAAACCGCCGAGGGACATGGCGGAGTTAAGACATCGCTCCACCAAGTTCATAAATTTGGAGGAATTCAGCAAATGGCAGAAAAACAGGGAAAGAGGTGAGCGGGGGGAACCTTCCTCTCAGGGAAAGTCAAGAAGAGATGACAGAAGAGATGACAGGAGGGAGGAACAAAGAAGAGGACCCAGAGGGGACAGAAGGTTCAATGCTCCCCGAGCAAAATTTGAGCAATACACTCCCCTCACGGTCCCAAGAAGTCAGATACTGCAGGAAACAATGCAAACCGACCTTCGAATGGTAGAAAGACCTCCCCCCTTAAAAAGAAGTCAGCGCCAAGACCGTTCCAAATTTTGCTCGTATCATGGGGGATACGGGCATACTACAGATGAGTGCACTTGGTTAAGGGACGTCATCGAGCAACTAATTAGAGATGGGAAGTTACAAAAATATGTCAGGGAGGCACTCAACCGACATGCTCGAAGAAGAACCCCTTCCCCAGACAGAAACATCCGACCCCCAACCAGAGAAGCCAACCATAACACCAGTCAGCAACCATCTGATCCACAAAGAGTAGCCATGGTAGAAGTAACTACAGACCAATCCCCGCAAAACCTCAGAGTCAACACCATAGCAGGAGGTTTCGCGGGGGAGGAGAAAAGAGATCCGACAGGAAAAAATACATCAATCAAGTGCTCGCTGTCCATGACCATCCGATCCAAAAAAGAACCACAAAAAGTATACCGATCTGTTTTTCTGATGAAGATCTAGAAGGGATCATCCCTGGTCACAACAACCCAATGGTCATTACTGCCCTGGTCGGCAACTATGAGGTTGCCAGGATATTTGTCGACCAAGGCAGTTCGGCAGACATCATGTTCTTGAACCTTTTTGAAGCCCTAAAATTAAAAACTTCTGACCTAACCCCATTCGAGGGAAAGTTAATCAACTTTACAGGGGACGCGGTGGTTCCTAAAGGACACATCCAGCTACCGGTAACACTTGGGAACCACCCCTCAGCGAGGACTGAGATAATCAAGTTTCTTGTGGTCGATTGCCCATCAGCATATAATGCCATCCTCGGCAGAACATGCCTACAAGCCTTCGGTGCGGTCGTCTCGACCGTTCATCTGGCCATGAAATTTGAAGGATCAGGCGGAACCATCGTTGCTATCCGAGCCAAACAGGAAAAAGCTAGGCTATGCTACAATGCTAGTTTAGCAAAACTCAAGAGCCCTGAAGAAATTCAGCCAAAGTTATGTTTGAATAAAGGAAATGTACTTTTGACAGACTTGGATGTCAGATCCGAGTTGGATGATACAAGACCAACCCCACAAGGTGAGTGGGAATTCATTGTGTTAGATGAGGAGCTCCCGAGCAGGAGGGTGAAGCTTGGGACCAACCTTCCGGAGACGATACGAGCAGGGATGCTCAAACTTCTAAAGAAAAATAAGGACCTTTTTGCATGGACCTCGGCTGATATGCCGGGGATTGATCCAAACCTAATTTGTCATCGTCTCAGCGTTCACCCGACCGCCAAGCCAGTCGCCCAGAAAAAAAGAAGGGTAGGCACGGAGAAAGCTGTAGTAATCGAAGAAAAAGTGGCCGAGATCCTCGCCGCCGGATTCATCCGAGAGGTCAACTACTCCGAGTGGCTTTCAAACTCAGTATTGGTCAAAAAATCAAACGGGAAGTGGCACATGTGCGTCGACTATACCGACTTGAATAAAGCTTGCCCAAAAGACCAATACCCCCTCCCCATTATAGATAAACTTGTGGACAACTCAGCTGGCTACCAGCTCCTCTCCTTTATGGATGCATACTCGGGGTACAACCAAATCCCGATGTACCCTCCTGATCAGGAGAAAACGGCCTTCATCACCGAAAGGGCCACTTATTGCTACACGGTAATGCCTTTCGGATTGAAAAACGCTGGCGCAACCTACCAGCGGATGATGAACAAGGTCTTCTCGGGTTTGGTTGGTCCTACGCTCGAGGTGTACATTGATGATATGATAGCCAAGAGCAAGAAAAAGGAAGATCATCCTCAAGACTTAGCAGCCATACTGGAAAGAATCAGAAGGTACAACATGCGCCTGAACCCCGATAAGTGCACCTTCGGGGTTCCGGCTGGGCTTTTTTAGGTTTCATGCTCACGGAAAGGGGCATCGAGGCCAACCCAGAGAAATGCCAAGCTATTCAGAACATGCATAGCCCGTCCAACGTGAAGGAGGTCCAGAGGTTGACCGGTCGGATGGCAGTCCTCTCAAGATTCCTCCCTCAAGCAACTAAAAAAGCCCTCCCGTGGTACCATCTTCTCAGGAAAAACAAAACTTTTCATTGGAATGAATCTTGCGAACAAGCGTTCGCTGAGCTCAAGGATTACCTCTCGGCCCCTCCCGTCCTCACAAGTCCTCGGGAGGGGGAAACACTATTTTTGTACTTGTTTGTTAGTGAAACATCTGTTAGCTCGGCCCTGGTCAAGGACGACTCGGGGACCGAGCGACCCATCTACTTTGTCAGCAAGGCCCTCCAAGGACCCGAAATGAGATACTCCAAAATAGAGAAGCTCGCTTTTGCCTTGGTAATTGCTGCCAGGAGACTCCGACAATACTTTCAGAACCACCCCATTGTAGTCAAAACAACTCAGCCGATAAGGCAGGTACTTCACCGACCTGACTTAGCGGGAAGAATGGTCTCTTGGTCCGTCGAGCTATCAGAGTTCGATGTCATTTACGAGCCACGGAGAACACTCAAGTCCCAGGTCCTAGCGGATTTTGTTTCAGAATTATCAGACCTTAACCATCCCAGCCAGCCCCAACCTTGGAAGATTTATGTTGATGGTTCCAGCCACAGTAAGGGGGCGGGGGCCGGAATAATCCTTGAGAATGCCGAGGGCCTCAGCATAGAATATTCCCTCAAATTTGAGTTTCCCACCTCGAACAACCAAGCAGAATATGAGGCGGTGATAGCTGGTCTGCGGATGGCCCACCAAATGGGGGCCTCAGAAATTGAAGTTTTCAGTGATTCTCAATTGGTGGTATCTCAGGTCAAAGGTGAGTTTCAAGCAAAGGAACCAATCCTCCAAAAATATCTAGAACAAGTCAAAACCCTCTCAGATTTTTTTCCTCAGTTTTCTATCACTCACATCCCTAGGTCCTGCAATGGACGAGCTGATATTCTCTCCAAACTCGCTAGCACTAAAGGTCCGGAAAACAACAAAAGCCTAGTCCAAGAAACTGTCCACCAGCCGAGTGTTGTTTTGGCATTATCTCTGACCACCGATTGGATGGACCCCATTAAGCAGTATCTTAAATTCCAAGTCCTACCAACCGACCCCACCCAAGGAAAAAAGATAGTCAGGCAAGCTGCTCAATATGCCATGATCGGGGACACTTTGTATAAACGAGGAATGGACTCCCCTATGCTGAAGTGTCTGAACCCTGCTGAAGCCGATCTCGTGTTGGCCGAGGTCCACGAAGGAATCTCGAGCCACCATGTAGGTGCCAAAGCTCTAGCACGTAAAGTACTCCGAGCAGGCTATTACTGGCCTACACTCCTAAGCGATGCCTCGGAACATGTAAAGAGATGCAAGTCCTGTCAGCTTCACGGAAAGATTTTCCAACGCCCCCCGTCGGAGCTACACTCAATGATCGCGCCATGGCCCTTCTATCAGTGGGGCATGGACATCATAGGGAAATTCAAAACAGCTCCGGGGCAGCTAAAGTTTGTGGTGGTCGCGATTGATTACTTTACAAAATGGGTCGAAGCCGAGGCTTTGGCCACAATTTCTTCAGCAAAAATCCAAAAATTCTTTCTTAGACAGGTCATCGCTCGTTTCGGCGTCCCACACACTCTGGTGACCGACAATGGTACACAATTCACAGCCAAAGTCTTTCAAGAACTGGTTGACCACTTCCACATTACCCACCATTTCTCATCGGTCGAACACCCGCAGACGAACGGACAAGCAAAAGCAGCAAATAAAGTTATCATTGACGGATTAAAGAAGAGATTGTATGAAGCCGAGGGATCATGGGCTGACCTCCTCCCCGAGGTATTATGGTCAATACGAACGACCATTCACACCTCGACAAGAGAAACCCCATTTCGATTAACATATGGTTGTGAGGCGGTGTTGCCTATTGAAACTCGGATTCCCACATTCCGAGTATCTGAACGTCCCGTAGAAGTAAACGATGATTTGTTGAAAGAAGAGCTAACTATCAGCGAGGAGATCCGATCGAGAGAAAAAAGCAAAAGAAAGACAGTCCCGAGAATACAACAAGTGGGTGGTCCCAAGAAGCTTTACTGTAGGGGACCTGGTCCTCAGACGAGCCGACATTGGCTTGAAAAACTCAAAAGAAGGAAAATTGGCAAGAAATTGGGAAGGCCCTTACAGGGTCATCTCAAAAACTGGCTCGGGGGCATACAGATTGGAGACACTAACAAAGCAACAACTGAACAACTCCTGGAATGCTACCAAGCTTAAACCTTACTACAGCTAATGGAGACCCACCACAATTATTGCAAAATTTCAACCTTGATTTTAAAATTCTGTTGTTTAAATTACATGTCTTTTATTTCAGCACTTCTATGTTTATGTTACATGCGACTTTTATTGTTTGTAAGCAGTTAAGAGCTTAATGAAGATCTATCTTTTTCAGTCATTCATCTTGTCTTCTTACTGTTAACGTACTAACCATTTCTTCTCGGCTCGCCACTGAGATGAACTTGGGGGTTTATACGCGTCCTTCCAACGGGGACTTATAAACTAACAATCACAAGTACTTTAGTAGATGCCCGGCTAAAAACTTAAACAGTTTCTGTAAGCCGAGGACCGAGGATCCCACCTTGGCCAAATGTAGGAGATCCGAAATCTAAATAACAGTTTACAACAAAATAAAGAACAGTGCAAAATCCGGATGAAAGTAAAACATTTCATAAGGAATTCAAAAGCAACATCCCGCTCAAACCGACCATATTACAGCATATAGTACTTCATCAAACAACAATTAAAAATATAATAGTAGCAAATGGAAATACAAAAGAGATCTAGTCTTCATCCTCGGAAAGTGCGATGGTCGACCCATCAAAATCAGCTTCGTCTTCATTCTCCAAGTCCAAGGGATTCGGGAGATTCGGCACTGCTAAGTCCACCTCCCTATCCTCGTGGGCATAGTCAATAATACGGTCACCATCAACACCAAAATTTGGACTTGCACCCAACACTCGGATCCCCGGATTCATGAGAGACAATTGTTTAACAGCATTCACAAAAGAGTCATTCATTGCATGATCCCAATTGAAGTGGTTCCGCTTGGCAGTAACCTTATGATTCAAAGCCTTCCGACGAGCCTTTGCCAACTCCCCCTGCAACCGAGACACCTCATTCTCAGAATTTGTCAACTGACCCTGCACACCCTCCAGCTCGGCAACCTTCTGCTGAGCCTCAGCCAATTTCTCTTGAGCTATTTGCAGCAGCCTTCCCTTTTCAGCCTCCCTTCCACCAACATCCTCCAAAGCCTTTTGAGCGGTCTCTCGAGCTCTTTCAGATATTTCAAGTTTTTTCTGCAGGTCGGAGTTGGCCTCGGTCAGAGACTGAAGATTCGCCTCGCTCTCCTTAATCTGAGTTAACAGATTCTTTGCTTGTTGGGCAGCAGCTTTCCTTTTTTCCTTTTCAGTAACTGAAAGTGTTGCGCTGATATCTTCGGCATGCTTACTGAGGTGGAACATGTAGCTAGCAGCCCTCAGCATATTTCTGCCCAATAAATCACAGTGACATTTCAAGGTGGCAGCCGTCTGGTCCGACAGTCTCTTATCATCATTAGAAGTGTAAACCAAGTCAACAAATTTTTCTTTTAGCTTCTGAGCCCAAACAGTCTCCTCCTCGGGATCCGGAACGTCAAACCACAAATTACCCCTCTGTAGTGGTTTCAGTATCTCAACAACTTTGCTTTTACCCTTATCTATCCTAGCCCTTTTGGACAAAGGCACTCGGTCCTCCTCCTCTTCCTCATCCACCCAAGCGGTAGACTTCCCAGTAACCACCTCCGCCACTCGAACAGAGGGTGATCGGACATCTTGCACTACTTCAACCTCAGGTGACGCCACGACCACCGTGACTGATCGGGTCGCTTCCGAGGAAACGGCTCCGCCAGAAGAACCGACCGCTTCAACTTTTCTTGACTGAGCAAGCTCCCTCATACGTTTGGCAGCCTTGTTCTCCCTAGCCATTTTAACTGCAAACCAAATATGCAAAGGGTTAAAAAAAAAAGCGCATGTACCAAGCTCGGCTTTCACAAGCTCTTGTGGAAAAATAATAATGTTCCTAATATCAACTTGGCCATTTTCTTTAAGATAGCTGAAAAAAGTATCGCAGGTATGCCTCTCGTCGGCTGACAGTTCAGTTTCATAGTGAAATTGGTAAAGTTTTGGGTGTCTGTTGTAAAAGTCAGATGACCAGGATAGAGGAAACCAAGGGTGATCATCCTCCATAAACCAGCAATCCCCCCTTCCGACAAATCGGTACTTGAAAAACAAAGGTTTAAAGGTTTTCCATGAATCAGTATACTTAGCAAAAAGGGCATGGTCGTTGCGTGCCTTCAACGATACCCACAGTCTTTTGGTTGAACCTTTCTCAAAAATATTTACTTGTGGTATGTATAACCATAGGAATGCTCGGAGCGAGCATGTCAACCGGCGAGCCTCACAAAATTTTTGAAATGCTCGGACAAACACCCAACCACTAGGATGTAATTGGGTGGGAGCCAGACGTAGCCGTCGGAGCAGAGCCATCTCTAGGTCGGAAAATGACATTTTAACACCCAGCCTTATCACGACCTCTTCGTACATAAAAAACTCTTTGCGATTCTCTTCAACCACTGTACATACTCGATCATTGGCCGACGGAGGACTAATTGTATACGATGTCCTCGTTTCATCCACAGGGCAAGGGAGTATGTTGGCTCGGATATGACTCAAGTTGTTGTTGATCAAGGCTGACGGCGTACTGAGCACCTCCAAATCAACCCAGTCATAGGCTCCAGAGTTCGGAGGCACAGGAAATTCATGAGGATGTGTAACGCACCGTCGAACCATACCTGGGGAAAGGGAAGTCCCGACGTCAGAATCTACAAAATCAAAATCTTTAAACAACCTAACCCTAGGTTTATTGGTCCTATAGCCGAGCCTACTACACCTTCCCCTAACCTTTAAGGCTTTTCCCCAGAAGGGTTTTTCCCAAGTACGGTTTGAGGGGCGGCGGGCCACTTGGGCCCGCTCCTCCGCTGCTCGATACTGTAACCCCCTACTCTCCTTTTCCTCAAAAGTTTGGGGAAGTTCCACCGATAGTGGCACCTCCGCCGTGGGATCCGCCATGCGATGGCGGAAAGGCGGCGGCAGGAAGTCTAGCACTTCCAAGTCTGAAGAAGATGAAGATGAAGAGGAAGAAGAATCCTCAATATCGCCTAAACCCAAAACTCTTGACAACTCCTCATACCATGACCAGTTAACACCCATGATGAAAACTTAGGAAACCCAGAAAACACAGAAAGAAACTCTAAACCCAACAAGAGCCAGAAACCCAGAACCTAAGAAGATGAACAGTGCAAAACAAAAAAAGAAGTAAGATAGAAACAAGGACCAGAGAGAAAAATACCTGAGTTTGGAAGAAGAGGATGGGCACGAACTGATTGGCACAATAAAGATGAAGCAGCAGGTGTCAAGAATGACAGTAGTAATGGCTTGAGAATGGTTAAAGGAATCTGAAATTCTAAAAGAGGTGAAAACGCAGAGAGAAGAAGAGGGAATCAGAAGACCGAGTTTGGAGGAAAATGGGAAGTGGAAAGGGTAGTTGAAGTTCAAAAGGAAACTTCCCTCCCCACGTTTCAGTTAATGGGCCTGTTGGCAGAAGCCCAACTCCACATTGAGCCACCCAAAAAGCCACGTGGCGCACAATCAGTGGAAAGAAGCAATTAAAAAACCCAAAAGGCAACATGCGTAATAATGACGCTACTGACACAAACGGCACGTGTCAGCAGAAGGACATTCAAACGTCCCCTCAGTCAGTCGAAGGGACAGCGAGGCACCATGAGCTGTCTTGAACTCATCGCTTCACCCCGAACCTAGTACTCGGCACCTTCAAGAAACACCTTCAAGGAACTCTCAGCTCGGCTCAAGACTCAAAAAGTCTTACCGAGCTAGGGGGCTGATGTGGTAGACCGACCCTCGGTCTACCCTTAGTATACTCGGCCGACCAGATTACCCTATCTGATAGATCACACCATACCAATCCGAGCGATCGTCCCAGGACCCATCCTAGGACCTCAGGACCGACCACATGGGGCTTACCCCCCGAGGAGTCCGAGCTAGGGGCGCGTGAGCCTAACTTGCCAACAGGGATAAGATTCTCCGCTATAGGATAAGGATGAATGACTCATCCTACATCCTAAATGGGACACGTCAGCTGCCTTGCTGGCCCTCCGTACAGGCCCACAAGGTACAATGCCACCCCTATAAATAGCTGTCTCCAGCAAGGGGCTCTGGTACGTTCTCTCTCTCCCTAATTGCACATCTGCACACACTGTGATTAGGGAAACCCTAGTTGTCCCAACTGGACCTCTAGCATACCTAAACAATCATACACTAACCTCAGTCCATCCACTAGTTCTTGGGTCTCTCTATACCTTTGAGCTAGGGGTGCATCTGATACACCGTGTCCTAGACACGACAAATTGCAAGCCACATAAAAGTGGTCCTAGGAGAAAATTAAGATAGCCAACAACTAATCACAATCCCATAAGAGGTAAGAATGAAAGGCTCTTAGAATGGTGAATTTGAAGTAAAGTCCAAATTAATCACTGAAGTTTGTTACACTACTATATATCAATAATAGCCAAACACACCTGACTCAGATTATAGTATATATCTTAAAACTCACACACACAGTGTAAAGTGAATAAATCAATCTCAAGAAGAAAAAAAACGTATTAGGATAGAAACAACAGATTCATTAGAATAATAATAGCGTGCGTATTGCTATAAGGCCTCAACGTGAGAAGGGGAATAAAAAAGAACATGATCCATGTCTGCATACGAATGATTAGAAGAAAATTTAAAAAAAATGGAAAAAGGCAGTTATCCTATATATATGTCTGAGCAAATAAACAAAAAAACCAAGAAGTATGAATTTATAAATAAAAAAAACAAGAAAGAAGGAAAAGGTAAAGAAGGGAGGGAGAGACCGTGATGGGCGTAGTTGTAAGCGTCCCTCCAAGAGTAAATATGATCACCGGCCATCACATCTTTCAGATCTATCTTATTTGAAAGCAATCTCATTTCCCCTCTTTTCATTGTTTTCTTCTCTCTATCTGTTTGTGTGTCTTAAAAGACCCCAACCCAAATACAGTGATAAGGAATTCGACTGGACTTGGAGAGGGCCTTGTGTAAGATCCTATAATTTATATATATGAAATAAAAGTATTTTATCAATATTAGTATCATTAAAATAGTCATTTTTTTTCATTTTAGCAAAAACACTCGAGTATTTTAGGAAGCACTCGAGTATTTTAAGTAGCTGTTTGGAAATTTGAATTTTTAAATGAAACACTCGAGTATTTTTGAAAACATTCGAGTATTTCGTGCAGACCTGAAAGTGTATAAGTCGGTTTTCATTTAATTTTCGCACCAAAACGCGGTTTCTTGAAATGACAAGCATAGAGCTGGACTTTGCTTCGATCTGAAGTATTCTTAAGCTATAAATTGGTGCTTGGTTGAAGCATTCAACACCTCTAATCACCCAAAACCCGAATTTCAGTTTTTGACTCTCAGTTTTTCAGAGCATACTTTGATCTCTGATTTCTCCTTCGTTTCTCAATCAAATCATTCGAAACCAAAACACAACTCAAGGTTCTAGTTCCATCTTTGAATTAGAATCAAGAATCACATCAAATAAGCCCCTGTAGTTCGAGTTATAGCTCATCAAAGTTTGAGGTTCAAAGCTGTAAAAACAGAGTAGTTTTCAGCATCAAGTATTCATCTTCATTGAATTCGTTTGGTAATCTCAGGGATCCTTTTTGTGTCAAACTTGTTTCTAATTGAAGTTAGTATATCCTAGTTTGTTAAACTAACTTGTTTCGTTCTTTTTCATGCCAAATCCGTGGTGAAATTTTTGGCCAAAGTCAGCCTGTTCAACCCCCTTTTTCACAAGTCCAGAATTTGGATTTTTGATCCAGCCAAGTTTCTCGTTGTTTAATCTGTTGTTTAGCTTCTCTAAGGTAAGGGAGGAGTTATCTAATTGCTAGAATGAGTAATCTCAAGCTAGAAATGTAGGAACCTCACAAGGTTCATCAAGGGATGAAGTTGGAATTGGGAATATGACATGGAGGTCATAAACCCAAGGTTTTCTAAGCCAAACAAGTTTAAATGGACCTAATAATGCTCACTGGATCAATTTTCGAAGTTAAAATCAAGTGGAAATGAATTTCATATCTTGAAATGGTTATTTTCCAGAGTTTATGTTGATTCTGTGATTTGATGTTGATTTATTTTGTTATGTACTTGTTTATCTGTTCTAACTTGTTTCTTATATGTGTTTAGGCCTCTGTTTTGCATAAGAATGGAAAAATAATGAATGGAATTCGAATTGGTGCTTAAAATGCAGAAACTGGTGCTATTGCAGTAAAAACACTCGAGTCTTTTGAGAAATACTCGAGTATTCTGGAAAAATGAAGAACAACTCGAGTCTTTCTTCAAGTACTTCAAGTATTCTGGGAAAAAATGAAGAACACTCGAGTCTTTTATAAAACACTCGAGTATTTTGACCAAAACTGAAGAAAATACTCATTTTCTTAAGAATATTAAATACCTAATTCTTATACGTTTTTCCATTGGTCGATTATTATCCTGAAAGAGTCCTACTGGAATTTTATTCAGTGGTTGATATATTCGGACAGGAGTCCCAATGGATAAATGTATAAGTATATTTGATTCCCATTGGTCGATTATTATCCTGAAAGAGTCCTACTGGAATTTTATTCAGTGGTTGATATATTCGGACAGGAGTCCCAATGGATAAATGTATAAGTATATTTGATTCCCATTGGTCGATTATTATCCTGAAAGAGTCCTACTGGAATTCTATTCAGTGGTTGATATATTCGGACAGGAGTCCCAATGGATAAATGTATAAGTATATTTGATTCCCATTGGTCGATTATTATCCTGGATGAGTTCTACTGGAATTTTATTCAGTGGTTGACATATTCGGACAGGATGTCCCAATGGAAGTGCGTACACCCATTTGGTTGATTATTTTCCCATGTCCCAGTGGAAGTCTTTATCCACTTGGTTGATATTTTGGGAGTCCTAAATGGGGTCGTTGCAGTAATTAATAATAAAATGATTAACTCCTATTGTATAAAACCATCACAAAGTGGCTGGGCCGCTGATGGAATTTTCAGTAAGCACTAGCACCAGTTAATGCTAAAAGAAAAGATGAAATTGTGATTAAGAAGGATTATGAACTTTGGGTCTCTATATTGGAGACATGATGTTCAAGGATGTGATTTAAAAGAAAGAAAGCAGATGAAAAGTTTGTGTGGCATTATCATGCATGGATAAGAAGTTGCTCCGATCTAGATTTGGAACATCAGTGTATGTTAAATCAGAATATCCCTAGCACAAGGATGCTAGGAAGACCGATTTCCCAAATCGATCATGGAGTTGCTCCGATCTAGATTCGGAACTTCGGTGTATGTTAAATCAGAATATCCCTAGCACAAGGATGCTAGGAAGACCGAGTTCCCAATCGATCGTGATGCTTGAATGTGAATCGCTCCGGTTTGATGAACCATAGGATTGAGAATATCCCGAGCCTGAGATACTCGGATGCCAAACCGTGTAGTATGAATGAGGAGTAGGCATGCATCATAACACTAATCAAGATATTATGAAAGACAGTTTGAGCATATACATATGCATTTATTATTGCTACATGATAACTTGTGTTTGTTATTTCTAGCCACTGTTATACTCATTTGTTATTGCTTTTAGCTATGACTCACTCCCAGTCCCTTGTGTAGGTGATGGCGAGAAACATGTTCTGCAAGGAGATGAGGCCGCTCCCTAATGGGGAGTGGAATTTTGAGAACCATAGGGCTACATATGAGGAGGGATGTGGAAGTTATCTTCCGCCATCCTAACCCATATTCCCGTATGCGATCGCTTAGATCGAGAATCCCAATGGTTTCTCTTATCTATACTATTTTATATTTTGAGTCATGAACCATATGCTCTAGGTTATTATGAATTTTGTTGTAATATATGTAATATAAGGTAATGACCTAGAGTGTTAAATCAAGTAATTATGTATTTTGTTTAAATGAAGAACGTGGTATGTAACCTTTTTAATATGAATGAAATATGATGTTACATCACTTGTCTTCATGACTCGATGTCTGTATAATTCCGCAAGATTTGATAATGGATGATGACTGACTTTTAGTTTCAAAGAGAAAAAAAAATGGTCGTATTTTCTAAATATAAATATTTTACTTTGGAATAAAAGTTGGGTCGTCACATTTAGTGGTATCAGAGCAATGGTTCCACTCTCGGCCTTGGAGTGTGGCCTTACACACTAACCATTGCATATCATGACATGATGTTTTGATGTTTGTAGTATAAGACTAGAATTCGCAGAATCTAATTAAGTTTCCCCTTTGGATTCTGTAGGACTAGATGGCCAGAAGAAATAACGCTAACATTGCGGAGGCTTTGACCCGGATGGCTGCAGTTCTGGAGAATATGCAGCACAACCATCCTCCAAGCAATGGAACCCCAGCGGAGTTTCAAGGCTTAGATTCCTTTAGAAAATGCAAATCTCCTAGCTTCTCGGGTGGTCGTCGTCCCGAGCAAGCTCAGTTCTGGCTTGATGAGATGAATAAAATATTTAGAACGTTGACTCTGTCGGAATCGCAAAAGGTCACGTTTGCGGCCTACGTGCTCACTGGTGAAGCTGTGACCTGGTGGAACCAGACTCGTCAATTCCTGGAGTTTGATCAAGTAGAGTTTACTTGGGGAATCTTCACAGAAAAGTTTCTCGAGAAGTATTTCCCGGATGACATCAGGCTGCAGAAGGAAATGGAGTTCCTCAATTTAAAGCAAGGAAATCTGTCAGTGGACCAGTATGCTGAGAAATTTGAAGAACTGATGAAGTACTCGCCGTACTTCCAGTATCACCCCGATGAACATTCCAAGTGCACACGATTCGAGAATGGACTGAGATCCGACATCAAATTAGCTGTGAGTGTGCAAAGGATCCGACACTATCCAACGCTGGTTAGTACTTGTCGCATTTTCGAAAGGAATAGTGTCAAGAAGGACATTGGAAAAGGAAGTTTTGGGCCGCATCGCAATCAGCATAGACATGGCAACAAGAACCGGAGAGGTCCTTATCCACAACAAGGAAAAGGAAATGCATCATCTTCTGGAGTACCCAGTCTCCCAGCCCCTGGTGCAATGTGCAAGAAATGTCAAAGATTTCATCCTGGAAGGGAATGCTGGAGAGACAAACCACCAACTTGCTACAACTGTGGAAAGGCTGGCCACATCGCTCGCCTTTGTCATCAGCCCCAGCGTCAGAACAACCAAGGTTCGGGAAGCAAGCCATGGGTGAACGGGAAAGTTTTTACCATGTCCGGATCAGAAGCGGAGCAGGCAGACAATCTCGTGCAAGGTAACCATCTTCTCAATGGCATGCCTTGTCGCTTTTTATTCGATTCTGGTGCTACGCATTCTTTCATCTATGAGGAATGCGTTAAGCGTTTGTGTTTACCCGTTTCGGAGACACCGTTTAGACTTAAGGTGTGTACTCCTTCGAATGTGCCGGTGACTACGTCAAGAGCATGTTTTGGATGTTCCGTTAAAATAAGAAGTCTATCCTCTAGGGTAGATTTAATCTGTCTACCTTTATCCCAACTCGACGTTATTTTGGGGATGGATTGGTTAGCAACTAACCAAGTGGTGATCGATTGCAAGACTCGAACGGTTGTTTTTCCTGGTGAAAAGTCGCCTGAGGTGCAACCTGAAGGGTACGTTTGTGTGTTTTCTGCGGTCGTAACAGAAAAGAAGGATGAACCAAAGTTAGAAGGAATCCCGATTATTCGAGATTTTCCCGAAGTGTTTCCTGATGAAGTTCCCGGTTTGCCACCGCATCGAGAAATAGAATTCAGTATCGATCTAGTTCCTAGTACTGGTCCTATTTCTATTGCTCCTTATCGTATGGCCCCAACCGAATTAGTTGAACTGAAAAGGCAAGTGGAAGATTTGTTAGAAAAGCAGTTCATCAGACCAAGCGTGTCGCCTTGGGGAGCGCCAGTTTTATTCGTGAAGAAGAAGGATGGATCAATGAGAATGTGCATTGATTATAGGCAACTGAACAAAGCTACCGTCAAGAACAAGTACCCGTTGCCAAGGATCGACGATCTGATGGACCAAGTTAGAGGAGCGTCCGTGTTTTCGAAGATTGGTTTGAGATCGGGATATCACCAAATCAGAGTAAGAGAGGAAGATATACCGAAGACTGCTTTTCGGTCACGATATGGACACTACGAGTATGTGGTGATGCCATTCGGTTTAACCAATGCTCCCGCCATATTCATGGATTACATGAATAGAGTGTTCCGACCTTATTTGGATTCCTTTGTTGTGGTGTTTATAGATGATATACTCATCTATTCAAAGACTCCAGAAGAGCATGCCAATCATTTGAAGATTGTCTTGGAGACTTTGAAGGAAAAGAGATTATATGCCATGTTAGCCAAGTGTGAATTTTGGCTTGGAAAAGTCAATTTCTTGGGGCATGTGATTTCGAGAGATGGTGTTGCTGTAGACCCAGCTAAAGTAGAAGCGGTGCTGAAATGGGAGAAGCCTAAGTCTGTTACTGAAGTTAGAAGTTTTCTTGGTCTAGCTGGTTACTATCGGAAGTTCATCGAAGGATTTTCTAAGTTGGCTCTTCCTTTAACCCGCCTGACTAGGAAGGAGCAACCTTTTGTTTGGAATGAAAAGTGTGAAGTTAGTTTCCAAACTTTAAAGGACAAGTTAACATCGTCTCCAGTGTTAACTCTGCCCGATCCCCAGAAAATTTTTGATGTTTACTGTGATGCATCAAAACAGGGTCTAGGTTGTGTTCTGATGCAAGAAGGAAAAGTTGTTGCTTATGCATCTCGTCAGCTGAAGGTGCATGAAGGGAACTATCCTACTCACGACTTGGAATTGGCTGCCATTGTCTTTGCTTTGAAGATTTGGAGACATTACCTGTATGGTAATACGTTCCAAGTATTCAGCGACCATAAAAGTTTGAAGTATCTCTTCGACCAAAAAGAGCTGAATATGAGGCAACGTAGGTGGATGGAATTCTTGAAGGATTATGAATTCGAATTGCATTACCACCCCGACAAAGCTAATGTTGTAGCCGACGCTCTCAGTAGGAAGATGCTGCACGTGAGTACGATGATGGTAAAAGAAGCTCAGCTAATTGAAGAATTCCGCAATTTGAATTTGGCAATTCAGTTCAAGCCGAGTTGCGTCAAATTAGGAATATTACAAATCACAAATGAGTTTGTGGTTCAAGTCCGAAACCTGCAACAAGTGGATGAAGAGCTCCTAGAGAAGAAAAGACTAGGGATAGAAGGAGTAGAACCAGATTTCCAATTAGGATCGGATGGCATTTTGAGATTTAAGGATCGAATCTGCATTCCGTCAAATCAAGAACTAAGGAGAGCTATACTAGAAGAAGCCCACAAAAGCAAGCTAAGTATGCATCCTGGATCAACTAAGATGTATCAAGACCTGAAGAAGATGTTTTGGTGGTCCAGATTGAAGAAAGATGTTGCATCTTATGTTGCGTCTTGCCTTGTTTGCCAAAAGGCGAAGATTGAACATAAGAAGCCCGGAGGAGAATTGCAACCTTTGAGCATACCAGAATGGAAATGGGATGGAATAGCCATGGATTTTGTAAGTGGTTTTCCGAGAACGAGAGAGGGTTTCGATGCAATTTGGGTAGTAGTTGATCGTTTAACAAAGTCAGCTCATTTCATTCCCATCAACATGCAATATCCGTTGGAGAAGCTTGCAAGATTATACATCAAGGAGATAGTAAGATTGCATGGAATCCCCTCGAGTATCGTATCGGATCGTGATCCTCGTTTCGTATCTCGCTTTTGGCAGAGTTTGCATCGAGCGTTAGGAACGCAGCTAAGAATGAGTTCGGCTTATCACCCGCAAACGGATGGTCAATCGGAGAGAACGATTCAATCTCTGGAAGATTTACTCCGTGCTTGCGTTTTAGAGTACCAAGAAAGTTGGGATCGTTTGTTGCCGCTTGTGGAGTTCACCTACAAGAATAGTTACCACACAAGCATTGATATGGCTCCGTACGAAGTCCTCTATGGAAGAAAGTGTAGAACCCCAATATGTTGGTTCCAAGTGGGGGAGAACGCTCTCGTTGGACCTGAGTTAGTTCAGGAAACGATCGAGAAGATCAAGGTTATCCAAGAAAAGATGAAGATTGCACAGAGTCGTCAGAAGAGCTATGCCGATCAGCATGGAACCAAGCTCGAATTTCAAGAAGGAGATCATGTATTTCTGCGAATAGTGCCAACAACTGGTATCGGGAGAGTGATGAAGCCGAGGAAACTGACGCCGAAGTTTATTGGCCCTTATCAGATTCTAAAGCGAGTCGGTCCCGTCGCTTATCAGATCGCGTTACCACCTTCTTTAGCTAATCTCCATGACGTATTCCACGTCTCTCAACTTCGCAAATTTATTCAAGACCCGTCTTCAATTATCCAGTTGCAGCCAGACGAAATACCTTTAAAGGAGAATCTGACATTTGAAGTCGGACCAGTGCGAATTGAAGATCGTCAAATCAGAAGGTTGCGAGGGAAAGAAATTCCTTTAGTGCGAGTCCTTTGGAATCAAAAAGGAGTGTCAGAATCAACATGGGAATTAGAATCTAAGATGAGAGAAGAGTACCCACATTTGTTTATTTAGTCGGAATTTCGGGGACGAAATTCTATTTAAGTAGGGGAGGATGTAAGATCCTATAATTTAAATATATGAAATAAAAGTATTTTATCAATATTAGTATCATTAAAATAGTCATTTTTTTCATTTTAGCAAAAACACTCGAGTATTTTAGGAAGCACTCGAGTATTTTAAGTAGCTGTTTGGAAATTTGAATTTTTAAATGAAACACTCGAGTATTTTTGAAAACACTCGAGTATTTCGTGCAGACCTGAAAGTGTATAAGTCTTTTTTCATTTAATTTTCGCACCAAAACGCGGTTTCTTGAAATGACAAGCATAGAGCTGGACTTTGCTTCGATCTGAAGTATTCTTAAGCTATAAATTGGTGCTTGGTTGAAGCATTCAACACCTCTAATCACCCAAAACCCGAATTTCAGTTTTTGACTCTCAGTTTTTCAGAGCATACTTTGATCTCTGATTTCTCCTTCGTTTCTCAATCAAATCATTCGAAACCAAAACACAACTCAAGGTTCTAGTTCCATCTTTGAATTAGAATCAAGAATCACATCAAATAAGCCCTTGTAGTTCGAGTTCTAGCTCATCAAAGTTTGAGGTTCAAAGCTGTAAAAACAGAGTAGTTTTCAGCATCAAGTATTCATCTTCATTGAATTCGTTTGGTAATCTCAGGGATCCTTTTTGTGTCAAACTTGTTTCTAATTGAAGTTAGTATATCCTAGTTTGTTAAATTAACTTGTTTCGTTCTTTTTCATGCCAAATCCGTGGTGAAATCTGTGGCCAAAGTCAGCCAGTTCAACCCCCTTTTTCACAAGTCCAGAATTTGGATTTTTGATCCAGCCAAGTTTCTCGTTGTTTAATCTGTTGTTTAGCTTCTCTAAGGTAAGGGAGGAGTTATCTAATTGCTAGAATGAGTAATCTCAAGCTAGAAATGTAGGAACCTCACAAGGTTCATCAAGGGATGAAGTTGGAATTGGGAATATGACATGGAGGTCATAAACCCAAGGTTTTCTAAGCCAAACAAGTTTAAATGGACCTAATAATGCTCACTGGATCAATTTTCGAAGTTAAAATCAAGTGGAAATGAATTTCATATCTTGAAATGGTTATTTTCCAGAGTTTATGTTGATTATGTGATTTGATGTTGATTTATGTTGTTATGTACTTGTTTATCTGTTCTAACTTGTTTCTTATATGTGTTTGGCCTCTGTTTTGCATAAGAATGGAAAAATAATGAATGGAATTCGAATTGGTGCTTAAAATGCAGAAACTGGTGCTGTTGCAGTAAAAACACTCGAGTCTTTTGAGAAATACTCGAGTATTCTGGAAAAATGAAGAACAACTCGAGTCTTTCTTCAAGGACTTCAAGTATTCTGGGAAAAAATGAAGAACACTCGAGTCTTTTATAAAACACTCGAGTATTTTGACCAAAACTGAAGAAAATACTCATTTTCTTAAGAATATTAAATACCTAATTCTTATACGTTTTTCCATTGGTCGATTATTATCCTGAAAGAGTCCTACTGGAATTTTATTCAGTGGTTGATATATTCGGACAGGAGTCCCAATGGATAAATGTATAAGTATATTTGATTCCCATTGGTCGATTATTATCCTGAAAGAGTCCTACTGGAATTTTATTCAGTGGTTGATATATTCGGACAGGAGTCCCAATGGATAAATGTATAAGTATATTTGATTCCCATTGGTCGATTATTATCCTGAAAGAGTCCTACTGGAATTTTATTCAGTGGTTGATATATTCGGACAGGAGTCCCAATGGATAAATGTATAAGTATATTTGATTCCCATTGGTCGATTATTATCCTGGATGAGTTCTACTGGAATTTTATTCAGTGGTTGACATATTCGGACAGGATGTCCCAATGGAAGTGCGTACACCCATTTGGTTGATTATTTTCCCATGTCCCAGTGGAAGTCTTTATCCACTTGGTTGATATTTTGGGAGTCCTAAATGGGGTCGTTGCAGTAATTAATAATAAAATGATTAACTCCTATTGTATAAAACCATCACAAAGTGGCTGGGCCGCTGATGGAATTTTCAGAAAGCACTAGCACCAGTTAATGCTAAAAGAAAAGATGAAATTGTGATTAAGAAGGATTATGAACTTTGGGTCTCTATATTGGAGACATGATGTTCAAGGATGTGATTTAAAAGAAAGAAAGAAGATGAAAAGTTTGTGTGGCATTATCATGCATGGAGAAGAAGTTGCTCCGATCTAGATTTGGAACATCGGTGTATGTTAAATCAGAATATCCCTAGCACAAGGATGCTAGGAAGACCGATTTCCCAAATCGATCATGGAGTTGCTCCGATCTAGATTCGGAACTTCGGTGTATGTTAAATCAGAATATCCCTAGCACAAGGATGCTAGGAAGACCGAGTTCCCAATCGATCGTGATGCTTGAATGTGAATCGCTCCGGTTTGATGAACCATAGGATTGAGAATATCCCGAGCCTGAGATACTCGGATGCCAAACCGTGTTGTATGAATGAGGAGTAGGCATGCATCATAACACTAATCAAGATATTATGAAAGACAGTTTGAGCATATACATATGCAGTTATTATTGCTACATGATAACTTGTGTTTGTTATTTCTAGCCACTGTTATACTCATTTGTTATTACTTTTAGCTATTACTCACTCCCAGTCCCTTGTGTAGGTGATGGCGAGAAACATGTTCTGCAAGGAGATGAGGCCGCTCCCTAATGGGGAGTGGAATTTTGAGAACCATAGGGCTACATATGATGAGGGATGTGGAAGTTATCTTCCGCCATCCTAACCCATATTCCCGTATGCGATCGCTTAGATCGAGAATCCCAATGGTTTCTCTTATCTATACTATTTTATATTTTGAGTCATGAACCATATGCTCTAGGTTATTATGAATTTTGTTGTAATATATGTAATATAAGGTAATGACCTAGAGTGTTAAATCAAGTAATTATGTATTTTTTTTAAATGAAGAACGTGGTATGTAACCTTTTTAATATGAATGAAATATGATGTTACATCACTTGTCTTCATGACTCGATGTCTGTATAATTCCGCAAGATTTGATAATGGATGATGACTGACTTTTAGTTTCAGAGAAAAAAAAATGGTCGTATTTTCTAAATATAAATATTTTACTTTGGAATAAAAGTTGGGTCGTCACACCTTGATCTTGAAGATGGCGACGGTGATGGTGGTGCAGCGAGCAGCGGCGGCTCCAGGGAGAGAGAAAGAGAGAGAGCGGGACAGAGAGAGAGTGGGATACCGAACGAAGGAGAGTGGGAGGGGGTGGCGGTGGCGTGAACCCCCACTTTGGCGCAGGGAAATAGGGTTTTCCCTCTCTCATTTTATTGATCCCGTTTCCGTGTTTTAATTATTCATCCCAGTTGAAGGAA
Source organism: Crotalaria pallida (assembly GCA_037953625.1). Lineage (NCBI taxonomy): Eukaryota > Viridiplantae > Streptophyta > Magnoliopsida > Fabales > Fabaceae > Crotalaria > Crotalaria pallida. The sequence continues at coordinate 104,824,728 of CM075650.1, forward strand.
AATAACGGGATAAATAAGGTTTGTGTGATTTTAAATTTTTAAAAAAATAAAAAATTATATATTGTTATAACATTGATCCCGGTTCCGTGTTTTTTATAACCGGGATCAATAAATTAATGGTATTTTTTAATTATCCTTTGTCTATTAATCTCAGTTCCGAAACGGAACCGGGATTAATATCTGGCTACTTTTTTGCAATTCTGTAGTAGTGAAAATATCTGGGATCTTTCCAGAATAGGGACAGTGCAGCATATTCTAGAACCTGGACAACACAACATGTTCCCTTCTCATGTCTAGCCCGTTAAGGATGTGGGGGATGGGTGACACGTGGCCTGAACGGCGTCCCGAGGCCAGATTGTCAAATCTATCCTTAGTAGGTCACTCGATGCTCTCCAAGAGAAGGCTGAGTGTATGGTCGGCTGACGACCATGTGAAGATCGACCTGTTCGAGGTCGGTTCAAGCAAGACATTCTCGACCTGTTGGAGGTCGGCGTGAGCCCTTGTAACATAGACCTTTGGTCGGCCAAGGGTAGTCCAACTAATGTAATTTAGTCGGCTTCGCAGACCTTATTATTGGTTAACCCTACAATATATATTTATTATTTTGACTAATATGAACTTAGTTGATATATATATACTTTTAATGTTATAATTAGTGTTAGCGTGTGTTCTTATTTAGATCCAACACGTTTTTGTTGACCCTGACCTTTGAGTAAGTCGCGTATGTGAATATGTAGGTGTTAGGTAGGATTGGAAACCATTAGGAGGGGTTGGGACTGCCAAAATATGCCTAAAGCAACAAATTCTGAACTAAATGATTTTGGATTAAGCGAAAATGAGACAGGAAGTTGATGGAAGATTTTCGCGCGAAAATCACAAAACTGAAATGGTTACAAATGTGGCATTTCGCTTAAGCGATGAAATTTCGCTTAAGCCAAAATGGGACAGGAATCAGATATGGATTTTTCGCTTAAGCGAAATACCGTCGGCTACTTAAGATGGGAGCTCGAGCTTCCCCTCATTTTTGACCCCTCTTCTTCCCTATCACCCCCCAAAACCCCAAATACTCATCCCAAATCACCTTCCTTCTCATCCTAACTCTCTAGAATTAGGACTTGTTTTCTAGATCTTTGGGATGGGGATATATAATTTTTAGGTATCTGGTTCCCTGTGATTATTGTCCATTAGAATTGATTCTAGTTGGTTGCCTCTAAGTTATTATTCTGTAATTCATTGGATTATGAACTTGTTAGGACTAAGACATACCTGGGTATGTTGACTTGAAAATATTGTGATTGTGTTGTTGTCTGTGAAATGATTAAGAATGACACATACCTGAGTGTGTTGACTAGAAAGTGTTGTGGTTTTGTTTGTTATTTGTATTTTTGTGATGAATTGAGTGATTAGATTTGAAGGGAGATTTTTATGGTCATCACGTATTTAATGAATTGAAGAAAATGGAATGTAACTATTGAATCATGCAATTTAAATGATAAATTGGAATATGGCAAATGCGACAAATTGCGCGATTAGTGCTTGAGCATAGAAGGACATCAGGAACGGAATTAGCGTTGACCCAAGGGACAAAATTTTCAAAGTTGTACTTTACAGCTAATTTAACCGGTTAGTTCAATTATAATAACCAGTTAAGATTATCGTAAAGTAGACATAATTAAGTTATCACTATGAATATTTTGCCAACTAACTCCCTCCCAATAGCCTTGGTATCAAACACTAGTTATGTGAGGGACCCCGTTCTCAATTGGATTTAGAAAAAGAAAAGTATGCTACGGGCATACGAAAGGAAACGACCACGAGGTGATATTCGGTCCAAATCTAGTCCAGAATTAAGGGCAAGGTGTTATAGCATCGGATTGAAAAGCATTACATTTGCCCATATCACCAATACTTATTCTTTTTAGTATGATTGCACGTATGTAAAAGTAAGTGATCAAAACGTAAGTGAAATGATAAAATGTCCCATTTGGATTATATGCATGACACATGAAATTGTTATTGGACTCTCTGCTTTATATCATGGATCCTTTCCATCCTTTTGCTTAAATTGTTTGAAAATGTCTCACCCCTTGTGGCTTAACATTTTAGGAAGAACCTGGACATACGAAGGATCAGAGTGTCGCAATGAAGAAGGCCAAAGAAGGAACTGTATTTTATTTTTAAAAGTGCTACTATATTATGTAAACCCCGACAATTTTATGAAATTTGTAAACAATATTTTTTATTAATCTAAGGAAATGTACTAAAACCATTATTTTTGAATATCAATTATCTTTTATATAAAATCGGGATGTTACACTCTGGGATTATATTGGGGTTTGGACTTCAATTGATCAATACAATAAATCTGAAGTGTAAGTTCTATTGAGAATGTTTTGATAATGACAAAAAGTTTTGAACAAGCTACAAATGTATTGATCAAGTTCAAGCTCAACAAGCAAACAACAAACATCAAGTGATGAAGAGAGAACAAGCTCATGAAGACTTAGTTTGTGTATAATGTAATATCTTTACCTTTGAGTCTTTTATTTTGATGAGTTTGGTTAGAGTATTTAGAGGGTAGTGAATCTCTATCAAGGTCATGATTATATCATAATTTGAGTTTTCACTTAACCTAAAATCAATAGGTGGCTTAAAGGTTTGAAAGAAAAGGTTTAGTTTTTGAGAAAACAAGTTTTTATGTGATTTCAACAATGCTTAATCGATTATGAAGAAGTCTAATCGATTAAGGTATATTTTGCAACAGTGCTTAATCGATTAAGCAATAGTTTAATCGATTAAGAGCTGTAGAACTGGTTTTTAAAATACGTTTTTCACTTCTCAAAATCAGTTTTTAGTGCTTCTAACTTTTGGGTATTCTATATAAACCTTTTCCTAATCTTTGTGATCAATTATAACAAATTAGAACACTTTCATATCAATTTTACAAAGAATTAAGCCACTCTATTCTCTCTCAATTTCATAGATCAAAGCTTTCTATTTTACATTCTTTGATCAAGAATCTTTGAATCTCTTATGTGATATTGTCATAGTTATTGAAAGAGATTCTTAGGATTGTCATTGTGTTTTCATTTGAGTTGTAATCTTTGCAAGAGGCAAGCCATCTACAACAACAAAGAAGACTTGGTGTGTCAATTATCATCAAGCAAGTTCATTCTTATTGAAGAAGAAGAAGTCTTGGTTGTGAATCAAGCAAAGTGAAGTCTTGTTGTGAGGTATCAACGAGCAACGTGAAGACTTGTTGTGTGGATTATCAACAAGGGTAGAGGTTAGATTAGAGGGTCGATAGGATTGCAAGGCAAGGGTGTGGAGTATCTCTTGTAGGCTATCAAGAAGGGAGTCTTGAGAGGCATTTACTTGTAATTTGAGAACTCTAATTCCTCATAGTGAAGAATCTCTCTTGGTTGAAGAGGGGACTGGATGTAGCTTTCAAGTGGATGAAAGTGATCCAGGATAAATCGCTGTGCAGTATCTCTAAACCCTTAACTCTTTACATTCTTGTCATTTCATATGTTCTTGGTAGAAAACCTAGAAAAGATTGATTTTTCATAAGTGATTGAATTGAATCTTTTATTGTGCAAATTGATTTGGGAAATTCATTTTCATAACTTAGGTAATCAATAAGAATATTGGTGTTAATCCTTTCCGTTGAATCTCTGATCATACGTGTTGATTGATTGATTTTCGTATTCGATTGAAAAGTGATTTTTCAGTTTTGTGAAGGTTTAATCGATTAGTAATCGATTAAGTGAATTTAAGTTTGCTGGTCTTAATCGATTAAATTTCAGCTTAATCGATTAAGAGCTGAGGTTTTGGCAAAAATCATTTGTTTTGATTGTTTCGATTTGTTTCGTTCGAAAATCTTTCAAGGTTTCTTAATCACCTATTCAACCCCCCCCCTTCTAGGTGTTATCCTAGTGTTCCTTAGTTGTTTCAACCACCAATTGCGGTTTTCCTCAATTGGTATCAAAGCTCGGTCGAAAGACACGAGCATAAGAGATTTTTCGTAAAGATCCTTTAAGTTACCGCAATGGGTTCTACGAATCCCTTTGGTGGTGAAGGTGCTTCGATAAGTCGTCCTCCGCTATTTAATGGTGAGGGATACGCTTATTGGAAAGTAAGAATGAAAATCTTTATCCAAGCCATAGATAGTGAAATTTGGAAAGCAATAGAAAAAGGTCCTCATATCCCCTCTAGTTTAGTTGAAGGTGTAGCACAATTAACCCCCGAGGATAAGTGGACGGATGATGATAGAAAGAAAGTTCAATATGATTTTAAAGCAAAAAATATCATTACCTCCGCTTTATCTTATGATGAATTCTTTAGAGTTTCTCAATGTGCTAGTGCTAAGGAAATGTGGGACATTTTACAAGTGACTCATGAAGGAACTAGTGAGGTTAGGAGAGCTAGATTGAATGTTTTAATGCGTGAATATGAATTGTTTCAAATGCTTCCAAATGAATCTATTAATGATATACAAAAACGTTTTACTCACATTATTAACCATTTACTTGCTCTTGGTAAGACTTTCTTACAAGGTGAACTTTCTAACAAAGTGTTGAGATGTTTAGACAGGAATTGGCAACCAAAAGTAACGGCTATTGTAGAATCTAAAAATTTGGATGCTATGGATCTTGCAACACTTTTCGGAAAGCTTCAAGAACATGAAATGGAGCTTGGACGTTTGAATATGCATGAAGAGTCGGATAAGAACAAATCAAGAAAAGGACATGCTCTTAAAGTCAATAGTTCATATAAAAAGAAAGAGAGTTCCGATGATGATGATAGTGAAGATTCTGATTCGGATATTGATGAAAAAGAGATGAAACTTTTACTAAGGAAATTTGACAAGTTTCTAAGGAGAAAAGGAAGGTTGAACAAAGACAAAGGTAAAGAGAAGAATTCCCCACACTACAAGACCAAGACATCAAAAGAAGGAGTAGTTTTCCATGAATGTGGAAAACCCGGTCATCTCAAGTACTCATGCTCTAGGTATCTCAAGAAGAAGGAGAAAGAAAAGAAAAATTCAAAATCTAAAAGGGCATACATCGTTTGGGATGATGAAGAAGAAAAGAAAAGCACAACTAGTAGTTCTTCGGATGATGAAGAAGTGCTAATCTCAACTTGCTTGTTCAAGTAGATGAAGAGGAAAGTTCAAATGATGAATCAAGTGAACAAAGCGAGGATAGCGATGTAAGTCATACTAAATCCGAAATTTCTTCTAAATATGAATTGTTATATAATGCTTATGAAGAAATGCATGAACAACTTGAAAAACTTGCTTTGAAAAACATTGAAAGAAAGAAGCTCATTTTGAAACATCAAAAAGAGATTTTGGAACTTCAAAAACAAGTTGATGAGATTAATCTTGAAAATGAAACCCTTGATCTCATTTATGCTAGTTCTTCTTGTGATTGTGCTTGTAGATTGAATATTGTGGTTGATTGTGAGAATTGCAAGTTGCTTAAAGATGAAAATGCTATTTTGAAAAATAAGCTTGCAAGTTTCACAAGTGGTGACATTAGATTGTGTACATTGTTAAATTTTCAAAAAGGAAATTCAAACAAGTTTGGTTTGGGTTATACTAATGCTAAGAGTAAATCTCATAGAAATGTTGTTGATTTTTCTAAAGTTGATTTTTCAAATACACCAACATGTTTCTATTGTGGTACTCATGGACATACTTCAAATGTGTGTTATATTAAAGTGCATGGTATACCTAAAGGAGATTTTGTTTGGGTTAAGAAGGGTGAGAGTCCCTTAACTAACAAAAGTGGATCCAAAACCATTTGGATACCAAAAAGCAAAGCATGATTGTTTTGTAGGTATGATTGAAGAAGCATATGAAGGTCTATACACTTTCTTCAAATCTCAAGGGAAAGTCCTACAAATTGGTAACAATTGATATTGTTAGATATTGATAATTGTATTTCTCTCAATTGGTATTACTTTTCCAAAAGTTCAATTGGTATCATTGAATGATCATTAGATGTTTATCATGCTATTGTTGTTATTGTGATATTTCTTTACAATTGATATCTTACTTTTTTAGTGATATTATGACCTTGTTAGTCTCAATTGGTATCATATTTCATTGTCATATTTCTTGCCAATTGGTATCACATTTCAAAGTATAGTTCTTTTGTCTTTCAATTAGGTATCAATGTTGTGAAGAAATGAATGTTATTTTTCTCTATTTTGGCTTAGTATTTTATATTTTAATTGGTATATATTACTTTTTGATAATGCCAAAAGGGGGAGAAATGGTTGTTTTGGAGAAAAGGTTGTTTTGTTGTTTTTATGTAGGTTGAGCAAAGGTTGAGCAAAGTTGTTGAAGATAGGGGGAGAATCAAGCTTCTATAAATTGGATTTCAAATGTCAAATGTAACACCCTATCTTTATATACTAATACTATTACTATAGATTAGCCTTTTATCTTAGAAAATGTTCGGGGTTTATAAAATTTTCTTAAAAATCGGACTTTTCCCCGAATAAATATTAAACCTGTCAGTCCAGAACAGCTTTCAATTTAATAAAGTATAACTTTCAGCTCAAAATAGACAATACTATACAATGCTTTCATCTTGTCCCCATGAGAAGAGAGAACTTATGCATTAATGAAATACATTTAAAATAAAATCGTCATTATCAATTAAAATACAATATTTATAAAAATCTAATCTTTACAAATCAGGACCTATGAATGGTTGCACTATAGTTGGGACCATAAGGTCACCATTATCAGTATACTCTTTACAGGAGTATACCTTTTACGGCCTTGACTTTCACATGTGCCTGTCTCCAATGTGTACCTAATATGTCCACTGTAAGGGTGAGAACTTTGAATAATAATCAAGGAAAACACTTAAAACGACAGTAATAAAACATAACTAGACATACCCAAACATCTTTCATCATATTCATATTATCCCATTCAACAATAACAATTCTATATCTTATCATTTAACCAATTCACACTTTTCACCTTTCCTTAAACAATAACAATAACAATAACAATACTTTACAATGCTTTTATGCTCAAACATATGAACAATGCATGTAACTTTATACCACTATGATTTAATCCCTGAATCCAATGTAACACTATAACTTTTCACTGTATTCACTATAACACTTTAACACTTTCATTGGATTCAGCGAATTAAACTCGTTTATGACAATGAATGCACTTCTCCATTTCCAATAACAATAACAATTTCCTCACCCCACTACACCCTCCACTCTGGGGAAAACCGACCATGAGTAAGCATTTCCCAACCCCTGTTTGGATGCTTCATATCCTCTAGGAATATCGCTCATCCGCTTGCACAATACGTCACAATCATCTAGGGTAGTGTACAACGTACAATTTGGATTGATTCGCCCAAATTGGCTCTAGCAGAAATCACCCTCACTGGCCACGAAAAGCCAAAGTAACTGACAGAATTATTATGGTTTGCATAAAACCAATCCCCGACACGGGTTGCGAACCCGGCCCTTTGGAAGATCAAAGTTTTCCATAACAATTCTTAGCGATTGTTTTAGTGGCACAATCTAGTTACTTTTGCCTTCACGAATAGAAACGTAAGTTTTCCCCGTTACACCTAAGGTCCACCTTACTCCTTAAATGCACGTGTTTCTAGTTCATTTTATGGTGTTTACAGTAGTCAATCCTCTTTACCATTATACCAATTTGGTTGGGCTCTCTAACTTAGAGCAATAGGCCATAACAATATATAATAATTACCATTTATATATATATATATATATATATATATACTATCTTTAAATTACCAAATCATTCAATCATTCCAATTCATAACCATTCAAGTACCAACATCATCAATTTCACATTTACCCTTCAATTTTGACAATATTAATTTCATTAACCATAATAGTTACTCATTCCTTTAGTCCAATAACAATCATAACAATATCAATAATCATGACAATAACATTTATTCATTCATTTCATTCAATATCAATTAAAACAATCACTTACTAACATCAAACCCTAAGTTCATAACATATATTTCACCCACAACATACAAAGCATACAAATCACCTATACACATATCAAAATACATCTAGGTATAACCCTATTACTATCATTAAATCCCTTCCCTAATTAGAACCAAAGTAACCCCCTTACCTTGAAGAGAGAGAAAGAGGAAATTAGGGTTTCCTCCAAACCCACTCACCAAGCTCCAATCCAAGCTTCTTAGCCTCCTATTCCATGCTCTCATGCACTATCTAAGACTCCTTGAAGGATTAGAAGGCTCTATGGGGTTGATTACCCAACTTAGGGTTTTGGGGGATTTGGGGTTCCATGATAAAGAGGGAGAAAACACATGATTTGAGAGAGGGGAAATCATTAGGATGAGATTTGGGGATGATTCACGGTTTCAATTTGGTGATTTGTGGTGTTTTTATGGTGATTTTCCATGGAAAGAGAGGAAGAAACCATGGAGGTTTAGAGAGAGAAGAGAGAGAAGTCGTGAGGGAGGAGAGAGAGTGAAATGAGGAAAATGAAGGAAAAACGTGTTTTTGATCAGATCTGACTTAAAGTAATCGATTACTTCCTTGAAGTAATCCATTACTTTCTCAAAGTAATCGATTACTTCCTTGAAGTAATCCATTACTTCCTTTGATGCAACAATTCTAGTATGATTTTCAGAGGCCAAGTAATCCATTACTTTTCCCAAGTAATCAATTACTTTGCCCAAGTAATCCATTACTTTGCCCAAGTAATCCATTACTTTTAATGCAACTTTTGTGTGATTTTCCAGGGAGCAAGTAATCGATTACACCCTTCAAGGTAATCGATTACCTTACTGAAAACCCTATTTTGGTGGTTTTCTAACTCCAATTCACTTCCTTAGGCTCCTACACTCATCTAGGCTTGGATTACTACTCAAAACCTTATTCCTATACTATTTAAACCCATTCTAAGCTAGTTCTATCTCACACAATTCTACTCTTGGCTAAACTCTACACTTTAAACGCTTAAACACAAACTAATTTGCCTCTAATAACCATCCTAAACGGATATCGGAAATTGGGGATGTTACATCAAAAACATTTAGCAAGAGGGAGCAAGAGTCTCTTCAAGTGATCAAATGGTTCAAGTATCAACAACTTCAAAACATGTTTGTCATTTTCAAAAAGGGGGAGATTGTAAGTTCCATTGAGAATGTTTTGATAATGACAAAAGGTTTTGAACAAGCTACAAATGTATTGATCAAGTTCAAGCTCAACAAGCAAACAACAAACATCAAGTGATGAAGAGAGAACAAGCTCATGAAGACTTAGTTTGTGTATAATGTAATATCTTTAGCTTTGAGTCTTTTATTTTGATGAGTTTGGTTAGAGTATTTAGAGGGTAGTGAATCTCTATCAAGGTCATGATTATATCATAATTTGAGTTTTCACTTAACCTAAAATCAATAGGTGGCTTAAAGGTTTGAAAGAAAAGGTTTAGTTTTTGAGAAAACAAGTTTTTATGTGATTTCAACAGTGCTTAATCGATTATGAAGAAGTCTAATCGATTATGGTATATTTTGCAACAGTGCTTAATCGATTAAGCAACGGTTTAATCGATTAAGAGCTGTGGAACTGGTTTTTAAAATATGTTTTTCACTTCTCAAAATCAGTTTTTAGTGATTCTAACTTTTGGGTATTCTATATAAACCTTTTCCTAATCTTTGTGATCAATTATAACAAATTAGAACACTTTCATATCAATTTTACAAAGAATCAAGCCACTTTATTCTCTCTCAATTTCATAGATCAAAGCTTTCTATTTTACATTCTTTGATCAAGAATCTTTGAATCTCTTATGTGATATTGTCATAGTTATTGAAAGAGATTCTTAGGATTGTCATTGTGTTTTCATTTGAGTTGTAATCTTTGCAAGAGGCAAGCCATCTACAACAACAAAGAAGACTTGGTGTGTCGATTATCATCAAGCAAGTTCATTCTTATTGAAGAAGAAGAAGAAGTCTTGGTTGTGAATCAAGCAAAGTGAAGTCTTGTTGTGAGGTATCAACGAGCAACGTGAAGACTTGTTGTGTGGATTATCAACAAGGGTAGAGGTTAGATTAGAGGGTCAATAGGATTGCAAGGCAAGGGTGTGGAGTATCTCTTGTAGGCTATCAAGAAGGGAGTCTTGAGAGGCATTTACTTGTAATTTGAGAACTCTAATTCCTCATAGTGAAGAATCTCTCTTGGTTGAAGAGGGGACTGGATGTAGCTTTCAAGTGGATGAAAGTGAACCAGGATAAATCACTGTGCAGTATCTCTAAACCCTTAACTCTTTACATTCTTGTCATTTCATATGTTCTTGGTAGAAAACCTAGAAAAGATTGATTTTTCATAAGTGATTGAATTGAATCTTTTATTGTGCAAATTGATTTGGGAAATTCATTTTCATAACTTAGGTAATCAATAAGAATATTGGTGTTAATCCTTTCCGCTGAATCTCTGATCATACGTGTTGATTGATTGATTTTCGTATTCGATTGAAAAGTGATTTTTCAGTTTTGTGAAGGTTTAATCGATTAGTAATCGATTAAGTGAATTTAATTTTGCTGGTCTTAATCGATTATATTTCAGCTTAATCGATTAAGAGCTGAGGTTTTGGCAAAAATCATTTGTTTTGATTGTTTCGATTTGTTTCGTTCGAAAATCTTTCAAGGTTTCTTAAACACCTATTAAACCCCCCCTTCTAGGTGTTATCCTAGTGTTCCTTAGTTGTTTCAACCACCAATTGCGGTTTTCCTCATGAAGTACATTGCTGAGGGCCTAGACATAAATCTTTTCGAAACTTGAACGTGGGACTCACCGAACCAGGCCGAACCAGGAGAAGAAATGGCTTCACACTCTCTCCTTTTGCTGGTGAGAGGGAGTTCTATATGTTAACAACCCTGTTATGTTTGATGGGGTAGGTTATGCTTATTGGAAAGCTAGAATGAAAATTTTTATTTAAGGAATTGGATTAAAAGTATGGGAAGCAATTTTAAATGGACCCTTTGTTTCGAATCATGTGGTTGATGGAATTACCATAAATAAACCAATGAGTTAATGGCGTGAAAAGGAGGAACGAACAGTCCAATACGATTTAAAGGCCAAAAATATTATAACATCTAGTTTGCGTTATGAAGAGTTTTTTAGGGTTTCTACATGTGAAACAACGTAAGAAATGTGGAACACATTAGAAGTCACACACGAAGGAACCATTGAGATGAAAAGGCGAGGGTGAACACACTCACTGAAGAGTACGAGCTGTTCATAATGAATGAGGGAGAGTCCACCCAGGAAATTCAAAACCGCTTCACAATGATTGTGAATCAACCAGTGGCTCTTGGGATAAAAATTTCTAATGAAGAATTAATTAAAAATTTCTTAGATGATTAAACATGGATTGGCAGCCGAAGGTGACTGCTATTATGGAATCAAGGAACCTATCAACAATGATTCTTACAACACTATTTGGATAGTTTCAAGGGCATGAAAGTGAACTTAAAAGATTATCCCAACATGAAGAAGCTAACAAAAAGATGAAAGGGCTTTCTCTACAGGCAACCATCTTGAGAAAATAAGGAGACACCGACGTAAAGGTCCTTAATAATGAACACATGAGCCTTCTTGTGAAAAAATTTGGAAAGTTTCTGAGGAAATAGGAAAACTTCAACAATTTCACTTTTCAATTAATGAATGACTCAAATAAAGGTGAAAACTCATTTATAATTTGTTATGAATGTGGAAAGAGTGGTCATATAATAATTAAGATGAACTTTACTTGCACTTTATGATGAAGCCCTGAAGATAAATGGTCTTGGGTAAAAATTTATTGAGAATAACAATAATTGGAAGAAAGAAAGTCTATTACAACAAGTACTAATTTTACCAATAATTGGAAGAAATAAAGTCTCGTCAAATGGCTCAGGTTCCTCCACCTCAGCCAAAGGATCAGGCATCATCGGAGAGGACAAATCGACCTTGGTCCCTCCGTTAGCATGATTGATCATCCGATCATCCACTACTTCAAAGTATGGGTTAGCACCAACCACCCGGAGACACCCAGGGTTCAGAAATTGCAGTTACCTCATTGCATTTATGAACGAATCATCATTGGTCTTTTGCCAATTGTACAAATTTTTAGCAGCCTCCTTTTTGTACTTAAGGGCCTTGGCCTCCATCATCTCCAGCGTTGAGCGTAATTTTCTCCCGTCGTCGTCCAGAGTCTGCAACTCATCCTGCGCCTTCTGAAGAGTTTCCTCAACTTTGGACTTAGCTTCCAGAGAATTCTCCTTTAGTTTCTTTTCATCCTCAAGCTTCTAACCCAAGTCATCAACTTGCTTAGTAACCTTAGACACCTGTTGGGTCAACTCCGACAATCGGACAACATTAGCTCTTTGAGACTTTTTCATACTCAGAGAAATGGTCGAGTGAGTCTCGTCCAAATGCTCCACCAAGAATTAAGCAAGCACCTCGAAGGAATTGCCTCATAAACATTTGCGCATTGCTATTCCAACTAGATGAGGTCCTGATGAGCATTTTATTTCCCATTATTCCTTGCATCATTTTACTCCTATTATTGATACTTGTTGCCCATTTGACATTGATTAGCTTGATTTATTGATTTAGAGTTTATTGGACTAATATTCCGAATATTGTTTAATTTGGAATTATTTAGCCTAATTAATTCTATTTCTATTTTCAGGTAATATTTGGCACAAGGACACTTTGGGAAGTTTGGAAATGAAGATTGAAGTATTGAAGTGAAGATTGTAATTTGCATTTAGGTCCCTTTTTAATTGTAATGTTCAGAATAGTGTTTCTTAGGATTTGGGCCCATGTTTTAGGCCCATTTTGTGTCTTAAGAGGGGAAATTCGTGTAACCTCCAAAGACACACTTTCATTTCAGATTTCTCACTCTCTCTCTAGGTTAGAACTTCTCTCTTGGCTCTCCCAAGTGATGGTGGCTGCTAGGGTTTTGTTCTTCCCCATTTCTACTCGTTTTTCTTCATTTATGGCCATGGAAGGCTAGACTTCAAGGGTTAATCCCTTTGGTATTGTATTATCTACTCTTGAGCTCTTGTTATTAATGCAATTTCGTTTTCTCTTCTCTGTTTTCATGTTTATCGATGTGTAGTGGTTTGCTTAATTCCATTTCGTAGAGATAATACATGAATATAAATGCTTAATTTGTATTAACTCGTAAAAACTCCAATTCTGGTTTCTGATGCTTAATTAGAAGTTAGGGTTTGGAGTGATAACTGAATTTTCGCTTAGTATTTGGTTATCACGAGTTGGACAGAGGAGAGGAGAGGAATCGATCTTTAGTGAGCTAGGATTGAGTAGTGTACGTAACCAAAGGGGTTTGCCCGCTTTTGTTTCTGATTTTCTTAGTTTTTATATTCTGTTTGTGTTTTGTTCTTCACATTTGTCACACACAAAAACCCCCCCATTTTACTGCACACTACGTGTTTGATACTTTGCCTAGACCGATATTCGCTGGGAAACGACCTAGGATCACCTTCCTAGTACTACAGAATAAACACCTTTTATTTTGATCGGGTACGGCCTCGATCAAAATTTGGCGCCGTTGCCAGGGACTATCGGTTCTTGCCAAAGATCATACAGTAGTTAATTAGATTAGTTAGTGTAGTTAGTGTGTGAATAAGCATTCTGATAACTGATTGAAAGTTGCCATGTTTGCTGATTTGCTGTTCTGCACAACTGATGCTATTCTAGTGATTCTGTGAGTGCCATTCAACATAGCTGCGGGTGGAATTTTTGCACGAAAATTGGTATCCACACTTGTTTCATCATATATTAGTGTTTTGATGCATCACAGACACTCAGATATGCACTGGTTGTGAGTTCCAGAAAAATTTTCCAAGTTTCAGCAGCACTTACTATAAATAGGCATAACTTTTGATCAGTAACTCGGAATTTGACGAATTTTATATCAAATCGAAGGGAATTTTCTGAATAATCTGATTTTTCTCACTTCGTTAGAAAACCCCTTCGTTTGGATCCTGAAAAAGCCTGTTTACTATTTCTTTTTTATTTTACAAGTTCTATTTTCTTAGTTTTTGGTCACTGTTTTAATTCTTTGACTTGGTTCCCTTTTGAATTTTGTCCTCAAACTTTCTGTGATATGTTTTCATGATTTTAGGGTGCTGAAAAAAATAAAGAAAAAAATTTTAAAAAATAATAAATTTTGTTGCCGATTTTGGTCATGCATATCTGTTACAGTATGCTATGGTTGATGCTGTTCTGTTCAGTACATGACTAGGGGCAACCCAAGTTATTTGCATCCTTATAACCCTGAAATTGATAGAACTTATCACAGATTAGTTAGACAAAATAGGAATCAGTCATTAGGTAGTGAGTCAGAGTCATCTTATAGTCCATCTAATTCTGATTCTGTTTCTATTTCTTCTATTCCTTCTACTTTTATTCAATCTGATTCTATACATTGTGATAACATGGCTCAACCCCCACCAAGGGAAAGGACACTTAGGGAGCTGGCTGCACCTGACTTCACTATTGAAGACTCGTGTATCCGGTATCCTGATGAGGATGTTCCTTTTGAGCTTAGAACAGGACTAATCCATTTGTTGCCCAAGTTTCATGGTCTTGCAGGTGAGGATCCTCATAAGCATCTCAAGAAATTCCATATAGTGTGCACCACAATGAAACCACATGATGTGCAAGAGGATCATGTCTGTCTCAGAGCATTTCCACATTCCTTAGAGGGTCTAGCACAAGATTGGTTATCTGACTTGGCCCCTGGTTCCATCACAAGCTGGGATGACTTGAAGAGGGCATTTCTGGAAAAATTCTTCCCTGCAAATAGGACCACTGCAATCAGAAAGGAAATTTCTGGTATCAGGCAACAACATGGAGAGAGTCTCTATGATTATTGGGAGAGATTCAAGAGGTTGTGTGCTTCCTGCCCTCACCATCAGATCTCAGAGCAGCTTCTCATCCAGTACTTTTATGAAGGTCTCAACTTCATGGAAAGAAACATGGTAGATGCTGCAAGTGGTGGTACATTGGGAGATATGACACCCTTACAAGCCAGGAGCAAAATTGAGAAGATGGCTTCCAACTGTCAACAATTCCATGCAAGAAGCAACAGTGATGCAATAGTTGTGAGGGATGTAAATGATGTTGGTGCAGACTCGGGCAAGGTTGAGAAGCTTGAGCAGAAAATTGATTCTCTCACAACATTGGTCACACAATTGGCTGTCAATCAGAAAAAGATGATACTTCCTGCTAGAGTGTGTGGCATATGCACATCCATTGAGCACCCCACAGATGCATGCCCTTCCCTTCAGCAGCAACAGCCGATGACAAGTGGTGACCAACCCGAGGCCTATGCAGCAAACATATACAACAATAGAGGCCCACAACAACATAATCATGACCTCTCTTCCAATAGATACAACCCTGGATGGAGGAACCATCCCAATCTGAAGTGGTCTGATCAACAACAACAACCTCCTCCTAATGTTCCATTTCAGAACACCGCTGGACCGAGTAGACCACCATATGTACCTCCTCCAATCCAACAGCAAAGGCAACAACAGCAGCAAGTGGTTCATCCTTCACCATCAGCCCCTCCATCCAACCAACCTACCTTGGAGGAGTTGGTGAGGCAAATGACCATGCAAAACCTCCAATTTCAACAAGAGACTAGAGCATCCATTCAGAGACAAGAGGCATCCATTCAGACTTTGACAAATCAGATGGGTCAAATGGCAACTTCTCTCAACAACTTGCAATCTCAAAATTCTGACAAGTTGCCATCCCAAACTGTGATCAACCCTCAGAATCAGAATGTGAGTGCCATCAACCTGAGGTCGGGAAAGCAGATTGTCACACCCACACCACAACCTAACCTCAACAATGATGCTCTAGCTTCCTCTAAAGGGAAGAGCCAAGTGGTAGATGAAGGTGAGCATGCTAGCACCAAAGAGAATCATCCAACTCAACCCTCCTCGACTTCAACCACAAGCCCTGCTGTTGTCCTACAACCTCCTCCTGTTCCTCTTCCATTCCCACCAAGAGTGCCTCAAAACAAAAGGGTGGAAGAGGTGGACAAGGACATTCTTGACACATTCAGGAAGGTGGAAGTCAACATACCCCTTCTTGATGCAATAAAACAGATTCCAAGGTATGCGAAGTTCCTTAAGGAGTTGTGCACTCATAAGAGAAGACTCAAGGGCAATGAGAGGATAAGCATGGGAAGGAATGTCTCCGCTCTCATAGGTAAACCTATCCCTCACATTCCTGAAAAATGTAAGGATCCTGGAACTTTCTCTATACCTTGCATCATAGGCAATGTTAAGTTTGAAAATGCTATGCTAGATTTAGGAGCATCAATAAATGTCATGCCTATGTCTGTTTTTAAGTCTCTTTCTCTTGGACCTCTTCAACCTACGGGTGTGGTGATTCAATTGGCAAATAGAAGTACTGCCCACCCCGCAGGTTTGATAGAGGATGTCTTGGTTCGGGTTGAAGAGTTGATCTTCCCTGCTGATTTTTACATACTTGATATGGAAGATGACTCTCCCCGTAATGTTGTTCCTATTATTTTGGGGAGGCCATTTTTGAAAACAGCCCGAACCAAGATAGATGTGCATTCAGGTTCACTTTCCATGGAGTTTGATGGCAGTGTGATCCGATTTGACATTTTCCATGCTATGAAACATTTTCCTGAGGATCACTCTGTTTTCCATATGGACTTGCTCGATGATTTGATAGATGAGCATATGCTTGACTTTTTGCATCATGATTTTGAATTGCCATCTTTCACTGATTCATTTACTTGTCCATCATGCACTAACTCTGGATGGTGCACCGCATGCACTGAAATAGCCCAGTTTTTAGACTCTGCTACTGCATCTGATGATTCATATGTTATAGATTCAGATTATGCTAACCCTAACCCCATATCTGTTATGCATGAGTCTGATTTACTTGTTCAGGTGCAGGCAGCAGAATCCATTTCTGCTGTCCCTTTAGTTCCATCTATTATGCAGGCACCCTCATTGGACCTGAAGCCCCTCCCTCCTCATCTCAAATATGCTTACTTGGAGGATGAGCAGAAACTCCCAGTGATCATCTCTACCTCACTTTCTGTTGATCAAGAGGAGAAACTGCTGGATGTGATAAGAAAGAACAAGAGGGCAATTGGATGGACTTTAGCGGATATTCCTGGAATTAGCCCCTCCATGTGCATGCACCGCATTTTGTTGGAGGATGGGGCTAAACCAGTGAGACAACCCCAAAGACGATTGAACCCCCAGATTCTTGATGTGGTTAAGAAAGAGGTCACCAAGCTGCTCCAAGCGGGTATCATCTACCCAATTTCAGATAGCACTTGGGTGAGCCCGGTGCAAGTTGTCCCCAAGAAGTCTGGTGTCACAGTTGTCAAAAATGAGAAGGATGAGCTGATTCCCACTAGAGTGCAGAACAGTTGGAGAGTCTGCATTGATTACAGAAAGCTCAACCAGGCGACTCGCAAGGATCATTTCCCTCTCCCCTTCATTGATCAGATGTTGGAGCGCCTGGCAGGTAAATCTCATTATTGCTTCTTAGATGGATTCTCTGGTTATTTTCAAATTTGTATTGCACCAGAGGACCAACATAAGACCACATTTACCTGTCCTTTTGGCACATTTGCATATAGAAAGATGCCTTTTGGCCTATGCAATGCTCCTGCCACATTTCAAAGATGTATGATGAGTATTTTCGCTGACTTGCTCGAGCATTGCATAGAGGTCTTCATGGATGATTTTAGTGTTTATGGCTCCTCATTTGATGCATGTCTTGATAATTTGACTAAGGTGCTTAACAGGTGCATTGAGACTAACCTTGTCTTGAATTTTGAAAAATGCCACTTCATGGTAGAACAAGGCATAGTCTTAGGGCACATTGTTTCGCACAAGGGCATAGAAGTTGACCCTGCTAAGCTGCATGTAATATCACATTTGCCTTACCCCTCTTGCGTGCGAGAGGTGCGTTCTTTTCTTGGTCATGCAGGTTTCTATCGCAGGTTTATTCAGAACTTTAGCAACATTGCCCTTCCTCTTTCGAAGTTGCTTCAAAAGGATGCCCCATGGGAATTTGGAGACCAATGCAAGAGGGCATTTGATGAATTGAAGAAAGCACTAACCACCACTCCCATCATCCAACCACCTGATTGGACCCTCCCATTTGAGCTCATGACTGATGCTTCAAATTATGCTTTGGGAGCAGTTCTCTCCCAAAGGGTTGGTAAGCTGTCGCATGTGATTATTATGCTTCTAGGACTTTAGATGCAGCACAGGTTAATTACACAACAACTGAAAAAGAACTTTTGGCTATTGTTTTTGCACTTGACAAATTTAGATCATATTTGCTTGGTTCTAAGGTTGTAGTGTACACTGATCATGCTGCTCTGAAGTATCTTTTGAAAAAGACAGATTCCAAACCTAGGTTGATTAGGTGGATGTTGCTCCTCCAGGAGTTTGATCTTGAGATTCAGGATCGGAGTGGTGCGCATAACCTTGTCGCAGACCACTTGAGCAGGATAGAGAGAGAGGAGGATGCATTTCCTATCCGGGATGACTTCCCGGATGAGCAGCTTTTATCTTTACATGTTTCCCATCCCCTTCCCCAAACTCCTTGGTTTGCAGACATTGTTAATTATCTGGTTGCTTCTGTTTTTCCTGCCTTGGCATCCAAAGCTCAAAGAGACAAATTAAAGAGCGATGCCAAGCATTATGTATGGGATGACCCCTATTTATGGCGTTTTTGCAGTGATCAGGTCATTCGCAGGTGCATTCCAGACCAGGAGATCCAATCGGTTCTCCAATTTTGCCATGCTTCACCAGTGGGAGGCCACCTTGGTACTCAAAGGACAGCACGAAAGGTGCTGGATTTTGGATTTTATTGGCCTACCATTTTCAAGGATGCGAGCAACATCTGCAGCTCGTGTGAGCAGTGTCAAAGAGCAGGAGGCGCCCTATCTTGGAGGCAACAGATGCCGCAACAACCTATGTTGTTTTGTGAGGTGTTTGACGTCTGGGGTATAGATTTCATGGGCCCCTTTCCTGTTTCTTTTGGTTTTTATTATATCTTACTTGCTGTGGATTACGTATCCAAATGGGTGGAAGCTAAGGCCACCAGGACTAATGATGCTCAGGTTGTTGTAGATTTTGTCAGGTCTAATATCCTTTGCAGGTTTGGCATACCTAGAGCCATAGTCAGTGACCAAGGCACACACTTCTGCAATAGATCCATGCAAGCTTTGCTCAAGAAGTATGGGGTTGTGCACAAAGTCTCTACACCCTATCACCCCCAAACCAACGGGCAAGCGGAGATTTCAAATAGAGAGATCAAGCGGATTTTGGAGAAGATGGTGAAGCCTAATAGAAAGGATTGGAGCACACGATTGGAGGATGCTCTGTGGGCCCATCGGACCGCTTACAAGGCACCCATAGGGATGTCACCCTATCGGGTTGTCTTTGGTAAGGCGTGCCACCTGCCTGTGGAGATAGAGCACCGTGCATATTGGGCTGTGAAGCAATGTAACTTAGCTCTTGATCAAGCGGGTGAGGAGAGGAAGCTGCAGTTGAGTGAGCTAGATGAGATCCGCTTGGAGGCCTATGAGAACTCCAAATTCTACAAAGAGAAGACCAAGAAGCTTCATGATAACTCCATTTCCAGAAAGGAGTTCTTGGTTGGTCAAAAAGTTTTGCTCTACAACTCTAGGCTTGGACTCATGAGTGGAAAGCTCCGCTCTAAATGGATTGGACCGTTTGTAGTCACCCAAGTGTTTCCTTATGGCACTGTGGAGATCAAGAGTGAGTCCACGAACAAGAGCTTCAAAGTCAATGGCCACCGACTCAAGCCTTTCCTAACCACCCCTTCTTTGGATGATGCACCTGTGGAGGAGGCCTCATTGGTCGACCCCACTTTTCAACAACCATGACTTAGGGAGTCTCCTTTTCTCCTTCCTTACTCTTTTTATTACACTTGTCTATATCTGTCTGATTCTGCTATTTGTGTTCCATTGAGGACAATGTGTGATTTAAGTGTGGGGGGAGAGTAGTTTAGGTTGCATATTTTGCTTTGATTTTTTTTAGGTTTTGCTTAGTTTTGGGCATTTTCTTGCATGTTTTTGCTTCACTTTAGTAGAGTTTTGGTATCTTGTGTCTGAATTCATGCATTTCTGTGTGTAAAGTTGCTTTTGATAATTAAGAGGTGGTAACACTGTGATAGAATTGTCCCTTTTGTGAGGATTTGAGCCTTAATTGTGGGTGGATTGCTATATATGCCACCTAATTTTCTGTCATGTGTGATTGCACTCTGGATTACTTGCACTCTAGAACTTGACTTGACTCTTGTTGATACTTGATTGCTCATGCACATTTTGAAATGATTTAGGCACTTTCTTTCTTGAATAAGCTACTAGCCATATGAGCCTACCTTGAATGAATGTATCCTTTGCTAGCCCCTTTGAGCCTTTTTATCCCTTTCCTTGTTCTTTAGCTCATTACAAGCCTATGACTGAAAAACCATGATTGTCCTAACCTTAGGGAACTTTGGAGCTTTGGAATTGTTTTGGGAATGGGTATTAGGTAAGAAGTATGCTTTATGCTTTAATTGGTTGAGTTCTTGGTTTTGCCTCATTGGTTGTTATAGTTATGGCTTCATCTTCATGCCATTTGTGTTGTTTCTTCTTTTCTTTTTGTATATCTCTCAAAAACAACAAAAAAAAAATAGAAGACAAAAATACAAAAAAAAAAAATGCAAAAATAAAAAGAAAAAAAAAAGAAGAGAAAAAAAAAGTGAATAAAAGGTTGTTGAGGCAAAGAGGATTGGATTTAGTGGTAGTTGATTTTGGGGTGGATTTTGCTTACTTTTTACTTATTCCCCATTGCTCCTCTATTCCTTTGGTTTTAGCTACATTCCCATATTTTTATCCTACCTTGTCCTTGGCCCCATTACAATCCTTAAAAGACCTTTTGATCATTTTGTGCATGTGTGTTGATGGTTGATGTTAGAGGTTTGTCAAGCTTATGGTTGTGTTTGTTTTTCATGATGTGCCTTGAGTGTAAATAATGATTAACCCCAAACACTTGAGTGTAAACACTTTTGAGTGATCCTTGTGAGTTTCTATCATCTTTGTGACTATCCTCTTGATGTCATTGGTTTCTTTGCATACTTGAAATAATTGGATGATGTTCGCGGATGCTTTGACTCTTTGATCCTTAACCATTTTGTGTGCTTGAGTTTGCCCATTTCTTTGCATTTCCTAGAATTCATTGTGAAGTATGTAATCTCTTAGGTTTGCATTTCTTAGTTGTAGTCATCTTGTTGCATGATTCACTTTGGTGCATATTGATCTTCATAGTCCTATCTTTTGGTTTTGCCCAGGAGTGCAAAAGGATAAGTGTGGGGGTATTTGATGAGCATTTTATTTCCCATTATTCCTTGCATCATTTTACTCCTATTATTGATACTTGTTGCCCATTTGACATTGATTAGCTTGATTTATTGATTTAGAGTTTATTGGACTAATATTCCGAATATTGTTTAATTTGGAATTATTTAGCCTAATTAATTCTATTTCTATTTTCAGGTAATATTTGGCACAAGGACACTTTGGGAAGTTTGGAAATGAAGATTGAAGTATTGAAGTGAAGATTGTAATTTGCATTTAGGTCCCTTTTTAATTGTAATGTTCAGAATAGTGTTTCTTAGGATTTGGGCCCATGTTTTAGGCCCATTTTGTGTCTTAAGAGGGGAAATTCGTGTAACCTCCAAAGACACACTTTCATTTCAGATTTCTCACTCTCTCTCTAGGTTAGAACTTCTCTCTTGGCTCTCCCAAGTGATGGTGGCTGCTAGGGTTTTGTTCTTCCCCATTTCTACTCGTTTTTCTTCATTTATGGCCATGGAAGGCTAGACTTCAAGGGTTAATCCCTTTGGTATTGTATTATCTACTCTTGAGCTCTTGTTATTAATGCAATTTCGTTTTCTCTTCTCTGTTTTCATGTTTATCGATGTGTAGTGGTTTGCTTAATTCCATTTCGTAGAGATAATACATGAATATAAATGCTTAATTTGTATTAACTCGTAAAAACTCCAATTCTGGTTTCTGATGCTTAATTAGAAGTTAGGGTTTGGAGTGATAACTGAATTTTCGCTTAGTATTTGGTTATCACGAGTTGGACAGAGGAGAGGAGAGGAATCGATCTTTAGTGAGCTAGGATTGAGTAGTGTACGTAACCAAAGGGGTTTGCCCGCTTTTGTTTCTGATTTTCTTAGTTTTTATATTCTGTTTGTGTTTTGTTCTTCACATTTGTCACACACAAAAACCCCCCCATTTTACTGCACACTACGTGTTTGATACTTTGCCTAGACCGATATTCGCTGGGAAACGACCTAGGATCACCTTCCTAGTACTACAGAATAAACACCTTTTATTTTGATCGGGTACGGCCTCGATCAGGTCCCATCGGCTATGTGATGGTCGTTAGCCTCAGTCAGAACCAACTTGGAAAATTTTTTGTCAAGATGTTGATCCTAAAGAGAGCTTGACAAGGGAATTTCGATCACTTCCACATCTACTTTAGCAACGACCTCTCCAACTTTGGCTTTTTCTTTCTCTACTCAAGTTTTCTTTCTAACCGAGTGGTGTCAATTTTTGTAACTACTACCCCAGAAGCCACCTAGGTAGTGGTTTCGTGTGCTGGGTTGCCGGTCGGAGGAGGAATGGTAATCACTGCTGGAGACATCGTTGCTGCTCGAGCTGAAGCATCGTATTCGGTCAGAGCCACTCTTGTTTTCCTTCCCTTTTAAGAAGCGAGTTTGGAAAGACTTGACTCGACCATTTTCTCTGCAAAAGTAGACAATTGTCAATAAACAATTGAGGAAAAATACAAGCAAAAACAATACAACAAGATAGCTCAAATTTACAATCGTAACAATGATTAAATTACCCAACGCCCCTTTGGTTAATGCAGCTGAATGATTTATTATTCTCCTCCTATCGATCTAACCATGGTCTTCTAACTATTTTGCCACATAATGAGTAACTATTCTTTCTTCTTTACCCAAATTCTTCCAACAAGTTTGGTAGTGTTTACCCGGGAAGGTGAAAAAACTCTTCGTCCAAGATAGCAGGAACCGAGGATTCCCACCATCCATAACCAGCACTCTCCCTCCTCGGTGAAAGTATACTTAAAATATGAAGGTTTAAAAGTCTTCCAAGAATAAAAAAAGCTTCGTGAATAGTGCATAACGGTTCCTCCCCCTAAAAGAAATCCAAAGCTGACAGAGGGCCCCTTATTCCAAAACCGTTACTTGGGTTGAGAACATCCACAAAAAGCATGGAATGGTGCAGATAAGCCCTTGTGCACTGTAAAAGCTTTGGAAAGCCCGAGCAAATGCCCACCCATTGGGATGCAACTGAGTGGGGGAAAAGGAAGTCGCCACAACAACTCAATCTCAAACTTAATGAAAGGCATTCTCACCCCTAGTCGAGTAAATATTTTCTCATACATTAATAAGGAAGTCTCCTCAATAGGTATCCTGGATCACACTCGTTCATTAGCATATGCAGGAACGACAAAATGGGAGGTACTGACCTCGGAACTTGTACTCGTCAACACGAGCCCTTTGGCGTATTTGAGGCTCTCAATGGTCATCAGCTACAATGGTGTGCCCAGAATTTCCAATTCCATCCAAGGATATTCATCCATATCAAGCGACAATAGATACTCATATGGATTGGTCACCACTCTACGCACCATATCACCTGAAGAAAGAAGGGCACACTTGGTATCAGACTCAAAAGAAGAAAAATGCAAATCACTAACTATTTCTTCATATCTCATTCCGAGTAGGGGATGCCTTGGTTTGTAATTGCTAGCAGTCACCCTCCCTCTTTCAAAGAGCTCGGCTAGATGATAAGCTATTTTCCTCTCCCTCCATTCCTCATAATTTTGAGGAGGTAAGGCTTTGAGGGGTTCAACCTCAGCAAACCCTTCGAGATTCTACTCGTCCTTATGAACACAATTTCTAAAAAATGTTGGAGAACCCAAAAGTATTTCAATGGAACTACCACTCTGATTCGAACTACCACTTTGATTTACACTCTTGGTTAACAAGAGAAGCAAAAAGGAAGACAAAGAGACTGGGGGAAGACATGTTTCAGAAACGTGAAAAGGAAGCTAGGAAGTTCTAGAAGGGTTTAAATAAGAGTCACACTCTTGGTTTTCCCTCTCTCATGGTCCCGAGGACCAAAGTGTAATTGACAAAGCCCACTAAGCAGAATGATTTAGGAATTTCCTAGAAAGACGAGGAACATGTTCGTAATTTGTGCCAAAACGCAACTGACATGGATCTAAGGCTGAAGACATGGCAGCTGTTCAAAATTCAAACTAAAGGGTATAGATGTCTTTCTAACCCATGTAGTCATCACTTTCCAACCACCCAACTACTTATCCTCCACGTGCTAACATCGAGTGACGAAAACGTCACCTCGAACAGCTGAAACGACAGCTCAAGGTGAGCCAACAGACTCGGGTGCATGCAGAACAAAACCATTACACCCCACAAACCGGTCAAAAGGCACAAACAGCAAATTATCGTCTTCGACAAGACAATGAACTCGAAACAAGTAGACCCAGACTTTATTGAGTTGGGGGCATGTGTGATGGACCTAACCCCAGGACGAGCATCACCGCTTGTTCTTGCCACCAAGCCTTCCAAAGTCGAATAACGACTCTACCCATGGCAATGAAGCCAATTATAACAAACTCGGACAATACGCCGACCCTCAAGACTTGTAGAATATCACATACTTGTGCTAAAGAGAGGACATGAAAATCCAATCACATCAAACCATGAATATCCTAGAAATCATGCTATAGTTAAGCATCTCCATGATTCTCTCCTGTATCCTCGCTCACCTGTTTAGCAACAGCGGATAACGGCTGCAACGACACATAAAGGCAGAGGGAATATGTTGCATATTCTTCCCTTTACACGCCTAACCTGACTCAGCCCTTCCAACCCACACAGACCCAACCTCAATTGCTGAAACACCCCTGTAAATAGTTCAACATGTCAGGGGACTCAGGTACGTTCTCTAATCCCTAAGTTGACATTAAGCATACACTGTTGACAAGGGAGAACCAATGTATTCCAACATAATACTCTCAATCAATAGTCCTACATCAAAGTCCCTTCTTTGGTCAATTCTCCTGAGTTCCATTATCTTAGGACTAAGCCTCGCAAGGACACTACACAATCAATCCTTAAATATTCTTATAAAGTGATTATCTCATTTAATTTTTGTTTTATTTTCGATACAACTTTCCAAAAATAATTATATTTTTTTATTAATTTGAGAAAATTAAATACAATTAACTAACTTTTTAATAAATAGGAAATTAGTTTTATTTTCTTATAATAAAAACCGAAAAGAGTATAATTGATTAAAAAAACACACAATGGCTCACTCGAGATTCAAGAAGGCTAATCGATGATCAAACATGCAAATATAGTTGGAAATCACGTGCAAATATCAAATTTGATTCCCACATGCCATTAGTTTACAAATGGCAGAAATCTAAGTAAACCTTTTCTTTTAATTACTCTTAAGATAATAAAAAAATAACAAAAGGAAAAAAAAGGAGACATGTATTTAATGATTTGTCTAATACATCAATTAATTATCAAGTAACTAGTTAAATGCATTTTGCTTTGATTAACCAATCAAAATTCAAAGTTTGCAATTTCTAAATTTTTTTTATTAATTACTTTAACTTTAGTTTGATAAAAAAAATTGGGAGATATTATTAATGTGACGCTCTCTTTTTAACTTGAAAATAATTAATATTTCCAAATAGATTACTACTTGCTATCAAAATTAGGGCTAGAAAATTTTTCCTTTTTAATACTAGTACTTGCTTAATTGAAAACCTCGTTTCAACATAACCCATTATATGAATTCGGCATAGTAATAACTTAGCTTTGAAAAGACTTTCGAGAGCGCGTTTTCGTGATCAGAAAGAATGTTACCAGAACTTATCAGTTGAATGCATTATTTGCCTCTCGAATGAAATTTGAATATATGAAATATAAATTTATCGCCGAATTCCTTCGTCAATTAAAATCAGAGTTCGCGGAAGTAAAAACAATACTCATGGGGCACTGCTGAGGAAAATAAAGCATATATATATGTGATAAAAGTCATGACATATAACCCCATCAGTACTAACAGTATCAAGTGATAAAAGTCGAGATAGCAAGTTTTGATAAAACATATACAGACCAGCTGTACCAAAATAAAGGCTCACTCTAAGACCTCTCAATATATACAATATATAACAAAAGTCCAAAAGCAGAAGTCCCAGAGCAAGTCCTCCGTGTCCTCAGCAGCTCCTCAGATCCTCCACAGCTCTATCCCTAGGATCTAGGATCCAAAACCCCTATGCTATGCAGGTTCCTATGAACCAGCGGGTCCACCTCTAGCAGAAACAGTCGGCTCGACATGCACCTCCTCCTCGCTCTCATCCTCCTCAGGGTCCTCCTCGACCTCGCCTGACTGAGTAGAGACCCCACCACTGGGTCTAGGGTCTGCAGAAGCAGTCCTATCATAATCAGTCGGACCAGGAGAAGGAGTCTCCTCAGTGACAACTCTATGGGATGAAGGATGGGAACGAGTGGCAGCTCTAAATCTAAAACTATGAAAGCGACGCATAGGTCGAGCCGAGGGTGGTCCTCTATATGTGTAGAAAGGTGGAACATGCATAGTATAGACTAATGGGATCCTAAATCGACGAGGTCGCACACGCACCAAAGGGTTAGGGTGGTAGAGAGTGATCTCCACCTCCCCCTCAAACGTGGCACGGTGCTCCTCATACGTCCATATACCGCTAGGGATAGGGCGTATCTCGATGCAGGCTAGGTACCTGGCCATCACCTAAACAGGGCACAGGGAGTAAGTGTACATATATACATAATGGATAAAGACTAAAGTTACAATCACAAATATATCATGGACAGATCATAATGCAAATACATATGAGCACACCAATTTTTCAACATTATAACTCTTATAATGCAAGTGGCATGATGTATGATTTTCTATCCACAACTGAGACCTCTAAAAGTCCATCTTGGACGTCCATCCATTACACCCTTGTGTTCCCAGAACACCGACATTAGTTCCCAGAACATAATGCCGAACCATACTTGGATAAAAAGCATCACTCCCGGAGTGTGCACCACGTTCCCAGAACGCCACGTTCCCAGAACGCATAAAAAACCAGGTCCCGGACACTGGCCACATATCTATAATGTGTCATCAAGTAGGTTATACTTTGGTACTCCCGGAGTACCCTCCTCATATTCCCAGAATATGATAAACGTTCCTACCAACCAGACTTCCAGTCTATATGTATGCACAAACATCGGGGTTGGTTTTATCTTTATATTAATTTATGTGATATAGAAACATTCCAATTTCTACTTTTGAATGATTTAATTGAGGTATAGTATTTGGCATCAAATTCCCCTTTGAATTTTCTCAAAATATGCCTTTTTAAGACCCAGATTGAGTAATATAACTTCAATGGTATTTAAAACTTAACTTTTTATTTTTCAGATTCAGGTACTAACCGGTTACAGTTTCAGGCTAACCGGTTAGAATTACAGACCTGAACTGTTTACCATTGCAATTCAGAAAAACCCTTTTTCTTGAATTCTCTACTCAATCCAAAACACTTTTAACTTTATTTTTATACCTCAAAAACCATTGTTTCATCATTCAAAAGTCCAAATCACATATTCTTTTCCAATGAACATAATTTCACTTGAAATTATTGCATCAATTTAAGGCATAAATAGCAATCTTTCCAATCTGAATTTTTGCATGATAACAACTCATGTTCCAGACTATGCATACTGAATTTAAGGCTTAGATTTGAGTAAAGACCCTTTAAGGTTTCAGAACTGATTTGCAACTAATTTTTCTTTGAAAATTTTACAATGTCTAACCGGTTACAAAAATCGTGTAACCGGTTAGATTATGCAGTCTGACCACTAAAACAAGAGTTTTAACAACTCATTTTCTTCCTTTCTCAAATCTAACCAAATTCCAGTATACACCAAGTTCATATGCCTTAAAGTAAACATGCTTACACCCAGAAACACATTCACATTGCATGCATCAAGTTTATTGAATCAAATTGCATGAAAATTCACATAAACCCAATTTAGCACAACAAAACTGAAATCAAACACTTAAACACAGAAATCAGTCTTCATTTAGCTTGCATGCATCAATTGAAAATTGCTCAAAACCACAATGAGCAAGAAATTGGCCTCCAAGCCTTTGTGCTTAAAAACACATAATGCCCTTTTGAGTTTCATGAACTCAAATCCTAATTCATTTGATTTTTAGTCTAAATCTAGTATAGTATAGACTTCTCCCTTACCTTACAACAGAGTTTGATGGAGATTTGACACTGGTTTGAAGAAAACTCCACAGATTCTCACAAATCCTCAAGTCTGCCCTCAACCACGAATTTCCCCAACAGGGTCCAAAGACCAGAAGTTTTGACATAGAAATTGGCCAAGAAAATTGGGGAAAACGATTAGACAATGATCTAGGCAACATGTACTAACGAAAGAAAGAGATTTGAGGCCTAGAGATTACCTGAGCTACTCAAAATCAAGGTTCCAACACAGCTTCCAGAATCAGAGAGGAACAGAGTTCAGTTTTCAATCCTGAACTTTTATTGCTGATTTCTCCTCACACACACACACTCTTGACTCAAAATCTCTATATCAACACAAAGCTCTTGATGTGAGCTTTGTGAATGTGTATTACTCGATTACTATCACTCAAAGACGAAGGAGAATCGAAGGAAACGATTCGGAAACCCTAATTCAGCTTCTTCAACAAGAATCCAGAGGAACAACCCCTAATCCATCAACAATCCACCTATTTATAGCCAAATCCAGGTTACATGCAGTTGGACGCGTGTGTTGCCACTCAATTCATGCAGCAATCGTGGCGATTAAACGAGTAATCCAAGTGATTACTCATCAAAATCCACTAAACCAGTTTCTGAGTTCATCATCTAACCGGTTACAAGGCATTACTAACCGGTTAGATTAGTTCAAAATTTAAAATTTATTATTTTTAAATCTTTCCCTCCAAGAACCTTTCTAATATTGCTGTTTAGTCTTCACCCAGGGACCAGAATGCAATTTCCTTATACTTTGCATTTATTTGCCATATAAAAATATTTCCACTTATTTTTATATTTAGGGCTAATTAAATACAAAACATAAATTTAGAAAAATTCTATAAATTAATAATAAAACTTTTTATTATTAATTTCCTATTATTCGGGAGACGAAAAATTAGGGGTGTTACAATTAACACCAATTTCATTACTATTTGCACCCAGTTTTTATATTTTTTTTGCACTTACTTATCAATATTACCCTTATATTAATGCTAATACTCACACCCTAATCCTATTATTTGCACCCATAATCCTAAAAACCTAATACTTTCTTTGTCCCATAAGTTAAGTCTTTTTAAATTTCACGTAGATTAAAAAATGAGTAAATTATGTAAGAATTTGATATGTTTAGACTAAAATATCCCCATTTAATAATAGGAGAGAGAGTAATAATAAATGTATGAAGATTATATTGAAGAGAAATAGAGACACGGGTGGTGAAAAAGATGATATAATATTTAGGGGTATGCTTGGAAAAATAAGTATAAATGAGTATTGAGTTTCTAAAAGAACATAACTTATGGGACAAAATAAAAAACCTATATGAGCATAACTTATAGGACGGAGCAGGGCCGGTCCTGACACAATCAGGGCCCTAGGCGAAAAAAAAGAGGCCCCTACTTATAAATATTTTTTATTTTCAACAGAAGAGCCTACTTTAGTAACAAATTTATCAAGGACGTCTCTATGTGATTTTACAAATTGGTCAGCTAGTTTTCTTTTTTTCCTTTTTTCATAGCCAGACAAATATTTTCTAGGCACCATCTTAAGAAAAGAAGAATTCAACTAGAAAGTGTTCAATAAAACCTAACACCAAGAGGATTCAGGATTGAGAGATGGGGGCACCAATTAAAAATGACACACTACAAAATAAAAAGAAACCTGTCAAAAGCAAACAAAAGAGATAAACAACCACACAATCACATAAAAACAAACCTATTCAAAATATAATACTACAATTAATCAGTAAGCAACAAAACATTGTGCAACAACGCCAACAAGCCACAAGGTACTGATACTTTCTATCTTTTTATATCATTAATCATTATATGCATTATTATTGTGTGATTGTATTTGTATACTATGGCACATTGAAGTTGAAGGACAGAGCCACGGAGGATGTTATCAATTTATCATATGTTCTATATTTTATATATATATATATATATATATATATATATATATATATATATATATTTGCAATAGTGATTGAGTTTGAGACTTTGAGTACCTTTGGGATTAGGGAGTAGCAGTAGCTGAATGCCCGAACAGGGACTAAGTAGCAGTAGCGATGAAAGATCGACAAGGAGATTAGAAACGGCGACGGTAGAGGAGACAAACGGTGGTGAAGCGGTGGCGCGGTGCGGTGCAGCGATGGCCGCCGTTAGAGGACTGAGGACTATAGGAGCAGGAGTTGGCTCTAGAGTCTAGACCTCTGGTTCAACACTTCAACTACGTCTTCTGCTATTCTTCTCCTCTACGTTTCATCAGTATCTATTATTACCTTTTTTTATTATATAAATGTATAGGTAGTAAAAAAAATTTTTTGGGGGCCCCTATTTTTCTGGGCCCTGGTGTAACATCCTCAATTTTTATACTTTAAAATATATTACTTTTTATAGGATTTAATATTAAAACGCTTGGGGTTTTGTAAAATTTTTGGCGAGTTTACTTTAAAATATGGACTTTCCCCAAGTTAATTTTTGTACCTGTCAGTCCAGAACAGTTTATTTGAAACAAAACTATAATTAAATTGTAAGAGGTTGTGACTTATTTTGAAATAATGTAGGAAAAGATATTTGTATATCCTTCACAACCATTAACACATTTAATCAAAACGAATACTTTTATAAAGTCCGTTTTACAAAATAGAAGTATTTTTAGTTTACAATAACAGTTAACATTTATTATAACTTTAAGTAATGAAACATTTACATTAAAATACCCTAGAATGGTTGCAACAACTATAATGTGACCAAGGAGGTCACCATAATGATATACTCTCCTTAAGTGAGAGTATACCTTCTCGGTGCGTGAGCCATGAATGTCTTTCTCCAATGGTACCTAAAATGGTCAACTTAAGGGGTGAGTAATTTGAGAAATAATCAAGGAAAACACTTAAAATAACAGTAATAAAGTATAACTAGACATACCCACACACATATATTCATATTCATATATCCAATTCAACCCTATTATTTATATGCCTTAACACTTAACTATTCCTTTACACTATGAATACACCTTTTATTACCCCAATTGTAACAGCCCGATTTTCGTAACTCAAAATGACTAACTTTTATTCATTTAGGTTGTAAAAATTAGGCCAATTTTTTTTTGTCAACGTAACATGGAAAAGTCATTGGGGTACTTCAACATCCTTTTGCTAAAAACCGAGTTGTTACTAAAACATTTGTTTTCGGAAAACTTTCATTTTCATAAAAAGACTTGTTTCCAAATCATCATGATATTTCCCAAAAGACTACATTGTTTGTTCATCCCAAAGTAGAGTAT
The DNA here is from genome assembly GCA_037953625.1 of Crotalaria pallida. Taxonomy (NCBI): domain Eukaryota; kingdom Viridiplantae; phylum Streptophyta; class Magnoliopsida; order Fabales; family Fabaceae; genus Crotalaria; species Crotalaria pallida. Next base: position 104,856,599 of record CM075650.1, read on the forward strand.
TCCACAATACATAATTAAAACTTGGCTTAGTTACATGATTGGCACATTGCTTGGTAATCCTTGACTCAAAAGCACAATTCACAAACTTAACCTAAACACTCTACTTTCGCTTCCTTCTGATGAAGATCGTCCGGATGGAATTCTCCTTTCTTCTTACGCCCTTTCTTCGCTCCCGAAAATGCAATTATCTTCATTGCTACTTTGCGGTTGTCACTCCACTCCATCTTCAACTCCTCTTTAGTGATGACCTCCATACGATACTCCGTCTGCCCGTTGAGATATCAACAACCCCGATATGCCAACGAACAGGAGAGAGTAAGCGATCCGAACGACGTATCGTCGACGGTGTGGAATTACGATAGGCAAGATAGAAGGACCATACAAACACACAATATAATATACAAGCACACAACAACCAAACATATTATTAACATCATTATCATTATTATTTTATGTTACTAGCATTATTGTTGACCCTTCTTCATTTCTTTCTTACTTTCACATCTTATGAACATTCTTCCCTTTTCTCATTCATTTCCATTTCATCACTATATTTTCCTTTCCTCCAGTCTTATCAATTCATCACCTTGGTGATTGGGGAGTGTTAAAATATCCTCAAGGTATTCATTTCGATCTCGGCTATCACTCATGTCTACATCTCCTTGGTCATCCACCCAACCTTATCGGAAGCAAACAGGAGTACAGGACCTTTACCGTGCGGGCATGACAGCTGTCTCAACACATAAATGGTCCCAGACCAGGAGGACTCTGCCTCAATCAATAATATCAATTCATAATAATCATGGCACACTGCCTCATAGTGGCAAACAAGATGCCCCACTCCAGTCCCTCTCACTGTTCCCGATTTGCAATCTAGGGGGCGACAGTATATTTCTAGTAGGCCCGCAGAACTTACCACGGCATTAGACCCAGTCCCCACCACGTTAGTGCGCCACATGTGGAGTTCGTTCTGCCTAGAAACATACTCTAGACTTCTTGACGTTTCACCGTCATCGTCCTCCCCTAATGCAATCTCCTCCTAAGTATCCGCAGATACTTATGGTTTCTTCCTCTCCACTACTTCGCACTCTCATACCTTACCGCGTATGTCTTTTAAGTCTTTTATCTTTTTAATTATCCTAAGGTCGGCCCGTCCTTCGTGCAACCCTTCAACGAGACCCGACCACTAACTTGGCACAAACTTTCTCTCATCATTTCTCACATAGCATAGAGCTGGGTTCACCTCAACAAACTCAATTCTCATTTCTCAAGCTTTCTCAACATTCTCTATTTCTCGTAATCATTTCATTTCAAATCCTTCTCTCATAACAATCTTTTCAAAAACTATCTCAAAACTCCATTTTATAAACTTTCACAAAATGTTATTTCATAAACTTTTTCATAAAGTTCCCTCTCGTAAATTTTCTCAAATCTGATTTCTCATCTTCTGAAAATCTCTTTTTTAAAACTTCCCTTAAAAATCTCTTTTCTCAAGTTTCTAAAAATCTCCTTTTAAAACCTTTCACAAAATTTTACTTCAAAAACTTTTCCAAAAATACTTTCTATAATATTTTTCTCAAAAACCTCTTTTCAAAAAAAATATTTTCAAAAGAATTTCTTTTTACAATCTCTTTTCTAAAAATTCCTTTTCACCATTCTCCACAAAATCTCTTCTTTACGAATCATTCTCAAAACTTTCCTTTCACAAATCTTTTCAAAAATCTCTTTTTCAAAAACCTTTTTCAAAAACTGCTTTTCAAAAACCTTTTCCAGAATCACATCTTTGCTGAGCGCTAATGGAGGAGCAAGCTCAACTCGACACTAGTCCCAGACTAAAACCAAAAACAAAAGGAGCCCAGCTCCGCTCAAAGCACATCTCATATCCACATTCACATCACTCTCCCCAGCTCTGGCTCGTTCTCATCATTATCCTCAATTTCATTCCCCATATTCTCAAATCTTTCTTTCTTTTCCAACACATAATTTGTTTCCAATCATTATTCCTTTCCCACTGCATCTTATCATTATTATTTCCTCATACTTATAACTTTACTTTCTCTTTCATTAATTTCATTTCCTTATTCAGGACGTAACAAACGTCCATCAGTATATTACACATATCAAACAACAGCATTAAATTCCAACAGGCATAATCAAATAAATAAATGTAAACATGCTATCCACACACACTATCAACACACAATAACAATGTGGTCTTTGTCACCTTCGTATAAGTGGCCACACAAAGCAAACAATTGCCACTATACTACTGACTCCGAACCACTTAGTTCCGATCTTTGAGATGATACTGAACGTCCTAATAAGTCACCTAACTACCACGGTGTCTTAGGAAAGCTTCTCTCTCACCTGAGGTCCAGCGATTTAATGCGTACCGTCTCTGCGTATCCTTTGTGCTGCCGGCTGCCCCAATCCCTCGTCTTTAAGATTATTCCTCGTACTGAATAAAATACGCTTAGGTTATTAAATTGTATTATGAAAACCTTTTTCATAGCCTAGACACTTCTCATTCCTCGTCGGAAGACTTAAAAAATGTGATTGTTTTCTCAAAATAACTCAAACATTTCTTAATCCTTTAATTACTTAAAAAAAATCATTTGAAAACATCAAAATAATTAATTTAAATCAGTTGGTTGGGTCGTTGGTCCGTCTTGGACAGCACCTCGACCTCATTCAAAAACACCGAAAAATTCACCGGTTTTAATCCGGGTTTTCCTAAAATCAATCACCCTTTGAAAACCAAACTTTGAGTTTCATATACTCAATTTTCGAACTCAAAATCGACTTTAAATACACTTGGACAGCAAGGAAATGGTTTCACAACATCAATTTAATAAAATCCGAAAACATCGTAAAAACTCGTTTTGTTTAAAATACTCTTTTGGTCAATGTTAATTCTTTAAAAAATCAAGTTTTTATTAGAAAACAAATCACAAACACAATCTCACAAACTCAAACAAATCAAATCAAATCAGATACAAGGCTAAGCATACATACGGTCACCACACATTTTGATCATTCAGTCACATATTTAATTTCAAAAACATTTCATTTTTATAAAATAAATCATTTAAGCATACTTTAACACACAAACCGAATACATGCACACACATAATCATTCAAGCACCAAAACTTTTTCTAAATCAATTAACTTAACATACATTTCACAAATACATGCATTTTTCATAGGTTACTTCATGGAAAAGAATTTTAACCTAATTATCATGCATAGACTCCTAAACCGAATGCATGCCCATAATTCATCTTAAGCATAAAACTCATTCTTAATCAATTAGTTTAACATGCATTGACCGAAATTATCGCAAATCAAAACAAGATTCATTCATCCTCAAACACACACAATTTCCTGCAATTATTTTCTTCTTTTCCTTGACAAAACCGAGAGCTAAAACTTGGAAAATTATCAAACTTTAATTTATCTTTCTTATCTTAAATTAAATCAAGATCATGCAAGGGCATATAGCATATATCAAGTTCATAAAAGCATAGATCATGACCGAATATAACATGCACAAGATCACACCTAGATTAAATCATGGTCATGCAAGGAAAATTATTTTAGAGCTTATCCTCCTACTTTCCTTCCATCACCGAGGCATGCATTTCAAGAAAACATGATCTTTTGTTTGAATTTAACATACAAGAATGGATCTTAAGCCTTTCCAACAAATTATGCAAGAATCCTTTATTAACACAAACATTTTCAATTTACTTTTCAAAGAACATAAAAGAACAACTTTTCAAAGTTCAAGATCACATGCATGCACTTAAATCATATAGATCAAGTCTTGAAATTAAGCATAAGAACACAAATAAAAGATGAAATCCTTTTAGATAAAAAAGGGCCAAAACCGAAACACCCTTAAAGAAAATAAGAAGGCTTTTGTTTCAAAAATCATTGACAAAACTCAAAATCAAAACAAAATTTAAAAATTCAAAACGAAAATCAAAGATCCAAGTAAGATTCAAAGATCAAAGCTTTTCTTAAAATTAAGCCAAAAATCACGACATGCAAGGGCTAAAGGCCACATAGATCATCATCATGCAAGACCAAAAATTAAAATAAGTTTAGACCAAACATTGATTTACCAAATAAACACATAAACACTTCATGATTCACGGTTTTAGGCATTAAATTCAAACATGCAAGAAGATTTACTTCAAACTCACAAGGATCATGAACAAAACTTTAGATCTAAAGGAAAACATCAAGATCTAATATGAAAAACACTAAGATCTATCATGAACAACACCAACCGAATCATCAAACATAGTCCACACATATTACAAATAAATTTAAGTCTTTAAAAGTCCATAGTTAAGGAAGATCAACACATAGAGTCATCTTTCCAAATATAAAATGAACGTGCAAAGAGTAAGAAAGTAAGATTACAAAATTACAAAACAAGAACTAGTCTAAACACTTCTAGAATCTTCAGTTTTTATACCAATGAAAAGGTCTTGTAATCTTCTAAGCTCTTAATCTTCAAGGGACTCCTAGGTTTAGGGCTTGATCTCCTCTTCTTCTTCCTTCTCCTACCTCACGGTTCCTACTCTTCTTTCTCTCTATTTTCTTTTTCTTAGTCTAAGAGTTTGAAGGGCTCTTAGAGCATGTTTTTGGTGGTGTTTGGGAAAAAGAGTGAAATGAAGAGATGAAGTGAAGAATAAATGGAATGAAGTTAAGGGCCAAAACTTATATAGAAAATTCGTGGTTTCCTATTTTAGCCCTCATGAATTTCGGTCCTAGAGCAAATGGGAGGGGTAAATTCGGTCTTCCAATTTTTTGCATGGGTGGAGTTTAGCAAAATCCAAAGGGAACAATGTAGGAGACATTAGGTGTTTAGGGGCCACTTAGGTTTGTTGACTTGTTGGTTCATCCTTAGGGCTTCTACTATTTGGTTAGAGTTTTGTTAGAAATTGGTTAGGATTTTGACTCACTTGGTTACAACTTAGTTGTTTACTTAACACTTAAGGAAATTCCTAGGCTTCCTACACTCACATACACTCACACGACATACACACATATATTCACATATTCATGCACACACACTTACACATCACACACACACATACATGCATATATGATCATGTTCATTTACTAATTAGATTTTCTCATGATTCTAAGCATACATTCATGCAAAACCGTACACACACATATATATATATATATACATACATGCACATATACGTTACATACTCATATACATATATATGTACATGCATCACATACTTAAACACACCTTCATGCATTATAATTTTATTTCTTAATCATTTTTACTCTAAAACATATAATTACCAAGCTTACCTAATCACTCAAACTTTTTCAAGGAATCATATTAACATATATCAAACATATATAACCCACACATAAATACAGAAAATAAATCACTTTCTCATAAAATGACCCTTATTTAGAATTCACTATTTCTTTAAATCATGAAAATATTAGGCACATAATTATTTTTTCCAAATCTCAACTTTTAAAACTCATGACTTTATTTCATGAAAATCATTTCTTAAAATCATTTTCCACTTTGAAAACATGAATTAAGAAATTTATTTAAGAAAATATTCTTTCAAAAACATTTTCCTCGAAATAAATCTCTTTAGTATTTTAATTCAATATGAGGAATTTGCGGGGTGTTACACCAATAACAATGTATATAACAATGCTTTTATGCTCAATCATATGAGTATGAAATGCACTATATCCCACTATGGTTTAATTCCTGAATCCGATGTACACTGCACTATTTAACTTTATTCACTTTAACACTTTAACACTATCATCGGATTCAGTGAATTAAACCCATCACAATAATGAATGCACTTCTCTGATTCCAATATCAACACAACCTCCTCACATACCCCCCTCCATTCTGGGGAAAAACCAGCCAGGAGTAAGCATTTCTCAACCTATAGTTGGGTGCTTCACCTCCACTTAGGAAGGTCCCTCACTCACCCGCTTGCACAACACTTCACCTCCACTTAGGAAGGTCCCTCATGCGATTTGGGTTGATTTGTCCAAATCGGGCTTTAGCAGAAATCACCCTCACTGGCCAAAACGAGCCAAAGTGATGGAATTACCCCGGTTTGCGTGGAACCAACCCCCAACACGGGAAGCAAACCCGTATCCTTTGCAGGATCAAAGTTCCCCAAGGTAATCCCAATAATTCACTCTTGCCCTCATCAATCGTTAAACGACGTATGTTTTTCCCCGTACACCTAAGGTCCACCTTGCTCCATAATGCACGTGTTTCTAATTCATTTTATGTGGTTTTTATTAGTTGAACCTTTAATAATTTATATCCGATTGGTTGGGTCTCTAACTTAGGATTTGGTCATACTATATATATATATATAAAGACATTCACATTCAACAACAATAAGGATCCCAATCATGCCATTAATTCATTTAATTCCATAATCATTATAACACTTTATTTCTATCAAAATCCTAAGTTCACAATACATGTACTCATAGTAAACATGTAGAACATACCAATCATACCACCACAATAATAATCATCATGTTATTCATTTAATCATTTAATTCAACAACAATATAATAATCAATTACTAAACACCCTAAGTTCATTATACACACTTTTATTTTCAAACATAACAATGTCAACATACCAATCAAACATACATATATAAAATACATCTAATTATAATCCTATAATATATTATTAAGTCCTTCCCCTAATTAAAACCAAAGTACTCCCCCTTACCTCTTGAAGAGAAGAGGAGAAATTGGGATTGAGTTGGTGCTCCACCACCAAGCTCCAAGCTAGCTTCTAGACTCACATTCCATGCTCCTCAACACTTTCCTAAGCTCCCTTGAAGATTGCACAACTCTATGGAAAGGATTGGGGAAGTTAGGGTTTGAGTTGGGAATTGGGGATTTGGTGAGAAAGAGAAGGATGTGAGATTTGAGAGAGGGAAACTCGTTAGGGATTGATGGATGAGTGATTTGGGGTGTTAATTTCATTTGATTTAGTGTGGATTTGAGGGAAATCATAAAACCCTAGGAGAGAAGGAAGAGAATTCGTGTGGAGAAGAGAGAGGGAACAATGAGAAAATGCCCCAAAAACACGTGTTTTCTGACTGATATAACAGGGGTTAATCGATTAACCCGAGTGGTTAATCGATTAATCCTTTGTTAATAGAACATGGTTAATCGATTAATGTTGCCATTAATCAATTAGTACCAGAAGGTGCCTCAAAACTTAATCGATTAAGTCACCCCTTAATCGATTAGTGGCTGAACATTGCCAAAATATTAATCGATTAACTCATAGGTTAATCGATTAATCTGTTCAGCCCACTTATTCCCTTGAACTTCGAATTGCTCTAACTTCTTCGCCAACCGTCGGATCTTGCTCAAATTTTGAGACAAGCCTCCTAAGACACTCGTCTTCACATCCAACGGTGGAATTTGGGTCTGGAGCTATGGATGTCTAATTCCTAATTTCCTAAAATCCTACACTCTTAAGATCATAATTCCTCTTCTAAAACTCACTTCTAAACTAATTCTACTTCATCAAACCTACCCTTGCTAATTCCTACATTCTAAACACATTCTAAACATACTCAAAGACTTGGAAACAACACCACTCTTATCAAAATTCTATTAATTAAAGCACCTAATAATTTGGGAAAATCGGGGATGTTACAATCTCCCCCACTTATATGAATTTCGTCCCCGAAATTCGGCTAAGCTCAAATAACTAGAAGAGACATAGAGCTTCATGCTCTAGTTATAAAATGAATCTTATACTAAGTTATGGAATGGTTATCACTTTTGGGGATTGCTCCCCCACTTAAATGCAACTCGGGTGGATCTCAATGATAGAACTACCCCACTACTACCGAGACTTCTTCTTACACTAAGTCTTACTATCCTATTGAGGTCCATTCCTCGGAAAACTAATCTATTTCCACAACTCAGGAAAACAAAAGTCTTAAACTTCCCCAGGGCATACCATTCTTAATAAAACACAAACATTAGCATCAGAAAACATTTTAAACAACGATGACATATAACATATTCAAAGAGAAACAGAACAGGAAGCATTTTACCATAAAAGTAATTAACACAACAAAACCCAGTTCAAACACGATCTATAGAAATAACAACATATATCAACAATTTAAAATATTATTTGTTTAACTGAATCAAATACAGAGAACATCATTTTCGAAATCTTATCAAAGAGTACATTTCTTAAAGGAAAATTTGAACATCAACTCAACACGGTTAGTAAAAATGATCAATACATATCAAAGTAGTTTTGCATTGAATTGAATGGAATGAAAGTTTTGAAAAGACGCTGGATATTCATTAGATGCAGGGGTATTCCTTTAGTGTTTCAAAAGTAAATAATACCTACACATATAAAATCACCCCAAAATAGAGTTGGTTACCCATGAAGAGAGTGGTTCAAATTCCAGCCCAGAGTTACTCAATTGTAAAAGAAAATAAGATCACAGTCAAAGAATGCGTTATTCATGAATGCAGTTGAAAATAGGGATGAACAATGAAGGGTAAATACAATGATGGTCTTTTGAAAATCTAGTTTGATATATTTTTATAACCTAAACTAAAAATGTTATAGGAAAAGATATGTTTTAATACCATGCACATATATATATATATATATAGTAAAGAGTTGTCCTGTATATAAGGACTCAGTTCATTTAAATTATAAGTTTGATCATTCATAAAATTTTCTTTAAAGAAGAAAGGTTACATTGAAAAATATAATTACGATAGAAAAGATTTAAAGTTAGAAATTGCCATTCAAAGGACATAAGGCAATTAGCTTTGAAAATTTAATTTAGTACTTAGTTGATAAAAATTTGTTTAGTGCTTTCATAAAATCATCTTAAATAGTGGGTGGAAAACATTCTTTATCAAAAGTCATCATTAAATAATGCACAAGACGTATAAAAATAATTAAAGTTGGAACTAGTATGAAAAACACAAAACAAATGGTTCCAACGATACTTTGATTTAGCATATACTCTTAGCAAATTTGAAATTACAAATATACTAATATACAATCCAAACACACGAAATCAACAACTCTTAACATAAACAAAATCTTAGTCCTATATAACCCTATATATACCTATACCTAAGGCTTAAGCTCGGACACTCACCCAAGACGAACTTAACTCCTATTACTTAATCTAATCCTCAAACTATCGAGGTTTTACTACTTAATTCTAAATGAAACTCTACTAGCTTAAGGCTTACACTAGGTCTATGCTTGTCTATCGCTCACACGGGGTTTAGGGTTTCCTATTTGGTTCCTTAGGTTAGGATTTCGTCTAATTGCTTCCTATCTTAGAACCCTAGTTGAACTCTCTTAATGCTATCTAGACTCGGTTGCTAAGACCCTTATAATGGATGTTAGGATTGGGACTTTAATACCCAACAAATTATATTCCAGGGAATAGTTAGCTTTAATTTAAAAATTAGTTATGATTCTGGGATATAGTTTGTTCAATAATAATCACACATTTCCCTTGAGTTCTACGTGAACTTAAAGGAAAAGATATAACATCCATTACCCTAAATTGAGATTCTAGGCTTGAATCTCACTCTATGCGCGATACATTGCCTTTAACCCACTTTGTTATCGTCACTTGCATTTCTCAATTCCACATCATATTAGAAAACAATGAAGTTCTAACTTGTAAAGAAAATATTTGTTCTTTGGTGATAAAGAATTTCCAAAAATTATCTCTTTCTGTAAATAAGGAAAAACTCTTTATAATTTATAAATCAGTTTCATTCCAAACTTTAACAAAATTAGTTGATAACAGGAAAAACATGTCAAGCATCCAAAAGTTTAAAGTATTCATAACGATTTCCAAAATCATTTCACATTGGTTTTAGAATTAATTCAAAAGTTCCGAGGGCTCCTTCGTCAAAGAAAGTAAGGATCCTCTATAATCATCAAACTCAAAGAAAAGGAATTGCATGTATCGGTTGAAATTTGATTTCATCCGCATTTTCAAATCTTCATAAATGCCTTTCCTTTTTTTTCAAATTTGAAGTTCAAATCTTGTTTCAAATTGACGTATGTCACATTCGGTGAATTCCTATTTAATCGGCGATTGGTGTAATCTAATAGTAAACTACACCATTCTTCCATTAATTAGGAACTCATTTTGTTAACAGGACAAGTTTAAAAAAATCGATGTTGTAACATTCAGCCAATTATCCAAGTTGGAATCAATTCCATAACTAAGAAAATAATAGAATACTTATATGCTTGACATTCATTAGAATTTATACTACTAATACTTTTCCAAAATAGAGTCTGAAAATAGTTTGATACCAAAAACACATTTACACTTTATAAATTTAGTAATGTATCTATCACCAAACATAATGAGGAATTGTAGAAAGGACTTAAATCTTATTAGAGACGACACTCAGTCATCAAAGTTAAAGGCAAGTACACTGGATTGACACCTATTCACTTCCGCTTCGCACTCTGATAAAGAATGCTCGGAGTGTCTATAATGCAATGGTTCCTAATACTTATCCTATTCCTATGCATAGAAAAGGAATTCGACAATTATTTCATTGAATTTCAAGGACTCAATGGTATTATCTTCTAATAAAATGTACGCATCGAGGGGCCCTTCTCGATTCTACATTGCATTAGAAACAAAACCATTTTCGTACAACCCGAATTCCAATCAAATAATAAGAAGTGACTCATCTTCCATTCAAAAGAAGACTTTGAAATTTCATTTCACGTAAAAGTTTCAATTCTTCGTCATATCCGAAGTTGACTTACTTAATTCAAAACTGAGGTTCAGTCCATCCCGTTGGGGTAACACTTTCGTGCTCTATCCCGTTGGGAGTTTTACTTCCCTTAGTCTCTACTTTCGGTCCACTTCAAAATACAACCAAGTTACAATTGAAAATTCTACTTAGTCCACTTTGAATTCAAGATTACTAACTATCACTAGTACTATCCTATTAACACTATTAAACTATACTAACTTTAACTAGGTATGCATGCATAAACTATGAAAATATGCTACTAAACTAACTATTGGTTAGTTACTCTCATGTGGAGTAACCCTTTGGGAGTAGGAAATCCATACTCCGCGGCCGAGAATTGCAACCATTGCTCTGATACCATCTGTAACATCCTCAATTTTTATACTTTAAAATATATTACTTTTTATAGGATTTAATATTAAAATGCTTGGGGTTTTGTAAAAATTTTGGCAGAGTTTACTTTAAAATATGGACTTTCCCCAAGTTAATTTTTGTATCTGTCAGTCCAGAACAGTTTATTTGAAACAAAACTATAATTAAATTGTAAGAGGTTGTGACTTATTTTGAAATAATGTAGGAAGGATATTTGTATATCCTTCACAACCATTAACACATTTAATCAAAACGAATACTTTTATAAAGTTCGTTTTACAAAATAGAAGTATTTTTAGTTTACAATAACAGTTAACATTTATTACAACTTTAAGTAATGAAACATTTACAGTAAAATACCCTAGAATGGTTGCAACAACTATAATGTGACCAAGGAGGTCACCATAATGATATACTCTCCTTAAGTGAGAGTATACCTTCTCGGTGCGTGAGCCATGAATGTCTTTCTCCAATGGTACCTAAAATGGTCAACTTAAGGGGTGAGTAATTTGAGAAATAATCAAGGAAAACACTTAAAATAACAGTAATAAAGTATAACTAGACATACCCACACACATATATTCATATTCATATATCCAATTCAACCCTATTAATTATATGCCTTAACACTTAACTATTCCTTTACACTATGAATACACCTTTTATTACCCCAATAACAATGTATATAACAATGCTTTTATGCTCAATCATATGAGTATGAAATGCACTATATCCCACTATGGTTTAATTCCTGAATCCGATGTACACTGCACTATTTAACTTTATTCACTTTAACACTTTAACACTATCATCGGATTCAGTGAATTAAACCCATCACAATAATGAATGCACTTCTCTGATTCCAATATCAACACAACCTCCTCACATACCCCCCTCCATTCTAGGGAAAAACCAGCCAGGAGTAAGCATTTCTCAACCTATAGTTGGGTGCTTCACCTCCACTTAGGAAGGTCCCTCACTCACCCGCTTGCACAACACTTCACCTCCACTTAGGAAGGTCCCTCATGCGATTTGGGTTGATTTGTCCAAATCGGGCTTTAGCAGAAATCACCCTCACTGGCCAAACGAGCCAAAGTAATGGAATTACCCCGGTTTGCGTGGAACCAACCCCCAACACGGGAAGCAAACCCGTATCCTTTGCAGGATCAAAGTTCCCCAAGGTAATCCCAATAATTCACTCTTGCCCTCATCAATCGTTAAACGACGTATGTTTTTCCCCGTACACCTAAGGTCCACCTTGCTCCATAATGCACGTGTTTCTAATTCATTTTATGTGGTTTTTATTAGTTGAACCTTTAATAATTTATATCCGATTGGTTGGGTCTCTAAATTAGGATTTAGTCATACTATATATATATATATATATATATATATATATATATATAAAGACATTCACATTCAACAACAATAAGGATCCCAATCATGCCATTAATTCATTTAATTCCATAATCATTATAACACTTTATTTCTATCAAAATCCTAAGTTCACAATACATGTACTCATAGTAAACATGTAGAACATACCAATCATACCACCACAATAATCATCATCATATTATTCATTTAATCATTTAATTCAACAACAATATAATAATCAATTACTAAACACCCTAAGTTCATTATACACACTTTTATTTTCAAACATAACAATGTCAACATACCAATCAAACATACATATATAAAATACATCTAATTATAATCCTATTACTATTATTAAGTCCTTCCCCTAATTAAAACCAAAGTACTCCCCCTTACCTCTTGAAGAGAAGAGGAGAAATTGGGATTGAGTTGGTGCTCCACCACAAGCTCCAAGCTAGCTTCTAGACTCCCATTCCATGCTCCTCAACACTTTCCTAAGCTCCCTTGAAGATTGCACAACTCTATGGAAAGGATTGGGGAAGTTAGGGTTTGAGTTGGGAATTGGGGATTTGGTGAGAAAGAGAAGGATGTGAGATTTGAGAGAGGGAAACTCGTTAGGGATTGATGGATGAGTGATTTGGGGTGTTAATTTCATTTGATTTAGTGTGGATTTGAGGGAAATCATAAAACCCTAGGAGAGAAGGAAGAGAATTCGTGTGGAGAAGAGAGAGGGAACAATGAGAAAATGCCCCAAAAACACGTGTTTTCTGACTGATATAATAGGGGTTAATCGATTAACCCGAGTGGTTAATCGATTAATCTTTTGTTAATAGAACATGGTTAATCGATTAATGTTGCCATTAATCGATTAGTACCAGAAGGTGCCTCAAAACTTAATCGATTAAGTCACCCCTTAATCGATTAGTGGCTGAACATTGCCAAAATATTAATCGATTAACTCAGAGGTTAATCGATTAATCTGTTCAACCCACTTATTCCCTTGAACTTCGAATTGCTCTAACTTCTACGCCAACCGTCGGATCTTGCTCAAATTTTGAGACAAGCCTCCTAAGACACTCGTCTTCACATCCAACGGTGGAATTTGGGTCTGGAGCTATGGATGTCTAATTCCTAATTTCCTAAAATCCTACACTCTTAAGATCATAATTCCTCTTTTAAAACTCACTTCTAAACTAATTCTACTTCATCGAACCTACCCTTGCTAATTCCTACTTTCTAAACACATTCTAAACATACTCAAAGACTTGGAAACAACACCACTCTTATCAAAATTCTATTAAGTAAAGCACCTAATAATTTGGGAAAATCGGGGATGTTACACCTGGGCTGGGCACCACTTGCCCTACCCAGGGCCGGCACTAGGACGGAGGGAGTACTTAGCTAATTATGATTACTCACACCCACCATCTTTAATCTCTCATCCTCAACCCATATAATCATCTTAAACCTTTCATCCTTCTCACCCAATTTCAAAAAAATTAGTTAATTAGTTAATGTTCCACAAAGTCATAAATCTAAAAAATTAATTATTAATTTATCATCAATTTGAAAAAAAAAAGCACAAAATCCTCATTCCCTTTTAAAAAAATGCAATAACACCTGCTCAGGATACATAATATTCCAGTTCCATTCCACACAAAATTTTGTGCTTCCACTGTGTGACATTGACTAATACAGTATCAATACCATTGGCTTAAGTCAAGACTTGTGTACTCCAAGTAACAGTACTTTCATGATATTGCACACTACTTCGGGATATAGTAATGTTAATAGATTTGGATTCGTATAATAAGATTATTAGGTAAAAAAAAATGAAGCGCATAGCTCTAACTGCACAAGGTTGTTTTAGTTTAATCAAATATTTTTTATTCTCGTTTTTGATAATGTAGTTTTGTTCAATACTATATTTGATTTGAGATGAAGAGTTTGATGCTTATTGCGGTTTAAGCCGAGCTAAATAACATGGTACAAATTGATCGAAATATTTAAGCCTCAAAAAGATTTTCAAACATTGTCATGTGTAAATCCATTGACAATTAAGCGGAGATAAGAGATTGAAGATGATTATGTGGGTTGATGATGAGAGGTTAAAGGTGGTAGATGTAAATAGTAATAATTGGTAAGTATTAGGTTTTTAGGATTATGAGCGTAAATAATAGGATTATGTTGTGAGTAGTGACAGATCCAGAAATATTTAGATGTGGGGACGACACATTATAATTAACAATAAAAAAGATTTTTAACCTTAGTTTTTAAGGATAACTGTTTAAAAATATTTTTTGCATTGAAATATTAAATATTTATTGGTATTAAAAAATAGTAGACATAACTTTCCAAAAATTTTATAGTATCTTTTAATGTCTTATTCTCAACCCTTAATTAACAAAATTTTAAAAATATATGCACTTCGTCTCACAAAGTTAATAAAACTATGCAAAGACTTTTGTCCCAAATCCAAATTACAATAATAATAAACAAAAATGCATAAAAATTCATATTATGCATTACTCCGTATGATTGATTGAGCAACGTATGTAAGATACATTAAATTAAATTTTTGATAATTAGTTGCCGTATGTACAATGCATTACAAACATGTGTAATACTCCTTCTTAAATCTTTTGACTTTTCAAATATTTATTATATTTGCGGGACGAGGGAGTAATAAATTAAAAAAAAATATATTTATTACTACTAGTGTGATTAAATGGTACTTGATGCTTACAAAATGAAAATCCTAAATTTTATAAATTACACCATCCATTTCTAAGTAAGTGTCTTTTAAGATTATAACACAAATTTTTTTGATGAACCAGGGTATCCACCCGCGCAACTTGTGACACCCTTCCGATTATCCCAAATTGAATATAGTGATTATGTTTTGAATATCGGATAAACCCAAATATAATAATAAAAGTATATCATATTGGATATTATATGGACTTGTGAGTGTTAAGAAAATAGGTAAATAAAATTTTCTTTTAAAGCGGGTGCACGAATCGTCACTTGAAAGTCTTGGAGAACAAAGTCTATATTATCTCAAAATCATTGTATCGAGTTCGGCGATTTCTAAAACCTTTTCGCAAATAGAGTAACATTCGATCTTTTCGAAAATATCTTTGTATCAAGTAGCTTAAGCTACCCTTGCTTTGTTCGATAGAACTGATACCATTTACAGCCGAGCTCTTAAACAAATTAAATCAGAGTAAGCAGAAATTACTGGACTATGCAACTGATAGAATATAAACATAGGTTTTCATAGATATGGAGAGTCATAAGTACATAGCCCATAAGTAAAGTCTCCAAGTTTCAAAATATACAAGTCCATCTTCAGATCTATATAACAGTGTAACTACAAACCCTAGAGTGTCCCAAAAGTATATCTACAATATATATACATAACCAAAATATAAACTCCAGGGGCAGTCACATAGATCTGGCAGCGTCAGATGCAGTAGTAGTAGTAGTAGCAGACTCCCAAAAGCATAAGAAGTAAGGTAGTAGCATCATCATCACAGCAGCAGCAGCAAATCTCCTCCACACACCGGATCCTCGGATCCACATCATACACCATATACGTGTACCTAGGGATCATCGTCCCTCCAGTCACTCCCAGTAGAATGCACGACAGGCTCGCTCCCACTCTCGTCCTCCACCGGATCCTCCTCGATCTCATCCGAGGGAGAGTGTACCCTATCACTGGGTACCGGGTCAGGTGATGGTGAAACCCTGACTGGGCTCCAGGGATCAGATAGGGGAGTCTCCTCGCGGACGACTCTCGAAGTAAAAGGGTGAGAGCGGGTAGGTCGAAAACGAAAACTATGGTAAGAGCGAGTTGGTCGCGTGGGAGGTGGTCCATGGTAAGTGTAAAACGGGGGTACATGCATAGTGTATATGATGGGAATCCTAAACCTACAAGGACGAAATCGCACCAGCGGGTTCGGGTGGTAGAAGGTAATCTCTACCTCCCCCTCAAACACCGCGCGATGGTCCTCATAGATCCATATGCCACTAGGAAGTGGCCGGATCTCGATGCAAGCAATGTAGCGAGACATCACCTACAAGGGCATAGGGGTAAGCAATTCTATACACATAATCAATAGAGAATAAATTATGCAGCATATAAAATGTAAGAATGCATCAATTAATATCAATCACATTTAGCACTTAGCAAGTATTAAATGCATATAGGATGCTCACACTTAATTCAGGTATATCAATTACATTAAATGAATGACATGATGCATGATTTTAACTCTCAAACTTATCTCCACATTTTCTAAGTCACTCTCTGACTTCCATCCCTGACAACCCAGCACTCCATAGTGCGTTGTATTCCTAGGTATACAACAATTCGTACATTCACCTAGAATGTACACGTCAAGCTTGGTATCCATGCCACCCGAGCATATCCCGTCATCCAAACGGATCGTCATCCAAACGATATATCCATATCGGCATCCACCAAGCCGACCACGTCAACGACGTGTCATCAAGCAAGCGTATTGGTACTCCCAGAGGCCCTCCACATGTTTATCAAAACATGAATTCGTCCTACCATCCGAACTCCAAAATGAATGCATTTTATCCTTTAGACTTAAGGGAAGTTGATTAATACTTTGCAGGCCACCTAGGCTTATTTCTTTATCAAAAGGACCATCATCAAACGATCTATTTGTATTAATCAATTTCTTTAAGTCTTAATCCCTTGGACTATTCTCAATAATTCATTAATTATTTGACTTAGAATTGAAAATGATGTTTTCAGGTTCTGGGTAATTTACTCGAGTAAAATTCAGTCCACTCGAGTGTTCTTTAGATTTTCCAGATTACTCGAGTGTTCCTGAAGTTACTCGAGTGTTCATAATTTTCTGAGGATTTGGGTTTTCAATTCAACAATTTGTTGGAAACCAACAAGCGGGCTTAGCAATTACTAGAGGGGGGGTGAATGGTAATCTGAATGCAACAGTGACTAATTTTTATAATGCAATTAAGTATAATTGATCACGTGCAGATTTTTCAGAAACAGAGCAAGAATACTCGAGTGTTTTTAAGACTACTCGAGTAAAATCACAAGAACACTCGAGTCTTCTTAAGAATACTCGAGTAAATCGTGCAGTTAGCAGAAAAACAGTTTCTGGAAAATATGCACTTTAATCAATAACAATTAATACAATCCAGGGCAGATTAATAATAGAGTAGAAAACAATTAAATAAAGTTATAACAACTTAATTGCTGCGGAATTACTACTCTAATTAATAATCCCCTTTTGAGCAACTTAGGTTTGGTTTTGACTTGAAGTTAAAGAGAGCTATAAAAGATCAACACCACCGATTTTATACTGGTTCACTCTCTATTTAGAGAGCTAGTCCAGTCCCCCTAAGAATCTTAGGAGTGTCTACTAAAATCAAATTGTTAGAAATATTACAAAGGGTATTGAGATGCCTCACTCAACCTATCCCTTCCAAGAGTGTACCAAACTCTTGAATTTCTACCCCAATTTGATGTTGGTGATGAAGACTCCTTCTTCTTCAAGCTCCTTGAAACCTTCAAGAGCTCCACCAAAACTAAGAACCTCTTAGCCCTTGCTTGAGAACCTCCCAAGTCTTGAATGAACCTAAGACCCACTTAGGTACACTTGGTTACCAACCAAGATTTTTTAGAACAAGAAGTGTATGTGAATGTGGAGAAATCCAACAAATGATTTCCACAACAATTAAGAACAAACTCTAACTCTTAGAACAAATAATAATGATGAATGAATAGATTGAGTTAGAGTATTTTTCACTTGAGAGAGAGAATTATCAAAATGAATATTTAGCACAATAGACTTTAATGTTCTTGTTGGTTAGTTCAATGGCATTCATTTCTAATATATGAAAAATACAATGAAAAAGAGTAAAATCAACTCTTTCATTCCATTTTTGCCCTTTTCCAACGGTTAAAATTTTGCTGTCAGAACCAAAATACTCGAGTACTTTTGACACTACTCAAGTGTTTTGCCCATCTTACAATAGAAATGCCCATGTATTGAACTAACGGTCAAATCTCTGATTTGAGGCTGAAGTACTCGAGTATTCTGGGAAGTACTCGAGTGTTTTGATACTCGAGTAACTTTCAAATTACTCGAGTGACTTTATACTCGAGTATTTTTGTGCTTACTCGAGTGTTTTGCCCAGAGATGATAAAAATCATGTTTTTCAACAATTTATTTCAATTCTCTCTTCAAGGAATAATTTTATGTAACCCCAACCTTTTTCATGCATTTAAAATTATTTATCCTAAGGGTGAGATTACTTCCTAAGCTACCCACTCTCAATAAATAAGATTACATTTAAAGTACAAAAAGAATGACTAGCTAAATGATGCACTTGATCTTCTTGACTTGGTGAGCTTGAATTCTTCCTTTAAATCTATGATCTAATTATATTGTCATCATCAAAATAAATCCACCTCATTGGAGACTTGATTCTACAATCTCCCCCTTTTTGATGATGACAAAATAATTAAACCGTTCCTTCTCTTTTGAGAGCTCCCCCTCAATATAGGAACCTATAAACCTGTCAATCTAGAGAATTCCAAGCACAACATAATATCATAATAATCATGGTCAAGTGCATAATGTGTAATTGGTATCAGAGCGAGAGCAAAAAAAATAATATCAGAGTAAAAAAAATGTGCTTGCTCTTCTCATGCCTCTTTTCTCCCCCTTTTTGTCATAATCAAAAAGTATCATTTGGAAACGGAGGAGATAAGAAGGATACCGATAACGAGAACTCCCCCTAAATAATAGCAATAAAAAAAAACAACTATGACTATCGGAGAACATAACGCATGTGAAAACCAATGAAAATCATAACATAAAACAATAGTCATCACAGCATAAAGCATCATAAAGACCAAATCCAAGTCTGACATGATAAGGTGAACATAATAAAAACGGATAGATACCCACGCAGGGGTTATAAAGTGCAAACTAACTCCCAAAGACTGAATGAACACTAAAATCCAGAAATGCAAGCCATAAAACAGAAAACAGCGAAAATAGTGTGCAATGTCCACTAATCTCAGAACATGTCCGGTGCAGGGGGGTCCTGTGGAGGAAAGAAGCGACCGAATGCAGTCATCATATCAGCAATCCCAGCATGCATCTGAGCTGAATGCTGGTCCCACCGAGCATTCATCTGAGCTGAATGCTGGTCCAACTGTGAGTAGAGCATGGCCGACTGTACACCCATCTGTGACTCAATCCTGCTAATACTGTCCTGCTGCTCAATCAATCGATGCTCAAAGCTATCCATGCGGCTGTCAAAGTGATCAAAGCGAGCATCGAAGTGAGTCTGATATGTCCCAAATGCAGGATTGCCAAAATCAATATTATCAACTGGATCATCTGCACCACCACCAGCACCACCACCATCAGCCTGATCAAACTGAGCCTGCTCCTCAGCCAACTGCTTAGCATCTACTCCTTGCTGAGCTGCAACATGCTCAGCGGCCTCCTGAGCCTCCATGGCTTCCACCTCATCCTTCCAGTAATACCTCCCACCTCGCTTCCTCATCTTCATTTGCCGAAGAAGCCCGTCATGAAGCGTATGCAACTCCTCAGGAGGATCAAAGAACTCCTCACCAGCAGGAATAGGCACGTTGAAGTGCAGGAGGAGTCTACTCACATGCATAGGATAAGGCAAGTGTTGGGAGGGTTTTGAGCTCCCAGCTTTCGCCATCCGAGCAAGAACAATTGCAGCTGATTTGAGCTCAATATATGATGTTTTTGGATGAATTTTAACTCCTTTTTCTTAGTAATTTTGGCTTGTTTCTCAAGTATTTTAGGAAAAAGATGAAAATTTCGCTTACTAATGTGCTGAATGAGATCCGTGAGGATTTTGTATCAATTTGTTGTGAGTTTCATGTTTTAGAGGCTTAATTCGATGATTTATGGAAAAGAAGGAAAAAGCAAGCCTTGGAATCAGAAGTTCGGAGCAAAGCGATGAAAATCAGTGAAAAAGTGCAGGACTCGCCCAGGCGAGGTTATTACTCGCCCAGGCGAGTGGGGTTTTCTGTTTTAAAAAATGGGTTTAAAGTACTAAGTTTCCCAGTGAGAAACTCGCCCAGGCGAGCCTTATTCTCTCCTGGGCGAGTGTCGCAGATGTGCAGTTACGAATTTTCTATCTTTTAGGATTTGAAAGGGATTTGTTTTGATTTTTTTTGGGGGAATTATATGAGGATTGGTAATTAGGATTAGAAAGGAGTTTTTTCTTTTGGGAGGCGAGGAACAAGGAGAGGTTTTTCAGGGCTTCTAGGAAAGAAGAAGATCAATTCTAGAGTGGTAATCATGAACTCTTCAATGTTTATCATCTCTTTTTCTTGTTTTTCTATTTTTATGAGTAGCTAAACCCGTTATTGGGAATGTAACAGATTCGCATGGATCCCAATTGATGTTTATGGAATAAATTGATGTATTTTTCATGTTTGATACCGTGTTTGAATATGTTCTTAGTTACTATTATGAAATTGATCAATTCATAATCATGGTTTTTCTATGTTAATAGGAATATTAATTTAGGAAATTGCCTAATATTCAACAACCCATGTGTGTAGGAATAGGAATATCTTCTACAAATTGGGTAATTCTTTTAATTTGATTGTTCTATAATTTTCCTGATTAGGAATTGAGGCTCCACTTGAGGAATCAAGGGAGATCAATTCTTAAGAAACGAGTACGACCTAAGGAATTAGGTATATTCTACCCTTGCAAATTGAATTCGGATTAAAGAAAATACATCGATTTAGAATTAAACATCTAGGGAGTCTGCGATGATGTTACGTTCCCTGCTTTTCCAAACATAAGTTTCAATCAGTTACATTTTTAATATTAATCTTAATTCTAATTTAAAATCCAACTTCCAATCAAACTTTTGTCACGTAATTTTCATCAACTAAGCTAATTAACTAAAATCGACTGCTCCTGGTGGAACGATATTTGGTCTTACCAATTATATTACTTGTACGATCTGGTACACTTGCCAGAATCCCAACAAGTTTTTGGCGCCGTTGCCGGGGAGCGGCGTTCATTTTAGTTTTTTTTTAGTTTATGTTTTGATTCAGATTACGTGAATTCTAGTACATATTTTATTTCGTTTATTTATTTTTTTTTATTTTTGATTGCGAGCAGTGCTATTTGACTCTTCTTGTGTATGCATTTGCGTAGTGCAGGTACAGATAATCTTCTATTTGATAGTGAGATAGAACGTACTGCAAGAGCCAACAGGAGAGCAGCCAGACAAGCGAGAAATAACCGAATAGCACAAATGGCTGAGGCACCGCCAGAGCGAGAAAGAACTCTGGCCGAGTATGGCATTGTTGACACGGACTCTTGCGCCACAAGTATAGCTTCGCCGGCTGTCACTGCACAACATTTTGAAATCAAGCCGGCGTACATTCAACTGGTGCAACAGAACCAGTTCAGTGGTGCACCCAGTGAGGATCCAGGGGAACACATTGCAAACTTCCTAAGCATCCTGGACTTCTTCAAAATCCAGGGTGTTTCGGATGATGCCGTCAGACTCCGCATGTTTCCCCTATCACTCAGAGATCGGGCGAAGAGCTGGTTGATGTCCTTTCCACAGGGTACTTTCACAACGTGGGAGGCACTTGTCAGAAAATTTATAGACAAGTACTTCCCACCATCAAAGCAGGCAAGGCTAAGACAGGAGCTCAACGCCTTCACCCAGCAGGAGGGCGAAAATTTGCATGAGGCCTGGGAACGGTACTCACAAATGCTGAAAAAGTGCCCAACTCACGGTATGCCAGAGTGGATGCAAGTTAGGTCGTTCTACGACGGGTTGAGGCCTTCGATTAAGGGGATGATTGATGCCGCAGCTGGCGGATCACTTGATAGCAAAACCATCCCAGAGGCACTTGAGTTGATTGAAAGAATGGCCCATAACAGCAGCCACACTTCTGAGAGGGGAGTTCTCAGAAAAGCTGATATAGACCTGGCTCAGATGCAAACGCTATTTACCCAAAATAAGGAGATGCAACAGCAAATTGCAAGTCTTAATAAGCAGTTAAGCCAGGTGCAATTGGCTGCAGCAGTGTCTAATCCATCATCATCTTCAGCATCCCCTGTTTCTGAGTTAGTATGTGATTTCTGCGGTGGGAACCATCAGAATGGCAATTGTGGCACTGAATCAGCTGAGCAGAGCGATGAACAAGTGAATTTTGTAGGTGGTGGCCAGCGGGGTAATTTTTCTAATACCTACAATCAAGGGTATAGGAATCATCCCAATTTCTCTTGGCGCAGCCCTGCATTCCAGCCACCACAACAAGAGAAACAACCAGCAGCATGGGAGTTGGCTATTGAGAAATTGGCCAAGTCTACAACTGGGTTTGTGGAAGAGACGAGGCAGAATTTCAAGAATCAGGGAGCCAGTATCCGCAATCTGGAGGTCCAGGTTGGTCAGATAGCCAAGCAACTTTCAGAGAGGCCACAGGGTTCATTTCCTAGCGACACCATCACGAACCCAAAGGAGCACTATAAGGCAATTACCCTAAGGAGTGGCAAGTCGTTAGAGGAGCCACTTCCAAAGGGAAGGGAGGTGATTTCTGAAACTGCAATGGAGCCTCAAAAAGCACCTGAAGTACAACCTCCTGAATCAGAAACATCAGCTGGACTAGGGAGTCAGAAAAAGGAAGTGATTCCAAAGGTTGGAGCACGAGTTCCGTTTCCCCAGCGGTTGAAGAAAGAGGAGACACAAAAGCAATTTGCAAAGTTTATGGAGGTTTTCAAACGCCTCCAAATAAACATCCCATTCGCAGAGGCGTTGGAGCAGATGCCTACTTATGCAAAGTTCATGAAGGAACTCCTCACAAATAAGAGGCGGATGCAGGATGATGAGACAGTTCTCCTCACTGAAGAATGCAGTGCTATATTGCAAAAGAAGTTGCCTCAGAAATTGAAGGATCCAGGCAGCTTCACTATTCCTTGCAACATTGGAGGATTTGACATTGGTAAAGCCCTGTGTGACTTGGGGGCAAGCATCAACCTCATGCCCTTATCCATTTTCAAGAAACTGGGGATAGGTGAGGTGAAGCCAACCTTGATGTGTCTGCAGTTGGCTGACCGTTCAGTGAAGAGGCCATATAGGAAGGTGGAGGATGTCCTTGTCAAAGTGGACAAGTTCATTTTCCCCGCAGATTTTGTCATATTGGATATGGAGGAGGACTCTGACATTCCTCTCCTCCTTGGTAGGCCTTTCTTGGCTACTGGGCGAGCGTTGATTGATGTGCAACAAGGGGAGTTGAAACTCAGGGTCCATGAAGAAGAAGTCTCTTTTAATGTGTACCGTTCGATGAAGAGCCTTATGGGAGATTCACAGTGCTTTGCAGTGGACGTGATAGATACTATGGTCACATCCGCCTTTGAAAGGAATGGGCTCAGAGACGTGGTGGAAGCAGCTCTGGTACTGGGGAGCTGTGGAGATGAAGAGGTAGATGCTGTGGTGTCCCAATTGGATGCACCAGAGGCTTTCACAAGGACAGATCAGCTGAAGGCACTGATGCCAGACAACAAGGAGGCACGAGCTGTGCCCGAATTGAAAACACTACCCTCCACCCTCAGGTACGCATTCTTAGACGATACTAAACTTTTTCCTGTTATAATAAGTAGTGCCTTAACCGAACTTGAAAGTAATAGATTAATTAGATTGTTAAGGCACTACAAAAATGCTTTAGGATGGACTGTGTCTGACTTGAAGGGTATCAACCCGAGCTTTTGCATGCATAAAATTCTCTTGGAGGAGGATTTTAAGCCGGTCAGGCAACCTCAACGAAGACTTAATCCCACTCTCCAAGAGGTAGTCCGGAAAGAGGTGGTAAAACTTTTAGATGCTGGCATAATTTACCCCATCTCTGACAGCGCCTGGGTTAGTCCGGTGCAAGTGGTGCCTAAAAAAGGGGGGTTAACAGTGATAAAATCTGAAAATAATGAATTAATCCCCACTAGGACGGTCACCGGGTGGCGAGTGTGCATTGACTATAAGAGATTGAATAATGCCACCCGGAAAGACCACTTCCCTCTCCCATTCATGGACCAAATGTTGGAGCGATTAGCTGGACACGCATATTACTGTTTTCTAGATGGCTATTCGGGTTACAACCAAATCTGTGTTGACCCGATAGACCAAGAAAAGACGGCCTTTACATGCCCCTTTGGAGTTTTTGCCTACAGGAGAATGCCCTTTGGGCTTTGCAATGCACCAGCAACTTTTCAAAGGTGCATGCTTTCCATATTCTCTGACATGTTTGAAAACTGCATAGAGGTATTCATGGACGACTTTTCGGTCTACGGGTCAACCTTTGATGCATGCTTGGCTAATCTTGAAAAGGTTTTGAATAGATGCACTGAAACCAATTTGGTCCTGAATTGGGAGAAGTGTCAGTTTATGGCCAGGGAAGGCATTGTGTTGGGGCACAAAATTTCTAAAAAAGGGATTGAGGTAGATAAGGCAAAAATTGATGTAATAAAGAACTTGCCTCATCCAGTAAATACAAAAGGGGTTAGGAGTTTTCTTGGGCACGCCGGTTTTTACCGGCGCTTTATAAAAGATTTTTCAAAGATTGCAAAACCCCTATGTAATTTACTGGAAAAAGATTCTGAATTTCTATTTGATGAGGAGTGTAAGAAAGCTTTTGCCATCCTCAAGGACGAATTGGTAACAGCACCCATTGTGGTCGCGCCTGATTGGCGTAAACCTTTTGAACTGATGTGTGATGCGAGTGATCACGCAGTGGGTGCTGTACTAGGCCAAAGGATAGATAAAGTTTTCCACACTATATATTATGCTAGTCGTGTGTTGAATAGTGCCCAAGTCAACTACACGACTACAGAAAAAGAGTTGTTGGCTGTTGTGTTTGCTGTGGACAAATTTAGAGCCTACCTCATAGGCTCTAAAGTTGTGATTTATACTGATCATGCAGCATTAAGGCACCTTTTGGCTAAGCAGGATGCTAAGCCAAGGCTGATCAGGTGGATCCTGCTCTTGCAGGAGTTCGACTTAGAGATTAAGGACAAAAAGGGGGTGGAAAATGTTATAGCCGATCACTTATCTAGGATCTCCCTTAGTATTGAAAACAAAGACAAACAGGTAGAAATAACTGAAAACTTTCCTGATGAATACCTTTTTGCTACATCCGCCTTGCCTTGGTATGCCGATTTGGCAAATTATTTGGCAGCAAAGGTTATTCCGAAAGATCTAACTTGGCAACAAAGGAAGAAGTTTTTACATGACGCTAAGTTTTATCTTTGGGATGAGCCGTTTTTATTCAAAAGGAGTGCGGATGGAGTAATTAGGCGTTGTGTTTCAGAGGAAGAGATTCCTGAGATTCTTTGGCATTGTCATGATTCACATTATGCTGGTCATTATAGCAGCGAAAAAACTGCATCAAGAGTTTTGCAAAGTGGGTATTTTTGGCCTACAATTTTTAAGGATGCTAGAAACCACGTAATGAATTGTGATAAGTGTCAAAGGTCTGGGAACATCTCCAGAAAAGATGAGATGCCACTGCAGGGAATTCTGGAAGTTGAAGTTTTTGATGTGTGGGGCATAGATTTTATGGGCCCCTTTCCCCCTTCTTATAATAATAGATATATTCTTGTGGGGGTGGACTATGTTTCAAAGTGGGTGGAGGCGATTCCCACTGTCACCAATGATTCTGCTGTAGTTGTGAACTTTTTAAGAAAATATATTTTCAGCAGGTTTGGAGTGCCAAGGGTGCTCATTAGTGACGGTGGAAGCCATTTCTGTAATCAGGTTATGGAAAAATCCTTAACCAAATATGGGGTTCGCCACAAGGTGGCTACTCCATACCACCCACAGACCAGTGGACAGGTGGAGGTGTCCAACAGGTCTTTAAAGAGAATTCTGGAGAAAACAGTCAACAGTAGCAGGAAAGATTGGTCTAGGAAATTAGACGACGCTCTCTGGGCGTATAGGACTGCTTTCAAGGCACCCATTGGGATGTCGCCTTTCCAGTTGGTTTATGGAAAGAGTTGCCATTTGCCTGTGGAGCTACTTCACAGGGCATACTGGGCAACGAGGTTTTTAAATTTGGAAATACAACCTGCTGCTGATAGAAGGTTGTTGCAGCTCACTGAACTCGATGAGTTCAGAGAGCAGGCATACAACACTTCTAAGAAATTTAAAGAACAGACAAAAAAATGGCATGATAAGAAAATAATTAAGAAGAGTTTTGAAGAAAGTGAGTCGAGTTTCTTGATTGGATTGATTTATCTTGATAGAGG
Organism: Crotalaria pallida; assembly: GCA_037953625.1. NCBI lineage: Eukaryota > Viridiplantae > Streptophyta > Magnoliopsida > Fabales > Fabaceae > Crotalaria > Crotalaria pallida. The sequence goes on from CM075650.1 coordinate 104,883,530, forward strand.
AAGTGGTCTTGAGTTGTGAATTTTTGTTTTACTTTTGCCTGGGACATGCAAAATGCTAAGTTTGGGGGAGTGATTTGAGCTCAATATATGATGTTTTTGGATGAATTTTAACCCCTTTTTCTTAGTAATTTTGGCTTGTTTCTCAAGTATTTTAGGAAAAAGATGAAAATTTCGCTTACTAATGTGCTGAATGAGATCCGTGAGGATTTTGTATCAATTTGTTGTGAGTTTCAGGTTTTAGAGGCTTAATTCGATGATTTATGGAAAAGAAGGAAAAAGCAAGCCTTGGAATCAGAAGTTCGGAGCAAAGCGATGAAAATCAGTGAAAAAGTGCAGGACTCGCCCAGGCGAGGTTATTACTCGCCCAGGCGAGTGGGGTTTTCTGTTTTAAAAAATGGGTTTAAAGTACTAAGTTTCCCAGTGAGAAACTCGCCCAGGCGAGCCTTATTCTCGCCTGGGCGAGTGTCGCAGATGTGCAGTTACGAATTTTCTATCTTTTAGGATTTGAAAGGGATTTGTTTTGATTTTTTTGGGGGAATTATATGAGGATTGGTAATTAGGATTAGAAAGGAGTTTTTTCTTTTGGGAGACGAGGAACAAGGAGAAGTTTTTCAGGGCTTCTAGGAAAGAAGAAGATCAATTCTAGAGTGGTAATCATGAACTCTTCAATGTTTATCATCTCTTTTTCTTGTTTTTCTATTTTTATGAGTAGCTAAACCCGTTATTGGGAATGTAACAGATTCGCATGGATCCCAATTGATGTTTATGGAATAAATTGATGTATTTTTCATGTTTGATACCATGTTTGAATATGTTCTTAGTTACTATTATGAAATTGATCAATTCATAATCATGGTTTTTCTATGTTAATAGGAATATTAATTTAGGAAATTGCCTAATATTCAACAACCCATGTGTGTAGGAATAGGAATATCTTCTACAAATTGGGTAATTCTTTTAATTTGATTGTTCTATAATTTTCCTGATTAGGAATTGAGGCTCCACTTGAGGAATCAAGGGAGATCAATTCTTAAGAAACGAGTACGACCTAAGGAATTAGGTATATTCTACCCTTGCAAATTGAATTCGGATTAAAGAAAATACATCGATTTAGAATTAAACATCTAGGGAGTCTGCGATGATGTTACGTTCCCTGCTTTTCCAAACATAAGTTTCAATCAGTTACATTTTTAATATTAATCTTAATTCAAATTTATAATCCAACTTCCAATCAAACTTTTGTCACGTAATTTTCATCAACTAAGCTAATTAACTAAAATCGACTGCTCCTGGTGGAACGATATTTGGTCTTACCAATTATATTACTTGTACGATCTGGTACACTTGCCAGAATCCCAACAGCAGCCCAATTCAGCATATTATCATTAAGAATGGCATCAGTGAGTTGAAGCTCTAATTTGGTGGGCTTTGAATAATTTGGAGAGGTTTGGGGCAAGAGTATATGACAAACTATATGATGAAGGATGCGGTTTGATGTGGTCATATGCAGGGCTTTCTTTTCGTGTCCGTCATAAACACGATCGGGACGAAGCAGGTTTCTAAAAATATCATCAGTGTCAGCATTGAAATTGTTCTGCCCCGTTCGTGTTATGCCAAAAACGGTCTCTAAATCCCTAGGCCTAATCTGAAAATGGATGCCTTCTACACTGGTTTCATAGGTAGTCCTATCTATCTCCTTAAAATTTGCATAAAATTGTCGCACAAGCCTAAGATAAATAGGACCATGAAAAGAGATAAATTACATAAGGTGCTGATCTCTAAGCTTTTGAACAAATGTAAAGCCATTACCCTCAAGGAATTCCTCAGTGGTCCAGCTTTGCACACCGTATGCATGAGTCACAAACAATGCCTCCCTCCTAGCACACTCATTTGGAGAGAAGAATTCCACTTCTTCCTCTGAAGATGATGAAGGAGGAGGAGTGGGCTCTCTCCTTTTCTTCCTTGGACGTAGGGCAGCACGAGAAGTAGACATTTGCACACAATTTTGAGAAAAAATTGAAGAATTTTGAAGTTGGGGGAGTTAGGGTTTGAAAAGGGATTTTCGGATTTGAGGGTGAAAAATGGAGATTTGAAGTGAAACAAGTGAAGAATAATGATGAGAAGATGATTTGGAGTTGAAATCTGTGAATAATTTGAGTTAAAATCGTGTTTTTGATGATGGAGGGTGAGAGAACTCGAGTGAAGAGAGAGAGGGTACGTGAAAAATGGCTGCTGAAACGCTGCTGCTGCACTTTAAAAAGTCGCATTACTCGAGTGTTTTTAAAAACACTCGAGTGTTCTAAGACCGATACTCGAGTATTGGTGAAAGTACTCGAGTAAAAAGCCCAGTCCAGAAAGTTGAAAGTTACTGGACTGAAATTCACGCGAGTAAAATTTGAAAGACTCGAGTAAAAAGGAAATTACTCGAGTAAAATTTAAAACACTCGAGTGAAAGCATCAGACATGGCCAAAAACTTTTTCAATTTTCAAATGATTTAATTTTGGAATTAAAATACTCGAGTAAAAAGAAAAATACTCGAGTAAAATTGACAGACAGACAGTTTTTACAGCATTTTGAACACAGTTTCACAAATCCAACATATTTAACATCAACACAGATTTTGAATTAAAATCACTCACAATCAAAATCATATATTTCACAGTATCTCAAGGTCCAATTGTTCATCAAATACCAATACACATGAAATGAGACATACTTGGTGATTTTTCACAAACACAAATCAATTAGCTAATGCTTGACTCATCTAAAATTCCAAGTTCTCCTCTTATATGATAAAAGGTATCTCTTGGCAATGGTTTTGTAAAAATGTCCGCTAATTGGTTTGTGGTACTTACAAATTCAATAGAGCAATCACCCTTTTGTACATGATCCCTTAGGAAATGATGTCTAAATTCAATGTGTTTAGTCCTTGAGTGATACACCGGATTCTTAGTTAAGTTGATTGCACTCGTGTTATCGCATTTAATAGGAATATTTTTAAGTTTCAAACCAAAATCCAATAATTGTTGTTTCATCCACAAGAGTTGAGCACAACAACTACCGGCGGCGATATATTCCGCTTCAGCGGTGGAAAGAGCAACACAAGCTTGCTTTTTAGAAAACCATGACACTAGTGAACTTCCCAATAAATGGCAAGTACCACTAGTGCTTTTGCGATCAAGCTTGCATCCCGCAAAGTCGGAATCCGAATAACCAACCAAACTAAGACTAGTATCACAAGGGTACCATAATCCGGTATTAATTGTTCCTTTAAGATATTTAAAAATATGTTTGACCGCGGATAGGTGTGATTCCTTAGGATTAGCTTGAAAACGGGCACACATGCATACACTAAACATAATGTCCGGTCTAGATGCGGTAAGATATACAAGACTACCTATCATGCCTCTATATTTACTAACATCAACCGGTGTACCTTGTTCATCCTTGTCTAGATAGCATGATGTGCTCATGGGAGTGTAAGCTTCTTTGCATTTGTCCATTCCGAATTTTCCAAGGAGCTCCTTGCAATATTTTCCTTGATGCACAAAAATCCCCTCCTTGACTTGCTTGATTTGAAGTCCTAGGAAGAACTTGAGCTCCCCCATCATGGACATCTCAAATTCCTTTTTCATCAAATTAGAGAACTTGCTACACAAGGACACGTTAGTGGCACCAAAGATAATATCATCTACATATATTTGCACTAACAAAATGTCCTTTTTGGTTTTATAGATGAATAGGGTATTATTAACCTTTCCTCTTTGAAAGTCATTTTCTAATAAAAAGGTACTTAATCGATCATACCAAGCTCTAGGAGCTTGTTTTAATCCATAAAGAACCTTTTTCAATTTATAAACATGGTTTGGAAATTCATGACTTTCAAAACCGGGTGGTTGCTTAACATACACTTCTTCATTTATGAAACCATTCAAGAAAGCACTCTTGACATCCATTTGATAAAGAGTAAATTTCATAATTGATGCAAAGGCAAGCAAGATTCGGATTGCCTCAAGGCGTGCAACCGGAGCAAAGGTCTCATCATAATCAACACCTTCCTCTTGGTTGTACCCTTGGGCAACAAGTCTCGCTTTGTTTCTTATAATCAAACCGGATTCATCAAGTTTATTTCTATAAATCCATTTTAAACCAATTATGGTATGATCATCGGGTATAGGCACTAATTCCCAAACATCATTTCTAACAAATTGATTTAGTTCTTCTTGCATGGCCATAACCCAATGTTCATCCAAAATTGCTTCCTTAATTGAATTTGGTTCGATTTGAGAAACAAAGGAAACAAAATGACAAATATTTTGAATTGTCCTACGAGTTAATACTCCCTTTGAAAGGTCTCCTATGACATTGTCAATAGGATGAGCTTTCACCGTTTTCCAAGCCGGATCAAGATCATTTTTAACTTCTCCTTCATCCTTTAAAATCTCCTTCCCTTTTTCCTCTTTTGAAAACTCAAAACCTTCATCACAACCATCACTTAAAACACCATCTTCTTTCGAAGACTCATTAAAAACCACATGAATAGATTCTTCAATAGTCATAGTTCTTTTATTAAAAATTCTATATGCTTTACTATGTGAAGAATAACCCAAAAATATTCCCTCATCGGATTTGGAGTCAAATTTTCCAAGTTGATCTTTTCCATTGTTTAAAACATAAACTTTGCATCCAAAAACATGAAAATGGGATATATTTGGTTTTCTTCCTTTGTAAAGCTCATAGGGGGTTTTCTTGAGCATGGGCCTAATTAGAATTCTATTCATGACATAGCAAGCCGTATTAACGGCATCGGCCCAAAAATAATGAGGTACTTGAGAATCATTTAGCATGGTTCTTGCAAGTTCCTCTAACACCCTATTTTTCCGCTCTACCACTCCATTTTGTTCTGGAGTTCTTGGTGCAGAATATTGGTGTTCAATACCATGTTTATCACAAAATCTATCAAACTTGTAGTTTTCAAATTCACCACCATGGTCGGTTCTAACAGTAATTACTTTTTGGTTTACTTGGTTTTGCACAAGTTTAACATGGCGTTTAAAAGATTTGTAGGTCTCACTCTTTGCACTTAAGAATAGAGTCCATGTAAATCTAGAAAAGTCATCAACAATCACCAAGCCATAGTAGTTCCCACCAAAGCTTTTTACTTGAGAAGGTCCAAACAAGTCCATATGAAGCATTTCTAATGGTCTTGTTGTGGACACATCATTTTTAGAACCAAAATGATTTTTGGTGTGTTTGCACTTCTTACAAGGAGTGCAATCACCTTCAATTTTAAAATCTAGCTTTGGTAATCCAACTACTAAGTCTTTTGATTGTAGTTTCTTTAATTGATTTACATTAATGTGAGCGGTCCTACGGTGCCATAACCAAGTGTCACTCTCTTTGCTAACTAGACAAGTAGAAACCAAAGAGGTGATATTGTTCAATTCAACCAAGTAAGTATTATTAGACCTTTTGCCAACAAATTTGATAGTTTCATCTTTGTCACTTTTTATGAGACATTGGGTAGAGGTAAATAATACATGGTTACCAATATCACATAGTTGACTAATGCTCAAAAGATTGTGTTCTAATCCTTGAACATAAAGTACATTATCAATAACCAAGTTGGAAGAATTACCGACTTTACCAATCCCAAGAACTTTGCCTTTGTTGTTGTCTCCATAAGTGACATATCCACCTTCTTGAGGAGTAAGCTCTATGAAGTTCCGCTTATCTCCCGTCATGTGCTTTGAACATCCACTATCAAGATACCACGGTTTCTTTTCGGTTCTAAGGCACACCTACAAAACAAACTCATTTGCTCATTTTGGGTACCCAAATTATGTTGGGTCCCTTTGGGTTAGCTTTGGATGTTGCTTCCTTCTTAATCCAAACATAAGTGCCCTTTTTAATTTCAAAATTCTTAATAAGGCACCTATTGTTTGTATGTCCAAATTTTCCACAATAAAAGCAAGTTGGTTTCTTTGTAAAATCAACATTAGAGATTGAACCAACCACTTTATTGTTTCTTTTCTTATGGACATATCCTAAACCGGTTTTGTTTGAATTATGTCTTTGTGAACTAAGTAACCGATCTAGGTTCCTATCACTATTGGAGAGTGTGTTGAGTTTGTTTTTCAATTCTTTAACTTCATTTTCAAGTTCACCACACTTCTCACAATGAGTGATAGTTTCCTTAGGATTTGCACAATCACAAACATGACTAGAGCTAGCAAGTTCTAAGGATGCATTTTGGAGTTTCAAGTCATTTATATATTTTTCCAATTCATTAATTTCCTTTTGATACTCCAAAATTTTCTTTCCTTTTTCCTTGTTAACCTTAGCTAGTTTTTCAAATTGTGTTAACATTTCATTATACTCATTGAGCAAATCATCATAAGGAATAGAGGAAGAGGAAAAGCTAGAACTTTGAGATGATACCTCATCCTCATTTTCACCATTGGCACTTGAGGCTTCATTGTTGCTTCTAGCCATGAGACATAGATTTGCAACTTCATCATCCGAGCTACTTGATGATGATTTTGCATCCTTCTCCGGTGCATCCCACACAATGTAAGCTCTCTTGCCTTTGCCCTCTTGGGTCTTCTTTTCACTCTTTCTCAAGTATGTGGGACATTCCATCCTTATATGTCCAATGCCTCCACATTCATGACACTTCACTACATCACTTGAAGTCTTGTTCTTTGATTTTTGCTCCTTGGGTCTTCTATCTCTTGATGATGAGCCACTCCTCTTACCCTTGAGGAATTTATTGAATCTTTTCGCAAATAATCCAATTTCCTCCTCATTGAGTGCATGATCAGAGTTCTCACTTGTAGAGTCATCTTCAACCTCTTTTACAACTTTGGTTGAGGCCTTGAGAGAGATGCTCTTCTTCTTTTTGTCCGACTCCTCATGTGAGCTAAGTCTTGATAGATCAATCTCATGTTCCTTGAGCTTCCCAAACAAGGTTGCCAAGTCCATAGTGTTCAAATCCTTGGACTCCTTGATGGCGGTGACCTTTGGTTGCCATTTTCTATCAAGGCATCTCAAAATTTTGTGAGTAGTTTCACCATCACGAAATTGCTTTCCTAGAGAAATCAAGTGACTAATGATATGTGAAAACCTCTTTTGTAAGTCATCAATAGATTCATTCGGGAACATGTGAAATAATTCATATTCATGTGTTAAAGAATTTAATCTAGCATTTCTTACTTCACTTGTTCCTTCATGTGTGACTTCCAAAGTGTCCCACATCTCTTTAGCCGACTTGCATTGAGAAACTCGATAAAATTTATCATGGGATAAAGCCAAAAAGATGATGTTTTTAGCTTTTAAATCAAAAGATACTTTCTTTTTATCATCATCATTCCAACTTTTCCTAGGAATTTCAATGACTTCCCCATTTATCATATGTCTAGGAATATATGGACCATCCTCTATTGCATCCCAAATATCGGTGTCTATTGCTTCAATAAAAACTCTCATCCGAACCTTCCAATAAGCATACCCTTCACCATTAAAGAATGGAGGGCGGTTTATTGAAGAGGATCCTTCTTGATAATTGCTAGAGCCTATAGTTTCCAAAGGATCTTTTCGAAAAAGCTTTTACGCTCGATCTTTCGACCGAGCTCTGATACCACTTGTTGGAAACCAACAAGCGGGCTTAGCAATTACTAGAGGGGGGGTGAATAGTAATCTGAATGCAACAGTGACTAATTTTTATAATGCAATTAAGTATAATTGATCACGTGCAGATTTTTCAGAAACAGAGCAAGAATACTCGAGTGTTTTTAAGACTACTCGAGTAAAATCACAAGAACACTCGAGTCTTCTTAAGAATACTCGAGTAAATCGTGCAGTTAGCAGAAAAACAGTTTCTGGAAAATATGCACTTTAATCAATAACAATTAATACAGTCCAGGGCAGATTAATAATAGAGTAGAAAACAATTAAATAAAGTTATAACAACTTGAAAACAACTTAATTGCTGCGGAATTACTACTCTAATTAATAATCCCCTTTTGAGCAACTTAGGTTTGGTTTTGACTTGAAGTTAAAGAGAGCTATAAAAGATCAACACCACCGATTTTATACTGGTTCACTCTCTATTTAGAGAGCTAGTCCAGTCCCCCTAAGAATCTTAGGAGTGTCTAATAAAATCAAATTGTTAGAAATATTACAAAGGGTATTGAGATGCCTCACTCAACCTATCCCTTCCAAGAGTGTACCAAACTCTTGAATTTCTACCCCAATTTGATGTTGGTGATGAAGACTCCTTCTTCTTCAAGCTCCTTGAAACCTTCAAGAGCTCCACCAAAACTAAGAACCTCTTAGCCCTTGCTTGAGAACCTCCCAAGTCTTGAATGAACCTAAGACCCACTTAGGTACACTTGGTTACCAACCAAGATTTTTTAGAACAAGAAGTGTATGTGAATGTGGAGAAATCCAACAAATGATTTCCACAACAATTAAGCACAAACTCTAACTCTTAGAACAAATAATAATGATGAATGAATAGATTGAGTTAGAGTATTTTTCACTTGAGAGAGAGAATTATCAAAATGAATATTTAGCACAATAGACTTTAATGTTCTTGTTGGTTAGTTCAATGGCATTCATTTCTAATATATGAAAAATACAATGAAAGAGTAAAATCAACTCTTTCATTCCATTTTTGCCCTTTTCCAACGGTTAAAATTTTGCTGTCAGAACCAAAATACTCGAGTACTTTTGACACTACTCGAGTGTTTTGCCCATCTTACAATAGAAATGCCCATGTATTGAACTAACGGTCAAATCTCTGATTTGAGGCTGAAGTACTCGAGTATTCTGGGAAGTACTCGAGTGTTTTGATACTCGAGTAACTTTCAGATTACTCGAGTGACTTTATACTCGAGTATTTTTGTGCTTACTCGAGTGTTTTACCCAGAGATGATAAAAATCATGTTTTTCAACAATTTATTTCAATTCTCTCTTCAAGGAATAATTTTGTGTAACCCCAACCTTTTTCATGCATTTAAAATTATTTATCCTAAGGGTGAGATTACTTCCTAAGCTACCCACTCTCAATAAATAAGATTACATTTAAAGTACAAAAAGAATGACTAGCTAAATGATGCACTTGATCTTCTTGACTTGGTGAGCTTGAATTCTTCCTTTAAATCTATGATCTAATTATATTGTCATCATCAAAATAAATCCACCTCATTGGAGACTTGATTCTACACAATTTACTCGAGTGGTTCATGGGTTACTCGAGTGTTCTTGAACTTTTCCAGAATACTCGAGTGACCTTGACTGACTCGAGTGTTTGGCATATAATGGGCCTCAGGTCATGCTCGATACTCGAGTACCAGACAAACTACTCGAGTGTTCTTCCTTAATTTACATGATTTTGAATACGATTTACTCGAGTACTCTGCCTTTTACTCGAGTGTTTCGCAGCAGACAGCACTGAAAACTGGTTTTATCATGACATTTTCATTTCTATTCAAATTTAATCCATTCCAGGGATCCACAGAGTTCACATAACATTATTTAGACATGTTACAGCACTTATTACAAGTCAAAACACAGATTTGACAGAGAAATCAATAATCATGCATTAAAACACATTTTCACAACTTAACATGTCAATTCTCATAAAAAGCACAATACACATAAAACCAAGTGCATTTTAGTTCACATACATGATATAAAACTTGCTCATCACGGATTTAGAGCATGGATTGGTCTCCAAACCAAAGTTCCTATTCAATCTAAGCCCTTAGAGCCTCTTGGTGGCTCTCTAACACAATTAAAGGAATTTAAACTCTATCTAGTGAATATAATTACTTCCCCTTACCTCTCAGACGTGAATCAACAGAAAGAAATCCAAGAAAAGTTCTCCAACCCCATAAATCACTTTGAGCTTCACATGCATGACAGTTTTGAGTGCACCACCAAAACCGAATTGGTTCACCCATGAAACAGAGATAAGAATTGGGGAAAATTAGATTTCTAGACTCTATACAACATATTCTAACTAAAGGAACCAAGTTTGAGACTCAAGAATTCATGAGCTTACCAGAATCAGTGATCAAAGTAAGCTCCAGACCAAGGTTCAACAGAAACAGCTTCTACTTCAAATCTTCAATTCTCCCAGCACGCACACTCAATCCTCACAATATTACTCTCTATACAAAGCTCAAGATGTGAGCTTTGTATTCGTGTTTGGTTTGTGTTTCAAATCGACACAGAGAAGGAGAATCGAAGAGAGAAAATCCAGAACCCTAACTTCAACAACAACAACAAGGATGAGCGAAATTCTTCACCAAGGATCGTTGATGAGTTTAAATAGAGCTAGAGGAAGCTCATGCACGTCGACACGAAGGCATTGAGCTGTTGATGGCGGAGTAATCGTGTCAACGGAGGGGAATCGTTGTCTGTGACTCATCAAACGCACTAACTCGTGCAGTTTGACCCAGAATACTCGAGTATTCTGAATAATACTCGAGTATTTTGCCCAGATTTTGAAAAATAATTATTTTATTTATTTTCCCTCCAAAACCTTTCCTATAATTGCTTTTAGGTCCCAACCCAGGGACTAATATGCAAAATACTCATTTAATGCATTTAAATTATTTATTAAATAATTTCACACACCTAAGCTAGTCACATGAACACATATTTTAATCAAGGATTAATATAGAAACTATTAATTATAATTTAATTATAATTAACATTTCATTAATCGGGGATTAAAATTTTGGGGTGTTACACAACTGGGTGACTAATCCCTCGCACCACGGTCGGGAGGGGGCGGTGCTCCCAGTAAGGCTTGCTCCATTCACATGCGCCTAGGGAACGACTCGAACCTGCGACCACATGCTTAAGGGACACGAACCCCTTCCACTTGTGCCAGCCTCCACTGGTAACACAAATTTTTTTAAGTACTTCATCTGTTTTATAAGGATGATAAAAAAAAGAAAAAAGATTTTGTCTCAAATTATTAAAATTGAAGTAATTAATAAAAAAATTGGAAATTGCAAACTTTGAATTTTGATTGGTAGATTGATACAAAATACATTAAATTAGATGTTACATAATTGGTTAATGTGTTAGAAAAACTATTTCATGCATGTCTCATTTGTTTTTTTTTTTACTTTTACAACTTTTTATCATCTTTGTAGGATGAAGGGAGCATAATTAATATATTTATTAATATTAAATTTATATAGTACATACTTGGCTAATTTATCATTTATTTGTCTATAAAAAACAATTAAATAGAAGATTATTTTTCTTAAAAGGACAATTGTTTTGGAACATATATTTGTTTAATAAATTCAATCACAAATTGTACGGTGTACCATGAAGCAAAAAAGTAACAAAAATGCGTATGCCTATTAGGAGAACTCCTACCTACAAAATCAACAAGAAAAGGCAAATCACGCACTAAGCTAATGTAACACATTTGTTATAGTTTTCATTGTATAATATTGTTATAATTTTCATTTTGTAATATGTTTTATTCAGTTTGCACCCTGGTATCCGGTTCATTGGGCCAACTAATCCAGTTCGCTCGAGGAGGATCCCGGGGTTATGATTTTATTCCTCTCCCAACGTTATTACGGGAGATCGAACCGTGATTCACCATACCAAGTGCAGCCCCTGACACCACTGCACAAACAACTTGTTAATTTCATTTTGTAATATATAAACATATTTATACATATATATTTTAAAAAATAAAAAATTAGTGGGCACTTGCCCCACAAGTTACTATATAGATTCGTCTCTGGGTGTGAGTATTAGATATATGGTTGTAGTATTAATATAAGGATAATATAGGTAAGTACAAAAAATTATAAAAAATTAAATGCAAATAGTAATGAAATAAGTGTTAATAACATCTAAAAAAATTTGTCATTTGACAATCTTGTGAGAGGGAGGGAATAACATAATTGATTAAAAAAACACTATGGCCCACCTTGACCTTTTCCAAATCAAGTGCAAACTACCTTTGTGAATCACAAGATTTCATACTCTCCCACTTTTTTTTCCTATTATTTTTTTTTTTTGCAATATGTGGATATTTTTATATAAATATTTAATTTCATTTTTATACGAATTTATATATCAATATTTATATCTAGTTTTTAAACATAGACTAATGTGATGATACAGGTTCATGTGCCTGTTATATATGTTTTTAAAAAAATTATTAGTATAATTTTCATACATGTAACCAAGAATCACGTCTTAACGTCTTATGTATAAATAGAATTGCAGGAGTACAACAAAATAAACAAATTTATTTTTCAGTAAGATATAAGGAAAAGACATTTATTTAAAAAAAAAAAAAGTTTCAAAAAAAAAAAAGGAAAAAACATTACATTCACATTGTCCACTTGGTTAGTTTTATTTGGCTTTCAATCCTGAGTTATAAACCAGAAACATCAAAAAGCGTATGCTCCTCCACGTTACCTGTCACATTTCACCTTCAACTCGTGATGAATAAGAGAAGGAGATAAAAGCGGATAGGAACAACAATCTCAAAGATGAATAACAACGAATTCCATCGATTCGCAGTTTCATCTCGCTTCAGCCGTTTCCCAAAATCCTTCTCTCTTCGAAAGAAAGTTCCATGGTGGTACCAAATTCTAGACCCTCGGTCCAAGTTCGTGGCAAAATGGAACCGCACATTCCTCTATGCATGCCTCTTCGCTTTGTTCTTGGATCCTCTTTACTTCTATTTCCCTATTACTGGCGACAAAGCGTGCATGGAATCCGACATTTTCCTTGGAGTCTTTGTTACATTCTCTCGCACCGTGGCTGACCTCTTTTTCCTCTTCCATATGGTCCTTAAGTTTCGCACTGCTTATGTTAATCCCAAATCTCGCGTTTATGGACGTAAAGAACTTGTCATCGATCCTCACATGATTGCAACTCGTTACCTTAAGTCAGATTTCATCGTTGATCTCCTTGCCACCCTTCCTCTACCTCAGGTATATATATATATATATATATATATATATATATTATATCTTTCGTTATAAGTGCATTTTGAAAGAAATGATACGCGGTATTACTACCGGTTCTGGTATATGGCATGTGGTTTGTATTGGTTCATCAGTTTTTACTTTATTTTTACAATTTTTCCTTTATCACAAACTCGGTACGCGGTACATGGTACGCCAAATTCGATACGTGGTATTTAGGTTAAATGAATGAATCATGTAACTATGAATTAATTGCTTTTTTTTTTTTGTTCCTGTATGTATGCCCTTGCAGATTGTGGTTTGGTTCGTGATTCCAGCTTTGAAAAATTCAACAGTGGCTCATGTAAATCACACCTTGTCCCTGATTGTTCTCATTCAATACGTTCCTCGGTTGTTTCAGATTTTTCCTCTGCAAAGGCGAATCTTGAAGACTAGCGGGCTTATAGCCAAAACCGCCTTAGCAGGAGCTTTGTACAATCTTGGTTTCTACATGTTAGCCAGTCACGTAATTTATTTATTATTTCATAATTTTTAATTCATAAATATTTACATTTACGTGTTTGAAATTGCTAATAGTTGAAACAACATGCTTATTATTTTTAGATCTACTTCTAATAATTAAACAACTTTGTTATTTTGGAAAATAATTATTTTAATGTCTAGAAAATATGTTCAAAAGAATTATTATTTTTGTACATATATAGTTCAAATTGTTGATAACTTGTTTTCGAAATATTGAGTTGTCAGTGCAGGTTTTAGGTGCTTCATGGTATGTGGCATCCATTCAGCGACAATTTGAGTGCTGGAGAATAACTTGTAGAAAGGAGATGAACAGAACACGCTCTCCATCTTGTAGACTTTCGTTTCTTGATTGTAATACCCTGGGTTACCCTGAACGCCAAGCTTGGTTCAAACGCACTAAAGTTCTTACTGATTGTGATGCTCTAAATGATAAGAACCACTTTCAGTTTGGATTGTTTGCTGATGCTTTTACTGATCATGTTTCCTCTTCAAGATTCTTCCAAAAGTATTTTTACTGCCTTTGGTGGGGTTTAAAAAATCTAAGGTATGATGATCAATTTCATTTTGCCAAATTAGTTTTACCTCGATTGTTATATATATATATATATAATTGTCGGGGAGGCTCCGGAGCATGTAAACAGATAACATGCACCGGTGCATGTGAAATTTCTTTTTTTGCTTTTTAAATTTTTTTAATACAGATTTATTCAGAATAGTTTTTAACACAAGTTCGTATACAGATTTATTAGAATATGAAAAATTTTGAATACAGTTTTACTCAGTACAATTTTTTAAGAACACAGAGTAAAAAAAAATCCAAATTATAAAAATCACTTCATATCGATAAAAAAGAAAACGCATAGAATATTTTTTAATTGATTAAATTTTAAAAAAATAAATAAAAAAACCCCAAAAGAAAGGCATGCACCGATGCATATTATCTGTTTATATGCACCGGAGCCTCTCCCATAATTGTCTGAGTTTTGATTGAACACATTATAGTGCACCAAAGTGGTTTCATTAGTGAGTTGTCTCATTTTAAGGTTGTCTAATGAGTTTTTTAATGCTTATACGGTGTGCAGTTCATATGGGCAAAATCTTCAAACGAGTACTTATAGTGGTGAAACATTATTCTCGAGTTTCATCTGCATAGCAGGTCTAATCCTTTTTGCGCATCTCATTGGTAACATGCAGGTATTTCTCTAGAATTTTTATGGTTCATATATGTAAAAAATAAAACCTAATTCTTCTTGTCATCATAGGGAAACATAACTTCAAATTAAATTAACTTTTTGATGTAAATGATGGTCATATATAATATCTCTCAATTGCAAATGTTAGGCCACTGCACCAAGCACTGCTATGAAATTTAAAAACTTGCACAAGTGTTTTCTTTTATCAATGTAACCACTGTTTCTTGTCTATTCTCATGCTTTTCACCTTTTTCTTTAAGAACTATCTGCAATCTTCAACTGCAAGACTTGAAGAGTGGAGACTTAAACAAAAAGATACAGAAGAGTGGATGAATCATCGCCAACTTCCACCAGAACTGCAAGAACGTGTTCGCCGCTTTGTGCAATATAAATGGCTTGCCACCAGAGGTGTAGATGAAGAATCTATCTTGCGCTCTTTACCTCTTGACCTTCGACGCCAGATTCAAAGGCATCTTTGTCTTGACATTGTTCGCCGGGTAGGTTTCTTATCTAACTGTTGGTTGGATACGATATCAAATAATTCATGATCATAAACTTACTAGTTTATGTTATCCCTTTGGAGATAAAAGATGTCCGAATTTGGTACCTTATTTAACTTATTTATGTATATGAACTTGTGGTGAAAATGAAATCTTTAGGCTCATTATGGTTTAAAATTGCTTTTGCGTTCGCAGTTATCAAGTGCTCGACACAATTGCAAATGACTGTAGCAAAATATTACCAATATGGCCTTAATTGCAGTAGTGAAATGGTTGCAAAAACTATCATCGTTGCAATATTGTTGTCACAATTACGGTTGCTAATGAAATTAGTATTTTCTTTAAGCAACATATCGAGGCTCAACTTACGATGAACATGAATTTATTTTGTGCATGTGCAGGTTCCATTTTTTGGTCAAATGGATGATCAACTCCTAGATGCCATATGTGAACGCCTTGTTTCGTCATTAAATGTAAAAGACACGTACATTGTTCGAGAAGGTGATCCAGTGAAAGAAATGCTTTTCATTATCAGAGGACAAGTAGAAAGCTCTACAACTGATGGTGGAAGATCAGGATTCTTCAACTCCATAACCCTCAAACCAGGCGATTTTTGTGGTGAAGAATTGCTTACATGGGCTTTGATGGCTACCTCTAGTCTTAACCTTCCATCATCAACTCGAACAGTCAAGACCCTCTCTGAACTTGAAGCATTTGCACTTAGAGCTGAAGATCTCAAATTTGTGGCCAGCCAATTTAAGCGCCTTCATAGCAAGAAACTCCAACATGCTTTCAGATACTATTCCCATCAGTGGAGGGCATGGGGTGCTTGTTTTATTCAAGCTGCTTGGAGACGTCACCGCAAGAGGCAATTGGCAATGGAGTTGATAGAAAAAGAGAGCATGTACACAAATGTGATGGATCTAGAAGAAGATTTTGAAGAAACTAGTGCAGGAGAGAGTTCAAGTCATATCCAAAATCTTGGGGCTACAGTTTTGGCGTCAAAATTTGCTGCAAACACTAAAAAGGGAGCATTTAAAAAAGTGACTATGGCTGATACAAGCAGTTTAAAGATGCCTAAGATGTTCAAGCCAACGGAGCCTGATTTCTCAAGTTTCCACGAAGATTAAATAGCCGAAGTCTCTTGAGGGAGGAATTAAGAGTGGGGGCATATATAAGCCTAGCTATCTTGATTCGTACTTCTTGTATGTAGCTAAAGAGACAATATATATTAACTATCAATAGTTTATCTAAGTAATTATACATAAGATCAAGTACTTAATGTTATATATTTAGTAAATTGGTGCACAAAGTTTGCTTGCCAATATTAACGTATGGTGGGAGGAAATCAAAGTATTTCACCAAATCTCCACCATAAAAAAGGCTTGTTGTACGCAAAATTAAATTACGATAAGTCACTTTGTATCTGAATCATTGGATTGGTAATTATAGCAACCCGATCCAAGGAGGATAGAATACAGAAATGTTAGGTGAATATTTGTAATTAACGTCCATATATATTTAACATCTAACTTATTTTATATATGCAAAAATAATAAAATTGCATATATAACATAAATAAGATGTTAGATTTAGATATCAAATCTGAATGTTCATGTAGCACTACTCATAAAATAATAATTTTTAAGAGGGCGCAAGATCATAAGTTTTTTGTGAGGGTATTTTGGCATCCTGGATTCGAACGTATACATCCCATTTTATATTTTTATAAAAAAAATATTTTTAGGTCATGATTGTGTTGATGAATTACTCAAAAATTTCAATAATCAACAAATCACAACTAGAAGTTTTTATTTAATTTTTCGCACAACACATCACTATACATGACTTTTGTATGAAATTAATCAAATTTTATATCTTTTATCATACACTCGATTTTTAATTCATGGGTTGTGAAGGATATTGAATGCAATTTTATTTTAATTTTATATTAGGATCTTGACTATGTTGATGACTTGGGCCCTGCTCGGTGTGCCTAGTTAAGAGCTTTTAGATATAGTCAATAAGCTACTAGCCTCATTCGATGAACACAAATTAGAAATAGCTTATAGCTTTTAAAAATAGAGCTTGTAACTTTTGAAAACTAGTTTTTAGAAACTACTTCAAGTAGCTTTCAACAAACTAAACAAGGTTCCAAAAATTCATATACCAATTACATCGTGAACAAATTTTCAAAATTATTTACTTACCCTGGTGTTAATTTAATTTTTAATTAATTGTGTATTTAATTAATTATTAATTATAATTCAATAATTTTTTATAATTAATTAATCAACTATATAATTAATAAATAAAGAAAAGAAAATAATTTAATTAATTATAATTTAATAGTTTTATAATTATTAATTAATTAAATATTTATTTAATAAATAAAGAACAAAATGAATAAATTAAAATAATAAATATAAATAATATAATGCTACATGTCTTTTTGGTCATTTAATAACTTTCAGCTACTTTAAATGCTAGTTTTGCTGAACAACACTATTTCAAACTGTCAGCTAAACAACCATAAACTCGTAGCTACAACCTCACAACTCTCAGCTAGCTTCGCAGCTAAAAGCTACAAGCTCACAACTATAAGTTAGTTTTGTCGAACACACCCTTAATATTTTAACCAAGTCATCAATGTAACACCCTGATTTAGAAACTTGGAATTTATCTTTTTATTATTTCGTGAAAAATACGGGTAAATTTTTTTCATTGATGATATGGACATGGTTTCACCGTCATAAAACATTACCTTTCAAAACATTTACATTGTAAAATGAATCATTCATGTACCACGTGATCCATGAAGTTTCAAATCGAGATGCTACCAACATCGCGCTTTGAAACTCAATTTATCATAATCAAAATGGGCGCCCCAAGCTGGTTGATGGTGCCTTAACGTGGTGCGCGCGCCTGGGCGTGGGGAGCTCCACACCTGGGCGTGTGGCACCCGATCCTACTCCATTTCACTCCGTTCTTGCGCCATTTTCAAGATCATTTCGTCCTCTTTTCAGTTCCATATTTATTTTCTTCAATTAAGCTCCGAAAGTACCTGAAACTTACCCAAAATGGATCAAAACATTCAAGGGATTCTAAACTAATAACAAAATCCTAAAACTATACAAAAAGTCCTAAATTTACAAGAGAAACAAGTCAAATCCATAGTAAAAGGAAGTGAAAATAATGCTCAAAACATCATATAATAGACCCAAATCACTCCCCCAAACATAGTATTTTGCATGTTCCAGGAAAAAGTAAACATAAAAACTCATAAACTCAAGACTACCTCCTAAATCAAAATGTATACACCTAATCTAGGACTTCGACTCACAGATTCAGACACTTATTTTCATAAGCAATTCATACAATTGAAACCTGGTTAGAGAAATAAACTCCAAAAGAACTAATGATTAGTGAACACTCTCAACCTCACAGTGTATATCTCTCATATGTATCAGGGTCATATATCAAAAATGCACACACGTTCATGCAATGACAAAGTGTTACCATAAGCTTGACTATAGACCAAAATCGCCACTGAAAGTATTGAAAACATGCACAAATCAAAAGGTCTTATATGGGTTGTAATGGGCCATGACTCAAAGTGCCAGGTGGGATAAAAGAAAGAAGGGATAAAACTAGGTTAAATGCAAAAACAAATTTCCCTCAAAAATCATGAATGAGCAATGAATATTACAAGACTCATACTCAACTCACAATAAATTTCATATTTCTTTTCTTTTCATTTTTTCTCTTATACTCTTTACCAAATTTCTTTTCTTTTTTTTTCATTTATTCATTCATGGAAGAGAAGTAGATTCACAACACTTTGTACCGTTCATTCACTTTATCTTATTGAATCGTTCCTCTCAATTGCTCATTCAAAATTCCTAAGGTATTCACTAAAATTATACAATCAATGCAGGGTGCCAAAGAAAAATCATATATCATTAAGTTCAAAGTGGGCAACTATGGGAACATTATCAATGCAAAACATCTGAAGGCCACAAAAACACAATCCTAAGTGCCTTAATCATCTTAATGCATGAAAACAAAAATCAATCTTGAAATTGTCACAGGTCAAGTTCTAGAACACAAAGCCAAAGTGAACAACACTCATGAAAGAAATAGGGGTCTCAAATCAAAAATAATTCAATAATCACATACCCCTTCAGTGTTTAGGCTCAAAATGTCACTAGGCTAAAGGTCAGTTCACTAATCACAAATTCTCACATAGTTTGTCAAAATAACCAGATCTCAAAAATATTTACATCTCAATCAAATCAATATCAAAAATCAATGAGTAATCCTAAACTAAGTATTTACACCTATCATTAGAAAAATAGTCCTAAGTCTAGAATAATTACCTACTCCTACCAAGGACACAAACCAACACCAAAAATGGGAGAAAAACTCAAGTCAGAAAAATTTAATTTTTATTTTTTCTACTCCCCAAACTTAGAAGTTGGCTTGTCCTCAAACAAACTAAACTAAACTAAATTACAAAATAAAAATTAAAACCTACCTAGAAAAACAAGACATTATTTTTGCGAAGTACCAGGTCTGGGGTGAGATATTGGGAACTAATGGGAGCAAATGGGTTGACACCCCCAAACTTAGATTTTGCACCCTCTCCACGCCTGAGCGTGGCTTGACCTGTGACTTTTTTTTTTTATAAAACTACATAAAACTAAACTACCCTAAAAATAAAATCTAAGGGAGTTACTTCACATTGGGTTGCCTCCCAACTAGCGCTTGTTTAACGTCACGAGCCTGACGGGTCACCTCTTTTCAGAGGTTAGGGTGGTTGCCAAGATCCTTTCAAGGGTCGCACCTTGCTTTTCAATTTCTTTCCAACACTCTCTCCATTCGAGTGCTAAATGCACATGAGAGGAGCGGAGTTCTCCGCGGTGATTGGTGGTTTTTCAAAAATTTTAATTGTAGTTTGCTCACCATTCACTCGAAGAATTACTTCTCCCCTAGGCACATCAATCACTGCCCCTGCTGTGGCCAAGAATGGTCGTCCAAAAATTAGAGGAATATTTTCATCCTCTTCTACATCTAAGATCATGAAATCCAAGGGCAGGATAAAATCTTTCACCTTTACCAAAATATCTTCCACCACTCCATATGGGCGGAGGGTGGTTCTATCAGCTAACTGAAGTAATGCCGAGATGGGCTTAACCTCTCCTAAGTTTAATGCTTCACAGACAGACAATGGCATAATGTTTACGCTAGCTCCTAAGTCACAGAGAGCCTTACCTGAGTACTCCTTGCCTATGCTAACTGAAATGGTGAAGCTACCTGGATCCTTCAGTTTTGGTGGAAGGTTGGATTTGATGATGCTGCTGCACTTCTCTGCTATCGGGAATGTCTCCTCAGTGAGCATCCGCTTCTTCTTTGTCAGCAACTCCTTCATGAATATCGCATACAGAGGTATTTGTGCAAGAGCCTCTGCAAACGAGATGTTGATCTGCACCTTCCGTAGCATCTCCAAGAATTTGGAGAATTGCTTCTGGTCGTCCTTTTTCTTCAACCTCCGAGGATAAGAAATCCTCGGAGGTAGTGGTGTAACACCCTAAGTTAATTTCCTTATTCAAAAACTTACAACTTAAAAATTCCTTTTATTTCTTAAAAATGTTAAGTAAAATTTTCTCGAAAATCGGACAGAGTTCTATTTGTTTTACGGATATTTCCAAAGTTTGGTTTTTCCCTGTCACCTGTCAAAATCAAGTATAGCAGACACGACAGACAGAAATAAACATCATAAGCCTCTTAGGGCCATCCATAGTGGGACTTAGTGGATCATCACCACATCATAAAATCCAGCCGTAAAATCAGAGTATCACCAGCAGAATAACACATAGTATGCCACTAAACAAAATAAAAGACCACACCCAACCCAAGGGTGAATAGATCCCCGACCATCCCAACCAGACTATATATACATCAAAAGAGATATCATACAAGTCTCAACAACATATTATACATGAGACTCAAAACATGGCCCGGAATCCCATCATGACTACTAGGGAAAGCTATCACACTCCCTCAGCGGGAGTGGGGTCCTGCTCGGCCTCCATCTCGATGTGCTCATACTCAGTACCTGAAATGTTTGCTAGGGTGAGTACCGCACTAACTAGCAATGCATAAAGTATGCCAAGTCAATCACAATTAGATACAATTAGCATATAATGAACATGGATACAAATCATGATTCACACTCTACGCTACAAACACATGCGTCTCCATAAGTGCCAGCCGCCCCTCGAGTAATTCTATGTTCACTTTCTCTCATTACTAGTTTTCTATTTTATTTAAATTATTTCTTTTAACTACTACTTCCTGTTCTTGTCCTCTTATCTATCTTTTCATTTTCGGCGTTGTGAGATACTTCCACTACGTTCCCCATCTTTCGAGGATACGACTTACCGATGCGTGCGGATCCCCAAAGGCCACACATCTTACTCAACCCCTGCGATTGGTAGGCTTGTGACTTACTGCAGGTGTTACGCACCCTGCTTACAAAGGGCTAGTATTCACAACTCGGGGAGATGGTAATGCGAATCCTTCCACTGCGTTCCTCGTCTATCGAGGATACGACTTACCGATGCGTACGGATCCCCAAAGGCTGCACGTCTAACTCAACCCCTGCGATTGGTAGGCTTGTGACTTACTGCGGGTGTTGTGCACCCGGCTTATGGCACCCCTCCGCACGTCTTACAGGATTAGTATTCGCATTTCAAGGGAGTCTTTAATCATAATCAACTTTATTTCCTTATTCGTTCTTTCTCTTTTAATGTCTAATTAGTTTTCCTCTTGTCTAATAATTTCCTATTACACTAAATTTTCCTTTGTGTCTATACTTACTTCCAATTACTCTCTTAATTGTCCTAAGTGCCATTTACCCCTTAATCTTGTGGAAACCCATTCCTAGGTACATACATAACTTTACACAACATGTAGCATATATCAATAATTAAAACATCATAAATATAATCAACCAACACTTAATTCACATAATTTAAGCATTTAATAAGGGAAAGTTCTAAACTTCCTAATTACTCTATTTTCTATCCTCATTCTAATTTCTCCTAAACAAGCCAAATAACCTCAACACATTCACACACCACTAGCTATACAACCACCGTACGACGATACATCCCCTTACCTTGAGATTGGAATGAAAAGAGAAAACCTTAATGGGTATTGAACCCTAGAACCCAAAGTGCTCTTCCAAGCTTAATACCCACAATAATCCTAGATGATGTGTAGAGAGTTGTTGAGAGGCAATAATATGGTGAGGATATTGTTCTTCTAGCTCTTACAAATATGAGGACCTCAAGTAATAGCAAAATCCATGTCCCTTTTTTAGAAAATAAGAGGAACAGCTCTATCTTAGAAAAAGAACACAATAATCAAAAGCAAGAAGTAAAAAGGAAAGGAGTGGTTTCATTTACTTACTCAATCTCTTAGAATCAAGAAGGAGCAAGACTGAGGAATGAGGGAACTTGCTCAAGAGCTTAATCCATGGAGAAGAAAAGGGAAACTAGCTTGATGATGATGCCTTGGTACAAAGCTTGGAGATAGGAGCTCCAATGGAAGAGATTGAATCAAAATCCAAAACCCTAAGCTTGGGAAAGAGGGATCTTCGAATGGAGAGGAGAAGAGGATGTTTGATTTGTGTTTTTCCCCCATTTGGTTCGAGTTGTGTGGCTTATAATGAGTTTGGGTGGAGAAAACCCAAAAATACCCCCAAAAATCGCGAAAACGTGTTGCAGATAACAGACTTTTCGCTTAAGCGAAATTTATTCGCTTAAGCGAATCGGTCACAGTAAGGTCACGAATGGTTTTCGCTTAAGCGGCCATTTTTCGCTTAAGCGAAATGGCTTCAGTGGGGAAGTGTTTTGTTTTCGCTCAAGCGACTGATTTTCGCTTAAGCGAAACGTGCAAACACTGCTACTTCAGTTTTCTATTTTCTAGCTATTTTCTCCCCAAATTCCAATAGCCATAACTTCTTCGTTCACCGTCGGATCTTGCTCAAATTTAGCGAGCAACTTATTAAAAATCATACCTTCATATCCAACGGTGGAAATTGTGTTTTGATTCCTAAATCTTTTATTTTAATTTCTTATCCTATTTATTTTGTTTAGCACTGAATCGCCCGATTACCTCGCCCGTTCCTAACTTAATTTACTATTTCTTTATATTTTTAAAATTAAGTTACACTTATATAATAATAAAAAGAGGGATGTTACATTTCTCTCCCACTTACCTGAATTTCGTCCGCGAAATTCATCGGAAGAGAATAATTGTGGATGCAATTCTCTCATTTTATCTTCCATTTCCCAAGTTACCTCTTCTACATTGTCCCGATGCCATATAACTTTGACCAGAGATATCTCCTTGCCTCTTAGCCTCTTGGTCTGTCGGTCATCAATTCGAGTAGGCTGAATTTCAAAAGTGAGATTATCCTTCAAAGGTAGCTCATCTGGAGCTATCACATGAGAAGGATCATACACATATTTCCGGAGTTGGGAGACATGGAAAACATTATGTAATCTTGACAGATGTGGAGGTAGAGCGATCCTGTATGCCACTGATCCGATCCTTTCTAGAATCTGATAGGGTCCAATGAACCTCGGTGTCAACTTCTTATGTTTCAATGCTTTTCCAATTCCCTTAGTAGGAGACACCCTTAGAAAGACATGATCTCCTGCATTAAATTCTGGAGGCCTCCTTCGTCGATCTGCATAACTCTTTTGACGATCCTGGGAAGCTTTCATTTTATTTCTGATCATGATAATTTTCTCAGTAGTTTCCTGCACAATCTCAAGACCAATTAATAAATTTTCACCAATCTGGAACCAGCACAAAGGGGTCCGACACTTCGTGCCATACAGTGCCTCAAACGGTGTCATACCAATATTGGAGTGGAAGCTATTATTATAGGTGAATTCGACCAACGGCAAAAGTTGCTCCCAGCTGCCAGATTGCTCTAACACACAAGTCCTCAACAAATCTTCCAAGGACTGAATGGTGCGTTTAGACTGCCCATCGGTCTGAGGATGGTATATTGTGTTAAAGCTCAATTTAGAACCTAGGGACTTCTGAAGACCTTGCCAGAATTCAGATAGAAACCTGGGATCACGATCTGACACTATGCTTGCGGGGATACCATGTAATTTCACTATGTCCCGAATATATAACTCTGTCAGCTTCTCCATCTTGTACTTCATGTTCATTGGAATAAAGTGGGAACACTTCGTCAATCTATCAACAACAACCCAAATGGCATCACAACCAGCTCTAGTCCTTGGCAACCCGGACACAAAGTCCATAGCAATACTGTCCCACTTCCATTCAGGAATGTCAAGAGATCGCAAAGGGCCATCGGGTTTCTGATGCTCAATTTTTGCTTTCTGACACACCAAGCAATGAGAAACATAATCCGCCACATCAGTTTTCAACTTCGGCCACCAGAATAGCTTCTTCAAATCCTGATACATTTTTGTGGTACCAGGATGAAGACTTAGTTTAGTTTTATGAGCCTCTTCCAAAATATTTCTCCTAACTTCAAAATCCAGAGGAACACAAATCCTTTTTCTAAATCTGATTATTCCATCTGAACCTTTTGTGAAGTCAGGATCTGCATCATTAGCCACCCTTAACAACTGTTGCTGGAGTTCCTCATCATCCGCCTGTCTCTCTTTAATCAATTCATGAAACTCATTTGTGACTTGTAACATTTCAAGGACAATGCTCTTCTCTTTTCTTTTCACCCCAAGATTAAGGTTACTAAACTCTTGCATCAACTGCATTTCTTTCACCATCAAGCTGCTGACATGAAGGGTCTTTCTACTTAGAGCATCCGCCACAACATTGGCCTTGCCTGGATGATATTGGAGATGGAAATCATAGTCTTTCAAAAATTCCATCCACCGTCTCTGCCGCATATTGAGTTCCTTCTGATCAAAGAGATATTTGAGACTCTTGTGATCGCTAAAGACCTCAAATGTGGTGCCATAGAGATAGTGCCTCCAGATTTTTAGAGCAAAAACCACAGCTGCAAGTTCTAAGTCATGTGTGGGGTAGTTCTGTTCATGCGGTCTGAGCTGTCTGGATGCATAGGCAACAACCTTACCCTACTGCATTAATACACAACCCAGCCCTTGCTTAGATGCATCACAATACACCTGGAATGGCTGAGTCGGATCAGGTAGAATTAAGACCAGAGAGCTAGTCAACCTTTCTTTCAACTTCTGAAAACTTTGTTCACATTGAGGGGACCATTCATAAGGCACATCCTTCCGAGTGAGAGTAGTCATGGGAAGAGCTATCTTGGAAAACCCTTCTATGAACCTTCGGTAGTAACCTGCCAAGCCAAGAAAACTCCTCACCTCAGTCACTGTTTTCGGCCTCTCCCACTTTAATACTGCGTCCACCTTGGATGGATCAACGGCAACCCCATGCTCAGAGATTACATGACCCAAAAAGTGAACTTCATCAAGCCAAAAACTGCACTTTTCAAATTTGGCGTAGAGTTGCTTTTCTTGCAAGATCTGAAGCACAATTCTCAAATGTTCCTCGTGCTCGCTTGAACTCTTCGAATAAATTAGGATATCATCAATAAACACTATCACAAAAGAGTCTAAATAAGGCCTGAAGATCCTGTTCATATAGTCCATGAACACTGCAGGTGCATTGGTCAAGCCAAAGGGCATTACCACATGTTCAAAATGCCCATAGCGAGTCCGGAAGGCGGTTTTTGGTATGTCCTCTTTAATGCGAATTTGGTGATATCCTGAACGAAGATCAATCTTGGAGAAGATGGAAGCTCCTCTTAATTGATCTATTAGATCATCAATCCGCGGGAGGGGATACTTATTCTTCACTGTAACCGCATTGAGTCGCCTATAATCAGTGCACATCCGGAGACTCCCATCTTTCTTCTTGACAAATAAAATAGGACCACCCCACGGAGATACACTGGGCCGAATGAATTTCTTAGCCAAGAGCTCTTCTAACTGCTTCTTTAACTCTGCAAGTTCCGGAGTGGCCATCCGATATGGAGGAATAGAGATTGGCCCCGTACCGGGAACTAGATCAATGTTGAACTCAACCTCTCTATGAGGAGGTAGTCCAGGAATGTCTTCCGGAAAGACTTCTAAGAATTCTTTAACCACTGGAATCTTGCTAATACTCGGTGCCTCATCAACTTCCATGGCAGCAAGAGATGGAGAATTGAAGATTACAGACCTCTTCTTACAATAAGTTAAGACATGATGATGTGACATCCAATCCATGCCTAGAATGATATCCAGGTTGGTCAAAGGAAGACAGATAAGATTGACAGTGAAATCTCGCCCTAAGACTCGAAGAGAGCAATTCAAGCATATCTGAGATGTAATAACAGGAGAATTGGCAGGAGTAGCAACAGATAACATAAAGGGCATTTCTACAGAAGTTAACCCCAATTTCTTCATGCAAGCATGAGAGATAAAAGAATGGGAGGCGCCGCAGTCAAAGAGAATACCGCAAGATTTATCATTAATAAAACAAGTACCTGAAATGAGAATGGGATAGAAACGACACAATTAAAGATAATGTTGATTGAAATCGCACTAATGTAATATTTACCTCTAATGAGCTCGTCAGATAAATCCACCTCCTCGCCATCCATAGTATAGACCTTGCCCTTTTGAATGGGCTGGCCTCCAGCAGAACGTTGTCCCTGAGTTCCATTACCCTCCTTCTTGATGGTGTTTTTAGGGCAATTTGGAGCAAAATGTCCAGGCTGTCCACATGAGAAACATAGACCTTCCTTTATGTAACGATCCCTATCGCCAAACCAACAAGGTCCACGATGATTCCTTCCACAAACAGAACATGAAGGGATAGGACCAGGAGGAACAGAGCCTGGCCCAGTAGCTCGGGGAGGTACAACTCGAGTAGTGGGATAAGGACCTCGTCTCTGAGCAGGAGCCTTGCTACGAATTGGGCCACCAATCCTTTGAGTCAATCTGCTACGATCCTCTGCTGCCTTTTGTTTGAGGCCCTTTTCATAAGTACTAGTCATATTAACCAGTTGAGAGAGATTGGAGATATTCTGGTATTCAAATGCAAGTTTGATTTCAGTGCGCAAACCAGATTCAAACTTAATACATTTTGTGCGCTCATCGGCGTCACGATAACTGCCCGAATATCGAATCAAATCCTCAAATTGGGCTGCATACTCTCCCACGCTCATATTGTTCTACACCAGTCTCAGAAAAGCCAGCTCCTTTTCCCTCCTTACAACCTCCGGGAAATATTTACCAAGAAAGCGGATCTTGAAAAGATCCCAAGTAACTTCTTGATGAACCACCTCATAGCCTCTCCTTTGTTGCTCCCACCAGTGCTCGGCCTCACCAGATAACATGAACTCAGCTAGGCGAACTCGGTGATCCGCTGGTGGTTGCAAAGAACGCAGAATCTTCTCAATCTCTTGTAGCCACCTTTGAGCCCCATCGGGGTTACAACCCCCTTCAAACCTTGGCGGGTCATTCTTTCGAAACCTCGAAAGCTAGTCAATATCAGCAGGAACTGGAGGATAATGCTGATTAATAGCTGCGGCAGCCGCTGCAGCTGCAGCTGCTGCAACCACTTCCGCTTGGTTCTGATTTTGTTGAACCAGATTCTCCAGAATTTGAGCGAGACGGTCGTTATCATCCCGTCGTCCTGCCATACTATCAACCTGAAGAGGAGACAAATTAAGCACTAATAGGCATTGTATGAGAAAATGACAAAGACTATCACTATATATATATATATTATAATTAACACTAATTTAACTCTAACTTTTGGGTTACTCTCTTGGTGAGTTAACCATGGGAGTGAACCGCACTCCGAGGCCGAGGACAAAACGCTCTGATAGCATAAATGTAACACCCTAAGTTAATTTCCTTATTCAAAAACTTACAACTTAAAAATTCCTTTTTTTTTGGTAAAGAAAAATTGCATTACCAACATCATAAGTAAAATTCCTTTTTTACTTACTAACTTAATTTCCTTTTTTTTTAAAAAATTCCTTTTATTTCTTAAAAATGTTAAGTAAAATTTTCTCGAAAATCGGACAGAGTTCTATTTGTTTTACAAATATTTCCAAAGTTTGGTTTTTCCCTGTCACCTGTCAAAATCAAGTATAGCAGACACGACAGACAGAAATAAACATCATAAGCCTCTTAGGGCCATCCATAGTGAGACTTAGTGGATCGTCACCACATCATAAAATCCAGCCGTAAAATCAGAGTATCACAAGCAGAATAACACATAGTATGCCACTAAACAAAATAAAAGACCACACCCAACCCAAGGGTGAATAGATCCCGGGCCACCCCAACAGACTATATATACATCAAAAGAGATATCATACAAGTCTCAACAACATATTATACATGAGATTCAAAACATGGCCCGGAATCCCATCATGACTACTAGGGAAAGCTATCACACTCCCTCAGCGGGAGTGGGGTCCTGCTCGGCCACCATCTCGATGTGCTCATACTCAGTACCTGAAATGTTTGTAAGGGTGAGTACCGCACTAACTAGCAATGCATAAAGTATGCCAAGTCAATCACAATTAGATGCAATTAGCATATAATGAACATGGATACAAATCATGATTCACACTCTACGCTACAAACACATGCGTCTCCATAAGTGCTAGCCGCCCCTCGAGTAATTCTATGTCCACTTTCTCTCATTACTAGTTTTCTATTTTATTTAAATTATTTCTTTTAACTACTACTTCCTGTTCTTGTCCTCTTATCTATCTTTTCATTTTCGGTGTTGTGAGATACTTCCACTGCGTTCCCCGTTTTTCGAGGATACGACTTACCGATGCGTGCGGATCCGTAAAGGCCACACGTCTTACTCAACCCCTGCGATTGGTAGGCTTGTGACTTACTACAGGTGTTACGCACCCGGCTTACAACACCCCTCCGCACGTCTTCTAGGGCTAGTATTCACAACCCGGGGAGATGGTAATGCGAATCCTTCCACTGCGTTCCTCGTATATCGAGGATACGACTTATCGATGCGTACGGATCCCCAAAGGCCGCACGTCTAACTCAACCCCTGCGATTGGTAGGCTTGTGACTTACTGCGGGTGTTGTGCACCCAGCTTATGGCACCCCTCCGCACGTCTTACAGGATTAGTATTCGCATTCCAAGGGAGTCTTTAATCATAATCACCTTTATTTCCTTATTCGTTCTTTCTCTTTTAATGTCTAATTAGTTTTCCTCTTGTCTAATAATTTCCTATTACACTAAATTTTCCTTTGTGTCTATACTTACTTCCAATTACTCTCTTAATTGTCCTAAGTGCCATTTACCCCTTAATCTTTTGGAAACCCATTCCTAGGTACATACATAACTTTACACAACATGTAGCATATATCATTAATTAAAACATCATAAATATAATCAACCAACACTTAATTCACATAATTTAAGCATTTAATAAGGTAAAGTTCTAAACTTCCTAATTACTCTATTTTCTATCCTCATCCTAATTTCTCCTAAACAAGCCAAATAACCTCAACACATTCACACACCACTAGCTATACAACCACCGTACGACGATACATCCCCTTACCTTGAGATTGGAATGAAAAGAGAAAACCTTAATGGGTATTGAACCCTAGAACCCAAAGTGCTCTTCCAAGCTTAATACCCACAATAATCCTTGATGATGTGTAGAGAGTTGTTGAGAGGCAAGAATATGGTGAGGATATTGTTCTTCTAGCTCTTACAAATATGAGGACCTCAAGTAATAGCAAAATCCATGTCCCTTTTTTTATAAAATAAGAGGAATAGCTCTATCTTAGAAAAAGAACACAATAATCAAAAGCAAGAAGTAAAAAGGAAAGGAGTGGTTTCATTTACTTACTCAATCTCTTAGAATCAAGAAGGAGCAAGATTGAGGAATGAGGGAACTTGCTCAAGAGCTCAATCCATGGAGAAGAAAATGGAAACTAGCTTGATGATGATGCCTTGGTACAAAGTTTGGAGATAGGAGCTCCAAGGGAAGAGATTGAATCAAAATCCAAAACCCTAAGCTTGGGAAAGAGGGATCTTCGAATGGAGAGGAGAAGAGGATGTTTGATTTGTGTTTTTCCCCCATTTGGTTCGAGTTGTGTGGGTTATAATGAGTTTGGGTGGAGAAAACCCAAAAATACCCCCAAAAATCGCGAAAACGTGTTGCAGATAACAGACTTTTCACTTAAGCGAAATTTATTCCCTTAAGCGAATCGGTCACAGTAAGGTCACGAATGGTTTTCGCTTAAGCGGCCATTTTTCGCTTAAGCGAAATGGCTTCAGTGGGGAAGTGTTTTGTTTTCGCTCAAGCGACTGATTTTCGCTTAAGCGAAACGTGCAAACACTGCTACTTCAGTTTTCTATTTTCTAGCTATTTTCTCCCCAACTTCCAATAGCCATAACTTATTCGTTCACCGTCGGATCTTGCTCAAATTTAGCGAGCAACTTCCTAAAAATCATACCTTCATATCTAACGGTGGAAATTGTGTTTTGAGTCCTAAATCTTTTATTTTAATTTCTTATCCTATTTATTTTGTTTAGCACTGAATCGCCCGATTACCTCGCCCGTTCCTAACTTAATTTACTATTTCTTTATATTTTTAAAATTAAGTTACACTTATATAATAATAAAAAGTGGGATGTTACAAGTGGTACTAGTTTGGGTGTGCCTTTTTCTTTCTCTTGACCCGCAGGTGGATCCTACGTCTGTTGCATTGCAGTTGAGCCTCCTACAGTTGGTTGCTTTTTCCCCTCTTCCTTCTTCTCAACCTCAGTTGCATCAGCCCTCCTCAATGGCTCCTCATACGACTTGCCACTTCGAAGGGTAACTGCCATGCATCGCTCCTTGGAGTTGGTTATGATCTCTGACATCCGATTGGTCAATTGGTCCACTCGTACCTCCAAGTTATGAATGTTGGCTCTGGTTTCGGTCATGAAGGTTTTGGTTGCTTGTGTCAAGCTAGTGGTTGAGTTAACTAATAAGTCAATCACCTTCTCCCAACTCTGCTTCTGTGGCTCTGGTGTACTGGGTGTTGGGCTGTACCATGAGGTATTGGACTGATTTGTTGGCCCTGGATTGCAGGCGTTGGAGTACGTATTGTTTTTAAGTACTCCGCTACCCACAAAATTAGCCTACTCCTCAATAGTTGCCTGCCCCTTTCTGACTTCGAAAGCACAATCACCATTCTGGTGACTTCCCCCACAAAAGTCGCACCTCAGAGTGGTAGATGCAACTATCATATTAATCTGGCCCATTTGCCTCATTAATGCAGCAATCTGCTGCTGCATCTGCCTATTCTGCTGAATCAAGATCTGTGCTTGAGTAGAGTCCAGATCATAACTCTTTAGGAAGCTTTGCTCCACCTGGGTCCTTAGTCCCTGGCTGCTGTTGAATGCCATATTTGCAATAACTTTCTTGGCCTTTTCAACAGTCTTCTTCATCAGCGATCCACCAGCTGCTGCATCAATCATGCTTTGATTGAATCGATTGAGCCCATTATAGAACGATTGAATCTGTTGCCAGTCTTGCATATATGTTGGGCACTTCCTCAGTAGCTGGTTGTAGCGCTGCCAAGCTTCATGCAACGGTTTGTCGTCCTCTTGCATGAATGAGTGAACATCCTGCCTCAGCTTTTCTTGCTTCCCAACTGGAAGGAACTTATCAATGAATTTGGAGACAAGTATTTTCCATCTGGAAAGACTCTCTGGTGCTTGGTTGTTCACCCACGTTAGCGCCTTGTCCCTCAACGAGAGAAGGAACATCCTCATTCTGATGGCCTCCTCTGTAGCACCCTCGATCTTGAAGAATTCGAGCATACCCAGAAAGTTGGCGATATGATCCCTGGGATCTTGATCCGGCGCACCACTGAACTGATCCTGCATGATGAGGTGGATGTACTGCGGATTGATCGCGAATGCAGTTGCAGTGATGGCTGGCCGGACTGTGCTGGAAGCAAGGAAGTCCGGGTCCACGGTTGCATATTCCGCAAAGGTCTTCCGGGAAGGAGGAGGCGGAGAGGATCTGTGACACCCTCCTCCTTCAACCATCTTGTAAGTTTTTTCCTTCCCCTCTTGTGCTAGTTTCTTCTTCCTTTTTGCACTCAAATAGATAATGCTACCTGCAGAGCACAAAAGCAACAAAAAGATTACGCAGCACCTGACGAGACAAGAACACTAAAAAAAATAAATTTCACCTAAAACTACTAATAGGTACCGAAAACTAATTGAAACAAATTTCAATCCCCGGCATCGGCGCCAAAAACTTGTTGGGTTATCGACAAGTATACCGGGTCATCAAGTAATATAGTCAATAAGACCAGATATCGTCTCACAGGGATTGCAAATTGTTCAATTAGTTTTCACCAAAGAATAGTTAAAAGCGAAATCTATAGGTTTCTAACTAATTAATTAAGATTGAATTGAAATAAAATAAAAACAGAAATTAAATAAAAGTGGTTGAGCAATTTAAGAAAACGAGTTAGGAACATGGTTTCATTGTAGGCGTTGTTTATTTATCATGAATCTCTGTTTTTCCCTAAATCAAGAACAAATTCCTAAGGATGCAATTACTAGATCCCTCTTGTGCAATTACTGTTTATTATCCAATTTGATAACCCTTAATCCCTTAAGTGATTAAACCAAAGAATAACATTTATTAAAACAGAGGAATTTATAACAAGTTATATAATTACCCAAAAGTATCCCTACAAGTTGAATAATTATATTGTTTGATTGAAGGCATATTCTAATTCCTAATCTCTCAATTGAAGAATTAGAGTTCCAAAACATAGATTAGCTACTTCCATGCATAACAGTGAAAATACAATCAAACACTTGATTTAGAAACGGAAAACATCAATTTATGAAATCAATAAACAAATCCATACAAATCCACCAATTCCTAACACGAGGGTTTTAATTACACATTGATAAAATAAGAATAAAATTAGTAGAAAAGTAATCCATAATCATAGACAATTAGGATTACCGCGAAGAGATCTTCAATCTTCCAATCTTCGATCTTCTTCTCCTCTAAAGCTCTCCAAAATCAAGTAATCTCCATCTCTAAAAGCTGCTAACCTAGTTTGTAATCCTAGAATAAATATATATTTACAAATCCTAAACAAATCCCTCAAAAACGCATCAGAATTTGGCCCAACTAGGCTTGGACGTGGTTCGCGCGCTTGGGCGCCCCAGGTTCCACGCCTGGGCGTGTGGCACCTGGTCCGACTCTGTTTCGCTCCATTCTTGCGTCATTTTCAAGATCCTTTCGTCCTCTTTTAAGTTCCATATTTATTTTCTTCAATTAAGCTTCGAAAGTACCTGAAACATATCCAAAATGGATCAAAACATTCAAGGGATTCTAAATTAATAACAAAATCCTAAAACTATACAAAAAGTCCTAAATTTACAAGAGAAATAAGCCAAATCCATAGTAAAAGGAAGTGAAAATAATGCTAAAAACATCATATATTAGACCCAAATCACTTTCAATTCCAGATAAAAATTAAGCAGATATAAATGAACACATCATAGCATATCATCATCATAAATAGATAGCATCATGTCATAACCTTGCAACAGAAAAAGGGATGTCTCAGTCCTGTGTATAGGTGGCCATATACACAATCAATTGCCACCTTACGACTGACTCACAGATAGGCCCAGGGCGAAATTTTTTTGGGGGCCCTTAAACTATAAAAAACTTGTAAATAAATAAAATTTTAACAATAAAATCTCTCTTAATATAGGGACTTTTCCAAAATATTGTCAATTCTTATAACTCTATAAATTTGCAAAAATACAATCAACCATAAATAAATCACATAGGGTTCAACCGCTTCAACAATTCTATTAGTAGAGAAGTTTGAGAATAAAGAGGTGTTTCAAAACCATAATTAGTAAAAAGAAACTTGGACAAAAAGTTAAAGGGAGGTGAAATAAAATATTATGCAATAATATAATTATATATATATATATATATATCTTAATAATATCATTACTTAATGTTCGAAATCTACTTTATATTCTAGGTTCTAACTTTGGCAAACATTGTTTCACAAAGCAATCTTATATTGTCATTTAAACTGATTCCAAAATTATCTATTTTAATGTTGATTAATTAGCAAAAAATAAACAACATTTCTCTAATAGTTGTATACTTTCATTCTATTATGGATAAAAATAACAATCAATTCAACAAAAGCTTGAAATTTAGAAATAAATACTTCCTTCGTTTTTCTTATAAATTGTTTTTTAGATGAATTTTTTGTTCTATTTACAAGTTACTTTGTATTTTTTACAAGACACTTATTGGTTTTGTTTAATCATATTTGTTTTTTATTTATTAATGTGAAATAATATATTTTTGAAATTTTTAATATAAATTAAGATATAAAATTGTAATGTTAAAGTATTTTTTAAAATTTAAGAAATATAACTATTTTCATTGAGTTTTATAATATAGTTAAGTATGACTCATAATAAAGATGAAAGAAAAAAAATTTAAAAAGAGCATTTAATTTGAAAAAAATATGTAACACTCCTTGTATATCATCTTACTTTATAAGAAAAGTAATAAGTTTATGATTTCTTGGACTTGTCATTGTTGGGAAAAGATCTGTCAATAAAAATTTTCCCTTCATTTGAAAATTTCTTTTTCAAATATTTGATTAATAATGAATTTGACTAATAAAATCAAAGTTTGCGGAAACATAATAAATTAATTTTGTTATGCTTTCAAAATATATCAAGTGTAACAAGTCCATAGATTCCAATAAATTATTATTATAAAACTAAATTCATTCTGTGATACCTCTCTCAAAATATGTATAATATAAATAGAGTTATTAGTCAGTTAGGTCCCTGAAAGATACCCGTGGCATCAGATAGGTCCTCGAAAGATATGTGGCATCTCTTATACCCCTGAAAGATCACTTTGGCGTCCCGTTAGTCCCGCCGTCTAACACCGTCAGTTTGTGTTTAACGGAAGCTGACGTGGCATCAGATAGGTCCCTGAAAGATACCCGTGGCGTCAGATAGGTCCCTGAAATTTTATTTTTTAAAAGTGTCATAAATTTTAGTTTTTATCTTTACTCATATATAATAAATTTTTATTTACTTAAGTAGTTGGAAAAATTAATAATTATAGAGGGTAAAAAATAATAATAAAAAAACATAATTAATATATTAAAAGTCTAAACAATAATTACAATTCTTAAAAAGTTGTATTTTATTTAAAATAGAACATATAAATAAAAATGGATGAAGTAATAATAAAAAAAAAACCTCAATAAAACAATACATATAAAACCTTTAGAATAAAGTCTTATATACAAGATCAAAAATAAATTCCGAATTAAAAATAAAGTCTTTACATGTAGGATCTTATATATAAGACGATCATAGTGGGAGTATGTCTTAAAAGTGTTTATAGAAAAAATATAACATGGGAATCACTTTGACTTCAACAATTTTATGCATCATTGTATTAGTTTTTATGCTTCCAATTTATGAAAATTATCGTTGAAGATCTTTCTAATTAACTCGAGTGATTGAACCCACTGTAATAGTGCAGATAACTACTCAAGTTAAAATCTCGTGATATAAGTGCAACTTTCTTCTTAAGGTTCTCTGTTTTATTTTCCAATGTCTTAGAGTAACGTTTAGCAAGTTTTTACTCATTGTGGTTTGAAATATAAATATAACTAGTACACGAATTAATATATATATATATATATATATATATATATATATATATATAATCTCCTAAAATAGCTCTATTTTTTATATATTTAAGAAAATCAAATACAATTAACTAACCTCATTAATAAGCTTAAATTTTTTTTTTATAATTCGAATAGAAGGGAGTATTTTATTCAATTTTTGTTTCATTTTCAATACTATTTTCCTAAAATACCTTTTTTTTTTAAATATGAACTAATTTTCTTCATAAGTGTGAAATTAATTTTTAATTATATATATATATATATGAGTATATATATACAAGACTTTATATATTTTTAAGGAGAAAGTTGCACTTATATCACGAGATTTTAACTTGAGTAGTTATCTGCACCATTGCAGTGGGTTCAATCACTCGAGTTAATTAGAAAGATCTTCAACGATAATTTTCATAAATTGGAAGCATAGAAACTAATACAACGATGCAGATAATCTTTGAAGTCAAAGTGATTCCCATGTTATATTTTTTCTATAAACACTTTTAATACATACTCCCACTATGATCGTCTTATATATAAGATCCTACATGTAAAGACTTTATTTTTAATTCGGAATTTATTTTTGATCTTGTATATAAGACTTTATTCTAAAGGTTTTATATGTATTGTTTTATTGAGGTTTTTTTTTATTATTACTTCATCCATTTTTATTTATATGTTCTATTTTAAATAAAATAAATTTTTTTAAGAATTGTAATTATTGTTTAGACTTTTAATATATTAATTATGTTTTTTTATTATTATTTTTTACCCTTTATAATTATTAATTTTTCCAACTACTTAAGTAAATAAAAATTTATTATATATGAGTAAAGATAAAAAAATAAAATTTATGACACTTTTAAAAAATAAAATTTCAGGGACCTATCTGACGCCACGGGTATCTTTCAGGAACCTATCTGATGCCACGTCAGCTTCCGTTAAACACAAACTGACGGTGTTAGACGGCGGGACTAACGGGACGCCAAAGTGATCTTTCAGGGGTATAAGAGATGCCACATATCTTTCGAGGACCTATCTGATGCCACGGGTATCTTTCAGGGACCTAACTGACTAATAACTCAATATAAATACTACTAAAAATAGAGAGGTATAGAGCTGGTGAGTGGTCCACTGTCCAAACATCCATCTGCCCGGATCCTCGATATCTGTACAAAGGGTTCCCAACCCACACTTTCTGCACTCTGCATGCACCTAAGGGACATCTCCCTTCACTGACTTTTGTGCAAACCAGATATACAATCAACGCCTAATAAGGGCATGGGGGTTAGCTATACATATTCGCAAAATCAAATGAGAATAAAACTAACATACACAAGTAATCATGTAGCAAATCAGAATGCATAACCGAACACCCAGTTAATTATAATACGTCTTTCAATGCAGGTGGCATGATGCATGCTTTCCATTTCACAATCTTGAGGCCTCCATACTAATCAATCTCGGACGTCCATCCATTACACCAGTGTGTTCCCAGAACACTAACATACGTTCCCAGAACGTATCAAAGAAACCATACTTGGAATATAAACAAGCACCACTCCCAGAGTGTGCATCACGTTCCCATAACGTATAGCAAACCATACTTGGAATATAAGCAAGCACCACTCCCAGAGTGTGCATCACGTTCCCAAAACGTATCAAAGAAACCATGTCCCAGACATTGGCCACATTCCCAGAATGTGTCATCAAGTAGGTTGTGCACCAATGTGTTCCCAGAACACATCAAAGAAACCATGTCACAGACACTAACCACATTCCCAGAAT
This sequence comes from Crotalaria pallida, assembly GCA_037953625.1. Lineage (NCBI taxonomy): Eukaryota > Viridiplantae > Streptophyta > Magnoliopsida > Fabales > Fabaceae > Crotalaria > Crotalaria pallida. Next base: position 104,921,333 of record CM075650.1, read on the forward strand.
GTGTCATCAAGTAGGTTGCATCAATATGGTACTCCCAGAGTACCCTCCTCATGTTCCCAGAATACTAATATACGTTCCCAGAACGTATAGCAAACCATACTTGGAATATAAACAAGCACCACTCCCAGAGTGTGCATCACGTTCCCAGAAGGTATCAAAGAAACCATGTCCCAAACACTGGCCACATTCCCAGAATGTGTCATCAAGTAAGTTGCACACCAATGTGTTTCCAGAACATGACAAACAATCCTTGCCAACCTATTTCATCACCTTTCACCATCCACGGATGCACACATAATTATTAAGGTTGGTCTTTCCATTAATTCCATTATTATGACTTAGAAAAACACAACTTCTGAATGATATCTTGATGTATAACTTTACTCATAAAATTCACCTTTGAATATAAGATAAACATATGCTCATAGACCTAGATTGAGAGAATATAATCATTGGTTTTAACAATCCTTATTCAAAAACTTAACTTTTATTTTTAAGTCTCAGGTACTAACCGGTTACATCATCACCTAACCGATTAGAATTACAGACCTGAACATAACACCACTGATTTTCAAAGAATCCTTTCTTGAATTCTCTACTCAATCCAATAACAAGGTCTTAGCATAACAGAATACCTCAAGTCCAACATATAATATCATTCAAAAGGTCTAAGTCATAATCCAATTTCATTTATGCATAATTTCCTCTTGAAATTAGCATTAAATATTAAGGTATTAACTCATCGCCTCCAATCTAACCAAACAGTGCTCAATCACATATTTTTAGATTGGTTTTTATATGAAATTCTAGCTTAAACTTGAGTACAAATAGTATGAACACTTAGCCAATTTCAGAAACCTTTTTCTTTTGAAAACTGACAGTATCTAACCGGTTATAGCTTCAAACTAACCGGTTAGATTATGCAGAAAAAACACTGAAAAGTGAGGTTTTGCATACCTTTCTTTCCAATACTCAAGTCTAACCAATTTCAACCATACACAGAGTTACAATACCATAATATTAATATGTTTACCAACTGAATCACATTCATCTTGCATCCATTAACATTAGGAGCATCAAATTGTATATATCTTCACAATTTTCAATTGAATTTGTCATTCACTCTAAGGTATAACCCATTTATCATGTTTGGAATCCATATCCAACAATCAGAGGGTAATAACAGTGATAATAGACCTTAAGTATAAATTAAAAATGGTGAGAATTACTTAACAAAACCAGAATTGTATATTTTCATTTTTGTCAGGTACTAACCGGTTACAGACAGGCTCTAACCAGTTAGATTATGCAGCACAACATACTAAAACTGATTTTTTCACACCATTTTCAATTGTACTCAAATCTAACCTATTTTCATCATTACCCAAGGTTTAATACCTTAAAGTACACATGTTTAAACACTTAAACATATCACAAATTCATGCATGCAAAATCATCATACACCAAAAGTGCATAAATCACATATTTCACAACTTAATGCATCAATTCACATAATATCCAAATAAGTTATGAAATTGTCATCACAATAGCTTGCATGCATCATATTATAATTGCTCAAAATTAGAAATGAGCTAAAGTTGGCCTCCAAGCCATTAAACCAATTCACACTATGCCCTTAGAGTCTCTTGGTGACTCATCCTATTTACCAAACATGTTTATCCTCACTCTAGAAAATAGTAAGCTTCCCCTTACCTCTAAGTTGTGCTTGATGAATTTAATCACTGGAATTTGAAAGATTTCCCCAGAATCCACAATCTCCATTTTAAACCAACAACAAGTTTGACAGGGTCCAAAAATTATAAGATTTGACACATGAAATGGACATACAAATTGGGGAAAACCATCAATACTCACTCTTTGCAACATGCACTAAAGATTTGAACAGATTTGAGACTCAAGAAGTGTGTATACTTACTCAAATCGAAGCTTGAAGTAAGTTCCAGAAACCAGAAACAAATTCTGTCAAACTTGAACTCCTAACTTTGCAAGCTTCGTTCTCAAACTCGAGGAACTCTCAGCTCACAAACTTTATATCAATACAAAGCCCTTGATGTGAGCTTTGTAATAGTGTATCACTCGTTTTCTAACTCTCAACACAGACTGAGAATCAAACAGAAAAACTATAGAACCCTAAACAAAGCTTCAGCACCTCCAGATCAACAAAATAGCCAAAAATCTTGATCAATAGGGCTATTTATAGAACAATCAAGCTAACATGCATCAAGACACGTAGCTCTCACTACGATTAAGATGATTTCGTGGCGAATTCTGGGTTAAAACGCGTGATTACTCATCAAACGCACTAACCCAGTTTTCTGAGTTCATCGTGTAACCGGTTACAGAGCCCTTTTACATACTGATAAAACTTCAAAAATTAATAATTTAATTACTCTTTCTTCAAAAACCTTTCTAATATTGCAATTAGGTCCCAACCCAAGGACTAAATTACAATATTCATATTTTTGTACAAAATAACCATATAAAAATATATCTCATATTTTTATATATATAAGCACATAATGTACAAAAACTAAAACTTTCAAAACCAATATAAATCAATTATAAAATAACTGTTATAACTAATTTCTTTGTTATTGTAGAGACGAAAATTAGGGGTGTTACACTACTCCCCCACTTAAAAGGAATTTCGTCCCCGAAATTCATCTTATGAAATTTTCACTTTTCCAAAATGTTCTTATACTAGATTACTTCATCTACTCCCTTAAAAATTGTTCTTAGGGTTCTCCCCCACTTAAAAGAGTTTTCAATATAGTTCTTTTGTTTCGAAACATTTCTAATAGAACCTTTCAATTTAAACAATAAAGATTCTTTGCATAAAAACTCTTATGTGAAAGAATTTCTTCTAAAAGAAATACTCCTTTGAGTAATACACTTCACATAAACATTCTTCAAATAAAACACTTTTCAATAAACTTTTTGGGGAAAAACTTTTTGTGCTGCGAACTCTGATCACTCGAGCACGATTAAAGAAACATTTGTATGACTTCATTCCTTAACAGCTTGAGACATTAGGGTGATCAGTCCTAATATTCAAACCATTAATAATAAAATCATCCCTTTCAGATATAATCTTTCGCAAGAAAGACCATACGACAGGTCTTTAAGTTAGATGAACTTAAAGATAGGGTAATTATCACTATCAGACTTAGTTAGATAGTCAAGTTCTAGAGACATTTCCGTTGGGGAGACAAAGATTTGTCCTATCCCGGTGGTTGTTAATCTCTCTAGCCATAAATGATCTTTCTATTTCTGTAGTGTCCATAGATATTTATCACACCCAACTGTGATAAGGGTTTTGATCATAGAAAGATTGGAGTTGAACTTCAACCAGGATATTGATATTCTCAAACGATTAGATTAACGTAATCGAAAAACATTTGACTACGTTAACTCAGACCAAAGGGGGAGATAGACTTGGGTTATCTACGTCAGGATTAGACTCAACTCACATCTCAGCTGGTTAACTCTTCTCGTGCTTGATTCGTTTGTTGTCCATTCCTTTCTCACCTTTTCCTTCAATACAATTCGGTGAATAATACTCCAGCTTCTTGCAGTCGGAATTGACTATCCCCTTAGGTACATCACAACTAAACCCAAAGTGATGTGCCTCACATTTTTCACCTCGAAATGGACAAATGTTCCCTTCCCTATTTCCTATTTAGTCACTTTTCTTCAGTCGAGGATTCCTTAACCTTGATATTTCCGTGGTTGATATTCTACTATCTACTTTTCCTCTTTCTCCAGTTGAGCCTTTATTTCATCAATCTTTCTCTTATTCTGAACTCAGCTATTTCTCACATAAAATTCATGTGTTTTCCCATAGTCCTCATACATGCTTACCAACATCGATAAATTCCTTATTCTTTGATAGTTGATAGCTGACTTGGGGGTTCGAACATGATCTATTCTTGAAGTTCATGCCTTTGGATTTCTCATCTAGGTTGTTCCAGAAAACACTTCATAAATCCCTTGCCTTCAGTAATATATTTTCTAATATCCATAATCCCTAACTTTAATTCCAAATATTAAATCTCATTCTTCTCTTTCAACTCCTCATCTTCTGGTTGTAATTCACGAATCCAATTCAAGAATTTGTTGGTGATTTGCAACAATCCCAGTCTAAGGCTAGATGATTACACTTGCATTTCCAGACTTAGGTCTCTAATCTCCTCGATCAGAATAGCCTCCTTGACCATCATTGAGCTCACAGGTATAGCCTTTCTGCTCAAAGCGTTTGCAACTACGTTTGCTTTGCCAGGATGATAATGGAGCTCAAAGTCATAATCTTTTAGAAACTCCATCCATCGCCTTTGTCTCATATTCAACTCTTCTTCCTATTGTCATTCACATTTTCGAACTCCAAACTTGTTCATGAATCACAACCTTCTTATTTTAGTGCTTATCGTCTCTTTTGCATCGTCCAGCTAAATCCTCTACCTTTTCCGATTGGAGTATCTCCTTCATTTTAACTCTTGATTAGTCCATAAGTATTATGCTTCAATCCTCTTAAATCAATTTCAATGATGAGTCAAGGTATTAAGTTATTTTACCACATTAAATCCTTCCTTAAATTTTACTTAGGTGATTGACATTGAGTTTGGATTGGAGGAAGATGTTTATTGATACCATAAGTTTTTTCACAAGTGACTTAAATTTTTATTTTAAACTTTCAGCTTCTAACCGGTTACAAGGAACTCTAACCGGTTAGTAAGTACACTTTTAGAAATAAAACCAAAGAATTTCAAGACTATTTTCTTTACATCATCCAATCCAACTCAAAATAGGATTTAATCATAATCTAATCCCTTGATTCCAACTGAATTCATCACTGAAATGATTTAAATCATAATATACTCACATTTTTTTTCCCATAATTCCTCTTGGACCAATCATATTATATTAGGGTATAATCCATCATTACCCCACTATAATTAAACAACATCCTATCGTTCCATACAATTAGTTGATCTTTCCAAGTCAACTTGCTCAAAGGCCATGCGATCTTAGAAAATCCTTCAATAATCTGGCAATAGTATCCAGCCAGCCTTAGGAACTTCTTACTTTAACCACAGTCTTAAGTTGTTCACATTACACCACTGAATTCACCTTTGCTGGATCCACCACAATTCTTCTTTAAAGATCACATGCCCTGCGAACTTAACTTCTCTCAACCAAAACTCATCTTTGGTGAGCTTAGCACACAACTACTCCTCTTGCAGGATTCTCAACACAATCCTGAGATGTTCCTCATGCTCCTCCGGATTCTTAGAGTAAACCACAAACGAATTCAGATATAATCTAAAGGTCCTATTCTTATAATCCATAAAAGAACAGGTGCGTTAGTCAATCCGAACGGCATTATTTCCTACTCATAATGTCCGTATCGAGATCAAAATGAAGTCTTAAGTGTATTCCTGTCCTGAATCCTGATTTGGGGTTAATCCGACCTCCAAAAACACTTAAACTCCTTTAACCTGATCCAACCATAACCTTTTTAGCAACTTCTCTACGTGTTTCTTCCATTTGACCATTCCCGATGGTACCATATTATAAGGGTAATAGAGATAGAATCAGTTTCAAGAATTAACTTGATTCCAAACTCTATCTCTTTACTCAAGGGTAAACCTGATATCATTTCTTGTAACCAGGATTTCTTTGACCCCCTTCTTCCTTTCCTTCACTGCTTCCCAGAAGCAAATATATGGATCCATTGGATTCCAGATTCGAAGCTTGGGAATCCCAATACAGGGTTGTTCTATCGTCATTAATCATGATCACTTGATCTCTCGGCTTCCAAACCGTGCTTAAGATCAATTGTAATCATGACACAGGTAGATAGACAAAGTCTAATACCTTAATAGAACAATTCAGACATACCTTGGAAACAACTACAAGAAGATCTGTAGGAGTCTCTACTTTGAAATAGCAGATTGGATAAGGCATAGAGCAACTTTGATCAATACCCTTATCCATAAGGAACAAAAGAAAGGATAGCTTTAGAGTTTAACAAACTCAACAAGGTTAATCCTTAAGAAGATGACTGCCCTACACTCGGTCTGAGAAGTTGATTAACTTTAACACTAGTGAGGGTAAATACTCTTCTCCAGAGTCAAGGACTTAACTAATACTCCTTTAAGATTTCCTTATCACTGGTTCTATGAGAACGGAATAAACCAACACTATGGTTTTGGGTTTACAACATGTCTAAAGAGAAGCATACAACTATCATACTTCTACTTAGACTACATAGAACGCTTCTTAATAGCAGACTAAGTGATCGAGGCCGTACCCGATCAAAATAAAAGGTGTTTATTCTGTAGTACTAGGAAGGTGATCCTAGGTCGTTTCCCAGCGAATATCGGTCTAGGCAAAGTATCAAACACGTAGTGTGCAGTAAAATGGGGGGGGGGTTTTTGTGTGTGACAAATGTGAAGAACAAAACACAAACAGAATATAAAAACTAAGAAAATCAGAAACAAAAGCGGGCAAACCCCTTTGGCTACGTACACTACTCAATCCTAGCTCACTAAAGATCGATTCCTCTCCTCTCCTCTGTCCAACTCGTGATAACCAAATACTAAGCGAAAATTCAGTTATCACTCCAAACCCTAACTTCTAATTAAGCATCAGAAACCAGAATTGGAGTTTTTACGAGTTAATACAAATTAAGCATTTATATTCATGTATTATCTCTACGAAATGGAATTAAGCAAACCACTACACATCGATAAACATGAAAACAGAGAAGAGAAAATGAAATTGCATTAATAACAAGAGCTCAAGAGTAGATAATACAATACCAAAGGGATTAACCCTTGAAGTCTAGCCTTCCATGGCCATAAATGAAGAAAAACGAGTAGAAATGGGGAAAAACAAAACCCTAGCAGCCACCACCACTTGGGAGAGCCAAGAGAGAAGTTCTAACCTAGAGAGAGAGTGAGAAATCTGAAATGGGAGTGTGTCTTGGGGGGTTACACGAATTTCCCCTCTTTAGACATGAAAATGGGCCTAAAACATGGGCCCAAGTCCTAAGAAACACTATTCTGAAAATTACAATTAAAAAGGGACCTAAATGCAAATTACAATCTTCACTTCAATACTTCAATCTTCATTTCCAAACTTCCCAAAGTGTCCTTGTGCCACATATGACCTGAAAATAGAAATAGAATTAATTAGGCCAAATAATCCCAAATTAAACAATATTCGGAATATTAGTCCAATAAACTCTAAATCACTAAATCAAGCTAATCAATGTCAAATGGGCAACAAGTATCAATAATAAGAGTAAAATAATGCAAGGAATAATGGGAAATAAAATGCTCATCAAATACCCCCACACTTATCCTTTTGCACTCCTGGGCAAAACCAAAAGATAGGACTATGAAGATCAATATGCACCAAAGTGAATAATGCAACAAGATGACTACAACTAAGAAATGCTAACCTAAGAGATTACATACTTCACAATGAATTCTAGGAAATGCAAAGAAATGGGCAAACTCAAGCACACAAAATGGTTAAGGATCAAAGAGTCAAAGCATCCGCGAACATCATCCAATTACTTCAAGTATGCAAAGAAACCAATGACATCAAGAGGATAGTCACAAAGATGATAGAAACTCACAAGGATCACTCAAAAGTGTTTACACTCAAGTGTTTGGGGTTAATCATTATTTACACTCAAGGCACATCATGAAAAACAAACACAACCATAAGCTTGACAAGCCTCTAACATCAACCATCAACACACATGCACAAAATGATCAAAAGGTCTTTTAAGGGTTGTAATGGGGCCAAGGACAAGGTAGGATAAAAATATGGGAATGTAGCTAAAACCAAGGGAATAGAGGAGCAATGGGGAATAAGTAAAAAGTAAGCAAAATCCACCCCAAAATCAACAACCACTAATTCCAATCCTCTTTGCCTCAACAACCTTTTATTCACTTTTTTTTTTTTTTTTTTTCTTCTTTTTTTTTTCTTTTTATTTTTGCATTTTTTTTTTATTTTTTTTGTTTTTGAGAGATATACAAAAAGAAAAGAAGAAACAACACAAATGGCATGAAGATGAAGCCATAACTATAACAACCAATGAGGCAAAACCAAGAACTCAACCAATTAAAGCATAAAGCATACTTCTTACCTAATACCCATTCCCAAAACAATTCCAAAGCTCCAAAATTCCCTAAGGTTAGGACAATCATGGTTTTTCAGTCATAGGCTTGTAATGAGCTAAAGAACAAGGAAAGGGATAAAAAGGCTCAAAGGGGCTAGCAAAGGATACATTCATTCAAGGTAGGCTCATATGCCTAGTAGCTTATTCAAGAAAGAAAGTGCCTAAATCATTTCAAAATGTGCATGAGCAATCAAGTATCAACAAGAGTCAAGTCAAGTTCTAGAGTGCAAGTAATCCAGAGTGCAATCACACATGAAAGAAAATTAGGTGGCATATATAGCAATCCACCCACAATTAAGGCTCAAATCCTCACAAAAGGGACAATTCTATCACAGTGTTACCACCTCTTAATTATCAAAAGCAACTTTACACACAGAAATGCATGAATTCAGACACGAGATACCAAAACTCTACTAAAATGAAGCAAAAACATGCAAGAAAATGCCCAAAACTAAGCAAAACCTAAAAAAAAATCAAAGCAAAATATGCAACCTAAACTACTCTCCCCCCCACACTTAAATCACACATTGTCCTCAATGTAACACAATCAGCAGAATCAGATAGATATAGACAAGTGCAATGAAAGTAGTGAAGAAGGAGAAAAGAAAACTCCCGAAGTCATGGTGGGAAGAAGGTGAGTGCTCTCTTCAGCGGATCGAATGCCATCTTGCATTGGTCTCCTAATCGAAGGACTATGTTTCTGAAGTTCACAAGTGGCACCCCAGGTAGATATGCTAAAGTCCATCCGACTGCCCTCTTGTTCTGTCTAATCATATCTAGCAGTTTCTCCTCTTGATCAACAGAAAGTGAGGTAGAGATGATCACTGGGAGTTTCTGCTCATCCTCAAAGTAAGCATATTTGAGATGAGGAGGGAGGGGCTCCAGGTCCAATGAGGGTGCCTGCATAATGGATGGAACTAAAGGGACAGTAGAAATGGATTCTGCTGCCTGCACCTGAACAAAAGAATCAGACTCTTGCATAACAGAGAGGGGGTTAGCAAAATCTATAATATGAGAGTCATCAACAGATGCAGTGTCAGAAGCTAGAAATTGATCAATGCATGACATGCACATTTCGGAATCAGTACATGCAGGACAAGAAAATGAGTCTGTAAATGATGGCAAATCAGGATCATGCAAAACATCAAGCACATGTTCATCAATCTCATCAAGAAAGTCTATATGAAAGACAGAGTGATCCTCAGGAAAATGTTTCATAGCATGGAAAATGTCAAATCGGATCACACTGCCATCAAACTCCATGGAAAGTGAACCTGAATGCACATCTATCTTGGTTCGGGCTGTTTTCAAAAATGGCCTCCCCAAAATAATAGGAACAACATTACGGGGGGAGTCATCTTCCATATCAAGTATGTAAAAATCAGCAGGGAAGATCAGCTCTTCAACCCGAACCAAGACATCCTCTATCAAACCTGCAGGGTGGGCAGTACTTCTATTTGCTAATTGAATCACCACACCCGTAGGTTGAAGAGGTCCAAGAGAAAGAGACTTAAAAACAGACATAGGCATGACATTTATGGATGCTCCTAAATCTAGCATAGCATTTTCAAACTTCACATTGCCTATGATGCAAGGTATAGAGAAAGTTCCAGGATCCTTACATTTTTCAGGAATGTGAGGGATAGGTTTACCTATGAGAGCGGAGACATTCCTTCCCATGCTTATCCTCTCATTGCCCTTGAGTCTTCTCTTATTAGTGCACAACTCCTTAAGGAACTTCGCGTACCTTGGAATTTGTTTTATTACATCAAGAAGGGGTATGTTGACTTCCACCTTCCTGAATGTGTCAAGAATATCCTTGTCCACCTCTTCCACCCTTTTGTTTTGAGGCACTCTTGGTGGGAATGGAAGAGGAATGGGAGGAGGTTGCAGGACAACAGCAGGTTTTGTGGTTGAGCTTGAGGAAGGTTGAGTTGGATGACTCTCCTTGGTGCTAGGGTGTTCACCTTCCTCTATCACTTGGCTCTTCCCTTTAGAGGAAGCTAGAGCATCATTGTTGAGGTGAGGTTGTGGTGTGGGTCTGACAATCTGCTTTCCTGACCTCAGGTTGATGGCACTCACATTCTGATTCTGAGGGTTGATCACTGTTTGGGAAGGTAACTTGTCAGAATTTTGAGATTGCAAGTTGTTGAGAGAAGTTGCCATTTGACCCATCTGATTTGTCAAAGTCTGAATGGATACCTCTTGTCTCTGAATGGCTGCTCTAGTCTCTTGTTGAAATTGGAGGTTTTGCATGGTCATTTGCCTCACCAACTCCTCCAAGGTAGGTTGGTTGGATGGAGGGGCTGATGGTGAAGGATGAACCACTTGCTGCTGTTGTTGCCTTTGCTGTTGGATTGGAGGAGGTACATATGGTGGTCTGCTCGGTCCAGCGGTGTTCTGAAATGGAACATTAGGAGGAGGTTGTTGTTGTTGATCAGACCACTTCAGATTGGGATGGTTCCTCCATCCAGGGTTGTATCTATTGGAAGAGAGGTCATGATTGTGTTGTTGTGGACCTCTATTGTTGTATATGTTTGCTGCATAGGCCTCGGGTTGGTCACCACTGGTCATCGGCTGTTGCTGCTGAAGGGAAGGGCATGCATCTGTGGGGTGCTCAATGGATGTGCATATGCCACACACTCTAGCAGGAAGTATCATCTTTTTCTGATTGACAGCCAATTGTGTGACCAATGTTGTGAGAGAATCAATTTTCTGCTCAAGCTTCTCAACCTTGCCCGAGTCTGCACCAACATCATTTACATCCCTCACAACTATTGCATCACTGTTGCTTCTTGCATGGAATTGTTGACAGTTGGAAGCCATCTTCTCAATTTTGCTCCTGGCTTGTAAGGGTGTCATATCTCCCAATGTACCACCACTTGCAGCATCTACCATGTTTCTTTCCATGAAGTTGAGACCTTCATAAAAGTACTGGATGAGAAGCTGCTCTGAGATCTGATGGTGAGGGCAGGAAGCACACAACCTCTTGAATCTCTCCCAATAATCATAGAGACTCTCTCCATGTTGTTGCCTGATACCAGAAATTTCCTTTCTGATTGCAGTGGTCCTATTTGCAGGGAAGAATTTTTCCAGAAATGCCCTCTTCAAGTCATCCCAGCTTGTGATGGAACCAGGGGCCAAGTCAGATAACCAATCTTGTGCTAGACCCTCTAAGGAATGTGGAAATGCTCTGAGACAGACATGATCCTCTTGCACATCATGTGGTTTCATTGTGGTGCACACTATATGGAATTTCTTGAGATGCTTATGAGGATCCTCACCTGCAAGACCATGAAACTTGGGCAACAAATGGATTAGTCCTGTTCTAAGCTCAAAAGGAACATCCTCATCAGGATACCGGATACACGAGTCTTCAATAGTGAAGTCAGGTGCAGCCAGCTCCCTAAGTGTCCTTTCCCTTGGTGGGGGTTGAGCCATGTTATCACAATGTATAGAATCAGATTGAATAAAAGTAGAAGGAATAGAAGAAATAGAAACAGAATCAGAATTAGATGGACTATAAGATGACTCTGACTCACTACCTAATGACTGATTCCTATTTTGTCTAACTAATCTGTGATAAGTTTTATCAATTTCAGGGTTATAAGGATGCAAATAACTTGGGTTGCCCCTAGTCATGTACTGAACAGAACAGCATCAACCATAGCATACTGTAACAGATATGCATGACCAAAATCGGCAACAAAATTTATTATTTTTTAAAATTTTTTTCTTTATTTTTTTCAGCACCCTAAAATCATGAAAACATATCACAGAAAGTTTGAGGACAAAATTCAAAAGGGAACCAAGTCAAAGAATTAAAACAGTGACCAAAAACTAAGAAAATAGAACTTGTAAAATAAAAAAGAAACAGTAAACAGGCTTTTTCAGGATCCAAACGAAGGGGTTTTCTGACGAAGTGAGAAAAATCAGATTATTCAGAAAATTCCCTTCGATTTGATATAAAATTCGTCCAATTCCGACAACCTGATCAAAAGTTATGCCTATTTATAGTAAGTGCTGCTGAAACTTGGAAAATTTTTCTGGAACTCACAACCAGTGCATATCTGAGTGTCTGTGATGCATCAAAACACTAATATATGATGAAACAAGTGTGGATACCAATTTTCGTGCAAAAATTCCACCCGCAGCTATGTTGAATGGCACTCACAGAATCACTAGAATAGCATCAGTTGTGCAGAACAGCAAATCAGCGAACATGGCAACTTTCAATCAGTTATCAGAATGCTTATTCACACACTAACTACACTAACTAATCTAATTAACTACTGTATGATCTTTGGCAAGAACCGATAGTCCCCGGCAACGGCGCCAAATTTTGATCGAGGCCGTACCCGATCAAAATAAAAGGTGTTTATTCTGTAGTACTAGGAAGGTGATCCTAGGTCGTTTCCCAGCGAATATCGGTCTAGGCAAAGTATCAAACACGTAGTGTGCAGTAAAATGGGGGGGGGGGGTTTTTGTGTGTGACAAATGTGAAGAACAAAACACAAACAGAATATAAAAACTAAGAAAATCAGAAACAAAAGCGGGCAAACCCCTTTGGCTACGTACACTACTCAATCCTAGCTCACTAAAGATCGATTCCTCTCCTCTCCTCTGTCCAACTCGTGATAACCAAATACTAAGCGAAAATTCAGTTATCACTCCAAACCCTAACTTCTAATTAAGCATCAGAAACCAGAATTGGAGTTTTTACGAGTTAATACAAATTAAGCATTTATATTCATGTATTATCTCTACGAAATGGAATTAAGCAAACCACTACACATCGATAAACATGAAAACAGAGAAGAGAAAATGAAATTGCATTAATAACAAGAGCTCAAGAGTAGATAATACAATACCAAAGGGATTAACCCTTGAAGTCTAGCCTTCCATGGCCATAAATGAAGAAAAACGAGTAGAAATGGGGAAAAACAAAACCCTAGCAGCCACCACCACTTGGGAGAGCCAAGAGAGAAGTTCTAACCTAGAGAGAGAGTGAGAAATCTGAAATGGGAGTGTGTCTTGGGGGGTTACACGAATTTCCCCTCTTTAGACATGAAAATGGGCCTAAAACATGGGCCCAAGTCCTAAGAAACACTATTCTGAAAATTACAATTAAAAAGGGACCTAAATGCAAATTACAATCTTCACTTCAATACTTCAATCTTCATTTCCAAACTTCCCAAAGTGTCCTTGTGCCACATATGACCTGAAAATAGAAATAGAATTAATTAGGCCAAATAATCCCAAATTAAACAATATTCGGAATATTAGTCCAATAAACTCTAAATCACTAAATCAAGCTAATCAATGTCAAATGGGCAACAAGTATCAATAATAAGAGTAAAATAATGCAAGGAATAATGGGAAATAAAATGCTCATCACTAAGCTACTGATCTAGAGCCATTACACATAACCTTAGATCTAGTTTGGAAGTATATGAGAGCATACTTCCCAGGAAACATTGCAGATATCGATGACCAGCGTATTGGACCACACACACAAGGACCAAGAGTCAGGACCATTGCTCTGATACCATAAAAGTGTAACACTCCTTGTATATCATCTTACTTTATAAGAAAAGTAATAAGTTTATGATTTCTTGGACTTGTCATTGTTGGGAAAAGATCTGTCAATAAATATTTTCCCTTCATTTGAAAATTTCTTTTTCAAATATTTGATTAATAATGAATTTGGCTAATAAAATCAGAGTTTGCGGAAACATAATAAATTAATTCTGTTATACTTTCAAAATATATCAAGTGTAACAAGTCCATAGATTCCAACTAATTATTATTATAAAACTAAATTCATTCTGTGATACCTCTCTCAAAATATGTATAATATAAATACTACTAAAAATAGAGAGGTATAGAGCTGGTCACTGGTCCACTGTCCAAACATCCATCTGGTCGGATCCTCGATATCTGTACAAAGGGTTCCCAACCCACACTTTCTGCACTCTGCATGCACCTAAGGGACATCTCCCTTCACTGACTTTTGTGCAAACCAGATATACAATCAACACCTAATAAGGGCATGGGGGTTAGCTATACATATTCGCAAAATCAAATGAGAATAAAACTAACATACACAAGTAATCATGTAGGAAATCAGAATGCATAACCATATGAGAACACCCAGTTAATCATAATAAGTCTTTCAATGCAGGTGGCATGATGCATGCTTTCCATTTCACAATCTTGAGGCCTCCATACTAATCAATCTCGGACGTCCATCCATTACACCAGTGTGTTCCCAGAACACTAACATACGTTCCCAGAACGTATCAAAGAAACCATACTTGGAATATAAACAAGCACCACTCCCAGAGTGTGCATCACGTTTCCAGAACGTATCAAAGAAACCATGTCCCAGACACTGGCCACATTCCTAGAATGTGTCATCAAGTAGGTTGCGCACCAATGTGTTCCCAGAACACATCAAAGAAACCATGTCCCAGACACTGACCACATTCCCAGAATGTGTCATCAAGTAGGTTGCATCAATATGGTACTCTGGAGTACCCTCCTCATGTTCCCAGAACACTAATATACGTTCCCAGAACGTATAGCAAACCATACTTGGAATATAAACAAGCACCACTCCCAGAGTGTGCATCACGTTCCCAGAACGTATCAAAGAAACCATGTCCCAGACACTGGCCACATTCCCAGAATGTGTCATCAAGTAGGTTGCACACCAATGTGTTCCCAGAACATGACAAACAATCCTTGCCAACCTATTTCATCACCTTTCACCATGCACGGATGCACACATAATTATTAAGTTTGGTCTTTCCATTAATTCCATTATTATGACTTAGAAAAACACAACTTCTGAATGATATCTTGAGGTATAACTTTACTCATAAAATTCACCTTTGAATTTAAGTTAAACATATGCTCATAGACCTGGATTGAGAGAATATAATCATTGGTTTTAACAATCCTTATTCAAAAACTTAACTTTTATTTTTAAGTCTCAGGTACTAACCGGTTACATCATCACCTAACCGGTTAGAATTACAGACCTGAACATAACACCACTGATTTTCAAAGAATCCTTTCTTGAATTCTCTACTCAATCCAATAACAAGGTCTTAGCATAACAGAATACCTCAAGTCCAACATATAATATCATTCAAAAGATCTAAGTCATAATCCAATTTCATTTATGCATAATTTTCTCTTGAAATTAGCATTAAATATTAAGGTATTAACTCATCGCCTCCAATCTAACCAAACAGTGCTCAATCACATATTTTTAGATTGATTTTTATATGAAATTCTAGCTTAAACTCGAGTACAAATGGTATGAACACTTAGCCAATTTCAGAAACCTTTTTCTTTTGAAAACTGACAGTATCTAACCAGTTACAGCTTCAAACTAACCGGTTAGATTATGCAGAGAATACACTGAAAAGTAAGGTTTTGCATACCATTCTTTCCAATATTCAAGTCTAACCAATTTCAACCATACACAGAGTTACAATACCTTAATATTAATATGTTTACCCACTGAATCACATTCATCTTGCATCCATTAACATTAGGAGCATCAAATTGCATATATCTTCACAATTTTCAATTGAATTTGTCATTCACTTTAAGGTATATAACCCATTTATCAAGTTTGGAATCCATATCCAACAATCAGAGGGTAATAACAGTGATAATAGACCTTAAGTATCAATTAAAAATGGTGAGAATTACTTAACAAAACCAGAATTGTATATTTTCATTTTTGTCAGGTACTAACCGGTTACAGACAGGCTCTATCTGGTTAGATTATGCAGCACAGCATACTAAAACTTATTTTTCCGCACCATTTTCAATTGTACTCAAATCTAACCTATTTTCATCATTACCCAAGGTTTAATACCTTAAAGTACACATGTTTAAACACTTAAACATATCACAAATTCATGCATGCAAAATCATCATACACCAAAAGTGCATAAATCACATATTTCACAACTTAATTCATCAATTCACATAATATCCAAATAAGTCATGAAATTGTCATCACAATAGCTTGGATGCATCATATTATAATTGCTCAAAATCAAAAATGAGCTAAAGTTGGCCTCCAAGCCATTAAACCAATTCACACTATGCCCTTAGAGTCTCTTGGTGACTCATCTTATTTACCAAACATGCTTATCCTCACTCTAGAAAATAGTAAGGTTCCCCCTTACCTCTAAGTTGTGCTTGATGAATTCAATCACTGGAATTTGCAAGATCTCCCCATAATCCACAATCTTCATTTTCAGCCAACAACAGGTTTGACAGGGTCCAAAAACTATAAGATTTGACACATGAAATGGACAAACAAATTGGGGAAAACCATCAATACTCACTCTATGAAACATGCACTAAAGATTTGAACAAATTTGAGACTCAAGAAGTGTGTATACTTACTCAAATCGAAGCTTGAAATAAGCTCCAGAAACCAGAAACGAATTCTGACAAACTTGAACTCCTAACTTTGCAAGTTTCGTTCTCAAACTCCAGGAACTCTCAGCTCACAAACTTTATATCAATACAAAGCCCTTGATGTGAGTTTTGTAACAGTGTATCACTCGTTTTCTAACTCTCAACACAGACTGAGAATCAAACAGAAAAACTATGGAACCCTAAATAGAGCTTCAGCACCTTCAGATCAACAAAATAGCCAAAATCTCGATCAATTGGGCTATTTATAGAACAATCAAGCTAACATGCATCAAGACACGTAGCTCCCACTACTATTAAGATGATTTTGTGGCAAATTCTGGGTTAAAACGCGTGATTACTCATCAAACGCACTAACCCAGTTTTTTGAGTTCATCGTGTAACCGGTTACAGAGCCCTTCTAACCGGTTACATACTGATAAAACTTCAAAAATTAATAATTTAATTACTCTTTCTTCAAAAACCTTTTTAATATTGCAATTAGGTCCCAACCCAAGGACTAAATTACAATATTCATATTTTTGTACAAAATAACCATATAAAAATATATCTCATATTTTTATATATATAAGCACATAATGTACAAAAACTAAAACTTTCAAAACCAATATAAATCAATTATAAAATAACTGTTATAACTAATTTCTTTGTTATTTGAGAGACGAAAATTAGGGGTGTTACAAAATATAAAGGAGAACATATATAAATAAGTAAAAAAAGAAAAGATGCCAATAGTGGGACTCGAGCTCTAGCTACTATAGAAAGAAAAAGTCTCAATGACCGATTGTGCTAACTAATACTAATATTAATATTTTTAACGTTTTATATATATATATATGTATATATATATAAATAAAATTTTTTGGGGCCCAGGGCGGGCGCCCTTGTTGCCCTCCCCCTGGGCCGGGCCTGCTCATAGACCCCTACGTTCCGGCTTTTGAGATGGCCAGGAACCTCTTAACATATTACCTGGTGTGTCTTAGGAAAGCTGCTCTCTCACCTTAGTTGCTGACAGAAATCCAAGAGTCCACACGAGTACAGTCCTCTGACACACGTCCACAGCCGACACCTTTTAAATTCCTCGCGATAGACATAACACATTAATATCATAATTCAAATCAAGCATCAAGTTCATAATTAAAAATCCTCCTTTGATAACTTTAGATTAAAGTCCTTCGGGTAAAACCAAACACAAGTCTTTTCTCAAATTCATTCCAAAACTTTTTAACACTTTTAATTCCTCAAAACCATTATAAAACGATTAACAAAATTAATTTAAACAATGAGGTTAGTTGCTGGTCCGCCTTGGACAACAACTCGTTCGAACCCGAAAACACCGAAAAACTCCACTTTATTTTCAATCCATCTTTTTCCTAAATCAACTACCACTTAAAACTTAAACTTTAAACCATCGAACACATTTTTAGAATCGAAAAACAAGTTAAATAAAATCCTGGACAGCAAAGGTACAAGCCCGTAAATCACTTTTTAACAAGTATGAAAACACCGTAAAATCACTCTTTAATTTATATAACACTTTGACATAAAACAAACACTTAAACACTTTATTTTCCAATCTTTAACACCAAAAACAAACCTTGGGCAGAAACTACACATGCCCATTATTTCTCATTAAATAAAACCAAATCAACTTAAAATCAATTGATTTTTCAAAAGCTAGTTACGTAACCAAATATCTTTCAAACATTACTTAAACACCTAATTAGCAAACAACACTTTAACTAATCATACCACATGATCAAATTAGGCAAGTAAACACATAGCCAATTAATTAACCAGTAGCACTCAGAGCAATTCAACAACCCTTAAACTAAACACTTAACCGAAAAATAAACAACAAATAATTAACTCTTCAATTCATTTTCATACAAGCCATACACACTTCAAAGAACACTTAACATTTAACAAAACAAATTTCTCTCCTTATGAACATGCTAAGACCGAATCATGCAACCAAATGAACCCAAAATCAATTTATTTTCTAACACTCCCTAAAAGCACTTAATCAAATATTTCACAACCAAACTTTAACATACAACTAATTAATTAACCCTAAACCAAATATATAACATAAAATCAACCTTAAACATTTAAATTTTCATGTCCTTACACTTAAACATGAAAGGGGCCGAATCATACAAGCATAAACAAACCAAATTTTAAAATTCTTAGACACTTAAACCAAACTACTCACTTCAAGACACTTATATACAATTTCATTTGAGAGAAACAAAAATCATTTAAGCATTTCCACATGCATCACGAATTGCAAATAGTCCTAACTTCATCTTACGTGCCTTAATCCACTTAAAACAATCATGTTAATAAATATGCATCTTAAAAAAAATAAATTTCCTTGACTACATGTTCACATAAGCAAGAATTGAAAAAATAAAATAAATCAATTAAGACACACGAATTCTTGACTCTTGAGTCAATTAAATCATGTCACATGCAAGCTTTCTTTATAAAAAATAAAGATAAACTCCTACACTCATTTAATCATGTCCAAACATTTAGTCAACAAGTGAGGTCCATCCAATTCATAGATAAACGCACAAAATATCAAACACATCAAAAAGTATCAAATAAAGTGCTAGATCGGATACGGAGAAAACAAGAAAGAGAAAATCCAAAACTATATCAAATCAAAGAGTTTCAGTCTCAAATTTTGTAGAACACTTAAAAATATACCAAAGTTCAACACATTAAATTTTCAAGCCATTTGGACATTCACAACATAGTTTTTTACTTAAATTTGTCATTAAATTTAAAACAGTCCTGCAGGGACCTGAAGCAAAGATACAATTATGAAAAATAGCAAACCAACTCCAAAATACACGAATTTTGGTAAATAACAATTCCGCACATTCAAGATCATCTACTAAAAATTTCAGATTATTTGAAATTGTCTAAGTAATATTTTACCAATTAAAATACTCTCAAATTCTGCAAAAACAGAGTTGAGCTGTACACTGTTTGTAATTAGTAAAAATATTAAACCAACTCCAAACCACCTAAAATTTTACATAGAGTCTCCCTATATGTGCAGGGACTTTCCATAAAAATTTCAAGCACTTTGGAGTAACTTAGGCTAGAAATCTCTGTTAATCTTTGACCCGAAAAACCCGTTCTCCTGAAATTGTATTCACAAAGATATTTCTTGAAAAAATAGTAATATAATTCTAAAAATCATACAAAAGTTCAGAGGCACTCATATTAACTTACTTAAAACATTGACAAAGTTTCGAAATCATTGGACATGTGCAAATGTTATTTATCAAGACCTCCAACAACCAAAATCACTAATTCCCATAATTAACACCAAACAAACCAAAATTCATTAAAAATACTAAAACAAGTCCAAACCAAACCAAATTTTCCAGAATACATTCAAATAGCTTCAAGATCAAAATACCAAATTTTCAAAGCAATCCAATTTGTGGAAATACTTTTTACCAAAACCTTGTACAAGATAAATCACTAACTTTAACAAATAGTTCTTAACAAACATAAATTATTTCCTTTACTCACACATGTAACACCCACACTTTTATTTAGTTAATTTAAGATTTATTAAAAATGATACTTGATAATTTCGACAAAAATCCGGCAGAGTTTCCTCTGTTTTTCGGACTTTCCCAAAATTTCTTGTTTGTACCTGTTTATACCAGAGTAATTTTAAAGCATAAAACATAATAATACTACAACCGGTTTAATCCTAACGCCCGATTAATACAAGTTCAGGGCATATACTAATACATATTTTACATTTCCAAAATAACATTTTATATCATGAATATTAGTCTGCTCATGGCAATGTTACACTCCACGTGGTGGAGTGTGCTCCTGCTCGGCCAAGACCTGTGCATGCTCCTTCTGTACCTGTAGGAAAAATAACAAGAAGGGCAGCATTACTCAGAACTTAGGAAATAACCTCTAAGAAGACATAGTAAATAAACTAGGCCTACTTTATATTATTTAGACACAATAAACATAGCATTTTCATACATTCATTCTCTTTCTTTTCTCTATTAATTCTTTTATTTTTCTTATTTATATTACCGCAATTAGTTTACTTTACTGCTCTCTTATTCTCACATTTCTTTTCATTCTTAGTTCTCTATTCATGTTATCTCATTCTTTCTTTTGTTCAGATCTCTTTCTTTTTCTTTCTTTTGTTTTCTTTCATTTCTTCTCTTTCTTTTTCTTTCCTTTCATTTTTTACAGTTTTGTGAACCCACCACTGCGCACAATTTCATGTGCGTCTTACCGCTGCACACGTCAACACATGAGTCTTACGCAACTAATGCACTCCTCCTGGGAGTCTTCTATGGCCTGACATTCACAATTCCGATTATGACTGAGTCCAACAGGCCATCAGTGATTCTCTTTTCTGTGACTGAGTCCAACAGACCATCAATCGCTCTCTTTTCTTTATGACTGAGTCCAACAGACCATCAGTCGTTCACTTTTCTTTATGACTGAGTCCAACAGACCATTAGTCATTCTCTTTTCTTATGACTGAGTCCAACATACCATCCGTCGTTCTCTTTACTTATTACTGAGTCCAACAAACCATCAGTCGTTCTCTTTTCTTAAGACTGAGTCCAACAGACCATCAATCGTTCTCTTTCTTTCTTTTCTTACTTATACTTTTTCTCTTTTTAATTTCTCCTAATTATCCTCTTCTCTCTTTCCTTTTAATAGTAACTTATTATCATTATTATATTACCGCCTAAGGGTTATCAAACAATTCAAACATTCATAATAGACATACATTCACAACCATTTCCTTTTATTCCTTGCTTAATATAATTTATTCTTACTTACTTCCCCTATAATCGTTCCAAGTTCTTTGGTACTATTTTCATTGTCCTTTATCTATACACTCATCACATACACAAACATACCCTTTTCATCCCATAATTTGTGCCACTTATTAGTTTACTAAGTCCTAAGTTCATTTCAAGCCCAAGCTCCACGTATAGTTCAAACATGTCATCATTCAAGTTTACCAATAATCATAAACATACAAGTGGTCCCTTTTCCCCTCATTTTCTTGCTAAACCTATTTTTAACATTTACTTTATAAATCCATACATGATAAACAACATCATACAATGCACATATTCACAACATTCGAGTGGATTCATTTTCTATAACTTCATTCTTAACTTAATATTATCATTTCTACCTACACATTAATTCATACTTCACCTAATGGGTCATGTTCTTTATTTTCACTATTAACATATTGTCAACTTCAACTACCCTATTGTTTATTCTCATAACTAATCTTTTCTATTCCTAGCCATCACTATAAACCACCTAGAAGTCATGTATGTCCTACATAGAGGTAATACAACCCTCTTACCTCAACCGTGTAGAGAGAGAAAGCTCTAAAGCTATGGAGGAGAGAGAAACGAACCATGAAGCAAAAGCAATGAAAATAGTTAGAAATAATGGAAGGAAATTTGTATAACATGAAGGAAGAAGTAGGAAAGCTTGAATCCAACTTATTTGAGGCTTGGAATGAGGAAAATCAAGAATGGGTGTTAAACCCTAACTCTTGATCTTGATTTTTGAGAGGGAAATTGAGAGATTGATGAAGGATTGGGTGTTTACGTAACATCCCCAATTTAATTCCCAAGTTTAATTAGGAGATCAGTGGACTTAAGAGGTGAGGAGTGGTAGGAAAAACCCAGTATTAGATATTAGAACCAAGAATAATCAGAAAATAGTTAAAGTTTCTAAAGAGGGATAAAAAAAAATTAGGATTTAAATATTTAGAGCTCAAAACCCAAAAACAACCGTTGGATTTGAAGATAAGTATGTTAGGAAGGTTATCTTCAAATTTGAGCAAAATCCAACGGTTAATGAAGAAATTATCGCCATTTGAATTGCGAAAGGTGCTGTCATTTTTAACATTGGATATCTATATCCAACATTTGACCCTGCAGCACCAATTCTTAAGTCGGTTGGCAGAGCTTATTTAGGAAAATCTCATTCCTCATTCTCGACCCTCTTTGGCAAAGTTAGGGTTCTTAATCCTCATCCTCAAATCATCATCAAAATCATTTAGTTTCTTCACAAAATCAATTCCTCAACTCTTCTCCATCACCAATTATCTATCCTTCTTCTCTTTTGGTTTAACATAATCCCCTCTTCTCTCCAATCCAAGAAACCCCTTTCTTAACCCACAAACCCTAACATGGGATTAAGTGATTTTTACCATGGAATTGAGGAAGAATAGTAAGGAGTGATCAAGAATAAGGGAGGAAGAGGAACTAGGAGGTGTAGATCTAAGTTTGGAAGGTTCTCTCTCTCTCTCATCTTCCTTCTCTCCACCAACTTGAGGTAAGAGAGGAGATATTCTCCTAATTAGAGGAAGGACCTAATTATAGTAATAAGTATATGATATTATGAATGTTTGGATGTGGTTTGATTGTTAGATTATTGGTGATTAAAACCACTACAACAGAAATGCTCAAAGATCCCGGTTCCACACCCACATTGATCCCGGTTCCGAACTGGGATTGTATCCACTGGTATAACAAGACTGACACTTTTGATCCCAGGTGTTTTAGAAAACACAAAACCGGGATCAATAAAATATAAGGAACCAGGATCAATGAAATACAAGGAACTGAGATCAATAAAATCCAAGGAACCGGGATCATTAACATATTTGATCACTATTGTGTTTTTTATAATGAACCAGGATCTTTAGTATGTATTATCACTGTTGAGTTTTTAAAATCAACCGGGATCTTAGTATTTATGATCACTGTTGAGTTTTTTTTATAATGAACCGGTATCTTTAGTATGTATATATATATATATATATTTTAATTTATAATATTTGCTATATCCATATATTTAAATAAATTGTCAACATTTTTTTTTCAACAAATAAATGCCATAATTATATAAACGTGAATGTCAATACACATTTAAGATATATAACTCCCAAACCAAAACAAGTGGCTCCATAAATACAAAAGGTTAAACAAGCTAAGGTAACTAGTCAAAAAGTGGCTCCATACATACAAAAGTGACCTAAATTCAAAACTAAGCTAAGGTAACTCGTCAAAAACATATGTTGCCCATTCATCCTTGACTTCATTCAGCAATTCATCGGAGTAGTAGGTGCGCTGTCAATCTTCAAAATACAATACAATTTAATAGAAAATGGAATTAGAATTGTGTTAATAAACTAAACGATATATTTATTATCAAATATGTGGTAAACATAAACTATATAACGAAAATTACAGACCAATGGTGGAATCATGTCATCTCCATAGTGCAATTGCACGATTTCCTTCATATATCGCATGACATAATAACCACAATAAATTTGATTGGGTTGCTTGGGACACTGTAAATTCCAAATTAAAAGATTAAACGACATAATAAGCACCTTAAATGCAAGCAGAGCATCAGTACTATAATAGTGCTATAGAATATGTAACCACAAATTTAAACCAAGCAATAAGCTAGCTAATAACTCCAAAATTCAAACCAGAAGCAGTAGTAAGCAATAAGCTAGCTAATAACCACAAATTCAAACCAAGCAGTAAGCTAGCTAATAACTCCATAATTCAAACCAGAAGCAATAAGCAGTAAAACAACAGCAGTAAGCTAGCAAATTATGAGTACGACATCCTTATATATACCTTAATGGGACACTGTAAATTCCAAATTAAAAGATTAAACGACACAATCAGCACATTAAATGCAATCAGAGCATCAGTACTATAGTAGTGCTATATAATATGTAACCACAAATTCAAACCAGAAGCAGTAGTAAGCAGTAAGCTAGCTAATAACCACAAATTCAAACCAAGCAGTAAGCTAGCTAATAACTCCAGAATTCAAACCAGAAGCACTAAGCAATAAAACAAAAGCAGTAAGCTAGCTAATTAGAGAGTACAACATCCTTATATATACCTTAATGGGCACCCATTTGAATGGTTTATTCAGCTCCCTTTGAGTATAGGTTATCTTATTTATACCCTTGTAGGTTGTTATTGCTCTAAAAAAATCAAACAAATTTATTTATTAATGAATATTTTAAAACATATAAAAAGACACACAAAGAACATGTAAGATGTAATTGCTTACGAATTAAACATTTCCACCATCTTCGTGCTTTAAAGGATAGAAACTGGGAACTGAGAGTTATTAATCAAAATTATGGAACTCATGAAAAATTACTATCCTTTGATTCATGAAGAGTAGAGTAGTGTGGAACTAACAGCTTCAATTAAATGATAGTGTGGGATTTGAGGAAAGAGGTGATGAATAACGTGGGTTCTAATATCATGGTGGATGTTATTAATCCATCCATAGTCACGATCAAGTGTTGTAAGACCACCTCTAAGGTAGCTCCATTCCTGTACAACATAATGAACGAATAAAGTTGTGAAGAAAATTAAATTTTGAAAACATGAAAGTTGCCATTGACAAGAAAGCAACTAGTTCAGGAAAATTAAGTTTTGGTTAGCTCCATCTTTTGTTCTAAATATATGCAAAAGGTGGAAAGACCAAGTTGAGCAAATATTTTCTTGGAAAAGAAAAAAGCAAGAAAGGGTACCTGTCCACGATACCAAGGTAGTTTGTCTTCATGGCCATGTTGATGCAAGTATGTGACCAAATCCAGCCACATAACAAAAATCTTCAATTCAAAGCAAAATTACATTAGGAGTTTATTTTCATTCAAAAAGAGTAACACATTAGTTAAGAGCCTAATGATGAAGAAAAAAGAGATGGAATTTACCCAATAAGGAATGACATAAAGCTTAAGCAATTGAATTGGACCCATTACGAATCCTAATCCAACGAGCAAAGCAGCCATTGCTGTCCAACAAATCGTTGAAGTGATGACATCTTTTCTTTCATTGGGGACAAACAAGTCACTATCTGGGTGAAAGTGAGAACCAGACTTTCCAGGACTCCTACTCCACTAAATTCAAAGAACACAATAACAGATGTTAATTCTTCTACCAGAACTAAAAGCAATACATGTCTGAGGTATGGTAAAAACCGGTACGTATAACAACTTACAAGGTAAAAAGGATATGCAAGCATCGGAAAAGGTATTGTAAATCCTAAAATATGTGTCGCAAGGTCCAAGCTCTTGTAGATTTTCTCAGACAACTGCAAGAGTGACATTAACTTTCTTGTGTTAGTAATTTTTGGGTAGCATTTGGCATACGAAAAGATGATCTCTTTATTCCACCATGGAACCGAAATTCTACTTTTTAATCTCATGTCCTATACAATTTTGTTCTACATAGAACACTCTTGTTATGTTTCGTTCTGTTTTGACACATCTACCAAACTTTATTGATGTGAAAAAAAATAGAGATAAACAGACTACCCTAAAAGCCAGACCATAGAATATTAGCTCACCGGGTGCCAAGATTCATCATTTTCAACATGGCCATGGTTTTGATGAAGAGTTCTATGACTAATTCTCCTGTAAAATTGGAAAATCTATCAGTTCCAAAGCTTGAACTTAAAGCAATGCAAACAAGGGTAAGTATATAAGACTAAAGAGGACTTGTAGAACTGCAAGAGCATACCATCCATGATATGGAACTAGAATTGAAGAATGCAACAAGTGCCCAACAACACTGTTCAGCTTTGGGTTGTTTGAAAAGCTTTCATGACCACTGAAAGAACCAAAAACAACAATCACACATATCAAGTCAAACATTTGGAATCAAATTTTACCACAAAAAAAAAGAAGTAATAACTGCATCTAAATTTTGTCAAAATATCATTTCAAATTAGACAAAGGATAAGTCAATTGTCCACTGTATAACACAACCTTATCTATCTTTTTTCCTGACTCAGAGCAAAGTATGACATAAGCATATTATTTGACTTGCTTGTAGATCTGAATTAGAAGAAAATAAAAAATGAAAAAAAAAGAATATTTGGAGAGATGAAATTGGGTATATTACCAATCATAACCAAGAACAAAGAGACCCCAAAACATGGTCCCTTGAGCAGCCCAATAAAGAGGCCAAACCAACCAATTGTTGAAATAAGCTGCAGCAGCAGCCAATCCAAGAACCACAATGACATCCCTCAAAACATAGCTCATGGACTTCCATGGGTCCTTCACCCAACAGTGTTTAGGAATGGCTGCTCTAATATCAGCCAATTTGAAAGGAGGTGGTGCACCAGGATCAAATTCTGGTAGTTCTTGTTCAACTCCATTAGCCCCAGTTATTCTCCCTCCTTCTTCTCCTCCTCCTTCAATAGTGTCAACCCTCAAAGGAGCACTCACTCTCAAGTCCCAGTTTCTATCCTTTAAGCTACAACATGTGAGATTACTTTTCGTTTTTAAACATTTCTCAGCAAAGAAGAAACTTTATTCAACAATAAGCGACTAATCTTCGTGAAACTCAATAGACATGCATACGGGATTATTATTGCATGCTATACGGGATCACGGGGTACTATTACTATACTTAATAACCAATAACTAGTGAAAATTGCATTATTCAATTGAATCAAGCATTTCAGCATCCTCACCCTAATTGAAGGGAAAAAAAATAGACTTTTCAGTTTTCACCATTCTACATTTTTCTTTTCATTCGTCAATTTCGACTTTCCTGGACTCAATTTCCGATACAAAGAAAAACACATGAATCTACATATAACAATACATAACAACTCAAATTCAATGAACCAAAATTCACATCAAAATTAAAAATCCAACAACAAAAAAAAACACTTACATAAAAATACAAAACTCAGCCCTCGACGGTTTTGAAGTTTTGGAGAGTTCATCTATAGTCCTACATAAAAAACACATACATATATACCAGTACAACAGACATTGCAACAGAAAATATCAAACATATAGCACTTATTAAATCAATTAACAAAAGTAGTTAAAAAGGAAAAAATCACGCACATGCAAAGGGAAATAAGGAAATGAATTAATACCTCAGAAACAGTGCCTTAGAGAGTGTGAGGAAGAGAAAGGGTTAGGGCTGAAATGTGTGAGCTAAGGTTTAGGGTTAACGTTTAGAAACAGTACTGCCGCCACAGCCGCCATGAGATAAGGGGTCACCGTCTTGAAACCAACGAAGAGACTTAGGGCTGAGATTGGGGGTTCTCGAGGCCGTCATGAGATGGAGGGAAAGTGAGAAGTGAGAGTGAGATGGGGGTTCTCAACCTCGCCGCAGCCGCTGCTGTGAGCCAAGGGAGACGGAGATGGGAGCGCCGTGAGCCACGGGAGACGACGATGGGAGCGCCGTGAAACGAAGGGAGAGACATGGTTCTCGACTCCGTCGTGAAATGGGGGGAGAGTGAGAAGGGAGGGCTGAGATGGGGGGTTCTCTTCTCCGCCGCAGCCGCTGCCGTGAGCCAGAGGTGGAGCGCCGAACGGTTCGTGAGGGAGATGGAGGCTCGACGTCGGTTCGTGAGGGAGAGGGAGAAGATGATGGAATGACGTTTTTTTCCTGATGAACTAATGAAGAATAAGCTGGGAACTAAACAATTAGGCACCAAAATATAAAAAAAAATCCGAGAAACAAAAATCAATTTATTCATCCCAGTTGAATTAAAATAAAGGGATAAATAGGGCTTGTGGGAATTTTAATTTTTAAAAAATAAAAAATTATTTATGTTATAACATTCATCCTGGTTCCTTGTTTTTATTATTCATCCCAGTTGAAGTTAAACAATGGGATAAATAAGGTCTGTGTGATTTTTACTTTTATAAAAAGAAAAATATTATATATGTGA
Source organism: Crotalaria pallida (assembly GCA_037953625.1). Lineage (NCBI taxonomy): Eukaryota > Viridiplantae > Streptophyta > Magnoliopsida > Fabales > Fabaceae > Crotalaria > Crotalaria pallida. The sequence continues at coordinate 104,949,813 of CM075650.1, forward strand.
TAACATTGATCCCGGTTCTGTGTTTTTTATAACCGGGATCAATAAATTCATGGTATTTTTTAATTATAATTTGTCTATTCATCCCAGTTCCGCAACGGAACCGGGATTAATATCTGGAAACTTTTTAACAATTCTGTAGTAGTGAACCCTAGGTTAACTCTATGATTAGTATTATGTAAATTATTCTTTGGTTATGTGTTAGTTGCTAATTCCTTTGATATTTGTATTATGTTGTGGATGTCATGGTTGTGATTCTAATTGGAAATTGATTAGATTATAAATTGGTTGTATTGGAATTTCTTAAGTTATATCTTATAGCTTATAAAATAACTATGTAATAATGGTTGGATTAATTATATCCCCTAAGTTAGAGGAAAAGGGAATATGATTATATATAAAGGCTTGGCTATTCAAATTAAATTAAAATAAGTAGAAACACGTGCATTAAGAAGTGAGGAAGGACGTTAGGAAATGGAAAAGATTCGTGAACATTCTATGGACCGAAGGACGAATTCACGCGAAGGTCCATAGAATCGACGGACGAGAGTGTTATAGTGACTAGGTTGTGTTATTTAACCAATCGCGAAAAACTATTATAGAGGACTTTGATCCACTAGAGGACCTAATACAGTATGAGGTATTCTACAAAGGGATGAAGTACTGGATAAGTCGGGGATTGGTCCTCTGCACACTGTAATAGCTTTTATCGGTCACTTATACACATCATGACTAGTGCAAAGTGGTCCCTGCTATAGCCAATTTGGGTAAAACGGCCCAAATTGTACGAAGGACGAATACTCCTAGTTGATCTTTTCCAATTGTGTGGAGGGCGATGTGAGGATATATGGAAACCAATGGAATATGGAAAATATATGGAAATGGATATGGAAACGGATAAATATGGAAAGTGGTATTGCATTGCATCATTGCATACATGGCATTATATGGCAATAGAAGGGGTTAGGAAATAATTATATATATATACATATATGTTTGGGTGTCGTGTATATTATTATGTCTTATTACTGTTTTTATGTGTTTCCTTTGATTTTGAGCTATATCTCACTCTCTGTGTTGACCATTTTAGGTAATGAGGAAAGAGTCGCTTCCGTTTACCTGATGGCCGAGGTTGGGTACGCCTCTCCACAGGAGGTGTAACCCTATATAATAGGCATATCTCTTGTGCAGCCGACCTATGCTCTCTTATCATATTTGTTTAGGATTATTATGTATTCGGGACTTTTCATATAAACTGCTTGGATATCACCACTTGATTTAATTTTGGAAAGATTATATTTATATATTTGGGAAATGATGATATCAACTTCTTAGTTTGTAAACCTTAAGTTAATTTTGGATATGGCTTTGAGCTACGATGTTGCAAACTTTTATATTCTGGTATAAATGAACAAATGGATCTGTTTCTGATTTATCTGACTGACAGGTGACAGGTTTTATTTAAAGGGAAAGTCTCAATTTTAAAATAAACCCTGTCGAAATTTTCCTAAAACTTCTATTAAATAATGGTATAAAGGTATTATAAATTTAGGTGTTACATTTTATGGTATTAGAGCAATGGTTGCAATCCTTGGTTGTGGAGTATGGATTTCCATATCTCCAAAGAGTTACTCCACATTAGAGTAATTGATCATTAGCTAATTAAGTGTTAGGATTCTAATAGAAATAGGGATGCAAGTAGTTGGTAAGCTAGTGAATCTTTAGTAGTGAGAGTATAGTATGTGCATGCATTGTCTGTGAAGGTGGTATAGTTTAGTAATATTGGGAATAGGGTGAGTTACAGTTAATAATTATCAGGTTACATCTGCAATTCAAAGAGGGTGAAACAAAATTTTCTAAATCTAACTTTGTTGTATTTAGAAACGGGCAGAAAGTAGAGACTAAGGGAAGTGAAAACCCCCAACGGGTTAGAGCATGAAATTGCTACCCCAACGGGAAGGACTAACCCTAAGTTTTGAATTAAGCATGTCAATTTCAAATATGACAAAGAATTGAAATTTGTCTTTAAAGTGAAATTTTAAAGTCCTCTTTTGAATGGAAGATGAGTCACCTATTATTTGATTGGAATTCAGGTTGTACGATAAATTATTCTATTCTCCAATGTAATGTAGAATCGAGATGGTACCCTCGAGATTTACATTTAATTGGAAGATGGGATCATCGAGTCCTTGAATCCAATGAAATAATTGTTAGATTTATTTCCTAGGCCTAAGAATAGGAAAGGTGTTAGAGGGTAGCTGAGTCGTATCAGAGTGTGCAGCGGAAGCACGTAGGTGTTGATTTTAATTACTAGAATTATTCTTAGTGAAAAAAAACAATGTCCTCAGCCGTTTGTATTAATTGATTAACCAACCTGTTAATCGATTAAGATCTATTTGATTGACCAGACCTAAGTGCCTTCTACTTTCCACATTATATTTTGGTGATAAAGGTACTATTATTGATAAATTGTAAATTGGTTTTTGAAACAAACTCTTCTAAGACTCCTTTTGAAAATACTAGTATCATGATTTATAACGAATGCCAAGTATACTAGTATTCTAATATTTTTCAATGTGTGGAATTGATTCAAACTTCGAGGAATTGATTGTATGTCGCTATATAAATCTTTCAAAATGTATTGTTAACAAAGTGAATTCCTAACTAATGGAATGTTGGTGTAGTTTATTTTTGAATTACACCAATTGCCGGTTAAATACGAATCCACTGAGTGCGGCATAAGTCAATTCAATCAAAGCTTGAGTTTCAAATTTAAAATAAAAGGAAATGCATTCACTCCGATTTGAAAATGTGAATGAAATCAAACTTTTAATTGAAGAATACATTCCTTTTATTTGGGTTTGAGAATCATAGAGGATTCTTACTTTTCATTTTCAAGGGAATCCTCAAAATTTGTGAACCAGTTCCATGATTAAAGAGAAACGATTTTGAAAACCTATGCAAATGATTTGAATTTATAAATGCTTAACATGTCTTTTACTCTCTAAGAAGTTTTCTAAAGTTTTGAATCAAAATGATTTACAAATTACAAAGCGTCTTTCTTATTTTAAGGAAGATGCACAGTCTTGAAAGTTCTATTATCACCAAGTACCAAATCTTTTCAGTGCAAGTTGGTACTTCATTGCTTTTGCTATAATGTGGAAGTGAGGAATGTAAATGAAGGTAGCAAGGTGGGTTAAAATCAACGTGTCTTCCATAGAACTAAAGCCTAGCTTAGAACCTAAACTAAGGTAATGGCTGTTAAGTCTTGTCCTTTGAGTTTGCCTAGAACCCAAGGGAAATGGGTGGATATTATCAAACAAACTTGATTCCGCAATTACAAACTATTTTCAAACCCTTATGAATTATTCCATGGAACATAGTTTGTTGAATATTAAAGTCCCAAATTTTAACATCCATTAGTAAGGTCTTAGCACCAAAGTTTAGATGGTGATTGGAAAGTTTCAACTAGGAAGCGAACTCGAAATTTAAAAGAACCAAATAGGGAACCCTAAACCTTATATAAAATAGTAAGCCTTAATTTAGTTAAAGTCTTGTGCTTGTGGAGTTTTTCTTTTATATTTAGTTGTAGAACCCTATTGGAGTTGCTTAGTAAATTAGGTGGTAGAAGTTAGGTTTGAGTTGATTGAACCTTAGAGTTTAAAACATAAGCATATGGATATATAGATGTTTGTATAGGAAGTTGGCTTTAGATGCTTCTGAATGATTGACCTTCATGTATGTATTTATGATTTTAAAGTTTACAATGACTATGTGTTAAGTTAAATTATTTTCAGAACCAACTACTTTGTATTTTCTGTGATGACTTCCACTTCTAAATATTTTTTTTATATACTTGGTATACTGTTCAAAGTTAATTTTGGATAAAAGAATATTTTCCACCTGCTACTGAAAGTGATTTTGGAAGAGTATTACACTAATTTTTCTTCACTAAGTATCAAATCATGCTTTCAGAGCTATTTGTCTTGTGTCCTTTATATAATAATTTCTAATTTCAGCCTTTTCTCTATTATAACTATATTTTCAAGGTAATTTCTTTCTTAAGGAAAACTTTGCCAGTAATAAACTTATAATTGTGATAAACTAAGTTTTGTGTGAATGACAACTTATTTTTATACATATGATTAAAACGTATATAGTGGGGTAATATTGTCAACCCATTCTATCAATCTTTATTAGAATGATCTCTAAAAGATAACTTTTGTAGTTATTTTTCACTATGACCCTTCTGTCTCCGATCATATTTATATTCAAAGTACTTTCCAATCTTGATCATTTTTTTCTAAGAAAATGTTTCTCATAGTATAAAATTTTAACTTTTACAAGGCAATCTTTTCATGATTGGGAATCTGGAATGTAGAGGCATTCCAAATCTTCTTTCTTTTATATTAAATTAACTTTGTTGAAGTTTGACGATATTTTCTTCCTTAGTCCTCAACCCTATCTTCTAATTATACTACATACAGGTAAAGGCTATGTAACTGATTCCTCTCAAAACTTTGTTTTCATTACTCCCGGAATTGTAAATTTCTTTGACTCTAATAAGCCTTGCCTTTACCAAAACCTTTCAAACTTTATTTCAACTCCATTTACTTCAATGCAAGACTACTTAGTATGTATTGATTGTCTTCACATTCTTGTGTGGAGCGAATGTCATATTCTTTTAAAAGTGTACCTTTTGATAAATTTCAAATGATGTTTCTTGTATTTAATTTATGTTTGATTTCGCATGGAATTTTAACTAAATAGTGTTTCGATGTTGGGTGTAGATATTGGTTTATTTCTCTTGAATGTGACTGAACTACCTTCCTGTTGTATCAATTGTTTCTAAGATTGTATGTTCCATGTTTTGTCTCATATGATTATTATTCTATGTATATTTTAAGTGTTTTCCTGACTCAAATGCTAGAATCTTAATAATTGAATCTTTTTGAGTGATGTTGTATTGTAATTGAACATAGGAATAACTGTCTCTGTGGTTGCGAATAATTATAATAGATTAGGATCCCAGGGGTAGAACCCTAAGGAATTAGTTAGATTTCTGGTGAGCAGTCTCACTAACAACAAATAGACATATTAAGAAAAACCTCAACCGAAGTTGTGTTCTAAGTGGGGGAGCATATAGCTCATGACCATCTCTTTGTTAGGATAGGCATTATCGTGTCATTTGAGCATATAGCTCTATATGTCTCGTAGGTCTTTGAACTCAGTCGAATTTCGGGGACGAAATTCCAGTAAGTGGGGGAGAATTGTAACACCCCCAATTTAATTCCCAAGTTTAATTAGGAGATCTGTGGACTTAAGAGGTGAGGAGTGGTATGAAAAACCCAGTATTAGATATTAGAACCAAGAATAGTCAGAAAATAGTTAAAGTTTCTAAAGAGGGAGAAAAAAATTAGGATTTAAATATTTAGAGCTCAAAACCCAAAAACAACCGTTGGATTTGAAGATAAGTATGTTAGGAAGGTTATCTTCAAATTTGAGCAAGATCCAACTGTTAACGAAGAAATTATGGCCATTTGAATTGCGAAAGGTGCTGTCATTTTAAACATTGGATATCTATATCCAACATGGGATATCGATGTTGGATATCGATATCCACGACCCTGCAGCTCCAATTCTTAAGTCGGTTGGCAGAGCTTATTTAGGAAAATATCATTCCTCATTCTCGACCCTCTTTGGCAAAGTTAGGGTTCTTAATCCTCATCCTCAAATCATCATCAAAATCATTTAGTTTCTTGACAAAATCAAGTCCTCGACTCTTCTCCATCACCAATTCTCTATCCTTCTTCTCTTTTGGTTTAACATAAGCCCCTCTTCTCTCCAATCCAATAAACCCCTTTCTTAACCCACAAACCCTAACATGGGATTAAGTGATTTTTACCATGGAATTGAGGAAGAATAGTAAGAAGTGATCAAGAATAAGGGAGGAAGAGGAACTAGGAGGTGTAGATCTAAGTTTGGAAGGCTCTCTCTCTCTCATATTCCTTCTCTCCACCAACTTGAGGTAAGAGAGGAGATATTCTCCTAATTAGAGGAAGGACCTAATTATAGTAATAAGTATATGATATTATGCATGTTTGGATGTGGTTTGATTTTTAGATTATTGGTGATTAAAACCCTAGGTTAACTCTATGATTAGTATTATGTAAATTATTCTTTGGTTATGTGTTAGTTGCTAATTCCTTTGATATTTGTATTATGTTGTGGATGTCATGGTTGTGATTCTAATTGGAAATTGATTAGATTATAAATTGGTTGTATTGGAATTTCTTAAGTTATATCTTATAGCTTATAAAATAACTATTTAATAATGGTTGGATTAATTATATCCCCTATGTTAGAGGAAACGGGAATATGATTATATATAAAGGCTTGGCTATTCAAATTAAATTAAAATAAGTAGAAACACGTGCATTAAGAAGTGAGGAAGGACGCTAGGAATTGGAAAAGATTCGTGAACATTCTATGGACCGAAGGACGAATTCACGCGAAGGTCCATAGAATCAACGGACGAGAGTGTTATAGTGACTAGATTGTGTTATTTAAACAATCGCGGAAAACTATTATAGAGGACTTTGATCCACTAGAGGACCTAATACAGTATGAGGTATTCTACAAAGGGATGAAGTACTGGATAAGTCGGGGATTAGTCCTCTGCACACTGTAATAGCTTTTATCGGTCACTTATTCACATCATGACTAGTGCAAAGTGGTCCCTGCTATAGCCAATTTGGGTAAAACGGCCCAAATTGTACGAAGGACGAATACACGTGATGTACTGTGCGAGCATTGGTTGAGGGACACTTACTCCTAGTTGATCTTTTCCAATTGTGTGGAGGGCGATGTGAGGATATATGGAAACCAATGGAATATGGAAAATATATGGAAATGGATATGGAAACGGATAAATATGGAAAGTGGTATTGCATTGCATCATTGCATACATGGCATTATATGGCAATAGAAGGGGTTAGGAAATAATTATATATATATACATATTTGTTTGGGTGTCGTGTATATTGTTATGTCTTATTACTGTTTTTATGTGTTTCCTTTGATTTTGAGCTATATCTCACTCTCTGTGTTGACCATTTTAGGTAATGAGGAAAGAGTCGCTTCCGTTTACCTGATGGCCGAGGTTGGGTACGCCTCTCCACAGGAGGTGTAACCCTATATAATAGGCATATCTCTTGTGCAGCTGACCTATGCTCTCTTATCATATTTGTTTAGGATTATTATGTATTCGGGACTTTTCATATAAACTTCTTGGATATCACCACTTGATTTAATTTTGGAAAGATTATATGTATATATTTGGGAAATGATGATATTCAACTTCTTAGTTTGTAAACCTTAAGTTAATTTTGGATATGGCTTTGAGCTACGATGTTGCAAACTTTTATATTCTGGTATAAATGAACAAACGGATCTGTTTCTGATTTATCTGACTGACAGGTGACAGGTGTAAGGTCCTATATTTTAATATAAGAAATAAAAGTATTTTATCAATATTAGTATCATTAAAATAGTTAATTTTTCCTATTTTAGCAAAAACACTCGAGTATTTTAGGTAAGACTCGAGTATTATAAGTAGCTGTTTGGAAATTTGAATTTTTAAATAAACACTCGAGTATATTTGAAAACACTCGAGTATTTCGTACAGACCTGAAAGTGTATAAGTTGGTTTTCATTTAATTTTCGCACCAAAACGCGGTTTCTCGAATCTTCAAGCATAGAGCTGGACTTTACTTCGACTTGAAGCATTCCTAGGCTATAAATGAGTGCTTAGTTGAAGCATTCAACACCTTAGTCATCCCAAAACCCGAATTTCAGTTTCAAACTTTCAGTTTTTCAGAGCACTCTTTGATCTCTGATTTCTCCTTCGTTTCTCAATCAAATCCTTCGAAACCAAAACACAAATTAAAGATCTAGTTCCATCTTTGAATTAGAATCAAGAATCACTTCAAATAAGCCCCTGTAGTTCGAGTTCCAGACCTTCAAAGTTTGAGGTTCAAAGCTGAGAAAACAGAGTAGTTTTCAGCATCAAGTATTCATCTTCATTGAGTTCGTTTGATAATTTCAGAAACCCTTTTTGTGTCAAACTTGTTCCTGATTGGAGTTAGTATATCCTAGTTTGTTAAACTAACTTTTTTCACTCTTTTTCATGCCAAATCCGTGGTGAAATCTGTGGCCAAAGTCAGCTTGTTCAACCACATTTTCACAAGCCCAGAATTCGAATTTTTGATCCAGCCAATTTTCTTGTTGTTTAATCTGTTGTTTAGCTTCTCTAAGGTAAGGGAGGAGTTATCTAATTGCTAGAATGAGTAATCTCAAGTTAGAAATGTAGGAACCTCACAAGGTTCAACAAGGGATGAAGTTGGAATTGGGAATATGACTTAGAGGTCATAAACCTGAGGTTTTTGGATTTAAACAAGTTCAAATGGACTTAATAATGCTTACTGGATAAATTTTCGAAGTTAAAATCGAGTACAAATGAATTTTATATGTTGAAATGGTTATGTTCTAAGTTTAAATTGATTCTGTGATTTGATGTTGATTTATGTTGTTATATACTTGTTTATGTGTTCTAACATGTTCAGTATATGTGTTTATGCCTCTGTTTTGCATAAGAATGGAAATACAATGCAAGGAATTCGAATTGACATTGAAAGGTGCAAAAACCGGTGCTGTTGCAGTAAAAACACTCGAGTAAATTAAGGAGGACTCGAGTATTCTGGAAAAATTGAAGAACACTCGAGTATTTCTTAAAGACTCGAGTAAATTCATAAGAACACTCGAGTAGGCAAGAACTACTCGAGTAATTCAAAGAACTTTCAGAAAAATCTTACTTTTCTATAATTTCATTAAAGAATAACTCGTCTAATCTCCTATATTATTAAATTCTAATTATTTCCTTTTATCCCGTTGGTTGATTAATATCCTGAAAGAGTCCTACTGGAATTTTATTCAGTGGTTGATATATTCGGACAGGAGTCCCAACGGATAAATGTATAAGTTTATTTGATTCTCATTAGTTGATTTTTATCCTGGATGAGTCCTACTGGAATTTTATTCAGTGGTTGATGTATTCGGACAGGATGTCCCAATGGAAGTGCGTACACCCATTTGGTTGATTATTTTTCCCACGTCCCAGTGGAAGTCTTTACCTACTTGGTTGATATTTTGGGAGTCCTAAATGGGGTCGTTGCATTAATTAATAATAAAATGATTAAACTCCTATCATATAAAACCATCACAAAGTGGCTGGGCTGCTGATGGAATTTTCAGAAAAGCACTAGCACCAGTTAATGCCAAAAGAAAAGATTAATTTGAGATTGAGAAGGATTATGAACTTTGGGTCTCTATATTGGAGACATGATGTTCAAGGATGTGATTAAAGAATAAAAGAAAGTAAAGAATTAAAGAGAAAAGATTGTGTGGCATTATCATGCATGGAGAAGGAGTTGCTCCAATCTAGATTCGGAACTTCGGTAAGGTTAAATCAGAATATCCCTGGCACAAGGATGCTAGGAAGACCGAGTTACCATCGATCGTGATGCTTGAATATGAATCGCTCTGGTTTGATGAACCATAGGATTGAGAATATCCCGAGCCTGAGATACTCGGATGCCAAACCGTGTAGCATGAATGAGGAGTAGTAATGCATCACGACAATAATCGAGATATTATAAAAGACAGTTTGAGCATATACATATGCATTTATTATTGCTACATGATAACTTGTGCTTGTTATTTCTAGCCACTGTTATACTCATTTGTTATTGCTTTTAGCTATGACTCACTCCCAGTCCCTTGTGTAGGTGATGGCGAGGAACATGTTCTGCGTGGAGATGAGGCCTCTCCCTAATGGGGAGTGGAATTTTGAGGACCACAGGGCTACATATGAGGGGGATGTGGAAGTTATCTTTCGCCATCCTAACCCATATTCCCGTATGCATCCGCTTAGATCGAGAATTCCAATGGTTTACATCATGCACATTCCGCCAAATTTTGTTATGCGAAATGGAACCCCTCCACCACCACCACCAAGACGTTTTCCGAGACGCACTATCCCACCGAGTCCAACACTCTCCTCAGAAAGAATCATTCTAGAGGTCCCTGCTCGTCCTAGCCCTTCCCCTCGAGTTCGATCCCGAACTCCGATATACGTGCCCGATGATTCGGCACAAGAGGAGGAGGAAGAGGAAGAGGAGGACCCAATCGAGGATGAGGATCCAGTGGATAATGCAAATCAGATGGTGGATGACTTTATGGACAACTCAATTGGAAGTCAGTGGGGAACTGACGACTGAGTTAAGTTGTGGGGTGGAATGTGAATGATATGATCCATCAGGTTTTCTCTTATCTATATTATTTTATATTTTGAGTCATGAACCATATGCTCTAGGTTATTATGAATTTTGTTGTAATATATGTAATATAATGTAATGGCCTAGAGTGTTAAATCAAGTAATTATGTATTTTGTTGAAATGAAGAATGTGGTATGTAACTATTTTAATATGAATGAAATATGATGTTCCTTCACTTGTCTTCATGACTCGATGTTTATATAATTCCGCAAGATTTGATAATGGATGATGACTAACTTTTAGTTTCAAAGGAAAAAGAAATATGGTCGTATTTTCTAAACATAAATATTTTACTTTGGAATAAAAGTTGGGTCGTCACATTTAGTGGTATCAGAGCAATGGTTCGACTCTCGGCCTTGGAGTGTGGCCTTACACACTAACCATTGCATATCATGACATGATGTTTTTGATGTTTGTAGAATAAGACTAGAATTCACAGAATCTAATTAAGTTTCCCCTTTGGATTCTGTAGGACTAGATGGCCGGAAGAAATAACGCTAACATTGCGGAGGCTTTGACCCGTATGGCTGCAGTTCTGGAGAATATGCAGCACAACCATCCTCCAAGCAATGGAACCCCAGCGGAGTTTCAAGGCTTAGACTCCTTTAGAAAGTGCAAACCCCCTAGCTTCTCGGGTGGTCGTCGTCCCGAGCAAGCTCAGTTCTGGCTTGATGAGATGAATAAAATCTTTAGAACACTGACTCTGTCGGAATCGCAAAAGGTCACGTTTGCTGCTTATATGCTCGCTGGTGAAGCTGCTACATGATGGAACCAAACTCGTCAATTCCTGGAGTTCGATCAAGTAGAGTTTACTTGGGGGATCTTCACAGAGAAGTTTCTCAAGAAGTATTTCCCGGATGACATCAGGCTGCAGAAGGAAATGGAATTCCTCGACCTAAAGCAAGGAAGTCTGACAGTTGACCAGTATGCTGAGAAATTTGAAGAGCTGATGAAGTACTCGCCATACTTCCAGTATCACCTCGATGAACATTCCAAGTGTACGCGATTCGAGAATGGATTGAGATCCGACATCAAATTAGCTGTAAGTGTGCAAAGGATCCGACACTATCCGACGCTGGTTAGTACTTGCCGCATTTTTGAAAGGAATAGTGTCAAGAAGGACATTGGACAAGGAAGCTTTGGCCCACATCGCAATCAGCATAGGTATGGTAACAAGAACCGGAGAGGTCCTTATCCACAGAAAGGAAAAGGAAGCGCATCATCTTCTGGAGTACCCAGTCTCCCAGCCCCTGGCGTAGTGTGCAACAAATGTCAAAGATTCCATCCTGGAAGGGAGTGTTGGAGAGACAAACCACCGGTTTGCTACAACTGTGGAAGGACTGGTCACATCGCTCGTCTTTGTCATCAGCCCCAGCATCAGAACAATCAAGGTCCGGGAAGCAAGCCATGGGTTAATGGGAAGGTTTTTACCATGTCCGGATCAGAAGCGGAGCAGGCAGACAATCTCGTGAAAGGTAACCATCTTCTCAATGGCATGCCTTGTCGCTTTTTATTCGATTCTGGTGCTACACATTCTTTCATCTATGAGGAATGTGTTAAGCGATTGTGTTTACCTGTTTCGGAGACACCATTTAGACTTAAGGTGTGTACTCCTTCGAATGTGCCGGTAACTACGTCAAGAGCATGTTTTGGATGTTTCGTCGATATAGGAAGTTTGTCTTCTAGAGTAGATTTAATCTGTCTACCGTTATCCCCGCTCGACGTTATTTTGGGGATGGATTGGTTAGCAACTAACCAAGTGGTGATCGATTGCAAGACTCGAACGATTGTTTTTCCCGGTAAAAAGTCGCCTGTGGTGCAACCTGAAGGGTACGTTTGTGTGTTTTCTGCGGTAGTAGAAGAAAAGAAAGATGAGCCGAAGATAGAGGAAATCCCGATTATTCGAGATTTTCCTGAAGTGTTTCCTTATGAAGTTCCCGGTTTGCCACCGCATCGAGAAATAGAATTCAGTATCGATCTAGTTCCTGGTACTGGTCCTATTTCTATTGCTCCTTATCGTATGGCTCCAACCGAATTAGTTGAACTGAAGAAGCAAGTGGAAGATTTGTTAGAGAAGCAGTTCATCAGACTAAGTGTGTCGCCATGGGGAGCGCCAGTTTTGTTCGTAAAGAAGAAGGATGGAGCCATGAGGATGTGCATTGATTACAGACAACTCAATAAGGTTACAATCAAGAACAAATACCCGTTGCCAAGGATCGACGATTTGATGGATCAAGTGAGAGGAGCATCGGTGTTTTCAAAGATCGATTTGAGATCAGGTTATCATCAGATCAGGGTTAAGGAGGAAGATATTCCGAAGACTGCTTTTCGGTCACGATATGGATACTACGAGTATGTGGTGATGCCATTCGGTTTAACCAATGCTCCTGCCATATTCATGGATTACATGAATAGAGTGTTCCGACCTTATTTGGATTCCTTTGTTGTGGTGTTCATAGATGATATACTCATCTATTCAAAGACCCCAGAGGAGCATGCCAATCATTTGAAGATTGTCTTGGAGACTTTGAAGGAAAATAAATTATATGCCAAGTTAGCCAAGTGTGAATTTTGGCTTGAAAAAGTCAATTTCTTGGGGCATGTGATTCCGAGAGATGGTGTTGCTGTAGACCCAACTAAAGTAGAAGCAGTGCTGAAATGGGAGAAGCCTAAGTCTGTTACTGAAGTTAGAAGTTTTCTTGGTCTAGCTGGTTACTATCGGAAGTTCATCGAAGGATTTTCTAAGTTGGCTCTTCCTTTAACCCGCCTGACTAGGAAGGAGCAACCTTTTGTTTGGAATGAGAAGTGTGAAGTTAGTTTCCAAACTTTAAAGGACAAGTTAACATCGTCTCCAGTGTTAACTCTGCCCGATCCCCAGAAAAATTTTGATGTTTATTGTGATGCATCAAAACAAGGTCTAGGTTGTGTTCTGATGCAAGAAGGAAGAGTTATTGCTTATGCGTCGCGACAGTTGAAGGTGCATGAGGAAAATTATCCTACTCATGATTTGGAGTTGGCTGCTATTGTCTTTGCTTTGAAAATATGGAGACATTACTTGTATGGTAATACGTTCCAAGTATTCAGTGACCATAAAAGTCTAAAGTATCTTTTTGACCAAAAGGAGCTGAATATGAGGCAACGTAGGTGGATGGAATTCTTAAAGGATTACGACTTTGAATTACATTACCACCCCGGCAAAGCCAATATCGTAGCTGATGCGTTGAGTAGAAAGACTTTGCATATGAGATCGATGATGGTGAAAGAAGCTGAATTAATTGAAGAATTCCAAAACTTGAATTTGGCAGTTCAGTTCAAACCAAATTGCATCAAGTTAGGAATATTACAAATCACAAATGAGTTTGTGGGTCAAGTCCGAAACCTGCAACAAGTGGATGAAGAGCTTCTAGAGAAGAAAAGACTAGGGATAGAAGGAGTGGAACTAGATTTCCAATTAGGATCGGATGGCATTTTGAGATTCAAGGATCGAATCTGCATTCCGACAAATCAAAAACTAAGGAGAGCTATACTAGAAGAAGTCCACAAAAGCAAGCTGAGTATGCATCCTGGATCAACTAAGATGTATCAAGACCTGAAGAAGATGTCTTGGTGGTCTGAATTGAAGAAAGACGTTGCATCTTATGTTGCGTCTTGCCTTGTTTGCCAAAAGGCGAAGATTGAACATAAGAAGCCCAGAGGAGAATTGCAACCTTTGAGCATACCAGAATGGAAATGGGATGGAATAGCCATGGATTTTGTAAGTGGTTTTCTGAGAACAAGAGAAAGTTTCGATGCAATTTGGGTAGTAGTTGATCGTTTAACGAAGTCAGCTCATTTCATTCCCATCAACATGCAATATCCGTTGGAGAAGCTTGCAATATTGTACATCAAAGAGATTGTTAGATTGCACGGTATTTCCTCGAGTATTGTATCGGATCGTGATCCTCGTTTCGTATCTCGCTTCTAGCAGAGTTTGCATCGAGAGTTAGGAACGCAACTAAGAATGAGTTCGGCTTATCACCCACAAACGGATGGTCAATCGGAAAGAATGATTCAATCTCTGGAAGATTTGCTCCATGCTTGCGTTTTAGAGTACCAAGAAAGTTGGGATTGTTTGTTGCCGCTTGTGGAGTTCACCTACAACAATAGTTAGCACACAAGCATCGATATGGCTCCGCACGAAGCCCTCTATGGAAGGAAGTGTAGAACCCCACTATGTTGGTCCCGAGTGGGGGAGAACGCTCTCATTGGACCTGAATTAGTTCAGGAAACGACCGAGAAGATCAAGGTTATCCAAGAAAAGATGAAGATTGCACAGAGTCGTCAGAAGAGCTATGCCGATCAGCGTAGAACCAAGCTCGAATTTCAAGAAGGAGATCATGTATTTCTGCGAATAGTTCCAACAACTGGTATCGGGAGAGTGATGAAGCCGAGGAAGCTGACACCGAAGTTTATTTGTCCTTATCAAATCCTAAACCGAGTCGGTCCCGTCGCTTATCAGATCGCGTTACCACCTTCTTCAGCTTCGCAAATTTATTCAAGACTCGTCTTCAATTATCCAGTTACAGCCAGATGAAATACCTTTAAAGGAGAATCTGACATTTGAAGTCGGACCAGTGCGAATTGAAGATCGTCAAATCAGAAAGCTGCGAGGAAAGGAGATTCCTTTAGTGCGAGCTCTTTGGAATCAAAAAGGAGTGTCAGAATCAACATGGGAATTAGAATCTAAGATGAGAGAAGAGTACCCACATTTGTTTATTTAGTCGGAATTTCGGGGACGAAATTCTGTTTAAGTGGGGGAGGATGTAAGGTCCTATATTTTAATATATGAAATAAAAGTATTTTATCAATATTAGTATCATTAAAATAGTTAATTTTTCCTATTTTAGCAAAAACACTCGAGTATTTTAGGTAAGACTCGAGTATTATAAGTAGCTGTTTGGAAATTTGAATTTTTAAATAAACACTCGAGTATATTTGAAAACACTCGAGTATTTCGTACAGACCTGAAAGTGTATAAGTCGGTTTTCATTTAATTTTCGCACCAAAACGCGGTTTCTCGAATCTTCAAGGATAGAGCTGGACTTTACTTCGACTTGAAGCATTCCTAGGCTATAAATGAGTGCTTAGTTGAAGCATTCAACACCTTAGTCATCCCAAAACCCGAATTTCAGTTTCAAACTTTCAGTTTTTCAGAGCACTCTTTGATCTCTGATTTCTCCTTCGTTTCTCAATCAAATCCTTCGAAACCAAAACACAAATTAAAGATCTAGTTCCATCTTTGAATTAGAATCAAGAATCACTTCAAATAAGCCCCTGTAGTTCGAGTTCCAGACCTTCAAAGTTTGAGGTTCAAAGCTGAGAAAACAGAGTAGTTTTCAGCATCAAGTATTCATCTTCATTGAGTTCGTTTGATAATTTCAGAAACCCTTTTTGTGTCAAACTTGTTCCTGATTGGAGTTAGTATATCCTAGTTTGTTAAACTAACTTTTTTCACTCTTTTTCATGCCAAATCCGTGGTGAAATCTGTGGCCAAAGTCAGCCCGTTCAACCCCTTTTTCACAAGCCCAGAATTCGAATTTTTTATCCAGCCAATTTTCTTGTTGTTTAGCTTCTCTAAGGTAAGGGAGGAGTTATCTAATTGCTAGAATGAGTAATCTCAAGTTAGAAATGTAGGAACCTCACAAGGTTCAACAAGGGATGAAGTTGGAATTGGGAATATGACTTAGAGGTCATAAACATGAGGTTTTTGGATTTAAACAAGTTCAAATGGACTTAATAATGCTTACTGGATAAATTTTCGAAGTTAAAATCGAGTACAAATGAATTTTATATGTTGAAATGGTTATGTTCTAAGTTTAAATTGATTCTGTGATTTGATGTTGATTTATGTTGTTATATACTTGTTTATGTGTTCTAACATGTTCAGTATATGTGTTTATGCCTCTGTTTTGCATAAGAATGGAAATACAATGCAAGGAATTCGAATTGACATTGAAAGATGCAAAAACTGGTGCTGTTGTAGTAAAAACACTCGAGTAAATTAAGGAGGACTCGAGTATTCTGGAAAAATTGAAGAACACTCGAGTATTTCTTAAAGACTCGAGTAAATTCATAAGAACACTCGAATAGGCAAGAACTACTCGAGTAATTCAAAGAATTTTCAGAAAAATCTTACTTTTCTATAATTTCATTAAAGAATAACTCGTCTAATCTCCTATATTATTAAATTCTAATTATTTCCTTTTATCCCGTTGGTTGATTAATATCCTGAAAGAGTCCTACTGGAATTTTATTCAGTGGTTGATATATTCGGACAGGAGTCCCAATGGATAAATGTATAAGTTTATTTGATTCCCATTGGTTGATTTTTATCCTGGATGAGTCCTACTGGAATTTTATTCAGTGGTTGATGTATTCGGACAGGATGTCCCAATGGAAGTGCGTACACCCATTTGGTTGATTATTTTTCCCACGTCCCAGTGGAAGTCTTTACCCACTTGGTTGATATTTTGGGAGTCCTAAATGGGGTCGTTTCATTAATTAATAATAAAATGATTAAACTCCTATCATATAAAACCATCACAAAGTGGCTGGGCCGCTGATGGAATTTTCAGAAAAGCACTAGCACCAGTTAATGCCAAAAGAAAAGATGAATTTGAGATTGAGAAGGATTATGAACTTTGGGTCTCTATATTGGAGACATGATGTTCAAGGATGTGATTAAAGAATAAAAGAAAGTAAAGAATTAAAGAGGAAAGATTGTGTGGCATTATCATGCATGGAGAAGGAGTTGCTCCGATCTAGATTCGGAACTTCGGTAAGGTTAAATCAGAATATCCCTGGCACAAGGATGCTAGGAAGACCGAGTTACCATCGATCGTGATGCTTGAATATGAATCGCTCCGGTTTGATGAACCATAGGATTGAGAATATCCCGAGCCTGAGATACTCGGATGCCAAACCGTGTAGCATGAATGAGAAGTAGGCATGCATCACGACACTAATCGAGATATTATAAAAGACAGTTTGAGCATATACATATGCCTTTATTATTGCTACATGATAACTTGTGCTTGTTATTTCTAGCCACTATTATACTCTTTGTTATTGCTTTTAGCTATGACTCACTCCCAGTCCCTTGTGTAGGTGATGGCGAGGAACATGTTCTGCGTGGAGATGAGGCCGCTCCCTAATGGGGAGTGGAATTTTGAGGACCATAGGGCTACATATGAGGGGGATGTGGAAGTTATCTTCCGCCATCCTAACCCATATTTCCGTATGCCTCCGCTTAGATCGAGAATTCCAATGGTTTACATCATGCACATTCCGCCAAATTTTGTTATGCGAAATGGAACCCCTCCACCACCACCAAGACGTTTTCCGAGACGCACTATCCCACCGAGTCCAACACTCTCCTCAGAAAGAATCATTCTAGAGGTCCCTGCTCGTCCTAGCCCTTTCCCTCGAGTTCGATCCCGAACTCCGATATACGTGCCCGATGATTCGGCACAAGAGGAGGAGGAAGAGGAAGAGGAGGACCCAATCGAGGATGAGGATCCGGTGGATAATGCGAATCAGATGGTGGATGACTGTATGGACAACTCAACTGGAAGTCAGTGGGGAACTGACGACTGAGTTAAGTTGTGGGGTGGAATGTGAATGATATGATCCATCAGGTTTTCTCTTATCTATACTATTTTATATTTTGAGTCATGAACCATATGCTCTAGGTTATTATGAATTTTGTTGTAATATATGTAATATAATGTAATGGCCTAGAGTGTTAAATCAAGTAATTATGTATTTTGTTGAAATGAAGAATGTGGTATGTAACTATTTTAATATGAATGAAATATGATGTTACTTCACTTGTCTTCATGACTCGATGTTTATATAATTCCGCAAGATTTGATAATGGATGATGACTGACTTTTAGTTTCAAAAGAAAAAAAAATATGGTCGTATTTTCTAAATGTAAATATTTTACTTTGGAATAAAAGTTGGGTCGTCACAACAAGTTTTCTTTCAAGGGAAAGTCTCAATTTTAAAATAAATCCTGTCGAAATTTTCCTAAAACTTCTATTAAATAATGGTATAAAGGTATTATAAATTTAGGTGTTACAGTTTATGTGTGATGGGGATCAAGTATTTGATGATGATTTGTTGGATTTTTAGGTGGGTTGAGTGGAAAGATCTAGGGTATGGAAGGGGGAAATTTGGCCAAGTGAAGGGGAAGAATAGCTGGTGCGTGTGTGGTGCACCAGATTTTATTTTCCAGTGCGCGCCTGGGGGCGGAATCTGGCGCGCCTGGGCGCGCGGGTCTGCTGGAGTTGGTGCGTGCGGTGATGGCGCGCCTGGGAGTGGGTGATGGCGTGCCTGGGCGCGCGGGACACTGCTGAGGCTGGTGCGCCAGGCGCGCGCCTGAGCATGGGTGATGGCGCGCCTGGGAGTGGCCTAGAGGTCTTGCACTTGAATCGCTATATCTTCTTTATTAACCGTCGGATCTTGTTCAAATTTTGAGACAAACTTCCTAAGACACTTATCTTCACATCCAACGGTGGAATTTACGTATAAAGTTGTAGATATTTTATTTTTAATTTCGTAATGAAGGGTGTTTTTAACACCGAAAACACCATTCTTAACACCCGTTTGGTCTTCTTTAAATTTCCTATCGATGCCCATGCTTCTTAACTTCCTTTTGGCACTCAAAGGAATCCAAATCCATTAACCTACATCCTTTTTAGCATAATTATTATTTCCTAATTTTATTATTATTCTAATTTTTCTTTTTTTGGTAAAAGGAAAATCTTATTACCACAGAGCAAAATAAATACATCTCAAGGCACCACTTAAGCACCATGCCACCTTCTAGGAAGGGTTCACAATGACAAAAGCAGCCCTACTTCATAGTTTCCTGCCACCTTCTATGAAGGGTTCAGGTAAACTAAGAAGCAAAAAATTAAAGCTCATTACAAATCCTCTGTACCAAATTATTATCATTCCAATTCCTAAATGCATCAGAAAAGCTATGTATCCTAAGAGCTAAGTCTCTATTGACTAGCCTGAAAATGGTGCCAATCTACCTCCTGGTATCCTGAAAGGTTCTCAGATTCCTTTCATGCCAAATTTGGTAGCAAACCGCAGCCCATAAAGCAACGACTATCCTCCTGCGAGTCTTGTCCCTGAACCCATGCTTCAACCATCTCATCCATTGCGCCATTTTGTGAGGGTAAGTATCTAACCCAATCCATTCACAGCTTCTCCCCATAATTTCTCTTGACCACATGCATTCACAGAACAGATGCTTATGTGTTTCATTCGCAGCTACACAAAGGCAGCAGTGATTTGGGATTCCAAGCCAGCTCATTCGATCCTTAGTATCAAGCCTACCATGGATGATTAGCCAGAGATTGAATCTGTGCTTCGGTTGAGTAAGAGGGTTCCAGACGATTTTGTGCATTGGGAATCGCTGATGCGCACCAGCCAGGAATTTGTAGCCCGACTTGATGCTATACATACCATTCATGTCTGCAATCCAGGTATTTCCTTGAAATCCAGCTTTAAGCTTGTCTCTGATTTTAAGAATTTTCTTCCAGTGCCAATTGTGATGTTGTAGAGCTGTGCAATTCCAAAAATTTCGTTCCTTTATGTAAATCGTATGAACCCATTTAACCCATAGATTCTCCTGATCACTCATAAGCCACCAAACTTGCTTTCCCATCGCTGCATAGTTCCATAACTCAGTGTTCTTTATGTTTAGACCTCCATACATTCTAGGCCTGCAAACCACATCCCAAGCAACTTTGGCTCTGAACTTGACCTGTTCTTCTTTGCCCCACAAAAAACCTTTGCAAAGCTTATCAACTTCTCTAATAACAGACTTAGGAAGAATGAAGCATGATGCCCAGTAAACATGCAAATTTGTTAGCACAGAGTTGACTAAGCACAATCTACCTTGATAGGATAGATTCCTAGTCTTCCAAGTTAGGAGCCTAGAAGTGATTTTCTGAATCAGATAGTTGCAAGAGTTCTTATTCCATTTCCTTGCCATGAGGGGAATACCAAGATACCTACAAGGAAAAGCTCCAGCTTGAAAACCAGTTATTAGTAATAGGTTCTGTTGAACATTCAAATCAATACCAGCCATAAACAAAGAGGATTTGAGTTGATTAGCTTCTAGGCCTGACCACTGAGAAAACTGTTTGAAGGCATTCCATAGAATAGTAACACTAGCTGGATGTGCTTTTGAAAACACCATTAAATCATCAGCAAAAGCAATGTTTACCAAACCAAGTTCTTTGCACTGAGGATGAAATCGAAAATTCCTGGCCTTAGATGCATTCTGAAATTGTCTGGTAAGAGTTTCCATAGCAAGGAAAAAATAAGGGGGGACAAGGGGTCTCCTTGTCTGATACCCCTTGTTCCCTTGAAATTCTCACCCTTAACCCCATTAATAACAATGCTATAAGTAGCAGACCTGATACACACCATGATCCAGGAAATGAATTTGGGTGGAAATCTCATAGCCTCTAGAATATGTTCTATGAAATGCCATTCAATAGAATCATAGGCTTTCCTCAAGTCTATTTTCATCATACACCTTGGTGAAACATTCCTTCTCTGATACAGCTTAATCAAATCCTGAGTTATTAGAATGTTATGGAGAATACTCCTGTTTTTCACAAACGCACCTTGATTATCTTCGACTAGATGAGGCAACACCTTTCTTAATCTGCTGCAAATGAGTTTAGTAATGCATTTGTAGATGCTATTGCAGCAAGCAATAGGTTAAATTCACTCACACTACTTGGGTATTCCACCTTAGGGATCATTACCAATAAAGTATGGTTCCATTCCTTTAGAAGTTTCCCTGTTTGGAAAAATTGTTGGACTGCTTCAACACAGCCAGGGCCAACAATTTCCCAAGCTGATTTGAAGAACCCAGAACCATATCCATCAGGACCTGGAGCCTTCTCCTGGTGGATTGAAAACATAGCTTCTTTTACTTCCTTATCAGTGAAAGGCAGAATGAGAGATAACTGCTGATCTGAGGATAAGACATTACCTTCAATAAAAATGTCCTTACTTACAGTGTTACTATTGTTTCTGGCCCTGAATAGATCCTCATAGTAATGTAGAAAAGCTTGTGCTATCTGATGTTGATCAGTGATTATTCCTTGAGCAGTTTGTAGTCTCAGAATTCTGTTTCTATATTGTCTTTGCTTGATTGCGTTATGGAACACCCTTGTATTTTCTTCCTCATACCTTAGCCAACTAATTTTAGCCTTCTGTCTTAGGAACATATAAGATGCTTCCTTCACATCCATGTAGTCTCTGGTTAGCTCTCTCTCTTTATGCTGAAGAGTAATATCCTCTGGATTGAATTTAAATTCAGTTTGCACAGCATCCAAATCATCTCTAATCTGAATTTCCTTTCTGTCTATATCACCATAGGCTGCCTTATTTAGATCCCTGAGAGGCTTTCTTAAGTTCTTGAGCTTCATGCATATTTGGAACATTTTATGGCCTTGCACAGGTCTATTCCAAACTTGAGAAACTAGTTGCATAAAATCACTGTGGTTAGACCACATATTGAAGAACTTGAATTCCACTCCTTTTTTCATCTGCTGTTGACCCCAATCAATAAGAATAGGGCTATGGTCTGAAACACCAGGATTAAGGAAATTAGTTAAAGCTGTTGGCCATTCTGAGCACCACTGTTCATTAACTAGGCATCTATCTAATTTGCAACTCACCCTGTCCCTGCCAGTCTGCTTATTAGACCATGTGAGATTATGACCAATGTATCTCATATCAATCAAGTCACAGGCACTAATACATTCCTTAAACTCAGTCATGCTTCTATAGTCCACAGTATTCCCTCCAACTTTTTCATTTTCATTAAGATAACAATTGAAGTCCCCTATCACAACCCAAGGTCTATCAATAAAGCTTTTCACACCATAAAAGATCTGCCAAAGTTCTTGTCTTTCAATCATTTCATTTGATGCATAAACAAAAGTTATGTAACAAGTCTGCATAGTTTGCTTCATAGTAACTAAACAATGCATGTATTGTTGGGATCTTGCTATTAGCATAACATCAAAACTATCTTGCTTCCAAATTAGCCAGATTCTGCCAATTTCACACACATCCAGGTTGTCTAGAGAGCCCCAGCCATAAGCCACCTTATTCCTAACTTGCTGAAAACATCTAGTTCTCAGTTTATTCTTCAGAATACCAATTAAACCTATACTATTATATCTACACAAGTCTTGAATAGCATCTTGTTTAAGAGGGCTATTCATCCCTCTTATGTTCCAGGCTGCAATCTTATCCATCATGTCCTTGCTTTGAGGTAGACCCTCTCAGCAAAACTTTGTTCATACTCTGTGCCTTACTCCTTGTTTGAACTGGAATCCATCCTTCATCATTTCCTTCAGCAGGTAACTCTGCATGTTCACTTCCCTTATCACTGTCTGTATTTTTCTCTTTTCCCTTATCAATAGCAGCTTCCAAGACCTTTTTAGCTTCCTCCCTTGCACCTTCAATGTTCTCATGAGGAATAGTTCCATTTGCAATAGCTTCTTGAGTCTGGACAGCACTGACCACCTCATTTATGTCCTTCTGAGTTGGTTTATTCTTCTGAACCCACTGTTGCTTAACACCCTTTCTGCACATCTTAGAATCATGGCCATATGTTGAACACTTTGCACATAGGACTGGCTTCCATTCATATATGACCTTCTGGCTAATAACAATACCCTTCTCATCCTCAAAGTATACTTCATCAGGTAACACTTTAGGATTAAGTTTAACTAGAACTCTTGCATAATTAATTCTATTCCTCTCCTTTGTGACTTGGTCCACCATAATTGGTGTGCCAATCAAGCTGGAGATCTTGCCCAATGCCACAGCCCCCCAGTATTTGAGGTTTAGGTTTGGCAATTGCACCCACACAGAAACTCTATCCAGAAAATCCCTAGTCATAGGCTTCCCTGTCCAAGGAGCCATTATTATAGGTTTTCTATCAAAATGAAACAGGCCTATGTCTAGCACAGCATTCATTCCATCACTACTATTGAATCTGACAACGAAAGTGCCATCAGAGTTCATCAATACCTTGTCTACTCCATGTTCACCCCATACTTTCCTGATGTAACCATTCAGGACAGGAAATGGGGGTTTGGCTCCTAAGACATAGTAAACCAATGCATTTTTCCAATAAATCAACTCATTCTCAACATCATTACTTTGTATTTTACCTACAGCCACACCTTCCTTCAGTTCAGGTTTGTAGAATTGTAATTTCTCACCTGCATTCCTCAATTTGCTGATATCAAATTTCTCCCAAATATTTGGCTGCTTAGGGGTTTCTTTCTCCTGATCTGGTACCATTGCACCAATATTAGGATTCACAGGCAGATCATTCTGTGTTGCTGAATCCTTATCCCCGTTTATCAAGTCCTTATTCCCTACTGATGTCGCCTTTTCCTTGATCTTTGCTCTCAGGATATAGATCTTTTGCACCCATAGTTCCGCTTGCTTGCGGCTTAAGTTTTCTATATCTTCCAGGTCTTCCTCATCAAGCAGTGAAAAGTCAATCTTTGATGGTGTAACAGATAGGTTTTCATTCATGCTCGTAGAAAAAGGGGTTTTAGGAGGTCTCCCTCTCTTTTTGCCCATGACGACAGAAGACGGCGGCGGTACCTAGGGTACAGTCGCGAGAGAGAGAGAGAGAGTTTCTAATTATTCTTGGAATTTAAAATTCGGGATGTTACAACACATACTTAGGCCGGAACACACACAGGGAAAGAGACTTGATTTTTGCAAAACAAGTCATTAAATCAACATGCATCAAAGAATCACCACAAAATCAATTTTTATTTCTCTAAGTTCATACACAAACCGAAACATACATAGAGATTAAGATTTGATTTTTTTTTTGTAAAACACATTAATAAATCAACATGCATCAGAGAACATCCATAAAACCAATTTTATTTCATCAAGTACATGCACCAACCGAAATAAGTCAAAGAAAACCAAAATCATTAACATGCAACACAAAATTAAAGTTCTAACACATACCATTTTTAACAAAAACAAAGAATCAAAGCTTAAAACACATTTTAAAGTCCTTTTTCTTTTTCACATAATCAATTCGGCCAAGATCCCATAAAAGGGAAAAATCACTTTTTGATTCAAAAACTCATTTCTAGCTACTAATAATTTCATGAAACAAAAACTTATACTTGTCCAAATCGATTAACCACATGCATGAACATCATAACTCATTTTCACAAAAATATCAACTTTTAGGCTCGGGTACTTGTTCAAACTATACATGCAAGTAAAAATTTCACTCTTTTTGTTTGAGATCATGAACATACAATACATAAAGACTTGGCTTTTGCAAAAGTTATGACTTTTTGACAAAAACCCCAATGTAAACCATTCCATACAGCCACTAAGGTTTTCATAAACCATACATGCAAATCAAAATCAAAGCTTCAATCACTATTTAATTTCAAATTAATAAAATATAAAAGGAATGAATCAAAATAAGTGAGAAATCATTACCCCACAAAGCAAAACTAATGAAATTGGGTTCTTCCTCCTCCAAAGCTACGACCTCCTCTCCTTCTTCCAATGGGGGATTTTGATTTCACTTTCTCTTGATTAGAATAATAACAACAATGAAGTGGGTATTTGATTTTTGAAATTAAAATGGAGAAAAGAGAAGATGCTACCTTCACTGTTCTATGGCTTAGAAAAAAGGGGTTACTGCATGAGGAGGGAGATGGGGCACGAGATGAGGGGCGAGTATGCTCTCTATTTTTGCTTATGGTTTTATGGAGGAAATAAATGAAATAGCACTTGTGGGAGGAAGATAGGGTGGGGCGTGAGTTTTATTTTTTTGGAGGAGGGGGTATGCTGTTGTTGCATTGCTGTGTCTTTCGGAGAAGGAGAACGAAAACTTAAAAGAGAAAGGAGGGGGGGGTAAGAAACGTACATGAGAAAGAGGGTGTTTATTATATTATTATTATTTTTGTTAAATAGAATACCAAAGGGCAAAAATAAAAATAAATAGAAAAAGAGAGAGAGAATAGGACGATTTCCATGAGAAAAATGAGGGGTTTCATTTATTTTCAATTAAATGCCAATTGAATAGTTAGGGTGGTAATAAAAAGTGCATTGTAACCACTTGGGGTGTATTTTTCAAAAGACTCTTCCCCTTCTTATATCATTTCAAACCGTGGTAACATATCACAAAGGGGTGAAATGAAAATTTTCGTTAAACTCTTACGGGGTGCATTAAAATCATGCTCTAATAAATTTACAAAACACAATAACAATGCTTTATATATATTAAATTCCCAAAATAATAATATTTCTCAAACTATAAAAATTAATCCTTCACTGTTATAAAAATAAACTCTATGTTTTCATATAACCACTCTGACTGTAATATCATTTTATTTGAACCTCGTATGAAAACGTAATGCCTTTGAAAATCATAATAACGAAATCAAATAGATAACTAACTAAATAACTAACTAAATAAATAAATAACTTGAAGTCCATTGCTAACGCAACTAAAATCAACCTGTCAAATTTAAATCCCAAAAACTGAAATCTGACAAATCAACGTCCTTACAAATTCCTTGTAATAAAATAAATCGATAACGTCAAAATCGAAGCTTCTTATAGATCACAAAACTTAAATAAATTCATTTATTTCCAAAAAAAAGAAATATAATAAATATTTTAAATCATGAAAATATAATTTATGCAAATATGAAAAATTGCGGGTATTACAATCAACACAGTCACGACCCGAGGTTTTTGTTTTTATTAAACTTCCCTCACCACACATGATTTTTGTATGAAATGAATGAATCTTTAAATGCTTTATCTTACATTCTTGATGAGTTTTAATTCATGGGTTGTGAATGATATTGATATGCAATTTTTTAAAGCTTTACATTAGGGTCATGACTATATCGATGACCTGCTCAAAAGTTTAGTTCATCAACACAGTCACTACCATGATATTAAATAAAAAAACAAACTTGCAAGTTAATATTTGTAATGTCCTAGAAATGGAGGACCACTGAAACAAGGGAATGGTCTAAAGGAGGTTACAATCTAGGGTTACTATAGGATCTTAAGGTTCTCCTTATATCCAGTAAGGATACTAGGGGTTGCCCTAATCACAGAGTGTGGTGAGCTTTCAATTAGGGTTAGAAGACGTACCTGAGCCCCTTGTAGCACGGTACTACTTATAGGGGTGGCTGTGAGTCCTATGGGCCAAGGGAGGCCCATTAGGGCTAGCTTGGATGTGAGCTGTATTGGGATAAGAACGCTGAGTCACCTTGTCCTGATCCTGTACTGGCAAGTCGGTTGAGACATTCGTAGACGTGGTGTGGAACGTTCTCGGCCCGTTCCTGGTAACCTGGTCGGTCTTTAGGGGTTAGTCTCGACCAGGTACCTGGAGGCATATTAGTGTGATGTGCTTGACCTTGGATGCGTGATTAAGGATCTCGGCCTTAGGCGAGGTCCACCACATAAGCCCCCCAGCTCGGCAAGACTGTTCCAGTCTTGGGCCGAGGTGAGATGCTAGCCCCCTGTGTCCGACGAGTTTTGGTCGTACGGGTCCCTGACCGAATTGTCCTTTCAGTTGACTGGGCAGGCTGGGTGCCTGTCCTTTCACCTACCCAAAGTGACGTTTGCTTTTCCCATTAATGACACGTGCTTTTTCGTCCCTATCCCAATGTTCTGTCATCATTGCTATACTACTCGAGGTGTGCCAGCCTGTTATGTTTTTGACACGTCTCTGCCTTTGGTTGGGGTTTCTGTTGGGTTGGATTTTTGGACCAGGCCCATCTGTTTGAAAACAGGGGGAAAGTTCCCTTATTTAAACTCTATTGTTCCTCCTTTTTTTTTTATCTTTTCCTTCACCTTCAAACCGTTCCAACCCTTGAAAAACCGTTCCCTACTGCGAACTCTCTCTCTCTTTTCATTTCCACATACACTCCTTCTCTTCAAGATCTTCTCTTCCTTTTCTTCCCTACATTTTCACAGAGGTTTTCATCTTCTTCTCCAAAAATTTGTGTACCCTGCTGCTGCTTCTTCCTCTTGTCCAACAAAACCAGTTCATCAATTTCATATACAGCAGGTACTTTTTCTCCGGTCCTTCTTCTTTCCTGTTTCTTTATTTCACTGTCACTACTTCTCTTTTTCTTTCCTTTCTTTCACCTTATGGGTTTCATCGTTTGGGTTTGGGTTGTGTCGTTGTCTTTCCTGGGTTGAAATCTTCCCTAGGGAGCATTTCGTTTTCCTGGTTTTTTGTTTAATTTTTCGATTTTTCTCTGGGATTTTTGAATAACAATGAGTGGCAATTGGTTCAGGAAGTGAGGCGTTGTTGTTTGTCTTAGAAGTCTTAGTAGTAGTAGTGAGGATGATGATTCCTCCTCCTCATCATCCTCTTCCTTCGTTGACATTCGAAAGTATGAGAGGGTTGAGGAGGTAGATCCTATTGAGGTGTACTATCCTTAGGATCTAGCCGAGAAGAGGGAAGGAATCAAAATGTATGTGATGGTCGAGGTTATGGATGGGGAAGAAAAGGCCAATTTTGGGAGAATTGAGAGGGAAGAAAAGACGAAAAGGTTCTGGGGTAGAGGGACGAGGGTTGAAGAGGGGAGATGCTCCCCGCTCGGCACAACCACCAGGGGCTTTCGGGGGGGATTTATATACGTGACCCGTCAATTTAACGCCGAGTTTCCCTCTTCTTCCTCAAGGAAAATGGCTTCCCGTAAGGTGGTGTTGAATCCGGAGGCATATCTAGCGCCAACCGACACTGCCTTGTACAACTGGATCGAACGCGAAGTTGTCGGCACTCGATCTGAAATGACTACATACGCCCGAGTGAATCACGTGCGACAGCTTCTGTTGTCGTGCCCATGAGACGAGTCTGGGACGTCCTATAGGGTCGTTCATTGCAGCGAGAACGATCGAGTCTGCACTTAGATTCCGAATGGGAAGGCATTTTTCATGTATGAAGACATGGTGACGACCTTGGGGTTTCGACTCCCATTCAGTGAAATAGAGATTCAGCTATTAAACTTTTTTTGAATCGCTTCTTCCCAATTGCATCCGAATGGCTGGGCATTCCTTCGGGCATTCCAAAGATATTGCCTAGCGAAGAATCTCTCATGATCGGTTCTGTGTTTCTTGTTTCTATTTCATCCTTCTGTGACTGTCAAAGAAGCTGGAAGGTCGGGCAAACTGTGGGTATCCATGAAGAGTCGAAACTGTTACGACCTTTTCATGAAGTTCTCAGATTCATGGAAGAAATTTAAGCCGAGATTTTTCAAGTATGAGTATGTCGGGGTAGGTGAGCCCTGGTTTTGGAATGAGAATGGGCCAAAATTCCCTTTGACTTGGACCGAAGGTTTTTATCGGCGCCACGCCTCGAACTCTCGGCAATTTATCCCTGATCAAGCTACCCTCACGGCCAAGGAAAGGTCGATGACGCAACACTTCTATATGGAACTGCGCAGTCATAATTTTGTACAGTTCGAAATTCGTCGGATAGTGAACTATGCCGACGAACTTGTGGCTGGCGAAATCATTATAGATATTTTTTTTTATTTTTGTATTTTTATGGGAGCTGTACTTCATAAATAAATGACTTTACACTTTTTAGACAATTGACTGCATGTTACACCTTGTAGACGCATACTGGACCGAGATCATCTATATTCAAGACGAAGCTGAAGTCGAGTCGACGCGTTCGTCCAAGACCAAGGCTCCTTCCAACTGCCAGTGACTCTTCACGATTGGAGGATATAACAAGCACTCAGGAGGATATGGCAGGTGGCTCTCGATCTGATGCTTTGATGATGGCTTCTCGCCAAAAAAGGAAAAGGGGAGGACTGAGTTCCCCCACAGCTGCTGTTTCACCAACTGTGCCGACTTTTGTTGTCGGTACCGAGGCTGCTTAAGTCCCGCCCCCTTCGGCTGATGAGGTTGTGACTGTCGTCTCCTCCCCGATAGGGGGTTACGGTGATGCCTTCTACTCAAGGGATTGCCGAAGGTTCGGCAGCAGGGGCCGATAACGTCATAGTGATCGATGTCGAGTCCTCCTCCTTTGGGTCATTTTGGTCATATGTCGGCGGAGGAGTGGAAGAAGATGACTCAGGAAATGGCTGGGCAACTCCGTCGTTCGGCGGAGTTCATGAACATTCTATCTAACAACACGACCGAAGCAGAGGCTATTTCCTCACCAGCTGTGAGAGACCGACGCTCCGAGGCCGAGCGTGAAAAAGAAAGGTTGGAGGCTGAGCTCGAAAGGGCTAAAGCCGACTTGAAGAAGGTTTGCGATGAGGCTTGTGAGTCGGCGAAGAAGTTGGAGGATGCAAAGGGAGAGGCCGATCGCCGAATTGAAGAGCTGTCGAAGGCCAGAGAGGAAGCAGTGAATAAGGCCAAGGTTGACGGGGAAGCTGAAACAGAGCAGGTCCGATATCTCCTCAAGAAAAGGGCGGCCCAAGCCTTAAGGCACAAGGTTGCTGCTGAGAAAGCGGCGTTTGACTTGGAAAAGTCAACCGACAACATTTTTCAGAATGTCGTAGAGCTAATTCAACTTTTGAATAAGAATTTTTGGCTGCATGTGATTGGGACCAATCCCAATTTTTGGGCTGGAGGATGACAAACTGCTTGACTTTGCGAATGGCAATGCGCTAAAGTCGACCTTTCGGCTGAAGACTTGCCTAACCCCCTTGTTGAGAGAGAGGAAGTAGATTTTAATTCGAGTGGTGTTGTGCTCTCAGATGTAGAAGATCAAGCGTAAGTCCCTTATGCTGGGCGGCCTTTTGCTTTTGTCGCAGAACAACTTGGGTCCTTCACGTTTTTGTGTAACAGTACTTTGAATGTATAACAAAGCAAGTCTTTTATATCTGTTTTTTGTATAAAAGTTTCTTTTGAATTGAAGATTTTAACTGTGATTTTCATTCATTGCCTGCGTATGCTTTTGCTTTTGTGATTTATGCCTTAGCGTTACATCATTTTGCTGAATGCGCTTATTTAGCTTTTTGGAATGCGGTAAGGGGAGCTCGGACCTCGCCACCCGAGCCAAGGTGGGGTCTTCGTCGCCCAACTGTGCTAGGTAATCTTCGTTGAGTCCTGTGTAGTTGGGTGCCCCTTTGTACTTAGATAATTTATAAGTTTTTTTCCTTTGAGAAGGAGCTGTATATAAATGGTCGTATTCCACTTAGGTGGCTAGTCCAAATGGTAAGGCTAGTACATACGCATATAAGACAAAACTCTTGAATTTGTAAACTGCAAGTCATACTATTACTTTTAGAAAGTTGTTAATACACTGCTTTAGGGAATTAAAATTACATTGTAGTGAAAACATAAATATTACCGAAACTTAGAGAATTTTTAGGAAAAGAAACTAAACAGTCCAGAGAAAAAACATGAACGATCATAAGAAAGGAGAAGTATTGGATTTCCATCGCCAATTAAATGAAGTAGGTCCTCAGTTTTGTGGTGTTCCAGCTGTTTTTTAATTCGGCACCATCTAGAGTTTCCAGCCTGTACCCACCAGATCCTATTTTGGAAATGACCTTGTAAGGGCCTTCCCAATTCTGAGCAAATTTTCCATCTCGGGCATTTTTCAAACCAATGTCTACACGGCAAAGAACCAAATTACCGACCTCGAAAGCCCTTGGGGTGACTCCCTTGTTGTATTGCTTGGCTTGCCTTTGCTTATCCTTCCTTTCCCTTATCGAGGCCGCCTCTCGGATCTCCTCGCTAAGCACTAGCTCTTCTCTGATAAGCTCATCATTCTCCTCAACCGAGCGTTCTCTCATTTGGAACGTTGGAATCCTTTTTTCAATGGGGATTACAACGTCACATCCATATGTGAGTTTGAATGGTGTTTCTCCTGTTGAAGTTTTCATGGTCGTGCGAAGTGACCAAAGCACCTCAGGAAGCAGCTCGGCCCAAGTTCCTTTTGCACCCAAGAGAATTTTCTTTAAACCATCAATAATTGCTCGGGGGCTGACTCGGTTTGACCGTTGGTTTGTGGATGTTCCACCGAAGAGAAGTGATGAGAGATTTGGAGATCGGCTGTGAGAATTTGAAAGGTGTTAGCCATGAACTGGCTACCGTTGTTGGAGACCAAGGAGTGTGGGACCCCAAATCGGGAAATTACCTGCTTGCAAAGAACTTTTGCACCCTGGCCGAGGTAATGGTGGCCAGGGCTTCCGCTTCAATCTACTTGGTAAAATAATCAATGGCCACAATCACAAATTTCAGCTGACCCGGGGCTGTGGGGAATTTCCCTATCATGTCCATTCCCCACTGATAGAAAGGCCATGGAAAGGCCAATGAGTGGAGTTCTTTTGCTAGTTTGTTGTACAGATTGTTGTAGTACTGGCACTAGTTGCATCTTCGGACATGATCTATTGCGTCGGCCACCAGCGTGGGCCAAAAATACCCGGCTCTTAGGATTTTTCTAGCTAGGGATTTTCCGCCCATGTGGTGGCTAGCTATCCCCCCATGAACCTCTTGTAAAACCTCTTCAGCTTCTTCTAAACTGAGACAACAAAGAAGGGGAGACGAGGCCCCTCTCCTATAGAGGGTATCGTCTATTAACACATAATGAACAGTTTTTTTGATAAGCTTCTTTGCCTCAGATTGGTCTGAGGGCTTGATCTCGTGTTGCAGGAAAGACTTAATGAGTTGCATCCAATAGGGGGTGAGAGAAATTGCCATTATGACACTCCGACCTTGGATCGCTTCTTGAATGACATGTTTTTTTGTTACCAACACCTTTAGTGTTGGCTAGCTTTGATAGGATGTCTGCTATGACGTTTGAACTCCTGGGGATATGTGAGATTGAGAACCGAGCAAAACCTTCGGTAACATCTTTTACCCTTTCCAAGTATTTCTGGAGGATTGGTTCCTTGGCTTGATATTCCCCTGTGACTTGCGAGACCACTAACTATGAATCATTGAGGACTTGGATCTCGACTGCCCCGAATTCCTTCTCCATACGCAAACCTGCAAGCACAACCTCATACTCGGCCTGATTGGTCGAGGTTGGGAACTTGAATTTCAGGGAGTATTCGATGTTGATTCCTTCTGAGTTTTCCAAAATGACACCTGTAGCACCTTCACAATTAAGTAGCTTAATTACTAATAATTAGGTTGGAATTAATTATGACATGAAAATTTCTTAATAAAATCCGACAGAGTTTCCTCTGTTTATCGGACTTAACCAAAATTACAGTTTATAAACCTGTCAGATCAGAGTAATTAAAAACTTAACTTAAATAATAAACACAGCCAGAAAACCCTAATGCCTTGATACAAACATTATACAAGTTGTGGGCATTCCAAAAACTAAACTATATTAATTACACATTTTTAATTCTAATTCGCTCAATGCCTAATTTACACTCCATGGTGTGGAGTGTATTCCTGCTCGGCCATGCGTAGTGTAAGCTCCATCTTCATACCTGTATTAAAAAAAAGGCAAGATGGGTAGCATTACACAAAACTTAGGAAATAGTGTCTAACAAGGCATAATAACAACTAAGAACATACACATCATTCAATCATAACTCATAACATACAATACACAATTATTCCTAATCAACTTATTCTCATTCTCAATCTTATTCATAATTCCAGTAGTTAATTCTCTTGTCCATAGGGTCACCTGACCAACCTGTGTCACCTATCACATCCACAGGGTCACCCGACCAACCTAGGACGAGTGTTCTGAATCTCCAGGGTCACCTGACCAACCTGCGATGTATTCCTAGTCACAAGGTCACCTGACCAACCTGCGATATGTCTCTATTATCCTATCCCCAGAGTCATATGACCAATCTGAGTCCTATCTCTAATCACAGGGTCACCTGACCAACCAGCGATGTGTTCTTCTATTCACATTTTCTTTTCTTGATTCTATTTTATCTTATTTTATTCTTCTCCCGCTTTCTATTCTTAATCTTATTCTATCTTATCTTATTCTTATCGCACTTTTTATTCTTAATCCTATTCTATCTCATTATTTATACCTACTCATTCTTTATTCACTTTTAATTCTCACTCTTCTTTATAAACATTGTTCTAGTTTCTCTTATGTTTTCCTACTAATAGATTAACTCCTATCTTATGCTTATGTTCTCTATTCTAATATCTACTCATTTTTAATCTCATCTAATCTATCTTAGTCACTCATTTGTGTTTATGTCTTTTTGGGCAAATCCTAAATTAAGTCTATCTTCTGTTAGTTTCCTCATGTCTTAGCTCACTTTATTTAGCCTTATCTAGTTCTAGTATACTTAAGTCCTTTATTCTATTGATTTAACTTCCTACTTTCCTATTATCCACTTAGTGTTCCTTTTATACTATCCTAAGGTCCAATCCTATTCTATATATGTACAACCTTAACTATTCATTTATTTCAATGGATCTATCTATTCTCACTCACTCCCTAACTCACTCCTTAAGTGTTACTAACCCACTTTTAACTACTCCTAGTTCAACAACCCTAACTATCTTATTATTATTTTATCAAGTTTTCCCCTTTCAGTCTTTTAATTGGTTTTATAACTATCCTAGCGTATCTCCTGGCTAACTTACACTTTCCTACTACTAACTATTCCCCCTAAGTCCATAAATCCTATTCAAACACCAAATTTCATGCACCTACTCTTATCACTCCTTATTCCATAAATATAAATAAAACGCATACAAATACATAATATCATACATTCATACATTCAACAATCAACACAATAAGTTCTATAACCTAACTTTAACTACTTAGCCCTAACCAAGTACATTACCCTAAGGTTTATCACTATCTCTACCCATCCCTCTTAGCCATCACAATACGCTAGCTAGAACCCATGCCCTAAGAACCGGTAATACCACCTCCTTACATTAACCGTGTAGAGAGAGAAGAGAATATCAAACCCTTGCTTTTAAATCCTTAAAATTGGAGCCATGAGAGCCGAGTATGACGACGAAGAAGAACAACCATGGGTCTTCCTCTTTTCCTTGACATAGAGAGAGAAAATCAAGATAGAGAAAGGGCCATAACCACCCTATCAAACAAAATAGATAACAAAGATTAGAGATGATGATGTTGATCTCATGTTAATGGGGAAAAGGAAAGGAAGAAACTTGATCAACTTACCTAGCCACTTGTTAGAGATGAGGAGAGAGAGAGAGAAAACCAAAGAGAGAGAGAGAGAGAGAGATGGAGTTTGAAGGAAATGGGGTCACCACTAAGTGCAAGAGAAGGAAAGGAAGCTTGATGATGTGGATGACTTTGATGTTGAATCAAACCATGAGAGGTTAGCTATGGAGCCCTAGCTTCATGGAGAAGCTTGTGGGTTTGCTTAATGAGGAAGGAGGGAGCAAAATGAACGCTCCCCACTATTTTATTTTTTCTCTGCAGACATGTACTACTCAATTAGTCCAAAAACTAATCGAGTAGTTCATGAATTTTCACTTTATCTTCTCTCTGTGGCACGGGCTACTCGATTAGTGCATTCATAAATTTTCATTTTTTCTTGGCTCCTCAAAATGCCATAACTTCTTCGTTATCCGTCGGATCTTGCTCAAATTTGGAAGCAAGCTTCTCTACACACCAATCTTCATATCCAACGGTGGAATTTATGTTTTGAGTTGTAAATCTTATATTTTTAATTTCCTAGTATAACCTATTCCAAACTCCGGAAAAGCCGTTTCTAACGCTCGTTTTCCCAACTCACAACCTCTTATTCCTTTCTTAGGCTATCTAACGACTTCATAGCACTTAACTTGATCCTAATCCACCACCTTGACTCTTATTTAGCAAAATTATCATTTTTCTAATCCCATTATTATTTTGTTTATTCTTGGGATTAAAATTCGGGATGTTACAATTCTCCCTCACTAATTAGACTTTCATCCCCGAAATTCCGTTCAATTCCCTAAATGGAGAGCCATTCCATTGACAAGGTCTTTGATTAAGACTTTCACATTCGTCGGTTCCAGCTTCTCATTAAGGATATTCCTCGATCCATGCTCCTTGGTGTTTTTCGGCTTACGCTAAAACACTCTACGCCTTGTTCTCGCCCGTCATTCCTTTTCTTTTTCTACCTATCAACACCTCGTTTCGTTGTCACTCAGGCTAAATCCGAGTTGGATTACTAAGTTCTCCCCCACTTGGCATCGACATACCAAATGGTAACAATGCTAGGAGGTAGGTTTAGTCAATATTAAGGATTGAAAACGTAAGTTCTCGTTCGCCTTCTGAAATTGAACTTTGTGCTTAGTTGGTAACCTAGTGGTGGTCGATGGGTTGGAACGAATTTCCTAAGTTTTACGAAGTTTCGCATTCACACGTGTCTTGTTCTTTTACTCAATAAAGAGTACGAATTAATAGGTTAGCTCTATTGGTCTCGGCGTGGAGACTTCATGAGGCTGCCCATATTTGCTTTTCATGAAAGCCATAAGAAATTCCTAAAGAGTTCACTCGATTCTTTCTCCAGGTTTCATGTTCGGATGTAGTACTCCTAAACAGATAAGATAGCTTAAGGCTCTTATGCTTTGGTTATGCTTTGGGTCTACTACCGGATCCTGTTTAAGGAGTTTGGAAATAACACCTTTCAGGTTAATTCCTTCTCTTCTAAAGGACCTATCTATATGAGAACTTCCTATTAGTGTGTTTCAACTTCCTTAAGAAGGTTGCAATGATATCATCCGTAAACATATGTAAAGATTAAGGTGATCAATCCCAATCCCACATTTATCCACAATACATCATTGCCACTCATACTGGTGATATTGTCCATTAACGCATGCAAGAGTAGGATGGCAAATCCTAAACTTCTATTTTATTAAACAACAATACCATCACAAGACTATTAGATTTCAACTAAGACCCTACAACTTATTAATTATCCCTAAGACTCTTCATAATTTCTTATAAAGGATTGGATAAAATCTAAATGTTTTCTTAAATTTTCCTAACACATTGTATGTTACTAAGGTAAGGATTACCTCAAATGGAATGTCTCTCAAGACAGTCCGTAACCTTGTGTCCTAGTTGTCCGCATCGAAAGCAAAGACCTTCCTTCCTATGCTGGTTAAGAGTCCAACATATGCGATTGTTGAATCCTCTGCAGTGTGGACATGGTGGCTTAGAACTTGGAGCGATCATACTTGGGCTTGCATCGTTTGAGACTACTATTTATTATTGATATTGGCATATGGACTTGCTTCCCGAGCCGGTACCTTACTCCTGATAGGACCTGCTGCCCCTTGCATGTCCTTGCTCCTTTTCTCTACCTCCTCCTGCTTCAAACCCTTCTCATAAGTGCTAGCCATATTCACCAGTAGAGACAAATCAACTATGTTCCGGTACTAAAGAGCTAGTTTGATCTTAGGGCGAAGACCATATTCAACCTTGATACACTTCGTCCTCTCATCAACATCCTTATAACTGCTAGCATATCAGATTAAATCCTCGAACCGAGTGACATACTCCCCAACAGTTAGGTCTCCTTGCATCAGGTTCAGAAATGCAATCTTCTTCTCCCTGCGTACATCCTCTGGGAAGTACTTTCCCAGAAACTTTTCCTTGAAATCATCCCAGTTAATCTCCTGGTTAGCAGTCTCCAGGCCCCTTCGTACATGCTCCCACTAGTGCTCTGATTCACCAGTGAGCATGTATTGTGCCAACAGGACATGCTGCCCAGCTGGTGGTGTCATGGTCCGGAAAATATTTTCGATTTCCGAAAGCTACCGTTGTGCTCCATCAGGGTTATATCATCCTTCAAACTTGGGTGGTTCGTTCTTCGTGAACCGTGCCAACCAATCGATCTCGGTTGGAGCTAGTGGTCGATGATTCAGTGTTGCTGCTGCGGCTACGGCTGCCGCTATATTCTCCGCCTGGTTCTGGTTCATTTGAGCTATATTTTCCGCTTGGTTCTGGTTCATTTGAACCAAGTTCTCTAGAATTGCAGTGATACTATCCTCGTCATGTTGGAACCTACAATCGTTGGGTGAAATAACTAGGAAACACTTAAAAATGCTTTTGAGAAGTGAAAAACGTATTTAAAAAACCAGATCTGCACGTGTTAATCGATTAACAAAGGTCTTAATCGATTAATACATGAGTTAATCGATTAAGTGCGCAAGGCAAGAAAATTCTAATCGATTAGTCAAAGTGCTTAATCGATTAGTCAAAGTGCTTAATCGATTAGTCAGATGAAAACCACTTAAAAACTTGTTTTCTCAAAAACTAAACCTTTTCTTTCAAACCATTAAGCCACCTATTGATTTTAGGTAAAGTGAATACTCAAATTATGATATAATCATGACCTTGATAGAGATTCACTACCCTCTAATAACTCTACCCAAACTCATAAACTAAAAAGACTTGAGAGGCGAAAGATATTACAATAAAACATAAACTACCAAACTAAGTCTTCATGAGCTTGCTCTCTCTTCATCACTTGATGTTTGTTGTTGCTTGATGAGCTTGAACATGATCAACACATTTGTATCTTGTTCAAAACCTTTTGTCATTTATCAAAACATTCTCAATGGATCTTACAATCTCCCCCTTTTTGAAAATGACAAACCCTGTTTTGAATTTGTTTGAAGTTGTTGATGCTTGAACTATTTGATCACTTGGTGAGACTCTTGCTCCCCCTCAATTAATGCTTTGACATTTGAAGTTGTTGATAGAAGCTTGATTCTCCCCCTATCTTCAACAACTTTTCTCAACCTATATAAAAACAACAAAACACAAACCTTTCTCCACAAAACAACCATTTCTCCCCCTTTTGGCATTATCAAAAAGTAATATATACCAATTTGAAATATAAAAAGATAAGCCAAAGTAGAGAAATCATATTCAATTATTTCTTCACAACACTAATTGTATAAACACATGTAAGAACTATACTTTGAAATGTGATACCAATTGGTAAGAAAATATAACAATGAAATATAATACCAATTGTAACAAACTAATTGAAAATAGAAAGTCATCACATCACTTAACAAAGTAAGATATGAATGGTAAAGAAATATCATAAAGCAATAATAGCATGATAATCATATAATGATCAAACCAATTGTAACTTATTAAAGAAATAATATCAATTGAGAGAACTATGATCAATATCTAACAATATCAAATGTTACCAATTTGTAGGATTTTATCTTGATATCAATTGAAGATGCAAATGAATGAATAACACATGAAAGTCCTTTTGATCTTCAATCATACCTACAAAAACAATCATGCTTTGCTTTTTGGTATCCAAATGGTTTTGGATCCATTTTTGTTAGTGTAGGG
Source organism: Crotalaria pallida (assembly GCA_037953625.1). Taxonomy (NCBI): domain Eukaryota; kingdom Viridiplantae; phylum Streptophyta; class Magnoliopsida; order Fabales; family Fabaceae; genus Crotalaria; species Crotalaria pallida. The sequence continues at coordinate 104,988,592 of CM075650.1, forward strand.
ACTCTCACCCTTTTTCACCCAAACAAACTTTCCTTTAGGTATACCATGCACTTTAATATAACATACATTTGAAGTATGTCCATGAGTACCACAATAGAAACATGTTGGTGCATTTGAAAAATCAACTTTAGAAAAATCAACAACATTTCTATGAGATTTACTCTTAGCATTAGTATAACCCAAACCAAACTTGTTTGAATTTTCTCTTTGAAAATTTAACAATGTGCGCAATCTAATATCACCATTTGTGAAACTTGCAAGCTAATTTTTCAAAATAGCATTTTCATCTTTAAGCAACTTGAAATCCTCACAATCAACCACATTATTCAATCTACTAGCACAATCACAAGAAGAACTAGCATATATGAGATCAAGAGTTTCATTTTGAAGATTAAGCTAATCAACTTGTTTTTGAAGTTCTAAAATCTCTTGTTGATGTTTCAAAATGAGCTTCTTCCTTTCAATATTTTTTGATGCTAGTTTCTTAAGATGTTCATGCATTTCTTCATAAGCATTATATAGAATATCATATTTAGAAGAAATTTCGGATTTAGTTTCACTTACATCGCTTTCGTAGCTTTGCTCACTTGATTCATCATTTGAACTTTCCTCTTCATCTACTAGAGCTATCAAGTTGAGAAAAGCGGCATCTTCATCATCCGAAGAACTATTCGATGTGCTTTTCTTGTCATCTTCATCATCACTATTCCAAACTATGTATGCTCTTTTAGATTTTGAATTTTTCTTTTCTTTCTCCTTCTTCTTGAGATACTTAGAGCATGAGTACTTGAGATGACCGGGCTTTCCACATTCATGACAAACTATACCTTCTTTTGATGTCTTGGTCTTGTAGTCTGGGGGATCCTTCTCTTTACTTTTGTTCTTGTTCAACCTTCCTTTTCTCCTTAGAATTTTATTGAACTTTCTTAGTAGAAGCTTCATCTCCTCTTCATCAATGTCCGAATCAGAATCTTCATTATCATCATTATCGGAACTCTCTTCCTTTTAATATTATCTTTGAGCTTTAAGAGCGATTCCTTTTCTTTCTTTGTTCTTGTCTGATTCTTCATGCATATGCAAGCGTCCAAGCTCCATTTCATGTTCTTGAAGCTTTCCGAAAAGTGTTGCTAAGTCCATGTTGTCCAAGTCCTTTGATTCAACTATTGCGGTAACCTTAGGTTGCCATTCCCTACTTAGACATCTTAAAACTTTGTTAACAAGTTCACAATTCAAGAAAGTCTTACCAAGAGCAATGAGATGATTAACAATATGAGTAAAACGCTTTTGCATAAAACATATAGATTCATTAGGCAACATACGAAACAATTCATATTCATGCATTAAAGAATTTAATCTAGCACGCCTAACTTCACTAGTGCCTTCATGTGTGACTTGCAAGGTGTCCCACATTTCTTTGGCATTACGACATTGGGAGACTCTAAAGAACTCATCATAAGATAAAGCGGAGGTGATGATATTCTTAGCTTTTAAATCATATTGAATTTTCCTTTTATCATCATTGGTCCACTTATCTTTGGGAGTTAGTGTAAGAACACCTTCTACTTCTTTTGAGGGAATATAAGGACCATTTTCAATGGCTTCCCAAATGTTCACATCTATGGCTTCTATAAAGATTCTCATCCTAATTTTCCAGTAAGCATAACCCTCTCCACCAAACATAGGAGGGCGGCTAATTGAAGCACCTTCACCACCAAAAGGATTCGTAGAACCCATTGTAGTTTCCTCAAGGATCTTAACGAAAAAGCTCTATGCTCGTGTCTTTCGACCGAGCTCTGATACCAATTGTTAGAACCTACAATCGGTGGGTGAAATAACTAGGAAACACTTAAAAATGCTTTTGAGAAGTGAAAAACGTATTTAAAAAACCAGATCTGCACGTGTTAATCGATTAACAAAGGTCTTAATCAATTAATACATGAGTTAATCGATTAAGTGCTCAAGGCAAGAAAATTCTAATCGATTAGTCAAAGTGCTTAATCGATTAGTCAAAGTGCTTAATCGATTAGTCAAAGTGCTTAATCGATTAGTCAGATGAAAACCACTTAAAAACTTGTTTTCTCAAAAACTAAACCTTTTCTTTCAAACCATTAAGCCACCTATTGATTTTAGGTAAAGTGAATAATCAAATTATGATATAATCATGACCTTGATAGAGATTCACTACCCTCTAATAACTCTACCCAAACTCATAAACTAAAAAGACTTGAGAGGCGAAAGATATTACAATAAAACATAAACTACCAAACTAAGTCTTCATGAGCTTGCTCTCTCTTCATCACTTGATGTTTGTTGTTGCTTGATGAGCTTGAACTTGATCAACATATTTGTAGCTTGTTCAAAACCTTTTGTCATTTATCAAAACATTCTCAATGGATCTTACACGTCACTGCGACTCCACGCCATAATATCTAGTCCTAAAGAAAACAACAAGTCAATACCCATACAAGCAAGCAATTACCTATGTATCCTAGTCATCTAACTTAGACACTAAACTATCAATCAGTTACTCGCTTCGTGAGTAACCCAAAGGAGTTGTGAGTCCACACTCCAAGGTCGAGGAAAAACTGCTCTAATACCAAAATGTAACACCCTCATAATTAAGTAGCTTAATTACTAATAATTAGGTTGAAATTAATTAGGACTTGAAAATTTCTCAATAAAATCCGACAGAGTTTCCTCTGTTTATCGGACTTAACAAAAATTACAGTTTATAAACCTGTCAGATCAGAGTAATTAAAAACTTAAACTTAAATAATAAACACAACCATAAAACCCTAATGCCTTGATACAAACATAATACAAGTTGTGGGCATTCCAAAAACTAAACTATATTAATTGCAAATTTTTAATTCTAATTCGCTCAATGCCTAATTTACACTCCATGGTGTGGAGTGTACTCCTGCTCGGCCATGCGTAGTGTAAACTCCATCTTCGTACCTGCATAAAAAAAAGCAAGATGGGTAGCATTACACAGAACTTAGGAAATAGTGTTTAACAAGACATAATAACAACTAAGAACATACACATCATTCAATCATAACTCATAGCATACAATACACAATTATTCCTAATTAACTTATTCTCATTCTCAATCTTATTCATAATTCCAGTAGTTAATTCTCTTGTTCACAGGGTCACCTGACCAACCTGTGTCCACTTCCTATCCATAGGGTCACCTGACCAACCTGTGTCACGTATCACATCCACAGGGTCACCTGACCAACCTGGGATGAGTGTTCTGAATCACAGGGTCACCTGACCAACCTGCGATGTGTTCCTAGTCACAGGGTCACCTGACCAACCTGCGTTATGTCTCTATTATCCTATCCCCAGAGTCATATGACCAACCCGGGTCCTATCTCTAATCAACACAATAAGTTCTATAACCTAACTTTAACTACTTAGCCCTATCCAAGTACATTACCCTAAGGTTTATCACTATCTCTACCCATCCTCTTAGCCATCACTATCCTCTTGCTTTTAAATCCTTAAAATTGGAACCGTGAGATCCAAGTATGACGACGAAGAAGAAAAACCAGGAGACAATAATAATATAGTGTTGATGGGTCTTCCTCTTTTCCTTGACATAGAGAGAGAAAATCAAGAGAAAGGAAGGGCCATAACCACCCTATCAAACAAAAGAGATAACAAAGATTAGAGATGATGACGTTGATCTCGTGTTCATGGGGAAAAGGAAAGGAAGAAACTTGATCAACTTACCTAGCCACTTGTTAGAGATGAGGAGATAGAGAGAGAGAAAACCAGAGAGAGAGATGGAGCTTGAAGGAAATGGGGTCACCACTAAGAGAAAGAGAAGGAAAGGAAGCTTGATGATGTGGATGCCTTTGATGATGAATCAAACCATGGGAGGTTAGCTATGGAGCCCTAGCTTCATGGAGAAGCTTGTGGGTTTGCTTAGGAAGGAGGGAGAAAAATGAATGCTCCCCACTACTTTATTTTTTTCTCTGGAGACTTGTACTACTCAATTAGTCCAAGCACTAATCGAGTAGTTCATGAATTTTCACTTTATCTTCTCTCTGTGGCATGGGCTACTCGATTAGTGCATGCACTAATGCACTAATCGAGGAGTCCATAAATTTTCATTTTTTCTGTGCTCTTCAAAATCCCATAACTTCTTCGTTACCCGTCGGATCTTGCTCAAATTTGGAAGCAAGCTTCTCTAACACCAATCTTCATATCCAACAGTGAAATTTATCTTTTGAGTTGTAAATCTTCTATTTTTAATTTCCTAGTATAACGTATTCTAAACTCCGAAAAAGTCGTTTCAAATGCTCGTTTTCCCAACTCACAACCTCTTATTCCTTGCTTAGGCTATCTAACGACTTCATAGTATTAAACTTGATCCTAATCCACCACCTTAACTATTCTTTAGCAAAATTATCATTTTTCTAATCCATTATTATTTTGTTTATTCTTGGGATTAAAATTCGGGATGTTACAACACCGGCCCCGACGCCCTTTCTATTGCTAGAGCCGTCCACATTAAATGATCCAGACATCTGAGTTCGAGCTGGCTGATTGCTCGGTAAACTCGGACACAAAATTTGCCAAGGATTGAGATTTTATTTCTTTTCTCGGCTCATATGAAATGTCAAGCTCGGAAAGCTCGATTGCCCAGGATATCATTCTACCAGCCAGGTTACGCTTCTGGAGGACTTGTCGGATCAGCTGAGCGGTTCGAATAGTGATCGGATGACTTTGAAAGTATTGCCTAAGTCTTCTGGCGGCCAAGATCAAACAAAAATCAAACTTATAGATCTTTGAGTACCTCAACTCGGGCCCTTGCAAGGCTCGACTAAAAAAGTATACAGGGAATTCAACCTTGGATTCTTCTTTGGCGAGAACCGAACTGACGGTCGAGTCTCCAACGGAAAGATACAGGTATAGATTCTCACCCTCTTGTGGGCTGGAAAGGACAGGAAGGGATGAGAGGTATTCCTTCAAATCCAAAACGGCTTCTTCACATCTTTTGTCCTAGATAAATTCAGTGTTCTTTTTCAGTAATTGATACCACCGCAGTCTTTTTCGGGCCGCTTGCGGCAGGAAACGGGAGAGTGCGGCCATTTGGCCTGTCAACTGTTGTACACCCTTAATGTCAAACAGACTTTTCATCTCCAAGATGGCTCTACACTTGTCTGGATTCGCCTCGATGCCGCGCTCCGTCAACATGAAACTGAGAAAGGCGCCTACCGGAACCCCAAAGGTACATTTCTCAAGGTTGAGCCTCATATTATACTTTCAGACCCTTTCCAACACTATCGCTAAATCCCTGACATGGTTTTCTTTCAGCTTGCTTTTAGTAATCATGTCATCAATATAGACTTCCATGATTGGGCCAATGATTCCGTCAAAAACTATGTTCATCATTCGCTGATAAGTGGCACCAACGTTCTTTAACCCGAAAGGCATGACCGTGTAACAGTAGGTCGCCTTCTTGGTGATAAAGGTTGTCTTTTCCTGATCTGGAGGATACATAGGGATTTGGTTATATCCTGAGTATGCATTGGCGAATGACAAGAGCTAATAACCGGCCGAGTTTTCTACTAGTTGGTTAATGATTGGCAACGGATACTGGTCCTTGGGACAAGCTTTGTTTAGGTCGGTGTAATCGACGCACATGAGCCACTTTCCGCTCGACTTCCTGGCCAGCACGGTGTTAGACAACCATTCAGTATAGGAGACTTCCCTGATGATGTCGGCCTCCAAAAGCTCGGGTACTTTTTCTTGTATTGCTCTCATTTCTTGGCCCCAACCCTACGCTTTTTCTGAGCGACGGGTTTGGCTTTCGATTAACACTTAACTTATGACAAATGAAATTTTGATCAATTCCTGGCATATCAGCAGATGTCCAGGAAAATAAGTCTCTGTTGTTTCTTAGAAGGTCTAGGAGCTCGGCTCTGATCAGAGTGGGCAGGTTGGACCCGATCCTTATCATTCGGGAGGCATCCGACTGATCAATCGGGACACACTCCCAGTCCCCCTGAGGCACTGGTCTCAGATCATCTTGCTCTGCCCTTACATCTTGCTTGGCTAGCTACACATTACCCTTGCTCAAAACTAATCTCGGTAAGCTCTCATCCTTTTTCTTGATTTTGCCGAGGCTGGCGTTATAACACAAATGCGCCTTTTCCTGTTCGGCTCTTACTGTCACTACACTGTTGTCGGATCCAACAAACTTCATGGCAAGGATGACAGTGGAAACGACCGGACCGAATGCTTGCAAGCATGTTCTCCCCATAATGGCATTGTATGCTGACGGACAATCAACCACGAGGAACTTGATAATCTCGGTCCTCGCAGACGATTGTTTCCCCAAGGTGACCGGCAATTGAATTGACCCCAGAGGTTGTATAGCATCACCTATGAAACCAATCAAATTCCCCTCAAAGGGGGTGAGATCCACCTGTCTTAGCTTCAATGCTTTGAATGCATGTAGGAAAAGGATGTCGACCGAGCTTCCCTGATTCACAAAGATCCGGGCCACTTCAAATTTGTCGACCAATGCTGCAATGACCATTGGGTCGTTGTGCTAAGGAATAACTGCTTCTAAATCCTGATCGATAAAGCTGATTGGGACACTCTTAGAAGGTTTTTTCTGTATTGGACGATGATGTACTGCAAGAACCTGATTGCCATGCCTCTTTCTTTCTGACCTTCCTCCCCTCTACCTGCAAAACCACCCGAAATAGTATTTACTCGGAAGTCTCTTGGGGAATTATCCAGTTCCTCAATCGAGACCAAGTTCATGTGTTGTGAGTCTTTCACTTGGTTATCGGGAGATGGATCTCGTCTCCTTTTCCCTTTGTCTGGGCTTGGTGAGTTCCTTCTCGTCCTTCTGTCCTGGGATTGGGACCTTCTTCTCATTCGTTTTTCCAAAACTTTGAACATACTGTTGCAACTTACCTGCCCTAATCAAATCCTCAATAGCGTCCCTAAGCCAAGTACACTAATCCGTAGTGTGTCCAAAACCTTCACGGAAATCGCAATATTTGGACTTGTTTTTCTGATTTCTCAAAAAGGGTGGTCTGTGAGCATAGCGAAGGTCAGTCTGCATTGTTTCTTTCCAGATTTGGGATCTGGAAACAGTTAGTGGAGTGTATGAACTGTATTTGGATTTTGGTCGACGGTTGTCCCTCTCATCCCTCCTCAGATGTCCTCGCTCTTCACGCCGAGAATGATCCTGGGAGTTATCTTCTAACCTTCGAGCTATTCTGCTCTTCTGTCCAGTATAAAATTCTTCCAAATTAATGAACTTGTTGGAGCGCCGACGTAGCTTGGCCATGTCTCTGGGGGGTTTGCCGATTAGAGAATTCTGAAAGTCCCTAGGGGCCAAGCCCTGTGTGAAGAGGAGAACGGCTGCTCCTGGCTCCAAGTTTGAGATCAAGCTTGACTCGTTGTGAAACCGAGAAAGGTAATCCTGAAGTGTTTCCTCAGGCTTTTGAGTGATCGTTGCCAGCGTGTAGTCAGATTTAGGTTGCACACAACTAGCGGTATACCTGCTGAGGAATACTCGCTTCATCTCGGCCCACGAGTCTATAGAGTTCGACGGAAGGGAGGAATACCATCACTGAACAGAGGGTTGGAGAGTCATAGAGAACGCTCTACACTTCATTCTGTCATCACCTCCATAGAAGTTCATAGTTCCTTCGTAAGAGAGGATATGTTCCTGGGGTCAGTGAGGCCATTGTACCGAGGAATGTTGGTGAGACCAAGGTAACCCTGAGGGGTTATGTATGACATGATGTGCTGAGTAAAGGGGTGACTGGGGTGAGTCAGGCCCACATACTCACTATGTGAATGTAACATTTCTGTATTCTTAGCTGGCTTTGATGGAGATAGGACTGGAGTTGGTTGGTTTTGAGGTTCGTTTACGACTGGGGCCACTGGAGGTGCCCGTTCAGCCAAACACTCCATTGATCGGTGTTGAAGGTCGGCTATAGCTTGGCCTTGTTGTTCCATTATTCTTATCTGCTGTCTCATCATGGAGAGAATCTCATCCTCACATCGTCTATAAGACGAGTCCCTTGAACAAGAATGAGATCGACGAGAGTGTTCTGGGGAGCGGCCATGGTTCATGTAGCGGCGTTGCTAGTCAGTGGTGTTTTCTTCTAGCTGGGAAGTCAGATGCACGCGTTGGGGTCTTTCGAGTCTAGGGTTGTCTTGGTCTCTGGTTGCTTGTCTGTTGTGTTCGGGAGAAGTCTATCCAGATGCTTCCGTATAAGGTCCACTGTGGGTGTGAGTCGGTGGTGGTGGTGGCGGCGATGGTGGTGGTGGTGGTGGTGGGTTGACTAACCTATTTTCTTGGAGGTGGAGGCGCAGATCCTCACTAGGATGTGGGAACTATTGCGCCTGTGCCACCCTCTTGGGTCAACCTCTACCTCTTCTTGCTCCTTGGTGTTGAGTCTCTGCCATTTGTGGGTGGGAATACTGAGTTTATTCGTATTCCCAAAGACGGCGCTTGATGTAATGTCCTAGACGTGGAGGACCACTGAAATCAGGGAATGGTCTAATTGAGGCCACAATCTAGGGTTATTGTAGGATCTTAAGGTTCTCCTAATATCCAGTAGGGATACCAGGGGTTGCCCTAATCACAGAGTGTGTGAGCTTGCAATTAGGGTTAGAAGACGTACCTGAGCCCCTTGTAGCATGGTACTATTTATAGGGGTGGTTGTGTGTCCTATGGGCCAAGGAAGGCCCATTAGGGCTAGCCTGGATGTGAGCTATATTGGGATAAGATCGCTGAGTCACCTTGTCCTGATCCTGTACTGGCAAGTCGGTTGAGACATTTGTAAACGTGGTGTGGAACTTTCTCGGCCCGTTCCTGGTGACCTGGTCGGTCTTTAGGGGTTAGTCTCAGGTACCTGGGGGCATATTAGTGTGACGTGCTCGACCTAGGATGCATGTGCTGATCACGTGATTAAGGATCTCGGCCTTAGGCGAGGTCCACCACAATATCTTTCACAATCCATAAATTAAAACTCATGTAATTCAAGATAAAAGATTTTAAAATTCATTCATTTCATAAAAAAAAACATGTATAATGATGTATTGTCAAAAAAGTTTAAAAATTAAAAAAAAAAAATTGGAGTCAATAACTGTGTTGATAATCTAAATTTCTGAGCATGTCATCAATAAAGTCACAATACAATGATAATTTTAAAAAAAAAACAAGTGAGTCGTATTAGGAATGATAATGGGTCCAGGTATCCCATTACCCGACCTGTCACGTTTATGCATATCCGGATTCGGACCCGCCCGGGTACCCAAACGGGTTCATGGGAACCCATTATATTTTATATAAAAAATTAATAAAATTTTATGCTTTTTTTTTCTGAACAAACATAAAAATTTCTTATTTTTACTTGTTATCAAACACTGATATATCATTGAACAATTCACGAAATTCACAAACAAATTCACTAGACGCAAAACAAATTCACTTAGAAACAAATTCACTTAGAAACAAATCCTCTCACACAAACATACTTAAATTCCAAATAAATTGAATACAATACGTATTTTTTTTGCGGATCCAGGTACCCGCAGGTTCCATATCCCGTTACCTGGACCCGGACCCATTCCGAGTATTACCAGCGGGTACCCATTTTTATAGACCCGAAGGTCCATTTTTGAATCTGAATCCGGACCAGTTACAAGTATTATCCGACGGGTACGGGTCAAATTGCCCAGCCTAAGCCGTACGTGTCCAAACGTATATGCCAAAATCCCTGCCCAGTTTTTAAAATGAGAATAGGAGCTGGCCCAAAACATTAAATTCTGAAGAACGTAACCCCGAAATAGCCGGATTTTTCTTATTTGGTTTTGCATTTATTTTTCTTTTTTGTTTTATGGTTTTTCATTTTTGAAGTTGATTACTAAAATGAAATTCAATATTTTTTGTGGTTTTTATTATTGGTCATATTGAACTACTTTCTCCGTTTCATATGTAGTGTTAATAGAGTTTTTGTTCCATATTTCATATGTATTATTGTTCTTTTACATAACCTAATACATAATTAATGTTAGTTTTCCTAACACATCTCTATTTATTACACTCTCTTTCTCACTTCTAATATGCCCAAAGAAGATAAGATAAAGGAAGATGATTAGATAGAAAATTTATTAAGGAAAATACAGCTTCCCATGATGAAGGCTCTATAAATACCAACCTCCAGTATAGGATGAAGACACACATCCAATACTCATTAGGATACACATGACCCATGTAATACCCACATTTTTCCCATTTTAATAAATCGATTTTTCTTGAATTTATGATTGGGCAATTAATTTCAGAATTATAAAAATAAATTATTTTATTTATATTTATGAACAAAAATAATTGTTTTGAATTTATTGTTATAATGATGAAATATTTTGTTTTGTGATTTGAAGGAATTATCAATTATTGGTTTAAAGGATTTGTTTAACTTTAAAAATTCATAACTTTTTATCTGTAAATCCGAATTAAGTGAATTTACAGTCAAAACGATCGTATTAAAATGTAGAATTTATTTTTGTACATTTTGGGATTTATTTATGCTGTCTACGAAATTTTTATTATTTTGGGAAGATTATAATGTTTTATTGAAGCAAATTGAATTATGATTTTCATGTGGAATTTACTGTATTGGAAAAATATTATTTTCTTCTGTAATGATGTGATGTACGGTTTTAAGTGTTTATTTTGTGCATTTTGAATTTTAAATTGGTAGACATACAATCATGAGTGTACAAGACCCTAGGACAACCTAATTAAACACAACCTACCCTAATTAAAGTGTAGCCACCCTACATGTATCCTATAGGAGACATGTCATTAATTCCTAACCAATGCATGTGTCCTCTTTATTTATTCACCCTTTTTCCATAACACCCTACCTAAACCTACCTATATTTATTAATTACCACTCATACACTTAAACGAAAATTTGTAAAATCCCTATCCTATGTATATGATAAAACCGTGAGGGAGTATAAGAAAGATAGGGAGGCCCTTGATTTCTTTGCACCCCACTTTTTTAGATGAAGAACCCCACTTTAGTCCCTCCATATAAATACCCTATGACTCCTCACCCATTTCACTTGTTCTTGCCATTTCACATAGACATAAAAATAGAGAGAAGCTAGAGAGAGAGAGAGAGAGAGAGAAGCCGAGAAAGGGAGGAGGGAGAAGGAGGAAGAAAGCTTGATTTTTGTGACTCATTTTTGTTCTCCTACTAGGTATTGATCATGAAACTCATTTCTTTTCTTCTTCTTTCATCTTTTTTCGGTTTTTATATATACATGTTGATAAGTTGTTGATTTGTTAATGCATGTGTGATTTTAAGATAAATCTTTGAACTTTAGCTAATTTTATGCTTGAAACTAAGTTTGAAGATTGAAAAATGGACATGCAACAATGTCCTAGGGCCATACGGTTTTGCCCTTTTTGTGCCCAAAGGATTTTTGTTTTCTTTTGATGGTTTGATTCTTGATCTTGAAATAAATATTAGAATATTGGTTTGTGTTGTAAAAATTTATAATTTCCCCTATATATAGTTTGGCCAACACAAAGAACAAAAGAAATGAATTTGTGTTCTTAATGCATGTTGGATTTTTGTAATTCTCTATGATTTTTAAGCCCTAATGTATAAGGATTTAAGCTCAAAAGTTTAAAATGAACATGCAAGAACAAAAAGGGACCATACGTTTTTTATTTGATTTGTGCTCAAGTGGTTTTGTTTTGTTTTAATGTTTTGTTTGTGTTCAAAATAAAGGAATAAGCTTTGATTTTTATTGGTATTGAAGCATATGTTTATGAGTTGTTTTATCTTGCAAAAATTTCTAATTTTCCTTTCTTTATGTTTCGGCCACATCAAGAAATGAAGGAAATAAAATTGATTTTTAGTGTGTAATTGATTTTGAGCTTGGATCTTTGATTTTTAGTTGCATGCATGTTGGAATCTAAGTCGAAAATGAATAAAATGGACATGCATGATGCTTTAAGGTCCACACGATTTTCCCATGATTTTTGTCTGAAATGATTTTATTTTGATTATTTGAGTTCTACTTGGAATAAAAGAATGCAAAATGGATTTTTATGTATTTTTATGTGTTGAGCTATTGGTGTAATAATCTCTAATTTTTCCTATGTGTGTTTTTGGTCCAAATAGGTTGATAAGGAAAATAAATTGATTTGATTATGCATGTTGTATTGAGAATGATTACTTGATTTGGTTTGAGTTTGTTTGTTGGAAAAGAGGTTAAAATAGGTTGAGCATGAAAATGAATCAATTCGGTTTTTGAAAAGTGAATGTTTATATGAGCTAATTTTGTTGGCTCATAAATTGTGACTTTGTTTCATGATATTGTGTGTAGGGATAGACTCATTTAGGGGCTGCATATTTGAGAATGATATAGAAAATGTCAATCTAATCCTATTCTGAATTTTTGAACACATTGCTTTAGCTTGCAGGAGGTTTTGATGAACATTAGTTGTGCTAATCTGATTGCCGTGAAAATTTGATATGTTGTTCTTGATGTTATTTAAATGTGTTCTGGAAAGTTTGGATTGGTTTGAAATTGTTTAGATATTTTAAATGAATTTTGTTTGTTAATGAATGTTTAAGAAAAACTTGTGTTTTCAATGGCAAAAGACTTGAATGAAAAATGTTTCTTCAAGTTCAAAACCTATAATACTTGGTCACTATTTTTATAATGCTAATATTAGTGTCTCTTAATTTTGAAATGATTTTTGGAATTTATTTACTAATATTGCAAGAGTCCCTTTTGTGAAAACGACTTCGGAAAAATAAGCTTTTCGGATTAAATATGAACAGAATTTTTGAACTTAACCAACTCTATATCGCTTGAAATTTTTATGGTAGCTTCTTGAGAATGTTTTGAGACTCTCTGTGAAATTTTAGATGATTTGGTGTTGATTTGATAATTTTTCAAATGGCAAAACAGTGAACCATTCGGTTCAGAACTTTTCAGGCTTAGTGACAAGTTTAATTAAAAAAGTATGACTTAAACAACTCCAAATAATCTGAAATTTTTATGAGGTGGTCTTGACTGTCTGAGGAGGGTTTGAACCAATTTTCATTAATTCAGAGTTGATTTGCTACTATTTTTAATCGTTGCATTTTAGCCTCAGGTCAGCAGCAATCCTGTTTTGATTTTAATGCAAAATCTGATTTGAAACCTAAGTTAGGATTGTTCCAATGACCTGAAATTTTATATGTCGAAATTTAATATATGTATGTGTCTTCTGCAAATTTTGGGAATTTAACTCTTCGATTTGATGTGGTTTGAAATTTGTCTTTCTTATTTTCTCTGTATTGGAACTAATGCTCTATTTGATACTTTTTGGACATGTGTGAACTTTTGTGCTTTCTTTTGTGACTTGGCTGGACTTGTATGATGATCATGATGCCTTAAAATGATTGAATGATTAATTGTTTAATAGTATGTTTAGATTATGTACAAATGAACTTGTAAGGTAATTATTTACGGTCGTTATTCGGCTTAGGTTTTTAGTTTAAGATGAGATTGTTTTATATGATATATATATATATATATATATATATATATATATTAATTGACGTATTATGTGACGCATGCTAATTGAATTACCTATGTGTTTACTTGTCTTGGAATTATTTCTGTGGTTAAGAAATAAAAAGAAAATGATTTATTTAGTCAAGTTAAAGTGTTGTGTTTGATTATGTGCTATCCTTTGAAGTTGAGTGATTTTTGAAAAGGTTTGCTTAATTGGAAGATGTTGAGCTTGTTGGTTGCTACCCTATTTCATTTCATGGTATTATGTTTGAAATATAATTTGTTTTAAGTGTTTATTTTATAACAAAGTATTATATGAACTAAAGTATGATTTTACAGTGTTTTCGGATTTCGCGAAAAAGTGATTTCGAGCTTACTTCACCACTGTTCAGCATTGAATTAGTTCGTATTCTATTTATAAAAACGTTTTCAATTGATTTAAAGTTTGAGTTTCCAATGGTACCTGATTTAGAGAACAGTTGGACTGAAAATCAACTTTTTTTTAGTATTTTCGGGCTTTGGTTTGTGGCTGTCCCGAATGGACCAGTGTTTCGGATCTTTTTTATTGAAAAGATATAATTATTGAGAGATTACTAAGGGTTCGTAAACTTAATGAAGTTTGGCTCCGATGGAGTGGATATTATTTCTACAGCAAAAAGAAGGGGGAAATGTGCCTTTGATTAACCCGGTTTTGCGGGGACGCCTAATACAGGTATGTAAGTACTGTAACACCCCAAAATTTTAATCCCCGATTAATGAAATGTTAATTATAAAATTAATTATAATTAATGATTTCTATTTTAATCCTTGATTAAAATTATGTGTTATGTATTTAGGAGATGTGTTTGAATTTATTTAATAAATATAATTATGCATGAAATAATTATTTTGCATATTAGTCCCTGGGTTGGGACCTAGAAGCAATTATAGGAAAGGTTTTGGAGGGAAAGTAAATAAAATAATTATTTTCAAAAACTGGGCAAATTACTCGAGTATTTTCTGGAATACTCGAGTATTCTGGTCAGAGTTGCTCAACGTTAATGCGTTTTGATGAGTCACCACCGAGTTACCGCCGCCTTGACACGAAAACACCCTCCACAACACGTCCCAGTATGCGTGTCGAGCTGCATGAAGGTCTTAGCCAAGTATTTAAGCTGTGGTTGACGGATTAAGCAACCCCTTTTTGCCAAATTGTTGTTGAGTTTGTGAGTTAGGGTTCTAAAATCGTTTCCATCGATTCTCCTTCTCTGAGTCGAATTAAGTAACAAATCATACACTAATACAAAGCTCACATCACAAGCTTTGTATAGACACTAAAATCGTGAGGTTTGAGTGAGTGTGGTGGAAGAATTGAAGCTTGGAAGTTGGGGCTGTTTTTTGTCAAGTGGTTTTAGGAGCTCACTTTGATTCCAATTTTTGGTAAGCTCGCGAGTCTTTTAAGCCTCAATTCAATTTCTTTAGTTAGTAGAGGTTACATAGAGTATAGAAATACTAATTTCCCCAATTGTTATCTCTGTCTTCCATGTAAACCAATTCAATCTTGGTGATGTACTCAAAACTGTCTTGCATGTGGTACTCAAAGCTGTCTTTGGTGTTGGAGAGCTTTCTCTTGGGAATTCTCTATTAGTGCACGTCTGAGAGGTAAGGGGAAGTTGATTTATGCACTAGATAGAGTTTGAATTCCATTATTTTCATTAGAGAGCCAGCAAGAGGCTCTAAGGGCTTAGATTGAATAGGAACATTGGTTTGGAGACCAATTCATGCTTTATGGTTGTTGTGAGCAAGTTTCACATGATGCATGCAAGCTGTAATGAGTATTATTTTATGAGTTTGTTGATTATTTTGCAATTTGAGGTGTTAAGTTGTGAAATTGTATATTTTGAGCTTTAATGATCGATTCTCTGTCAAATCTGTAATTTGATATGAACTGAGTGTTGTAACATGTTTAATGTATGATATATGAACTCTGTTGATCACTGGATTGGACTAAAAATGATTAGAATTTAAAATGGTGTGTTAAAAACAAGATTTCAGTCTGTTCTGCAACAAAAGACTCAAGTATTAGGCTGGTTACTCGAGTGAAATTTTGGTAAAACAATGTATTTTGAGCAAGAACACTCGAGTACCATGCCCAGAACTCGAGTAATCGAGTGATGCATGGGATATGTTAAGGTAAACCACTCGAGTAATGCAGGGGTCACTCGAGTGTTCTGGAATTGATGAAGAACACTCGAGTAACTCATGAATCACTCGAGTACTTTTATAAATCTGAAACCCAAATCCCCAGAAAGACATGAACACTCGAGTAATCTGGAAAAAGTGAAGAACACTCGAGTAGTTCACCCAGAATAATTAAAATATCATTTTTAATTCTGAATCATTGATTAATACTTAAGTGAAAATTAATCCAAGTGACCAAAGACTTAAAAGGAACTGATTGATGATATGAAAAAGTTTTCATTGGAATGAGGAGACGCTGCTCGGGTGGCACGTCGAGTATTACTAACAAGAAAAACATCAATCAATCCCTTTAAGTGAAAAATGATGCATTCATTTTGGAGTTTGGATGGTAGGTCGTTTATCATGTTTTGGTAACATGTGGAGGGCCTCTGGGAGTGCCAAAATGCTTGCTTGATGACACGTTGAAGACGTGGTCGGCTTAGTGGATGCCGATATGGTTAAACCGTTTGGATGACGGTCCGTTTGGATGACGGGATGTGCTCGGGTGGCACGGATTCCAAGCTTGTCGTGTACATTCTTGGTGAATGTACGAAATGTTGTATACCTAGGAATACAACACACTGGTGAGTGCTGGGTTGTCAGGGATGGACGTCAGAGAGTGACATAGATTGACGGAGATAGGTTTGAGAGCTAAATTCATGCATCATGCCATTCATTTAAATTAACTGTGATAAATGAAACAAGTGTGAGCATCCTACTTGCATTCAATAACTGCTA
The DNA here is from genome assembly GCA_037953625.1 of Crotalaria pallida. Lineage (NCBI taxonomy): Eukaryota > Viridiplantae > Streptophyta > Magnoliopsida > Fabales > Fabaceae > Crotalaria > Crotalaria pallida. The sequence continues at coordinate 105,005,134 of CM075650.1, forward strand.
AGTGCTAAATGTGATTGTTGTTCATTGTTGCATATTTACATATTGTACATTTCTGCTCTATTGATTATGTGTATAGAATTGCTTACCCCTATGCCCTTGTAGGTGATGTCTCGATACATCGCTTGCATCGAGATCCGGCCACTTCCTAGTGGCACATGGATCTATGAGGACCATCGTGCGGTGTTCGAGGGAGAGGTAGAGATTACCTTCTACCACCTGAACCCGCTGATTCGATTTCGTCCTCGTAGATTTAGGATTCCCATCATATACACTATGCATGTACCCCCGTTTTACACATATCATGGACCACCTCCCACACGACCAGCTCGCTCTTATCATAGTTTCCGTTTTCGACCTACCCGCTCACACCCATTTTCCTCTAGAGTCGTCTGCGAGGAGACTCCCCCTTCTGATCCGAGGAGCCCAGTCAGGGTCACACCATCTCCTGACCCTGTACCCAGTGGTAGGGTACACTCTCCATCGGACGAGATCGAAGAGGATCCCGTGGAGGACGAGAGCGGAGGCGAGCTTGTCGTACATTCTACTGGGAGTGACTTGAGGGATGATGATCCCTAGGTATGCGCATATGGTATATGATGAGGATCCGGGTATCCGATGTGGTGTTGCCGTGGAGGAGATTCTGCTGCTGCGGTTGATGGGGATGTTTCTTTTGCTACCTGGAGACTGCTACTACCATTACCACTACTACTACTGATGCTGCCAGATCTATGTGACCACCTCTAGAGTTCATATTTTGATATGTATATATTTTGTAGATATGCTCTTGAGAGCTCTAGGGCTATGGTTATATTATGATGTAGATCTGTTATGGACTTGTTGGACCTTGGAGACTTGACTACTGGGACTATGTATTACTTGACCTATATCTATATATATCTATATATAGCTTATGTTCATATTTTTAACTGTACATAGTCCTACTCTTTCCGCTTACTCTGATAAAGATTAATTAACGGATTCGGTTGTATTATGTAAATGGTATCGGTTCCGTAAAAGAAAGAATGGATATGCATCGTCTAAGTTTACAATGTCAATACATTTTCGAAAGCATCGATGCTATCCGGATTCTTATTTTAGCAAACACCGAATTCAATACAATGTTTCAAATAATACTAATTATTCTCTCCAAGAGCTCCATATCTTGATTGTGCACCCGCTTGTAAAGAAAATTTTATTTTTACATTTTCTAAATACTTACAAGTCCATATATTATCCGATTTAATAGTCTAATTACTATAATAAACTTGAGGTAATAAGAAGGGTGTCACACTGAGTGGTATCAGAGCAAAAGTCAGATCTTGTAGTAGTGGAAGTAGCTCCGGAAAGGTAGCCATCAACATCAAGCAGGTATCCGCAGGGCATATTTATTGTTATGAATGTTTGTATCTTGTCTCTTTTGAGCACAAGACACAATTGAATGTTGATTTAAAGTTATAAGCTATAGCCTTAGTATAGGTGGTGTGAGGAATGTTTCTTTAGTTCAACATATGTGACCATGAGCATATAGCGCAGGTCTATTATGGCAACTAGAAACCAAAATCACACCAATGCGATGTTAGAAAGAATAACCGCGGTGTTGGAGACCATGCAGCAGCAATCTCAGCAACCACCTCAGCCGGTTAATCCACCTCATCAATGCAATGTGGGTAACACCGAGGCGAAGAGTCTGGCTGATTTTAGGAGTTGTAATCCGCCTAAGTTTGAAGGAGGATTTAGACCTGAGGAGGCCAACAAGTGGATTCACACCATGCACAAGATTCTGAGGACTTTGGACTGCACGGAAGCTCAAAAAGTAGCATATGCAGTCTACATGCTAGAGGATGAAGCTGAGAATTGGTGGAATCACACGGTTCAACTCCTACACTATGAAGGAAGGGATGTGAATTGGGGTGTATTTATGGAAAAGTTCCTCAATAAGTACTTCCCTGAGGACTTGAGGAGGAAGAAGGAGGTGGAATTCTTAAAACTTAAACAAGGAAGCATGAGTGTGGGCGAGTACGCGGCCAAGTTTGAGGAGTTGATGAAGTACTCTCCATACTACCATAACAACCCCGATGAAAGGAGTAAGTGTATCAAGTTTGAGGGAGGCTTGAGGCCTAAGTTGAAGTCAACTTTCAGCTACCAACGAATTCAAAGCTTTCCTGCACTTGTGGACATGTGTAGGATGTATGAAGATGACAAGAAGGCTGAAGAGTTGCAAGCCTCATAAAGAAAGGACAACCAGAATTATGGACCTCAGAGGCGTAAGAGTTTCAACAACCGAGGCAAGGGTCCGTATGATCGCCGAGGGAAAGGCAAGGGGATGGTTGGTGGTTCAGATGGAATAAATTTTCGGAGCGAGGCTTTGTAACAACCCGATTTTCGTAAGCCAAAAATATTTACTTTTAATCATTAAAGTTGCAAAAATTGAGGCCAGATTTTTTTTTTTTTAAACTTTGTTGGAGTATTTGAAACATTATTGGAAAGTCCTTGATGTTTCCAACATCCTTTTCGAAAACCGAGTTGTTACTAAAACATTTATTTTCATAAAACTTTCAATTACATAAAAAGACTTGTTTCCAAATCCTCGTGATATTTCCCAAAATAGTACATGGTTTAATTCTTCAAAAAGGAAGTAGACCTCAATACAGATGTAAAAACTTAGCTCGAATACATGAATGGCCCATTGCTTGGTAATCCTTGACTCAAAACACAATTCACAAGTTTAGCCTAAACGTTCTACTTTTTGCTTCCTTCTGATGAAAGCATCCAGATGGAACCCTCCTTTCTTCTTACGCCATTTCTTCATTCCCAAGAACGAAGTCACCTCTGTCATGACCTTCTTGTCATTGATAAGCTCCAGCTCCGCTTCATCTAGAATGTTGATCTCCACGGGATGCTCCGTCTGCCCGTTGAGATATCAGCAGCACCGATATGCCAACGAACAGGAGAGAGTAAGCTATCCGAACGACGAATCGTCGACGGTGTGGGATTACGATAGGAAAAATAATAGAACCACACAACACACAATACATCACACAGACACATGACAATCAAGTGTATGATTCTTAACATCTTTATCATTATTATCTTGTATTTTCATCATTACTATTATCCTTCATTATTGTTCCATCTTAATTTCACTTCTCATAAACATTCTTTCTTTTTCAATTCTTTTCCATCTCGCACTCATTATTTCTCATTTCACAATATCATCGGGGTACTCAACTCTTTCTCGGTGATCACTCACGTCTACATCTCCTCGGTCATCCACCCGACCTAGTCGAAAGCAAACAGGAGTACAGGACCTTTACCACGCGGGCACGACAGCTGTCTCAACACAAATGGTCCCAGACCAGGAGGATCTCGTCCTCAAATCATATCAATAATATTAAGATGTTTCGTATCATCTCAAAGATCAGAACTTAGTGGTCTCTAGGTCAGTAGTATTGTGAAAATTGTTTGTGTATGTGGCCACGTATACGAAGGAGACTAGGACCACGCCTCTTCTCATGCAAGATACTTTTGATGTGAATATACCATGACGATATGACTTGATTTTATTATTTATGCATGATGAATATTCTATATGATGATGTGGATGTCTGGTACCCTATGAAACGTTTGTATGTCTTAATCCATGATGGAAATTAAGTGAGACAATGGAAATTATGAAGATAATGATAATGCCAAAGATGATAAAAATCTAAGGAGAATAAGATTCGATTGTGATGAAAGGGATAGATGATTTCCGAAGTGACAAAGTGAAAGTGTAAGGAAAGAAATGATGATGTGAATATGATTGGAATCATTGATGTGGATGTGCCAAGTAGTGAAAAGATTGATGTGAAATGTTGCCAGGTTGAGGAACTCCCTAATGGGCACGACTGATGTGATGTGCTTGCCAGGTTGACGAGCTCCCTGTTATGCTCAGTTGTTATGGTGATTAGTGAAATGTTGAGAATGTAACATCCCTGATTTTAGTCCCAAGTTTAATTAGTAAAACCTAAGTTAGAATTCATGAGGAAAACAACAGGGAACCATGGGTAGGAGCTAAGAGTAATGTCTTAGAGTTATAATTTGTCAAATAGGAGTTTTGGACAAGGTAATCGATTACCTTGTGGGGAAGTAATCGATTACATGCCCTCTGGTAGAATCTCTTTGATGTTGCATCCATTGTGATCGATTACTCTTAAGGAGATAATCGATTATTTCAGGTGATAATCGATTACTTGGAGGAAAAGTAATCGATTATCAGTGCTCTGGTTAATGTATGATGCAACAAGCGTAATCGAATAATTGAGGAGAGTAATCGATTATTTTGGCAAAGTAATCGATTACTCTGGGCAAGTAATCGATTACTTTAGGTCTGATGCAAAAAAAAGAGGCGTTGGAACCATGTGCTCGAAGCTTCTCTTAGAAGCCTTTGTTCTCAGTCACAAATCTTTTTCCCCTCACAAAAGAAACAAAAAGGACCAACTCTCTCTCTCTCCCTCTCTCTCTTTCTTATTCTTTCTTCTTCTTCAACTCATCATCTCCTTCTCCTCTTCCATACGACGTCCCCCCTTCCTCACCAAGCTTATGTTTGTTTTTGATTCTCCCCAAGCCTCTAAGATCTGGTTCCACCATCATCAAGCATGGATTCTCCCTCTTCTCCTCATCATCCCTTTTTTCTCTCTCTTTCCCTCATACCATTCGGTTCTCTCTCTCTCTCCTAGGGTTCCAATCCATTCATCATCTCCAACGCAATTAAATCACCAACCTGGATCATCACCACCAACCTCCACCATGGGAGCAAGCATCTGGATCAACCTCAAGCTCTCTCTCTCACTCGTGGTTCTCTCTCTCCTGGAGCTTCCCTCTCTCTCTCCTCCAATCTTGAAAAATGGAGTGGAGATCAGTCAAGGGAATTGGAAACAAAGTAGATCAGGGGTAGATCCAAGGTCCTTGGAGCTTTGTGTGAGCTCTCTCCTGCTCTAAGGTAAGGGGAGTCTCTTTTCCACACTTTGGGTTAGAGATAGTTATGGTTTATAATAGGATTTGGGTTTAATAGTTAGACCGGGTTGTGGGTAAGAAAATAGTTTTGGTTTAGAGTTGGTTTAGGGGTGATTAGTATATTTATGGTTAATTTTTATATTAATTGAAATGTTTGTGATAATTTCCCCTTTTGGATAATATTAAAGTAGGAAGTGAAGAACCCTAGGGAGTTGACTTATATTAAATGTACTCTGAGACATACCTGAGTATGTCGACTGAATGGTGATATCTGTTTATGTTGAACATTGCTATGTATACTAAGTGCTAAATGAGTATATTTGTGTTAAGTGTTAAGTATGTGAATTATAGATAATGCTGGCTATTAGGTTGCAAAAAATGACTAAAATAATTGTAAGGATACTATATGAATGCTTGAACGCTAAGTGTATTATAATTGTTTATTATGAGTGTTGATGGGATAATATGAGACTGATTTATGTTGGTGATTAGTTGTAGATATTGTAAGTTGATGTTGATTAATTGTTGTTATGTGATGCTGATAATTTAAGGACGTCATAAATGCCTGAAGTTGATTTTGGGTACTAATGTATATTTGTCGTAAAAATGATAAATGTGAACATTGTATGCTACTTGCAATTACTTGAGGATTTGATGAATTGGTGTGTATGTTGAACTTGACAATTTGTGGATGATTTGTGATATGAAATAAAAAGGAATGTAGTGTGATTGATCCTTGGAAGCACCGACACACTAGGTGCCCTGCTAGGTGGTGAATTGCCTGCTAGGGCCAATTGCCTGTCAGGCTAAATGCCCATTAGGACCAAATTCCCGTTAGGCGTCGGTGCGCCAATGGATCAATACACTACATAACCACCTAAAAAGATTATGAAATGTGGATTGGATTTGAGAGTAAGAAATATAAATGGAAATAAATCAGCATAGTCCTAAAGGGTGATGCCTAATGGATGTACCAGTCCAGACAGGTGTAAAAGTCCCTAGTAGGTGGTGAATTTCCTGGCAGGTGCATAAAATCCTAGTGGTGCAAAAAGAGAAAGAAAAATAAGAAATAAGGAAAGAGAATGATTATGGAAATTTTTTTGAACTTGATAACATGAGAATGGGATGCATTTTGTTGATTCATGGCTTGGTTTAATTATTATTGTTAAGTTTCTATTATGTACCTTTTTACTATCTTATTATCCACTGTGTTGTGAAAAGGTCTCACCCTTAGTGGTTAACATTTTAGGTGCATAATCAAGGAGCTTGAAGATCAGAGTGCACAGCGAACAATTCGTGCAAACAGAAAACTTAAGTCGTGCAATTGATTTTGTTTGAGTGAAAATTTTAACTCTTGGGCTATTTGGAAAACAAAGTTTCATACAAAGGAAATCCTGTTAGTGCCAAGGCATTCAAAAGGAAGTACAAGAACTCAAACTGGATTGCGAGGACTAGTACCACCGATTAAATGTAGTGTTGGACCTGGCCAATCCGACATTATATTTACCGGGAGGTGAAGTCACCGAAATCTAGGAGTTTGTGCACTATCGTGGACTAGTAACCGATTTCCTATGTATAAAACTTTTGTGTAAATTCCTTTATGTCTTGTTACTTTGCTATGTGCATTTGTGTGTGATTTTAATGTATGTTTGTCGAGTAAATTGGTGTCAAAGTAATTAAACAGGGATTAGAAATGGAACTGCATGGAATAAATAAATTATGATCTCGAATACTAATCCAATCGAGTGACTAAATTCATCACGATTAGATTAGTATTTAAGAACCAAAAACAATGTTTAAATTAAATTAATGGTCGAATTCCATAGCTAATCTCAATTCAAGTAACTATGATACCAATCGGGGAAACAAGAAACGAGTGTTGATCGATCGAATTTGAACCACTAAACTATTTAATTTGAATTGCAATCATAAAAGTAACTTTTTGTCCAAGTTGGGGAAGCGGTTCGAATTTCATCAAAAGGTCCTTGAAATATGTTTTCACATGGAATAGTTTAGCGTTAAAGTAGGCGGAAAGAAATTAGAAGTGGAACCATGAAAATCAAAATAATTTATTGACTCAATGCTAATCTAAACGAGTGATGTAGTTCACATCGACTAGATTAGGATCCATGAAAAACAACACAAAACATTTGTATTAAATTTGTAGCTGATTCCACAGCTAATTCAATTTTGATGACTTTAATACTAAACGAAAGATATGTATGGAGTTCCTATCGAGTGGATTTGAACCTTGAGTATAACTATAAGATTTTATAAATGAAAAGAGGCTTCTTTAATTGAGAAAGGGGTTGGAATTCAATCTAAAGGTTCTCGCATCACTTCAGTTTAGATTGATGTTAGTAGTTATGCACATATAAAGTTTATGCTTAGGTGGGGATGAGTTCAAACTTTTGAAAATGTTTTCAAACAATTTTGAAACTAAGAGCTTTTTGATTTCCATCCCCAATATTGAAAGTTCCAAACTATTTTCCACTAAGCATTGACTAAGAGTGTTGTTTTTGGAAACTGTATTCAGGATAAAAACTGATTACGTTTGTGTATGTTTGATTGATATACGTGTTTGATATTACTATGTGAAACATGAATTTTTGCTTGATGTTTGTGAGAGGATGTTATGATAAATGTTTGTTCGATAGCGTGAGTGTTTAAAATGAATTTCAAAAGGTGCACCGAACCACAATCATTCCAAATGGATCGTGATGTCGCACGTCAAATTTTTATGAAATTGTAAGAACAGCAAGGATTCTTAAGTAATTGAGGAGTGAATTAACTAAATTGTTTTTAACCAAGTCACACTTCGATTAAATAGGAACCCTTCTTATGCGACTCAAATCAATTCGGAATGAAACTCAATTTTCAAACTTGAAGTCAAAGGGAATGTAATTGTTTCAACTTTTGAAGGTGAACTAAACTAAATTTTTTTTCAAGTTCAAGGTATATTCCCTTTTCTTTGATTTTACCAATTTTGAGTGATCCTTCACTCCTTCATCTTGGTTCTTACGAAATTAGATGGAGGTAGCTCTTCATGGTGAGGTGCATGATTAAAAATTTTATTGAATTTTCAAAGGAAATAATTGTTCCTCATCAAGAGAGGAACCGAATTTCCAAAGAATTTTGATTTTGTAAATGTAAAAAATTGTTTTTCTAAGTGTTTTACTAGTATGGGATCTTCTTTCTAAATTTTAAATCCCCATACCTAGTGATTGTTCAAACCAAGGATTTTTAAAGATGTATGTGTCCGTGGTTAGGTGACTGTTGGGGAAACTGGGTTTAGAATGTTTGTTTGACTTGGAAGATTTGATATGAGCACCCTAAGGTTGACTCATCGTTTCATGTAACATTTCAAGCCAACTGGAGCAAGTTAGTGTTTTTAACTGAAGAGAATTTAACGTTCTCTGATCGGTTTGACAATTTTACACAACCTTGGGCTAAGTTTAGGTGTTGTCCCATTAAATTTTGAGGCCAATTGGAGTTTGTCTACTATTTTTAAGTGAATTTGACGTAGGTTCACCCCCGACCATTATAAATTTTTGACAAAGTGGTCGTAGGGTCAAAAATGAACCTAAGGAACTCTGATTGACTTGAAAATTTACCATGATGTTCTTTTATGTACAGGGACACTATTTTCAAATTTTCCTAACACTAGAGAATTGAATCGATGAAAACGTAATTTTGGTTGCAAATTATATAAGTCCTATTCCCCGAACCCCTTTTAAACCGATTTTCAAGTATGCAATGATTGTGATGAATGTGTGTATAGAGGTAAGTCTTAGTCCTAAGTTAGACAAGGATTAGCTTAGGAAGAAGTAGGGTTGAGTCATGTTTATGCTTGAAGTGTGTGATGTTGTGGATTGTTATTGTGAATGTTTGAACCTTGTATGAAGCTCATATGACTTAGGTCTGTTTGATTGGTGTATGTGGTTGATTTGGGGCCTAGGTATAGGACATAAGTAGTAGATTTTGGACTATATTATAATCAACCCAAGTGGGTATTAGCATTTAGAGCATATTAGTACCCTTTCCAACCTTCGATGTAGAATTCTGGAGGGAACCCAGCTGATCTTATAAACCATTTCCGACTTCCTTAGGGAAGCTAAACCTGATATTTTTTTTAGAGTCCAAGACCCTGTGGGAGTCTAGTGGGACTCTTGAAAAGTTAGCTTCAAGAAAGTAAACCTTAGAGAACTTGATAGAGTCTTCTCGTCGAGATTAACCAAATCAAACCATAATTCGTACTCTTTGTTGAGTGCAAGAATGTAGTGGTGTACTAATGTATGATGGTATGCCAATTCCAAGTGGGGAAGTAGAACTAAATTGAAGTAAGTAGTGTAGCTTAGAAACCCTTTTTTGGGATGGTTCTCCAATTAAGGATTTTTGAAGCGAAATTTCGGGGACGAAATTCCAATAAGTGGGGGAGAATTGTAACATCCTTGATTTTAGTCCCAGGTTTAATTAGGAAAACCTAAGTTGGAATTCATGAGGAAAACAATAGGGAACCATGGGTAGGAGTTAAGAGTAATATATTAGAGTTATAATTTGTCAAATAGGAGTTTTAGGCAAGGTAATCGATTACCTTGTGGGGGAGTAATCGATTACATGCCCTCTGGTAGAATCTCATTGATGTTGCATTAATTGTAATCGATTACTCTTAAGGAGATAATCGATTATTTCATGTGATAATCGATTACTAGGGGGAAAAGTATTTGATTATCAATGCTCTAGTTAATGTATGATGCAACAAGGGTAATCGATTAATTGAGGAGAGTAATCGATTATTTTGGCAAAGTAATCGATTACTCTGGGCAAGTAATCGATTACTTTAGGTCTGATGCAAAAAAAAAAAAAAAAGAGGCGTTGGAACCATGTGCTAGAAGCTTCTCTTAGAAGCTTTTGTTCTCAGCCACAAATCTTTTTCCCCTCACAAAAGAAACAAAAAGGACCAACTCTCTCTCTCTCTCTCTTTCTTATTCTTTCTTTCTTCTTCTTCAACTCATCATCTCCTTTTCCTCTTCCATACTACCTCCCCCCTTCCTCACCAAGCTTATGTTTGTTTTTGATTCTCCCCAAGCCTCTAAGATCTGGTTCCACCATCATCAAGCATGGATTATCCCTCTTCTCCTCATCATCCCTTTATTTCTCTCTCATTCCCTCATACCATTCGATTCTCTCTCTCTCCTAGGGTTCCAATCCATTCATCATCTCCAACCCATTGAAATCATCAACCTGGATCATCACCACCAACCTCCACCATGGGAGCAAGCATCTGGATCAACCTCAAGCTCTCTCTCTCACTCGTCGTTCTCTCTCTCCTGGAGCTTCCCTCTCTCTCTCCTCCAATCTTGAAAAATGGAGTGGAGATCGGTCAAGGGAATTGGAAACAAAGTAGATCAGGGGTAGATCCAAGGTCCTTGGAGCTTTGTGTGAGCTATCTCCTCCTCTAAGGTAAGGGGAGTCTCTTTTCCACACTTTGGGTTAGGGATAGTTATGGTTTATAATAGGATTTGGGTTTAATAGTTAGACCAGGTTGTGGGTAAGAAAATAGTTTTGGTTTAGAGTTGGTTTAGGGGTGATTAGTATATTTATGGTTAATTTTTATATTAATTGAAATGTTTATGATAATTTCCCCTTTTGGATAATATTAAAGTAGGAAGTGAAGAACCCTAGGGAATTGACTTATATTAAATGTACTCTGAGACATACCTGAGTATGTCGACTGAATGGTGATATCTGTTTTTGTTGAACATTGCTATGTATACTAAGTGCTAAATGGGTATATTTGTTTTAAGTGTTAAGTATGTGAATTATAGATAATGCTGGTGATTGGGGTCTAATATGTGATGTTTTTGTACTTTTTTTGTCTCCCTTTTACATAGTAAGTGGCTTGTTTCTTGAGTAAATTGGAATAAAACAATGGAATTTGTCATTATAAGATTTCTGGAACATTTTGATGTGTTTGGTTTGTTTTCAGGTATTTAAGCTCTTAAAACAATTATTTGTGAAAAGGAATGAAGAAGGAGACCTTGATACTTGAATTGGGAAGAAAAAGAGGAAAAAATGAAGAAAACTTGATCGTGGTGCCCAGGCGCGGGTCCCACGCGCTCAGACGCGGGCTGGGGTCAACTGTCCAATAATGGGGTGCATTGGTTGATTTTTTCAGACAGTTGCACGCCCAGGCACAGGAGTTTCACGCTTGGGCGCACAAAATGCGAGAAAGTGACATTGTTCGCTGTTTTGATCATACCTTGAGCTACGCTTATCCAAATGAGGTGATCTAGGTATCATTTTAAAGCTAAGGAAAATATCTACAAATTTTCCAGAAATAGCCTTTCTCAAATTCGTCCATCTTGAGGGTCAAAATCAGTGCCGAAGTTGCTATCAGACACAAATACGGGATTCTAGAAGGATTTTAATGATAAATTCTATTTGTAAATACGATTCTTAAAGATTAGTTTATTCTAATAGGATCTTATCATATTATATTCAGATTTAGGATTAGTTTTATTCAAATAAAAAATCTTATCACAATAGATTTAAAATTAGGTTAGTCTTTATCTATATAATAATAGGATTAGGATTCATTCGAAGAGGAGAGACACTCATACAACTCCATATAATAATAGTAGATTATGATTTGAGACTTGGAGAAGGAACAAGGATTGGAGGTTTTTGTGAAGAACACGAAGTTAACTAAAGGATTCATGATAATTATTTTTATCAAGTTTATTGTGTTTTCTTTTGTAAGTATGAACTAATTCCATCCTTGGGTTGTAGGAGTAGATGTACGGAACCTTTACAATATTTCTAGTAATAAATTAATCTTGTTTTCCGTTATTGAATTCTGTGTTTGATTGTTCTTATTTGTTTCTCATGAAAGAAGTTGTTTCATGACTTTTGAAAATCCTTTATGAATAGACATATGAATTTAGGATTTAGTCATTAATTAAACAACTCAATTGCATAGGCACAGACATGTTTTCTATGAATTGGATAATTGTATAAAAAGAGGTTTTGACTGAACTTAATGAAAGAGTTAGGTTTTAAGGCTCCCTTGAGACATCATTGGGAGATTAATCTCTAAAATATAGAAACACGCTAAGACATTAGGTGTTATCTAATTTTGCAAAACCAATTCGAAATTCAAGGAAAATAAATTAATTTGTTATAGAATATTTTGGAACCTGCATCGAAACTACATCCCGTCTTTCCCCTTGTCAAAAAGTCATTTATTTTAATTTCTATTTTTATTTAAAAATTCATAAATTCTTTGTCTCGTTCACTAAGTAATATTAATTAGGTGGAATTAATTAAACGGTCACTCCCTTGGGTACGATACTCGGACTTCATTGTCTATATTACTTGTACGATCCGGTGCACTTGCCGGAATCTCCCAACAAGTTTTTGGCGCCATTGTCGGGGACTAAAATTAGGTTGCGAAAAATGACTAAAATAATTGTAAGGATACTATATGAATGCTTGAACGCCAAGTGTATTATAATTTTTTATTATGAGTGTTGACGGGAGAATGTGAGACTGATTTATGTTGGTGATTAGTTGTAGATATTGTAAGTTGATGTTGATTAATTTTGTTATGTGATGCTGATAATTTAAGGACGTCATAAATGCCTGAAGTTGATTTTGGGTACTAATGTATATTTGTCGTAAAAATGATAAATGTGAACATTGTATGCTACTTGCAATTACTTGAGGATTTGATGAATTGGTGTGTATGTTGAACTTGACAATTTGTGGATGAGTTGTGATATGAAATAAAAAGGAATGTAGTGTGATTGGTCCTTGGAAGCACCGGCACACTAGGTGCCCTGCTAGGTGGTGAATATCCTGCTAGGGCCAATTGCCTGTCAGGCTAAATGCCCATTAGGACCAAATTCCCGTTAGGCGTCGGTGCACCAATAGATCAATACACTACATAACCACCTAAAAAGATAATGAAATGTGGATTGGATTTGAGAGAAAGAAATATAAATGGAAATAAATCAGCATAGTCCTAACGGGTGATGCCTAATGGGTGTATCAGTCCTGACAGGTGTAAAATTTCCTAGTAGGTGGTGAATTGCCTAGCAGGTGCATAAAATCCTAGTGGTGCAAAAAGAGAAAGAAAAATAAGAAATAAGGAAAGAGAATGATTATGGAAATTTGTTTGAACTTGATAACATGAGAATGTGATGCATTTTGTTAATTCATGGCTACAAAAATCTCCGAAGGCTACAAAAACACCATCCTAAATGTCTTAATCATTTTCATGCATGTAATCAATTATCAATCTCAAAATGATCACCGGTCAAGTTCTAGAACATAAAACTAAAGAGAACATGCTCATGAAAGAAATAGGGGTCTCAAATCAATATATTTCAGATTATTCACATACCCCATCAAATAGGCTCAAAATCTCACAGGCTAATAGTTAGTTCACTAATCTCAAGTTCTGAAAAACTTTGTCAAAATAATCAGATTTCAAAAATATTTACAGCTCAGAAATAAATAACATGAATCAATGAGTCTAATCCTAAACTATGTATATACACCTATCATCAAAAAAAATAGTCCTAAGTCTAGAATAATTACAAAACCTCTACCTGAAACACAAACCAACACCAAAAATGGGAGAAAAATTCAGATCTGAAAAAAAAATTTATTTTGTCCACTCCCCCAAACTTAAAGGTTGGCTTGTCCTCAAGCAAACTAAACTAAACATACCTATCTACAAAATAAAAAAGCAAAAGCAAAAGCAAGGAGTTAGAGACTTCTCTTTGTAGCACATCATTCTCTCTTGTTGCACCATGGAGGAGACTCCCCCAAACTTATTCACTTGTGTCACATGAACAACTAAAATAGTGCTAGAAGCACCTCATTAGTAATTACTTATAGAAAGTTTCAAATCCTTATTCACTAACTAACTAAAAAAATAAAACCTACACTACTACATAATTACAAAGAATCCACCAGGATCCCAAATTCTATGGCTCAACTCCCATGTGATATAGGAATAACAAGTTACTCTCATGTCCCATGGGAATGAGCATGGATGAAGTAAGGAAATTTTAGAAATAAATCCAATCCCACCAGGGTCAAAAGGTATATTCCTTACATCATGCATCATCTCATCAAATTTGCTTTTTTCCCCATTCATGAAGGTGTTAATTTCATGAACAAGAAAAACAAAATTTTTAGGATCTTTATTTACAACAATGACTTATGTTGATGATTTGGAAAAACATCATGCAAACTCAAGGGTCGAACATAATTGAAAAATTTTGAATTATCCAAACATGCTAGGGATTTAACACAAATTTTAAGTTTAGAAAATTCAGCACGCAAGGATGAGTCAAAATTCTCTACTATTATCCTTCCCTCTTCTGTTTTGTTTTGTTTCACCTCTTCTTCCTCATGATGCACCTTAATTTCTTTTTCTTCAAAATTTTCAGAGAAATTAGTATTTAAGTCTTCCTTAATGGAGAACTCTTGTACCAATTCCTCTGCAACAAATTCATTATACTCTTTGAAATATAATTTCTCAATCTCATAAATCGAGGTATTTGCATCATAAGTAAGAGGATGTGAAACCAAAACAAAATCAAAAAAATTTAACACTTCACAATTCAAATCTTCACAAGTCATTATTGTACATTTCAATTAAGATCAAAAATAGATTTCACTCCAAATTACTTCTTAGTGCCAAAACAATTAAACTAATTCAAGTCCTCGGTAACGGCGCCAAAAACTTGATCACTCTCTAGCAAGTATACTAGATCGCAAAGTAATATAGTCAGTTAAGACCAGATATCGTACCCACAGGGACTCAGAATTGTTCAATCTATATCCACCTAAGGTAAAATCTAGAATAAAATCTATTAAAAGATAAAATTCAGAATTAAATAAATTAATTAAAAGGAAGAATTATATACTGAAAATAAAATAAAAGAGAAATTAAATGGAAGAACTTGGTTAGGAACTTAGTTTCATTGTATATTCACTTATTTATTATAAATCAATGTTTCTCATTCAAATCAAGAACAAATTCAGAAAATAGTAATTCCTAGATTCCTCTTATGAAATTACTGTTTCTTATCCAATTTATTAAATCCTAATTCCTTAGAAATTTAAACCATTAAATAACCTTAATTAAGAATAGTGAATTATCAAGTTATATAATAATCCAAAAGTATTCCTACAAGTTGAATCATTATATTGTTTAATTGCATGATCTATTCTAAATACTAATTTTCCAATTTTAGATTTAGAAATCCAAAACATAGATTAGCTACTTCTATGCATAACATTAAAATCACAATTAAACACTTGATTTAAATCTGAAAAATATTAATTCATAAAAAAAATTACAAATACAAATCCACCATGTTCCTAACACAAAAGGTTTAGTTACACATAATGAAAGAGAATAATAAAACAAATAACTATGATATTTATTCCCAAATTATCACAGATATGTGCTTCAAATCGTCAATCTTCTCCAGATCCCTCCTTCGAATGCTCCCAAAACTGTGTAAATCTCCTTCAAACTCTAATCTAATATCTAAGAATGACTCATGGCTGCTGACCTAGTTCTAAAAATGCATATTTAAAAGATAGAACTAATCCTAATTGAATTGGAGCAAAACTGATCCGGAAGTGGCCCAATTGGGCTTTCTCGTATCTGACAGCAACTTAGGCCCTGATTTTGACCCCAAATATGGACGAATTTGAGCAAGGCTATTTCTTGAAAAGTTGTAGATCGTTTCCTTAGCTTTAAAATGATACCAAGATCGCCTCATTTGGATAAGCGTAACCCAAGTTATGGTCAAAATACCAAACAACATCACTTTCACGCGATGCGCGCGCCTAGGCGCCCAGAGGCTCACGCTTGGGCGTGCCAGGCACCTGATTGGTGTATTTTCTCACTGCAGACGTGCCTGGGCATGGGGGCTCCATGCCTGGGCGTGTGGGACTCATTCCGGCTCCGTCTTGCTTCGTTCTTGCGCCATTTTCAAGGTCTTTTCATCCTCTTTCATGCTCCATATTTATTTTCTTCATTTAAGCTCCGAAAGTACCTGAAACAAACCCAAAACGGATCAAAACGTTCAAAGGATTCTAAATTACCTAACTTCCTAAAAACTATACAAAAAGTCCTAAATTTACAAGAGAAACAAGCCAAATATATATTAAAAGGGAGTCTAAATCATGCTCAAAACATCATATATTGGACCCAAATCATTCCCTCAAACTTAGTATTTTGCATGTCCCAGGCAAAAGTAAAATAAAAACTCATAAACTCAAGACTACCCTCTAAATCAAAATGTACAACACTTAATCTAAGACTTCGACTCATCAACACAGCCACATATTTACACAAGCTATTCACATATCAAAACCTGGTTAAAGAAACAAAATTAATCAGAACTCAGAACTAGTGAACACTCTCAACCTCTCAGTGTATATCTCTCATGTGTATCAAGGGTTTAAATCAATTCACTCAAGTTCATACAATAGCAAAGTGTTACCATAAGCTTGACCATAGACCCAAATCTCCACTGAAATTATTAAAAACATGCACAAATCAAAAGGTCTTTAATTTGGTTGTAACATGTGTAACATCCCTAAATTAATTCAGAGCCTAATTAATGAATTAATAGGTTTATAATGAAGGGAATAGGTAGAATAATTACTTAAAGAATTTTGGGAGCAAGACGACTAGTAATTATAAGTACTAGGGGTTGTATAGGAGGCATTTGTAGCAGCGGGCAAAATTATCTAAGCGAAATCGGGGGTTAAATCGGCGTTTTAGATGTTAGAAATCAACCGAAAAGAGAAAATTAGGAATAAAATATCCATAGCTCTAAACCCAATTTCCACCGTTGGATGTGAAGTTTAGGATTTTAGGAAGCTTGTCTCAAAATTTGAGCAAGATCCAACGGTTATCGAAGAAGTTACGGCGATTTGAAGTTGGGACCCCCCAGGGCACGCCCAGGCGCACCAGGGCACGCCCAGGCGCACCGGGGCATCTGTTGGTGCGAACTCAGGAAGAAACGTGCCCACGCGCGCCATGACCCGCGCCCACGCGCGCGGGGATGCATCTGATGCAAAAGATTGGTGCGTGGCACCATGTGAGCCACCAACCTTTGGCTTTCTTATGAAGCCAATTTCCACCATTCTCTTATAACCCCTTCTTCATGTCTTAAGCCCATCGAAGCACCATCTCTTTCCCTTCCCTATGCACCACCGTGACTCCCTCTCTTCCATGGACCAAGCACCATTTTCTTCTTCCTTAATTCATGAAGCCAACCCCTTACTTCATCAACCTCTTCCTTCACGCCATTGACCAACAAAAAAAAAGAAGCATCAAGCATCATCTCACTCCTTTCCCTTGCTCAAACCCGTATCTCTCTCACTTTAAGGCAATCATCATCCCCTCTAATTGATCAACCAACATACACCATCATCTTAGCTTCAAGCTTGATTAGTAGGCATGAACTCCTTCTTCCCTTCCTTTCCCTCCTTCCATTGCTCCACCGTGCCACTCTCTCTCCCTCTTGGGCACCATCACCATTTTCTTCTTCCTTTAATCATGAAGCACATGTTATAGCTTTAGCTTCCAAGCCATAAAAAGGGGTGTGAACTTCTTTTCCTCTTCCCACCACCAACGTGACCTTCATTCCTCCCTCCATGGTTTCGTTCTTCTCAAGCAAAATTGGAAGGAAACCGAGTTACCGACATTCACCGACACCGACCGAAACCGACTCGGTCTTGCTCTCGGTCATTAAAAAGGCTTCTAGGATCACCGCCCCGTCTCGTCGGCGAGCTTCGGCATTAATCGGTGCGAAGTGTAGAGCCACGGGTCAAGGTTTTCTCTTTGGATTCGTCGGTTGAGGTAAGAGGGGTTTGTGTTACCTTTCCTAAGGATATAGATTCTAGGTTGTTGTAATGATGACTAGGGGTAGATAATTAATTAAGAGAATAAACCTTAGGATAATTAAAGTGCATGAAATGAACCTTAGGGGTAATTAGTATGTTAATGGTTAATTTTATATTAATTAAATGGTTTATGTTAAATTCTCTTTTATTAATATTAAAGTAGGAAGTGAAGAACCCTAGGAAGCTGACTTAATTTTATAGTGCTCTGAGACATACCTGAGTATGTCGACTGTTTTGTTTATTATCCGTTGATTGTTACTTGTTATTGAAGTATGGTCATATCGTGCTTGTTTTGGGTAGCTCGTAAAGCAAATAAGGGACTAAGAATTAACGTAGGCAAGTTATATAGAAAGGGCTAAGTAAGGAGGAAAAGAATGGAAAATTATGAGTAAGTAATTAATGAATGGACTAAGGATAAGTAGCTTGGTAAAAGAGAAATAATGTTTATTATTAATTGAATCATAAATTAGAGGATGGTGATTGAGTGACTAGGAACTTTACGGGTGTTGTGCTTGATTTAATTCGTCAAGAGTAAATGTGATAATAACAGTTATATGTGAATATGTGATGTTGTTATGATCCAAGAATGAAATGAATTATACCCGGGCGCAGTAAGACGTGAGTGCACAGGGGTGCAGACGCAGTAGGCCGCGACCAGGGACAGAATGAAATGAATTATACCCGGGCGCAGTAAGACATGAGTGCACAGGGATGCAGACGCAGTAGGTCGTGACCAGGGGAGAATGAAACATACCCGGGCGCAGTAAGTCGTTATCGCGCGGTGGTGCGAATGCAGTAGGTCGTGACCAGGGGAGAGTGAAACATACCCGGGCGCAGTAAGTCGTGAGTGCACAGGAGTGCAGACGCAGTAGGCCGCGACCAGGGACAGATTGAAATGAAACATACCCGGGCGCAGTAAGTCGTGATCGCACGGTGGTGCGAACGCAGTAGGTCGTGATGAGGGGAGAGTGAAACATACCCGGGCGCAGTAAGTCGTGAGTGCACAGGAGTGCAGACGCAGTAGGCCGCGACCAGGGACAGATTGAAATGAAACATACTCGGGCGCAGTAAGTCGTGATCGCACGGTGGTGCGAACGCAGTAGGTCGTGACCAGGGGAGAGTGAAACATACCTGGGCGCAGTAAGTCGTGATCGCACGGTGGTGCGAACGCAGTAGGTCGTGATCAGTGGTAAAATGAATGAGAAATGTGAATCCAATGAATGAAAAGAGAATGAAAAAGGGATTTATAAAAATAACGATATATGTTCGTGAGTTGGTCATTTTATGAGTATGGAATTTGAAATATGAAAACGTTAATGTAACCGGAATTGAAAAGTAATTTAAGGTTGAAAGTAGAATTGCTAGGAAGGTAGTATGGACATAGGACTTATTTTATCGAAAATGAGCTTGTGCGCAATTACCTGAAAAGGAATATTAGGTTAATCAGATAATTTTTATTGTAATAGGGCCTAGTTTGTCAGCTATGCTTCTTAGAAGCTATTTTCCTTAGTACTGTGTAATGCTACCCTTCTTGCTATATTTTTACAGGTACCGAAGGAGCATACACGTGTCTCGCCGAGCAGGACTACATTCCACCACGTGGAGTGTGTATAGTATTTAGCGACCACCTATTGGTCATGGGTTATTTTGGGAAGTTTTATTGTATTTCATTTACTTTGTATTTTGAGAAACTAAGAGTTTGAGAAGATGTTTGTATGTCCATGGAAATAATGTAATAAGTGGACTAAACAATATTTTGGGCCCTGCCGGCCTCTGATGATTTTGAATATGTTAATGTTATCAGGTTACAGGGAAAACCAGAACTTTGGGAAAGTCAGAAAGACAAACGAAACTCCGTCCATTTGACGGAAGATTTTTATAAGTTAAAAAGAAAATTTTAAACTCGATATTTTACTAAGGGTACTAAAGGGTAATTAATTGTAGGTGTTACATTTATGGTATCAGAGCAGTTTTTCCTCGGCCCGAAGGGAGTAACTGATTACTCCTGTAGTTACTCATCAAGCGAGTAACTCGTAGTTAAATATCAAACTGCTTTGTGGTTTAGTCAGGTATTATTGTAGCATGATAATAGGCATAGTTGCTGAGTCTAGCGTAGTGAGTACTCTAGATTCTTTTAAGTTTGTTGAGTGATTTGAGGAGCGCGATTAGCACCTGACGATTTCTTTCGAAAAGCATGGTAAGCATTGGAAAATCTTTTCTAAGTCCACTCAAATCATGTTCAGTTTACCATGCTAAACTTGAAATCTTGTGAGAAGGATAAATCATATTTAGAAGTGGATGAATGACGAGGCTAAGGAAAGCAATACCCCAACGGGCAAGATAGAGCACAAGGTTGCTACCCCACCGGGAGGCAGTGATCTTTAGTTTCGCGCCAAGTAAACCAACTCTAAATGTGATACACCAAACAAGATTTCAACGTTTTGAAACTAATAGGTTGAGGAAATTCAAACTTAAGCAAGACGAGAATGATCTTATCACTGATACGATGTATAATTGAGCTTGATCACCTCAAGTGTACATCTATTGGGAGATATCATCCTCATGTCCTTAAGTTGCGGCGAGTATTTTGGGAATTTAGTGAGATCCCAAATTTAGGAGAATTAGAGGTCTTTGTCATAGGTTTCCATATGCGTAAATAAATTGGAATTAAAGTTACGCAACGGAAGTGTAGGAAGTATTGTCTTGACTTAGGATAAGAGAAGTAGCTAGTTGGGAATCCTAGTTAGCTATGATAGATTGCTAGTATTTATACGTCTAGAATTGAATAAAAGAAACCCCAAGATAGTGCATAGTGATAATCCTAAGTTTAGGCATTAGGTGCTTAAAATCCCAGGTGATTGCATAGAGCTAGGTTATGTGTTTGGAAATGAATGAATGTGATGCTATGTATTGTCTTGTGTTTGCCTACATGATAAATTGTGCATTTTGATGATGATTGTTATTGTCCGAACGTGTGCATGATGAAAATTGTTTTGAGCATAAAACCTTTTGCAAACTTCTTCATGGAATGGTGTTGCTATCAACAAATCGCTTGGTTCCCAATCATAATCATTTTAAAAGTCAGGAACCATTCGACTCTTAAGCGTGATAGTAACCCCAATGAACTTTCATATTTTGAAATTGAATTCAAAAATGAATTGCACTGTTCTTATTTAACAAAATCGGAAATCATTCTAAATTGAGTTCCAAGTCGTATCACGAAATTTTGGAAACGTTAGGAAGTAAACCAAGGATTCCTAAGTAATTGGGCGGAAAAATTTAAGTCATTGTTTTGCTTAAGCCATGTGCCGATTAAATAGGAACCCTTATATACGACACAAATCAATTTGGAATGACACTTAGCTTTCAAACTCGAAGTCAAAGGGAATGTGATTATTCCAGCCTATAAAGATGGACTAAAATAAATTTTTCTAACTCAAAAGCATATTCCCTTGTTGCTTGAGTTTGTTAACCTTGAGAAGTTTTACACTCCTTCATCTAGGTTCTCACTAAGTTAGATGAGGGTAGTTCATTTTTACAAAGACATGATTTGATGTATAAAATTGTTTTCAAAGTTTCATCCAAGTCACTTTTCAAGGAAAATGTTAAGGTTGTAAAGTACAGATTAACTTGGATGATTTAGTCTTTCACTAGGATTTTGTATGAAATAAAATGTCTTTCCATCAAGGAAGGAATTCGATTTTTATTAGCATACCACCCTCATCAATATTTTCTGGTATGCTACTTTGACTATATATATATATATATATAACTAAATGCCTTTCTTGTATGCCACTTTAATTCTTTAAATATAGACGGACGCATACATGTTTTCGGCATATCCTTTTGATTTTATAAATGCATAAATGCACAAATGAATTTTCCAAACGCCATTTTGATTTTCAAAAAGATACACATACTTTGAATGTACGAGGTTTTAACTATTGAACTTTGAAACCATACAAGTGATTGATTTTATCAAAGTTTTTAACTTGGCATGCATAACTTGAATGTGTGAATAAATCATGGGAAACCATGCAAATTTTCAAACTCTTATTGGATTGCATTTGAAATGTGTGCAGCTTACCTAAGATGTGTGCATAGATTTAGACCTGAGTTCTAGGGCTGATTCAGGTAGATCAGGATTGGAATAGAATCAAGTGGAGATTGCTAAGTTAGTGGTTGCAATTATGCGCTGATATGAAATGTTGGTGTGCATATTTGAGTTTTGATTGTTATGTATGTGCTAACTGTTTACTTGTCAATGAGTGTGATTGCTTAGGACTTAAGAATAGTGCCTAAGTTGTAGATCACTAAGTAGATTGTGATTATATCTCTATTAATGATTGATGTCATCTAAAAACTATAAAAGGCACAAGACCAATTTGATTAGCACCCTTTCCAGATGTTTAAAGTAAAATGTCTGAGAAAAACCCAGTTGATCTTAGAAGCCATCTCCAATCTAATGGAGAAATTGCTCTCGATTTTAGAAATCTGGGGTTTATTAAAAGTCTTTTTATTAGAACTCTTGCAATGTTTGACCGACATCGGAGTAAACCTCAAAAACCCTAGAGCCTTTTGCTTCTAGTCTAACCAAACTAAACCACGATTTGTATTCTTTATTGGATGCATGAGTCCGGTGGCGTACTTAAGCAAGGTAGTATGCCGATTCAAAGTGGGGGAGTAGAATCTAGTGCAGTGTGCATCGTAGTTTAGAAAACCCTTTGTTGGGATGGTTCTCCATTTGAAGGAATTGAGCGGAATTTCGGGGACGAAATTCTAATAAGTGGGGGAGAATTGTAACATCCCTAAATTAATTCCAAGCCTAATTAATGAATTAATAGGTTTATAATGAAGGGAATAGGT
Source organism: Crotalaria pallida (assembly GCA_037953625.1). Lineage (NCBI taxonomy): Eukaryota > Viridiplantae > Streptophyta > Magnoliopsida > Fabales > Fabaceae > Crotalaria > Crotalaria pallida. Next base: position 105,027,943 of record CM075650.1, read on the forward strand.
AGAATAATTACTTAAAGAATTTGGGGAGCAAGGCGACTAGTAATTATAAGTACTAGGGGTTGTATAGGAGGCATTTGTAGCAGCGGGCAAAATTATCTAAGCGAAATCGGGGGTTAAATCGGCGTTTTAGATGTTAGAAATCAACTGAAAAGAGAAAATTAGGAATAAAATATCCATAGCTCTAAACCCAATTTCCACCGTTGGATGTGAAGTTTAGGATTTTAGGAAGCTTGTCTCAAAATTTGAGCAAGATCCAACGGCGATTTGAAATCGGGACCCCCCAGGGCACGCCCAGGCGCACCAGGGCACACCCAGGCGCACCGGGGCATCTATTGGTGCGAACTCAGGAAGAATCGCGCCCAGGCGCGCCATGACCCGCGCCCAGGCGCGCGGGGATGCATCTGATGCAAAAGATTGGTGCGTGGCACCATGTGAGCCACCAACCTTTGGCTTTCTTATGAAGCCAATTTCCACCATTCTCTTATAACCCCTTCTTCATGTCTTAAGCCCATCGAAGCACCATCTCTTTCCCTTCCCTATGCACCACCGTGACTCCCTCTCTTCCATGGACCAAGCACCATTTTCTTCTTCCTTAATTCATGAAGCCAACCCCTTACTTCATCAACCTCTTCTTTCACGCCATTGACCAACAAAAAAAAAGAAGCATCAAGCATCATCTCACTCCTTTCCCTTGCTCAAACCCGTATCTCTCTCACTTTAAGGCAATCATCATCCCCTCTAATTGATCAACCAACATACATCATCATCTTAGCTTCAAGCTTGATTAGTAGGCATGAACTCCTTCTTCCCTTCCTTTCCCTCCTTCCATTTCTCCACCGTGCCACTCTCTCTCCCTCTTGGGCACCATCACCATTTTCTTCTTCCTTTAATCATGAAGCACATGTTATAGCTTTAGCTTCCAAGCCATAAAAAGGGGTGTGAACTTCTTTTCCTCTTCCCACCACCAACGTGACCTTCATTCCTCCCTCCATGGTTTCGTTCTTCTCAAGCAAAATTGGAAGGAAACCGAGTTACCGACATTCACCGACACCGACCGAAACCGACTCGGTCTTGCTCTCGGTCATTAAAAAGGCTTCTAGGATCACCGCCCCGTCTCGTCGGCGAGCTTCAGCATTAATCGGTGCGAAGTGTGGAGCCACGGGTCAAGGTTTTCTCTTTGGATTCGTCGGTTGAGGTAAGAGGGGTTTGTGTTACCTTTCCTAAGGATATAGATTCTAGGTTGTTGTAATGATGACTAGGGGTAGATAATTAATTAAGAGAATAAACCTTAGGATAATTAAAGTGCATGAAATGAACCTTAGGGGTAATTAGTATGTTAATGGTTAATTTTATATTAATTAAATGGTTTATGTTAAATTCTCTTTTATTAATATTAAAGTAGGAAGTGAAGAACCCTAGGAAGCTGACTTAATTTTATAGTGCTCTGAGACATACCTGAGTATGTCGACTGTTTTGTTTATTATCCGTTGATTGTTACTTGTTATTGAAGTATGGTCATATCGTGCTTGTTTTGGGTAGCTCGTAAAGCAAATAAGGGACTAAGAATTAACGTAGGCAAGTTATATAGAAAGGGCTAAGTAAGGAGGAAAAGAATGGAAAATTATGAGTAAGTAATTAATGAATGGACTAAGGATAAGTAGCTTGGTAAAAGAGAAATAATGTTTATTATTAATTGAATCATAAATTAGAGGATGGTGATTGAGTGACTAGGAACTTTATGGGTGTTGTGCTTGATTTAATTCGTCAAGAGTAAATGTGATAATAACAGTTATATGTGAATATGTGATGTTGTTATGATCCAAGAATGAAATGAATTATACCCGGGCGCAGTAAGACGCGAGTGCACAGGGGTGCAGACGCAGTAGGCCGCGACCAGGGACAGAATGAAATGAATTATACCCGGGCGCAGTAAGACATGAGTGCACAGGGATGCAGACGCAGTAGGTCGTGACCAGGGGAGAATGAAACATACCCGGGCGCAGTAAGTCGTTATCGCGCGGTGGTGCGAATGCAGTAGGTCGTGACCAGGGGAGAGTGAAACATACCCGGGCGCAGTAAGTCGTGAGTGCACAGGAGTGCAGACGCAGTAGGCCGCGACCAGGGACAGATTGAAATGAAACATACCCGGGCGCAGTAAGTCGTGATCGCACGGTGGTGCAAACGCAGTAGGTCGTGACGAGGGGAGAGTGAAACATACCCGGGCACAGTAAGTCGTGAGTGCACAGGAGTGCAGACACAGTAGGCCGCGACCAGGGACAGATTGAAATGAAACATACTCGGGCGCAGTAAGTCGTGATCGCACGGTGGTGCGAACGCAGTAGGTCGTGACCAGGGGAGAGTGAAACATACCTGGGCGCAGTAAGTCGTGATCGCACGGTGGTGCGAACGCAGTAGGTCGTGATCAGTGGTAAAATGAATGAGAAATGTGAATCCAATGAATGAAAAGAGAATGAAAAAGGGATTTATAAAAATAACGATATATGTTCGTGAGTTGGTCATTTTATGAGTATGGAATTTGAAATATGAAAACGTTAATGTAACCGGAATTGAAAAGTAATTTAAGGTTGAAAGTAGAATTGCTAGGAAGGTAGTATGGACATAGGACTTATTTTATCGAAAATGAGCTTGTGCGCAATTACCTGAAAAGGAATATTAGGTTAATCAGATAATTTTTATTGTAATAGGGCCTAGTTTGTCAGCTATGCTTATTAGAAGCTATTTTCCTTAGTACTGTGTAATGCTACCCTTCTTGCTATATTTTTACAGGTACCGAAGGAGCATACACGTGTCTCGCCGAGCAGGACTACATTCCACCACGTGGAGTGTGTATAGTATTTAGCGACCACCTATTGGTCATGGGTTATTTTGGGAAGTTTTATTGTATTTCATTTACTTTGTATTTTGAGAAACTAAGAGTTTGAGAAGATGTTTGTATGTCCATGGAAATAATGTAATAAGTGGACTAAACAATATTTTGGGCCCTGCCGGCCTCTGATGAATTTGAATATGTTAATGTTATCAGGTTACAGGGAAAACCAGAACTTTGGGAAAGTCAGAAAGACAAACGAAACTCCGTCCATTTGACGGAAGATTTTTATAAGTTAAAAAGAAAATTTTAAACTCGATATTTTACTAAGGGTACTAAAGGGTAATTAATTGTAGGTGTTACATTTATGGTATCAGAGCAGTTTTTCCTCGGCCCGAAGGGAGTAACTGATTACTCCTGTAGTCACTCATCAAGCGAGTAACTCGTAGTTAAATATCAAACTGCTTTGTGGTTTAGTCAGGTATTATTGTAGCATGATAATAGGCATAGTTGCTGAGTCTAGCGTAGTGAGTACTCTAGATTCTTTTAAGTTTGTTGAGTGATTTGAGGAGCGCGATTAGCACCTGACGATTTCTTTCGAAAAGCATGGTAAGCATTGGAAAATCTTTTCTAAGTCCACTCAAATCATGTTCAGTTTACCATGCTAAACTTGAAATCTTGTGAGAAGGATAAATCATATTTAGAATTGGATGAATGACGAGGCTAAGGAAAGCAATACCCCAACGGGCAAGAGCACAAGGTTGCTACCCCACCGGGAGGCAGTGATCTTTAGTTTCGCGCCAAGTAAACCAATTCTAAATGTGATACACCAAACAAGATTTCAACGTTTTGAAACTAATAGGTTGAGGAAATTCAAACTTAAGCAAGACGAGAATGATCTTATCACTGATACGATGTATAATTGAGCTTGATCACCTCAAGTGTACATCTATTGGGAGATATCATCCTCATGTCCTTAAGTTGCGGCGAGTATTTTGGGAATTTAGTGAGATCCCAAATTTAGGAGAATTAGAGGTCTTTGTCATAGGTTTCCATATGCGTAAATAAATTGGAATTAAAGTTACGCAACGGAAGTGTAGGAAGTATTGTCTTGACTTAGGATAAGAGAAGTAGCTAGTTGGGAATCCTAGTTAGCTATGATAGATTGCTAGTATTTATACGTCTAGAATTGAATAAAAGAAACCCCAAGATAGTGCATAGTGATAATCCTAAGTTTAGGCATTAGGTGCTTAAAATCCTAGGTGATTGCATAGAGCTAGGTTATGTGTTTGGAAATGAATGAATGTGATGCTATGTATTGTCTTGTGTTTGCCTACATGATAAATTGTGCATTTTGATGATGATTTTTATTGTCCGAACGTGTGCATGATGAAAATTGTTTTGAGCATAAAACCTTTTGCAAACTTCTTCATGGAATGGTGTTGCTATCAACAAATCGCTTGGTTCCCAATCATAATCATTTTAAAAGTCAGGAACCATTCGACTCTTAAGCGTGATAGTAACCCCAATGAACTTTCATATTTTGAAATTGAATTCAAAAATGAATTGCACTGTTCTTATTTAACAAAATCGAAAATCATTCTAAATTGAGTGCCAAGTCGTATCACGAAATTTTGGAAACGTTAGGAAGTAAACCAAGGATTCCTAAGTAATTGGGCGGAAAAATTTAAGTCATTGTTTTGCTTAAGCCATGTGCCGATTAAATAGGAACCCTTATATACGACACAAATCAATTTGGAATGACACTTAGCTTTCAAACTCGAAGTCAAAGGGAATGTGATTATTCCAGCCTTTAAAGATGGACTAAAATAAATTTTTCTAACTCAAAAGCATATTCCCTTGTTGCTTGAGTTTGTTAACCTTGAGAAGTTTTACACTCCTTCATCTAGGTTCTCACTAAGTTAGATGAGGGTAGTTCACTTTTACAAAGACATGATTTGATGTATAAAATTGTTTTCAAAGTTTCATCCAAGTCACTTTTCAAGGAAAATGTTAAGGTTGTAAAGTACAGATTAACTTGGATGATTTAGTCTTTCACTAGGATTTTGTATGAAATAAAATGTCTTTCCATCAAGGAAGGAATTCGATTTTTATTAGCATACCACCCTCATCAATATTTTATGGTATGCTACTTTGACTATATATATATATAACTAAATGCCTTTCTTGTATGCCACTTTAATTTTTTAAATATAGACGGACGCATACATGTTTTCGGCATATCCTTTTGATTTTATAAATGCATAAATGCACAAATGAATTTTCCAAACGCCATTTTGATTTTCAAAAAGATACACATACTTTGAATGTACGAGGTTTTAACTATTGAACTTTGAAACCATACAAGTGATTGATTTTATCAAAGTTTTTAACTTGGCATGCATAACTTGAATGTGTGAATAAATCATGGGAAACCATGCAAATTTTCAAACTCTTATTGGATTGCATTTGAAATGTGTGCAGCTTACCTAAGATGTGTGCATAGATTTAGACCTGAGTTCTAGGGCTGATTCAGGTAGATCAGGATTGGAATAGAATCAAGTGGAGATTGCTAAGTTAGTGGTTGCAATTATGCGCTGATATGAAATGTTGGTGTGCATATTAGAGTTTTGATTGTTATGTATGTGCTAACTGTTTACTTGTCAATGAGTGTGATTGCTTAGGACTTAAGAATAGTGCCTAAGTTGTAGATCACTAAGTAGATTGTGATTATATCTCTATTAATGATTGATGTCATCTAAAAACTATAAAAGGCACAAGACCAATTTGATTAGCACCCTTTCCAGATGTTTAAAGTAAAATGTCTGAGAAAAACCCAGTTGATCTTAGAAGCCATCTCCAATCTAATGGAGAAATTGCTCTCGATTTTAGAAATCTGGGGTTTATTAAAAGTCTTTTTATTAGAACTCTTGCAATGTTTGACCGACATCGGAGTAAACCTCAAAAACCCTAGAGCCTTTTGCTTCTAGTCTAACCAAACTAAACCACGATTTGTATTCTTTATTGGATGCATGAGTCCGGTGGCGTACTTAAGCAAGGTAGTATGTCGATTCAAAGTGGGGGAGTAGAATCTAGTGCAGTGTGCATCGTAGTTTAGAAAACCCTTTGTTGTGATGGTTCTCCATTTGAAGGAATTGAGCGGAATTTCGGGGACGAAATTCTAATAAGTGGGGGAGAATTGTAACATCCCTAAATTAATTCCAAGCCTAATTAATGAATTAATAGGTTTATAATGAAGGGAATAGGTAGAATAATTACTTAAAGAATTTTGGGAGCAAGGCGACTAGTAATTATAAGTACTAGGGGTTGTATAGGAGGCATTTGTAGCAGCGGGCAAAATTATCAAAGCGAAATCGGGGGTTAAATCGGCGTTTTAGATGTTAGAAATCAACCGAAAAGAGAAAATTAGGAATAAAATATCCATAGCTCTAAACCCAATTTCCACCGTTGGATGTGAAGTTTAGGATTTTAGGAAGCTTGTCTCAAAATTTGAGCAAGATCCAACGGCGATTTGAAATCGGGACCCCCCAGGGCACGCCCAGGCGCACCAGGGCACGCCCAAGCGCACCGGGGCATCTGTTGGTGCGAACTCAGGAAGCATCGCGCCCAGGCGCGCCATGACCCGCGCCCAGGCGCACGGGGATGCATCTGATGCAAAAGATTGGTGCGTGGCACCATGTGAGCCACCAACCTTTGGCTTTCTTATGAAGCCAATTTCCACCATTCTCTTATAACCCCTTCTTCATGTCTTAAGCCCATGGAAGCACCATCTCTTTCCCTTCCCTATGCACCACCGTGACTCCCTCTCTTCCATGGACCAAGCACCATTTTCTTCTTCCTTAATTCATGAAGCCAACCCCTTACTTCATCAACCTCTTCCTTCACGCCATTGACCAACAAAAAAAAAGAAGCATCAAGCATCATCTCACTCCTTTCCCTTGCTCAAACCCGTATCTCTCTCACTTTAAGGCAATCATCATCCCCTCTAATTGATCAACCAACATACACCATCATCTTAGCTTCAAGCTTGATTAGTAGGCATGAACTCCTTCTTCCCTTCCTTTCCCTCCTTCCATTGCTCCACCGTGCCACTCTCTCTCCCTCTTGGGCACCATCACCATTTTCTTCTTCCTTTAATCATGAAGCACATGTTATAGCTTTAGCTTCCAAGCCATAAAAAGGGGTGTGAACTTCTTTTCCTCTTCCCACCACCAACGTGACCTTCATTCCTCCCTCCATGGTTTCGTTCTTCTCAAGCAAAATTGGAAGGAAACCGAGTTACCGACATTCACCGACACCGACCGAAACCGACTCGGTCTTGCTCTCGGTCATTAAAAAGGCTTCTAGGATCACCGCCCCGTCTCGTCGGCGAGCTTCGGCATTAATCGGTGCGAAGTGTGGAGCCACGGGTCAAGGTTTTCTCTTTGGATTCGTCGGTTGAGGTAAGAGGGGTTTGTGTTACCTTTCCTAAGGATATAGATTCTAGGTTGTTGTAATGATGACTAGGGGTAGATAATTAATTAAGAGAATAAACCTTAGGATAATTAAAGTGCATGAAATGAACCTTAGGGGTAATTAGTATGTTAATGGTTAATTTTATATTAATTAAATGGTTTATGTTAAATTCTCTTTTATTAATATTAAAGTAGGAAGTGAAGAACCCTACGAAGCTGACTTAATTTTATAGTGCTCTGAGACATACCTGAGTATGTCGACTGTTTTGTTTATTATCCGTTGATTGTTACTTGTTATTGAAGTATGGTCATATCGTGCTTGTTTTGGGTAGCTCGTAAAGCAAATAAGGGACTAAGAATTAACGTAGGCAAGTTATATAGAAAGGGCTAAGTAAGGAGGAAAAGAATGGAAAATTATGAGTAAGTAATTAATGAATGGACTAAGGATAAGTAGCTTGGTAAAAGAGAAATAATGTTTATTATTAATTGAATCATAAATTAGAGGATGGTGATTGAGTGACTAGGAACTTTATGGGTGTTGTGCTTGATTTAATTCGTCAAGAGTAAATGTGATAATAACAGTTATATGTGAATATGTGATGTTGTTATGATCCAAGAATGAAATGAATTATACCCGGGCGCAGTAAGACGTGAGTGCACAGGGGTGCAGACGCAGTAGGCCGCGACCAGGGACAGAATTAAATGAATTATACCCGGGCGCAGTAAGACGTGAGTGCACAGGGGTGCAGACGCAGTAGGTCGTGACCAGGGGAGAATGAAACATACCCGGGCGCAGTAAGTCGTTATCGCGCGGTGATGCGAACGTAGTGGGTCGTGACCAGGGGAGAGTGAAACATACCCGGGCGCAGTAAGTCGTGAGTGCACAGGAGTGCAGACGCAGTAGGCCGCGACTAGGGACAGATTGAAATGAAACATACCCGGGCGCAGTAAGTCGTGATCGCACGGTGGTGCGAACGCAGTAGGTCGTGACCAGGGGAGAGTGAAACATACCCGGGCGCTGTAAGTCATGAGTGCACAGGAGTGCAGACGCAGTAGGCCGCGACCAGGGACAGATTGAAATGAAACATACCCGGGCGCAGTAAGTCGTGATCGCACGGTGGTGCGAACGCAGTAGGTCGTGACCAGGGGAGAGTGAAACATACCCGGGCACAGTAAGTCGTGATCGCACGGTGGTGCGAACGCAGTAGGTCGTGACCAGTGGTAAAATGAATGAGAAATGTGAATCCAATGAATGAAAAAGGGATTTATAAAAATAACGATATATGTTCGTGAGTTGGTCATTTTATGAGTATGGAATTTGAAATATGAAAATGTTAATGTAACCGGAATTGAAAAGTAATTTAAGGTTGAAAGTAGAATTGCTAGGAAGGTAGTATGGACATAGGACTTATTTTATCGAAAATGAGCTTGTGCGTAATTACCTGAAAAGGAATATTAGGTTAATCAGATAATTTTTATTGTAATAGGGCCTAGTTTGTCAGCTATGCTTCTTAGAAGCTATTTTCCTTAGTACTATGTAATGCTACCCTTCTTGCTATATTTTTACAGGTACCGAAGGAGCATACGCGTGTCTCGCCGAGCAGGACTACATTCCACCACGTGGAGTGTGTATAGTATTTAGCGACCACCTATTGGTCATGGGTTATTTTGGGAAGTTTTATTGTATTTCATTTACTTTGTATTTTGAGAAACTAAGAGTTTGAGAAGATGTTTGTATGTCCATGGAAATAATGTAATAAGTGGACTAAACAATATTTTGGGCCCTGCCGGCCTCTGATGAATTTGAATATGTTGATGTTATCAGGTTACAGGAAAAACCAGAACTTTGGGAAAGTCAGAAAGACAAACGAAACTCCGTCCGTTTGACAGAAGATTTTTATAAGTTAAAAAGAAAATTTTAAACTCGATATTTTACTAAGGGTACCTAAGGGTAATTAATTGTAGGTGTTACAACATGACCATGGCTAAAAGTGTTAAGGTGGGATAAAAGAAAGAAAAGATGAAACTAAGGGCTAAAATGCAAAACAAATTTCCCTCTAAAAATTATGAATGAGCAATGAGGAGGTGAAATAACATTGGGAAACATATAAAGAAAGAGATGAATGTTGAAGAGAGAGAATTGTGAGAATGAAAAGCATTATTGTGTAATGATAATGATGAGGTGAATTATGTTATGTGTTCTGTTATTTGACATATTATTGTAGGTTTGTCTTGATATATTTGCCTATTATAATTCCACCCTCGAGAAATCGTTCGGGATCGCTCACCCTCTCTTGTGTCCTATCTTCTGTTGGTATTCTATACCACACATTTCAGATGGTTTATAGCATCGGGATCTCTATGTACCTATTGGATGACAGAGATTGGGTGTTGACTCCGGCAGGCTGGAGATGGTGTGGAGCCATCGGTTTGGAGGTCATTCACCCACTGTCCACTCTTGCGGATTCGGATTTGGGAGACATAATGAGTAGGGTGGTGCTGACGGACTAGGAGTGCACAATGAGTCTGTTGTTTCCTGATGAAGATGATGGGAGGTTCGATGATGCAGAGGAGCTTTTTGAGCTGGTAGGAGTGCCCGGTGAAGGTGGCGATCTGTAGTATAGGTTCCTAGTCATGTTTTGGGTATGTATTGCACTCTCTTGAGGTTACTAAGATGAAATTGCTCTACCCTGATGTAACTGTTTTATGAGACAATATGTCTTGGAAAAATTTATCACCCTGATGGATGTAATTGGATTTAGAAGTAATATTTATAAAACAAGGTTTATTTTGACGAACGAAATATTTTATGATAATGGAAGAAAGAGTTTCAAAGCGTGATGTTGGTAACATCTCGATTTGGAACTTGATGCATGATGTGGGACATGAATGATTTATTTTTATAAAGAAAATGTTTTGAAGAGAAAATGTTTTTGTGGAAATGAACTCATATCCACGTCACCAATAAAAAAAATTTCCATATTTTTACTAAATAAAAGATATTCAAGTTGCCAAATCAGGGGTGTTACAATCCATACTCCCTGAGAACATCATGAACACTTAGAGAGACTCAGCAGTGAGAGAGCCAAACTCTTACTGTCCAACACGGTGGCAGTTGATTCCAACCCCACCACGAAGTATTAACAACCACTTGATGCTCATCGCCCAACAGTACTGAGAGTCTTAACTACATGATCCTAAGCGGTGAGCCCCCCTTAGTTCATATAAGAGATCCTAGACCAAAAACGACCTCCCTAAGAGTAGGGGGCATATCACTAATTACTCTTAGGGATAGTTCGAAGCAGTGTTATTCTCCCTTCATGCATTATTTCAACGTGTCTGATAGAACTACATAGTCTTGATCCTCAGAGCTATAGTTTGAACGGGTACATAGGATCAAGAGCCCATTTTTGTCAAATTGAATATCCTTCACAAGGACCCCTTTCTCATTGGACAGAATATCATCATCTTTTTGCAAGGTATGACAATATTTCAATAGAAATAAGGATATCTGAAGAGATGCCCCTAAAGGAATCCTAAAAATCCCCAATTGACTCTACATGAAGTAACCTAAAGGCTCTCGGGATCATAAATCTCATTTTCCAAAAGAACTACATTTACCTTGATTCCCTTTTTTAATTGAGATATGTAGGATCATGGTCACCCATGTCAGGCCCTTATCTTATAAAATCCCCTCCAGGTCAGTTTCTCAACTTGAACAATCCTCTTTGATCATTAATAATCCACCATTTATCCTTCTAACTAGGTTATTATCTATCATAAATTAACTTCCTGATTAAGTTTTATGATTCCCTTACGGATCATGCTAATACCTGAGCTCTTCCGAGCTGCTCCCTACTCTGAGCCCTTTATTGTAAATTGTTTTTATTTGACTCTTGTCCTAAGTCCTTTTCCATAAATTGATGTAGGTCGTTTGAGTACTATCATGTGAGTTAGGTATTCTTATCTTATGACAAGATTGAAATAGATTTAAATAGATTTACGAACTTTCTAACACATTTCAATCAAAATTATTAAATATAAGTTCAATAACATATACTAGAATACAAGAAATAAATTTCATGTATTTTTTTTATGGAAGTTCATATAAAAGATCATGGCCTATTTTAGATGAAATTTAAATAGGTTTTGCTTCCTACCTCGGGTGTCGCATCATAAAAACTAGGCTTAATTGCACTTTTGATCCCCCAATTTTCTCAATTTGGCGATTTTGGTCCCCCAACTTTTAATTTGGCGATTTTGGTCCCCCAATTTACGATTTGTAGCGATTTTGGTCCCTCCGTCAATTCCACCGTTAACGGTGCTGACGTGGTTGCTGACACGTGTCCCTCTGGTAAATTGGGGGACCAAAATCGCTACAAATCGTAAATTGGGGGACTAAAATCGTCAAATTAAAAGTTGAGGGACCAAAATCGTCAAATTGAGAAAATTGGGGGACCAAAAGTGCAAATAAGCCAAAAATTTATTTTGAAAATTTTATGTATCTCATAAAGTATAGAAAAAGTTAAAGTTAAAATATAACCAGTTATGTTATAATTGAAATTGAAAAATGACATAAAGTAATTGAAAACTGACATAAAGTATTATATCTCATCTTAAAGTACATAAAGAAATTGAAAAATGAAAAAATATCCTATAAGGAAAAAAAATTAAATTATTTTTATTAAGGAAAAATTAACATATACTCCCTCCAATTTATAAGGCAAAAAAAATTATGTTTATTAAGGAGATTAATTGGTTGTATTTAATTTTATTAAATTTATAAAAAAAACAGAGGTGTTTTAAGAAAATAGAATTGGAAACAACATTTAAACTATATTTAGTCTCTTAACAAATGTGCACGTGTCAGCCTTCTCCTTAATTTTTGTGACAATTTACTTGTCAAGGAAATCTGATTGCATATTTTAAAGTGGAATTACAAATTTTGCTAATCTAAATTTTCATCACTCACACAGTCACACACCTTGTAATTAGTGACAATGGACTCTCAAATAGAGTTTTAGCATAATGCCAAGATTAACTTCCAATTAATCTATTGAGAAATATTAGAGTATAAATTACGGCAACTGAAAAAACTTGTAGAATTTCAACTAATATAAACTCTTAATAGATTACAATTTTTTTAGCTAATCACAATATATTAGCAAATAAAGTTGTGCACAAAGTGTGAGATCATAAATTTTGTCTTATCTAATACACAATAATAACATGGGCTTTTAAAAAGGCCATTGATTATTAAAAAAAATTAATTGCACTTTTGGTCCCCCAATTTTTTCAATTTGGCGATTTTGATCCCCCAACTTTTAATTTGGCGATTTTGATCCCCCAACTTTTAATTTGGCGATTTTGGTCCCCCAATTTACGATTTGTAGTGATTTTGGTCCCCCAATTTACCAGAGGGACACGTGTCAGCAGCCACGTCAGCACCGTTAACGGTGGAATTGACGGAGGGACCAAAATCCTTACAAATCGTAAATTGGGGGACCAAAATCGCCAAATTAAAAGTTGGGGGACCAAAATCGCCAAATTAAAAAAATTGGGGGACCAAAAGTGCGATTAAGCCTAAAAACTAACCAACAATTATTTACGGTCCCCCAATTACAAAATTAATTAGTGCGTTAAACTTTAGGAACAGCCCGAATAATTTAGTCACCTCCACGATGAATATAACATGTGTTTCTAAAAGATAATATAAATAATTAGAAAACGTCAAATTCAGCCGACTATGTTAATCCTTACTCCATATTAAAAAAATTGTCGTCAAATAAATTTTTAATCAAGAGAGTTAGCTTAGTTTGCCTTATGAAACCAACCGAGATCTTATAAATAAGATTCGGATGCTAATAACCTTGAATTAGAACAAAGAAAATTAATTTTTGAGAGTTCAAATAAATAATTAAATTTAAAATTTTCATTATTACCACCTAACTAATATATATATATATATATATATATATATATATATATAAACCAATATAATAAACTGTGTTGCATGAGTACGGATACGGTACCAACACCCAGTACGACTATGAGTACGAGGTACAACATTTTAAAAAAAATTAGGGTACGAGTACGTTCTTATATATAGATTTATTTTATTAATATAATTATATATAAAATTAAAAAATAGAAAATTAAAAAAAAAAACAATACAAACAACAAGTTTAAATTCATATGAATTAATAATTTCTTACTACACAACTTGTAATGTTTGCATTTTGTAACAACTAATAAAAAATAAAAAAAATCCAAAAATAGCATAAATAGGAAAAACAAAAGTGGTGCATAATAGAAAAAAAAAGTTTAAATTATTCCTAAACTAGTTAAACACTTGGCGAGAAAAAAAAACAAAACAAAATAAGAGTATCAAATCACTTTCATTACTCTAAATCAAGATAGTATTCACTATTTTATCACAACGAAGAAAAATAACATAGAGAAATTTTTATAGAACATGATGAAAAACTGAAGTAACAATTAGTGAGAGAATGAAACAGAGACAGTGGAGACAGTTTAGAGGGAGATACAAAACTGATAAAGGATGAGAAGCATAATAAGGGGTACCGCGAGGGGCGGAGGGGGTCAAGCACAACGAGCGGTGGATGGGTTCAAGCACAATGAGGCCGGCTAGACTTGAGAGTATTTTTTATGGTTAAAATGTGAGAGGATGAGGAGATAATTGAAAAAATAAAAAAAAAATGTCCAATTCAAGTACTCACATGATGGGTACGTACCCATTCAAGTATCCAAGTGTACAAATTCAAGTACCCAATTTTTTTTAGTTTCTTTTTTGTTCACGTACGTATTGGGTACATACCCAGGCGTACGCAAGGAATACCAGTACGGGTGCGTACTCGGTACGCATACGAAAACAAGATAGGAGTACCCATTCTTCATAGATAATAACTATTTAAATTTTTAAAATTTTATTAAATGATCATTTTGTTTGAAAAACTTATTTGACCATCTAGCAAATTAAAATTTTATTCAATTACTCTTTCTGTCTCATAAGTTATATTCATTTAGGTTTTTTATTTTGTCCCATAAGTTATGTTTTTTTTTTATAAACCTAATATTCATTTATATTTCTTTTTCTAAGTATACCCTCATTTATTGAATTCTCTTTTTCAACCCTATTTTGTCATCTCTCTTCTATATAATCTTCATACATTTATTGATACTCTCTTTCGTATTATTAATTGAAATTAATTTAATCAAAACTTATCAATTTTTTACATCATTTACTCATTTCTTAATTTACGTGAAAGACCAAAAAGGGACAAAGGGAGTAATTAATAACATTACATTATAAAGTAGTAACGTATGTATCCAAATGACACAAAATACGATAATCTCTTTTCATCGTTTTGAAACCTTTTATATATTCTGTAAACCTACACACTCATCTTCAAGAACAAGAGTCATCACTCTCTGTAGATACTTGCTTTGGTCATGGCAGCACGCCGATTGTCCTGTTTGCTCTCTCGCTCTCTATCTGCTTCCCCATCTTCTCAAGCTGCTTCTCTGCTTCACTCACTAGGTGACCAACCCAATTTCTTTCCTTTTCTTCTTCATTTAATGTTATTACAGCTTCTTCTTTGACTAGTTTTATATATAGTAGTCCCAAGTGTTTCTCAGTTTCGAAGTGTTCTACTTCTGTGCTTCATCAAAATATAGCTAGGATTTATTCTATAAGGTTAGATTATTTATTTATTTTTTTTATGTGGGAGGTCTGGGACTAGAACACATGACCTGGGGAAGGAGAAATCCTAACTGTCTCTGCAACCACCAACTGGGCTGTTTTATGCAGACATATAAGGTTAGATTATTTAAATCATTAGAATGATGCAGTGATCTTGGTTATATATTATTTAAATGACTTGAAAGATGTGATCTTATACACTACTTAAGTATAATAGATCTATGTATTGATCTACTACATACAAATAAGACTATATGTAACAACAAAGTAGTACATGTCACTTGTTAACCAATCATAATAATCAATATATATATATATATATATATATATATATATATATATATATTTACACATGCTATTCTTTTTATAATGTAAATCTATTTTTATGTTGATTATATATATATACACACATATATATATACACAAATTTTCATGAGTACAAATTCGTGGATACTAAGTTTAAGTCTTGGACATTTATACTTTCAAATAAATTTGGCTTAATTGCACTTTTGATCCCCCAATTTTCTCAATTTGGCGATTTTGGTCCCCCAACTTTTAATTTGGCGATTATGGTCCCCCAATTTACGATTTGTAGCGATTTTGGTCCCTCCGTCAATTCCACCGATAACGGTGCTGACGTGGCTGCTGACACGTGTCCCTCTGGTAAATTGGGGACCAAAATCGCTACAAATCGTAAATTGGGGGACTAAAATCGTCAAATTAAAAGTTTAGGGACCAAAATCGCCAAATTGAAAAAATTGGGGGACCAAAAGTGCAATTAAGCCAAAAATTTATTTTGAAAATTTTTTGTATCTCATAAAGTATAGAAAAAGTTAAAGTTAAAATATAACCAGTTATGTTATAATTGAAATTGAAAAATGACATAAA
Organism: Crotalaria pallida; assembly: GCA_037953625.1. NCBI lineage: Eukaryota > Viridiplantae > Streptophyta > Magnoliopsida > Fabales > Fabaceae > Crotalaria > Crotalaria pallida. Next base: position 105,043,856 of record CM075650.1, read on the forward strand.
GTAATTGAAAACTGACATAAAGTATTATATCTCATCTTAAAGTACATAAAGAAATTGAAAAATGAAAAAATATCCTATAAGGAAAAAAAATTAAATTATTTTTATTAAGGAAAAATTAACATATACTCCCTCCAATTTATAAGGCAAAAAAAAAATTACGTTTATTAAGGAGATTAATTGGTTGTATTTAATTTTATTAAATTTATAAAAAAAAAAACAGAGGTGTTTTAAGAAAATAGAATTGGAAACAACACTTAAACTATATTTAGTCTCTTAACAAATGTGCAGTGTCAGCCTTCTCCTTAATTTTTTTGACAATTTACTTGTCAAGGAAATCTGATTGCATATTTTAAAGTGGAATTACAAATTTTGCTAATCTAAATTTTCATCACTCACACAGTCACACACCTTGTAATTAGTGACAATGGACTCTCAAATAGAGTTTTAGCATAATGCCAAGATTAACTTCCAATTAATCTATTGAGAAATATTAGAGTATAAATTACGGCAACTGAAAAAACTTGTAGAATTTCAACTAATATAAACTCTTAATACATTACAATTTTTTTAGCTAATCACAATATATTAGCAAATAAAGTTGTAGATCATAAATTTTGTCTTATCTAATACACAATAATAACATGGGCTTTTAAAAAGGCCATTGATTATTAAAAAAAAATTAATTGCACTTTTGGTCCCCCAATTTTCTCAATTTGGCGATTTTGATCCCCCAACTTTTAATTTGGCGATTTTGATCCCGCAACTTTTAATTTGGCGATTTTGGTTCCCCAATTTACGATTTGTAGTGATTTTGGTCCCCCAATTTACCAGAGGGACACGTGTCAGCAGCCACGTCAGCACCGTTAACGGTGGAATTGACGGAGGGACCAAAATCGCTACAAATCGTAAATTGGGGGACCAAAATCGCCAAATTAAAAGTTGGGGGACCAAAATCGCCAAATTGAGAAAATTGGGGGACCAAAAGTGCAATTAAGCCAATAAATTTTTATAAATCACCCTCCCAATCTTATTTATAGGTTGCCTTCTAAAAGAGTTCTTCGATCTTATTTATAACTCATGTCGCATTTTTTGTTTTTTTTTATTATTTGTCCTTTGTTAATTAATGTAAAACAATAGATATGTGAACTTTTCATTGCAACTTAAAAAAGTAAAATTGTAATGTGAAAAGTATCTTTTAAAGTTTCAATAAATGTAACTATTTTTCTTAGTATGTATGATTTAGGAAAGTGTGACCTACAATAAAGACAAAAGTTAGTATGAAATTAGTCGATCAAATTATTGAGTTCAAAGTTCTAACAAAGTAAATCAAGTCTACGGATTTTTATCAAATAATATATAAATTAATTGATGATCCATCGCACCACTCTATTTTGACACATAATATATTAATTATTTGAAATATAAGTAAATATATATTATTAGATCACATACATGTGAATTTATGAATGATTTAAAATTTGGTATGTATGATAATCATAATAATGTCACATAATTCAACAATTAAATTGATTAATTTCCTATTATATAAAAAGTTATTTGAAAATGCATGTATCCAATTCTTACCTATGGTGCCAATCGATCCTTACTCCATTTTCATTAATTAATTGCAACATATCATATTTTTCTTCTTCCAAATTGAGTAGAAGGTTTTATAGAAGGATTTTACATTTGCCGTCCTTTTATTGCCAACATAATGAGTGTATATATGTTCATAGTAAATGGAAGGATAGAGAGAGAAAAAAAACTAAATTACTCCTTTGGTCTTTTATTGTATTTTTTATTTTTAAATTAACCCCTTACCTTTTTTATCATATTGATCCCTCACATTTATTTTTACTATCAATTTATTTTCACTATCAATTTGCTCCATGAATCATTGTTTATCCTATGATATTCATATTTGTCATTTCTCTTTCCAATAATGCATAGGTGGACCAATATGATATTGTAGCGTAAGATGAACACTGAATCAGAGACCAAATTAATAGCGAAAAAAAATATGAAAAACTAATATGATATAAAAAAAAAGTGAGGGACGAATTAATACTGAAAAATAAGATATATGATCAAATAAATAGTTAAAAAAAACCAGATTAATAGAATGCTGTTTACAATTCATTTTTTAAAACTCCGCAAGAATTTATTTTTTCACTGCAGGAAGAAACTCTGGCAAGTGGGGAAATGTTAGCAGGCTTAGCACTACAGCATCTGTTGAGGAATTAATCACTCCAAAAGTTCAAATAAGTTACACAAAGCATTTGATAAATGGCCAATTTATAGATGCTATATCAGGTTTGCCTACTTTGAACAAATGTCGTAGACAGAGTAAATTCTACATACATAGAATTTAATTAGGAAATTCTAATTACACCCATTAAGTACTATTTGCACCCAATCAAATTAATTATTTTACCATGAATTACCCAAATTACGATTGGTTACGCATATTCATTTTACTTTTACCCTAAATACACCCATTTTATTTTTAGTATATTTCTATCATGCAATCCAAAATTAGATGGTTGCTATGCAACCTTTTCTTAAACCAACAAGAAATTGTCACCTATGCCATGTCATTATTTGAAGTAGTTAAAATTAGTTTTTTTGCAATTTAGTCCAACATAAAAAGTAAATTAAAAATTTAGTCCTTTGTACCTATATACAAATTATAATTTTTTTTTTAAAAAAATTAAAAGTTATAATTTGTCTATAGGTATAAAGGACTAAATTTTTAATTTACTTTTTATGTTAGACTAAATTGCAAAAAAACAATTTTAACTACTTCAAATAATGACATGGCATAGATTACAACTTCTTAATGATTTAAGAAAAAGTTGCATAGCAACCATCCAATTTTGGATTGCATGTTAGTAAGTCCCTTCAGGCACCCATTCACAATCACCCATCCACCTCCTCCTTCCATATGGGTGTCATAAAAAAGAAGAGAGTTACTTTTCAGCCCCCACTCATTTTTCTTGAATCCCATTTTCTTCCGCCTCTTGAGAGGCGGAAGTGTAATTTTTTTTGTTGTCCGCCTCATGGAAGGCGGAAAAGCCATTAATTTTACACTTCCATGAGGCGGACAACAAAAAAAATTACACTTCCGCCTCTCAAAAGGCGAAAGAAAATGGGGTTCAAGAGAAATGGGTGGGGGCTGAAAAGTAACTCTCACCTTCTTCCAAAAGAGCCATTTTTTATTACGAAAAAATTGTAGCACGAGAAGCTAGTGCCTATATTGCTACTCTGTGTCCATGACATCCTTGCATCAAAATCCTTTGGCAAATTCAATGATTTAGGATGAGTTATGATTTTAAGAAGTTGGATAAACTTTAGGCAGTGAAAAACAGTAATTTACAAACTCCAGTCTTTAAGTCTCAAACCCCATTTTTTTTATGGGATTTTATCGGAATATTTTTTGATACTCCCAAGTCGAAAAAAATGCATTTTTTAACTTTAAAAATGAATTTTTTTAATAAGAAAATATTTGGAAAAATGCATTTTCAGACTCGGGATATTGGAAAATATTCCGACAGAACCCATGAAACAAAAGATTTGAAAACTAAAAACGGGGACTAAAACTCTGCAGTGAAATGGTGAAATTTTCAGAAAATCCAAGGCTTGTTAGAGTATGCCGAGAAAACAAGAACAATAAACAATGGCATGGGTATTATCCTTCTGTTTAGCTTCTTCCTCCAATTACTAATAATTCGAACCGTGTATCCAAAAACCAGAACATACCCAATTCATTCATGCATGTCGAACCCCAAAATTAAGAAGTGAAAAAAACTAAAGAACATATTGATGAAAAGTATGAAGTGAAAATTGAAGTGGGTGTTGCGAAGTGGGTGCCTTTGTTAAATAATTTTGAAGTGTAGTGGAGTGGGGATGCTTTGTTGAAAAATAAAGGGTTCCGAAAATGAGATATAGGAAAGATGGTGGTTGCGTATAAACTGTATAGGGAGAGAAGAAATGAAGGTTTTTGTTTTTAAAATACACCTAACAGGATTTTTCCCAATTATACATAAATAAAAATTAAGAAAATAAGAGAAAAATGAAAAATAAATGACACAAATAATAACTACAATAATAATGAAATTTGAAAAGTTATTATTATTATAAAAAGGTCTAAAATGTATTATTATTATATATTCGTTATTATTATGGTTTTCTTTTTAGACCTTTTTATAATTATAATAATAATAACTTTTCAAATTTCATTATTATTGTAGTTATTATTTGTGTCATTTATTTTTCATTTTTATCTTATTTTATTAATTATTATTTATATATAATTGGGAAAAATCCTGTTAGGTGTATTTTTTTCTTTTTTATAAATAAATAAATAGGATTTTTGTTTTACCAAGAATAATTTTGGTAGTTTATAACAAAGTTTTTAATTACACTTAGTGCAAATATATAGTATTTACTGGATGCAATTAGAACTTCCCACTTAATTTGGCATTTCTTTTGGTCTCAGGGAAAACTTTTCCAACATATGATCCGCGCACAGGAGAAGTGATTGCTCACGTTGCTGAAGGTGATGCAGAAGATATCAACCGAGCTGTAACGTCTGCTCGCAAGGCCTTTGATGAAGGACCTTGGCCAAAAATGACTGCTTACATAGGAATTCATTGTGCTTCATTCCTCCTTTTTCTTGAACAACAATGAGCCTGAATTATTAGTTTATGATGATGATTTTCTCTAACAACTTAATCAGGAAAGATGTAAGATATTGTTGCGCTTTGCTGATTTGGCTGAGAAGCATAGTGACGAGCTTGCAGCTCTAGAGACATGGAACAATGGAAAGCCTTATGAACAGTCTGCCGAAGCTGAATTACCATTGTTTATACGCTTGTTTCGCTACTATGCTGGTATGTTCGGTAACATAACACTTTTGGGAATCCTATGTAAAATTGAGTTTTGAAAAAGTAAGTTTTGATAAATTTGGTTTTGACATAAGATGCTCTTAATTAATTGTTGATGTGGTTAATAAAATTTGACATTAGCTTTGTTTTGATACCAGTTTAAAGTGATGTGATTTTGATTTTTTCCCTAACAATTTAAGGTATTTTGAATTTAATTCCTAAAATTTTATCATAACTAATCTTTAAATATTGAAAAGTTTTGATTTTGGATATTATTGTTGTTAAATCTCCCTCTAATATTGTCATCTGGTCCGAATAATAAAAGTTGACACAAATAATTGATGATATGAAAAATGAAAACTAGACCTAAGCCAAAAGTTAATCCAATTTCTCAAAGGTGATCCGAAAGCTAAAAAAATAATACGAAGTATTTTCATGTTTTCTAATCCTATGTCATTGCAATTCATATTACAAAAAGGACCACTCTAAATGAAAGAGATGTTGCAATGCTCAGGTAAGAGTAAAAGTTGTAAAACACATGCTTGGGATACAAGCTAAAAGTTATTGAGTACACATACTGCATTCATTATTATGCAATAAAAAATCTCTTTTACCCCCATCTCTTTCACTTTTCTAAACCGTCAACCCCCAACCCTGAAACCCCTAATCTCTCTAGAATTCTCTAGGAGTGTTATGCAAATTTGAGAATTGTAGGTACGAATGATAATGGGTAGAGTTTGGATAGGGTACTACAGTATCCATCCTCATACCCAGAATTTTAAAAAGTACTCATACATGTTTTTACACTGGGTAGCAATCTTGACACCTATCCCCATACCCGATGGGTACCTATATACTCATACCTGTACTAGACTAGTTACTCATAAGTCCAACATAATCATAATCAGTACAAAATATTTCAACGTAACAAATGTAATGTAAATTTTTCTTATAACATATTAGAGTACCCCTTGTACTGTTCATAGTTCTTTTTTAAAATTTCCAATGTATGACACAACAAATTAAAAAATCACAAAGTACAAAAAAATTTAGTGGATTGTAAATTTGATTTATGGTGATGTTGTTATCTTCACCTTAATTAAAAATAGATATGTACATAACTTTAAGCGTAGTGTTGAATATGTAAGTATATTATCAATTAGAAATATAGGAAGAATTAAGAATTTTGTTGATATTACCATATCAACCTTTTAGTTTCTAACAATTTCTATGATCTTCTATAAAAAAAATTAATGATTATGTATATGCGCGTATGACACAGGTTAGGTAATATAGTACTTATCCTAGCAGATTTTTCGAATATTATTTATCCTCATACCCTTCCTCATTTATTGGATAAATCATCTCCTCATTGTGAGTAATTTTTGCGAGTACCCATTAAATATGTCACCCCAAGGTGATTTGTGGGTTACATTTTGTACGTTCAACAGCCCGACTATACAGTGTATACAACTATTAAATTGTATTCTAGAAAAAATTTTGGATTTTATTTATGTCATTTTATTTTATAAGAGGCATTTAGTGTTTAATTTTTTTCTCTTATTTACATCCTTTATTCATTAATATAAAAGAATAAATTTGTAATATTTTCAATAACAGTTAAGATAATAAAATTGTAATGTTAAATTATCTTTTTAAAGTTATAAAAAATGTAACTATGCTCCTTAATTTTTATAATATAGTTAAATTTGACCTATAATAATAAAGATTGAATATAGTATATATAAGGGTTGCTATAGGGAAATAGATAAGAAAATAAAAAAACGTAAAGTCAACATTAGAAAAATATCAAGTTGGCCTTTTTTTTTTGGGGTAAATCCATGGTATATCCACCCATGAAATTGGGTGATTAATCCATTAGCACATCGATTGGGCCTTTTAGGGGATGGCGTTCACCGCAAGGTAGTACTCTTCATTCACATAAGTCAGGAATCGAACCCATGACTACATGATTAATGGATACAGACCTCGTCCATATGTGCCAGCCTACACTATTATACCAAGTTGACTTGTAATCTACTATTAAACACATTATTTTTCTAGATAAACTTGATACTTTTATCAGTTCCCTAAATATTGGCATAAGAACAATAAATTATAAAATAATCATATATATGAATTAGGTTAAAACAAACTTATTATCCAAGAATTTATGACCCCTAGAAACATATACGAATTTGGAGCAATGCTTATGTTTCCTCCATTCTTAAATATATAATCACTTGGAATAATACTTACAGATAAATATATAAGAAATTATGTCCCCTATAAATAATATAGATGATAAAATTATGGTACATGAAATATAAGCACACCTGAATCAAAATAATTACATTTTCAATTCTTTTATTATAAAATGGAAAAAATTACTTATTTAAATTAGGAGAATATTAAATAGTGTCATAACTGCATTGGTTAAAGATTCAAAACGAGAAATAATGTACGAGAAAGTGATAAACTTATTATATGTAAAAGCTTTTGTTTTTGTTTTCCAATATGTGATTTTCTTTTCTTGCAACTTTAACTGCTATTTTTAGGACATTGTTTAACAAGATATAAAATTATAGTAATATATATCAAAAAAAATTATATTAATAGCTTTTTTAATGTTTGAGTACTTTGTTTTTAGTGTGGTTTTTTTACAATAAATGTTATTTTGGTAATGTTTCTCAAAGTCTCAAACTTACTTTTAAAATTTGTAACTAGAGTAGGATCTTATAAAATAGAAAAATGTGGGTAGTAGGTAATATTATGAATGTTTGAAGGATGATAAAGTAATTATTTAATTTTCTATCCTAATATGATGAAAGTTAATAGTTTCTTGAATGAGTTTATTGTATATGTATTGATAGTGTAAAGTTTTTATATTGTTAATGTATCGTTCACTACTATTTACGTGCATTATTTTTACTTGCAAGTTAACCATTAATTAACTATAAATAATGAATGACATACTAACAATGTAAAAATTTTACAAATGTCAGTACAAACTATTTTCTCTTTTTGAATACTCAATTTTGGTTTTAACTAAATGAACTTTTTTATCCAAGATTTCCTGCGCAAACTAATTTTTAGCTAACTAAACGTTTATATACCAAACATGAGAAAAATTCAAAAATAACATTGACTCTTCGAGCTAAGTTTTGAGGCCGCTCAAGATCACTATCATTTGTGATCGTGATCAACAATAATTTTGAAACATAGGAGAAAAAAATTAAAATTGAAGAGATATAAAGGAAAAGAATCATTATTTTAAGATTAATGATATATCAACATATAAAATTAATATATATATATATATATATATATATATATATATATAAGTGATACGTGTTATATATTAACCAATATTTGACAAACTAAAATTCAATTTTGTACTTCCTCTCGTTCGATATATAAGAGCCTTCTAGGAAATTTTTTTTGGTTCTATTTGTAAGATTATATTCCAATTTCAAATAACATTTAATTACTTTATTTCAACAATATCCCTATTAAGTCAATATTTTTTAGAATCTCAATAATAATTATAGAAATAGTTTTGATAAATTATATTAACTGTTTACATTTTCAATGTTATTAACCAAGTTAACCCACTTTCTTAATGGATATAAATTCTTCAAAAAAGTTTTACACATAGGACTAAAGGGCCGGGATATCATTTTTCTTTTTCTTTTTTTAATAATAATTTTTCTTCTTTTATAGACAATTTTATATGTTGATTTCATAGACAAATCATTATTTTTATTTGTATTATATGTCAGATTATCACTAATGTTAATAAGAAGGAATGATGTGGTGTTTCAAACCAACTAAAAATTTAAAAATGTTATGTGAACATCTAGATGTCAAAACATCTTGTTTGTCTTATATGTAAAAAAGATAAAATAAATCTTTACTTTATTGTTTTTCATATATTAGACAAGTCAAATGTTTGTCTAGATGTCAATTTGGAGGTTCATATAACATTCTTGCTAAAAATTTATGGTGAAAGAGCATTTAGATGATCCATTTTATGCTATCCTTTATCTGTATCTTTTTTTTTGCTTTAGGTTGGGTAGATAAAATTCATGGACTGACTGTACCAGCTAACGGGAATTACCATGTCCAGACATTGCATGAACCGATTGGTGTTGCAGGACAAATCATACCTTGGAACTTTCCTCTCATCCTGTTTGCTTATAAAGTTGGACCAGCTCTAGCATGTGGTAACACCATCCTCCTCAAGAGTGCTGAACAAACACCCTTAACGGCACTTTACGTCGGAAAACTATTCCAAGAGGTGAGCTCCTAATAATAAGTTATGTTTTATCATTCTCTCTTGTACACATGGACGCAACTAGATTGCTTGCCATCAAAACGAACTATTGCGAACAAATGTGACTGTATTTACGATACTGTTACGACATGTAACACCCACGACACCCTAACAATTAATTACCTTAATTACCATTGGTTAATTAGCTACTTGAAAATTTCATTTAAAATTTGACAGTTTTCTCTATTTTTCGAACTTTCCAAAAATTGCTTTCTTAATACCTGTCACCCAGAATATTTAAAACACAAAAATTATATATTTAAGTTACAGCCAGCTTATCACTAATGCCCTGGATCACAAAATAATACAAGTTTAAGGGCGAACAATTAGTGAATCGTTTTGAAACCAAAACAAACTGGCGTAAACCTAAACTACTATACTCCTCATTCTTAATTTACACTCCACGGGGTGGAGGGTATTCCTGCTCGACCTACGATAGTGTAAGCACCGTCCCTGTACCTGTATAAAAACAACAAGAAGGGTAGCATTACATAGAACTTAGGAAAATAGTTTCTAAAGAGACATAAAAATAAACTAAGTGCAAACATTAAGCAAACAACATGCACAATTTATAAACATACATTCTACTTCTTTTATTTCTCGATTTCGTTACTCATTTTTAATCATATTTTCATTATTTACTCCTCTTTTCATTTCTTTTATTCCCTACATTTCTTTTCATTATTTCCTTCTTTATTATTTATCCACAGGGTCGTTATGACCAACCTGTGAATTAATTTCCTATTCTCAGGGTCTTATGACCAACCTGCGATGTGTTCCAATTCACAGGGTCCTATGACCAACCTGTGATTAATCCCCTATTCACAAGGTCATTATGACCAACCTGTAATTTATTTCCTATTCACAGAGTCGTTATGACCAACCTATGATTTTTATCCTTCTCTCACATTCTATTTTTAATTATATCTCACCACTTACTTATTCTTTACTCACTTTTAATTCTTATTTCTCTTTTCATTACCTTATTAATTATCCTTACTTCTCTTTCATTTCCATTGTAATTACCCGCTTCGTTACTCTTATTGTTTCCTAACTTACTATCTAACTAATTTATCATCCACCTCTTTATTACCATTCCCTAAATTCTCTTACATCTTCCTATTTATACTCTAGAACCTAATTCATGCTTAATTTCTTTTCACTAACCCCCATCAATCTTAATTCCATCCATTCTTCCTCAGTTAATTCATTCATGCTTAAGACATTTCAGCTAATCCTCAATTAATCTCATTTCTATTAACTTACCGTAAGCTTAAGTCCCTTTTTCTAACCTCAATTAATTCTATCTTACTCAGGCCTATTCTACTCCCCATGACTACCAACCTTAACAATCCTAAATAGTGACATTTCCTACCATTACCATAAAAGAGAGTGTTCATAATCAATTCCTTAGTTCTTAAATATTCATCCGTCAACCACAATTAACAAGATTATCAACTAACTTCCCAATTCTATACTATCCAACTAGTGTCCGTTTCCAACTACCCTAAGGTTCAACCCTATTCTATTTAGTCACGTCCTTAACTATCCATATATCCCAGTTGATCCATTTATTTTCACTTATTCTTTAGGCATGTTTCCTAGGCGTTTCTAACTCACTTCTTAGTCATTCCCTTAGCCCAAACAGTCCCCATTTATTCTATTATCACTTTACCAAGTTTTCCTCTCAAGCTTTTACTTAGCTTTATTATAAACCTAGCATATCTAGTGATTCACTCACATTTCCATATTACTCATTATTTCATAAACATTAATAATACATATACAATCACAGAGCATCATAAATATATTCATTCATCACCATAATGGGTTCTCTCACCCAAATACTACATATTTAGTTTCTAACCAAATACAATATCCTAAGGTTCATTATTATCCATACTCATCTACTCTTAGTTATCCTTATACTCTATTTGGAATCCACTCCCTAAGTAAAAGTAATACCACTTCCTTACCTGAAGGAGAGAGAGAGAGAGAGAGTGGAGCTTTGGATCCTTTGTGTCCTCGTTTTCCTTGTGCTTCCTCAAAGTTCCTTAGAATTCCAAGCCCCCTTCTTCACATCCTTTTCTCTCTCTACTTGTTGTTGGATCCTCCATGACCATCATCAAGGCATGGATTCAATGGAGGGCTATGGGGTTTTCCTTTGGTTCTTTATGGTAGGAAAATGATTTATGGCATGGGGAAGTCATGGGTTTTGGTTATTGATGATGGATCTTGGGAGCATTCTCAACACAAGGGAGTGATGGGGTTTTGTTGGTGGATATTCCCTTAGAGAGCTTTAGGGCATGAGAGGGAGTGAGGGTTCATGAGCTTGGGTGAGCTCCTTGAAGAGGGAAAGTGGGGTTCTCCATGGATTTGCCAGGGAAGAACATAGTATGGACTTGGAATGGAAGAGAAAATGAATGGAAATAAGAGTGGGATTCCTTCTTAAGGAAGGGGAATGAGGGAGGGGTGGAAAAATACCCATTTGCCCTTTAAAACTCGTGTTCTACTTGGCCAACACGCAGACCGCGCGCCTAGGCGGGGTCCTGGGGCTCCAAGCTCTCTGAGTTTGGGCGTTTCCTACTGTTCTGCGTGCTTGAGCGCACACCCCTGTTGAGAAAATGCCTAAGCATAGGTAGTTTTGATGATTACAAATTAAGGCTCAACAAAGTCAACAAAGGGGTTCTTATTGTAATGTAATGTATTATTTATTCTTTATTAACTCCCCTAGATGCATAATGGTTAGAGTCTAAGTTAGGAAAAACTAATCATAATCTAAATGATATGGCATGCATGCTAAGTATAATCATAAGTGGGTGCTTTTCAAAATTAAAAGAAAAATATGTGATTTTATAAATATAAGAAAAATATTGATAAAATAATTTGAAAATATTTTTCTAATAAATTAAAGTGTTTTGGAAGTGAAGAAAATGTTTTAAATATAATACTGTAAGTATTAACAAGTAAAAATGTTGTTTTTGGAAATTTTGAACGAAAGTATCGGGATACATCTGAAAGTATCCGGATACATCTGAAAGTATCTGGATACTTCGTTAAAACAACAGTCAAATTTTTGAAATCAAACACGATGTATCCGAATACTTTCAAAAGTATCCGGATACAAACAGTTAAAACTGTCATAAGCATAGCCGTTTGTTGTCCTAACTGATATATATATGTTCCAAACGATTTCAAAACATGAGACAACGTTCTTACAACCTTCTTACACTTCTGGACATTCTCTTAAACACGTTTTACAGAATTCTCAAGTGTTCTTCATGAATCAATTGCATTTTCACATATGATCAAGAAGAACATTCAAGTGTTGCATTGAATTTTCACAAATACCCACTTTGATTACACTTGCATTCATTCTTATTCTTCTAGATTCTGATCTAATAGTTAGTGTTCTTAAAAAAGTTGCTTATCCACACAAAAAGGTGCAAAGATCATTGCTTTTCATTGGAGTTGTTCATCCGCACAACAAGGTGTAAAGTGCCAACAACAAGACTTTGACAAACGCAAATTGGTGAAAGGTTTTCATCAAGTATACTTGAAGGTTTCAAGTGGAATTGAAGAAGGTTTCTTCAAGCACAAGGTTCGCTGTGGTTCGAGGAATTGTTTGCGAAGACACAAGTTCCAAAGAGGTTCTTTGGAGGGACAAGTCTAAGGGAAAGGTTTTCTCTTACACTACTTGTACTTACAATTCTTGTTCATAGTGAAGCAAATCTCCCATCTCAGAGAGGGAGGACTGGATGTAGCATTAGTGTTCGTTAAAACACTAATGTGAACCAGGATAAAATCTTTGTGTTCGCTTCTCTTTCATTATCTCTTTACAATTCCGCGCGCTTAATTTTCATATATTTAAGTATATGCGTTTTATATGTTTTTACTCTGATTATTTTAAAGGCCTTAGTAAGCGATAAATTTTTAATTGGTGAAGATTCGTACTCTTCGCCTATTCACCTCCTTTATAGGGAATAGTACTACCCGCTTGTTTTCCAACAAGTGGTATCAGAGCTCGGTCGGAAACGATCGAGCATAACTGCTTTTCCGTACGATCCTTAGTTTGGTAAACAATGGGTTCTAGTAATCCCTTCTGTGGTGAAGGTTCTTCCATTAATCGCCCCCCTATGTTTTCGGGCGAAGGTTACACCTATTGGAAGGTTAGGATGAAAATCTTCATTGAAGCAATAGATGTAGAAATTTGGAATGCTATAGAAAATGGCCCTTTTGTACCACAACATAAGGTCAATGACTCTGTCCTTGTAAAGTCTATGAAAAGTTGGAGTGATGATGATAAAAAAAAGCAAGTTATGATTTGAAAGGAAAGAACATCATCACATCCGCTCTCTCGTACGATGAATTCTTTAGGGTGTCTCAATGTACCAGTGCAAAACAGATGTGGGACACTTTACAAGTGACTCATGAAGGTACTAGTGAAGTCAAAAGGGCTAGATTAAATGCCCTTATGCATGAATATGAACTGTTTAGAATGTTTCCCAATGAACCAATTTCGAATATGCAAAAACGGTTTACACATATTATAAATCATTTACTTGCTCTTGGCAAAACTTTTATTGATGGTGAAATTATTAACAAAGTTTTGAGATGTTTAGACAGACAGTGGCAGCCAAAGGTTACAGCAATAATGGAGTCAAAGGATCTTAGTGATATGGACCTAGCCACTCTGTTTGGAAAACTGCAAGAGCACGAAATGGAATTGGGAAGGCTAAAATTGCATGAAGATTCGGACATGTGCAAAAAGGATAGTATTTCATTGAAGATGCTGTAGACTCTTGAAGAATTATCCAATGATGAAAATTCAGATTCCGATATCGACGATGAGGCCATGGAGCTTTTAGTTAATAAATTCAACAAGTTCCTTACCCGAAGAAATAAGAAATATCTAAAGGAAGGAACTTCTAGAAGAAAATCTCCAAAGGACAAAATTCAATGTCACGAATGTGGTAATACGGGTCACATGAAATTTGAATGTGCTGCATATCTCAAGAGAAAAGAGAATGACAAAAAGGCAAGCAAAGGGTTCAAATCCAAGAAGGCTTACATTGTATGGGATTTGCCTGAAAATTCAGAGAAGCAAGATGCTAGTAGTTCAGATGAGGAGGAATTGGTTAATAACATGTGCTTAATGGGAAGATTTGATGAAGAAACTTCATCAAGCGTAGAACAATCTGAGCCAAAGGACTACAAACGGGTAACATATTCTGACTCCAACTCTGATTCTGAAAATTCAACTTATAATGAATTATATGAATCTTATGTTGAAATGTATAAGGAATTAAGGAAGCTAGCTAAAATTAACATTGAAAGCAAGAGGATTATCTTGGAGTATGAAACTAAAATTTTACAAATGCAAAAATTTATCGATGAACTTCAACTCCAAAATGCAACTCTTGATCTCATTTATTCAAATGCTTCTTGTGATTGTGAACTAAAAACTAATCCTATTGCCGAATATGAAAGTTGCAAGCATTTTGAAAAGGAAGTACACAATTTGAAAACTAAGCTTGCAAGCTTCACTAAAGGTGATATGCACTTAAATAATTTAATTGCCAATCAAAGAGGAAATACAAATAAAACTGGTTTGGGATATCGAAAACCCAAAAACTGCAATTACAACAAGTTGGTATCATTTTCAAATGTCAATTACTCTAAAACACCAACTTGCCATTATTGTGGAATTTTTGGGCATACTTCAAATACTTGTAATATTAAACTTAAAGGTATTCCAAATGGTTCATTTGTATGGATTAAGAAATGGTTTGATCCTAATGCTAATCAATTAGGTACAAAAGTTACCTAAAACATGCAAGGTATTTTTGGCTTAACATTAAGGGGGACTGAGCTCAAATGTTAAGGGGGAGAAGGTTTATAATTTTCTTGCCTATTTATATAACTCTCTTTTTGATTATGCCAAAAGGGGGAGAAGGTATGTTGTTGACTTTTGCAGGTTGATTGAAGCTTCTTATTATTATCTAATTATCAAATGCACATACTAAGGGGAGCACAAATCAACAAAGTTTGTCATCATCAAAAAGGGGGAGATTGTTGAGAAAATGCCTAAGCATAGGTAGTTTTGATGATTACAAATTAAGGCTCAACAAAGTCAACAAAGGGGTTCTTATTGTAATGTAATGTATTATTTATTCTTTATTAACTCCCCTAGATGCATAATGGTTAGAGTCTAAGTTAGGAAAAACTAATCATAATCTAAATGATATGGCATGCATGCTAAGTATAATCATAAGTGGGTGCTTTTCAAAATTAAAAGAAAAATATGTGATTTTATAAATATAAGAAAAATATTGATAAAATAATTTGAAAATATTTTTCTAATAAATTAAAGTGTTTTGGAAGTGAAGAAAATGTTTTAAATATAATACTATAAGTGTTAACAAGTAAAAATGTTGTTTTTGGAAATTTTGAACGAAAGTATCTGGATACATCTGAAAGTATCCGGATACATCTGAAAGTATCTGGATACTTCGTTAAAACAACAGTCAAATTTTTGAAATCAAACACGATGTATCCGAATACTTTCAAAAGTATCCGGATACAAACAGTTAAAACTGTCATAAACATAGCCGTTTGTTGTCCTAACTGATATATATATGTTCCAAACATTTCAAAACATGAGACAACGTTCTTACAACCTTCTTACACTTCTGGACATTCTCTTAAACACGTTTTACAGAATTCTCAAGTGTTCTTCATGAATCAATTGCATTTTCACATATGATCAAGAAGAACATTCAAGTGTTGCATTGAATTTTCACAAATACCCACTTTGATTACACTTGCATTCATTTTTATTCTTCTAGATTCTGATCTAATAGTTAGTGTTCTTAAAAAAGTTGCTTATCCACACAAAAAGGTGCAAAGATCATTGCTTTTCATTGGAGTTGTTCATCCGGACAACAAGGTGTAAAGTGCCAACAACAAGACTTTGACAAACGCAAATTGGTGAAAGGTTTTCATCAAGTATACATGAAGTTTTCAAGTGGAATTGAAGAAGGTTTCTTCAAGCACAAGGTTCGCTGTGGTTCGAGGAATTGTTTGCGAAGACACAAGTTCCAAAGAGGTTCTTTGGAGGGACAAGTCTAAGGGAAAGGTTTTCTCTTACACTACTTGTACTTACAATTCTTGTTCATAGTGAAGCAAATCTCCCATCTCAGAGAGGGAGGACTGGATGTAGCATTAGTGTTCGTTAAAACACTAATGTGAACCAGGATAAAATCCTTGTGTTCGCTTCTCTTTCATTATCTCTTTACAATTCCGCGCGCTTAATTTTCATATATTTAAGTATATGCGTTTTATATGTTTTTACTTTGATTATTTTAAAGGCCTTAGTAAGCGATAAATTTTTAATTGGTGAAGATTCGTACTCTTCGCCTATTCACCTCCTTTATAGGGAATAGTACTACCCGCTTGTTTTCCAACAACCCCTTTTTAATTGGACAACTTGCATTCAAAATGCCATATATCTTTTATTAACTGTTGGATCTGTCTCAAATTTGGAGGCAAGCTCCGTAAGACCCTTATCTTCACATCAAATGGTGGAATTTGTGTTTAAAGTTGTAAATTTTTTACTCTTAATTTTCTATTATCATAAGTTTTTAACACCCGGAATATCGTTTTTACCGCTCATTTGTTCATCTTTCTATCTCCTTATCCGATGCCAATACTTTCTAACTCGTTTATGGCACTCAAAGGGAACCTAATTCATCACACTAAATCGTCATGGTTATCATTTTTATCATCCCAATCCTATTATTATTATAATTAACTTAGAATTAAATTTGGGGATGTTACACGACAACCCTGAAACTTTAACATTGTCGTGTTTGTGACAATGGGGACATAAATTTTTTAACATAGTAATCAATACAACATCTATGTGCACATGCTACATTTGTCTTTACGCCTCACTACTTAAAACGTTTCTCTTGTGATCATGCTTGTGGCTGCATTGCAGCCTGATGCGGGCCAATGCGATATGCAATCCACCATAATTAAGATGACATAGTCAATTCCTATTTAAAACATTTTGCTTAAGTTAATTAAACTAAACTAAGTGGAATTCTACCAATTGGATTGGAACATTTATGAACTTAATTTCGACATAAAACTGTATTAGCCACACTTTGTCTGTCATAGTGTACTTCAAGTGTGAAATTTGGACAGATGATTAGTCATAATTAGTAACGAATAAATGGATCCTCTGCATAACAATTAACCAATCTACATTCATCAATGTGAAACCAAAGTGAATTGATCAATTTCACATAAGATTGACTAATCTTAAGACAAATTTAACCACTACAATGTTGTTGGGAAGACACATGACCACATCGTCTGCTTCATTACATGTGGTATTCACACCTCCTACCTCATTATATGGTTTACATACATGTTTTACTTCTCTCCCTGCTAATTGCATTTTAGATAGAACCTTAACATGATAGCTATTGCGAAGGATCCAAACCCTCAAAAATTGCTTTCATTGGATCTTCTAGGATTGATACTGCTATATAATATGTCATGCCAATTTTTTTTCGTTCTATCCCTATTTTTTATACTGCTTTAGTTTTCAGTTATTTGTACACAAGCTGTACAGATGCATGCAACATACTCCGTATTTGGGTATCTGATGAAAATTTCCAAATATGCACTTCTCTATCTTTTTCTTTTCAACTCTATAAGTTAACCTCAATGATTTAGGATTGTATAGTCTTGATTTCCCCTTTTCATTATTTTACTTTATCTCATGTAAGAAGAAATACAAATAACACTACTCATGTTTAAGTCTCTTCCTAGAGCATGGACTTCTACAGCCCCACCTATTCTATTATATGTAACTTTTTGCTGATCTTTGATCATGTTAATGAATTGAAATACCTTTACCATAAAATTAAAAAAAAAACTCGATGTGAAGTCATTCTTTTTTGGTTTTGAATAAATACTTTGGTTCCAATAATACTTTTTATGGGATTTAACTTAAGGTGCACCCTTTTCGACAGGCTGGTCTTCCCCCAGGTGTTTTGAATATAGTTTCCGGATATGGTCCAACTGCTGGTGCAGCTCTAGCAAGTCATATGGATGTGGACAAGGTACTTTGGAGGATCAACAAATTATACTTCTCTTGTATGCTATTTGAACGAGCTATTGACACTTTGAACTTCCTATTGACACTATCAACTAAACAACCATAGTTTAAGTTTTTACTGCTCAGAATTATGATTGTAAAAAGAGGATAGTAAGTAGGTCGTCTTTGGAAGTGCAATCTCAATTCTCACCCATTATGAGGCTTGTAATAATGCATAAATAATGGAATCGGGCTCAACTTGATTATGTTGTTATTGTGTATTTCGTGGAACAAAGCTAGAAAAAATGTTTAGGGTGCATTCATATATTTCGCAACGATGATTGGTGTGAAACCCCTTAAGATTATGTCAGGTTTTCTAGATAATATTACTTATTTATGCCATTTTGAATAAAATGTAGGGTACTAGGGTCAGTTTAGTGTCCCCTCGAGAATATGGATGAACAATTTAGGGATGAGTTTGATATGAAAAATTGTGAGATATTCTTACTCCAAATTTAAGGGAATTTCATAACGATTGTCAAGAAACTAATTATTGAGATGGGAAAGAAAGCAAGAAATACTATCTTATTCTTCTTTTTCTTTTCAAGTGAGATCCATCATTTGTATCATAAACATGTTGAAAATCTTGGTTGTGGTATCTGGTATGGCCTTTAACCAGATAATAGGAATAGTAGCAAAATGTGGATTTCGGTTAAAGGCAATATAGTTTTCCTTTTCCCACAAAAGACATTAAGGCAAAATTATTCCCAACTCTTCTAAATCTGATGTACCTCCTAACAGCTAAGATTGTTGAGGCAACACACTTTTGACAATGACATTGTAAAACATTGATACTGTGGCATGTTACACATGAAAGTTCTTGCATTTATTTGCCTGCTGTTTATAACCTTTAATTTGGATACCCTTTACATAGTGATTTATACCGATGTGTATTATATTAAAAGTTCAACATTGACTTGTCTTGTATTTTTGCAGCTAGCATTCACTGGATCAACGGATACTGGAAAAATTATTCTTGAATTGGCTGCAAGAAGCAACCTGAAGCCCGTGACATTGGAACTTGGAGGGAAATCACCTTTCATAGTATGTGAGGATGCTAATGTAGACCAGGCTGTAGAACTTGCACACTTTGCTCTGTTCTTTAATCAGGTTTGTTCGAACAAATCCTAGGAATGATGGAAACGGCACGCTATAGATACTTTGATACCGAAAAAATTCAATAAAAGACATTAAAAGACTTCTTAACAAAAAGTATATGAGATGTACCAAATACAGTTTGGTATATATCTGATATTATTGTGATACTGATATGGAAACCATTTTATAGTATTGGAGCTTCAAGGACCAAATCACATTACTGTCATAGTTGAAAAGATAAAATTAAAGCAGATGTGAGAAGATGTTGATGACTTATGTTTGACTCTTTCTAGGGGCAATGTTGTTGTGTTGGGTCTCGTACCTTTGTACATGAGCGTATCTATGATGAGTTCTTGGAGAAATCAAAGGCACGTGCTTTGAGACGCATTGTTGGCGATCCCTTCAAAATGGGTGTTGAACAAGGTCCTCAGGTACCTTTTTCCCCTCTGTTGCCTCATTGTGTTCTTTTTTAAAATAATAGCTTATTTCTTTTAAGAATAACTACTAAAGAAGTGTTGAGCTGAATGTCTTTGAAAGTTATTGTTTGAGGTTTGAGTCTTTGAAGAACATCTTCTCCTTTGTTAATTAGTAGTATTTTTTTTTTAATTATACTCTCTGATATAACAAACACTGCTTCCTGGCCCTTGCAATTATCGCAGATTGATGAGGCACAATTTCAGAAAATACTTAGGTACATAAGATCTGGAATTGAAAGCAACGCTACCCTTGAATGTGGGGGTGACAGAATTGGTTCAAAGGGCTTCTTTGTTCAGCCAACTATCTTCTCAAATGTTCGGGTATATTGATTACTTGGCACAAGTTATTTGCACTTTGCAAATTTGCATTATCTTGCAGCATTATCTAACACATGCTAATGACCAGGATGACATGTTGATAGCAAAAGATGAAATATTTGGCCCAGTTCAATCCATCTTGAAGTTCAAGTGAGTGAAATTTCAATTACCACTTGCTTGTTCCACATTGTTAAATGTCCATATCTTTGAAACTAAAATTATCTATCACCCTATCTAGTATATCTAGATAGGTGTCCATAAAATAAAATATATAAAAAAAGTGATTTTTTTAGACAATCTCTATTGTTTAATACTTACCGGTATAGCAACATCTGATTACAAATTTCTTCAAGCAAGTGTGAAGGGAAATGGATTATTTAGAGTAACATTAGTATAAAATCACTAAAATCCAAAATAAGAATTTTCGGTTTTATTTTGGATTCTAGTGGTTTTTACATCAATATTAGTAACATTATGTTAGAGATTCCCAATCCAATGTGAAGTGTGTCCTATTTTGGGGCTATGGCTAAGTTTGATATCACAGATAAGGGAAATGAAAATAAAGTATTCAATAAAAAAGAAAAGGAAGTATACAATAGAAAAGAAAAGGGAAAAATTAAGTGAAGCTGTGAAGGAGTTATCATTCTCCTCATTTGGTATTACCTAATGAAAAAAGAAGAGATGTTTTCCTTCGATATTTGATTTCACAAAGTAAAAGATTGGAAATGCATGCTAATGGATGACATAAATAAATGGTAGGGCTAACAAAAGGTATGCTTTTGCCTTCCTTTCCTCCCAAAATGATGATGATGAGAAAACAGTGGACCCACGAAAATTTCAACCCTCCAAATCATTTTACTTCCATTACTAAAGTTCTACAAAACAAGAGATGATATTTATCCTCATTTTTTGTTACTTTTCACTCCTATAATGCATATCAAACAATGCCTATATGAACTTCAACATCAATGCAGTTTGTATGTGGCCTATAAAGAACAGATAACACACTTTTCTAAAAACAAAAATACAAAATGCACAGTAAAATGTAATTAAACATTATTGAAGAGGAGTGAAGAAGTAGAAATTTTTTAACTAGGCATTCTAAAAGTTAGTTATTCTTACAATTTTTACTTTATATCAGGGACATCGATGAAGTAATACGAAGAGCAAATGCAACGCGTTATGGTCTAGCTGCAGGTGTCTTCACCAATAATGTGGACACAGCCAACACATTGATGCGGGCATTGAGGGTTGGAACTGTGTGGATTAATTGCTATAATGTTTATGATGCTGCAATTCCTTTTGGTGGGTACAAGATGAGTGGCACAGGTAGGGAGAAGGGAATCTACAGTCTTAACAACTACTTGCAAGTGAAAGCTGTTGTTTCACCCTTGAAGAATCCTGCGTGGCTGTAAATTGTTTAGACTCATGGTTCTCATATTTGTTCTGTTATGGATTTTAAAAATTTTTTAACAATGAGTAGACAGACATTGATCGATCTAGAAATAATTTGTTGTAGGACCGACACATATATATTCCATTTGATTTTTGATATAATTTTTTTAAAGAAAATTCTCGTTCTTGAAGTGTTGTTATCGTTGAAAAATTTATCTGCACCATGGTTTTGTTAACTGCATCCGTTCTTTATGTGAAATTTCAAAAAATGTGTTTTTTTTGTTTTCGTTGTATATTCCTAAAAACTTTTCGATTGGAAGGTCTTTTCGATCAAAAGATCCTTCTGATTGGAAGGTCTTTTTGAATGTATGATTTATTTCTCAACATATTGTCGCATTACACTCATACCTGCTTTTTTTTGTACATTCTTAAAGAACTTCCGATTGCATGGCCCTTCCGATCAGAAAGTCTTCCTGAATTGTTTCGGTTTTGTCACGAGCTAAGGACACCTACCCTACGAAAGGACTTTTGAAAGACTTACTAGGACCTCTAGAAGGACTTCAATGAAGTAGTTTGACCTCGGGTTTTCCCAAATAGAAGTCCTCGAGCTCGGAAGGCCACTGAAGTGCTCATATGAAGCCTTGATAACGAATAAAGCCGCGAGTTTCATTTGTAGAACTCAATCTCTAGAAGATTAGGACACTTTATGAGGATTAATACTAGATTATCCAAAAATTATCAGAAATAATAGAAGATCATCGTTCATCCCCTTGAAGATAAGATCACACAAAGATCCCCCCAAATATAGAAGATTCATCATGAGAATACCTCAGACTAGGAAACCTCCATGGTCCTATAAATACCATCCCATGCAAGGGACTGCAAGATATACTCCCTCAACATCCATACACGCACAAATATACACAAGTATATCCAAGCCCCCTTCATACACTTATACTCTGATTTATACGCATCGTATAACATTAAAGACATAGCATTCCATCCTCGACATAGAATGTCCTCTCCTCAGAGAGTAATCCAACAGTAGTAGAGGCTCTCTCACACTGCCACAGAAGAAGGTGACCGTTATATACAACCTCACCATAAAGGCTCATTATTCCATGAAGCTTGTTACCATCAATAACTAGTCCACACATACCTGTAGGAGAACTTTGACCAAGAGAGTACTATAAGAAAAACCCTTTATTTAAAAACCAAAAGTCGTTGCAAAAAATGAAAAGTTGGTGCAAAAAATGTTTTCTACAACGAATATTCGTTGCACGTAATGCTGTTGCAAAAGGCTAAGGCAACGACATTTGTCGTTGTTGTAAAAAAATATCTTTCTATGCAACAACGCACAAAAGTTGTCGTTGCAAAACACCGACACCAAATCAACAACAGTTAATCTATTTCACAACATCAATGTCGGCAGAACACTTTTAGTTTTGGCAACGACATTGTCGTTGCAAAACACTTTTAGTTTCAGCAACAAGGATGTCGTTGCAATAAACTGAAGCAACAACTACAACAATGTCGTTACTCTAAACCATCTCTTTTACAACAAAAATGTCGTTGCTATAGCCTTTATTTATATAAAAAAATTAAAAATCCATTTAACCTAATAAATCATTTTTGTCCTTCTAATTCTAAAGTATTTTTAATAGGATTATAATTCAAAATAAATAATATAATTTTATTACAAATCAAATCAAAACTACCAGTTAAAAAAGTGTGTGAATCTCAACAATTTAATATAAAGAATTTTTCTAGCATTCTATTGAGCCACTATTACATCAACTCACAATATAAAAAAAACAAAATAAAATCTATGTACTTAATAATTGGTTATGAGAAATTTGATGAACTTAAAATACAAATATAAATGCAATGTCTCCCACAAGCCCAACTTTAATACCATCAAGTTTTCCAATATCTTTTTCAAAGCTCCGTCTAATTTGCTCCCCTCGGAAAGTGGAGCATGCGATGCTCCCCCTCAAAAACATGTTTTGTTAAAATGCTCCCCCTTCTTGTTGCCGTTGGATGATGTTTAAAAAGAACGAACAGACTAAAATAATTTATGGGTAACGGAAACAAAGGTTAATGAACATATGTACAACTTTTTACACACAACGTACGTCCCGGCGAGGACATAGTGGTAATTTCTTTTTTGCTCACTCGAAAAATACCACTTATACGTGCAATTGAAATTTTTTTTAAACTACTTACGTCCAAGAAGAGACGTAAATTTTTTTTTTACAAAAACCCATACGTCTCAGGTACGACGTATTGAAAATAATTTATTTTGTTGTAAGGGCTAAAAATTAATACTTACGTCTTGGTTGAGACGTATGGGTTTAAAAAAAAAATTAATACATACGTCAAAGCTTAGACGTAGGTGTTAAAATTATATACAAAAGGTACGTCTTGGATGAGACGTAAGGGCTAAAAATTAATACTTACGTCTTGGTTGAGATGTAGAGAGTTAAAAAAAATTAATACATACGTCAAATATTAGACGTAAGTGTTAAAATTATATACAAAAGCTACATCTTGGTTGAGACAAAAAGGCTAAAAATTAATACTTGCGTCTTGGTTTAGACGTAGGGGTTTAAAAAAATTAATACATACGTCAAAGCTTAGACGTAGATGTTAAAATTATATACAGAAGCTATGTCTTGGTTGAGACGTAAGGGCTAAAAATTAATACTTATGTCTTGGTTGAGACGTAGGGGTTTAAAAAAAAAATATATACGTCAAATCGTAGACGTAGGTGTTATAATTATATACAAAAGCTACGTGTTGGTTGAGATGGAAGGGTTTAAAAAAATTAATACCTACGTCTTAGCGGTGAAATTTTTTTAATAACTCTACATACGTTTCAACCGTGATGTAAGGTATTTTAAAAATTTTAACCTTACGTCCCAGGTGAGACGTAAGTTTCACTTATCATATTAGTAACATACTAGTATTGCAGCAGCTTGAATACAAATTGGTTGAGACGTAATGTGCAGGAAAGCTACAGCACCATAGTATTGACGACTCTTAATAATATTATGTGTTGAACCAAAGTTCAAATAGCCATTTTACTTTTACCGGTGAACAGACTACATGGAGCATTTTAAAAAAAAACTTGGGGGAAGCAAATTAGCATCACTCCTCTTTCAATGGTATAAACATCTAAAAGTGCCTGAAAGAACCAATCAAACATACACAATTAGAAAACTAAGAACCAATCATAATGGAAAAAAGAAAGAAAAGTTAAAGAGTTAACACAAAACTAGTGCATGCAAATCTTGCAAACAAAATTAGTTCAAGTAATCTCATTGATTTTTATGCTTAGACTCTAATCTCTCATTGACATATTTTTGTTTCCTTCATGTTAGCCCAACCACTCATATATTTACATAAATGTAAATAGAAACAAGTGTGATCTCTATCCCAAAATTAGAAATTCAAAAGTTGTATATTAAAATACGATCTTATCACTAATATCAATGACATATAGGTTTTACATCCAATATATCTTATATTCCTTACGCACTAAGGTTGCGTGCTTGCATCTACATATTTTAGAATCAAATTAAAATAGAATCACTTCCTTCCCCGTCAACATTACAAATTAAAGACTGCTATTGAGTATTTGAGCATCATTCCAAGGTTTGCAATTCAAAAAAAGGTACCAAATCTAAGATGTATAACATCAAGCGAAAAAGCTAATCCAACACTACAGATCATTTTGAGATATATGTAACACAATCCAAAACGAAGAGGAAAAAGTGAATTAGTTTCAAAGAGCATATCACCTTTTATATCTTGCCCTGTAATTGATGTTTTTTGGCAAGCAATATATGCTTGGCTTAATTGCTCCATAATTCAGAATTCTTCTGTGCTAGATTTCTTTGTGGCGCATTTGCAGGATTGGTACGTCTTTTAAGCATACAAATCTTCTCTCCATGGTTTGGATGTGTGCTTGTTGGACGATTTGGATCAAGAGAAATGACATCATTTTCAATGATGAGAATGTTAATGTACTAGATTGGCTTGATTCTCTAAAGGTCAAAACTTGGTCCTCTTAGAGCATATGATTGTGTACTCATGTTTAAACCCTTCATAGATAGTGGGGTTCACGAATACAATGATGCTTAGGAAGACCCTTTGTTGTGTTGGATTAAGAATATTTTTCTTATAAAAAAAGATAGGGTTATGAAGAACTCAAATATATCAATGGTCTCTGCATATTGTTATTTATTGCTCATAATGTAAGTTGTTGTGCTTCCTCATATTAAGGCCATGTTGCAAGGCTAAGGGTATAGGCTAAGTGATTCACCATAATTCCATCATGAAGAAGAGAAAGGTGGTCTTATCCTTGTGTAGAGAATCAGGTTTTCAGGGCTTAGTCACCTTGTGTCAGTGCGAGGTGGCCTTATTCAAAGGATACTTTGAATTATCCTCTGCGTTTTGCCTTGAAATCTGCACTCTTAGTGCCTAAGTTCACAAGTTAATCGGTTAACATTCAAAGTTAACCGGTTATCTAACTTGAAATTACACTAAAATTGGGTAAATTAACCCAGGCTTAATCGGTTAACATCTTCGGTTAACCGGTTAATGAGATAAAACGTGTTCAGTTCTGGGCACAGCTCATCACGATAATTGGTTAACTCGCGTGTTAGCCAGTTATCTCAGTTAAAAATTCAAAATATAATATTATACTCTCTTCGCACTAAAGAAATAATTTAATAATTAGGATATAAAATTACTAATTTGCCCCCATAATACTTTTAAAATATCAATTAAGGCCATAATACTAATTTATTTTCTAATATAATTATATTATAAACCAGGGATTAAAATCTTAGTTGTTACAATTCTCTCATACTTGGAAGAACTTTGTCCCCGAAATTTCGATTTAAACAAACAAATCGGGATAAGACACCTTCATTTGATCCTCTAATCCCCATGTCGCTTCGGATGCATTCCCTTGATTCCAAATAACTTTTACCAAAGGAATCTTCTTTTCTCAAAGCTGGTTTATATACAATCTTCAATTTGAATTGGTCCTGCTTTGTACGTATGATTTTCCCTCAGGATCATGAATGTATTTCTAAAGTTGAAAAACATGGAAGACCTTATGTAGATTAGATAGGAAATGGGGTAAAGCTATTAGGTACGCTACAGGTCCAACTTTCTTTAAAATCTGATATGGACCAATGAACCTGGAAGTTAACTTCTTGGGTTTCATTACACGTCCTACTCCTGTGGTTGGCACAACCCGGAGACATACATGGTCACCTTCTTGAAATTCAAAAGGATTCCTCCGTTGACCAGCATAGCTCTTTTGACGACTTTGTGTAGTCTTCATCTTGTCTTGAATCGTCTTGATTTTCTCGGTGGTTGTAACATCCCAGATTTTTAACCCTTGATGAATAAAATGTTAATTATAACACTACTGGAAATTAGACATTTCACATCTGTTATTTAAGACATTTCGCATCTGTTTTGTAACAGATGTCTATGTGAGAGATGTGGATAGTTATACTTTCCGCATCACTTTTAATAACAGATGCGAAATGTCAGAACTTTTTGCATCAGTTACATAACAGATGCGGAAAGTACACATAACAGATGCGGAAAGTATACTTTTCGCATCACTTATTTTATAACAGATGCGAAAAGTTCAAATAACAGATGTGGAAAGTAGACTTTTCGCATTTGTTATTTATAAATAACAGATGCGAAAAGTATAAATAACAGATGCGAAAAGTCTGAGTTAGACTTTCCGCATCTGTTATATATAAATAACAGATGTGGAATGTCAATTTTTTTTATTTTTTTTTGCAATTTTTATAATTTATATCTAATTACCTGCATTCTTTGCTTTGACTACCAAAAATAAAATTTTAAAACAAATAAATCCAAAAGGCAAAATATATATATATTTAATAATTTCAATACAACTACCAATAATTTTAATACAACTACAAGTTCTATCAAAATTAATTCAATGCTACCCAAAATCTCTTATATATATCCACTAATTTCAGTACAACTACAAATTCAACCAAAACTAATTCAATATTTCTACCCAAATCAGATTGCTATCCAAGACTACAAACGCCACGACTCATATCTTGAATTGTTGAAAGCTGTGACAAATTAAACTATCCAAGAGTTGCAAATACTCAGATAGGACTTGAAATACCTGCATAATAATCAATAGTAAAAATAAACATCTTAGAAGCTGGCTTATATCCAAAACCAAGGAACCAAAAATAGAACTTGATTAGTAAGTAGTCAGTAAGGCTACAATCTCCATGTTAAAACATAGATATTAACCTTGCAGTAATTCCCTTCCTCTATAAGGGTCTCAAGTGTTGATTGCATGCAAAACCAAAAAAAAAAACCCATTAAGAATAACGTACATTAATGCATAATTTGCCCTCCTCTGGAAGAAGAATCAACTGAATAATGAATATGATTGATCTACTTACAACTTATGTGGTAAAATGTGTTCTTCCTATTGGAATAAAAAGATCATAGCAAGGGGAAATGGAGAAAGGGTACCTTGATTTTGCATCATTTTTTCTGTTCAGCATTCCACACTATGTCCTGCAACCCTGATGAAAAGTTTTTGTAGAACTGCATATAAATTAATGGATCAGGTTAGAAATTTAGCATCAATCAACAACAAAACTGGAATATTTTTACAAAGGAAATGAGATATAGACTTTAAAAAGAAAGGTTAAGGTAATCTTTAGTTAAAATAACTATAAACATCTAAGTCCACAGAAATAAGAGACCAAATGAGTTCCAGAATTAAAATGTTACACATGCCTTGTGAAACTCCAGCGTGTCGCCTCCGGTCTTTCGCAGCTCCACCATGTGCAAGGAGGGAGCCACTTCAAAAACCTGTAGCCCATAGGTAACCAGTTGTTTACCAACTATTCATAGTAAAGAGCCAAATAAATTGGAAGAAACCAATGAAAATCTTTGCCTCGAAAAACAAAACAACATTTTTAGTACTTTTAACTTGAATAATTATGCTTTACTGCCAATATTAAACTACCAGATTCAATAGTTGACATGCATTAACATAAGTTAGGACAAGTGCATCTAATGACAAGAAATGAATTAAGTAAGAGTATTATATATCTCAGCAATTAGATTTATAAAGGAATAGAAAAAAGAAATGGTAATTATCATTCCTAGCCAGTCACAACTCACAAACAATATGTTACCTAGTACTACATACTAAAAAAAGACTTGAAATCATAAAGGAATGATTCAGTACCTCAGTAGCTACTGATAAGTGACCCTTCCTTCCGCTCTTATCACCTTGCAACTTCATCTGCATAATTTCAATCCAGTTAAATTTTAGTCCTGTGTAAAATTTTGAAACATATTCTTAATGGATTAAGAAATTATTATGCATGCAACCTAATATTAATTGGATCTGTAACTTCATATGCTTACTTTGAGTTTTCTTGCATTTTTACAGAAGCTTTTAATTGTTGCCCTTGGAATTCTATTTGGATCACTACCCGTAATCATATCTAGCCTTGATTTGAGGTAAAAATCGCATATAAGTGACCCCTGCAGCTGCAACCAACCATTCAAAGTAATTTATTATAAAGCTTATTTATAATTGATTATTTTTATTCTTGATTTCAAAGTAATTTATTATGAATGATAATATTAGATAGTTCTAATATGAGAAAATAAATATTTTCACATTAATCCCTGTTTGGGGACCTTGAAGTGATTTTAGAAAGATTTTGGAGGGAAGGAAAATAAAAATTATATTTTTCAAAAACTGGTCAAAATACTCGAGTAGTTTTGGAAATACTCGAGTATTCTGGTCAGTGAAGAACGAGTTAGTGCGTTTTGGTGAGTCACCATTAACGATTCTCGTGTGTTGACACGAAATCGTCTTCCTCAACATGTCCTAGCTTTCGTGTCGCCATGCATGATTGTTAGGTTCAAGTATTTAAGCTCAATGGTTGCTGGAAATCAACCATTTTGGCAAACTTCGAGTGTGTTGATTAAGTTAGGGTTCCGAGCTTGTTTCTTTCGATTCATCCTCTGTATTCTGATTCAAACCACAAATCATACACCAATACAAAGCTCACATCTCGAGCTTTTTATAGACACCAAAATTGTGAGCTGAGAGTGAGTAGATTGGAAGAATCGAAGCTTGGAAGTGGAGTCCATTTGTTGTCTCAGGTTTTCTGGAGCTTACTTTGGAGCTTGATTCTGGTAAGCTCAGACAACCTCCTCATGTGAATCTTGTTTCTTTAGTTAGTGTGAATTGTAGAGAGTATATAGAGACTAATTTCCCCAATTTTTATGGATGTTTCATGCATCAACCAATTCAATCTTGGTGCTCTGCTGAAACTGCTCTGTTTCAGTGTGGATTTTGGGGAATTCAGCTTGGAAGCTAAGTTTGGGGTAAAGTCTCTGTTGATTCACATCTAAGAGGTAAGGGGAAGTAATTTCGTACACTAGATAGAGTTTAAATTCCATTAAATGCATTAGAGAGCTACCAAGAGGCTCTAAGGGCTTAGATTGAATAGGAACTTTGGTTTGGAGACCAAGTCATGCTCTAAATCTGTGTTGAGCAAGTCCTAAATCATGCATGTGAACTTAAATGAACACTATTTCATGAGTATTGTGCTTATTATGCAATTTGAGGTGTTGAGTTGTCAAATTGTGTATTTTATGCATTAAGGATTGATTCTCTGCCAAATTTGTAATTTGATATGAAATGAGTGTTGTAACATGTTCTATTTATGATATATGAACTTTGTGGATCCCTGGATTGGACTAGAATTGAGTAGGACTGAAAATGGTGTGTTAAAACTAAGATTTCAGTCTGTTCTGCTGTGAAACACTCGAGTATTGGACAGGATACTCGAGTAAAAGGTTTGTAAAACAATGTAATTTGAGCAAGAACACTCGAGTATTGTGTCTAGTACTCGAGTATCGAGTAAGACCAGGGGACATGTTAAGGCAAACCACTCGAGTAATGCAGGGATGACTCGAGTATTCTGGAAATTATGATGAACACTCGAGTAACCCATGAACTACTCGAGTAATTTAATGAATTTGAAACTCAAATCCCCAGAAAGTCATGAACACTCGAGTAACCCTAAAGAACACTCGAGTAATCTGGAAAAGTTGAAAAACACTCGAGTATGCTGGATTATACTCGAGTAATTTACCTGAACCTGAGAAACACCATTTTCAATTCTGACTTAGTTGGTTAAGAATTTAACTACAATAATCCAAGTGATCTAGGACTTAAAAGAGATTTATTTATTATATGGTTATTCATTTTGGACGATGGGACGTTGCTCGGGTGGCACGTCATAACGTTGCTTGGGTGGCACGTTACATATTGAAATATACCAATCAATTTCTTTAAGCAAAGATATTACATTCATGTTTGAGTTCGGATATTAGATCGTTTACTCATGTTCGGGTGACATGAGGACGACCTCTGGAATCACAAAAAGTTGCTGCTAGCTCGATGACACATTAAGGTGGACAATGTGGACAGTATGTGGTATACTGTTGATTTGATGGTGCAACGGTGTGTTGCACACAAGTGGTAAGGTTTAAGTTTTGGCGACGTGACATTCATCAGACATGGTGACGTTGTTTACCACCTCTGTCGTGTATCACAAGTGATAAGGTTTACGTCCCTAGGCGATGTGACGTTCATCAGATGTGGTGACGTTTTTTATCACACCCGTTGTTTGTTGAGAAGGGTGTGTTGCACACAAGTGATAAGGTTTACGTCCTTAGGCGACGTGACGTTCATCAGACATGGTGACGTTGTTTATCACCTCTGTCGTGTATCACAAGTGATAAGGTTTACGTCCTTAGGCGACGTGACGATCATCAGATGTGGTGACGTTTTTTATCACACCCTTTGTATGTTGAGAAGTGATAGGTTAACGTCCTTGGGCGACGTGACGTTCACCAGATAGTGTGACGTTTTTATCACTTTCGAGCTAGTACGCCATACGTTTTGGTAACGTATTCGTGATTTGGAAATGCATTATGGTATTGGATTGGCGTCCGTGAGGACATTAAATGGAGAATCTCAGAAAGAGAAGAATGTCAGGCATCATGCCACTTAACCTTATTTGAGCTAAGGTTTAATATTAAGAATGAGTATGAATATCGTATCTGCATTAAGTGCGGCTAAGTGTTAACCATGGCTGTTAACTGATTTGGGGTTATATGTGCATAATCATGATCACTTCTACATTTAAGCTCTATTGATTATGTGTATATATTTGCTTACCCCTATGCCCTTGTAGGTGATGTCGCGTTACATCGCTTGCATCGAGGTCCGCCCACTTCTTAGTGGCATATGGATCTGCGAGGATTACCGAGTGGTGTATGAGGGTGAAATAGTGGTTACCTTCGATTACCCTAATCCACTGGTTCGGTCACATCCTTGTAGGTTTAGGATTCCCATCATATACGCTATGCATGTATCTACTTTTTATACTTACCATTGATCATCTCCCACTCGACCAGCTCGCTTGTATAACAGTTTTCAATTCGAACCTACCCGCTCATACCTTTTTTCTCTTAGAGTTATTCGAGAGGAGACTTCCCCGTCTATTTCAAGGAGTCCTATTAAGGTCACGTTTTCATTAGACCTTGTACCCAGTGGTAGGGTAAATACTCCTTCAAATAAGATCAAGGAGGATCCTGTCGAATACGAAAGCGAAAGCGAGCTTGTCGTTCAATCTATCGGGAGTCAATGGAGAGGCGATGATCCCTAGGTATGTGCATAAGGTAAATGATGAGGATCAGGGATCCGGTGTGATGGATGCTGTGGAGGAGATTAGCTACTGATGATGATGTCGGATGATGATTGCTGCTACTTCTTGGAGACTTCTACTACTACTGCCGCGACCAGTGCTATGAGACCTGCTTTGGGAGTTTTATATATTGTGGGAATTTCTCTTGAAAACTCTGGAGCCATGGTCTATTTTGATGTACATATAAATACATAGCCTTATGGACTTGTTCTGGGATTTTGGAGATCCTTACCGTCGGACTATGTATTACATACCTTTTGATATATATAAAATCCATGCTTATACTAAAGTTTATTACATAGTCCTGATATTTCCGCTTACTCTGATATTGATTTAAAAGAATTCGGCTATGACATTTTGGAAATGGTGTCACTTGGCTAGACGAAAACTGGATGGCAATACTTGAGTTCCTTTATATGAAATAGAGTACATTTATCTTCAAAGAGAATGCTATCCAAGATTTGCGAAATTACCTTTTGAGCAAAGTGAATGCCGAATCCGATTTAAAAAGTAATACGTAAACTATTCTCCAAACATCCCATGTTTTGGTTTGTGCACCCGACTATTTGGAAAATATAAAAGAAAATTTTGAATCCAGTATTTTCTAACATTTTACAAGTCCATATATTCTCAAGTCATAATATTCATTTTGTATTAATTACTTGGGTTATTTTGAGGGTGTGACACTTAGTGGTATCAGAGCAAAAGTCAGATCCTGTAGTAGTGGAAGTAGCTCCAGAAAGGTAGTCATCAACATCAAGCAGGTATCCATAGGGCATATTTATTGTTTTGAATACTATTATCTTGCTCAAATGGAGCAATGGATACATTGTGGAAATTGTATGCATTGTTGAAAGCTATTGTTATGACCTTAGGATAGGTTGTGTGGAGAATGTTTCTTAGTCCATCGTATGTGACCATGAGCAATAGCGCAGGTCTATTATGACGACTAGAAATCAAAATCGCACCGATGCGATATTAGAAAGAATCACCGCTGTGATGGAATCTATGCATCAATGGCAGCAACAGCAATCTCAACAACCGCCTCATCAATATAACGTTGGTAATTCGAAAACTAAGAGTTTGGCGGATTTTAGAAGTTGTAATCCACCTAAGTTCGAAGGAGGATTTAGGCCTGAGGAGGCTAATAAGTGGATTCATACTATGGATAAGATCTTTAGAACATTAGACTGCACTGAGGCTCAGAAGATGGCATATGCAGTTTATATGTTAGAAGACGAGGCGGAGAACTGGTGGAATCACACAGTTCAGCTCCTGCACTATGAAGGAAGGGATATTAATTGGGGTATGTTTACGGAAAAGTTTCTTAATAAATATTTCCCGGAAGACTTAAGAAGGAAAAAGGAAATTGAGTTTCTGCAATTAAAGCAAGGAGACATGAGTGTAGGTGAGTACGCGGCTAAGTTCGAGGAACTGATGAAGTACTCTCCATACTATCAAAACAATCCCGATGAAAGGAGAAAATGCATCAAGTTTGAAAGTGGTTTGAAACCTGAACTGAAATCTGTTTTCAGTTATCAGAAGATTCAAAGTTTTCCTACGTTGGTAGATATGTGTCGAATGTATGAGGATGATAAGAAGGCGGAAGTATTAGCTGATCAAACAAAGAGTAACCAGCCGAGTTATGGACCACAAAGAAAGAAAAGATTTGATATTCGGAATAAGGGTCCATATTTGGATCCGAATCGAGGCAAAGGAAGAGTTGAAGTTAAGGATGGGGTTAAGTCTCGTAGTAATGCTCCTTACTGTGAGAAGTGTAAGCATCATCATTATGGAAGGATCTGCTGGGCAACAAGTAATTGCTTCAATTGTGGAAAGCAGGGTCATATTGCACGTTACTGCAGAGAGTCTATGAAAAGTAACCACACCAGATTTGCTAGCAAACCAAAGACTCAAGGCAAAGCGTTTACCCTGAATAGAGTAGAAAAGAACCAATCTCCCGATCTCGTGCAAGGTAACCATTTATTTCAAAACCAACTTTGCATGATTGTGTTCCATATGGGAGTTACTTATTCTTTTGTTCAACATATATGTGTGAGTAGATTGAAGTCGGATTTCCCTAATTGTTTTAAAATTAGAGACCCTATGAAACTACCCAAACATGTTTCTAAAGTTGTTAGATTATAGTGTCGAGATATTTGATCGCAGCACTAAGTTAAATTCAATCTATCATCCTTTATCACATTTGGACGTGATTCTGGAGAAGGATAACATTTCCTCCTGTGTTACTCCTACTTGATTCATGCCAAAGTATTGGAGCATACTTTCAAGTGTCGAGAACGGGACTTGGAAGGAAGTAGTTTTATGAAAGAAAGGTAGATGTGTGTGCATCAAGGTGATTGAACACACACAAGGTGCTACATTTGGCGCATGACTTGAGCTTTGCAACGATCATGATTGTTGTGAGGACTTGAGGCCTTTCCTCGTGTCACTACGCTTTAGGCGTTAACGACCCTGGAGAGTCGAAGTAATTGTACAACCGAGAGGAGGAATTGAACAAGGGATAATGTCGACAGACAGAATCTTAAAGGCTCATGATCGGAGACTCTGTCGTCGTTATGACAAAGCAAAGGAGGTAGCAATTACAATTGGACCGAAAGGCAATTCATGTGAGCTCTACGGAGTTTAAGAAAAATGGGTTTAAGGAGTCTAATAGATTCGAGCTTGAGGATACAAGTAGACCGACGAGAAGTAAGGAGTGGAGGTTTCAAATCACAGTAGAATTCCTAACTCGAATTCGTGAATTGCAACAAAAGAACCGAAGAATTAAGGACCAATAAGAGATTGATTCGAAAGGGAAGAAACCTAAGTTCCATAGGGGATATTTCAAGGGTAAGAATTTGGATTCCAGACGATCTGGAAGATGAAGATTAGTTATGGGATCAAGCAAAATGGATGAGTAAAGGTTATACCACTTATATGATAAATGGTGGAACTAAGACATAGTGGAACAATGTAAATTTGATATTGGAAGCATAGGATTGGCATGTCACTTGGGAATCACTCAAGGATGAAGTTTTGAAAGATCAAGGAGATTAAATTGTTGGAAATAAGGTAGGGCAATACGAATCTCGGGGAAGACATTGCCAAGTTCAAAGGATCGGAGAAGTATGTTTCGTTGCAATTTTAATAGAAGATTCAAACATGCGGAGTCGGGAAAAGAATGATGTTTGAACTTCAAACCAGTTGTCAAGCATTGAGGAACAAGGGATTCCTGACACTAGCAAGTATGTGTAGAATTGGTATGGAGGATGAGGAAAGCATAGGAAGCTTATAAGTGAATTAATGATGGGAACCAGAATTTCATGCATAGGAGGTTAAGGAAACCTCAATTGCATAAAAGTAACTAAAAATTCGACAGAAAGGATTTAGTTTCCAATTTTTAGTTGAGAAGGTAAGGTGCATCATCACTGACGATATAGTGATGTACTGAAAGGGATATTTGATTACGGTCGCAAGA
The DNA here is from genome assembly GCA_037953625.1 of Crotalaria pallida. Taxonomy (NCBI): domain Eukaryota; kingdom Viridiplantae; phylum Streptophyta; class Magnoliopsida; order Fabales; family Fabaceae; genus Crotalaria; species Crotalaria pallida. Next base: position 105,079,856 of record CM075650.1, read on the forward strand.
AAATGAAGTCTTATTCGCCGGATTGCTTGAAGGAGAAATACGAAAAGGGAATGGTCAGCCAGCAAATCAAGAATGGGAGAGTTTTCCATCCTGTTAGGATGCGTGATTAGATTCGGATATAGGTAGTTTGAGTTATCTCTTTGTCGATTCGAATTAACGTGGTCAAATGCTTTCGACTGCGTTAATTAAATCGTTTTGTAATTAGTATATCTGAACAAGTCTTTAACTTGAATTTATGTGATCAAAACCCTTATCACAGTTGGATGTGATAAATGTCTTTGGACACTACAGAAAGAGGAAGATCAGTTAAGACTAGAGAGATTAAGAACCACCGGGATAGGACAAGTATTTGTCTCCCCAACGGAAGTTTCTCTAGAACTTGGCTATCTGAATAAGTTTGATAGTGACAATAATACTCTTAATCTTTAAGTTCATCTAACTTAAAGGTAAATCGTATAGTCTTTCTTGAGAAAGATTATATCTGAAAGGGATGATCTCATTACTGATAGTTTAAATATTAGGACTGATCACCCTGATGTTTACAACTATTAAGAAATGAAGTCATACGAATATTTCCCTACTCGTGCCGAGTGATCAGAGTGCGCAACGAGACTGGGTTTTCCTCACAAAGGATCTTTGGAAAATGTTTTAATTGAGGAGTATATATGTATATTTTAAAGGTGTTATTCGAAAAAGTTTTTAGTCAAAAGATTTCATTTGAAGGAATTACAAGATAATCCTGAGGAAATTTTAGAAAAACCCTTTTATGAGAAATAAGGACTTGTATGTGCTTTGGAATGCAAAAGTTTTAATTGAGAAAAAGTTCAATTGAAATATTTTGTGAAACGTTTTGGGCCAGAGAACTGAAAAAAAAATATATAAGAAAATTCTTTTAAGTGGGGAAGGGTTCTTCCTAACTATATTTTGAATATATAACCTTAGAACAACTTTTTGTGTAACTTTGGAAATTATAGAACTTTTAAAAGAATTTCGGGGACGAAATTCCTTTTAAGTGGGGAAGAGTGTAACATCCCAGATTTTTAACCCTTGATGAATAAAATGTTAATTATAAAGCTTATTTATAATTGATTATTTTTATTCTTGATTTCAAAGTAATTTATTATGAATGATAATATTAGATAGTTCTAATATGAGAAAATAAATATTTTCACATTAATCCCTGTTTGGGGACCTTGAAGTGATTTTAGAAAGATTTTGGAGGGAAGGAAAATAAAAATTATATTTTTCAAAAACTGGTCAAAATACTCGAGTAGTTTTGGAAATACTCGAGTATTCTGGTCAGTGAAGAACGAGTTAGTGCGTTTTGGTGAGTCACCATTAACGATTCTCGTGTGTTGACACGAAATCGTCTTCCTCAACACGTCCTAGCTTTCATGTCGCCATGCATGATTGTTAGGTTCAAGTATTTAAGCTTAATGGTTGCTGGAAATCAACCATTTTGGCAAACTTCGAGTGTGTTGATTAAGTTAGGGTTCCGAGCTTGTTTCTTTCGATTCATCCTCTGTATTCTGATTCAAACCACAAATCATACACCAATACAAAGCTCACATCTCGAGCTTTGTATAGACACCAAAATTGTGAGCTGAGAGTGAGTAGATTGGAAGAATCGAAGCTTGGAAGTGGAGTCCGTTTGTTGTCTCAGGTTTTCTGGAGCTTACTTTGGAGCTTGATTCTGGTAAGCTCAGACAACCTCCTCATGTGAATCTTGTTTCTTTAGTTAGTGTGAATTGTAGAGAGTATATAGAGACTAATTTCCCCAATTTTTATGGCTGTTTCATGCATCAACCAATTCAATCTTGGTGCTCTGTTGAAACTGCTCTGTTTCAGTGTGGATTTTGGGGAATTCAGCTTGGAAGCTAAGTTTGGGGTAAAGTCTCTGTTGATTCACATCTAAGAGGTAAGGGGAAGTAATTTCGTACACTAGATAGAGTTTAAATTCCATTAAATGCATTAGAGAGCCACCAAGAGGCTCTAAGGGCTTAGATTGAATAGGAACTTTGGTTTGGAGACCAAGTCTTGCTCTAAAACTGTGTTGAGCAAGTCCTAAATCATGCATGTGAACTTAAATGAACACTATTTCATGAGTATTGTGCTTATTATGCAATTTGAGGTGTTGAGTTGTCAAATTGTGTATTTTATGCATTAAGGATTGATTCTCTGCCAAATTTGTAATTTGATATGAAATGAGTGTTGTAACATGTTCTATTTATGATACATGAACTTTGTGGATCCCTGGATTGGACTAGAATTGAGTAGGACTGAAAATGGTGTGTTAAAACTAAGATTTCAGTCTGTTCTGCTGTGAAACACTCGAGTATTGGACAGGATACTCGAGTAAAATGTTTGTAAAACAATGTAATTTGAGCAAGAACACTTGAGTATTGTGTCTAGTACTCGAGTATCGAGTAAGACCTGGGGACATGTAATTATGATGAAAACTTGAATAACCCATGAACTACTCGAGTAATTTAATGAATTTGAAACTCAAATCCCCAGAAAGTCATGAACACTCGAGTAACCTTAAAGAACAATCGAGTAATCTGGAAAAGTTGAAAAACACTCGAGTATGCTGGATTATACTCGAGTAATTTACCTGAACCTGAGAAACACCATTTTCAATTCTGACTTAGTTGGTTAAGAATTTAACTACAATAATCCAAGTGATCTAGGACTTAAAAGAGATTGATTGATTATATGGTTATTCATTTTGGACGATGGGACGTTGCTCGGGTGGCACGTCATAATGTTGCTTGGGTGGCACGTTACATATTGAAATATACCAATCAATTTCTTTAAGAAAAGATATTACATTCATGTTTGAGTTCGGATATTAGATCGTCTACTCATGTTCGGGTGACATGAGGAGGACCTCTGGAATCACAAAAAGTTGCTGCTAGCTCGATGACACATTAAGGTGGACAATGTGGACAGTATGTGGTATACTGTTTATTTAATGGTGCAACGGTGTGTTGCACACAAGTGGTAAGGTTTACGTTTTGGCGACGTGACGTTCATCAAACATGGTGACGTTGTTTACCACCTCTGTCGTGTATCACAAGTGATAAGGTTTATGTCCTTAGGCGACGTGACGTTCATCAGATGTGGTGACGTTTTTTATCACACCCGTTGTTTGTTGAGAAGGGTGTGGTGCACACAAGTGATAAGGTTTACGTCCTTAGGCGACGTGACGTTCATCAGACATGGTGACGTTGTTTATCACCTCTGTCATGTATCACAAGTGATAAGGTTTACGTCCTTAGGCGACGTGACGATCATCATATGTGGTGACGTTTTTTATCACACCCTTTGTATGTTGAGAAGTGATAGGTTTACGTCCTTGGGCGACGTGACGTTCACCAGATAGTGTGACGTTTTTATCACTTCCGAGCTAGTACGCCATACGTTTTGGTAACGTATTCGTGATTTGGAAATGCATTATGGTATTGGATTGGCGTCCGTGAGGACATTAGATGGAGAATCTCAGAAAGAGAAGAATGTCAGGCATCATGCCACTTAACCTTATTTGAGCTAAGGTTTAATATTAAGAATGAGTATGAATATCGTATCTGCATTAAGTGCGGCTAAGTGTTAACCACGGCTGTTAACTGATTTGGGGTTATATGTGCATAATCATGATCACTTCTACATTTAAGCTCTATTGATTATGTGTATAGATTTGCTTACCCCTATGCCCTTGTAGGTGATGTCGCGTTACATCGCTTGCATCGAGGTCCGCCCACTTCTTAGTGGCATATGGATCTGCGAGGATTGCCGAGTGGTGTATGAGGGTGAAATAGTGGTTACCTTCGATTACCCTAATCCACTGGTTCGGTCACATCCTCGTAGGTTTAGGATTCCCATCATATACGCTATGCATGTATCTACTTTTTATACTTACCATGGATCATCTCCCACTCGACCAGCTCGCTTGTATAACAGTTTTCAATTCGAACCTACCCGCTCATACCTTTTTTCTCTTAGAGTTATTCGAGAGGAGACTTCCCCGTCTATTTCAGGGAGTCCTATTAAGGTCACGTTTTCATTAGACCTTGTACCCAGTGGTAGGGTAAATACTCCTTCAAATAAGATCAAGGAGGATCCTGTCGAATACGAAAGCGAAGCGAGCTTGTCGTTCAATCTATCGGGAGTCAATGGAGAGGCGATGGTCCCTAGGTATGTGCATAAGGTAAATGATGAGGATCAGGGATCCGGTGTGATGGATGCTGTGGAGGAGATTAGCTGCTGATGATGATGTCGGATGATGATTCCTGCTACTTCTTGGAGACTTCTACTACTACTTCCGCGACCAGTGCTATGAGACCAGCTTTGGGAGTTTTATATATTGTGGGAATTTCTCTTGAAAACTCTGGAGGCATGGTCTATTTTGATGTACATATAAATACATAGCCTTATGGACTTGTTTTGGGATTTTGGAGATCCTTACCGCCGGACTATGTATTACATACCTTTTGATATATATAAAATCCATGCTTATACTAAAGTTTATTACATAGTCCTGATATTTCTGCTTACTCTGATATTGATTTAAAAGAATTCGGCTATGACATTTTGGAAATGGTGTCACTTGGCTAGACGAAAACTGGATGGCAATACTTGAGTTCCTTTATATGAAATAGAGTACATTTATCTTCAAAGAGAATGCTATCCAAGATTTGCAAATTACCTTTTGAGCAAAGTGAATGCCGAATCCGATTTAAAAAGTAATACGTAAACTATTCTCCAAACATCCCATGTTTTGGTTTGTGCACCCGACTATTTGGAAAATATAAAAGAAAATTTTGAATCCAGTATTTTCTAACATTTTACAAGTCCATATATTCTCAAGTCATAGTATTCATTTTGTATTAATTACTTGGGTTATTTTGAGGGTGTGACAGTGGTCTCTTGAACTATTTCCGCACCAATGATTCTGCTCTCCCCCACTTGGAACTAACAAAGTAGGGTTCTACAGTTTCTCTCATATAATGCCTCTAATGGAGTCATTCTAATACCAGCATGAAAGTTGTTGTGGTAAGTGAACTCCACTAAAGGCAATAATTGATTCCAACAGTCTTGATAGTCTAACACACAAGCTCTTAACAAATCTTCTAAAAATTGAATGGTTCGTTTAGACTGACCATCAGTTTGAGAATGATAAGCTGAACTCATCTTCAATCTGGTTCCTATAACTTGATGTAGACTTTGTCAAAATCGTGAAATGAATTGGGGATCACGATGATATACTACATTGGAGGGTAAGCCATGTAGTTGAACTACTTCTTTTATGTACAATTAGGTAAGCTTTTGCATAGAATATCGCATATTGATCGGAGTGAAATGGGTAGACTTCATCAATATGTCCACTATTACCCAAATAGCTTCGCGTGTCTAGATCGAGTCCTTGGCAATCTGGATACAAAATCCATGGCGATACTATCCCGTTTCCATTTTGGGATTTTAAGTGGTTGGAATTCTCCTCCAAGCCTTTTGTGCTCAATCTTTGCTTTATGGCATACAAGGCAAGATGAAACATATTCAACAACATCATGCGCGCTGAATTGAATACTGACCACTAGAAAAGCTTTTTCACATCTTGATACTAATTTTCCCCCATAATACTTTTAAAATACCAATTATGACCATAATACTAATTTATTTTCTAATATAATTATATTATAAATCGGGGATTAAAATCTTAGATGTTACAGATCACCCCATACGCACTCAAAAATATTTGCAATAGTGGACTGATGAAATTATTCATTTGAAAGTTAGTCAATGTACAATATTGAGCACACTCTAAGTGATCATCTAAGTACCTTCCGGCTAACTTAGAAAAAGGAGGGGATACCAAGTGACATAAACCCTGCAAAATATCTAGAGATGAAGAAGTTTCTTTATTTATGAGTGGTTTCTCATATACCAAGAAACTATAAACATGTCCAGAGAGCCAATTTTGGAGAAGGCAAGAGATACGATAAAACTTCTGTACCCTCAGAAACCTCATGGATTGCACAATTTTTTTCAATTTTTTGTTGCAGTATGAGAACGCGACACTAGAGCTTTTGGATTAAGTAAGGCAAATTAGAGATGACAATACACTCTCACTTTCTCACTTTAAAAAAATGAGTGGAAACCAATATAAATAGTAAGGAGTGACAGACCTACTTAGGACCTGGTGAAGACAATTGTCCCCACTAAGTTTTTACTTTTTTTTAATAAATATACATATGCATAAATATTACTCCATTCATTCTTTAACTTTTGGCCTTTTAGCTTTTTTTTATTCCATAATCTTGTCCTTTTACAATTTCAATGCATAATCATTTTTTTTTTCAATTTTAACGATTCATTCAATTGTTTCTCTTACTCTTCATTAATTCTACTTTTATCCTCTCTCATTCTTAAATCACTATACATTAATTAACGGATACACTTCGAATAAAAATTAAATATTGCTAAAATTTTCAATAAAGATTAAATAAGAACATTTTAGAAAAGTACATAGAAAACATACAATAATTAACACTTTTTTAATATGTGTGGATCATTCTAAAAAGCCAAAAGTTAATAAATTTAGGGATAGTACTTTCTTCGATCTTAAATATAAGTTTCTTTTGACTAAAAATACGTTATTTAAGAATATAAGTTAGTATTATCAGTTACATTGGTTTACTTTTTCAAAACTACCCCTAAAATTATTATTAGGGCTCTAGAAATGTTGAGTAAATTGTGACACCCTACTTTTTATAATACCTTAATTACCCAAAGCTAAATAGTGACCTAAACTTTTCTTTTAAAACTTAATTACTTATAAAATTTCTTTGTAAAATTGGACGGAGTTTACTTTGTTTTTAGGACTTTTCAAAAATTAGTTTTTCCTGTAAACCTGTATTAACACATTTATAACATCAACAGAAAAGCCAGCATGGCATAACATATCATCATGCATCTTAATGCATACTAGCTTTATCATTTCCAGAGTATAAACATGTTGTGGATTAGTTTGATTCCCAAAAGCCTCCTTTCCCAAAAGTAGGGTTCCTGGGCCACCCCTTGCTACATCCTAGCACCCAAAATAAAATATATACATTTTTACAAAAGAGCAACTACATCATAAAACCCCAAAATACGGCCCAAGACATACAACATGTCCTAAAACAACTACTTACTCTCTCTGAGGGGGAGAGCACTCCTGCTCAGCCTGCAAAGGTGTAAATTCAGACTCTGTACCTGTATAAAAACAGTAAGAAGGTGAGCATTACACAAAACATAGAAAAGCATCTTCTAAAGAGACATAGGGACATGCTAAGTCAAACACAAATAGCAACTAGATCATATCATTTATTAACATTCAAATCATGCACTTAACAACACTATGGCAAACAATTAGTTTCCTTTTCCATTCACACTTATCATTTTCTTTTCGTGTCTTTCTTATTTTTCTTATTTTCTTATCTCTTCCTCTTTCATTTGTTTTATCTTTCCTGCACCACTAGGATTTTGTGCACCTGTTAGGTCATTTGTCACCCATTAGGTATATTTGCTACCCATCAGGTTGTTTTGCGCCCATTAGGCCATATAACACCCGTTAGGCCTTTTTTTATTTACTTCACTCACTTTCACTTAAGTCTTTTATACATTCAGTTTCATTTCATTTGTTCTTGTACAGTTTCACTTTTAATTTATTTTGATTACCCTGCAACATATTGATCCCTTGGGTACACAAGCACCTAACGAGGCATTTGGACCTAATGGGTCGTTTGCACCTGATGGGGCGTTTTACCTAATGGTTCGTTTGGAACCTAACAGGGCACCTAGTGGGTCAGTGTCCCCCAAGGATCAATCAGCCGCTCTTTCCATTTAATCTTTGTTGGAAACCAACAAGCGGGCTAAGCAAATACTAGAGGGGGGGTGAATAGTATTTTGAAGCACTAATACCAAATATTTCGATTGATAATTGAAGAATGGAGCTTAGACTGAATTTTCTGGAATCAGACACAAAAGACTCGAGTCTTTTGTGAAATACTCGAGTTTTTCAGTGATGAACAACTCGAGTCTTTTATGAAATACTCGAGTTTTTCCTATCAGATAGCAGAAAAACCAGAAACGAAAATTCAGCAATTTAACTCAAATCAATTCAATAATAAACAGGAACTTATCCAACAGAATAGCAAGCAATCTAAATAACTTTTAACACAAAGATTCCTTGAACTTGCTACCTAATTGTATAAATCCTAATTGATTGAAATGACTTAAGTCTATTGAGCTAGAAAGTAGATTAAAAGCAATAAACCACCACTCAAGCAATTTTATCCTGGTTCACTCCAACAATGAGCTACATCCAGTCCTCCTAATCACTTAGGAGTTTCTACTAATAATCAAATTGTTAGAAATTACAAAGGATTGCTTGAGAATGGCCTCACTCAACCTAACCCTTCAAGAGTGTACCAAACTCTTGATTTCTACCCCAATTTGATTCCGGTGATTGAAGAACTCTTCACAAAGCTTCCTTGAACTCCCTTCAAGAAACTCTACCGGGCTAGGAACCTCCTAGTCTTGTGCTTGAGAACCTCTCAAGACTTCCAACACCCTAAGCCACTTAGGGTTTGCTTGGGAACAATCCAAGACTTTGAATAATCAAGCTTTTTGTATGTGTATTACTAATCTCACAATGGATTAGCACAAATAAGCACAGCTCAATGTAAGAATTGAGACCTAAAACTCAACTTGGAGTAAAATGACAATATGAGTGAGAAGTTGAGCTTTTTGGGAATTAACTTGATAAGAGGAAATTATAAAAGCTTGAACACACTATGATCTTGTTGTCTTGTTTGTTCTTGCACAAATTCAAAGAGCAATTTTACAATGAGGTTCAGAATGCTCTCTTGGGGTTGGATGAGACTCAAATGCCCTCAATTGGTTTTTGAGTCTCTCCAACGTTCATTTTTGCTGACTGGACAAAAATACTCGAGTCTTTTGGAAAATACTCGAGTCTTTTTGGTCGGTCGCGAGTGAATTGGTGCACGAACCAGACTAACGGTCATATTTGCTGACCTGGCACAAATACTCGAGTTTTTCGATAAATACTCGAGTATATACTCGAGTCTTTCTCAAAATACTCGAGTATTTTGTTGAGATATGGGAAAAATTATTTTTCAATTTTATTTTTCCTCTCAAGTATTAATTTTTGGTCAATCTCAACTTAATAATCATATAAAAATTTATTCCTAGAAGAGACTAACTATTTCTACCCACTCTCAACATAAATTAGAGATTTACAATTAATATTTGATTGAGAATGATTGGGCACTTGTCTTCTTTTCTTGACTTCTTGTTAATGTTGATGTTGCAATATCTTCAAGGTATGATTTGTTAATTATTTTGTCATCATCAGAACATAATCCACATAATTAGGAGCATTGAATTCACAATCTCCCCCTTTTTGGTGATGACAAAATAATTAACACTTGATCCATTTGTTGAGCTTGATCCACTTGGAGATGCAACTCCCCCTCACTATATGATACTTTTCACCTATCTAAAAATTCAGCTTGAGCAAGATGTTAAGACAATTTAATTTTAGCACCAAGCCTATGGTATTAGAGTATTTAACAATTATCAGAGTATATACCATAATTAGAGATTTTAGGTGCAACAATATCAAGACAAGTGTATAATATCTCTCCCCCTTTTTGTCATACGCCAAAAAGAGGTAACAATTTTTTTAAAAAAAAAGATCAAGGGAGGAGAGGTGCATAATTGGAAAACCCCATAACCAACGATGCAAAAAAAATAGACTTAATAAAAAAACATAAGGAGCTCCCCCTGAAGCTTTGCACAAACATCATAATGAAAATCAAATTCATTAACATAAAAACATCATAAAAGATCCAAATCAAAAGGTGCAATAATAAACCCAAAGTCTCAAAACACCAAGTTCTCAAAGTACAGAAAATGCAACAAGATCAACATGATGAAAACATAATGAAAACTAAAATAGAAAATCCATAAGCAGCAGCATCAAAACATGGAAGGAGCTGGATCATCTGGAGGAGGATAGAACCGAGAGAAGGCCGCCATCATCTCATCAAACCGGCGGTGCATCTCCCCTGACTGCTGGTCCAGGCGGGCATTAATCTGGGCCGAGTGCTGATCCAAAAGAGAATAAAACATGGCAGACTCTGCACTCATCCTAGTGTCTAAGCTAACAAAATCATCACGCTGGGCGTCCATAGCATGCACAAGGGAGTCCATCCTCTCATCTAAAGTGTCCAGCCGTGTGATAACATTGTCTCTCCAGCCCAAGTTATCAAACCCAGATTGAGATCCAGTAAAGTCATCAAAATTAATCTGATCCTCAATAGGGTCCCCTCCTTCAGCCTGCGCAAATGCTGCAGCTTCCTCTTCCATCTATTGGGCATCCACCCCTTGTCGAGCTGCAACATTCGCAACCCTCTCCATCTCAGCAATATCAGATCGGTACAAGTATTGGCCAGAGGGTTCATGAAATGCCATGTCTTGATGACTCAAGGTGCCTTTGTTGAGGCAGTGCTGGTTCACATGAAGAGTCTTTTTCTCTTCATTTCGTGGGATAGGCACCTTGAAGTAACGCAACAGGAAACAAACATGCATGGCATAAGGCAAGGTTTTCGGGTGTTTAGACTTTGCAGCAAGGAGCATTCGGTCCAAAATTATGCGAGACCAATTTAGCTTCTCATTGTTCAGGATAGCACTAAGAAGCCTAAGTTCATTGTTTGTGGGCTTAGCATAATTGGGTGAGGTTTGAGGCACTAACTGATGGCATACTATATAGTGCAACACCCTAGTGTGGACAGTCATATATGAGGAATGCTTAATTCCTTCGGTCCATACACGACCGGGGCGCAAACAACTTTGAAAAATTCCGTCCGCATCTGCCTTTAAAGAATTGTCCCCGTGTCGTGTAGTCCCAAAAGCAACAAAAAGGTCCTTAGCGCTAATTTTGAATCTAACACCCTCAACCATGGTTTCTATGACATCATTATGTAGCCTAAGGTTCGCATAAAAGGTTCTAACTAACCTAGGATAGATAGGGCCATTAAATTCCAGAAATTGAATAAGTTTTTGATACCTAAGGTTAGTAACAAATGAGAAACCCTTACTTTCAAGGAATGCACTGTTGATCCAAGAGATAACTCCGAACTCCCTAGTGGCAAAGCCTTCCAACCGTTCCAAGCATTCATCTTCTTGATAGTACTCCGGAATATCCTCCTCAGAAGATGATTCGGCAATCCTAACTCTCTTTCCTTTACTAGATGAGGAAGCCATAGAGGAATTGATGAAAAATTGAAGTTTTGGAAAGTTAGGGTTTGAAAAAGGGTGACGGATTTGAGGTTGAAAAGTGTTGAAATTCGTTGAAATAATGGTAGAAAAGTGATTAGAGGATGTAAAACTAGTAAGATTTGGCAAAAATTTGAGTAAAAACGGAGTTTTGAGGAGAGAGATATGAGAAAACCGAGAGAGAAGAGAAAGGGGTTCGTGAAACTCGAGTTTGTGGGGGCTGGAGTATATATAAACTCGCCAAAATACTCGAGTATATTCAACAATACTCGAGTTGTTCGTTGAAAAATACTCGAGTGTTTGAGAATATACTCGAGTCGTTCGTGACTCAGCCCAGATTTCCCCAGAAAACTCGAGTAAAAACTTAAAAACTCGAGTTTGGTCCGAAAGTTCAAATTTCAGGAAAACGCAAAATACTCGAGTTTTTTGGAAAATACTCGAGTTTGGTCTGAAAGTTCAAAAATTGGGGGTTTCGAAAGACTCGAGTGTTTTGAAAAACACTCGAGTATTTTTATCAGACCCTGATTAAAAACTTTTTCAATTTAAAGCTGATTTAATTTTGAATTAATATACTCGAGTTTTTTTGGAAAAACTCGAGTATTTTGACAGATCAGAAAGTAAAAACACAGTTTTGAAAGACCAAACACAAATCAAACACAAATGCTTCACTACCAACTTGGAATACAGTACAGAATCACACACAATTAACACATACAATTTCAAATATCATCAAGGACAATTTAACTAAGAATCAATAACACATTAGAGTAAGACTAATATGGTGATTTTTCAAAAAAATGACACACAATGCAATTAGCCTATATTAGCTTCATCTAAAATACCAAGTTCTCTCCTAATATGATAAAAGGTGTCCCTTGGTAGAGGTTTTGTAAAAATGTCGGCTAATTGATTTGTGGTACTAACAAATTCAATTGTGCAATCACCCTTTTGTACATGATCTCTTAAAAAGTGATGTCTTATTTCAATGTGTTTAGTTCTTGAGTGATACACCGGATTCTTAGTCAAATTGATTGCACTCGTGTTATCGCATCTAATCGGAATATTTTCAAGTTTCAAACCAAAATCCGATAATTGTTGTTTCATCCATAACAGTTGAGCACAACAACTACCGGCTGCGATATATTCCGCTTCGGCGGTAGAAAGAGCGACACAAGCTTGCTTTTTAGAAAACCATGACACCAATGAACTTCCCAAGAAATGGCAAGTACCACTGGTGCTTTTGCGATCAAGCTTGCATCCCGCGAAGTCGGAATCCGAGTAACCAACTAAACTAAGATTGGCATCAGCAGAATACCATAAACCAGTGTTAATTGTTCCTTTTAGATACTTAAATATATGTTTAACTGCGGATAGGTATGATTCTTTAGGATTAGCTTGAAATCTAGCACACATGCATACACTAAACATAATATCCGGTCTAGATGCAGTGAGATATAGGAGACTACCTATCATACCCCTATACTTACTAACATCAACCGGTGTACCTTGTTCATCCTTGTCTAGGTAGCATGATGTGCTCATTGGAGTGTAGGCTTCCTTGCACTTGTCCAATCCGAATTTTTCAAGGAGCTCTTTGCAATATTTCCCTTGATGCACAAATATCCCCTCCTTGACTTGCTTTATTTGTAAGCCTAGGAAGAACTTGAGTTCTCCCATCATTGACATTTCAAATTCCTTTTTCATCAAATTTGAAAACTTTCTACAAAGAGACACGTTAGTAGCACCGAAAATGATATCATCAACATAGATTTGTACTAACAAAATGTCATCCTTGGTTTTATAAATAAATAGTGTATTATCAACCTTCCCTCTTTGAAACTTGTTTTCTAATAGAAAGGAACTCAATCGATCATACCAAGCTCTAGGAGCTTGTTTCAATCCATAGAGTGCCTTTTTCAATTTATAAACATGGTTTGGAAATTCACTATTTTCAAAACCGGGGGGTTGTTTGACATACACTTCTTCATTTATAAAACCATTCAAGAAAGCACTTTTAACATCCATTTGATATAAAGTGAATTTCATGATTGAAGCATAAGCAAGTAAAATTCGGATTGCTTCAAGACGTGCAACCGGAGCAAAGGTCTCATCATAATCGATACCTTCCTCTTGGTTGTACCCTTGAGCTACTAGTCTAGCTTTGTTTCTTATAATCAACCCGGATTCATCAAGTTTGTTTCTATAAATCCATTTAGTACCAATTATGGTATGATCATCGGGTTTAGGGACTAGATCCCAAACTTCATTTCTTTCAAATTGGTTTAATTCTTCTTGCATAGCAAGAACCCAATGATCACCCTCAATGGCCTTTTTAATTGAATCGGGTTCAATTTGAGAAACAAATGAGACATAGTGGCAAATGTTTTGAATAGACCTACGAGTAAGTACTCCCTTTGACATATCTCCTATGACTTTGTCTATAGGATGAGCCTTGACCGATTTCCAAGTTGGAGGAAGTTCTTCCCTTACTTCTCCTTCATCAACTTTTGAATTCTCTCTCTCTTTTTCTTCTTTTGAAAAGACAATGCCATCTTCACTAGCATCACATAAAACACTATCTTCTTTTGAAGACTCATTAAAAACCACATGAATTGATTCCTCAATAGTTAAAGTTCTTTTATTGAAAATTCTATAAGCTTTACTATGAGAAGAATAGCCTAAAAATATGCCTTCATCGGATTTGGAATCAAACTTGCCAATGTGTTCTTTTCCATTATTTAAAACAAAAACTTGGCATCCGAAGACATGAAAATGAGATATATTTGGCTTTCTTCCCTTGTAAAGTTCATAGGGGGTTTTATCCAAAGAGGGCCTTATCAAAATACGATTTAAAACATAACAAGCCGTATTGACGGCATCGGCCCAAAAATATTGAGGTACTTGAGAATCATTTAACATGGTTCTAGCAAGTTCCTCTAGCACCCTATTTTTCCGCTCTACCACTCCGTTTTGTTCCGGAGTCCTTGGTGCGGAGAATTGGTGCTCAATACCATTTTTAGCACAAAATCTATCAAATTTGTGGTTTTCGAATTCACCACCATGATCGGTACGAATAATAATTACTTTTTGATTTACTTGGTTTTGCAAAAGTTTGACATGATGTTTAAAAGATTTGTAGGTCTCACTCTTAGTAGTTAAAAATAAAGTCCAAGTAAACCTAGAGAAGTCATCAACAATCACCAATGCATAATAGTTGCCACCAAAGCTTTTTATTTGTGATGGTCCAAACAAGTCCATATGAAGCATTTCTAATGGCCTTGATGTGGACATCACCATTTTTGATCCAAAGGTGTTTTTAGTTTGTTTACATTTCTTGCAAGGGGAACAAACACCTTCAATAGAAAAATTTAGCTTTGGTAAACCAACTACTAGATCTTTAGATTGAATTTTCTTCAATTGGTTTACATTTATATGAGCAGTCCTACGATGCCATAACCAAGTGTCATTTTCTTTGCTCACTAAACAAGTAGAGACCAAAGAAGTGACTTTGTTCAAATCAACTAAGTAAGTATTATTTGACCTTCTACCAACAAATTTGATTGATTCATCTTTGTCACTTTTAATGAGGAAATGGGTAGAGGTAAAAACTACATGATTGCCAATATCACATAATTGGCTTATGCTCAAGAGATTATGTTCTAATCCTTGAACATAGAGCACATTATAAATAATCAAGTTTGAAGAGTTTCCGATTTTACCAATACCAAGGATTTTGCCTTTGTCGTTGTCCCCATAAGTGACATAACCCTTTTCCTTTGGAGTAAGCTCAATGAAGTGCCGCTTATCTCCCGTCATGTGCTTCGAACATCCACTATCAAGATACCACAATTGTTTTCCCGTTCGAAGACACACCTACAAAATGAAATCACTTGTTCACTTTGGGTACCCAAACAATGTTGGGTCCCTTAGGGTTAGTGTTGGGACTTTCTCCCTTCTTAATCCACATATAAGTGCCCTTTTTCATTTCAAACTTCTTAATGTGGCACTCAATGTTGATATGTCCAACTTTTCCACAATAAATACAAGTTGGTCTCTTTGATGAATTTTTCTTAGAAAATGTTCCAACCACCTTGTACTTTTTGTCCTTTTTATGGACATATCCTAAACCGGTTTTGTTGTGATTATGTCGTTGAGAGTTCAACAACCGGTTGAGGTTTCTATCACTATGTGAGATTGTGAGTTTGTTTTTCAACTCTTTCACTTCTTTTTCAAGTTCATCACATCTCTCACATGGAGTGATAATCTCCTCATGATTTGCACAATCACTTTGATGACTAGAATTAATAAGTTACAAGGATTCATTTTGAAGTTTCAACTCATTTATAGATTTTTGAAATTCATCAATTTCTTGTTGAAACTCCAAAATTTTCTTTCCTTTTTCCTTATTGATTTTAGCAAGCCTTCTAAATTGAATTAACATTTCATTGTAGGCTTCTTGCAAATCATCATAGGAAATGGAGTTTGAAGAGGAACAAGAAGAGCTAGAGGTTACCTCATCATCACTTTCACCCATGTCATGATTAGCTCTTGATGAGGACTCATGATTGTTCTTGGCCATGAGACAAAGATTTGCATTTTCATCACCGGAACTACTTGAAGATGATTCATTGCTCTTCTCCGGTGCATCCCAAACAATGTATGCACGCTTCCCTTTGGTCTCTTGGGTCTTCTTGTCATTCTTCTTCAAGAATGTGGCACATTCCATTCTTATGTGACCAACCCCACCACATTCATGACACTTAACTCCATCATTGGTACTCCTTTCTCTTTGTTTGGAGTCTTTGGTTCTCTTGAAATTGGATGAAGATCCACCTTTCTTCCCTTTGAAAAATTTGTTGAATCTTTTCACAAACATCCCAAATTCTTCTTGATTTGGTTCACCATCGGAATCTCCACTTGTAGAGCATTCTTCAACTTCTTTTGTAGCTTTAGTTGAAGCTTTGAGTTCTATGCCCTTTTTCTTTTTGTCCGATTCCTCATGCATTCCAAGTCTTGTAATTTCCATCTCATGCTCTTGGAGTTTGCCAAACAAAGTGGCTAAGTCCTTGCTATTTATGTCTCTTGATTCCTTGATGGCGGTTACCTTGGGTTGCCAACTCCTATCAAGACATCTTAGAATTTTGTTAGTAGTTTCACCATTGCGAAATACTTTTCCCAAGGAAATCAAATGATTAAATATGTGAGAGAATCGCTTTTGCAAGTCACTAATGGTTTCATTTGGCAACATGTGGAACAATTCATATTCGTGTGTTAGAGAATTCAATCTTGCATCTCTAACCTCACTTGTTCCCTCATGTGTGACTTGCAAAGTATCCCACATTTCTTTTGCCGATTTACATTGGGAAACTCTATAAAATTCATCATGGGATAGAGCCGAAAAGATGATGTTTTTAGCTTTTAAATCAAATGAGACTTTTCTCTTTTCATCATCATTCCAACTACTACTTGGAATTTCAACAATTTCATCATTTATTTTCTTTTTGGGAATGAAAGGACCATTTTCAATTGCATCCCAAATATCCATATCAATTGCTTCAATAAAAACTTTCATGCGAGTTTTCCAATAAACATATCCTTCACCATTAAATAGTGGAGGACGGTTTATTGAAGCTCCTTCTCCACCAAAGTTATTGCTAGAGCCCATTAAGTTTCCAAAAGGATCTTTTTCGAAAAAGTTGTTACACTCGATCTTTCGACCGAGCTCTGATACCACTTGTTGGAAACCAACAAGCGGGCTAAGCAAATACTAGAGGGGGGTGAATAGTATTTTGAAGCACTAATACCAAATATTTCGATTGATAATTGAAGAATGGAGCTTAGACTGAATTTTCTGGAATCAGACACAAAAGACTCGAGTCTTTTGTGAAATACTCGAGTTTTTCAGTGATGAACAACTCGAGTCTTTTATGAAATACTCGAGTTTTTCCTATCAGATAGCAGAAAAACCAGAAACGAAAATTCAGCAATTTAACTCAAATCAATTCAATAATAAACAGGAACTTATCCAACAGAATAGCAAGCAATCTAAATAACTTTTAACACAAAGATTCCTTGAACTTGCTACCTAATTGTATAAATCCTAATTGATTGAAATGACTTAAGTCTATTGAGCTAGAAAGTAGATTAAAAGCAATAAACCACCACTCAAGCAATTTTATCCTGGTTCACTCCAACAATGAGCTACATCCAGTCCTCCTAATCACTTAGGAGTTTCTACTAATAATCAAATTGTTAGAAATTACAAAGGATTGCTTGAGAATGGCCTCACTCAACCTAACCCTTCAAGAGTGTACCAAACTCTTGATTTCTACCCCAATTTGATTCCGGTGATTGAAGAACTCTTCACAAAGCTTCCTTGAACTCCCTTCAAGAAACTCCACCGGGCTAGGAACCTCCTAGTCTTGTGCTTGAGAACCTCTCAAGACTTCCAACACCCTAAGCCACTTAGGGTTTGCTTGGGAACAATCCAAGACTTTGAATAATCAAGCTTTTTGTATGTGTATTACTAATCTCACAATGGATTAGCACAAATAAGCACAGCTCAATGTAAGAATTGAGACCTAAAACTCAACTTGGAGTAAAATGACAATATGAGTGAGAAGTTGAGCTTTTTGGGAATTAACACTTGATAAGAGGAAATTATAAAAGCTTGAACACACTATGATCTTGTTGTCTTGTTTGTTCTTGCACAAATTCAAAGAGCAATTTTACAATGAGGTTCAGAATGCTCTCTTGGGGTTGGATGAGACTCAAATGCCCTCAATTGGTTTTTGAGTCTCTCCAACGTTCATTTTTGCTTACTGGACAAAAATACTCGAGTCTTTTGGAAAATACTCGAGTCTTTTTGGTCGGTCGTGAGTGAATTGGTGCACGAACCAGACTAACGGTCATATTTGCTGACCTGGCACAAATACTCGAGTTTTTCGATAAATACTCGAGTATATACTCGAGTCTTTCTCAAAATACTCAAGTATTTTGATGAGATATGGGAAAAATTATTTTTCAATTTTATTTTTCCTCTCAAGTATTAATTTTTGGTCAATCTCAACTTAATAATCATATAAAAATTTATTCCTAGAAGAGACTAACTATTTCTACCCACTCTCAACCACTCTCAACATAAATTAGAGATTTACAATTAATATTTGATTGAGAATGATTGGGCACTTGTCTTCTTTTCTTGACTTCTTGTTAATGTTGATGTTGCAATATCTTCAAGGTATGATTTGTTAATTATTTTGTCATCATCAAAACATAATCCACATAATTAGGAGCATTGAATTCACAATCTTGACTTATCATTCTTTCTTTCATTTGTAGACTTACTTGTAAAGCACATACTTCATGCAATCATTCATATATCACATATTCAGCATTCAAACATACATAACAATATATCATATACTCATAACTATAAAAGTGGGTTCTATTCATTTATTTTAATACTCTAGTTATTAGCAATATCAACTACCCTGAGGTTCATTATCATAAACTGCTCACCTATCCGTACCCATCACTATATACACCTTAGAACCTATTTCCTAAGCCATGGTAATACCCCCTCCTTACCTCAAATGAAGAGAGAGATAAGGAACCTCAAACCCTAGCTTCTTCCTTAGCTTTTATGAACTCCTTAAAGCTTGAACCTCTTGAGCCCTCCCTGCAACCTCAATAGAGCTACTAAGAGATGAGTTGGGATATTTTCTAATGGAGGGTGTGATGGGGGAAGATATTTCTCTTTCACTTGTTCTTGTGAGTGTGAAGGCATGCGTGAGAAAGTGTCTTCATGGTGATAGAAAGCTAGAGAAAGAAATCTCAAGGGAGATGATGATGGTGGGGATGATGATGGGGTTGTGATCTTAGGGCTTGGTGTTGATGGGTGGTGTTCTTGATGAAGAAGATGAAGGAATGAAGAGAAGAGTGTATGTGTTTGTGTTATGGAAATGGAATGAGTTTTTGTGTATATTTTTGTGTGGTGAGGGTGGAAAGCTTCTCCAAGAAGCTTGCTCTTTATTAGCAATTCGTGGCCCCCAAACCACTATTTTTTTCTCGTTTGACCACGTGTTAATCGATTACTTCTAAAAGCAATCGATTATTCACTAATTTTCTGTTGGAAGTCATGCTTTCCAAGGACCTTATAGAGTTTGCTAGAATTTTTCTAGAAGATGGTTTTGGTGATAACAAACAAGCTCTTTCAAGCTTCAAGTGCATTCAAGCTCAAGGCTCAAGGCTCAAGCAAGCAAATAGTTTAAGTTATGCTTTGACCATATGAAATGTTGTAAGGTAATGTAGTTTCTTTTTCCAAGTTCAATGAGGCCAAATTTTTTTTTCAAAGATAAGGAGAAGAAAAGAATCTTTTTATGAAATCGTTTTTAAGTTTGATTTTCAGCTAAAAATGTTTTTGAAAACCTATGTTACATACTCTGCTTTGGAAAATCAATTTTATGAAAATAAGCAGAAGTAATCGATTACCTCTCTTGGATAATCGATTATTATGTTTCGGAGTTGTGACTTGGGAATTTTAATTAGAAATAATCGATTACCTAATGTTATAATCGATTATCTTTCTCACATAATGGAGATAATCGATCACCTTGTTTTAAATAATGGATTACTTTCTTAAAAATTAATTTCACTGTTTTCACAGAATAGAGATAATCGATTACCTCTCTCAAGTAATCGATTACCTTAAGTTTTATTGAAATCCGTGTCAAAATCAATCTGAAATGTTTCCAGATTTGTTTTTACATAATTGCTTATGATTTTTTTTTTAAATTCGAATTTGATTTTATTTTTGAAATAATTCCTTATTTGTTTTAAGAATCAAATCTTTGATTTATTTTCTAAATCTTTTGATTTGTTTTTGATTTTAAAACTTATTCTGATTTATTTTCTAAATCTTTCTTATTTGTTTTTGTTTTTCAAAACATATCTTTATTTATTTTGATTTCCAAAAACATTGAAAAAGAAGTTTTTGTTTTACTATTTTCTGATCAACGTTCTTCTCTCTTCTTCTTCTCTGAAAAACTCGTTCTTCTTTGTTTATACTTTTTCTGAAAAGAAAACCTTCTTGGCCTTATCTCTTGTGAAATAAACTACATTGCTGTAGAACTTAATTGTTGAATCCGTGTTATCAAGAACACATCAATTGTATCACTCACATTTGATCATATTCAAACCATAGTTGTAGGGAGTGGATCCCTTAGTTGAATGTGTGACACGTTCTTAGGGTGAGGAAACCTTGTGTGATTTTGAGGTCCCTAGCGAATGGAGGTTCCTAGTAGTGTGTGAGGCACTCTTGGTTGTAATTGGGTGCGACTCAATTTCAAAGATATAAGAAGCTCAAGCAGGTCGCTTGGGGACTAGACGTAGGTCTTTCGCTGGAAAGACTGAACCAGTATAAAATTTGTTTGCGTGTTCCTCTTCCATATCTCTTTTATTTTTCCGCAATTATATTGTTTAAATCATTTCCGCGCTACTCTATTTATATTATCTTATATCGATTCGCCTTCACACTCAAATAATTAATCTCTCCATAAAACAATTTTCGAAAACGTTCGAGTAATTTTCAATAAATTAATAAAACTCGATTCACCCCCCCTCTCGAGGTTTGAGGCCAATCCTAACAATTTGCATCAGATCTAGTCTAATGTGTTAAAGGATTTAACAGTCTCAAGAGTATGGCTTCAAACTCTCCGTTTGGTGGTGAAGGGAGTTCTATTAATAGGCCCCCCCATGTTTGATGGTGTGGGGTACGCTTATTGGAAGCGAGAATGAAAATATTTATTCAAGGAGTAGGATTAAAAGTTTGGTACACTGTCATAAATGGACCATATGTTCCTACCTATGTGGTAAATGGAATCACCGTCAAAAAACCTATTGGTGAGTGGACGGAAGAGGAGGAATGAAGAGTCCAATATGACTTGAAAGCGAAAAACATAGTAACATCTGCTTTGAGCTAGGATGAGTTTTTCAGGATATCTACATGTGAGACAGCACAGGAAATGTGGGATACATTGGAAGTCACACATGAAGGTACCAATGAGGTCAAGAGGTCGAGAATCAACACCTTGATTGGAGAGTACGAGTTGTTCAAAATGAAGGAAGGAGAATCAGTGCAAGAAATTCAAGAGGTTCACTACGATCATTAATCAGCTAGTAACCTTGGAGAAGAAATTCACTAATGACAATCTGATCAACAAAGTGCTGAGGTGCTTAAGGAGAGAATGACAACCCAAAGTGACAGCTATTATGGAGTCAAGGAATCTTTCAACAATGACTCTTGCAACTCTCTTCGGAAAGCTTCAGGAGCATGAAAGTGAACTGAAAAGATTAACTCGGTATGAAGAAGAAAACAAAAAGGTGAAAGGCCTTGCACTCAAAGTCGAAGCACCAACATCTGAAGGAGACTCCGACAAAGAATCCATTAGTGACGAGCGCATGGGACTATTGGTGAAAAGGTTTGGGAGATTTCTTAAAAAGAAAAATAACTTCAATTCTCCCATGAAGAAAGATGCAACCAAAAGTGGAGGTTCCTCTGTCATATGTCATGAATGTGGCAAGCCCAATCACATCAGAGCAGATTGCATTCAATATCTGAAGAAGAAGGAAAGCTTTGAAAGAAATGCATCAAGCTCAAGGAAAGGGAGACAAGCTTACATTGCATGGCTGGACAATGAGGAGAGCTCGAATGATGATTCAGACGAGCAAAACGAAACAGCCAACCTATGTCTCATGGCACATGAAAAAGAGGTAATATCTGAACTAGAATTTGAGCCTTCTTATAGTGAATTACAAGAGGCATTTGAAGAATTGCATGAGAAATCAATGAGGTTATCCTTGTTTGTTGCTCTAGAAAATAAAAATTCAGCTTTACTTTTACAAAAGAATCAAGAACTTTCTAAAGAAAATGATATTTTGAAAAATAGAAATATAGAGTTGAATTCTACTTTAAGCAATTCCAGAAACACCTCTAGTAATGAAATCAAACTTAAGGCTAGTTCATCTTCTTGTAAGTTTTGCAAGGACTTAGTAAAAGAAAATGAAGATTTAAAAGAAACACTTGCAAAATTTACAAAAGGAAGAAATACCTTAAATTTGATGCTAGGGAGACAAAAATGTTTTTTCAATAGAGCAGGTTTAGGTTATCAACCTGGTAGACATCAAAAGAAATTAAGTACCATTTTTGTCCCTGCTAGCTCCTATAAGAAACCTCTTATTATTTGTCATTATTGTGGTAAAAAGGGTCATGGTGCACATGAGTGCAAACACCGAAAAGTAAGTTCATTAAAAAGAACGATGACGCTGTAAGGTGGCACAAAGGGCACTATGGTACCACTAACTCACCAGGACCCAAGAAAATATGGGTAGCTAAAAAGAAAACCTGAATTTGTTTTGTAGGTCATTCCGGAGGATAGCAAGTCTTGCTGGTACTTGGATAGTGGATGCTCTAAACACATGACTGGAGACAAATCCAAATTTTCTTATCTCACTCCCAAGGACCAAGGACACGTGACCTTCGGTGACAACAACAAAGGAAGGATTCTTGGCATTGGTAAAGTAGGTACACCTCCTAACCCTTGTACTGAAAATGTGCTACATGTTAAGGGCCTAAAGAATAATTTACTAAGTATTAGTCAGTTATGTGATAAGGGCAACTGGGTTATTTTTTATTCTGATAATTGTATTGTCGAGGGAAAAGTTGATAATCTTGTTAAGCTAATTGCTCGCAGTGTAAACAATATTTATTTAATTGATCTTAATTCAATTCCCTCAAATGATGCTAAATGTCTATTAAGTAAAGAGGATGAATCTTGGCTGTGGCATCGTAGAATAGGTCATATCCACATGAACCATTTAAATAAATTATCTTGTAAAAACTTAGTAGTTGGTTTGCCAAAGCAAAAATTTTCTATTTCTGAAAAATGTGATCCTTGTTCAAAATCAAAACTCGCAAGGGTATCTTTTCCTCCTAAAAATCTTGTTTCATCTAAAAGACCTTCGAACTTTTACATATGGATCTTTTTGGACCGTGTCAAACTAAAAGCTTTGGTGGCAACTATTATTGTTTGGTAATTGTGGATGACTATTCTAGGTATACATGGACATTATTTATTACTCATAAAAATGATGCATTCCATGAATTTAAAAAGCTAGCAAAGGTTGTTCAAAACCAAATGCATTTAAGCTTTGCATCCATTAAGACTGATCATGGCGATGAATTTGAAAACCGATTTTTTTGAAAAGTTTTGCGAAAAACATGGAATTAAGCATTATTTTTCAGCTCCAAGAACTCCAGAGCAGAATGGGGTTGCGGAGAGGAAAAATAGATCTTTAAAAGAACTTTCTCGAACCATGCTTAATGACATGAATTTACCGGCATATTTTTGGGCTGATGCTGTGAATTCTGCTTGCTATGTTATGAACCGTGTTTTAATACGACCTATTTTAAAGAAAACCCCCTATGAGTTGCTTAAGGGGAAAAAACCTAACATATCCCATTTGAGAGTCTTTGGATGTAAATGTTTTGTGCATAATAATGGTAGAGATAATCTAGGGAGTTTTGATGCTAGAGCTGATGAGGGTATATTTCTTGTTTATTCTTCATCGAGCAAAGATTATAGGATTTACAATAAATCTCATAATACAATTGAAGAATCTATTCATGTAATATTTGATGAATCCGATCCCAGAAAGCTGGGAAAGGTATCTGTTAATGATATGGCAGGTGTAACAACCTATTTTATTTTACCTATTTAGAAAATATGGATTTGAAAATTTCTTTTTAATTAAAATACTTATTATAATTTTTCCGGAATATCGGACAGAGTCTCCTCTGTTTTTATGACTTTCCCAAAATTTAGTTTTGACCTGTAACCTGCTCAAAACAGTTTTCAATAACAACCAGACAGCCAGATATAGCATATAACATACCTAGACTCTTTTGACATCAAATATTAAAGTAGAAATCTTTAAGCTTTTGAAATTAAAACTAAATACCCCGGGCCACCAATTTTCCAAAATACATATTGGAAATACATACATAATCCATAATTATGCAGAATACATCGAATACTCAAATGTGGCCCGGTTTGACTCGAAGTAATAAAACGACTCAATTCACACTTCCTGTGGGAAATGTGTTCCTACTCAGCCTCGATATCTGCAAACTCAACCTGTACCTGTAGTGGTTGTAAGGGTGAGAATTGCACGAACTAGTAATGCATAATACATGCCAAGTCATACACAATTAACAATTAATCAAATAATGCAAATATATCACGCCCAATCACCTATCCACTGCAAACACAAGCATCTCCAATTTATTCACATTCCCTAATTAATGTCAATTCCTACTATATTTCCGTTCACTTAACTTTCTACCCTCACCTAAACTTAAACTCTCAATTCTTCTTCCATTCCTACTTTTTACTCACATTCTTCCTATTTTATCAAGTTAACTAATCCTAATCTCTATCTCTCATTTCTCCATCTCATTCACCACCTTCTCAACTTTCTTCTTTTTATTTCTTTTCATTTCATTCTTTTTCATTTCTTTTTAATTTTTCGGGATCTTTGTGGTTTCACAATTGCGTCCAATCCCGGGTACGTCTTACGGATGCGCACGGATCCCCAAAGGCCGCACGTCTAACTCAACCACTGCGCACTCTGCCAAGGCGGCTTACGTTTCCTGCACCCGAGAGCGTGTCTTACACGGCCAGAATGCCACAAAATCCTTGGCTATGCGAGTTTGCCACTGCGACCCACCTTTGGTGTCGTCTTACCAATGCGTACGGATCCCCAAAGGCCGCACGTCTAACTCAACCCATGCACCGGAGCAGCTCGCGACTTACTGCAGGTGTTGTACACCCGCCTTACTGCACCCCACCGTATGCCTTCTAGGGTCCAAACCGCATACCAATATTCTCTTTTTCTTTTCTTTTTATTCCTTTCCTTTTTATTCTTTTCCTTTTTATCAATTTTAATCTGCCCTCGCCTAACACCTTTTCCTTCTACTCTCATTTTCCTCTTTTCGTCTTCTACACCAACTAATCTATTCCCATATAACTACTCACTATCATTTTCTCAATACACTTCCTATTTTCCCCAATTCACTTCCCTTAGGTTTTTATCTATGTGCTACTACTAAATTCAAGGCTCACTTCTCTATTCACTCTTTTCCGTTTTCAACCAATCTCTAAAATACAACATACATACATCATTCCATATATTTAATACTTATATTATAATACATATCATTATCCAATTAATTCACATAATTCAGTACATACATTACATTCTCATATTTCCAACAATTACACCTAATTCATGGTCTCAATTAGCATTTAGCAAATCACAACATAATTATCAGGACATATATATCAACTTATCACTTAGCACAATAATTCATCAATTCATATTATAATTCATAAATATCAATTCCTAACACCAACTACACAAACCAATTAGTCTCAACACGCACACACATACTAGTTACACAACCACCGTGCGGCAATAAACCCCTTACCTTAAATATAATTAAAGAAGACTAAACCTTAAGAGAGCTTTGAACCCTAACGTAGGAGAGGTATTGGTATCCTCTAATCCATGAAGCAGAGCAAGCTTGATGAGTTCCCTCCTAGAGTGTGGGAGGCTCCAAATTGCTCTTATGAAATTGGGGCAAGGAACAATAACAACAATAATAATAAATAAGGGTTATGAGAATACCCAAATCAAAAGGAAATGGAAAGACTGAAAAGGAAAGAGGGGAAAGGAAACCTTGATGTCTATGGAGATTGAAGCTTGCAACTCACACCATGGAAGCCATGGAGAGCTTAAGGATGAGGATGTTGATGGAGGAGCTTGAGGTGGTGATGGTGGCTCAAATTGGAAGAGGGGAAAGAGAGATTGAGGGGTGCCTTGAAGCTTGGAGGCTTAATCCTTAAGCATTAATGGTGATAGTGAAAAGAGGGAGGGTTGGGAGGAGGAACCCTAGCCCTTGATTGGAGAAGAAGAAGATGGAGAAGGAGGGAGAGAGTGAAGGTTCGAGTGAGTGAGGGAGAGGGGTGTTTGGGGGGTTAAAATGGGTTTTGGGGTAGGGAAAATACCAAAATGCCCTTAAAAACGCGTTCTCAGTGTTGCATATCGCAGAATTTTCGCTTAAGCGAAATGCTTCCAGTGATGCCATGTTACCTATTTCGCTTAAGCGAAATCCTCAGGTACTGCTACTTCATTTTTCTATTTTTTTCAGCTATTTTCTCCCAACTTCAAACAACCATAACTTCTTCTTTCACCGTCGGATCTTTCTCAAATTTGACGAGCAACTTCCTAAAAATCATACCTTCATATCCAACGGTGGAAATTTTGTTTTGAGTCCTAAATCTTTTATTTTGATTTTCTACCCTAAGTTATGTTTTAATACCGAATTATCTATTTTTCTGGCCTGTTCCTAACTTCAATTTAATGCTCCTTTCTTTTCCTAACCATATAATATTATTATTTATCTTTTCTAATGCTTGAACACTTACATTAATACCTATTTATGGTTTTATTATTATTATCTCAATTATCTCAAACTGTTATTAATTTATTGGTACTTAGGTTTAAAATTTGGGATGTTACATTTCTCCCCTACTTATTTGAATTTCGTCCCCGAAATTCCATTGAGTAATCTAGGGAGATAACAAACCCTTGAGAACTAATGTACAACAACCTCGCATCTCTTCGTCATTCACTCCCCTACTCGGACTTTGTCCAAGAGACTTAATTGCTACAACTCCCGCTCATTCCCTAGAATGTCCACTCCCTTTTATCAGACTCCTGTTTATTCTTCTGTGTGCGCAACCCAAGGTTTTTGGTCATTCGGGCCACAATATAGAGTCTTGAGACTCTAAGAATGGCATTGTTGTCAGGTTGCAGTTCTCCTAATCACAACACTTGAAGAATTCCTAGCACTTCATTTCCTTGCTTGAATTTAGCAAAAGTCAGTCCGACATTCAACTTGACTTCATCCGAATCCTATTTCATTGTCATTCCAGATTAATCGCTTCCTAGTTCCGCTTCTTCTCGAAAAAGCTAAGATTGGTTTCTACTTGGGAATAGGGTCAAGGTCTAATTCCACTTCTAAGTTTCGTGTTTGTTCGGATAACTCGTTCGAGATTGGGTCTCCACCAGTTCCTAGTGACCTTCTTAGCGGTTTACTTAAGGTTTTTAAGAATAACGGTCTCGGGCAACCATTGATGAGGATAACATTGTTAAAAGTTGGGTTGGTGCCCGACATAATGTCATCATCAATTTGAGAGATATTGGTGGCCTGTGCAAGTTTGTTATACCTTTCCAAAGAATGGGAAGAGATAACAGCGGATGTTCGACATCTCATCCGTTTTCTGTCTTGATGTTTCTATGGGTACACTAAGGTAGTTTACGTTCTAGTTCTTCTCGGCTGTCGTTCTCATTCTTTACCATCACTCGGATGGGTTTCGGGTAGGACTATCAGGTTCTCCCCTACTTAGTATAAACATAACTACGTAGATCGATACCAAGGGGTAACTGAGCAGATGTTAAGAATTAGTGGTTCTACTTTTCGATTAGGCGACGGGTTCGGATAACAAAATTGGATGAACTACTTGTTGGGTTTTCTAAGATATGGCGGTTTCACGTACTTACATTTCTCTATGTTCCTATATTAGAGAGGTTTGTCATGGGTAGATTTGTCGCACGATCGATTGTAACGAATTTTCCACAAGATTTCTAGTGAGCTTGAATTCAATTTGACCTTCTTCGGGTCGGAATTTCTATGTCATTGGTTCTAATCAGATTTGAGAGATTGCAATGATATATCTGCCAATAAATGCAAGGATCGGGGTAGCTAGTCCCAATCCTTCATCTAGCAACAGCACATCATTACGTTCTTCAAGATTTGCAATGCTGTCGTCAGTTAATAAACGCGAAGACCGAGGTAGTCAGTCCCAATCTCACCTTTATCAACTGTACATCACTACGTCATGAAATGATAGCATTATCTTTTAACAGATGCAAGAGAAAGGATGACTAATCCTGACCATACACCCTATTAGAGGACAACACTATCCCAAGGTTCTTGGTTAGGTCTCTTGTCACGGTCTTATAACTAAGTAAGGTTTTTCCTACGTATTCCATTAGATGGTTCTTAAGATTAGATTGGAGGTGAGTATTTCTTAGGTTTTATCACGTCTGGAATTACAGGATTAGGAATTTAAAATTCCAAGAGAATTGATTTAGGATGCCTTACACTGAGACTTAATATAAATGAAGGCTTTAAACACTTAGAGTATCTCTCTAAAGTTCAGGATTAAGTCGAAAGCATGGAATTCTTAGATATTGTAATTATTCGGTGATATAGGTTTAGGAATTGCGATTCTAGGTAATTCGGATTAAGATGTTCCCGCTAAAAATAAATAGAGATGCAGATCGAAAGCACTTAAAATGTTTGTCTAAGTTTTTGAATTGTCTCGTACCTTTTGTTGGTTTGGCCCTGATCTCCTTAAGTAGCTGTACCGCAGACTTTAAGGGTGTGGACCAGGAAACTGATATTGTCGAAATGTAAGGTTGAGACGTCCAGGACGAAGTCCTGTGTCATTGAGTAATCCCTCCGGGGATGTGTCTGGTATGATTGCTGACACACCATGAAAGATGTGACGAGACTCGCCACTGAATATTAACACATCACCCGACCCCAAGATAACTCTTTCTGCTCTTCTTGGATCTCTCTGGTCTCCATAGAGAAACTCAGCCGAGTCACCAATGCAGAATGATACTACTGGTATCCCTCTTTGCAGGCTTCCAACACTTTCATCATGGTCCTGATGAAAACCAAGCTTTCCTTTTTCTTCATAGAAATTGACAATGCAGACATCAGGGGACATGGAAGGGAGTATGTCCTCCACTTCACTTACACCGCATTCCTTCTCAATCAAAGATTGTGCTTCTTGCATCGCTCCCATAACTAGCTGAATGAAATGATAAGGAATATTGGGTGGTTCGCTTCCATCAATTACCCTTGTGTGTCCACATACTCGGGTTTGAGGATTCCAATCTAAGCCGAGGCACATCATTTTCAATCGGAGTCTGGCTCCACTTGTAAAGCCTGGTTGATAAAAACCTTCAGGACCTAAGCCCATCTCACGACAGTTCTTCACTACGCCCACTTGTTCTTCATGAGCCAAGTGTTGCTTCAGAAGAACCATTCCCGGTCTCAAAATTATACTCTTCTTCTCACCAACTTGTACCCCCACGTGTTGCTCCTTGTCTTCAATAGTCGATCTAAGCTTGACCACTGCAGAATTTTGCCCTTCTTGAAAACAGATGTCATACGGCTCGGATTCCAAAGAATCAGCTGGGGAGTTGATCTTACGATCAGTAGCCGAACTGCTAGCAGGGGAACAGAAAAACTGATTCTTCATGTTGCTATCGTGTGGCAACAAAGGATTCTGTAGATGCAGACACATACATAATTTAGTACATAACTACATAGGGTTTTATAACTATAAACCTAAGTAACTACTATAGGACTTGACATTACTTTTTGTTTACTCTCTTGGTGAGATAACCATTGGAGTAACTCGCGACTCCGAGGCCGAGGAAAACTGCTCTAATACCATAAATGTAACAACCTATTTTATTTTACCTATTTAGAAAATATGGATTTGAAAACTTCTTTTTAATTAAAATACTTATTATAATTTTTCCGGAAAATCGGACAGAGTCTCCTCTGTTTTTCCGACTTTCCCAAAATTTAGTTTTGACCTGTAACCTGCTCAAAACAGTTTTCAATAACAACCAGACAGCCAGATATAGCATATAACATACCTAGACTCTTTTGACATCAAATATTAAATTAGAAATCCTTAAGCTTTTGAAATTAAAACTAAATACCCCGGGCCACCAATTTTCCAAAATACATATTGGAAATACATACATAATCCATAATTACGCAAAATACATCGAATACTCAAATGTGGCCCGGTTTGACTCGAAGTAATAAAACGACTCAATTCACACTTCCTGTGGGAAATGTGTTCCTGCTCAGCCTCGATATCTGCAAACTCAACCTGTACCTGTAGTGGTTGTAAGGGTGAGAATTGCATGAACTAGTAATGCATAATACATGCCAAGTCATACACAATTAACAATTAATCAAATAATGCAAATATATCACGCCCAATCACCTATCCACTGCATACACAAGAATCTCCAATTTATTCACATTCCCTAATTAATGTCAATTCCTATTCTATTTCCGTTCACTTAACTTTCTACCCTCACCTAAACTTAAACTCTCAATTCTTCTTCCATTCCTACTTTTTACTCACATTCTTCCTATTTTATCAAGTTAACTAATCCTAATCTCTATCTCTCATTTCTCCATCTCATTCACCACCTTCTCAACTTTCTTATTTTTATTTCTTTTCATTTCATTCTTTTTCATTTCTTTTTACTTTTTCGGGATCTTTGTGGTTTCACAATTGCTTCCCATCCCGGGTACGTCTTACGGATGCGTACGGATCCCCAAAGGCCGCACGTCTAACTCAACCACTGCGCACTCTGCCAAGGCGGCTTACGTTTCCTGCACCCGAGAGCGTGTCTTACACGGCCAGAATGCCACAAAATCCTTGGCTATGCGAGTTTGCCACTGCGACCCACCTTTGGTGTCGTCTTACCGATGCGTACGGATCCCCAAAGGCCGCACGTCTAACTAACCCATGCACCGGAGCAGCTCGCGACTTACTACAGGTGTTGCGCACCCGCCTTACTGCACCCCACTGTATGCCTTCTAGGGTCCAAACCGCATACCAATATTCTCTTTTTCTTTTCTTTTTATTCCTTTGCTTTTTATTCTTTTCCTTTTTATAAATTTTAATCCGCCCTCGCCTAACACCTTTTCCTTCTACTCTCATTTTCCTCTTTTCCTCTTCTACACTAACTAATCTATTCCCATATAACTAATCACTATCATTTTCTCAATACACTTCCTATTTTCCCCAATTCACTTCCCTTAGGTTTTTATCTATGTGCTACTACTAAATTCAAGGCTCACTTCTCTATTCACTCTTTTCCGTTTTCAACCAATCTCTAAAATACAACATACATACACCATTCCATATATTTAATACTTATATTATAATACATATCATTATCCAATTAATTCACATAATTCAGTACATACATTACATTCTCATACTTCCAACAATTACACCTAATTCATGGTCTCAATTAGCATTTAGCAAATCACAACATAATTATCAGGACATATATATCAACTAATCACTTAGCACAATAATTTATCAATTCATATTATAATACATAAATATCAATTCCTAACACCAACTACACAAACCAATTAGTCTCAACACGCACACACATACTAGTTACACAACCACCATGCGGCAATTAACCCCTTACCTTAAATATAATTAAAGAAGACTAAACCTTAAGAGAGCTTTGAACCCTAACGTAGGAGAGGTATTGGTATCCTCTAATCCATGAAGCAGAGCAAGCTTGATGAGTTCCCTCCTAGAGTGTGGGAGGCTCCAAATTGCTCTTATGAAATTGGGGCAAGGAACAATAACAACAATAATAATAAATAAGGGTTATGAGAATACCCAAATCAAAAGGAAATGGAAAGATTGAAAAGGAAAGAGGGGAAAGGAAACCTTGATGTCTATGTAGATTGAAGCTTGCAACTCACACCATGGAAGCCATGGAGAGCTTGAGGATGAGGATGTTGATGGAGGAGCTTGAGGTGGTGATGGTGGCTCAAATTAGAAGAGGGGAAAGAGAGATTGAGGGGTGCCTTGAAGCTTGGAGGCTTAATCCTTAAGCATTAATGGTGATAGTGAAAAGAGGGAGGGTTGGGAGGAGGAACCCTAGCCCTTGATTGGAGAAGAAGAAGATGGAGAAGGAGGGAGAGAGTGAAGGTTCGAGTGAGTGAGGGAGAGGGGTGTTTGGGGGGTTAAAATGGGTTTTGGGTAGGGAAAATACCAAAATGCCCTTAAAAACGCGTTCTCAGTGTTGCATATCGCAGAATTTTCGCTTAAGCGAAGCATTTTCGCTTAAGCGAAATGCTTCCAGTGATGCCATGTTACCTATGTCGCTTAAGCGAAATCTATTCGCTTAAGCGAGCCCTTGAGGTGTTGATTCTGTGACATTTTCGCTTACCTCGGGTACTGCTACTTCATTTTTCTATTTTTTTCAGCTATTTTCTCCCAACTTCAAACAGCCATAACTTCTTCGTTCACCGTCGGATCTTGCTCAAATTTGACGAGAAACTTCCTAAAAATCATACCTTCATATCCAACGGTGGAAATTTTGTTTTGAGTCCTAAATCTTTTATTTTGATTTTCTACCCTAAGTTATGTTTTAATACGGAATTATCTATTTTTCTGGCCTGTTCCTAACTTCAATTTAATGCTCATTTCTTTTCCTAACCAAATATTATTATTATTTATCTTTTCTATTGCTTGAACACTTACATTAATACCAATTTATGGTTTTATTATTATTATCTCAATTATCTCAAACTGTTATTAATTTATTGGTACTTAGGTTTAAAATTTGGGATGTTACAGCAGGTATTCTTGGAAACCTATATCTTGATGAGGATCATGAACCATTCTTGGAAGAAAAGCTGGAATCCCAAAGAAATGAAATGTCAAATGAAATCAATGAGGAACAAGCTCAACCTCAAGGAGATTCCAATGAACCTGATTAGAACTTACCCAAGGAATGGAAGACATCACGACACCATCCGATCAATCAAGTAATAGGTGATATCTCAAAAGGTGTAAGTACTTGTAATTCCCTTAGAAACCTATGTAACCATATGGATTTTGTTTCTCAGATGGAGCCTAAGGATTTTTCTTAGGCTTCAATTGATGAAGATTGGCTGCTAGCTATGCAAGAATAATTAAACTACTTCGAAAGAAACCAGGTTTGGGAACTTGTTCCTAGGCCTGATTCTCATCAGATTATTGGTGCTAAATGGATTTTTAAAAACTAACTTGATTAGACTAGTATAATTATTCGAAACAAAGCTAGATTGGTTGCACAAGGCTACAACCAACAAGAGGGGATAAATTATGACGAAACTTTTGCCCCTGTTGCTAGCTTGGAAGCCATTAGATTGCTTTTACCTTTTGCATGTGCTTTAAATTTTAAATTATATCAAATGGATGTAAAGAGTGCCTTTCTAAATGGTTTTATAAACGAAGAAGTGTATGTCAACCAACCTCCTGGTTTTGAAAATTTTGAACATCCTGATTATGTTTTTAAATTGAAAAAGGCTCTTTATGGTCTCAAACAAGCTCCTAAAGCATGGTATGAGCGACTGGGAAAATTTTTGTTAGAAAGGGATTTTGAAAGAGGGAAGTTTGACAACACATTTTTTGTGACGCCCCAAATTATTTAAGGAAAATAAAATGAGGAGTTAACAAAAACGTTTTCCATCATGAGTGTGAAAACCAGAAACATTACTTGTTCATATCATATTAAATTACAAAACAGTCTGAGTGTAAATATAAAATATAAAAACTTCCAAAATCCCCACTTTACACCCAGAGCATGGTCTTCACAACTCTATCCTTCAATAAGAGGATTCAGACAACAAGATGTCATCCTGGTTGTCTCTTCTAACGAATTCTCTCATCAGTCCTGTCCAACAAAAGAACCTACCACCATGGCATGGTAGTATGGGAGTAAGTCACTTGTCATATCGCGTAAGCAGATTAAGGGTTGGATAAATACAATCATTACAAATATCATTCCTTTTAGATAAATGCATGCTCAATTGTCTTATCAACAATATCATGTATAATTATTAATCTTTCATGCTATGCATGCAATATTACCTTGTTCGATTCCTGTATCAACTTGAATGAAATGCACTTTCTATATATCAATAATCAAGAGGAATCGTCATCATCATATACAGACATACACACTTCATCGTCAAATAATAATCTATCAGAAGTAGAGGTAAACATCACAAATGATCAAGTAATCAGAGAATAAGGCATGTACAAATGCACACATAGTTTATTAATAAAATTTTCTTGTAATTAATGGCATGATACATGTTAATCTCATTTTAGTAATAATTCGGGTAACTAGGATGTGAGCTACCTTCGCTCAACATTCATGATACGAGCTTCCTTCGCTCAACGTAACTAGTATGCGAGCTGCCTTCACTCAGCTTAACTAGTATGTGAGCTGCCTTCGCTCAGCATTCATGATACGAGCTGCCTTCGCTCAACATCCGGGATACGAGCTTCCTTCGCTCAGTTTGGGAGCTTCCTTCACTCAACATCCGGGATACGAGCTTCCTTCGCTCAGTATGCGAGCTGCCTTCGCTCAACATTTTGGATACAAGCTTCCTTCACTCAGCGTAACTAGTATGTGAGCTGCCTTCGCTCATAATCCACTATACGAGCTACCTTCGCTCAGTATCATCAATATAATTGCCTGAATGCAAGAATGGTTCATTACCAGTCTTTAGTATTTATTCATTTTTCATTATTCAATCATCATAGTAATCTCATTATATCAACATCCGCATTCCTTGGGCAAATGGATTTCATTTATCAATTTATATTTCATCATTCATTATTATCAATTTATGACTTTAATATTCATATCTCATCATCATCAACATCATCACAAAGTATTCATTCATGCATGAAATTTCTATTTGTGAGCATGAATTCCATATTCATAATCAAGCATCGGCAAAATCATCATAGGAATGTTCATACATTCATATAATTTCCTTTAATGATCCATTGGTGCATTAGATTAAGGTTAAGTGTATTGAAAATTAGTAAATTTCAATTCAGGGGTAATGATAATCAATTATCATAATCCAATAATCGACTATCACGTTCAAATTCAATTTTTGGTGTAAATTAAACTGGATAATAATCGATTAATAATCTATTAATAATTGATTAACAATTGATTATCCTGCATCAGTTTGCACACTGAATTGAGTTTTATTTGACCAACTTTTGATACACTTCACTTTACTCCAATACAACATAAAACAGATCAAGTTCACATAAAAACAAACATGTCCATGCATATTTGAAGCGATCAAATCATTATATTCACATAGAACTCAATCAAAGTTCATAAAACATGAAAAATGACAACTTGGTATATGATTTTCATTTTCTTCTCGACACAGCCCAAGTTTAGGATTATTTCAACTCATATTCACCATTTATAAGTTGTTCAAATAAAGAAAAGGGACTGGAATGACCTCCAAGTCATTTTCCCCATTCAAGTTTTCATTTTTCCCTTAGCTTTGCCCTTGAGTTCATGAGAACTCCTAGATTTCTAGCCATAGGATTATTCTTATCAAATCATCAAAGCATACAAAACTATCCTACTAATCCAAAAATCTTAATAATTGATTATCTCCTAGACCCTGTATAAATCACTTATCATTTTTATCCATTTTCATTCTGGGTAATCGATTACCATACCATGGTAATCGATTATCAACAGACCTATGAGCATAATAAGCTATTTTCTCAATCCAATTTACTTCAAAACATGATCTACCCTTCTTATCTCTATTAGACAGCATACATACCCTTATTAGAGTATCATTTCAAGTTATTGAAATAACAATTCAATTCACTTTCAATTCATTATCAAGATTTCATCATGAAGGAAAGTATGTTCAACATATATCATTACCAACCAATGAATATTATTGACCTAGTATATTCCTTTTAGTCGTTTCTTATGTTTCTGAGGCCTATCCATAAGCCTAGGTCCAATTACATACCATTACGTAACTGATTTTCTCACACAGGTGTCAGGATAATCGATTATCAGTTCGTGATAATCGATTATCACGACAGACTTGAGAGCAAAACAACATCCATTTCATGTCCCATTCAATCCAATTCTCCATTTAAGCATCAAGCAATATCATGCAGCATGTTATACATCATATCAAGTCATATTATCAACAACCAAGTGGTTGTCTTGGTCTCCAAACCAAGCAACCATGTCTTGGTCATTCCATCCATACAATCAACATACTTTCACAACCAACAATCCTTCCTAGAAGGTGGCAAAAGGCCTTTGATTCTTAATGTATTATTTTATATTTGCTCGTTTGGTAATAAAATTTTTTATTTACCAAAAATCCTAGCGATATGAATGAGATCTCCCATACCTTAGATATTTAGGACAGGTTTAGACATGTTTCGTTCGTAAAACACAACGTTGGGCATTAGAAACTTGCACCGACCAGAAGCTCTGTGCACCGACCAGCACCAGAATCAGCACCGGCTGCAACAGCACCAGCACCGGCCGCACCAGGAACATGCACCAGACTCCAGCATCGGTGCATCAGGAACATGCACCAGATTTCAGCATCGGTGCATCAGGAGACATGCACCAGATTTCAGCATCGGTGCATCAGAAACGTTGCACCAGATGCATCAGAAGACAACACCGGTGCACCAGAGAACTAGCACCAGCAGCACCACCATGCACCAGAGCTTGCATCAGCATCACCACCATGCACCAGGACATGCACCGACAGCACCACCATGCGCCAGAACGTGCACCGACAGCACCACCATGCACCTCATCAACAACAATTACAACCCCAAAACAGCAGCACAAGCACACATAACTCAGCAACAAAGTGAACCAAGAACAAGGAATTCTCAATCTTTCATTTACTAATTCAAGACTTATTGTGCTACAACTCAAGGCAAGTCACAAGCACGAATTTAAGAGTGAATTTGGATAGAGTTTTGGTAAGAAAAAGCATGAAAACATGCAGCAACAACAACCATGGTAGCAGCTATTTATAGAGGGGAAAAGAGAGAAAATGAGGTAAGCCATGAGCTCATCATGCCACCCAAGACCTCTCCAACACCACACAATTACCCTAGGCCACTTAGGAACCACACAATGGCCTTTAGAAGTGGAAAATATCTAAGCTTCCACGAGCTTCCAGTCTTCACCGCCTTAAAACTGCATCAAATACTGACTGTTAATCGATTAACAATCGATTAACATGACTTAAAATCTGGTCAAAATATAAAATTTTGACCTGATAATCGATTATCAGCCCTAATAATCGATTATCCAAAATTTTTGGCCTCCAAATAAAAATTCCACCGTTGGATTTGAAGACAAGAGGGCTAAGAAGCTTGTCTCCAAATTTGGACACGATCCGACGGTTGACGAATGAGATACGGTCAAATCTTTGGATGATGTTTTCACTAAAATATCATTTCCATAAATTATCTATTTAAAACTTTCTTGCACCACACTATTTCATTTCCAAAAATATGTTTCTTCTAGGTTTATTTTCCAAAATACTTATCTTAAAATGATTTTCAATAATAAAATTATTATTTATTCTTTTATAAAAATGAGGGATATTACACTTTTTATCAAAAAGAAAGGAAAAGACATTCTTTTAGTTTAAATATATGCTGATGATATTATCTTCGCAGCTACTAATGAAACCCTTTGCAAGGAATTTTCAAGTATAATGCAGGAAGAGTTCGAGATGTCTATGATGGACGAACTGAATTTCTTCCTTGGATTGCAAATTAAACAAGCAAAGGACGGGTTCTTGTAACACCCCAAAAATTTTAATCCTGGATTAATGAAATATTAATTATAAAGTTTATTATAATTAATTATTTCTATTCTTGATCTTTAATTAAGATCTTTGTTTATATTGCTAGAATTTATTTTGGTGAGTAAATTTGTGCATAAAATAAATAATTGGCAAATTAGTCCCTGGATTGGGACCTAGAGGTAATTATAGGAAAGGTTTTGGAGGGAAAGTAAATAAAATAATTATTTTTCAAAAATTGGGAAAAATACTCGAGTATTTTCTGAAAAACTCGAGTATTCTGGACAGAGTTGCACGAGTTAGTGCGTTTGGTGAGTCACCACCACCTATTCCCCCTTCGTTGACACGAAATCACCACCATGCCAATGCCATGGATGTCGTGTCGTGATGCATGAGTCTCTCCCACGTCTATAAAAGCCTATCAACACCGATTTGTTGAGGATTTTGGTCAAATTCGAGTTTTCTACTCAAGTTAGGGTTCTGTAATCGTTTCCTTCGATTCTCCTTGTGTGCTTAGATTCAAGTAACAAATCATACACCAATACAAAGCTCACATCACAAGCTTTGTATAGACATAAAGTTTGTGAGCTGAGAGTGAGTGTGCTGTTAGAATCAAAGCTGAGAAGTTGAGGTTTGGGTACTGTCATCAATTCTGGGAGCTCACTTTGATCATTGATTGTGGTAAGCTCACGAGTCTCTGAGTCTCAAATTCAGTTCCTTTAGTTAGATGATGTTGCATAGAGTCTAGAAAACTTAATTTCCCTAATTCTATTCTCTGTTTCATGTGTAAACCAATTCCAATTTGGTGATGCACTCAAAATGCTCTGCATATGGTGCTTGAAGTTGGTCTAAGAGTTGTGGAGCTTTTCTTTGGAGATTTATTGTTTGATTCACGTCTGAGAGGTAAGGGGAAGTAATTCTTACACTAGATAGAGTTTAAATTTCATTAATTGTGTTAGAAAGCCACCAAGAGGCTTTAAGGGCTTAGATTGAATAGGATCTTTGGTTTGGAGACCAATCCATGCTCTATGACTATGATGAGCAAGTTTTAAATCATGCATGCAAGCTTAAATGAACATCATTTCATGAATATTGTGTTTATTTTGCAATTTGAAATGTTGAATTGCTAAATTGTATATTTCATGCGTAATGGATCGATTCTCTGTCAAATTGGTTATTTGATATGAAATGAGTATGGTAACATGTTCAATATATGGTATATGAACTATTGTGATCACTGGTTTGGGTTAAAAGTGTTTAGAAATTGAAATGGTATGTAAAAACCAAGTTTCACTCTGTTCTGTCTGCAAATACTCGAGTATTTGGCTTAACACTCGAGTATTTCGTGGTGCACCAGAGTGAAAATTGGCGCACCAACTTGAGAATCAGACTGGACACTCGAGTAATATATAAACTACTCGAGTATTCTGGGTAATGGAAAACTCGAGTATCTCACGAATTACTCGAGTATATCTATGAAGATCTGAAAACCTAAATTTCTGAAAAGACATGAACGACTCAAGTATAATTATGAACCACTCGAGTAGAATCTGGAAAATGATAAACTACTCGAGTATTTTTAGTCAGATACTTAAAAATGCCATTTTTAATTCTAAGACATTTTGTAACTCTTAAAGGATAATCAACCAAGTGATCCTGGACTTAAAGGAAATTGATTGACGTTATGATGTTTCATTTGAATAATGATACGTTGCTCGGGAGGCACGTAATGTATTAATAAAAGGATAAAACATCAATCAATTCCTTTTAAGTAAAGTTAATACATTCATACTGGAGTTTGGATGATGGGACGTGGCTCGAGTGGCACGTCATAACGTTGCTAGGGTGGCACGTTACGTATTATCAATTGAGGATGACCAATCAAATTCCTTAAGAGCTTGAGTGCTGGATTGTTTACTCATGTTCGGATGACATGAGTAGGACCTCTGAAATTGCTAAAAATTGCTACTAGCTCGATGACACATTAAGGTGTATAATGTGGGCAGTATGTGGTATACTGTTGATTGGATGTTTCAACGGTGTGTTGCACACAAGTGGTAAGGTTTACGTCCGTAGGCGACGTGACGTTCATCAGACATGGTGACGTTGTTTATCACCTCTGTTGTGTATCACAAGTGATAAGGTTTACGTCCGTAGGCGACGTGACGTTCATCAGATGTGGTGACGTTTTTTATCACACCCGTTGTTTGTTGAGAAAGGTGTGGTGCACACAAGTGATAAGGTTTACGTCCTTAGGCGACGTGACGTTCATCAGACATGGTGACGTTGTTTATCACCTCTGTTGTGTGTCACAAGTGATAAGGTTTACGTCCGTAGGCGACGTGACGTTCATCAGATGTGGTGACGTTTTTTATCACACCCATTGCATGTTGAGAAGTGATAGGTTTACGTCCTTGGTAACGTATTCGTGAGTTGGAAATGCATAGTGGTATTGGATTGGCGTCCGTGAGGAAATTTGATGGAGAATATCAGAAAGAGAAGAATGTCAGGCAATCATGCCACTTAACCTTATTTGAGCTAAGGTTTGATATTAAGAATGAGTATGAATATCGTATCTGCATTAAGTGTTGCTAAGTGTTAACCATGGCTGTTAACTGATTTGGGGTTATATGA
Source organism: Crotalaria pallida (assembly GCA_037953625.1). Classification (NCBI taxonomy): domain Eukaryota; kingdom Viridiplantae; phylum Streptophyta; class Magnoliopsida; order Fabales; family Fabaceae; genus Crotalaria; species Crotalaria pallida. The sequence continues at coordinate 105,120,504 of CM075650.1, forward strand.
GCATAATCATGATCATTTCTACATTTAAGCTCTATTGATTATGTGTATAGATTTACTTACCCCTATGCCCTTGTAGGTGATGTCGCGTTACATCGCTTGCATCGAGGTCCTCCCACTTCTTAGGGGCATATGGATCTGCGAGGATTGCCGAGTAGTGTATAAGGGTGAGATAGTGGTTACCTTCGATCACCCTAATCCACTGGTTCGGTCACATCCTCGTAGGTTTAGGATTCCCATCATATACGCTATGCACGTATCTACTTTTTATATTTACCATGGATCATCTCCCACTCGACCAGCTCGCTTGTCTAGCAGTTTTCAATTCGAACCTACCCGCTCATACCCTTTTTCTCTTAGAGTTATTCGAGAGGAGACTTCCCCGTCTATTTCAAGGAGTCCTATTAAGGTCACGTTTTCAACAGACCTTGTACCCAGTGGTAGGGTAATTACTCCTTCAAATAAGATCAAGGAGGATCCTGTCGAATACGAGAGCGGAAATGAGCTTGTCGGTTAATCTATCGGGAGTCAATGGAGAGGCGATGATCCCTAGGTATGTGCATAAGGTAAATGATGAGGATCAAGGATCCGGTGTGATGGATGCTGTGGAGAAGATTAGCTGCTGATGCTGATGTTGGATGATGGTTGCTGCTACTTCTTGGTGACTTCTACTACTACTGCCGCGACCAGTGCTATGAGACCAGCTTTGGGGAGTTTTATATATTGTGGGAATTTCTTTTGAAAACTCTGGAGCCATGGTCTATTTTGATGTACATATAAATACATAGCCTTATGGACTTGTTCTGGGATTTTGGAGATCCTTACCGCCGGACTATGTATTACGTACCTTTTGATATAAATAAAATCCATGCTTATACTAGAGTCTATACATAGTCCTGATATTTCCGCTTACTCTGATATTGATTTGAAAGAATTCGGCTTTGACATTTTGGAAATGGTATCACTTGGCTAGACGAAAACTGGATGGCAATACTTGAGTTCCTTTATATGAAATAGAGTACATTTATCCCCAAAGAGAATTCTATCCAAGATTTGCGAAATTATCTTTTGAGCAAAGTAAATGTCGAATTCGATTTTAAAAGTAATACGTAAACTATTCTCCAAACTTCCTATGTTTTTGTTTGTGCACCCGACTATTTGGAAATATAAAAGAAAATTTTGAATCCAGTATTTTCTAACATTTTACAAGTCCATATATTCTCAAGTAATAGTGTTCATTTTGTATTAATCACTTGGGTAATTTTGAGGATGTCACACTTAGTGGTATCAGAGCAAAAGTCAGATCCTATAGTAGTGGAAGTAGCTCCAGAAAGGTAGTCATCAACATCAAGCAGGTATCCACAGGGCATATTTATTGTTTTGAATACTATTATCTTGCTCAAATGGAGCAATTGATACATTGTGGAAATTGTATGCATTGTTGAAAACTATTGTTATGACCTTAGGATAGGTTGTGTGGAGAATGTTTCTTAGTCCATCGTATGTGACCATGAGCAATAGCGCAGGTCTATTATGACGACTAGAAATCAAAATCGCACCGATGCGATAATAGAAAGAATCACTGTGGTGTTGGAATCTATGCATCAATGGCAACAACAACAATCTCAACAACCACCTTACCAACATAGTGTTGGTAATTCGGAAGGCAAGAGTTTGGCGGATTATAGAAGTTGTAACCCACCTAAATTCGAAGGAGGATTTAAGCCTGAGGAGGCTAATAAGTGGATTCGTACTATGGATAAGATCTTTAGAACATTAGACTGCACTGAGGCTCAGAAGGTGGCGTATGCAGTTTATATGTTAGAGGACGAGGCTGAGAACTGGTGGAATCACACAGTTCAGCTTCTGCACTATGAAGGAAGGGATATTAATTGGGATGTGTTTACAGAGAGGTTTCTCAATAAATACTTCCTGGAAGACTTAAGAAGGAAGAAGGAAATTGAGTTTCTGCAATTAAAGCAAAGAGACATGAGTGTGGGTGAGTACGCGGCTAAGTTCGAAGAACTGATGAAGTACTCTCCATACTATCAAAACAATCCTGATGAGAGGAGCAAATGCATCAAGTTTGAAGGTGGTTTGAGACCCAAACTGAAATCCGTGTTCAGTTATTAGAAGATTCAAAGTTTTTCTACGTTTGTAGATAAGTGTCGAATGTATGAGGATGATAAGAAGGCTGAAGTATTAGCTGATCAGGAAAAGAGTAGCCAGCAAGATTATGGACCACAAAGAAAGAAAAGATTTGATCCTCGGAATAAGGGTCCATATTGTGATCAGAACCGAGGCAAAGGAAGAGCTTAAGTTAAGGATGGAGTTAAGCCTCGCAGTAATGCTCCTTACTGTGAGAAGTGTAAGCATCATCATTATGGAAGGATCTGCTGGGCAATGAGTAATTGTTTCAACTCTGGAAAGCAGGGTCATGTTTCACGTTATTGCAGAGAACTTGTGAAAAGTAACCGCACCCAACCTGCTAGAAAACCAAAGACTCAAAGCAAAGTGTTTACCCTGAATAAAGTGGAAGCTAACCAATCTCTTGATCTCGTGCAAGGTAACCATTTATTTCTAAACCAACTTTGCATGATTGTGTTCGATTCGGGAGTTACCCATTCTTTTGTTCAATATACATATGTGTAAATAGGTTGAAGTCGAATCTCCCTGACTGTTTTAAAATTTGAGACCCCATGAAACTACCCAAATTTATTTCTAAAAGTTTGTTTAGATTATAGTGTCGAGATATTTGATCGAGGCACTAAGTTAAATTTGGTCTATTATCCTTTTTCCCATTTGAATGTGATTTTGGGAAAAGATTGATCGAATCTTATTGTTAAGTGGACTTTATAAAGTCAAAAATATTCAACCAAGATAACCCGGGAGAAGTGGTCTTCTACATGAAATAAGAAGAACAACAAGAACTTTCAGTCATTGAAGGGAAGAATAGTATTTCCTCCTGTGTTATTCCTACTTGATTCATGCCAAAGTATTAGAGCATACGTTCATGTGTCGAGAACGGGACTTGGAAGGAGGTAGTTTTATGAAAGAAAGGTAGATGTGCGTGCATCAAGGTGATTGAATACACACAAGGTGATACATTTGGCGCATGATTTGAGCTTTGCAACGATCATGATTATTGTGAGGGCGTGAGGCCTCTCCTCGCGTCATTACGCTTTAAGTATTAACGACCCTGGAGAATCGAAGTAATTGTTCAGCCGAGAGGAGGAGTTGAACAAGGGACAACGTCAACGGACAGTGTTTTAAAAGCTCGTGACCGGAGACTCTGTCGTCATTACAACAATGCAAATGAGGAAGCGACCACAAGGGGCTGAAAGGCAATTCATGTGAGCCCTACGGGGTTTAAGAAAAGTGGATTCAAGGAGTCTGAGAGATTCGAGCTTGATGATACGAGTAGACCGACGAGAAGTAAGGAGGGGAGGTTGCAAATCACAATAGAATTCCTAAATCAAATTCGTGAATAGCAACAAAGAACCGAAGAAGTAAGGACCAATAAGAAATTGATTTCGAAAGGGAAGAAACCTAAGTTCCATGGGGGATATTTTAAGGGTAAAAATTTGGATTCCAGACGATTTGGAAGATGAAGATTAGTTATGGGATCAAGCAGAATGGATGAGTAAAGGTTATACCACTTATATGATAAATGGTGAAACTAAGATATAGTGGAACTATGCAAATTTGATATTGGAAGCAAAGGATTGGCATGACACTTGGGAATTACTCAAGGATGAAATTTTAAAAGGGGATTAAATGGTTGGAAATAAGGTAGGGCAATATGAATCTCTGGGAAAATGTTGCCAAGTTCAAAGGATTGGAGAAGTATGTTTCGTTGCAATTTTAATAAGAGATTCAGACATACGGAGTCCGGAAAGAATTATGGTTCAACTTCAAACCAGTTGTCAATCATTGAGGAATAGGGGATTCCTGACATTAGTAAGCATGTATAGAATTGGTATGAATAGTGAGGAAAGCACAAGAAGCTTTTAAGCACGGGAAGCTTATGAGTGAATCAATTGTGGGGATCGGAATTTCATAAGGAGTTAAGGAAACTTCCATCGCATGAAAGTAACTGAAAAGCCAATGGAAAGAAACTATTTGAGAAGGTAAGGTGCATCACCATGGAGTGAATAGTGATAAACGGAAATAAATATTTGATTTTGACCACAAGAAAATGAAGTCTTATTCATCGGATTGCTTAGAGGGGAATACGAGAAGGGATTGGTTAATCAGCAAATCAAGAATGGGAGAGTTCTTCAACCTGCTAGGATGCGAGTTAGATTTGAGTATAGAAAGTTTGAGTTTATCCTTTCTCTGATCGGGATTAACGTAATCAATGTTTTCGATTGCGTTGATTAAATCGTTATGTAATTTGAAAACCTGAGCAGGTCTGTGATTTGAATTTCTGTGATCAAAACCCTTATCACAGTTGGATGTGATAAATATCTTTGGGCGCCACAGAAAGAGAAAGATCAGTTAAGACTAGAGAGATTAATAACCATCGGGATAGGACAAGTATTTGTCTCCCCAACGGAAATAACTCTAGCACTTGGCTATCTAGCTGTATCTGATGGTGACAAGTATCCCATCTTTAAGTTCATCTAACTTAAAGATGTGTCGTATGACTTTTCCTGCGAAAAGTTATATCTGAAAAGAATGATTTTATTATTAATGGTTTGAATATTAGGACTGATCACCCTAATGTTTGCAACTATTGAGGAATAAAGTCATGTAAATGATTCGTTAATCGTGCTTGAGTGATCAGAGTGCGCAACGGGTCAAGTTTTCCTTAGAAATACCTTTGGAGAATGTTTTAACTGAGGAGTATATATGTATTTAAAAGGTATTATTCAAAAAGGCTTTAATAAAAAAAAATTCATTTAAAGTAATTGCAAAATGTTTTAATTATGAAGTTGAAATACGGTTTTCAGAAAAAGTTTTCCTCGAAAGGTCTATTGGGAAAAGTTTTGATCTAAAGTTATGTATTTGGGGTATTTTTTTTCTAGAAAGAGGTAATCAAAAGACTTTGTTTGAGTTAATTACGACATAATTTTCGGAGGAGTTTAAGAAAACTCTTTTATAAGAAACAGGATTGGTATATGCTTTCGAACGCAAAAGTGTTAGTCGAGAAAAGTTTTAATTGAAGTATTTTGAGTCAGAGAATTTAAAGAAGTGTAAACAAAATTCTTTTAAGTGGGGAAGGATTTTCCCTAATGATATGATAACATTAAAATAGTCTTTTATTTAATTTTGAAAATGTGTAATTTTGAAGAGTGAATTTCAGGGACGAAATTCCTTTTAAGTGGGGAAGAAGTGTAACACCCCAAAAATTTTAATCCTGGATTAATGAAATATTAATTATAAAGTTTATTGTAATTAATTATTTCTATTCTTGATCTTTAATTAAGATCTTTGTTTATATTGCTAGAATTTATTTTGGTGAGTAAATTTGTGCATAAAATAAATATTTGGCAAATTAGTCCCTGGATTGGGACCTAGAGGTAATTATAGGAAAGGTTTTGGAGGGAAAGTAAATAAAATAATTATTTTTCAAAAATTGGGAAAAATACTCGAGTATTTTCTGAAAAACTCGAGTATTCTGGACAGAGTTGCACGAGTTAGTGCGTTTGGTGAGTCACCACCACCAATTCCCCCTTCCTTGACACGAAATCACCACCATGCCAACGCCATGGATGTTGTGTCGTGATGCATGAGTCTCTCCCACGTCTATAAAAGCCTATCAACACCGATTTGTTGAGGATTTTGGTCAAATTCGAGTTTTCTACTCAAGTTAGGGTTCTGTAATCGTTTCCTTCGATTCTCCTTGTGTGCTTAGATTCAAGTAACAAATCATACACCAATACAAAGCTCACATCACGAGCTTTGTATAGACATAAAGTTTGTGAGCTGAGAGTGAGTGTGCTGTTAGAATCAAAGCTGAGAAGTTGAGGTTTGGGTACTGTCATCAGTTCTGGGAGCTCACTTTGATCATTGATTGTGGTAAGCTCACGAGTCTCTGAGTCTCAAATTCAGTTCCTTTAGTTAGATGATGTTGCATAGAGTCTAGAAAACTTAATTTCCCTAATTCTATTCTCTGTTTCTTGTGTAAACCAATTCCAATTTGGTGATGCACTCAAAATGCTCTGCATATGGTGCTTGAAGTTGGTCTGAGAGTTGTGGAGCTTTTCTTTGGAGATTTCTTGTTTGATTCACGTCTGAGAGGTAAGGGGAAGTAATTCTTACACTAGATAGAGTTTAAATTTCATTAATTGTGTTAGAAAGCCACCAAGAGGCTTTAAGGGCTTAGATTGAATAGGATCTTTGGTTTGGAGACCAATCCATGCTCTATGACTGTGATGAGCAAGTTTTAAATCATGCATGCAAGCTTAAATGAACATCATTTCATGAATATTGTGTTTATTTTGCAATTTGAAATGTTGAATTGCTAAATTGTATATTTCATGCATAATGGATCGATTCTCTGTCAAATTGGTTATTTGATATGAAATGAGTATGGTAACATGTTCAATATATGGTATATGAACTATTGTGATCACTAGTTTGGGTTAAAAGTGTTTAGAAATTGAAATGGTATGTAAAAACCAAGTTTCACTCTGTTCTGTCTGCAAATACTCGAGTATTTGGCTTAACACTCGAGTATTTCGTGGTGCACCAGAGTGAAAATTGGCGCACCAACTTGAGAATCAGATTGGACACTTGAGTAATATATAAACTACTCGAGTATTCTGGGTAATGGAAAACTCGAGTATCTCACGAATTACTCGAGTATATCTATGAAGATCTGAAAACCTAAATTTCTGAAAAGACATGAACGACTCGAGTATAATTATGAACCACTCGAGTAGAATGTGGAAAATGATAAACTACTCGAGTATTTTTGAAAACACTCGAGTATTTTTAGACAAATACTTAAAAATACCATTTTTAATTCTAAGACATTTTGTAACTCTTAAAGGATAATCAACCAAGTGATCCTGGACTTAAAGGAAATTTATTGACGTTATGATGTTTCATTTGAATAATGATACGTTGCTCGGGAGGCACGTAATGTATTAATAAAAGGATAAAACATCAATCAATTCCTTTTAAGTAAAGTTAATACATTCATACTGGAGTTTGGATGATGGGACGTGGCTCGAGTGGCACGTCATAACTTTGCTAGGGTGGCACATTACGTATTATCAATTGAGGAAGACCAATCAAATTCCTTAAGAGCTTGAGTGCTGGATTGTTTACTCATGTTCGGATGACATGAGTAGGACCTCTGAAATTGCTAAAAATTGCTACTAGCTCGATGACACATTAAGGTGTATAATGTGGGCAGTATGTGGTATACTGTTGATTGGATGTTTCAACGGTGTGTTGCACACAAGTGGTAAGGTTTACGTCCGTAGGCGACGTGACGTTCATCAGACATGGTGACGTTGTTTATCATCTCTGTTGTGTATCACAAGTGATAAGGTTTACGTCCGTAGGCGACGTGACGTTCATCAGATGTGGTGACGTTTTTTATCACACCCGTTGTTTGTTGAGAAGGGTGTGGTGCACACAAGTGATAAGGTTTACGTCCTTAGGCGGCGTGACGTTCATCAGACATGGTGACGTTGTTTATTACCTCTGTTGTGTGTCACAAGTGATAAGGTTTACGTCCGTAGGCGACGTGACGTTCATCAGATGTGGTGACGTTTTTTATCACACCCATTGCATGTTGAGAAGTGATAGGTTTACGTCCTTGGGCGACGTGACGTTCACCAGGTAGTGTGACGTTTTTATCACTTCCGAGCTAGTACGCCATACGTTTTGGTAACGTATTCGTGAGTTGGAAATGCATAGTGGTATTGGATTGGCATCCGTGAGGACATTTGATGGAGAATCTCAGAAAGAGAAGAATGTCAGGCAATCATGCCACTTAACCTTATTTGAGCTAAGGTTTGATATTAAGAATGAGTATGAATACCGTATCTGCATTAAGTGTTGCTAAGTGTTAACCATGGCTGTTAACTGATTTGGGGTTATATGTGCATAATCATGATCATTTCTACATTTAAGCTCTATTGATTATGTGTATAGATTTACTTACCCCTATGCCCTTGTAGGTGATGTCGCGTTACATCGCTTGCATCGAGGTCCGCCCACTTCTTAGGGGCATATGGATCTGCGAGGATTGCCGAGTAGTGTATAAGGGTGAGATAGTGGTTACCTTCGATCACCCTAATCCACTGGTTCGGTCACATCCTCATAGGTTTAGGATTCCCATCATATACGCTATGCACGTATCTACTTTTTATATTTACCATGAATCATCTCCCACTCGACCAGCTCGCTTGTCTAACAGTTTTCAATTCGAACCTACCCGCTCATACCCTTTTTCTCTTAGAGTTATTCGAGAGGAGACTTCCCCGTCTATTTCAAGGAGTCCTATTAAGGTCACGTTTTCATCAGACCTTGTACCCAGGGTAGGGTAATTACTCCTTCAAATAAGATCAAGGAGGATCCTGTCGAATACGAGAGCGGAAACGAGCTTGTCGGTTAATCTATCGGGAGTCAATGGAGAGGCGATGATCCCTAGGTATGTGCATAAGGTAAATGATGAGGATCAAGGATCCGGTGTGATGGATGCTGTGGAGAAGATTAGCTGCTGATGCTGATGTTGGATGATGGTTGTTGCTACTTCTTGGAGACTTCTACTACTACTGTCGCGACCAGTTCTATGAGACCAGCTTTGGGGAGTTTTATATATTGTGGGAATTTCTTTTGAAAACTCTGGAGCCATGGTCTATTTTGATGTACATATAAATACATAGCCTTATGGACTTGTTCTGGGATTTTGGAGATCCTTACCGCCGGACTATGTATTACGTACCTTTTGATATAAATAAAATCCATGCTTATACTAGAGTCTATACATAGTCCTGATATTTCCGCTTACTCTAATATTGATTTTAAAGAATTCGGCTTTGACATTTTGGAAATGGTATCACTTGGCTAGACGAAAACTGGATGGCAATACTTGAGTTCCTTTATATGAAATAGAGTACATTTATCCACAAAGAGAATGCTATCCAAGATTTGCGAAATTATCTTTTGAGCGAAGTAAATGTCGAATTCGATTTTAAAAGTAATACGTAAACTATTCTCCAAACTTCCTATGTTTTGGTTTGTGCACCCGACTATTTGGAAATATAAAAGAAAATTTTGAATCCAGTATTTTCTAACATTTTACAAGTCCATATATTCTCAAGTAATAGTGTTCATTTTGTATTAATCACTTGGGTAATTTTGAGGGTGTCACAGTTCTTCATTAGTCAAACAAAGTACTACAAAGAACTATTGAAAAGATTTGGCATGGACAAGGCCAAGGCAGTAGCAACACGAATGAGCACCACATGCTACCTAGACAAAGATGCAGGAGGTAAACCTGTAGAACTTACAAAGTATCGAGGTATGATCGGTTCCCTTCTTTATTTAACAACAAGTAGGGTGAGTATCATGTTTAGTGTATGCATGTGTGCACGATTTTAAGCAAATCCAAAAGAAACACACTTGGTTGCTGTCAAAAGGATAATGAAATATTTATCTGGCACAATCGATATGAGTTTATGGTATCCTAAAGATTCCACTTGTAGCCTTGTTGGGTATTCCGATTCTGCTTTTGCTGGGTGTAAAATAGATAGGAAAAGCCCGAGCGGCACTTGCCATCTTTTAGGCAATTCTTTAGTGTCTTGGGCTAGTAAGAAGCAGTCTAGTGTAGCCCTATCTACAGTTGAGGTTTAATATGTTGCTGCGGGTAGCTGTTGTGCACAAATCTTATGGTTAAAATAGCAACTCCTAGACTTTGGTGTAAGTCTAGATCACATTCTCATAAAATGTGATAACACTAATGCAATTAATATTACCAAAAACCCTGTGCAACATTCACACACAAAGCACATAGAGATTCGTCATCATTTTAATCGTGATCATATAGCTAAAGGTTATTGTGTGATTGAGTATGTGGACACTACTAGGCAGTTAGCTGATATCTTCACGAAATCGCTTCCAAAAGAAAGCTTCTTTTATATTCGTGGAGAAATTGCCTTAACTTGCGCATCACTTGTCGAATGACTGCATGACATACGCACATTTGTTATCTTGTTATTATTGATATATCTACTTAGTGTTTCAGGGGGGAGTAGAGTGAAGTGTATATCCCAAAATTTGCCTATGTCTTCCCTCCATTTTGATGTTGACAAAGGGGGAGAAGAATTTTGAGTTTATGACTCAATGGGGTGAAGAAGCTTGTGATTTCTAGTTGAATATTCTATTCTATATTTTATCCTAATCATTGTTGCAGGGGGAGTTGTCATGTATTTTATTGTATTCCCTGCATTTCGATTATATTTCCTAGTTGGGTAGAAGTACTTGGTTTATACTGTTATATATTTGCTTGGTTAACGCTTGTGATCCAGATACTCAGAATGAGTTTGTCATCATAAAAAAGGGGGAGTGTTGGAAGTCAAGCTTTCCCAAGGAACTAATAGAGTTTGCTAGAATTTTTCTAGAAGATGGTTTTGATGATAACAAACAAGCTCTTTCAAGCTTCAAGTGCATTCAAGCTCAAGGCTCAAGGCTCAAGCAAGCAAATAGTTTAAGTTATGCTTTGCCCATAGGAAATGTTGTAAGGTAATGTAGTTTCTTTTTCCAAGTTCAATAAGGCCAAAATTTTTTTTCAAAGATAAGGAGAAGAAAAGAATCTTTTTATGAAATCGTTTTTAAGTTTGATTTTCAGCTAAAAATGTTTTTGAAAACCTATGGTTACATACTCTGCTTTGGAAAATCAAATTTAAGAAAATAAGCAGAAGTAATCGATTACCTCTCTTGGATAATCGATTATTATGTTTCTGAGTTGTGACCTGGGAATTTTAATTAGAAATAATCGATTACCTTATTTTATAATCGATTACCTTTCTCACAGAATGGAGATAATAAATTACCTTGTTTTAAATAATCAATTACTTTCTTAAAAATTAGTTTCACTGTTTTCACATAATAGAGATAATCGATTACCTCTCTTAAGTAATCTGTAACATCGCAAATTTTAAACCCAAAGACGAATAAATAAATAATAGTTAGAATAAATTAAATAAGGATAATAAACTACAAATAGTTGTTAAAAGAAGTGTTTTAACATTAGGAAAGGATAATAATAATAACAATAATGTTAGAAAGGAAAGGAGCATTAAATTGAAATTAGAAACAGGCCAGAAAAATAGATAATCCGGTATTAAAATATAACATAGGGTAGAAAATCAAAATAAAAGATTTAAGACTCCAAACGCAATTTCCACCGTTGGATATGAAGATATGATTTTTAGAAGGTTGCTCGTCAAATTTGAGCAAGATCCAACGGTGCACGAAGAAGTTATGGCTATTTGAAGTTGGGGAGAAAATAGGTGAAAAATAGAAAAGTGAAGTAGCAGTACCTGAAGGTTTTGCTTAAGCGAAAATCCGTCGCTTAAGCGAAAACGTGAAACTTCCCCACTGAAGCCATTTCGCTTAAGCGAAACTGGTCGCTTAAGCGAAAACCGGTCGTGTCAAGTACTGAAGCCAATTCGCTTAAGCGACTATATTTCGCTTAAGCGAAAATAGTCAGAGTGGCTTTAAATCGCGCAAGGGACCTTCTTCCTCACTCACTCTCCCTTTGTTTCTCTCTCTTCCTCCGATCCTCCTTCTCCCTCCCTCCTCCACGACCTTCACCGGAGCCACCACCGCCGCCCTAAGCCGCCTCCTTGAGTCTCCCTCCCTCTCCATAGATCTACCCTCCCTCTCTCTCTCTCCTTCCCTCACAATCTCCCTTCCTCTTTCTCTCTCCACCTCCTTGCCACCACTACTCGCCGCCGCCCAGAGCCGCCACCGCCATCACCTCCACAGCCACCACGAGCCGCCACCATCACCGCCCCGATCCATCACCATAACCATAAACCCTCCCTCTTCCATTCCCTCTCTCTCACCGTGAGCTCTCTCTCTCTCTCTCTACGGACATCACCGACGCCGTTATCAACCCGTGATCGTGCCGGGCTCGTGTCGGGAACCTCGAAGCTGGAAGCTCTTGCCTTGGTCCAGCCGCGATCATTCCCGCTAACGAGGAGCAACACCGACGCCGTCATCGTCGCCGAGCTAAAATCCAGGTTCTATTTAAAAAGCCCGAGGTAAGAGGGTTCGCGTTACCTTTACTTAAGAAGTAAATTCTAGGATGCTATAGTGGTAGCTGAGAATAGGGTAATTAAAAAGTATGTTAATGAACCTTAGGGTAACCCTCGTGGATATAAAGGAAGTAAATAAAATTGTTAATAGAAACCACACATTAGGGAATAAAAGGAATGAGCGTAGAATAAGGCCCGAAACGAATGAGCGTAATTAGAATATTAAAATAGTTAGAATAAAACAAAAACGTGGGCAATCATAAAAATAAGACCATAGGGAAAGTAAAAGGACAAAAAGGGTAAACGAAATAGGCAAAAGAGAGAGTAGAATTAATGAATTAAAAGATAATAAGTATAATAGTACCCGAAGAGTAAAGTGAGGTAAAGGAGGGATTAGTATTGGAAATAATATATACGTGCAGGACCGATTAGGGCAATAGACGCAAAATAATGAATTAGATTTAAAAGAAAATAAGAAAACGATAAGCGGATTAATAAAAAGATAATAAAACGAAGAGAGAGTACATTATGAGGGAAATTAGGTAGAATAGTGTAATAAAATAAGGAAAAAAAGTGGAGTTAATAGGGTAGTTAAATAAAATGAAATTAATGAAATAGGGATAATAAGTTAAGTAATGATGTGAGTTAATAGAGTAGTTAAATAAACTGGAGTCAATGAAATAGAAATAATAAGTTAAGTAAGAGTGAGAGATAAATGAAATAAAGAAATAACTACGAATTAGAAACGAGAGCAATAATATAATGTGCTTGACCAAGTTAAACAGAGTTGGGCAAAAGCGAGGATAATTAGTATCAAGGAAGAGAATAAATTAGAAAACGTAGGAAAATGTGCTAAGTCATAAACGAAAATAAAGATTAAAAGATTTTGATGAGCATAAAAGAATTACTTAAATTATAAGAAAAAGAAAAGGAAGAGAAGAAGAAAAAAAAGGAAAAGAAAGAAGGATACTGAAAATAGTGGAAAGTAAATAACGTGATAATAAGTCTATAAGTAAAGAAATGAGAGAAAAAAATAGAAAAATACAGTAAATCAGAAAAAGAGAAAATATATATGATTAAGAAAAATGAAAAAGAGAAAGAGAAAGAAAAAGAAAGAGAAAGAAAGGTAAGAAAATATAAGTCCGATGCAAGCCTGGTAAGGCGTATCGGCATCGATGCGAGCCTGGTAAGGCGTGTCGATTAAAAAGGAAAATGGAAGTCCGATGCGAGCCTGGTAAGGCGTATCGGCATCGATGCGAGCCTGGTAAGGCGTGTCGATTAAAAAGGAAAATGGAAGTCCGATGCGAGCCTGGTAAGGCGTATCGGCATCGATGCGAGCCTGGTAAGGCGTGTCGATTAAAAAGGAAAATGGAAGTCCGATGCGAGCCTGGTAAGGCGTATCGGCATCGATGCGAGCCTGGTAAGGCGTGTCGATTAAAAAGGAAAATGGAAGTCCGGTGCGAGCCTGGTAAGGCGTGTCGATTAAAAAGAAAAAGAAAAGAAAATGAATAATGAAAAAGGGGAAATCCTAGCACTCAGTACCGTACGGCTGGCTGGGGCTGGACTACCTAATGAAAAATGGAAAAAAGAATAAAGAATGGGAAAGAAAGAATGAAAAGGGAATCAATGATTAAAAGAATGTGAGAATAAGGGAAGAACTAAAAGAGATTAATTATATGAATAACTATGAATAAAATGTATTAATAATTATGTAGGCTTAGTTATTTGCTATGTTTTCTTATAGGATTTATCTTTTTATGTTCTGTGTAATGCTACCCTTCTTGATATAATTTTACAGGTATGGAAGTGGAGCTTACACTGTTGCGGGCCGAACTGGAAACTCTCCACCACGTGGAGTGTACTTTTGATACCCTGAGCGGATTTTATGTTTAATTATATTAAAAATTGTTATTTTTTGTAATTTATAATATGTGTAGTTATATGCCCTGAAACTGGTACTAATCGGGCGTTAGGATCTGAACTGGGTTTTAATCTGTTGTGTTTATGTTTTTAAAAAATTATGGACTGACAGGTTTACAAGAAGAAATTTTTGGGAAGTCCGAAAAACAGAGGAAACTCTGCCGAATTTTCGTAAAACCTTTCATAAGAAATCAAATTCAAAAATGAATTTTCAATCTCTGATTTTATTAAAATTTTAAATTAACTTAATAAAGTGAGGATGTTACATAATCGATTACCTTAAGTTTTATTGAAATCCGTGTCAGAATCAATCTGAAATATTTCCAGATTTGTTTTTACATAACTGATTCTGATTTATTTTCAAAATTTGAATTTGATTTTATTTTTAAAATAATTCCTTATTTTTTTTAAGAATCAAATCTTTGATTTATTTTCTAAATCTTTTTATTTGTTTTTTATTTTAAAAATTATTTTGATTTATTTTCTAAATCTTATTTGTTTTTGTTTTTCAAAACATATCTTTATTTATTTTGATTTCCAAAAACATTGAAAAAGAAGTTTTTGTTTTACTATTTTCTGATCAACGTTCTTCTCTCTTCTTCTTCTTTGAAAAACTCGTTCTTCTTTGTTCATACTTTTTTGAAAAGAAAACCTTCTTGGCCTTATCTCTTGTGAAATAAATTACATTGCTATAGAACTTAATTGTTGAATACGTGTTATCAAGAACACATCAATTGTATCACTCACATTTGATCATATTCAAACCATAGTTGTAGGGAGTGGATCCCTTAGTTGAACGTGTGGCACGTTCTTAGGGTGAGGAACCCTTGTGTGATTTTGAGGTCCTTAGCGAACGGAGGTTCCTAGTAGTGTGCGGGGTGCTCTTGGTTGTAATTGGGTGTGGCTCAATTTCAAAGATATAAGAAGCTCAAGCGGGTCGCTTGGGGACTGAACGTTGGTCTTTCGCTGGAAAGACTGAACCAATATAAAATTGGTTTGCGTGTTCCTCTTCCCTATCTCTTTTATTTTTCCGCAATTATATTGTTTAAATCGTTTCTGCGCTACTTTATTTATATTATCTTATATCGATTCACCTTCACGCTCAAATAATTAATCTCTCCATAAAACAATTTTCGAAAACGTTCGAGTAATTTTCAATAAATTAATAAAACGAGATTCACCCCCCTCTCGAGGTTTGAGGCCAATCCTAACATTTTCCTCCTTTTATTGTTCCTGATAGGGACTAGGTAATCAATTACCTCCTTGAAATAATCGATTATCTCCTAAAACCCACAACTTAGGGTTTTCCCACAGCCAGCAGGTAATCGATTACTGCCAAAAAGTCATCGATTATCTTGCCTATTTTTCAAACCTTGTATTTCAAAATGCCATAACTCCTTCGTTACCCGTCGGATCTTGCTCAAATTTGAAAGTAAGCTTGCTAAGACTTCCAACTTCACATCCAAACGGAGGAATTTGTTTTTTAAGCTATAAATCTTTTATTCTTAATTTCCTAATATAGGGTGTTTCTAACACCAAAAACACCGTTTCTAACGCTCATCTATTATTCTTTAAATCTCCTATCCGCTGCGAATGCTTCTTGACTCCTTTATGGTACTCATAGGAATCCTAATCCATCACCTTAAACCTTCTTTAGCATAATTATCATTATATAATCTTATTCTTATTCTTATTATCCTTGGAATTAAAATTTTGGATGTTACATAAATAAGGGTATTTATGGAAATAAATAATTACTATTGTAACGATCTGAATTTCTTAATCTAATAATTATATTTATGAATGCATTTATTTATGCGTAAGTGACGTATGGGTAGTGGACTATAATTATTTTATTAGTATATATATATATATATATATATATATGATTTCAATATATGAGTTGAATTTTTAGATGGTTTTGATGTGTGTATGGTTTTATAGTTGTCTAATTTGGATTTATATATAGAGTGTGTTTAAGTGGCCGAGGTTGCCAAGGTTTGGGTATTCCCTTAATATAGCGAGTTCAGTTAGAGGATTCTAAGAAAAGGGTTTTGAGTGCTAGAGTTGGCCTTTAGAGTTAGTATGCGGAGGATTCCTTCGAAATCGCGTTTTGACGAAGTTCCGAAAGGTGATAGACTCTAGGAGGCATTTGGAGGTTGTAACATTCTAAAATTTTATTAAGTAATTATGTTCTTAAGTGGTTAGATTTATTAGATAGTATGCCTCTGGTAATTGAATTTATTTAAGCAATTATAAAAAGTTAACAATCATATAATTATGAAAATGAAAATTTTAATATTTTAGTAGGTATTTTTTTAAAGAGGATTTGGAATAGGTTATTAAAAAACAAAATAGCAGCACCAGATGCACCGGTGCACCTGAGCGCACGCACCGGTGCAGGGAGTTGGCACCAGGGAGACGCACCAGTTGGTGCATGGGAACCAGAATTCTGGTGCGTAGGAGCCAAGAAAAACCTGGTGCGGAAAATGGTGCACCATTTTGGTGTGCAGCAGCAGAGGCCAGCGCGGCCACGGTGCGCCCAGGCGCGCACCGACTTCAGCACTAGCACAACTCATAAATTTCTACCAATTTCTGGAAAATTCCACAACCCACACGAACTTCTTTCTTGATAACACATAGGAGACCAACAATACTTCCCTTTCTAACCTAAAAACTCGACCTCCATCACCCAATAATCCTACATACACCATCATTCCACTTTCAAACCCTTTAATTTCTCCACACATTCAATTAATCTTCCAACCATTCCTCATCTTAAACCCTATCTCTCCTCATCATATTGGTATCGAAGAAGAAGAAGAACTAGGAATAAGAAATATTAAAGGAGGAGAAGTAGATACAAGGAAGGAGACCCATGAACTCCTTTACAAAATCCAGGAAAAAAGTTCTATTTTAAACTGATAACCTTCTTCCTTCGTATCAAATCATCATACTAAACCCTATCAATTCCTTCTCATCCCCTTACACGTACAAAGCCTCATCTCCCAAGGGTATTAACTTCTCCTCAACGAAAGTGAAGGCTAAGGATTTAGAAGTAAGAAGGATAAAGGAGGGCTCTAAGTCAAGGAAGGCTAGACATCAACCTTCAATAGGAGCTTACCCTCTTAAGCTTATTCCTCTCCTCACCAAAGGTAAGGGAGGTGTGGTTTACTTAATTTGAAATAAAGGATTAATTAGTGATAATATGAAACCTTAGGATTAGGAAGGATGTAGATGAATAATCTAGGAAATAGAAATCAGATTTTTATGTTATGATGAAAACCTAAGGTTATGCCATAGCATTGACTATGAATAAATTGTTGTTGTGTTTCATTTTGTGCTACTGAATGATTCTAAGACTTCACAATTTCATGTTTTTGCTGTTGTTGCAATTTAATGAAATGAACTGAGATGAAATTTGACTGGTGTAGTCTACTGTTTCCCTGTCCAGATTAAAGCATCCAGTCTAAATGGGTTGACGGTTGTAGACTCATTTCCTATGAATAAATTGTTTTTATGATGAACCCTTACTAACTTATTGAATAAAGGATTATGGAGAAAAGATCTTCTTGTGTGTAATTGTGTATGATTGAATTATTAACTGTGAATTTTGAAATGGTTATTGTGATGACTGATATGGATATACTGGAAAATAGAATGTTGGGACTTTGGTTTAAAAATGTGAAAACCTAATACTTTGATATAATAATGAATATGTTGAAGTTGATTGCGTTGTATTTAATTTTGTGTACTTGAAAAATTGAACGTGAACCCTTAACTTTGAATATTGAGTATAAATTGCATTGCATATTCATTGAAAATAAGTACCTTTCCAATTGAAATCACATTCAGTTACGAAGTGCTTTCTAAAGATTATATTTTCTTAAGTGTGAATTCAATTGGAAAGTAATGGAAATCATGCATCATACATGGAGTGATAAGGGGACGGTGAGGAAGTTGGGAAAGACATACGCGGAGGCACGTGAATGATATGTGATTAGGAGTTATCGTGGGTGGAACTTTGATCTCCTAGGAGGGCATGGACTGGCCAACCATGTCGGGAGATTGGTTCCGCGTTAACTACAGTAATTTTATTGGTCACAGAGTCATTTCGGGACCAGTTGAGGGTGGTTCCCTGCTATAGCCAACTTGGGCCTTCAACCCAAGTTGTACTGGACCGTGAGTGATGGCCAGTACCATGCAAGCACTGGTAGAGGGACACTTACTCCCGGTTGGTCTTTCCCTGGAGCGGAGGGTGAAGTGAGGAATTTGAGTGTAATGCTGAATTATTGGGTGAATGGTGAATTTGAGACTACATGAGTAGAAAAAGAGGCAATGATTGAGATGAAGAAAATGTTACAAATCACTCCATGATTGGATCCAATGTACTCTATTATGCAAGAACATGTGGATAAAGTATAAAGTGGTGGTGTGATCAGTAGTCATTGGATTCAATTAATGGGTCCCGAGAGGCGAGCATGCATCATTAATTTAAAGCAAAACATGTAGCATTCATACAACATTGCATCCTTCCATATGTGTGCGTGCTTTTGTTTCATGCAAATGAATAGAACTATGCACCTGATCCTGACTTGATTCTTTAAAAGAGAAGGGCAACCTTATCGCTAAACTTAAATGAAATCAGGTAGTTAATGTGAGTAGTAATTATGGGTTTTATATTATTGTTATTTAATTCTTTATTTTGAATTATGTCAAACTACTCACTCCCTTATGTTGTCATTTTTAGGTACTTCCCCAAGCCCTGTTTGGCCCCCGCTTGCTGCCGAGGAGAGTCAGACTCCTTCTAAAGGAGTTTAGACTCCTCTTTGTGGTTATGACCACTCCCTTTGCAACCGTGCTCGATGCTGTATCTTTACCTTTTTGGCCTTTTAGTATAAAAATATAGTATAAAATCTCTTAAAACGCTACTCTCTAGAGCATGAACTAGATAAGGAACAAACTTTGTTTTGAGTTTGTAAATACTTCCACCACTAGGATATAATATATTCGGGTGGATATAAGTCTCTTTTGATGTGTAATACTTTATAAAACTGTGTGTATCCTCTGGTTTTGACAGGTACTTAAATGAATAATTTGGGAAAGTCAGAAAGACAAAGTAAACTCTGCCAAAATTTTTTTGAATTTTTTTTATTAATTAAAGTTTAACCACACTAAGATATTATCTTTAATCTTATAATTCAAGAATTAAAAACTAGTGTTACAATTTATGGTATCAGAGCAATGGTTGCAATCCTCGGCTGTGGAGTGTGGACTCCCATACTCCTCAAAGTGTTACTCCACCTGAGAGTAACTATAAAATCAGTACAGTTTAAATAATTGAAGGTTGTTATTGCTCTTATTATGTTGATTCTATTTCAGACGTAGTAGATGGCTGCTAGAAATGCCCAGTTCTTCCAAAGAACCACTGGTGTTCAAGTGGTAACTTCCCAAAGACAGAGTAGTTCTAACTCTCCCCAACTTGGGAATGTATGCCCAACCTGTGGAAGTGATTTAAAAACAAAGGAAATCAAAGAAAGAAATTCGAGGTTAGTTCAGGGGAACTCGAAACCAAGTAGGGATAAGGGTAAGAAACCCTCT
The DNA here is from genome assembly GCA_037953625.1 of Crotalaria pallida. Classification (NCBI taxonomy): domain Eukaryota; kingdom Viridiplantae; phylum Streptophyta; class Magnoliopsida; order Fabales; family Fabaceae; genus Crotalaria; species Crotalaria pallida. Next base: position 105,140,249 of record CM075650.1, read on the forward strand.
CATCTAGAAGATTCTTATTCCGCCCTCCGACCAACAAGAGGACAATCTAAAGGAATGTGCCCCAAGGGATCTAGTTCACCCATCCTTAATTTTGAACCTCTTTGCCAATGTTGTGGCAAACTTCATTGGGGCGTATGTTGGAAACTACAAAGCCAAGGAAGAGAACGACGTTGTTTTCTTTGCAGACAACCAGGCCATATGGCTGTTCGCTGTCCAAATGCAATTCTGAAAGAGGATGAGACTATCCCAGTGGAGACTAGAAAAGTTGGTAAACATAGACCTGTCACTCGTAGTATGACCCGTCCCCTCAATAGTATTGAAGCTGACAATACAAAAGGACTAATTGAAGGTACACATTAAATTAATAGTAATGCTTTCTAGGTATTGTTTAATTATGATGCCATCTCTCTTTTATATCTCTTAACCATGTTCACATCGATAAGGTTGTTATAGTTCCCATACCTTGCAAACTTTTAATGTTCACCCATTAGTTCCACTATGATAAATACCTCTAGTTGTGTCTTAACGGTCCTAAACCTTATTTTTGGTATTGACCTCACATGTCTTTCCTTAAGTCAACTTGATGCGATTCTCGAAATAGAGAGGATGTCCAACAATCACATCATAACTGGCTGACACACCAAAACACTTACACTAAACTCATCCTCTTTTAACCCCAAAACTGGAAAAGAAGCCAAATAGCAATAGTTTGCCGATTCTAAGAAAATTAGAGTGACGCAGCGGAAAGAGACAGAAACCTTCAAAGGACATCCGAAGGATAAGTATTATTAGAACCCAGTATAAACTCAAACTTTGAATAGAAATCCTCTAGGTTCTAAGCAAACTGAGGTTTAAATCTAGACAGAGTATACCAAAGTAAATTATTTGGTAAAACTGTAGAAATCGAAGCCTAAGCTATGAGTGCACTCTAATAACCTCCTAGCTATATTACGTACGCTTTAAAACGATCGTAGGAAAAGTAAGTGTAACAAACATAGATTATTAAAATAATCTAGGATTCAAATTTTGCTTTAAAAACTTAATATTAAAACACTTTATACTAATTTAATTATAGTTTTTTCAAATTAATCATCAATTGAAATTGCCGATTCTGAAATTACTTTCTAAGTAATTTTAAACTATTTAAGTGTTGATTAAATTTTTTTATTCCAAATTGAGAATATTTAAGATAAAATTTTATAGAAGTGATTCACATTAATGTTCTTTCTTACAACTTAGATATATATATATATATATATATAAGCCTTTTCATAAATCAAAAGTATAAAATTTCCTAAGTAATTGAAATTTTGATAAAATCTTAAAGGAAAAAAATCTCAAGTAATGAATTACTTTTGAACCTTAAAACAGAATACGATTTTAACACCGCCTTATCACTAGATAAAAATTATCTCCATTTGGTTAAAACAAACATTGAGTTTTGTACTTGAAATTTACCTAAAAGATTTAGTGTATTAACTTGAAAATGAAGGAAATCGTGTTCAACCATGGCATATGAGATTTTGTAAGAATACAGACCTATAGGTATATAAATGTGAGGGCGAATGTAGATTTCCTTTTTGATAAGAATCTCTTAGAAACCTTAGAGGACTAATGTTCCTCCCATGGCGCCCAACGATCATATAGAAATTAAGAGGCACAAATGAAGATAAACCCACCATCAAAAACATACCGAGCTATATAGAGTAAAACCTTTTAAGACTATTTGGATAGACAATCAATAACACCTTAACCAAAAAGATACTCTAGGAAAAGACAAGGATAGGGTAATCATAAGAAATATAAGAGTAGCTGAGAGTCTACGAGGAAAACCATACCGTGAGGAAACCACACTAAAAAGAGTAAGTTCTAAAGTCATACGAACTCCAGTTCGGAGACTGTGCTATCAGAACATGGAAAATACAAATCGTGGAACTTAGAAACAACATCTTATAAAAGACTTAGATGACCTAGGAAATCTTTTGAGAAGGTAGGAATGCCTGTAGATATCAATAGTAATAAGACACAAAGAATAATCTGGCATGATAGAAATCAATTGGGAAGTTAAGGCATATCCCGCGAATAACCAACCACCAAAAAGAAATAGTAACTAATTTTAGGATAGTAGCTAACAACTTGAGGGTTGTCCTATAGAAAATAAGAAATAGAAAAGAACTTGAGACCATCAATTATATTTGGAGAAGCACACCTACAACCATGGTTATTCTGTTACTGTTAGTATAGTTTCCTCCAAAAATTCTATGGAAAGTAATACAGGACTCTCCTATGTTGATTCTAAGTGGGGGAGAATCAATCATCGGGTCCCTATATAGTTCCAGATACCACAAACCAGATTAGGACGATTCAAAAAAAAAAAAACGTACCAATAAACACACACACCTATTAAAACTACCAATAATGATCATGTGTCCTTATCAAGTAATGGCAGTTAGCGGAGTTAAAGAAATGACGAAGTCAAGGGGATACTTCAACACACAATAGGCCATATCTAATTTGAAAGGAAAGCCTGTCAAATTACATTACCTACTCACCAATCCAATACACCTAAGGTTTTCTGTAGGTCTTAGCTAAATAAGTATATCTATAATCTTTCTTTTACTCCTATTGTGTCATCTGATGATATACTTCTTCACTGGAACCTTACATTAGGAATCCAACCGAGTAGAGTCAAGAATAAGAGAATCAAACAACTGCGTGATAAGAGGAAGTCACGTGTTAAAGTAATTAAGTGCTAAAACAACGTAACAGAAACCTCATAGGAATTAACCAACAAGATAAAAACTTTACCTCCACCGTCCTTTTCGAAACGAACCGAATTTCGGGGACGAAATTCCTGTAAGTGGGGGAGTATTGTAACATTCTAAAATTTTATTAAGTAATTATGTTCTTAAGTGCTTAGATTTATTAGATAGTATGCCTCGGGTAATTGAATTTATTTAAGCAATTATAAAAAGTTAACAATCATATAATTATGAAAATGAAAATTTTAATATTTTAGTAGGTATTTTTTTAAAGAGGATTTGGAATAGGTTATTAAAAAAAAAATAGCAGCACCAGATGCACCGGTGCACCTGAGCGCACGCACCGGTGCAGGGAGTTGGCACCAGGGAGACGCACCAGTTGGTGCATGGGAACCAGAATTCTGGTGCGTAGGAGCCAAGAAAAACCTGGTGCGGAAAATGGTGCATCATTTTGGTGTGCAGCAGCAGAGGCCAGCGCGCCCAAGCGCGGCCACGGTGCGCCCAGGCGCGCACCGACTTCAGCACTAGCACAACTCATAAAATTCTACCAATTTCTGGAAAATTCCACAACCCACACAAACTTCTTTCTTGATAACACATAGGAGACCAACAATACTTCCCTTTCTCACCTAAAAACTCGACCTCCATCACCCAATAATCCTACATACACCATCATTCCACTTTCAAACCCTTTAATTGCTCCACACATTCAATTAATCTTCCAACCATTCCTCATCTTAAACCCTATCTCTCCTCATCATATTGGTATCAAAGAAGAAGAAGAACTAGGAATAAGAAATATTAAAGGAGGAGAAGTAGATACAAAGAAGGAGACCCATGAACTCCTTTACAAAATCCAGGAAAAAAGTTCTATTTTAAACTGATAACCTTCTTCCTTCGTATCAAATCATCATACTAAACCCTATCAATTCCTTCTCATCCCCTTACACGTACAAAGCCTCATCTCCCAAGGGTATTAACTTCTCCTCAACGAAAGTGAAGGCTAAGGATTTAGAAGTAAGAAGGATAAAGGAGGGCTCTAAGTCAAGGAAGGCTAGACATCAACCTTCAATAGGAGCTTACCCTCTTAAGCTTATTCCTTTCCTCACCAAAGGTAAGGGAGGTGTGGTTTACTTAATTTGAAATAAAGGATTAATTAGTGATAATATGAAACCTTAGGATTAGGAAGGATGTAGATGAATAATCTAGGAAATAGAAATCAGATTTTTATGTTATGATGAAAACCTAAGGTTATGCCATAGCATTGACTATGAATAAATTGTTGTTGTGTTTCATTTTGTGCTACTGAATGATTCTAAGACTTCACAATTTCATGTTTTTGCTGTTGTTGCAATTTAATGAAATGAACTGAGATGAAATTTGACTGGTGTAGTCTATTGTTTCCCTGTCCAGATTAAAGCATCCAGTCTAAATGGGTTGACCGTTGTAGACTCATTTCCTATGAATAACTTGTTTTTATGATGAACCCTTACTAACTTATTGAATAAAGGATTATGGAGAAAAGATCTTCTTGTGTGTAATTGTGTATGATTGAATTATTAACTGTGAATTTTGAAATGGTTATTGTGATGACCGATATGGATATACTGGAAAATAGAATGTTGGGACTTTGGTTTAAAAATGTGAAAACCTAATACTTTGATATAATAATGAATATGTTGAAGTTGATTGCGTTGTATTTAATTTTGTGTACTTGAAAAATTGAACGTGAACCCTTAACTTTGAATATTGAGTATAAATTGCATTGCATATTCATTGAAAATAAGTACCTTTCCAATTGAAATCACATTCAGTTACGAAGTGATTTCTAAAGATTATATTTTCTTAAGTGTGAATTCAATTGGAAAGTAATGGAAATCATGCATCATACATGGAGTGATAAGGGGACGGTGAGGAAGTTGGGAAAGACATACGCGGAGGCACGTGAATGATATGTGATTAGGAGTTATCGTGGGTGGAACTTTGATCTCCTAGGAGGGCATGGACTGGCCAACCATGTCGGGAGATTGGTTCCGCGTTAACTACGGTAATTTTATTGGTCACAGAGTCATTTCGGGACCGGTTGAGGGTGGTTCCCTGCTATAGCCAACTTGGGCCTTCAACCCAAGTTGTATTGGACCGTGAGTGATGGCCAGTACCGTGCAAGCACTGGTAGAGGGACACTTACTCCCGGTTGGTCTTTCCCTGGAGCGGAGGGTGAAGTGAGGAATTTGAGTGTAATGCTGAATTATTGGGTGAATGGTGAATTTGAGACTACATGAGTAGAAAAAGAGGCAATGATTGAGATGAAGAAAATGTTACAAATCACTCCATGATTGGATCCAATGTACTCTATTATGCAAGAACATGTGGATAAAGTATAAAGTGGTGGTGTGATCAGTAGTCATTGGATTCAATTAATGGGTCCCGAGATGCGAGCATGCATCATTAATTTAAAGCAAACCATGTAGCATTCATACAACATTGCATCCTTCCATATGTGAGCGTGCTTTTGTTTCATGCAAATGAATAGAACTATGCACCTAATCCTGACTTGATTCTTTAAAAGAGAAGGGCAACCTTATCGCTAAACTTAAATGAAATCAGGTAGTTAATGTGAGTAGTAATTATGGGTTTTATATTATTGTTATTTAATTCTTTATTTTGAATTATGTCAAACTATTCACTCCCTTATGTTGACATTTTTAGGTACTTCCCCAAGCCCTGTTTGGCCCCCGGTTGCTGCCGAGGAGAGTCAGACTCCTTCTAAAGGAGTTTAGACTCCTCTTTGTGGTTATGACCACTCCCTTTGCAACCGTGCTCGATGCTGTTTCTTAAACTTTTTGGCCTTTTAGTATAAAAATATAGTATAAAATCTCTTAAAATGCTACTCTCTAGAGCATGAACTAGATAAGGAACAAACTTTGTTTTGAGTTTGTAAATACTTCCACCACTAGGATATAATATATTCGGGTGGATATAAGTCTCTTTTGATGTGTAATACTTTATAAAACTGTGTGTATCCTCTGGTTTTGACAGGTACTTAAATGAATAATTTGGGAAAGTCAGAAAGACAAAGTAAACTCTTCCAAAATTTTTTTGAATTTTTTTTTATTAATTAAAGTTTAACCACACTAAGATATTATCTTTAATCTTATAATTCAAGAATTAAAAACTAGTGTTACAGAGGTCATCCGACCGCTTGGTTATGCCTCGAGTGTTAGTAGCCTTAGATTAATGAGGTTAGAGAGTGGTCTTAAGTCGTTCGGGTTAGAACGATTGTTAGAACAGGTTAAGTCTAAAGTTTGTTCGTAGTTTCGCTTGATTTCCGTGTTTTAATAATTATGTGTTTGATGTTATGGAATTATGATTTTAATGTTTGGATATGTAATTTAATTTTGTGTGTGTTTGATTTAGTGTTAGGAAGGGTTAGGAATCTTTGAATCGGGTTTAAAAGTGCGAAAATCGAAGTTTCGGGGCATTCGGTGCCCCCGGGCATGAGCCGGTGCGCCTAGACGCACTGGTGCACCAGTTGGTGCACCAGTCAGTGAAGCTGGCGCCCAGGCGAGCGCACCAGGCGCCTAGGCGCTATGCGCCAGCACACATCTGCATCTCTTACACCAGTCCACGCACGCAATCGCGTAGGGCGCTGCGCCCAGGTGCGTCAACTCTTTAAATGGCGCGCTAGTAGCACCATTTGGTGCGCCAGCCCCTTTTGGTCCCTTCCCCACACGAACCATCTCACTCCCATCACCCCATACTCCATTTCCAACCCTTCCCCATGGATGCAAGCCAAGTTTTGGTTAGATCCCACACCAAATCACTTCCTCTCTCTTATTTGCAAGCTTTCCCTCTCTTCCTATGAAGCTTTCTCTCTCCTAGGGCTCTTTCTCTCTCTCCTCCAAACTCAAGAACCAAGTAGAAATCGGTCTAGGGAGTTGGAATCCAAGTAGATCAGGGGTATATCCAAGGTCTATGGAGCTTTAATCGAGCCTCCTCTTCCTCTAAGGTAAGGGGGAGACACTTTTCTACACTTTGAGTTAGGGATAGTTAGAGTTCATAATAGGATTTGGGATTAATAGTTAAATTGGAGTGTGGGTAGTGTTTTATCACTTATTTAGAGTTGGATTGAGGGTAACTATATTATTATTGGTTTATTTTATGTTTATTGAAATGTTTATAACAAAACCCCTTTTTGTATGTTATAAAAGTAGGAAGTTAAGAACCCTAGGGAGTTAATTTATGTTATTTTGCTCTGAGACATACCTGTTTATGTTGACTAGTTTATTGGTGATTTTGTTGGGTGTTGTTGTTTGTTGTTTATTGTTGTTGCTCTTTTTTTGTTGGAGTTGTGGTATAGCCCTGAGATATGCCTGTGCATATCGATTGTGTATATTGTGTATGAGCATGTAGATGTTGTAGAGCTCAAGTTAAGGTTATTGGAAAAGAAGTCAGTATCAGATTATATGGCGAATGAATTGAAATGGTACTTCAATACTAACTTAACAGGTTACTAGATTCCAATAACCGATTAAGTGAGTATCAAGTACCACGCTTTAGTATGAAAAACCGAAAGAGTGCCAACTATTGATTTCCTTTCCAATAATCTTAACCATCATGCATCATACCATGAAGTTGAGGTTGGATGTTAGGGTATGGGATAGACTTATGAGACAGTTCATTGAACCTAGGTACGAGAGTGATCCAATGACTACATGGGGAATTGTAGTGAGTAGGGCCTTGATCCTACATGGGGCCGGGCTAGCTACCCACGCCGGGAGTCGGTCTTGCCGTAATCATTACAATTTCGATGGTCACTTAGGCACTTCAGGGCCGCAGAGGGTGGTCTCGGCTATAGCCAACTCGAGCATCACCTCGAGTTGTACTTGGACTTGGATTGGCCAAGTATTGTGCAAGCATTGGTTGCGAGATGCTTACTCCCGACTCGTCTATCCCAAGAGTTGAGGGTGGAGTTATGAGATTGGATATGTGATTGTGATATGGGAGATTTGAGTACAGTGATGATTGAACCAATCCAAGATGGATCCCATGAGTATTATGTGATGGTGTGTGTATAGTATCCTGGGAAGGGATACGAATGTGATGAATCCAGTTGAGGATTGGTCGAGTGGCGCCCATGCATTTCACTACGTGCTATTTATTGTGGTATGTTTGTTATGTAGAACTTGATGTAACATCCCTATTTTAATTCCAAGTGTAATTGATGTGGTAGTAAGCTTAGGGTGAAGAGAATGAAAATGCTAAGTTATATCTTTTGGATAACAAGAGCTATTTTGGAATTAAATGCATAGGATGTTATGAAATTAGAAATAAAAGGTTTACAACTTAGAACGTAAATTCCACCGTTATATGTCAAAAGGAGTATGTAAGGGAGCTTGCCTTCAAATTTGAGCACGATCCGACGGCTAACGAAAAAATTACGGTGGTTTGAAGTTAGGAATAAAATAGGAGACAAATAGGAGGAAAATATAAAAGCTATTTAACAGTGACTAATCGATTAGTTGATAGACTAATCGATTAGTTGACAGACTAATCGATTAGTTGGTCCAAAATGTTAAAAACGACAAAGTTGAAAGTGAAAAATTTCACAGACTAATCGATTAGTTAGCTCACTAATCGATTAGCCCGATCAGTTTTAGAAAAAATATAAGTGTGTGGAACACTCATTTGCTCTTATCTTCTTCATTAAGCTAAGCCCTAAACTCCATAGAGCACCTCCCAAAGTCTTGATCTTTGTTCTATGGCACCCACAAATCGGAGCTTCATTTCTTCCTCTTCGCGGTTATCATCGTTGCCATCATTATCTCTAACTCTTGTTTCCCTTTTGGTATAACAAGGTTGCAGATTCTTTCTCTCTCTTAGTTTTCACTCTCTTTCTCGAAGAACGGGTGATGAGCTCCACCACCCTGTATTCTTGTTCCTCCCCGGCCTATCTCTCGATCGATTTCCATCATCTCCGCACTCGGTTCATTGGTTTTAATTTTCGAGCTTTAAAGCTAGGGTTTGATACTTTCTCTCCCTATACTCGGTTGAGGTAAGAGGGGGTATTACCTTGGCTTAGGGGGTGCAATTCTAGTAGATAATAGTAGTACCTAAGGATGTGTGATTTTATATGTTAACAAACATTAGGGTAGTCGATAACGGTAAAGAATAAAGAATTAGTAAAAGTAAAAACACCCACTTGATTATTATTGTTTTATGTGCTTTATGTGGTGGTTTGAACAAGATAGTGGTATGTGTATAAAAAAATATATATTTTTGTATGATTGCTATGTGAATTGATGATTTTGGGAAAATAAATGTGAGATTATGGAGCTAAGCGGAATTTGAAACATCCCTAGGATTATAAGTTGAGTTGACCCAATTAGTAAAAAGTGAATAAAATGAGAATGAGTAAATAGAGAATTAGAAAAGATGTACAAATAAAGTGAAAGAATAAACTAAAATGTAATAAATGAACTAAAGTATATGGTATGCGGATGCCAGGCCAAGTAAGCGCACCCTGGTGGGGTGCATTGGTTGAGACGCCCTGGTGTGAGAGTACAGTGGTGGGTTCGCTATACCCGAAAATAAAAGAACTAATGAATATGGTGTGCGAATGCCAGGCCGTGTAAGATGCACATCTGGGTGCCGTAAGACGCGCGGGTGTTGTGCGTTGTAAGTCACGAGCGATCTGTGTGCAGTGGTTGTGTAAGCCGTACGACGTAAGGGCATACGTAGCGGTAAGACGCCCCGGCATGGGAGCGCAGTGGTGGGTTCGCAGTACCCTACGGGTTTAGTGGATGCCAGGCTGTGTAAGACGCACAGCTGGGTGCAGTAAGACGCACGCGAGTTGTGCGCTGTAAGTCGCGAGTGGTCTGTGTGCAGTGGTTGTGTAAGCCGTATGACATGAGGGCGTACGCAGCGGTAAGATGCCCCGGCGTGGGAGCATAGTGGTGGGTTCACAAACCTTGCTAAGATAAAAGAAAGAGGATAAAAGAATAAGAAAATAAAAGATGAGTAAAAATAAGACGAAAATATAGTATGTAGAAAAAGGAAACCCAGAATGAAACAATACTACAATCGGCGATAATTAGTAAGCGAGTAACTTTTATGATGCACGTCTATGTACTTAGTAGGAGTGATTTATTGTTAAATCAAATGTTGTTATTTGTTTATATACTAATTGTGTTTAACTTAGCTATTTACTATGTTTATTAGAATTCATTCGCTATGTTTCGTGTAATGCTCACCTCTTAACTGTTTTTATACAGGTCCAGAGTATGAGCAGGCGGACCCTGAGGCCGAGCAGGTACACACTCCCTCACAAGGAGTGTGAGTGTCATTATCAGGGTGGATGTCAAGTCCTGGGCCGGGATTGGAGTTTTTTATTTGATATGTCCTCATCTTGGGATTGTTTATATGTATTTTGTTGTATATACTCAGCAGGGCCGGCCCAGGACATGTTTTCTTTTGGGATTTCGGTATTCTGGGAGTAAACTCACTTTCACATACTTGTTTATGTTTTTCTGCTGACTGTAAGCTATGGTACATGGCACGCTATGATATTATGACGTTTCTGGTTGCCTAGTATTTTTGGAAAGGTTATTTACAGGTTCAACAGGGAAAAACTAATTTTGGAAAAGCTCATAAAACAGAGTAAACTCCTTCTAATTTTTACGGAGATTTTTATAAATTAAATAAGGTTTAAAACGAAATTTTCAAGTTGCTAATTTTGCATAAGAGTTTATTTAGGGTTATAAAAGTAAGGATGTCACACTTGAATTAGTTGTTATTTCCTGAGTTGTTATTATGAACTGTTTACTGTCCTCTAATTCAATGTGTTTTGAAAATGTCTTACCCCTTAGTGGTTTAACATTTTAGGTAAATGTCTAAGAAGCTTGAAGATCAGAGTGTCGCAGCGGAAGAGTCGAAAGAAAAGAACTCTATTTATTTCTATTTGTATTATAATTGGAAAACCCCAAATTGTTTATAAAACTTAAGTTGTAAAAAGAAATTTTTGGCTTCCTCAATTTAAGTTACAGTTTGTTTATTATCTTTACACCACTTTTATTTATTTATATTTTGTCAATAAACCAGGGTGTTACAACTATCATTGAAAATTAGAAAAGGGACCTATACATTAAGGACAAAAAAAGGTTTAAAGGAAGCTTATTACATTTATGACCAGTGTGACACTCACTCTTATTCAAATATCTTTATCGTTGATCAAAGATTTAAAATAGTTAATATGGATTTGATTCGGATATAAAAGATGGCAAATAAAATTTTTCCATAAATAGGTATCGTTATCTCGAATCCTGAAGTAAAATATTTTTGAACAGAATAAAAACAATTTAACATCAGAGTTTGCAAAAGTAAAATATGAACCTTGAGCTGATAAATATCAAACCACTAGTCGTATATATATAATAGCGAACATAAAAGTAGTCAAAGTAAATCAAGGTCCAAGTCGAGATAGCAAAGGTTTGAAAGGTACAAGTCCATAGAAATAAAACTAACATAAGAAAAGACAACCTCACTGAGATCTCTCAAAAGTATATACAAACATAAATATAGAGCAAAATATGAAATCCCAGAGTGGTGGTCTGATGATCCTCATCCATAGCATGATCCTCCTCCATAAGTCTCCACCAAAAGCTCCACACGTCCCACATACCAACCATCTATACCATGCATCACCCGGTGGATCCCCAACTCCCCACTGGCTCCCAGTGGAGTGTTCGACTGGCTCTCCCTCGCTCTCTGCCTCCTCAGGGTCCTCCTCTACCTCGTCCGACTGAGTCGGTGCCCTACCACTGGGAACTGGGTCATTTGAAGGAGTCCCATGAACTAGACTCATCGGACTAGCTAAAGGGGTCTCCTCTCGAATCACTCGAGAAGCAGAGGGATGAGATCTAGTAGCTGCTCTAAAACGAAAAGAATGAAATAGACGAGCTGGTCGAGCCGGGGGTGGTCCATGATAAGCATAAAACGGGGGCACATGCAGGGTATAAATAATAGGTATGCGGAACCTACGAGGATGGACACGAGCCAAAGGGTTGGGGTGATAGAGGGTCACCTCTACCTCCCCCTCATAGGTGGCTCGATGGTCCTCGTAGTACCACACTCCACTAGGGAGTGGGCACAACTCAATGCAAGCTAGGTAGCGAGCCATCACCTACAATGGGCATAAGGGGTAAGCAATATAGTTCACATAATCGAATAAGCATAATGTAAAGCAGGTAAACAAACATGTATACCAAATAGCCAAGAGATATGCAAAACATGTGAGCAAGCTAATTTAGTTAATAATCAATCTCATTAATGATATGTCATGATGCTTGCAAACAATCTCTTAAGTCTTGAGATTCTCCAACTAATGCTCTCATGCATGACCATCCTAACAACCCATATACGTGCCTCGGACGTATAGTGAACCTGCTCGGAATATAATCCATATCGACACTACCAAAGGGTACGTCGTGTCACCAAGATGTAACAGCATCCCACCATGCTGCCCACATTACCAAAATGTGTCATCGAGCAAGCCACACGACTATGCCTGGAACGTGGTCCATAATTCCAATATCGATGTGCACATCTCGTCACCAAGACGAATACCCAACGTTCGCAGCAACCAATGCTGGCCACATTACCAAAATGTGACTACAAGCAAGTTGTAACCAAATTGGTACTCCCAGAGTACCCTCCTCATGTTCCTTGAACATGACCAAATGATATGCTATCACCACATCCCCATGCATGAATGCACACAATCATTCCATTCAAAGTTATTCATCAATCTCATTATGTGCAGCATGCAATTAATTCAACAATGCAATTACCAATGTAATCGAACACATCATATCTTCTTTTGGAACATGATTCATCCCTTATAATTGTCATTAGGTTTTAATTAAACTTGCTATAAGTGAGAATGGTATTTTTCAGTATTCTAACCAGAAATACTCGAGTCTTTTTCAGAATACTCGATTAGTTCATTATTATGCCCAGAATACTCGAGTAGTTCATTTGAGACTCGAGTGATTCATAAGATTTCTGAAAAGTTCAAGTTTCAGATTTTTCCAAAGATACTCGAGTAGCTCATGAGATACTCGAGTCGTTTATCAACCCAGAATACTGGAGTAGTTCATGCAGGACTCGAGTAGTTCATCAACACGGTTCATTTGTTGCATCAGTCAATACTCGAGTCTTGGCTCAGATACTCGAGTATGGTGCTATCAGATGCACTGATGCATCACGAAATACTCGAGTCTCGAGCTAAATACTCGAGTCTTGGCTGACAGTAAACACTGAAAAACTGGGTTTTCACATACCATTTTCATTTCTAGCCACATTTATTCAAAACCAACGATCAACAGAGTTATATTCATGCATAATAAACATGTTCCAACACTAAAATTTCACCAAATTACAGCGAATCAAAACTGAGCATCAATTATGCATAAAAATCACATTTTGAGCAACTTAACATACCAATTTCAATTCTAATCACTTTTGGCATGAAAACAACTTGCATACAGTACACATGCAACATAACAAACTTGCTCAAATCAACTTTAATGCTCAGAAAGCCCTCCAAGCCTTGAACCTATTTCAAACTATGCCCAAAGAGTCTCATGGTGACTCTACACTTAAAATTCAACAAATTAAACTTATTCTAGTGAACAAATAGCTTCACCCTTACCTCTAGGCCGTGAATCAACAAGAAATTCGCAGAGAAATTGGCTAGAACACTCTAACCCACAAAACCCTTTGCATGCAGCCACATTTGAACAGGGTCCAAAGATCAGAGATTTTGACATGCAAATATTGTTTAAAAATTGGGGAATTTGGTTAGGAACTATTCTTTGCAATATAACCTAAAGGTAGGAATGAATTTGAGGGTTGTAGGACTCATATACTTACCAAAATCCGAGCTCCAAGTAAGCTCCAGACTTCAATTTTTGAACTTAGACAGCAAAGGACACCTCACTTTCGAGCTTCGACTCTTCCTCCTCGTGAAGCCTCAACTCACAATCTATGTGTCTTTGTAAACCTCAAGACGCGAGCTTCACAATGGTGTATAACACTCAATCTCACACTCAGAAACGAAAGAGAATGAAGGAGACGAAATTAGGAACCCTAGACTTAAGATTCTCAGAGCAATTCGACCAAAATGGTCGATTTCCTTCACAAATTGGCTTAAATACTCATTTCCAATACTCATGCATGGCGACACAAAGGCCATTATCGAGTCCTTGAGTTGTTTTCGTGTCAACGGTTGAAATCGTTGAATGCTGACTCATCAAACGCACTAACGAGTGCAACACTGACTAGAATATTCGAGTCTTTCCTGAAAGACTCGAGTCTTTTGGTCAAAATTTGAAAAATAATTATTTTAATTCCCTTCCCTCCAAAACCTTTCTAATATTACTTCTATGTCCTAAATCAGGGACTAATATGCAAAAACCCTATTTTTACATATTATTAATTATTAAAATATTTCCCATGCCTTTTCACTTATCACAAGAACACACATAATCACATAATTAATCTAAATTAATTATAAAAGAAATATTTATAATTTAAGAAAATAATTTTCAATAACTTGCATGATTCTAATTTCATTACATCAGGAAATAAAAATTTGGGGTGTTACAACCAGAGAGTATATATGGCTCTGTTCGGCGTGTCTAGTTAGGAGCTTTTTAGCTAACTAGAAAAGTTTAGATTAGTCAATAAGCTATTAGTCTCGTTCGTGAACACAAATTAGAAAGAGCTTATGGCTATGTTTAGTAAGGCAAACTTATAGTGTATTTGGTAGCGTTTAACATATTGACTTGGTCAATAAGCTACTAGAGCTATTTGGTGAATAAAAATTAAAAGAAGCTTGAAGCTTTCAACAGAGCCGTTCCTAGGGCCGTGACAAGAGGGGAAATTTCCTAGGGCCCTACTTTTTTGGGGCCCCATTTTTTTTACCTATAGCTGAATTTTTTTTTAAAAAATTTAAGTAAGAAAATAAATAAAGAAAACACGTATAGGTGATTTGGGTCCAATATATGATGTTTTGAGCATGAATTAGACTCCCTTTTACTAAGGATTTGGCTTGTTTCTCTAGCAAATTTAGGATTTTTTGTATAGTTTTTAGGAAGTTAGGTAATTTAGAATCCTTTGAACGTTTTGATCCGTTTTGGGTTTGTTTCAGGTACCTTCGGAGCTTAAATGAAGAAAATAAATATGGAGCATGAAAGAGGATGAAATGACCTTGAAAATGGCGCAAGAACGGAGCGAAACGGAGCCGGAGCAGGTGACGCACGCCCAGGTGCACAGACCCGCACGCCCAGGCGCGCAAACTGCGAGAAAGTGACACTGTTTGTTGTTTTGATCATAACTTGACCTATGCTTATCCAAATGAGGCGATCATGGCATCATTTTAAAGCTAAGGAAAATATCCACAACTTTGCCAGAAATAGCCTTACTCAAATTTGTAAAGCTCTCTTCTATAATGAAAAATATAGTCTCTATTGGTAACTATATAGTTACATATGGACTTGTTCTTTATGGAGAAGTGATGAAAACTCTCTCATAATAAATATTTATACGATCAAAATACATTGTGATAGCATAAGTTGGGTTTTCATTTTCCAAAAGCATCCCAAATTGCCCTTGGAATTTGTCTCGTTAGAATCAAATCACATGATTATCAGAGGAAGCGGAACTTGAATAAAATAGTGACCTTGATTTGAGAATCCACATTCCACGTCATTTATATAAAGCTACATATATATAACTAACCATATCATAATATAAAAGTACCAAAATACATCAAGGTCAAAGTCGAGATAGCAGAATTTTACAAAATACAAGTCCATGATAAAAGACTAGATAAAAGACCACCTCACTGAGATCTCTCAAAAATATATACAATATATATGGAGCAGAATATAAAATCCCAGCAATGGTCCGATGATCCTCCTCCATAGCATAAGTCTCCAGAGTCTCCAGCAGCTGCTCCACATGTCCCACATCCTAACCATCTATACTATGCATCACCCGGTGGATCCCCAACTCCCCATGACTCCCAGCGGAGTGCTCGACTGGCTCGCCCTCACTCTCAGCCTCCTCAGGGCCGTCCTCTACCTCGTCCGACTGAGTGGGTGCCTACCACTGGGCACTGGGTCAGCTAAAGGAGTCCCATGAACTGGACCCATCGGACTAGGTATAGGAGTCTCCTCACGGATCACTCGAGAAGCTGAGGGGTGAGATCTGGTAGCAGCTCTAAAGCGAAAGGAATGAAATCGACGAGCTGGTCGAGTAGGGGGTGGTCCATGATAAGTATAAAAAGGAGGTACATGCAAAGTATAGATAATAGGGATGCGAAACCTACGAGGACGGACACGAACCAAAGGGTTAGGGAGATATAGAGTCACCTCTACCTCACCCTCAAAGGTGGCTCTATGGTCCTCGTAGTACCACACTCCACTAGGGAGTGGGCGCAACTCGATGCAAGCTAGATAGCGAGCCATCACCTACAATGGGCATAAGGGGTAAGCAATATAACTCACATAATTGAATAAGAATAAATAAAGCAATTAACATTCACAAGTACCAAGTATTCAGATGCATATACAAATGAACAAGCATGGTTCATTTATGATTATCCCATTGTTTAAGTGTCATGATGCATGTCTCCCATTTCCATTGCTTATTGAACGTTCAATCCAGTAATTCGTATACATGACCAACATGTATTGTGAAACTACTCGGATAGTGTGCACACAACGTCACCAAGACGTAACAACATTCCCAAATGCTGCCCACATTACAAAAATGTGTCATCGAGCCAGTTTCCACCGAATTAATTATCCATCTCCTTTCTCCATACATGTATGCACATAAAATTTATCCATTAAGATTAACCAATAATCTTATTATGTGCATCCAATATTATTCCATCAGTGAATTGCAATGTTGTTAATAATTCCCCCATTCTTTTATTGAAACATGATACTTTCCCAGATAAGCATAGTTGATTTAAATTGACATCATTTTAGGTATGTTAAAAAGGAAATTACTTTTCTGTCTCTGGACCAAAAGACTCGAGTGAACTTTCCAGGACTCGAGTGTTCCTCAGATTCATCAAAATACTCGAGTGTTCTCCATGAGTACTCAAGTGTTCTTCGTTTGCAGAAATTCATTTTTAGATTCATTAAAATACTCAAGTGTTCTTCATGAGTACTCGAGTGTTCTTCATTTTCCAGAAATTCAATTTTAGATTCGTTAAAATACTCGAGTGTTCTTCATGATTACTCGAGTGTTCTTCATTTTCCAGAAATTTAGTTTTTCGAAAATGGTTGAAACACTCGAGTATCATCCTTAATACTTGAGTATTTTCAGACAGATAACACTGTGAATTGTGTTTTAACATACCATTTCCAATTAGAGTCAATTCCAATCCAAACCAAAAATCAACAGAGCTTATTTTACACATACTAAACATGTTCCAATATAGAATTAACAACATATTACACTGAATCACAGAATATCATCAATTATGCATAAAGTCCACTTTTCCACAACTCAACATACCAATTCCAATTCTAGGCACGTTTAGCAAGAAAACAACCTTGGTACAGTTTGCATGAGTCGTAATAAACTTGTCCAAACCAGCATTTGAAACCAGAAAGGCCTCCAAGCCTTAAACCTAATTCCAACTATGCCCATAAAGTCTTTTGTTGACTCTCAACCTAAATTCATATGATTTAAACTTATTCTAGTGAATTAAAAGCTTCACCCTTACCTCTAGGCCGTGAATTAACATAAGGATTGCAGAGAAATTGGCTGGAGTGATCTATCCCACAAAACCTTTTGCATGCAGCCACATTCGAACAGGGTACCAAAACCAGAGAATTTGACATGCAAAATCAGTTTAATAATTGGGGAATTTGGTTAGAAACAATTCTCTGCAACAAGGACTAGAGGTAGAAAGGAATTTGAGGATTGGAGAGCTTATAAACTTATCAAAATACGAACTCTAAACAGGCTCCAGACCTCAGTTTTCTGAACTTGACAGTAAAGGACACCTCACTTTCGAGCTTCAATTTTCCTTCCTCGAGCAACCACAACTCTCAAATCTTATGTGTTTGTAAAGCTCGTGATGTGAGATTTACAATGATGTGTATCACTCAATTCAACTCTCAGAATCGGAGGAGAATGTGGAGGACGAAATTGGAAACCCAAACCTCAATTTCTTGGAACACTTCGACCAAAACGGTCGATTCTCATCACCAACCAGGCTTTTATTGCATGAATCATCATCCATGCAGGGCGACATGAAGCCCACTATCGAGTCTAAGGGTGATTTCGTGTCAACGATTTGAAATCGTTGAGTGTTGACTCATCAAACACACTCACGAGTTCTCCACTGACTCGATTACTCGAGTGTTTTCCGGAATACTCGAGTTTTCTTGCCAATTTTTCAAAAATATTTATTTTAATGCCCTTCCCTCCAAGACCTTCCTAATATTGCTTCTAGGTTCTCATTCAAGGATTAATATGTAAAAACTTTATTTTTACATATAATACTCTTATCACAATATTTTTCCACCTCGAACAAGCTCTAATACTAACACATAATTAATCTAAATTAATTATGAATTATATAATTACGATTCAAGAAAATAATTATGAAATACCCTTTTCATAATCAAAATTTTATTACACCAGGGGATGAAAATTTGGGGTGTCACACTACTCCCCCACTTAACAGGAATTTCATCCCCGAAATTCAACTTACAAAAATAACTCAGGATAATCCTTACGCATTCGATCCTCTAATTCCCAGGCTGTCTCATACACATTTCCACTTTGCCATACGACTTTAACTAACGAAATCTCCTTTCCTCTAAGTTGTTTGGTCCTTCTATCTTCAACTTTAACTGGGCTAGCCTTAAAGGTTAGGTTTTCTCGTAGGGTTAAGTCATCTGGACGAATCTGAAGGATCGTGGTTGGATCATGCACGAACTTTTTCAATTGAGACACATGAAAAATGTTGTGTAGGTTGGCTAAAGATGGTGGGAGAGCTATTTGATAAGCCACCGGTCCTACTCGCTTAAGGATTTGGTAGGGACCTATAAACTTAGGTGACAGCTTCTGAGGTTTCAACGCTCTACTCACACCCTTTAGCGGTACAATCCTGAGAAACACATGGTCGCCCTCTGCAAACTCTAAAGGTCTTCTTCTTCGATCAGCATAACTTTTCTGACGACTATCAGTAGCCCTGATCTTTTCCTAAATCATTCCGATCTTTTCAGTCGTCTGTTGCACCACATCATGACCAAGATGTAAATTCTCCCCCACTTGAAACCAACATAGCGGGGTTTGACACTTTCTCCCATACAACGCCTCGAATGGTGCCACACCGATACTTGCATGATACCCATTGTTGTATGTGAATTCTGTGAGTGGTAGTATCTGATCCCAACTTCCTCGTTCTTCCAACACACAAGCTCGCAAAATATCTTCCAAAGTTTGAATGGTCCTTTCGGTCTGCCCATATGTCTGAGGCTGATATGCTGAACTCATCTTAAGCCTTGTCCCCAGAGCTTGATGTAGACTTCAGCAAAATCTAGACATGAACCTCGGATCACGATCAGGAATGATACTGGATGGCACTCCATGCAATCGTATCACTTCCGGATATAAAGTTGGGTAAGCTTTTCCAAAGAATAGCGCATATTCACCGGAATGAAATGCGCCGACCTAGTAAGACGGTCCACATTTACCCAGATTGCATCATGGTTTGCAACTGTCCTTGGCAATCCAGTCACAAAATCCATGGAAATGTTATCCCACTTCCATTGTGGAATATCCAGGGGTTGCAGCATTCCTACAGGTTTCTGATGTTCCACCTTAACTTTTTGACAGATGAAACATGACGCTACATAATCCGCAACGTCCTTCTTAAGGCCCGACCACCAAAACATGCTTTTCAAATCCCGGTACATCTTTGTCGATCCCGGGTGAATGCTCATCTGAATCTTATGTGCCTCATCCAAAATCAACCTTCTAATCTCCGAGTTCTTCGGTATGCAAATTCTTGTTTTAAAACGAAGAATTCCATCCGGCCCTTCTGAGAAATTTGGCTCTTTTCCTCCTTCCATCAACTCCCTATTTTCTATTAATTCTTCATCTTCATGTTGCAATTCTCGAATTCGAGCCAAGAATTCGTTAGAAATTTGCAACATGCCCATATTAATATGGTTTGGTTCCACTTGCATTACCAAACTTAAATCCCGAAACTCTTCAATCAAAGCTGCTTCTTTAATCATCATGGAACTTGCATAAATCGCTTTACGACTCAAAGCGTCTGCTACAACATTAGCCTTACCGGGATGGTAATTAAGCTCAAAGTCGTAGTCTTTTAAAAATTCCATCCACCGACGCTACCTCATATTCAACTCTTTCTGATCAAACAAATACTTCAAACTCTTATGGTCACTAAACACTCGGAATGTAGTGCCATAGAGATAATGCCTCCATATCTTCAGTGCAAAGACTATTGCGGCAAGTTCCAAATCATGGGTGGGGTAATTTACCTCGTGAACTTTCAATTGACGAGATGCATACGCCACAACCTTTCCTTCTTGTATTAGAACACTCCCAAGCCCTTGTCCTGATGCATCACAGTACACTTCATACTCCTTGTGAGGGTCAGGCAAGATTAACACTGGTGAGGATGTTAATCTTTCCTTAAGCATTAGAAAACTCCTCTCACACTTCTCATCCCATATGAATGGTTGATCCTTCCGAGTCAGCTTGGTGAGGGGTAATGCAATCTTTGAAAATCCTTCAATGAATCTTCTATAATATCCAGCCAGCCCTAAGAAACTTCGGACTTCAGTAACTGTCTTTGGTTGAACCCACTGTAGAACTGATTCCACTTTAGCTGGATCGACAGCTATGCCACCTTCCGAAATCACATGCCCCAAGAACTGAACTTCCTTCAACCAAAACTCACACTTAGAGATTTTGGCGTAGAGTTGCTTCTCCCTTAAAATCTTCAGTACTATCCGAAGATGTTCGGCTTGTTCCTCCGGATTCTTAGAGTATATCAGGATATCATCAATGAAAACTACCACGAATGAATCCAGATATGGTCTAAAAATCCGATTCATATAGTCCATGAAAATGGCTGGTGCATTTGTCAATCCGAACGACATTACAACATACTCATAATGTCCATATCGAGATCGGAATGCAGTCTTATGGATATCTTCCTCCTTAATTCTGATCTGACGATACCCAGATCTCAGATCAATCTTGGAGAACACTTAAGCTCCTCTTACCTGATCCATGAGATCATCAATCCCTGGCAAAGGATACTTGTTCTTTATGGTCACCTTATTCAACTGTCTATAATCCACACACATTCTAAGGCTTCCATCCTTCTTCTTGACAAACAACACCGGAGCACCCCATGGGGATACACTTGGTCTGATAAGCTGTTTATGCAACAACTCCTCTATCTGTTTCTTCAATTCAACCATCTCGGGTGGTGCCATTCTATAAGGGGCAATAGAAATGGGACCAGTTCCTGGAATCAACTAGATTCCAAATTCAATCTCCCTCTTGGGTGGTAATCTCGACATTTCCTCAGGTAATACTTCAGGAAATTCACGAACAATTGGAATCTCCTTCACAGACTTTTCTCCTTTTTCCGGTTCAACAGCAGAGACTAAGCAGAGATACTTCTCCGAGATTGAGTCCTTGAATAAAATTGCCTTCTTATCGCAGTCAATCACCACATGATTACTAATCATCCAGTCCAGGCCCAAAATCACATCCAATTGGGACAAAGGTAAGCAGATCAAATCTAACTGGGAGACTCGGTCTAATACCTAAATTCTACAATTAAGGCACACCTTTGAAGCGATCACGGGAGAATTAGTAGGGGTTTCTACCCTAAAACAATAGGGTGATTCAGACACAGACAATTTCAAACGATTCACACATTCAAAGGAAACAAATGAATGAGTGGCTCCTGAATCGAATAAAATTCTACAAGGTTGGTCATTGAGAAAATAAGTACCTTGCATGAGTTCCGGTGTCTGATTCGCTTCAGCACCACTAAGGGTGAAAACTCGACCTTGGGTCACTGGCTTGTCCATAGATCCTCTTTGAGTGTTCTTAGGTGGTTCCTTGCAATCGCGAGAGAAATGACCAGGTTTCCCGCAGTTAAAACATCCACTGTGAGACCAACAGAATTTTGCGAAGTGATGACGTCTACACTTCTCACAATAAGGAGCATTATTGTAAGAGGTGTTTCGATCACCACACATCTTGCCCTTTCCCCGATTTTTATGGGAATAAGGACCTTCGTGATGGTGGTCATGCCCCTTCCGCCTCTGCGGTCCATATCCCTGATGTTCCTTCTTTCCTTCCACAATCTGGACTATCTCCGCCTTTTTATCATCCTCATACATTCTACACATATCAACCAGCGTAGGAAAACTTTGAATCTTTTAATAACTGAACACTGATTTTAATTCAGGTCTCATTCCTCCTTCAAACTTGATACACTTACTTCTTTCGTCAGGATTCATCTGATAGTAAGGAGAGTATTTCATCAATTCTTCGAATTTCGCAGCATATTCTCCCACACTCATGCTGCCTTGTTTGAGTTGTAGAAACTCCACCTCTTTCTTCCTCCTTAAGTCATAAGGAAAATACTTCTTGAGAAATTCCTCCATAAATACTTCCCAAGTTACCTCTCTTCCTTCATGGGCCAGTAACTGGGCAGTATGGTTCCACCAATGTTCCGCTTCGCCTTCCAGCATGAAAACAGCATAAACTATCCTCTGTGCGTCGGAGCATTCCAAAGTTCTAAAGATATTGTCCATTTCCAAGATCCACTTATTAGCTTCTTCAGGTTTAAACCCACCAGCGAACTTCGAGGGATTGCAATTCCTGAAATCCGACAAAGTTTTGGCTTCCGTAGCTGCTACACCCGCTGGAGGTGAATTAACGGGCTGAGATTGATGTTGCTGATGCTGATTCTGCAGCATATTCTCTAATACTGCAGTGATCCTTTCAAGCAGATCATTCGTATGGTTTCTATAACGCGATGCCATAGTGAGCCTGCACTACGGACCTAGGTCGTTAAAGATCTATCTAAACCATCGAAATCTATCTAGTTCTATTCTAAACAACCATTAATAGAACTAAGGCTATATGAAATAAATCAAATAGCTAAGAAACTTTACCCAGCTGTAGCATCTTCTGGTAGATCATGCTTGAGAGGATCAAGAATCAGGACCATTATGCTCCGATACCATAAAAGTGTAACGCTCTCTTCTATAATGAAAAATATAGTCTCTATTGGTAACTATATAGTTACATATGGACTTGTTCTTTATGGAGAAGTGATGAAAACTCTCTCATAATAAATATTTATACGATCAAAATAGATTGTGATAGCATAAGTTGGGTTTTCATTTTCCAAAAGCATCCCAAATTGCCCTTGGAATTTGTCTCGTTAGAATCAAATCACATGATTATCAGAGTAAGCGAAATTTGAATAAAATAGTGACCTTGATTTGAGAATCCACATTCCACGTCATTTATATAAAGCTACATATATATAACTAACCATATCATAATATAAAAGTACGAAAATACATCAAGGTCAAAGTCGAGATAGCAGAATTTTACAAAATACAAGTCCATGATAAAAGACTAGAGAAAAGACCACCTCACTGAGATCTCTCAAAAATATATACAATATATATGGAGCAAAATATAAAATCCCAGCAATGGTCCGATGATCCTCCTCCATAGCATAAGTCTCCAGAGTCTCCAGCAGCTGCTCCACATGTCCCACATCCTAACCATCTATACTATGCATCACCCGGTGGATCCCCAACTCCCCACTGACTCCCAGCGGAGTGCTCGACTGGCTCGCCCTCACTGTCAGCCTCCTCAGGGCCATCCTCTACCTCGTCCGACTGAGTGGGTGCCCTACCACTGGGCACTGGGTCAGCTGAAGGAGTCCCATGAACTGGACCCATCGGACTAGGTATAGGAGTCTCCTCACGGATCACTCGAGAAGCTGAGGGGTGAGATCTAGTAGCAGCTCTAAAGCGAAAGGAATGAAATTGACGAGCTGGTCGAGTAGGGGGTAGTCCATGATAAGTATAAAAAGGAGGTACATGCAAAGTATAGATAATAGGGATGCGAAACCTACGAGGACGGACACGAACCAAAGGGTTAGGGTGATATAGAGTCACCTCTACCTCACCCTCAAAAGTGGCTCTATGGTCCTCGTAGTACCACACTCCACTAGGGAGTGGGCGCAACTCGATGCAAGCTAGATAGCGAGCCATCACCTACAATGGGCATAAGGGGTAAGCAATATAACTCACATAATCGAATAAGAATAAATAAAGCAATTAACATTCACAAGTACCAAGTATTCAGATGCATATACAAATGAACAAGCATGGTTCATTTATGATTATCCCATTGTTTAAGTGTCATGATGCATGTCTCCCATTTCCATTGCTTATTGAACGTTCAATCCAGTAATTCGTATACATGACCAACATGTATTGTGAAACTGCTCGGATAGTGTGCACACAACGTCACCAAGACGTAACAACATTCCCAAATGCTGCCCACATTACCAAAATGTGTCATCGAGCCAGTTTCCACCGAATTAATTATCCATCTCATTTCTCCATGCATGTATGCACATAAAATTTATCCATTAAGATTAACCAATAATCTGATTATGTGCATCCAATATTATTCCATCAGTGAATTGCAATGTTGTTAATAATCCCCCCATTCTTTTATTGAAACATGATACTTTCCCAGATAAGCATAGTTGATTTTAATTGACATCATTTTAGGTATGTTAAAAAGGAAATTACTTTTCTGTCTCTGGACCAAAAGAATCGAGTGAACTTTCCAGGACTCGAGTGTTCCTCAGATTCATCAAAATACTCGAGTGTTCTCCATGAGTACTCAAGTGTTCTTCGTTTCCAGAAATTCATTTTTAGATTCATTAAAATACTCAAGTGTTCTTCATGAGTACTCGAGTGTTCTTCATTTTCCAGAAATTCAATTTTAGATTCGTTAAAATACTCGAGTGTTCTTCATGAATACTCGAGTGTTCTTCATTTTCTAGAAATTCAGTTTTTCCAAAATGGTTGAAACACTCGAGTATCATCCTTAATACTCGAGTATTTTCAGACAGATAACACTGTGAATTGTGTTTTAACATACCATTTCCAATTAGAGTCAATTCCAATCCAAACCAAAAATCAACAGAGCTTATTTTACACATACTAATCATGTTCCAATATAGAATTAACAACATATTACACTGAATCACAGAATATCATCAATTATGCATAAAGTCCACTTTTCCACAACTCAACTTACCAATTCCAATTCTAGGCATGTTTAACAAGAAAACAACCTTGGTACAGTTTGCATGAGTCATAATAAACTTGTCCAAAACAGCATTTGAACCCAGAAAGGCCTCAAGCCTTAAACCTAATTCCAACTATGCCCATAGAGTCTTTTGTTGACTCTCAACCGAAATTCATATGATTTAAACTTATTCTAGTGAATTAAAAGCTTCACCCTTACCTCTAGGCCGTGAATTAACACAAGGATTGCAGAGAAATTGGCTGGAGTGCTCTATCCCACAAAACCTTTTGCATGCAGCCACATTCGAACCGGGTACCAAAACCAGAGAATTTGACATGCAAAATCAGTTTAATAATTGGGGAATTTGGTTAGAAACTATTCTCTGCAACAAGGACTAGAGGTAGAAAGGAATTTGACGATTGGAGAGCTCATAAACTTACCAAAATCCGAACTCTAAATAGGCTCCAGACCTCATTTTTCTGAACTTGACAATAAAGGACACCTCACCTTCGAGCTTCGATTCTCCTTCCTCGAGCAACCACAACTCTCAAATCTTATGTCTTTGTAAAGCTCTTGATGTGAGCTTTACAATGATGTGTATCACTCAATTCAACTCTCAGAATCGGAGGATAACGTGGAGGACGAAATTGGAAACCCTAACCTCAATTTCTTGGAACACTTCGACCAAAACGGTCGATTCTCATCACCAACCAGGCTTTTATTGCATGAATCATCATCCATGCAGGGCGACACGAAGCCCACTATCGAGTCTAAGGGTGATTTTGTGTCAACGATTTGAAATCGTTGAGTGTTGAATCATCCAACGCACTCACGAGTTCTCCACTGACTCGATTACTCGAGTGTTTTCAAGAATACTCGAGTATTCTTGCCAATTTTTCGAAAATATTTATTTTAATGCCCTTCCCTCCAAGACCTTCCTAATATTGCTTCTAGGTCCTCATTCAAGGATTAATATGTAAAAACTTTATTTTTACATATAATACTCTTATCACAATATTTTTCCACCTCGAACAAGCTCTAATACTAACACATAATTAATCTAAATTAATTATGAATTATATAATTACGATTCAAGAAAATAATTATGAAATACCCTTTTCATAATCAAAATTTTATTACACCAGGGGATGAAAATTTGGGGTGTCACAAAATTCGTCCATCGTTGGGGTCAAAATCAGTGATGAAGTTGTTGTCAGATACGAGAAAGCCCAATTATATTTCAGAGCCATTATGTTTAGGTAGACTTTTCAATTAGGATTAGTTTTAGAATTTAAATATAGGTTTTTCCATTATGTTTAGGTAGATTTTTCAGAGCCAAATAAGAGATTAGAATAGAATTAGGATTAGAGAAGAGAGGTTGTTATGCAATTGAGAGCAAGGAGGCAAGGCACAAGGATTGAAGATCAACATTGTTGGAGGGATCCACTTGATGGTTGAAGATCTCTTGGGGGTAATCTGATTATTGTCTATGATTATTAGTTTATTCCATTCCTTGTATTTCTTCTTTCAATATGTATAATTGAACCTCTTGTTAGGAATAAGGTGGATTTGTATGGATTTTAATTTGGCTGTTTATTTATGAATTAATGTTTTTCCTTTTAAATCAATTGCTTGGTTGTGTTTTAATTACAATTCATAGAATTCGTGACTTTATGAATTGCTTTGGTAATCTGAACCTTAATTGGAAAATTAGGATTAAGATTAGGCCTTTCAATCAAACAATATAATTATTCAATTTGTAGGAATAGTTTTGGGTAATTATATAACTCTTATAAACTAACTCGCTTAAGGGATTAAGGGGTAATGTTTAGTAAGAAACATAATTGTTGGAGGGATCTAGCTTTTATTGTTTCTGGGTTTTTTGATTTATTGGAAAACATATGTTCATAATTAATAACCCGATCCTACAATGAAACCAAGTTCGTAACCTTTTCCATATTTGCTTTTAATTCCTTTTTAGTTTCTTAATTGTTTCATACCTTAATTCTACATTCCTATCTCTAAACTCTAAACCCATACAAGTTATACATAGTAATCGCAATTAGGTGAAAGAAATTAGAAACAATTTGCAATCCCCGAGTGGAACGATAATTTTACTTACTCTTTATTACTTGTGCGATTGGTACACTTGCCGAATTGCCAACAAGTTTTTGGCGCCGTTGTCGGGGATTGAAATTCAATTATACTTTTTTCGATACTTATTTGTAATTACTTGTGTAACTTGTCCCTTTTCATGTATAACTATAGTTTTAATAATGATCCCGATTGTGATAGATTTATTTCGGATCCCTATTCTCCATACTATTATGCACAAAACATAAGTAATAGGAAAACTTCATTAGAAATAGCTTTAGAGAAATTAGAAGCTACAACTAAGAAACCATTTTTTGTAGAGCCAATTCCTGTGGAGAAAGCTCCATGGGAAATAGCTTTAGAGAAATGTGCTTTTATTGAAGAATTCAGAACTTATTACCCGATTCAAGGTTCCAATTCAAGGAACCTTGAAATCAAAGTTGAACACATTTCAAAGCCATTAGATGAAGAGTCACAAGCATCACCAACAATTTTTGACTCTCTTCAAAGAGAGGAAAAAGTGGTGGTGATGGATGTGACCAATGATGAAACTCCTATGGAGGAGCAAATAGAGAAAAATGTGCATAATGAGTTTGAGGAAGAGGACCGTAATAAAACTATAGAAGGTTTGAATATGGTAGAAAAATTTGATCCACCCTTGCATGATGAATTTCTAGCAATAAAAAATTTGGTCAAATCTATTACATGCTTGGATGATTCAAATTTTTTTCCACTATATTAACCTCTGTGCTTTCATGAAAAATCTAAAAAACAATCTAAATCATTGTTAAACAATAGGGAACCTGAAAAGGTAGTTTTCCTAATTCATGGAGTTAACACCTTCATGAATGGGAAAAGAAATAATTTTTCTGAGATGATTCATGGAGTAAGGAATGCACCTTTTGACCCTGGTGGGATTGAGCTTATTTTTAGAACCTCCTTATTCCACCATCATCCAGATTTTGTCCCATGGGATGTGAGAATAACTCGTTATTGTTGCATCACATGGGAATTGACATATAGGATTTGGGATCCTGGTGGATTCTTTGTAATTACGTAGTAGTGTAGGGTTTTGTTTTTATTTTTTTAGTTAGTTAATAAAGAGTTGGAACTTTCTATATGTGACTGCTAATGAGGTGCTTCTAGCACTATTTTTAGTTGTTCATGTGACACAGGTGAATAAGTTTGGGGGAGTCTCCTCCATAGTGCATCAAGAGAGAATGTTGTGCTACAAAGGGAAGTTTCTAACTCCTTGTTTTGGTTTTTAATTTTTATTTTGTAGTTTAGGTTAGTTTAGTGTGCTTGAGGACAAGCCAACCTCTAAGTTTGGGGGAGTGGACAAAATAAAAATTAATTTTTCAGATCTGAATTGTCCTCCCATATGTGGTGTTGGTTTGTGTCTTGGGTAGAAGTAGATGATTGTTCTAGGCTTAGGACTATTTTTCTGATTATATATGTCAATACTTGATTAAAGATGATGACTCATTGATTGTATGACACTGTTTCGGATTGAGTTTTAAGTTTTTTTGAGAACTGGTTATTTTGATAAACTGTTTTGGAATAAGTTCTTAGTGAACTGACTGTTTAGCCTGTGAGATTTTTGAGCCTATACACTTGACAGGGGTATGTGATTTATATTGACTTTTGTGATTTAAACCCCTATTTCTTTCATGAGTGTGTTTATTTTGATTTTGTGTTCTAGAACTTGACCGGTGACCATTTTGAGATTGATAATTGATTGCATGCATTAAGATGATTAAGGCACTTAAGATGTGTTTTTGTGGCCTTCAACTGTTTTGATTGATTATATGTTCCCTTAGTTGCCCATTTTGAGCCTTATGAGATATTCTGATTTTTCTTTGGTACCCTGCATTTATTGAAATATTTTTGTGAGTACCTTGGAAATTTTGAATGAGCAATTAAGAGGAATGACGAAAGAAAAAGTTAAAGTAATTGGTGAAAAGTGTTATGAGTTCTATTTCTCTTCCATGTGAAAAAAAGAAAAAAAATAAAAAAATAATAATGAGAAATTTGGAAGAGAATAAAAGGAAAAAAGTGAAAAGAAAAGAAGGATGATAATGATTTTGGAGTTGAGTGTGAGTCTTAATTGCATTCATTTCTCATTCATAATTTTTAAGGGATGTTGTTTGATTACATATTCTTAGCCCTTTGTAATAATCCTTTGTTTCTTTTATCCCACCTTTCATCTTTAGCCATGGTCACGTTACCACCAAAATTAAGACCTTTTGATTTTTGCATGTATTCAATAATTTCAGTGGAGATTCGGGTCTATGGTCAAGCATATGGTAACATATTGTCATTGTATGAACTTGAGTGAATATTTATAAAACCCTTGATACACATGAGAGATACAGACAGTGAGGTTGAGAGTGTTCACTAGTTCTGGTTCTTTTGGAGTTTGTTTTTCTAACCAGTTTTTGATGAAGTTAATGCTTGTGAATAAAAGTGTCTGAGTCATGAGTCTGAAGTTTTAGATTAGGTGTTTTCATATTAACTTAGAAAATTGGTTTTGTGTTTTAGAATCTTTATTTTACTTTTTCCTGGGACATGCAATAGGCAATGTAGAAAAGCCATAAGGTCACAAAACAAGGACTCATAGTACTCAATAACAACTTCAATTTTAGAAAGGGAAAAGAAAGAGGTGGAGAACAAAGACAAAGGGACAGAGGGATTAAAGGAGAACAAAGAGAAGAGAAGCAACTCAACTACTCAGGAGACTAAATACGACGACGCAACTGTACATCTAGCTAGTCAATGACGACGGTGGCATTATAAGAGAGGGCCCCTATTTTTAATTTTGCCTAGGGCCCCAAAAATGTTAAAAACGGCTTTGGGTATTAGGTTTTCCAACATATTTCTCTATATGGAGAGTTTTCCTTTGATATTTAATACACGGGAATACACATGCTCAACATGCTTTGTCACCGTCTTGGGTAATCTTTTAGGACCTGTCGGAATAATCCCACTCTGGAGGTGATAAACAGGGTTATCCTCATCGTATATGATATATACCCAATGAAAATCACCTCAAGCTAATTCCCTTAGGGTCTATGACGACCCTCCTCGCTGTTCCCTGCTTCATAAAGTAATTGATATTTCATCACACATTAACTGATGATTATATACATATATTTATTATATATATATATATTTGTTTATTTAGTTTATTTATAATGCATTAGGCAATGACAACCATGTATATAAAATCTATTAATATGTTAGGTTGCGACTGCCATACATATAAATTTAAATAATGTGATAGGCTGAAACAATCATAAATACAGAATTTTAAAATATGTTAGGCCGCGACAACGATAAATATAGGGAATTGGGTTGTGACAGCCATAAATATAAAATTTTAATCTATTTATGAGCAGAATATATATATATATAAAATCAGAAAAGCATAATTATATTTAAGTATTACTCCCTCCGTTTCATATGTAGTGTTGCTTTAGTATTTGTACTATGTTTCATAAGTCTTGTTGTTTTATAAACCCAATACATAATTAATGTTATTTTTCCAAAAACACCCCTATTTATTACACTCTCTTTTTCACTTCCAATTCTTTTCTCTCTCTTCAATAATGATTATATAGGGGCATTATAGTCAAAATACAACAAATTCTTACATCATTTATGTCGTGTCCTAGACTACGAGCAGTCTTATGGCTATAGAACGAACCATAGCTCTGATCCCAATCGAGTTTTGATGTAGGACCTCGTAGGATTTTCTGACTATCCAGTTGGGATAACCAGGATCTCCCTTGGTCAACAAAGTGTGTGATAGTGTCGACTTAGGGATGGAGAGAATGTACCTTAGCCCCCATAGCCTGGTGGTTCTTATAGGGGTTTACCTGATACATGTGTCTACGGGCTTGTCTGGTGAAGCCTGTGAAGAAGGAGTGTTCAATTAGGACTATTCAAGGTTCTGATAAAGCCACCGTTGATAATCCAGTAACGTTGAACTCTTATCCTTATCCATAAATCTGCCAAGCTGTGCGGGAATATAGGAGAAGCCGTTAGGTTGGTTGAGACTGTAAGCGATAATGGTAAGGATGAAGATCCTATGCTCAGCTGTAATCTCGTAGACCTGTAGCCTTCCTAAGTGTCCCTAACTCGATGTTATCCGACCGATGGGAGGTCGGTGTTCTTTGTAACATCCCGAATTTTAATTCTAATAATAATTAGAATAATAATAAGATTGGACGTAAGGATTATCTAAAAAGGAGTTTAAAAAGAGAAATTAGGAATTCTCTGGGTGCCATAAAGGAATCAAGGAGCATTGGCATCAGAAAAGAAATTTAGAGAAGACCGAACGAGTGTTAAAAGCCGGTGTTTTCGGTGTTATAAACACCCTAAATTAGGAAATTCAAAATAAAAGATCTAAATCTCTAAACACAAATTTCACCATTGGATAGGGAGATAAAGGTCTTAGGAAGCTTGTCTCCAAATTTGGGCAAGATCCAACGGTTAACGAAGAAGTTATAGCACGGTCAACCTAGAGTAAAAAAAAAATACTGATCCGTAGGGGGGGCGCGCCCATGCGCGCTAGGTTGCGCCCATGCGCGCGGTGCGTGTTGCACCAGCACCAGCACCTTATTTGGTGCGCCAACCCACCCCCAAACCCCCATTTTTCTCCCTCTTTCCCTTTCTCCTCCTTATTCCTCCGACCCCCACCTTCAACCACCACCGGTGCCGCCCTAAGCCCCCACCTCCTTGGCCTTCCTTCCTCCCCGTAGATCCGTTCTCCCTCTCCTCCCTCTTGATTTCCTTCTCTCTCTCTCTCCTTCCCTCACAATCGGCTCTCTCTCCACCACCACGCCCTCCTCCGGTCACCACGACCCGCACCACCACCAAGAACCACCACCACCACCATCATAGACCTCTCTCTCCCTTTCTCTCTCCCCTTTGGCCTTGTTCTCTCTCTTCCTCCTCCCGTCTCTCTCCCCTCCTTGCCGGCACATGGTAAGAAATAAGTTAATGAACCTTAGGGTAATCCCTGCTAATATAAATGATTTATTTAAAATAGTTAATGAAAAACCACACTTTAGGGAATAAAATATATGTGCATAGAATAAAGTCTGGAGTGAATGAGTGTGTTAGGATATTAAGAGAGTTAATATAGAATTGAAAATGTAGGAAAACATAAAATAAAACCAAGGGAAATTAGTTGAGGAAAAACCAACGAAACATGGGAAGTAAAAGGATATAGAGTAATTGTAATAGGCAAGGAGAGTAGAGTGATTGAAATTAAATGCGAGGTAAAACGAGGAGTGAAAATATGAAAACCATAAGAAAGCCCGGAGTGGTCTTAGTTAAGAGTTGTCTGTAGTAATGAAATAGAAACAAAATGCTAAACTAAATTTTAAATACAAGTAGGTAATAAGTAAAGAATTCTGTGAAAGGATAATAAGACAATGAGAGGGAATGTAATAATAGTAGAGAAATAGAATAGAGGAATAATAAAGGGAAAATAAGTAAATAATAGCGGCAGAGAGAGGAATTATAGAAGTATTTAAGGATTTGAAAAGGGGATTAAAATATAACGACTATACTAACGCTAAGTGGGGTTTGATATAAATTAGGATAATTTAATAAATAGAAGAAGAAAAAGAAAAGAAAGAGAAATACTTAAATATAGGAAAATAATTGAAATGAGAATAAGTTACTAAGGAAAGAAAAGAGAGAAAAGAGAATAATACTGGAAACCAAAAGAAGAGTAAAGATATATTATTAAGAAAAGGAAAAAGGAAGAGAAGAAGAAAAAGAAAAAGAAAAAAAAAAGAAAAGTAAATGAAGACCGATGCGAGCCTGTCGAGGCGTGTCGGTATTAAAAGAATAAAAGTGGCGCGAGCCTGTCGAGGCGTGTCGGCACCGATGCGAGTCTGTCGAGGCGTGTCGGTATTAAAAGAACACTGCGGCGCGAGCCTGTCGAGGCGTTTTGATAATAATAAGAATGAAAGACCGATGCGAGCCTGTCGAGGCGTGTCGGCATCGGCGCGAGCCTGACAAGGTGTGTCGATAATAAAAGATGGAAGACCGATGCAAGCCTGTCGAGCCGTGTCGGCATTAAAAGGAAAAAGAATGGAACTGAAAGAATGAAAAGATAAATGATATAGAAATGAATAGCGGATTAAAAGTGAAATAAAATGTGGGAAAATGAAAAGAGAATTAAAAGTTAAAAGAAAGTGAGAATAAGTGAAAAACTAAAAGAAAAATAATTATATGGATATTTATGAGTAACGGATATTAATAATAGGGTAGGCTTAGTTTATTTCTATGTCTCTTGTAGAATTTATCTTTTTAAGTTCTGTGTAATGCTACCCTTCTTATTATATTTTGCAGGTACTGAAGTGGAGCTTACATGGGACATGGCCGAGCAGGATTTTCATTCCACTACGTGGAATGTATATTTATTATTATGAGTGGACAACTATTTCTGTAATTTTAGAATATGTAATAGTCGCATGCCCTGAAGCTTATACTAATCGGACGTTAGGATCTGATTTGATTATTAGGCTGTCGTGTTTTATGTTTTTAAATATTTCTGGATTGACAGGTTTTAAGAAGAAAATTTTTGGGAAGTCCGAAAAACAGAGGAAACTCTGCCGGATTTTCGTAAGAAGCTTTTAAAAGTAATTAAGTTTAAAAGAAATTTTCTAACACTAATTATAATAAAACTTAAATATAACTAATAAAAGTGAGGGTGTTACATTTATGGTATCAGAGCAATTTTTCCTCGGCCTTGGAGTTGAGTTACTCCAGTGGTTACTCACCAAGCGAGTAACCAATATGTATAGTCAAGTGTCTAAGTTAGACAAATAGGATTCTCTCGCAATTAATTGCTAGACAAGTATTAACTTGTATCTTCTCCAGGATTGGCTAACATGGCTAGGAGACGTGCCGAAGACGACCGAATGGCTGCCATCCTGGAAAATCTGATTCAGATACAGCAGAATCAGGCCGAGCATCTAGCACAGATGGAATAAAATCAGGCGCAGAATATAGAAGCAACAGTAGCAGCACTGAATCCATCCCAAGCCCCTGCTGAGATTGATTGGCTGGCGCGATTCCGAAAGAACGGACCACCCAAGTTTGAAGGGGGGGTATAATCCAGATGGAGCTCAGCGATGGTCCAAGAGATTGAAAAGATCATACTCACCATGGCGCCACCTGCTGAACAAACCGTGTTGCTGGCACAGTATATGCTGACTAATGAAGCAGAGTACTGGTGGGAACAAATGCGAAGGAGCTTGGAGGCGATCGACCAGGCAATTACCTGGGATGTGTTCAAGGGCTACTTTCTGGGAAAGTACTTTCCAGCTGATGTCCATAGAGAAAATGAGATTGCCTTCCTAACACTGACCCAGGGGAACATGAGTGTTGGGGAGTATGCAGCACGCTTTGAAGATCTCATTCGTTATGCCAGAGGCTATCGGGATACGGATGAGAGGAGCAAGTGCATCAAGTTTGAGTCAGGGCTTCGTCCGGAGATTAGGCTTGCTCTTGAGTACCGTAACATAGCGGACTTAACTTAGCTGGTGAATATGGCCAGCACTTATGAAGGAGGGCTGAAACGGATAGAGAATGAGAAAAGAAGACAGGATATACAGGCTAAAGGAGGTCTCAACAAGGGTAAGGAATTAGCTCACGAATCAGACCCACACTTTGACATCAACAATATAGTCGTAGCACCGAGGGATGTGGCCCTTAATGTGAATGCCCCAAGAACCAGACCACCATGCCCATTATGTGGGAGATTCCATCGGAAACTGTGTCCAATATTGAAACATCACAGAAAACAGGGTCTCTGCTATATATGCGGACAACCGGGACACATTGGGGCGAACTGTGCTAGACGTTTTGGCGAAGGGAGTGAATAAACTAGTCCAAGGTACTTTTCATGTTAATGCTGCATCAACTATTTACTTTGACGTTGTTGTCTAGATTAAGTGTGGGTAGTACAATATAGAAGGAATCGATAGGTGTCAATACCTTAGTAATTACACCAAGCTCAATTGTGGTACAGTCTCTAGTAGAGAGTAAGGTTAGAACCGATCACTCTAACTCTTACATCTGTTAGAGGATGATACCATCAACAAACCTGACAATGATATTGCCATTAATAAATGTGAGATTGGGATTGATTACCTCGATCTTTGCACCTATTAATGATCGATGTCATTGGCGCATTTCATCTAAAACCGAAATAATCGAATTAACAATTTTTAAAGTAGATCCCCTAGACAGAGCAGAACCAACTCGAAAGGATTTCCTTCTCAATTCTTTGTGTATCATTAGAAAGAAGAGTGGTAGAGTATAAAATTCCTAAGAGACTCGAGTGAACCTTGTAGACATCCTCCTACGACCGAGCGAATTAGATAGTAGACAACTTAAAACTTGCCTAAGAATCTAAGCAAAGTTCCCGAGCGATTCCTTCGAAGGAAGCAAGTCTTAACCACTGCGACAGGAACCCTTACCGAGACCGATCAAACCAGCCACAGGCCAGAGAAAACGCATCTTTCGATGGCTCTCTGCTGAAAATGTGCACTTTGGGATAACCCCCATTGTCTTCTTGCTTGACATGTACCCAGTACATCCTGGGTCGTCTTACAGAGACCATGAGACTCGTCCTTGAGTGTTTCATGTTTCTTCTTTTCATCTTCACTCTCTTCAAGTTTCAAGCATCTCAGATGTATATGTGAGAATTCGCCAAGTCGTAGGAACCCGGCATAGTTCTATGCCTACCGATAGATAGTCACCCACGTGCCCCTTTCCAGCCTTGGATACCGGTCGGGAACCTGTGTGCTCTATTCTGAGCAACGAATGAGCCTACCCCTAGCATGGATATAATCAAGTATGTCGATGCCAAATGGGGGAGGATTTCAATCCAAGGAATGGGAGATGAAACTTTAATAATAAGAAAACTGACGATCCTGTGTAGATAAAGATAATACGTAGTATTAGAAGACAAACATTGCAATAGACATGACCCTAACCACACCCGGAGCGGGAAGTGAAAACCGAAGGGAAGTGAAAACCGTAGTCGGAAGCTTACCGATGGGATGGTTCTCTATTCATGGAATCGAACGGAATTTTGGGGACGAAATTCTAGTAAGTGGGGGAGAAATGTAACATCCCGAATTTTAATTCTAATAATAATTAGAATAATAATAAGATTGGAAGTAAGGATTGTAACACCCTCAAAATAACCCAAGTAATTAATACAAAATGAATACTATTACTTGAGAATATATGGACTTGTAAAATGTTAGAAAATACTGGATTCAAAATTTTCTTTTATATTTTCCAAATAGTCGGGTGCACAAACCAAAACATAGGATGTTTGGAGCATAGTTTACGTATTACTTTTAAAATCGAATTCGACATTTACTTTGCTCAAAAGGTAATTTCGCAAATATTGGATAGCATTCTCTTTGAGGATAAATGTACTCTATTTCATATAAAGGAACTCAAGTATTGCCATCCAGTTTTCGTCTAGCCAAGTGATACCATTTCCAAAATGTCATAGCCGAATTCTTTCAAATCAATATCAGAGTAAGCGGAAATATCAGGACTATGTAATAGACTTTAGTATAAGCATGGATTTTATTTATATCAAAAGGTACGTAATACATAGTCCGGCGGTAAGGGTCTCCAAAATCCCAGAACAAGTCCATAAGGCTATGTATTTATATGTACATTAAAATAGACCATGGCTCCAGAGTTTTCGAAAGAAATTCCCACAATATATAAAACTCCCAAAGCTGGTCTCATAGCACTGGTCGTGACAGTAGTAGTAGAAGTCTCCAAGAAGTAGCAGCAACCATCATCCAACATCAGCATCAGCAGCTATTCTTCTCCACAGCATCCATCACACCGGATCCTTGATCCTCATCATTTACCTTATGCACATACCTAGGGATCATCGCCTCTCCCTTGACTCCCGATAGATTAAACGACAAGCTCGCTTCTGCTCTCGTATTCGACAGGATCCTCCTTGATCTTATTTGAAGGAGTAATTACCCTACCACTAGGTACAAGGTCTGATGAAAACGTGACCTTAATAGGACTCCTTGAAATAGACGGGGAAGTCTCCTCTCGAATGACTCTAAGAGAAAAAGGGTATGAGCAGGTAGGTTCGAATTGAAAACTGTTAGACAAGCGAGCTGGTCGAGTGGGAGATGATCCATGGTAAGTATAAAAAGTAGATACATGCATAGCGTATATGATGGGAATCCTAAACCTACGAGGATATGACCGAACCAGTGGATTAGGGTGATCGAAGGTAACCACTATCTCACCCTCATACACTACTCGGCAATCCTCGCAGATCCATATGCCACTAAGAAGTGGGCGGACCTCGATGCAAGCGATGTAACGCGACATCACCTACAAGGGCATAGGGGTAAGCAAATCTATACACATAATCAATAAAGCTTAAATGTAGAAGTGATCATGATTATGCACATATAACCCCAAATCAGTTAACAACCATGGTTAACACTTAGCAGCACTTAATGCAGATACGATATTCATACTCATTCTTAATATCAAACCTTAGCTCAAATAAGGTTAAGTGGCATGATTGCCTGACATTCTTCTCTTTCTGAGATTCTCCATCTAATGTCCTCACGGACGCCAATCCAATACCACAATGCATTTCCAAATCACGAATACGTTACCAAAACGTATGGCGTACTAGCTCGGAATTGATAAAAACGTCACACTACCTGGTGAACGTCACGTCGCCCAAGGACGTAAACCTATCACTTCTCAACATACAATGGGTGTTATAAAAAACGTCACCACATCTGATGATCGTCACGTCGCCTAAGGACGTAAACCTTATCACTTGTGATACACGACAGAGGTGATAAACAACGTCACCATGTCTGATGAACGTCACGTCGCCTAAGGACGTAAACCTTAACACTTGTGTGCACCACACCCTTCTCAACAAACAACGGGTGTGATAAAAAACGTCACCACATCTGATGAACGTCACCTCGCCTAAGGACGTAAACCTTATCACTTGTGATACACGACAGAGGTGATAAACAACGTCACCATGTCTGATGAACGTCACGTCGCCTAAGGACGTAAACCTTATCACTTGTGTGCACCACACCCTTCTCAACAAACAACGGGTGTGATAAAAAACGTCACCACATCTGATGAACGTCACGTCGCCTAAGGACGTAAACCTGATCACTTGTGATACACGACAGAGGTGATAAACAACGTCACCATATCTGATGAACCTCGCGTCGCCAAAACGTAAACCTTACCACTTGTGTGCAACACACCGTTGAACCATCAAATCAACAGTATACCACATACTATCCACATTGTCCACCTTAATGTGTCATCGAGCTAGAAGCAACTTTTTGTCATTCCAGAGGTCCTCCTCATGTCACCCGAACATGAGTAAACGATCTAATATCTTTGCTTAAAGAAATTGATTGGTATATTTCAATATGTAACGTGCCACCCAAGCAACGTTATGACGTGCCACCCGAGCAACGTCCCATCGTCCAAAATGAATAACCATATAATCAATCAATCTCTTTTAAGTCCTAGATCACTTGGATTATTGTAGTTAAATTCTTAACCAACTAAGTCAGAATTGAAAATGGTGTTTCTCAGGTTCAGGTAAATTACTCGAGTATAATCCAGCATACTCGAGTGTTTTTTCAATTTTTCCAGATTACTCGAGTGTTCTTTAGGGTTACTCGAGTGTTCATGACTTTCTGGGGATTTGAGTTTCAAATTCATTAAATTACTCGAGTAGTTCATGGGTTACTCGAGTGTTCATCATAATTTCCAGAATACTCGAGTCATCCCTGCATTACTCGAGTGGTTTGCCTTAACATGTCCCCAGGTCTTACTCGATACTCGAGTACTAGACACAATACTCGAGTGTTCTTGCTCAAATTACATTGTTTTTCAATCATTTTACTCGAGTACCTTGTCCAATACTCGAGTGTTTCACAGCAGAACAGACTGAAATCTTAGTTTTAACACACCATTTTCAGTCTTACTCAATTCTAGTCCAATCCAGGGATCCACAAAGTTCATATATCATAAATAGAACATGCTACAACACTCATTTCATATCAAATTACAGATTTGGCAGAGAATCAATCCTTAATGCATAAAATACAAAATTTGACAACTCAACACTTCAAATTGCATAATAAGCACAATACTTATGAAATAGTGTTCATTTAAGTTCACATGCATGATTTAGAACTTGCTCAACACAGTTTTAGAGCATGACTTGGTCTCCAAACCAAAGTTCCTATCAATCTAAGCCCTTAGAGCCTCTTGGTGGCTCTCTAATGCATTTAATGGAATTTAAACTCTATCTAGGGTACGAAATTAATTCCCCTTACCTCTTAGATGTGAATCAACAGAGACTTTACCCCAAACTTAGCTTCCAAGCTGAATTCCCCAAAGCAGAGCACCAAGATTGAATTGGTTGATGCATGAAACAGCCATAAAAATTGGGGAAATTAGTCTCTATATACTCTCTACAATTCACACTAACTAAAGAAACAAGATTCACATGAGGAGGTTGTCTGAGCTTACCAGAATCAAGCTCCAAAGTAAGCTCCAGAAAACCTGAGACAACAAACGGACTCCACTTCCAAGCTTTGATTCTTCCAATCTACTCACTCTCAGCTCACAATCTTGGTGTCTATACAAAGCTCGAGATGTATGCTTTGTATTGGTGTATGATTTGTGGTTTGAATCAGAATACAGAGGATGAATCGAAAGAAACAAGCTCGGAACCCTAACTTAATCAACACACTCGAAGTTTGCCAAAATGGTTGATTTCCAGCAACCATTGAGCTTAAATACTTGAACCTAACAATCATGCATGGTGACACGAAAGCTAGGACGTGTTGAGGAAGACGATTTCGTGTCAACACACGAGAATCGTTAATGGTGACTCACCAAAACGCACTAACTCGTTCTTCACTGACCAGAATACTCGAGTATTTTGACCAGTTTTTGAAAAATATAATTTTATTTTCTTTCCCTCAAAACCTTTCTAAAATTACTTCAAGGTCCCTAACAGGGATTAATGTGAAAATATTTATTTTCTCATATTAAAATTCTCTAATGTCATCTTTCATAATATATTACATGAAATCAAGGCTAAAAAATAATTAATTATAAATAAACTTTATAATTAACATTTTATTCATCAGGGGTTAAAAATCAGGGATGTTACACTCTTCCCCACTTAAAAGGAATTTCGTCCCCGAAATTATTCTTTAAAAGTTCTATAATTTCCAAAGTTACACAAAAGTTGTTCTAAGGTTATATATTCAAAATATAGTTAGGAAGAACCCTTCCCTACTTAAAAAGAATTTTCTTATATATATATTTTTTTTTCAAACTCTCTGACCCAAAACGTTTCACAAAATATTTCAATTGAACTTTTTCTCAATTAAAACTTTTGCATTCTAAAGCACATACAAATCCTTGTTTCTCATAAAAGGGTTTTTCTTAAATTTCCTCAAGATTATCTTGTAATTCCTTCAAATGAAATCTTTTGACTAAAAACTTTTTCGAATAACACCTTTAAAATATATATATATATACTCCTCAATTAAAACATTTTCCAAAGATCCTTTTTGAGGAAAACCCCGTCCCGTTGCGCACTCTGATCACTCGGCACGAGTAGGGAAATATTCGTATGACTTCATTTCTTAATAGTTGTAAACATCAGGGTGATCAGTCCTAATATTTAAACTATCAGTAATGAAATCATCCCTTTCAGATATAATCTTACTCAAGAAAGACTATACGATTTACCTTTAAGTTAGACGAACTTAAAGATTAAGAGTATTATTGTCACTATCAGACTTATTCAGATAGCCAAGTTCTAGAGAAACTTCCGTTGGGGAGACAAATACTTGTCCTATCCCGGTGGTTCTTAATCTCTCTAGTCTTAACTGATCTTCCTCTTTCTGTAGTGCCCAAAGACATTTATCACATCCAACTGTGATAAGGGTTTTGATCACAGAAATTCAAGTTAAAGACTTGTTCAGATATACCAATTACAAAACGATTTAATTAACGCAGTCGAAAGCATTTGACCACGTTAATTCGAGTCGACAAAGGGATAACTCAGACTACCTATATCCGAATCTAATCACGCATCCTAACAGGATTGAAAACTCTCCCATCTTGATTTGCTGGCTGACCATTCCCTTTTCGTATTTCTTCTTTAAGCAATCCGACGAATAAGACTTCATTTTCTTGTGACCGAAATCAAATATTCCTTTCCGTTCATCACTATTCAATCCATGATGATGCACCTTACCTTCTCAAATAATTTCTTTCCATCGGCTTTTCAGTTACTTTCATGCGATTGAGGTTTCCTTAACTCCTTATGAAATTCTAGTCCCCATAAGGGATTCACTCATAAGCTTCTTGTGCTTATAAGTTTCATGTGCTTTCCTCATTATCCATACCAATTCTATACATGCTTGCTAGTGTCAGGAATCCCTTGTTCCTCAATGATTGACAACTGGTTTGAAGTTCAAACATCATTCTTTGCCCGACTCCGCATGTTTGAATCTTCTATCAAAATTGCAACTAAACATACTTCTCCGATCCTTTGAACTTGGTAATGTCTTCCCCGAGATTCGTATTGCCCTACCTTATTTCCAACAATTTAATCTCCTTGATCTTTCAAAACTTCATCCTTGAGTGATTCCCAAGTGACATGCCAATCCTATGCTTCCAATATCAAATTCACAT
Source organism: Crotalaria pallida (assembly GCA_037953625.1). Classification (NCBI taxonomy): domain Eukaryota; kingdom Viridiplantae; phylum Streptophyta; class Magnoliopsida; order Fabales; family Fabaceae; genus Crotalaria; species Crotalaria pallida. The sequence continues at coordinate 105,182,353 of CM075650.1, forward strand.
AGTTCCACTATGTCTTAGTTCCACCATTTATCATATAAGTGGTATAACCTTTACTCATCCATTTTGCTTGATACCATAACTAATTTTCATCTTCCAAATCGTCTGGAATCCAAATTCTTACCCTTGAAATATCCCCTATGGAACTTAGGTTTCTTCCCTTTCGAATCAATCTCTTATTGGTCCTTAATTCTTCGGTTCTTTGTTGCAATTCACGAATTCGAGTTAGGAATTCTACTGTGATTTGCAACCTCCACTCCTTACTTCTCGTCGGTCTACATGTATCCTCAAGCTCGAATCTATTAGACTCCTTAAATCCACTTCCTTAAACTCCGTAGAGCTCACATGAATTGCCTTTCAGTCCATTGTGATTGCTTCCTCATTTGATTTGTCATAACGACGACAGAGTCTCCGATCATGAGCCTTTAAGATTCTGTCTGTCGACATTGTCCCTTGTTCAACTCCTCCTCTCGGTTGGACAATTACTTCGACTCTCCAGGGTCATTAACGTTTAAAGCGTAGTGACGCGAGGAAAGGCCTCGAGCCCTCACAACAATCATGATCGTTGCAAAGCTCAAGTCATGTGCCAAGTGTATCACCTTGTATATTCAATCCCTTTGATGCATACACACATCTACCTTTCTTTCATAAAACTACTTCCTTCCAAGTCCCGTTTTCGACACATAAAAGTATGCTCCAATACTTTGGCATGAATCAAGTAGGAGTAACACAGGAGGAAATGTTATCCTTCCCCAGAATCACGTCCAAATGTGATAAAGGATGATAGAATGAATTTAACTTAGTGCCGCGATCAAATATCTCGACACTATAATCTAACAACTTTAGAAACATGTTTGGGTAGTTTCATAGGGTCTCAAATTTTAAAACAATTAGGGAAATCCGACTTCAATCTAATCACACATATATGTTGAACAAAAGAATAAGTAACTCCCAAATCACGAATACGTTACCAAAACGTATGGCGTACTAGCTCGGAAGTGATGAAAACGTCACACTACCTGGTGAACGTCACGTCGCCCAAGGACGTAAACCTATCACTTCTCAACATACAATGGGTGTGATAAAAAACGTCACCACATCTGATGATCGTCACGTCGCCTAAGGACATAAACCTTATCACTTGTGATACACGACAGAGGTGATAAACAACGTCACCATGTCTGATGAACGTCACGTCGCCTAAGGACGTAAACCTTATCACTTGTGTGCACCACACCCTTCTCAACAAACAACGGGTGTGATAAAAAAACGTCACCACATCTGATGAACGTCACGTCGCCTAAGGACGTAAACCTTATCACTTGTGATACACGACAGAGGTGATAAACAACGTCACCATGTCTGATGAACGTCATGTCGCCAAAACGTAAACCTTACCACTTGTGTGCAACACACCGTTGAACCATCAAATCAACAGTATACCACATACTGTCCACATTGTCCACCTTAATGTGTCATCGAGCTAGCAGCAACTTTTTGTCATTCCAGAGGTCCTCCTCATGTCACCCGAACATGAGTAAACGATCTACTATCTTTGCTTAAAGAAATTGATTGGTATATTTCAATATGTAACGTGCCACCCAAGCAACGTTATGGCGTGCCACCCGAGCAACGTCCCATCGTCCAAAATGAATAACCATATAATCAATCAATCTCTTTTAAGTCCTAGATCACTTGGATTATTGTAGTTAAATTCTTAACCAACTAAGTCAGAATTGAAAATGGTGTTTCTCAGGTTCAGGTAAATTACTCGAGTATAATCCAGCATACTCGAGTGTTTTTTCAATTTTTCCAGATTACTCGAGTGTTCTTTAGGGTTACTCGAGTGTTCATGACTTTCTGGGGATTTGAGTTTCAAATTCATTAAATTACTCGAGTAGTTCATGGGTTACTCGAGTGTTCATCATAATTTCCAGAATACTCGAGTCATCCCTGCATTACTCGAGTGGTTTGCCTTAACATGTCCCCAGGTCTTACTCGATACTCGAGTACTAGACACAATACTCGAGTGTTCTTGCTCAAATTACATTGTTTTTCAATCATTTTACTCGAGTACCTTGTCCAATACTCGAGTGTTTCACAGCAGAACAGACTGAAATCTTAGTTTTAACACACCATTTTCAGTCTTACTCAATTCTAGTCCAATCCAGGGATCCACAAAGTTCATATATCATAAATAGAACATGTTACAACACTCATTTCATATCAAATTACAGATTTGGCAGAGAATCAATCCTTAATGCATAAAATACACAATTTGACAACTCAACACTTCAAATTGCATAATAAGCACAATACTTATGAAATAGTGTTCATTTAAGTTCACATGCATGATTTAGAACTTGCTCAACACAGTTTTAGAGCATGACTTGGTCTCCAAACCAAAGTTCCTATTCAATCTAAGCCCTTAGAGCCTCTTGGTGGCTCTCTAATGCATTTAATGGAATTTAAACTCTATCTAGTGTACGAAATTACTTCCCCTTACCTCTTAGATGTGAATCAACAGAGACTTTACCCCAAACTTAGCTTCCAAGCTGAATTCCCCAAAGCAGAGCACCAAGATTGAGTTGGTTGATGCATGAAACAGCCATAAAAATTGGGGAAATTAGTCTCTATATACTCTCTACAATTCACACTAACTAAAGAAACAAGATTCACATGAGGAGGTTGTCTGAGCTTACCAGAATCAAGCTCCAAAGTAAGCTCCAGAAAACCTGAGACAACAAAAGGACTCCACTTCCAAGCTTCGATTCTTCCAATCTACTCACTCTCAGCTCACAATCTTGGTGTCTATACAAAGCTCGAGATGTGAGCTTTGTATTGGTGTATGATTTGTGGTTTGAATCAGAATACAGAGGATGAATCGAAAGAAACAAGCTCGGAACCCTAACTTAATCAACACACTCGAAGTTTGCCAAAATGGTTGATTTCCAGCAACCATTGAGCTTAAATACTTGAACCTAACAATCATGCATGGCGACACGAAAGCTAGGACGTGTTGAGGAAGACGATTTCGTGTCAACACACGAGAATTGTTAATGGTGACTCACCAAAACGCACTAACTCGTTCTTCACTGACCAGAATACTCAAGTATTTCCAAAACTACTCGAGTATTTTGACCAGTTTTTGAAAAATATAATTTTATTTTCTTTCCCTCCAAAACCTTTCTAAAATTACTTCAAGGTCCCAAACAGGGATTAATGTGAAAATATTTATTTTCTCATATTAAAATTCTCTAATATCATCTTTCATAATAAATTACATGAAATCAAGGCTAAAAAATAATTAATTATAAATAAACTTTATAATTAACATTTTATTAATCAGGGGTTAAAAATCAGGGATGTTACAAGGATTATCTAAAAAGGAGTTTAAAATGAGAAATTAGGAATTCTCTGGGTGCCATAAAGGAATCAAGGAGCATTGGCATCGGAAAAGAAATTTAGAGAAGACCGAACGAGTGTTAAAAGCCAGTGTTTTCGGTGTTCTAAACACCCTAAATTATGAAATTCAAAAGAAAAGATCTAAATCTCTAAACACGAATTCCACCGTTGGATATGGAGATAAAGGTCTTAGGAAGCTTGTCTCCAAATTTGGGAAAGAGCCGACGGTTAACGAAGAAGTTATAGCACAGTCAACCTAGAGTAAAAAAAAAAAGACTGATCAGTAGGGGGGCGCGCCCATGCGTGCTAGGCCCATGTGCGCGGTGCGCGATGCACCAGCACCAGCACCTTATTTGGTGCGCCAACCCACCCCCAAACCCCCATTTTTCTCCCACTTTCTCTTTCTCCTCCTTATTCCTCCGACCCCCACCTTCAACCACCACCGATGCCGCCCTAAGCCGCCGCCTCCTTGGCCTTCCTCCCTACCCGTAGATCCTTTCTCCCTCTCCTTCCTCTTGATTTCCTTCACTCACTCTCTCTCTCCTTCCCTCACAATCGGCTCTCTCTCCACCACCACGCCCTCCTCCGGTCACCACGTGTAACATCCCCAATTTCCGATGTCCGTTTAGGATAGTTATTAGATGTAAATTAAGTGTTTATAATGTGTTTAGAATGTATGATTTAGCTAAGGGTAGGTTTACATGAGATAGAATTAGTGTAGAATTGAGTTTTACAAGAGTTATTTAGGAACTAAAGAACATAGGATCTTAGAAAATTAGGAATAAAATATCCATAGTTCGAAACCCAAATTCCACCGTTGGAATTTAAGATTAGTGTCTTAGGAAGCTTGTCTCAAAAGTTGAGCAAGATCTGAAGGTTAACGAAAAAGTTATGACATTTTGAAATTTGCATGTTGATGCTGAATTTTACTCGCTCCAGCGAGTTTATGCTCGCCCGAGCGAATTTCCCATAGAAAGTTGGGTCTGTTTGATTGCCCTTTTCGCTCCAGCGAAAATCTACAGTCTGCAACCTTAAAGACACGATTTTGTGATGCCATTTTCATAGTTTCTCTTCCCATTTCATACGAGTTTCTTCCTCCCCAACCCTAGATCATCTTTAATCATCCAAGGCACCCAAAATCACATCAAATCAAGTTTATAAATAAATTCCCCATCAAATTCCAACCATAAACCCTCTCTAAAACTCCCTATTTCTCTCTCTTTCTCTCAAACCCCAAGTCATTGTTAAACCCCAATTAAGCAATCCACCACATAGAGCCTTCTAAACATGCAAGGGAGCTTAGAAAGTGTTAAGGGACAAGGAATAGGAAGCTTAAAGGCTTGGATTGGATCTTGGTGTGGGAGCTCCATCAAAACCCCAATTTCTCCCCTTCTCTTCAAGAGGTATGGGGGAGTACTTTTGTTTTAATTAGGGGAAGGATTTAATGATAGTAATAGGTTATACCTAGATGTATTTTATGTGTATGTTTGATTCATATGTTGATATTGTTATGATTGAATATGAAAATATATGTTATGAACTTAGGGTTTCATATTAGTAATTGATTGTTTTAATTGTTATTGAATGATATGAATGAATAAATGTTATTGTCATGATTATTTTATTGTTAAGCATGATTGTTATTGTTTATGTATAAAGTATGGCCAAATCTTAAGTTAGAGAACCCAACCAAATTGATATAAAGTATTAAAGGTTTGATTATCGAAAACAACATAAAATGAACTAGAAACACGTGCATTCAAGGAGTAAGGTGGACCTTAGGGGGTTACGGGAAAAACATACGTCGTTTTAACGATTGATGAGGACAAGACTAAATGTTAGGAATTACTATGGAGGACTTTGATCTTCCAAAGGACATGGGTTCGCCACCCGTGTCGGGGATTGGTCCGACGCAAACCATAGTAATTCTATTTACTTTGGCTCCTTGTGGCCAGTGACAGTGATTTCTGCTAGAGCCAATCTGGGCGAATCAATCCAGATTGTACGTTGTACACTACCCTAGAGGAGTGTGACGTACTGTGCAAGTGGGTGAGCGACATTCCTAGAGGATGTGAAGCACCCAAACAGGGGTTGAGAAATGCTTCCTCCTGGTCGGTTTTTCCCCAGAGTGGAGGGAGAAGTGTTGTGAGGAATTGTTAAATTGTTATTGTTATTGGAAAAGGAGAAGTGCATTCATTGTTATACACGAGTTTAATTCGCTGAATCCAATGAAAGTGTTAAAGTGTTATAGTGAATACAGTGAAAAGTTATAGTGTTACATTGGATTCAGGGATTAAATCACAGTGGTATACCGTTACAGACATTGTTCATATGTTTGAGCATAAAAGCATCGTAAAGTATTGTTATTGTTATTGTTATTGTTATTGTTTAAGGAAATATGTAGTGTAATGAAATAGTTAAGTGATAAAGTATAGAAATGGTATTGGAACAAGAATGGTATAGTTAATTGTAATAAAGTGAATTTTTGTATATGTGTTTGGGTATGTCTAGTTATGTCTTATTACTGTTATTTTAATTGTTTTCCTTAATCACTATTAAAATTACTCACCCCTTAAGTTGACCATTTTAGGTACCATTGGAGAAAAACATTCACTGCTTCCGTGCCGAGAAGGTATACTCTTACATAAGGAGAGTATATTATTTGTTGAGACTTTAATGGTCTCATTTATATTGCAATCATTCTAGGATAATGTAATGTGAATTATTTCATTAACTAAAGTGGTATTTAATCTGGAACTATTTATCTCAAGTCAAGGATACTTTTATTTTTGTAAAAAGGACTTTATAAGAACATTTATTTCTTTGGAATGTACTAGTGGTTGTGAAGGATATAAAAAATACCCTTTTCTAAGTTATTTCAAAGTAAGTCACAGCCACTTACAATGTGATTCTAGTTTTACTATAAATAAACTGTTCTGGACTGACAGGTGTAAATTTATCTTGGGGAAAGTCCATATTTTAGAGTAAACTCCGTCAAAATTTTTATAAAACCCCAAGCATTTTGTAATTAAAACACTAATAAAAGTAATATATTTTAAAGTGTAAAAGATAGGATGTTACATTATGGTATCAGAGCAATGGTTGCAATTTTTGGCCGTGGAGTATGGATTTCCTACTCCCAAAGGGTTACTCCACATGAGAGTAACTAACCAATAGTTAGCTTAGTAGTCTATTGCAATAGTTTATGCATGCATATCTAGTTAAAGTTAGCATAGTTTAGTAGTATTAATGGAATAATGTTAGTGATAGTTTAGCAATCTTTAGTTCAAAGTGGGCTAAGTAAAATTTTCAATTGTAGCTTTGTTGTACTTTGAAGGAGACCGAAAGTAGAGACTAAGGGAAGTGATAACTCCCAACGGGTCAGAGCATGAAATCGCTACCCCAACGGGATGAACTAAACCTTAGTTTTGAATTAAGTAAGTCAACTTCTAATATGACGAAGAAATTGAAACTTTTATTTAAAATTTTTTCAAAGCCTTCTTTCGGATGGAGGATGAGTCATTTCTTTTAATTATTATTTGATTGGAACTCAGGTTGTACAAAAATGGTATTATCTCTAATGTAATTTAGAATCGAGATGGGCCCCTCGACGTTTACATTTCATTGGAAGATGACATCATGGAGTCCTTGAAGTCCAATGAAATAATTGTCAAATTTCTTTTCTATGCATAAGAATAGGATAGGTATTAGAGGTCATTTCATCATAGACACTCTGAGCATTCTTTATCAGAGTGCGTAGCGGAAGTGAATAGGTGTCAAACCAGTGTATTTGCCTTTAACTTTGATGACTGAGTGTCGTCTTCTGTGAAACCAAAGTGCCTTCTACAATTCCACATTGTGTTTGGTGATGAATACACTATAATTGAAAAGTATAAATGTGTTTTTGCATCAAACTATTTTAAGAATTTATTTTGAAAAGTATTAGTAATATGAATTCTAATAAATGTCAAGCATACTAGTATTCTAATATTTTCCAATATGTGGAAGTGATTCAAACTTTGATAATTGGTCGAATGTCGTAGCATCACTTTTTAAACATGTATTGTTAACAAAGTGGATTCCTAAGTAATGGAATAATGGTGTAGTTTATTCTTGGATTACACCAAGTGTCAATTAAATAGGAATTCACCGAACATGACACACGTCAATTTGAAACGAAATTTGAACTTCAAAGTTGAAATAAAAGGAAAAGCATTTATTAAAAATTTGAAAATACAGATGAAATTCAATTTCACCCGATACATGCATTCCTTTTTTTTGAGTTTGATGATCATTGAGGATCCTCATTTTTCTTTGACAAAGGAGTCCTCGAAACTTTTGAATTAGTTCCAAAGCCAATATGAAATGATTTTGGACATCTTTATGAATACTCTGAACTTTTCGAATGCTTGACATGTTTTATACCATTCATTAATTTTACTAAAGTTTTAAATGAAACGAAGTTATGAATGATAAAGAGTTTTTCCTCAGTTCAGAAAGATGTAATTTTGAGAGTTCTTTATCACCAAAAACCAAATCTTTTCTTTACAAGTTAGAACTTCATTATTTTCTATTATGAAGTGGAATTGAGAAATGCAAAGGAAGGTGTCAAGGTGGGTTAAAGGCAACGTATCTAGCATAGAGTGAGATTCAAGTTTGGAATCTCTATTAAGGTAATGGATGTTATATCTTTTCCTTTAAGTTCACATAGAACTCAAGGGAAATGTGTGGTTAGTATTGAACAAACTGTATTCCGGAACCACAAACAATTTTCAAACTAATGTTAACCATTTCATGGAATGTATTTTGTTGGATATTAAAGTCCCAATCCTAACATCCATAATAAGAATCTTAGCACCAAAGTTTAGAGAACAATAAAAGGGTTTCAACTAAGATTCTAAGATAGAAAGCAATTATGTGAAACCCTAACCCAAGAAACCAAATAGAAAACCTTGAACCCTATGCGAGGGATAGACAATCATAGGACTAGTGGGAGCCTTAAGCTTGAAGAATTTTCGTTTAGTGTGAGCGGTAGAACTTAAATAGGGCGCTGATTAGACTAAGTGGTAGAAGTTAAGTCCGCCTTGGCTGAGTGTTAGAGTTTAAACCTTAGGTATATAGATATAGATAGATATATAGGAAATAGGTTTTGTATGTTCTAGAGTTATTGATTTGTATGTGTTTGAACTATATATAAGCATAATTGTAATTTCAATTTTCCTAAATTTATATACTAAACCAAATTATTGTTGGAGCTATTTGTTTTGTATTTTTCATTCTAGTTCCAACTCTAGCTATTTTTATAAACCTTGTGTATTATTTAATGTTAATTCTAGATAAAGAATGTTTTTTTCCACCCCCCCCCCATTGAGGGTGATTTTGTAAAAGTACTAAACCATTCTTTATCGACTGAGTATCAAAACAAAATTTTTAAGCCAATTGCCTTATGTTCTTTGCTTGGCCCTACTTGATTTCAACTCTTTCTTTATTATATCTATATTCTTCAATGTAAACTCTTCTTTAAATGAAATATTTTGCAAATGGTAAATTTATAACTTTGATAAACTTAGTCCTTGCATGAAGGACAATTTATTCTTTTTATATACATATATGCATATAATTGAAGCCTATCTTTTCATATAATATTTCCAATGCAAAGTATAAGCATATATATATATATATATATCAAACTGAATTTTCAAAGGACCATCCTTACGTTTATCTCTCATAATAACCCCTATATTCAACCGCATTCCTGCATAGTGCATTCTTTGACCTTGGTTCTTTTGCAAAAGAAATTTTAGAAAAAGCATGGAATGATAATTTTTGAAAATGTTTTCAAGTAACCTATCGCTTTCACCCAGCGTTGGCATATCTCAAAATCATATTTCTTTTATATTGAATATCTTGGGTTAGAGTTTGAACTCATTCTCTTCATAAGTAACCAACTCTATTTTGGGTGACCTTTCATATGTGTAAATTTTGTTTATCCTTTAAATCACAAGATACGTAATTTTTCGTCAAATGAATATCAAAATCTTTTCAAGATTTTTACTCAACTCAATTCAACGCAAGACTACTTTAGTGTGTATTGATTATTTTCATTGACTTGTGTTGAATCAAAGTCTTATTTTCTTAAAAGATATACCCTTTGATAAGATTTCAAAATGACATTTCTTGTATTTGGGTTTAAGTTTACTCTTGTATAGGATATTAGATAAATAATGTTGTTAAGACTTTTGATGCGTGTCAGTTATTTCTTTTGATTGTGTTTGAATTAAGTTTTGTTGTGTAATTCTTTTTATTGGTGAATGCTTTCTGTTTTGCTCCTCTCTGAGCACGTATGTCTATGTTTATGATTGTGTTTTGTGTTCTTTTTTGTTCCTCTTTGGGCATGTTAATTATGCTTGTCTGTTTAAAAGGTTTTTCTGATCTTGATGTCTATTATCTTGTTGAGTGATGATATGTTATAAGGGAGATTAAGATTTTTGTTTCTCTTACTGTAGGGAACATGGTAGTTTCCTAAGAGTAGTTCTATTATAGAAATCCACCTAAGTTGTGTTCTAAGTGGGGGAGCGTATCCCCAAAATCATAACCCTTTTCATTGTCTAAGATAGGATTCATCTGTTTATTAGAGCATATAGCTCTACACCTCTTTTATTCCTTGAAACTTAATCGAATTTCGGGGACGAAATTCATATAAGTGGGGGAGTATTGTAACATCCCCAATTTCCGATGTCCGTTTAGGATAGTTATTAGATGTAAATTAAGTGTTTATAATGTGTTTAGAATGTAGGATTTAGCTAAGGGTAGGTTTACATGAGATAGAATTAGTGTAGAATTGAGTTTTACAAGAGTTATTTAGGAACTAAAGAACATAGGATCTTAGAAAATTAGGAATAAAATATCCATAGTTCTAAACCCAAATTCCACCATTGGATTTTAAGATTAGTGTCTTAGGAAGCTTGTCTCAAACTTTGAGCAAGATCTGACGATTAACGAAAAAGTTATGACGTTTTGAAATTTGCATGCTAATGCTGAATTTTACTCGCTCCAGTGAGTTTATGCTCGCCCGAGCGAATTTCCCACAGAAAGTTGGGTCTGTTTGATTGCCCTTTTCGCTCCAGCGAAAATCTGCAGTCTGCAACCTTAAAAACACGATTTTGTGATGCCATTTTCATAGTTTCTCTTTCCATTTCATACGAGTTTCTTCCTCCCCAACCCTAGATCATCTCTAATCATCCAAGGCACCCAAAATCACATCAAATCAAGTTTATAAATCAATTCCCCATCAAATTCCAACCATAAACCCTCTCTAAAACTCCCTATTTCTCTCTCTTTCTCTCAAACCCCAAGTCATTGTTAAACCCCAATTAAGCAATCCACCACATAGAGCCTTCTAAACATGCAAGGGAGCTTAGAAAGTGTTAAGGGACAAGGAATAGGAAGCTTAAAGGCTTGGATTGGATCATGGTGTGGGAGCTCCATAAAGACCCCAATTTCTCCCCTTCTATTCAAGAGGTATGGGGGAGTACTTTGGTTTTAATTAGGGGAAGGATTTAATGATAGTAATAGGTTATACCTAGATGTATTTTATGTCTATGTGTGATTCATATGTTGATATTGTTATGATTGAATATGAAAATATATGTTATGAACTTAGGGTTTGATATTAGTAATTGATTGTTTTAATTGTTATTGAATGAAATAAATGCATAAATGTTATTGTCATGATTATTTTATTGTTAAGCATGATTGTTATTATTTATGTATAAAGTATGGCCAAATCTTAAGTTAGAGAACCCAACCAAATTGATATAAAGTATTAAAGGTTTGATTATCGAAAACAACATAAAATGAACTAGAAACACGTGCATTCAAGGAGTAAGGTGGACCTTAGGGGGTTACGGGAAAAACATACGTCATTTTAACGATGATGAGGACAAGAGTAAATGTTAGGAATTACTATGGAGGACTTTGATCTTCCAAAGGACATGGGTTCGCCACCCATGTCGGGGATTGGTCCGACGCAAACCATAGTAATTCTATTTACTTTGGCTCCTTGTGGCCAGTGACAGTGATTTCTGCTAGAGCCAATCTGGGCGAATCAATCCAGATTGTACGTTGTACACTACCCTATAGGAGTGTGACGTACTGTGCAAGTGTGTGAGCGACATTCCTAAAGGATGTGAAGCACCCAAACAGGGGTTGAGAAATGCTTCCTCCTGGTCGGCTTTTCCCCAGTGTGGAGGGAGAAGTGTTGTGAGGAATTGTTAAATTGTTATTGTTATTGGAAAAGGAGAAGTGCATTCATTGTTATAAACGAGTTTAATTCGCTGAATCCAATGAAAGTGTTAAAGTGTTATAGTGAATACAGTGAAAAGTTATAGTGTTACATTGGATTCAGGGATTAAATCACAGTGGTATACAGTTACAGACATTGTTCATATGTTTGAGCATAAAAGCATCGTAAAGTATTGTTATTGTTATTGTTATTGTTTAAGGAAATATGTATAGTGTAATGAAATAGTTAAGTGATAAAGTATAGAAATGGTATTGGAACAAGAATGGTATAGTTAATTGTAATAAAGTGAATTTTTGTATATGTGTTTGGGTATGTCTAGTTATGTCTTATTACTGTTATTTTAATTGTTTTCCTTAACCACTATTAAAATTACTCACCCCTTAAGTTGACCATTTTAGGTACCATTGGAGAAAAACATTCACTGCTTCCGTGCCGAGAAGGTATACTCTTACATAAGGAGAGTGTATTATTTGTTGAGACTTTAATGGTCTCATTTATATTGAAATCATTCTAGGATAATGTAATGTGAATTATTTCATTAACTAAAGTGGTATTTAATCTGGAACTATTTATCTCAAGTCAAGGATACTTTTATTTTTGTAAAAAGGACTTTATAAGAACATTTATTTCTTTGGAATGTACTAGTGGTTGTGAAGGATATAAAAATACCCTTTTCTAAGTTATTTCAAAGTAAGTCACAGCCGCTTACAATGTGATTCTAGTTTTACTATAAATAAACTGTTCTGGACTGACAGGTGTAAATTTAACTTGGGGAAAGTCCATATTTTAGAGTAAACTCCGTCAAAAAATTTATAAAACCCCAAGCATTTTGTAATTAAAACATTAATAAAAGTAATATATTTTAAAGTGTAAAAGATAGGATGTTACACCACGACCCGCACCACCACCAAGAACCACCACCACCACCATCATAGACCTCTCTTTCCCTTTCTCTCTCCCCTTTGGCGTTGTTCTCTCTCTTCCTCCTCCCGTCTCTCTCCCCTCCTTGCCGGCACCACCGGGCCGACCCACCACCTCCACGGCCCACCACCACGCCGACCACCCACCACCCTTACAAACCCCTTCTCTCTCTCTCTCTCTCTCTCTCTCTCTCTTTCTCTCGCTCACTCGAATGTCTCTCTCCACGGATCTCGCCGGCGCCGTTATCGACCCATGACCGTGTCGGGCATGTGCCGGGTGCCCCGAAGCTCGAAGCTCTTGCCTTGGTCCAGCCCGTGATCATTCCTGCCACCGATATCGATCACCGTCAACCCGTTCACCATCCCGGGTCACTAAAGCTTCACGGATCGCCGCTCCCTCCCCGGAGTTGAGGTTGTCTCTTTACTTTCGTCAACCGAGGTAAGAAGGGTTGTATTACCTTTACTTGGGAAGTAAATTCTAGGATTCTATAGTGGTGACTGAGAATAGGGTAAGTAAGAAATAACTTAATGAACCTTAGGCTAATCCCCGCTAATATAAATGATTTATTTAAAATAGTTAATGAAAAACCACACTTTAGGGAATAAAATATATGTGCATATAATAAAGTCTGGAGTGAATGAGTGTGTTAGGATATTAAGAGAGTTAATATAGAATTGAAAATGTAGGAAAACATAAAATAAAACCAAGGGAAATTAGTTGAGGAAAAACCAACGAAACATGGGAAGTAAAAGGATATAGAGTAATTGTAATAGGCAAGGAGAGTAGAGTGATTGAAATTAAATGCGAGGTAAAAAGAGGAGTGAAAATACGAAATGTAAGAACTACAATTGGTGGGTGAAATAACTAGGAGACACTAGGAGAACACCTAGAAGGGGGGGGGTTGAATAGGTGTTAGAGAAACCTTGAAATATTTTCGAAAGAAACGAATCGAAACGATTAAAACAAATGATTTTTACAAGATTTTCAGCACTTAATAGATTAACAAAACTTATTAATCGATTAACACTTTTAAAAACACTTAGTTAATCGATTAATCAAACAGGTTAATTGATTATTTACGAAAGCTTGATTTTGGTTAATCGATTAACACTTTTAGTTAATCGATTAATCACTGTTAAAACTGAAAAATCACTTTTTAATTGAATACGAAAATCAATCAATTAACACATATGATCAGAGATTAAGCGGAATTGATTAACACCAATATTCTTATTGATTACCTAGGTTATGAAAATGATTTTCCCCAAATCAATTTGCACAATTAAGATTCAATTCAATCAATTATGAAAATCAATCTTTTCTAGGTTTTCAACCAAGAACAATATTGAAATGACTTGAATGTAAAGAGTTAAGAGTTTAGAGATACGACACAGAGATTTATCCTGGTTCACTTTCATCCACTTGAAAGCTACATCCATTCCCCTCTTCAACCAAGAGAGATTCTTCACTATGAGGAATTAGAGTTCTCAAATTACAAGCAAATGCCTCTCAAGACTCCCCACTTGATAGCCTCCAAGAGATACCACACTCTTGTCTTGCAACCCTATTGAATCTAATCTAACCTCTTCCCTTGCTTGCCGATATCCCACAACAAGTCTTCCAATTGCTTTGAGATGCTTCAAAGACTTCCACTTGCTTGATGATGCCTCACACCAAGACTTCCAATTGCTTGTTAACACAACAAGACTTCCAAGATAACTTTGCTTGATGAACAACCACCAAGTCTTCCTTGTGTTGTAGATAGCTTGCCTTCTTTGAAATGATTACAACCAAAATGAAAACAATAACAATCCTATGAATCTCTTTCAATAGCTATGAAAATATCAACATAAGAGATTCAAAGATTCTTGATCAAAGAATGTAAAAGTTAAAAGCTTTGATCTATGAAAGTGAGAGAGAATAGTGTGGCTTTGATCTTTGTAAAATTGATATGAAAATTGTTCTAATGTGTTCTAATGATTCACAAAGGTTAGGAAAAGATTTATATAGAATACCCAAAAGTTAGTAACATTAAAAACTGATTTTGAGAAGTGAAAAACGTATTTTAAAAACCAGTACTGCAGGTGACCTTTAAGCCACCTATTGATTTTAGGTTAAGTGAAAACTCAAATTATGATATAATCATGACCTTGATAGAGATTCACTACCCTCTAATGACTCTACCCAAACTCACAAACTAAAAGACTCAAACTAAAGATATTACAATACAATACACAAATGAATATTCATGAGCTTGCTCTCTCTTCATCATTTGTTGAGTGTTGTTTGCTTGTTGAACTTCTTCAAACCTTGAGCTTGATCAAACCATTTGTAGCTTGTTCAAAAACCTTTGTCATTATCAAAACATTCTCACTGGATCTAACACGAAAACCATAAGAAAGCGCGGAGTGGTCTTAGTTAAGAGTTGTCGGGTAGTAATGAAATAGAAACAAAATGCTAAACTAAATTTTAAATACAAGTAGGTAATAAGTAAAGAATTCTGTGAAAGGATAGTAAGACAATGAGAGGGAATGTAATAATAGTAGATAAATAGAATAGAGAAATAATAAAGGGAAAATAAGTAAATAATAGCGCGAGAGAGAGGAATTATAAAAATAATTAAGAATTTGAAAAGGGGATTAAAATATCACGACTATACTAACGCTAAGTGGGGTTTGATATGAATTAGGATAATTTAATAAATAGAAGAAGAAAAAGAAAAGAAAGAGAAATACTTAAATATAGGAAAATAATTGAAATGAGAATAAGTCACTAAGGAAAGAAAAGAGAGAAAATTGAATAATACTGGAAACCAAAAGAAGAGTAAAGATATATGATTAAGAAAAGGAAAAAGGAAGAGAAGAAGAAAAAAAAGAAAAAAAAAAGAAAGGTAAATGAAGACCGATGTGAGCCTGTCGAGGCGTGTCGGCACCGATGCAAGCCTGTCGAGGCATGTTGGTATTAAAAGAATAAAAGCGGCGCGAGCCTGTCGAGGCATGTCGAAAATAAAAGATAAAAGAAGCCTGATGCGAGCCTGTCGAGGCGTGTCGGCACCGATGCGAGTCTGTCGAGGCGTGTCGGTATTAAAAGAACACTGCGGCGCGAGCCTGCCGAGGCGTGTCGATAATAATAAGAATGAAAGACCGATGCGAGCCTGTCGAGGCGTGTCGGCATCGGCGCGAGCCTGTCGAGGCGTGTCGATAATAAAAGATGGAAGACCGATGCGAGCCTGTCGAGGCGTGTCAGCATTAAAAGGAAAAAGAATGGAACTGAAAGAATGAAAAGAGAAATGAGATAGAAATGAATAGCGGATTAAAAGTGGAATAAAATGTGGGAAAATGAAAAGAGAATTAAAAGTTAAAAGAAAGTGAGAATAAGTGAAAAACTAAAAGAAAAATAATTATATGGATATTTATGAGTAACGGATATTAATAATAGGGTAGGCTTAGTTTATTGATATGTCTCTTGTAGAATTTATCTTTTTAAGTTCTGTTTAATGCTACCCTTCTTGCTATATTTTGCAGGTACTAAAGTGGAGCTTACATGGGACATGGCCGAGCAGGATTTTCATTCCACTACGTGGAATGTATATTTATTATTATGAATGGACAACTATTTCTGTAATTTTAGAATATGTAATAGTCTCATGCCCTGAAGCTTATACCAATCGGGCGTTACGATCTGATCTGATTATTAGGCTGTTGTGTTTTATGTTTTTAAATATTTCTGGATTGACAGGTTTTAAGAAGAAAATTTTTGGGAAGTCCGTAAAACAGAGGAAACTCTGCCGGATTTTCGTAAGAAGCTTTTAAAAGTAATTAAGTTTAAAAGAAATTTTCTAACACTAATTGTAATAAAACTTAAATATAAGTAATAAAAGTGAGGTTGTTACACTCTTTGCCCCTATGCTTAATTGGTCGGTATGGTGAGGACTTGATCGATCCATAGTCAAGTCCACTACATAAGCCCCCAAGCTCGGTAAGGCGATTTGAGCCTGTGCCGAGTTTAAGAGTAAGCCAAGTTATTGACTGACCGTTCAAACTTTTACTGACGGAAAAACAAATCATGCTGACCAGAAGAGGGATCCAGCTATCATACACCTGTGCACTTGTCCCTTCATCTGCGTGGAAATGACTTTTAATTTCCCCCCGTATTTCCACGTGTCGTTTCCAGTACCGGGAAATGAAACGTTATGATTCAAAACTTCAAACAACACCACCTATGCAACTATAAATGGATTGGGCTTTGTATATCAAGCCCAACTCTTCGATAGTGGAGGGAAAACGTGAAGAAAAGGAAGAGGAACAGTTTTCGAAATTCACTTCTCCCTTCTACAAGTATCTTCTCTCTCTTGCATTTTCTGGAAAACCGTTTGTGACGCTCTCTTTTTAACTTGAAAATAATTAATATTTCCAAATAGTTTACTACCTGCTATCAAAATTAGGACTAGAAAATTTTTCCTTTTTAATATTATTACTTGCTTAATCAAAACCTCTTTTTGACATAAACCGTTTCATGAATTCGGCTTAGTATTATCTTAGATTTGAAAAAGACTCTCGAGAAAGCACGTCCTTATTTATAGGAAACCTTAGTAGTTATTATTTAAACATATGATTTTCCTCTAGAGTCAGATTTGAGTATATAAAATATATACGTTTCGCCGAATTCTTTATAAACTGAAATCAGAGTTCGCGGAAGAAAAATAGTACTTATGGGGCACTGCTGAGGAAAATAAACATCATATATATATAGATCATACCATCAAATAAAACCCCATCAGTACAGTAGCAAGTGATAAAAAGTCGAGATAGCAAGTTTTGATAAGACATATACAGACCAGCTGCACTAAAATAAAAGCTCACTCTAAGACCTCTCAATATATACAATATATAACAAAGTCCAAAAGCAGAAGTCCCAGAGCAAGTCTTCCATGTCCTCAGCAGCTCCTCAGATCCTCCACAGCTCTATCCCTAGGATCTAGGATCCAAAACACCTATGCTATGCAGGCTCCTATGAACCAGCGGGTCCACCTCTAGCAGAAACAGTCGGCTCAACATGCACCTCCTCCTCGCTCTCATCCTCCACAGGGTCCTCCTCGACCTCGCCCGACGGTGTAGAGACCCCACCACTGGGTCTAGGATCCGCAGAAGCAGTCCTATCATACTCAGTCGGACCAGGAGAAGGAGTCTCCTCAGTGACAACTCTATGGGATGAAGGATGGGAACGAGTGGCAGCTCTAAAACGAAAACTATGGAAACGACGCCTAGGTCGAGCCGGGGGTGGTCCTCTATAAGTGTAAAAAGGTGAAACATGCATAGTATAGACTAATGGAACCCTAAATCGACGAGGTCGCACCCGCACCAGAGGGTTAGGGTGGTAGAGAGTAATCTCAACCTCCCTCTCAAAGGTGGCACGGTGCTCCTCATACATCCATATACCGCTAGGGATAGGGCGTATCTCGATGCAGGCTAGGTATCTGGCCATCACCTAAACAGGGCACAGGGAGTAAGTATACACATATACATAATGGATAAAGACTAAAATTACAATCACAAATATATCATGGACAAATTTAAAAATTAAGCTTTGCTATGCCATGATAATATTCGGCCTATTCATGATAAGCTAGCCTAGGATCTCTTTTCCAATAAAATAATTTAAAAGAAACAAGCATATTTGAAGGAATGGTGTTAAAATAAATTGTTTGGACTTGTGTTGTGAACATGTGCCCTCTATTCGGTTCTTTGCTTAGAAATAAAAAGGGATAAATGAATAAATTAAATTAATCTTGACAGAATATGTGTTTGCATAAATATGTGGGTATGTGTGTGCTTATGTGTATTCAGTTAGGATTAAAAAGAAATATGAAATTTGTATGCTTAAAATAAAATAAGTTGATTTACGTGGTTTCAAATGTGGTGTTTGATTTATTTTCCTTGCCTCTATTCGACCATATAGTCTAAGTAGGTTCAAAGAGATTAACTACTTAAATAAAAGGTGCATGAACATAAATATTGATGTGTTGATTTGAGATTTGATTCAAATTGGTTTATGAATACTTGCATGACTATGTGTTTTATATTGATGAATTATGTGTGGGATGCATAATTATTCTACTGATGATTAAAATATGTGCTTGATGTCAGTATGGTGTGAATTGTTTGGAATTATATTAGGGTTGCATGATTAATTATGTTTGGAAAATACTAGAAGGTGTAAACGGTTTTGAAATGAGCTGTTTAAGAAAATTTGATTTGATTTGCTTTGGGGTTTTTGAGTTATAATCATGACTGTCCAGAATTGTTTTATGTTAAAACATGGATTTTCAAAGTGTTAATTTTAAGTTAAGAAGTTATTTAAAGTAAAAGTTGTTTTTATATTGTTTTCGGGGTTTTATTAAAACAATTTTTGTGAAACTTCTTTGCTGTCCAGAATTACTTGGACGTGCTTTTTGGATCTAAAAAAATGTTTTCCTATGATTCAGAGCGAAGTTTTCAAATGGAAATTGATTTAAGAGAGAGCTGGATCAAAATAGATATATCTTCAAAGTTTTCTCAACAAAGAAAAGACAAGTATTAATCTAAGAAAAGATTTCCTCAAATAAGTTAATAACTAAAGTGTTCTATTTAATATGAGGAATGATAAAGAAGAGAGGTTGGGGCAGATGGCAGCACAAGGTTGCAAGGAGAGCACACATTCAACAGCTGGACCCCAGGTGAGAGAGAAGCTTTCCTAAGACACCGTGGTAGCTAGGTGATTTATTAGGACGTTCCGTATCATCTCAAAGATCGGAACTACGTGGTTGGAGTCAGTAGTATAAGTGACAATTGTTTGTCTTGTGTGGTCACTTATACGAAGGTGACAAGAACCACCATATTATTGTGTGATGTTGTGTGTTGATAACGTACCTTACATTTATTTATTTATTTATTTATGTATAACGATGCTTATTGTAAGATGAACGACTGTTGGACATGGTTGTGTCCTTAATAAGAAAATGTAAATAAAAGTGAAAGTGATGGGGTAACAAGAAAAGAAAGATGAGGAGAGATAAGAGGTTGAGTGGAAAAAAAGAGATGAGAATTGTCTGGGAAAGAAATTGAAAGTGAGAACGAGAATAAGCCAGAGCTGGTGAGAGTAATGTGAATTGTCGGAAAGGGAGATGGACTGAGTCGAGCCGAGCTCCTCTGTCTTGGTTTTAGTCTGGGAACTAGTGTTGAGTTGAGCTTTCTCCTCCGCTAGTGCTCATCACAAAATGTATTTTGAGAAAGAATTTTTGAAAAAGGAATTTTCAAGAAGATTTATGAAAAAGAAATTTTTGAGTTGTGAAAATAACTTTTGAAAAAGGTTTGTGAACTGAAACTTTTGAAAAGGTTTGGGATTTTAAAGGAGTTTTATGACATGATCTTTTGAAAAAGTTTTATGAAAGGGGTACTAGTAGAAACAATGTTTTGAGAAAGCCTGTTTGAAAAGAGATTTGAAGAAAGCTTATTGAAATGGTATTTCGGTGAAAGAGGATTTTTGTGAAAATTTTGGAAAGGAAGATTTGGAGGAAACAATGAGAGTGTGACTAAGTTTAAGAAATAAGATGTGATTCAATTGAGGAACTCCCAGCTCTAAGCTATGCGTGATTTTGAAAGCGCAAAGATAGCGGTCGGGACTCGCTGAAAGGATGCACGAAGGGTGAGCCGACTAATAGGTTATTTTAAAAACTAAAAGATTCAAAAAGACATTAATAGCGAATACGGTGAGGTATGAGAGTGTGAAGTAGTGGAGAGGAAGAGACGATAAGTATCTGCGGATACTTAGGACGAGATTGCATTAGAGGAGGACGATAACGGTGAAACGTCAAGAAGTCTAGAGTATTGTTGTAGACAGAACGAACTCCATAATTGGTGCACTAACGTGGTGGGGACTGGGTCTAATACCGTGGTAAGATCTGGGCGCGCACTACAACAATACTGTCGCCCCCTAGATTGCAAATCGAGAACAGTGAGAGGGACTGGAACGGGGCATTGTGTTTTGCCACTGCGAGGCAGTGTGCCATGATTATTATAAATTGATATTATTGAGGCTGGGCCTCCTGGTCAGGGACCATTTATGTGTGAGACAGCTGTCGTGCCCGCGTGGTAAAGGTCCTGTACTCCTGTTTGCTTCCGACTAGGTGGATGGATGGCCGAGGAGATGTAGACTTGAGATGTGAGTGCTAACTACGAAAGAAACGCGTACCTCGATGATCCTTTAACTCCCCCGATCATCGATGGTTATAACTCGATAAGATGCTAATCATATTTATGAGAGTAAGAGTTCAATAAGTGCAAAGAATGAATAAGAGATTGAGAATGGACGATGTGGAAAAGATATTGAGATTTGTGAAAGGGATGAGGAATAAGAGAGGAGGAGTATGAAGGAAATGATGATAAGATGAAATAAATATGGATCGTGAATAATGATGATAGTATGTTTGCTTGTGTGTATGCTGTGTATTGTTGTGTGTGTCCTATTATTTTGCCTACCGTAATTCCACACCGTCGACGCTACGCGTCCGGAACGCTTACTCTCTCCTGTTCGTTGGCGCATCGGTGTCGCTGGTATTCCAACGGGCAGACGGATCTTCGCTTGGAAGTCGGTTTCTGGTCTCAAGAGGGTCACGGATGAAAAGCCATACCTCGTGGATGGGCTTGGACGGGACACGCTCAAGTAGTGGTCGAAGACCCGGAGCATAAGTTGAACGGAGCTACAGCGAGTTCGTGTTTGGGAAGTATGGCCTATGTGGAATATAGTTCACGACCACCACCTCAGAGTCAGAGAACAGAAAACCCCGTGAGACTATTCGGAGTGGAGCTTAAACCGAGTTCGGAGGGAGAGCCAAAGAAGGTGGCTACATCGTCTTCCGGTACGAAGGCACTTACAAGGAAAAGGAAGATAGGACCGATCGTCTTTGATAGGAGAAGGAAGCCGTAGTAGGATAAGAATAAGTTTTTGTCAGTATGTGGTATTCAGGATTACCTAAGTGATGAGCTATTACTGTACTCTGATTATTTTGAAGCATGCCCGACTTGTATGACGATGCTCTTTTATGAAACATGTTTAATTTTTTTGAGAAAATGTTTTGGAAAAACTAAGTAAAAGAGTTGAGGTTTCAAGTAACAACTCGGTTTTCGAAAGAGAATGTTGAAGGATAATAATAATTTCCCAAATATATTTTCAAACCCTTCAACAATGTTTTAAAATAATTTCAAAAAAAAAAAATCGGCCACATTTTTACAACATTGATAAATGAAAGTTAAGGGTTTTGGTTTTCGAAAATCGGGCTGTTACATCCTCCCTCTGATCCAAAGGTGGTTAGCTCGGTGTGGAATCGTGAACTGGATGAGAAATTTCCAGAGTCCATCTGCCTGGAATCCGACCACGATCAATATGCTAACCTCAGCGTTTCCGAATGGACGCGGTATACCATATCTTTGACTAAATTTCTGCTACGAGGGGCGAGTTTGACACACTTCTTATCAAAGCACCCGGAAGACTTGTTCATGGGATTAAATGTGGAACAAAAAGAAGCCCGAGCCCTTCATGCTGCCAAAGAAGTCAGCTTATCTGATGAGCTGATCCGAGTAAGATCTGAGCTACAAAACTTAAAAGCGGATCAGGCTGAATTGATAAAGGAGCGAGATTCTCTCAAAACTTCTCTGAAAGCTGTCGAGGATAAGGAGAAGGAGGTTGAGGGTACTCTTGGCAAAGAAGTGCAGGAGAGCCGTCAGAAGATCGAGGACCTGAGTAACGAGGTGCAGAGGTTAACTGCCAACGATGAGAAATTGAAGGACAAAGCCCTTGCTTTTAAGAAAAAGGTTGCAACCAACTTTTACTACTGGGGAAAAGGTGTCGACGAATCCTTTGTCTCGGCAATTAAGCAGATTCAATTTCTGAATCCTGAAACTGAGTTCAGGGTGGTTCGTGCGCACCCCTTTCACAGCGTCCAAGATGGAAAACCTATTGAAATTTAAACTAAGGAGGAGGTCAACTTGCAAGCGGATGACTTACCCAATCCATTGGTGGAGCTAGTTGAAGCTCCTGATTTTGATGATAGGGGTATTACATTGATAGATGATGAGGCGTAAACCCCTTATGATGGGTGGCCCGATATCTGATATTGCTTAACTGGTCTATGAATTTTTTAATTCTTGCTGGATAACAATATGATCTTTTGATTATGGTTCTGAAGTAAAATGTGGCTGCGTTTCTTTATGCTCATTGTTTCTGAGCGTTCTTTTTCCATTTTGATGATTCGAGCGCTTTTACTTGTGATTCAGCTTTTTAAACTCGATGTTGTGCGAGTGTGTTTGCTATTCAACAAGTGTGATCTTCTTTCTGACTCGATGTCGATCGAGCGTATTTAGTGTTCTGCGAGTGTTATTGGTTGTTTATTGGATATTGTGAGGAAG
Source organism: Crotalaria pallida (assembly GCA_037953625.1). Classification (NCBI taxonomy): domain Eukaryota; kingdom Viridiplantae; phylum Streptophyta; class Magnoliopsida; order Fabales; family Fabaceae; genus Crotalaria; species Crotalaria pallida. Next base: position 105,205,423 of record CM075650.1, read on the forward strand.
AACTCAGATCGCCGACTTTAGCCGAAGCGGGACCCTCGGACCGCGATACGAGGAAAGTAATTCCTGAGATCGGGCGTTCTTTTAGTACGATGTTAGACTCACGAAAGGAGTTGTATCTCGATTTCACTCGGTGGCTAGCCGAGTAAAATGAGCAGTACTTGCATTCACAATGTATCCATAAAAGAGTTTAAATGAAAATTTGCAAACTTTCATTAATCGTTGTACAAAAATTCAACTTGAACTACTAGTCAACAAAAACTAAGAAAAGTTGTACTAAAAGCTTTGAGCTATAAACTATATAGGATGCTATCCTGCGTTATTCATTCCTACCTAAGAGCTCAGGAATCGAGCAGTAATAGTTAAGCTAAACTATTCTTGAAACAAAGAAAACTAAAAAAAAAAAGAGAGCTTAGCTGTAGTAAGCTCGGAGCTTAGACACATTCCAACTGTTGCTAACATCTTTACCCGAGAGAGTTTCTAGTCTGTAGCCACCAGTCCCTGTCTTGGTCCTCACCTTGTACGGTACTTCCCATTTTGGGCTCAATTTGCCCACACCAGAATACCCCTTACCACATCGGCTTTGCGCAGGACCAAATCACCAACTTCAAAGCTACGCAGTCGGACCTTCTTGTTGTATTCACGAGCCTGCCGTTCTTTTACCTTTCTTTCATGGGTTGCTGCTGCTTCCTGTATTTCATCAGCTAGCATGTGTTCATCCTTGAGTAGAGTATCGTTGATCTCCGAGGGACGTTCAAGTACCCTAAAGGTGGGGATCCTTTTTTCGATCGGTATGACTACGTCACAGCCGCATGTCAATCGAAAAGGAGTCTCACCTGTTGAGGAGTGTACAGTTGTTCTATGCGACCAGAGAACGCTTGGAAGTTTTTCTGCCCATGTACTAGCCACGCCGCCAAGTTTTTCTTTATGCCTTCTAAAATTGTTTTGTTTGCTGCTTCGGCCAATCCATTAGTCTGCGGATGTTCTGCCGAGCTGAAGTAGTGGGTAATTCTGAGGTCAGCCGCAAGTTCCTGAAAGTGTGAGGCTGAGAATTGCTATCCATTATCCGTTACTATGGAATGAGGCACTCCGAACCAAGAGACTACTTCTTTCATAAATAAAGACTGAATTCGAGCCATTGTGATTGTTGCTAAAGGCGCCGCTTTAATCCATTTAGTGAAGTAATCAATGGCTACAACTGCGTATTTCAATTGTCCCGATGCAGTGGGGAATTTTCCAATGATATCCATTCCCCACTGGTAAAAGGGCCAAGGAGCTCCGAGGTAATGTAACTCTTCGATCGGCCGCTGCTAGATGTCACTGTGGAACTGGCATAGAACACATTTTTTCACATGCTCCATGGCGTCACTCTGCAAAGTAGGCCAGAAGTAGCTCCATGCTCCAGGGACTTTCCACCCATATGGTGGCTGCAGATTCCTCCATGAATCTCTTCGAGAATTTCTTCGGTTTGAGAGGGATCAACACATTTGAGCATAGGCGAACCAAAACCTCTCTTGTAAAGAATTCCATTGAGAATTGTGTACTGAGCTGACTGGCGGATCAGCTTGCGAGCCTCTGCTTGGTCTTGAGGAACAAAACCGTGCTGGAGGTAAGTTAATATTGGGTTCATCCATGTCTTGGACAAAGATACGGCGAGGATCACACTCGGCTCAGGAATAGTCTCTTGGATCAAAGTCTTATTGTTCTCCGACCCCTTCGTACTTGCTAGTTTAGAGAAAATATCTGCTTAGGAGTTCAAATCCCTGGGAACATGGGAAATGTCAAATTCAAAGAAGCTGGAGGTCATTCATTTCATTTCATCAAGATATTTTTGCAAAATGGGCTCTTTATCCAGGTACTGTCCTTTAATTTGAGAGACAACTAATTGTGAATCGCTGAAAACGGAGACCCGAGTTGCTCCGAACTCCCGTACCATCTTGAGGCCCGCTAAAACTGACTCGTATTCCGCCTGGTTATTTGAAGTTTGAAATTCGAACTTCAACGAGTATTCCATTCTATGTCCCTCAGACTTTTCAATGATAACACCGGCACTTGCCCCTTTTCTATTGCTTGACTCATCCACATACACTGACCATGTACCTGGAGACGCTTCTGAGGAAGACTCGGTAAATTCAGTAACGAAATCTGCCAGAACTTGGGACTTTATTGCCTTCCTAGGCTCATACATAATATCGAATTCAGAGAACTCTACTGACCACGAAACCATGCGGCCAGCAAGATCGGGTTTATGGAGAACCTGCCTAAGAGGCTGGGCAGTTCTGATGATGACCCGATGAGCTTGGAAGTATTGCCTCAGCCTTCGAGCAGATATTACCAGACAATAGGCGAGCTTTTCAAGCTTTTGATAGCGGAGCTCAGGCCCTTGAAGTGCTCGACTAACAAAATAAACAGGGGCCTCAGCACCATTCTCTTCTCTTACCAACACTGAACTGGCGGCTGCGTCGGCCACCGATAAGTAAAGAAACAGATCTTCCCCGGCATGAGGGCTATTAAGGACAGGCGGGCTGGAAAGATAATCTTTTAACTAAACAAAGGCTTGCTCACATTGATCGTCCCAAAGGAAATCTTTATTTTTTCTCAAGAGTTGATACCATGGTAGGGCTTTCCGAGCAGACTGAGATAGGAACCTGGAGAGTGCTGCCACTCGTCTAGTGAGCTGCTGGACCTCACGGATGTTGGTCGGACTTTTCACTTCCAGAATAGCTTTGCACTTGTCCGGATTAGCTTCAATGCCTCTTTCATGCTGCATGAAACCAAGAAAGGAGCCTGCTGGGACCCCAAACACACATTTCTTAGGGTTTAACCTCATATTGTAGTCCCTTAAGCGAGCCAATATTGCCATGAGGTCCTGAGCATGATTTTGTTGTTGTTTACTTTTGGCAATTATGTCGTCAATGTAGACCTCCATGGTTGAGCCGATCATTCCCTGGAATACTTTGTTCATCATTCGCTGGTAGGTGGCACCAGCATTCTTGAATCCGAAAGGCATGACATTGTAACAATAGGTCGCCTTTTCAGTGATAAAAGCAATCTTGTCTTGGTCGGGAGGATACATGGGTATTTGGTTATAGCCTGAATAGGCATCCATGAATTATAATAACTTATATCCAGCCGAGTTGTCGACGAGCTTGTCTATGACGGGAAGTGGATATTGGTCTTTTGGGCAGACTTTGTTCAAGTCCGTATAATTGACGCACATTCTCCACTTCCCATTGGGCTTTCTGACTAAGACGGTGTTAGCTAACCAATTTGTATAGTCTATTTCCCGAATGAAACCCGCTCGAAGTAACTCAGTGACTTTCTCCTCAATAGTGACAGCCTTTTCAGCACTGACCTTTCTTTTACGTTGCACTGCTAGTTTGGCTCCTGGAAGGATGCTCAGCTTGTGACAAATTAAATTTGGATCGATGCCCAGCATATCAGCCGAGGTCCATGCAAATAAATCCTTATTAGCGATCAAAAGAGTAGAAAGTTCACTTTTGATATCCGAAGGGAGGTCAGAGCCAATCTTAACTTGTCTGAGAGGATCGTGTTTCAAGGTTAAGAGCTCCCACTGTCCCTTTGTAGTCGGCCTAGTTTTATCGGATTCCGCACGAACATCAAGGTCTGCCAAGTTTACATTTCCTTTCCCGAGGGGGGCCTCTCCAAATGGGCCTGATCTTTGCTCTTGATTTTGCCCAAGCTTACGTTGTAGCACTTCTGGGTTGATTCTTGCTCAGCCTTAACTGTAACCACATTGTCATCCGTCCCCACGAACTTCATTGCTAAATGAACGGTTGACACTACCGCGCCAAACGCTTGTAAGAAAGTTCTTCCAAGAATAGCGTTGTAGGCAGTGGGGCAGTCGACCACCGGAAATTTGATTATCTCCGTTCGAGCTGACGGTTGGTGGCCGAGGGTGACAGGAAGCTGAATGTAACCCCGAGGCTCGATAGTGTCTCCAGTAAATCCGATCAATTCTCCTTCAAATGGAGTAAGATTGCATTCCCTCAGTTTCAACGCCTTGAACAAGGGAAGAAACATAATATCAGCTGAACTTCCTTGATCAATAAAGACACATTTCACCTCATAGTTTCCAATAAGAGCTGTGATGACCATGGGATCGTTGTGACCTGGGAGGATCCTGTCCAAATCTTCATCGTTGAAAATAATGGGGACATTCTTGGTTGACCTTTTAGGGATGGGTTTTTGACTGACGGCTAGGATCTCGTTGATGTATCTCTTCCTGTCTGATCTTTTTTCTCCTCCTCCTGCAAATCCTCCGGCAATCATATTGACTAGGAACTCATTTGGAGATGGATTGGTTTCAGCAACTGGGGTAGGGTCGGTTTTTTGATTGCCCGAATTCTTGTCATCTGGTGACCTGCTTCTTCGGCGTTTAGACCTATCGGGGGAGTGTGACCTATCCCTGCCTCGTCGTCCTGCCGCATCTCTGATGTACTGCTGTAACTTTCCATCTCTAATCATTTCTTCTATCAGATCCCTCAGCCAGATGCATTCATTAGTCGTGTGACCATACCCTTTGTGGAAATCGCAGTATTTGGACCTATCACGCTGTGAGCCTTTTCTCAACGAAGGGGGTCTTTGGGCCGAGCGTAAGTCGGTCTGCATTGTTTCACAAAGGATCTGACTCCTAGGGACAGTCAAAGGGGTGTATTCCTGATATTTGTTCCTAGGAGGAGGCCTTCGTTCCCGATCATTTCTGTCGGGCCTACCACCACACCTTTCATCACGTTTCTGCTTATTTTGACCTTGTGGATCGGTTTTTTGCCGATCGTCCCGAAATTTTTGGCCTTTGTGAAATTCTTCCAAATTTATAAATTTATTTGAGCGTTGTCTGAGCTTGGCCATGTCCTTGGGGGGCTTCCCGATCAATGATTTTCTGAAATCCCCTACCTATAAACCTTGGGTAAATAGTAATACGGCAACGCCTGGCTCGAGCCATGGAACTGAACTAGCTTCTGTATGGAAGCGCGACAAATAATCTTTCAAAGGTTCATCATGTTTCTGGGTAACTGCAGCCAGTGTATGATCGGATTTGGGTTGGATACAGCTGGATGTGTACCTATTTAGGAAGACTCTTTTCATTTCTTCCCAAGAATTTATGGAATTTCGAGGGAGAGATGAGTACCAACATAACACCGATGGCTCAAGGGTCATAGAAAACGCTCGGCATTTCATCCGATCACCACCGCCGTAATAATTCATTGCACCTTCATAGGAAACGATGTGATCGACTGGATCAGTGAGGCCGTTGTAATGGGGCACGTTGGAAGGGCCTAAGTATCCCTGAGGGGTCTCATATGGCATAATGTATGGTGTAAAAGGATGTCCGGGGTGGAAATCCCCTTGATTGTGGTCTGCGGCTGGGTTGATGTCAAGGTGAGGGGGTGGTGGGAGTTGCATCACGGGGACGGGTTGAGGGTCTAATGGTTGAGTTATCAGGTTAGGGATTTGTTGGGTGGGAGGTTGATTTTGAGCCAATCTCGTCATTGTTTGCTGCTGGAGATCGGCAATGGCTTGACCTTGCTGCTAAATAAACGCAGTTTGTTGCTTCAATATATTGATCATCTCTTGCTCGCGAGCGCGAGCGGATGCGGAAGTTGCATATGTTCTGCTAGTGGAATGGGCTCGTCGGGAATCACTATGGGTTGTCGTACTTGGATTTATCCTAGCACTGGGGTTTACTCCTCTAGGATCAGGGTTTGGTTGGACTTGCGGTGTTGGGGTTCGGTGGGTGTCTCTGCCGTGGTGTGCCCTGGTCCCCGTCGATCTGGTTGTATTGCGTGTTGGTGGAGCAGAGCTGCTGGAATCTCCTCGGGTGGAAGGGGGTGGTGATGGAGGTGGTGGGGGAGGTGGGGGAGGAAGTAAATTCCGTAGGCTAGGGGGTGGCTAGGGATTAGTCCCAGTTCTCGGTTGAGATGAATGTGGTGGTTGAGAATTGGTGACACGATTCTGACTTTGTGAGTTAGGGGGAGGCTGGGGATTAGTCCTCGTTCCAGAATGAGATGTTCGTGGTGGCTGTGAATTAGCCTCACGATTCTGATTCAGAAGATCACAAAGGTCACCAGTGGGCTGTGGCTGTTGATCGTTGTTGCTAACGTTTCTGGGTCTACCACGAGTACGCACGATGCGATCACAGAGATCTACTACTTGGCTTCTAGTATGAACCATGGTGGAAGTGGGAATGATTTGTTATTCAGTCCCCACAGACGGCGCCAATGTCGTGTCCTAGACTAGGAGCAGTCTTATGGCTATAGAACGAACCACAGATCTGATCCCAATCGAGTTTTGATGTAGGACCTCGTAGGATTTTCTGACTATCCAGTTGGGATAACCAGGATTTCCCTTGGTCAACAAAGTGTGTGATAGTGTCGACTTAGGGATGGAGAGAACGTACCTTAGCCCCCATAGCCTGGTGGTTCTTATAGGGGTTTACCTGATACATGTGTATACGGGCTTGTCTGGTGAAGCCTGTGAAGAAGGAGTGTTCAATTAGGACTAGTCAAGGTTCTGATAAAGCCACCGTTGATAATCCAGTAACGTTGAACTCTTATCCTTATCCATAAATCTGCCAAGCTTTGCGGGAATATAGGAGAAGCCGTTAGGTTGGTTGAGACTGTAAGCGATAATGATAAGGATGAAGATCCTATGCTTAGCTATAATCTCGTAGACCTGTAGCCTTCCTAAGTGTCCCTAACTCGGTGTTATCCGACCGATGGGAGGTCAGTGTTCTTTGCCCCTGTGCTTAATTGGTCGGTATGGTGAGGACTCGATCGGTCCAGAGTCAAGTCCACTACAATTTAACTATTTCATAAAACCCATGCATAACCTTAAAACACACTACATATGAAACGAAAGGAGTAGTTGTTTAAAAGGTGGAAGGTGAACATCTTAATACTTCTTCTTTTGTAGTGGAACGTATATGTAACTACATAACTAGTAAGAAAAAAAATGATAACATAAAATTTGTTAATTTGCAAAATGTATATATATTTCTGATACACAAGATCTTCCCAAGGAAGCGAGTGTAGAACATACTCTATATCTCTAAATAATTATTTCCATACCATTTATAGAAGATTATATCATATATACAGGTTAGAGTTTTCAGGAAGAGGAAAGGAATTTAAAGAGACATATTTTTATAAAACACACTGATTTTTATCTATTATATAGAGGAGGATGATGATGCTACGATACAAGCTACTACTATGTATTACATTCTTCTACGTGGAGTACTATGCAAACTCCAAGTAACACTATCATACATTACAACACATACTCTTAGTATTACATTCAAAGTCCATAACTAAGGAGACAATTTTTTATGACCATTTACATGACATTTATGGCCATATATTTATGACTAGACATACATTTATTTTTTTTTTATAGACAAAGTTTTTTTTTGTTTTTCTTTTTACGGGGATAGGGGAATGGAAAACTTAATCCACCAAATGGTGGCGCCTGGAATCGAACTCAGGACTTCCAACTCCCAAGCCGTAAGACTTGGTACATGACCATGTGGGATACACTCACTTGTCGACTAGACATACATTTATGACTTTACTATTCATTCATTTATTATTTTATGACACTAGTAATTATTATTTCATGATACTAGTAGTTACTATTTTATGACACCTTAAATTCATTTTGGTAGTAGCCAAGCTTCATTTGATGATCGTTTCTTGACTCGGTGATAAATTTGGATCTTTTGAGTCTAAGTCAATTTGCATTAAATTTCTCACCAATTTTTCTATATCTTTTTCCATGTCTTCATAAGGGTTTTGATATTCTTGCATTGTTGTGACAGGTGTTACTTCATTGTAGTTATAAAATGAGTCATCCCAATAATCTCCTCTGAAAGGTGGACAGATAATATCCAAAGACTTCAGGCTTGCACAAATTGAATTCAACTTGGGATTTGGTACGAAGCAATTTATCTCATGGAGGTGATGCACCAGTACATATTGATGATAAGGATAATTATCTCTTATTAAAAATTCCTACACGAAAGAATATGTAGTCCAACATTTGTATTGTTTTTGAGTCTATAGTAACTTTGTAACAGGATGTGAAAATATGGTTTATGGATGATAAAGGCTGATACAAGCTCATGGATTTCAAAATCATCTTGGTTAATTTTTTGGATTTTCATTCTTTTAATTTCCATTTGAAAATCTCTTCTCCATTTGTATAAAGGATGATACCACTCTAATAAAGTCCAAATTAATGAATCTTTATTATTATGGTTTTTGAGAAAACGTAGCAAGTAGTTTGTGGGTACTAAAATGGGGTAACTATGAAGCATAATAACACACCATAAGTACCAAAGATCTTCTTCAATAAAAGGGGTTCCCATTAAAATTGGAAAAACATTTAGAAATTGGGATTCAGGATTGAACCATGAACGGGCTGGTTGGAGGTTGTGTTTTTGTAGAGAAAGGTTTAAATAGTGATACATGTGATTTTTTTCAAAGCTTTTGAGGTAGGTTGGGTCCATTGGGGATTGTGAGTTTATTTCTGGAGGGGAAATATTTTTTAATGATGGATTTAATGGATGAGGACGAGGATGATGGGTCAAAATTCTTCATAATGATAGGGTATGTGTTTATGGAGGAAATAATTTGGATGGCTTGTTGTGGTCTGGAAAGGTAGTCTGGTTTGTGGTTTTTGTTTTCCTTAATGTAAGAACTACAATCGGTGGGTGAAATAACTAGAGAACACTAGGAGAACACCTAGAAAGGGGGGTTGAATAGGTGTTAAAGAAACCTTGAAAGATTTTCGAATAAAACAAATCGATACAATTAAACCGAATGATTTTTACAAAATCTTCAGCTCTTAATCAATTATTACAAGTGATAATCGATTATGACCTGACAGCAAATTTCAGTTAATCGATTATGCAAAGTGGATAATCGATTATTCATTGCAGAAACAGAAAAATCACTTTTCAATCGAAAACGAAAATCAATCAATTAACATAGATGATCAGAGATAGCACGGAATTGATTAACACCAAGATAATTAATGATTACCTAGGTTATGAAAAAGGTTTTCCCCAAATCAATTTGAACAATTAAACCCTAATTCAATCAATTATAAAAAATCAATCTTTTCTAGGTTTTCAATCAAGAACAATATGAAATAACAAATATTAAAGAGTTAAGGGAAGAGAAGCTTGCTCAGAGATTTATAATGGTTCACTCTCAACCACCAAGAGCTACATGCATCCAGTCCCCTCTATCACAATAGAGAGAGTTTCTTCAATAAGGAATTAGAATTCTCAAATTATAAGTAATACGCCTCTCAAGACTCCTTTCTTGATAGCCTCCAAGATATACCTCACTCTTGTCTTGCAATCCTATTGAACTTCTAATCTAACCTCTCCTTGCTTGATGATAACCCCACATCAAGGCTTCCACTTTCTTGTTGATTCCTCACAACAAGACTTCCAATTCTACTTAGTTTTGCTTGATGAACAACCACCAAGACTTCTTCTTTGTTGTAGATAGCTTGCCTCTTGCAATGATTACAACTCAATAGAAAACACAATAAACCTATTGAATCTCCTTCAAGAACTATGAACAATTAGTAATTGACATTCAAAAGTTTCTTGATCAAAGAATATGAAAAGTAGGAACTTTGATCTTTGAGAAAGTGAGAGAGAAAGTTGAGAGAATAGTGTGGCTTTGATCTTTCTAGAATAATATAAAAATTGAAGTTAGTTGATCACAATGATTAGAAAAAGGTTTATATAGAATACCCAAAAGTTAGGAAACTTAAAAAAATGATTTTGAGAAGTGAAAACTGTTTTAAAAAGCTATTTTGCTCGTGTTAGTCGATTAAACCTTTCAGATAATCGATTAACCCTTTGTTGAAAGCTGATAATCGATTATGCAAACAAGATAATCGATTAAGACCTGATCAAACTCCTGTTAATCGATTATCCCTTCTTCTTAATCGATTATTGGTTGTAAAAGTTGATTAAAAACTTGTTTTCTCAAAACTAAACCTTTTCTTTCAAACCTTTAAGCCACCTATTGATTTAGGTTAAGTGAGATACTCAAATTATAATATGATCATGCCTTTGATACAGATTCACTACCCTCTAATAAATTCTACCCAAAACTCATTAAACTCTAAGACTCAAAATAAATATATTACAAACAATACACATATTGAATCTTAATGAGCTTGCTCTCTCTTCATCATTGTTGCTTGTTGTTCTTTGGTGAGCTTCTCCATGACTTGAGCTTGATCAAAACATTTGCCATTATCAAAACCATGCACTTGCATAATAGATCCCACAATCTCCACATGCACATACACACTAGATCTAACAATCTCCCCCTTTTTGATATTGACAAACATGTTTTGAAGTTGTTGATTGTTAAAACATTTGATCACTTGGTGAGACTCTTACTCCCTGTAACATCTAGAATTTTAATCCCGAATATAATTAGACTAATAATGGGTTTGGGTAAATGGAATGATAATTACAAGTCTTAATCAAGTGTTAAAATGAGAGATTTACTGTTAAAAACGTTTAATAATAGAAAATCAGGAATACACGATTTAAAACTCAAACCATAAATTCCACCGTTGGATACGAAGATAAGGACCTTAGGAAGTTTGCCCCCAAATTTGGGCAAGATCCGACAGTTAACGAAGGTGATATGGAGAGGTCAATAAAAAGTCATCAGGCTCACGCCCAGGCGCGCCAGTCGCACGCCCAGGCGTGCTGGCTTGCATCAGATGCACCAGTTCAGGCAGTTTTGCACCCAAGCGTGGCGCATCTTCCGCCCAGTCGCGCGCAGAACTTTGTTCCGCAGCTGTGTCGCGAATGACGCGCGCACAGGCGAGCAGAAACTTGCACCCAGGCGCGTTGGCGCTATAAACATGCACCAGCGCCCGCCATATGCACCAGCCACCCTCCTCCCTCATATTCTCCGTCCCACCTTCTCCCTCCTCCATCCCTAACCACCCTCAACACCCACCAAACACCCCAAACTCCATTTCCAAGCCTCCTTCATGGAACTAAGCTTGATTTTGGTTTGATCCTACACCTAATCACTCCCTCCCTCTTGTTTCCAAGCTCTCTCTCTCTCTCTCCTAGGGATTTCTCTCTCCTCCCTAGCTTCCCTCTCTCCTCCGTCGGCACCATCGCACCGACCACCACCAACACCACGAGCTTCCCTCTCTCTCCACCATAACCTTACTCTCCTCCTCCTTGAGCTGCCCCTCTCTTTTTCTCTCTTGAGAGCGAACCGACGCTGTCACCGTCAACGTAAATCGACTCCTTCGTTGTTCTTGACACCGAAGTTTGGTGGAGTCTCGAGAGTGAACCGAGTAGGTCGGGGTGACCGCAAGAAGGATCAGGACAAGCCAAAGCAGGATCTCCCTGCCGAGCCGCAAACAAGGTTGTACTAAAGCCTCGAGGTAAGAAGGGTTGTGTTACCTTTACTTAAGGAGTAAATTCTAGGATGCTATAGTGGTAACTAAGGATAGGGTAATTAAGATGTATGATTATGAACCTTAGGGTAGTCCCTGCTGATGTAAATGGAGTATTTATAGTTGTTAACGGAAACCACACCTTAGGGAATAGAATATATGCGTTTAGGATAAGGTCCGGAATGAACGAGTGTATTTAGGATATTAAAAGGTTAATAATGAATGAAAACATAGAAAAACGCAAACTAAAAACCAAGGGGAATAGTTAGGGAAAACAAACTAAACGTGTGAGTAAAAGAATAAAGAGTTATTGTAATATACAAAAAGAGTAGAACTAATAAACTAAAAGATCATATGTATAATAGTACTCGAAGAGTAAAGTGAGGTAAAAGAGAGATTAAAATATGAAACAATAAGTAGGTGCGGAGTCAATTTAGTTAAGAGTTGTCGGGATTAGAGAAATAAAAATGAAATAATGAACTGAATTTTTAATGTAAATAGGAAACCGGTAAAAGGATTTAGTAAAAAGATAATAAAACGAAGAGAGTGCAAATTAACAGGGTAGTTAAACAGAATGGAGTAATAAAATAGGGAAAATAAGTTAAGTAATAGTGCAAGATAGAGGAATCAAAGAAATGAGAAAAGAGAAATGTATGAATACGTGATAAGCCGTAAACGAAAATAAAGAACAAAAGGTTGAGGTAAAGCATCAAAGAAATACTTAAATTATAAGAAGATAAAGAAAAGAGAAAGGATAACGTGGCAGCGGTCGGTAGACATTGTCACAATAAAAGGAATATGACAGGCGGTCGGTAGACACTGTCACAATAAAAGATAAAATGGCAGGCGGTCGGTAGACACTGTCACAATAAAGGATAAATGGCAGACGATCGGTAGACACTGTCACAATAAAAGGAAAATGGCAGGCGGTCGGTAGAAATTGTCACAATAAAAGATAAAATGGTAGGCGGTCGGTAGACACTGTCACAATAAAAGAAAAGAAAAGAAAAGAAAAATGGCAAGCAGTCGGTAGACACTTTCACAATAAAAGATATAATGGCAGACGGTGGGTAGCCACTGTCACCAAATAAAGAATAAAGGAATAAAAAGGTAACCGACACTGTGGCCATATAACGAAAAAGGAAATGAAAGAAAATTAAATAAGTGCAACTAAGAACGAACAAATTAAGAATAAGGATGTAATTAGTCGTACAAAATATTAGGTGATGTATGGATAATGGGTAAGTCTGACTTAGTTGATTGCTATACTTTTTAGGATTTATCTTTATAAGTTCTTTGTAATGCTACCCTTCTTGCTATATTTTTACAGGTACAGATGCGGAGCTTACACGAGTCATGGCCGAGTAGGATTACATTCCACCACGTGGAGTGTACATTTGTTATGAGTGGACTGTTATTGTGTAATTTAGAATATGTAATAGTTGCATGCCCTGAAACATGTACTAATTAGACGTTAGGATTTGATTTGGCTGTAATACTACTGTGTTTTATGTTTTTTAAATAATTCTGGTCTGACAGGTTTAAAAGAAGAAAGTTTTGGGAAGTCCGAAAAACAGAATAAACTCTGCCAGATTTTCGTAAGGACTTTTATTAGTAATCAAGTTTTCAAAAGAATTTTTCAAGCACCAATTTTTTTTTTTGGTAGAAGAAAAAATCTTATTACCATAGGCAAAAAAGAACATCAAACAAATACACATTCCCAATAACCTGCCACCTTCTAGGAAGGGTTCAGCTCAAAGGAAAATGTGCAAAACAAATAAATTGGTTGAAAGCCACCTTCTATGAAGGGTTCTAGCAACCAATTAATTAAAGTTCATTACAAATTCTATCAACTAATAACTTATTTTGCCAAGTCATAAAATCTTTAATACAATAATTAACTCTAACTGCTATCTCTTTCCTAATAAGCCTAAACCGCTGCTGAGGAGAAGAGGAAAGGTTGTTGAATGTTCTGGAATTTCTCTCCAACCAGACATGATACAGCACCAATTTTTATTAAAACTTAAAATTAACTAATTAAAAGTGAGGGTGTTAAATTTATGGTGTAAGAGCAGTTTTTCCTCGGCCTTGGAGTGTGGACTCACAACTCCTATGGTTTACTCACCAAGCGGGTAACCAATTTATTGTGTCAGGTCCTAGGATAGATGAATAGGTACACTTAACCTAATAATTGTTTATTTAATTGTGGAATAATGTGATCCTTTTCCAGAACTCAGTCACCATGCCTCGGAGACGTACCCATGATGATAGGATGGCCACGATATTAGAAAACCTGGTTCAAATGAATCAGAATCAGGCAGAAACTATGGCGGCAGCTGCAGCCACAGAAGCAGCCGCACTCCATCAACCACCAAACCCAACCGACATTAATTGGCTGGCTCGATTCAGACAGAACGACCAGCCCAAGTTTGAAGTGGCTACAATCCTGACGCAGCTCAGAGGTGGCTTCAAGAGTTGGAGAAGATTTTCCGCACAATGTCACCGCCCGCGGAGCAAGAAGTTCCTTTGGCGACGTACATGCTCACTAGAGAAGCAAAATATTGGTGAGAGCACGTACGAAAGGATATGGAGAGTTCCAACCAGGAGGTTACTTGGGACATTTTTAAGGAGGAATTTCTCGGAAGGTACTTCCCAGAAGATGTTTGCCCAGAGAAATAACTAGCATTTCTGAACTTAACACAGGGAAGTATGAGTGTTGGAGAATATGCCGCGCGCTTCGAAGATCTCATCCGGTATTCTGGAAGCTATAGGAATGCTGACGGAAGAGCTAAGTGCATCAAGTTCGAGGCAGGACTTCGCACTGAGATTAAGGTGGCTCTTGAGTACCAAAACATAGATAATTTGGCCCGACTGGTAAATATGGCTAGCACTTATGAGAAGGGATTGAGCCGAAGGACATCCGAGAATAGGAACACGATGATGCAGTGGGCAGAAGGTTCTAGCAGAGGCAAGGGACCGGCTCAGGAATCGGATACATATACCGACATCAACACTATGGCAGTAGTGCCAATAGATACGGCCCCGAATGCGAATGCTCCAAGACCTAGGCTACCCTGTCCAGAGTGTGGAAAACCCCACAGGCATTTATGTTTGCTATTAAAGCAGCAGAAGAAAGAGGGTCTCTGCTACCAATGTGGGCAACCGGGACACATTGGGGCTAACTGTTTCGGGCGCACCGGACAAGGGAATGAGTGAACATGTCCCAGGTTTTTTTTTTTTATTTTAATAATGTATCAACTGTTTACTTAGAATATTTCTGCATAGATTAAGCGTGATTAGTATAACTTAGAAGGAATCAATAAGTGTTAGTACCTTAGATAGAAGTTCCACCAAGCCCAGTCGTGGTACTGTCTCTAGTAGAGGGTAAGGTTAGAACCGATCACTCTAACTCTTACATCTGTTAGAGGATGCTACCATCAACAAACCCGACAAGGATATTTCCATTGATAGATGTGAGATTGGGACTGATCACCTCGATCTTCGCACCTATTAGTGATCGATGTCATTGGCATCTTCCATCTAAAACTGAAATGATCAAATTAGATAGTCGACAGTTTAAAACCCGCCTAGAATCTAATCAAAACTCTTGAACGGTTACCTCGTATAAATAAAGCAGGACCACTTTAACAGGTACCCTTACCGAGATCGATCAAGTCAACCATCGCTCTGTAGAAAATACATCTTCCGATGATTCCCTAATGGAAATGCATTCTCTTGTATAATTTCCATTGTCTTCTTGCTTGACATGTACCTAGTCATGCTGCTACCCCTCGATGTCTGTACTGGTGTGGACCCTTCTCGACCTTGTCACCCAGTACATCCGGAGTCGCCTTACAAAGACCATGAGACCCATTCTTGAGTGCTTCGTGTTTCTTCTCTGCATCCTCATTCTCTTCTAGCTTCATGCATCTAATGAGAAAACTTAGATGTACACACGAGAGTTCGCCAAATAATAGGAATCCAGCATGATTCAAAGCCACTCACCGGTAGTCAACCCCGCACCACTTCCAATCCCGAATAACGCTCGGGAATCCATGTACCCGATTCTTAGCAAAGACCGAAACTACCCCTGGCATGGATATAATCAAGTATGTCGATGCCAAGTGGGGGAGGATTTCAATCCAAGGAATGGGAGATGGAACTTTAACAATAAGAAAATTGTGGATCCTGTCAAGATAGAGAGAGTATGTAGTATTAAAGGACAAGTATGGAAATGTTATGAGATATGACCCTAACCACACCTGAAGCGAGGAATAAAATCGACAAGGATATCAAGAGCACCAACAGAAACCCCGGCAACAGGATGATTCTCCATGTTACAAAGCAATCCGAATTTCGGGGACGCAATTCAAGTAGGTGGGGGATAAATGTAACATCCCGAATTTTAATCCGAATATAATTAGACTAATAATGAGTTTGGGTAAATGGAATGATAATTACAAGTCTTAATCAAGTGTTAAAATGAGAGATATAGTGTTAAAAACGTTTAATAATAGAAAATCAGGAATACATGATTTACAACTCAAACCATAAATTCCACCGTTTGATATGGAGATAAGGGTCTTAGGAAGCTTTCCCCCAAATTTGGGCAACAGGCTCATGCCCAGGCGCGCCAGCCGCACGCCCAGGCGCGCGCAGAACTCTGTTCCGCATCTGTGTCGCGAATGACGCACGCGCAGGCGCGCAGAAACTCGCGCCCAGGCGTGTTGGTGCTATAAACACGCACTAGAGCCCTCCATATGCACCAGCCACCCTCCTCCCTCATATTCTCCGTCCCATCTTCTCCCTCCTTCATCCCTAACGACCCCCAACACCCACCAAACACCCCAAACTCCATTTCCAAGCCTCCTCCATGGAACTAAGCTTGATTTTGGTTTGATCCTACACCTAATCACTCCCTCCCTCTTGTTTCCAAGCTCTCTCTCTCTCCTAGGGCTTTCTCTCTCCTCCCTAGCTTCCCTCTTTCCTCCGTCGGCACCACCACCACCGCCACGAGCTTCCCTCTCTCTCCACCATAACCTTACTCTCCTCCTTCTTGAGCCGCCCCTCTCTTTATCTCTCTTAAGAGCGAACCGACGCCGTCATCGTTGCCATAACTGACTCCTTCGTTGTGCTCTGGACCGAAGTTTGGTGGAGTCTCGAGAGTGAACCGAGTAGGATCGGGGTGACCGCAAGCAGGATAGGGACAAGCCAAAGCAGGATCTCCCCGCCGAGCCGCAAACCAGGTTCTACTAAAGCCTCGAGGTAAGAAGGTTTGTGTTACCTTTACTTAGGGAGTAAATTCTAGGATGCTACAGTGTTAACTAAGGATAGGGTAATTAAGAAGTATGATTATGAACCTTAGGGTAGTCCACGCTGATGTAAATGGAGTATTTAGAGTTGTTAATAGAAACCACACCTTAGGGAATAGAATATATGCGTTTAGGATAAGGTCCGAAATGAACGCGTGTATTTAGGATATTAAAAGGTTAATAATGAATGAAAACGTAGAAAAAAGCAAAATAAAAACCAAAGGGAATAGTTAGGGAAAACAAACAAAAGGTGTGAGTAAAAGAATAAAGAGTAACTGTAATAGACAAAAAGAGTAGAACTAATAAACTAAAAGATCATATATATAATAGTAATCGAAGAGTAAAGTGAGGTAAAAGAAGGATTAAAATATGAAACAATAAGTAGGTGCGGAGTCAATTTAGTTAAGAGTTGTTTGGATTAGAGAGATAAAAACGAAATAATGAACTAAATTTTTAATGTAAATAGGAAACCGGTAAAAGGATTTAATTAAAAGATAATAAAACGAAGAGAGAGGAAGTTAACAGGGTAGGTAAACAGAATGGAGTAATATAATTGGGAAAATAAGTTAAGTAATAGTGCGAGATAGAGGAATCAAAGAAATGTGAAAATAGAAATGTATGAATACGTGATAAGCCGTAAACGAAAATAAAGAACAAAAGATTGAGATAAAGCATCAAAGAAATACTTAAATTATAATAAGATAAAGAAAAGAGAAAGGATAACGTGGCAGGCGGTCAGTAGACACTATCACAATAAAATAAAAATGGCAGACAGTCGGTAGACACTGTCACAATAAAAGATAAAATGGCAGGCGGTCGGTAGACACTGTCACAATAAAGGATAAATGACAGGCGGTCGGTAGACACTGTCACAATAAAAGGAAAATGACAGACGGTTGGTAGACACTGTCACAATAAAAAATAAAATGGCAGGCGGTCGGTTGACACTATCACAATAAAAGAAAAGAAATGAAATGAAATGAAATGAAATGAAAAATGGCAGGCGGTCGGTAGACATTGTCACAATAAAAGATATAATGGCAGACGGTTGGTAGACACTGTCACCAAATAAAGAATAAAGGAATAAAAAGGTAACCGACAATGTGGCCAAATAATGAAAAAGGAAATGAAAGAAAATTAAATAAGTTCAACTAAGAACGAACTAATTAAGAATAAGGATGTAATTAGTCGTACAAAATATTGGGTGATGTATGGGTAATGGGTAAGTCTAACTTCGTTGACTGCTATACTTTTTAGTATTTATCTTTCTAAGTTCTGTGTAATGCTACCCTTCTTGTTATATTTTTACAGGTACAGAAGCGGAGCTTACACAAGTCGTGGCCGAGCACGATTACATTCCACCCCGTGGAGTGTACATTTTTTATGAGTGGACCGTTATTGTGTAATTTAGAATATGTAATAGTTGCATGCCCTGAAATTTGTACTAATTGGGCGTTAGGATTTGATCTGGCTGTAATACTACTGTGTTTTATGTTTTTTAAATAATTATGGTCTGACAGGTTTAAAAGAAGAAAGTTTTGGGAAGTCCGAAAAACATAGGAAACTCTGCCGGATTTTCGTAAGAACTTTTATTAGTAATCAAGTTTTCAAAAGAATTTTTCAAGCACCAATTTTTATTAACACTTAAAATTAACTAATTAAAAGTGAGGGTGTTACACTCCCCCTCAATAAATGCATTTGACATTTGAAATCCAATTGAGTTAAGCTTGATTCTCCCCCTATCTTCAACAACTTAGATCCCTCTATATAAAAACAACAAAACAACCTTTTCTCCCCCTTTTGGCATTACCAAAAAGTATTATAACAATGAAATCTTAAGCCAAAAGAAGAGAAATTAACAATTGTTTCCCTACATAATTTATATCAATTAATCAATGAAAAATAATTGAAAAGTGATACCAATTGAAAAGAATATAACAATGAATTTTTAATCATAATATCATTTGACAAAGTATGATATCAATTGTAAACAATTGTCACAATAACCACAATAGCATGCTAATCACATAATGAACACATAATGATAGCAATTGTAGAAGAATATATATCATGACAACACTTGTGAATTTTCAACACTAATTGTTAGTATCAATAGTAAATACTTATTACCACTTGTGAAAATCCACTTGATACCAAATGTGAGCTTTGTAAAAATAATACCAATTGTAGGACATTTTCTTTGATACTTGAAGATGCAAATAATGAATAGTACTTGTAGACCTTTTGCTCTTCAATTGTACCTACAAAATAATCATGCTTTTCTTTTTGGTATCAAAATGGTCTTGGATCCATTTTTGTTAGTTAAGGGATTTCCAACCTTCTTAACCCAAACAAAATTTCCTTTAGGTATACCATGCACTTTAATATAACACACATTTGAAGTATGTCCATGAGTGCCACAATAAAAACATGTTGGTGCTTTTGAAAAATCAATATTAGAAAAATCAACAACATTTCTACGAGACTTACTCTTAGTATTAGTATAGCCCAAACCAAAATTGTTTGAATTTTCTATTTGAAAATTTAATAATGTGCGTAATTTAATATCACCACTTGTGAAACTTGCAAGCTTATTTTTCAAAATAGCATTTTCATCTTTAAGCAACTTGCAATTCTCACAATCAACCACGACATTCAATCTACTGGCACAATCACAATAAGAACTAGCATATATGAGATCAAGAGTTTGAAGATTAAGCTCATCAACTTGTTTTTGAAGTTCTAAAATCTCTTGTTGATGTTTCAAAATGAGCTTCTTCCTTTCTAAATTTTTCAAAGCTAGTTTCTTAAGTTGTTCATGCATTTCTTCATAAGCATTATATAAAATTTCATATTTAGAAGAAATTTTGGATTTAGTATCACTTACATCACTATTCCCGCTCTGTTCATTTGAATCATTACTTTAGATTTCTTCTTCATCTACTTGAACTAGCAAGTTAAGAGTAGAGATTTCTTCATCATCCGATGAACTACTTGATGTGTTTTCCTTTTCTTCTTCATCCCAAACAATGTATGCCTTTTTGTGCTTTGGATGTTTCTTCTCTTTCTCCATCTTTTTGAGATACTTTGAACACGTATACTTGATATGACCGGGTTTTCCGCATTCATGGAAAACCACTCCTTCTTTTGTTGTCTTGGTCTTGTAGTGTGGGGAATTTTTCTCTTTCCTTTTGTCTTTGTTCAACCTTCCTTTTCTCCTTAGAAGCTTGCTAAACTTTCTTAATAGAAGTTTCATAGCCTCTTCATGAATTTCCGAATCGGAATCTTCACTATCGGAACTCACTCCTATATTATATGAACTTTTAGCTTTAAGAGCGATCCCTTTTCTTGTTTTGTTCTTATCTGACTCTTTATGCATATGAAAATGTCCAAGCTCCATTTCACGTTCTTGAAGCTTTCCGAAAAGTGTTGCTAAGTCCATGGTGTCCAAGTCCTTTGATTCAATAATTGCAGTAACCTTTGGTTGCCATTCCCTGCTTAGACATCTTAACACTTTGTTAATAACTTCACAATTCATGAAAGTTTTTCCAAGAGCAATGAGATGATTAATAATATGAGTAAAAAGTTTTTGCATATCACATATAGATTCATTAGGCAACATACGAAACAATTCATATTCATGCATCAAAGAATTTAATCTAGCACGCCTCACTTCACTAGTGCCTTCATGTGTGACTTGCAAGGTGTCCCACATTTCTTTGGCATTTTGACATTGGAAGACCCTAAAGAACTCATCATAAGATAGATCCGAAGTGATGATGTTTTTAGCTTTTAAGTCATATTGAATTTTCTTTTTATCATCATCGATCCACTTATCTCTGGGAATGAGTTGAGATGCACCTTCTACTTGTTTTGAGGGAATGTGAGGACCATTCTGAATAGCTTCCCAAATATTCGCATCTATTGCTTTAATAAAGATTTTCATTCTAACTTTCCAATAAGCATAACCCTGTCCACCAAACATAGGAGGGCGGTTTATTCAAGCACCTTCACCACCAAAGGGATCCGTAGAACCCATTGTAGTTTCCTCAAGGATCTTTACGAAAAATCTCTATGCTCGTGTCTTTCGACCGATCTCTGATACCAATTGTAAGAACTACAATCGTGGGTGAAATAACTATAGAACACTAGGAGAACACCTAGAAGGGGGGGTTGAATAGGTGTTAAAGAAACCTCGAAAGATTTTCGAATAAAAAAATCGATACAATTAAAATGAATGATTTTTACAAAATCTTCAGCTCTTAATCGATTATTACAAGTGATAATCGATTATGACCTGACAGCAAATTTCAGTTAATCGATTATGCAAAGTGGATAATCGATTATTCACTGCAGAAACAGAAAAATCACTTTTCAATCTAAAACGAAAATCAATCAATTAACATAAATGATCAGAGATAGCACGGAATTTGTAATACCCACCGAAATTATCCTCGAAATCATAAATGAAATATATTAAGTAGATATGAAGTAAATATAAAATAGATATAAAGTAGATACTAAGTTGAAACTAAGAGAATATCAAGCAGATATTATGTGAATATTTTGTAAATAATCATCAAAGTGAATTTTAGTGAAAACATAACCCAAAGATTGTGTCATATCTCATTCGTTAAAAGTCAGATCGTGCCCAAATTTGGATACAAGATTCCCAACCCTCTTATCTTCAAATCCAACGGTGGAATTTATATTTTGATGTCAAAAAGTCTGGGTAATCGATTAACAGATCCAGTAATCAATTACCAAGGTCAAAATTTCAAGTCTGACCAATTTTAAGTGGGGTAATCGATTACCAGATCGTGGTAATCAACTAGTAATCGATTACCACGAGTATGCTGAGCCAAAAATAAGTCGGTTATGAGATGAATGGCTGAGAATTTCCATGGATTTCAGCCACAAATTGCCATAAAAATCTCATGGGCACTGTTTGGAGCTGAAAGGGACATCCTAGAGTGCCTAATTTAAATATAGGATGGAGTATATGCATCATAAACCCAAGAACATAGCTAAAATTCTGTAGAAATCGAGTTTCCTGTCCTCAACTTTGCTCGATTCGTTTTCTATGATCTGAGCTTCAAACCCTAGCAAACTATACACCAAATTAAAGTTCGTTTAACCTTCTTCAAATTGATCCCAATTTTGTTAAATTTGGGGGCCTGTAGAAGAAGATATAACCCTGCAAAGTTGGGTGTCCAAATCTGAAATCTGAATTTCAGATTTAAGGAACCTACTTTCCTTGATTCGTTTCCTATGATTCAAGCCTCAAATCCTTACAAATTATATACCAAACTGAAGCATGTTCAACTCTCTTTAATTTGGTACCAAGTTTGCTCGATTTGGTGGAGTATGGAAAGAGTTATTCTCCTGCAAAGTAAGCTCCTCGAATCTGGAAAACCAGAATTCAGATTCGAGTAACCTTGTTCCTCAGTCTTTAATTGCGTAAGCTCAGGACACCTTAATCTCTCAAACTTGTTTTAATCTATAGTTGACATATCCTAGTTTATGTTTCGACCAATTTCCCCAATTGTTTATGTCGATTTATTGGTCAAAGACACTGAGAAAGTGAGCTCACCGAAACTGCTCATAGTGGACTGCAAGTGTTCGATGGATTGACTTTTCAATCAATCTCAGTCTTTCCAGCCCCGAATCCACTTGATAACTTCAAATAGGTATGGGAGATCTCATTCATATCGCTAGGATAATTATTGAAGTAGGTTTAATTGATTATATGTGAAAGGAAAAATGAACTAACCATGACAAGGTTGCTTGGTTTGGAGACCAAGACAACCCATGGTTCTTTATGAAACCTTGACTTGAGCAGATTTAAAAGAATGAATATAAGCTAATGGAATGCTGAAACTTTACTATTTTGCATTGACATTGAATTTGATATGCCAAGTTGGGATTTATGAATAATATGCAATTCTTGAAGATTGATTGATGTATTGATGATTGGATTGCTTCAAATATGCCTGGACATGTTTGATTATATGTGAATTTGATCTGTTTTGAGTTGCTTTAGGTTAAAGTGAAATGTATCAAAAGTTGGTATGTTAAAACCTCACTTCAGTGTGCAAACTGATGCAGGGTAATCGATTACCAGGGTTTGGAAATTGATTACCAAGTTAAAATTGGCATCAGATTTTGAATTTTAATGTGGTAATCGATTACCAGGGTTTGGTAATCGATTACTAGGTTAAAATTGGTACCAAATTGGAATTTTCACGTGGTAATCGATTACTACCCCTTGGTAATCGATTACTAAGACCCCTGAAATGAATAATGCTAATTTTTAATACACTTAGCCTTAATCTAAAGCACTCATGAATCATGAAAGGAAATAATATGAATGAATGAACGTTTTTATGATGATTTTGATGATGCTTGAGTATGAATATGGAATTCATGCTCACGAATGGAAATTTCAAGAATGAATGAATACTTTATGATGATGTTGATAATGATGAGATATGAATATTAAATTCATAATTATGATGAGAATGAATGATGAAATATGATGTGAAATGGAATCCATTCGCCCCAGGAGCGCGGATGTTGATATGATGAGATTATTGTGATGATTGAATGATGAGAAATAAATAAATGCTAAAGACTGGTAATGAACCATTCTTGCGTTCATGCATTGATTGAGAATTGCTCTAGTTTGTGAAGCCTTTATACTAGTTGCGCTGGGCGGAGGAAGCCTGTAAGTCATGAGCGCTGGGCGGAGGAAGCCTGTAAGTCGTGAGAGGTTAAGCGGAGGAAGCTCATGTGGACCCACCTACCTCCAAACTGTGATGCCCCCAGGATATGATTCTAGATAGGCATGCATCATGCCATATAAATACAAGATAATATGATTGTAAATTGAGGTTTGAGCATTTGTAAATGCAATACGATGATGATGTGTGTATGTTTATGTATGATCATTCAATTAATTATCTGCTTACGCGATATGACAAGTGATTTACTCCCATCTAGCCTTTTGGTGGTAGGTACAAGTAGCTGATGAGGTTAATCAACCTGTCAAGCCAGAGACTCAAGCGGAAGAAGGAAGATATACATTACTGGATTTGATCCATTGTAACACCGAAAGAATGTAAATTCAAAGAAAAATTTTATCCACCAATTTTGAATAAAGGGAATTTCCACTCTTCCGCCGTAATATTTTCTAATAATTTATATTATTCCCTTCATAAAAGATGAGGGTGTTACATTATGGTATCAGAGCAGTTCCTTCCTTTCGGCCTGAGAGTATGGCTTCATCACCTTTGTTGTTAGCCTCTAACACGTTATCATTGAGTTAGTTAGAGATCATTAGAAGTGCTAGAATCTTGTTGATTTTAGAAATCGTCTAAATCAAACATATTGAGTATGATTGTTAAACTTTGATCCGGTTTGGTCAAAGTCAAACTCAGCTATCTTTGTTATGATCGGAGGAAAGGAAGTTAGTTAAGCCTAGAGAGAATAATAACCAACGGGCTAGGGCAAATGAATGCCACCCCAACGGAAATGGAAAATCTCTAGAACTTAATTAACCAAGTGGAATCTGATGATGACAAGTAATCTTTATCTTTAGGTTCATATAATCTAAAGGTACATTTTATAATCTTCCTTGTGGAGGATTATAACTTCAATCGGATTGATATGATCTCTTTACCAACGATATGTACTGTTAGGAATCACCACCCTAATATTTACAGCTCTTGGAAGAGATGATCATGAATATCCAAAACTTCATTCTAGACAGAATATGCAATAGAAGTATCTATTCTACGATCTCTCTCAGTGACATAAGCCTTGATCGTTTATCTACGCGAAAGTAGAACTTAAGTAATCATATCTCTGAATCATCTCTTAGCACTTTTGGGAAACAGAATTCCCTATACCTAGATCGGTAGACCTCGGTAATGCTTTTCCAAAGAGTATTTTTGAAAATATTGTAAAAAGTTCCCCAATTCCTAGTTAAGTGAATTTTGCCGCAATAATGATGGACTTCTCATTCCTTCCGAATGATTCGATATTCTCATTCAGCGAATCCTTCATTTGCTTACCCTTGCGATTATTTTGGTTTCTTTCGAAAATTTTATGATTGAAGTGAAATTTTTATTATGCTTTATGACAGGCATTTTAAAACCTTAACTTTCGAAAGAAGTTGCAATATTTTACTATTATCATTATTTTGAAATTATCAAGCTACTTAAAGTTATTTATTTGAGGATTCTTAGAATTATCTTACACTTTGGAATTTCGAAATTTTGAAGAAACTTTCTTAATGGTATTAGTTTCTAAATAAGGATTTTCTTTAAGACCCTTTCATCTGAATGAAAGGAAAACTTTTAAAGAATTAATATGAAAATGCTAATTCTAGAATCTTTTGAAAAATAATGAATTTCCTTTATAATCACTATTGAATTTTTTTTTTTGGTATGATTTCTATAAACAGTGAACTTTTAAAATAAAACTTTTGGGATAAGGATTCTAAATCACTCCCGTAATATTTAGACGAAAGATAATTCTGAACTGTTCCTAAGCCTTTGGAATTATAAATTCTTTTGAAAAACTTCTTTCAGAAGGATTCACCTATGTGTTACTAAAAGTAAATATTTTTAAACTATCGTATGATTGTTTTATGACGGAAAAAGTTATGAAATCATTCCTATCATAAATTTTTCTTGATTCCTATTCTCAATAACAATTTTGAAAAGATATGAACTGAACTTTGAAATAGTTTCTTGAAATCATTTTGAAAGATCCTTGAAGCCTTAACTTCAAGGAGGATGTTCTTAAAGATATTTATTCATGCATTATTCCTAAATCTTTTTCTCATAAGGAAAAACTTTTTGGAAAATAATACAAATCTATTCACTCTATGAAGAATCTTTTGGGAAAAGGAAATTCCTTTGTGATTCTATTTCACTCTTTTGGGTAATCTTTGAATAAGAAAATTTTTGTGACAAGTTTTAGATATTATTCTTCTCCAATCTTTTTCATGATGGGTAGAAGAGATTTCTCTCAAATCTTTATTTGAGAGAATCCTTTTGAAAAATGACGTACAAAGATTTATCTAATATGTTTGATGACTCTTATCTAAAGGTTCTTATTGACTTCTCGATTAAATTTAGTTTGCGAACTAAATTTTCCCCCATAGAAGCTAACTAATTCCTTGAGAATGTAGTAAGGTAATCTGATAGAGACGAGGCCCACATGTAAGATGGATGACATAAGGAAAGTATCTTAGGAAAATAACCGCAATGATTAGTACCGTTACCCAAAGATCAATGATGGGCCAAACCTACAAACCTAGGAGTATATATTCTCAACAGGACCAAGTAGGAATCCAAGCATCAACCAATTTGCTTAATGGAGAAGGATTTGTATGGGCATCACAAACAAATAATGACACATCGGATCCTTCAAGTAATTGTGAAACGAGAACCTTCACCCTATGTAGATTCCTTTAAAATCCTGAGATCCCAGAGGAACAAGATAAGTTTCCGAAGACGAGGAACGGATGCTCTAAATGGGAATGAGTAGTAAAAATTTTAAGGCCGACCGCAAACCAAAGAAAGTGTATCCTTTTGGACCACGATGTCACGGAAAAAGAAATCTTAATTGACCTAGATTAAGGAAACCCACTCTAAAAGGAGAGAAACCATAACCAATAAGGAAGTAAGAAATATTCTCTGAAGATTGATGGACTATTTCCGGATCATTGTCAAGATTTCCCAAATTAGATTTCCTATGTATGACCAGGGAAATGAAAGACCATCCTTTATATTAGTACTACCTATTCATAAGAAAAATGATGGATTTGAACAAGACTTGAAGAGTTTATGACTAGAGACTCATTAGGAAGACCATCTTATTAGTGATCTGAGACTTACCAAAGGATTGCACCCAAGGTAAACAGAACAAAGGATAATAGTCAAAGACCAGAATGAAGGTATGCATCTAAAGTGATAGGATAACCACCGATTGTCCATATTAACCTACTCGGACTAAGTTGATAAAGGATGACGAGAAGTAAGAATGAGAAGTAGAAAGACCAACCATATATTAGACAATTGTTATAGAAATTAGAAACTCGGCCCCTGAAAAATTAAGGACGATATTACTCTTCCCAACTCTAAGATTCTCTAGTAACGAGTACTCCTCAATTACAAATCAATCTTTCGAAAGAAACCAATCCGTTAAAATTAGGAAATGAGCTGTTGATAAACCTGTTTAGTAAACCTATGAGAATGATCATACCTTGGAAAGACTAGTACAAGCCTATGATCAAAAGCAGACATCCCACAAGTTTAATGGAATGACAATTTGCCTAGATAACCAAAATCCCATATGGTATTATGGTCAACTGACATATGGATGAATTCAAAAGAATGGAAATCGTCGAGAACCTAGAAACCCTTTTGATAATTAAAGACCTAGCTTCATTCTAAGTGGGGGAAAAGTCAACTTTTTAATAATGATATTCTTTTTCAAATATTTGTTTTTATCATAATTTTCTTTTTAGCAAAATTTGGATGACGATACGATGAACATTCCTATCTTTAAGTTCATCTAACTTAAAGATACGCGTATAATATTTCTCATAAAAGTATTAGAAAAGAATGATTTTATTGTTAATAGTATAAATATTAGGACTGATTATCCTAATGTTTATAACTATTAAGAAGTAAAATCCCATCGATTCCCTTATTATCTATGCAAAGTCAATCAGAGTGCGCAGCGGAAAACATTTTCGAAAACGACTTGTTTAAAATTTCTTCATATTTTCATAAAGAAAGAATTTTGAGGAAAGTTTAACAAAATTCTTAAGTGGGGGAGAAACCTTAATTATTTTTCAAGAACTCAAATTCTTGTTTTACTAAAAGTTTTAGAAAATCAATTTGAGTAGAAGATGAATTTCGGGGACGAAATTCCTAAAAGTGGGGGAGAGTTGTGACACCCACCGAAATTATCCTCGAAATCATTAATGAAATATATTAAGTAGATATGAAGTAAATATAAAATAGATATAAAGTAGATACTAAGTTGATACTAAGAGATATCAACCAGATATTATGTGAATATTTTGTAAATAATCATCAAAGTGAATTTTAGTGAAAACATCACCCAAAGATTGTGCCATATCTCATTCGTTAACCGTCGGATCGTGCCCAAATTTGGAGACAAGCTTCCCAACCCTCTTATCTTCAATTCCAACGGTGGAATTTGTATTTGGAGGTCAAAAAGTCTGGGTAATCGATTACCAGAGCCAGTAATCGATTACCAAGGTCAAAATTTCAAGTCTGACCAATTTTAAGTGGGGTAATCGATTACCAGATCGTGGTAATCAACTGGTAATCGATTACCACGAGTCTGCTGAGCCAAAAATAAGTCGGTTATGAGATGAATGGCTGAGAATTTCCATGGATTTCAGCCACAAATTGCCATAAAAATATCATGGACACTGTTTGGAGCTGAAAGGGACATCCTAGAGTGCCTAATTTAAATATAGGATGGAGTATATGCATCATAAACCCAAGAACATAGCTAAAATTTTGCAAAAATCAAGTTTCTTGTCCTCAACTTTGCTCGATTCGTTTTAATGATATGAGCTTCAAACCCTAGCAAACTATACACCAAATTAAAGTTCATTTAACCTTCTTCAAATTGATACCAAGTTTGTTAAATTTGGTGGCCTGTAGAAGAAGATATACACCTGCAAAGTTGGGTGTCCAAATCTGAAATCTGAATTTTAGATTTAAGGAACCTACTTTCCTCGATTCGTTTCCTATGATTCAAGCCTCAAATCCTTACAAATTATATACCAAACTGAAGCTTGTTCAACTCTTTTTAATTTGGTACCAAATTTGCTCGATTTGATAGAGTATGGAAAGAGTTATACTCCTGCAAAGTAAGCTCCTCGAAGCTGGAAAACCAGAATTCAAATTCGAGTAACCTTGTTCCTCAGTCTTTTATGGTAAGCTCAAGACACCTCAATATCTCAAAATTGTTTTAATCTATAGTTTACATATCCTAGTTTATGTTTTGACCAATTTCCCCAATTGTTTATGTCGATTTATTGGCAAAGACTCTGAGAAAGTGAGCTCACCGAAACTGCTCATAGTGGACTGCAAATGTTCGATGGATTGACTTTTCAATCAATCTCAGTCTTTCCAACCCCGAATCCACTTGATAACTTCAAATAGGTATGGGAGATATCATTCATATCTCTAGGATAATTATTGAAGTAGGTTTAATTGATTATATGTGAAAGGAAAAATGAAAAAACAATGACAAGGTTGCTTGGTTTGGAGACCAAGACAACCCATGGTTCTTTATGAAACCTTGACTTGAGCAGGTTTAAAAGAATGAATATAAGCTAATGGAATGCTGAAACTTGACTATTTTGCTTTGAAATTGAATTTGATATGCCAAGTTGGGATTTATGAATAATATGCAATTCTTGAAGATTGATTGATGTATTGATGATTGGATTGCTTCAAATATGCCTGGACATGTTTGATTATATGTGAATTTGATCTTTTTTGAGTTGCTTTGGGTTAAAGTGAAGTGTATCAAAAGTTGGTATGTTAAAACCTCATTTCAGTGTGCTAACTGATGCAGAGTAATCGATTACCAGGGTTTGGTAATCGATTACCAGGTTAAAATTGGCATCAAATTTTGAATTTTAATGTGGTAATCAATTACCAGGGTTTGGTAATCGATTACTAGGTTAAAATTGGTACCAAATTGGAATTTTCACGTGGTAATCGATTACTACCCCTTGGTAATCGATTACTAAGACCCCTAAAATGAATAATGCTAATTTTTAATACACTTAGTCTTAATCTAACGCACTCATGAATCATGAAAGGAAATAATATGAATGAATGAACGTTTTTATGATGATTTTGATGATGCTTGAGTAGGAATGTGGAATTCATGCTCACGAATGGAAATTTCAAGAATGAATGAATACTTTATGATGATATTGATAATGATGAGATATGAATATTAAATTCATAATTATGATGAGAATGAATGATGAAATATGATGAGAAATGGAATCCATTCGCCCCAAGAGCGCGGATGTTGATATGATAAGATTATTGTGATGATTGAATGATGAGAAATAAATAAATGCTAAAGACTAGTAATGAACCATTCTTGCATTCATGCATTGATTAAGAATTGCTCCAGTTTGTGAGGCCTTTATACTAGTTGCGCTGGGCGGAGGAAGCCTGTAAGTCGTGAGAGGTCGAGCGGAGGAAGCTCATGAGGATCCATCTACCTCCAAACTGTGATGCCACCGGGATATGATTCTAAATAGACATGCATCATGCCATATAAATACAAGATAATATGATTGTAAATTGAGGATTGAGCATTTGTAAATGCATTACTATGATGATGTGTGTATGTTTGTGTATGATCATTCAATTAATTATCTTCTTACGCGATATGACAAGTGATTTACTCCCATCTAGCCTTTTGGTGGTAGGTACAAGTAGCTGATGAGGTTAATCAACCTGTCAAGCTAGAGACTCAAGCGGAAGAAGGAAGATATACATTACTAGATTTGATCCATTGTAACACCGAAAGAATGTAAATTCAAAGAAAAATTTTATTCACCAATTTTGAATAAAGGGAATTTCCACTCTTCCGCCGTAATATTTTCTAATAATTTATATTATTAACTTTATAAAAGATGAGGGTGTTACAGAATTGATTAACACCAAGATTGTTAATGATTACCTAGGATATGAAAAAGGTTTTCCCCAAATCAATTTGAACAATTAAACCCTAATTCAATCAATTATATAAAATCAATCTTTTCTAGGTTTTCAATCAAGAACAATATGAAATAAAAAATATTAAAGAGTTAAGGGAAGAGAAGCTTTCTCAAAGATTTATACAGGTTCACTCTCAACCACCGAGAGCTACATTCAGTCCCCTCTATCACAATTGAGAGAGTTTCTTCAATAAGGAATTAGAATTCTCAAATTACAAGTAATACGCCTCTCAAGACTCCCTTCTTGATAGCCTCCAAGAGATACCTCACTCTTGTCTTGCAATCCTATTGAACTTATAATCCAACCTCTCCTTGCTTGATGATAACCCCACATCAAGGCTTCCACTTGCTTGGTTATTCCTCACAACAAGACTTCCTATTCTTCTTAGTTTTGCTTGATGAACAACCACCAAGACTTCTTTGTTGTAGATAGCTTGCCTCTTGTAATTATTACAACTCAATAGAAAACACAATAAACCTATTGAATTTCCTTCAAGAACTATGAACAATTAGTACTTAACATTCAAAAGTTTCTTGATCAAAGAATATGAAAAGTAAGAACTTTGATCTTTGAGAAAGTGAGAGAAAGTTGAGAGAATAGTGTGGCTTTGATCTTTCTAGAATAATATGAAAATTGAAGTTAGTATCACAATGATTAGAAAAAGGTTTATATAGAATACCCAAAAGTTAGGAAACTTAAAAAACTTATTTTGAGAAGTGAAAAACTGTTTTAAAAAGCTATTCTGCTCGTGTTAATCGATTAAACCTTTCAGATAATCGATTAACCCTTTGTTGAAAGCTGATAATCGATTATGCAAACAAGATAATCGATTAAGACCTGATCAAACTCCTGTTAATCAATTCACCCTTCTTCTTAATTGATTATTGGTTGTAAAAGTTGATTAAAAACTTGTTTTCTCAAAACTAAACCTTTTCTTTCAAACCTTTAAGCCACCTATTGATTTAGGTTAAGTGAGATACTCAAATTATAATATGATCATGCCTTTGATACATATTCACTACCCTCAAATAAACTTTACCCAAAACTCATCAAACTCTAAGACTCAAAATAAATATATTACAAACAATACACATATTGAATCTTAATGAGCTTGCTCT
This sequence comes from Crotalaria pallida, assembly GCA_037953625.1. NCBI lineage: Eukaryota > Viridiplantae > Streptophyta > Magnoliopsida > Fabales > Fabaceae > Crotalaria > Crotalaria pallida. The sequence goes on from CM075650.1 coordinate 105,237,139, forward strand.
CTCTTCATCATTGTTGCTTGTTGTTCTTTGGTGAGCTTCTCCATGACTTGAGCTTGATCAAAATATTTGTCATTATCAAAACCATGCACTTGCATAATAGATCCCACAATCTCCACATGCACATACACACTAGATCTAACACTTTATATGTTTCACACTGAAATCATATCTAGAAAACCATTCTTTCAATCTGAGGATTTGGAGGTACCATGGATTTGAATTCAAGTAGCTTTGGGAATGATGAATTACCAAGTTGGACTTCAAATTGATGGCTTCTTAGATGAAAATCAAATTTTTGAATTCCATATTTGATGGCCAGAGTGTCTTTGAATATGATATGATAATGGAGTTCAGAGTCTTTGAATTTCCCAATGGCCTGACCACAATAAAATTTTTGTCCTTTTATTTCTTCAATAAGAACTACTCCCCAATAATAATCACTTGCATCAATTTGAAGGATTCTTCTTCCTTTCCTGAGATTCTTAGTGGAGAAGGATTTTGAGCAATCTTCTTTAAAGACTTCACTGCTTAAGTTTGTTCTTTTCCCCATTTTGGTGGTTTCTTTTTCAGCATGATAGACAACTTGGATGTGTACTTTGCTATGCTTGGGATAAAATCTCAAACAAAATTTAAAATCCCAAGAAATTGTTGAACCTGCTTGGTAGTCATATTTTCATCCAGAAAGTTGGGAAGATTTTCTACCAAATGTGGTTGAGGGACATAATGGCCATTTAAAAATGTAATTCAAGAAAATCAATTTCGATAGTATTGATTTGTGACTTTCTTGATGATAACATAACTCCATAATTGTTGCAGATTGCATAGAACTGTTCTAGCAGTTGGTGGTGACTTCTTTCATCATGTGAGAACAAAAGTATTCCATCAATGTACACTAGGGCACTAGGAAGAATGGGTTCAAAGATTCTGGTCATAGCTTTTTGGAATAATGATGGTGCAACTTTGAGGCCAAAGTGAAGGGCAGTCGTCCGGTAATGCGCATTAGGAGTGCAAAAACATGTTTTGGGTCTACCTTTTGGATCTATCCTTAATTGCCAGAATCCGGATTTGAGGTCAAACTTTGAGAAAATATTGGCATCTTTGATGTAGGTAGGAAGTGAATATATTTTTGGAAGTGGAAATTTGTCATCTTTGAGAAAATTGTTGAGGGGCTTGTAGTCAACAACAAGTCTTTTCTTTTTTCTGATTTGCTCAAACCATTTATTCACATAGAATGCAGTGCATGCCCATTCTGATTTTGTTGGTTCAATTAATCCTGTTTCAGCAGAAGTTGACATTCTTCTTGAGCATTTTTGAGTTATGATGGAGTCATTCCTGGATGGATTGCTTTAGTAGGATTTGCATCTTCATTGTGTTTGAAAGCAAGTTACCATAGAAATCTGGGTTCTTCCATAGTAGAGTGGAATGAGAGAAAAAATAATGACTGTTGGCACATATTTTTAGAAGCTTACCTCTGACTGCTTCATATGCTGGTGGTGCATCTGCTAGTGAAAAAGTCTGTGAATGTAACCGAATAGATTGAAATCTCTTTTGTATTTGAGTCCATGTGCTAGTATCTGAAGCTTCTGACTTTTAACTAGAACATCTTTCCCAATGAAAATGTCTTTTACTAGGAGTTCACTTCCTATGACCTTCGTCCATATTGTGAAATTGCGAAAGAACTTGATTCCAATCTTATTGTTTTGTGATAAGTTCGGTAGAGAAAGATTCTCCATTTGCATCTCTGAACTTAGTGATATGAGTCTCCCATACTTCTAAAGGTAGAATGGAAGGATTCATGATTGTGCGCTCAACTCCTCTGTCAAGAAAAGTAATGGCCTTGATTGAAACATGATACTTGGACTGTAGGAGGTAGCCTTCTACTTTTGGCAAAGGAGGATTGTTAGGGCATAATGCATTTTCCTCAGATATAGAGATATTTTGTATCTCTAATATAGGAAAATGTTCTTGATCAGACGATTCATCAGTATCTTCAAGACTTTCTGTTTCGGTTTCTGATTCTTCGAGTCCAAAGACGGTGAACTTGTCTAAGATTTCCTGCTCCTCTTAAAGAGATTCGATATCATCATCTTCATTTAAAATGAGTGCTTGAACTATATTTGCAGTTTTAGCTCTTTTCTCCGGACATGCTTTTGCGAAGTGGCCGTTCTTTCCGCATAAGAAACATTTTCTATTGTTGCTTTCTCCTCGGAAAGCCTTCTTTTTAAAAAATCTGAATTTTTCTTCTTTCCTTTTTTGAAATTATGAAATTTCTTTCCTTTCGTTGGGAGACTCCTCCCTTTTTTCTTCGTGCAGCTACAGTGTTTTTCATCACAGTTGATCTTCAAATACTTTTTCTTGCTAACACTTTTGTATTTTTCGTCTTCTTTGAACATTTTCTACAGGAGTTGTTGTTGGATGCATATTTTTTCGAGAGCTGTTAGGCTGACTTGGTAAATTTCTCCCATGGTCATGGTTGTAACTTATTTGCTCATCTAATTCAAAATTCTCCACATTTCTTCTTGAAGGTCATCAGGATGAGAACTCACGTAAGTTTTTTTAAGGCTTGGATCATTGAATCATTGAGTTGATAAAATCTTCGAGACATGCGCTGGTAATGGCATTCAAGATCTATTTTTTTAATGAAAAACACTTCATTTCAAAATATTCTCTCCTTACTTCTTTGTCTAGAAGAGTTTGATTACCAAGAAAATGGAATTGTAATGGTGAGATGATCTCATCAATGGTGCATTTGTGGAAACTATCTTGTTTTACTGCACCACGACTGTGGTACAATTTTTTTAGGATCCATGTTGTATGAGCACAAAATTCTTCTTTTACTTTTTAATTGTCAGCTCCAGGTTGAATCATCTTCGCATTCATCCATGCTTTGAATTCTAAATATTTCTTTCTCAATGGTGGGATGTTGTCGATTGAAAATAGAGGAGAAGAGGAAGGTAGTGGAGTGTTTATTTCTCTGGGATTCAGAAAATGTGGGCCTTCAGTATCATGGGATGATTATGTTGCAATGCAAATTTTGGTTAAGTCAGCATATTCATTTTTTGAGACTTTTTCTTAGGATATTTCCAGATAAAACTTTTCTGATTCTGAAGAGTTCTCAGATGATTCCTGGATATCTGCTTTCGTCATTGTTGCATAGATTTGAAAGACGATATGAGGTGAGTTTTAAGAAAGGATGGTTTGGGTAAGGAGAAAATGATCTTTCTTCGAAAAGTGCTAACTTTTCTTTTCTTCTTTTTTTATGATGAATATCATCATATTTTTTCTAGATAGAATGAGGAAATATTGGTGTTTTGTGGGTAGTGTTTTGTGGTTTGACTGAGAGAAAGCCTTTTGGTGGTAAGACAAAATATGAGTCAATTTCAGATAGGTATAGTGGTGATGATGGTGGGGCTTGGTTTTTATCAACATGTGCAATGAGTTCTTCCATTTCTGCTTTCACCTTTAAGTTTTGTATCTTTGTCTAAAAATATGGCTGAATGTTCTAGTATCTTTCATCTTCTGAACATCTTGTTCAAGTCTTTCCATCTTTTGTTTGATATCTTTGTTGTGGTTCTGAAGCTTTTTGGACATTGTTTCTAATCCTCTTTCTAATGAGCTAGAAAGGGTGTCTACCTTTTCATCAAACCATCCCTTCTAAAAACTCACCTCATGCCGCCTTTCAAATCTATGCAACAATGACGAAAGCAAATAACCAGGAATCATCAGATAACTCTTCATAATCAGAAAATTCTTATCTTGAAGACTCCTCAGAAAAAGTCTCAGAAGATGAATATGCAGACTTAACCAAAATGTGCATGGTGACAGAACCATCCCATGATACTGAAGGCACACATTTTCTAAATCCCAAAGAAATAAACACTCCACTACCTTCCTCTTCTCCTATGTTTTCAATTGACAACATCCCACTATCACAATGGAGAAAGAAATTTTTAGATTTCAAAGCATGGATGGATGCAAAGATGGTTCAACCTGGAGCTGACAGTTACAAAGTAATAGAAGAATTTTGTGCTCATACAACAGGGATCCTAAAAGAATGGTACCACAGTCTTGGTGCAGTACAACAAGATAGTTTCCACAAATGTACCATTGATGAAGTCTGTGAGAACCTACAATCGGTGAGTGAAACAACTAGGATACACTAGGAGAACACCTAGAAAGGGGGGTTGAATAGGTGTAAAAGAAACCTTGAAAGGTTTTCGCAAGAAATAAATCAAAACAATCAAAACAAATGATTTTCTTGAAATTTTCTTCTATTAATCGATTAACAAGTCAACTAATCGATTAATGCCGAATGATCAATTCAAACTAATCGATTAATGAAACCAATTACTCGATTAATCAATGTTAAAATTGAAAAATCATTTTTCAATCAAATATGAAAATCAATCAATTAACACATATGATCAGAGATAAAGCGGAATTGATTAACACCAATATTCTTATTGATTACCTAGGTTATGAAAATGATTTTCCCCAAATCAATTTTGCACAATTAAGATTCAATTCAATCAATTATGAAAAATCACTTTTTCTAGATTTTCAACCAAGAACACAATGAATAACAAGAATGTAAAGAGTTAAGAGTTTAGAGATACGACACAGTGATTTATCCTGGTTCACTTTCATCCACTTGAAAGCTACTCCAGTCCCCTCTTCAACCAAGAGAGATTATTCACTATGAGGAATTAGAGTTTCTCAAATTACAAGTAAATGCCTCACAAGACTCCCTTCTTGCTAGCCTACAAGAGATACCACACCCTTGCCTTGTAACCCTATAGATATCTAATCTAACCTCTTCTCTTGCTTGCCAATTCCCACAACAAGACTTCCAATGCTTTTAGATTCTTCAAAGACTTCCAATTGCTTGCTTCACAACAAGGCTTCCAAGTGCTTGATGAAATGCCACACCAAGACTTCCAATATAACTTTGCTTGATTCACAACCAAGACTTCCAATTGTTGTAGATAGCTTGCCTCTTGCAAAGATTACAACTCAAATAAAAACAAAATAACAATCCTATGAATCTCTTTCAAAAGCTATGAAAAGATCAACATGAGAGATTCAAGTTTCTTGATCAAAGAATGTAAAAGTTAAAGCTTTGATCTTGAGAAAGTGAGAGAGAATAAAGTGGCTTTGATTCTTTGTAAAATTGATATAAAAATGATAGGTAATTGTAATAATGATTCACAAAGGTTAGGAAAAGGTTTATATAGAATACCCAAAAGTTAGGAATGGTTAGAAATGCTTTTGAGAAGAGAAAAACTCATTTAAAAACAGTAACAGCTCGTGTTACTCGAGTAGCCAAGTCATTACTCGAGTAACAAGTGTAATCAGTGTTCACTACTCGAGTAATCTGAGTTACTACTCGAGTATTTACGCAAGGCTTCAAAATTCTACTCGAGTAATCAGCCCCTTAATCGAGTATTTGCGCAAGACTGCAAAATTCTACTCGAGTAAACAAGTGGCTAATCGAGTAGTCAGTTCAAAAAACACTTAAAAACTTGTTTTCTCAAAATCTAAACCTTTTCTTTCAAACCTTTAAGCCACCTATTGATTTTAAGCAAAGTGAATACTCAAAATATGATATAATCATGCAATCAAAAGAGATTCACTACCCTCTAATAAACTCTACCCAAACTCATAAACTAAAAGACTTGTGAGGCTAAAGATAAAACAATAAAACATAAACTACCAAACTAAGTCTTCATGAGTTGGCTCTCTCTTTATCACTTGATGTTTGTTGTTGCTTGTTGAGCTTGAACTTGATGAACACATTTAAGCTTGTTCAAAACCTTTTGCCATTTATCAAAACATTCTTCATGGATCTTACAATCTCCCCCTTTTTGAACCATTTGATCACTTGGTGAGACTCTTGCTCCCCCTCAATAAATGCTTTTGACATTTGAAATCCAATTGAGTTAAGCTTGATTCTCCCCCTATCTCCAACAACTTTTCTCAACCTACATAAAAACAACAAAAACAACCTTTCTCCAAACATACCATTTCATTTCACCAAAAATGGTCAAAACATAATATTTCTCCCCTTTTTCAAAACATCATATTTCTCCCCCTTTGGCATTATCAAAAAGAAATATATACCAATTGAAATATAAGATCTAAGCCAAAAATAGAGAGATTAATAAGATATAACAACCAAAGCATGATAATCATCTAATAATCACTCAATGACCAATTGAAACAATTGTATACCAATTGTAATACTAATTGTAAAACAATTGTAAGAATTTGATACCAATAGTATTATCTCAATAGTATAAACAATATCACATTATAAGAAATAATACCAATTGAGAGAACTATGAGCAATATCCAACAATATCAAATTGAAAATACCAATTGTATAATATCGAATGTTACCAATTTGTAGGATTTTCTCCTTAATAGCAATTGAAGAAGCAAATGAATGAATAACACATGAAAGTCCTTTTTCTCTTCAATCATACCTACAAAAACAATCATGCTTTGCTTTTTGGTATCCAAATGGTTTTGGATCCATTTTTGTTAGTGTAGGGACTCTCACCCTTTTTCACCCAAACAAAATCTCCTTTAGGTATACCATGCACTTTAATATAACACACATTTGAAGTATGTCCATGAGTACCACAATAGAAACATGTTGGTGCATTTGAAAAATCAACTTTAGAAAAATCAACAACATTTCTATTAGATTTACTCTTAGCATTAGTATAACCCAAACCAAACTTGTTTGAATTTTCTCTTTGAAAATTTAACAATGTGCGCAATCTAATATCACCATTTGTGAAACTTGCAAGCTTATTTTTCAAAATAGCATTTTCATCTTTGAGCAACTTGCAATTCTCACAATCAACCACAATATTCACTCTACTAGCACAATCACAAGAAGAACTAGCATATATAAGATCAAGAGTTTCATTTCCAAGATTAAGCTCATCAACTTGTTTTTGAAGTTCTAAAATCTCTTTTTGATGTTTCAAAATGAGCTTCTTTCTTTCAATGTTTTTCAAAGCTAGTTTTTCAAGTTGTTCATGCATTTCTTCATAAGCATTATATAACAATTCATATTTAGAAGAAATTTCGGATTTAGTATGACTTACATTGCTATCCTCGCTTTGTTCACTTGATTCATCATTTGAACTTTCCTCTTCATCTACTTTAACAACAAGTTGAGATTAGCAACTTCTTCATCATCCGAAGAACTATTTGATGTGCTTTTCTTCTCATCTACATCACTATCCCAAACTATATATGCCCTTTTAGATTTAGAATTTTTCTTTTCTTTCTCCTTCTTCTTGAGATACTTAGAGCACGAATACTTGAGATGACCGGGTTTTCCGCATTCATGGCAAACTACACCTTCTTTTGATGTCTTGGTCTTGTAGTGTGGGGAATTCTTCTCTTTACTTTTGTCTTTGTTCAACCTTCCTTTTCTCCTTAGAATCTTATTGAACTTTCTTAGTAGAAGCTTCATCTCCTCTTCATCCATGTCCGAATCGGAATCTTCATTATCATCATCATCGGAACTCTCTTCCTTTTTATATGACCTTTGAGCTTTAAGAGCAATTCCTTTTCTCTCTTTGTTCTTGTCCGACTCTTCATGCATATGCAAACGTTCAAGCTCCATTTCATGTTCTTGAAGTTTTCCAAAAAGTGTTGCTAAGTCCATGGTGTCCAAGTCCTTTGATTCAACAATTGCGGTAACCTTAGGTTGTCATTCCCTACTTAGACATCTTAAAACTTTGTTAACAAGTTCACAATTCAAGAAAGTTTTACCAAGAGCAATGAGATGATTAACAATATGAGTAAAACGTTTTTGCATAAAACATATAGATTCATTAGGCAACATACGAAACAATTCATATTCATGCATCATAGAATTTAATCTAGCACGCCTAACTTCACTAGTGCCTTCATGTGTGACTTGCAAGGTGTCCCACATTTCTTTGGCATCACGACATTGGGAGACTCTAAAGAACTCATCATAAGATAGAGCGGAGGTGATGATATTCTTTGCTTTTAAATCATATTGAATTTTCCCTTTATCATCATCGGTCCACTTATCTTTGGGAGTAAGGGTAAGCACACCTTCTACATCTTTTGAGGGAATATAAGGACCATTTTCAATGGCTTCCCAAATGTTCACATCTATAGCTTCTATAAAGATTCTCATCCTAATTTTCAAATAACCATAACCCTCTCCACCAAACATAGGAGGGCGATTTATTGAAGCACCTTCACCACCAAAAGGATTCGTAGAACCCATTGTAGTTTCCTCAAGGATCTTTGCGAAAAAGCTCTATGCTCGTGTCTTTCGACCGAGCTCTGATACCAATTGCGAGAACCTACAATCGGTGAGTGAAACAACTAGGATACACTAGGAGAACACCTAGAAGGGGGGGTTGAATAGGTGTAAAAGAAACCTTGAAAGATTTTCGCAAGAAACAAATCAAAACAATCAAAACAAATGATTTTCTTGAAATTTTCTTCTATTAATCGATTAACAAGTCAACTAATCGATTAATGCCGAATGATCAATTCAAACTAATCGATTAATGAAACCAATTACTCGATTAATCAATGTTAAAATTGAAAAATCACTTTTCAATCAAATATGAAAATCAATCAATTAACACATATGATCAGAGATAAAGCGGAATTGATTAACACCAATATTCTTATTGATTACCTAGGTTATGAAAATGATTTTCCCCAAATCAATTTTGCACAATTAAGATTCAATTCAATCAATTATGAAAAATCACTTTTTCTAGATTTTCAACCAAGAACACAATGAATAACAAGAATGTAAAGAGTTAAGAGTTTAGAGATACGACACAGTGATTTATCCTGGTTCACTTTCATCCACTTGAAAGCTACTCCAGTCCCCTCTTCAACCAAGAGAGATTCTTCACTATGAGGAATTAGAGTTTCTCAAATTACAAGTAAATGCCTCACAAGACTCCCTTCTTGCTAGCCTACAAGAGATACCACACCCTTGCCTTGTAACCCTATTGATATCTAATCTAACCTCTTCTCTTGCTTGCCGATTCCCACAACAAGACTTCCAATGCTTTGAGATTCTTCAAAGACTTCCAATTGCTTGCTTCACAACAAGGCTTCCAAGTGCTTGATGAAATGCCACACCAAGACTTCCAATATAACTTTGCTTGATTCACAACCAAGACTTCCAATTGTTGTAGATAGCTTGCCTCTTGCAAAGATTACAACTCAAATAAAAACAAAATAACAATCCTATGAATCTCTTTCAAAAGCTATGAAAAGATCAACATGAGAGATTCAAGGTTCTTGATCAAAGAATGTAAAAGTTAAAGCTTTGATCTTGAGAAAGTGAGAGAGAATAGAGTGGCTTTGATTCTTTGTAAAATTGATATAAAAATGATAGGTAATTGTAATAATGATTCACAAAGGTTAGGAAAAGGTTTATATAGAATACCCAAAAGTTAGGAATGGTTAGAAATGCTTTTGAGAAGAGAAAAACTCATTTAAAAACAGTAATAGCTCGTGTTACTCGAGTAGCCAAGTCATTACTTGAGTAACAAGTGTAATCAGTGTTCACTACTCGAGTAATCTGAGTTACTACTCGAGTATTTACGCAAGGCTTCAAAATTCTACTCGAGTAATCAGCCCCTTAATCGAGTATTTGCGCAAGACTGCAAAATTCTACTCGAGTAAACAAGTGGCTAATCGAGTAGTCAGTTCAAAAAACACTTAAAAACTTGTTTTCTCAAAATCTAAACCTTTTCTTTCAAACCTTTAAGCCACCTATTGATTTTAAGCAAAGTGAATACTCAAAATATGATATAATCATGCAATCAAAAGAGATTCACTACCCTCTAATAAACTCTACCCAAACTCATAAACTAAAAGACTTGTGAGGCTAAAGATAAAACAATAAAACATAAACTACCAAACTAAGTCTTCATGAGTTGGCTCTCTCTTTATCACTTGATGTTTGTTGTTGCTTGTTGAGCTTGAACTTGATGAACACATTTAAGCTTGTTCAAAACCTTTTGCCATTTATCAAAACATTCTTCATGGATCTTACAAAGTCATCTCATCATTACAATTCTATTTTCTTGGTGATCAAACTCTTCTAGGCAAAGAAGTAAGGAGAGAATATTTTGAAATGAAGTGTTCTTCATTAAAAAAGCCAGATCGTGAACGCCATTACCAGCGCATGTCGCAAAGATTTTATCAACTCAATGATTTCAAAGATCCAAGCCTTAAAAACACATATGTCAGTTCTCTTCCTGATGCCCTCCAAGAAGAAATGTGGAGAATTTTGAATATGATGTACAAAGAAGTTACAACCATGACCATGGGAGAAATTTACCAAGTCATCCTAATAGCTCTTGAAAAATATGCAGCCAACAACAACTCCTGCAAAAAATTTTCAAAGAAGACAAGAAATATAAAAGTTTTTGCAAGAAAAAGTATTTGAAGATCAACTATGATGAAAAACATTGTAGCTGCAAGAAGAGCTTCACAAAGAAAGGAAAGAAATTTCATAAATTCAAAAAAGGAAAGAAGAAAAAATTCAGATTTTTTTAAAAAGAAGGCTTTCCTAGGAAAAGGCAACAATAAAAAGGGTTTCATATGTAGAAAGAAGGGCCACTTCGCAAAAGCATGTCCGGAGAAAAGAGCTAAATCTGCAAAACTAGTTCAAGCACTCATGTTAAATGAAGATGATGATGTTGAATCTCTTTAAGAGGAGCAGGAAATCTCAAACAAGTTCACCGTCTTTGGACTCGAAGAATCAGAAGCACAAATAGAAAGTCTTGAAGATACTAATGAATCTGATCAAGAATATTTTCCTATATTAGAGATACAAAATATCTTTATATCTGAGGAAAATGCATTATGCTTTGACAATCCTCCTTTTCCAAATGTAGAAGTCTACCTCCTACGGTCCAAGTATCATGTTCCAATCAAAGCCATTGCTTTTCTTGACACAGGAGCTCAGCGCACAATCATGAATCCTGTCATTCTACCTTCAAAAGTATGAGAGACTCATATCACTATGTTCAGAGCTGCAAATGGAGAATCTTTATCTATCGATCTTATCACAAAAAATAAGATTGGAATCAAGTTCTTTCATAATTGCATAATATGGACGAAGGTCAAAGGCAGTGAACTCCAAGGAAAAGACATTCTCAATGGGAGAGATGTTCTAGTAAAAAATTAGAAGCTTCAGATGCTAGCACTTGGAATCAAATACAAGAGAGGTTTCAAGCCATTTGGTTGCATTCCCAGACTTTTTTCACTAGCAGATGCACCACCAGCATATGAAGCAGTCGGAGATAAGTTCCGAAAACTATGTGCTGACAGTCATGATTTGTACTCTCATTCCACTCCACTATGGAAGAACCCAAATTTATATGTGCAACTTCCTTTCAAAATCAATGAAGATGCAAATCCTATTAAAGCAAGCCATCCAGGAATGACTCCATCAGAACTCAAAAATGCTCTAGAAGAATGTCAACTCCTGCTGAAACAAGGATTAATTGAACCAACAAAATCTGAATGGGCATGCACTGCATTCTATGTGAATAAAAGGTTTGATAAAATCATAGAAAATAAAAGACTTGTTGTTGACTACAAGCCCCTCAACAATTTTCTCAAAGATGACAAGTTTCCACTTCCAAAAATATATTCACTCCCCACCTATATCAAAGATGCCAATATTTTATCAAAGTTTGACCTCAAATCCGGATTCTGACAATTAGGATTAAATCCAAAAGATAGACCCAAAATAGCTTTTTGCATTCCTAATGCCCATTACTAGTGGATTGTCCTTCCCTATGGCCTCAAAGTTGCACCCTCATTATTCCAAAAAGCCATGACCAGAATCTTTGAACCCATTCTGCTTAGTTCCCTAGTGTAAATTGACGACATACTTTTGTTCTCACCTGATGAAAGTAGTCACCACCAACTACTAGAACAGTTCTATGAAATCTGCAACAATTATGGAGTTATGTTATCATCAAGATAGTCACAAATCTGTACTATTGAAATTGATTTTCCTGGATTACATTTTTCAAATGGCCATTATTTCCTTTAACCACATTTGGTAGAAAATCTTCCCAACTTTCAGATGAAAATATGACTACCAAGAAGGTTCAACAATTTCTTGGGATTTTATATTTTGTTAGAGATGTTATCCCAAGCATAGCAAAGTACACGTCCAAGCTGTTTGTCAAGCTGAAAAAGAAACCAGCAAAATGGGGAAAAGAACAAACTGAAGCAGTGAAGTCTTTAAAGAAGATTGCTCAAAATCCTCCTCCACTAAAAATCCTAGGTAAAGGAAGAAGAATCCATCAAACTGATGCAAGTGATTACTAATGGGGAGCAGTTCTTATTGAAAAAATAAAAGGACAAAAAATTTATTGTGGTCATGCATGTGAGATCCAATATTTTCATAATAAATAAAATATTTTAAAGAATATTATTATATTGAATAAAATAATGAATTTCCTGAAATTCTACCAGAAGACTCGAGTGTCCTAACCGGTACATAGGAAAATTTGAATTTTTAGTTGAAGGACTCGAGTCTTTTGGGAAAGGCTCGAGTAGATCGAGCAGTTTGGCAGAAAATAAAAGTCGGTTTCAACACAATGTTAGATCAAAAACTCGTTTTCATTTAGTTCCAAGCTCAGAGCTCAACCTTGCTTCGTGGGAAGGTAATCTAACACTATAAATAGGCATGTGAGAAAGCTGAAAACACATCGAAATCTCTCGAGCCCAAAATTCTACCCAATTTCCCCTATTTTCTGGTGCAATCTTTAATCCTTCTGTTCTCCTTCAATTCTCACCCAATTCCCGTGAAACCAAAACACAAAACAAAGTTCTGTTTCCAATCTTGAAATAGAACTCAGTTCCATAGAAAAACACTTCCTGTAGATCAAGCTCTAAGCCTTCAAAGTTGAGTTCTCAAAGCTGCAAAAACAGAGCATAAATCAGTGTCAACTACCCTTCTTTCTCGAATTGGTTTGGTAAATCCAGGAGCCCTCTTGATTCAAAATTTGTCTCTGATTAAAGTTAGCAATTCCTAGTTGCTTAAGCTAACTTGTTTCTTTCTTTTTCATGACTTATTCATACTGAAATTTGTGGCCAAAGTTAGCTAGTGCAACTGTTTTGCACAAGTGCAGAATCAAGGAATTCGATTCAGACCCTTTCTTCTTCAATCCATACTTTCTTTAGCATCGTTAAGGTATGGGAGGAGTTATCTAAATACTAGAATGAGTTATGGCAAGCTAGAAATGTAGGAACCATTAAAGGTTCAATTGGGATGCAACTTGAATTCGGAAACTAACTTGGAGGTCAGAAACCCATGATTTTAATGTTCAAACAAGTTAATATGGACTTGATAATGCTCACTGAATTGTTGCACGAATTTAAAATCGAGTAGAAATGAATTTCATATGCTAAAATGGACAATTTCGATGTTTTGTACAATTTTGTGGTTTGATTCTGTTTTCTATTGTTTTGGTTATGTTTGATATTTGCAACATGTTTAATTTATGTGCTTGAACTTCTGTTTTGCAGAGAAATGGAATAAGCAAGCAAGAATCACGAATTGGTGCTAAAAATGCAGAAAAACTGGTGCAGATCCAGCACAAAGACTCGAGTATTTCTAGCAAGACTCGAGTATTCTGGAAAATGCAGAACAACTCCAGTATTTCTATAAAGACTCGAGAATTTTTGGATGAACTACTCGAGTGGTTCATGAACTACTCGAGTGGATTGAAGAAAATTGAAGGAAACACTTACTTTCTTTGTTTATCAGAAATTAATACTTTTCATCAAGATTATTGTTAAATTCTAAAAACCACTATGAGGATTTCACCCAGTGACATAACTTAATTCCGTTTGGTTGATTTCACCCAGTGGTTGATAATTTTTCAACAGGAGTCCCAACGGAAATTTTATATCTATTTGGTTGACAAATTACCCTATGGGAGTCCCAGTGGAAATTACATCCATCTAGTTGATAAGTAACCCATTAGTGGTGTCCCAATGGAATAATAATAACTTAAACTAAACAATAACGTCCTAATGCTAATTCTAAAACCGTCACAAAGTGATTATGCCGCTGATGGCCTTTTTCTGAAAATATTAAAGAAGGGTTAAGGAAATGGAAATGATCTGAGTATTGAAGTATCCGGCAAAGTACTGCCAAGAATGCTGATGAGAATAATGAAAGAAATAAAATATGGAATTCTATATAGTATTATCTTGCATGGTGAATGAGATTTCTTAGGATTGAACACAGGATGTCATGGCACAGGATGCTATGAAGGCTAGATCCCAATAAATCGGAATGCCTATGATATGGATTTCGCTCCTGTTCAATGGATAAGGTAGATATCTGGCCCAGGTTCATAGAAAAGAAGGTCGACTCTACCGAACCGTGATGCATGGATGAGGAGTAGGCATGCATCATGACACAAATGAAACTAAATGAATGTTAAAATGGTTTGAGCATATGTACTTGCATTATTTTTGCTAAATGATGATATTTGTATGTTATTTTTAGCCCCTGTTATGCTCATTTGTTATTGTATTTAGCTACGACTCACTACTAATCCCTTGTGTGTAGGATATGGCACGGAACATGTTGTGCATGGATATGAGACCACTCCATAACGGGGAATGGAACTTTGAAGAGCATCGGGCCACGTTCGAGGGTGACGTGGAGATTACCTTCCTTCATCCTAACCCTTGGTCCCGAATGCGCCCCCGAAGGATAAGAATCCCAATGGTGTATATCATGCACATTCCACCGAACTTTGTTTTTCGCCATGGAACCCCTCCACCGCCACCAAGAAGTTTTAAAAGACGCACTCTTCCACCAAGTCCTGCACCCTCAGCTGAAGGAGTTGTTTTTGAAGTTCCCACTCACCCTAGTCCTTCCCCTAGAGTCCGACCCAGGACTCCGGTTTATGTGTCTGCCGATCCTGCACTTGAGGAGGACGAGGAGGAGGAGGAGGACCCCATTGAGGATGAGGACCCAGTGGAAGATGATAACCAAGTGGTGGATGACGATCCCATGGAGAATTCAACCGGGAGTCAGTGGGGAACTGACGACTAAAGTTGAATTCCTACTAGTGAAATATGTATGACATAACCCATCAGGTTTCTTTTTCTTTTCCTGCTTTATATTTTGGAGTTGCGAACGATATGCATAGGTCATTATATATTTTTTTGTAAGATATTGTAATATAATGTAGTGGCCTAGAGTCTAACTAAGTTAAGTTATGTTTAACTTTTGGAGTAATCACTAATAGAACTAATGTAACAAACCTTGTAAACCCTTTTGCGGTCCTGATGCTATAATATGATATTTGTTATTTCATTTTATAATGATTATAAGTTGTTCCGCATGATTGAGAATCGTGATGACATAACTGGCAATGAAAAAGAGAAAAAAATGGTCATATTTTTAGAATATAGAAATATTAATTAAGGTAATAAAAGTTGGGTCATCACATATGGTTGGAAACTCCAAAACATAAAGCAGGAAAAGGAAAAGAAACCTGATGGGTTATGTCATACACATTTCACTAGCAGGAATTCAACTTTAGTCGTCAGTTCCCCACTGACTCCCGGTTGAATTCTCCATGGGATCGTCATCCACCACTTGGTTATCATCTTCCACTAGGTCCTCATCCTCAATGGGGTCCTCCTCCTCCTCCTCGTCCTCCACATGTGCCGGTTCAGCAGGCACATAAACCAGAGTCCTTGGTCGGACTCTAGGGGAAGGACTAGGGTAAGTGGGAACTTCAAAATCAACTCTTTCAGCTGAGGGTGAAGGACTCGGTGGAAGAGTGCGTCTTGTAAAACGTCTTGGTGACGGTGGAGGGGTTCCATGACGGAAAACAAAGTTCGGTGGAATGTGCATGATATACACCATTGGGATTCTTCTCCTTCGGGGGCGCATTCGGGACCAAGGGTTAGGATGACAGAAGGTAATCTCCACGTCACCCTCGAACGTGGCCCGATGCTCTTAAAAGTTCCATTCCCCGTTAGGGAGTGCTCTCATCTCCACGCACAGCATGTTCCGTGCCATATCCTACACACAAGGGATTAGGAGTGAGTCATAACTAAATACAATAACAAATGAGTATAACAGGGGCTAAAAATAACATACACGTATCATCATTTAGCAAAAAGAATGCAAGTACATATGCTCAAACCGTTTTAACATTCATTTAGTTTCATTAGTGTCATGATGCATGCCTACTCCTCATCCATGCATCATGGTTCGGTAGATTCGACCTTCTTTTCTGTGAACCTGGGCCAGATATCTACCTTATCCATTGAACCGGAGCGAAATCCATATCATAGGCATTCTAATTTATTGGGAGCTAGCCTTCATAGCATCCTGTGCCATGGCATCCAGTGTTCAATCCTAAGCTAGTGTCCCAAATCGTAATCGGAGAAATCTCATTCACCATGCATGATAATGCCATATAGAATTACATATTTTATTTCTTTCATTATTCCCATCAGCATTCTTGGCAGTACTTTGCTGGATACTTCAATACTTAGATCACTTCCATTTCCTTAACCTTTCTTTAATACTTTCAGAAAAAGGCCATCAGCGGCATAGCCACTTTGTGATGGTTTTAGAATTAGCATTAGGACATTATTGTTTAGTTTGAGTATTATTATTCCATTGGGACACCACTAATGGGTTACTTATCAACCAGATGGATGTAATTTCCACTAGGACTCCCATAGGGTAATTTGTCAACCAAATGGATATAAAATTTCCGTTGGGAATCCTATGGAAAAATTATCAACCACTGAATAGAGTTTCCAATAGGACTCCTCCAGGATAATTATCAACCAAACGGAATTAAGTTATGCCACTGGGTGAAATCTTCATAGTGGTCTTTAGAATTTAACAATAATCTTGATGAAAAGTATTAATTTCTGATAAACAAAGAAAATAAGTGTTTCCTTCAACTTTATTCAATCCACTCGAGTAGTTCATGAACCACTCGAGTAGTTCATCCAAAAATGCTCGAGTGTTTATAGAAATACTCGAGTTGTTCTGCATTTTCCAGAATACTCGAGTCTTGCTAGAAATACTCGAGTCTTTTTGCTGCATCTGCACCAGTTCTTCTGCATTTTTAGCACCAATTTGTGATTCTTGCTTGCTTATTCAATTTCTATGCAAAGCAGAAGTTCAAACGCATAAATTAAACATGTTGCAACTATCAAACATAACCAAAACAACAGAAAACAGAATCAAACCACAAAATTGTACAAAACATTGAAATTGTCCATTTAAGCATATGAAATTCATTTCTACTCAATTTTAAATTCGTGCAATAATTCAGTGAGAATTATCAAGTCCATATTAACCTGTTTGAACATTAAAATCATGGGTTTCTGACCTCCAACTCAGTTTCCCAATTCAAGTTGCATCCCAATTGAACCTTTAATGGTTCCTACATTTCTAGCTTGTCATAACTCATTCTAGTATTTAGATAACTCCTCCCATACCTTAACGATGCTAAAGAAAGTATGGATTGAAGAAGAAAGGATCTGAATCGAATTCCATGATTGCTCTAAGAGATTGAAGCTTGGTCGATGGTTATCGTTTTTTAAATTCAAGGTTGGAAAGCATCTACAAAGAAAGTCACTAAACCGTCGTCGGTAAAGTGATAGAAAGATCACTTGTGCAAAACAGTTGCACTAGCTAACTTTGGCCACAAATTTCAGTATGAATAAGTCATGAAAAAGAACGAAACAAGTTAGCTTAAGAAACTAGAAATTGCTAACTTTAATCAGAGACAAATTTGGAATCAAGAGGGTTCCTGGATTTACCAAACCAATTCGAGAAAGAAGAGTAGTTGACACTGATTTATGCTCTGTTTTTGCAGCTTTGAGAACTCAACTTCGAAGGCTTAGAACTTGATCTACAGGAAGTGTTTTTCGATGGAACTGAGTTATATTTCAAGATTGGAAACAGAACTTCGTTTTGTGTTTTGGTTTCACGAGAATTGGGTGAGAATTGAAGGAGAACAGAAGGATTAAAGATTACACCAGAAAACAGAGAAAATTAGGTAGAATTTTGGGTTTGAGAGATTTCAATGTGTTTCCAGCTTCGCCACATGCCTATTTATAGTGTTAGATTACCTTCCCACGAAGCAAGGTTGAGCTCTGAGCTTGGAACTAAATGAGAACGAGTTTTTGATCTATGATTGTGTTGAAACCGACTTTTATTTTCTGCCAAACTGCTTGATCTACTAGTCTTTCCCAAAAGACTCGATTCCTTCAACTAAAAATTCAAATTTTCTTAAGTACCGGTTAGGACACTCGAGTCTTCCAGATCCACTCGAGTCTTCTGAAAGAATTTCAGGATATTCATTATTTCATTCAATATAATAATATTCTTTAAAATATTTTATTTATTATGAAAATATTGGATCTCACATTCTCCCCACTTAACTGAATTTCGTCCCCGAAATTCCGGTTTATACAAAAAGATGAGGGTACTCATCTTTCATTCTAAACTCTAATTCCCATGTTGAATCAGACATTCCATTCTGCCCCCAAAGAACTCACACTAACGGTATCTCTTTTCCTCGCAGCTTCTTGATTCGCCGATCTTCTATTCGCACTAGTCCGGTTTCGAATGTGAGATTCTCCTTTAATGGCACTACATCTTGTTTCACTTGAATGATCGAAGACGGGTCTTGAACGAAATTGCGAAGCTGAGAGACGTGAAAAACATCATGTGATTGGACAAGAATGGCGGCAATGCGATCTGATAGGCGACAGGACCTATTTGCTTCAAAATCTGGTACGAGCCAATGAACTTTGGAGTCAACTTCTTTGGTTTCATAACTCTTCCAATACCGTTTGTTGGCACCACACACAAGAAAACGTGATTTCCTTCTTGGAATTCCAGCTTGGATCTTCGTTGTTCGTCGTAACTCTTCTGACGACTCTGCGCGGTCTTCATCTTCTCCTGAATGACTTTAATCTTCTCGGTCGTTTCTTGAACTAACTCTGGCCCAATAAGCGTGTTCTCCCCCACTTGGAACCAACATAGTGAGGTCCTACACTTCCTTCCATACAAAGCTTCGTACGGGGCAATTTGTATGCTTGCATGGTAACTGTTATTGTATGTGAACTCCACAAGTGGCAACAACCGATCCCAACTTTCTTGGTATTCCAAAGCACACGCTCGAAGCAAATCTTCTAGGGATTGAATCGTCCTTTCCGAATGACCATCAACCTGAGGGTGATAAGCTGAACTCATCCTTAACTGCATGCCAAGAGCTTGATGCAAACTTTGCCAAAAACGAGACACAAAGCGAGGATCGCGATCGGACACTAAGCTTGAGGGTACTCCATGCAATCGAACGATTTCCTTGATGTATAACCTAGCAAACTTCTCCAACGGATACTGCATATTGATAGGGATGAAATGAGCCGACTTGGTTAACCGATCAACCACAACCCAAATTGCATCGAATCCTTCTCTTGTCCTTGGAAAACCACATACAAAATCCATAGGTATTCCATGCCACTTCCATTCAGGTATACTTAGTGGTTGCAATTCTCCTCCTAGCTTCTTATGCTCAATCTTCGCCTTTTGACAAACAAGGCAAGATGCAACCACTAAGTATACAATCTTCGCCTTTTGACAAACAAGGCAAGATGCAACATAAGATGCAACATCTTTCTTTAAACCTGACCACCAAAACATTTTCCTCAAATCCTGATACATTTTCGTTGTTCCGGGATGTAGGCTTAACTTGCTCTTGTGGGCTGCATCCAAAATTGTTCTTCTCAAATCTTGATTTGCTGTGATACAAACACGATCCCTAAACCTTAAAATGCCATCAGCTCCTACTTGAACTTCTGGCTCCATACCTTCAATTCCCAATCTTTTCTTCTCCAAAAGCTCTTCATCCACTTTCTGCAGGTCTCTAACTTGAGTAAGGAACTCATTGGTAAACTGAAGCATTCCTAACTTGATACAGTCAAGCTTACACTGATTTGCTAGGTTCAAGTTTCGGAATTCTTCAATTAACTCTGCTTCCTTAACCATCATTGCACTCACATGCAGCATCTTCCTACTCAAAGCATCTGCTACGACATTGGCCTTACCGAGGTGGAAATGCAATTCGAAGTTATAATCCTTCAAGAATTCCATTACTCTTAGGATGAAGATTTTGTGATTCTAGACATGGATTAAGATCAGGATATTCCATTACTCTTAGGAAAACCTTTCCTAGCTACTGGGAGGGCCCTGATTGATGTTGCAAAATGGTGAACTAATGCTCAAATTTCATGATGAATTGGTGAAATTCAATGTCTATGAATCAATGCAGAATACCATGGGGGATGATCAGTGCTTGAGGTTGGAGGTCATAGAGTCTATTGTAGACTCTGTGTTTGAGGAGATGTATTATGAAAATCCTATAAAGGCAGCTTTGGTGACTGATTGTGAGGAAGGAACAGAGGCTCACCACATTAAGATTCTTCTTGATGGATCTTCAGACATCAGGAGGGGACAACAAGCATCAGAACTGAGGACAGATGCAAAGGAGGAAAGATCGAAGCCAGAGCTCAAGGATTTACCAGCCAATCTCAGGTATGTTTTCCTTGATGATACTGAATATTAACCCATAATCATAAATAGTTCATTGTGTAAGGTCCTATATTTTAATATATGAAATAAAAGTATTTTATCAATATTAGTATCATTAAAATAGTTAATTTTTCCTATTTTAGCAAAAACACTAGAGTATTTTAGGTAAGACTCGAGTATTATAAGTAGCTGTTTGGAAATTTGAATTTTTAAATAAACACTCGAGTATATTTGAAAACACTCGAGTATTTCGTACAGACCTGAAAGTGTATAAGTCGGTTTTCATTTAATTTTCGCACCAAAACGCGGTTTCTCGAATCTTCAAGCATAGAGCTGGACTTTACTTCCACTTGAAGCATTCCTAGGCTATAAATGAGTGCTTAGTTGAAGCATTCAACACCTTAATCATCCCAAAACCCGAATTTCAGTTTCAAACTTTCAGTTTTTCAGAGCACTCTTTGATCTCTGATTTCTCCTTCGTTTCTCAATCAAATCCTTCGAAACCAAAACACAAATTAAAGATCTAGTTCCATCTTTGAATTAGAATCAAGAATCACTTCAAATAAGCCCCTGTAGTTTGAGTTCCAGACCTTCAAAGTTTGAGGTTCAAAGCTGAGAAAACAGAGTAGTTTTCAGCATCAAGTATTCATCTTCATTGAGTTCGTTTGGTAATTTCAGAAACCCTTTTTGTGTCAAACTTGTTCCTGATTGGAGTTAGTATATCCTAGTTTGTTAAACTAACTTGTTTCACTCTTTTTCGTGCCAAATCCGTGGTGAAATTTGTGGCCAAAGTCAGCCAGTTCAACCCCTTTTTCACAAGCCCAGAATTCGAATTTTTGATCCAGCCAATTTTCTTGTTGTTTAATCTGTTGTTTAGCTTCTCTAAGGTAAGGGAGGAGTTATCTAATTTCTAGAATGAGTAATCTCAAGTTAGAAATGTAGGAACCTCACAAGGTTCAACAAGGGATGAAGTTGGAATTGGGAATATGACTTAGAGGTCATAAACCTGAGGTTTTTGGATTTAAACAAGTTCAAATGGACTTAATAAAGCTTACTGGATAAATTTTCGAAGTTAAAATCGAGAACAAATGAATTTTATATGTTGAAATGGTTATGTTCTAAGTTTAAATTGATTCTGTGATTTGATGTTGATTTATGTTGTTATATACTTGTTTATGTGTTCTAACATGTTCAGTATATGTGTTTATGCCTCTGTTTTGCATAAGAATGGAAATACAATGCAAGGAATTCGAATTGACATTGAAAGGTGCAAAAACTGATGCTGTTGCAGTAAAAACACTCAAGTAAATTAAGGAGGACTCGAGTATTCTGGAAAAATTGAAGAACACTCGAGTATTTCTTAAAGACTCGAGTAAATTCATAAGAACACTCGAGTAGGCAAGAACTACTCGAGTAATTCAAAGAATTTTTAGAAAAATCTTACTTTTCTATAATTTCATTAAAGAATAACTCGTCTAATCTCCTATATTATTAAATTCTAATTATTTCCTTTTATCCCGTTGGTTGATTAATATCCTGAAAGAGTCCTACTGGAATTTTATTCAGTGGTTGATATATTGGGATAGGAGTCCCAACGGATAAATGTATAAGTTTATTTGATTCCCATTGGTTGATTTTTATCCTGGATGAGTCCTACTGGAATTTTATTCAGTGGTTGATGTATTCGGACAGGATGTCCCAATGGAAGTGCGTACACCCATTTGGTTGATTATTTTTCCCACGTCCCAGTGGAAGTCTTTACCCACTTGGTTGATATTTTGGGAGTCCTAAATGGGGTCGTTGCATTAATTAATAATAAAATGATTAAACTCCTATCATATAAAACCATCACAAAAGTGGCTGGGCCGCTGATGGAATTTTCAGAAAAGCACTAGCACCAGTTAATGCCAAAAGAAAAGATGAATTTGAGATTGAGAAGGATTATGAACTTTGGGTCTCTATATTGGAGACATGATGTTCAAGGATGTGATTAAAGATTAAAAGAAAGTAAAGAATTAAAGAGAAAAGATTGTGTGGCATTATCATGCATGGAGAAGGAGTTGCTCCGATCTAGATTCGGAACTTCGGTAAGGTTAAATCAGAATATCCCTAGCACAAGGATGCTAGGAAGACCGAGTTCCCATCGATCGTGATGCTTGAATATGAATCGCTCCGGTTTGAATAACCATAGGATTGAGAATATCCCGAGCCTGAGATACTCGGATGCCAAACCGTGTAGCATGAATGAGGAGTAGGCATGCATCACGACACTAATCGAGATATTATAAAAGACAGTTTGAGCATATACATATGCATTTATTATTGCTACATGATAACTTGTGCTTGTTATTTCTAGCCACTATTATACTCATTTGTTATTGCTTTTAGCTATGACTCACTCCCAGTCCCTTGTGTAGGTGATGGCGAGGAACATGTTCTGCGTGGAGATGAGGCCGCTCCCTAATGGGGAGTGTAATTTTGAGGACCATAGGGCTACATATGAGGGGGATGTGGAAGTTATCTTCCGCCATCCTAACCCATATTCCCGTATGCGTCCGCTTAGATCGAGAATTCCAATGGTTTACATCATGCACATTCCGCCAAATTTTGTTATGCGAAATGGAACCCCTCCACCACCACCAAGACATTTTCCGAGACGCACTATCCCACCGAGTCCAACACTCTCCTCAGAAAGAATCATTCTTGAGGTCCCTGCTCGTCCTAGCCCTTCCCCTCGAGTTCGATCTCGAACTCCGATATACGTGCCCGATGATTCGGCACAAGAGGAGGAGGAAGAGGAAGAGGAGGACCCAATCGAGGATGAGGATCCGGTGGATAATGCGAATCAGATAGTGGATGACTTTATGGACAACTCAACTGGAAGTCAGTGGGGAACTGACGACTGAGTTAAGTTGTGGGGTGGAATGTGAATGATATGATCCATCAGGTTTTCTCTTATCTATACTATTTTATATTTTGAGTCATGAACCATATGCTCTAGGTTATTATGAATTTTGTTGTAATATATGTAATATAATGTAATGGCCTAGAGTGTTAAATCAAGTAATTATGTATTTTGTTGAAATGAAGAATGTGGTATGTAACCTTTTTAATATGAATGAAATATGATGTTACTTCACTTGTCTTCATGAATCGATGTTTATATAATTCCGCAAGATTTGATAATGGATGATGACTGACTTTTAGTTTCAAAGGAAAAAATAATATGGTCGTATTTTCTAAATATAAATATTTTACTTTGGAATAAAAGTTGGGTCGTCACATTTAGTGGTATCAGAGCAATGGTTCGACTCTCGGCCTTGGAGTGTGGCCTTACACACTAACCATTGCATATCATGACATGATATTTTTTATGTTTGTAGAATAAGGCTAGAATTCACAGAAACTAATTAAGTTTCCCCTTTAGATTCTGTAGGACTAGATGGCCGGAAGAAATAACGCTAACATTGCGGAGGCTTTGACCCGTATGGCTGCAGTTCTGGAGAATATGCAGCACAACCATCCTCCAAGCAATGGAACCCCAGCGGAGTTTCAAGGCTTAGATTCCTTTAGAAAGTGCAAACCCCCTAGCTTCTCGGGTGGTCGTCGTCCCGAGCAAGCTTAGTTCTGGCTTGATGAGATGAATAAAATCTTTAGAACACTGACTCTGTCGGAATCGCAAAAGGTCACGTTTGCTGCTTATGTGCTCGCTGGTGAAGCTGCTACATGGTGGAACCAAACTCGTCAATTCATGGAGTTCGATCAAGTAGAGTTTACTTGGGGGATCTTCACAGAGAAGTTTCTCGAGAAGAATTTCCCGGATGACATCAGGCTGCAGAAGGAAATGGAATTCCTCGACCTAAAGCAAGGAAGTCTGACAGTTGACCAGTATGCTGAGAAATTTGAAGAGCTGATGAAGTACTCGCTATACTTCCAGTATCACCCCGATGAACATTCCAAGTGTACGCGATTCGAGAATGGACTGAGATCTGACATCAAATTAGCTGTAAGTGTGCAAAGGATCCGACACTATCCGACGCTGGTTAGTACTTGCCGCATTTTTGAAAGGAATACTGTCAAGAAGGACATTGGATAAGGAAGCTTTGGCCCACATCGCAATCAACATAGGTATGGTAGCAAGAACCGGAGAGGTCCTTATCCACAGAAAGGAAAAGGAAGCTCATCATCTTCTGGAGTACCCAGTCTCCCAGCCCCTGGCGCAGTGTGCAACAAATGTCAAAGATTCCATCCTGGAAGGGAGTGTTGGAGAGACAAACCACCGGTTTGCTACAACTGTGGAAGGACTGGTCACATTGCTCGTCTTTGTCATCAGCCCCAGCGTCAGAACAATCAAGGTCCGGGAAGCAAGCCATGGGTTAATGGGAAGGTTTTTACCATGTCCGGATCAGAAGCGGAGCAGGCAGACAATCTCGTGCAAGGTAACCATCTTCTCAATGGCATGCCTTGTCGCTTTTTATTCGATTCTGGTGCTACACATTCTTTCATCTCTGAGGAATGCGTTAAGCGATTGTGTTTACCTGTTTCGGAGACACCATTTAGACTTAAGGTGTGTACTCCTTCGAATGTGCCGGTAACTACGTCAAGAGCATGTTTTGGATGTTCCGTCGATATAGGAAGTTTGTCCTCTAGAGTAGATTTAATATGTCTACCATTATCCCAGCTCGACGTTATTTTGGGGATGGATTGGTTAGCAACTAACCAAGTGGTGATCGATTGCAAGACTCGAACGATTGTTTTTCCCGGTAAAAAGTCGCCTGAGGTGAACCTTAAGGGTACGTTTGTGTGTTTTCTGCGGTAGTAGAAGAAAAGAAAGATGAGCCGAAGATAGAGGAAATCCCGATTATTCGAGATTTTCCCGAAGTGTTTCCTGATGAAGTTCCCGGTTTGCCACCGCATCGAGAAATAGAATTCATTATCGATCTAGTTCCTGGTACTGGTCCTATTTCTATTTCTCCTTATCGTATGGCTCCAACCGAATTATTTGAACTGAAGAAGCAAGTGGAAGATTTGTTAGAGAAGCAGTTCATCAGACCACGTGTGTCGCCTTGGGGAGCGCCAGTTTTGTTCGTAAAGAAGAAGGATGGAGCCATGAGGATGTGCATTGATTACAGACAACTCAATAAGGTTACAATCAAGAACAAATACTCGTTGCCAAGGATCGACGATTTGATGGATCAAGTGAGAGGAGCATCGGTGTTTTCAAAGATCGATTTGAGATCAGGTTATCATCAGATCAGGGTTAAGGAGGAAGATATTCCGAAGACTGCTTTTCGGTCACGATATGGACACTACGAGTATGTGGTGATGCCATTCGGTTTAACCAATGCTCCTGCCATATTCATGGATTACATGAATAGAGTGTTCCGACCTTATTTTGATTCCTTTGTTGTGGTGTTTATAGATGATATACTCATCTATTCAAAGACCCCAGAGGAGCATGCCAATCATTTGAAGATTGTCTTGGAAACTTTGAAGGAAAAGAAATTATATGCCAAGTTAGCCAAGTGTGAATTTTGGCTTGAAAAAGTCAATTTCTTGGGGCATGTGATTTCGAGAGATGGTGTTGCTGTAGACCCAGCTAAAGTAGAAGCAGTGTTGAAATGGGAGAAGCCTAAGTCTGTTACTGAAGTTAGAAGTTTTCTTGGTCTAGCTGGTTACTATCGGAAGTTCATCGAAGAATTTTCTAAGTTGGCTCTTCCTTTAACCCGCCTGACTAGGAAGGAACAACCTTTTGTTTGGAATGAGAAGTGTGAAGTTAGTTTCCAAACTTTAAAGGACAAGTTAACATCGTCTCCAGTGTTAACTCTACCCGATCCCTAGAAAAATTTTGATGTTTACTGTGATGCATCAAAACAAGGTCTAGGTTGTGTTCTAATGCAAGAAGGAAGAGTTATTGCTTATGCGTCGCGACAGTTGAAGGTGCATGAGGAGAATTATCCTACTCATGATTTGGAGTTGGCTGCTATTGTCTTTGCTTTGAAAATATGGAGACATTACCTGTATGGTAATACGTTCCAAGTATTCAGTGACCATAAAAGTCTAAAGTATCTTTTTGACCAAAAGGAGCTGAATATGAGGCAACGTAGGTGGATGGAATTCTTAAAGGATTACGACTTTGAATTACATTACCACCCCGGCAAAGCCAATATCGTAGCTGATGCGTTGAGTAAAAAGACTTTGCATATGAGATCGATGATGGTGAAAGAAGCTGAATTAATTGAAGAATTCCAAAACTTGAATTTGGCAGTTCAGTTCAAACCAAATTGCATCAAGTTAGGAATATTACAAATCACAAATGAGTTTGTGGGTCAAGTCCGAAACCTGCAACAAGTGGATGAAGAGCTTCTAGAGAAGAAAAGACTAGGGATAGAAGGAGTGGGACCAGATTTCCAATTAGGATTGGATGACATTTTGAGATTCAAGGATCGAATCTGCATTCCGGCAAATCAAGAACTAAGGAGAGCTGTACTAGAAGAAGCCCACAAAAGCAAGCTGAGTATGCATCCTGGATCAACTAAGATGTATCAAGACCTGAAGAAGATGTTTTGGTGGTCTGGATTGAAGAAAGACGTTGCGTCTTATGTTGCGTCTTGCCTTGTTTGCCAAAAGGCGAAGATTGAACATAAGAAGCCCGGAGGAGAATTGCAACCTTTGAGCATACCAGAATGGAAATGGGATGGAATAGCCATGGATTTTGTAAGTGGTTTTCCGAGAACAAGAGAAAGTTTCGATGCAATTTGGGTAGTAGTTGATCGTTTAACGAAGTCAACTCATTTCATTCCCATCAACATCCAATATCCGTTGGAGAAGCTTGCAAGATTGTACATCAAAGATATTGTTAGATTGCACGGTATTCCCTTGAGTATTGTATCGGATCGTGATCCTCGTTTCGTATCTCGCTTCTGGCAGAGTTTGCATCGAGCGTTAGGAACGCAACTAAGAATGAGTTCGGCTTATCACCCGCAAACGGATGGTCAATCGGAAAGAACGATTCAATCTCTAGAAGATTTGCTCCGTGCTTGCGTTTTAGAGTACCAAGAAATTTGGGATCGTTTGTTGCCGCTTGTGGAGTTCACCTACAACAATAGTTACCACACAAGCATCGATATGGCTCCGTAGGAAGCCCTCTATGGAAGGAAGTGTAGAACCCCACTATGTTGGTCCCAAGTGGGGGAGAACGCTCTCATCGGACCTGAATTAGTTCAGGAAATGACCGAGAAGATCAAGGTTATCCAAGAAAAGATGAAGATTGCACAAAGTTGTCAGAAGAGCTATGCCGATCAGCGTAGAACCAAGCTCGAATTTCAAGAAGGAGATCATGTATTTCTACGAATAGTGCCAACAACTGGTATCGGGAGAGTGATGAAGCCGAAGAAGCTGACACCGAAGTTTATTGGTCCTTATCAAATCCTAAAGCAAGTCGGTCTCGTCGCTTATCAGATCGCGTTACCACCTTCTTTAGCTAATCTCCATGATGTATTCCACGTCTCTCAGATTCGCAAATTTATTCAAGACCTGTCTTCAATTATCCAGTTACAGCCAGATGAAATACCTTTAAAGGAGAATCTGACATTTGAAGTCGGACCAGTGCAAATTGAAGATCGTCAAATCAGAAAGCTGCGAGGAAAGGAGATTCCTTTAGTGCGAGTTCTTTGGAATCAAAAAGGAGTGTCAGAATCAACATGGGAATTAGAATCTAAGATGAGAGAAGAGTACCCACATTTGTTTATTTAGTCGGAATTTCGGGGACGAAATTCTGTTTAAGTGGGGGAGGATGTAAGGTCCTATATTTTAATATATGAAATAAAAGTATTTTATCAATATTAGTATCATTAAAATAGTTAATTTTTCCTATTTTAGCAAAAACACTCGAGTATTTTAGGTAAGACTCGAGTATTATAAGTAGCTGTTTGGAAATTTGAATTTTTAAATAAACACTCGAGTATATTTGAAAACACTCGAGTATTTCGTACAGACCTGAAAGTGTATAAGTCGGTTTTCATTTAATTTTCGCACCAAAACGCGGTTTCTCGAATCTTCAAGCATAGAGCTGGACTTTACTTCGACTTCAAGCATTCCTAGGCTATAAATGAGTGCTTAGTTGAAGCATTCAACACCTTAATCATCCCAAAACCCGAATTTCAGTTTCAAACTTTCAGTTTTTCAGAGCACTCTTTGATCTCTGATTTCTCCTTCGTTTCTCAATCAAATCCTTCGAAACCAAAACACAAATTAAAGATCTAGTTC
Organism: Crotalaria pallida; assembly: GCA_037953625.1. Taxonomy (NCBI): domain Eukaryota; kingdom Viridiplantae; phylum Streptophyta; class Magnoliopsida; order Fabales; family Fabaceae; genus Crotalaria; species Crotalaria pallida. The sequence continues at coordinate 105,266,066 of CM075650.1, forward strand.
CATCTTTGAATTAGAATCAAGAATCACTTCAAATAAGCCCCTGTAGTTTTCAGCATCAAGTATTCATCTTCATTGAGTTCGTTTGGTAATTTCAGAAACCCTTTTTGTGTCAAACTTGTTCCTGATTGGAGTTAGTATATCCTAGTTTGTTAAACTAACTTGTTTCACTCTTTTTCATGCCAAATTCGTGGTGAAATCTGTGGCCAAAGTCAGCCTGTTCAACCCCTTTTTCACAAGCCCAGAATTCGAATTTTTTATCCAGCCAATTTTCTTGTTGTTTAGCTTCTCTAAGGTAAGGGAGGAGTTATCTAATTGCTAGAATGAGTAATCTCAAGTTAGAAATGTAGGAACCTCACAAGGTTCAACAAGGGATGAAGTTGGAATTGGGAATATGACTTAGAGGTCATAAACCTGAGGTTTTTGGATTTAAACAAGTTTAAATGGACTTAATAATGCTTACTGGATAAATTTTCAAAGTTAAAATCGAGTACAAATGAATTTTATATGTTGAAATGGTTATGTTCTAAGTTTAAATTGATTCTGTGATTTGATGTTGATTTATGTTGTTATATACTTGTTTATGTGTTCTAACATGTTCAGTATATGTGTTTATGCCTCTGTTTTGCATAAGAATGGAAATAGAATGCAAGGAATTCGAATTGACATTGAAAGGTGCAAAAACTGATGTTGTTGCAGTAAAAACACTCGAGTAAATTAAGGAGGACTCGAGTATTCTGGAAAAATTGAAGAACACTCGAGTATTTCTTAAAGACTCGAGTAAATTCATAAGAACACTCGAGTAGGCAAGAACTACTCGAGTAATTCAAAGAATTTTTAGAAAAATCTTACTTTTCTATAATTTCATTAAAGAATAACTCGTCTAATCTCCTATATTATTAAATTCTAATTATTTCCTTTTATCCCGTTGGTTGATTAATATCCTGAAAGAGTCCTACTGGAATTTTATTCAGTGGTTGATATATTCGGACAGGAGTCCCAACGGATAAATGTATAAGTTTATTTGATTCCCATTGGTTGATTTTTATCCTGGATGAGTCCTACTGATTTTTATTCAATGGTTGATGTATTCGGACAGGATGTCCCAATGGAAGTGCGTACACCCATTTGGTTGATTATTTTTCCCACGTCCCAGTGGAAGTCTTTACCCACTTGGTTGATATTTTGGGAGTCCTAAATGGGGTCGTTGCATTAATTAATAATAAAATGATTAAACTCCTATCATATAAAACCATCACAAAAGTGGTTGGGCCGCTGAGGGAATTTTCAAAACAGCACTAGCACCAGTTAATGCCAAAAGAAAAGATGAATTTGAGATTGAGAAGGATTATGAACTTTGGGTCTCTATATTGGAGACATGATGTTCAAATATGTGATTAAAGAATAAAATAAAGTAAAGAATTAAAGAGAAAAGATTGTGTGGCATTATCATGCATGGAGAAGGAGTTGCTCTGATCTAGATTCGGAACTTCGGTAAGGTTAAATCAGAATATCCCTAGCACAAGGATGCTAGGAAGACCGAGTTCCCATCGATCGTGATGCTTGAATATGAATTGCTCCGGTTTGATGAACCATAGGATTGAGAATATCCCGAGCCTGAGATACTCGGATGCCTAACCGTGTAGCATGAATGAGGAGTAGGCATGCATCACGACACTAATCGAGATATTATAAAAGACAGTTTGAGCATATACATATGCATTTATTATTGCTACATGATAACTTGTGCTTGTTATTTCTAGCCACTGCTATACTCATTTGTTATTGCTTTTAGCTATGACTCACTCCTAGTCCCTTGTGTAGGTGATGGCGAGGAACATGTTCTGCGTGGAGATGAGGCCGCTCCCTAATAGGGTGTGGAATTTTGAGGACCATAGGGCTACATATGAGGGGGATGTGGAAGTTATCTTCCGCCATCCTAACCCATATTCCCGTATGCGTCCGCTTAGATCGAGAATTCCAATGGTTTACATCATGCACATTCCGCCAAATTTTGTTATGCGAAATGGAACCCCTCCACCACCACCAAGACGTTTTCCGAGACGCACTATCCCACCGAGTCCAACACTCTCCTCAGAAAGAATCATTCTAGAGGTCCCTGCTCGTCCTAGCCCTTCCCATCGAGTTCTATCCCGAACTCCGATATACGTGCCCGATGATTCGGTACAAGAGGAGGAGGAAGAGGAAGAGGAGGACCCAATCGAGGATGAGGATCCGGTGGATAATGCGAATCAGATGGTGGATGACTTTATGGACAACTCAACTGGAAGTCAGTGGGGAACCGACGACTGAGTTAAGTTGTGGGGTGGAATGTGAATAATATGATCCATCAGGTTTTCTCTTATTTATACTATTTTATATTTTGAGTCATGAACCATATGCTCTAGGTTATTATGAATTTTGTTGTAATATATGTAATATAATGTAATGGCCTAGAGTGTTAAATCGAGTAATTATGTATTTTGTTGAAATGAAGAATGTGGTATGTAACCTTTTTAATATGAATGAAATATGATGTTACTTCACCTGTCTTCATGACTCGATGTTTATATAATTCCGCAAGATTTGATAATGGATGATGACTGACTTTTAGTTTCAAAGGAAAAAAAAATATGGTCGTATTTTCTAAATATAAATATTTTACTTTGGAATAAAAGTTGGGTCGTCACAATTTGACTAAATCTCAAACTGAACAATTATTAAGAGTTTTGAGGCATTATAAATCTGTTGTTGGAAGGAGTGTATCAGATCTAAAGGGAATTAGTCCCTCCTTTTGCATGCATAAGATTCTCTTGGAGCAGAATTTTAAACTTGTGATACAACCGCAGCAGAGGTTAAATCCCACTCTGCAAGAGGTTGTTAGGAAAGAGGTGATGAAGTTATTGGATGCTGGGATTATCTATCCCATCTCAGACAGTTCTTGGTTAAGCCCAGTGCAAGTGGTCCCGAAGAAGGGAGGGTTAACAGTGGTGAAAAATGAAAATAATGAACTTATACCCACCCGACTGTTTTTGGGTGGAGGGTGTGTATTGATTATAGGAGATTAAACAGGTCACCCGTAAGGACAATTTCCCTTCAATTTATGAACCAAATGTTAGAAAGATTAGTCGGGCATGAATATTATTGCTTTTTAGATGGTTATTCTGGTTATAACCAGATTCATGTGGATCCAATAGACCAAGAAAAAACTGCTTTTACTTGTCCCTTTGGAGTTTTCACTTATCGAAGGATGCCTTTTGGTTTTGTGCAATAATGCACCAACAACTTTTCAAAAGTGCATGTTATCCATCTTTTCCGATATGGTTGAAAAGTTCATTGAGGTTTTTATGGATGATTTCTCAGTCTTTGGATCTTCATTTGAATGATGTCTAAGTAATCAAGAACAGGTGTTGAAAAGATGTCAGGAAACTAACCTTGTACTTAACTGGGAAAAATTTCAATTTATGGTTAAGGAAGGGATAGTTTTGGGGCATCTGATTTCTGATAAAGGAATCGAGTTAGACAAAGCTAAAGTTTCTGTGATTGAGAATCTACCTCCTCCAACAAATGTCAAAGGTGTTAGGAGTTTTATGGGGCATGCCGGTTTTTACCGGAGGTTCATAAAAGATTTTTCAAAAATAACCAAACCCCTTTGTAATTTGTTGGAGAAAGATGTGGAATTTAAGTTTGATAATGATTGCATGAATGCTTTTAATGATTTGAGAAAGAGACAAGTATCTGCCCCTGTATTGGTTCCACCTGATTGGAACGAACCTTTTGAACTTATGTGTAGAGCTGTCAAAACGGGCTATAGGGCCGGGTTCGGGCCAAATTGGGCTCGGGCCAAAAAGCCCGGTTGTAAATTGAGTACCCTAGTATGAAACCCAAACCCGTCCTAAGCGGGCTTCAGGCCCTATGCGGGCTGGCCCCCATCCTCTTTTTTTTTTAATAATTTGTACAATTTAACCACTTCACATGTATAGTTTAATATACCGAAAATTTTCTACAATTCAACCACTCCAATTACATAGTTTAACATACCAAAAATTTCTTCGGTTCCTATTTATTTATTTATTCATAAATTTCAACCATCCAAACTTCTTTATTATTATTTTTTTTATTTCTACGGTACCTGTTTATTTTTTTTAACACTAGTTTACAAAAATATCAGCACATGAGTACAAGAAAATTGGATTCACTCATCCAACCATATTCAAACAATATGTTTTGGTTCAAATTTTATTTTCTCTTTGGAGGTTGATTGGTTCAATATTTCAAATTATATATATATATATATATATATATATATATATATTTATTAGTTGTTGTATTTTTTTTCCATTCCATACTATATACTCGTAGGGACTGAAATCTTAGGACTGATGTCACTAACCATTTATATATTTTTTTCCAAAAAAATTAATGAATAAATTTCCTTTATTTTTTACACATGTTTTTTTAACCAATAATAAATTTTTTTTCCTTTTATAATGAACACATGCACATGTAAAGTTAAGAAGATATGAATTTTTTTTTCTTTTTCCAAGCCCGGTGGGCCAGCTCGAACCTGAACTCGATCGGGCAGGGCTAAATAGTCCGGGTTGAGTAAATATGCTATATTAAGAAGCCCGAGCCCTATGATTTTTAGGGTTTTTTGGCCCGGCCCGGTTGGCCCGACCCGTTTTGACAGCTTTACTTATATGTGATGCTACTGATTTTGCTATAGGTGCAGAAAAAATAAAGTATTTCATATAATTTATTATGCTAGTCGTGTGCTAAATGATGCTCAAATTAATTATAATTAATTATACGACTACTGAGAAAGAATTTTTAGCTGTGATTTTCGCAGTGGATAAGTTTCGATCTTATTTGATAGGGTCGAAGGTTATTGTTTATACTGACCATGCAGCTTTAAGGCACCTTATGACTAAGCAGGATGCTAAGCCAAGACTAATAAGGTGGATCTTGTTACTACAAGAGTTCGATATTGAGATAAGGGACAAAAAGGGGGTTCATAATGTTATAGCAGACCATTTGTCTAGGCTTTCCTTAGAGGGTAGTGAAGAGGATGTTCTAGTACCCATACAAGATGAATTTCCTGATAAGAAACTTTTGGTTGTTTCTGCTATACCTTGGTATGCGAACATTGCTAACTTTAAGGCAGCCAATATCATCCCAAATGAACTTACAATCCAACAAAATAAATTTTTTTATGTGATATTAAGTTTTATGTTTGGGATGAACCTTTCTTGTATAGAAAAGGAATAGATGGAATTCTTAGGATGTGTATTTATGAGAAGGAGATACCTGATATTTTGTGGCATTGTCATGCTTCTCAATATGGTGGTCATTATAGTCAAGATAGAACATCGTCTAAGATTTTGCAAAGTGGCTATTGGTGGCCTACAATAATTAAAGATGCTAGAAATTTTGTTATGCACTGTGACACGTGCCAGAGAACAGGTAATATCTCTCGAAAGGATGAGATGTCTCTCCAAAGTATTTTGGAGGTCAAAATCTTTGACATTTGGGGAATTGATTTTGTTGGACCATTTCCTCCTTCATTTGGCAACAAGTATATTTTGGTTACGGTGGATTATGTGTCTAAATGGATGAAGGCGATAGCAAGCCCCACCAATGATGGTGTTGTTGTTGTGAAATTTGTAAAGAACCATATATTCAGCAGGTTTGGAGTCCCTATGGTTCTCATTAGTGATAATGGTACCCACTTTTGTAATACGGTTTTAGAGAAGGTTCTGGCCAAGTATGAGGTGCACCACAAAGTATCTACCCCGTACCATCCTCAAACTAGTGGTCAGGTAGAAGTTTCTAATCATCAGCTCAAGAAAATTCTAGAAAAAACTGTAAATAGATCTCGAAGGATTGGTCTGGGAAACTAAATGATGCTATGTGGGCATATAGGACAGCTTTTAAAACACCTTTGGGTATGTCTCCTTATCAGGTGGTTTTTGGTAAGAATTGTCATTTGCCTGTTGAATTGGTTCATAAGGCTTATTGGGCAACCAGGTTTCTTAATATGGATATGCAACAGGCTGGTGACAAAAGAATTTTGCTACTCACTGAACTTGATGAGTTTAGGGAGGAGGCATATAGATTTTCAAAAGATTTAAAAGAGAAGACTAAACAATAACATGATAGGAAAATTGTTATTAAAACTTTTGAAAAAGGGCAGTTGGTCTTGTTGCATAACTCTCTACTGAGGCTTTTCCCTGTAAAGCTTATGTTTAGATGGTCTGGTCCCTTTATTGTTGAGCAGGTCTCACCTTTTGGTGCTGTGGAGCTCAGAGATCCAAAGAATGACTGCACTTTTAAGGTGAATGGGAAAAGATTGAAGTTGTACCTAGGAGGAGAAGTGGATCCAGCAAAGACAAGGGTCAAGTTCCAAGACCCTTAGCTTTTCAAAAAGGACATCCGTCATACTCGGAACGTTATCAAGTCATTTGGTATACAAGTCCAGTTATCAAATTTCAATATTCCTTGATCTATACTGTATTTGGTAGGAGTTTTTTCTTGAATTTGTTTTCTAAATTGGTTAAGTTCTGAATCGTTTTGTTGGGCTATTATTAATTAAATTATTTTCTATGGTTAAATTATGTAATTTAAGGTTATTAGGGTATTTTAAATATATGTATTCTTCAAGAATTAAAACAAAAACTCACATTCACCACTGTATTAGTTTTACCAAATTCACAAAAACCATTTGAAATATATTGTGATGCCTCAAAATTCAACTTAGGGTATGTATTAATGCAAAACAAAGGTATAGTAGTCTATGCGTCATGACATCTCCACCCACATGAAGAAAATTACCCTATCCATGATCTCGAATTAGCCACTGTAGTATTTCCCCCAAAAATATGGAGACATTATTTATATGGAACAAAATTTGAAATATTCAGTGATCACAAAAGCCTAAAATACTTGTTTGACCAGAGAGAATTAAACATGAGACAACGAAGATGGATAGAATTTTTAAAAGACTGAATTTGAGTTAAAATATCATCCAGCAAAGGCAAACATTGTAGCCGATGCTCTAAATAGAAAATCCTTACATATGGCTACCATAATGATAAAGGAAACAAAACTTCTTGAAGATTACCAAGATTTAAAATATCCTAATAACCTTAAATTACATAATTTAACCATAGAAAATAACTTAATAATAAAATAAAAATAGCCCAATAGAACGATTCAGAACTTGACCAATTTAGGAAACAAATTCAAGAAAAAACTCCTACCAAATATAGTATGGATCAAGAAATATTGAAATTTGATAACCGAAATTGTATACCAAATGACTCCAATTTAAAGAGACAAATTTTAGAAGAAGCTCACAGAAGTATGTTCACCACACATCCGGAACGTATAAAATGTATAAAGATCTCAAGAAAAATTTTTGGTGGCCAGGATTAAAGACAAATGTGACCAATTATGTATCCTCTTGTCTAACTTGTCAAATAATTAAAATCGAACATCAAAAACCATCTGGATCTGTCCAACCATCAAGCATTCCAAAATGGAATTGGTATAAAATCACTATGGATTTTGTAATGGGGTTACCAAGAACTCCCTCGGGATATGATTCAATTTGGGTTGTGGTAGACAGATTAACTAAGTCTGCACTCAAAGAATTAAATTGTAAGATTATCTGGTATCCCTTGTAACATCACATCTAATAGAGATCTCAGTTTTACTTTTAGATTTTGGGGAGCTTTACAAAAATCTTTTGGAACAAGAGTTCAGTTTAGCACAGCTTACCATTCCTAAACTGATTGTCAATCTAAAAGAACTATTCAAACCTTGGAAGACATGTTAAGATCTTGAATTTTAGGACACCAGGGAAGTTGGGACAGACATTTACCACTAGTTGAATTTACTTATAATAATAGTTACTATTCAAGTATAGTTATGGCTCCATATGATGCTATGTATGGAAGAAAATGTAGATCACTCATGTGGTAGACCGACCCTCGGTCTACCCTAAAGCACCCTTGGCCGACCAGAATACTCATTCTACCAGGTCACACATCTTTGGGCCGAGCGCATGCCATAGGACCCACCCTAGCGACTCTGGACCGAGCACAAGGACCTCTTCCCTTGAAGAGTCCAAGCTAAGCGCGCATGAGCCTAGCTCGCTAACCAGATAAGACTAACCGCTAACAGGATAAGGATGTATGACTCATCCCTTATCCTATAAAGGGACACGTCAGCCCTATTGGACCTCCGTACAGGCCCATAGGGTACAACACCGCTCCCCCTATAAATAGCTGTCTCCAGCTAGGGGCTCAGGTACGTTCTCTCTCTCCCTAATTGCACAACTGCACACACTGTGATTAGGGAAACCCTAGTTGTCCCAACTGGACCTCTAGTATACCTAGATAATCATACACTAACTTCAGTCTATCCGCTAGTTCTTGGGTCTCCCTATACCTTAGAGCTAGGGGAGCATCTGATACACCGTGTCCCAGACACGACATTTGGCGCCGTCTGTGGGGAACCATAAACTGCTATTCCCACCCCAAAATGGTAGGCACGCGAGGAAACGCTGCATCGCGTGGCGCAAACCGCCAAGCAGGGCGAAACCATCAGAGTTTGCAAGAAGGCAGTGGCGACAACGGCAGAGATCTCGAAGGGAGAAACCCTCCACATCCCAGCATGCCATCAGTAAGACAAATTCCAGCCCGGAGCCACCACTCCATTCCAGATCGCACGCATAGTGGTCCTTACACCGTCCATTCCAGGCAAACAAACCCTGAAAACCCAAACCCTCTTAACCCAAATCATACACAAAACCATGGATCAGGCCGATCCATCGACGCCCGTGTTTGTGGAGGTGATAGGGATTACTCCCGTGGTCAAAGGGAGAGCCAGTTGGAAGAAATCATTAAGCAACAAGCTAAGATCCTGGAACAGCAGGGAAAAGCCATCGCCGACCTCCAACAGCTCCATATGCAGGCGGTGGCAGGAGGGGCGTTAGCAACAACCCCAGCAACTCAGCTGATCCCCCACCCAAACACCACTCTACCTCCACCACCCCCCATAAACCCAACCCTAGAGGACACATATGAAACCGACCACACTGCTCACCCTGGCCATCCCTTCACTCCGAGAATCATGGCATACGAGACACCCTCAGCCTTTCTCGGCCCAACAAGTGTTTCCAAGTATAACGGGTTAACCGACCATTTGGAGCATATCTTGTCTTTTGAAGGAGCTATGAACTTTTACGACGGAGGAGACATGATGAAATGCAGAGCTTTTTCCATGACTCTGCAACCACCCGTCTTAAGATGGTACTCAGCCTTGCCCAGGAACTCTGTTAACTCCTGGGCAGAAATGAAGAGAGTTTTTCTGAACAGGTACACTACTAGTTGCGTCCAGCCGAAGTCCGACCACGCACTAGCAGGCGTTATACAGCAACCCGAAGAGCCTTTACGGGAATATCTCTCATGCTTCCATTCGGAGGCAGGGACCGTTCCTAACTTAGAACCAAGCTTTGCAGTCTTTCTCTTCACTCAAGGTCTCCGAAACGGAGATTTCAAAAACTCCCTAGTGGGCAAACCGGCGAGGGATATGGCGGAGCTGAGACATCGTTCTACTAAGTTCATAAACTTAGAAGAATTCAGCAAATGGCAAAGAAACAGAGACAGAGGCGAGCGAGGAGAGCCATCCTCCCAGGGAAGATCAAGAAAAGATGAGAGAAGAGATGACAGAAGGGATGACCGAAGAGAGGATCAAAGGAAAGGACCCCGAGGGGAGAGTAGATTTGGACCTCCCCGAGGGAAATTCGAGCAATACACCCCTCTCACAGTCCCAAGAAGCCAAATTCTGCAGGAAACAATGCAGACTGACCTCCGAGCAATAGAAAGACCACCTCCCTTGAAGAGAAGTCAGCGATAGGATCGCTCCAAATTTTGCTCGTATCATGGTGGGTATGGGCACACTACAGATGAATGCACTTGGCTCAGGGATGTGATCGAGCAGTTAATCAGGGACGGCAAGTTACAGCAGTATGTCAGGGAAGCACTTGACCGACATACTCGAAGAAGAACTCCATCCCCAGACAGGAATAGCCGGTCGTCAACCAGGCAGGCCGATCAAAACACCAACCAACAACAACCAACCAATCAGCAGAGAGTGGCCATGGTAGAGGTAGCCACGACGGATCAATCCCCGCAAAACCTGCGAGTCAACACCATTTCTGGAGGTTTTGCGGGAGGAGGAGAGAAACGGTCCGACAGAAAGAAATACATCAATCAAGTCCTTGCAGTTCACAACCATCCAATTCGAAAGAGAGCCACAAAAAGTATTCCCATTTGCTTTTCTGATGATGATCTTGAAGGGGTGATCCCGGGTCATAACGACCCTATGGTCATCACTGCATTGATCGGTAACTATGAGGTTGCCAGGGTATTTGTCGATCAGGGTAGCTTGGCAGATATCATGTTCCTGAACCTTTTTGAAGCACTGAAATTAAAAACCTCGGACCTGACCCCTTTCGAGGGAAAGCTGATCAGCTTTACTGGAGATGCAGTGGTTCCCAAAGGACACATCCAGCTGCCAGTGACCCTTGGGAACCACCCCTCGGCGAGAACCGAGATTATCAAGTTCCTCGTCGTCGATTGCCCGTCGGCATACAATGCCATCCTTGGCAGGACATGCTTGCAGGCCTTCGGCACGGTCGTTTCAACTATCCATCTGGCTATGAAGTTTGAAGGCACTGACAGGACTGTAGTTACCATCCGAGCCGAGCAGGAGAAGGCTCGACTGTGTTACAATGCCAGTTTGGCAAAGATCAAGATTCCAGAAGAAATTCAGCCAAAGTTAAGTTTGAACAAGGGAAGTGTACTCTTGACGGACCTAGATGTTAGGTCCGATTTGGATGATTCAAGACCGACCCCTGAAGGAGAGTGGGAGTTCATTGTTTTAGATGAAAAACTACCAGACAGAAGAGTGAAACTAGGAACCAACCTTCTAGAAGAAATACGAGCAGAAATGCTCGAGCTTTTAAAGAAGAACAAAGATCTTTTCGCTTGGACCTCGGCAGACATGCCGGGGATTGATCCGAACTTAATCTGTCATCGGCTCAGCGTTCATCCGACCGCCAAACCGGTCACCCAAAAGAAGAGAAGGGTTGGCACCGAAAAGGCTGCAGTGATAGAGGAGAAGGTATCCGAGCTCCTTTCCGCCGGGTTCATAAGGGAGGTTAGCTACTCGGAGTGGCTCTCCAACACCGTTCTGGTCAAGAAATCGAATGGGAAGTGGCGCATGTGCGTCGACTATACCGATTTGAACAAAGCATGCCCAAAGGACCAGTATCCCCTCCCCATCATCGACAAACTAGTGGACAACTCATGTGGCTACCAACTCCTATCTTTCATGGATGCATACTCGGGATATAATCAAATCCCGATGTATCCTCCTGATCAGGAGAAAACGGCCTTCATCACTGAAAGGGCAACTTACTGCTACACGGTAATGCCTTTCGGGTTGAAAAACGCTGGCGCAACCTACCAGCGTATGATGAACAAGGTCTTCTCGGGAATGATCGGACCTACTCTCGAGGTGTACATTGATGATATGATAGCAAAGAGTAAGAAGAAGGAGGACCATCCTCGAGACCTCGTGGCTATTTTGGGTAGAATCAGAAAATTCAACATGCGCCTGAACCCCGATAAGTGTACCTTTGGGGTCCCAGCCGGGGCCTTTTTAGGTTTCATGCTCACGGAGAGGGGTATCGAGGCCAACCCGGAGAAATGTCAAGCTATTCTGAACATGCACAGCCCATCTAATGTCAAAGAAGTTCAAAGGCTAACTGGTCGGATGGCAGCCCTCTCCAGATTTCTCCCTCAAGTAGCCAAGAAAGCTTTACCATGGTACCAATTACTCAGAAAAAACAAGAATTTTCATTGGAACGACTCTTGTGAACAAGCGTTTACAGAGCTCAAGCAATACCTCTCGGCCCCTCCCGTCCTCACCAGTCCTCGGGAAGGGGAAACTTTGTTTTTGTATATATCCGTAAGTGAAGCATCTGTTAGCTCGGTCTTGGTCAGAGACGACTCAGGAACCGAGCGTCCCATCTACTTTGTCAGCAAGGCCCTCCAAGGGCCTGAGATAAGATATTCCAAAATTGAAAAACTCGCCTTTGCTTTGGTAGTTGCTGCTAGGAGGCTCCAGCAGTACTTTCAGAACCACCCCGTAGTACTCAGAACAACTCAGCCGATCAGGCAGATTCTCAACCGACCTGACTTGGCTGGAAGGATGGTCTCGTGGTCTGTTGAACTATCAGAGTTCGACATCACCTACGAGCCAAGGAAAACTCTCAAGTCCCAGATTTTAGCAGATTTTGTTTCAGAGCTATCAGATTCTACTTATTCCAACCCCACCCAACCATGGAAAATTTACGTTGATGGCTCCAGCCACAATAAGGGGGCAGGAGCAGGGATAATCCTTGAAAACGCAGCAGGCATTTGTGTGGAGTACTCCCTCAAGTTCGACTTCCTCACCTCGAACAACCAAGCAGAATACGAGGCGGTGATAGCCGGCTTGCGAATGGCCCATCAAATGGGGGCGTTAGAAATTGAAGTTTTCAGTGATTCCCAGCTAGTTGTATCTCAAGTCAAAGGTGAGTTCCAAGCCAAAGAACCAATCCTTCAGAAATATCTAGAACAAGTCAAAACTCTCACAGATCTTTTCCCCCAATTCTCTATCACCCACATCCCTAGGTCTTCTAACAGCCGAGCAGATATCCTGTCAAAGCTCGCCAGTACTAAAGGACCCGAGAACAACAAAACCCTAGTCCAAGAAACTGTTCACCAGTCGAGTGTTATCTTAGCTATATCTTTGACCACCAGCTGGATGGACCCCATTAAGCAGTATCTCCAGTTCCAAATCCTACCTACCGACCCCTCCCAAGGACAGAAGATAGTCAGGCAAGCGGCTCAATACACCATGGTCGGCGACATTTTGTACAAACGGGGAATAGACTCCCCAATGCTAAGGTGTCTGGACCGAGCGGAAGCTGATCTGGTACTGGCCGAGGTTCATGAAGGAATCTCGAGCCACCATGTGGGTGCGAAGGCATTGGCTCGCAAAGTGCTCCGAGCGGGCTACTACTGGCCTACACTCCTCAGCGATGCCTCGGAACATGTTAAAAAATGCGAATCCTGTCAGCTCCATGGAAAGGTGTTCCAACGTCCCCCGACGGAGCTTCACTCAATGATCGCACCATGGCCCTTCTATCAGTGGGGTATGGACATCATTGGGAAATTCAAAACAGCTCCGGGGCAACTGAAGTTTGTAGTAGTTGCTGTTGATTATTTCACAAAGTGGATTGAGGCCGAGGCATTGGCTACAATCTCTTCCGCCAAGATTCAGAAGTTCTTTCTTAGACAAGTCATCACCCGCTTCGGTGTCCCACACACCCTGGTCACCGACAACGGTACCCAATTCACTACTAAGGTTTTCCAGGAACTTGTCAACCACTTCCATATCACCCACCACTTCTCATCAGTCGAGCATCCACAAACCAACGGGCAGGCTGAAGCTGCGAATAAAACCATCATTGACGGTTTGAAGAAAAGATTGTTGGATGCCGAGGGATCATGGGCTGACCTCCTTCCCGAGGTATTATGGTCAATCAGAACGACCATACACACCTCAACAGGAGAAACCCCATTCCGACTGACCTACGGTTGTGAGGCATTGCTACCTATTGAAACTCGGATCCCTACCTTTCGTATATCCGAGCGACCAATAGAGGTAAACGAAGATTTGCTAAAGGAAGAGCTAACCCTCAGCGAGGAAATCCGATCTATAGCCTCGAACCGAGAGAAAAAAGCTAAGGAAAGGCAGTCCCGAGAATACAACAAATGGGTGGTTCCGAGGAGCTTTGCTGCGGGGGACCTGGTCCTTAGACAAGCGGACATTGGACTGAAAAATTCAAGAGAAGGGAAGTTGGCAAGGAACTGGGAAGGTCCCTACTGAATCATCTCAAAGACAGGCTCGGGGGCCTACAGACTGGAAACACTATCCGAGCAACAGTTGAACAACTCTTGGAATGCCACCAAGCTTAAGCCCTATTATAGCTAAGTAGGAATCACAGCGCTTTCTACAAAGCTACAACTCTGGCTTCAAAATTCTATCATTTGAAAATCTGTTATTTAAAATTCTGTCATTTAAAATTTCTGTCATTTATCTTAAATTCGATCTTAGTTATCCTTTGTATTTGACTCCTGTTTACAAACGGATCAAGGAAATTAAAATGAAGTTTTTTTGGCTTCAATTATCTCTCATACTCTCTTACTGTTAACGTACTATCCATTTCCCCTCGGCTCGCCACCGAGGCGAACTTGGGTGTTTATACATGACCTTCTAACAAGGACATATAAACTAACAATTGCAAGTACTTTAATAAGATGCCCGGCCAAAAACTAAAAAAAAAGTTCCGTAGCGCCGAGGACCGTGGATCCCACCTAGGCCATAGGTCGGAGATTCGAAATCTAAACAATAGTTTATAACGAGATAAATCATGAAGAACAGAATAAGTTTCACTTCTTACAGAACAATATTGCAAAAGGAAATCTAAACAAGTTCAAATTACAAAATTACACAGCAAAGGAGTTAACCCTCGTCTTCGGACAAGGCAATGGATGACCCATCAAAATCTTCTTCGCTTTGCTCCAACTCCAGGGGGTTCGGCAGGTTGGGTGCTGATAAATCCACTTCAGCATCATCACGATAATCGATCATCCGATCACCATCAACCCCATAGTATGGGCTAGTCCCAACCACTCGGATTCCAGGGTTCAAGAGCATTAACTGTTTCACAGCATTCACAAAAGAGTCAACAGCACCATGATCCCAGTTGAAGTGGTTCTTGCAAGCCAGCACCTTATGCTTCAAAGCCTTCCGACGAATTTTGATCAGCTCCTTCTGAGCTTCGGCCAGTTCCCCTTGTAACCTAGTCACTTCCGCCTCCGAACTCGTCAAACGACCCTCAACACCTTCAAGTTCGGTAAGCCTTTGCCGATATTCAGTCAACTTTGCTTGGGTCGCTTGCAGCAACCGACCTTTCTCGGCATCCTTTCCCACCGTATCCTCCAGGGCCTTTTGAGCAGTCTCCCGAGCTCTCTCAGAAGCATCAAATCTTTTCTGAAGCTCGGCATTAGCCTCTGTCAGGGCTAGAAGATTTACCTCACTTTGCTTGATTTGACTTAGCAGATTTTTAGTTTCAGCAGCAGCAGCTTTCCTCTACTCTTTCTCAACCGACGAGAGGGTGGCACTGATGTCTTCAGCATTTTTGCTTAAATGAAACATATAACTGGCAGCCCTCAGCATGTTTCGGCCCAAAAGGTCACAATGGCACCTTAAGGTGCTTGCTGTCTGATCCGATAGCCTTTTTTCATCGTTTGGCGTATAAACCAAGCCGACGAATTTCTCATTTAGCTTCCTAGCCCAAACACTCTCCTCGTCCGGGTCAGACATATCGAACCACAGATTGGTCCTTTGAAGGTCGGCAACCTTCGTCTTCACCACCTCCACAGCCTTGCCTTTGCCTTTATCCAACTTAGCCCTTTTGGCAAGAGGCACCCGATCCTCTTCATCCCCCTTTTCTTCCACTTTCACCAATGGGATTCCAGTAGCTATTTCCCCCCCCCCCCTCAGTCGGTCCAGGTCGAACAACCTGCACCACTTCGACCTCGGAGGGACAAGTTTCGGCAACAGTCACCGAGCGAGTGGCTTCCGAGGAATGTCTCCACTCCGAGAACCAGTTGACCCAGCAGCCGCCTTTGCTTTAGCAAGCTCCTTTATACGAGTGATCGAGGCCGTACCCGATACAAATAAAAAACAGTTTAAGTATAGTACTAGGAAGTGACTCCTAGGTCGTCTCCCAAGGAATATCTTATCAAGCAAAAGGTCGAACACATAGTATGCATAGAAAACAGGGGGGTTTTTTTTTGTATTGAATATTGAATAATTGAAATCAAAACAGAATTAAGTCAAAACGAAGAAACAGATAAGGAAAAGCGGATAAACCCCTTTGGCTCGCGTTCACAACTCTATCATCGGTCACAAAAGATCAATTTCTTTCCTCTTCACTGTCCAACTCGTGAGAATTAAATACTAAGCGAAAATTCAATTCTCACCCCAAAACCCAAACCTCTAATTAAGCATTAAAAGCCAAAGCATGGAGTTTTTACGAGTTTGCATAAATTGAGCATTCATACACATGGATTATCTCTATACAATGGAACTAAGCGAACCATAACATATCAATAAGCATGAAAACAGTGAATAAAAACGAAATAGCATTAAGAACAAAACCTCAAGAGTATGTGATACATTACCAAAGGGATTTAACCTAAGAGTTTAGCCTTCCATGAAGAAAAATACCAAAAACGTGTAGAAAAGGGAAGAGAGAGAAACCCTAGCAGCCTCCACAAGCTTGGAGAGCAAAACTAAGCCTTCTCTATGAGAGAGAATGTAAAAAACGTGAATGGAAGCTCTCCCCCGGGTTTACACGAATTTGGCTTTTTAAATCACAAAACGGGCCTAAATCATGGGCCCAAATCCTAAGGAAAGCTTATCTCTAAATTAAATCTAAAAATATCTTATAGATAAAATCTAAATCTTAAAAGATATAAACTAAATCTCAAATAATCCTAAAGATAGATTACAATCTTCACTTCATCATATATCTTCTCTTCCAACATTAAATCTTCATTCCCAAAATGTCCAAAAAGCCCTTGTGCCAAATATGACCTGAAAATAGAAATAGAATTAATTAGGCTAAATAATCCCAAATTAAACAATATTCAGAATAGTAGTCCAATAAACTCTAAATCACTAAATCAAGCTAAACAATGTCAAATAGGCAACAAGTATCAATAATAGGAGTAAAATAATGCAAGGAAAAATGGGAAATAAAATGCTCATCAAATACCCCCACACTTATCCTTTTGCACTCCTGGGCAAAACTAAGAATTAGGACTGAGAAAATCAATATGCACCAAAGTGAATCATGTAACAAGATTACTAAAACTAATGAATGCAAACCTAAGAGATTACATACTTCACAATGAATTCTAGGAAATGCAAAGAAATGGGCAAAATCGAGCACACGAAGAAAATAAGGACCAAAGAATCAAGGCATTCATGAACATCATCCAATTATTTCAAATATGCAAAGAAAACCAATGACATCAAGAGGGTAGTCACAAAGATGGTAGAAACTCACAAGGATCACTCAATAGTGTTTACACTCAAGTGTTTAAGGTTAATCAGTGTTTACACTCAAGGCACATCATGAAAAACAAACACAACCATAGGCTTGACAAGCCTCTAACATCAACAATCAACACACATGCACATTAAGATCAAAAGGTCTTTTCAGGGTTGTAATGGGGCCAAGGACAAGGTAGGATAAAAATATGGGAAATGTAGCTAAAACCCAGGGAATAGAGGAGCAATGGGGAACAAGTAAAAAAAAAAATAAGCACAATCCACCCCAGAATGAAATGATAAACATAACAACAACCTCTAATTCCAAACCTCCATGCCTCAATCAACCTTTTATTCCATTTTTTTTCTTTTTTTTTTTCTTCTTCTTCTTTCTTTCTT